>CM037590.1:124095541-128895541 GCA_021018995.1 Chloranthus sessilifolius | reverse complement strand
CGCGAAACACCCAACCTCACTATCCCTCAACGCCCTTCTTCTGCCAACCTCCCAAACAGTTCCTCCTGCTTGCGAGTCACGAAATCGTCAATCATACCCCTTGGTTCGAAGCAACGTTGAAAATTGCCAGGAAATCATCCTTAAGAGCAGCCCCATCCACCCATACATCCTCCCAGAACTTGATGCGAGTTCCACATCCCCACTGATACCGCAGGCCCTTAGCAAACCTCCCCCATATACTACAAATTCCTTTCCACCACACAGAGGATCCTCGCTGAACCATGGTGCATATTCCCCACCCACCTGTAGAAGTGTCATACTTCTCGGCCAAAACCAACCACCATAAACTGCTCCTCTCCTCGGCCTTCCCCGCTCTCCAATGCCACTTACCAAGCAAAGCTAGGTTAGTCGATTTAAGGCTACGGATGCCCAACCCACCACAAGGAGCCGGCAACTGACAACAGTCCCAATTAACCAAATGATACCTTTTTTGCTAACCCGATCCCTCCCAGAGAAACGACTGCTGGATTTGTTCTAACTGGTTGACAACCTCCATAGGGCATCTAAACATAGACATGAAAAAAATAGGCATCGAAGATAACACTGCTTTGAGAAGAATCAACCTGCTGCCACTGCTTAACAGCTTCCCTTTCTAGGAGTAAAGCCATTGCTCAAACCTTTGCACCACCGGAAGCCAATTACGGGCCGTGAGCTTCCTCAGCCCGAGGGGTAACCCGAGGTACTTGATAGGTAGCTTCTCGCTAGCACAGTTGACCGTATGTGCCAATTCCTGAACCATAGAATCCTTAGTGCCAATCCCTGTGACAGCAGACTTGTGGAAATTAATCCGCTGCCCCGACACGGCCTCATACACCGATAGAACCCTAGCAAGCGCGCTGAACTCAGAAACATCAGCCTTCCCAAATAAGATCGTGTCGTCAGCAAATTGCATATGCGAAGTGTACCTTCCCTCACCCCCACCTGTACACCGGATATCAGCTGCAGCTCCCTGGGACGTGACATCAGTCCCGTTAGCGCCTCCCCAACCAGAATAAAAAGGAACGAGGATAGAGGGTCCCCCTGCCTGATACCCCTGGAGCCCTTGAAATACCCAGTAGGAGTACCATTTATCATCACCGAGAACCACAGAGAGGAATAGCAGCCCCGCATCCACTTCCTCCAAGTCACACCGAACCCCAAACCACGTAGCATATATCGATCCCAGTTGACCCGATCATATGCTTTTTCCATATCTACTTTCCAAATTGCAGTTGGGATCCGCTGGATATGGGCCGAATGAATGGTCTCGTGGGCCACCAACACAAGATCCGTTAACTGCCGGCCATGAATAAAAGCCCCCTGATTCCCAAAAATAATAGTACTCATCACTTGCTTGAGCCTATTAGCGAGCACCTTCGAAACAATCCTGTACAGGCAGTTGGTGAGACTGATCGGGCGATAATCCGCAATATTCTCAGCCCCACACACTTTGGGGATGAGGGTAATGATAGTGGAGTTTAAAGCCCTTCCAATAAACCCGGACTGATGAAACTCACACATGACGTCCATCAAATCAGCCTTGATAGTCGACCAACACGCACGATAGAACTCCATGGTAAACCCATCCGAACCTGGCGCCTTGTTCCTACCCCCACTCTTTAGCGCCCTCCATACCTCCTCAGTAAAACATCCCTCAAGCCCCCTACTCACCTCCTCCGATATGGACTTAAAGGGCAGCCCATCCAGCTGGGTCTCATCCCCCCCTCCTCCGTATACAATCACTTATAAAACTCCACCACGCTGTCACGGACCTGGTCATCGCCCGTGCGCAACGTCCCATCAACGACAATGCTACCAATATATTTCGTGCTCTTTTTTGCATTGGCAACAGCGTGAAAATATTTAGAGTTAGCGTCCCCTTCCTTGAACCATCAAACCTTTGCTTTCTGCATCCAAAAGAGTTCCTCGACTTTGCACGTATTGTTGAATTCCGTTTTATACCAGTACCTATCCTCCCTCTCCTCAACCGTAAGAAGACGGTCCTCTTCAACGCGGTCCAACTCCTTCAGTTTCACAAGCAGCCTCTCCTTATTGACATTAACTCGGCCATACTCGTCCTGGCTCCAGGTTTTAATGCGGTCCTTTAAACGCCGTAGTTTGGACAAAAACCGAAACGCAGCAGTCCCAGGTCTGATCGGTTCACCCCACCATTTGTGTACCTTCTCCTGGAAAGACCCATTCAGTAGCCATATGTTCTCAAACCGGAATGGAGTATGCCCTTTTCCTTTGGATTCAGTAATAAGTGCTAAAGGTCGGTGGTCCGAGACGGCACGAGCGAAAGCTTCGAGTCGTGCCGCGGAAAACATGTCCAGCCACTCCGTCGTGCACAAGAAACAATCAATCCTACTAAACGAAGGATTATCCTGGAGGTTAGACCAGGTGAACTGCGCGCTAGTTAACGGGATGTCCATTAACCCCCAATCCGAAATGAGGGAGTTGAAATCCCGCATAACCCCCAAGTCCGGCGGCCCGCAATGTTTTTTGAAGCCCTATCGAATTGCATTGAAGTCCCCAGCCAGGCAAAAGGGCAGGTCTCCTAGCAGCCAATACAGCCAGCTCATACCAAAACTCCTCCCTCTCACGGTCCACACTCGGGCCATAAATCCCCGCAAACATCCATTGAGTACTCGCCACCTTATCACGCAGCACCACAACCACCGAATAAAGGCCCAATTCCTCATCAACCTTGTCAAAAAATACTGACGACCAGGCGACCAAAATTCCACCCGATGCGCCAACCGAGTCAACACCAATCTAATCCCAATTGCCATCGCGAAGGACCGACATGGCTTTCCTCCAATCGCTGCTGCCCCATTTGGTCTCTTGCAAGGTAACAATGGTCGGTTTAAAACTCGCAATTACATGTTTCACTCCAGCCCGTTTATTCCTATCACAAATTCCCCTCACATTCCACGATAGCATCTTCATAACCAACCCCGCTATACACTCCCCAAATTTCTCTCTCATCCGGCATTCCCCATTCCAACTGCCAGAAGTTCCTCAAGACTCGCCGCTTTCGCTTATTCCCCTGACGGCCGAGCAGAGCAATCCGAAAGACCTTCCGCAGCTCTTCCTCAGGCCCTCGGAACGACATCCCAAGGTTCCGACCCAGGGCAATTAGACGGTCGATATCCTCCGTCAGCTCAGGCCCCTGACTAGACCCAACCCCATCTGGACCATCCAAAGCCAAGTACTGGCCTTCCCCGTTCACTGGATTCCCCAACTCCTCCCCGAAATACCCCGGTATCCCCATCATCCGGCAGTCGAGAGGCTCCACATTAGATCCGGTCCTCAAAACCGCAATCACCGCCGGCAAATCCCTCAGGCCGTCAATTCTGCAACTCGCCTGTGTCGCCAAAGAAGAAGCACCTTGGTCGGGTAAGATCGGAGACGCCCCAGCAAACCCAAACCACTTAAAGCTTTCACGTGCCTCACACATCGTAACGTGGTTGACGAAAAGGCCCCTCATCAAGCATCCCCGAGCTATTGCGTCAGACCCGACCGAAACATGAATAATTGTAGCCATGGGGTCCCGACCCGACAGAATAACAATGTTCCTCCGAAGCACGGGCCTGTATATGACCCGTCGCCATCTGTCCCCCAAGACCACCCCCCCTCCCGAAATCCCTCCACGTGTCGACAAGAGACAAATGGTCCTGCCCAGCTAATCGTATATATCCATCACCCTTTGACCCCAGAGAGCTTCGAGAACCTTCAGCCAAACCACTTGTCACCTGCCCAATACGGCCCACACCCCGAGACACCCTCCACCCCTTTCGTCTTCAAGTATAAACCCTAACCCCTTTCCCCTTTTTCTGCAAACAGGATTTAATATTGGTCCTTAAACTTTGGACAAAAAAATAAGATAATTGGAAAATGCATAACAGGCTTAAACTCTAGAATCATAGCAGATAGCCATTCTTATTGTCGAAGATTTCAACATCCCAGAAAGATAAAATAATTACCATAAATTAAAAGTGGAAAGTAGATCCACTAGTAAAGTCGGTGTACCAGATTTAGTAAAGTGAAGGTCTGAATTTTTATTCTTGATGAGTAAAAGGGTGGTGACTACCCAATAGCTAGGAGCTTCTAGGAAAATCGCAATAATACCACACTATGGCACAGATCAACTGATACAACGTTTGTTGTATCAAGAAATTTAGCCTGGAACAGGCTTCAATATGCAATTCATATCGCATTTTTTTTATAGGTGATCTCACAGCATTACTAATCATTCAAGGACTTTTCTCCAACTTGGATCAAATTGCATAAGACTAGTCAAAAAAAATCTTACAAGTACAAAATAAATCTCAAACAGAAAATCTCATTTATTTACAAAAAGAAAATATGGTATCTTCAGTCCCAGCTTCTTATGGTCCTGTCCTACTTATCTAAATTCATTCCATATTCCAATGGCTGTAAATCCTTCTCCTTTCTTTTTTATGTTAGGTAAGAACCCCCTATACTTCCAAGCATGTTGGGTTGAATCTGAACACAGTGGGTAAACAGACACCACCAATTATTTCCAAGTGTGGACTTCAAAAATGATATGGCAAACATTACCATAACAAAGGAATGAAGTCCTAGCAACTGCGCAATTAACGAAAAGGTGCATTGGTAAAAATAATTATTACTTCTCAAAGATACAACATGAGGCATCGACTGTGAAGGCCTCACCTCAACCAAGACTCGCTTCGATGCAACACACTATGTAAGTGGCATTACCTGCACAAGGTAAAAGGATAGAACTGCTCTAGTATGTGATGTGGGCCAAAAGAGGTTGCCTTTACTTCTATGCGTACCACCACAGAGACAAGTGTCAATCATAGTTACCAAGACAGAACTTCGGAAAAATCAGCAAGGCAAAAAGACGATAAAAGGGGGGAAAATTGGGAAAAATCGGAAATCATTTGGGAAAAGGTAATTAAAATATTTAGAAAATTAAAAATATAATTTTTGATAAAAAATGGAAAATTTCGGGGAAGTTTGTAGACAACGCGTTTGAAACGCAAAAAATACGACTTAAAAAAAAACTTATTCGTTCTTCTAAACACAAAGCGTGTTTTAAACGGGTTACCAATGTTTTATAATAAAAACATGTTTGAAATGAGAAATTTTTTAAATAATGTTGATTTTGGTGACCATGTGTGTCATGAACAACAGTCACCAAGTCATTAAGATGACATGGCAGCTAGGTGCGTCAATGGGCCGAGCCATCCCGTTGCCCAGTCCTCATTGGGCTGGGTTTATGCTATTTTAGGCCCATTTAATATTCAGGCCGGGTCGGGCTAGCCCAAATGGGTTGGGCTCAGCCTTAAAATTTTAAGTTAAGCAGCCCTTACAATAAATAAAAATCTGCCCGGCCTGGATATTAAACCAATCGTTTTGCAAGTTAGGCAACTAGCCGTTTTGCCCAGTCAGATTTACTCTTAGCCTCTTACAACTTACCAGACATGCCCATAGTTTTCAAATTAACAACTTACCACTTACCAAATACCTCTTACCAGCCCACAGTTCTGACATTTAACAACTTACCAATTACTAGTTACCAGAATACTACTTTGGAATTTGAATTCAGCCCACCGTTTTGTATTTTAACTCTTTTGTTGTATTTTTTTCCCTCATGAAATGAGAAACCAAAATCTAGAAAACAACTAAACAAGAAACCACTTAATCCAAAAGACCAGAACTATCCATAAGCTATAGCCTGTAGGCTTATAGCCTTATAATTATAGCTGCAATGAAATAGTAGATTTACTAATATAACCTAATTTTTCATCGTTGGTCATAAAATGATTTAAAAACGAAGGTACCTTGGTAAATAAAACATTATAAATATCTAAACTAAACCCTAACCCAAGCAACAATTATGGACTTGTTGGTTAATGCTCTACAAACAACTCACAAACCCTAGACAATAAGTTCTTTATTGTTCTTCAGTCATCACAGATTCAAAAACGAGTATACGAAATGACTAGTTCTTCTATTGTTCTTCAATCTTCAGTCATCATAGATTCACACTCACAAACCCTAAATGGCACCCTTTGTTGTTGTCTATTGTTCGTTATAATTATCACAACCCTAATATCAGCTTCAGACCTTCAGTGCTCACAAGCCACAACCCTACGATTGGCTTCCGCACACACCACAAACAAGTCACAAACCCTACTACCTGTGATCACCCATTACTCGTTTGGGAAGCAAGCATCATCAATCAGCAATCTATGATAGGTGGTAGGTGATAAGGATCTCTCTCTCTCTCTCTCTCTCTCATTGCATTACGCAAGCCTCCAGGTCTTTCACATCTCATCTCATCAATAACTTTGTGTCGTATCCATGGGTCAAAATATCGGATGATACCGATACGTATCGGTTTTGAGGGCCCCCGATAAAAATGGTTTTTATCAGGTACCCACCAAAATAACCTAAGTATCGGACGATAATTTGAATGTATTGTCTGATAATTTAGCAGATTGATAAGGATCCCATTTGGCCAAATTATCGAACGATACATTCAAATTATCGTCCGTATCGTCTGATAATTTCAAATTATAGGACGATAATTTGAATGTATTGTCCGATAATTTGGCAGATTGCAGGGACCCCATTTGGCCAAATTATCGGACGATACATTCAAATTATCGTTCGTATCGTCCGATACAGACGATAATTTCAAATTATCATCCGATAATTTGATTTTTGGGATTTTTTGAAAAAAAAAAAGTATCAAAACGATACATTTAATGTATCGCCGATACATTGAATGTATCGAACGATACGCAATACGTATCGTCCTGGAGTCCAGGACGATACGTATCGAAATTCTGATATTTTGATCCATGGTCGTATCATGCTCTTTTAACTTCATATTCCTCTTTTATATCGTCTTTGAACTCTACTTCTATTGCCTCCAATGTATCTAATGTTTATCTCGACCACAGTGGAAGGAAGCAATTTTGCAGGAAATTAAATCTCTAGAGTAGCACAATATATGGGAATTATGGTGCTTCCAAAAGGCAAGAAGGTGGTTCACTACAAATGGGTGTATACTGTTAAGTACCGCTCGGACGGATCTATAGATAGGTACAAAGTTAAGACTTGTGGTAAAAGGGTCCACATAGATACACGCAAGGTTGTCAAATCGTGTATCGTAATCAGGAATTTTTGTATCGCATATCGAATATCGTAAGATACACTTAGATTTTTATAAAGATATAAGAAAAATAATATATATATATATATATATATATATATATATATATATATATATATATATGTAAAAAACAATATATGATCATTTTTGAAATACTAAGTGTCAAAGACACTCATTCAATCATCTGTCACATTAAAATTAGAATATAAACCAAATAAACTGAACGAAACATTTCATTGGATTGATTTATAAACTAGAGATAAAAATCCAGTCACATAAATAATAATAAACTTTTCAATTTTCCACTATATAAAACTAAACCTTATAGTTGCACAACTATAAGCGTGACATGAGTGTGAATTGTTTACTTTTATTATATATTTATATGATGTGTCTTTCAACTCCCAACTTCAACTTAAAAAAAATTTTATCCTTGTTTCTTGACATTACCAGTTTGTAATCCCAATTTTGTTAAAGAAAAATGTAAAAAGCTTCATTCTTCATCTTTATCCCCAATATCAACACCAACATCTTGTTGGCAGTTAAATTAACATTTTTTCTTATCTCTCTTCCTTCTTGTAGACGTCTTCCTCTTCTTTCTTTATCGTTCTATTGTTTTTATAAGCCTTTTGAGATTAGAGTTGGGATAAACAAGTGATAATTTTTAAAAAAAAATAGTTATAATCGAAATCACATGTATCGTACTTGTCGCATATTGCAATGTATCGTAATGTATCATATAGCCAGATATGGTTAAAAAAATATACACATCATAGATACATATCGTTGTCTATAATATCGTGTATCGTATCACATATTGTCTCGTGTATCGTAAGAGATTGACAACCATGGCTCATATATGGTATTGACTATCAAGATAGCTTTGCTCTAGAAGAAAAGTTGAATATGATTCCAGTGCTTCTCTCTCTTGTTGCTCATAGAAGCCCGCCCTTATATCAGTTAGATGTCAAGTATGGATTATTGCATTGTGAGTTAGAAGAAGAGATAGGCATGGCTCTTTCTCCTAATATTTCCCCTTTGGGGGTGAAAGGCAAAGTGTGTAGGCTTTAAAAAGAGTTATATAGTTAAAGCAGTCACTATAAGCATGGTTCAGAAGATTTAGTAGTGAAGTCATGAAGAACAAATATAAGAGAAGTCACTATGACCACAACCTATTTGTTAAGAAGGGATCTCATATCACAGCCTTGGTCGTGTATGTTGATATCATAGTGACTGGTGATGACAGTGAAGAAATTATAATTTTGAAATATTATCTAAATTAAGTCTTTGATATAAAAAACTAGGGGCATCTCGAATATTATTTGGGCATAGAGGTTGCCAGATCAGATAAGAGAATTATCCTCTTACAAAAAAATATAAGATATTCTAAACCAAATAGGATGTTAAGTAGTAAACCTATTGATTCTCCAATGAATCAGAATCACAGAATTAATGTAGAGGATGGAGAGGCTTTTAAGGATGTCGAAATGTATCAAAGACTTGTTGGAAAGGTCAATATATGTTACTTGACTAGGCCTCATATTGTCTGTGTTTTGTGTGTAGTTAGATAGCACATGCACTCTCCTCGGACCACTCATTTGCAAGCTGTAGATCTTTGAAATCAAGTCCAAGTAAAAGCTTTCTATATAGTAATCATGGTCATTTTGATTATGAAGTCTTCACCGATGATGACTGGGTTGGACCACTAAGTATTAGGAGGTCCACCAATAGTTACTGCATCTTCCTTGGACACAGTTAGTCACATGAAAAAGTAAGAAGTAGCATGTAGTATCTAATTTCAGTGCAGAAGATGAGTATAAAACTATGTCATAGGGTGTCATGAAGGGATGTGGATCAGATAGATCTCAGTAAATCTCAGGATTCATGTGAAGCTGTCTATGACACTTTATGGTGATAATGAAGCGATACTTCACATTGATGAAAATCCAGTATACATCAAGAGAACAAAACACACTGAGGTGGATTCACACTTCATACTAGAAAAGGTGGAACCAAACAAATTTTGTATCCCTCGAGTGAGCTCAGAAGACAATTTAGTTGATATCCTCACTAAATTTGTGAGTTTGAAAAAGATTTTGTACCATCACCGTCGAATTGGGCATGATAAATATATGCACCAACTTGAGGGGTTGTAATGGTGTGTCACTAGTATTCGTGTGGGCGTATCATTAGTGGGTAAAATATACTGTAACACAAATATTAGTGATGTACATGGGATTCTATTGTAAAGAGGTATATATATTAAAAATATGTGTGGTGCGAGATCATCAAACTCACAACCCTAATTCCCCACACCTTTTCTCGCTCTTCCTCCACCTAACCCTAACTCTACCTTTCATATACTGGCCTTCATCTACCTAAAGGACACCATACAAAATTTTTGTTGCATTCAAACGTCTCCAGGTTCTGTGTAATTTATTTCCCACTTGTTCAATGTTACTTCTCGATATGGAAGAGTCAAAGATTAATGTACAAAATGTCAGTGGCGAAAATCATGGGCTACAAATAACCATGGAAAAGTTCGATGAAACCAACTTTCTAGAATGGTCTCACTTAGCGGATTAGTTTAGGGGCTCGGTGTGGGCTATGTGGATTGGTAGCAATCCCACTCTAGAAGCTTTCGATCCAAATTTGGCTAGCTGATAGTCTAAATTATGATAGTTATGACATGGTTACTACACTCGATGCATCCCTCACTTAATAGCACCTTTATGTATGTGAGAACAACTACAGAGTTATGGAATGCCATAATGGAGGCCTATTCTCAAAAGCAAAATTTCGCTAAGATGTACGAGTTAATTGACAATATCAGTAAATCCGTCAAGGTGAAAGGATACTTGGTGGGTATTATGTTGTTTTGAGAGATATGCTAGACAAATTTAGCCACTACTAGGATGCTAATTTGTGTGGCACCTGCTTCCATAAGCAGAGGAGTACCTTCGAGAGAAGGAAAAAAAGGAATTTTGACATGTTGAGAGGTGTGAATGCAAACTAGGAGACCATCAGACTTAAATCCATGGAAGGGAGGACCTTCCTCCACAGCATAGTTACCCAGAAACCTGTTTTACCCTATTGTACCAATCCCCAAGCAAACCAGTACCAAGGAATGGTACAAAACTCTTTTAAAACTTTTCTAAAACGTTTCCGAAACGCGTTTCAATGTATAATTGAAACTCGTTTCATTTTAAATAGAAACTGGATTGTTAAGAAGCATATCCATTGTTTCATTTTGAATACCATATGATTATATACCAGTAACAAAGAAATTTAATAATGTTCTTTTACACCCGTTGATATATGAATTCATCAATCATGCGTCTGAACTTTAAATTTATAATTATGAATTAGTACATAAAAATAAAATATAATTCTCATTTATAGTTAGACAAAAGATGCACCAATGTTATACTAATATCATATATATGTCATGCCACATCCCTTTCGCATCTATGTCGCACTACTAATGTTTCTATAACGAATCCATCTTGTATCTATGTTAGTACCTATTTCGTACCTATAGGCCTTGTTTGGCAATCCGATTTCTTCAAAAAAACTCATGGAAAATTTGATTTTTTACATAAAGTGGATTTTCAGGCGTTTGGGAAACTCAGTGGGTCCCACTTATCCGGGAAATATGATAAAATAGCCCACAAAATATTTTCAGCTAAAATTCTGCTGAAACTATTTTTAGCCCATGTTGCGGGAAAAAACGAAAGCTACCTCTATTTGCGCCCATGTCCCATGCCCCTTCTAAACCATTGATTCCTTCTAATCAGATGATGGAGATCGTATTTCACCCTGAACTTCAACATAACAGATCTTAAGATCATGATGAACCTATCAGATGGTCGGTTTTTTATTCCATGTGTCACGTATTCCCAAAATTTGGCCCTTGAATCATATGGCACAAATCACACTGAAATGTGACTTTAGTACCATTTTTGGGGGATCTATGACACTTGGAATAAAAAATTGAACGTCAGATCAGTGCACCATGATCTCAAAATCTATTCTGATTTGTGCACCTCTATTTGCGTCCACGTCCCATACCCCTTGTAAACCATTGATTCCTTCTAATTAGATGATGGAGATCGTCTTTCACCTTGAACTTTAATATAATAGATCTTAAGATCATGATGAACCTATCAAATGGTCGATTTTTTATTCCATGTGTCACGTATCCTCAAAATCTGGCCCAAAATTCATATGGCACAAATCACACCAAAATGTGATTTTAGTACCATTTTTGGGGGATTTGTGACAATTGGAATAAAAAATTGACCATCAGATCAGTGCACCATGATCTCAAGATCTATTGTGTGGAAGATTGGGGGTGAAACACAATCTCCATCATCTAATTAGAAGAAATCAATGATTTTCAAGGGGTCTGGGACGAGGGCGCTTTCAAAGAATGCGTTTAGAGAAAACGTGTATATCTGAAATCACTTTCAACCCCTTAAATAATAAGGTAGGTACCTCTATGGGTGTGAGACGTGGGCGCTTTCAGAGAATGTATGGACGCGAACAAAGGTACCCATAAACAGCGACGCCAATTAATATAACCCAACCATCTAAGCCACTTAATTTGAAGGCCATGATCTAAAGATCATAAGTGAAAAGATTCGCACCGAGCATAATCTTTACCAAATTACTCAAAGCAACCTCACCTCATAATCGTACCATTTATTTGCACTGTAAAATCGTAACCTCGCCCCATCTCCTCCGGCCAACATGCATTGAATGCTTTGAATATGACAAAAGAGATTGTTTTTTTATCCCAATCTTCCACATGATGAATCTTGAGATCATATGTATAACATAAAAAACTAACTATCTGAGTATATGCTCATGATCTCAAGACTCATCTTGTAAAAAGTTGGGACAAAAAAAAATTTCATGTTCTAATTCAAAGTGATTAATACATTTTGGCCCGACGAGATAGGGTGAAGTTACAGGTATATATACATGGTGTGAAGAATGGTGCCTTAGGAAAATAATTTTACACAATGTAGCCAAACAGCTGAAAAAAATAAAATCAAATCATTGTAAAATTTTAAAAATAAAACTTCCCATGAATTATTTTATTTACAAGCCCATGTAAAGTAAAAAAAAATAATCATTTCCAGGAGTTTTATCAAACAAGGCCATAACGTATCTATTACGTTTCTATGTTGTACCCACATCATACCGAAGACATATCAATAAAAAACATACCCGAAACTTTTTTCACCTCAACGTACCGGTATCTGTATCCGTACCAGTACCAACTCACGGCACCTATGCTCCACAGTGTACTGTATCTTACCCTATTATAAGAGAGTAGGAAGAGACTAGAGGACATTACCAGCCAGTCACCTAAGCATTGGACTCTCGCTTCTAATGTTAGTGCAATTTTGATTTTCATCATGGTGGTCAGTCAGGAGGCCAAGGATGCTCTCATGGAGGCATGTCTCGTGAAGACAAGGAGAAATTGAAGTATACACACGGTTGTCGAATAGGACTTACAAAAGAGTCATGGAGGAACTCGATTGTTCGCCCTAGATTCCAGACCAATCACGCTTATGCTTTTTCAGATGGGGTTGGGTCTACTACTTCGATCACACCTCTGTCGGATGTCATTCACCCTCACCAAGAAAGGAATTGATGTAGCTCCTACCTCGTCGCGGAGCCTCCACTTCCACTTCCACTTGGCTGAGACAGGTATGAGAAGTTATTAGGGCTATGACGAAATGAAAGACAAATGAAAGGAATCATAATGCACCAAAATGCATGGTCATCGGGTCTTCTCATGTCTCGGCATCATCAAGTCTCCTTGGATCATTGATTCAAGAACCACTAATCGCATACCTGCTATGTCTTCATAATTTCATTTCATATCATCTTTATTGAATCCATGAAATGCTTGTATTGCTGATGGTTCTAGTCTCTTGTTCAGAAAGGAACGGTTCAATAGATCATACGGCCTTAGAGTCTAGTTTACGAGTTCTTAAAATACCCATAAATCTTCCCTTTGTTAGTAGTATAACAAATATCTTAATTATAGTGTAACATTTTTCCCATCTTGTTGTGTCTTTTAGGACCTGGAAAAAAAGGACATTCGCCATGCTAGTTAGAAGAGAGGGTTCTATCTTTCTAAAGATAAAAGAGTTACCAATCAAATTGTTGTTGCGCCTATTGTGCCCCATGATAATATCCACCTATGGCACTCATTTTGGGCACAGGCCAGTATCATGTCTCTGTCTTTTGTTTCCTAGATAGCTTAGTTCTTTTAATGTTTTAAAATTTTAGAGGAAGTTTATTGGCTATTTAAACATTGTAGAATTTTTTATCCAGACAGTGCTAATCGGTGTGGTACTCTGATTCATGTCGTGCGTTCTGATTAGGGGGCTTTTTTTTTGCTTTCGTTGATGATTACAGTAATTTTATGATGCTGTACATGTTGAGATCTAAGGATGAAGCCGTGACTTCTTTCCAGGAATCACTAGCTTAAACTCAACATCGTGCTATTGTGAAGGTGTTGAGATCTAATAATGGCGGGGAGTATGTTTTTCACCATCTTCAATCCTACGTGGGCGATCACGACGTTGACTGGTCAAACTATTTGTCCCTACACCTTACAAAAAAATGGTCTCGTAGAGAGGGAAAATGTCCTTACCATGATTGCACATGCTTTGTTAGTTGGCATTAATGTTCCTAAACAACTTTGGAATGAAGTTGTTTTGACTGCTTGCTTCCTCATTAATCGGATGTCACTCCTATTATTGACGAAAAGTGACCCTTCATGTGATCTGTTCCACATCACCCCTACTTCTAGTTCCACCTTGTATCTTTTGAGGTTTATGTTTTGCTCATATCCCAAACTACTGCCATGACAAGTTGGATCCTAAAGCAGTTCAATGTGTCTTTATTGGGTACCCTCCACTTCAAAAACGGTAGAAGTGTTATGATCCCTCTTTTAGAAAAAAATTCGCATTCATAGATGAATCCACACCCTTTCACTTATTTGTTCATCCAAAGTGCCCTCTTCAAGGGGGAGAGTAACAAGGAAGTGAGCACTATTCCTTTGCCTAATCCTACACATGAAGCATTACCTGAAGCTAGAAGATGTCGAAGAGCATTGCAAGTAATAAGAAACGGAACAAAGTATGGAGGAAAATGTGTAAGAGAATGTGCCAAAAGAAGGGCAGAGCAAAAGTGTGCAAGGAAAATTATGAGGTTTGACCCTTTTATCAGGTGTAAAAGAGGGCCAACTCTTTCACAGGCTAGAGGATCAATCAATCCCTTTTGGGTTTTCATACTTTGCTTTACAGGTAATAGGCTTTTTACCCCCCGAGGCTTTATTTACTCCATTTGTTTATAACATTTTTTTACCCATTTATTTTGTTTGGAATTTATCAGTCTACACTTGCGAAACTGGAAAACAAACAAGCCCACTCTCTTTCATTATGGACCAAGCTTCCCTTGACATGGGTCCACAAAGTAGTGAACCACATTCAGTATCTAACATGGACCTATCCATTGCATTACATAAAGATTCTGGTCTTGTACATCTCATCCTATTAGTAAGTTTGTGTTATATCATGCTCTCTCTGCATATTCATCGACTATCTCATCCATGGATTCTATCACAGCCATAGTGGAAAAAAATGATTAATAAAACGAAGATTTTAGAGTAAAATAATACCAATGAAGCACCTGCTTTACCAGAGGGAAAGAAAGTGATATGTTGCAAAGTAGGTCTATACTGTGAAATACAGGCTCGATGGCTTCATGGAAAGATAACCAGCTAGGCTGATTGCTAAGGAGCTCACTCAGCCGTATAGGATAGACTACTAGGATATGCTTGCTCAATAACATTTGTGTTCTCTCTCTTGTTTCACATAGAAAGTCGTGCATTTACCAATTAGATGAAAAGAATGTTTTTCTCCACAGTGATTTACAAAATGTGTATATGGCTCCTCCACCTGGGTTCACCCTTTAAGAGGAAAGGAACAAGTTTCAAAGTTGAATTAGGCCATCTATGGACTGAAACAATCCCCATGTGTATAGTTCAGGAAGTTCAATGATGTCATTTTTAAGTATGGATAACGTAGAAGTAACTATGATTACTCATTTTTGTTAAGAGGGGAACACATCTCACTGCTCTCATTGTCTATTTGATAAGATTGTGGTTACGGGGGATGCTGTAGAGGAGATCACGAAGCTCAAATACTGTTTGATGTTCTCAAGCAGACAGACGTATTGGGATGTAGGTCAATTGGCTTCCCAATGGATGAATCACATGCTGAATGTTGAAGATGAAGAAGTTCTTAAAGATATTGACGTGTACCAGTGACTTGCGGGGAAACTCATATATCTGACCATTGCCTATCCTGCCATTGCTTTTGTTGTGAGAGCAGTTAGTATATGCATTCACCATGGAGGCTGTCATTGGGATGGTGCATACAGGATCCTAATATACTTGAAGTCAAGTCTAGGAAAGGGTCTACTGTATAGTGATCATGGGCATTTTAATGTAAAGAGATATACACAGATGCTGACTGGGATGGATCTCATAGTGATAGGAGGCCCACCACCAGAAAATGTGCCTTTGTTGGAGACATCTAGTTAAGTGGAAAAGAGAAAAACATGCGGTATCTAGCTCTAGTTCAAAACCCGAGTAAAGAGCTGCGTCTCAAGGTGCTCGTGAGGGGATGTGTATCAAGTTCATCTTAGTTGATCTTAGAATTCATGTAAGAGTTCTTATGACACTATATGTGAGACTGAGGTTGTACTTCACGCCAGCCCAGTGTACCATAAGAGACAAAGCGTATTGAAGTAGATCGTCATTTCATATGAGAGAGTGGAACTCAATGAATTCTGTAACTCTCAAGTCAGCTCGCAGGAGCAGTTCGCTGATGTGCTCAACAAGGCTCTAGGGAGTTCCAGATTACGAGAGATTGTATCCAAGTTGGGCATGATTGACATCTATGCACCAACTTGAGGGAGACGGTGTGTTACTATAGTTTATCTGTAGTAGCATCAGTAAGTGTTGTATAATGCATGTGCATGAGACTGTCCAGCAATTCATTATGAATCTAGATGTAGCATGAGAATGCCTAGTAATAACATGAAGCATAAAGATGGTTTACAAAAAAATTAGGAAAAGAAGTAGGGACAATTAGAATTCAAAATCTCAGGGAAACAGATCAATAATAGCATCTCAAAACTCTGAAATAATTTACCTCTCTAAAGTATCCAGCCATTATAGCATTGTACATGTTTGCCGTAGGAGTCATATTCATTTCTTCTAGATCCATCAGCATGCTGTAGGCACCTTCAAACTACAGTGATCAAACAATAGATATAGCTAAATATCAGGCTTTCTGCACATTGATATAATTATGGATATACACAAATGCACTGAAACCAAATTAAAAATATTAATCATGTAATCAACATAACAGAGTTAAAACTGGGACTAGCTACCCAAGAATGCCATTCAATTGGACCTGTAATGGTAAATGTGTTTGCTAAAAAAATAGTATAATGCAATCTTACAGCAAATGTGATCAGTGATCCTAATTCAAAGGCTAGCCCATCTTGGTAAAACCCATTGGAGATATCATGGCAAAACCCATTGGGGATATCATGATATTATATGTAACAATGGTTGAATTTTGTTTTTCGTATTTCAGAGGATTCTGATCGGTGTGGCCTCATTGTCATTTGATTCTGATCGGTGTGGCCTCAATGTCATTTGCGTTTTCTGCTGCATTTCAGCATAAGATGCATTTTCTTTTATAGATTTATTAATAAAAATTTGTTTAAAAAAATTAATAAATGAGGAAGTTTCCCTTTTCTTCCTAGAAACAAATGGAATTATGTAGAAAAATTAATCTTGTAAGGGGAAATTTTATAATCTAAATCTAAATATACAAAAAGCAAGACTGGGAAAATACAATGATGACAGTTTTTATAAATGTCAGAGTGGAAATAGGCCAGGCATGGGCCGGGTCTAAAGGAAAATCACAAAAAATATAGGCCCAAGCCCACACTTGACACCCTTAAATGAAAACATTAGGTAGCAATAAAAATGAAACCATGAACTCTGTCTGGCATGTTAACCAAACCATTGAGAAAACATGACTTATTTCGCATGAGCTGAACAACTGACATTTATTATCCATTTGTAGACAAGTCGATGGAATCCAACTCGTGATTCTCTCCTCACCAGTCAACACCAACAACTGTGAGCTACCAGAGGCCCATAAGGCTTGACAAAGGGATCCTGGACTTCTGTTGGCCTAGATCATCTTTTTACTCATTAACTGATTGAAATAACCCAGAAATTTTAGCAATAAAGTTTTGTTTAAAAGACATACATCTGAATTTTTTACGAAGGAGCTGAATAGGAAATTAACTGATTTTTTAAGGGTAAAAAAGTAATTTATGCTGGTGGGGGGGGGGGGGGGAGGCTTACATGACCTGGACCTGTAAGTCGGCTACTTATTACGTTTTAATGTGTATGGCTGGTTGGGAAATTTTCATATTTTTGAATGGTATAACTGACTTTTTATACCTAAGGGCAGTTTGATAAATATCCTTGAAGGGCCTTTTAGTCTTTTAGAAAGGGGCAGAATTTTAAATTATAAAGATACATTTTTGTGGCGGAGAATAAGCCACACCACCCCATGTATGTGTGAGGTGGAGGAGGGAGGGAGAGGGGGTTGGGGATTGGCGACATGTGAGTGGAGGGAGGTGGGAGTGTGGACCCCACCTAGGAAGGTGCATACATGTGTGCATGTTTAGATAAATGTGCAAGTGTGTGATCGGGTAAGTATGTGTCTGTTTGTGAGTGGCCAAGAAGGGAGGTGCCCCCCTTGGGAATCTATAAATAGGGGGAGGGGGGAATGGAATGCCATGCCCCTCCCCTATTTGAGTAAAAAGAAAGAAGAGAGAGAAAAGGAAGAAGAAAGAGAAAGAAGGAGGTCGAGCTCGGGGGGTCCAGTCAGGCACGGTTAGGCTCAGAGCAACACAGCTAGGCTAGTCAAACCCGAATAGCCTAGTTAAGCTTGGTTAGAACTAATCAAACGCGATTAGCCTAGATAATCCCAATTAGGACTAATCAATCACATTTATCCTAACCAATCTTGATTACGGCTAATTAACTTGGATTCAACTAATTAATACTAATTAGAGTTAATTATTAGCCTAATTAATCCTGTTTAGGACTAATCCGATTCGCCTAATTATTCTTGATTAGGGCCAATTAACTCGATTAGTCCAATTAAACCTGATTAGGGCTAATTAACCCTGATTGCTCTAGTTAATCCCCATTAGGCTGATTAATTTTGACTAGTCCAATTAAACCTTGACTAGGGCTAATTAAGCCTGGTTAACCAAATAATCCTGGTTAAGGCTAATTCACTAGTTACTAAATGAATTCAGTTTTTACCCAATAAGAACTGGAGCATGATTTCATCATTTTGCATGAATACATGTTTTAAATTTTCGGATAAATTTCTGATTCCTCTACTATTTCTATAGTTGCTTAAATAAAGTATGAAAGGGTTTTATATACAGATTAAAATCTATTTTGAAAAACCTCTTTTGAAAAGATTATTTTTGCATTAGTACATGCATTCCAGCATTAAATACATGAGGCAACACTTGTTTAATTCATGGTTTAATTCCGGAATTAATTCCTGATTCATGAATTCATTCCCGAGTAAATTCCTGGTTTAATTCCTGAGTTGACTCCTAGTTTAATTCTTGAACAAATATATGCTTTAGAAATCAATATTAAATGGTTTCTCGATTTCATCCCTGAAATACCTATACGTGGCAAGATCATCTGGTATTAGTGCTCATGGCTACTTAGTAGCAAAAGCATATGTGATAGCCCAACCGCTAAATGTCGGTTCGACAAATTAAGCATATATAGATTGCAAGACTGAAATTTTCAAAGAGAAAATGGTTGGTTTGCAGAAATAAGCCACGGAGCATTAATTACATGTTTTGAGCTTTGTCAAAGTTTCACATAGTTCAGTTCATTTATTTCGTCTGGTTTATCACTTGAGATCATCTGCATGTTAATATGTGTCATGGATTATCTTAGCTAGTTCCTACCTCTATTATTCTTATTTTGGACTATTGTTTTAAATTGTGGGTCTTTTACTCACTCCACATTTTATATACAAAGAAATACATCGATCGAAAGGGAAAGGCATTGTTGAATAAAGGAATAACTTAGTCAGCAACCAAGAGGTGAATATGATAGAGAGTGAACAACTCAAGTGTCTAAGAGTAGAAAGATTAATGTAATCCACATGTGATATGTAGCAGTTGACTCCAGTCGTATCCATGTAGTTTCTTCAGTTTATGTACTTGTAAGCCTTTAAGGATGGAATGTAGTGTAGTTTTTATTACTTTCACAATTTTCTTATAGTCCTGTATTTTATTTTTATATTCCTCGTGATATTCGGGATTTCTCTTTGTGAATTTCAGAGCATTACACTAAATAATTATTAAAATAGGGAAAAATTAAAAAGTGGGCACATGAAAACAGAGCAGCACAAACTAGACTCTAGCTTTATGTATTCTCTAAGGTTAAAGTTGAACCATACGCAGCTGTTAATAGACCCGGTGAAACACTTAACCAACTGGAAAGCCCAAAGTTTGCCGATCTATTAGGTGAAAATATCAACTTTTCATTCGTTAAATTCTAAGTACAAAAATTTGCAAGCTTTCCAACTACTATAACGTGGCCATTGTGGAAGTCTACCTGCCTTGTTTGACCGAGGATCTGAAATATGCTATCGAAAGCCCATTCACCAACTCTGAAATTAAAAAATCCCTCTTCTCCCCAGAGAGAGAGAGCTTTCCTGGGACAAATGGGTTTGCGTATCTTTCTTCCAAAAGTTAAGGAACCTGGTAAACCCCGACCATGGAAAAGCAATGGAGGATTCTTTTTCATCATAAACTGGCAATGGCTTTCAACTCACTTTCGTAGACTTGATTCCCAAAGGAGACTTTCGATCTATTAGTCTAGCGGACAACATATCTAAGATTTTCATAAAAAAACATTAGATGCGTACTCTAATATCTCCGTTTCAAGGAAAGTTCATTTGGTGGAAGAGAGATCTTGGATGGTATTCTCTACACAAATAAGTGATTGATTAGGTCCAAGAAATGGGGGCTGAGGTATAGTTCTAAAACCATATGTATTTTGGTGTGAACAGGGAAAGAAAAAGGAAAATTAATGGAAAGTAAGTAAATGATTCATAAAAATTAACATAAGCATGCATGCTGTGAAATTAATGCTCAGTTGTAAAAAGCAAAAGCAGAGGCAAAATTCTATAAGGAGGACATAACTTTGATTAGAAGACTTCAACTACTATGCATCGATGTTTGTTTACATTTTAGATAAAACACAACAAATTTAAAGACGTTAAGGAGCTATTAATTTAGGGGGAGCGCCTACTTGCACACGATATTGTGTGTTGTTGCACATTGTTTAAAAAGAAAGACTTAGTAAGTTTGGGACCTATGCCACGCGAAACAGCATCTACATCGTCTGATTTGAAAGCCATGGTGTAAAGATCTTTGGTGCCAATCTTTGGCATGAAACACAATCTTTATCTTCTGATTCAACATAGTTAAAGAAGCTCTTTCCTTTCTTCAAGAACAACTACCTTTAAAGGCTTTTCTTGTAGGTATACATTACTTGGGAATGTGTTGATTTTCCAGCATAGTCGAGAATAATAGTGGATCATGAATTAGCTTCAGGCATAGGGAGTGAATGCACAGGACAATCAATGTACTAGCTTTCCTTTTTTGCCATCTCTTGGTGGCTTCGTCGCTTTTTTTAGCTCCTGCCATTGATTTCTTACATTTATTAGCTATCAGTCTTATCATCTGCTTTACTTCCTCTCTTAGATCTGGCGACAAGTGATCCCTCGCCACCAAAGAACTTTAAATCATGCTCTTCAAATCATACGGCTTAGATAGTGTCCCATTTGGCATGGGTCCCAAAAATACCAAGTCTTTCTCATAGTATGTGCAACATCACAAATGTAATGTGTAAGTAGTCTCTCCCTTAAGTTGGCCATAACCAACATAAAAAATATTTAATAAATCTGTAGACATTTGTTTCACCAATAAACTACTTGAAAATATCATGGACTGAACTACGAAATTCATCAAATCAACATTTCTTATGCTAAATCGAGAAAAAAAAAAAGAGGGAGAAACAGTCTAATAAAGATACAAAGTTTCAGATTTCCACCATAATTATATATCTAGTTCCCACAATGTCCTTACAGCAATAAGAATTTAGCTCTATAGAGGAATTCTGAATAGCTGTGCAAAGAGTCAAATCATGTGATTTTTGATGATAAGCAATTCTTTTGCTTAAACAACGGGTTATACAACCTACAAAAATATATCTCAATTAACAGGATAAAGTGAATTTAAGGAAATATGGAGAACAGAAACTTACATCTTTCATTCTCACGCACAAATTAATCATGCTTGTGAAGGTTTCAACTTTTGGCTTCAAATTGTGGTGACGCATCACTGAATAGATTCGACGAACCTTAAGTTGAAACATAGCAAAAGTAGAATCAGAATAATAGCACCAATCAAGAAAAAGACTGCTCTTACAAAGCTCAAGAAAAGAACTAGATATAGAAATAACAATAAAGACAATATCATTCATTTATTATAACACAATAGAACCATAGTCCAAAAGAAATCGTTATCTATTCCTTTTTTCAATGATTATTAATAGTTCTGATATAAATTATGTATTGAGAAGGCTGGCTCTCATATAGAATATGACATGGGATCGGCTGGGACACCTATACATACATGACATCAGTCCAGTTGATACAGAGCATCCACATGCAGGATAATATCAAAGATTGACAAAAGCCAAAAAAATCATTTCAATTGGAGGATCCTAACCATACGATCAAGATCCAGGAAATGGATGGTATAGAAATTTATGACCAGCAACTTAGATTTGACCAGCTAAAGTATATTAGTCAGAGAGTTAAGATCGTCAAATCAAACTGTAGACTGGTTGTCAATCCATGTGGATGGACCTGATCATCCGCATTCATCTGAAGCTAAAAAGACTTAATGAATATGTAATATACGTCCACAACAGTCCAGATTGTCCATGTGGCAAGAAACCACATGAATAGCCTACGGCCCAAAATATGCACTGATCAAAGGATCTTGACCGTCCAATTGAGATGTCTAGACAGTCTACACTTTGATGCATATTTGCAGTGATAAGATGGTAAATTTCGGCCGAATGGCAGCCTGCTGTGTGAATTGCCTGGATCAATGTAAATGTATTCCGTAAAACATTGTAGGGATTTGTTTGGGCTGAATGGCAGCCTGCCGTGTGAATTGCCTGGATCAATGTGCATGCATTCCATAAAACATCGTAGGGATTAGTTTGGGCCAAATGGTGACCTGCCACATGATTTGCATGGATCAATCTAAACGCAGACACAAAATCCCACTAACCCACCCACATGTGCAAGCTCACACTTACAAACAAAACAATGCATATTGGCACGCAGAAACAAGTACACAGACACATGAATACACACCCCACCCTCAATCCCACACATCCATGCCTGCCTGCTTGCGTGCCGGTGATAACCATGCCTAAATACAGTACATACTAATACATTAGTAACCAGTATATGCATATTTCTCAAACAGTAGAGTAATGCTGAGACACACGATATACTTATAATAAGTAGACAAGAATCATTTACTGAAATACAGGGGAACGAATGTGGAAAGAAGTTTTAACTCTTACCAGAACAGGTTCACGGCTCTGCTCACTTGCAAGTAAAATAGGATTAAATGTTTCAATAGATAATTCCAAACCCGATTGACACATTTGTTCAACTATCTCTAGGGCTGCATGGACCTGGTGAAAATACCACATTGGTTACCTATTGAAAAAGTGTAATTATTATATTGCGACACAGGATCCACCAATATGCGAACATAGAATCATATAACCTTATATGGAACATACATTGCATTCAATCTAATGTGAACTCTAAAGCAAACGATTAACTTGATCAATTATACTATGCCGACCAATGCAATGGTATAATCATTGTAATAAGTCATGGAAATGACTCCTCTATAGGAATGGTGCAAAGCAGATGTTTAACTATTGAAAACAGAGCAACTCATTTTTTCTACCTATTGAAAACAAAAAGTTAGTACTTGCCATACATGATCCAACAAAATGCAAAGTCTTGAATCATGTCCTAATATACATTGCATCCAACCTTATCAACAAAGAGTAATCCTAAATTATCTATAAAGAAAATTACCAACTTGATATGATTCACTATGTCGAAACATTCACCAATATAAACCTTGTAAGAAAGATATGAACTTGCTACTTAAAACTGGCCTTGTCAAAGATTAGAACAGTCAAAGGGGGATGCTCAATCTCTTTTAATAGTCACATCACTTGGGAAATTGGGCGAAAAAGAGCAAACAAAGAATGCTTTATAATCAAATGAAGCAAAATAAAGATTTATACAAAGTAAAACCCCTTATATAAAAATTTTAAAAAAAAAACTTATAAAAAGTATCTAAAAACCATTATCAATTGTTAAATGCTTTCAATGCACCATTTCTTCTTTTTTTATCGTTAACGAAAGATTGCATTAAAAAGTTCTTTTTTCAAACGTCATCATTTCATTGTTAGTACTATCATTAGTCATCCATGTATGGTAGGAGTCCATCATTTTCCTCATCCATGTATGGTAGGAGTCCATCATTTTCCTCATCCTCAAAGTCCTAATCATCAAACTGTTGGATGTATTATGTGAGTATATATGAGAGGTATGCATGTAAAGCGAGAGTGAGTTTAGTCCTACATTTGTTAGGAACAAATTTTGAGTCTTTTGTGCCTCTATACAGAGGGCCAATCTATTGTAACTTGGTACTATCTTGGAATAGCAACAATATAGTCTTCTAGTGTCTCTTGTCTCTCCTTCTCCATCCTTCTCTCTAATAAACCCTAAATGGGTCTTTCTCCTCTTTAATTTCAAGTTTATTTATTTCTACCTGATATCAGAGTGGGTCTTGTTTATGGTTCCGTCTGACGTATGCTTTGCACCTTGCTGCTCTGTCGGATCTCTGTGCATCAGAAATCGGAGACCAAGTGTTTCATTTTCTTGATGGTCATTAGTCTTCCTCCATCATCATCACTCTTTATCCAACCCTCAGCAGCAATGACCTGTGCCTGCCACGCCATCTGCTGATGCTAGCATGATGCTATGCTGATGTCAGCGGGTCAAACTTTGGCCTGTTTATATTTACGTGAGATTCATACTGTTGGATCTAAATAACCTGTTGAATCTTCTTCTCTCCTGCACCGTTTCGATTTGAGGCCACCTTCCACCTGCTTCAAAGAAATCTTTGGTGTCTTCTTTAAATTCCTTGTTTCACATTTTTTAGAGCTACAGATCTCTGTGGAGCCCCTTGTCTTGCAAGGGTGTGGGTTTGCATTAGTTTTGCAACAGAATGTCGCCTAGAAAGTTCCATGTGCACTGATAAAGTGTGCTGTAGGTTATGTTGATTTTGGGGTTTCTCAGTTTTAACGTGTTCTAATCCTTCTTTCTGCTCCCTGATCTCCGTGCCAGCTAGATCAAGTGCAACCTTCATGGATCTGGATTGTTTGTTGAATCTTCTTCTCTCCTGCACCGTTTCGATTTGAGGCCTCCTTCCACCTGCTTCAAAGAAATCTTAAGTGTCTTCTTTAAATTCCTTGTTTCACATTTTTTAGAGCTACAGATCTCTGTGGAGCCCCCTTGTCTTGCAAGGGTGTGGGTTTGCATTAGTTTTGCAACAGAATGTCGCCTAGAAAGTTTCATGTGCACTGATAAAGCGTGCTGTAGGTTATGTTGATTTTGGGGTTTCTCAGTTTTAACGTGTTCTAATCCTTACATGGATTAGAACACGTTAAAACTGGATTGTTCCATGTGCACTGATAAAGCGTGCTGTAGGTTGCACTTGATCACCATGCCAGCTAGATCAAGTGCAACCTTACATGGATCTGGATTGTTTGTTGTCTACGACTCATATGCCTCTGGTCTCATAAAGATTCATCTTGTTTAGAGCAAGATATTGCATGTTTTGTGTACAACAGTCTCATAGGTTCCAGTATGCATGCTTGATTACCATCAATTTTTAAATGTATCCGATTCTACTTACTTCGATTCACATGTTTGGGTACTGACAGTTGGAGTTCTGCGCTAATAGTTTATGCTATTGTTCATTTTTTGGGCCTCCTGCTCTTGTTTGGGTACTTTCTTACCTAATTTTTGCGAGATCTGGCTAATACTAATATCAATACTGATCTCTTTTGTTCTTGCATACTAATTGAAGTGTTTTTGGCAAAGATGTGGAATTGTTAGCATGGATCAAAATATCGGTATTTTGATACGTATCGTCTTGAACTCCAGGACGATAAGTATCGTGTATCGTCCAATACATTGAATGTATCATTTTGATACTTTTTTTTTTTCAAAAAATCCCAAAAATCAAATTATCGTCCATATCGGACGATAATTTGAATGTATCATCCGATAATTTGGCCAAATGGGGACCCTGTCAATCTGCCAAATTATCGTCCAATAATTTGAAGTTATCGTCCGTATTGGACGATAATTTGAATGTATCGTCTGATAATTTGGCCAAATGGGATCCCTGTCAATCTCCCAAATTATCGTTTGATAATTTGAATTATCGTCCAATATGGACGATAATTTCAATGTATCATCCGATAATTAGGTTATTTTGGTGGGTACCCGATAAAAACCATTTTTATCGTATCGGCGACCCTAAAAAACAATACGTATCGATATCATCCGATATTTTGACCCATGATTGTTAGTATTCTTATATGGGATTAATTTTTTTTTTTGATCGATAAATATGACTTATATGGGATTATAGCTGGTCAGACTTGACATATGTTTTGTTGCCCTACGTGTGGACTACAGCCTTAATTTCTGGTGGATCATTGTGGACTGTTCACTGACCGTGTTTTGATTGAAAATCCAATTCTCATCTCTTGCCTGAGGACTTGTTTTTTTTTTTTTTTGATTGGTAATGGAAAAATATATTAGAAGCCAGCACGACGCTGAAGCGGACACACCGACAAAAAAGAAGAAAAAAAGAAAAAACACAAAAAACAGCCAACATACAAAGAGATCCAACCCCTCCACAGCCCACAAAGACGGATAAAAACAAAAGCTCTAGCCCGGATCCCAGGGCGTAGACAGCTCCCCATTGGGGACCCCACAGCAGGAAGCCCACCCCAATATACAGTCCCTAACATCCTTGATGATTACCCATCGGACGCGATTTGTTAGTGAAGGTTCTCTCGTTCCTTGCAAGCCATAAGTGCCAACATACCGCAAAAAACGCCACCTTCCAATAGTCCCGAACCTGAGCCTCCAAGCAGAGCGAAAACCAGGTCAAGAGATGTTGGTCAAAAGTTTGAGGAGGACCCAGCTGAGGCCGAAGAACCCAAGAATCGCACCCCAGACCTTATAGGCCAGCTGGCAGTGGAGGAACAGGTGCACATCCGACTCTTCATCTTGGTGACACATAACACATAAATTGTCCAACTCCATTCCCCGTCGGATGAGCTGATCAACCGTAGGGACTTTCCCCTTGATCAATAGCCAAGCAAAAAATCGAACCTTAGGAGGGATCCCCATCTTCCACAGAAATGCCCCTTTGAATTTGATAAGAGGGCGGTGCGTGAGCATACAAAAGTAGGACTTGACGTTGAACCTGCCATCCTTGCTGCCCGCCCAAATCCGCTGGTCTTGACGATGTACATTAGGTTGGGTAGCATAAATCAGGGACATCAGGCTGGTAAAGGAGACAATCTCTACGCACCTAAGAGATCGGCGGGTGGAGACCTCCCAAATCCTACCCCCACTGGTTTCGGATACAAAGTCACTAATCATTCCCACCTAATTAGTGGACATGGAATAGATATCCGGAAAGAGTGTTTTAAGGCTGACACCATCTGCCCAACTATCCTCCTAAAAACTGAGCTGAGAGCCACAACCCCACTTGTACCTGACCCAATTACTGTACGAAGGCCAAGTGCCACAAACATCCTTCCACCAGGCCGAAAACCCTCTGTGTATGGTAGTGTTGATACCCCAATTCCCCCTAGAGACCCCATACTTTTCAGATAACACGACTCGCCACAGACTACCTCTTTCTCTTTCCAAACCAGCGCGCCAGAACCAATTGCCCAGGAGAGCAGCGTTGGAGTCCTTCAAGTTCCGAATACCCAAGCCACTGCAAGACAAAGGGAGCTGGCAGGTTTCCCAATTCACCAGATGGAGTTGTTTCCCGAGACCCGAGCCTTCCCAAAGAAAGTTACGTTGGATTTGTTCAAGGCGATGGACAACCCCGGCCGGACAATGGAATGCAGACATGAAGATAGAGATGCTAGACAACACAGCTTTAACCAGCAGCAGACGACCCCCACTACTTAACAATTTTCCTTTCCATGAAGACAACCGTCTTTCAAACCGCTGGACCACCGGATCCCACGCATGCACCAATAATTTTTCAATGCCCAGAGGCATCCCCAAATACTTAATAGGGAGCGCCTCAATAGCACAGTTGATAGTAGCCGATAGTTCTTCCAGCTGATGGGCCCGCGTACCAATTCCTACTATCGCCGATTTATGAAGGTTAACTCGCTGCCCAAAAACAGCCTCATAAACAGCCAGGATATCAGCCAGATTCGAAAATTCCTCAACCTCGACAAGACCAAAAAGGATCGTGTCATCCGCATATTGAAGGTGTGAGATAGCCCGACCTTGGGAACCAATCAAAACTCCCGAGATACGTTGAATCTGCCGTGCACGCACAATAAGACAGCTAAAGCCTCACCCACCATGTTAAAAAGGAAGGGGGAGAGCGGATCTCCCTGTCGAAGACCGCTAGTGCTTTTAAAATAACCAGCTGGTGTACCATTTATATGAATCAAGAACTAGACAGAAGAGAAACAGGCCCGCATCCATCCCCTCCAGGTCGTCTCGAACTTGAATCTACCGAGCATATAGTCTAGGCAGCCCCATTTAACACAATCATAAGCTTTCTCCATATCTACCTTCCATAAAGCAGTAGGCCGGCGCAAAAGATGGGCAGAGTGAATCACCTCGTGAGCAACCGCAACTAGATCAATCAGCTGCCTTCCCTGGACGAAAGCGCCTTGATTATCAAAAATAATCTTCCCCATAATCGGTTTTAGTCTATTGGCAAGCACTTTAAAGATAATTTTATATAAGCAATTGAGTAGACTGATGGGCCTATAATCCGATAAGTTCTCAGCTCCATTACTCTTCAGAATCAACGTAATGAAGGTAGAATTCAGACACCGACCAATGTAACCGTCGGAGTGGAACTCATTGAAGATGTCCATCATCTCAGCACGTTCCTAGCATTTGCCACCGCATGAAATATCTAGTGTTTTGGTCCCCTTCCTTGAGCCACCGGACCTTAGACTTTTGTCTCCAAAGCACCTCCTCAGCTCGGCATTTATCATCAAGCTCCTGCTTCTTAAGCATCTGTTCCCTTTTTTCCCCCTCAGTCAAGGCCCTCATCTCCTCTAGATTATCTATCTCATGTAGCCGAGAAAGAAGTTCTTCTTTCGCAACCTACACCTTACCGTACACCTCCTTATTCCAACCTTTTATTCGAGCCTTTAGATATTGCAGTGTGGAGGTAAACCGGAAAAAGGCAGTCCCAGTCGGCACTTGCTCAGCCCACCACTCAGCAACCAAATTCTTGAAGTTTTCGTCTAACAGCCACATGTTCTCGAAGCGAAAAGGTGTCGGCCCTTTCCCCCTATTCTTGCAAGTTAACAGAATAGGCCGGTGATCTGACACCACCCTCGCATGGGCTTCCAGCCTTGCAGCCGGGAATAGAGCCATCCATTCCGTAGTGCAAAGAAACCGGTCGAGACGACTAAGAGAGGGATCGTCCTGAAGATTAGACCAGGTAAAACTCGCACCCATAAGAGGCAAGTCAATCAGCTCCCAATCCGAAATGAACGCGTTAAACTTCCCGAAGGCTAGCAATCGTCGGACCATAAATGCCGAAAAAAGGCCACACCTTACCAATATTCCTGTTACGAAACACAACCGAAGCAGAGAAGTGTCCCAATTCTTCGTCCAATCGCTCAAGGATTGTAGAATCCCAAGCAACTAGAATACCACCCGAGGCCCCCACTGAATCAACCCCAACCCACTCCCACCTATTCCCCTGAAGCACAGAGGCAACCTTCTGATTGTCACACCTTCGCCTGAGGACTTGTTTGTATGCATAAAGATTCGTGGACAGTTTGATGTATGTGTTTCAATATTTGATCGGTTACTGCTGTTGGATTATGCATTATAGGTGTTAAATTTTTGTCGATACCATGAGACATGTGTTGCTAGTATTGTTGCTGCCTCACGATCCATGAAGATTCTTGATTGTGTTGCTCACTCTCTTGGATGATGTTATTCCTTCCCTCCTCCCTTCAGGCACGCGTGTATGAATTGTGGAATACAAATTTTAGTGTTGCATGTTTGATGCAGGACAAGGCCCTAAACTTCGTGCATGCGATGATTTGATCACTTGCCGAAATTAAACTCAATTAATTTAAGCAATGAATCTGAAAATAATGCGAATACCTTAGGAGTTCGTAGTTTTCCATCTGAAAGATCGAGTTGTGGTTCGAATAGGGTCCAGTCCGAGTGTTAGATTCGTTAGATTTGCAGTACAGATCGGCCCTAGAGGTAGAACTCTAGGTTTTCCAGATTAGGGCACTCACAATCCAATGATGGGATCACTGGTTTTCTTCGGGTATTTGATGTGAATTGGTTTAATGGTTCAGGTGAGATCTAGGGTTATTGAATCGGATCGATTCAACGATTCAAATGAAAACTAGGGTTTATGATTTTCGTAATATTTGAAAGAGTAAAGGCTGAATTTAAGGTTATAAATTTAAAGCAGGGAAGACAGATCCAAAAATAGATAAAATAGTAAAGGATAGATTGTGGGCTTCACACCCTTGGCTTCACACCAAACCCTTCTCGGGAATCGAGAATCACTCTCCAGAATCGCTCATCTCAAGCAAGGAAGCAAAAAAGCTCTTTTTCATTAATTAAATCACTAATTACATTGCTTATCGAGAGACCTTATATAGGAGGTCTTAAAGTAAAACCCTAAAACGAAAATAAGCATAAAAGAAAGACAGACTTGCCCCTAAAATTTAAGTCAAAATAAGTTCTCGCGTGATTTCGATTGATCGAAATTGAAACTCGATCGATCGAAATTGATACTCGATCGATCAATTTATATATATATCGCCGGTGATACTCAATCGATCGAAATTAGATCGATCAATCGAAATGGATATTTGATCGATCGAGTATACAATTCGATTGATCAAATTATAGATATATGTTCACGCCAGAACAAGTGTTTTTCCTCGTCGTTCGATCGATCGAATCCGGGTTCGATCGATCGAAATTGCAGTGCTCCTCAAAATCGCAAAGTTTTCTTCATTACGCCTGGTTCTGATTTCCATTCCGCTTCTTCCGACGTCGATATACGCGAAATGAACCGTATTCGATGTCTACGATGTCAGCGTCCCCATCAATTCTCCAGGGCCGAAAAGGCTTCATCACCGATGAAGCGGCATCGTGATAGAAATAGAGCATGTCGAGGTCCAGGCGTCACACCTCTTCTTCAGTTAACCATGTGTTCTCGGAGTCCGGCTTTCCCGATCACTTAACCAAGTATTTCTGAAATCTTCCACCATGGGTGGATACCGCACAATCATCTAGTATCCCTTCGATCTCATCTCTCCGCTGCTTGCGTGGGGAAGGGAATGGTAGGGGTTGCAGGGTGGGGCTGGAATTTGGGCTCGGGACTGCTTGGAAGGGGTTGGTGGGGCTGGGGATGGGGCCGAAGAAGGAACTAGGTCCTCCACATTGAACGTAGAGCTGACCCCTATATCCGGTGGAAGCTCGAGAACATATGCATTTGGCCCGCTCCTTGCCATAACTCTAAAAGGTCCAGCGCCGCTGGCTTGGAGTTTCTTTGCGACTCCCATTGGGAACCGTTCAGGCCTAACCCGAACCATCACCTAATCCCCTACCTGGAATTCTTTGAAGCGCTTATGCGCATCCACAGTTATCTTGTATTGTTCATTGCTGACATTAATTTTTTTTATAATTTGGGCATGCAATTCATGAATGTGTTGTGCAAATGCATCGGCTAACTCGGAAACTCGATGGGATGTAGACATGGGGATTAAATCAATGGGTGTCCTAGGCCTATGCCCAAGTAAAACTTCAAAAGGACTCATGCCTAGGGACCTATTGACTGAATTGTTGTATGCAAACTCGGCTATAAGTAATGTCGAATCCCAAATCCTAGGGTGATCACCAACAAGACAACGGAGAAGATTACCTAAGCTCCTATTGGTGGATTCCGTTTGGCCATCTGTTTGAGGATGATAGTCGAAGAAAATTAGAGCATGGTACCCATCATGTGCCATAAAGTTTTCCATAAATAACTGGTAAACTTCACGTCCCGATCTGACACAATAGTTTTGGGTAACCCATGGAGACGCACAACCTCCCCGAAGAATAATTTGGCTATGTGAGCCGCATCGGAGGTTTTAGAGCAAGGTATGAAGTGGGCCATCTTGAAAAAGCGGTCCACTACCACAAAAATGGAATCGTGCTTCGTTGAGTCTTGGGAAGTCAGAGCACGAAATTCATAGAGATGTCTTGCCATGGTATGTGTGGCGCGGATAACGAGGTGTACAAGCCGGTATTCTGCTTAATCTGCTTCGCAACTTGGTATGTACGATATTGTTTCACGACCCTAGAGACATCCCTCATAAGGCTAGCCCAATAAAACCTATCCTCAACGAGCGCACTAGTTTTATCGCGCCCAAAATGTCTGGCAATCCCTCTGGCATGTAACTCCCAGATGAGGAAATCATGCAATGAAGTACGAGGGATACACAAACGATTTCCTTTGAACAAATACCCATCCAACAGGGTATACTCGGAGTTGATGTTGTTTGAATTTTCAAGGATAGCGGTGTATTCTGCCCCGAAATCTGGGCAATCAGGATAATCTTGTTTCAACTGCTCAAATTCGATGACCTCGGTGCTCATAGATTGCAAAGTCGCCACTCGACGACTAAGCGCATCAGCCGCCTTGTTCTCGGCATCGGCCTAATGCTTCAACACGAATATGAACCCCTGAAGGTACTCGACCCACTTCGCATGCCTCGGGTTCAACTTTTTCTGAGAAGCAAGGAAACGTAAATCTTCGTGGTCAGAAAACAATACAAATTCCTGCGGTCACAGTTAATGTTTCCAATACCAAAGAGATCGGACGATCGCATAAAACTCCTTGTCATAGGTGGAATATTTCTGCTTTGCCTCATTAAGCTTCTCACTAAAATAGGTCATTGGGTGGCCCTCTTGGCTCAGCACTCCGTCCATACCTACTCCCGATGCGTCACATGCTACTTCAAAGACTTTAAAAAAGTCTGGTAGGCGCATGATGGGTGCAGTAACCATTTTCTCTTTTATCTCGACAAAGGCCCTCGTCGCGGCTTTGCTCCACAGGAACTCCCCTTTTCTCTTGCAATCGGTAATGGGAGCCATGATGGTACTGAAATTTCGGATGAAATGACGATAAAAGGTGGCCGAGCCATGGAAGCTACGGGCTTCATGAATATTTCGAGGTTCGGGCCACTCCACAATGGCCTTAACCTTCGCAGGGTCTGCAACCATCCCGTCCACCGAGACAAGGAATCCCAAGAATATAACAGATTGCTGCATGCACGTGCATTTCTTGAGATTCGCGTATAACCTTTCTCCCCTCAAGGTTTCGCCAACCAACCTTAGGTGGATAATGTGTTGTTCCTTGTCCGGGCTGTAAATTAAAATGTCATCAAAATATACGACAAGAAATTGCCTCAACACTTGGGTCATGAGCCTCATGAATGTGCTGGGGGCATTGGATTGCCCAAAAGGCATGACCATCCACTCATAAAGACCGTCTTTGGTCTTAAAAGCGGTTTTCCATTCATCGCCAGAGCGAATACAAACCTGATGGTAGCCACTTTTAAGGTCTATTTTGGAAAAGACAGTGGCGCCAACCATCATATCGAGCATGTCATCGAGCCTCTGCATGGGAAACCAATATTTAACTGTAATCTTATTAATTGCATGGCTATCCACACACATGCGCCACGTACCATCTTTCTTAGAAGTGAGTAATGCGGGTATAACACACAGGCTAAGACTCTCTTGGATGAACCCCTTCTGAAGGAGCTCATTGACTTGTCGAGTCAACTTGGCGTGCTCAACCGGATTCAACTTGTAGTGTTGAATGTCGATTGTGTGTTGAATGTCACGCATGGGAGGGAGCTCATTAGGTAAGTCTTCGGGGAAGACATCCGCACATTCACTCATGATTGGCTCGACCTCCTTGGGGTACTCACGTGCCGACTCAGGAGTACTTTCAAAGGTGACGACGACATATACTACGCTCTCATCTAACGATGATCTCTCGAACTCTGAAGGGCTCACAATATTGATGGCCTTGGATTGACCTCCCTTCTTTTCAACTCTGTTGACTGATGGTGCTTTGGGAGCCAAAGGTTTAAGAGTGATTTTCTTGCCCTTATAATTGAACGTGTAAATAGTAGATCGACCAAAAATGGTCATGTTCAAGTCATTAAGCCATGGCCTCCCTAAGATGATGTGGCCCACGTCCATCAGCACCACATCACACCATAAGGTGTCCGAGTATGAACCCAATTGTATGGGTATACGACACCTCTGTGACACGGGAATGGATGAGGAGTCAATCCATGCGACTTTGTAAGGTCTCGGGTGGGCTTCAGGTGTAAGCCCAAAGCGTATGACGGTATGTTCTGACACCACATTGGTGTAGCTTCCGCTATCCACGATAACCCTACAACTCTCTGTCCCACACGTGGCAAAGGTGTGAAAAATATTCTCCCTCCGCCAATCCTCCTTTTCATCCCGTTGAGGTTGCGCAAAGGCACACCTCACAACTAGAGCACGACCCATGCCATCACCTTCCTCATCACTAGGTGTGGAATTCGGCTCAAAGACCTCTTCTTCATAGACTTCGTCATCCTCATTGCCCTCTCCCTCGACGTAGAGATTCCTTTGCGGGTCTCTCTTAGGGCATTGGGCGGCAAAATGTCCCAACCCTTGACAGTTGTAACACTTGATGTAAGGACCGCCCTTCGAGGATTCTCCGACTACACCCTTGCCTTTGTTAAACTACACATTGGCAGATGTGGATTGTGTGGGTTTGGAAGGCGGGTTTCCAGCACTTAGTCTCACTTCACCAGTACGGGGTTGACCGGTGTGAAAATCCGATCGCCTAACCACCGTCATTTTCAAATATCGTTCAAGGTCCTGAACGACGGTGTAGCATTCGACGAGAGTCTCAACAGGGTGAGAGACTAACTCTTTTTGCAAGTCAAGTCTCAATCCGGTGCGAAATCTGGATAAAGTGACTTGAGGGTCTTCGAACACTTTGGCTCTCATCATGAATTCTTCAAATTTGCCAATGTAGTCCGATACAGGCATACTACCTTGGCATAGATTTTGCCATTGATCGATAAGACGATGGTAGTATGAAGAAGGAACGTATTTCTCTGTAAATCACTCCTTCATGTCGTCCCAACGGGTAATGGAAGTACAACCCGCATTCATTCTGATGCGTTCAACGTTGACCCAAAAGAGTCGGGCTTGGCCTATGAGCTTCATTTTAGCAAAGTCTTACACACCTCTCATCGCTCATGCCAAACTACATAAGTGCTGGTCCATATCGGATAACCAATCGAGGAAGACTTGAGGGTCCAATCTTCCATCGAAAGTTGGGAACTCAGCTCGGACATTTTTAACGAGTTTCCCTTCTGGGTCGTAGTCATCTCCATGATGATCCATCCTGTGATTCCGATTCCAATTATGTTGGTAGCCATTTCGTTCGAAACGTGGACCATTACGCTCACGGGGTGGTTCAAGGTACTCATCACCATCGTCTAACCGATTGACTCGGTCTAGCAACCTCTCATTGGACGTTTCAAGGCTCCTTTGGGCTGTCTCCATGGCAGCCATTAGATCATTGATCGATTTTAGATCAGCCCTCATATCGTTAAGAGCCTCGGCAATTCCATTCATGTCCATTGTGATACGGTTCACTAATGACGGGTTCTAGAATGGCATGCAAAATGAACTGACAATGAAGGGGGAATTTTGACAACCACGTGATGTGCACACTTTGGCCAAAACAGAACGACGCAATGAAAATTAAAGTGCAATGAATTTCAATGCCACACAAATATGCCCTAACCTAGAACCTGGCTCTGATACCAAAACTGATGCAGGACAAGGATCTAAACTTCGTGCATGCGATGATTTGATCACTTGCCGAAATTAACTCAATTAATTTAAACAATGAATCTGAAAATAAAGCGAATACCTTAGGAGTTCATAGTTTTCTATGTGAGAGATTGAGTTGTGGTTAGAATCGGGTCCAGTCCGGGCATTAGATCCGTTAGATTTGCAGTGCAGATCGGCCCTAGAGGTAAAACTCTAGGTGTTCCAAATTAGGGCGCTCACAATCCAATGATGGGATCACTAGTTTTCTTCAGGTATTTGATGTGGATTGGTTTAATGGCTCAGGTGAGATCTAGGGTTATTGAATCAGATCGATTCAACGATTCAGATGAAAACTAGGGTTTATGATTTTTGGAATATTTGAAAGAGTAAAGGCTGAATTTAAGGTTATAAAATTTAAAGCAGGGAAGATAGATCCAAAAAGAGATAAAATAGTAAAGGATAGATTGTAGGCTTCACACCAAACCCTTCTCGGGAATCGAAGAATCACTCCCCGGAATCGCTCATCTCAAGCAAGGAAGCAAAAAGCTCTTTTTCATTAATCAAATCACTAATTATATTGTTTATCGAGAGACCTTATATAGGTGGTCTTAAAGTAAAACCCTAAAACGAAAATAAACATAAAAGAAAGACAAACTTGCCCCTAAAATTTAAGACAAAATAAGTTCTCACGCGATTTCGATCGATCGAAAGTGAAACTCGATTGATCGAAATTGATACTCGATCGATCGAAATGGATATTCCATCGATCGAATTATAGATATATGTTCACGCCAGAACAAGTGTTTTTCCTCGCCGTCCTTCGATCGATCGAAATAGGACTTTGATCGATCGAATCCGATCGAAATTGCAGTGCTCCTCCAAATCGCAAAATTTTCTTCTTCACGTCTAGTTCTGATTTCCATTCCACTTCTTTCGACGTTGGTATACGCGAAATGGACCGTATCCGATCTCTACGATGTCAGCATTCCCGTCAATGTTGCCTCTTCTTACATTGATACCGAGTGACCCTTATTGTTGTGCTATGCAGCCCTTTGATGCGGATATCTTTCCCACGATCATTTTTACCTTATGGTCTTTTTTTTTTCCCTATCAAGATAAGGGGGAGATGGTTCAGGGGCTCATTTTATCAATATAAGGGGCTCATTTCATCATTGTCATTGATCCTCAACTTGAGGGGGATGTTGGGAAAAGTGTGAAATGCTGACCTAAAATAATACAAGGAACCGGTCCAAGACATGAGAAATGTTGTTGTCTTTATCAATATTTTCCCCCACCACTTAGTGCAAGTCGTCAACAATAGGTTACTGGCAAACGGGTTCTAGAATACAATGGACCGACTGTGTATTCTTGAAGGATTTGGTGAATCCATTCACGCTATCCAAACACCAAAATATTGCAAAAGCGCTCTGATCAAGACCTTTAAAGACGAAACTAGAGAGAAGGGAGATTCCATATTCAGAAAACAAGTTCCTTAAATAGAAAATCAAGGGGTGAGTTAAAGCATCCTCTTCTAAACAAAAGGTGCTACAGGCATCCCTTCGGAAAGACACTCTTTAGGAAAGACACAACTTTGAAAGGACACACTACTTTGGAAAGATGAGTTTCAAAACCTTTTAAATATCGAACAGGGGAGTGTTGGATGTATTATTTGAGAATTTATGAGAGGTAAGCATATAAACAGATAGTGGTTTAGTCCCACATCGGTTAGGAACAAAAAATGTGCCTTGTATACCCTCTATATTGTAACTTGGTATTGTCTTGCAACAACAATGTAGTCATTTAGTGTCTCTCTCTCTCTCTCTCTCTCTCTCTAATAAACCCTAAATTAGTCTTTCTCCTCTTTAGTTTTTAGTTTATTTATTTCTGCACGAACTCTATCTCATCGATGGCACTCATTCGTTGGCCTCCTCCATATGGGGATTTTCCTACAACTTGGGCATGAAATTAAAACTAAGGATTTAATTGAGGCATGTCTATGGGTATAAACTATTATAATTTAATAATAAACGATTTTGAATACTCATATCATTGTCCTTAAAATCGAATGTTACTAGTATTCCCTCTACCTACTTTTCCATCTTTGTTCTCTTCCTCGAACCCATCGCAATATTTTATCAAACATCATTAAATTTTTGTTGCTCAAGCTTGTTCCTTCTTTTCATAGGTATCTACATAAACAAACTTGTAATTTAAGCCACTTACTAAAAAAATGATAATTTAAGGCAATCAAAGATTCATAAATGTGTGTGTACATATATCTATAAAATTATCAAAGTAATATCATTTCCACAAACTAAATTTTAAAGGTACCCTCCAATCGTGCACTAAATGTTAGGCTCAAGGCATATCACAATTTTTCACAACAACAGAACACTATCTCCATAATCGTCTCAAAAAACAACCACACACTTATCACAATGCTCTAATGTGAACATTGATGTCAACCCAACTATTAATCACAATATTCAAGGTCGAAAGCATATTCCAAATCAAGTTATGGTGGACCGAATAAGCTCTCTTCCTTTCGTACACTTTTTCATTAGTTTAGGACCATAGGCAATTTGCATATATAAATTGCACAGTTGTTTGAGCCTGCTCAATTACTTCTGTTTGAGCTCTTCTTCCTATCTCCTCAAACTTTAGGTAAATGGGGGCCGCACACAAGGAACCCAAATTTTGGTGAAGAGTGATTAAGATAAGTAAAATAGTTTAGGATCTTGATTGAATATAAATTTGAAAACTTTTTATACATGCCTCTATTTAAGAAGTTACTCTTTCGATGTATAAGTGTGTTAAAGTCATTGTCAAAACGTAGTCAATTAAGTTTTTACATGGTAATCAAGCCGCACGATCCAAGTGAATACTCTTGATAGATCATTGATTTAATGGGCCGCAAATTCTGACAAACTCCAAGATGAGTGGAATGAAATCGTGATGGACTCACAGAAAGGCTGTCACCACCAATAGAAAGATGGATGTTTTTCGGTAACATTAACCATTCAATAAATGAGATGAAGGCTGATATTAAAATGTAACCAATCACACATTCCTTATTCAAGAAAAATATGCAATTGCAGGAGGGTGTGACAGAGAATATACAGTTGTTAAGGGGGAAACAGACCTGTGATGTGTATTCTCAGGTTTAAGAAATCGTAAAGAGTAACTAGAATCTTTAGATTATTTTAGGATCTTAATTAAACATAAATTTTAGAACCTTCTTGTCTTCACCTTTATTTAAGAGGTTACACTCTTAATGAAAGTGTGTCAAGCCATTGATTATTTTAGGATCTTAATTAAACGTAAATATAAGAACCTTCTTGTACTCACCTTTATTTAAGAGGTTACTCCTAATGAAAGTGTGTCAAGCCATTGTCCAAATGTACAAAAGCCCTAAAAAAATTTTAAAATGTTAAAAGTGGGAACTTTTTGTAGTAACAGGCTTTAATAGGGATACTTTATTTAAAAAAGTTAAAAACACTAACAAAAATGGTTTTATAAAGAAACCCATTGAAAAAAGGTCTTACAATCACCTCATAGTTGTGTTTTATACGTCGATTTCAACCCACGTGATTCACTATGAATCATAAGATTCAAAATGAATCATACAATTCACAAAACGAATTGCATTATTCAGGAAATATTGAAAATACAATTCAATATATGAATCATATCGTTCTATGAATCAATTTAAATAATAAATCATACGATTTTGATAACACTAGGCACAATCCACAAAGTCAACAACTTTCATTGAGAATGTTCATAAGATTCTCGTTCACAAATATTGTCCTCATCTTCAAATGTTGGTTCCCTTCCTATTATTTAATGTCTCCCTTTGCAATGTTGGCTCCCACCAATCTTATAAGTTAGTAAAAATTTTCTACCACATGTTATGATGTGGATCTTCTCTTAAAGCCCTCAAAACAAGGGTGAGACATTCTACTTCTCATATGATGTGGATCTAGTGCCCTTAAAATAAGGTCCATTACGTCATAGCAGATAAATAAATTAATAAACTGGGGAAAGCCTTTTGAAGGCCAAAAAAATTCAAAAAATTCTCCTACTATTGTCAAAACTGACTCAGGGTGGTCACTTAGTTGTACAAAGGGTAGGAGTCAAACTTTGTGATTACATAGAACATCATCTATTTCGGATTAAGGTTCCTACGCCCACCAATTTCTTTGGGGATTCCTAGAGAGAAGTAAAAGGTTAGAAATTTCGATACTCCCAAGCTAGTGAACATAGAAAAAAAGACCATCCAACTCACCAGTTGTGGACTCCCCATTGGTCTACTCACACTACCTTCTTACTAATTTATGTTGGGAAAAAAACACAAGAACCAATAATTTTCCTTATTTTCTGTCTCCTTGGTAAAACGGGGTTAGTATTAGGCACTCAGCTCCACGTGATACTCGGGCCACGTTTTGAGATGTATGCCACCTGGAAACACTATTAGTTCCGTCTGATTTGAAGGTCATGATGTGAAGATTTTTAGTACAAAAACTTGTCATAGGAAAGTGATCTCTATGACAAAAACTGTCGGCAGCCTGTAAATCCAGCATACCATCAAATTATTTATGGCCTTTGATAGCGCTGAATCAGATGATAGAGATCATGTTTCATGCCAATTTTTTGCATCCAAAATTATTACTTCATGGACTTCAAATCAGCTGGAACAAATGGTATTTCAACGTGGCACAGATCCCAAAAGCTAGCCCAGAGTACCAGGTCACCTGGCACTTGGGCTGAGTACCTAATAGTACATTCCAAAAACAAAAAATCCTTCATGAATCTGAATTCTGGATTATATTAATTTCTCATTTTTAAGATGTGTAATAACATGTATGGCATTCGCTATATTTTATACTAAACTAAAAAATATTTATATTTAGTATTTAATTATAAGAGGTAGTTGAGAAATAATTCACAAACTTGTATGAAAATTTTATTGCTGCCAATTTCGGTGGTCGAGCACAGCTTTAGTTAAAGCAGGAAGAATATTTCGATTTATTGCAAGTCTTAAGGACTGTACTGGTTAAATAGTATCACAACTATGAAAGCAAAGCTCAAGAATCTCCTTCCTTGGAAAGACATCCAGTGAAACCTACAAAGGACAATTGCCACACGTCCAATATTTCAGTAGTTGATATTAGGAAGCGGCTTGAATGCCAACGCTCTTGGTACTCAGGTAACTTTTTGAGGTGCATGCCATGTGGAACCACCACGTGTTCCGTGTGATTTTATGTCTATTGAATCGAATGTGCGATCTTCATTGACTAATTCAAAGCAGTCACAGACCATCTAAAAATAGCGATATGTTGGATTTATATTGTAGCCGTTAATTTAAGACGTTGCTTGATAGAGATCATTTTTCATCCCAATCACCAAATCGTTAGATCATGGCATACCTGTCAGACAACATGTATGATGATTCCATGTGGCACACATCCAGAAATGACCAATGTACAAAGTCACCTGGCACTCGAGACGCTTACCTAAGACTAATCCATATTTCAATATGTTATACAAAAAAATTTTCTACGTGTGTTCTCGAGATGAACAGATTTTTGGACACTGGTCAATGTTAATGGCTTGTGATGTCCAATGTGCTTCAGGAAAAACAATTGCACAGTTCTGTTTCATTTGAGTTCATATGCTCTGAAAATTCTTCATCCAAGGAGGTTGATGTAGTCATTCCAGTATGTATCAACTGATCCAAGGCGTTAAAACTCTTTATCATACCCAGTATCGGCCTCTTGAAAAATCGTAATGAATCGATATCAGTAACAGCCAAAACTTGGAGATACGGATTTTTAGTGCCCAAAAAATTCTATAAAAAAATAAAAATAAAAAATAAAATTTAAAAAAATATATAGAAAAGCGTTTGCACTTGGTTTGATGTATTTAAACACAAGCACTATTTCGAAAATACACAGTTCCGCACTCATTGCTAGGCTTTGCATTAGTTTAATTGACTAATTCTTTAATGCAAAATTGTAAACTTTAGATGAACATTCAAATGTTATTGGCATTCACTAGTTTCACACAATGATCAAACACTATTTAAAAAATACAATGTACACATTTTTTCGTCAACAAGAGGCAGTATCTAGCATCTTTTTTTCAGATTTCTATGTAAAAAAGATTTCGAATGACATTTTATCTCTTTGGAGGGTTTCACACAAACTTGAATATGTTGCCCGATCTGCAAATCCATTCGTTTGTATGTGTATTTTATGCAAAAACACTCGAACAAAATGCATCAACTAATTCAAAACCTAACAGGGGAATTAAGGAAAAAAGTTTAAGGAGAACTTAAAAGGAACCTATAGGAAAACAAAACACCAAGAAGAGTGGATAGTTGAGGAAAAAAAGTTTAAGGAGAACTTAAAAGGAACCTACAGGTTTCAGCCATATCGACTGAAACTGATCTGATTTGTTTTGAACGAAACCTGGAGATACAATTCAGTATATAGAATCAACGGTAATGGTTTCCGCAGAAACCGTTACCTATTGCTAAGACACATCGGTCTTGGTCGAAACTTGAAACCATGTTACTGATCGTGCAGGTATCAATAAAAAGGCATCCGTACCCCAAGCGATAAGCAAACAAACGACAGTCACATGCTCACAACAATATTCAGTTGCATTGTCAAACGGTTTTCAAATCCAAAGTCAGCAAATGTAGTCACCGTCATAGGTAAATAACCAATTACTATGCTTCATGATAACGGTGAAGAGGATTGTTTATTCTCTCAATACAGTAAACAGAGATTCAATATATATGGAGAGTAATACTCCTTGAACGGCTACTTAAATCATGTAGGGCCAACTGCATGTTTGGGGATCAGATTAAAATACAACATTAACAATTATTGACCAAGTTCCATAGCAGGACAATCTAAAACTAATAAATAATATTATATATATATATATATATATATATATATATATATATATATATATATATATATATATATATATAGATGAAGTTGTTGATATGATGCCAGAATAATGAATAAATATAAAATATATATAAAGTAGTTGATATGATGCCGAAGGCTATCAGATCATGATATATGTACCTCCCATATCATTAACCCATTCATAACATTGTTGCAATGTTGGCCCCACCTAAAATATAACTATGATCGCACATTAAGATTCACTATCATAAGATGTCATCTATCTGATTATATAATTGTCAGTTGTAAATAATTGTATCGTGCATACAATGACTTTGTGAAATGAGTATTCTATGATCATAATCTGGATTGTGTTGTAAGTAATAAGATCATAAGAAGCCTCTTACCAAGCTATTGGGGCAACATCAAAGCCAATATATATATATATATATATATATATATATATATATATATATATATATATTCTATCACTAAGCAGCACATAAACATTTTTATGCATGAGACATAAACTGGATACATACCTTAAGTGATCCGCAACAGTATGCAATGAGATTATTATATGATTTGGAGGGGGGTTGCATTTCAAGCTTGACATGCAAGCTTTGGAATTTTGAAACAACCTCTTCAACCTTCAACATCAAGCAGTCAGTATGCATATACAATGGAAATGGAATTTGAAAACAAACAGCACAGAACAATGGCCACAGATGCCCTATAAAGTGGGAAAAAAACAAAACAAAACCAGATTTTAAGCCACAGATACCCTATAAAGTGGAAAAAAAACAGATTTTAAGCTACATATGCCCTAAAATTTGCCCTAAAATCTGTTTTTTCTTTCCCTACTTTATTAGCCACGATGCCCTATAATTTGGTTTGTTTTTTGTTTAGCCACAGATGCCCTATTAAGATGAAAAAAAAAAAAAAAACAATATTTTATGCCACAGGTGCCTTAAAATTTGATTTTTGTTTTCCACTTTATAAGCCACGGGTGACTTATTTTATATATATATATATATATATATATATATATATATATATTGGTGCACAATTTCTGTTCAATTTCTGCCCAATTTCTACATAATATCATTGCCACTTGATGCTAGATAAGTAGATATTAATGCACAATTTCTGTTAATTGTCACTTAATGATTTTTTAAATTTTTTGATCATGTAGTATATTAATATTTAATCATAGAGATAGATCAAAATTGTGGTACTGCTAGTGAAGCATCTAATCCTTCTCTACCATTAAAGATCAAAACCTCTCATTTATCCGACCCGGGATGGCCACATGGTACCGCGGTTACCACAGACAAAAAAAAAGTGAGGTGTAATTATTGTTTTACCGAAATGTGGGTAAAAGAATAAAGAAGAAGAAGAAAGACCAGTAAGCCCTAAAATCTGTTTTCTTTTTTTTTTCCTACTTTATTAGCCACAATGCCTTGTAAATTGTTTTATTTTTATTTTTTTAGCCACAGATGTCCTATAAAGTGTGGAAAACAAAAGATTTTAAACCACAGATGCCCTAAAATCTGCATTTTTTTCCTACTTTATTAGCCACAATGCCCTATAATTTGTTTTCTCTTTTTTTTTTAGCCACAGATGCCCCATAAAGTGAAGAATAAAAAACAAAACCAGATTTTAAGCCAAAGATGCCCTATAAAGTGGGAAAAAAAAAAAAGATTTTAAGCCACAAATGCCCTAAAATTTGCACCAAAATCTTTTTTTTTTTTTTTTTTCCTACTTTATTAGCCACAATGCCCTATAATTTGTTTTGTTTTGTTTTTTTAAGCTACAGACGCCCTATAAAGTGGGGAAAAAAAATAATCAGATTTTAAGCCACATATGCCCTAAAATCTTTTCTTTTTTTCCCTACTTTATGAGCCACGATACCCTATAATTTGTTTTATTTTTTTTTAGCCACAGATGACCTATAAAGTGGAAAAAAAAAAAAACAAAACATATTTTAAGCCACAGGTGCCTTAAAATCTGATTTTTTTTTTTCCACTTTATACGCCACAAGTGCCTTATAATATAGATTATTTATTGGTGCGCGATTTCTGTTCAATTTCTGCACAATTTCTACATAATGTCATTGCCACTTAATGCTAGATAAGTAGATATTGGTGCACAATTTATGTTCATTGTCACTTAATGATTTTTTTATTTTTATTTTTAATCATGTAGTATATTAATATTCAATCATAGAGAATGATTAAAATTCCGGTACTGCTAGTGAAGCATCTAATCCTTCTCTACCATTAGAGATCGAAACCTCTCATTTATCCGACCCAAGATGGTCGCATGGTACTGCGGTTATAACAGACAAAACAAAAGTGAGGTGTACTTATTGTTCTATCGAAATGTGGGTTTAAAAGAAGAAAGAAGACAGAAGAAAGAAGAAGAAGAAGAAACACCGGGAAACACCGGTAAGCCCTAAAATCTGATTTTTTTTTTTCCTACTTTATTAGCCACGATGCCCTGTAAATTGTATTGTTTTTTTTTAGCCACAAACCCTATAAAGTGGGAAAAAAAAAACATATTTTAAACCACAGATGCTCTAAAATTTGCCCTAAAATCTGCGTTTTTTTCCTACTTTATTAGCCACGATACCCTATAATTTGTTTTGCTTTTTTTTTTAGTCACAGATGCCTTAAAATTTGCCCTAAATTTTGTTTTCTTTTTTTCTTCCTACTTTATTAGCCACGATGCCCTATAATTTATTTTGTTTTTTTTAGCCACAAATGCCCTATAAAGTGAAAAAAAAAAAAAAAAAACATATTTTAAGCCACATATGCCCTAAAATCTGTTTTTTTTCCCTACTTTATTAGCCACGATGCCATATAATTTGTTTTGTTTTATTTTTTTAGTCACAGATGCCCTATAAAGTGTAAAAAAAACAAAACCAGATTTTGAGCCACAGGTGCCTTAAAATCTGATTTTTTTTCCCACTTTATAAGCCACATGTGCCTTATAATATATATATATATATATATATATATATATATATATATATATATATATATATATATATATATATATATTGGTGCACAATTTCTACATAATATTATTGTCACTTAATGCTGGTGCACAATTTCTACATAATATTATTGTCACTTAATGCTAGATAAGTAGATATTGGTGCACAATTTCTGTTAATTGTCACTTAATGATTTTTTTATTTTTTATTTTTTGATCATGTAGTATATTAATATTCAATCATAGAGATGGATCAAAATTCTGGTACTGCTAGTGAAGCATCTAATCCTTCTCTACCATTAGAGATCGAAACCTCTCATTTATCCGACCTGGGATGGCCGCATGGTACCGCGGTTACCGTAGATAAAAAAAAAGTGAGGTGTAATTGTTGTTCTACCGAAATGTGGGGAGGGATTAATAGACTTAAGCATCATTTGGCCAAAATCAAGGGAGATGCCAAGACATGTTGGAAAGATCCAGATCGTGTACATGCTTCAATGAAAGAGCTTTTGATGAAAGACAAGGAAAAAAGTAAGAAGAGAAAAGAGTATATCAGTGATTTGGGGAGTTTAGGAAGTAGAACTGACACCAAAGTTGAGGATAGAGAAAATATTTCAACTAGATCAAAGAAAGGTAAAGATGTTGCTAACATGTCACAGAAGAAGGTGATGACATGTATGGATAAGGCACCCAGAAAGAGTGTATGTGAGACGAGAGCTCGTTAGTTTTATCATACTGCTTTTCCATTCCATGCAGTTGACTTCATTTATTTTTCGAAGGTGTGCAAGACGATAGCCTTGTATGATTAAGGTTTCAAGACTCCAACACCGTATGAGCTATTCGAGCCTCTTTATAGTCGGAAGTTGACGTGGTCAAACTTTACCTAAATGAATTCAAAACATCATGGAGCGAGAATGATTGTTTGATTATGTCAGTTGGGTGGAAACATCAGAAGGGACAAAAATTAATTAATTTTTTGATGTCTTGTCTGTGTGGTACAATGTTTATTAGATAGGTTGATGCATCCGAAATTGAACAAAATGCAATGAATTTGTTTAATTTACTGGATAATATTGTAGAAGAAATTGGGGAAGAAAACCTTATTCAAGTGATAACAGATAATGCGGTAAACTATGTTGCTGCTGGAAAGTTACTAATGGCGAAGAGAATATTTGTATTGGAGTTCGTGTGCAGCTCATAGACTTGATCTCATCCTTGAGACAATTGGGAAAATGGACAGCATATCAAAAATTATAAAAAAGTGTAAACGGGCCACAAAGTTTATTTACAACAAGGGAAGAGTGTTGGCTATGATGAGGAGATATACAGGTGAAAGAGAGGTCCTTAGGCCAGGGGTCACTCATTTTGGTACAAACTTCATCCTTCTTGATAGCCTCATCGAGCAAGTAATAAAAGTTAGCATTTTAATTTTTTATTACTAAAATTTAAATAAAGTTAATATATTATTGCAATGTCTAAAAGTATTTTATTTTTTTTGTATTCACAAAGGACTGCCTTGAAGATGTTTCTTTCTGAAGAATAGGTCACCTCTAAATTTGCAAAATTGAACGAGGGGGAGGAGGTTGAGAGTATAATAACTGATGTGAGCCTATGGAGAAAGTTGGATGAGATCCATAAGACGATTTCTCCTCTTATTAGTGTCTTAAAGTATGTGGATGGTGAAGAACTGGCGATGTGTGAGATATATGATCGAATGGAAAAGGCCAAAATGCAAATTGTCGAAGCCCACAACCACAATGAGGCACAATATGAGAAATATTGGAAGGCTATTGATGAAAGATGGGATTCAACTCTCTACTCTCCTTTACATGCTGCTGGTTATTTTCTTGATCCACGATTTCATTTCCGGCCTGATATTTCAAAACATCCTGAGATCCGGCGTAGCTTGCAAGAAGCAATTGATTTAATTGAACAAGATCTTGATGTTGGATTCTTTGCGACAGAACAAATATATTAGATTAATATATTACATAAGTAAACTTTATATTTTACACCATTGATCATGTGATGTTAATGACGCAATGCATGCATTTGGAATGGAAAAAGTCATTATCGGTAGGACTAGATTATCTCTTGGTAAGTTTTATATGTGATTTAATTTTGGTTAGTTATATTATTTCTTAAGTCAATTTTTTTATATATAATTATATAACAATTCTTTAAATATAATTGCAGTTGCTTGGTGGCAATCTTATGGTGGTTGTGCTCCACACCTCCAACGTATTGTGGTTCGCATCTTGAGTCAGGGGTGTTCGTCATCTGGTTGTGAAAGAAACTGGAGTACTTTCGACCAGGCTTATACAAAAAAAGGAGCCGCTAAAGCAACAGAAGTTGAATGATTTAGTTTATATTCATTATAATTTGAGGCTTAGAGAAAAAACATTAAAAAGACAAGGCTCAAATTATGATCCCGTCAATCTTGACAATATTTTTGTTGACAATCTGGATCCATAAAAATGAGCACTTGGAAGATACTGAGGCATGGTTGGATGACATGAATGTGACAGAGGAAGAAAATTAGGAATGCGAGATGGAGAGTTAACCTTTTGTTTAAAACTTTTAATGTAATGAATATTTAGAATTTAGACGGATGATGTTTTATGAATTTTTAATTATTACATGGATGTGATATGGACAATAATGAATTTTCATCTATTAAATATTTAAATTATATATATATATATATATATATATATATATATATATTTTTTTTTATTTTTTTTTTATTTTTTTTTATTTTTTAAATAACCCGAGTCGGACTGATTTTCCGTGTTGACTCTACTCAGATGATTTCCGAGTCGAATCTAGTTTCCATGTTTTAAAATCATGATCTGAATGATAAAATGTTCAAGCATAAACTAAACACCAAAGAGGAAAAAAAATTTGAAAACTGACTGCGAAAAGATTGCGTATAAATATGAAATTTACAATCACCCTCTCCCACAAAGAAAAAACCCACTTAAGGTGAATCACACAGTGGAAAAAGTAGAGATTCTAAGAAACTACAAGAAGAAGAGAAAATTGTATATTATTACCCAATTGATACAAGGAGTAGAGATGCTTCGTACTTAAACAGCTTGGTAGCGGTACCAGTACCATTCATGGCCGATACGGTACAATACTGTTTGTACTGACTGGTACAATACAAATGGTATTACCTATTAACTCCTATTAATAGATGGCATTAAACCTTAAAATTTGTACCAACCAAGATTTGCAACATTGCTTCCAAATCATTTACTGGTAAAATTTCAGCATTTTGTGAGAATCCTCCAAAGAGTAGTGTGTTTTTATGCATATACAAAAGTCATAAAACAGTTTGTTTTTTAGTATATCAGATAAGGGTGCTGACCATGACTGCCTTCAATGAAGAATATAAGAATTAGGAGCCATCAACAATCTACCGAGACCATTGAGATTACGTAATAACAAATTGTCAAGAAACCACACTCAAGCATACTCACTAACATGCACATACACAATCCATTATGCTTGTAATCCAATATATAGCAAGCATGCAAAACCTGAAATAGTTAGTCGAACAACTTTCTCATTTAATGAACCTCAATGAAAGGACACAACAGCAAGAAAGAAAGTAGGTCATAATAACAAAAAGAACAGCAATGAATGTGGAGAAAAACAGATCTAAATCTCAGCCTGAAAAGGGCTTGCTCCATATTTCCTTCCTGACAGAGAGCGCCATCAGCATAGCTGTGAAGAGAGAATGGTATATTAGGCAGAGAGCCTCTCTGTAAAGAAATGGAAAGAGGGTACTAATTATTTATTGCAGGAATTGACACATTGGTTTTTAGAGTGGTAAAGGAAGGTGTTCCTACAATGTTTAATAGGGAGTGTTGTAGCACTAATCTGCTTTAAAATGGGTACATTTATCAAATAGCCCATGAATCGGTTGCCTGCAAAGTGTCAATGAGGGATATGTCTGAAGAATCCAGATGGATTTTGACAATGAAGCCTTTTCCCTTTATCTTCAAACCTGGAAATGATCCTAATTCCCTCGAGCATTTCTCCTTAAGAATTTGGATGATCCAGCAAGTTTAGATTTCCAGAAAGTTTCCCTCACTTTAAGGGTTACCCAGCACCCAATGAGCTTTTTCAGATGAGTGACTGGTCCAAGATGCTTTAGGATATTTGCTAGAATCTCAAACCTCCTAAGCATCTAGGAAGATGCAATGGTGTAAGTGGCTGGAAGACTACAAAGGTAATAAATCAGATCATTCTCTTCTCTAGATACCACAATGCCTTTAGAGTTAAGTCACCAGGTAACAGTCCTGTGGTTATGTCCCTACAAGGTGGTGCCATACTGCCATCAACTCAAACGCTGGTCTGTCCATGGTTGGCCATCGCAGAAGCACAGATACTAAAAACCAAGCAGGAGAAAAGAAGTCAATTTTAAAAAATAAACGGATCATCAAGTGCCTTTTTTCTCCAGTCTCCACTAAATTTTGTTCATAGCTAAACTCTCTGTTACTGCCTATCCTTCTTCCCATTTCTCAAACTTCTCCCCAAGTCTTTATTGGTGTTCCACTTCTCATCCTCGTGCATCTATTACGGTGGATGTTACAACATTCTTTAAGCCACCCTGAATTGATCTAGTTTAAAATGTACTTCTCAAAGCCACCATCAGGTTCTTTCATTGCGGCCACTCCTATAATTCCTATTATATATTCATCCCTAAGGTTTCCTTTCTTGTTAATCCATGCATCCACATCAGAAAATGCATCACAGCCACCTGAAATCTGTTTTCTATTTGCTTCATCAGAGCCCAAACTTTGCACCTAGAATAATGCAAGTCTTACAGCCGTTTTGTACAAATGCCCCTCAATCGAAGTGGTAATGACATAACACCCAACTTACCTGCCTCCAATTCACCCACCCTGAATTGATCTAGTTTGATATGTACTTCTCAAAGCCACCATCAGGTTGTATCATAGAGCACAAATACCTAAATCTATGAAATTGAGGCACCAAATGTTTTCTGTTTTGACCAAATCATCCTCCAGGTTGTCATGTGAGGCAGGACAACAATGCTAAACCCTAATTATGCAAGTTTGGGATTAACCACAAATTTAATTTAATAATGGAATTACTTAAAATCACCAAACACAAAATAAAGTTAATAAATTAAATAAAGCAACTATGTTAATTCAATTTAGCGTTAACATGCATCTATATTTCTCGATCTAGAAAAGCGGATCCGATGAAGAATTTGGGTTTCGCTCTAGTTTAGGGTACCAATCGATAGTGACAGTGTCGTCTCTTGGTTCTACTCGGGTTTGAAAACACAGACTCAAGTAATGAGATTTAAAAAAAGGGATAGATCAAAGATAAACTGATTTTATTTTGGGTTTTGTGGTTTTTTTTTTCAAAATAAAGAAAAATATTACCGTATGATGGATAGAGAAAAGATGGAATAATAGGATAGAGATCCAAGGCTTCACACCAAGGATTTTCCGAGGCTTCACACCACGGCTGTATGTCTGCTTCACACCAAGTCGCACGAAAAACGATTGCTCACTCCTCAAGGTTTGAAGGATTCACTCCCTCGGTTGAAAACTCTTCACAAGCTCTCTAGGGTTTGCACAAAAGCAACTCTCTTTCATTCAATAATCAATCTCTCCTTAATAAAGTGTTTACAATGCCTTTATATAGGCTAAGAAAACCCTAAAAAAATATTAACTAAAAGCCAATTAAACCCCTAAAGTTTAAAGTTCGAAATTAGAAATTTAAAACAACTAAAACTCTTCGACGCGATTTCGATCGATCGAAATTGAAAATCGTTCGATCGAAATTCTAATATACATAAAATATCACCGTTGATATTTCGATTGATTGAATTTCAATTTCGATCAATTGATTTTTCCTGTGCTCCTTCAATTTCCATCTTTCGCCTAGTTTTGATTTCGATTCCGCTTCTTCCGGCGTCGGTAAATCTGTTGCGGTTCGAATCTACGGTTCCTTGGCGTCCCGCATCATCATGCTTGCTAATTTGCACTCCATGTATTCCATCTTTGTTCTGTTAACTTTTAAACCCCTTAGTTCTCCAAATTTCAACTTATCACTTAGTTGTTTCCTTGACTGGCCAATAGGGAGCACATCATCCACAAACAGCACATATGATAGGACTTAATCTTGTATTTTCACTATTAATTCATTTATAACAAATGCAGGCAAATAAAAATACATTTTCTAATCAAGTAAAAGGTTTAAAGGAGACACTCCATCTCCTTGAAATCTATATAAAAAAATCTAGGAAGCTCATCAACTTCTTTAATCTAGCTCAGTGAGATTTATTGTGGGTCACGATGCAAATATTGTGGTAATAGATAGAAAATTATGTTGTTAATTGAGGTTCCCTCTTGATACAGGAATGTTGGATCATCTGATCCAGCTGTAGGTCAGATTTCCTTCAACCTGCATTTAGAAGTTTAAAAAATAAAAGCAAAACAAAATACTTCAACCCAATCAAATTAAAAATAGAGCTTTCAAATTTGCCAGGATAAAGTTTATGCCAAAGTTTCCAATCTTCTAGAATAAATGAGTTGTAGAGAACACTAATAAAATGAAATACAGTTGCAAACATGATCAAGGATAGACAGGTGCCAAAATGTTGGCTAGCGATCAGAAATTTTAAATCATAACCAAGTACTCTTCGTAAATTTTTTCATGAGATGTTCCTCACCGTTAAATTCGGTATGCTAATAGCATAATTATAGATGAAAGACGAGATATTTTCCTCTCCAGCTTCTGCATTTTCCAATTTAAAAATCATTAAGAAAAAATTAAAATAAAATAAAAATGCTAATGTGTGTTTAATCTGATTCGGTAAAATATATCAGATCACATCCTTTAAAATATTCCCTCAATAGAATCCACAATAGCATTCACGAAAAGGTTTACAGTTTACAGTAGGCACATAAAAAGGAAATTATGCACATATACTAAAAAGGACTTTGTTAATTTAAGCAACAACAAGCATACATTAACCCTAAACAGATAGTTTTTAGGACGTAAAATAAGATCCACAATTATAGTCAACACAAAAAATTATGTCTCAGTTGTAGCAACAGAGGAATCGAAGTAGTAATCATGAACAATATATACAAAGGACATAATATATGCAGGGGGAAAGAACACTAAACTAAACTTGTGCTAAATAGTATAGTTTTAAGGAAAAAATTCTTTTTTTCTTTTTTCCTTTTTTTGAATAAATGGAATCTACGCTTCTCTTAAGGAAGTCAAATGCTTTGTCATCAAACAATGATCCCAACAATTAATTTGAAACATGCTCCTTCATTGACCCGCTGCCCCATAGTTGGATTCCATGTGCTTAACTTTCAGAGTTATGGTCAGTCCATTAGATGGCCCAACATATATATTGCAATATGATCGTCACCATTGTCCCTCAATTCATTCCATCAACGCTAGACCCAAGCCCGGATAAGAAAGGACTAGGGTTAGTGTAATAACCCTACTTTTCTAACACTTATTTAAATATAATAAATGCTTCTTTGTCACTTTGATTTTCGCGAAATGACTTTCGATGATCTAATTAAGGCTTCAATGACCTATTCTTATCGTCTATGAGAAATTTAACTAGTATTAACTAATTTGACCTCCGGAACCTTAAATCTGATTGTTTGAGGGATAATGGTGATCTCAATGAGATCGATAGGAACCCTCGAATTTTTCGAACCTAAATAACTAGGGATTCATAAAACATTTAAACTTGTATAAGAAAGTACATATAAATATCTTTATAATATAAAAATTATTAATGATGGTCTATCAACAAAAGTTATATAAGTTCCTAATGGTTACTGACTAGAGAAATATACCAAAGGTCATGGGATCAAGTCATCTTAAACTTAATAAATATTATTTTTACATTAACTCTTCTAAAATCTACATAACCTACTTAAATATATGTGCTTAACACCCTAGTAGAACTCGTAGAGAGAAGAAAAGATTGAGAAAAAATTCATACACACAAATTTTAGGAGTCTCCCTTTAATTTATCTCCTAACCTTATCTCTCTTATTTAAAATAGTGAGAAATTCACTATTTTCTCATGAGAATTTGAGATAAATATAGAAATAACAAAGAAATTGACATAGAGTCCAATTTCACTCAAATTCTCTCCAATTCAAACCCATGATTATGGCCAAGATGGCACCTCCTTGTTTTTAGAAATCAGTTAAGGGCCAACTGGACTCTTGCCTTTTTAATTAGACAAAAGAGTTTCCCACAAATTCTACAACTTTCCTCTCTCAACATAGCACCCAAACCGTCCATTTCACTCTCTTTAATCTATCACCCTCCACCACACTTCATGAGAGAACCCTGAACCCATAGCACTTGGTAGCCTCTCTCGTTCCACCATCTCCTTGAGGCGACGACAATGGCTATTTGCAATATCGATGTAGCAACGGGATAGCTACTAGCAAAATTGGCTTCGCACCCCCCTCATCTCCGCCTTTGTAATGTGGACCCACCATCATAGCCGTTGATTTCCTTTTCATATTACCGAGCTGCACAACCAATCACCATCAAAGAAACATGGCAACCGCTATCGAGGCCGGTTCGTATATCGTTTCGTCTGCAATTCGAACACACAATGACGACGATGATTTGCGCCATCAACCTGATAGCATCATAATAACTGGGGATCATCTCCTTGCGACGCTACGATTTGAGGTAGGGATAACTCTTGTGCCCATTAGATTAGGTTTTTATCATATTTAAAATAATAATAATAATGATAAAAATAAATACATATAAATAGTTATCTTTTATGTGCTTTTGCCGAAAATAATAATAATAATAATAAATAAATAATATAAATGTACAATAAATTTTCGAAAACATGTGGCTATTGGACAAGGATTTTCAGAATTTAGTGCCAGTTTGGTAGATGCAACCTACATCTCAAGGAACGGCGGAGAGCAGATTTATAGCAAAGTTAAGACGAGAAAAACGAAACAGTAAGATGTGGAACAGGGAAGTTTTCGGGAGGGTTCATAAAAAACAGGAAGCCCTCTTGTTGCGGCTCAAACAGTTGGACGAGATAGAAGAATCACGGATCTTGGCGAGGGACGACAGAGAGGAGAGATATATGAGGAAAATTGAGTTCAATTTTGTGTCTGGCAGAGGAGATTAAATGGCGTCAGAAGGCTAAGGCTCGATGGCTTAAAGAGGGTGATGCGAATACCAAGTATTTTCATACGGATGCTGCGCAAAATAAAAGAAATAAAAGAAATTACTCGGAGAAGGAACACATCCGACAGCATGTTGTGGAGTTCTACAGAAATATGTATAGGGATGACAGATGGTCACGACTGCAGCTGGATGGGATCCTGTTTCAACAGATTGGGGAAGAGGAGATGATGTACATTGAAAATCAGTTCTGCGAAGAAGAGGTGTGGAGGGTAATCAAGGGTGGGGCAAAGAATAAAGCTCCCGAACCTGACGGATTTACAATGGAATTCTTTAGATTCTTTTGGTTCACTATCAAGGCGGACTTGTTAGATGTCATGCACGAGTTTCACACGACCGGATACATTGGTAGGAGCCTAAATTTTACTTTCATCACTCTTATTCCTAAGAGGGAGGGGGCGATGGATATAACGGACTTCTGGCCTATTTCTCTTACGAATTGTTTGTATAAGATAATAGCTAAGGTCCTTGACAATAGACTCAAGTCGGTAATGAGTCGGATTATTTTGGAAAATCAGGGGGCGCTTGTCGCAGGCAGGCAGCTTGTGGACCTGGTTGCGGTGGCCCAAGAAACCATCCATTCGGCGCATCATGACCGAAGGCCGATTGCCTTGTGGAAAATCGACATGGAGAAAGCGTACGACCGGGTCAGTTGGGAGTGCCTTGACTATATGCTTGAAAGATTGGGGTTTGGAACAAGATGGAGAAGATGTATGAGGGGTTGTTTTTCTTCGGCTTGGTTTTCGGTTTTGATCAATGGCACTCCGGAGGGGTATTTTAAAAGCTCGAGAGGTATTCGTTAAGGGGATTCGCTCTCCCCCTTCTTGTTTAATATGGTGGGCGAAGCTTTATCCAGCCTATTAGTGCAAGCTCGACGTCTTAATTTGATTTTAGGTATTAAAGTGGGGACTCATGGCCGGTCTATCTCGCATCTTCAATTTGCGGATGACACGATCATTTTTGGAAAGGCTGAGATTTCGGAATTCGCGGCACTGGTAGATGTCCTATCTATTTATGAGGCGGTATCGGGACAGCACATTAACCTCTCTAAGTTGACGATAACAGGTATTGGTACGGAGGATAGGCTGATGGTCGAGTTGGCGGAGATGGTAGGTTGTGAGATCGCGAAGTTCCCTATCAAATACCCAAGGCTTCCTCTTGGGCTCAGGAAACCTACTGCTAGAGATTGGGATCCAGTTATCCAACGGGTCCAACAACGTCTGTATGCTTGGAAAGGAAAAATGTTGAGCAGTGGTGGAAGGCTCGTGCTAGTCAAATCTGTCCTTTCATCGATGCCCATTTTTTATATGTCTTTGTTTCAATGTCCGATAGGGGTCATTAATCGCTTAGAACAAATTCAGAGAAACTTCTTGTGGGAAGGGTCGGGCACCTAGAAGCGGTATCACTTGGTGAATTGGGAGACTTGTCAATTGCCAATACACAATGGGGGTCTTGGTATTCGTAGTCTTTTTTAGACTAATATTGCTTTGCTCGGAAAGTGGTTTTAGCGGGCGGGGAGAGAGGAGGGAGAAAGTCTTTGACGTTGGTTTTGAGGGAGAAATATGGCCAGTCATTTGGGGGTTGGGGTGTCAATATTATAGTTCACAGAGGTATGTCTCTTTGGTGGAAGGGCATATGCAAAACTTGGGAAGTTTATGCCAGAGGGATCCGCTTTAGGTGGGGGTGTGGTACATGCATACGCTTCTGGGAGGATGTCCGGCTAGAGAGCGACCCTCTTGCTACATCCTTTCCGGACATTCATGCCATTGTCGTCAATCAGAAAGGCAGGATCAGTGAGTTCTTCTCGGAATCGGAGGGGGGGCTGTGTGGGAGGTGCTTACGAGAAGGCTCCGTGAGGAGGAAGTGGTTTCTTACTCCAATCTCTTGAGCAATCTTTATACAGCTAGGAGGCATCTTAGTGGCCAGGATCAGAGGATTTGGGGGCAACATAAAGATGGACAGTTCCTAGTTAGGTCCTTTTATCGGTTCCTCACGAGGTGGCCGCTGATCACTTTTCAAGGGGCTGGTCTGTGAAGGAAGGTCGTTCCTCTAAAAGTGAGTTTCTTTGTGTGGACGCTTTTTAAAGAAAAAATTCGTACACTGGACCAGTTAATTCGGAGGGGAAAGGAGATTCAAAACTGTTGTGTCATGTGTAATAAGGGGAAGGAGACTGCCACTCATCTAATGATTCATTGTGACGTCGCAAAGGAAATCTGGAGCATTATCCTTAAATCCTTTGGTATGAGCTAGGTGATGCCGGAGATGCTGTATTCTTTATATCTGAGCTGGGAGACCAATAATTTGGAGGGCCCTCATGGGGAGTATTGGGATGTCGTCACTTTCGTGGTCTTTTGGGGTCTATGGAGAGAGAGGAATTTACGCTGTTTTGAGCAGAAATGTCAGCCGATGGGGATGATCATGAAGTCTATAAAGGAGCTGATGGGGAGTTGGGTATCGGGGGGTAGGACGGATATCCATGAGGGGTCCTTCCTTTGGGATCCGGGCTAAGTTTGGTTTTTTGTTTCTGTTCTGAGGGCTGCTATAGTCTTTTACTAGCCCTTTTTGTTTTTTATGTTTCTTTGGTCGTTTTCTTGTATTGGTTTTTCAACATCTTGCTACTCATCAATATATTTCCTTTACTGATCAAAAAAAAAAAATTGGGTGTTGTGGACGAAATCCGGCAACCCCTCGGGCCTTACTATCTGCTCTGGTGATATGTTTCTGGGGAAGATGACCCACAATTCTTAGATTATTAGTCTTGTTTTCATATCAGGAGAAGCACCAAGGATGGTGCATTTCCCCCTCTCCTTTATTTCTTAAAAACAAAAATGCGCTCAAAACCTTTACTTTTAGATATCGGTCCAACCCTGTTATCACATGAATTCAAACCCAAACTTGTTTCTTTCTATTGTGTGGCAGCCCTCTCTTATCTGGTTAAGTCTCTCATGGGAAGACGGTCCACAATTTGAGAGTTGTGGGTCACGATTCCACGTGAGGAAGAGCATTCAATATGAGGCTCACACTCTTCCCTTTGATAGAGAATATTGTAGATATATATTATAAAATCCATAGGAAATAATGCTCCCTTCCATTTTAGGTAATGGGCATCACTAAAATGTAATATTTGGCCACTTTAGATGATGCAAAGCTCTTTTAAATGTAAAACTGTGTCAAGGCCCTTATTTTGTATGGTGGGCCGAGGCCCATCCTTCTATGCTAACAAGGCTACTTTGCCTTATATGTACATGTGAACAGTCCCAGTGCCTTTTATATGTCTGCACAAGCCGAGGTACTTTCAATCTACATGTACAGGCTCAAAGCCCTTTTATCCAAATACATAGCCCTTTATCGACACCCTTTAGCCATTTTAAATAGGGACCATGGCCACTTTTATATGTATATGGACTCAATTTCATTTTATTTATTGAGCCATTTATTCATGAACATAGATCCAAGGCCCCACCCCTATCCTTGTACAAATGGGTCCAAGCCTTCTAATTGATTTGTATGTGCAAGGACCGAAGCCCATCCCTTTAGTTGTATGCATATGGGCCAAGCCCATTACTTTATTTATATACCCTCAACTCCTTTTGTTATTTGTATGTACATAGGCGGAAGCCCTTTTAGTGATCCATATGCACACAGGTCCTTTTAGTGGTTTATATGCACTGATGACTATTAATATGAAGTTATAATTATATAATCAATAATGCATGTGAAATGTGTGCGTATATTATTATTATTAATTGTGCGTGTGTACAACTAATATTCCAATGCACACAATGGGACTCAAGAACCCCTTGAGTACGGTCAAGTATGAATGAAAAATGATGTAAGATATAAGAATATGCTAAGTTCATGATATGCTATGTGATACATGATGATTAGGTAAGATTTAAGAATAGACTAAGTTCATTATGAGCTATGTGATACATGATATGAGGGTTGAAATGATGTCTGATATATATTAAGTCAAGCCTTTGCCCTTGTGTGATGGTACACACGATCTCGTTCAGTCCATGTGTATGATTTCATTACCCAATCCTTTTTCACTGTCATGGTATGAGACGTTGCAGTGTGAGGATTGCGGTGATAACTTCATGACTTGCGATAGGACATGATTGAGAATTTTAATCACATAATGGCTCTCCAAAGTCAAGATACAAACCAAGATTAAGAAAGATAAGATAAGAAAATAATGATTTGGTGGTAATTAATCAAGACATTTAATGACTTGTGTCGAATACCAAGTCCCTTTATTAGGATACTTGCATCCGGTGATATAGTAGGAGGACCGCGGCCTCCGGTGATTAATAGGGGGTTCGCCTATGGTGATTCGTAGGACCCGTGGCCTTCGGTGACATAATAGGATGTTCGCATTCAGTGATATGAGTTGGCCAACTATCGACGGTAGGTATTCCAGTCTTATTATATATACTCTTGGGCTATTGTCTATGCACCTAAGTTATTTTAAGTTAAAATGTAAAGTAATGATATGATGAATATGTTCTTTGTTAAGAATAAGGGTTATACACTGTATATGATCGCATACAGTTCCAACGGTCAGAAATATGACCGTTGGAGCTTTTTTTTTATTTTTTTATAAGCCTCCCCAAAGCTTATAACTAGGGGGTTTCACTTCCTAATTCATACCACATCCATCCAAGGTATGATTTGTGCTCTCTTCCTCTCTCTCTCTCTCTCTCTCAAAGCTTTGTTGATAATTCCTTTTGCTCTATTTTGTAGTTAACTAAGTAAGGAGCTTCAACCATCATTCTTCAAGCAAAGAAGAAATAAATCACTTGAAGAATCAAAGATTCTAGGATTCAAGAGTTAGAAATTAATTTATAATTCCTATTAAATTTTGTTTGATTGTTTTTCCTCCTTATTACACCTCATTTCTTTTCTTTTTTTTTCTTTTTTAAGTGTGGTCTTCACTCTCCACCCACTTATTTAAATTATGTTGTCATTATGTCTACGTCCTCGAACGATGCTCTTAGGCCGACAAATTCGACCGATCCGGGTTGGAAATATGAACGTTACAAGAGTGTAACCGAAAAAAATAAAGTGTAAGGTACCCTATGCCCCTATGTAAGCATGGGGGGAATAGGGAGACATAAGCAACATCTTGCTTGGCAACCCGGATCGAATGCGAAGGCATGTCCAAATGTCACGCCGGAGATTCGAAAAGAGATCATGGAATGGATGGATAAGACTTCGAGGATGAAACATAACGATGAAATGATTTTACAACAATACTATGATGATGAAGATGAGGAAGAACATGATAGATCTACTCCCTCTACAACTCGTAGTGGTGCAAGACCACCACTCTCTAAGAGACCACGTGGTGGGAAAGGGGAAGGGAATAAATAAACTCTTCTCTTGTAGGCCACATCCCGAGGATGTGGTAGGTGCTAGGGGTAAGGGACCGACCCAAATCACTATAGAAAATAGGTTTAAAGGTAAGGACCGGCCCAATACCATTCAATACTTGGCTAAGTGGATATACCAATCTTATATTGCATTCAATACTATAAAGTTAAAGAGCTTCAAAGTAATGGTTGAAGCTCTTGGACAATTTAGACCCGGCCTAAAACCTCCCTCGTATCATGAGATAAGACATACATATCTTAAAAAGGAGGTAGTCTTCACAAAAATGATCAAGGGATGTTCGGAAGAAAAATTGTGGTTCGACAAAGAGAATTCAAAATACCTAGTAAACAATTTTATGATTTATTTTTTATTGCATTTCGTTTTTGAAAATTTGTAATTAAATAATCCGTCTCTTTATATTTATATATATATATATATTAATACTATTGTTTGTAGCTGATTGGTGGTTTTTTTATGGAGTGGATTCAGTGACAAAATGTGGATTATTGAAGAAGATGGTTGTTAAGGTTCTTGGCCTTACATGTGTTGTTTCGACATGTGAACGAAATTGGAGCACGTTTGAGATGGTAACTAGTTTATTTTTATTTCATTTTTAGTCTTATAAATTTAATTTAATTGTTGTTTAAATTTTAATAGATATTAATATTTATTTAATGTTTCTCTTAAATAGATACACACGAAGAAGTGGAACAAGCTTGAACAGAAAAAAAAACTCAATGATTTGGTCTTTGTGCAATACAACCAAAAGCTTCATAAAAAATCGAGAAAATCCGAGACATTATGAACCCATCTCTCTCTAAGACTTGCCATTCGATTCTCCTTGGATGGCGGATGCCTCCGATGAGCGAGTCTTTGCGGATAAGGATCTTACGTGGAAGGAAGTGGAAGAGGCCGCTTTTGGAGATGAGCTTTCTACCGGGCGGAGGAGAAGATCGACAGCGGGGGAAGATAGCTCACACTTACGCTTGCGTCAAGAAGAAGATGAGATACATGAAGAAGCACCCATAGACGATATAAATACCGTCTTAATGAGATCGGATGATGAAGAAACCGAGGAAGAACAATATGTTGAAGGAGATAATTCGGATGATGACGACAATGCAAGTGACGACGATGGTGGAGGTGGAGATGGACCATTGTGGGTTAGAGAGAACTGTGTAGAATTTTTAGCCAGTACACAATATCATTAGGAAGTAGGAACAAATGTTAAGATACTTTTACTTAAATAATATTTTTCTTTTTTAGTCTTTTCCTTCTTTTTTGTATGTTCTAAGTTCATTTTTGTACTATTTTGTTTAACATCAATGAAATTTATATTTTCCCTTCTAACTTATGGGTTATCTATTTATCTTATATACTTTAATTCCATATTCTAGACACTACAAAATTAATAGAACACAAAAATTAACAAAAAAACTTATACACTTTTGGGAAATTTTTGGGATTTTGGGGGATTTTTTGGGGTTTTTTTGAAAAAAAAAAAAAAAAGTTATGCCATCACGCAATCGCATATGAAATCCGCATATGCGATGGCAGTATGCCATCACATAGCACTGCATATGCGGTTTGCCAACATTGATCAAGGCGTTTGGCCAAAATTTAGCCAATCCCAGCAAGACCAGAGCTACCTCTACCATTGTCTTTAAATTTAAGTTTAGCTATGCCATTGAGTGGTCTCTCCCAAGTAATCAAATGCCTTAAAGCCTGAACTGAACCAGAACAAATCATCTCCATATCAAGGATCAGACCTGTAATGTAATGTGATTGAAGCAGGGTCATAGGCATGCCAATTTAAAACTTTAATAATTATTTTCCGTATATCACTGTTTTCCTCTTCACCCTTCTTTTGGAGATTCTTTCGTTTCTCTCCTTCCATATACCCTGAAGTACTATAGTACACAATATTCCGCAAAAATTTACCTCAATTTTTGCCACTCAGCCTATTCCAAGCATCCAATCGCATTTAGATCAATTGGTAACAAAAAAGTCTAACAAAAAAAGAAAAAAATATTTATTCTTTTTTGCCCGGTAGCATCTTTTTTTTCAAACACATTTAGCAAATAAATCAGTAGCATCCTCAATGGTGTATCTTCAAAAGTAGCACGGATAGGAGGACTTACGTTTCCCATATGAAGCTGTTCTAATGTCAAAATTACCTCACGATTGACTCCAAACTGAACGTTAAGCTCTAGGAAATAGACTGGGTGCTAAATTATAGTCATAAAGTTCTCAATAGACCAACCAAGAGATGATCTAAATAGTCACTGAACCAGAAAGATTCTAGAGACCAAACAGTTAAATCAGGATTAGGAACCCTACAGACTAAATGTTTCTAATGTACTTAGGAGCTCAAATAGCTCTGCAAAGCCTCTTGATGAATAGCCTTCCCTACAAATTGTGTCCATAGAGGATGGATTCACAACTGAGAGATAGTCACAAACCATTGCAAAAGGGTTAACCGCAATACCAAACAAAGTTTAGAATCCTTCCTCAATAGAAACAGGCCCACACCATAAACCCATCCAATATAGGAAGTGATTTCATATCCCTTAGATAAGAACAATAAGTCCTGTAGTTTTATACAGACGAGAGTCCAACCCCTCCGTAAAGTTGAAGCCAATGTTGTCAAATTGTCAAACCACATATGTGATTGGCATAATTGCATACGCGGTCGCACAGTTGTTTGCGAAATTTTATTTTTTTTCAAAAAATTCGAAAAAAGTCATAAAAAAAATCAGCAAAAAGTCTGAAAAATTCTGAAAATTTTAGGAAATTATTGGAAGCTCTTAGAATTAAAAAACACACATTTTAGTCTCCATAATGTAAAAAATCATTCCATAAAAATAAAAAACTTTCATCTTATCAAGAGAAATAACAAAAAACTATGCATTAATTATAGGAAAACAGAAAATTTTGAAAAAGATTAGAAAAATCAGAGAGAGGTGCCTAACAAGTGTAGGAGATGCCTGAAGACTTGTGGTTGAAGGTGGAAGAGACCCCTATAGAGGAAGAGAGGGCCAAAAAATCGAAGAAGAAAAATTTACTTTTTCCAACGGTCATATTTTTTACCGTTGGATCAGTATGCAACCGCATACTGGCCTATATCGCATATGCCACCATGGCATATATGGCATGGCCTATTAAAATGGTATATGTGGTTGCATATGTAACCACATTTGACAACACTGGTTGAAGCACCAGCAATTTAGTCTTAAAAGCTTGACTTGCTCTTCATATATATCTTCTAAACCAGCATTAGTGATCTGCCACGACCATTTATCCAATAACAGTTGTTTAGCCGGAGTGGTGTGGATCATCATAAATCGCATTGGGAGGGCCAAGTAAGCTCCCTTCCAGGCATCCAACCTCGACTCAATTTTAGAAGTGATTGGATCTCAATTAGCTACAAAGGGAATGACAGCTGTTACATCTGTCACTCATATTGGTTCTTAATTGTTATCATCTTCATTATCTCTATCAAATGTTTTTCATGTTCCTCACCTTGCTTTTAATTTGTTATCTTTTAGCTTTATCACTAACATACTAAAGTGCATTGCTACATTCTTTCCTTCTCACTGTATTTTTCAGTACTTGAATACAAGGCAAATAATTGGCTCAGGTTGTGAACGGTCTTTCCTTTTTGTGCAAGATGGCTTACTTGCTCCTGCAGTTCACCAATCTGTAGCTAATAGCGGGTGATCATAATATTATGTTGTGGCATGCCCGTTTGGGGCATATATCCTATTAAAAGCTTTGGGTGTTATCTATCGCTCCTGATATTAAATTACTTTGTGATCAGACTGACGGGGACGCCGACATCATAGGCATCGGATATGGACCTTTTCCCGTGTACAGACGTCGGAAGAAGCAGAATGCAAATCAGAACTAGGCGAATGAAAAATGAAATTTCATATTCGATCGATCGAAGTCCTATTTCGATCGATCGAACTATGTCGACAAAAAACACTTGTTCTAGAATATATATATATATATATATATATATATATATATATATATATATATATATATCGATCGAATGTCCATTTCGATCGATCGACCCCAGTTCGATCAATCGAATTCCAGCGGCGATATATTTATATATATGTTTCGATCGATCGAGTATAAATTCGATCGATCGAGTTGCACTTTCAATCGATCGAAATCGCGCAGAGGAATTTTAGTTTTAATTTTGAACTTGAGCTTTAGGGGCTTATTTGTTTTTTATTTAGTATTTGTTTTAGGGTTTTCTTTTATTGTAAGATCTCCTATATAAGGTCCTTAGAAAAACATTGTAATTAGTTTTTGGATGAATGAAAAAGAAGAGCTTTTGCTTTTGGAACTTGAGATGAGTTTCTTCCTGAGAAGGGTTTGGTGAGAAGCCAAGGGTGCGAAGCCCACGATCTATTTCTCGAGAAGGGTTTGGTGTGAAGCCAAGGGTGTGAAGCCCACAACATCTATCTCCCATCTATCTCTATATTTTATTTTCTTTTTCTGCTTCTAAATTTTTTCATACACCCGAAATCATAAACCCTAGCTTTTCCCTAATCCATTCACCCGATTCGATTCAACAACTGTTGACCCCATCAAAGTTATTAAACCCTTCTGCATTAAATACCCAGAGAAAACCAGTGATCCCATCATTGAATTGTGAGCGCCCTAATCTGGAAAACCTAGAGTTCTATCTCTAGGGCCAATCTGAATCGCTATTCTAACGGATCTAGTGAAAGGTTGAACCCTTCCCGAACCGAACGTGATCTTTTCACCTTGAGGACCACGAACTCCTAAGGTATTCGCGATATTCTCAAATTTATTGTTTAATTTAATTCAATTTAATTTTGGCGAGCAATTAATCATCGCATTCACGTAGTTTAGGGTTTTGTCTTGCGTCACAGACCCAATTACAATGTGATGTATGTCGGTTGTCTAAGCATGTTCTTAGTGCTCACTGTATCTTTCTATAATGGCTTTCATTATTTTGTAACTTCTATTGATGATTATATTCACATGCCATATGGACATATTTATCACATACTCCTGATGAGCTTCTATCTATGTTTCGTACTTTTGACAAGAAGGTTCAAACCTAGTATGCCTCTAACATTGTACTCTTTGATCTGATAATAGAAGGGAATATGTCTCGCATTCCTTCTCTAGTCATCTTCATGAACATGGAATATCCATTAGCTCTCGTGCCCTTACACTCCAGAGTAAAATGGTGCGGCAGACAACAAGAACCATCATCTCATGCAGGTAACCATCTTTGACGGGTAGTGTACCTTCTTTGTGCAGGATTTGAGTCCTATGCGGCGTGAATTTGATGATAAAGCCATCAAGTGTGTGTTTGTCGGCTATTCTGGACAGCTTTTGTTCTTCGATCCTCATAGGAGGAAATTTTATGTTTCTATGGGCGTGATCTGTTTTTAGGATACCTCGTTCATTGCTTCTCCTCATTCCTTGTTTCTTGATATTCTTTTATCGTCCGGATTACCATTGCCTACAACTGTTTGCTCCCCATATCCCATCACTACTTTGGCTACAGATGGTCCTTACCGGCAGCTACTTATCTATCCTCGCTGACATTGGCCTGAGGCTAGTAGGCATCCACCGTCAAGTTCGCCTCCCTTGCTCTTGGGTTTCCTCATGTTCCTAGTTCGTATGCTCATGTTTCATTTCCTTATATTGATAATAGAAATATACCCATCTCTCATCCTAAGGACAGGCAGAGTTGTACTGATCATGTTCTAGATATGTGTCTTATCAGACTTGTTCTTCACCTCCTCTAACCTATTTAAATGTCATCTTCTCTGTTTCCATGTCATTTCTCAGGCATTGCAGCAACCTGAAGGGACGCATGCTACTTGCTGCCTTACACAAGAATAATACATAGACCCTTGTTACTCTTCCCGTAGCAAGAAGACTGCTGGTTGTCCTTGGGCCTACACCATCATACATCATGTTGATTTCCCTATTGAGAGATATAAAGCTCATCTTACTGCTAAGCATTGTTGTCAAAAGCAATCGCATATGCGATCCTAAAGGTGATTTTTGCATATGCCATGATGTCATATGCAATTTGGAAGTTATGCGATCGCATACATGTGTATGCGATCGCATATGTGACAATATGCGATCGCATACAGTGTATGCGATCGCATACACCTCCAATGGTCATAAATATGACCATTGGAGTTTTTTTTTCTATTTTTTTTACATTTTAGGCCTCCCCAAAGCCTATAAATAGGGAACCCTCTTCCTAAGCCAAACCACATCCATCCAAGATATGATTTTTGTCACTTTGGTCTCTTTTTTGAGGTTTTAGTACTCTCTTTATCATTTTTTTGCTCTATTTTGTAGTTAATTAAGCAAAGACTCCAAAGAGTTGAGAATTGAGAATTGAGAGAGCACAAAATTAACACAAAACATATATTATACAGTTTTGGGAATTTTTTGTGATTTTTGAGATTTTTTGGGATTTTTTTGAAAAAAATAAAATAAAATTATGCCATCGCATAATTGCATATGCGATGGCACTATGCCATCGCATAGCATTGCATATGCGATTTGGCAACAATGCTGCTAAGGGCTTTACGGTGCATGCTACTTGCTGCCTTACACAAGAATAATGCAGATCCTTGTTACTCTTACCCTAGCAAAGAAATTACTGGTTGTCCTTGGGTCTGCACGGTGCCCTCATCCTCGTCTGAGCCATCAGGTATACCAACTCCATTTGCTTTTATTATGACTACTGCATCTTCAGCTCCTCGTTGGGTCAATTCACTCAAGAGCTACCGATAATTATGCTGGTTGTCCTTGGGTCTGCAAGGTGCCCTCATCCTCATCTAAGCCATCAGGTATACCAATTTCATCTGCTTTTATTATGACTACTACATCTTCAGCTCCTCGTTGGGTCATTTCACTCGAGAGCTACCGATCATTATGACAAGTGAGTCTCAGGGTTATTCTTTGTATTCTCCTCCACCTTTCTCAATAATGGTTCAGCTTGTTGATGGTTCCTTTACTCCAGTTCTGTGAGTAGGAACCATTCATGTCTCACTTCTCTATCACTATCTCATGTTTTGCATGTATCAATTCCCAACCGACCTTCTTTTTGGTAGCAGTATTGCCAAAACACTAAATTATTGTATTATAGTTTATCCTTCTCATTCTATATTTCAGGAGGTTACTACAAAGAAGATTGTTGGTAGGAGTGTTGAGAGAGGACTCTATTATCTGAATGAAGGATTTAGTACCCCTACTGCAGTTGTTGCGGATGGATCTGATAAAAAATCAAATTCCATTTTTCCTTTTTCCATAAATATTAACTGTGATACTCTATCTTTGTGGCATGCCAAACTTGGCCATGTGGTTTTCAAACCATATGCAATATGATTCCTCAGTTTAAATTTGTGAGCCAATCTATTAAGTTTCAATGTAAAGCTTGTGAAGTTCCTTACACATTAGAAATTTTCCTCCTCACATGCATAGATCCAATTCTCCTTTTAATGTGGTGCGCTCTGATGTTGAGTCCTACTGCAGTTCCTTCACTTGATGGATTTCATTATTTTAGTTAATGATTGCACATGGGTCGCTTCGTTATACTTATTGAAAAACAAAAGTGATATCCTTTCTAAGTTTTAAGAATTTCATACTTTGGCCCATAATCAGTATAATGTTAATATTAAGGTCCTTAGATTCGATAATGATTCGATGACTATTTGTGTGATATTATTCACCAATATCCTTGCCCTTACACTCTGACAGAAAAAAAGAAAAAATTGATCAGCAAAACGCGAATGAAATTCATTAATAAAAGAAATTACAAACACTAGTGCAAGAATCAAAAGGTGGTGCTTGATTTAATGTACTGTAATTCAATTTTTAGCAAAAATGGAATATATATTAGGTACATACCTGAGGTTTTGAATGCCGAAATGAACTTCTCCGCAAAGATTTCTAATCCCAACCTCCCTAATGACTTAAAAATACTTGCTACATAGTCCAATGATGATATTTGCGTTATATCTACCACTTCTAACAGTTGCAGAATCTCCTTTCGGTCGTTTTCACACAAAGCCAACAGATAGTTTCCTGCCAAAGGAGCCAAATTTCAATATTTACAGACATGCCCAAAAGGAAAAACTAAAAAAAGGGGAAAAAAATGTAATCCTAACAAAGTAAAACAGAAAGCGTGCAACAAGGATCATGTTGTGATGAAAGAGAATTATGTCACATAATGTTTCATTAAAAAAGTTTAGTTAGCTTGTGAGAAATTCCGTATCCTGCAAGGAAAAAAAAGTAAATAATGTGTGTACAACATTCTGCAGACCCTGAGGCCTGAACCAGGCTTTCACCCACATGTCATTCTCCTACTAAGCTAAAAACAACGGAACCTACAAGTGACAGGAACTGATGAACCAGAAAGGCCAGTTATTCAGGCTGAGAATAAATAAATCCAAAATTTTGCAGTGTCAAGACACATTTACATCTAGTTGGGCTGACCAACATAGAGATTAAAAACTTTGTTAACAAACAAATGAGTAAGATTTAACATTAAACTCTTAGTAAACCATTTAAGATTTCAAGAAAGCATCAATAATGCACTAGTTTGTAATTTTTATGTACTAGGGGTGCAAGGGATAACTGATGTAGAAAGGTTAATCTAATTGTAGATGCTACAGGCACAAGGATGTAGGAGCACAGGAAGACCAGTGAAGACATGGACAATGTGAAGGGAAATGAAGGATTATGAAGTTCCAGAGAGCTTAGCGTTGATCAGATATTAGTGGAGAAATATGGCTATCAAAGCCGACCCAAATAGATTGGATAAGGATGTGATGATGATATGACCATTACCAACTTACTATGTAATGCAGGAATGTGAATATCTAAGGTGAAAACCAAATCACTCCAAAATATAAATCTCCCTAAAATTCAGAACTTCACACTGCGTGAATTTATGAAATATTTGAAACTGACAAGATCCACTCCTGCCATTATCTGGAAAGGAGATGGTCAGTTCAACATTGTAAGGGTTTAGAATTGCAACTCCAAGTGGTGTCCCCATCTCTTAATTTGCAGAAAGACATAATATTCTTACTAGTAATTATTTAGTGACTAATAAGTTGGTGAAGATATGTCATTGTTCATTATGTACGTTGCGGGGTAGGGTCGTCAACTTTCCGGGTCGACCCAATACCCGACCCGCCAGACCAGTTATTTAATTGGGTTGGGCAAATAAACTTGACTCATCGGTCCGGGTAGGCATGAAGCGTCAAACCCAACCCGAAGGTTGGGTTGGGTTGGGTCCGGGTAGACCCGATATTTTATAAACAAAATATAAAGGGATGAAAGGTGTTTAGGGGAATTTTAGCCGGGTCTGGTCCGGTCCTGTCAAGCCGGGTTGGGTAGTCTTTTGGGTCGGGCCAAGCATCTACCTTGACCCATTGGGTTGGGGTGCACCGTAGGGTCAGGTTGGGTCAGTTCAGGCATATACCCTTAACCCATCAAGCAGCCAAGATTTTGGCCCGACCCGACAGCCCATACAGAATTCTATTTTATTTACTAATGCAGTTTCTCCCAGTAGAGCTGGTAGCTATTTTTATTAAGTAAAGATCAGAACAGACTGTTGTTTGATATGTTTTCCAATGCAGGATCGAAGTTGCGCAGGGGGTTGACTCTTGAGCATTCTGGATATTGGTAGAGTACATGCTGATGAGAAAACAGTTAGCAATCGGTGTTTAGGTGTCAACATCTTGGTAGGTTATAAAATAGATTGCTGTTCATCTTTAATTCCTCTTACTGACTGACATTCTAATGCATAGAATCAACTTTGGCAAAATTTAGATTGGAACCATCATCATTATTTTCAATGCCTATAGTCACATAATATAATTCTACGGTCGGCTAAAGGGTAGTTCACACTTCACACTTCACATATATGACTTGCCAAGAAAGGAATTGACAAGAGGCTGTCTACCTGACACTAACCCTACTCCTTTCCTATTCAAGCTTGGTACAAGCACTGGAGAGTGAATCAAGGGAGATTGGAAAAGATCATATTGTGGTCATACTTTGAGACCATCGTACAGAAAATCTGTGGGACCATCATAGGCATATCTCAGGGATCAACCATGGAGCAGCAGCCAAGGCAACCATAGTAATCTGGAAGCTACAAGTTGAAACCCAACCATGGGGCAACCAAGGGGCAACCAAGGGGCTACCAAGGAAATCGAGCGACAGCGAGTCAATCATCCGGAGCAGCATGTGTCACTAATCAGATGATGAGACAATCATGTTATATAATTAAGATAGAAATCAGAGCTGGAGAGGAATGACTCGAGCCAACTTTGGCAGAATCCATTGTATCTAATTTTGACAGAAATCAGAATAGTAGATAATGTAATAGAACTCCAGGTAGCTTTGAAGGTGTTCAAAATGTGGGTCATTAGATGCCTCATGTTTATGTTGATACTCATGGAGTTGCATTCTTGCTTATTCGAGTGCAGCAGCCTTATGAAATAACATGACATTTCTTGTGTTATCCCAAGTGTTGTGGCTTACTTTGGTGGAGGATAGTGCATTTAATACGATTTGATGAGTAGTTAGAATTCTATATCATGGCGAGTTGCAGATAATTGAATAAATTGAGGCAAGTTGATGCGGGCATCAGGCTCATACACGGTGTATCGAAAGCGTAAAAAGAGACTGGGAACACACAAGCCCCGCGTGACACTTTGGGTGGACCATTGAAGGCCCCATGTAAACATGTGTGACATCCTAGAAAAACCCCAGTTGGGAAGATGTGAACATGGGATGCTTGGAGATTATTAGAAGTTGCGCAAGAAGGAGATTGTGAAGTTATGTTCATAGTCGACCGTCAACATAGCACGGTTGACACCGACAAAAAAAAAACAACATAGCACGATCGATTGTACACAGCAAATTCCATGTCGTCCGAGAAAATTATATCGTCTGAAGACGCTCCAGAGAAACTGTATTTTACGGATGACAGTGCACGGTCAACCATCACCGCCATCAAAGACGGTCATCCCCTTCGTCATGGTCGAGTGTGGGGGTCACAGGATTAGATTTGCTTTTCTTTTTAAGTTTCTATTATTACGTTTTTTAAGGTTATTTTAGTCATTAAAGTTAGAGTTGGTGATGCAGGACAAAACGTTAGACTACGTGAATGATGATGAAATGATTATTTGGCGAAATTAAACTAAATTAATTAAGCAAAATCAATACGAATAAACGCGAATATCTTAAGGTTTGTAGTTTTCCATTCGGCTGATCACATTCGATTCAAGTAGGGTCCGATCCGTTGCGCTAGATCTGTTAGCCTTGTGGAAGGAGGATCCTAGAGGTAGAACTTTAGTCGCTTCCAGATTAGGGCGCTCGTTCATGGTTCATTGATGGAATCTCAGGTTCCTCAAGGGTTTAGAGATTGGGTCGATTCAAGGGTTTAGATTGGCTAGATGGCTGGGATGAGATTTAGGATTATTGAATCGGATCGATTTAAGGGTTTGGATGAAAATTAGGGTTTATGGTTCAAAGTATTTGAAATGGTGATGGCTGGATTTAGGGCTTATGAGAATAAAATAAAAGCAGAGAATAGATAAACAAAGATAAAGATAAGAGATAAAATTGTGGGCATCACACCCTTGGCCTCACACCAAACCCATCTCGAGAAGAAGAAGAATCACTCTTTAACAATGGCTCATCTCAAGCATACAAGCAATAACTTTCATTCATAATCAATAATCAACCCCTTATATTGTTTATTAAGAGACCTTATATAAGAGGTCTATAAAAGAAAACCCTAAACAAATAAAGCACCAAAATAAGACAAGTTTGCCCCTAATACTTAAATTCGAATTCTGACGAACACCCCTTTTCACGAAAAATCAATCGATCGACGAGTAGCATCGATTCATCGAGCATATGTATATATATGAAATATAGCTCTCGGATCACTAAATAATCAATCAATCGAAAAGGTGCTCGATCGATTAAAGCATATATATAACTTCGCCAAAAATAAGGTCCCACAAACCATAGTAGATCGATTGAAGTATGGGGTCAATCGATCGACTGTGCATTGCTCCAATACGCAGATTTTGCTCCTTTAAGACTGGTTTTGATTTCCGTTCCGCTTCTTTCAACGTCGGTACACACGATATGGTCCATAGCCTATGTCCACGATATCGGCATCCCTGGCAATTCTCCTGGACCGAAAAGGCTTCATCACCAATGAAGCGGAGTCGTGATATCGATCGAGCATGACAGGGTCTAGGCGATGAACCCCGTCCTCATTTAGCCACGGGTTTTCGGAATCCGGCTTGCCCATTCACTTGATCAAATACTTCTAATACCCTCTATCGCGGGTGGACGCCAAAAGATCTTGCAATATCCCTTCGATTACATCTTTCTTCTGCCTGCTTGGGGAGGGAAGGGGTAGGGGCTGCAAGGGTGGGGTGGGTGTATGGGTAGGAGTAGTTTGGAAAGGGTTGCAAGGAGGTGGGGTTGAGCTCAAAGAAGGAACTAGGTCCTCCACATTGAATGTAGAGCTGATCCCAATATCCGGAGGAAGGTCGAGAATGTACGCATTAGGTCCGCTCCTTGCCACAATTCTAAATGGCCCAGCGCCGCGGGCTTAGAGCTTCCTTGCGATCCCCGATAGGAAACGTTCAGGCCTAACCCAAACTATCATAGGATCTCCAATCTGAAATTCTTTGAAGCGCTTATGCACATCCGCAGCTACTTTGTACTATTCATTGCTCGCATTAATTTTCTGTCTATTTTTGGCGTGCAAATCGTGAATATGTTGTGCGAAGGCATCGACGAACTCATACACTCGATGGGATGTAGACATGGGGATTAAATCAAGGGGTGTTCTAGGCCTATAACCAAGTACAACCTCAAATGGACTCATGCCTATGGACCTATTTACAGAATTATTGTATGCAAACTCGGCTATGGGCAAAGTAGAATCCTAAGTCCTAGAATGATCACTAACAAGACAATGGAGGAGATTACCTAAGCTCCTATTGGTGGATTTCGTTTGGCCATCAGTTTGAGGACGCTAGGCCGAAGAGAACTGAAGCATGATACCCATCATGTGCCAAAAAGTTTTCCAGAAATAACTAGTGAACTTGATGTCCCTATCCGACACGATGGTTTTGGGTAGACCAAGAAGACGCACAACCTCTCCGAAAAATAATTTTGCGATATGAGCCGCATCGGAGGTCTTGGAGCAGGGTCTGAAGTAGGCCATCTTGGAAAAATGGTCCACTACCATAAAGATGGAGTTGTCCTTTCGTTGAGTGTTGGAAAGTCCGAGCACGAAATCCATAAAGATGTCTTGCCACGGAGCGTGTTGTAATGGGGCCAATACTCGAGCTTGTAGCATGGTGCTTGGGGCACGACATGTGGTGCTAGGAGGGCGCGCGACACGGGGCCAAGTGGGCCTGGCGACGTGGTCGCGCTGCGAGGACACGACACAGTCGCATGTGGGTAGGACGTTGGAGCGACACGGGCGCGACACAACCTTGGTGGGCTAGCGATGCAGGAGGCGTTGCGGTATGTCAAACCAATAGGTTTGAGGTTCTCCTGTCATTCGGGTCGAATGACTGTTTTACCCTTCTATGCGGGAGAGGAGCTGGAGAGTTGCCTTCCACCCACACGGGGCCTTGCGTTGTCAGAGGGGGCGCAAGTGTCTCCTAGGCCTGAAAGGGTGGGCCTAGGACGTCAACGCAGCGATGCCGTGTGGCACCCAAGGGAGGTTGATGTATGGCTTCGGACTACGCATCGCAGTGCATACGGTTGGGCAACCTCACGAGAAGAACACCAGCGTTGCGTGGGACTCAGTTGAGCACGACAGCACGTGGGCCAAGGATGAACGAGTGCTAGTAATTCGGAACGCACACGAAGGCAGGCTGCGTGGGACTCAGTTGAGCATGCGAGCACGAGGCACAAGGTTGTGGGCTTGGTTCTATATGTGAGCAAGACATGGTGGCATGGGGAGCTGCATGCCAAAACTATTGCAAAGCGAGGTACTAGTGCAGCGCACAGGGTGGAGCTTGAGCAGGCCAAGTTTAGCACAGTGGTGAAAATGAGCGTGTCGTAAGGGGCACGATAAACTGGGTGGTAGGCTGTGAAACAGAGGTAACCATGTTGAGGGAGTTTCCGTCCTCTAGGCGGGTGGTATCAGAGCTGATGTGTAGATGGGTTGGCTTCGTTGCACGCGGTAGCGAAGCACCGCGCGGGTTGAAAGCGTGTCGAATGACGCCCCACGACAGTTGGTATCAGAAGTAGGCTGACTTAGCGCAACGTGCGTTAAGTGCCGCCGGAGAGTTATGAAGTGCGACCCGTGTCCGGTATTATGTTTGCTTTGCTTCGCCACTTCGCATGTGTGACATTGTCTCACAACCCGAGAAACATCTCTCATAAGGCTAGCCAATAAAACCTATCCTCAACGAGCGCAATGGTCTTGTCGCGTCCAAAATATCCTGCAATCCCTCCACCATGTACCTCCCAAATAAGAAAGTCACGCAATGAGGTACGAGGGATGCACAGGCGATTTCCCTTAAACATATACCCATTCTGCAGGTTATACTTGGAGTTAAGGCTGTTTGGATTATCAAGGAGAGCAGTGTAGTTCGCCCCAAAATCTGGGCACTCGAGATAATCTTGTTTCAATTGCTCAAATCTAACGACCACGATGCTCATAGTGCGCAAAGTCATCACCCGTCGACTAAGTACATCGGCTACCTTGTTTTCAGCACCAGCCTTATGCTTTAACACGAATGTGAACCCTTGAAGGTACTCAACCCACTTCGCGTGCCTCGAGTTCAACTTTTTTTGTGAAGCAAGAAAGCGTAAGGCTTCATAGTCAGAAAACAGCACAAATTCCTGCGGTCTAAGGTAATGCTTCCAATACCAAAGAGATCGGACGACCGCATAAAACTCCTTGTCATAGGTGGAGTATTTTTGCTTTGTCTCATTAAGCTTCTCGCTAAAATAGGCAACAGGATGACCCTCTTGGCTAAGCACTCTACCTATCCCTACACCCGATGCGTCACATGCTACTTCAAAGATTTTAGAAAAGTCAGGTAGCCTCATGACGGGTACATTAATCATTTTCTCTTTTATCTCGGCAAAGGCGCTCATCGCGATATTGCCCCATTGAAACTCCCCTTTTTTCATGCAATCGGTAATGGGAGCCATGATGGTGCTAAAGTTGCGGATGAAATGATGATAAACTGTGGCCAAGCCATGGAAGCTACTGACTTCATAAATATTTCGAGGTTCGGGCCAGTTCACAATGGCCTTAACCTTCGTAGGGTCTGCAACCATCTCGTCTACCGAGACAATGAATCCCAAAAAGACAACGGATCATTGCATAAATGTGCACTTTTTGAGATTTGCATAGAGTTTCTCTCCCCGTAAGGTCTCACACACCAGCCTAAGGTGGATTAGGTGTTGTTCCTTTTCATGACTATAAATCAAGATGTCGTCAAAATATATGACAAGGAATGGCCTCAACACTTGAGTCATGAGCCTCATGAAGGTACTCAGGGCTTTAGATAGCCCAAAAGGCATGACCATTCACTCATAAAGACCATCTTTGGTTTTAAAGGCGGTTTTTCACTCATCACCCGGGCGGATTCGGACTTGATGGTAGTCACTCTTAAGGTCTATCTTGGAAAAGATAGTGGCACCAACCATCATATCGAGCATGTCATCGAGCCTCGGAATGGGAAACCGGTACTTAACTGTAATCTTATTTATTGCACGACTATCCACACACATGCACTATGTACCATCTTTCTTAGGTGTAAGTAATGCGAGTATGACACATGGGCTCAAACTCTCTTGGATGAACCCCTTCTGAAGGAGCTCATCGACTTGTCGAGTCAACTCGGCGTGCTCAACCGGATTCAACCTGTAGTGGGGTAGGTTCGGTAGGGTAGATCCGGGTACCAAGTCTATAGCATGCTAAACGTTACGCATGGGAGGGTAAGTCGTCTAGGAAGACATCCGCAAATTCATTCATGATCAGCTCGACCTCCTTGGGGTACTCGCTTACTGACTCAGGAGCACTCTCAACGATGACAACTACGTACACCACACTCTTATCTAATGTTGCTTTCTCAAACTCTAAAGGGCTCACAAGGTTAATGGTCTTTGACTGACCACCCTTCTTCTCGACTTTGTTAGTCGATGGTGCTTTAGGAGTCAAAGGGTTAAGAGTGATTTTCTTAGCCTTATAATTGAACGTGCAAATGTTAGATCGACTAAAAATGGTCACGTTCAAGTTGTAGAGCTATGGTCTTCCCAAAATTATATGACCCACATCCATCGGCACCACATCGCACCACAAGGTGTCAGAATACTAACCCAATTGTATTGGTACGCGACACCTCTGAGACACGGGAATGGATGAGGAGTAAACCCATGCGACTTTGTAAGGTCTCGGGTGGGCTTCGGGTGTGAGCCCTAAGCAGGTGACAGTATGTTCTGACACGACATTGGTGCAGCTTCCGCTATTCACGATATCCCTACAACTTTTTGTCTCACATGTAGCGAAGGTGTGGAAGATGTTCTCCCTCCGCCAATCCTCCTTTTCATCTCATTGAGGTTGTGCAAAGGCACACCTCATAACTAGAGCATGACCCATGTCATCACTTTCCTCATCACTAGGTGTGGCATTCGGCTCAAAGACCTCTTTAAAAAAACCATCTCCTTCGTCTTCCTCTCCTTTAAGGAGGAGATTCCTTTGAGAATCTCTTGTAGGGCATTGGGCTGCAAAGTGTCCCAACCCATAACATTTATAGCACTTAATGTGAGAACCGCTCTTCGAGGATTCTCCAACTACACCCTTTCCTTTGTCAAACCGCACACTGGTAGATGTGGATTGTGTGAGTTTGGGAGGCAGGTTTCCAGCACCATTTCTCACTTCTCCGATACGAGGTTGACCGGTATGAAAATTATATCGCCTCACCATCGTCATTTTCAAATATCGTTCAACGTCCTGAATGATAGTGTCACACTTGGCGAAAGTCAACAGGGTGAGACTAACTCTTTTTGCAGGTCAAACCGCAGTCCGGTGCGAAACCTAGATAGGGTGACTTGAGGGTCTTTGGATACTTTGGCTCTCATCATGTATTCTTCGAATTTGCCAATGTAATCCGCTACGAGCATACTACCTTGGCGTAGATTTTGTCATTGATCAAGGAGACGATGGTGGTATGAGGAAGGAACGTACTTCTCTGTAAGTCGCCCCTTCATGTCCTCCCAACGGGTAATGGGAGCACAACCTGCATTCATTCTTATGCATTCAATGTTGACCCAAAAGAGTCGGGCTTGGCCAATGAGTTTCATTTTGGTGAGTCTGGCGCATCACTCATCACTCATGTCAAATCACTCAAAGTGTTGGTCCATGCCGGAAAACCAATCGAGGAAGACTTTAGGGTTCAAGCTTCCACTGAAGGTTGAGAACCCAACTCGGACATTTTTTAGGGGTTTCCCTTCCGGGTCGTAGTCATCTCCACGATGATCCATCCTATGATTTCGGCTCCGATTATGTTGGTAGCCATTTCGTTCGAAGCGTGGACCATTACGCTCACGATGTGGTTCAAGGTACTCATCATCCTCGTTTAATCGGTTGACTCGGTCTAGCAACCTATCATTAGAAGTTTCAAGCTTCCTTTGGGTTGTCTCCATGGCAGCCATTCGATCATTGATCGCTTTTAATTCAGTTCTCATACCATTAAAAACATCGGCAATCTCATTCATGTCTATGGCGACCACAACTACTAGTACGGGTTCTAAATGGGCATGCAAATGTGAACCACAATGAAAGAGGACGTTTATCGAACACTAGATGTGCACACTTGGACCACAACTGAAATAAAATGCAATGAAAATTAAATTGCAATAGAATTAAATGTCACACAAATATGCCCTAACCTAGAACCTAAGCTTTGATACCAAAATTGACACAGGACAAAACCCTAGACTACATGAATGAAGATGAAATGATTATTTGCTGAAATTAAACTAAATTAATTAAGCAAAACCAATACGAATAAATGCGAATACCTTAAGGTTCGTAGTTTTCCATTCGGCTGGTCACATTCGATTCAAGTAGGGTCTGATCCGTTGCGCTAGATCTGTTCGCCTTGTGGAAGGAGGATCCTAGAGGTAGAACTTTAACCACTTCCAGATTAGGGCGCTCGCTCGTGGTTCAATAATGGAATCTCAGGTTCCTCAAGGGTTTAAAGATCGGGTCGATTCAAGGGTTTAGATTGGTTAGATGGTTGGGATGAGATTTAGAGTTATTGAATCGGATCGATTCAAGGGTTTGGATGAAAATTAGGATTTATGATTCAGAGTATTTGAAATGGTGATGGCTGGATTTATGGCTTATGAGAATAAAATAAAAGCAGAGAATAGATAAACAAAGATAAAGATAAGAGATAAAATTGTGGGCATCAAACCCTTGGCCTCCCACCAAACCTATCTCGGGAAGAAGAAGAATCACTCTTCAACAATGGCTCATCTCAAGTACGCAAGCAATAGCTTTCATTTATAATCAATAATCAACCCCTTATATTGTTTATTGAGAGACCTTATATAGAAGGTCTACAAAAGAAAACCCTAAACAAATAAAGCACCAAAATAGGATAAGTTTGCCCCTAATACTTAAATTCGAATTCTGACGAAAACCCATTTTCGCGAAAAATCGATCGATTAATCGAGCATATATATATATATATATATGAAATATAGCTCTCGGATCACTAAATAATCGATCGATCGAAAAGGTGCTCGATTGATTGAAGCATATATATAACTTCGCCAAATATAAGTTCCCACAGACCATAGTCGATCGATTGAAGTATGGGGTCGATCGATCGACTGTGCATTGCTCCAATACGCAGATTTTGCTCCTTTAAGCTTAGTTTTGATTTCCGTTCCTCTTCTTTCGACACCGGTACACATGATATGGTCCACAGCCTATGTCCACGATGTCGGCATCCCCGTCAATTGGTTTAGGGTTTCTTTACTTAGTACAAATTGTAAACGGGGACTTATTCTAAAAAGAAAAAGTTGATTATTGAATGAATGCGTGAAAGCTTTAAAGCAAGAGCTAGTCTTCTTCCTGTGATGGATTTGGTGTGAGGCCAATAATCTTCCTTTATTCTCTTCTTTGATCTTCTTTGGTGCAAGATAACTTTGAAGTTCATAATCTCTTGATCTTAGTTCTTGTTTTTCAAGTCCTAAATTGAATTCTCCTAGTTCCTTTGTTTAAAATCCTAATAGTTGATAACCTGTGAAAATGCATAAGAGCTTGAACCCTAATTTCCTATTTCAACAATTTTGAATTATTTTCTTTAACCAATATCTTATTGTTAAAATTAAGGTTTAAATCAGCCCCTTGAGCTGACATTCATTCAAACCTGAAAATGGAATCAAAAGGCGCCTTCATTGGTTGTCATTTGATGCCCTAGACTAGAATGAAACCGAGTTCTATCTTTAGAACCCTAGTTTCCATTTTAAAGGGACGGTTGTGCCGAATTGAACACTAGTTGGAATAATACCTAACTACAATAATTTTATTAGTTTGGAATTTAATTTAATGGTTCCGTTGCTCCTAAATCTTAAAACTTAATTGCATTTAGGGTTTAGTGTTTGGTCCTGCACCACAAGCTCTGTACTTTGTAATAACAATAAAAAAATTATACACGGAGATGTCAAACAATGTAGGAAGTTCTTTGACTTCCTACATTGGCTGATCAGGGGGTAGCAATGACAGCTTTCTATTGTTAGAGTTCCATGCGAAAGGCAATTATGTGAAGATTGCTCCAATCACTGCCTTATTCATTTAGAGAATATTCTTTTAACAGATTACGACCTCTCAGTTCAGCACGTGCCGGGTCAGCATAGGATATAAAATCCCTTGGTGCTTGGCCCGACAGACTCTGCAATTTTTAATATGGCAGCACAGCCACAAATAGTACTATAAAATAATAAAATATATAATATCACCTCTATTCAGAGGGGGTTACTGTAGGGAACCCTCCCTCATGTTAGATTAAAAAGCCCCAAAGAGAGAGGGTTTATATTTAAAAACTAAGAGAGAGATGACCAAAAGTGGAAGGGGTTTATATTCATAACCCTTAAGCCCTTTTGAGATAGTAGTGGTATTTATAATTGAAAAACTTCTTTTTAGGTTTAAAATCTAAGGCCCTCTCTTGTTATACGTAGATGAAATATTAGAGAGAGAATGAGGAGGGAGAGGTAGAGGGTGAGGGAGAAGGTAGAAGGAGCATGACAGAGAAAAAGAGGGTCGAGACAGAGATTCAAGGTTGTGGTTGAAAATTATTGATTTTCTTTTTTCGGCGTGGGATAAACTGGAAACCCTAGATGACGTGTCCGACAATATGCAAGGGAAACCCTTCCTCTCCTTTTATCACTAATTCATATTAAAAGTATTTACTCCCTTTTAATAAGGTTAGCTTTTTAATTTTTTAGAAGTCTACGAAGGTATGTTAACAGGTCGAGGACCAACACCTAATGAAGACATCATCATGGCAGGAACATCCTTATGTGCTATGTCATGCCACGTAATAATGTGTCGTGTCACCTGGAACACAGAAAATTTAAATATGGCCAAGCCTATGTAATATTTTGATCCACACCTGAAATGATCAACTAAATTCGCCCTAATTGGCCTGGACCGACTTAATTATTAATGGTTCAAGTCAAGGTCTAAGATGTTAAAATTTTGTGGCCCAAAAAGCCATACACCAACTGAAACGGCATATGTCCGGGCTCCGCCCATCTTAGAACTTGTATGAAGTGCCCAAAGAACAATAGTCTATAGTACCAAAACCATGCATCCCAAAACCCTTCTTATTTATTACGATGCAATGGAATCTATTATAACTTCAAATTTAAAAATAAATATAAAAAGTTAATCTCATTTGGACGCTCTCACCCTTTATTGTTGCCAATTGTGTTGCACTTTGTGTGCATTTACACAAACAGTGTGTTTTGATATGTACCCCATTCATAATAGACGTATGAGTCAATATCCTCTTACGTTATAGGACATACATAGGGAGTAATCAGGATCCATAATCAAAGCTAGTACATTGCCGTACAAACTCAAGCTTTTACTTGATTTTGTTATGGCTTGATGGCAAATGGCTGGGAATCAAGTACTATACGTTGTTGCCCAGCAAAACCAGGTGACCATTCTGGAGTTAGGAAAGGAAGTAGACTTTGACCACAGAAAAAAGAAGCATTCAAACACTTTGGACGATTATTTAAAACACAGGACATTCATACTTGTTTGCCAAAAGAGAGAAATTTGGTGAAAATGTCTGATATTCTACGATAAATAATTGTGATAAATTTAAAACAAGGGCACTCCTACTTGTTTGCCATTAGCACCATCATCTTCATCATCTCTCACAACCATCAAAATGTTGTTGTTGTTGTTGTTGTTGTCATCATAAATTTCATGATGTCATTATCAGTGTTTACAGCATCGCCACCATCCAGTGGCGGCTGAGCCAGGATTTCCTCCTAAGGAGGGTAAGTTATAGTCAACGTGGAAATTAGTTAAAATTAGCAATGAGCTAGTATCAGATAAGCAGCGCGGGATCAGATGGTTTGGTACTCGGATCACTTTTGAAGATGTGTGGAATATGAAACCAACATGTGTATCACCTGATAGGTGTGTCATGATTGAAAGATCTTTGGTGTAAAGGATTAGGACGAAAAGTGATCACCATTGATTTGAAACCATCAAACACCATTTAGGCTACCGTGTAAATCCAACATACCATTAATTTTGGATGGCAGTTGACTGCTTTGAATTAGACGATGGAGATTATTTTTTGTTCCATTCTTTTACAAAATAAATCGTGAGACCATGAGCGTGTCACATTGAACACATGATGGCTTCAAATGGCATACATTCCAAAAGTGACCGAGTACCAAGAGCATAGATGCTCGGGTCAGGTACCTAATATTGACTAAAGTTTAAAAGAGGGGGGAGGACGAGAAACCATAGTTCAAAAGAGGGGCAACAGCCTTATCAAAATAGCATGCAATATTGTTTGACTAGGCCTAACAGGCTTCTTGTCGCCTTTTGTTTCAAAAGTTTAGGGGGGATAACTTCTCCCCCCCCCCGCCAAAAGAAAAAAAAAAGCCTCTACATGGCTCTGCCCCGACCACCGCCAATTTCATCATCCATTTCAATCACCTTTGATCTAACAGGTCGTCATCAACCCCGTCATTTTCATCATTTATCACTATATCATCGTTATCTTCATCATTGATGTCATTATCAACACTTGCATCATCACCACAATCATTGGCATCATGTGTTACCATCTTAATCATCACTACCATACACTTCACCCATTATCATCAATACTATTGATCCATTATTGTCCTCCCCGTCATTGTCATCTTCACTATCCATCATCACCATCAACCCCGCATCATCGTCCTCACTTCTCACCGCATTAATGCCATTGTCAACATCTACATCTTTGCATCTATAATTCTGGATCATTACTAGAGCCATTATCTCAGCATCATTGTCATCCTCATTATCCATCATCAATGCCACTATTGATCTAATAGCTATCATTACCACCATCGTCATTTTCATAATCCATCAATATCATCAACCCTAATGACATCATTGGCATCATTAGCATTGTCATCATTTTCAGCATCTAGATAATTACCATTGTCATTTTCATCATCCAGCATCATTGGCACTATTGATCTAATTGTTGCCACCATCATCACCATCACCACCACTGATGATCGAACTAATTGACACCAATGTCATAGATGTCACCATTACTAATGGCATCTCAACATCTATGCCGTCATCATCATCTTCGTCATCCATTATCCTCATTATTGAATTTGTTAAAATAGAAAATCAATTAGTGCCAGGTTGCCATAGATTTCGTTATTTAGGCGCTGCTTTACAATCAAATGGTGGATTTGAAGAGGACGTCTCAAATAGGATTAATGCGGGTTGGATGAAATGGAGACAAGCCGAGTATTTTGCAACCCAAGGGGCTCCACTTAGATTGAAGGGATGTCTTTATCAGATGGCAGTTAGACCTGCCATATTATACGGTGTGGAATGTTGGGCTATGAAAAAGCGCAAGAAGATAGAGTACATGTGGTCAAGATACGTATGTTGAGACAGATGTATGGAGTAACAAAAAAGGATATAAGTCACAATGACTACTTACGAGAAAATTTAAGAGTGGCACCTATAAAGGAAAAAACTTACGGAATGTCGCTTGAGGTGGTTTCAACATGTTCATCGGAGGCCAAAACTGGACACCGTATGAAAGGTTGATATGCTGCAAGCACAAGGAGTAGGAGAAGAGGAAGACTCTAGAGAAGACCTGGAGTGAAGTTGTCAGGAAGGACATGAAGGATTACCAAGTTCCAGAGCATAACGTTGCTCGGAAATGAGTGGATAAGTAGGACTTGCAAAGCCAACCTCAAATAGATCATTAATGAGATATGTTTGTGATGATGATGATGATGATGATTACTATTGATTTTGTTACTACCATTGTCATCTTGAACATCCACCATCACCACAAACTCTGATGTCATGTAATCGTCATCCTTAATTAAAGTGTCATGATTATCATCATTGATGGCATTGACAACATCGTCTCAATCGTCAATCCCTTATTCATCATCATCCATCGTCTTCATCAACGTCAATCATCACCCATCAGAATCGTCACTATTGTCATCCTCACCATTAGTGGTTGGCGTTGTATGAGCATAATAATTTTATCTCTCTTTTATCCTTAGATGTTTTTTTTTGTCTTACTATAAGTCTATAACACTAAAAAGGATACACGGGTCAAACATTTTAGCAAGGCTTAAGGCTAAAACATCAGAACTTGGAATTCTAGCTTAACTCTAAATCTATAGTAAAGACTAGTGCCTAGACACTTGTCTCTTGTGCTGCCAAAGCCTCCATAAAAGGAGGCCATTGATTTAAATGGGCTGAAACTCATTTGAAATGTGACAAACTTGTCAGAAGGCAGGGAATTGTTAGGAAGCTTGGAGTTAAAATTGTTGGGTAACGACTCTAGCCTCTATGGAAGGCAGTACTTCAGAGTTAAATAATAATAATAATAATAAACATACTTACAGAATTCTAAGAGACAAATAAACTTGTAGTAGAAATGGGGCAAGTTGTTGAAATTTCCACCTTGGTATTCTTGTATTTACTACGGAAAGCATGAACATTGTATGATCCATTATTTTGTAAAATGGCAGCCCATATAATGCCCATGTTCACACTCGGTAATTACAAGAACACAAAGCACCCCCATTCCTCTTCAAGTTTGATCTTCCTTTAGAATTCTATGAACGCATTTAATGTCCAATATTTTTGTATAATGCTAATGTCACAGAATTTGTAACTCCACGAAAGGTATTTCATTCTGCTTTTATTAGCAATTGGTTTAAAATGGAAACCTTACAAAAATAATGGATGAAAAATAAAAATATTCAGTTTTTGTAAGATCAGTTTTCTGTGAGTAGTGAAGATAACTCTACCATACCAGTATAAAGTTAAACAGCATGTATCTCTTGGACTTGCAATCTTGAATACATGGTTTACTCTGCTACTCATTTCGTGTTCAATGTAAGGAAAAATGTTTCTTTCTAGCATAAAACTCCAACAATTCATAAGGATAAACTTACGATGAGTAAGAAAAGCAATAACATCATGAAATCTAGTATAAGAATAGACGAGGAAGAAGCTGCCACATGTACCAATCTTTATACCTGCAAGATTGTAATTGTCTTCACTTATGTCAACTCCAGCAAGTTTGCACAGCTCCTGAATTTAATCGTCATCATCGACTCTAATCCAGAGCAGCATCTCATAGTAACCCAATCTGAAAAGGGAATCAGGGTTCTCATCTTTGATAAATTTGCTGAAAAAATGGAATTTGTGTACCATTCCCATGTTGACTAAATACATAATAAATGGACCATAAGTTTCTTCTTCCAGTTCAAAACCCTGTTCCCTCATTGATCTTAAAATTTGAAAAACTTTATGTATTTGATCGCATGATTCTTCATCATCATAACTCTGCCTTGCACTCTCCATGCAAAGTTCTATCAAGGCATTATAATCTTTGGCACCAACTTCTCTTCCAGTTTACCGAACACCTCAAGAGTAGCTTCCGTGCCAAGTTTCTGCGCACACATTCTTACTAACCTATCAGATTGATGAACCTGAGTATTCTTGAAAATCAATTTTTGTTTTCTCTGCCGTGATAGTTCCTTCCAGCACTGCCGCTGTGAAACGAAAGTATTGGACGCAGTTGAGAACCATGGAATATCCAAGACGTTCTCTTGCGATTTCTCATTATTAGACACTTCACAAGGAGGTAAGATGGGCGATTCTGAAACATTGCTGCCTGAGTATGAAAATGTACATGTCAATAAAGAAAAAGTATGGAAATCAAAGTCCATTCTCCATATACATACGATATGCATGATGATTAGAATTATGTTAAGTGGCACTTATTTCTCTATGAGTGAACTATAACTGCCTAGTGCAATAGTGAACAAAAAGACATATGTACAACAAACATGTCATTTATGGCATTTTATGGGATAAATAAACAGCCCTTGACATTGCATATACAACCTTTGTAGTTGAAGCGTTCCCCATGAAGAGCTCTTGTCCGTTTGTGTCCTCCACATAGTTGGCAAAGAAAGATCGGCAGTTACATACATGCCTAGTGGCACCAGAATCGATCCACCAGTATTTTTCGCTTCCAACCATGTTAATTTCGGAAATTATGGCTACAAACTTTTCTTCAGTCGCATTCGCTTGAGATTCTTTCTCCTTTTTCAGAAGTCTGCAATCCTTTTTGAAGTGACCAGGTTTACCACAATGATAACAACTGCCCTTTTTCTTATGGCCCTGATGACCTTGGCTCTTATTTTTCTTGTTAGCCTTATCAAAATTGAAGTTGCCTTTCCACTTTCCATGTGATTTGGACGTACCAACCTCCACCATATGAGCCTTTGAAGTTAATTGAGATTGCTCATCTTTCTTGTCGCGAACACGAAGTTCATCTTCGACTCGAAGATGGTGGTACAACTCTTCAAACGAAAGTTCTTTCTTTTTATGTTTGAAAGTGTTTCTGCAGTCCTTCCATGAGGCAGGCAATTTGTGGATAATTGCATGATTATAAAAAATGGGATCCATTTTTATGCCCTCTTGATTAATTTGACCGATAAAATACTGAATCTCATAAACTTGACGAGAATCGATTTATTATCAGTCATTTTAAAATCTAAATACTGACTTACAATGAAGCTTTTTGTACTGGTATCTTCTGTTTTGTACTTTGTCTCCAGCGCCTTCCAAAGTTTCATTGCAGACGGCATGCTCTGGTACACATCGAAGAGTGAATTTGCTAGCATATTGAGAATGTGTCCTTTACAGATATAATCATCTTGCTCCCATTTATGATGATTACGAACTTTGGCAAGAGATTCTCCATAAGAATCTTCAGGCTCCGCGGGTTTTAGAGTGGTTAGGACATAAGCAACTTTCAAAGTCGTCAATACGAAATATATCTTTTGTTGCCGTCGAATCGCTCCAATTTGACGAAGTCGTGAGTCATCACTTTCAGATTTGAAGCCATTATAAAATAAAATAGTATTTTAAAGTTGTTAGATAAATTAGGAACAGAAATCCGAAAATGATGAAATGGGCAAGAGAATTGGACTCGAGGCACGTAATCGTTGTCTTTAAAATGCTATTCGCTCTCTACTAGAGTAAATCTTCGAGTTTGCAAAAGGGTTCCAGCGAGACGTTTCCAGGATACAACGAGCCCAATCTCTTGGATGCGATCCGTTACTTTGTAACAGTAGATGATCGCCCTAGAAAACTCAATCCGATGGAGTACCACCAAAAGAAGAAAATAAGAGGAATTCTCAAGTTATATGCAAGGAATCCGATAGATTTCAGAGTATCCAAATCTGTGTCCTAAGGCCTCCTTATATAGAAGTTTCAATATGACTGTTGGACCAACAGTCGTATTTTGGATGGTTTAGATCTTTCAAAGATCTCAACCGCTTCATCCAACGGCTGTATGAAAGGTTGCAACTTTTTGAATTCAAATTTGAACAATTGCAAACCTTTATAAGCGGTTATGAAACGGTTGGGTCCAACGATCAATATTTGACCAATCCGTTTGACCCAATAGAACCAAATTGACCCATTGATTAGTGGCCCATTAGACCCGACCCGACTCATAAATAATCTGATAGTTGGATCTGCCTGGTCAAAAAATCAAACCTCTCATTGTGACGATGCGCACGTGTGAAGTGCAAAGTGCGTGCCCAAAGCGCCAATGCGCCTAAACGCCAATCGCCATGCACACGCTCGCACGCGCGTGTGTACGTGCGCGAACGCGACGGCTCGCCGCTAGGCACACTCTTCTCTTCTTATTGTCAAATTATAATAGAAGGTAAAAGGTTCTATATATCGCCTAGACACTTTTTATTTTTACCAATGTGGAACTATTAATTTGCATATAAAACTTGAGAATATCTATTGCCTAAAACTCAACCCAAAACTAAGAAATCAAAATAAAGTTTTATTTTCTTTAAATTATTAAAATATTTATTATATTAATAATAAATATAACAATCCCCCACAAATTTAAAATAAAATAAAGAAACTGGTACCGAAAATATGTGCATACCATGAAGGGTACCTTTTGGATTTAAATCATCACTTAATGTAAACATATCAAAGTCTTATCAGGGTGCACAAGGACCATACTCTTGAACTGAGGACCCTATATGACATGACCGGATAAATAACACACACACATTTTCTTAAGATTGAGTTTTCTATAAAGCTAGCACTATTATGGCCTTGTGCTTATATCCTGTGTTCATGAATGCTTTTTGAGAAAAATCATAATCTCATAGGTAGCGGCCGCACCTCCACATTCACATAGGTAAGTATGTCGAATGTATTTCTGTAATCAAACATATTAACACAAAATGTTACAAACTTATTAAGAGTAAATACTCATCCTTCTCTTTTTCATTACAGATTTCAAGCACTTGACACCTGTCTTGGGATGGACATTTTAACAAATTTAAAGTGCTTCTAATCATCACTCTTATGTCGTACTCTTGCATTGAACTTAAGGATTTGTTATACAAATATTAAGTTAAATTTCTGACATAGGTGATCAACTATATGATTTTAGTCCTATCTCGATAGATGTTTTCTTTACCAATTCTCTAGAAAGTCCTTTGGTAAATGGATCAGTCAAATTATTATTGGTCCGAATTGAGTCTATTCCAATTACTCCATCCTTGAGTAATTCTCTAATATAACGGTGTCGTAGACCAATATGTCTATTCTTACCATTATAAACTTTATTGTAGGCTTTTGCTCTCGTAGCCTCACTATCACAATTTATTGTAATAGGTGATATAGGCTTTGGCCACAAAGGAATTTTCAAGAGTAAATTTTGAAGTCATTCTGCCTCTTTACCACATGCCGTTAAAGCAATAAACTCAGATTCCATTGTGGAATGAGTAATACATGTTTGCTTTTTAGATCTCAATGAGATCGCAGCACCACCGAGAGTGAATACCCATCCCCTCATTGCCTTGGATTCATCTGAATCTGAATTCCAACTTGCATCACTGTATCCTTCTAAAACATTAGAAAAACCAGAATAATATAATCCATAATATACACTTCCTTTTAAATATCTAAATACACGAGATATAGCATTCCAATGATCATGACATGGATTACTAGTACATCTACTTAATTTTCCAACTGCATATGCTAAGTCAGGTCTAGTACAGTGCATTGCATATATCAAACTACCGATTACTCTAGCATATTCTAACTGATTTACAGATCTACCTTTATTATAAACAAGTTTTATGCTAGGATCATATAGTGTAGATGCAGGTTTACCATCTAAATGATTATATTTCTTGAGAATTTTCTCTATGTAATGAGAATGAGTTAAAGTAAGCTCATTATCATTTCTTACTATTTTGATTCCTAAGATGACATCAGCATTACCCATATCTTTCATATCAAAATTAGAAGAGAGAAAAGATTTGACATCCATTATACTATCTAAATTAGTCCCAAATATAGGCATATCATCTACATAGAAACATATGATAACTCCCTTATTTACAGAAAATTTACTATAAACACATTTATTAGATTCATTAATTTTGAAACCGTTAGAAACAATAACACTTTCAAATTTTTCATGCCATTGTTTAGGATCCTTTTTTAAACCATAAAGAGATTTAATTAATTTGCAAACTTTATGCTCCTATCCGGTCATTACAAAACCTTTAGGTTGCTTCATATAAACTTCTTCTTCTAATTCACCATTTAAGAATACAGTTTTTACATCCATATGATGAATTTATAAATGATAAATAGAAGCAAGTACTATTAAGATCCTAATAGTTGAAATTCTGGCTACCGGTGCATAAGTATAAAAAAAGTCCATACCTTCATTTTGTCTAAATCCTTTTGCCACCAATCGGGCCTTAAACTTATCTGTAGTTCCATCAGCTTTAAGTTTTTATTTAAAAATCTATTTATAACTTATTGGTTTAGATCCTTTAGGAAGATCAACTAGTTTCCATATTTTATTACCCATTATAGATTCATTTCATCATTTATTGCTTCCTTCCAAAAGGCAGCATCTTGCGATTTCATAGCCTCATCAATTGTTAAAGGATCATTTTCGATATGAAAAGAAAACATAGTTTCCTTTACTTGTTCTGATCTTGTTCCCTCTATTACAAACATATAAAAATTTGAACCAAAAGATTTTTCTTTTCACACTCTTTTACTTTTTCTGAGATCCGTATTTTCTATATTTTCAGAATTTATAATTAATTTTTCTTTATCAAACTTTTTATTAATTCTAGGAATAGAAGAAAAATAATATTCATAAAATTCAGCATCTCTAGATTCAATTATATTGTTTTGATCAATTGCACCTTTAGATTCAGTTACCAAAAATCTATTGGCAGTCGTCAACGACTTCGTAAACTTGCGAATAGGCAGTCGTCAACGACTCTATAATAAGTTGAACGACTCTCTAAAGAGTTGTCGATGACTGTATATATAGTCGAAGACGACTCTTTCGATAGTCGCCAACAGCTGTCTATAGAGTCGCATATGACACTTTAGACAGTCGTCAACTACTATCTATAGGGTCACAGACAACTGACCCTGCGAGCAGTCGATGACGACTCTTTAAGGAGTTGTTGGAAACAATTTTGTACATTCCATGTTTCTGAGTAAATATACAGTCCAAAATTATAACTATTATGAAACAAAAAATATACATTCTAAGTTTATGAGCAAATACGCAATTCAAATTCCAAATTTGATCAAGAATATTACATTCCAAATTACCACTATTACGAATTGAATTTCTGATCAAACTTTGCCTCATAGCGTTCCTTGTACGATTTAGGCGGCTTGTTGTACTATTTCTGGATGCGATTTATCTTCATCCACCGTGTGTGAATTGCAATCATACCATCCATTGGTAGGTGACTTGTGTCAAATCTATACCAAGGTATCGTAATTTCGGAGGTTGATTCTGAATTGGAGATACCTTCTTCACTGTTGAAATATATCATAGTTACAAAGGCGATAATTAGAAAGGGGAATTTTCAAATAATAAATGCGATCCCTATTAGTGGTAGTGAAATGAGTCTGACAGTTTCCCCCTCCACAACTTCATAGGTTTCTGTAGTCTTACAACGTTTTGCCCCTGCCGGAGGTGCAAGCCCACAATTATCGTTTCGGTTGCATTTCAAAACGTGATGTACCTTCACAATGGAAAATACAAACCAATCTCTGTTGGTATGCAAGTTGCCAAAAAAATCACATTTCTTAATAGAAAATGCAAGTTACCAATCTCTTAATTGAACGGTATCGCTCTCATAGAAGAGTGTTAACGATCTCTTAGAGGATAACTAGCGATGTTTTAATAGAGCGATATTGATCATCATTGCAAGTATATTATCAACCCATCGGTCTCACTACAGTGCAACTCTTGCGATTGTGATCATGTTCACTACACCTGCCACACTGCAGAGCCCTAACTTGACCCTTAGACCGTATCCTTTCTTCCGTAAACGTCCGGCTTGCTTTTAGGAATTATAGGGCGGTATCACTTTCGTATTTTTCGACAGTTGCTCAGCTTTGAATTTTTATTGGCTTTTATCGAGGGTGGGAACCCATTGTTCGTGTATGATTGTCTAAAGCAAGTGGTGAAAAATTACTTCTCACAGAATTTATGGTAATCGTTACTTCTCCGATTGATGGCCGCAACAACATGTGAGCAAGGCAAATCATGAATGTGCCATCCATGACAAGTACATGTCATGTGTTCCAAGTCGACGTGATGAATGAAATTCTTGAAATTGACTTAGAATTGATCGCGCTCGTATGGTTGAGCTCTCTTTCTACTAGCCTATTGGAGCACCTTCTTTATGTGCTCGTCTACTTTCGGGCAAAGGAGAGTGCTACATTTCTCATATATCTGTCGGTGCTTTTGAAAATAATTGGCGACTTTCTCTCTAGTAGTTCTGATTAAGTCGATAATTGGTCTCTCCCGAGCGAGCTTCAGTACGTTGTTTAAGCTTTCAGCATTATTCGTATTGAGAGAATCGTACTGCCTTCTTTTGATATGTGGACGTGCCTAATACTTCAGGTATATTTTTAAAATATACTCTACGGCCCGAAGATCAACATTTTCCTTGATTTTGTTCATAAAATAATAAAATTTATCTACTAAATATGCACGCGCAGCGCTCTACCATAGATCCAACACATATTTCTTGAGATTTTTGTGTGCCAAATTTTATGTTATATGTCGTTTGCAGTAGTTGTGGTATGCGTTAGAAAAGATTCGTTTCACCGCCTTTAGTAAACCCTTCGATCTATCCGTGATAATAACAAAATCTTCGTTAAACTAACGGATCACGAACGCAATTACCCGTTCAAGAAATCACATCCACGTATCCTCTTCTTCTAACTCAACGAAGGTAAACGATAGTGATAATATATGGCTATTATCATCTTACACCGAGGCGATTAGTAGGATCCCTTCGCAACGTCCCCATAGGTGTGTGCCATCTATAAGAAATATGCGATGAAGTGTATTGCAATAGCTTTCGATTCACGAGCCAAAACTCTAAAAAAATCTTTAGAACTTACCGTCAAACGTAAGTTGAAAGGACGTTCATACATCAGGATCTACCTTCTTCATCTCCTTCATGTAGGCCGGTAGATCCATAAATTGCCCTTGCCAACTATCTCTAATATCATTCAGAGTGAGTTCTTCCCCCTCCATGCCTTAGAATATGTGATATGCATGTTATAAATTTTTGCTATATCGAACATTATCGATACAAGTGTGTAGTCGAATCCTTTCATAAGTTCTCCCTACATAGTTATCTACGAAGGAGATTGTTGCATTACGGTGACCGTGTGCTCCGATCTTAACGGCCCTACATATGAGTATTTTTGGACGTCTTGATTTTGAAAGAGTCGAGCTCAGTCAATTTAGACTCATGTATTCATCATGAACAATCGGATTCATAGCATCTGACTGTCACTTGATAGCTAGTGGTTTTCAAGGACCGAATTTGGAAGTTTTTCTCTACCATGTGTTATTTCAATGCTCTTTGAAATGTTTGCTTGTCTCTGAAGATCTTTTCAACTTTAAACGTTCAATTTCGGTATTTAGTTTCTACCGCTTGATCGGAAGAGACGTTCGATATCTCTAACCTTTCGTAAGCTACGGCTACTAGGGGATTGTTAATGTCTCTCACAAAAATTTTCGGATCCTCTTTTATAAACTTATCAGGTTTTCCATCATAATCTTGGGCGTTCTCTTTTAAGTCATCTTTATTAGTGGGTTGAGAATAACTACGCCCTTCACTAGCAGTGTTCTCAAGTGGTTGACTAGATCCTTCACCAGTGGGGTTCTGATGTGGATGACTAGGCAAGATCAAAATATCGGTAAACCGATATGTATTGTCCTGACCTCCAGGACGATACGTATCGGGTATCGGCCGATACATTGAATGTATCGGCGATACATTGAATGTATCGGTTTGATACATTGAATTTTTATTTTTTTCCGATTGTCTACACAATCGATGATGATTGTTTACACAGTCGCCATCGATTGTGTAGACAATCAAATTATTATTATTATTTTTTCCGATTGTCTATACAATCGATGGCGATTGTCTACATAGTCGCCATCAATTGTTTAGATAATCGAAAAAAAAAATATATACATATTATCGGACGATACATTGAAATTATCATCTGATAATTTCAATGTATCGTCCTTATCGTCCGATACGGGCGATACATTGCCCGTATCGGATGACAAGTACATTGTTTTTAAGGGGGTACGATACAATTCCTTTGTATCGTACCACCCAAGTCCAAAACTGATACGTATCGAACGATATGTATCGGTATCGGACGATTTTTTGACCCATGTGACTAGGCCCTTCACTGAAAGGGTTTTGACGTGATTGATTAGGCCCTTCACCGAAGTAGTGCTCATATGTATGGACATGGGGTTGAGCTCATTCGGTAATCTTCATCGATGGAATGGTAGAACATAATTCATAAGTCAACCAAGTTGTGAATCCACCTTGGAAGTTATGACTGAAATCGTCTTCACCCCCCACCCTTTCTGACGTGTAGTCTAACTCTTGACGACATTGTTGTGACCCATGCATATATTTTAGTGGGTTATCATATGATTTAACTGGAGCAGCATTTAAATCAATAATTATTTTTCTGACCGACATATTCGCTGTAATATCGTTGTCATCGCCTAAACGGATTATATTGTATATAGGTTCATCCTCCTCAAACTTACATGGTTGAAAGAAATGGTTACTCACAAAATCAGTCCCGACAAGTGATTCTTGTTCAGCTTCAACTCGAAAGGATGATACTTCTTTAATGAAGAATACCTTTATGATGCCCACCTGACTTTATAAAATGTAAATAGAGAGGCCAAATCATCCGAGTCCAAAATGTCGGCAAGCACAAGGGTATTCACTATCTTTATAGAGAATTTTACGGAAAGTGTTTCATCCGCCCTTGCAAAACTGACAGCATACATTCCCCTTATGAATTGATCATATGAAATACCTGTCGAAATGGAAAGAAGCCTCCGTCGGCCTCCTTTATACAAGTCATCATCGCTTACAAAAAGACCATCATAGTGGCAGAGAAGAGGAATGTTCACCTCCGACATCGCCTGTTTAAGAATGGGAAGGAAAAAGTCATAAATGTAATATCCCAGATATTTTGACCTATTTTTTTTATTTACCTCGGTAAGCGTGTCTGAAAAATATGATGGAATATTTTTATTTTTGATAAGCTAAGGCTATGATAAGACTTGTGGCAAAAGGAATTTGTCAGAAGATGTGTGTAAGTCATGTAAACGATGACTTACACAATAGGGTTGGTGTTTGTGTTTAACACCGGATATGTTTTCAACTTAAGTGGATAAGTTGCAATTATAAAAATCTAGATATTATTTTGCTTGGCTTTTGGTTATAAGAGAGAATTGTAAGAGAAGTTAACTTCTCCCTCTCTCGTTTGAAATTAAGCCGCTAAGGCCTTGCCTCATTGTTGATCTTAAATCTAGAAAGCTTGAGAGCTCCTCTTCTCATCTCAACCACTAGTTCACCTTGAGCTTGTATTCGGATCTGTTTGAAATATTGAAGGAGAAGAGAGATGTGGGAAATGAGAAGTTCTCTGTGATCTTGTTGTGACTGAGGCAGTGTCCACCTCTTTTTGGAATATGGATTGATTGAAGAATCTGAACCATTGGCTTGGAGAGTTGTTCCGGTGCGCGTATAGGTGCAACGGGATCAACGATTTAAGCTACAAGAGGTAGGTCTTGAAACCTCCTTGTGTAATTTTGTTTGTGTTTTGTTTAGAATTGTAGATGTGTGTTCAATATAAGATCTGATGGCTGTATTTGAAACTGAAGAAAAAGAATCCGGACATGAAAAGTTAACAGCCACAGAACCAGAGCAATTCGATGGTCGATTTTCAAATCGAGGGTCGAATTTGGAATTCGACCATCGATTTGAAAATCGACAGTCGAAATGTGTTTTTGTGCTTGAAGCCAATTTTTTTTTAAATCAAGGGTCGATTTCCAATTCGATGGTCGAATTTGGAAATCGACCATCGAATTAAAAATCGAGGGTCGATTTTCAGATTTTTGTGACTAATGCAGTTTTGAAATTCGAGGATCGAAATTGAATTCGACCATCGAATTCTGTCCTATTTTTGGCATTCAAAATTTTTTCGGATTATTTTCTCAGCAAGCTTTTGGGTTGAAATTTTTGTTCTATAGTAACACTGAGAGTGTTAATATATGTAGGTTTTGACTGTTGGGAGTCCTTGGTGAGGACTGCTAGTGCATGATTTTGAATATTCTTTGTTGAGGTAGGGGAACCCTATTTGTTATTTGCATCAATTTATAAGCATAAACTGTTTCGGCTATTTCTTTTAAGAAGCATTAATTTTGGAATTCTGTTATACACAACATAAATAAAACTCAGAAGATATGACACAAATATGAAAATTTGGAACTTTGTTATGACTAAGAACTTTGCAATTTGAACCTCAGAACCTCAGTTAATTTTTGAATAAGAACTTCAAATCAGAACTTTGAAAAATCAGTATATGATATGAATAATAAGCCTTGATATGTGTTAGCATTTGCATTTGATTTAGGGTTCATAAGTACGATGCCCTAGATTCTACCAACCGTATTGACGGTATTACTTTGGCGCAAGTTTCCCTTATGGTGTAGGGGCTTGTTGCACTTTAGAAATGGGTTCATGAACGACGATGGTCAGTAGGGTTTTCCCATCGGTCACGTAGTCCGTTCTCATGCTATAGGAAATTTGGGAGATAACATTAAGTTATAAATTTAAGACAAGAAACATACTAATTCAAAAGATTTTTGAACACATCAGAATTATGTATTCAATTTTGACTCAAGATTAGAACTGGATATTTAATTGGTAAAGCATTATTTGAAAACCATATTTGATCCAATTTCTATCTTTTGAAAACCTTACTTATAATAAAATGTAAATAGATCTGTTTCCTCTATTGGGCTTGGTTGTTAGCTCACCCTCGACTATACGTCACAGGTGCTGAGACTGACCTTGGGTCAGAGGATTTTGAGGACTCCGATTATATTCCCGAGGAGGAATCAGACTTACCAGCTGAGGAGTTCTTTCCGTGATCTTAGATCCTGTATTTTTTTGGTATTTTTGTCTGGGTATTATTTTGGAATATTGGGCCCTAGGCCTTTATTTTGGTTCTGTTGATATCACTCGAGAAACCATTATTGTGAACCACTATTTTAGGTGATCGGATTGGCCATCACTAGTGGTTCTTCTTGGTTCATCACAGTGATATATTTATTTTTGTTATAGAAAGCTTTTGTTTTTGGATTAATTTATGCTTTGCCTCTGTCTTTAGATCTTTGTATATGTTACCGGCTTCTGTTTGTTACGGCTTATTGAAAGATCAATAAGTTGATGAATCGGCCTTTCCTATACCTTAGGGATTGAAAAAGTCGGGTCGTCACAATAGGACAGATGACACAAAGGGGAGATGAAGCTTGCCTAGACAACAGATATCGATTGTATAAATAGTCGATGTCGGTATAGACTGTCATGTCTAGGAATGCGACAACGTTTCTTAAAAAAAAGATCAAAAGTAGATTAGTTGTATTGATTAGTTAGTATCTTGCAATAGGTACGACGCCTCATATTAACCCAACCGAAGGCATAATTAGTGTCACCCGAAGCCGTAATTAGTGCCAACCACTCTTATTAATTATCTTAATGACATTTTTGTTGGAACCAATGACATTTTTTGTTGGAACTAATAATGACCTTTCACATCCCGCCTCACCCCTTTTTTAAATTTCAAAATTTTTTACCATTTTCACAAGCATATCCTCTTTGTCTTACCACTCCCAACAACCTTGTAGGCATGGCAGACGATAAACCCACTAGTTTACCAATCACGTTTGAAACAAATTGGGAGGACTGACAACCAAAAAGGCCACGGGACCCCCTACAATGACTGTGGGACGAATATGAGAAAGTCCAACAAAAATTGGCTGAGGGGCGAAAAAAAAAGACAAGCAAGAAGAAAACACCCCCTATACTTTCTGCATCCTCACATCTCCCTCTCCTCATCCGCCTCCTATACAACCCACTCCATCCTCTTGAACCCTCCTCCCCTCCCGGCTTGCAGTTCCTCTTCCAAGAGCAGCAAGTTGAGGATATCTCGGAGTCGAGGGGTGACATTCTCTTTTGGCGGAACAATTTTGAAGACCCCGGGACCGAACTTTAGTGAACATCTCTTCGTCCTAGTGGTCGCTGCCGGTGTTCATACAAGTCCGTGTTTAGATTTTTCTTAGGATTTCCTTGATGTAATTAGTTTTCTTTTGCTTCGTGCTGTGTTTATGAGATAGACCGGACATGATTTTTCCCAAGTTTAGGGGGAGTTTTATTAAATTTGTTTTGCAGATTCTATGCCCAGTATCGATTGTTTAAAAAGTAGATACCGACTATATAAACGGTCGATACCGATCCTTTAAAAAAAAATATCTTTGTTATACTGCACCATTAACAGACCCTAAGAAATTGAAAATGGGTTTACACTGGATAATTTGAACATACCTCACGTTGCAATGAAAAATTGCAAGGTCTTCTTCTCCCAATCCTCTATTTCCTTCTTCCAAATAACAGATCGGACTGAGAAAGAAGGCGTCGTCATCTTCACCACCTCTAACTTTTTACTAACTGTAGCAAATTAAAATGAGGAAGAAGGGGATGCTTTTGTGGGTTAAAGAAAGACATTGAAGGGATATCTTCGACTTTTTACTCTCCTTAGGGTCGGCTAGGCTTGGAGCTAGTCGGTTTGATTAGAGGTGAAAATATAGGGTCTCTAATGAAAAAGGTGTATCTCATAGGGTCGGTCTTGTAAATTTCTCAAAAAATTGATTGCTTTAAATCACATGGTAGAAATGTGTTGGTTTTTTCCAGAGATTTTTAGATCGTGCTCTTTAAATACACAGTACACTTGAAAATTGGTGCAGCTGTTAAGCAAAAAAAAAGAAAAAACAGTGATCCCGTTTTCGTTTTCAATGGGTCGATCACTGCTATATATATGAGCTCGTATTTTTAACAGCCAATATTAAAGTGCGCTAATAGGCTCATCTTGCCCATTTGATGATCATGATTTTTAGTTTAAGAAATGCCCCAATGATTGGCTCCCAATTGGACTACTTGGATTAATCTGATGAAAAATTATAAAACTTAGACATTAAACCCTAGAAAAATCCTAGACAACAGGCTTGGAGGGTGAAATTACCATTTTACTCTTGTGCCTACAGTTTGGGATATAGCATTACTCTAATCAATATATGGAAAAGGGAGTCATTAGTTGCATACGTTTTTCAAGTGATTGCACCGATTTAAAGAAAGACTTTACATTTTAGGGACATGTGATATGTAAAAATGCAATATGGGCCGTCTAATTTGAAGTTCATGATCAATAAATCTCTGGTACATAAAATTGGAGCAAAACACGAAACTCGTCGAATGATCTATTGTAGCTCCCTATGGAAATTGTAAAGGATAGGCAGATTTTGTGTAAGCAGATGACGTGATGCGATGTAACTGACTGTCCTGACCTACATTGCTTGAGCCCCACCTACACAAAACCTGCCCACTATATAATACCCACTATATAACACTGTCCCAAATATATGCTACTTGGCATAAGAGTAGACAATTAAGGCTCTACATTTATCCACCGCCCCGCCAGCAGACATGGTCACATTTTTATTATGAACTAGCTCTATTTCCACCTGCTGAAACTTTAAGAGCACCCACCTAGCACCTTTAGTAGTGCACGTGTTATTAGCAAATGGTGAGAGATCCTAAAGTTTCAATGGGCGCAAATAGAGCCTGTAACAGCCTGAAAATTTTGACGGTACACTACTGTTGGTGATGGTTAGTCATCACTGGCGTTTGTTTAGTTCAGTACATATTAGATATTAGAATTGGAGTTTTGTTCATGATACTTATATAACCTTGCTTTGATTTCCGTATGCATATGGATGTGCCAAGTGTTCTGTATCAGATTGTGATCTACGATCTGGCGGTCCGGATTTTCTCATTTGGTTTTGGTGTAAAGTTATAAAAAAAAAAAAAAAAAAAATCTCCAAAGTATTGGTTGGGAAAATTCGGGCTGTCACAGTTGGTATCAGAGTTTAAGTATTAGGTCTTATTGGGACCCGAAGTTTTGGCGATAAGTTATGTTAGGATTTAAGAAACCCAACTGTGACTCTGTCACAGTTGGTATCAGAGCAGTTTCTTTTAGAAATTTTGACAATCATTCTTTTTGTCAGAGCATAGGGACTTCTGCTAACGAAACTTTGATTTCACGTGCAGACCATGATGTCTTCTAGGGGAAGAGGTCGACCCAGGGGCGGTCATAATAGAAGTTTGCGTAGTCGAGATGATTTCATCTCGGATACCAATCGAGTGCCTATGGGAGATAGAGGGGCTTCAGGCAGTGGTGGCCAAGGGAGCCAAGATCAAACAAAAACTCAGGATCGAGATCAGAGGGAACAAGAAAGAGTAAGAGAAAGGAACGAAGAGAGAGAAGAGCATCAGAGGATGATGCATACCATGGAAACCATGGCGACTGCCATGGCACAACAGGCAGCATCTTTGGCGGCTCATACCGCTCATGAGCAGCATCAGCCACCTACACCTCCAGTGAGTTCTACACAGTCAGTGCCCTCTACATTTACCGAGTTTAGGAGGATGCGTCCTCCTAGCTTTTCAGGGCAAGCAGAGCCAATGGACGCAGAAAATTGGCTAAGTGAAATGGAGAAGGTGTTCAGTGTACTTACGTGCACTGAGGATGAGAGTGTGCGTTGGGCGGCCTATATGCTAGATGGGGAGGCAGGCCCATGGTGGAAGTCCGTGTCACGGACTAGAGCGCAAGAGACCCCTGGATTGCCTTGGACATGGGAGGAATTCGTGGGAGAATTCAATAAGCAGTACTTCCCTGAGATAGTGAGAAATCAAATGGAAGTGAAATTCCTACAGCTTGAACAGGGGAGGATGTCTGTGAGAGAGTATGGAGTCGAGTTTATGAGGCTCGCTCGCTTTGCTCCTGAGTTCGTGGTGACAGATCTGATGAAGGCCAAGAAATTTCAACGCGGCTTAAGGCCGGATATAAGGGGAAAAGTCGCTGCTTTTGAGTTGAAAACTTATGGCGCAGTAATGAGCAAGGCTCTTGTGGTGGAAGAAGACGTGGAAGAAAAGTATAAGAGAAGGGACCAACAGAGTAGTGGCAGGGCAAGTCAAATGCAGTCATATGCTCACAAACAGGCAACCGAGATACCGAAGTTATTGATGCCAGCGCCCAGTCTGCCTACTCAGCGTATCCACTCAAGACCACCCATGTCCACGCATGGAGTGCCCCTACGCCTTACAAATCCCACGACCGCTGGGGCATCGAGCGTACCGCAAATTTCTCATACTTCCTCATCAGCACCGATTGAGCCATGCTCGCGATGTGGAGGACCACACAAGATAGAAGAGTGTTGGTGGGTCACAGGCGCATGCTTCAAGTGTGGACGAACAGGACATCGGATAAGAGAATGTCCCAAGGCGAAGACGGGTCAGTGAGGAGGACCTGGTTTAGTGATACTTTATGGTTTTGGAGGGTAGTATATTATTGGTATGGATGTTGTAAAACTATTGAAGCATGGTAGATGCACCGTGATCTTTAACTCTAATTGAATGGTTATTTTATCATTTAAGGATGCCTAGTATAAATTTACCTTGGTTCTTTTGTGGATGGTTGAATATATTTTAAAAATGATAGCTAGTTTCGGAGATTGATGGTTTTAATTTTTGTTATCTTGGTCCATCCATGATTGTTGCTTAATGATGCACATGGAAAATGAGAAATAATTTCAGAATTATGGTTATAACTTAAATTGTAATGAACTTCCTTTAGGGTAATGCTTTAAATAGACTCCATGATTATGGAATGAGTACGTTATAGAATGGTCTAATCCACTATATGAACAATTGTGGTTGTGCATGTGTTAGTCGTATTTTAATGGTTGTAAATTATGGATGAATGCTGCCCGGTGTGTGTTTTGTATGAGGAATATCCAGCAGCCCTAGTGCATTATGGTATATTCGCTCATGTTAGTTTTGAATAAATTATTGAATTTTAAATTTAGTTAAAGGTTTGCGATCTCATTCGTTATTTTCTTGGGCGGTGCGACTCTGTTTTAGTATAGATGCTATGTCATGAACGCGAACGCTATGTACTGAATTTTTGAGGACGAAAATCCCCATGGAGGGAAGAATGTAACAACCTCAAATGTATTTGTGTGTAAATCGATTCATATCTGGGCATGAATATTTAACTTGATGCACGTGGTAAGACCGGATTACTTAGGGCAATTTTCGAGGACGAAAATTTTATAAGGTGGGAAGAATGTAACAGCCTGAAAATTTTGACTTTGAATAGTGTATCTCGGGATGTATGCCCGACTTTGAACAGTGTACCTCGGTGTGCGTGCCCGACTGATCACGTGCTCGATTTTATGAAATTACTTACGTAAGTTAAATTGGGTTTGGTCTTGAGTGGAAAAAGACCGATTTAGATTGTGTGTTGAGCATTAGGTGGTTTCTTATGCACCAAGCTTTGGTGTATGGGCTCAACACCGGGTCCGATTAGTGGATGGTTTGGGTGTGTAGGCCCACACCTAATCAAAGAAAACTATTTTGTTATGAGATAACACCTAAATAGGTACGCTCGTTTCACACGGGAGTTAGATCCTTAGATGAGAACTAATACGCCCAAAGACAAGTATATGTGTTTTGTATGGGAACCGTTCCCATTTAGCTAAAGAAGGCAATTTCTTCTTTTGGGAGCTAACACCCGGTTTGCACAAGTTTTTTTTTAGGTTTTGGGTTTTTGAGGAGAGAAGGAAGAGAGAAAGAGGAGGAGATGAAATGAACGTGTTGAATCCATGAGTGCCGAGCCTTAGATTTGCTCGAAAAATATTTGTAAGATCATCTAAGGGGAAGATCGCCGTCGATTTCAACTTTTGGTTTTGGTTTTGTGGGTTTTGGAGCCATTTGGGGGTTTTGAAACCCTCTTCTTGTGAAGAGATCATGAGTTTGATCCACAAATCATAGCGTGAGTTTGTGTGAAGTATGTGTGTAAGGATTGCCGTCGATTTCGTGGGCTTGGGTGTGATCGTGAAGCTCGGAGATGATCGAGGTGGGTTTGGAAACCTTTTTTATCTAACGAAGAAGACAATCCGATCTACGAGTAGATCACCGATTTAAAGAGATAAATAATGCAATTCTATCATGTATTTAATTAAATATATGTTGCTTAGATGTGTGCAAAAGATTAGGATCAAAAGGATTGAATTTTGATGAAAAAAATGGATTTCAAGGTTCAAACCCGAGAAGTGCTCAGAAACTGCCAAAATCGATTAATCGATTTCGAAACTCGATTAATCGATTTTTGACAAGAGAGAAATTTGAGAGGAACTTCATGAAATCGATTAATCGAAGAGAATTTCGATTAATCGATTTTGAAATTCGATTAATCGATTTTGAAAATCGATTAATCGAGTTTGCCTGGGCTTACTAATACTACTGTAGTATTTCGGCCATAACATTTTGTGCCGAATTCGGATTGACATGATTCTTATTGCGTTGGAAAGAGGACAGCAAGACCTACAACTTTTATGAATTGACCAACTTGTGAATCAATCGTTTTAAAGGTCAAAATTTAGTAATAAGTTAGGTAAATTTTTGATTTTTGTCCAGAAACGAAACCGATTAATCGAGTAAAATCGATTAATCGATTTTTGAATTTCGATTAATCGAAATTGGGTCGATTAATCGACTGGCCTCAAATAGTGAACAAGATTTTTTACTCTTTGTAAATCGATCAATCGAGAGAAAATCGATCAATCGACTTTGGAAAATCGATTAATCGATTTTGAAAATCGATTAGTCAATTTTGTCTGAGTTGCCAGTACTGCTTTGGTATTTGACCATAACTTTCTACTCCGACCTCCGATTGATGCGATTCTTGAGGCGTTGGAAAGATAATAAAGAGATATACAATGTTTATGTTTTGAACAACTTATGAATCTAAATTTTTAAAGGTCAAAATTTAGGAGGAAGGTTACATCAAATTCTAAGTTGGCACGAACTTGCCCGTTCCGACTCGGTTTTGAGAAAACACTTAAATAGGTTTAAGTTATTGGTGATTAGTGTTGATCATTGATACTTCATCATATATTTGTGATGTAGATTGAGGGAGAAAAGCCATCGATAGGACATTGCTTGGCTTTGCGCAGTTTCGAGGTTAAGGTGGGGAAAATTTCATACGCAATTGCATTTTGATTTAATTTCATAGATGCTTGATATGATCGAATGAAAGATGATAAGTTTTGTTTTGAAATGAATTAGTATTTGATATACTTGCAATGAAAACTTTAGATCTTTGAACTCAAATATTTGATTGAATATTTTGATTGTTTGAAATGCTCGAAAGCTTTGAATTATCGAATCTTTGACATAGTGGCTGTTTTAAAAATTATTGACGTATCGAATCAAGAAATGATCTTTGTTTTGAACTTTTTATATAGCCTTCAAAAATCATGTAAGGAATTTCAGTTTTGAACATCGTATGTGTGTTTTGCAAGTTTTGAATCGAACCCAGAAGTTAAATTGAAGGAAGCAAATGTGAACTTTGAATTGAATCCAAATCAAATTTGTATATAAATTTAAATCCAAATTGAACCATAAGTTAAGAAAATTTTAAGTGGACCGCTATGGGCGGATTATAAGTGTGTTGTGGACCGCTAAGGGCGGATTATATAACATCGTAGACCGCTATGGGCGGATTATATGTGCATGTGTGGACCGCTATGGGCGGATTATATGATACCTTGTGGGCCGCTAGGGCGGAATCGAACCGGCACGGCGGGATATCCGTGAATCGAACCGGCACGGCGGCTAACCGTGTATCGAACCGGCATGGCGGTTAAACCCATGAATCGAATCGGCACGGCGGGATATCTGTGAATCGAATCGCACGACTAGCAACCGTGAATCGAACTGGTACGGCAGTCTCCGTGAATCGAACCGGCACGGCGGGATATCCGTGAATCGAATTGTGTAAACTATGTGACAATGTGTAAGCTATGGAAGTGAGTGTTTGAATTGAACTGGCACGACAGTCTTCGTGAATCGAACCGGCATGGCGGGATATCCGTGAATCGAATTGTGTAAGCGAAGTAAGAAAGTGTGAAACATATAAGTAAGCTAAGTAAGAATGTGCAAGACTTGTAAGTAAGATAAGTAAGGACTGTGTAAGATGTGTGAGTAAGCCAAGTAAGAATGTATAAAACATATATATAAGCAAAGTAAGAACATGTAAGACATGTGGGTAAGTCAGGTAAGAATATGTAAGACATGTAAATGAATGTAATTCAAACTCAGTAAATCAAAAATAAGAAATATGCTTCTGATAAGAGATTAGTCAGTTTCAATTTTATTAAGAAAATGTCTTTGAAATCAGTTTCGGTTTTGATAAGAAAACATCTTCGAAATCAGTTTGCCTTTGAAATTAGTTTTGAATTTGGATAAGAAAATGCCTTTGAACTCAGTTTCAATTTTGATAAGAAATTCCTTTGAAATCAGTTTTAGCCTTGATAAGAAAATATTTTGATCTTGTCTTTGAATCTATGCATGTGATGAGATGTATATTGGTATTAGTTTTCTCCATTGAGCTTGGATGTTAGCTCACCCCGACTATACGTCACAGGTGTAGCTTTGAGGAGGGTCAGACTACATACTTGAAGAAAAAGGAGCTTCAGCATAAGGATTTGTACTCTGTTCTGGGATCGTAGATTTAGTGCATCGTGGGTCTTGGTAAGTTCGAGGTTGGTACGTTCATACTATTATACATGCGTGGTACACTACTGTTGGTGATGGTTAGTCATCACTGGCGTTTGTTTAGTTCAGTACATATTAGATATTAGAATTGGAGTTTTGTTCATGATACTTATATAACCTTGCTTTGATTTCCGTATGCATATGGATGTGCCAAGTGTTCTGTATCAGATTGTGATCTACGATCTGGCGGTCCGGATTTTCTCATTTGGTTTTGGTGTAAAGTTATAAAAAAAAAAAAAAAAAAAAATCTCCAAAGTATTGGTTGGGAAAATTCGGGCTGTCATAGAGCCATCCTTAAACAAAGGTGGCTTAGGCAATCGAACATTTTTTTTTCAAATGTAGTAATCTGATTCAAATCCTGAACCTCTATCTCCCAATTTAACCAGAAACTAAATCGTCGAAAATAAAAAGGGAAGATAGATGAAGAACAAAAACACTCACACTGATCGACAAAAACTAATTTATTAACTGTTCAGTAAAAAATGTTTAAATCGTCGTCTACAATAATATATAAAAAATAATGAAAATAAAACTAATTAGATTTGGAAAAGTTAAAAAAACAAATAAATAAATAAAATTCACCCATTAAGGCTTTTAAAAAATGATCCTTTAAGGGTGGGAACTTCCAAATAGAGGAAGTTCTCCGCCTCTCGGATCACTGAGGTTTTGCAGTTGATACATACTGATATTTGTGAGCCTTTTTCGATTATTGCTCATAGTGGCAAAAGGTATCTTATTATCTTTATTGATGACTACTCCAGATACACATGCGTCTTCTTATTAGAGACGAAAGATCAAGCTTTAGAGGTCTTCAAGACCTATCAGTTGGAAGTAAAAAATCAACTTGGGAAGAAGATAAAGACTATGCGTTCAAATAGAGGCAGCGAATATTCCGGTAAAATGGGTCCTGATGGTGCCAATCATGGACCATTCGTGGAGTACATACAGACTCAAGGTGTTGTTCCACAATATACTTCTCCTGGCACTTCGCAGCAAATTGGTATTTCAGAAAGGAGAAATCGTACTTATCAGGAGGTTGTTCGTAGCATGCTAAGTCACTCTACACTTAAAGAAGAGTTTTAAGGTGAAGCCTTGAAGATAGCAGTTCACATTTTCAATAGGGTTCCTTGCAAGGCTGTACCCAAGACTCCTTACAAGAGATGGACAACTAAGGATCCAAAGCTCAGACATTTACATATATGGGGTTGTCAAGCTGGAGCTAAGTTCTATAATTCCAACATTAAGAAGTTGGATCATCGCACAGTCAGTTGCTATATTATCGGTTATGGACATTGTAAGTTTTTTTGTCACCATCATGACCCAAAAAATAGTATTGCTCCTTTAGAAAATAGTTTTGCCAAGTAACTAAGTTTGACAAAGTAGTTTGTCATTATTGGACCCACGGTCGTCCGTAGTACACTCACGGACGACCGTGAGTGATTCACGGACGTCCGTGACCTTAAAACATATATATTCGGGCAGTTCAGGCAGTTTCAAAACTGTTCCAAATATCTTCATTTTAAAATTTTTCTGGTCCAAATTCTGTCATTGAGATTACTTACCATCTTTTGGTTTCATTCTTAAATCTCTTTGATGTTTGTGTGTCTTGTCGATTACGTGTTGGAGAGTGTAAGACTTGTGTGAGACAAGTGAACCTTCGCAAGAAACGTAGGTTGATGGAAATGTTCACTATGGATAGTATGATGGAGAAAGGCTGTCGTGTTTGGTGATTGGAGTGCTAGGGCATATCATTCCAAAGAAGCACTGTAAAGTTTTTTTTGTTCATAGTGAATTTCTTTTTGGATGTGAGATAGATCCCGTGGTTTTTGCCTGTGATGGGTTTTCCACGTTAAAAATATCTTGCGTACTTTATTTTGATTGTGTGATGATTGTGAGTAGATTTTAATTGATAAATTTAATAGATTATATTTAAAATCCTAACTTTCCCAAATTTCAATTGGTATCAGAGCCATCAAACAGAGGGGGTCTAGCAGTACACGCACCTTCTCTAGGAAGATCGTGATATCCCAAATTAGACATAACACTTAATTTGTTAAAATTTACTAAGTGACCAGGCTTTGATACCAATTGAATCAATTAATGTGGTTGTAGAAGATCAAAAATCAGAGTCTTCTTCTGTTTTAAATAGAGATATTGACGATGAAGTTCTTATTGTTCCTATTAATCATGAAAAAATTAGACTTGATAACACTAATTTATCTTCTGATAATGAAAATTCTACACACACTACATCTAGTATCACTGATGATATCAGTGTAGATATTCCACTCAACAATATCTCTGAACATGAGTCTCGACATAGGCCTTCCTATGCTCGAGATATGAAAAGTCACCCACCTTCTGCTATCATTGGTGATTTATCCACTCAACTACTTACTAGAAAAAAATTTAAAAATTTGTCAAACCTTCTCTCTCATGTATGTTACACATCAAATCTTAAACCAAAAAATATTAAAGAAGCTCTTCTTGATGAGCATTGGGTTACTGCAATGCAAGAAGAGCTCACTCAATTCAAAAGGAATGATGTGTGGGAACTTGTTTCTAGACCTTCAAACATTAGAATCATCGGTACAAAATGGATTTTTAAAAATAAAACCAATGAAGAAGGTAAAATCATTAGAAACAAAGCAAGATTGGTGGCTCAAGGGTACACTCAGGTTGAAGGTATTGATTTTTATGAAACATTTGCTCCAATAGCTAGGCTTGAGTCCATTCGCATAATCTTAGCAATGGCATGTCATCTAAAATTTAAATTATACCAAATGGATGTAAAGAGTGCTTTTTTAAATGGTTTTTTGACTGAGGAAGTGAATGTGGAACAACCCAAAGGATTTGAAGATCCACATCATTCTCATGATGTATTTAAACTTAAAAAGGCACTATATGGCTTGAAACAAGCACCTCGTGCTTGGTATGATAGACTCACAAAATATCTAATCACTAATGGTTTTAAACGTGGTAGTGTGGATAAAACATTATTTTTGAAAGAAGAATCATCTAATTTAACTGTTGCTCAAATTTATGTTGATGACATTATTTTTGGATCCACATTAGACTTAAATGCTCAGAAATTTCAAACTCTTATGAGCAATGAATTTGAAATGAGTTTATTTTATGAATTAAATTGCTTCTTAGGTCTCCAAATAAAACAATGTTCCACTGGCATTTTCATTTCCCAATCTAAATATGCAAAAGAACTTGTTAAGAAATTTGGCTTGGAATCAAGTAAACCTGCCCGCACCCCTATGAGTACGTCAGTGAAATTGACAAAAGATGTAAATGGTAAAACTGTCGGGGATACACTTTATCGAAGCATGATAGGTAGTCTTCTCTATCTTACTGCTAGTAGACCGGATATTACTTACAGTGTGGGTATGTGCGCTAGATTTCAGGCAGCACCTAAGGAGTCTCACCTAACTATTCTTAAACGTATCATTCGTTATGTTAACGGTACATTAGAGTTAGGTCTCTGGTATCCTTTCGATACCACATCTCATATCATTGGTTTTTCCGATTCTGATTGGGCTGGTAACTCTGATGATCGTAAAAGCACAAGTGGTGGTTGTTTTTATATCGAAAACTATCTTGTGTCGTGGATTCGGTTTCTTTATCCACTGCTGAAGCGGAATATATTTCTGCTGGTAATGGGTGCACTCAACTATTATGGATGAAGCAAATGTTGTCTGACTATGGGATTTCTCAAGGTGTAATGACCTTGTTTTGTGATAACACCAGTGCTATTTGTATTTCTGAAAATCCTGTACAACACTCTAGAACTAAACACATTGATATTCGACTCCACTTCATACGTGATTTGGTGGAAGAAAAAATTATACTTCTGGAGCACATACACACACAATTACAATTAGCAGATATTTTTACAAAACCGTTGGATTTTGATCGATTTGAATTTCTTCGAAAATCCATTGGTTTATGCTTCATCGATTAATCATTATTTCATCACTTGTATATATATATATATACATATATATATTTTTTTGCACATATTTTTATATTATTCTATATGATACGTTCTAAAGTTTCATTCGTGAACATATGGTAAAATTTTCTAAGAATGCATTTGTAATATCTTGAGTTGATTTAATTGGCTTTTATTTTGTATCATCAAGGTATTTTCTTATTATCGTTAGTATATAAAGGATTTTTTTTTTCAATAGTCATTGCGACAAGCTTATGTTCTGGGTATATGTTGAATCTTGGCTTATTGGTTAAAATAATGTTCTGTATTCTTCTGATCTCTCTTATAGTTTGCCTTTTCAACTCGAGTTAATAAGCCCGTGGAGTATTCTATACTTAATGCCCTAAGTCAACTGAATTAGGAGTCATTGGCCTAACCCTCGCTAAATGGGTTGAATAGAAAGCAAGTAAATTTTATATTGAATATTAAATTTTCTTTCACTCTACCTTGTAGCCTAATTGACTTGAGCAAGTAAAATAGTTCGGATTTCTTAAAATCTATTGCCCTAAACTAACTAGTTGGGAGTCAATATTCTAACGCTCATTAAAAAGGTCTTTTAGAAAGCTTAAAAAGGTGTGAGTATCATTTATTTAATGGAGAACATTTAAAAAATATATATATATTAAAAAGGGGAGTCTCAATATTAATTGGAGTATATGTTGTTGTTGCAATTACCTTTGATTCTCAAATTCTTCCTTTGTTAACTATTTTTTTGTAAAATAATACCTTCGATGTGTATTGAAAAAAAAGTGAATTTTAAGCTACTCAAATTGCTTCCTATGCTTTTTAGGATATTTTAACTCTTTCCCATGAAATTTTATTAGGTATTATAAATAAAAAAAAAAATTAATAAAAAAACTATTTTCATAAAAAATTAGTATCATAAAAAAAAAAAAACAAAAAACAAAAAATAATAATAATAATTTTTTTTTCTTTTCCAAAATTTTTTTTCACGGACGTCCGGATTTCAATACGATCACTGCCTTTTCCACACGGACGTCCGTGAATCACATCGGACGTCCGGAATATAAACCGTTCCCAATGCTCAAACGGTCTTTTCGCAGTTATTCTGCCTGACATCTGTCATTCATTCACGGACGTCCGTGCATGTCACCACGGACGTCCGTAGGTTCAATTTCCAAAGTCTTGCTCAGACGGTTAAAATTTCTTTCCACGAATCTCAGGTTTTAACGGACGTCCGTGATCCATTTACGGACGTCCGTGGAATTTTTTTTAAAAACCGTAGTTTTAACCGCCTCTCTCATTTTTTCACTCAAATTTTTTTTCTTCTCTGCAACAATGTCTCTTCATAGGAAAAACTCAAAGAAATCTAAAGGTTCTTCCTCTTCTTCATCGCATGAACTTCAACGTTTTCCGTCTAAAAGCCATGAAGAACGATTTCAACGTCTATTTCTTACTCGAAATCTCATAGTCGAACGGGTTGTTCTTGATAATTTTCTCAGAGATCATGATTTGTATGAGATGTTTGCTTCTAGAGGTTGGCTTTCTCTTCTTTCTCTAACGGGCTCCGCTTACACCGATGTGGTTCGGTGTTTTTATGCTAATCTCCTCAATGCCAAGATTGTAGAGAGTAGGATGGAGTGTTATGCAGTGACCTACGTTTTTGGTAAGCAAATCACTTTTTCACCTTCACTTATCTCTGAAATCTTAGGCATTCCTTTAAATAAAAATGGATATAGTTATCCTATAGATGAAAGTCAAATTCAATCTCTGTTTAGTCCTTCCACCGTCTATGACCATGTGCGCACTGTACCGTCTCAACTCACTGGAATTGCATTGCACTATTCTTCCTTGAAAATGAAATTTCAATGGCTTCGCCACGTTCTTTTTGCCACTCTTACACCAAGAGCGGGAAATAAAGATCAAGTGCGTTGGGACATTATTTATCTCATGTTCCTGTTAGACAAAAATCGTCCCTTATGTGTATCTTCAATTATTTTTGAATTAATCGTTCGACGCATGAGGGATGATACATCTAAAATGTCTCTTCCTTTTCCTCTCATCATTAGCAAGATTGTTGAGTCTCAAATGACTCTTCCTCCTTTTCTGTCTACTTCTAGAGCAATGGCACCTTTAGGTAAGTTAAAAAAAATTGGGAAAAGGGTTATACTAGATTTAGACGATGTTGAATTATTAGATGAAACGTCTGATGAGGATGATGCTCAAGATATTCCTGCTCAAGAAGATTTTCCTCAAGCTGCTGATGCTCCTCCACCAGTTCCTCCGTATCAGGGTCAAGAGGGTCATTATTATGATCAACATTTGGATAGGATGCATACTGAGATGCAACATATGCATTCTGAAATTCAGTACTTATCTAATCGGATTGAAACTGGTTTCAATATCTATGGGGAGCAAATTTCATCGCTACAAATGACCATAATTGACGGTTTTGAAGCGATGATGAATCGCTTCAATAGTGTCTTCCCCCCTCCAGGAGAACACTTTCCGCCTCCTGAATGATGGTTACTTTGTTATAATATTGTATTTCTGTCTATATTTTATGGTTTGGGGATATATTCTCCTTTAATCTGTTAAATCTTCATATGTTATGATAAGCTTAATCTGATGTGAAACGTTTTTAATATGATGTGAAGTTTCTTTTTATCTTTTAATCTGTTCAATTTTTAATATGATGTGAATAGTTCTTTTACATTTATGCTACACTTCAGAATTTATCTTAAATGTACCCTTTGTCACATTATGAAAAAAAAAGGGGGAGATACTCTTTATATTTCACTTGTGCTATTAACGTGTTCTATAGTTATTTCAACAGGTGAAGAACTTCAACTCAAAGATCAATTTCTTATATAGTTTTAAGGTTACACTTTTACTTGGCAAATAGTTAGGGGGAGCAACTAGAGTTGTAATTTCAGCATTTGCATTCTAGATTAATGTATAGGACTTACAAGAGAAATGAATGTATTGTATTTTTTATTTTTCTCAGTCTTTGTAAACTGTTTTTTATCATGACTGTGATAAAGGGGGAGATTGTAAGTTTTTTTGTCACCATCATGACCCAAAAAACAGTATTGCTCCTTTAGAAAATAGTTTTGCCAAGTAACTAAGTTTGACAAAGTAGTTTGTCATTATTGGACCCACGGTCGTCCGTAGTACACTCACGGACGTCCGTGCTCACGGACGACCGTGAGTGATTCACGGACGACCGTGAGTGATTCACGGACGTCCGTGACCTTAAAACATATATATTTCGGGCAGTTCGGGCAGTTTCAAAACTGATCCAAATATCTTCATTTTAAAATTTTTCTGGTCCAAATTTTGTCATTGAGATTACTTACCATCTTTTGGTTTCATTCTTAAATCTCTTTGATGTTTGTGTGTCTTGTCGATTACGTGTTGGAGAGTGTAAGACTTGTGTGAGACAAGTGAACCTTCGCAAGAAACGTAGGATGATGGAAATGTTCACTATGGATAGTATGATGGAGAAAGGCTGTCGTGTTTGGTGATTGGAGTGCTAGGGCATATCATTCCAAAGAAGCACTGTAAAGTTTTTTTTGTTCATAGTGAATTTCTTTTTGGATGTGAGATAGATCCCGTGGTTTTTGCCTGTGATGGGTTTTCCACGTTAAAAATGTCTTGCGTACTTTATTTTGATTGTGTGATGATTGTGAGTAGATTTTAATTGATAAATTTAATAGATTATATTTAAAATCCTAACTTTCCCAAATTTCAGACATCGATCTAGGACTTGGAGATTATTTGTCTTGGACGAGTCTTTGATGTTGCTGAGACCCATATAGCTAAATTTTTGGAGAATGGCAAATCTAGTGGGAGTTTGCGTTAGAATAATATTATTTTTATTGAGAACTCTGAATTTGATTTTGTGTCTTTATCTGGTGGTAATGTTTTTCTTCCAACACTACCTGCTTCCACAGATGTTGATACTTTAATTCAGATAAATCCAGTGACGGCTCGAATTGAAAAAATGATGTCTTATTCCACCTCATGTTTCACCAGTACCACCGGTTAGCCCAGAACATCTGAGCGCCAATGTAAACCTGCTATTCCAAATTTCTAAGAGGTGTATGCGCAAGAGGCTTAGTTTGAGGGTGTTGATCTTGATGATCCATCGACTTTTTAGTAGGCTATTGGTAACAATGAATCCTCACGCTGACAGGAGGCCATGAGAGAGAAGTTATTGTCCATGAAAAAGAATAAGGTTTGGGACCTTATGAATTTACTAGAGGATCGCAAGGCGGTAGAATGCAAATGGGTTTATAAGACTAAAAGAGACTCTAGTGGCAAGATAGAAAGATTTAAGGCGAGACTTGTCCCGAAGGGTTTCAGATAGAAGGAAGGCATTGGCTATAATGAGACCTACTATTTGATCTCTTCTAAGGATTCATTGAGGATAGTGATGGCTTTAGTTGTATATTACGATCTCAAATTACATCAAATGGACGTTAGGACCGCTTTTCTAATTGGAGACTTTGTAGAAGACATATACATGTCACAGCCAGTGGGTTTTGTGACTAAAGGAAAAGAACAGTTAATTTGCAAATTGAAATAAGTCCATTTATGAACTTAAGCAAGCTTCTAGCCAGTGGTATTTGAAATTCGATGAGGTTGACATTAGTCATGCGTTGCAAGTAACGACATTCATTCATTTTCTCCACGATACCAAGAGTTTTCTCTCCAAAGCATTTGATATGAAGGATTTGGGTATTGCTAAGTATGTGTTTGACATCAAAATTCATCGTGATAGAGTTACCGGTTGTTTAGGTCTTTCACCGAAGGCCTACATAGAGAAAGTACTTAAACGATATGGCATGGATAGATGCGCTCCAGGTGAAGCACCTGTATTGAAGGGTGATGTTATTTTTTAGGATCTACAACCCAGAACTGAGGCAGAATGGCAACAAGTAGATCAAAAGGAGTATGCTTCAATTATGGGAAGTCTTATGTACTCAATGATTTGTCTACGTCCCGATATCAGTTTCGTTGTGACCCTACTTAGCCAATATCAATCTAATTCAGGATTTGCGCATTAGAAAGTTGCGAAGAAGGTACTTCGTTGCCTACAGAGAACCAAAGATTTTATGTTGACCTATGGTAGGTCAGATGAGCTTAAGGTTGTCGGATACTCAAATTCCAATTTTGTTGGTTGTAAGGATAGTGTCAAATCGATAGTAGGTTATTTGTTTCTACTTGCGGAGGGCGTTATTGTAATAGCCCGAAAAATCACACTAAATTATAACCTCGAGATCCGTGCCCGATCGGTCATAGGTTTGGCCAAATAAAAGTCCAATAGTTAGCATGGGGTGTGATGAACGGATGAGATGTGAGGGGTTGAGTACTTATGTGGTGTGTGATGGAAGTATGAAGTCGCATACACCTAGTGCGGTGTATGTGTTCAACACACAAGGAAGGGGAATGATAAAAGGGTTTTAATAACCCTAAAATCTATATCTTTGGTTGTTGAAGGAGAGTAAATAAGAGAGAGAGAGAGGAGTAAAGAGGGTGATTAAGAGAGGAGTTATTGCAAGGGTTTGGAAGGGGGATTCAAGAATTAAAGGAGACCGATTCAACGCTACGAATTCGTTAGAGCCAAAAGCTGGAACCCTAGCCTTTCCAACCATGGAATTGAAATCAATTTGAGATTGATTAAAGTTAAATTCTTGTGAATAAAATGCATAGGTTCTAGAGGGTAACTTGTTGTTAAAATGGGTTAAAATTGTGGGTAAATTGGTTTAGGAAAATAGAGGAAAGGAATGGAGAAAAGTTTGGGAAGAACAACTCAAAAGGGGCTGAATCTGGCAATTTCGATTAATCGAAATTGAGGTTCGATTAATCGAAATTCGCCAGGAAGTTGAAAAGTCAAGGAACCCCAGTTCGATTAATCGAAATGAGTTTCAATTAATCGACTTTGGATTTTGATTAATCGATTTGGGTATCGATTAATCGACTGAGGACCTCCAGTGGACCTAGAGGCTGGAGGAAATGACTTGGGGAAAATCGACTAATCGAAATGGGATTTCGATTAATCGATTTCAGATTTTGATTAATCGATTTGGGATCGATTAATCAATTTTGGGAACTTGATCAGTCGATTTGAGAATCGACTTGGCTGAGTAGAGAATTTCGATTAATCGAATTGGGATTCGATTAATCGAATGGAAATCTCGATTAATCGATTTGAGAATTGATTAATCGATATTGATTTTTGATTAATCGATTTTGGAGTTCGATTAATCGACTGAGCTAATTCTTGTTGACTTTTGAGTTTGACTTTAAGACTCTTAGGGGGGTCTTGGAACTCTTTTATTGCATCCTTAGTGATGTGTTTCACATGTTATGTGGTACCATAGGTGGTACGTGTGAGCAAGTGCACAAGGAGCCACGTGGGACCTTGATGCGTTGATCAAACAGAGACTCGAGGTAGGGAACACTTTGAATATGTACTTTATTTTACAAGAGCATGTATGTAGTGATATAGAATTCAATTCAAATGTTTTTATTGCTTAAAGATTGTGAAAAGTGTGCGTGTGTGACATTCATAAGAGTAACTATAATGAACCATCCCCAGGGGATGATGAAGTGAAGAGATAAGAGCATCAGGTGTGATGCAAATGAATAGATACATCCCAGGGATGTATCCAAGATTGAATCATGCTTGATGGGGCCTAACTGATATAAGATAGCACACTTACACGGTGAATAACTATATGTAAGGCACTGATATTTTTATTATTTAAGGTTTGATAGGGTACCCCACCGACGTGGCGGGATATCTACGACTGACACGGCAGGATATCCGTGACCGATACGGCGGCGAACCCGTAGGCCAGTGCGGAGGCTTATCCGTACAGAGTAAGCACACCCCAGGGGTGTTGATTGAGACAAGTGAAACCCCGCCACCAATCCCCAGGGGAAAGGGGCTTGGGTACTATTTGTATTCCCAGGGAATACGTTAAAACTGTCTATATAGATGACGATGATGGGTATCTCGTCGGGGCTCGATGCTATATTGCTCGGGGATTACTTAAGTTGAAAGTTTAAGTTTTGCTTTAGGCCTTCTCAGCATCATTCATGAATAAATAAATGACGTGAGTAAACTACCAGTAAAATGAAGAGCTTTTAACTGTTTTCATCAATAATTGCATAGACACATCATGCATGACATATCATAGAATACATGTGAGTGATAATTTATATGTTCAATTGTATTTTGTTCCCTATTAAGCTAGGATGTAGCTCACCCTATAGACTATACGTCGCAGGTCCACTACTAGCAGCTACCGAGGCTTCAGGGGACGCTGACCCCGGTGAGTCGGACCTTGCGGCCGGTGAGGAGTTGGAGCCACCAATCCCCAGGGGAAAGGGGCTTGGGTACTATTTGTATTCCCAGGGAATACGTTAAAACTGTCTATATAGATGACGATGATGGGTATCTCGTCGGGGCTCGATGCTATATTGCTCGGGGATTACTTAAGTTGAAAGTTTAAGTTTTGCTTTAGGCCTTCTCAGCATCATTCATGAATAAATAAAAGACGTGAGTAAACTACCAGTAAAATGAAGAGCTTTTAATTGTTTTCATCAACAATTGCATAGACACATCATGCATGGCATATTATAGAATACATGTGAGTGATAATTTATATGTTCAATTGTATTTTGTTCCCTATTGAGCTAGGATGTAGCTCACCCTATAGACTATACGTCGCAGGTACACTACTAGCGACTCTAGAGGCTTGGGAGAAGCGACCCGGTGAGTCGGACCTTGCGGCCGGCGAGGAGTTGGAGCCACCTCCGGAGGACTTCTTCTAGAGGACTCCGTTGTGCCACTTTGAGGGCTTTTTGGAGAGAGATTTGTACGACTTGGTATGTCAAGCCTTGTTTGGATTAGACTATGTATATAAGGAGTTGACATTATTCTTTTTGGGGTGAACCATCCATGATGATAGCTATCATCGATGGTTCGGATCGGTTCTCCATTCATGCAGAGGCATGAGGGTAGAACTGTCTTTTGGGAAATGCCTTATATAGATTTAAATTCTGCAGTTCATTTACTATTTCATTTTGCTTGATATACCAATGTTTCCGTGCATAGTTAAGAGGCACGGTCAAGATGATCGTGCTGATGGCAAGGGTTTCGGGGTGCCAAAATCCGGGTTGTCACAGTTGGTATCAGAGCCATTTCTTTTAGCAATTCTGACAAGTGTTATTTTTGTTAGAACATAGGGGCTTCTGCTAAAGAAACTTTAGTTTCAAATGCAGCCGCAAATGTCATCTAGAGGAAGAGGCTGACCAAGGGGAGGCCGACAGAGGAGTCTACGTAGTGGAGATGATTACATCTCTCCTACAAATAGAGTGCCTTTAGGAGGTACTGAGGCCCCAGGGGACAGTAGTAGTAGATAGCATGATGAAGAGGATCGAGATCGTCAGGATCAAGATCTAAGAGAACAAGAAAGAGTGAGAGAGAGACAAGAAGATAGAGAAGAAAGACAAAGGATGATGCACACTATGGAGACTATGGCAGCCGCCATGGCACAACAAGCTGCATCCTTTACAGCTCATGCATCAAGAGAACAGCAGCCACCTACACCACCTGTAGGACCTGCGCTGCCTGTGCCCTCATCATTTACAGAGTTTAGGAGGATGAGACCTCCTTTATTTTCTGGGCAGGCAGACACCATGGCCGCTGAGAATTGGCTCATGGAGATGGAGAAAGTGTTTAACGTGCTGACGTGCACGGAAGATGAGAGTGTGAGATGGGCAGCTTACATGTTGGATGAGAAGGTTGGGCCTTGGTGGAAGTCCGTGATACGGACTCGAGCTCAGGAGACCTCAGAGTTGCCTTGGACTTGGGAGGAGTTTGTTGAGGAGTTCAACAAACAATATTTTCCAGAAGTGGTAAGAAATCAGCTTGAGATCCAATTTCTACAATTAGTGCAAGGGAGAATGACAGTGAGAGAGTATGGGGTGGAGTTTCTACGACTTGCCCGTTTTGCGCCGGATTATGCCGCTACCGACATGATGAAATCCAAGAGGTTTCAACAAGGTTTGAAGCCTGAGGTTAGGGGAGGAGTAGCTCCATTTCAGCTGAGGACCTATGAAGAGGTCATGAGCAAGGCACTGGTTGTGGAGGAAGATAATACAAACAGGTATAGACAGAGGGAGCAACAGAGGGGAGGAAATGAACAAGGAAGGACAGGGACCTATGAACCGGTGAACAAAAAGCCGAGGTTCGTGGCCCAAAATCAGAGACCATAATTTCAGGGAGGTTTTGGAAGGCCGGCGCAACAACAACACCAACAGAGGTTTCCATTACTTGCGTCGGGGAGACCTTTTCGCTATGAGATCCTTGCCATGTCTACTGGCGCTACTGTCACACAGGGTTCTCGTACTGTTTCTTCCGCGCCTCGAGAGACTTGTGCCAAGTGTGGCAAGCCTCATAGGACAGTGGACTGCAGAGTGGGAACCGGAGGTTGTTTCCAATGTGGCAAGGTGGGCCACTTGATCAAGGATTGCCCCGAAACGGATAAAGGCAAGACGGTTTCAGTTGCAGCACCATGACCCATTCAAGCAAGGAAGCCGATCATTAGGGGGAGAGCTTATGCAGTGACTGCTCAGGAAGCAGGGAACGTGCATGACGTCATCCAAGGTGAGACTCTTTTAAATTAAAGAAAATTTCGTCTCATTAAAGTTTTGGATAGAGAAGGTGCATGCATTAGGAATAGTATAGATTCTTTTCTCAATACAAAAATATGTATGTGAATTAAGAGTGTATTTTAATATGTGAATTTCTGTACGCATGTGTGTATACTATAGGTACTTTAACTATGTATGAGAAAGGATGTGTATTTAGATATGACGCTCGAGTGTTGATAGACCCAGGGTCTACCCGCTCATTCGTCACTCCACGTTTCGTCAAGAAGATGAAGATTGTTCCAGAGGCGTTGGACTTCGTCTTATCTGTGTCTATTCCGACTGGAGAGTTAGTAGACACGGAGTTAGCTTGCAAATCCATCATTGTAGTAGTCCAAGACCTAGAGGTGCATGAATTGGAAGTGAAGTTGATACTGTTGAACATGCAGGAGTTTGATGTGATCCTTGGCAGGGACTGGTTGGCGCAGCATTGTGCGACCGTCGATTGCAAGAACAAGGTAGTCATTTTCAGACCCAACACAAGAAGGTCATTTCGGTTCCAAGGAGTGAGGTCGTCATCTGTGCCACTGATCTCAGCAGTGAGGGCCGAGAAAATGATCAGGAACCGTTGCAGTGGATACTTCGCTTTCTTAAAGGAGGACAAGGAAGAAAAGAGTGTCATTTCGGAGATAGGAGTTGTGCGAGACTTCGCCGACGTGTTTCCAGAAGAATTGCCTGGATTACCTCCAGAGAGAGAAGTAGAATTCGCCATTGACTTAGCACCGGGAACGGAGCCTATTTCGAAAGCGCCTTATAGAATGGCTCCTGCTGAGTTAAAGGAGTTAAAGGATCAACTACAAGAGCTGATGGACAAGGGGTTTGTTAGACCGAGCGTGTCTCCATGGGGAGCACCGACCTTGTTTGTCAAGAAGAAAGATGGGTCAATGCGACTATACATTAACTATCGACAATTGAACAAACTAACTGTGAAGAACCGTTACCCTTTGCCTAGAATTGACGATCTATTCGACCAATTGCAAGGAGCAAGAAATTTTTCCAAGATCGACCTGAGATCTAGATATCAAGTTGCGAGTCAAGGTAGAGGACATCCAGAAGACAGCTTTCCGGACACGGTATGGACACTATGAATTCCTTGTGATGCCGTTTGGGTTGACGAATGCTCCAGCATCGTTTATGGATCTGATGAACCGAGTGTTTAAACCACACTTGGACTCCTGCGTCGTAGTGTTCGTTGATGATATATTGATCTACTCCAAATCAAAGACGGAACACGAAGAACATTTAAGGATTGCTCTACAGACGCTACGTGAACACCAATTATATGCCAAACTCAGCAAATGTGAGTTTTGGTTGGAAGAAGTTAGCTTTTTGGGACATGTCGTCTCAAAGCATGGTGTCACGGTAGATCCAGCAAAGATAGAAGCAGTGGTTAAATGGGAGCAGCCAAAGACAGTGACCGATGTCTGAAGTTTTCTGGGCTTAGCAGGCTACTATCGACGTTTCGTCGAGGGGTTTTCAATGATATCGGGACCTCTCACAAAGCTGACACGAAAAGATTCAAGATTTGAATGGAGTGAGGCATGCGAGAAGAGTTTTCAAGAACTCAAAATGAGACTCACTTCTGCTCCCGTGTTAGCGATTCCTTCATGCAGTGCAGGATACGCCGTGTACAGCGACGCGTCATACAATGGCCTTGGTTGTGTACTCAACCAACACAAGAAGGTGATAGCTTATGGATCGAGACAGCTGAAAGAACACGAGAAAAATTATCCGACTCATGACTTGGAACTAGCAGCAGTCATTTTTGCATTGAAAATTTGGAGACATTACTTGTATGGTGAGACCTTTGAGATTTTCACCGATCATAAGAGCCTCCGATACTTGTTTACACAGAAAGAGCTCAACATGAGACAGCGCAGATGGATGGAATTCTTCAAGGATTACGATTGCTCCATACAATACCATCCAGGCAAGGCGAATGTAGTAGCCGATGCATTGAGTCGGAAGGGTTCAGCTCAGTTAGCTTGTTTGGTTTTGGGTATACATCGATGGAAATTATTGGAAGATCTGGCGCTCTACGATGCCAACATTGAGTCGAAAGCTACCAGATCCTTTTTGGCTAACATATCAGTGAAGCCAGTGATATTTGAGCATATCCACGATCTACAGATGAAAGATCCAGTGTTAACAAAGATTCATCAAGACATGAGAGAGGGCATCAAGTCGGACTTCTCAGTTAAAGAAGATGATTCTTTATTGTTTAAGGGCCGTCTATGCATTCCGAACGATACCGATCTAAGACGAACGATTCTTGATGAGGCCCATAAGTCAAATTATGCTATCCACCCTGGTAGCACCAAAATGTACCAAGACTTGAAAAAGAACTACTGGTGGAGAGGTTTGAAGCAGGACGTGGCCGAATACGTGTCACGGTGTTTGACTTGTCAGCAAGTGAAGATTGATCATAGACATCCTGCGGGACTAATGCAGTCTTTACCAATCCCAGAATGGAAATGGGAATCAATCTCGATGGATTTCATTGTTGGATTGCCCCGTACTGCCAAGAAGCACAATGCCATTTGGGTCGTCGTAGACCGATTGACCAAGTCAGTGCACTTTTTGCCGTACAATACTACGTATACGGCAAGAAGACTGGCAAACTTATACATGAAGGAGATCGTAAGGTTACATGGGATTCCAAGCAGCATAGTTTCAGATCGTGATCCACTATATACGTCCAAGTTTTGGAAGAAATTTCAAGAAGGAATGGGAACGCGACTAGACTTTAGTTCGGCTTTCCATCCTCAAACTGATGGGCAGATAGAGTGAGTGAACCAAATAATAGAAGACATGCTCAGAGCGTGCATGCTAGATATGCAGGGATACTGGGATGAACATCTATCGTTGCTCGAATTCGCATACAACAACAGTTTCCAAGCGAGCATTGGCATGGCACCCTATGAAGCTCTGCGTGGACGACGATGCAAATCACCCCTCAATTGGGAAGAAACGGGTGAGAAATTTGTTTTAGGGCCAAAACTATTTGAAGACAACGCCACCGTCGTTCAAATAATCAGAGGAAGGCTGAAGTCGGCACAGAGTAGACAGAAAAGTTACGCCGACATGAAGCGGACTAGCGTCGATTATAAAGTGGGTGAGCACGTGTTTGTGAAAGTGTCACCTATGAAGGGTGTAATGAGATTTGGCAAGAGAGGGAAATTAAGCCCACGTTATGTTGGACCATTTGAAATTTTGGGACACGTAGGTGAAGTTGCGTATCGCATTGGCTTACCACCGCTGTTTGATCGGGTACATAACGTTTTCCACATATCGATGCTCAGAAAATATGTGAATGATCCATCTCATGTGTTAGGAAAACAACCTATGGAGATGTGTGAGGACATGAGCATGATAGAGGATCCAGTGGAAATCTTGGATCGAAAGGAACAGGTACTGCGCACTAAAGTCATTCCATTAGTGCTTGTTCGGTGGAACAATCATCCAAAAGAAGAGGCAACTTGGGAACGAGAGGCCGATGTGAAAGAACAATATCCAGCCTTGTTTCCAACGACGTGAGAATCTAATGTAAACCACAAGCATGTTTGTGGAATCTCCACGATATTGTAATTCAATGGGAAATTTTGATCAAAGTATGGTTTAAGGAACAGATCTTGTATGTACATGACCAATTGTATGCATTTCTATGGAACTATGAACCACTTGATATCATAAACTACCTAAACAAATCAAAGAATGAAAGAACTTAGAAATCTACAGAAATTGGGCAAAACCGATTAATCGAGTTTCGAATCGATTAATCGATTTGGAATTTTGATTAATCGATTTTGTTCGATTAGTCGACTGGCATTTGCCAGTGACTGGAAATTGAAATGAGAGTTAGAACAGACACAGAAAACATTTTCGATTGATCGATTTATAATTTCGATTAATCGATTTGGGATCGATTGATCGATTTTGGGAATTCGATTAATCGAATTGGGTATTCAATTAATCGAAATTGGTTTTCGATTAATCAAATAGTCTGGGAATGTTAGAAGAAATTAGGAAGAAATTTTGAAAATTCGATTGATCGAGGAGGTTTCGATTAATCGATTTGAGATTTCGATTAATCGAACTGGAAGTTCGATTAATCAAATTTCTAAAGGAAGTTGGAAGAAATAGGAAGTCAGAGGGACGATTTCGATTAATCGAAGAAGAATTCGATTAATCGATTTTAAATTTCGATTAATCGAAGTGAAGTCGATTAATCGAATAATTTAAAGATTCCTGAACTTTTTAGAAGTTACTGCACGATTTTGATTAATCGAAGTGAATTTTGATTAATCGATTTTGGAATTTTGATTAATCGAAATGGATTTCGATTAATCTACTGGCTCGCGCCAGTGAGCTCAAAAACTTAAATTTTTAAACGGATACGATTTCGATTAATCGAAATGGTTTCGATTAATTGAATTTGACTTTCGATTGATCGATTTGGGAAATCGATTAATCGATTTTATGCGGTTTAACCTAGTTTTGAATCTCGATTAATCGATTCTGAATTTCGATTAATCGAGCTGAGACCTATATATTGAAAATTGGGGATTTTCTTTCCCATTCGAATCATTTGCACTTGAGATTTTTGGAGCGCCTTTCTTCTTCTTCTCCGGCCATCCATCTGAGCTAGGGTTTTGCGCGTTCATCGTCGATTTCCGACTGAGATCGCTAGTTTTCGCATCAAAACTTAAGGTAAACCCTAGATTGTGTCTTTTCCTTCATTTTGGGCTAGGTAAACCCTAGATTTAGTTATTTTTCTTCAAAAATACCGCCCAAAACTCGATTGTCTTCGAAGAAGGCAACCTCTAAGCTCCCGGTCCGGCGTAAGAACGCCGCACCTTCACCACCTACCCCATCGCCGGTGAGGACTCCATCACCGTCGGCATCGGAGACCACCTCCGGTTCGACGAGCGCACCTTCGCGCGAGTCTTCCCGCGAATCCACGCCCATGCCCCCACCACCCACTAACGTGGTGCAACCAAATGATTGGTGGGCCGCAAAGACCTTTGAGGTCGAATACACCATCGACCCTACCCTTTTAACAAATCCCGATGTGTCGGGCGAGACCCAATGGGCTCGAACTTACCTCAATAATGCCTGTCTCGGCAACCTTCTCAAACAAATCCGGGGTTCCTACTACCCTAGATTGGTGAGATTGTTCTACCAAGGGCTCGTGGATGGCCCGACTGACGATGTGATCAAGACCACTATAGAGGGTCGAGACTACACGATCACACGTCGCCACATTCACGAGGTGCTTGAGTGCTACCTCGATTTTTCACCTGAGACCACACTACTTCCACCCTTCGAGGAGGACCCTCGATTCGAGGAGGTCATGACCCGCATGACCAATGGAAAGAAGGGGTCGGGATCCTCCATCAAGAGGGTTGACCTTCCCCACTATATGTGGATGCTTGACTCCGTGGTCAAGTGCAACCTATACCCGATGCGCCACGACACGGAGCGCGTGGAAAAAGTGCAATAGGCACTTTACTCGGCCTTCTGTGACCGATGGTTTGATGCCACCATGCTCATCCTTGAGGGGATGAGATACATCAAGGGCAAGCTGATGAAGGGCAACCTCCGGCCCAAGGAGAAGATGCCCTACGCCTGCCTAATATCGAGTATGTTGGAGTGCTACTCCAACGATCCTTTCTACGCCGTCTCTCCTCATGAGGAGCGGGCTATGGATTGCGTGAAGACGTTCTCCAAGTCTTCATGGACCCGTAGCTACAATCTACTAAGGCGGACCTTACTGGCTCCGGGTCCCGCTCCAGTCGTAGCACCAGCAGCAGCAGCAGCCGCACCGCCACCACCCCCACCACCGCAGCAGGACCCACCCGTGGGTGGGGCACACCCTGCCCCAGCTGAGCCTTCACTGGAGAGGGCCACCTCTCACACGACCGCTACACCGACACCACCAGCCCACTCCGCGCCCGCGACACCCACCTCATCCTACCGTTGGCGCGCCGCTTCGTCAGGGCCGATCGTAGAGGAAGTGTTGGCCCGTATGGAAGCCAACAACAAGAGGATGAATCAGAGGATAAACTTCCTCCTATTCCATACACTCATACATCTATCCTCTGACTACGCCTACCTCGCCCGGGAGGAGGTGGGCCACGGACCTTACATTCCACCAAGGGCCCGTCTTCCATACCACCGCCACTACAGACATGGGTCCTTCTACATCTACCTCCGCTCCACACCCGAGAGGCACCATGAGCCACACCACTACCTCGACTACCCAGCCTGACCTCACCACCGCCATAGCCAACTCTCGTAGACCCACCGGTGAGTTATGATAGTATACATGTATATCTGTTTTGTACGCCAACTTATGTGGCACCTTGTAAAATTTTCAAATATTAATAGAAATCAATTTTTGTGTAAATTGTTCACTTTTCTTACATTTAAATTCTATGATTGTGTTTGTGAAAACCTACGTGTGTCTGAGTCTATTGGACCACCTCACCTGAGAGTGTGGGGGGGGGGGGGAAGAGACCCAGACCGACGAACCTTGGGTTATTTTCGAGGACGAAAATTCTCAAGGTGGGGAGGATGTAATAGCCCGAAAAATCACACTAAACTATAACCTCGGGATCCGTGCCCGATCGGTCATAGGTTTGGCCAAATTAAAGTCCAATAGTTAGCATGGGGTGTGATGAACGGATGAGATGTGAGGGGTTGAGTACTTATGTGGTGTGTGATGGAAGTATGAAGTCGCATACACCTAGTGCGGTGTATGTGTTCAACACACAAGGAAGGGGAATGCTAAAAGGGTTTTAATAACCCTAAAATCTATATCTTTGGTTGTTGAAGGAGAGTAAAGAAGAGAGAGAGAGAGGAGTAAAGAGGGTGATTAAGAGAGGAGTTATTGCAAGGGTTTGGAAGGGGGATTCAAGCATTAAAGGAGACCGATTCAACGCTACGAATCCGTTAGAGCCAAAAGCTGGAACCCTAGTCTTTCCAACCATGGAATTGAAATCAATTTGAGATTGATTAAAGGCAAATTCTTGTGAATAAAATGCATAGGTTCTAGAGGGCAACTTGTTGTTAAAATGGGTTAAAATTGTGGGTAAATTGGTTTAGGAAAATAGAGGAAAGGAATGGAGAAAAGTTTGGGAAGAACAGCTCAAAAGGGGCTGAATCTGGCAATTTTGATTAATCGAAATTGAGGTTTGATTAATCAAAATTCGCCAAGAAGTTGAAAAGTCAAGGAACCTGAGTTCGATTAATCGAAATGAGTTTCGATTAATCGACTTTGGATTTCGATTAATCGATTTGGGTATCGATTAATCGACTGAGGACCTCCAGTGGACCCTAGGGGCTGGAGGAAATGACTTGGGGAAAATTGACTAATCGAAATGGGATTTCGATTAATCGATTTCAGATTTTGATTAATCGATTTGGGATCGATTAATCGATTTTGGGAACTCGATCACTCGATTTGAGAATCGACTTGGCAGAGTAGAGAATTTCGATTAATCGAATTGGGATTCGATTAATCGAATGGAAATCTCGATTAATCGATTTGAGAATTGATTAATCGATATTGATTTTCGATTAATCGATTTTGGAGTTCGATTAATCGATTGGGCTAATTCTTGTTGACTTTTGAGTTTGACTTTAAGACTCTTGGGGGGTCTTGGAACTCTTTTATTGCATCCTTAGTGATGTGTTTCACATGTTATGTGGTACCATAGGTGGTACGTGTGAGCAAGTGCATAAGGAGCCACGTGGGACCTTGATGCGTTGATCAAACAGAGACTCGAGGTAGGGAACACTTTGAACATGTACTTTATTTTACAAGAGCATGTATGTAGTGATATAGAATTCAATTCAAATGTTTTTATTGCTTAAAGATTGTGAAAAGTGTGCGTGCGTGACATTCATCAGAGTAACTATAATGAACCATCCCCAGGGGATGATGAAGTGAAGAGATAAGAGCATCAGGTGTGATGCAAATGAATGGATACATCCCATGGATGTATCCAAGATTGAATCATGCTTGATGGGGCCTAACTGATATAAGATAGCACACTTACACGGTGAATAACTATATGTAAGGCATCGATATTTTTGTTATTTGAGGTTTGATAGGGTACCCCACCGATGTGGCGAGATATCCATGATTGACACGGTAGGATATCCGTGACCGATACGGCGGCGACCCGTAGGCCAGTGCGGAGGCTTATCCGTACAGAGTAAGGACACCCCAGGGGTGTTGATTGAGACAAGTGAAAGCCTGCCACCAATCCCCAGGGGAAAGGGGCTTGGGTACTATTTGTATTCCCAGGGAATACGTTAAAACTGTCTATATAGATGACGATGATGGGTATCTCGTCGGGGCTCGATGCTATATTGCTCGGGGATTACTTAAGTTGAAAGTTTAAGTTTTGCTTTAGGCCTTCTCAGCATCATTCATGAATAAATAAAAGACGTGAGTAAACTACCAGTAAAATGAAGAGCTTTTAACTGTTTTCATCAACAATTGCATAGACACATCATGCATGGCATATCATAGAATACATGTGAGTGATAATTTATATGTTCAATTGTATTTTGTTCCCTATTGAGCTAGGATGTAGCTCACCCTATAGACTATACGTCGCAGGTACACTACTAGCAGCTACCGAGGCTTCAGGAGACGCTGACCCCGGTGAGTCGGACCTTGCGGCCTGCGAGGTGTTGGAGCCACCTCCGGAGGACTTCTTCTAGAGGACTCCGTTGTGCCACTTTGAGGGCTTTTTGGAGAGAGATTTGTATGGCTTGGTATGTCAAGCCTTGTTTGGATTAGACTATGTATATAAGGAGTTAGGATTATTCTTTTTGGGGCGAACCATCCATGATGATAGCTATCATCGATGGTTCGGATCGGTTCTCCATTCATGCATAGGCATGAGGGTAGAACTGTCTTTTGAGAAATGCCTTATATAGATTTAAATTTTGCAGTTCATTTACTATTTCATTTTGCTTGATATACCAATGTTTCCGTGCATAGTAAGGGGCACGGTCAAGATGATCGTGCTGATGGCACGGGTTTCGGGGTGTCAAAATCCGGGCTGTCACAATTATTTACTGGAGAAGCGCCAAACAGACTTTGACGACAGATTCGACTATGTACGCAGAGATTATTGGTTGTTATGAGGCTACTCGTCATGTATTATGGTTGAAGAATTTCATCGAAGATCTAAAAATTATTGATTCCATTCATCGCCCCCTTATCATCTATTGTGACAATGAGGGTGTGACAAAGTTTGTGAAATACAAAAAGGTTACCAGGAGGAATAAGCATTTCGATGTCAAGTATTTCGTTCTATATAAGAACGTTCGAAATGGTATTATAGAGATTCCTCAAATTAGTACGGAGCATATAATTGCAGATCCCCTTATCAAGGGTTTACCATCCAAGATTTTCAAGGAGCACGTGACCCGGATGGAACATGTTAAGTTGTTGACTCAGTTCTAGATTTGCTTTTATTTGGACATGTTATCATTGCCAATGGTATCATTGAAAAAATCTCCTTAAAATGGGCTTTTGTGATCGGTGGGTCCAATTGGTTATGGGATGTGTCAGAACTGTGTCTTTCGAATTTTTTGTCAGTGGCCAAGCTATAGGTAAAGTTATCCTAGCCAAAGGTCTTAGATAGGGGGATCCCATATCTCCTTACTTTTTCATTATTTGTGCGGATGTTTTTTCTCAACTCCTCAAATTTGGTGTCCATCAAAATAAAATTTCAGGAATCCGGGTCTGTAGGGGTGCCCTTGTTATTTCCCATTTATTCTTTGTCGATGATAGCATTACCTATCATAAGGCGGATGAATCTGAATGTGGGGAGATTTTGAAAATCCTTAAACTTTATGAGAATGCGTGGAGCCAAGTTATCAATTTTGACAAATCGACGTTATCCTTTAGTTGTAATGTCTCTAGTGCTATTCGACATAAGATCCAAAATTGCTTCCAAATTAAAAATATTACACCTCACGAGTGGTATCTCGGGTTACCATTGGTGGTGGGCCGGTCAAGAAAGTTAATGCTCGAGAATATTAAGGAGAGAATCTGGAAAAGATTAAGGGGTGGAATGGCAAATTACTGTCCAAAGCAGGGAAAGAGGTGCTAATTAAAGCGATGGCTCAGGCAATCCCTACTTACTCTATGAGTTGCTTCAAACTTCCACTCTCGTCGTTCATCAGTTAAAATCTATAATTTCTAGATTTTGGTGGGGTCAAGCCGGAAAAGACAATGGGATCCATTGGAAGGCATGAAAGGATATGTGAAAACCGAAGGATGAGGGCGGATTCGGATTTAAAAATTTGCTAGCTTTTAACCAAGCAACGTTATCAAAGCAAGCATGGAGAGTTCTCACTACTCCCAATTTGCTCCCGAGCCGTTTTTCTAAAGCTAAATATTTCCCTCATAAAGAATTTTTGGAAGCAAACTCATGTCGCAATGCCTCATATTGTTGGTCAAGTATCAATTTGGTAGAGGACATTATTAAAGAGAGAATGGTATGGCAGGTGGGCGACGAAAAATTGATTGATGTGTGGAATGACCGTTGGATCCCGAGAGCCTCTACATATCGGATTCTCACTCCAAAGAATAATTGTTCTATTCAAAATGTGATGAACCTGATCTCGACTGAACCAAAAGAATGGAATGAAACTTTGATTCGGAATAATTTTGTAGAAGATGATGACGACATTATTCTCAGAATTCCTATTCTTATTGCTGATCGGTCGGATAAAAGAGCTTGGGTGCATGAGAAGAAAGGTGACTTTACGGTACATAGTGCATACAGGGTGGCTCTTGCATTAGATTATCCATCTCAAGGCTTGGCTTCTACAAGCTCCTTGTTGGGTCGTTGATTTTGGAAGGATATGTGGGGTTTAAAAATTTTAAATAAGGTCAAAATCTTGGCTTGTCGATTTCAGAAGGATATGTGGGGTTTAAAAATACCAAATAAGGTCAAAATCTTCGCTTGGCGTGCGTGTAACGATATTTAACCAGTCTACTCCAAGCTACATAACCGCATCAGATGCATCTCCCCCTTTTGTATGCTTTGTGACAATGTTTTGGAGACGTGTTCTCATGCTTTTCAAGATTGCCCAAAGGCTAAGTGTTGCTGGTTTTCTTCTTCGCTGGGAGCTATAGAACGAACGGACTACAAAATCTTTCTTTTAGGATGTGGGCGGAGGATTTTGACCTTACGCATGGAATGAAGCATATGGACGAACTTCTTATGAATGCTTGGGCGATATGGAACGAGAGGAACAATGCCATTCATCATGCAAAGGCTCGTGAACCTACTCTGATCTCTTTTCAAGTTGAATAGTTTCTAATGGAGTATTCTAAAGCAAATTTGTCTTCACATTCATCACATGCGGACTCCCCAAATCATTCAGTTGTTATTACTAGGACATGGTCCCCTCCCCTTTGGGCTTCCTCAAAGCAAATTTTGATGGAGCTTGAATGGCTATGGAGAAAAATGTTGGGGTCCGGATTATTGTTCGAAATAATAACAGAGAAGTTATGACTTCTATGGCAATGAATTGTAAGAATATTGCCTCGGCGGAACACTGTGCGGCATTTGCCTTCCTCCTTGCTACTCAACTCTCTCATCAATGTGGCTTTCATCATGTTATCTTTGAAGGAGATTCTCTCAACGTCATCAACAAGATTTTTGATCAAGACACTGATTCATCGGACCTATCTCACTTATTTGAGGACATTAGAGATGGGAAAAATTATTTACGTCCTACTTGTGTACTCACGTTTTGCGGTTAGCAAATCGAGTTGCGGATATGCTAGCGAAAATCAGGTTGTTACCTAACTGTAATGAGATCTGGTTGGAGGATGTCCCTCCACATATCCATGAAATTGTTTCTGCAGATTTAGTTTCTTAATGATGATTATCTTCTCTTAAAAAAAAATACGGCTTTTAAAAAAAAATATGCGTATCATGTGTTTTCTTGCCACAACGTACTAAACATGTATAGTACCCATTTTTTAAATAAAACACATATTCTCATATAATACACATATTTTGCATATTAAACGTTTTTTCCCGTATTTTTTGAAAACTATTTTAAAACTTTAAAAAAAAAAAAAGTAATATTATCTCATTTTTTTCCCCATTTTTTGTTCATCTTCCGTATTTTACAATTTTTTACCTTCCGAATTTTTTCCATCCCCTCTCTCCCCCCCCCCCCGCCCCCCCCCCCCCGTGCGCGCGTGCCCTTTTTGGCCTTTTTTTAGACTTTCTCGCTTACCGTATTAAACCCATACCTGTGTTTTGTAACTTTGCTCCTTACTTTTATCATGCAACTAATATTGAAAGTTTAACTTCACTTAAAGCAAACTAACCTAATTACCTCTAAATCTACTTCCTAAAACATAATAAACTCTATTTTGAGTATTTTCTTTCTAAAAGTCCTACTATAACTTAAGAATAGAATGATAATGTTCATGAAATAATATGTTAACAAAATGAAAGAACTCTAATAGAAATAGACTCCTTACCTAAGTTAACTACTAATTTTAAATAGCCTAAAATTTCTAATAGCATCAAACCTTTCTATAATCTATATTATGGTTAGAAGTTATAAGCACTCAATGCACATCAAAATCATGTGATTTTTGTATCCTAAATATTTACTCTAACAGGCTTTGCACCCATACCAATTTTCTTAAATCTCAAACTCATAAGAAAATCAAATTCACTTTGTACCACCTCCCGATAGCCTACTCGGAGAGAACTTCTTACCAAATTATTGTCATATCATGACTTTCTGACTCTGCTTCAAACTTCTACAGGAAAATTTATTAATGTGGTGGATTTTGGATGAAAAAAATGATATCATTTCTAGTATTTACATTACAAATTTAAGAACATAATTACTTGCACATAAAAAAGGGTTTTTTGCAAATACCCCTCTGAGTTATGTTGATATTACAAATAACTCCCCCAGTTATAGCTATTTGCTTTAAACCCCCGAGTTAGCATTTTGGTGTTTATAAAACACCCTCTTTAACGAATGCTACTTTAAATGGTTAATCAGTCGTTAAAGAATAGCCTAAATACCATATTTATCCTTTTAAAAATTAAATTACTAAATTGCCACCCTCTACACGTGGTAAGAGTAATTTTAAATCCACCCCTCTACTTACAAAAAAGAATAGTTTTAAATCCACCCACCAAATATTTGAGTTCACCCATGCTGAAAAACATTAACTGCATTGAATCAGACGATAGAGATGTTTATCGTCCCAACCTTTCGCATGATGGATCTTGAGATCATGGTGGCACTATTAAACGGTTGACTGCATTGAATTAGACGATGGAGATCATTTATCATTCCAACCTTTCACACGATGTATCTTGAGATCATGGTGGCACCATCAAACAGTTGACTACATTGAATTGGACGATGGAGGTCGTTTATCGTCCCAACCATTCACACGATGGATCTTGAGATCATGGTGGCACCATCAGACGGTTGATTGCATTGAATCGGACGATGGAAATTGTTTATCGTCCCAACCTTTCACACGATGGATCTTGAGATCATGGTGGCACCATCAGATGGTTGATTTTTTATTTCATGTGGTACACACCCAAAATGAAATAGCCCAAAAAATCATGCTAAACTATGACCTCGGGATCCGTGCCCGATTGGTCACAAGTTTGACCAATTAGGAGATCAAGGGTTAGCATAGAGTGTGATAAACGGATGAGATGTGACGGGTTAAGTGTTTATGTGGTATGTGATGAGAATGTGAAGTCGCATACACCTATCGCGGTGCATGTGCTCAACACACAAGCTAGGGGGGAGATAAAAGGGTTTAATAACCCTAAAATCAATAGTATTGGTTGTTGAGAGAGAAGTAAAGAAGAGAGAGAGAGGAGTAAAGAGGGTGATTAAGCAAGGAGTTATTGTGAGGGTTTGGAAGGGGGATTCTATCATTAAAGAGGCCGATTTAGCGAGGAGAATTCGTTCAAGCTAAAGCTGGAACCCTAGCCTTTCCAACCATGGATTTGAAATCAATTTGAGATTGATTAAAGGTAAATTTTTGTGAATAAAATGCATAGATTCTAGAGGCTAAATTGTAGTTAAAAATGGTTTAAATTGTAGGATAATGGTTTAGAAAAATAGAGGAAAAAGAGTGGAAAAAGGTTGGGAAGAACAGCTCAAAAGGGGCTGAATCTGGCAATTTCGATTAATCAAAATTGAGATTCGATTAATCGAAATTGGCCAAGAAGTTGAAAAGTCAAGGAACCCGAGTTCGATTAATCGAACTGAGTTTCGATTAATCGACTTTGGATTTCGATTAATCGATTTGTATATCGATTAATCGACTGTGGACCTCCAGTGGACCCCAGGGGGCTGGAGGGAATGACTTGGGGGAAAATCGACTAATCGAAATGGGATTTCGATTAATCGATTTCAAAATTCGATTAATCGATTTGGGATCGATTAATCGATATTGGGAACTCGATTACTCGAATTGAGAATCGACTTGGCAGAGCAGAGAATTTCGATTAATCGAATTGGGATTTGATTAATCGAATGGAAATCTCGATTAGTCGATTTGAGAATCGATTAATCGATATTGACTTTCGATTAATCGATTTTGGTGTTCGATTAATCGATTGGGCTAAATTTTGTTGACTTTTGAGTTTGACTTTAAGACTCTTGGGGGGTCTTAGAACTCCTTTATTGCATCCTTAGTGATGTGTTTCACATGTTATGTGGTACCATAGGTGGTACGTGTGAGAAAATATACAAGGAGCCACGTGGGACCTTGATGCGTTGATCAAACGAAGACTTGAGGTAGGGAACACCTTGAACATGTACTTTATTTTACAAGAGCATGTATGTAGTGATATAGAATTCAATTTAAAATATTTTATTGCTTAAGAATTGTGAAAAGTGTGTGTGTGTGACATCCATAAGAGTAACTATAATGAACCATCCTCAGGGGATGAAGAAGTAACGAGAAAAGAACATCAGGTGTGATGCAAGTGAATGGATACATCCCAGGGATGTATCCAAGATTGAATCATGCTTGATAGGGCCTAACTGATATAAGATAGCACACTTACACGGTGAATAACTATATGTAAGGCACCGATATTTATGTTATTTGAGGTTTGATAGGGTACCCCACCGACGTGGCGGGATATCCACGACTGACACGGCAGGATATCTGTGACCGATACGGCGGCGAAATCGTAGGCCAGTGCGGAGGCTTATCCGTACATAGTAAGCACACCCCAGGGGTGTTGATTGAGACAAGTGAAACCCCGCCACCAATCCCCAGGGGAAAGGGGCTTGGGTACTAATTGTATTCCCAGGGAATACGTTTAAAACTGTCTATATAGATGACGATGATGGGTATCTCGTCGGGGCTCGATGCTATATTGCTCGGGGATTACTGAAGTTGAAAGTTTAAGTTTTGCTTTAGGCCTTCTTAGCATCATTCATGAGTAAATAAATGACATGAGTAAACTATCAGTAAAATGAAATGCTTTTAACTGTTTTCATCAGCAACTGCATAGACACATCATGCATGGCATATCATAGAATACATGTGAGTGATAATTTATATGTTCAATTGTATTTTGTTCCCTATTGAGCTAGGATGTAGCTCACCCTATAGACTATACGTCGCAGGTCCACTAATAGCAGCTGCCGAGGCTTCAGGAGACGCTGACCCCGGTTAGTCAGACCTTGCGGCCGGCGAGGAGTTGGAGCCACCTCCGGAGGACTTCTTCTAGAGGACTCCGTTGTGCCGCTTTGAGGGCTTTTTGAGAGAGATAGTACGGCTTGATATGTCAAGCCTTGTTTTTGGTTAAATAATGTATATATATACATATATTGGGATTATTCTTTTGGGGCGAACCATCCATGATGATAGCTATCATCGATGGTTCGGATCGGTTCTCCATTCATGCAGAGGCATGAGGGTAGAACTGTCTTTTGAGAAATGCTTTAATATAGATTTGAATTCTGCAATTTCATTTACTAATTCATTTTACGCTTGAAATGCTAATATTTCGTGCTTAGCTAAGGGGCACGGTCAAGATGATCGTGCTGATGGCACGGGTTTCGGGGTGCCAAAATCCGGGCTGTCACAGTTGGTATCAAAGCTATTTCTTTTAGCAATTCTGACGAGAGTTCTTTTGGTCAGAACATAGGGGCTTCTGCTAACGAAACCTTAGTTTCAAATGCAGCCGCAAATGTCATCTAGAGGAAGAGGCCGACCAAGGGGAGGCCAACAGAATTGTCTACGTAGTGGAGATGATTACATCTCTCCTACAAATAGAGTGCCTTTAGGAGGTACCGAAGCCCCAGGGGGCAGTAGTAGTAGACAACATGGGGAAGGGGATCGAGATCGTCAGGATCAAGATTTAAGAGAACAAGAGAGAGTGAGAGAAAGACAAGAAGATCGAGAAGAGAGACAAAGGATGATGCACACTATGGAGACTATGGCAGCTGCCATGGCACAACAAGCCGCATCCTTTGCAGCTCATGCATCAAGAGAATGACCACCTACATCACACAGGGGACTGCGCACTGCCCTCATCATTTACAGAGTTTAGGAGGATGAGACCTCCTTCATTTTCTGGGCAGGCAGACACCATGGCCGCTGAGAACTGGCTTATGGAGATGGAGAAAGTATTTAGCGTGTTGACATGCACGGAAGATGAGAGTGTGAGATGGGCAGCTTATATGTTGGAATGGGAGGCTGGGCCTTGGTGGAAGTCCGTGATACGGACTCGGGCTCAGGAGACCCCAGAGTTGCCTTGGACTTGGGTGGAGTTTGTTGAGGAGTTCAACAAACAATATTTTCTGGAAGTGGTGAGGAATCAGCTTGAGATATAATTCCTACAGTTAGTGCAAGGGAGAATGACAGTGAGAGAGTATGGGGTGGAGATTTTACGACTTGCCTGTTTTGCTCCGGATTACGTCGCTACTGAAGTGATGAAATCCAAGAGGTTTCAACAAGGTTTGAAGCCTGAGGTTAGGGGAGGCGTAGCTCCATTTCAGCTGAGGACCTATGAAGAGGTCATGAGCAAGGCACTGGTAGTGGAAGAAGAAAATACAAACTGATATAGACAGAGGGAGCAGCAGAGAGGAGGAAATGAACAAGGAAGATCGGGGAACTACGAATAGGTGAACAAAAAGCCGAGGTTCGTGGCCCAAAATAAGAGACCACTGTTCCAAGGGGGTTTCGGAAGGCCGGCGCAACAGCAACACCAACAGAGGTTTCCATTACTCGCGTCGGGGAGACCTTTACACTATGAGAGCCCTGCCATGTCTACTGGCGCTACTATCACACAGGGTTCTCATACTGTTTCTTCTGCGCCTCGAGAGACTTGTGCCAAGTGTGGCAAGCCTCATAGGACCATGGATTGTAGAGTGGGAACTAGGGGTTGTTTCCGATGTGGCAAGGTGGGCCACTTGATCAAGGATTGCTCCGAGATGGATAAAAGCAAGACGGTTTCAGTTGCAGCACCACGACCCATTCAAGCAAGGAAGTCGATCGTTAGGGGGAGAGCTTATGCAGTCACTACTCAGGAAGCAGGGAACGTGCATGACGTCATCCAAGGTGAGACTCTTTTAAATTAAAGAAAATTATTTTTCATTAAAGTTTTAGATAGAGAAGGTGCATGCATTAGGAATAGTATAGATTCTTTTCTCAACACAAAAATCTATATGTGAATTAACGGTGTATTTTGATGTGTAAATTATTGTATGCATGTATGTATACTATAGGTACTTTAACTATATATGAAAAAAGATGCTTCGTTGGATATGACGCTCGAGTGTTGATAGACCCAGGGTCTACCCACTCATTCGTCACTCCACGTTTCGCCAAGAAGATGAAGATCATTCCAGAGGCGTTGGACTTCGTCCTATCTGTGTCTATTCCGACTGGAGAGTTAGTAGACACGAAGTTAGCTTGCAAGTCCATCATTATAGCAGTTCGAGACCTAGAGGTGCATGAATTGGAAGCGAAGTTGATACTGTTAGACATGCAAGGGTTTGATGTGATCCTTGGCATGGACTGGTTGGCACAGCACTGTGCAACCGTCGATTGAAAGAACAAGGTAGTCATTTTCAGACCCAACACAAGAAGATCATTTCGGTTCCAAGGAGTGAGGTCGTCATCTGTGCCACTGATCTCAGCAGTAAGGGCCGAGAAAATGATTAGAAAAGGTTGCAGTGGATACTTGGCTTTCTTAAAGGAGGACAAGGAAGAAAAGAATGTCATTTCTGAGATAGCATTTGTGCGAGACTTCGCCGACGTGTTTCCAGAGGAATTGCCTGGATTACCTCCAGAGAGAGAAGTGGAATTCGCCATTGACTTAGCACTGGGAACGGAGCCTATTTCGAAAGCGCCTTATAGAATGGCTCCTGCTGAGTTAAAGGAGTTGAAGGAACAACTACAAGAGCTGACAGACAAGGGGTTTGTTAGACCGAGCGTGTCTCCATGGGGAGCACCGGTCTTGTTTGTCAAGAAGAAAGATGGGTCAATGCGGCTATGCATTGACTATCGACAATTGAATAAACTCATTGTGAAGAACCGCTACCCTTTACCTAGAATTAACGATCTATTCGACCAACTGCAAGGAGCAAGGCATTTTTCCATGATCGACCTGAGATCTGGATATCATCAGTTGTGAGTCAAGGCAGAGGACATCCAGAAGACAGCTTTTCGGACACGGTATGGACACTATGAATTCCTTGTGATGCCGTTTGGATTGACGAATGCTCCGGCGTCGTTTATGGATCTGATGAACCGAGTGTTTAAACCACACTTGGACTCCTGCGTCGTAGTGTTCGTTGATGATATATTGATATACTCCAAATCCAAGACGGAACACGAAGAACATTTGAGGATTGCTCTATAGACGCTACGTGAACACCAATTGTATGCCAAACTCAGAAAATGTGAGTTTTGGTTGGAAGAGGTTAGCTTTTTGGGACATGTCATCTCAAAGCATGGTGTCACTGTAGATCCAGCAAAGATAGAAGCAGTGGTTAAATGGGAGCAGCCAAAGACAGTGACCGATGTCCGAAGTTTTCTGGGCTTAGCAGGCTACTATCTACGTTTTGTCGAGGGGTTTTCAAAGATATCGAGACCTCTCACAAAGCTGACACAAAAAGATTCAAGATTTGAGTGGAGTGAGGCATGCGAGAAGAGTTTTCAAGAACTCAAAATGAGACTCACTTCTGCTCCAGTGTTAGCGATTCCTTCAGGCAGTGGAGGATATGCCATGTACAGCGACGCGTCATACAATGGCCTTGGTTGTGTACTCAACCAACACAAGAAGGTGATAGCTTATGGATCGAGACAGCTAAAAGAACACGAGAAAAATTATCTGACTCATGACTTAGAACTAGCAGCAGTCATTTTTGCGCTGAAAATTTGGAGACATTACTTGTATGGTGAGACTTTTGAGATTTTCACCGATCATAAGAGCCTCCGATACTTGTTTACACAGAAAGAGCTCAACATGAGATAGCGCAGATGGATGGAATTCCTCAAGGATTACGATTGCTCCATACAATACCATCCAGGGAAGGCGAATGTAGTAGCCGATGCATTGAGTTGGAAGGGATCAGCTCAGTTGGCTTGTTTGGTTTTGGGTATGCACCGATGGAAATTATTGGAAGATCTGGCACTCTATGATGCTAACATTGAGTCAAAAGCTACCGGATCCTTTTTGGCTAACATATCAGTAAAGCCAGTGATGTTTGAGCATATCCACGATCTACAGATGAAAGATCCGGCATTAACAAAGATTCATCAAGACGTGAGTGAAGGCATCAAGTCGGACTTCTCAGTTAAAGAAGATGGTTCTTTATTATTTAAGGGCCGTCTATACATTCCGGACAATGCCGATCTAAGATGAACGATTCTTGATGAGGCCCATAAGTCAAATTATGCTACCCATCCTGGTAGCACCAAAGTGTACCAAGACTTGAAAAAGAACTACTGGTGGAGAGGTTTGAAGCAAGACGTGGCCGTATACATGTCACGATGTTTGACTTGTCAGTAAGTGAAGATCGATCATAGACATCCTGCGGGACTAATGCAGCCTTTACCAATTCCAGAATGGAAATGGGAATCAATCTCGATGGATTTCATTATTGGATTGCCCCAGACTGCCAAGAAGCACAATGCCATTTGGGTCGTCGTAGACCGATTGACCGAATCAGCGCACTTTTTGCCGTACAATACTTCGTATACGGCAGGAAGACTGGCAAACTTATACATGAAGGAGATCGTAAGGTTACATGGGATTCCAAGCAGCATAGTTTCAGATCGTGATCCACTATATACGTCCAAGTTTTGGAAGAAATTTCAAGAAGGAATGGGAACACGACTAGACTTTAGTTCAGCTTTCCATCCTCAAACTGATGGGCAGACAGAGCGAGTGAACCAAGTGATAGAAGACATGCTCAGAGCGTGCATGCTAGATATGCAAGGATACTGGGATGAGCATCTACCGTTGCTCGAATTCGCATACAACAACAGTTTCCAAACGAGCATTGGCATGGCACCGTATGAAGCTCTGTATGGACGACGATGCAAATCACCCCTCAATTGGGAAGAAACTGGCGAGAAATTTGTTTTAGGGCCCAAACTAATTGAAGACAACGCCACCGTCGTTCGAATAATCAGAGGAAGGCTGAAGTCAGCACAGAGTAGACAGAAAAGTTACGCCGACATGAAGCGGACTAGCGTCGATTATAAAGTGGGTGAGCACGTGTTTGTGAAAGTGTCACCTATGAAAGGCGTAATGAGATTTGGCAAGAGAGGGAAATTAAGCTCACGTTATGTTGGGCCATTTAAAATTTTGGGACGCGTAGGTGAAGTTGCGTATCGCATTGGCTTACCACCACTGTTTGATCGCGTACATAACGTTTTCCACATATCAATGCTCAGAAAGTATGTGAATGATCCATCTCATGTGTTAGGAAAACAACCTATGGAGATGTGTGAGGACATGAGCATGATAGAGGACCCAGTGGAAATCTTGGATCGAAAGGAACAGGTACTGCACACTAAAGTCATTCCCTTAGTGCTTGTTCAGTGGAACAATCATCCAAAAGAAGAGGCTACTTGGGAACGAGAGGCCGATGTGAAAGAACAATATCCAGCCTTGTTTCCAACGACATGAGAATCCAATGTAAACCACAAGCATGTTTGTGGAATCTCCACGATATTTGTAATTCAATGGAAATTTTGATCAAAGTATAATTTAAAGAACAGATTTAGTATGTACATGACCAAGTGTATGCATTTCTATGGAACTATGAACCACTTGATGTCATAAACTACCAAAAGAAATCAAAGAACCAAAGAACTTGAAAATCTACAGAAATTGGGCAAAACCAATTAATCGAATTTCAAATCGATTAATCGATTTGGAAGTTTGATTAATCGATTTTGTTCGATTAGTCGACTGGCACCTGCCAGTGACTGGAAATTGGAATGAGAATTAGAACTGACATAGAATGCAATTTTGATTGATCGATTTAAAATTTTGATTAATCGATTTGGGATCGATTGATCGATTTTGGGAATTCAATTAATCGAATTGAGTATTCGATTAATCGAACCACATGTTCGATTAATTGAATAAACTGGGAATGTTAGAAGAAATTAGGAAGGAAATTTTGAAAATTTGATTGATCGAGGAGGTTTCGATTAATCGATTTGAGATTTCGATTAATCGAACTGGAAGTTCGATTAATCGAATTACTAAAGGAACTTGGAAGAAATATGAAGTCAGAGGAACGATTTCGATTAATCGAAGTGGAATTCGATTAATCGATTCGAAGTTTCGATTAATCGAAGTGGAGTTCGATTAATCGAATAGCTTAAAGAATCCTGAAATTTTTGGTGAATTTTGATTAATCGATTTTGAAATTTCGATTAATCGAAATGGATTTCGATTAATCGACTGGCTCGCGCCAGTGAGCTCAAAAACTTAAATTTTTAAACGGATACGATTTCGATTAATCGAAATGTTTTCGATTAATCGATTTTGACTTTCGATTGATCGATTTGGGAAATCGATTAATCGATTTTGCGCGACTTAACCTAGTTTTGAATCTTGATTAATCGATTCTGAATTTCGATTAATCGAGCCGGAGCCTATATATACAAAATTAGGGATTTTCATTCCCATTCGAAATCATTTGGGGCTTCCGGTTATTTGGGCATTTCTTCTCCTCCTTCTCCAACCAACCGTGTGGTCTAGGGTTTGGATTTCCGTCGATTCGCATCCGCATTCGCATCCGAAACCTAAGGTAAACCCTAGGATCGCGCATTTCTTCAATTTCAAGTTGATAGCCCTAATTTTTACTGGAAATTTCACCATAATGCCACCCAAAACCCGATTGTCTTTGAAGAAGGCAACCTCTAAACTCCCGGTCCGGCGTAAGAACACCGCGCCACCACCACCCACCCTATCGCCGGTGAGGACTCCATCACCGTCGGCATCGGAGACCACCTCCGATTTGATGAGCGCATCCTCGCGCGAGTCTTCTCGCGAGTCCACCCCCATGCCCCCACCACCCACTAACGTAGTGCAACCAAATGATTGGTGGGCCGCAAAGACCTTTGAGGTCGAATACATTATCGACCCTACCCTCTTCACAAATCCCGATGTACCGGGCGAGACCCAATGGGCTCGAAACTACCTTAACAATGCCTGTCTCGGCAGTCTTCTAAAACTAATCCGGGGTTCTTACTACCCTAGATTGGTCAGACTATTTTACCAAGGTCTCGTGGACGGCCCGACCGACGATGTGATCAAGACCACTATAGAGGGTCGAGACTACACGATCACACGTCGCCACATTCACGAGGTGCTTGAGTGCTACCTCGATTTTTTACCTGAGACCACCCTATTTCCACCCTTCGAGGAGGACCCTCGATTCGAGGAGGTCATGACCCGCATGACCAATGGTAAGAAGGGGTCGGGATCCTCCATCAAGAGGGTTGACCTTCCCCACTACATGTGGATGCTTGATTCTATAGTCAAGTGTAATTTATTCCCGATGCGCCACGACACGGAGCGCGTGGAAAAAGTGAAACAGGCACTTTACGCGGCCTTCTGTGGCCGGTGGTTTGATGCCACCATGCTCATCCTAGAGGGGATGAGATATATCATGGGCAAGCTAATGAAGGGCAACCTCCGGCCCAAGGAAAAGATGCCTTACGCTAGCCTTATTTCGAGCATGTTGGAGTGCTACTCCAACGACCCATCCTATGCCGTCTCTCCTCATGAGGTGAGGGCTACGGACTGCGTGAAGACATTCTCCATGTCTTCATGGGCCCATCTTCTAACTTGCTAAGCGGACCCCTAGCTGGGTCCCCCTCCAGACACAGCACCAGCAGTAGCACCACCGCCACCCCCACCACCACAGCAGGACCCACTCGTGGGTGGGGCACACACAGCTGAGCCTTCAGTGGAGAGGGCCACCTCTCACACAGCCGCTTCACCGACACCGCCAGCCCACTCCGCGCCCGCGACACCCACCTCATCCTACCGCCGGCGCGCCGCTTCTTCAGGGCCGACCATCGAGGAGGTGTTGGCCCGTATGGAGGCCAACAACGAACGGATGAACCGGAGGATAGACTTCCTTCTATTCCATACCCTCCGCCACATATACCCCACCGACTACCGCCGCTACCTCGCCCAGGAGGAGGAGTGGACAGCTGGACGCACAGCCTTCCACCGAGGACCCGTCTTCCATTCCACTACCACTACAGACGCAGCTCCTTCCACATCTACCTCCGCTCACGAGACGCCAGAGCTGTATCCAGCCACGGCCACTATCTTGACTACCCCAGACAGTCTCCACCACCGCCGTCCTGACCGGCTCAATGAACCCCACCAGCCCGTGCATCGTCATTTCAGATCGAGCAATCTGCCGTGCAAACCCGACTGTAGGGGACACTTTGAGCCTGTATTGATTTGAGTTTTTGTATAGCTGTAGATTATTTTTGTACGCCAACTCATGTGGCACCTTGTAAACTTTCAAATTATAAATACAAATCAAATTTTGTGTAAATTGTTCAATTTTATTAAATTTACTTCTATGCTTGTGTTTGTGAATACCTAAATGCGTCTGAGTTAACTGGACCACCTCACCTGAGAGTGTGGGGGGGGGGAGAGACCCAGACCGACGAACCTTGGGTTATTTTCGAGGACGAAAATTCCCAAGGTGGGGAGGATGAAATAGCCCGAAAAATTATGCTAAACTATGACCTCGGGATTCGTGCCCGATTGGTCACAAGTTTGACCAATTAGGAGATCAAGGGTTAGCATAGAGTGTGATGAACGGACGAGATGTGATGGGTTGAGTGTTTATGTGGTGTGTGATGAGAATGTGAAGTCGCATACACCTATCGCGGTGCATGTGCTCAACACACAAGCTAGGGGGAGATAAAAGGGTTTAATAACCCTAAAATCAATAGTATTGGTTGTTGAGAGAGAAGTAAAGAAGAGAGAGAGAGAGGAGTAAAGAGGGTGATTAAGCAAGGAGTTATTGTGAGGGTTTAGAAGGGGGATTCTATAATTAAAGAGGCCGATTTAGCGAGGAGAATTCGTTCAAGCTAAAGCTGGAACCCTAGCCTTTCCAACCATTGATTTGAAATCAATTTGAGATTGGTTAAAGGTAAATTTTTGTGAATAAAATGCATAGATTCTAGAGGTTAAATTGTAGTTAAAAATGGTTTAAATTGTAGGATAATGGTTTAGAAAAATAGTGGAAAAAGAGTGGAAAAAAGTTGGGAAGAACAGCTCAAAAGGGGCTGAATCTGGCAATTTCGATTAATCGAAATTGAGATTCGATTAATCGAAATTGGCCAAGAAGTTGAAAAGTCAAGGAACCCGAGTTCGATTAATCGAACTGAGTTTCGATTAATCGACTTTGGATTTCGATTAATCGATTTGTATATCGATTAATCGACTGTGGACCTCCAGTGGACCCCAGGGGGCTGGAGGGAATGACTTGGGGGAAAATCGACTAATCGAAATGGGATTTCGATTAATCGATTTCAAAATTCGATTAATCGATTTGGGATCGATTAATCGATTTTGGGAACTCGATTACTCGAATTGAGAATCGACTTGGCAGAGCAGAGAATTTCGATTAATCGAATTGGGATTCGATTAATCGAATGGAAATCTCGATTAATCGATTTGAGAATCGATTAATCGATATTGACTTTCGATTAATCGATTTTAGTGTTCGATTAATCGATTGGGCTAAATTTTGTTGACTTTTGAGTTTGACTTTAAGACTCTTGGGGGGTTTTAGAACTCCTTTATTGCATCCTTAGTGATGTGTTTAACATGTTATGTGGTACCATAGGTGGTACGTGTGAGAAAGTTCACAAGGAGCCACGTGGGACCTTGATGCGTTGATCAAACGAAGACTTGAGGTAAGGAACACCTTGAACATGTACTTTATTTTACAAGAGCATGTATGTAGTGATATAGATTTCAATTTAAAATGTTTTATTGCTTAAGAATTATGAAAAGTGTGTGTGTGTGACATCCATAAGAGTAACTATAATGAACCATCCCCAGGGGATGAAGAAGTAAAGGGAAAAGAACATCAGGTGTGATGCAAGTGAATGGATACATCCCAGGGATGTATCCAAGATTGAATCATGCTTGATAGGGCCTAACTGATATAAGATAGCACACTTACACGGTGAATAACTATATGTAAGGCACCGATATTTTTGTTATTTGAGGTTTGATAGGGTACCCCACCGACGTGGCGGGATATCCACGACTGACACGGTAGGATATCTGTGACCGATACGGCGTAAATCAGAGGCCAAGAGGCTTATCCGTACATAGTAAGCACACCCCAGGGGTGTTGATTGAGACAAGTGAAACCCCGCCACCAATCCCCAGGGGAAAGGGGCTTGGGTACTAATTGTATTCCCAGGAAATACGTTTAAAACTGTCTATATAGATGACGATGATGGGTATCTCGTCGGGGCTCGATGCTATATTGCTCGGGGATTACTTAAGTTGAAGTTTAAGTTTTGCTTTAGGCCTTCTCAGCATCATTCATGAGTAAATAAAAGACATGAGTAAACTACCAGTAAAATGAAATGCTTTTAACTGTTTTCATCAGCAACTGCATAGACACATCATGCATGGCATATCATAGAATACATGTGAGTGATAATTTATATGTTCAATTGTATTTTGTTCCCTATTGAGCTAGGATGTAGCTCACCCTATAGACTATACGTCGCAGGTCCACTACTAGCAGTTGCCGAGGCTTCAGGAGACGCTGACCCCGATGAGTCGGACCTTGCGGCCGGCGAGGAGTTGGAGCCACCTCCGGAGGACTTCTTCTAGAGGACTCCGTTGTGCCGCTTTGAGGGCTTTTTGAGAGAGATAGTGCGGCTTGGTATGTCAAGCCTTGTTTTTGGTTAAACAATGTATATATATACATATATTGGGATTATTCTTTTGGGGCGAACCATCCATGATGATGGCTATCATCAATGGTTCGGATCGGTTCTCCATTCATGCAGAGGCATGAGGGTAGAACTGTCTTTTGAGAAATGCTTTAATATAGATTTGAATTCTGCAATTTCATTTACTAATTCATTTTACGCTTGATATGCCAATGTTCCGTGCTTAGCTAAGGGGCACGGTCAAGATGATCTTGCTGATGGCACGGGTTTCAGGGTGCCGAAATCCTGGCTGTCACACAAAAAAATGACCTTAAAATTAATTTTAACCGTATACGTGATATTAAGGTCTCTTTTCTGAGATGTGTGCCACGAAATAAAACACTGATCGTCTAATGGTCTGCCTAAATGATCTCCATCGTCTTATTTAATGCAATCGATCTGTTTTAGTGTGGGTGAAACTCAAAGATTCAGTGGATGGAAGCAGACGCGGTTAGGCAATCCAATTCCTAAAAATGGGTCTTGAATCATACAGGAAATTGGAGGGATGAGTATTTTGAGTGGAACACGTAGATTGAAAGTTTTCTTTTCAAGAATAATTGCATCGTTTGTCACAAATCCTCTATTGGTTGAGTGTCGAAACGTTGGCATGCTTTAATGGGGGAATCACCCATCTGATGAGTCTTGAATCTGATGGGTGAATGAAGGGCCTTTTAGAAGAGTACCTTTAAATCCACCCACTGAATCTTTAAGTTCACCCACGCTGAAACACGTTGATTGAATTGAATCGAATGATGGAGATCATTTATCTTCCCAATCTTTCATATAATGGATCTTGAGATCATGATCGTACTATCAGACGGTTAGTGTTTTATTTCACGTGGTACACATCTCAGAAAAGTGACCTTAACATCACGTGCATGCTTAAAATTGATATTAAGGTCACTTTTAGGGGTGTGTACCACATGAAATAAAAAGTTGACCGTCTGATGGTACACCCATGATCTAAAGATCGATCTCATGAAAGATTGGGACGATAAAAAATCTCCATCGTTTGATTCAATGCAGTCGATGTGTTTCAGCGTGGGTGAACTCAAAGATTTTGTGGGTGGATTTAAAGTTACTCCTTTTAGAATAGTGGTAAATTATAATGGCATGACTTGTAAATAAAGGTGAATGAAGGGCCCTTTAGAATGGTGATAAATTTTAATGGCATGACTTATAAATATAGATAAATGAAAGGCCTTTTAGAATGGTGGTATTTTTAAAATATTGATTTCATTAAGGGCAAAATAGGCTTTCCATCCATAAACTCACGGCTAGTTAACGGCAGGGGGTTATATGAAACAGAAACACAAAAGTAGGGGTTGCAGAATAAATACCCATAACTCAGGAGGTTTCTTATAATATTAGCATAACACGGGAGGGCATATGCAAAAAACCCCATAAAAAATGATACCATTTCTATATATATTGGGGCCGGGGATATGGGTTCGAACGCGTGGATGATCCATGCATTTGAACCAGGTGCGGTCCATGTGGCACTCATCTAAGGGATCAGGGTGCCATGGAAACTTGCCCAAGGTAAATCTGGTCCATTTAAAAATATAAAAAAATTAAATAGGGTCCATATCCACCATCCCAAATGTGGTCAAAGGTCTCAAAGTTCAATGCACCAGGTTTTCCAGGCAGTAGGTAAATTTTGACCATGTTTTAGAGGCCAAAAAAGTTCCTAAAAGATGTTTTCTTTTTTAGATCACATGCCATGTGGCATGTGATCCCAAAACGGGTGTTGTTTTGAGATCACATGGCACGTAGCATGTGATATCGGATTCAAACGCATGGGTTCTCTTCCTTTCTCTCTCTCTATATATATATGTATGCGTGTATATACAAACATTCATAGATATAGTCTAATGAAAACTGCCTAGTGAGTCGGCCAAGTGGACAATTAAATCTGGCTGATTGATTTCTAAAATTTGGTTTCTTACAGTGAGTCTCTAAACTTATACAGCTGAGTACAAAAACCTCCAGTACTTTAACAACAAGAAAGGTTGTCTCACGCAAAAAAAAAAGAATCAAGGGAGAATATGTGGAGCTGTACTAGCAACAGAGGGTTGAGTTTATAATTCCTAGAAACTTCAATATTGTTAACATATATATATATATATATATATATATATATATATATATATATATATATATATGGACATAGTTCAAAGAGTAGCATCCACCATGAATTTTATCTACATATAAATTGGTTTTTACCATGAATACATGGAACACTTTTGACTCCACATGTAATAGCCTGAAAATTTCGAACAAGAAACTGACTACATCAATGTTCGTGCACTGCACAAAAATCGAGACGAATTTAAAAATTAGTAAATAATATTGTTTGAAATAATATTAGCCTGTAATTAGGTGAATTCACGTATGAATTCTCACTTAAATCCGAGTCATGTAAGACGTCGAGACGGTGTGCTACACCGCATTGACCGTGTTCGTGCTTCACACCGAAGTCAAAACCTTGGGATTAAACTGAAATATCAAAGATATTTCAGTTTGGTAGCTTATAAAGGAAGGAAGAGACCTAGAGAGATCTCCTCTCTTCTTCTTCCTCTGGTTCTTGAACAAAACTTTGGAGCTAGGTTTGGTTTGGGCGAGTTCTTCGTGAGAAACAGGGTTAGCGATACCCGGGATTGTGAGTTGTCTAAGTTAGGGTATGTAGAGTTCAATAAGACGAACTCAAGTAAAGTCTATGAGTGTGTGAGACCTCAGCGTGCTGAACCAGAGCCAAAAGTCTCCTTGACGGAGGCACACTGGCGATAAACTAAGAGCCGGATCCGAAACCATTGTTCAGATCGATTTGCCGAAACCCCGAAAGGGCCCAACTAAAGGTGAGTCCGTGTGTTTAAAAATGGGCAGTTGGATGCCCTTATATGTGTATGTGAGTGTGTATTAATGGTTGTAAGAAACTATTAATGAAAATGGGTTAAAAATAGGGAAGTAGATGACCTCCATTAATGACAGAAGTTCTGTCATTATTGATCGATCAATGAAGGTATTGATCGATCAATGACCAGTTAGTGATCGATCAATGAAAGCCATTGATCGATCAATCTGTATAAGACAAAGAAGAGAACAGAACCTTGAGAATTCTAGAAGTTCAGTGCTCGAAGAGCATTGATCGATCAATTTGGGGATTGATCGATCAATCCTAGGTATTGATCGATCAATCCTAGGTATTGATCGATCAACAAGAGAGTGATCGATCAATGATAGTTGGTGATCGATCAACAAAGGTATTGATCGATCACTGGTGTGTATTGATCGATCAATAGAGGCATTGATCGATCAATCTGTATAAGCGTTAAATGTGAACAGAAGGTAGGAAATTTGAATTTTAGGCTATTGATCGATCAATGAGGGCATTGATCGATCAACAGGAGGCATTGATTGATCAACCAAGCTGGTGATCGATCAATTTTGGTTGTGTTAAAGTGAGGAGAGAAGAGGTTATTGATCGATCAACAAGGGTATTGATCGATCAATGATGATTGATTTTGTTCCTGGTTGAGAGCTGAGAGAGGATTGATCGATCAATAGGAGGGATTGATCGATCAATAAGAGTGGTGATCGATCAATCACCCCTGTTTTCAGACTGTCTTGATTTTGTGAGTTGAATACTACTGGACACCGTGCCAGTTTACATCCCGACATTCCTGACATGTAGAATACTATGCTTATGGTCTAGGATCAAACCATGACGCCTTGAAAAGCTTTGGATTTGCTTAGAAGAGGTTTTGACCTGAGGTAGGGGAATACCAACCTAAACTGTTTTTGAGTATGATTTCATCTTTATTTCATATCTGCGCCCTGATTTCTGTTGTTTTTAACAAGCATGTAAGCATATCATCAATTCCTGCTATCTCTGATTCTATTTTCTGATTTATTTCTGAAACCTACTCCCGATTTCTGCTATCTGATCTGTGAGGTCTATGTGTGTATGTAATTTGATGATTTAACCAGATGATTCCTACCGACCCGGCGGTATATCCGAGCCTGGCACACTTGTGCATCTGCTTGAAATCCCTCGGCAAATTGCATTCCATAGATGAGGCATTGTTGCAAACTAAAATTGTTCATGTGAACGACGATTGGTTGGGGTTTCCTATCGGTAGATTCCTGTTTACTTCGTGTTATATATTCACGGGAGTTCATTAAGTTAGAAAACATACACAATTTAAGTCTCTGATCATATACTTGCATAACACCTGATTCTTGTTTAAAAGCTCAGTATTTGATTCGATTTGCCATGATTGTACGTTCTGATTTGATTTCTATTTTGAGATAGCATGATCTGCATATTTAATTCATTTAGTTGGAATTATTCTATTGAGCTATGATGTAGCTCACCCTATTTTAAACCATTTATAGGTTCTGAGGTTGTAGCTCTCGGCACCGAGAGCGACCCTAATTACCAGCCTGACCCAGAGGCTGAGGCCGAGGACAAGGAGACGGACATCTAGGAGGATGAGTTCTATCTGTAGCCTGGGTATCGGGTCTGTCATTTGTATTTTGATATTCCAGATTATTGTGTGCCTGGTGGCCACCATCTGTATATATATATATATATTACTATAGATATTGTATTTTGTGTTTTATACATTCTATTGGAACCACTATCAGGAACCATTGTTTGGGTGATGGATGTCCATCCCCAATGGTTCTTCTTGATTCCTTTTTGGGAATGTATATTCTTTTGGTAAATAGAATTACATGCTTTATTTATTGTATTCAATTATTATAAACGCCTTATGTAATGACTTGACCTACCACTGCTGGACAGTGTCTGCTTGGTTTCCGCTATACGAGCAGACACTTTATGATTTGTCCCGGGGATCATCCAGAGTATGATCCTGATGGCACGAATTTCCGGGTGTGGAAATTCAGGCTGTCAGAGTACAAATCTTGACGGGCATGTATTGGATTATTTGATATCAGGACTTGTGCATATAGAGCAACCCATTTATATCATTGTTAAAAACTCCTTATTGCATAGAAGCCTACTATGGAATATGGATATATTGCCATTTTATAATTCTCGGACGGCTACAATCCAGTGTGTTGCATTGAGATCAAGGTCAATACAAAGACATGAATATGCAATGGATACTCTTTTGTATCAGTAAATTTTATAACTTTTATTAGGATAACAAAATGTACAGTCGATCAAAGGTGAACATAGTGATTTTCTTTGCCCAGAAAAGGTAAAATAGAAGAACAGAAATAACAAGCAGCACCACTAAAAGCACGCTAGGGTAGCCGATAAGGAAGTTGGAGCTCCTCTGATTCCCACAACACTCATATCAACATGGTATGGATACTAGTATCCAATCCATATCAATATATGGGTACGATATATTATACATGTTTATATATATATATATATATATATATATATATATATATATATATATATATATTCAATGAAGTGAAAACCTTCAGGAAATTGAATTGCACTTCCTCTTTTCATACAAATCCTACAAACATTTCTCCAATAATTTTCTAGTACTATAGCGTATTGTTCCTCTCTCCTCCTCCAACAGTGGATCTGATGAGGGTGTCGGGCAAGTAGTATCGTCGTCGCTGTCATACAACTCTGACCAATCTGCACATTTAACAAAACTAAATACACATCAAATTTCAATCAATACATAATCAAATTTAACAAAAAATTAAACACAAGAACATGGAAACCTAATAAATAGAAATTGTAGTGTACTATGACGGACTCAAAGTAATAGGAGCTTAACTTTATGCTCCATTCACGCCTAGGAATTTTTGGAGTATTAGCTAGGTCATTAACAAATGGTATTAGAGACGGCACCACATCTCGAGTTTCAATCCCGGAAGGGATGACCTAAGGGCAAGGCAATTGGGCAGGAGAGCTAAAAGGGGTACTATAGTGAAAGCTTCTGCAGAGTGGGCCATGGAATCCCATAAAGGATGACCTTGGGAAAAGGATACCGGGGGCCCAAAAGAGATAATAGAATGAAAACCACGACAAAGTGGGTAGTCATGGAGTCCTGGAAGAGGCAGCCTGGGAAACGGCTACCTAGGTCAAGAAGAAGTTATCAATTGAAAGTCGCTACAGGGTGGGCCGCACAGAGGTCAGCTACGGAGAAAAGTGGTGTGTTACAACTTGGGGAAAGGGCTATCTGGGGACCCAAATGGGGTACTAGAGTGAAAATCGCCACACAATGGGGAGTTGTAGAGTCCCAGAAGGTGTGACGTGGAAAGGGCTATCTAGGGGTCAAGAAAATGGGTAATAAAATAATAGTCGCCCAGTGGACGTCGCCACAGAGTTTGGCTGTGGAGTGTGGTGTGTTACATTTTAGGGAAAGGGCTACCTCCGGGCCCAAAAAGGTAACCGCAGAGCCTTGGAAGGAGTGACTTGAGAAATGGCTACATGAGGGGCCATGAAATAGGGCATGGGCACCATTAGGGCTGCAACCGAGCCGGACCGAGCCCGAGTTTGGGTCAGCTCTAGCAAAGGCTTTACCTTATACACGCCGAGCTGGAACTTGGTTCTAAGCCCTTCGAGCCTAAAAAGCCTGAGCTCTAGCTTGGCTCTATTGAGCTCGAGTCGGGCCGAGCCGAGCTTCGAGCTAAATAAGTTTTATTACTAAAAAAAATTAATGTTGTTTTTAACATTATCTTCTTCTTTTAAAAGATAAAAGCTTTAATAAAATTTATAAATGAAAGCCCAAATATCTTTTAATCCCTTAGTCAATTTGGATTTAATGGATCGATGGGAGAAAAAGGTGTTTTAATTTTGAACAGTAAAAAGGTGTTTAAATTTAATGCGCTAAATATTGATTAAGAATATAGGTGTTGGTCGCAAGTGTTGATTGGTTGGTCAATTGCCATTCTAGTGGTTGTTCATTGAGACAAGTGAGAAAAATTTTAATGGTTGCACTGAGAGAGAGATAGAGGGAGAAAGAAAGCACAAACTTCAATAAAGGATCATAAGGATTATATGTTAATTACATATCTATCCATTATAAAGTAACCATTAAATGAATCTTATTATAAGGGAAAAGTAGTAAAAGAAACTTTCAAAATTATATATACTATATTTTATTACATAAAAGTATTATATACTATTAATCAAACCGAGCCAGGCTTTATTAGCTTGGCTCTGGCTCTCGAGCCGAGCTTAAGAGATCCAAAGCTCTCATACAGCTTGGCTCTTTGCAGCCCTAGGCACCATAATAAAACCACCATATAATGGGCCGCTATAGAGCGTGATGGTGAGCTACAACCCTAAAATAATAAGGGCCTAACTTTCTGCACTATTACGCCTAATCCTCAACGTATACTAAGGTTGGATGCCAAATATGCACTAAGCCATCTCTGATGCTCATGCCACACATAGGATCATCGATTTAGAGAATCAATGTGGCAAGATAACATGCTAGGATAAAATTGTAAAGTCTCACATCGTGTAATGGCTTGTCCTAACCTTGGGACATAAGTAAGGGCCCCACTCTTACATGCAAGACATGTTTTGGGTGGGTGCGGCGGCCATGTGGAGCCACTCATGCCAAAAACAAAACTTTGAAGGGAAAGAGCTATTGGAGGGACGAGGGACGGCTGGTAGGACCATGTGGAGCCACTCAAAGAGGACAATATCTTGGCACGTGGTGTCGGGGCGTTACAAAAATATAGAACATTAAACTGTAAAATTTCAAGATCAAGAACAAGATGGACGATTATGCATAGAAATCTGTTTAATTACTCTAGATTCACTTGATAATTAAACTCTCCCAACCTAATAGATATATAACCTAACTAGTTCAAGAGAATTTAAAATTAATTTGATGAACTCAGATATTCTAGGGTTACCAAAAACGACTACAAAAACAAACAAATCAAATATATTGAAACAAAATTGAACATTCTTTATGTCTAAGCACAAAAAAAATAGAGACAAACCTACTACAATTGAAGAGAAATTAAAAAAAAATGAAAATCGAATGTGTTCTTACGATTTTCCATCGATGCTTGTATTGCGTTTCGAACTTCAAAGCAGAGTATTTTAGAGGTATATAGGCAGGTGAGAGAGAGAGAGAGAGAGAGAGAGAGAGAGAGAGAGAGAAAGAGGTTCATTTATAAATATAGAGGATTTAAAATTGGAAAAGTAGGTTTAGAACAAACGTTAAAGCACGCAATTAGAGTTGTATTTAGAAAGGGAGTTGATATTTAGGCCTTGTTTGATACCATGGAAATGTATTTTCATGGTGGAAATGAAATTTAGTTTCCAATTGTTGTTGTTTGATAGCTATTTAAGGAGATGGAAATGAAATTAAGTTGCCCCACATGGAAATTGAATTTCCATACACCAAATCATTTTAGGAGGAAATCATTTCAACCATTTAAATAGCTGAAAACTAACAAAATAATAAGTTTTTGTGATTGTAAATCTAAAGTTACTTTTAAAAATCTTAAAAGCAAAAAAAATTATTTTTTGACTATTAAAAAGTAACTTCAATTTCTATGATCATCATACCGGCACGATCACTATGACCACCACATTATCTACATCATACTTTTTTTAGCTAATATTTGACTTTGGTCAAAGTTTGAATTTTAATCAAACTTTAATTGGATTTATAAGTTATATAAAGTTGATTTTTGATCAAACTTTAACTATTGAAAGATGATAATAAGTTGTAAGTTAGTAATATATTATCAAATTTTTAGGAGTCAAATGTTGACTTAAGGTCAAACTTAGACTTTTAATTAAAATTTATTTTTTATTAAACTTAAACTCTAATAATTTAATGGCAAAAAAAGGATACTGCCGTTTTGATGTATAACTTGATACTAGATTCTCAATTGTATTAGTCAATACTTTGACCTTTAGTCAAACTTTGACTTTTGGTCAAACTTTGACTTTTACACAAATTTTATTTTTAGTCAAACTCGAAACCTACTTATAGATAGAGTCTAATACTACATAAATTTATATCGTATCAGTACACTTTTTCCTTGGTCAAAGTTTGACTTTTAGTCAAAGTTCGATTTTTTATAAAATGTTATAAATTTTTATTAGTGAAATATTATAATTAAAAATATCTATCATTATTTTAATTTATAACTTGAAAATACATTGCCTCATTTTTATTGGTCAAAGTTTAACTTTTATTCAAATTTTGACTTTAGTCAAAAGTTGAGAAGTATATATCTTGACAGTAGATAGTAATTATTACTGTTGTTATTTATATTTTGGTAATGTAAATTTTAATCAGTCAAAGTTTGATATTTGGTCAAACATTTAATTTTTAACGCAATTTAATTTTTTTGAACTTCTGTATCCCCAATGAGATTATCATTTTTTAATTTATTACTTTTTAGTATATTACCAAATTTTATTTTACTTTTTTTTTTATATTTGGTCAAAGTTTGACTTTTTTAAAAGTTGATATTTAGTCAAAGTTTTCACTAGTGTAACCTAGCAATGGATATGAATATTGTTATGTTAATTTGTAAGTTAGCGGTAGATTATCAATTTTTTTATTGATCAAAGTTAAAAAATTAGTCAAAGTTTGACTTTTTTAAAAAATTGAATTTTCTTTCAAGTTTAAAATTTTAATTTTGTTTCAATATATAATACATACTAGCGTTTACTATATAACTTTGTATTTTAGCCTTAAAATTTTTTATTAGTCGAAGTTTTACGTTTGGTCAAAGTTTGACTTTTATTAAAAGTGAATATTTGATCAAATTTTGACTAGTGTAATCTAACGATATATATGAATATTGTTATATTAATTTATAGTTGGACTTTTATAACTTATTGGTACATTGCAAAATTTTCGCTTGGTCAAAGTTTGCCTTTTATAAAATTTTAATTTAATTTCAACGTATAAATTTATATTAGATGCTAGCATTTATAACTTTGTTATTTAGCTTTACATTTTTTTTTATCAAAATTTTAAGTTTGGTCAAAGTTTGACTTTTCAAACTTTGACTTATATAACTTAGTAATAAATAGTGATTACAATGATATTAATTTGTAATATAATAGAATATCATTAAAAAATTATTGGTTAATATTTGACTTTAATTATAATTTTAATAATAAATGATCAAAACTTAAAAATTAATTTTCAAAGATACTAATCAAACAAGAGAAATCAATTTCCAATGAAATTCATTTCTCAAACACATTAATCAAATAGTGAAAAATCCATTTCTAGAGGAAATCATTTCCTCTTTGGAGTTTCATTGCTATCAAACAGGGCCTTAGTGACTTGATTCACGGGTTACTTTTGAGACACGTGGCACTCGAAAACATGTGAAGTTTGATATGAAGCCCTATAATCTAAAGATAGTAAGGTAATAAGTCAATGGGTCGGGTCGGGTCGGATGGTATGGGCCAAAAATCTCTTGGTCCGCACTCTTTGAGCCCCCCACACAAATTTTGGGTTGAGCACTTCGTGCCTAACCCGACCTGAATGACATCCGAGCTGCTAGTTGAGGTCGAGTTGGTCAAGTTTTCGAGTTTTCGATTTGGTAGGTTGTGTTGGTCGGGTTAAGGAGTCAAAATTCCCGCTTTAGTTGATGGGTCAAATGGACGGGTCAAGCTTCTAAACAAGTCAAGTTAATTATAATGTATAAACTAGTATTACTAATGTTATAAAATTAAATGAAAATAGAGAGACTACAAAATATAAAACTAGTTATTTAAGAATTATATATCATTCACTTCTCTTAAGTTTTTTCATATTTTCACAAGACCCCTTTATACGAAGATACATGCACATTAATATAATTCTAAAAGAGTTACATAGTAATGAATGAGAATTCTAAGGGACAACATAAATGTGATTAAGAATCCGAAAAGTTGGAAACTAAAAGGTCATCAAGTTGGAAACTAAATTGGCATTCATCATAATGAATATATTTATGACACTCCCCCTTGAATGACCATACACAAAGAATGCATGCCTCGTTAAAACCTTGCAAAGAAAAATTCAGTGGGAAAAAAATTACTGTGGCGAAGGAAAAAGAGTACATTATTCTTGTGTCATAGAAAACCTTTAAGATTGCTTCATTAAAACCTTGCAAAGGAAAATCTTTTAGGAAAAAATCTTAGCGAAAGAAAAAGAGTATAATCCGCTTAATCATTTACTCCCCCTCAAAAAATGCAAATATCCAATATTTATGAACAACAATTTTTGAGTCGACGCATTCTAATGTTGTGCACCATCTTCTTGAATGTTGTAGTTGGTAATGCTTTAGTGAACAAATCCACCAAATTATCACATGATTGTATTTGCTTAACATCAATATCCTCACTCTTCTGAAGCTTATGTGTATAAAGAATTTTGGTGAAATATGCTTGGTTCTATCACCTTTGATATAATTTTCTCTAATTTGTGTGATACAAGCATTATTATTTTCATATAATATTGTCAGACTATCTTTGATTACAGATAAACCATATTTTCTCGAATGTATTGAATGATTGATCGTAGCCGAATACATTCCCGACTTACTTCATGGATTGCAATAATCTCTCAATGATTTGAAGAAGTAGCAGCTAGTGTTTGTTTGACAGATTTCTATGAGATAATTGCTTCGTCGTTCTCTTGAGGGTAAAAAGGATCCTTTTTCACATCAAGTGAGCGTACAACCATTGAAGTGCTCAATGGATGAGCTTTATCCATATAAAAGTGCTTCAAGACCTTTTCTGTATATGTTGATTGATGAATAAAAATTTTATTCGAAAAATGTTCAATTTATAAACCCAAGAAAAATTTAGCTTTCCCATGATCTTTCATTTCAAATTCATTCTTTAAATAAGTAGCAGTTTTTTAAAGTTCTTCTAGAGTTCCAATAAGATTTAAATCATCAACATATATAGCAACAATAGCAAATTTGGATTCGAACTTTTTAATGAAAACACATGGACAAATTGGATTATTCTCAAATCCTTCTTTCAATAAATATTCACTAAGACGATTATACCACATGTGACCAGATTGCTTTAACCCGTATAAAGATCTTTGAAGTTTGATAGAATAAATGTTTCATAATTTTGAATTATATGTGTCAGACATTTTGTATCTATCATTATCTAGTGATCTATATAAATATGCGGTAATCACGTCCATTAAAGACATATCTAAACTTTCTGTAACTACCAGGCTAATAAAAAATCTAAATATAGTTGCATCCATTATTGAGGAATATGTTTCTTCATAATCAATATACAAGGTTTCTGCGAGAAACCTTGTGCAAATCCTCTCCTCTACAAGAAACCTTGTGCATTTGGGAAATCTAGTAGTGGACCTGCGACGTATAGTCTATAGGGTGAGCTACATCCTAGCTCAATAGGGAACAAAATACAATTGAACATATAAATTATCACTCACATGTATTCTATGATATGCCATGAATGATGTGTCTATGCAGTTGCTGATGAAAACAGTTAAAAGTATTTTATTTTACTAGTAGTTTAATCATGTCTTTTATTTACTCATGAATGATGCTGAGAAGGCCTAAAGCAAAACTTAAACTTTCAACTTAAGCAATCCCCGAGCAATATAGCATCGAGCCCCGACGAGATACCCATCATCGTCATCTATATAGACAGTTTTAAACATATTCCCTGGGAATACAAATAGTACCCAAGCCCCTTTCCCCTGGGGATTGGTGGCGGGGTTTCACTTGTTTCAATCAACACCCCTGGGGTGTGCTTACTATGTAAGGATAAGCCTCCGCACTGGCCTACGGTTTCGCCCCCGTATCGGTCACGGATATCTTGCCGTGTCAGTCGTGGATATCCTGCCACGTCGGTGGGGTACCCTATCAAACCTCAAATAACAAAAATATCGGTGCCTTACATATAGTTATTCACCGTGTAAGTGTGCTATCTTATATCAGTTAGGCCCCATCAAGCATGATTCAATCTTGGATACATCCCTGGGATGTATCCATTCACTTGCATCACACCTGATGCTCTTATCTCTTCACTTCCTCATCCCTTGGGGATGGTTCATTATAGTTACTCTCATGAATGTCACGCACACACACTTTTCACAATTCTTAAGTAGTAAAATATTTTAAATTGAATTCTATATCACTACATACATGCTCTTGTAAAATAAAGTACATGTTCAAGGTGTTCCCTATCTCGCGTCTCTGTTTGATCAACGCATCAAGGTCCCACGTGGCTCCTTATGCACTTGCTCACACGTACCACCTATGGTACCACATAACATGTGAAACACATCACTAAGGATGCAATAAAAGAGTTCCAAGACCCCCCAAGAGTCTTAAAGTCAAACTCAAAAGTCAACAAAATTTAGCCCAGTCGATTAATCGAACTCCAAAATTGATTAATCGAATCTCATTCGACTAATCGAAAATCAATATCGATTAATCGATTCTCAAATCGATTAATCGAGATTTCCATTCGATTAATCGAATTCCAATTTGATTAATCGAAATTCTCCACTCTGCTAAGTCGATTCTCAAATCGAGTAGTCGAGTTCCCAAAATCGATTAATTGATCCCAAATCGATTAATTGAAATTTGAAATCGATTAATTGAAATCCCATTTTGATTAGTCGAATTTCCCCAAGTCATTTCCTCGAGCCCCTGGGGTCCACTGGAGGTCCTCAGTCGATTAATCGATATACAAATCGATTAATCAAAATCCAAATTCGATTAATCGAAACTCAATTAGATTAATCGAACTCGGGTTCCTTGACTTTTTCAACTTCCTGGCGAATTTCGATTAATCGGCTTATTATCTGTATTAAAATTATATTGAATTCAAGTCTTAACCTATTACAAGTGCACAATGAAAATTATAGTACTAGCATAGGATCATTCCCACGAGAAAGTTCATCTATCTATTTACTTCTTATTTATATCTTTTATTCAAATCCTTATTTTAAAAACATCTATTTATCTTTAAGATCTAATCTACTGGAGAAATATGAATAAAAGAATTTTTTTTAATCTAAGGTGTATAAAATAAATCTAAATCCTCCTTCTGATTGAGGTCGTCAATCCCAATCTTCAGCTATCGGATATTTATGAATTTAAACAGTACCGTTACACCATATCTCTAGTTTCTTAGCATTGGTCGTCAATCAAGTCTAAGATCTTATCAATACAGATTTAATCTAATCAATAACTTCCTAAAATCTGGGCGTCAATCAAACCTTAGAAAACTGAAGATGGAAAAGTAAAAACTGTTACACTAATCTGCAAATTCTAACCTGAGTCGTCAATTCAAATTAAAACTTGGAGATGTTTACAAAGCTGTAAATTTAAACTAAAAAGCAAAGTTAAATATATCTTTCACCACTTAGCCGCAGTCGTCAATTGCTCCTAAGAAACTACAGATACCTATTCTAATTTTTAGCACTCAATTACAGTCATCAATTGCTCTTGAGAAACCTCTGATATCTAATCTATTCTAACTATAACTACACTACTTTGATCGAAAGAAAATCCAACAACATGTGGCAATTGATGTTGAAATTCTTCGATGCTTATTCCTACACCGGACTCTCTTATTTATAGATCATAAGGAGTCGGTTTACAAAGACTTCTAATTCTAATAAAAAAACTACTAAAAATAAAAGATTCCTAATATAACTCTAATTCCTAATTTTATCTTTCCTTGCTTTAAACGGTAGATATACTTTTGGATTGTTCTTTAGTAACGACAGTAAAGATCTTCGCAGTGTATCTTCATCAATCTTCTCAGATCCATGATTCACCAGACTTCTAGAGATCTTCTAATTTGGTGTATGGCGGTGATAGTTCTCACGTGATATGCAGCAGTAGAAAGCTTCCATTTTGGGAAATTGTCAATCACGATTTTCTCTTTTATTATAGCTTCTTTGGAAAATCATGAATCATGATTTTCTATTCTCAGGGCTTTCTTACTCAGACAACTATCTATTACAAACAATCACTTTTTCTTCTTTTGTCATCTTTACTCTTTTGTCGCTTCTGAAGAATCGTCTTTTTAAAGAATCATAAAATTACGATTTCTCATTTCTTTCTTTCTTCTTACTTCAGAAGTAGTGTAAAAACGTTAAATACAATTTTTCATCTTTCTTATAATGGTGAGTCGTCTTATACACACTCAATCGTCATTCTTACTGCATTTGAGTTCACTTTGATGAATATTAACACTTAGGCTCTCTTCTACTATTTTTTCTTAATATCTGTACATCGTTAACTTGTTAGTAGCAAACTAAGTCCTAGCATCACTAAGTTAAGGGTGATAGAATGGTAAATTATGTGACTGATCACGCACTCAAGTATGAATAGGTGGAATGGCTTCTCCCGTAAGCCATTCGCTTGCAACTTGTTAAAAGGAGAGAAAGAGAAGAAGGAAACCTTGTGTTCTCGTGTGGATCATTGCCGTCGAAAGCGTGAGTGCTTGATCGATCTTTCAATAAAAGCCGCGCACGTGATTGTTGATGAGAGGCATTGATTTGAGGAACGTGAGAAACCTTACTACAAAACCCCTTTCGTAGAGAATCTGTTGTGAGTCTTTGTAGAGCGTGAGGAGTTGGGATTTTGTGAGTGTGCTAGAGGGGAGATTGATCTTCACGCGCGTCTTGATTCGATCGCAAGAGGATGGTTTTCTAACCCTTTTGATGCGAGGGAAAAGAGAATCTGGAGATTGCGGTTTAGGTGGTCAATGTGTAAAATTTCTACAAGATTATCAGGCGAGATCTTGTGTTTAAATCATGTTTATTTATGATCTGTGGTTGGGCAATTAATGCCCCAAAATAGTAGCAATAAATGTGGGTTTGAATGGGAAAAACAAACCTAGGAAGAAGAAGCCTGTATGGCTGAGAATCTGTTAAAATCAATTGATCAAAATCAGGAATCAATCGATTAATCAATTTTGATAGAACTGAGATGTGAAGAGTTTCTGGAGAAACCGATTGGTCGATTTGTGAACCGATCGATCGGATTGTGACACAGAGATATGTGAGTTTTCTGAAGAAACAGATCGATTGAAATGGAATTCGATCAATCAATTTGGAATCCGATCGATCGTATTATGACATCAGAGAAATGTAAATTTTTGAGGAAACCGACCGATCGAAATGGATTTCAATCAATCGATTTTGGAAACCGATCGATTGACCTGGATTTTGATCGATCGATTTGGCCTGATTCTGAGATTCTTCTGTTCTTGGGAAAGTAACTCGGGGAGACTGTAAGGCTTCCCATTTTTCGTCACTTTTGACTTATAGGATGTAAATTGGTGTATTCTAGGTTGTGATCAAGGGGACGTGATGAGAATGTCACCTTGATAAGAAAATCTTCATTTTGACTTCGAGTTGAGTAAGGGAAATTCAACGTCCATTTGCACTTTTGATTTTGATTCATAGATGTCTTTGATATTTGTTTCATTTCACTTCTTGACTCGTAGCTAGTATAATATTCGTTTGTTATGCTTCTTGGTTCATAGTTCGTACATTTTGTGTTTTGTGTTACTTCTTGACTTGTAGTTTGTATGATGTTGCTCCGTTTTGCTTCTCGACTCATAGCTGGAATGATATTAGTTCTGCTTCCTTTTTGACTAGTAATTCAGAAGACATTAGTTTAATTATAGAAGAAAATGGTTTTTGGACTTGTGACAATTTGCCTGTTCATCATGAAAGCTTTGGAAAATAAGTTCTGCATTTAAGTCTTATATTATACATATGAAAAAAAAATTGTGAACTCCGAATGAACTAGTTTCCAAAATAAGGGAAAAGAAATTGAGATTTTTTGTGAGTTATTAAATGATTATTATGTGTTAGCATATGCATTCGATTTAAGGTTCACGTGAATGAATATCCTATAGACGCGGCGGGATATCTGCGACTGATGCGGCGGGATATCCGTATAATTCTATTGGCCAACAGTAATTTCGCTTCGCCATATATCCCTCATCCGGATATTCCGAACCCAAATTTGATGGACATCGTGTACGTGTCTGGCACGGAAAATGATGTTGCCTTGTCCTTTTAAATAAATAATTACATAATATGTGGCACCCCGAAACTCGTGCCATCAGCACGATCCTCCAGACTGTGCCCCAAAACTATCTACTGAACATTAGTATAACAAGCCAAAACCAAATAAGTAAGGTATATAAACTGACAAAAAACATGCATTAATAATATATTATTCTCTAAATGAAAGAGCTCAAAAGCAGTTCTCGTTCCATGCCAATGTATGGACATAAGAACAGGCCCGAACCATTGGTGATAAAACCAGGTCACCCAAGTATAATTACATTGTTTATCCAAAATAAAGGCTTGACATACCAAGCTGTATCAATATGCTCACAAAAACTCTCTCAAAGTACTCAATGAAGTCTCCTAGAAGAAGTCCTCGGGAGGAGGCTCCAACTCGTCCCCAGGCACGTAATCCGAATCACTCGGATCTACGTCTCCGGAAGCCTCGGCCGCCGCTAACAATGGACCTGTAACGTATAGTCTAAAGGGTGAGCTACATCCTAGCTCAATAGGGAACAACACAATGAACATATAAATCAAAATCTCACATATATTCTATGATATTCAAAGCAAGATATATCTATGCATTTACTAGAAAGCAGTTTAAAAGATGACAATTTGTATTCAAGTTTACTGATAGTTGCACATTTTTCTTTACTGTTGATTTATCATGAATGACACTGAACAGGCCTAAAGCAAAACTTAAATCTTAAACTTAAGTAATCCCCGAGCAATATAGCATCGAGCCCCGATGGAATACCCACCATCGTCGCCTAAATAGACAGTTGTTATATGTATTCCATGGGAATACTACCCAAGTCCCTTTCTCAATAGGCGGCGGGATTAAATCTCATCTCAACATCCCTGGGATGTGCTTACTGTGTACGGATAGACCTCTGCACTGGTGTACGGATTGGCTGCCGTACCGGTCACGGATATCCTGTCGAGTCAGTCGTGGGTATCCCGCCACATCGGTGGGGTATCCTAATCAAATCTCAAATAACAAGTGCTTTACATATAGTTGTTCATCGTGTAAATGTGCTATCTTATATCAATTAGGCCTTAACAGTAGTTATTTAATCTTATTTACATCCTTGGGATGTCTAATTTACTCGCATTACACTGATGCCTTTATCACTTTCTCATCCCCTGGGGATGTCTCATTCTTATTTGATTACTTCATCTCAGTTACTCGCATCACACAGATGCCTTTATCACTTTCTTGGTGTCACACACGCACCATTTTCACAAAGATTTACACAGTTAAAATATTTTAGTTTGAGTTCTATATCACTACATACATGCTCTTGCAATTAAAGTACATGTTCAAGGTGTTCCCTACCTCAGGTCTCTGAAGGTCCAAGCCTCAAGGTCCCACGCTGCTCCTTGGGCTTGTTTTTACACGAATCCACCTATGGTACATCACAACACATATAACACATCACTAAAGATGCTATAAAGAAGGTCCTAGACCCTCCATGAATCTCAAGGTCAAACTAAAAAGTCAAGTGAAACTACCAAAATCGATTAATCGAGATCCAAAATCGATTAATCGATCCTAAATTGATTAATCGAAATCCCTAAAATAGTAAAGTCGATTCTCAAATCGAGTGGTCGAAAGTCCGAAATCGATTAGTCGATCCCAAATCGATTAATCGAAATCTAAAATCGATTAATCGATTTTCCAACTCGATTAGTCGATTTCTCCAGGTCTTGTTTCTCCAGCCACTGGAGGTACCCAGTCGATTAGTCAATTTCTAAATTGATTAATCGACCTTCAACATTGATTAATCGATTTCCAAATCGATTAATCGAAATCGGGCATCCCTGACTTTTCAACTTCTAGACCAAAATCGATTAATCAAATCTTGATTTCGATTAATCAATTTGGCCAGATTCAGCCCCCTTTTTGTTGTTCTTCCAAATCTTTTCCTTTTCTTTTTCCTTCTTTTTTTCTAAGCCTTTAATCTATCCTTTAGCTACACTTGACTTATTTTAATCACCTACAATCTATGCATTTACTTCAATTAAAAACTCACCTTCAATAAATCTCAAATTGATCAATATCTAGGTTGGAATGGCTAGGACTCCAGCTTTTACTTCAATGGCTCCTCATGCATTGAAATCCGACATTAAATGCTCTAATCAGCCCTTGATTTGGATTCACTCCTACCTCAATAATTCCTCTTATTTTCTTCCTCTCTCTCTCTTCTTAAACCCTTCACCAACCAAATCAAAGGATTTTAGGGTTATTAAAATCTTATATCCTCTCTTTGGTTTCAGTGTTAAGGGCATACACCAGAGATAGGTGTATGTAGCTCAAAACTAATGTCATTCACAGGTCACATATGCACCACGTCAGTTCATCATTCCATGAGTTCATTGTTTGACTATCACTTGGTCAAACCTACAACCAGTCGGGCACGGATCTCAAGGTCACTGTTTAACGCTCAATTTTTCGAGATATTACATTCTCCCCTCCTTAGAAATTTTTGTCCTCGAAAATAACCCAAAGGTGTGTCATTTGGGTACCCCACACACTGGTGTGTCGCGTACCCGATCATGAAAAGTTACTATGTATCATTCAATATAAAAATGTCATGTAATGCAAAGAAATTTCAAAATTTTGATGTATGTTTCACTATGTAATTTGCAATGTTTACAATTTGTGTTCGTCCATACTCTCAAAATTACATTTGTATTCCTCCCAAGTACAAGACAAAACTCCAAAACAAATCGTCATAATGACGCTCCAAAAGAGATCCAGTCTCGCTCATGCGGTCCCCTCTCCAGGCTGGTCTAGTGCTGGAGAGGGCTGCTCTGTCTGGGCTGGCTGCTCTGGTGGTGGCTGGCTCATCGCAACAGGATGCTCTGGCTGTTGGGGTGCCAAGCCAGATGCATCGGAAGTAGAGGTACTCGTGTGAAAAGCGGCACCCATATGAAAAGCTATCCGGCCTGCAGTCCACGCCTCCTCCTGCGCGAGGCGCTGCTGGTAGTCCAACGGATAAATATACCCTAGGGTGTGGTACATCAAGAAGTCCATCCGCCGGTTCATCCTCTCGTTGTTGGCCTCCATCCGAGCCATCACGTCCTCTATAGTAGGCGTCGAGCGAGCCGCTCGCCGGTGGTATGAAGAAGTGGGTGTGACAGCCGCTGACTGCGATAATGGCGTAAGCGATGCAGTGGTATGGGAGGGTGCCCCCTCAGCTAGTGGATCAATGGGGTGTGCTCCCCCCACAGGTGGGGGTGGTGGTGCTGCTGATGTGGTGATGGGGGTGGTGGTGGTGGTGCTGCTGCTGGGCCTTGAGCTGGTAGGGTCCTCTTTAGCAACCTATAACTATGACCCCATGAAGCGATGGAGTAGTGCTTCAGGTGGTCCGTAGCTCGCTCCTCATGGGGTGAGACGGCGTATCCTGGAGCGTCTGAGTAGCACTCCAGCATGCTCAAAATGAGGCAAGCATAGGGCATCTTCTCTTTGGGCCTCAAATTTCCCTTCATCAACTTCCCTTTTATATAGACCATCCCCTCCAGGATGATCTTGGTAGCGTCAAACCAATGGCCACAGAAGGCCACGTACAAGGCCTGTTGAACTAACTCCACCCGCTCGGTGTCGTGACGCATCGGGTAGAGGTTGCACTTGATTATAGTGGGGGTAGAGGTTGCACTAGAATCAAGCATCCACATATAGTGGGGGAGATCGACCCTCCTAATAGACGATCCCGACCCTTTCTTTCCATTGGTCATCCGGGTCATAATTTCCTCAAATCTCACCTCTTCCGCAAAGGGTGGGGAGAGGGTGGTCTCGGGCATGAAGTCCAAATAACATTCTAGGACTTTGTGGATGAAGCGACGGGTGACGGTATAGTCACGACCCCCAATCGTGGTCGTGACAATGTCGTCGGTAGGACCCTTTGCCAAGCCTTGGTAAAATAGGCGGACCAATCTAGGGTAGTAAGACCCGTGGAGTGGCTTTAAGAGATTGTCGAGGCCCGCTTTCAACAAGTAATTTCGAGCCCATTGGGTCTCACCCTCAATGTCGGGGTTGGTAAATAATTCCACATTGAAGATAAATTCATCTTTGAAGGTCTTAGCCGCCCACCATTCATTTGGTTGGGGGATGTTTTCGGGTGGTGGTGGGATCGGTGAAGACTCGTGCGAAGACACGCTCATCGAACCGGATGTGGTATCCGATGCCGACGGGGATGGGGTCCTCACAGGTGATGGGGTAGGTGGTGGCGGTGCGGTGTTCTTACGCCAGATCGGGATCTTTGAAGTCGCTTTCTTCGATGTTAAGCGAGTTCGAGGAGGCATCTTGGTGAAAATATAACAAGAAGTAGGGTTTTATAGCTTGAAATAAAAAGAAACTTGAAATCTAGGGTTTGTATCTTAGGTTTCGATCTAATGTCAAGCGATTTCGATCCGAAATCGACGTAAAACTCCCAAAACCCTAGCGTGCACAGTCGTTCGAAGAGGGAAACGAAGTGGCGCATAAGAACCAATACCCCAAAATTTTTAAATGGGGAGAAATCTCCCTTCGAGTTATATATATAGGCCTGATTCGATTAATCGATTTCTTATATCGATTAATTGAGTTTCAAAACTAAGTTCAGCCGTGCAAAGTCGATTAATCGATTTCCAAAATCGATTAATCGAAATTCAAAATCGATTAATCGAATCGATTTCGATTAATAGAATCGATTTCGATTAATCGAAATCGTGGTCACTTAAAACTCCAACTTTTCTAGCTCACTGCCACATGCCAGTCGATTAATCGAAATCTCTAAGGCGATTAATCGAAATCCCAAAATCGATTAATCAAATTTCACTTCGATTAATCATAATCGTAAAGTCCTGTAAATTTTTCTAAAATTCTCAAGTAACTCGATTAATCAAATTTCCAATATCAATTAATCGAAATCCAAAATCGATTAATCGAAACCCGAATCGATTAATTAAAACTTCCTTTTATTAATTTCCTGAATCCCCATTCAATATCCACTCACTGGCGTATGCCAGTCGACTAATCGACCAAAATTGATTAATCGAATTCCCAAATTGATTAATCAGTTTTGATCAAATTTCAAAATTTTTTTGTTATTTTTCATGTCACTTTTGGTTTTTCTTTCAACACAAGACCAGTTGGTCACCAATTTTGCGAAACACGTCATCACGGCCATGTCATGGCTATGATGAATTCTAACTACGCATTCGACATTTGCATGAGGAACACTATGCGGATCAAAATTGTTTTTATTGAATAAATTGATCAACAGATCGACATTGGATTACAACATATGGTTTAAATCTGCAAACATGCTTGCGGTAATATAATTTTTGACTCTCAAGCTGTCGCAAACAAGTCCGGATACTGTTCTTTCACGTCGGCCTCTCGTTCCCACGTAGCTTCTTCAGTCGGATGATTCTTCTATCGAACAAGCATTAACGAAATCACTTTTTTCCGCAACACTTGTTCCTTTCGATCCAAAATCTCCGCCGGCTCTTCGATCATAGTCATATCCTTATGCATCTCAAATGATTAGCTGCTCAACACGTGATCGGAATACTTAATTCGAGCGAATCCCTCAATGCCGCAGTTCAAATCTATACGAAGCATTGGTATGTACAAGCCAAAAACTGTGATTAAGGCACATGTATCTACTCTAACAAGTACTCATATGTTTAAAATTTATAGGGTCTCTAAAGGCAGTTCTTGTCCCTCGCCAATTCATGGGCGTAAGAACTTACCCAACCTTTGGTGATATTAGTTCATTCCAGACAGTTTGTCAAACGAATAACGGTATGTAATTATATTTAAATAAAGAGGCTTGACATACCAAGCCGTACCTAATGCTCTCAACTCACTCTCAAAGTACGCAATGGGTCTCCTAGAAGAATTCCTCAGGAGGAGGCTCTGACTCCTCTGTGGGCACGAAATCTGAATCCCCTGGATCAAAGTCTCCAGAAGTCTTCGCTGCCGCTAGTCCTGGACCTGCGACGTATAGTCTAAGGGGTGAGCTACATCCTAGCTCCGTAGGGAAATAAAATGAACATATAGATTAACCTCCACATATATGTCAGTAGTTTTAAAAGCATAAATTATCAGATAACACTTATGGAAAACAATTGAAATAACTGGAATAAAATAATGATTTCAACTGTTACTTTGCATGGTTTTGTTTATTCTCCTTTCTGGTTTAGTTGTGAATTTGGCTTAATCACTTAAATCTTAACTTAAGTAGTCCCCGAGCAATATAGAATCGAGCCCCGATGGAATACCCACTATCGTCGTCTAACTAGACAGTTATTATGTGTACTCCTTGGGAATGCTGCCCAAGCCCCTTTCTCGTAGGTGGCGGGGTCTATTCTCAAATCTACATCCCTGGGATGTTCTATGAATATACGAATTGGCCGCCGTACCGATAACGGATATCCTGTCGAGTCAGTTGTGGGTATCCCACCACGTCGGTGGGGTATTCTAGTCAAACCTTAAATAATAAAAAATATCGAACGTACTGTACATATAGTTATTCACCGTGATTGTGCTAATTTTATTACATTAGGCCTTATCACTTTACTTTCGTTTCACTGTTAGTTTTCATCTGCATCCCTGGGATGCCACTGGTTCAATGTCCATCTAGATGTCCACTTTACAATTTTTACGTCTCCTGGGGACCTCATGACTATCATATTTGAAACTTACTCACATACCCTTTTTTCATAATCATCATGCAATACTTGACTATTTAATTAAAATACACTACATATGTGAGCTGACGAAATAATGCACATGTTTCAAGAATATTCCCTACCTCAAGGCAATTCCAGTGTACACTTTTCTCGTAGATGTTTACACGTCACGATCTTGTGTCAACCTACATTTCATGTGTTTAGAATATGTTTAGAAAGGTCACTAGAATCATTGGAGCACATAGCCTCCATGTATTACACTAAACTATCAAAATCTGTGTGGTGCCTCGCGCGAGCGAGCACAACTCCTCGCTTGAGCAGTCACTTGACCTCGCTCGAGCGGTTAAATCGAGATTGCTCGAGCGGTTAAAGACAGCCGTCTGAAGCTTTACTGGAGGCCTCGCTCGAGCGAGCTTCCCCTTTGTTTTGGGTCTCACTCGGGCTAGCCCAGAACTAAATTTGTTTTCCCAGGTTTTATATCCTGTCCTCGCTCGAGCGAGCCATGATGGACGTAATCGCTGATCAGTTCGAAGACTATTTCCCTTCTTCATCTAAAGTCTTATTAGCATTAATTAACCTAAAAAAACATTTCAGTTAATGCTTCCTATGTTATCTAATCACCCATATACGTATTTAAAAATTATACCTCGATCGATGCATTTGATGTAAACGTGATCCAAGTTCTAACTAGATGAGAAACTCATCAAGGTTCCTCATCTAGCCCTCTTCCAATCTTCTATCGGCCTAGAACAACGAGTCTCTAATCTCTTTTCTGATTCCCTCTCTTCTCTTTCTCTTTTCCTTCTCTCTATCTAGAGTTAATTAGGTCACGTATTGGGGAAACCCTCTCCCCTCTCATTCACTTATATATAACTTAGTGAAAGTTAGTGTGTTTCATACACACACACAAAGTGTATACCTATTAGGTTTGGTTCCCTTGTGAACCACACATACCCGTGCATGGTTCATGATGTGTATGGTGCCTAAAAATCTGGGGTTATGACATTAAGATACTTCCTGAGCATAGATACATGGAACAAATTGTGTACCCGATCAAATAACGGTGGCAATCCAATGCGGTAAGCAACTTCCCCTACTCGACCCAGAACCTCAAATGGTCCAAGATAGCGGGGACTTAGCTTCCCTCTCTTTCCAAACCTCATCATGCCTTTCATAGGCGATACTTTCACGAACACATGTTCACCCACCTTGAAGTCCACACTGGTTCGCTTGATATCAGCGTAGCTTTTCTGTCTGCTTTGAGTCGCTTTGAGTTTGACCCTTATCATCTTAACATAGGTGGCATTATCTTCAAGTATCTCGGGTTCCAAAATGAATTTCTCACCGATTTCTTCCCAATTGATGGGTGATCTATATCGCCGTCCATAAAGAGCTTCATTTGGTGCCATCCCAATGCTCGTCTGAAAATTGTTGTTGTATGCAAACTCAATCAATGGTAGGTGCTGATCCCATGATCCTTACTGTTCTAACATACACGCCCTTAGCATGTCCTCGATGATCTGATTGACACTCTCTGTCTGCCCATCAATTTGCGGATGGAATGCTGAACTGAAATCCAGCCACGTTCCCATTCCTTCTCGAAATTTCTTCTAAAACTTTGATGTATATAAAGGGTCACGATCATAAACAATGCTACTCGGAATCCCTTGCAAACGGACGATCTCCTTCATGTATAGATCTGCAAGTCTTCCCGCCGTGTACATCGTGTTGTGTTGCAAGAAGTGCGCTAACTTTTTCAATCGATCGACTACCACCCAAATGGCATTGTACCTCTTTATAGTACACGGTAGCCCAACGATGAAGTCCATAGAGATCGATTCCCACTTCCACTCCGGTATAGGTAGAGGCTGTAATAATCCCCCAGGGTGTTAATGATCGATCTTGACTTGCTGGCACGTCAAACATCGCGACACGTACTTTACCATGTATTGCTTCAAACCTCTCCACCAGTAATTCTTTTTCAGATCTTGATACATTTTCGTGCTTCCTGAGTGGATAGCATAGCTTGACTTGTGTGCTTCCCGGGTGGATAGTTCACCGTAGGTCAGCATTGTCCGGATTGCAAAGACGACCCTTGAACAATAAGGAACCATCCTCCTTGACTGAGAACTCAGATCTGATGCCTTTAGTTACATCTTGACGAATTTTGGTTAGCGCCCGGTCTTTCATCTGTAGCTCGTGGATATGCTCAAATATCACTGGTCTCATTGATATGTTAGCCAAAAAGGCTCCTGTAGCTTTCGACTCAATATTCGCATCATACAGTGCCAGATTTTCAAATAACTTCCAGCTATGCATACCCAAAATCAAACTAGCCAATTGAGCTGAACCCTTCTGACTCAAGGCATCGGCCACTACATTAGCCTTGCCTCGATGGTACTGTATAGAACAGTCACAGTCCTTGAGGAATTCCATCCATCTGCGCTGCCTCATATTTAGTTCCTTCTGTGTAAACAGATATCTGAGGCTCTTGTGGTCGGTGAAAATCTCGAAAGTCTCATCGTACAAGTAATGTCTCCAAATCTTGAGCATAAAAATGACCACTGCTAATTCCAGGTCATGTGTTGAGTAATTCTTCTCATGCTCTTTCAACTGTCTTGACCCGTAAGCTATCACCTTTCTGTGTTGATTAAGCAAGCAGCCCAAACCACTATACGAAGCATCACTATATACTGCGAACCCTCTGTTGCCTGAAGGAATCGCAAGTATTGGAGCTGAAGTGAGTCTCTTCTTGAGTTCTTGAAAACTTTTCTTGCATGCCTCACTCCATACCTTGCGTCTTTCCGTGTAAGTCTCGTGAGTGGTCCTGATATCTTTGGAAACCCCTCAACGAAATGTCGATAGTAACCCGCTAATCCAAGGAAACTATAGATGTCATTCACGGTCTTTGGTTGCTCCCAATTCCCCACTGCTCCGATTTTTGCTGGATCTACAGTGACACCATGCTTTGAGACAATATATCCCAAAAAGCTAACTTCTTCTAACCAGAACTCGCACTTGCTGAGCTTGGCATACAGTTGGTGTTCACGTAGAGTCTGTAGGGCTATTCTCAAATGCTTCTCATGCTCTTCCTCTGATTTTGAATAGATCAGGATGTCGTCCACAAATACTACGACACGAGTCTAGGTGTGGTTTAAACACCCTATTCATCAGATCCATGAATGACATCGAGGCATTTGTCAACCCAAACGTCATCACTAGGAATTCATAGTGTCCATACCGAGTCCTGAATGCAGTCTTCTGAATATCCTTTGCCTTGACTCTCAGCTGATGGTATCCATATCTCAGATCGATCTTGGAGAAATACCTTGCTCCTTGCAGTTGATCAAACAGGTCATCTATCCTAGGCAAAGGGTATCAATTCTTAATTGTAAGTTTGTTCAATTGCCGATAGTCAATGTACAGACGCATTGACCCATCTTTCTTCTTTACAAACAAGACCGGTGCTCCTCATGGAGACACGCTCGGTCTAACAAACCCCTTATCCATTAGTTCTTGTAACTGCTCCTTCAACTCCTTCAACTCAGTAGGAGCCATTCTGTATGGTGTTTTAGAAACAGGCTCCGTTCCTGGTGCTAAGTCGATGGCGAACTCCACTTGTCTCTCTGGAGGTAATCTGGGCAATTCCTCCGAAAATACATCAGCGAAGTCTTGCACAACTGTTATCTCAGAGATAACATTCTTCTCCTCCTTATCTTCCTTCAAGAATGCCAAAAATCCACTGTACCCTTTTTTGATCAAACGTTCGGCCCTGACTGCCGAGATAAGTGGCATATGCGTCGACTTCTCTCCTCAAGACCGAAATGATCTCCTCGTCTTGGGTCTGAAGATGACGACCTTGTTCTTACAATCTACCGCCGTACAGTGAGTCGACAGCCAATCCATGCCAAGGATCACGTCGAATCCTTGCATGTCCAACAGAATTAGGTTCGCCGGTAGTTCAAAGGCATCTCCATCCATGACTCTCACGATCACAGAGTTGCAACCCTTTTCGGTATCAACCAATTTCCCAGTAGGAACAGTCACGATTAAAACAAAGTCTAACTCCTCTGGGTTGACTTTCATCCTCTTGGTGAAGCGAGGGGTAACAAATGAGTGGGTAGACCCCGGGTCTATCAACACTCGAGCTTCGTATGTCATGTCGCTTCCCTTCATATAAATTTATAATGTACCTAATCATACATACACATATATATAATATCTATCATCATACTAGAATTTATTACATGCAAGTTCTCTTATATCTTCCATATGGATGCACCTTCTCTATCTAAAATTTTTTTAAGAATTAAAATTCTTTATTTAAATGAAAACTCACCTTGGATCACGTCATTTGTATTCTGAGACTCTTGAGCTGTGACTGTGTAGGCTCTCCCTTAGACGATCGGCTTCCTTGCTTGTTTCGATCGTGGCATAGGAGCTGAAGCTGTCTTCCCTTTGTTTACCTCAGGGCACTCTTTGATTAAGTGGCCCACCTTGCCACATCTAAAAAAGCCCCGAGTTCCCTATCTACAGTCCGCTATCCTGTGAGACTTGCCATACTTGGCACAAGTCTCACGAGGTGTGAAAGAAGCTGCTCGCGAGAACCCCTGTGTAACTGTAGCTCCGATAGTAATAGCAGGGCTCTCGTAGCATATCGGTCACCCCGACGCAAGCAATGGAAATCTCTGCTGGTTGGTCTGCTGCGCCGGTCTTCTATGACCTCCTTGGAATGGTGCTCTTTGACTGTTTGCTACGAATCTCGGTTTTTTGTTCACCGACTCGTAGTTTCCTGTTCTGCTTTAGTCCACGTTCCACCTTCCTTGCTGTTCCCTTTGGCGGTATTTGTTATTATTTTCTTCCTCTACCACCAAGGCTTTGTTCATGACCTCTCCATAGGTCCTCATCTGGAATGGTGCTACCCCTCCCCTCACGTCCGGCCTCTACCCTTGCTGAAACCTTTTTGCTCTCATCATCTCCGTGATGACGTAGTCGGGCGCAAAGCGAGCGAGTTGCATGAACTCCACTCCATACTCTCTAACAGTCATCTTCCTTTGCACAAGCTGTAGAATTAAATCTCCATTTAGTTCCTCACCACTTCTGGGAAGTACTATTTATTAAATTCCTCCACGAACTCATCCCAAGTCCATGGCAAATCTGGAGTCTCCTGAGCCCTAGTCCGTGAAACGGACTTTCACCAAGGCCCAGCCTCTCCATCCAACATATAGGGTGCCCAACGGACGCTCTCGTCCTCTGTACAAGTGAGCACACTAAACACCTTTTTCATCTCACTCAGCCAGTTCTCGGCTGCCATGGGCTCTGCCTGCCCCAAAAAGCTAGGAGGTCTCATCCTCCTAAACTGATAAGCGAAGACACTAGCGCGGAGCCACCCTTGAAAGTGTCGGTGGTCGTCTTGCTGTGGCGTATGAGCTGCCAAGGATGCTGCCTGTTGAGCCATAGTAGCCGCCATGGTCTCCATGGTGTGCATCATCCTCTGACACTCCTCTCTATCTTCGTTTGTTTCTCTAACCCTCTCTTATTCTCTTTGATCTTGATCCTGACGATCTCGATCTTGGTTCTCTCCTTGATCTTGGCTCCCTTGGCCACCATTGCCAGAAGCCCCTCCATGTCCCAAAGGTACTCGATTGGTATCCGAGATGAGATCATCTCGACCATGCAAATTTCTATGATGACCGCCCCTGGGTCGGCCTCTTCCTCTAGGAAACATAACGGTCTGCACGTAAAAATAAAGTTTTCTTTAGCAGAAGTCCCTATGCTCTGACAAAAGAATGATTGTCAGAATTTCTAAAAGAAAATTCTTTGATACCAACTGTGATAGTCCAAATTTCGGCACCCCAAAACCCGTGCCATCAGCACGATCCTCCAGACCGTGCCCCAAAACTATGTACGAAATATTGGTATAACAAGCCAAAACCAAACAAGTAAGGTACATAAATTGAAAGTAAACATGCATCAATAATATATTATTCTCTAAATGAAAGAGCTCAAAAGCAGTTCTCTTTCCATACCAATGTATGGACATAAGAACAGGCCCGAACCATCGGTGATAAAACTAGGTCACCCCAGATGGTTTGCCAAAAAGAATATCGAAGTATAATTACATTGTTTATCCAAAATAAAGACTTGACATACCAAGCCGTACCAATATGCTCACAAAAACTCTCTCTCAAAGTACTCAGCGGAGTCTCCTAGAAGAAGTCCTTGGGAGGAGGCTCCAACTCGTCCCCAGGCACGTAATCCGAATCACCCGGATCTACGTCTCTCGAAGCCTCAGCCGCTGCTAACAATGGACCTGCGACGTATAGTTAAAAGGGTGAGCTACATCCTAGCTCAATAGGGAATAACACAATGAACATATAAATCAAAATCTCATATATATTCCATGATATTCAAAGCATGATATGTCTATGCATTTGCTAGAAAGCAGTTTAAAAGATGGCAATTTGTATTCAAGTTTACTGGTAGTTGCACGTTTTTCTTTACTGTTGATTTATCATGAATGACACTAAACAGGCCTAAAGTAAAACTTAAATCTTAAACTTAAGTAATCCCCGAGCAATATAGCATCGAGCCTCGATGGAATACCCACCATCGTCTCCTAAATGGACAGTTGTTATATGTATTCCCTGGGAATACTACCCAAGCCCCTTTCTCAATAGGCGGTGGGGTTAAATCTCATCTCAACATCCCTGGGATGTGCTTACTGTGTAGGGATAGACCTCCACACTAGTGTACAGATTGGCCGCCGTACCGGTCATGGATATCCTGTCGAGTCAGTCGTGGGTATCCCGCCACGTTGGTGGGGTATACTAATCAAACCTCAAATAACAAAAATAACATGTGCTAGACATATAGTTGTTCACCGTGTAAATGTGCTATCTTATATGAGTTAGGCCTTAACAGTAATTATGCAATCTTATTTACATCCCTGGGATGTCTAATTTACTCGCATCACACTGATGCCTTTATCACTTTCTCATCCCCTGGGGATGTCTCATTCTTATTTGATTACTTGATCTCAGTTACTCGCATCATACAGATGCCTTTATCGCTTTCTTGGTGTCACACACGCACCCTTTTCACAAAGATTTACACAGTTAAAACATTTTCAGTTTGAGTTCTATATTACTACATACATGCTCTTGCAATTAAAGTATATGTTCAAGGTGTTCCCTACCTCAGGTCTCTGAAGGTCCAAGCCTCAATGTCCCACGCGACTCCTTGTGCTTGTTTTCACACGTACCACCAATGGTACATCACAACACATATAACACATCACTAAAGATGCTATAAAGAAGGTCCTAGACCCTCCATGAATCTCAAGGTCAAACTAGAAAGTCAAGTGAAACTGCCAAAATCGATTAATCGAAATCCAAATCGATTAATCGATTCCCAAAATCGATTAATCGAGATCCAAAATCGATTAATCGATCTCAAATCGATTAATCGAAATCCCTAAAATAGTAAAGTCGATTCTCAAGTCGAGTGGTCGAAAGTCCGAAGTCAATTAGTCGATCCCAAATTGATTAATCGATTTCCCAACTCGATTAGTCGATTTCCCCACGTCTTATTTCTCCAGCCACTGGAGGTACCCAGTCGATTAGTCAATTTCTAAATCGATTAATCGACCTTCAACATTGATTAATCGATTTCCAAATCGATTAATCGAAATCGGGCATCCCTGACTTTTCAACTTCTAGACCAAAATCGATTAATCGAACCTCGATTTCGATTAATCGATTTGGCCAGATTCAGCCCCCTTTTGGGTTGTTCTTCCAAATCTTTTCCTTTTCTTTTTCCTTCTTTTTTTCTAAGCCTTTAATCTATCCTTTAACTTTATTTGACTGATTTTAATCACCTACAATCTATGTATTTACTTCAATTAGAAACTCACCTTCAATAAATCTAAAATTGATCAATATCTAGGTTGGAATGGCTAGGGCTCCAGCTTTTGCTTCAACGGCTCCTCATGCATTGAAATTCGACATTAAATGCTCTAATCAGCCCTTGATTTGCATTCACTCCTACCTCAATAACTCCTCTTGTTTTCTCCCTCTCTCTCTCTCTTCTTAAACCCTTCACCAATCAAAACAAAGGATTTTAGGGTTATTAAACCCTTATATCCCCTCTTCGGTTTTGGTGTTAAGTGCATACACCAGAGATAGGTGTATGTGGCTCAAAACTAATGCCATTCACTACACTTAGGTCACATATGCACCACGTCAGTTCATTACTCCATGAGTTCATTGTTTGACCTTCACTTGGTCAAATCTATGACCAGTCAGGCATGGATCCCGAGGTCACTGTTTAATGCTCAATTTTTTAGGATATTACATAATATGTAAATAAATGGTGTAGAAAGAATTAAGATTAGAGCTTGATTAGGCCTTTTGTAGTGAAGCCGTGCACCGACTCACCGTGTGCCGCTTAACACCAAAACCAAAACCTAAGATAAGTGGATAGAATTTAAGTAATAAATATCAAAGATATTTATTTTTGATTTTTGTAGGTTATAAGAGAGGAGGGGTGGGTTGCTTAATGGCTAAGTTTTAGCCATTTGAAAATTGTAAGAGAGAGAGAGAACCGAACGCCATTGGGGCGCCATCACCCTTCTTGTGAGATTTCAAACATGTGATTGCCTACAAGCTTCACACACTTCGCGAAGCACTTGACGTCGATCATCGTTTGAGGTTCATTCTTGTAAATCTCAAGCCATTCAAACCTTGCTTCATGAGCGCTCGATCTCGCGATCGTTAACTGGTCTTTGATGAGGTAAAAATCGATCTGTGATCATAGAAGACCTCACCTTTGTGTTCACTGTGATCGATCGTTGTGGAATCGCTGTAGAAATCTGAAGATTTCACTCCAAAACCCTTGTTCGGCAACACTTCTCATAAACCACAGAATCGATCGGTGAAAGGTACGATCGAGTTAAATTTGTGATCTAAACTGTAGATGTGTAATTAATATAACCTTATAGGATTGTAAGTGCAAAAGTAGAATAAAATCTATTAAAAAAATTAGAGAAAAACAAGTCTAGGAAAGAAAAGCCCGAAAGACTGCTATTTCTGTCAAAATTGAATGATTGAAATGTAAACTTATCGATCGAACTGAAAACCGATCGATTGATTAGGACATAATAGAGGTACCAGTTTTTTGAAGGATCCGATTGATCGAATTTTAAACTGATTGATCGAATTGGAAAACCAATTGATCGAAATGGAAACCAATCAATTGATTTCCCATGTTTTTGGCTGTTTTTGCTTTTTCTTTGAAAAACTTTGTGAAACTTTGAGTCTTCTATTTTTCGATGCTATTGATACATTGTATGGTGTTAATGTGATCTAGGTGAGAGTATGGGAGATCATGGGTGAGGACATCTGAATCACTTTAATCGGATTCGAAACATTTGGAAGGAAAATCTTAACATTAAATACATTCAGTTTTTAATTTGCATGAATATTTTACATTAAATTTGAATACTGAAAATCTGAATTTTTGTTTTATTATGATCTTGAAACCTTGCATATGAAATCTGAATTTTGCATCTGAAATGAGAATTCTGATCACCTAAATACTAAAATCCTGAATCTTGAATCCTGAAACCTGAAACCTAAACTCTGCATCTGAATTATATATTAGAACTTTGCATCTGAAATATCTATTAGAATCTGCATCTGATTTATGGTTCACTCAAACGAATCCTTCAATTCTTGAACACTATTCCTGGCGCAAGTGACCCTCATAGTGCAGGGGCTGGTTGCATTTCCTAAAAAGGGTTCATTAAACAACGATGGTTAGGTAGGGGTTCCCATTGGTTTTATTTCTGCTTCCAAGTTATAAAGATTTGAGAGGTTGATTTAAGTTATAAATTTAAGTCATTTAATATAAGTTGCATGCATAAGTTAAGACTGAACGAGAATCTGGATTAATCTGAAAACTTGATCTGTTTACATTTGATTTAAGAATTTGTTTTGAAACTTCATATATGAAACTGGATCTGACCATGGTATTTGACATCCAGTTATCTATTTTGTTTTGAATATCTGATTTGAAAACTGTCTATTCCGAATATGATTTGAAAACCATGTTAATTAAGAAATAATGTGAATGAGTTTTGTTTTTTCTATTGAGCTTTGTTGGTTAGCTCCCTCCGACTATACGTCACAGGTATTGATTTGGTTTCTGAGGATCCTGAGCTTGAGGACTTTGACTACATTCCAGAGGACGAGTCTGAGAATCCTCCTGACGAGTTCTTTCCCTGATTTGGGACTCGGTCTTGTTTTGGATATTTTTGAGGACTTGATACTTGGCTTGGTACATCCAGCATGTTTGATTTATATTTTGAATCATGTAATTATCATACATTATATTTTTCTGAACCATCTTTTGGTGATGGTCGGCCATTATCAGTGGTTCTTTTCGGTTCTTTTGTCTACGTGTTTTCACATGAAATTAAAACCATTTTTTTGTCTTCTATTTTATATAGAAATGAAGCTTCCTTCTGTTATACTCAGATATTTGCTTGTGTTATGTCTGACTTATTGAATTATCAATAGGTTAGCGAGCTGGCCTTCCCGGTATTTCGAATACAGGAAAGTCGGGTCATCACAGTTGCTATTAGAGATATCTTGTCTTTACAATCAATACTAATCAAAGTTGTTATTTAACAATTGTAGATCAGCATGGCCCCAAGGTTTCGTGGTTGAGGCCGAGGAAGAGGTAGAGAAGGACCACCAACGGTTCATGTGGATGATGTTCCTGAGGGCATAGGTACTTCACGGGGAACTTGATTTGTTTCCGGTGCTAATGAAGTCCCTGTAGGAGTAGGAGGAGATGGTAACAGACGTGTTGAGCAAGTGTTCGAGGCTTTGGCCAGCAACATGGCACAACAAAAGGCATCGATGGCTCAACAAGCATAGTTACTTGCGGCCAGGAATCAGCCATCAGGGTTTGCAAAGTTTCGGAGGACGCGCCCTCCTAATTTTTTGGGTCAGACTGATCCGTTGGAAGCTGAGAAGTGGCTTAATGACATGGAGAAGATGTTCGAGGGTGCTTCAGGGTACTGAGATAGAGATGGTATGATGGGAAGCTTTCATGTTTGATGGAGAGGCTAACCCATGGTGGAAGTCTATGAAGAGGGCAAGGGAACAAGATACTCCAAATGTTCCATGGACCTGGGCTGAGTTTGTAGAAGTCTTCAATGATGAGTATTTTCCTCGAATAGTGAGGAACCAGTGGGTGGTTCACTTCATCAACCTGGAGCAGGGCGACATGTCAGTGCATGAGTATGGTGCAGAGTTCACGAGACTCTTGAGGTTTGCACCTCTACACGTGGCCACTGAGTTGATGAAGGCTAAGAAGTTTTAGCGTGGTCTAAGACCAGATATATAAGAGAGAGTTGCGATGTGGGAGATGGAAACTTATGGGGAGTTATATCCAAGGCCCTCATTGCTGAGGAAGAATTTCAAAAGCAATTTTTGAGGAGGGATCAGATGCATAGGAACATGATTGGTCAAGGGCAGTCTAGTGCTTCTGACCAGGTGAACAAGAGGCTGAAATTCTCGAGACCGTCGATATATCCTATTCAGCTGACTTACTCGAGACCTGCTACCTATTCTGAACTGACCTCTTATCAGAGACCGTCTAGGACATTGTCTATGCGATCTTTTCGTCCTTCAAGCATGGTTGCGAGTGGACCATCAGTGACACAGGGATCTTCACGTGCTACGCCTTCTACTCCTACTCCATTATGTACAAGGTGTGGGAAACCACACAAGATGGAGGACTGCAAGAGAAGTATTGGAGTTTACTTCAGGTGTGGCAAGATTGGCCATATGGTCAGGGATTGTCCAGAGTAGAGTAAGGAAAAGACTGTTTCGACATCTACTCAAAGATCTTCTCGACCTACTATTCAGGGTCGGGCTTATGCCGTTACGGCTGTGGATGCCCAGACATCCAATGACATCATCCAAGGTATGATTTATTGTGGATTATAAGTTTAAATTCTCACATCTTAGATAAAGAAGGTGCATAAAATGAGATAATCTTAGAAATTTCTCCTTTATAAATGAAGTAAGCCATTTGAATAAAACATCTAATTGATTAACGTGCATGAAAACTAGGTACCTTATAAATGTATAAAAAGGGTGATTATTATTGTTACAATGTATGAGTATTGATAGATCCAGGATCTACCCACTCATTTTTTACACCTATGTTTGCGGCAAGATTGAAGGTCATCCCTGAGCCTTTAGATTATATCTTGGCCGTGTCAGTCCCAACAGAAAATTCGGTTAGCACAGACACAATGCGTCGATCAATTGTCGTCGTTATCAGGGAATATGCAGATCATGAAGTTGTGGCCGATCTGATCTTACTAGATATGAAAGGATTCGATGTGATCCTTGGTATGGACTGGTTGTCCACTCACGATGCAAATATCGACTGTCGAAGAAAGATAGTTACCTTTTTTCCCAGTGGGGATAGATCATTTCAATTTTTTGACATGCGATCGACCATTGTACCGTTCATCTCTTCGATTCGAGCTCAGTGTATGATGAAAAACAGATGCAGTGGATATCTCGCTTTCTTACAAGAGAAACCGGACAGGAAGACTATTATTGCAGACATTCTAGTTGTGTGCGAGTACCCAGATGTATTTCTCGAGGATCTCCCTAGATTACCACTTGATCGAGAGATCGAGTTTACGATCTAGTTGGCTCTAGGTATTGAGCCATTGTCCAAAGCTCTGTATCGCATGGCTCTAATTACTACTTATATGTGTATCTAATTAAGTCTTAACCTATTGCAAGCACACAATGGAAATTGTAGAGCTAGTACAGGATCATTCCCACGAGGAAGTATTTATCTTATCTTTATTTCTATTTCTATTTTAAAGTTTATACTTCTCTTCTAAGGTCTTAAACTACTTGACAAATATGAATAAAGAATGGTTTATTAATCTATAATGCATAAAATAAATCCTAATTCTCCTTCAGAATGAGGTCATCAATCCCAATCTTCAGCCATCGGATATTTATAAAAATAAATAGTACCATTAAACCGTATTGCAGTCTTCTAGAATTTGAGCGTCAATCAAAAACTAAAATTCTTTAACACAGATTTAATCTAATCAACAATCTCCTAAAATCTGGGTGTCAATCAAATTTGAGAAAATTGAAGATGGAAAAGTAAAAACCGTTACACTAATCTGCAAATTCCAACCTGAGTCGTCAATTCAAATTAAAACTTGAAGATGTTTATAAAGCAGGAAATTAAACAAATAAAATCTAAACTAGAAAGCAAATAGATATATCTTTCATCCCTCAGCCGCAGTCGTCAATTGCTTATGAGAAACTAGGATATCTACACTAATCTTTAGCACCAAATGTGACAACCCGACGTTTCCCTTCTTAGTCTATTGGACCCGTCGCGTCATCGGATCACCTAATATGATCCTTTCATATTTGGTGACCCGACAATTCGAGACCACGTTATAATTATGCTATGACATTGTGTATCGATCAATTATCGTTCTGATCAAAGATTACTGGGTATACGAAGCACAACCAAGTTGTCTGATATTTTGAATTGCCCAGGACCACTATTTTAATTATAACTGATTGTCGTGATGCTCTCTTACAAGCCTTATTTGCTATTCATGAGAACAGATGGGTGAATGCCACAAAAGTGGTATAGGAAGGCATGTAATATGCCAATATTCATTTACAAAGTAACGTCTCTAGCCCCATGCTAGCATGCCCATATCCTCGATTGATCACCCGCCTCTTAGAAGGTCACTCTGATAGTGTCAATCAAGTCCCTTACCAAGTCCCCAGGGTGCAGAAGTCTGCACTGATAATATGTGGGTCTTTAGCCCAGCTATATGGGAAAATGTGTATCAAAGATTACACCAAGCGGTGCGAAACCGTCAAGCCCAACAGATCCGTCCTCCTCCATAACCTCCACAAGCTACACCTTCCGTTCCAACCCACGACATCCCCATTCTCCCTCAACCTCAAACTCAAGCACAAACTGAATCGGTTCCCTCGTCACATGGGATGTACACCAATGCTGATCTTGAATAGCTCATGCGTGAAAACCATGAGCAAACTCTTCTACAATTCGATAATTTATATCGAAATCAGTATATGCTCCATCAAAGAATTGATTATATTGAAGAAGCTACAAATATCATGATGGAGCATACGTTTCCGACTGTTGCAACTCCTTACTTTGGGCGGGCGCGAAATTATGTCTCGCAATACACCCGCAATGCAGCATTACTCATGCCAGAATTTCAACAAGAATTTCAGAAACAAGATGCTGGTCCATCATCAGCTGGTCAGTAACAACCCAGTCCATAGCTTGGTGAGTACATATTTCACGTTGATAGCAATTTTACTTCTATGTTTTCAGATGTAGCTAACTCACGTGTATATTAGTCTATGATATAAATTGTTATGAATTTTTTTATTGGATGCTATCTATGTGCCAGCTGATAGTAGTTGGTTTTCTTTGACACACGTGGTATGATATGGCATAGTAATTGTCGTTATTAATTTTACTGTACCATTCTTATTAATTTTGCTGATTGCATGTTCTCGTCTATGTTTATTTTTGAGGACGAAAATCCCTTAAGTAAGGGAGAATGTAACAGTTGCCATCGTGTGACACTACGTGGTATCAACACGGGTCAGGCTAGGCATGTGTCTAAACACAAGACGCAAATGGAATTTGACTAGCTTGATGTTCAAAATATACTAGTGATAGTGTAGTACAAATACACTAGAAATAGGAACCAGGTTCCATATACCATTAGGGTGTATTAGCCAAAGATACCGAATAAAACAAATGATATCATATCTAAATATATTAGTTCATCTCTATGTGTAATTACTTGTTAGTTCGTTACTTAGCTTTAGCTTTAGTAGTACTAATCCATTTAGTTAGGGTAATGAAATTCTTTTGGCTTTTGGCTTTACACTATAGCCAAACCCAGTTAAAAAAAAGGGCTTACACATTTGAGCTATGTCAGAGTTTTATATGGGAATGAAATCTTTTTGTCCTTTTTAACTTATTAGCCTCTATACTACAAAGCCAGTATCAGCTTATATCCTATGTTCGCCACTATTAGCTAATAAGTTGTTCGAATCCCTCTTGGGTACACACATGCATGAGTCATCTGTCGACTCCATGCATGCAACAGGGAACCCAAACACTATAAAACTTGCTACAACACGTCTTTCTTCCTGCTAGACCTTATATGTCTTCCCATCTTCGTAAACAAAACCAAAATACACACTTTCAAAATTCTATAGCAGACCACCACTTGATGCAACACATTCCTTCACACGTTCTGTAAATTCCATAGCGACTTTCCGATGTGGTTGCATGAGTTCGGCAGATGATCCACTGATATTGGAGAGGCCACCAAGAGGTATACCGTCAAACGCATCGTGGATTAGATCATATAACGTAGAAGTCATTTACTATTAAAGGTAAGCTCTTGGTGTCAAGTCCATGCACATGGATCAACAGCCTTAAATCATACACTTGGTGTGAAAATTTGGAGTCAATATCTTCATAGTATTGCACCCCGGCTCTTTCAGACCGTACATCAGAAGGAAGGACTAAAACTCCATATGATGGCAATTCGATGAGATCGAATTTGCAACACCGAGACAAAATACTTCACTAGCGCACTCCGGATTTTCCATACCACAATGAACGTGCATGGTATATCTCATGCCAAATTGACTACTGACTTGTATATGTATATGTATAGAGATATAAATACATAAAGAGCTATGCCAAACCACAAAAGCAAAAAAAAATAGAAGGGCAGAGAATGACGACGACAAGCACAACCTCAGGCTTGCCGCGACAAGATGCCCAGCTGAAGGCCTATTGCGGCAAGCTTCTGAGCTTGCCCCGGCAAGATGCCCAGCTGAAGGATTGCTGCGGCAACCCCTATGGCTTGCCGTAGCAACATATGTGGGCTGCAGTTTTGGCTATGGTCTTTGCTAAACAGGCCCTTGATCTATATCTGATCTACATGCGGTGACTCTCCAGTCTGTAAACAGTATATAACATATATATTGGGTCTCGGATAACCTAATATTCCATGTGATTACATTAAAATTCAGATATATACCTTACACCTTATAGGTGCAACTTGGTGCACTCGGTATGCGATGATCTTACATGATCTTACCTGCATGACGGCATGAAGGCAACATACACAGACCGACATAAGCAAGTGAACAGGTAGGAACTTTACATTGTTAACATAGATTTGGTTTACTCATTCTCATCTCGATTGCAAATTAATTATTAAAGAATAGCTTTACATAGTGCTGAACCAAGTGAACTTACAATTCCCTACAAAATACACATGCTGAATAGAATAGAGGTAGCATGTAGATCTGACTTTTATAAGACCTGATCATTATAAACTTGAGCAAGCATAGCAGTTGTTTCTTTATAAAGCATAGCAGTATGTCTTTGCTGAATACATGATGATACTGTTAAGTATAAATGCATAATGAAAAAGAGACCAGTTTAGTCATTTCATGCTGATTATTAATAATGCTCGTTATCATATAGATATATCTATATGTTACATAGAAAAGTACAGTTTTGATATATATATCTACGATAGATAGATATATACCAGTCAGATGGGTATTACTAATGGATATAAGGGTCTTGCTTATACAATGCCATGCATAAGCATATTTGGTTATCTTGGGTTCCTTTTTACTTTGTTTTGATACCAACTGATCCCGCTAACTCAGGGGCTTGATTGTGTAAATCTTGTAGGCAAGTGATCCCGCTAACTCGGGAGCTTGACAAGTGATCTCGCTACCTCGGGAGCTTGGTTCTCTTAGTCCAAGTGATCCCGCTAACTCGGGAGCTTGATGTTTTGTTTCCTATACATGTCTTATTTGCTGATAACCTCGTTTTATGTCAGCAGGATTTCTTGTTCAACATGATTTCTTGTATCTGTTGTACCATAAAGTTTGGTCGGTATTCAACATGTCAGCATGATCATTTAATACATAATAGTAAATTATGTCGATTATAATTATAGTTGGATAAATGTTGCCATTTTAGTATATGCCTCAAGAAGTGAATTGGTAAATGAAAAATATGACTTACCGATGTAAAGTTTTCTGCTGAGCTTTGATGATAGCTCATTCCACGACTTAAATGTCTTAGTTGCAGATTCAGATCCTGAGCACGCAGCTAACCCTACGTACATGCAGGATGAGGAGGAAGGAGACGACGACGACGAAGAAGACGAGGAGGACGATTGTGCAGAAGACTTCTTCCTAAAATAGGTTTGTGGCTTGTGGATTGAGAGATAGAGAGGTTTGGATAGAGATATTGGATAAACTTGTATGAATTATGTATGGTATTTTGCGATACTTTGTTATGGGATGTATAGGTTTCTTTCCATTGTTTAGATGACGGGGCCGTCATCGGTGAAAAGCTATACATCAGATCCGTTATCATTGTATATAGTGTTTGCTAATTTCTGTTTAGACGAGTACAAGTTAGTTTATTTTGCCATATTATTGACTATCAGAGTAAGTATATTGCTTTCGCATTTGCAATACTTTGTACAACTTATGGCCCCCTTATATGAAAGGATCATATTAGGTGATCCGACGACGTGACGATTCCAATAGACTAAGAAGGGAAACGTTGGGTTGATCCAATGGAAGAACCACGGGTCTCATGAGGCTACCTGGGAACGCGAAACCGATATTCGTGCTCCGTACGCTTATTTCTTTCCATAAGGTACATTAATTATTTTATTTAGAAATTTATGTTTAATGCTTATGATATGGCTAGATGATATGACTATGCTATTTTATGTGGCCTGATAAATAAATGATATTCTGTTTTATGCACCAGAAAACAAGAGACCACATAAAATATAGTAAACCAACTATGGTCTATATACCTTTATACACTTAGAATTCCCTATTTTGTTAAAATCAAAGTATTTGAAGGAAAAATAAACCTCAAACCTTAGATCAAATATTTTTCATAAATACCTAGTAGGGGTGACATATCATAATACAATTCCTCCAAGTCTAGGAACGACTACTAAGCCATCTAGAGGCTGACACAGTACTTGGCCGAATAATACCATAAGGTACGGATAAAATTTTCATCGAAATTAAATAGTTTAACATTGGTATACACCTCAAAAACCTTCACCAAGTGTAACAGTTGTCACATTTTTATCCTGACAATATCGGGTACTGACTTGAGTAGGGTCAGGCTTGTGCCAAAAACGTGACTCAAAGAACTGATTGACATTTTGATGATGACTGTTAAATAGTGGAGCCTTAGGATAAAAATATTAAAAATATTTTGATCAAGATTAGGTAGAAATTAAAATATTCGGAGCCCTCCTAAGGATAAAAATTTGTATAACATAATTTTAAATAATGCATAAGACTGCTAGGCACTGAGGGGTGTCAATCTTTTGACCCAAAACCCAGTAGTGCATGGAGAAAAATACCAACCAAGGCCTGAGGGCCTTGCCTCAACACTTGAGGCAAGCAATACAACCTTGCCTCAGCCACTTGAGGCAACTAAATTATTTTGGTATATGAGAGATATACTAAAATAAAGCCTATTTTGTCTTATATAGGTATACACCTTCTAAAGGTGTGTGGGACGAGGATGGGATTGCATCCCAAAACACCTTATAAGCTGTTTAATTTCAGATAGCCTCCACGCATGCATGAGGCATTTCGACTCTCATGCACACAAGCTACTCAAGCCCTACAAGAACTCGCCAGCCTTCTTCCTCCAAATTTCTACTAAAAATTTTGTTGCAATTTCTGCTACAAATTATGTAATCCATAGCCAAGAAACAGAGATGCTCACATTCCAATCCCATATCCTCTTATTACTTCAACTACTTGCTGTTTAATTCTGCTTAAACCTTGAATTCAAAACCCATAAATTAACCTGTGTTTCAAGTACAAGCCTTGCAACAGACATCTCTAGACTCGGGAGATTCTCGCAGACAGCCACGTGCTTACACACGTACGAGTTCAGCAAACTCGACACCGACGTACGTTCGCCGTCATCTCATTGTAATCACAAGCACACCAGAAGGTATGTCATAAACAATACATCCAATTTAGGTCCAATATATTAGCTTTATATGTATACAAAAGAATCAGCCAATTGCCTAAGTAAAAAAAGATAAAGTGAAGCAGAAAACACCCTGACAAGCCAAGCCTGACAGGCTTGCCGCGACAACCTTACATAGTTGCCGCGGCAAGGTGCTCAGGCTTGCCGCGGCAAGCATTGTGCATGGACCACAGTTCGGTATTTTGGTCATAACGTTTGACCCCGAACTCCAATGGGCACGATTCTTGATGCGTTGGAAAGGGGACAACGAGCCCTATAACTTTTGTGAAGTAACAAATTCTTGAATTTAACATTTACAGGATAAAAAATTAGTGATAAGTTGCGGCAAGGTGCCCAGCTAAAGGCTTGCCACGAAAACCCTTATGGCTTGCCAGGGCAAGCCTATGTTTGGCTGCCGTGTTTGTTTCAAAGGCCCTTGGCTTGTATTGGGCGTATGTGCGATAACACTACAGTATACTAATCTTGTCAAACATGAAAACATGAATGTGGGGTCTCAGGTGACCCACTCTTCCATTCGGATACTAAATTTCCATATATCCATCATAGGTGCAACTTGGTGCACATACCAAAATGCTACAATGACGACGCGCTTTGAACGCTTGGGTGGGTGCACATAGAAGCAAGTATATGTAAGCGTGACGTACATCGAAATAACGGTAAGGAGTTTACATTGTTAATTTATATTTTATTTTCAAATTCATCCCTGATTAGCAAGTTATAATTATGCCTATGTTAGTTTGCTCCATATGCTAAAAATAGTTTCAGTTGCTATAAATATGCTAGTTGTGCTAGTTCTGTTGAGGTATATTAAGCTATGATGATAGTAAGATCAACGCCATAAATGTTTATACCATGAACTTTGATGCTCGAACCATGCTAGTTCAGCTCGACATAGGATTATTCTATGAATATATGTCAACATGATAGTTTTTGGAATATAAAGGTAGTTTTAAATGATGATTAGAGACTTATAAGAATGCCAATCAGTTTTGTTGATCAGCATGTGGTAATGTCAATTTGTATAATGAACTCATGTAAGTTGGGATGGATATGATACTAATGAAATAAGTGTTGATTTATGGCTAAAGGATTATGCTAAAATATATAGTGATAACGAGATAATGCTAAATCAGTTTAGAGGAATGGTTCTGATTATGATGATCATGTATTGCTCATGTATAATCATGTATAATAATCATAGATAGAAATAGAGAGTTTTGATATGAAGAATAATGCTACGTTTAGTGTTGATATCTGCTTATATGAAATCTTTTCATGATGTTCTTACATACATGTTAGCATGCATTGTTCATGTTAGCATTGCATAATCTTTGATGTCATGTATACGTCTTTATTCTCGTCTTGAAATAAGTGATCCCGCTAACTCGGGAGCTTGATATCTCGTCCAAGTGATCCCGCTAACTCGAGGGCTTGATATCTTGTCCAAGTGATCCCGCTAACTCGGGAGCTTGATTTTCTCGCTCCAAGTGATCCCGTTAACTCAGGAGCTTGACAAGTATACGTCTTATTTCAGTATGATTTCTGTAATTGTTCAACATGATTCCTTGTCCGTATGAATCTTCGTATTTATTCAGCATGAATCTGTCAGCATGATACAATATTTGCATAATCTATTTCTTGTTATACTATATGTTGCTAGAATAAATGCTAAATATTGCTAGAATAGATACAAGATAACATATAATGTGTTTAGTTGTAATTTATGTATTTAGAAGTGAATTAGAAATCTAGCATATAAAGTAGCACTTTAAATTTCTCTGCTGAACTTTGATGATAGCTCATCCTACGACTTTATATCTTAGCTGCAGATATTGCTCAGGACCCTGAGCACGAGGCTGACCCTACCTACCAGTCTGAGGAGGAGGACGAGGAGGAAGGCTCTGCTGAGGACTTCTTTCCTTGAGAGGTTTGAGAGAGATATATTTGTTTATAAAACACTAGACTTGTATAAACAGCAGTGTGGTTTGAGATAGTTTACTCGTTCATGTATAGGTTTTTTGTTTATATTTCCTGTTTAGTTTACTGTTTTAGATAAAGGAATGGATATCAGTTGTGCCATATTTCTTCATATCAGAGTTATTTTAATTCGCTTCCGCTGTTGTAAAATTTTATACACGATGTACTTGTCAAAAAGGATCATGTTAGGTGATCCGACGGTGCGGCCTTTTCCATTTATGAGAAGGGAAAATGTCGGGCTGTCACTAGTGGTATCAAAGCGCGACGTTAAGTCTTTGGCGACTTAACTTTGGTACGGATATATGGCACTACTTTTGATGTTTGTTCAGTGTTAGAGCCTAGGCTTTAGGTTAGACTCAATGCTATGGCAGTAGGTTCTGTTAAAACATAGGTTGGGGATCTGTACGACCACGTTTGACTAAAGTAATCGGTCACTATTGTGGATCTTTATGACCACGTTTGATTGAAGTACTCGGTCAATAGTGATCGAAGTATGCCGGTAGGATCTGAGTTAGGATGTAACTTTTGGCAAGTCATGGGCTCATGATGATCACGATCATTGTTAATTGGAACATTTGTTTCATGTTGAGAGATCAATATGACAAATCGCAAAAGAGCTAGGACCACGCATGCTGGGACGAATGATCATGAACAAACTAGGCAACTACTGGAGACAATGGTCAAAATAATGGCCCAGCAGAATGAATTACTTACAACAATAGTATAGCCCACTGCACACACTTCTTTGCAATCACTCGTTGAGTCATGCTCACAGTAAGGAACCATAACGGAAGCATTCAGAGTTCCACAAACTTCACGTGCCTCTTCATCCATTCCATTAGCATTCTATGAAAAATGTGGGAAGGCACATAAGATGGACGAATGCCGTAGAGCGTCTGGGGCATGTTTTTGTTGTGGTAAGATAGGACATCGGATTAAGAATTGCCCAGAGATGGTGGGAATGACATCAAATACGGCACAAGATGCCAAAACCAGCAATGATATTATCTAAGGCATGTGAACTATATAGTTATAAGTTCATTATGAAAGAGGTGCATCTAGGTTAATACTTCCTTGCAATTGTATCCAGAGGATGCCTACTTGTTGTATGAGACACAAGTTTTGGTAGATCCTAGATCTACCAATTCATTTGTCATGCCTCAGTTTGCTGAACAGTTAGGAAAGTTGGAGCTACCCCAAAACCTCTCGACTTTATTTTTAGACATGTCAGTTCCGACTGGACAATCTATCACGACTGACATTATGTATTGATCAATTATCGTTCTGATCAAAGATTACTGGATATATAAATCAGTAGTCGACTTGATCGTACTCGATATGTAAGGATTGGACATAATCCTTTGTAACAGTTGCCATCTTGTTACACTACGCGGGATAGACACGGATCACGGGTCAGGCCTGGTGTATGGCAAGAATGTGACACAAAGGACCTGGCTACATTAATCAAACCTTTTGTTCGTTCAAAACGGTTCTTCATACACATATGGATCTCCATACACGTTAACTTTGAGTATTCAACATACAATCAAACTTGGACACTTTAATAGAAAACACTTATAGTCTAAAATAGTAAAATTAATAAACTACAAGGGAGTGGTACTCGTGGTAAGATAAGTACATTACACTTGTAATATATTTAAATTTAATCATTAGTGTGGTGTGTGTATAAGTGTATAGCCAGACTTAGTTTAACTTATAGGCATGTACACTAAATACTCCTATGCATGTGGTGCATGGGATTCTAGCCTTGAGCTTATACACTTACCAAGTGTATGAGAGTGTTATAACAGGTAAGCGTTATTTGGCTTATCTGCTTGTACACTGTTGTTTTGTGTGGGCTTAATAGGGGACTGCAACTCTAATCAGCGTATAAGCTGATTATTCTGCCAACAAAGCTACACGAAGGCATGAGTCATCTTCGACTTCATGCATGCAACGTACACAGACAAAATCGCAGAGGTGTTCTTCTTTCTACTACAAACTTGAAGAAACATCTGATGCACATCGACCATGCACAGTTAGAATAAGTCGTAGCAGAAAAATAATTCATGTTCTTTACACCTTCGCTTTGAGACCGAAGGTTCTTAATAGAGCACACGTTTGACAAACGCGACGTCAATATACGTTTGGCCGGCACCGTACCGTCGAGACCGCAAGACCACTAAAAGGTATGCCGTAATCGAATCACGAACTAGTCTAGGTTCATTACATTCATTATGTATGATCGAATCACAGTTTATGGTGTCGATTCCATAAGATTGATGGATCGGCGGCACAAAGAAATACAATTTTTGAAATGGGTTTCGGAACCCATATTGCTCATAAAAATACACCAAAATTTTAGCATAAAAATAAATACTAAAATCCAATTTTTGTACACAATATGGATGAAAGATATAAGCTTTATATGTATATCAAAGACCCAGCCAATTGCCTGAGTAAAAGAAGCCAAAGTGGAGGAGAAAACACCCCGACAAGCCCAGCCTAGCAGGCTTGCCGCAGCACCCTTACAGGCTTGCCGCGGCAAGGTACTCAAGCTTGCCGCGACAACCTTACAGACTTGCCGCAGCAAGGTACTCAGGCTTCCCGCAGCTTAATAGGGGACTGCCTTATTTGGCTTATCTGCAAAAAACACCCCGACAAGCCCAACCTGACAGGCTTGCCACGGTAACCTTACATGCTTGCCGCGGCAAGATACTCAGGCTTGCCATGACAACATTATGCTCAAACCACTATTCGGTATTTTCGTCATAACTTCTGATCCCCGAACTTCGATTGACACGATTCTTGATGCGTTGGAAAGGGGACAACGAGTCCTACAACTTCTATGAAGTAAAAAGTTTTAAATATAATATTTACAAGGTAAAAAATTGGTGACAAGTTGGGAAACATGCTCAACTGCAATGCTTGGCGTGACAACCTATATTGCTTGCTGTGGCAACCCTGCATCTGACGCACTTGGTGACACCTCTGTCAGGGGTTTGTGCTAGGATGACTTTCTAAGTTTGATCATGAGACATGGGACAATAAATGGTCCATATTTAGGGTCTATGTTGATCCAATAAACCATTAAAAATACTAAAACTATGACCATAAATCCTAGGTATTTGGTGCACATGACGAGTTTGCTTGAAGAAATGCATGCACGGGTAACCAGTTACACGTAAGCCTGATATAAGGTAGGGAGATTACCTTGCTGACTTATATTTTAGTATTTCATTACACTTCTGAATAGCATGATAATTGTGTTGTATAGTCAGTGTAAATTGATCATGCTCATGATGCCTCCATATATTTATCAGTATTTATTTTCGATACATGATCAAGGATTATATACATCTGAGAATAACTAATAGATAAAGGATGTTCATGATTAGATATCCATGATTGCACAGTGATGCCAAATTGACAGTGATGTATATGGATAATATTAGTACACTAGATACCTACATAGGTGCATGTTGGATTGAATGATGATGATTGATATATCTATCGGCCTGGTATAAAATGAAGATTGTTAGTTAATTTGGTATAGTAGTTATTGTCTATAAGTTTCATGAGTACATGATGATTTGCAGACTTGATCTATCTTAGTCTCTGTCATGTCTTATTTTCTTCTGATATAAGATTAGCAAGATAATATAAAAGATGTAGAGATATCTCATAACTCGTGTTAACTAGTATGATGAATGGTTCCATATATGCTAGTGTAGTTTATGTAAAGATAAAGAAATTCGATAACTAGTGCAAATCCGATATTTAGATATGATATAAGCGAGCATGTCAAAAGATTGTGCTAAGTACAGCTCAGTGATGAACCAGTTTTGATAAAGTTAGTTAACAGAAATACTTTTACCTCACTAAGCTATGTCAGCTAGATGAAACTTTCATTTAGTTAGTTGTCATGGATGATCCCATATGCTTATTAAAGTTCAGTTCAATGAATGGTTAGGCATGAAAAAGCTAAATTCAGTTGGATGTATAGTAGTACATGATGACGAGAAGATCAGTTTAGATGTACGCTTTTGTATAATTATTCATGATGCTCGATGTATAGTATACTGATGATATGATACTTAAGATTTTTATTTAACTATGCTCATGTCAGTATTGATAATGATGATAGAGTAAGTTGAAGTAACTGTTTTTGCATGACTCGACTCATGATGATTTTAATGAATAAAGATGCTAGTTTTGCATGATGGTAATAAGATCAGTATTACATATGGTCTTGCAATGAAATTCAGTTCGATATACGATTATGCAATGATAAAACAGTTCAGTTCTATATATGGGTTATGTATGATGTTACTAGATCAGCTTTAATGAATGTTGATGAATAATGATGTACGTTCAAATGTGACGTATGATTAATGTATGCACATGCTAGTTTTCAAAGTATGACTATGACTGATGGTGTTAGATCAGCTTCGAGAGCTACAGACTTGATATATGTTTTGCATAATTATGATGTTAGTTCAACTTGGATACATGAATATCAATGATTATGATAATTGCAGTTATATATGATCATGTGAGTTTGGTTATTCAAATCAGTTTTGCTATATAATATCTGTTCACGATGTGCACGCATATATGTTACCATGCATTGGTCATGTCTTGTTATCCTTGATGTCATGTACACGCCCTTGTTTCATCTTGAATCAAGTGATCCCGCTAACTCGGGAGCTTCTTTTTCTTGTTTCTTGTATATGTCTTGTTTCAGTATGATTTCTGTAATTGTCTAGCATGATTCCTTGTTAGTATGATTCCTCGTATTTATTCAGCATGAATCTGTCAGCATGATACAATATTTGTATGATTTATTACTTGTTATACTATATGATGCTAGAATAAATGCTAAATGTTGCTAGAATAGATACAAGGTGAGATATAATGTGTTTAGTTTTATAATTTATGCATTTAGAAGTGAATTGAAAATCTAACATATAACTTAGCACTTTAAATTTCCTTGCTGAGCTTTGATGATAGCTCATCCTACGACTTCATGTCTTAGCTGCAGATATTGCTCGTGACCCTGAGCACGAAGCTGATCCTACCTACCAGTCTGAGGAGGAGGACGAGGAGGAAGGTTCTGTTGAGGACTTCTTTCGTTGAGAGGTTTGAGAGAGAGAGATTTGTTTTAAACATTAAACATGTATAAACAGCACTGTGATTTAAGATAGTTTACTACTTAATGTATAGTTTTTTATTTATATTTCTGTTCAGTTTGCTGCTTTAGATAAATGAATGAATATAAGTTATTGCCATATTTCTATGTATCAAAGTTAATTCAATTCGCTTCCGCATATATAACACTTTGTACATGATGCCCTTGTATGACAAGATCATGTTAGGTAATCTGACGGTGCGACTTTTCCCATTTACAAGAAGAGAAAAAGTCAGGCTATCATAGGTGGTATCAGAGCTCGGCGTTAAGTCTTAGGAGACTTAACTCTGGCACGGATATATGGCAAGACTTCTGATGTTCATTCAGTGTTAGGGCCTAGGCTTTAGGTCTTCTAGGGACTCAAGGCTAAGGCAGTAGGTTCTGGTTAGAGCATAGATTGTGAATCTTTAACATTTGATTAAAGTACTCTGTCAATAGTGATCAAAGTATGCCGGTAGGATTCGAGTTAGGACCGTAAACTTCGCGCGTCTCTTCATCCATTCTATTAGCATTATGTGGGAAATATGGGAAGACATATAACATGGATGAATGTCGTAGAGTGTCTGGGGCATGCTTTCATTTTGGTATGATGGGACAGCGGATTAAGGAGTACCCAGAGATGGTTGGAACAACATCAAAGATGGCACAAGATGCCCAAACCAGCAACGATATTACCATCAGGCACCTGTTTTAGCATTATCATCAGGCAGTAGTGGGTTTGTTTGTGTCTTAAATCAGAGGGAACGTGTGATCTCATATGGTTCACAAGAAGAACTACCCCACTTATTCACCTAAGGTAAGCCATGTATAGGATTCCTTCGAATACATTAATGTATATATCAAGATAGTTATCTATATTGATAGTATTGATATATAAAGTAACTGTTCAAATTTAACAAATTCAATGGAAATTAAGTTGTAACATCATCTATGATCTCCTCCTATATATATATCGGTGACATTGATTTAACTGAACACATTTAAACTATGTCCAACCCTAAGCTTACCTGGTGAGTATACAACTCACTTGTATATACTTTAATTTTCCCCATAGTATTCAAAACCTATTAGATATTGTTTGTGCATGTATGTTTATCTATTTATGCATTTACCTATTTTGTTTGACTGTTGTATTATCATCAGTTATACTTCCCTTCATGTTAGCGATCCGAGCACGACGATTACTCGATAAGTGTGCTCAAGGGTATCTCACTTTTTAGTCAGAGTCACGATCAGACAAAGAAGATGAATGGAGTTCTTGACGGACTATGACTGTTCTATACAGTACCATCCTGTTAAGGTGAATGTAGTTATTGATGCACTAAGCCGGAAGTTATCCGCTCAACTATCCCATCTTGTGACACAGTTACAGAGATGGAAGTTACTCAATGACACAGTGTCATATAGTGCCACTCTTAGGGCAACATCAACTGGGGGTTTGCTTGCTACCGTTATGATCCGATCCACACTCTTTGATCGGATCAGAGAACTCCAAATACATGATGCAGAGCTTATTGCCATCAGACAGGGAATACTTAGTGGGCTCCAGCAAGACTTTTCTATTAAGGACGATGAGCCTTACTATTTTGAGGTCGAGTATGTGTATCGAATGATAGTGCTTTGCGTCACGAAAGTCTTGACGACTCTCATAAGGCAGCCTATGTCATTCATCTTGATAGCACGATGATGTATCAGGACTTAAAGAAGACGTTTTGGTGGAGTGGTTTGAAGCGTCGAAATTGGTCGATGTCTCTCTGCGCGAGATAGTCAGACTACACAGGATACCAGTGAGTATCATGTCAGATCGTGAACCATTATATACCTCCCGATTCTGATAGAGTTTTCAAGAAAGAATGGGTTCAAAGTTGAAATTCAGTTCTACATTTCATCCTCGGACCGATGATCAGACAGAAGAGGTGAATTAGGTAATAGAAGACATGTTAAGGGCGGGCCTGTATGCTGGATTACCAAGGATCATGGGATAAGCACTTACCCCTGATCGAATTCGCATACAATAATAGCTTCCAATCGAGCATCGGCATAGCACCATTCGAGGCATTATATAGACACCGATGTAAATCTCTGATTAATTAGGAAGAATTTGGAGAGCGTTTGATTTTAGGCCCTAACTTGATCAAAAGCACCAATGTAGTTGCATACCTCATTCGTGAGTGACTGAAGAGTGCCCAGAGTCAGCAGAAGAGTTATACTGATCTCTACCATATACCGTACAAATCGGGGAACATGTCTTTATCAAAATATCTCCGACAAAAAGGGCATGATGTGATTTGGGAAACGAGACAAATTGAGTCCTTGTTATGTTAGACCATTCCCAATTTTAGGTAAAGTTGGTGAGGTAGCATACCGAGTTGCGTTACCTTCACATTTATCCAGCATACACGATGTATTCCACATGTCTATGCTGAGGAAGCACGTTAGTGCTCCAACCCACGTGTTGGATTATCAGCCACTGGATATTAAGGAAGAGTTAACAGTGACTAAAGAGCCAACTCAGATATTGGATCACAGAGACCAAATCTTGAGAACAAAACGTATTTCACTCGTATTGGTCCAATGGAAGAATCACAATTCACATGAGGCTACCTAGGAATGTGAAAATAATATTCGCGCTTAGTAATTTCCCTAAGGTACATCATTTATTAAATTTGTTCGAATAACTTACTACATATGAAATATATAAAAATTTCATATGCATTGCCCGTATAATTATGTATAAATTAGAAGTAGAGAAATAGATGGATATTAGATTTTGATGCACTCGATACTGGCACATGATACTACACATGATTCAATTCTTTTCTTTTGTTTTACATCTGTTATATGTTTATTTTATATGCCATTATTACCTAGTCATGTTTACTTTATCTTATAATGGGATATGCCTTCAACATATAACCAAATCTGATCCCACTTCTCCGCCTTCTTTTATTTTCCGCCTTCTTTTCTTTTTAAGGATGAAAATCCCTTAAGTAGGGGAGAATGTAATAGTTGCCAGCTTGTTACACTACGCGGGATAGACACGAATCATGGGTCAGGCCTGGTGTATGCTAAGAACATGACACAAAGGACCTGGCTACGTTAATCAAACCTTTTGTTCGTTCAAAATGGTTCTTCATACACATATGGATCTCCATACACGTTAACTTTGAGTATTCAACATACACTCAAACTTGGACACTTTAATAGAAAACACTTATAGTCTAAAATAGTAAAATTAATAAACTACAAGGGAGTGGTACTCGTGGTAAGATAAGTACATTACACTTATAATATATTTAAATATAATCATTAGTGTGGTGTGTGTATAAGTGTATAGCCAGACTTAGTTTAACTTATAGGCATGTACACTAAATACTCCTATGCATGTGGTGCATGGGATTCTAGCCTTGAGCTTATACACTTACCAAGTGTATGAGAGTGTTATAACAGGTAAGCCTTATTTGGCTTATGCAGCACCTGTGTTGTTTTGTGTGGGCTTAATAGGGGACTGCAACTCTAATCAGCGTATAAGCTGATTATTCTGCCAACAAAGCTACACGAAGGCATGAGTCATCTTCAACTTCATGCACACAACGTACACAGACAAAACCGTAGAGGTGTTCTTCTTCTTTCTGCTACACACTTGAAGAAACATCTGATGCACATCGATCATGCACAGTTAGTATAAGCCATAGCAGAAAAACCAGTCATGTTCTTTACACCTTCGCTTTGAGACCGATGGTTCTTACTAGTGCACAAGTTTGATGAACGCGACGTCAATATACATTCGGTCAGCACCGTACCGTCGAGACCGGAAGACCACTAAAAGGTATGCCGTAATCGAATCACGGACTAGTCTAGGTTCATTACATTCATTATGTATGATCGAATCGCAGTCTGTGGTGTCGATTCCATAAGATTGATGGATCGGCGTCACAAATAAATACAATTTTTGAAATGGGTTTTGGAACCCATATTGCTCATAAAAATACACCAAAATTTTAGCATAAAAATAAATACTAAAATCCAATTTTTATACACAATATGGATGAAAGATATAAGCTTTATATGTATATGAAAGACCCAGCCAATTGCCTGAGTAAAAGAAGCCAAAGTGGAGAAAACACCCCGGCAAGCCCAGCCTGACAGGCTTGCTGCAACAAGGTACTCAGGCTTGCCGCGGCAACCTTACAGACTTGTCGCAGCAAGGTACTCAGGCTTGTCGCGACAACATTATGCTCAGACTACTGTTCGATATTTTCATCATAACTTTTGGCCCCGAACTCTGATTGGCACGATTCTTAATACGTTGGAAAGGGAACAACGAGCTCTACAACTTTTATGAAGTAATCAAGTTTTGAAACTAATATTTACAGGGTCAAAATTGGTGACAAGTCACGGTAATATGCTCAACTGCAAAGCTTGCCTCGGTAACCCTGCATTTGACACACTTGGTGACACCTCTGTCAGGGGTTTGTGCTGAGATGACTTGCTGAGTTTGACCATGAGACTTGGGACCATAAATGATCCATATTTGGGGTCTATGTTGACCCAATAAATCATAAAAAATACTAAAATTATGATCATAAATCCTAGGTATTTGGTGCACATGACGAGTTTGCTTGAAGACATGCGTGCACAGGTAACCAGTTACTCGTAAGCCTGGTATAAGGTAGGGAGATTACCTTGCTGACTTATATTTTAGTATTTCATTGTACTTCTGAGTAGCATGATAATTGTGTTGTATAGTCAGTGTAAATTGATCATGCTCATGATGCCTCCATATATTTATCAGTATTTCTGTTCGATATATAATCAAAGATTATATGCATCTGAGAATAACTAATAGATAAAGGATGTCCATGATTAGATGTCCATGATGCACAGTGATGCCAAATTGACAGTGATGTATATGGATAATATTAGTACACTAGATACCTACATAGGTGCATGTTAGATTGAATGATGATGATTGATATATCTATCGGCCTGGTATAAAACGAAAATTGTCAGTTAATTTGGTATAGTAGTTATTGTCTACAAGTTCTATGAGTGCATGATGTTTTGTAGACCTAATCTATCTTAGTCTCCGTCATGTCTTATTTTCTTCTGATAGAAGATTAGCAGGATAATATAAAAGATGTAGAGATATCTCATAACTCGTGTTAACTAGTATGATGAATGGTTTCATATATGCTAGTGTAGTTTATGTAAAGATAGAGAAATCCGATAACTAGTACAAATCCAATATGTAGATCTGATATACGAGAGCATGTCAAAAGATTGTGCTAAGTACAGCTCAGTGATGAACCACTTTTGATAAAGTTAGTTAACAGAAATACTTTTACCCCACTAAGCTATGTCAGCTAGATGAAACGCTCATTTAGTTAGTTGTGATGGATGATCCCATATGCTTATTAAAGTTCAGTTCAATGAATGGTTAGGCATGAAAAAATTAAATTCAGTTGGATGTATAGTAGTGCATGATGACGAGAAGATCATTTTAGACGTATGCTTTTGTATAATTATTCATGATGCTCGATATGATACTTAGGATTTTTATTTAACAATGCTCTTTTCAGTATTGATAATGATGATAGAGTAAGTTGAAGTGACTGTTTTTGCATGACTCGACTCATGATGGTTTTAATGAATAAAGATGCTAGTTTAGCATGATGGTAATAAGATCAGTATTACATATGGTCATGCTATGAAATTCAGTTCGATATACGATTATGCAACGAAAAAATAGGTCAATTCTATATATGGGTTATGTAATGATGTTACTAGATTAGCTTTAATGAATGCTGATGAATAATGATGTACGTTCAAATGTGACGTATGATTAATGTATGTACATACTAGCTTTCAAAGTATGACTATGACTGATGGTGTTAGATTAGCTTCAAGAGCTACAGACTTGATGTATGCTTTGCATAATTATGATGCTAGTTCAGCTTGAATACATGAATATCAATGATTATAATAATTGCAGTTATATATGATCATGTGAGTTTAGTTATTCAAATCAGTTTTGCTATATGATATCTGTTCACGATGTGCTTGCATATATGTTACCATGCATTGTTCATGTCCTGTTATCCTTGATGTCATGTACACGTCTTTGTTTCATCTTGAATCAAGTGATCCCGCTAACTCGAGAGCTTGATATCTCGTCCAAGTTATCCCGCTAACTCGAGAGCTTCATATCTCGTCCAAGTGATCCCGCTAACTCGGGAGCTTGATATCTCGACAAGTGATCCCGCTAACTCGGGAGCTTGATTTTCTCAGTCCAAGTGATCCCGTTTACTCGGGAGCTTGACAAGTGATCCTGCTAACTCGGGAGCTTAATTTTCTTATTTCTTGTATATGTCTTATTTCAGTATGATTTCTGTAATTGTCTAGCATGATTCCATGTCAATATAATTTCTCGTATTTATTCAGCACGAATCTGTCAGCATGATTCAATATTTGCATGATTTATTGCTTGTTATACTATATGCCACTAGAATGAATGCTAAATGTTACTAGAATAGATACTAGGTGAGATATAATGTGTTTAGTTTTATAATTTATGCATTTAGAAGTGAATTGGAAATCTAACATATAACTTAGCACTTTAAATTTTCCTGCTGTGCTTTGATGGTAGCTCATCCTACGACTTCATGTCTTAGCTGCAGATATTGCTCGTGACCCTGAGCACGAAGCTGATCCTACCTACCAGTCTGAGGAGGAGGACTAGGAGGAAGGTTCTGCTGAGGACTTCTTTCCTTGAGAGGTTTGAGAGAGAGAGTGTTTTATTTTTAAACATTAAACATGTATAAACAACAATGTGATTTAAGATAGTTTACTATTCATGTATAGGTTTTTGTTTATATTCCTATTTAGTTTGCTACTTTAGTTATATGAATGAATATCAGTTGTTGTCATATTTCTACGTATCAGAGTTAATTCAATTCACTTTCGCATATGTAACACTTTATACACGATGCCCTTGTATGACAGGATCATGTTAGGTGATCCGACAGTGCGACCTTTCCCATTTACGAGAAGGGAAAAATTCGAGCTGTCACATCCTTGGCATGGATTGGTGGTTTAACCACCATGCAAATGTCGATTGTCGAAAGAAGATCGTCACTTTTCAACCCCAATGGAGGAAATCAACTAGATATTTCAGAGTATAGTCAACTATCTTCCCCTTCATTTCAGCGATCCGAGCACGGTAATTTCTTGATGATGGTACTCAAGGGTATATCGCGTTCATTCAAAGTCACGAGCAAGAGGAAAAGAAATTTTCACTTTCACTTTCAGATGTGCCAATAGCCTGTCAATTCCCTGATGTCTTCCCTAATGAGTTGCTAGGATTTCTGCCTGACAGGGAAGTGGAATTCACTATCGAATTAGCCCCGGGTACCAAGCCACTATCAAAGGCGTCGTATCGAATGGCACCAGCAGAGTTAAAAGAACTCAAGGAACAGTTGCAAAAGCTTATTGACAAAGGGTTTATTAGATCAGGTGTGTCTCCATGGGGCGCACTGGGATTGTTAGTGAAGAAGAAAGATGGGTCAATGCGTATTTGCATTGACTACCATCAATTAAATAAGCTGACGATTAAGAATCGTTATCTGCTTCCCAGAATCGATGATCTCTTTGATCAAGTACAAGGAGCATGATGGGTTTCGAAGATTGATTTATGATCAGGATATCACCAAATGAAGGTGAAAGATAAAGATAGTTCGAAGACAACTTTTCGGACATGATATGGTCACTACAAGTTTCTCGTCATGCCCTTTGGGTTGACCAACACGCCTGCATCATTTACGGACTTGACGAATCGAGTCTTCAAGTATTACTTAGATCAGTGTATCGTAGTATTCATCGACGATATTCTCATCTCCTTAAAGACGAAGGCAAAGCATGGAGGTCATCTGTGTTTTACTTTGCAGACATTGAGAGACTCTCAACTGTATCTGAAGTTCGGTAAATGTTACTTTTGATTTAATCAAGTCAGTTTTCTGGGCCATATCATTTCCGAAGACAGGTATTACTGTAGATCCTACAAAGATAGAGGCTGTAGTGAAATGGAAGCAGCCACAAACCGTAACTGAGATCCGAGGGAACGTGTGATTATATATGATTTCTGACAGTTAAAAGATCACGAGAAGAACTATCCCACTCATGACTTGAAACTAGCAGTGGTCATCTTTGCATTAAAAATCTAGAGGCACTACCTTTATGGTGAAACCTTCTATATTTTCACTGATCACAAAAGTCTCAAGTATCTCTTTACCCAAAAAGAGTTGAATTTGAGGCAGAGAAGGTGGATGGAGTTTTTAAAAGACTATGACTGTTCTATTCAGTACCATCCCGACAAAGCTAATGTAGTTACTGATGCGCTCATTCGGACGTCATCCGCTCAGCTAGCCCATCTTGTGACACGATTATAGAGATGAAAGTTACTCAATGACATAGTGTCATCTAGTGCCACTCTTAGGGCAACATTAACTGGAGGTTTGCTTGGTACAGTGATGATCCGATCCACACTCTTCGATAGGATCAAAGAACTCCAGATGCATGATGCAGAATGCATACCGAATGATAATGCTTTGCGTCACGAAATTCTTGAAGAGGCTCACAAGTCAACTTATGTTATTCATCCTGGTAGCACAAAAATGTACCAGAATTTAAAGAAGGCATTTTAGTGGAATGGATTGAAGCGAGAAGTGGCAGAACATGTTGCGAAATGTTTGATCTGTCAACAAGTGAAGGTCGAACCCAAGCATCCCGCTGATATGTTATAGCCACTAACCATCCCAAAGTGGAAACATTTCCATGAATTTTATCCTTAGCTTAGCCCATACGCAGAAGGGTTACAAAGTGATTTGGGTGATCGTAGATCATCTCACCAAATCCACACATTTCTTACCCTACAGTACGAAGTATACAATGTCGAAATTGGCCGACGTCTATCTGCGAGAGATAGTCAGACTACATGGGATACCAGTGAGTATCGTGTTAGATCGTGATCCATTATACACCTCAGACCAACGGTCAGACAGAAGGGGTGAATTAGGTAATAGAAGACATGTTAAGGGCGAGCCTGTATGCTGGATTTCCAAGAATCATGGGATAGACACTTACCTCTGATCAAGTTCGCATACAATAACAGCTTCCAGTCGAGCATCGACATGGCACTATTCGAGGCACTGTATGGACATCGATGTAAATCTCCGGTTAACGGGGAAGAAGCTAGTGAATGTCTTCTTTTGGGCCCTGACTTGATCGAAAGTACCAATGCAGTTGTACATGTCATTCGTGAGCGACTGAAGAGTACCCAGAGTTGGTAGAAGAGTTATGTTGATCTCAACCGCATTAGTGTTGATTTTCAGGTACTGAAACACACCTATACTTATCTTTGTTACGTAAATTCAATTTTGTGTATGATATCTCTAACATATACCGTACAGATCGGTGATCACATCTTTATTAAAATATCTCCGATAAAGGGTGTGATGCAATTTGAGAAACGAGGCAAGTTAAGTCCTCGGTTCAACGTTCCCAGTCTTGGGCAGAGTTGGTGAGGTTGACTATCGAGTTGCATTACCTCCACAATTATCCAATGTACACGATGTATTCCACGTGTCTATGCTGAGGAAGTATATCAGTGATCCAACACACGTGTTGGATTATCAACCACTCGATGTCTAGGAAGATTTGACAATGACCGAAGAGCCAGCTCAGATTTTGGATCGTAAAGACCAAATCTTGAGAACAAAATGTACGTCACTCCTATTGGTCCAATAGAAGAATCACGGTTCTCATGAGGCTACTTGGGAACGCGAAGTTGATATTCGTGCTTAGTATCCCTATTTATTTACCTGAGGTAAGCCATTTATTTTTATAGTTATTCCATATGAAATAACAAATTTTTGGTATACATTTATATATATGTCGTTATATATATCAAAGTACAGTAGTTGAGGCAAAACAAATTGTCCTCTACCATATATGCCCTGCTAATGTATAGAAATACCATTGTTTAATTTAAAAATAGTAACACTATATCCACAAATTGGGCTTGAACACTACCTAGTGAGTTAGTTCAATACATTCCCCTCATTAGTTTTGTTTTTGCTTACTCTATAGTACCTAGGTATGTGCGTTATAAGGGAAAACACGTAATAGTAGATTGATTTTCTATTGACTTGTGCCTTGTAATGTTGTATGCCTTCAATTACGTATATAAATTACATGAACTCTAATATTATGACAACAATGTCTCACTTTCTCCGTCTTCGTTTATTTTCGAGGACGAAAATCCCTTAAGTAGGGGAAAGTGTAACAGCTGTCACATATTTATCCTGACAACATCGGGTATTGACTTGAGTAGGGTTAGGCTTGTGCCAAAGACGTGACACAAAGAACTGATTGGTATTTTGATGATGACTGTTAAATAGTGGAGCCTTAGGATAAAAATATTAAAAATATTTTGATCATAGATTAGGTAGAAATTAAAATATTCGGAGCCCTCCTAAGGATAAAAATTTGCATAACACAATTTTAAATAATGCATAGGACTGCTAGGCACTGAGGGGTGTCAATCTTTTGACCCAAAACCCATTAGTGTATGGAGAAATATACCAACCAAGGCCTGATGGCCTTGCCTCGGTACTTGAGGCAAGCAATACAACCTTGCCTCAACCACTTGAGGCAACTAAATTATTTTGGTATATTAGAGATATACCAAAATAAAGCCTATTTTAGCTTATATAGGTATACACCTTCTAAAGGTGTGTGGGACGAGCATGGGATTGCATCCCAAAATAGCTTATAAGCTATTTAATTTCGGATAGCCTCCACGCATGCATGAGTCATTTCGACTCTCATGCACGCAAGCTACTCAAGCCCTACAGGAATTCGCCCGCCTTCTTCTTCTTCCTCCAAATTTTTGCTAAAAATTCTGCTGCATTTTCTGCTGTAATTTCTATAATCCATAGCCAAGAAACAGAGATGCTCACATTCCAATCCCATATCCTCTAATTACTTCAACTACTTGCCATTTAATTCTGCTTAAACCTTGAATTCAAAACCCATAAATTAACCTGCGTTTCATGTACAAGCCTTGCAACAGACATCACTAGACTAGGGAGATTCTCACAGACAGCCACGTGCTTACACACTTACGAGTTCAGCAAACTCAACATCGACATATGTTTGGCGTCATCTCGTTGTAATCACAAGCACACCAAAAGGTATGCCGTAAATAATATACCCAATTTTGGTGCAATATATATATACAATATATTAGCTTTATATGTATACAGAAGAACCAACCAATTGCCTGAATAAAAGAAGCCAAAGCGAAGCGGAAAACACCCTAGCAAGCCAAGCCTGACAAGCTTGCCGCGACAACCTTACATGGTTGCCATGGCAAGGGGCTCAGGCTTGTCGCGGCAAGTATTTTGCATTGACCACTGTTCGGTATATTGGTCATAACTTTTGGCCTAGAACTCCGATTGGCACAATTCTTGATGCGTTGGAAAAGAGACAACGAGCCCTATAACTTTTGTAAAGTAACAAATTCCTGAATCTAACATTTACATGGTTAAAAATTAGTGACAAGTTGCGGCAAGGTGCCTAGCTGAAGGCTTGCCGCGACAACCCTTATGGCTTGCCGAGGCAAGCCTATGTTTGGCTGCTGTGTTTGTTTCAAAGGCCCTTGGCCTGTATTGGGCGTACGTGCAATAACACTACAGTATACTAATCTTGTCAAACATGAAAACATGAATGTGGGGTCTCAGGTGACTCACTCTTCCATTCGGATACTAAATTTCCATATATCCATCATAGGTGCAACTTGGTGCACATACCAAAATACTACAATGACGGTGCATTTTGAATGCTTAGGTGGGTCCACATTGAAGAAAGTATATGTAAGCGTGACGTACATCAAAATAACGATAGGGAGTTTACATTGTTAATTTATATTTTATTTTCGAATTCATCCTTGATTAGCAAGTTATAATTATGCCTATGTTAGTTTGCTTCATATGCTAGTAATAGTTTCAGTTGCTATAAATATGGTAGTTGTGCTAGTTCTGCTGAGGTATACTAAGCTATGATGATCGTAAGATCAACGCCATAAAAGTTCATAAGATGAACTTTGATGCTCGAATCATGCTAGTTCAGCTCGACATAGGATTATTCTATGAATATATGTCAGCATGATAGTTTTTGAAATATAAAGGCAGTTTTAAATGATGATTAGAGATTTATAAGGATGCCAATCAGTTTTGTTAATGAGAAATGCATGTAATAATATCAAGTTGTATAATGAACTCATGTCAGTTGGGATGGATATGATACTAATGAAATCAGTGTTGATTTATGGATAAAGGATTACGCTAAAATATATAGTGATAACGAGATAATGCTAAATCAGTTTAGAGGAATGGTTCTAATTAATGATGATCATGTATTGCTCATGTATAATCATGTATAACAATCATAGATAGAAATAGAGAGTTTTGATATGAAAAATAATGCTACGTTTAATGCTGATATCTGCTTATATGAAATTTGTTCATGATGTTCTTGCATACATTTTAGCATGCATTATTCATGTACTGTTATCTTTGATGTCATGTACACATCTTTATTCTCGTCTTGAAATAAGTGATCCCGCTAACTCGGGAGCTTGATATCTCGTCCAAGTGATCCCGCTAACTCGAGAGCTTGATATCTCGTCCAAGTGATCCCACTAACTCGGGAGCTTAATTTTCTCGGTCCAAGTGATCTCGCTAACTCGAAAGCTTGACAAGTGATCCCACTAACTCAGGAGCTTGATTTTCTTATTTCTTATGTATGTCTTATTTCAGTATGATTTCTGTAATTGTCCAACATGATTCCTTGTCTGTATGAATTCTTGTATTTGTTCAGCATGAATCTGTCAGCATGATATAATATTTGCATGATTTATTTCTTGTTATACTATATGTTGCTAGAATAAATGTTAAATATTGTTAGAATAGATATAAGGTAAGATATAATGTGTTTAGTTGTAATTTATGCATCTAGAAGTGAATTGGAAATCTAACATATAAAGTAGCACTTTAAATTTTCCCGCTGAGCTTTGATGGTAGCTTATCCTACAACTTTATGTCTTAGCTGCAGATATTGCTCAGGATCCTGAGCACGAGGCTGATCCTACCTACCTGTCTGAGGAGGAGGACGAGGAGGAAGGTTCTGCTGAGGACTTCTTTCCTTGAGAGGTTTGAGAGAGAGATATTTGTTTATAAAACATTAGACTTGTATGAACAACAATGTGGTTTGAGATAGTTTACTCCTTCATGTATAAGTTTTCTGTTTATATTTCCTGTTCAGTTTACTGCTTTACCGCTTTAGATAAAGGAATGGATATCATTTGTGCCATATTTCTTTGTATCAGAGTTATTTTAATTCGCTTTCGCAATTGTAAAATTTTGTACACATGCACTTGTCAGAAAGGATCATGTTAGGTGATCTGATGGCGTGACCTTTTTCATTTATGAGAAAGGAAAAAGTCGGGCTGTCATGGGTGGTATACTATTGTGTATCTTCATTAGTTGGTCAGCGAAAGCCGAGTCCACAGCCCGGTGAGTCATAAACTCACATGTTAACAGTTTTGTTTATGTCATTTCAATTCGAAACCTGATTAAATTGAATTACTATCTCATATCAAATCTAACACTGAGATGGAATGATACTGCCTGTTTAGGTTCTATGTATCACACACATGTATATGTAGTGTATTTTCGTAGTTTATATATCAGTGTTTATAGTAATTCTGGTTTTCGGTATATATGGATTGAAAATACCACATATAGTCAAAGTAAAACATGACATAGGAATATTTGCTAGTGAGACATCAGGATCATTGTATAGTCATTAGATACACCCTTGATTTTTACCTCTTATATCTAACCACCATGACCTGATTTACATCTAGGTATATTTTTGAGGACGAAAATCCCTTAAATAGGGGAGAAAGTAACAGATGCCCTGTTAAAACCCACACTAGTGAGGTCACGGGTTCGATAGGACGTGTACCAAAAACAGGACACAAAGGACCTCTCTAAGATAATGGTCAGCATTAATAAAAACGATGTGGTCTGTAGTTTGTACATGGGGTAGGAAACCTTAGTCTTCAATACACTGAATGCTTAAATATGTCTATGCTTAGATACTAGCTTATATTTTCCCAAAACAAGATCTGCCTAACTGATAGTGTGTAAATTGGATCTGTGTAATCCAATTTCATTCCACCTATGCCTCAAATGGCTGATACATGGACACCTAGTGTACTGGCTTAGCAATGAAAGAAAGCCTATTTTAGCTCTTTCATCTTATACGCTGATACCTGTAATAGCATGTAGTGGATGGATATGGGATTCCAGCCTTCTTGCACTAGCATATACATTGCAGAGATGCCTGTGAGAAAGACAACAAGTAAGCCATCTTTGTTTTATCTACTTGTACCATCTTCATTAGTATGGGTTTTATAAGGGAATGTCCCTCACAGCAGTTAATAAGCTACTTATATTGTATTTTGATTACACGACTTGGTGAGTCATCATACAACCCCATGCACGTAAAGTACAGCTGATCCATTATAAGAAAAGCAAGAGAGTCTTCAGCTGCCTATTTTAGAGTTCGTTGTGAACCGACCATGCAGAGACATGAAACCATCGCCATTAAAACCACAACCCTGTCAATTACAACAAAACCTGACGATACTGTCTCATGAGTTCGGATTTTAGTTATCGAGCTCGGTGAACTCCTTTGGCATCGTTGTAACTGCGAGTCGACAAAAAGGTACACAAATAAACCTTACTAAATCAGCATACACTAACTCATCGATTTGTGGTGTCGATGTACCTTAAATCGCATTGGCAGCACAGACGGAGATAGTAGGTGGCGTTGGTGTGCACTGAGGACATAGCATGCTGAAATCATTCACTCGTGCACTCCGGAGCTTCTATGCCTCATGCACATAGATAAATATAATGCTGCTGAATTGCAAATCTTTATATCGACATATATATATATATATCTATCATATATATTTATATACCAGCTACAGATCGATATACAAAGCTATATATATATATATATATATATATATATATATATATATATATATATATAGCACCACAATAGCACACAAAGGCTCAGCAAATAAGAGAAGCAAGGAAGACACCATGGCAAGCAAGGCTTGCCGCGGAAACCTTACAGGATTGCCGCAGCAAGAGCTTCAGCTAGGCTGCTTGCTGCGGCAACCCCCATGCCTTGCCACAACAAGCCTCTGTTGGCTACTGCACATGTGCCTCATGGACCTTGGTCTATTTTTGGGTTGTGTGAGTTAACGAGCTGGAGTATGACCTTTGGTTTTAGCATATGTATCCTAATGATGGCACTAAATTCATATGTATGAAATGACAATATAGGTGCAACTTGGTGCACTAGTTTATGCAATGATCTTCAATGCATAAAGGCAAGTACAAACAAATCCACATAGGATTGTGAACGGTAGGGATTTTACTTTGTTAGAATATATTGAGTTTCCTTATTCTCTGAAAAATTCACAATATTGATCATACCAGAAGTGATTATATAAACCTGATAAAATGAATGTCTCTTCTTTGATGTCTCCAATGTATCCGGTAATTACATAAAACCATAGCCTTTGTGTTTACATGAACTTCATATCAGTATCTATCTCTACATGCATATTAGTATTGTACAAACTTGATATATCCCTATCTGATATAAGATAGTGTTGAAATCAAATGCGGATGACTTATGCTACTTTAGACTACATGCTTGTTTATATGCCTCCTAATGTAGTTCAGTGATCTACAGAATTACTACATGCGTAGATAAGATCTATCTTGCATTGACAATGGCACGCATGCATAGTCATGTCTCGTTCTCTCTGAAATCTTTGCTGTCCTATACACATTTTAAATCAGTTTTGAAGCAAGTGATCCTGCTAACTCGGGAGCTTACTTTGTCTCGGTTCAAGTGATCTCGCTAACTCGGGAGCTTGACAAGTGATCTCGCTAACTCAGGAGCTTGATTGGTCCTGGTGCAAGTGATCCCGCTAACTCGGGAGCTTGATTCTTCTTTTCAGCCTGCACGTGTATCTTGTTTCAGCTTGTTTCTCATACTTGTTACATCATGAGTTAATTTAGCATGTCAGCATGTTATATTATTCGCATAATAAGAAAGTTTTATTCTTTATCATATTTTATAAATCTTGATGAGAATGTGATAAATCATTAATATATGGTAGCAATGTAATATTCTCTGCTGAGCTTTGATGATAGCTCATTCTACGACTTAAATGTCTTAGTTACAGATCCAGATCCCGAGCATGCAGCTGACCCTACGTACGTGTCGGACGAGGAGGAAGGAGACGACGACGAAGAAGACGAGAAGGACGATTTTACGGAAGACTTCTTCCCAAAATAGGTTTGTGGCTTGTGGCTTGAGAGATAGAGAGGTTTGGATTGAGATATTGGATAAACTTGTATGAATTATGCATGGTATTTTGAGATACTTTGTTATGAGATGTATAGGTTTCTTTCCATTGTTTAGATAACGGGTGGCAGTCATCGGTGGAAAGCTATACATTAGATCCGTTATCATTGTATATAGTGTTTGCTAGTGTCTATTTAGATGAATAAAAGTCAGTTATTTTACCATATTATTGCCTGTCAGAGTAAGTATATTGCTTCCACATTTGCATTACTTTGTACAAGAAATGACCCTTTATATGCAAGGATCATATTAGGTGATCCGACGACGCGACGGTTCCAATATACTAAGAAGGGAAATGTCGGGTTGTCAAGTTATAGTTATGCTGATCTTGTATAACTCATGCGTGAAAACCATGAGCAAACTCTTCTACAATTCGATAATTTATATCGAAATCACTACATGCTCCATCAAAGAATTGATTATTTTGAAGAAGCTACGAATATCATGATAGAGCATACGTTTCTGACTGCTGCAACCCCTTACATTGGACGGGCACGAAACTATGTCTCGTAATACACCCGCAATGCAGCAGTACTTGTGCTAGAATTTCAGCAACAAGATGTTGGTCCATCATCAGCTGGTCAGCAACAACCGAGTCCACATCCAAGTGAGTATATATCTCACGTTGATAGCAATTTCACTTCTATGTTTTCAGATGTAGCTAACTCATGTATAGCTAACTCACGTGTATATTAGGCTATGATATAAATTGTTATGAATTTTGTTATTGGATGCTATCTATGTGCCAGCTGATAGTAGTTGGTTTTCTTTGACACACGTGGTATGATCTGGAATAGTAATTCTTGTTATTAATTTTACTGTACCATTCTTATTAATTTTGCTGATTTCACGATGAAACTTTTATCCGTACCTTATGGTATTATTTGGTCAGGTATTGTGTCAGCCTCTCGATGGCTTAGTAGTCGTACCTAGACTTGGAGGAATTGTGTTATGATATGTCACCCCTACTAGGTATTTATGAAAAACATTTGATCTAAGGTTTGAGGTTTATTTTTCCTTCAAACACTTTTATTTTTACAAAATAGCGAATTCTAAGTGTATAAAGGTATATAGACCATAGTTGGTTTACTATATTTTATGTGGTCTCTTGTTTTCTGGTGCATAAAACAGAATATCAGTTATTTATCAGGCCACATAAAATAGCATAGTCATATCGTCTACCCATATCATGAGCATTAAACAGAAATTTCTAAATACAATAATTAATGTACCTTATGGAAAGAAATGAGGGTACTGAGCACGAATATTGGTTTCACGTTCCCAGGTAGCCTCGTGAGACCCGTGGTTCTTCCATTGGATCAAGATGAGTGGGATTCATTTCGTTCGTAAGATTTGATCTCTGCGGTTCAAGATCTGACCTAGTTCCTCAGTCACTAATAAATCTTCCTGAATATCTAATGGTTGATAATCCAACACATGTGTTCGATCGCTAACGTACTTCCTTAGCATAGACACGTGGAATACGTCATGCATGCCAGATAAATGAGGAGGTAATGTAAGTCGATACGCGACCTCTCCTACTCTGCCCAAAACTGGGAATGGTCCGACATAACGAGGAGTTAACTTGACTCGTTTCCCAAATCGCATCATGCCCTTTGTCGGAGATATTTGATGAAGACGTGATCGCCAATCTGAAAATCAACACTTGTTCTTTTAAGATCAGCGTAACTTTTCTGTCGACTTTGAGAACTCTTCAATCGTTCCCGAATAACATGAACAACTGCATTGGTGCTTTCTATCAGGTCAGGGCCCAAAATCAAATGCTCTCCAGCTTCTTCCCAATTAATTGGAGATTTACATCGACGTCCATACAATGCCTCAAATGGTGCCATGCCGATGCTTGAATGGAAGTTGTTATTGTATGCGAATTCGATCAGGGGTAAGTGCTTATCCCATGATCCTTGAAAATCTTAACATATCTTCTATCACCTGATTCACCCACTCCGTCTGCCCGTCGGTCTGAAGATGAAATGCAGTACTGAAGTCTAACTTGGAACCCATACCTTCTTAGAAACTCTGCAAAAATCGCGAAGTATATAAAGGATCACGATTTGACACAATACTTACGGGTATCCCATGTAATCGTACAATCTCCCTCAGATAAATTTCAGCCAATTTCGACGTTGTATATCGTGTACAATAGGGTAAGAAATGCACTGACTTGGTGAGATGATCAATAATCACCCAAATCGCATTATAACCATTCTGAGTATGGGGCAAATCGAGAATAAAATCCATGGAAATATTTTCCCATTTCCACTCTGGAATGGGCAACAGCTGTAACAAACCAACAGGGTGCTTGTGCTCAACCTTTACTTGCTGACAGGTTAAACACTTCACAAAATATTCCGCTACATCGTGTTTTAAGCCGTTCCACCAAAACGTCTTCTTTAGATCCTGGTACATCTTCGTGCTGCCAGGATGAATAACATATGCTGACTTGTGAGCTTCTTCGAGAATTTCTTGAAGTAGGGCACTATCATCCGTACGCATACTCGACCTCGAAACAATAAGGACCCATCGTCCTTGATTGAGAAATTTGGCTGTAGCCAACTCTGTACTCCCTGTTTGATGGAAATAAGCATTACATCCTGCATCTAGAGCTCTTTGATCCTATCAAAAAGTGGAGTTCGGATCATTACTGTAGTAAGTAAACCTCCAGTTGATGTTGCTCGCAGAGTGGCACTCGATAATATGATATCATTGAGTAATTTCTATCTCTGTATCCGTGTCACTAGATGAGATAACTGAGCGAATGATTTACGACTGAGTGCATCAGCTACTACATTGGCTTTGTCGGGATGGTACTGAATAGAACAATCGTAGTCCTTCAAGAATCCCATCCACCTTCTCTGTCTCAAATTCAACTCTTTCTGGTTAAAGAGATATTTGAGACTTGTGATCTGTAAAAATCTCGAAGGTTTCACCATACAGGTAGTGTCTCCAAATTTTTAACACGAAGATGACCGCAGCTAGTTCCAAGTCGTGAGTGGGATAGTTCTTCTCGTGGTCTTTCAACTGACGGGAACCATATGCAATAACATGTTCTCATTGATTCTAAACACATCCTAACCCACTATATGAGGCATCGCTGAAGATGACAAAACCACCACTACCTGATGGTAATGCTAAGACGGGTGCGAAAGTGAGTTTCCTTTTTAATTCTTGGAAACCCTGTTCGCATGCCTCAGTCCATTCGAATTTAACATTCTTTCGAGTGAGCTGCGTGAGTGGTCCAGCAAGCCGTGAAAACCCTTCAACAAAACATCGGTAATAGCTTGCAAGACCTAGAAAACTTCAAATCTTGGTTACTGTCTATGGCTGCTTCCATTGCACTACAGCCTCGATCTTTGTAGGATCAATCGTAATACCTACTTTCGATATAATATGACCCAAGAAACTGACTTGAGTCAACCAGAAATTGCATTTACTGAACTTAGCATATAACTGCGAATTTTGCAATGCCAGACATAGATGGTCTTCATGCTCTGCGTTTGTCTTTGAGTAGATGAGTATATCGTCGATGAATATTACTATACACTGATTGAGATACGGTTTGAAGACTCGATTCATCAAGTCCATAAATGCGGCAGGTGGGTTGGTCAACCCGAAGGGTATGACCAGAAACTCATAGTGACCGTAGCACGTTCGGAACGCTGTCTTAGAAATATCTTCAGCTTTCACCTTCAGCTGGTGATAACCCGATCGTTGATCAAATTTTGAAAAGAATCGCACTCCTTGTAACTGATCAAAGAGATCATCGATTCGAGGGAGCGGATATCTATTCTTGATTGTCAGCTTATTGAGTTGGCAGTAATCAATGCAGAGGCGCATCGAACTGTCTTTCTTCTTTACGAATAACACCGGTGCGCCCCACGGTGACACACTCGGTCGAATAAAGCCTTTATTAAGAAGCTCCTATAACTACTCCTTGAGTTCTCTCAATTCTACCAGTGCCATTCGATACGGCGCCTTTGATACTGGCTCCGTACCCGAAGCTAACTCAATAGAAAATTCCACTTCCCTGTCAGGCGGTAATCTTGGCAACTCATCAGGAAACACATCAGGGAATTCACAGGCAATTGGTACATCTGAAAGTAAAATTTTCTTCGCTTCCTGATCTTTACTTTGAATAAAATCAATATACCCCTGAGCACCATCATCAAGTAATCGTCGTGCTTGAATCGCGGATATCAAAGAAAGATTAGTTGACAGTACCCCATAAAATTTTCCTGATTTCTTCTTTTGCGAGCGAAAATAGACAATCTTCTTTCAACAGTCAACATTCGCATGGTGCTTAAATAGCCAATCCATGCCAAGGATTACGTCGTATCCTTGCATCGGAAGTAAGACCAAGTCGGTTACTGCTTCATATCCCCAGTAGTCCTTGATCCAAATGATAATCGATCGATATACCATATCAGTAGTGAGAAACTGTCCAGTCGGAAGTGTTACGTCTAAAATAAATTTAAGAGGTTCTGAAATACCTCCCAACTTCTTTAATTTTTCAGCAAACTGGGGTATAACAAACGAGTGTGTAGATCCAGGATCTATCAAAACTAGTGCGTCATAACACAAATAAGCATCTTTTGGATATAATTGCAAGATACCTAAGATATACAGACTAGTGTTAGCTAGATTATTTCTAAGTACTGAAATATTAAAGTAACAATATGTCAATATAGCAAATATAGATGGAGTTGTCATAGTTCACTATATGCACCTTATCTATCTAAAAAATTAATTTATGGAAAAGTTTAAAGTAGAAATTAATGGACAAACATACCTTGAATGATATCATTGCAAGTGCATGCATCCCGTGTAGTGATAGCATAAGCTCGGCCTTGTACCATAGGCCATGCAGATCATAACACTGGTCCCGCCTTTACTGCTATTCCGACCATTTCTGGGCATTCTTTGATCCGGTGTCTCATTTTTCCACAATGAAAGCATGCCCCAGATGCTTTCCGGCATTCATCTGTCTTATGTGTCTTCCCACATTTCCCGCAAATCTCTTTTGAAGCAACCAATGAAGCTGTATAGGATCTCGTTCGAGAACCTGTCGGCCGTGCTTACGAAACCCAGATGTACTTCTGGCCGTCCTTGGAAAAGACTAGTCCTGACCACGTGGAATCCTCGGTGGTAATGGGAACGTCGGTGAACCGTAAGGTCGTGCATAAGCTCCTGCAGTCGATTGAAATGCGGCCTGTCCTTGGAATCGTGGTCGTTTATTAATTTGACCGAAACTATAGGATGGAGATGGAGCTTTTCTGGCTTTTTGTTTTTCCTCTCTCCTTTTGAACATGGAATCCACATCTATTTTTGCTATCAGGGCCAATTTCATCACATTGGCATAAGTTGTTGCTTGAAACAATAAAATTCTTTCCTTGATCAAACTTTTGTGTCTTCATCAGCTCAGTGGCCACAAGCAAGGGTGCAAAGCAAGAGAGACGAGTGAATTCTGCTTCATACTCTCTAACTGTCATCTGACCCTGTACTAAGGTCGCAAACCGCACCTCCATCTTGTATCGCTCAGGTGCTGGGAAATATTTTTCACTAAATGCCTCTGTGAACTCTGCCCAAGTCTATGGTACTCCAGGCATTCTCGTTCATTCTACAGACCACCACCATGGCTTTGCCTCACTTTCTAATTTATATGCCGCCTAGCTCACTTTTTTTTCCTCTGTGCAAGTAACTCTTTGCAGCACCTTTTCAATCTGTGTCAACCACTTCTCGGCCTCCAGTGGGTCACGCTGACCATGAAAACTCAACGGTTGAAGTCGAACAAACTCGGTAAAACCCTCGGGGCGTCGAACAGCAAGGATGGCCATGGTGTTGACCATAGCCTCCATCAACTGCGGGATGTGTCTCGCATTTTGCTCAATTCCAGGAGCATTTCCCATCTAAGGAGTATTTACCACTGGCAGAATTTTCACTGGCGGAGTATGCTCAGCAACATTCTCCATCGTCGTTCGGCTTTCTGCGATATGCACATTCTCTCCGCTTCTCGAGGGGGTGTCGTGCTCATAGCCTGCTACTGGAATCACATTTGGCCCAGTGCGATGGGGCAACAGTGGTCTACCCCTACCTCTTCCACGTCGTGGAGGCATCTCAACCTATTGTGATCATGCAATGACTGGACCAGACAACATAAACTCAACCTAACTCTAACTTTTGACCAATTATTAGACATTTTGCCATATATGTACGCCAGAGGTAAGTCTCCAAATGACTTAACCCCGGAGCTTAGATACCACCCGTGACAACCTGACGTTTCCCTACTTAGTCTATTGGAACCGTCGCATCGTCGGATCACCTAATATGATCCTTCATATAAGGGGGCCATAAGTTGTACAAAGTGTTGCAAATGCGGAAGCAATATACTTACTCTAACAGTCAATAATATGGCAAAATAAATTGACTTTTACTTGTCTAAACAGAAACTAGCAAACACTATTACAATGATAACGAATCTGATGTATAGCTTTCCACCGATAACGGCCACCCATCATCTAAACAATGGAAAGAAACCTATACATCCCATAACAAAGTATCGTAAAATACCATACATAATTCATACAAGTTTGTCTAATATCTCTATCCAAACCTCTCTATCTCTCAATCCACAAGCCACAAACCTATTTTGAGAAGAAGAATTCCGCAAAATCGTCCTCCTCATCTTCTTCGTCGTCGTCTCCTTCCTCCTCGCCTGGCACATATGTAGGGTCAGCTGCGTGCTTAGGATCTGGATCTGCAACTAAGACATTTAAGTCATGGAATGAGCTATCATCAAGCTCAGCATAAAACTTTACATTGGTAAGTCATATTTTCATTTACCAATTCACTTCTTGAGCCATAGACTAAAATGGCAGCGTTTATCCACATATAATTATAATCGACACAATTTACTATTATGTATTAAATGATCATGCTGACATGCTGAATACCGACCAAACTTTATGATACAATAGATATAAGAAATCATGTTGAACAAGAAATCCTGTTGACAGAAAATGAGGTTATCAGCAAACAAGACATGTATAGGAAAGAAAACATCAAGCTCCCGAGTTAGCGGGATCACTTGTCAAGCTCCTGAGTTAGCAGGATCACTTGGACTAAGAGAATCAAGCTCCCGAGGTAGTGGGATCACTTGTCAAGCTCCCGAGTTAGCGGGATCACTTGGTGTCAAAACAAAGTAAAAAGGAACCCAAGATAACCAAATATGCTCATGCATGGCATTGTACATGCATGGCATTGTACATTCAAGACCCTTATATCCATTAGTAATACCCATCTGACTAGTATATATCTATCTATCGTAGATATATATATCAAAACTGTATTTTTCTACGTAACATATTGATATATCTATATGATAATGAGCATTATTAACAATTAGCATGAAATGACTATACTGGTCTCATTTTCATTATGCATTTATACTTAGCAGTATCATCATGTGTTCAGCAAAGACATACTGCTATGCTTTATAAAGAAACAACTGCTATGCTTGCTCAAGTTTATAATGATCAGGTCTTATAAAAGTTAGATCTACATGCTACCTCTATTCTATTCAGCATATGTATTTTGTAGGGAATTGTAAGTTCACTTGGTGCATCATTATGTAGAGCTATTCTTTAATAATTAATTTGCAATCGAGATGAGAATGAGTAAACCAAATCTATGTTAACAATGTAAAGTTCCTACTTGTTCACTTGCTTATGTAGGTCTATGTATGTGCCTTATTGCCGTCATGCAGGTAAGATCATGTAAGATCATCGTGTAACGAGTGCACCAAGTTGCACCTATAAGGTATAAGGTATATATCTAGATTTTAATGTAATCACACATTAAAATGGAATCTCAATAATTTTATAAGGTATCTTTGGCTAATACACCCTAATGGTATATGGAACCTAGTTCCTATTTTCTAGTGTATTTGTACTACACTATCACTCGTATATTCTGAACATCAAGCTAGTCAAATTCCATTTGTGTCTTGTGTTTAGACACACGCCTAGCCTGACCCATGCTGAGACCACGTAGTGTCACACGCTGGCAACTGTTACATTCTCCCTTACTTAAGGGAATTTCGTCCTCGAAATAAACATAGACGAGAACGTGCAATCAACAAAATTAATAAGAATGGTGTAGTAAAATTAATAACGAGAATTACTATGCCAAATCATACCACGTGTGTCAAAGAAAACCAACTACTGTCAACTGGCACATAGATAGCATCCAATAACAAAATTCATAACAATTTATATCATAGACTAATATACACGTGAGTTTGCTACATCTGAAAACATAGAAGTAAAATTGCTATCAACGTGAGATATATACTCACCAGGCTGTGGACTCGGTTGTTGCTGACCAACTGATGATGGACCAGCATCTTGTTGCTGAAATTCTTGTTGAAATTCTGGCATGAGTAATGTTGCATTGCGGGTGTATTGCGAGACATAATTTCGCGCCCGCCCAATGTAAGGGGTTGCAGCAGTCGAAAACGTATGCTCCTTCATGATATTTGTAGCTTCTTCAATCTAATCAATTCTTTGATGAAGCATATAGTGATTTCGATATAAATTATCGAATTGTAGAAGAGTTTGCTCATGGTTTTCATGCATGAGCTGTACAAGATCAGCATTGGTGTACGCCCCATGTGACGAGGGAACCGATTCAGTTTGTGTTTGAGTTTGAGGTTGAGGGGGAATGGGGATGCCATGGGTTGGGATGGAAGGTGTAGCTTGTGGAGGTTGTGGAGGAGGACGGATCTGTTGGGCTTGGCAATTTCGCACCGCTTGGTGAGATCTTTAATACACATTTTTCCATATAGCTGGGCTAAAGACCCTCATATTATCAATGCAAACTTCTTCAACCTGAGGGACTTGGTAAAGGACTTGATTGACACTATCATAGTGACCTTCTAAGAGGCGGGTGATCAATCGGGGATATGGGCATGCTGGCATGGGGCTAGAGACGTTACTTTGTAAATGAATATTGCCATATTGCATGCCTTCCCATACCACTTTTGGGGCATTCACCCATTTGTTCTCATGAACAACAAATAAGGCTTGAAAGAGAGTATCACAATGCTCTCTTTCATGTTGCATTAGGTATAAGTTACATTGGAAAACACAGTCAACAAACCACATCTTCTGTGGTAATTGGCTGCAGCGGACTGAAAGGCCTTGGGCAGAAGAGGTCTGCCCATCAGTCATCTTTGTCGTGATGTGATGAAATTTCACATTCTTTTGTCGAGGCATCCGTAGTCCGAGATTGACATCAAAATTTGTACTACAATCCATAGCTTGAGCTATGTCTTGTAAGTTAAAATAAAATTTGCGATTATCAATTTTTGTTTCAAGCTAGCCAACTATTGGTGAAACTTTTAAATTTTGATAAAACAGACGGACCAGGCGTGGATAGAAATGAGTATGGCAGGGCTGGTATAAGGCGTCTAAATGCGCCTGTTCCATGTACCAAATGGACCATGCCGTCTGGTCGTTCGGTGTAAGTAGTGTATCGTCAACGATCCACTTAGGTTCCCCTCGCTTTCGTGTCCCACCATGGGACGGGCTGTTCTCGACCCATGGGTGGATCGATTTGGTCATGGGAAATAGAAGGAGCTTTGCCCTTTGCTTTGGCTGATGCTTTTGGGGGTTTGGATACTCCTGTCTTCCTAGGAGGCATACTTAATTGAATCAAAGTACAAGGAATGAAAATCAGAGATAAGGGTATGGGTTTACCTCACAAGAAGACCAAAAATGTGGATGAAATGCTGAAATAGTAGAGAATGGAGATCTGCCAAATTGAAATCAGTAACATGCATGCAACAGGTTTTGGCTCATTTTTGGAGTGCATGAAGGTAGTATGCCTCGAGAGCTAGAAGAAACAAGGAACCCCACAGGAAAAATAACAGAAAATAGACTAAAAGGGGGTTTCGGACCCACATATGCTCAACAGGGTTGCCGCGGCAACCATCTATACTTGCTGCGACAAGGGGGTCAAATGCATACTGGCCTAGATTTCGATGCCGAGCAGGCTTGGGTTGCATGAGATTGGTATCTAGGTGTATCTAACAGACAAGTGGTTTGTATAAAAATAGTGGTGAAGGTTTTTGAGGTGGATACCAATGTTAAACTATTTAATTTCGATGAAAATGTTATCCGTACCTTATGGTATTGTTCGGCCAGGTACTGTGTTAGACTCTCGGTGGCTTAGTAGTCATACCTAGACTTAGAGGAATTGTATTATGATTTGTCACCCCTACTGGGTGAGATGTCATAATATTTTATCTAAGGTTTGAGGTTTATTTTTCCTTCAAATACTTTTATTTTAACAAAATAGCGAATTCTAAGTGTATAAAGGTATATAGACCATAGTTGGTTTACTATATTTTATGTGGTCTCTTGTTTTCTGGTGCATAAAACAGAATATCATTTATTTATCAGGCCACATAAAATAGCATAGTCATCGTCTAGCCATATCATTAGCATTAAACAAAAATTTCTTAATACAATAATTAATGTACCTTATGGAAAGAAATGAGGGTACTGAGCACAAATATCGGTTTCACGTTCCCAGGTAGCCTCATGAGACCCATGGTTCTTCCATTGGATCAAGACGAGTGGGATTCGTTTCATTCGTAAGATTTGATCTCTGCGGTCCAAGATCTGACCTGGTTCGTCGGTCACTATTAAATCTTCCTGAATAGCTAATGGTTAATAATCTAACACATGTGTTGGATCACTGACGTTCTTCCTTAGCATAGACATGTGGAATATGTCATGCATGCCAGATAAATGTGGAGGTAATGCAAGTCGATACGCGACCTCTCCTACTCTGCCCAAAACTGGGAATGGTCTGACATAATGAAGACTTAACTTGCGTCATTTCCCAAATCGCATCACGCCCTTTGTCAGAGATATTTTGATAAAGACGTGATCGCCAATCTAAAAATCAACATTCGTTCTTTTGAGATCAGCGTAACTTTTTTGCCGACTCTGAGCACTCTTCAATCGTTCCCGAATAACTTGAACAACTGCATTGGTACTTTCTATCAGGTCAGGGCCCAAAATCAAACGCTCTCTAGCTTCTTCCCAATTAATCAGAGATTTTTATCGGCGTCCATACAATGCCTCGAATGGTGCCATGCCGATGCTTGATTGGAAGCTATTATTGTATGCGAATTTGATCAGGGGTAATTGCTTATCCCATGATCCTTGAAAATCTAGCATAAAGGCCCTTAACATACCTTCTTTCACCTGATTCACCCTCTCGGTTTGCCCGTCGGTCTGAGGATGAAACGCAGTACTGAAGTCTAACTTGGAACTCATACCTTCTTGGAAACTCTGCCAAAATTGCGAAGTATATAAAGGATCGCGATCTGACACAATACTTATGGGTATCCCATGTAATCGTACAATCTCCCTCAAATAATTTTCAGCCAATTTCGATGCTGTATATCTCATATAATAGGGTAAGAAATGCGCTGACTTGGTGAGACAATCAATAATCACCCAAATCGCATTGTAACCCTTCTGAGTACGAGGCAAACCGGGAATGAAATCCATAAAATTATTTTCCCATTTCTACTTTGGAATGGATAGTAGCTGTAACAAACCAGCAAGGTGCTTGTGCTCAACCTTTACTTGTTGACAGGTTAAACACTTCGCAACATATTCCGCTACATCGTGTTTTAAGTCGTTCCACCAAAACATCTTCTTTAGATCCTGGTACATCTTCGTGCTGCCAGGATGAATAACATATGCTGGCTTATGAGCTTCTTCGAGAATTTCCTGACGTAGGGCACTATCATCTGGTATGCATACTCGACCTCAAAACAATAAGGACCCATCATCCTTGATTGAGAAATCTGGCTGTAGCCCACTTTGTACTTCCTATCTGATGAAAATAAGCTTTGCATCCTGCATCTGGAGCTCTCTGATCCTATCAAAAAGTGGAGCTCGGATCATTACTGTAGCAAGTAAACCTCCAGTTGATGTTGCTCGCAGAGTGGCACTTGATGATACGATATCATTGAGTAATTTCCATCTCTTTATCCGTGTCACTAGATGAGATAACTGAGCGGATGATTTGCGACTAAGCGCATCAGCTACTACATTGGCTTTGCCAGGATGGTACTGAATAGAACAGTCATAGTCCTTCAAGAATTCCATCCACCTTCTCTGTCTCAAATTCAACTCTTTCTGGGTAAAGAGATATTTAAGACTATTGTGATCTGTAAAAATCTTGAAGGTTTCACCATACAGGTAGTGTCTCCAGATTTTTAACGCGAAAATGACCGTAGCTAGTTCCAAGTCGTGAGTGGGATAGTTCTTCTCGTGGTCTTTCAACTTACGGGAACCATATGCAATAACACGTTCCCATTGATTCTAAACACATCCTAACCCACTGTATGAGGCATCGCTGAACACGGCAAAACTATCCCTTCCTGATGGTAATGCTAAGATGGGTGAGGAAGTGAGTCTCCATTTTAATTCTTGGAAACCCTGTTCGCATGCCTCAATCCATTCGAATTTAACATTCTTTCAAGTGAGCTACATGAGTGGTCCAACAAGCCTAAAAACCCTTCAACAAAACATCGGTAATAGCCTGCGAAGCCTAAAAAACTTTAGATCTTGGTTACTGTCTGTGGCTGCTTCCATTGCACTGCAGCCTCGATCTTTGTAGGATCAACCGTAATACCTACTTCCGATATAATATGACCCAAGAAACTAACTTGAGTCAACCAGAAGTTGCATTTACTGAACTTAGCATATAACTGCAAATTTCGTAATGTTTGCAATGCCAAATGTAGATGATCTTCATGCTCCGGCTTCGTCTTTGAGTAGATGAGTATATCGTCGATGAATTCTATGATACATTGATCGAGATACGGTTTGAAGACTCGATTCATAAAGTCCATAAATGCGGCAGGTGAGTTCATCAACCCAAAGGGCATGATGAGAAACTCATAGTGATCGTAGCGCGTTTGAAAAGCTGTCTTCGAAATATCTTCAGCTTTCACCTAATAGTTTACATTAAAATCCAGATATACTACCCCTAATCGAATTGCCCATGATATAAGTAAATGGGTTCATCAATTTTGTAAAGTCCCACATCGAGTAAACAGAAACTAATAGTATATGGGATCGATTTGGACCGCAGAGCCTCTCAATACCCAGTAATCTTTTATGTGGGCCGTGATGTAAGAGAGCATCACGGCAGACAGGTTCTCGCACGGGATCCTATACAGCTTCATCAATTTCTTCAAAAGAGATTTGCGGGAAATGTGAGAAGACACATAAGACAGATGAATGCCAAAAAGCATCTGGGGCATGCTTTCGTTATGGAAAAATGGGACACCGGATCAAAGAATGCGTGGAAATGGTCGGAATAGTAGCAAAAGCGGGACCAGTGTTACGATCTGCACGACCTACGGTACAAGGCTGAGCTTATGCTGTCACTGCACGAGATGCACGCACTAGCAATGATATCATTCAAGGTATGTTTGTCCATTAATTTCTACGTTAAACTTTTCCATAAGTTATTTTTTTAGATAGAGAAGGTGCATCTAGTGAACTATGAGAACTCCATCTATATTTGCTATATTGACATGTTGTTACTTTAATATTTGAGTACTTAGAAATAATCTAGCTAACACTAGTCTGTATATCTTAGGTATCTTGCAATTATATCCAAAAGATGCATATTTGTGTTATGATGCATGAGTTTTGATAGATCCTGAATCTACACACTCGTTTGTTACACCCAGTTTGCTGAAAAATTAAAGAAGTTGGGAGGTATTCCAGAACCTCTTAACTTTATTTTAGACGTAACACTTCCGACTGGATAGTTTCTCACTATTGTTATGGTATATCGATCGGTTATCGTTTGGATCAAGGACTACTGGGGATATGAAGCAGTAGCCAACTTGATCTTACTTTCGATGCAAGGATACAACGTAATCCTTGGCATGGATTGGTTGTTCAAGCACCATGTGAATGTTGTCTGCAGGAAGAAGATTGTCTCTTTTCACCCGTAAAAGAAGAAATCAGCCAAATTTTATGGGGTACCGTCAACTAATCTTTCTTTGATATCCGCAATTTGAGCATGGCGATTACTTGATGATGGTGCTCAGGGGTGTATTGCTTTTATTCAAAGTAAAGATCAGGAAGCGAAGAAAATTTCACTTTTAGATGTACCAATTGGCTATGAATTCCTTGATGTGTTTCCTGATGAGTTGCCAGGACTACCGCCTGACAGGGAAGTGGAATTTGCTATTGAGTTAGCTCTGGGTACCAAGCCAGTATCAAAGGTGCCGTATCGAATGGCACCAGCAGAATTGAAAGAACTCAAGGATCAGTTGCAGGAGCTTCTTGATAAAGGTTTTATCCGACTGAGTGTGTCACCGTAGGGTGCACCGGTGTTATTTGTAAAGAAGAAAGACGGTTTGAGGCGCCTATGCATTGATTACCGCCAACTCAATAAGCTAGCAATCAAGAATAGATATCTGATCCCTTGAATCGACAATCTCTTTGATCAGTTACAAGGAGCGCGATTCTTTTCAAAAATTGACCTACGATGGGGTTATCACCAGATGAAGGTAAAAGCTGAAGATATTTCGAAGACAGCTTTTTGAACGCGCTACGGTCACTATGTGTTTCTCGTCATGCCCTTCGGGCGAACAAAGAGGTCGTTTGGTCGATTTTACCGATTTCAAGTGGCCCATAAGTTGCCCCTTCAAGTGGCATCTAAAGCCGGCAACACACTTAAATCACACATAAAAAGGCCGCTCAACCTAATTCACGATAGATTCAGCATTAGGTGAAGTTGCTAAGCACAACAAGGCTCTCAAGTATCAAAGTTGAAAGGTTAAAGGCCTTTTTGCAAATAACATTGCCCCCAAAAGGTTCAAAAAAAGTCGCCTATGCTTTAAGTTCTAAGGCCTTTTTAGGTGCCATATGATAGTCGCTCGGTTCACTTTTTCTTCCTTGGTGCAAGTAACTCTTTGCAACACCTTTTCGATCTATGTCAACCACTTCTGGACCTCCAGTGGGTCATGCTGACCATGAAAACTCGACAGTCGAAGTCGAACAAACTCGGTAAAACCCTCGGGATGTCGAACAGTAAACATGGCCATGGTGTTGACCATAGTCTCCATCAGGTGCGGGTTGTGTCCCGCATTTTGCTCAATTCGAGGAGCATTTCTCATCTGAGGAGTATTTACCACTGGCAGAGTATGTTCACCAACATTCTCCATCGTCAGTTGGCTTTCTGCGATATGCACATTCTCTTCGCTTCCTGAGGTGGTGTCGTGCTCATAACCTGCTACTAGAATCGCATTTGGCCCTTCTGAGTACGGGGCAAACTGAGAATGAAATCCATAGAAATATATTCCCATTTCCACTCTAGAATGGGCAGTGGCTGCAACAAACTAGCAGGGTGCTTGTTCTCAACCTTTACTTGTTGACAGGTTAAACACTTCACAGCATATTCCGCTACATCGCATTTTCAGCCGTTCCACCAAAATGTCTCCTTTAGATCTTGGTACATCTTCGTGTTGCCAGGATGAATAATATATGCGGACTTGTGAGCTTCTTCGAGAATTTCCTAACGTAGGGCACTATCATCCGGTACGCATACTCGACCTCAAAACAATAAGGACCCATCATCCTTGATTGAGAAATCTGGTTGTAGCCCACTTTGTACTCCTTGTTTGATGGAAATAAGTTCTGCATCCTGCATCTTGAGCGCTCTGATCCTATAAAAAAGTGGAGCTTGGATCATTACTGTAGCAAGTAAACCTCCAGTTGATGTTGCTCGCAGAGTGGCACTTGATGATACGATATCATTGAGTAATTTCCATCTCTGTATCTGTGTCACTAGATGAGAACATCAATTAAAATAATAAGATACAACTTGGGTTGAACTCTAATATTATGCAAATACTCTGATATAAGATTACTATTTTAATTGTATCTTATGGGTTGAACTCTAATATTATGACAACAATGTCTCACTTTCTCCATCTTCGTTTATTTTCGAGGACGACAATCCCATAAGTAGGGGAGAGTGTAACAGCTGCCACATTTTTATCCTGACAACATCGGGTACTGACTTGAGTAGGGTCAGGCTTGTGCCAAAAACGTGACCCAAAGAACTGATTGGCATTTTGATGATGACTGTTAAATAGTGGAGCCTTAGGATAAAAATATTAAAAATATTTTGATCATAGATTAGGTAGAAATTAAAATATTCAGAGCCCTCCTGAGGATAAAAATTTGCGTAACACAATTTTAAATAATGCATAAGACTACTAGGCACTGAGGGGTGTCAATCTTTTGACCCAAAACCCAATAGTGCATGGAGAAAAATACCAACCAAGGCGTGATGGCCTTGCCTCGGCACTTGAGGCAAGCAATACAACCTTGCCTCAGTCACTTGAGTCAAGCAATACAACCTTGCCTCAGCCACTTGAGGCAACTAAATTATTTTGGTATATTAGAGATATACCAAAATAAAGCCTATTTTGGCTTATATAGGTATACACCATCTAAAGGTGTGTGGGACGATGATGGGATTGCATCCCAAAACAGCTTATAAGCTATTTAATTTCGGATAGCCTCCATGCATGCATGAGTCATTTCGACTCTCATGCTTGCAAGCTACTCAAGCCCTACAAGAACTCGCCAGCCTTCTTCTTCTTCCTCCAAATTTCTGCTAAAAATTCTGCTGCAATTTCTGCTGCAAATTCTGTAATCCATATCCAAGAAACAAAGATGCTCACATTCCAATCCCATATCCTCTTATTACTTCAACTACTTGCAATTTAATTCTGCTTAAACTTTGAATTCAAAACCCATAAATTAACCTATGTTTCAAGCACAAGCTTTGCAACAATCATCGCTGGACTCAGGAGATTCTCGCAGATAGCCACATGCTTACACACTTACGAATTCGGCAAACTCGACACCGACATACGTTCGACATCATCTCGTTGTAATCACAAGCACACCAAAAGGTATTCATATAAGGGGGCCATAAGTTGTACAAAGTGTTGCAAATGTAGAAGCAATATACTTACTCTGACAGTCAATAATATGGAAAAATAAACTGACTTTTACTTGTCTAAACAGAAACTAGCAAACACTATATACAATGATAATGGATCTGATGTATAGCTTTCCACCGATGATGGCCACTCGTCATCTAAACAATGGAAAAAACAAAATAAACTGACTTTTACTCGTTTAAACAGAAACTAGCAAACACTATATACAATGATAGCGAATCTGATGTATAGCTTTCCACCGATGACAGCCACCCGACATCTAAACAATGGAAAGAAACCTATACATCCCATAACAAAGTATCACAAAATACCATACATAATTCATACAAGTTTATAGCAATATCTCTATCCAAACCTCTCTATCTCTCAATCCACAAGCCACAAACCTATTTTTGGAAGAAGTCTTTCGCAAAATCGTCCTCCTCATCTTCTTTGTCGTCGTCTCCTTCCTCCTCATCCGACATGCACGTAGGGTTAGCTGCGTGCGCGGGATCTGAATCTGCAACTAAGACATTTAAGTCATAGAATGAGCTATCATCAAAGCTCAGCAGAAAACTTTACATTGGTAAGTCATATTTTTCATTTACCAATTCACTTCTTGAGGCATATACTAAAATGGCAGCGTTTATCCACATATAATTATAATCGACACAATTTACAATTATGTATTAAATGATCATGCTGACATGCTGAATACCAACCAAACTTTATGGTACAACAGATACAAGGTTCCTCGACGCCACGTGCCAAGATATTGTCCTCTTTGGGTGGCTCTACATGGTCCCACCAGCCGGCCCTGGTCCCACCAGTAGCCCTTTCCCTTCAAGGTTTTGTTTTTGGTATGGGCCGACCCATCACATGGGCCGCCGTACCCACCCAAAACGCGTCTTGCAAGTAAGAGTGTGGCCGTTACTTATCTCCCAGGGTCAACACAACTGTTTACATGATCGGGGACTGTACAATCTCCCCATCTAGTAATTGAGCCGTCCTCGGCTCTGATACCATTTTGTAACGCCACGTGCCAAGATATTGTCCTCTTTGGGTGGCTCCACATGGTCCCACCAACCATCCTTGGTCCCACCAGTATCCCTTTCCCTTCAAGGTTTTATTTTTGGTATGGGCTGACCCATCACATGGGCCACCGTACCCACCCAAAATGAGTAAATGTTTAATTTTACGCCCCTATACTACCCCTGATCAAATTGCACCTACGATATAAGTATATGCAGTTGTTCACCACTATTTTTATACAGACCACTTGTCTATTAGATACACCCAGATACCAATCTCATGCAACCCAAGCCTGCCCAGCATCGAAATATGGGCCAGTATGCATTTGACCCCCTTGTCGCGTCAAGGAAGTGCTGGTCGTGGCAAGTATAGATGGTTACCGCGACAACCCTGCTGAGCATATGTGGGTCCAAAACCCCCTAGGAAAGAAACCTATACATCCCATAGCAAAGTATCACGAAATACCATACATAATTCATTCAAGTTTATCCAATATCTCTATCCAAACCTCTCTATCTCTCAATCCACAAGCCACAAACTTATTTTGGTAAGAAGTCTTCCGCAAAATCGTCCTCCTCGTCTTCTTCGTTGTTGGCTCCTTCCTCCTCGTCTGGCACGTACGTAGGGTCAACTCCGTGCGCAGGTCTGGATCTGCAACTAAGACATTTAAGTTGTAGAATGAGCTATCATCAAAATCAGCAAAAAACTTTACATTGGTAAGTCATATTGTTCATTTACCAATTCACTTTTTGAGGCATATACTAAAATGGCAGCGTTTATCCACATATAATTATAATCAACACAGTTTACTATTATGTATTAAATGACCATGCTGACATGCTGAATACCGACCAAACTTTATGGTACAATAGATACAAGAAATCATGTTGAACAAGAAATCCTACTGACAGAAAATGAGGTTATCAGCAAACAAGACATGTATAGGAAACAAAACATCAAGCTCCTGAGTTAGAGGGATCACTTGCCAAGCTCCTGAGTTAGCAGGATTACTTGGACTAAGAGAATCAAGCTCCCGAGGTAGCAGGATCACTTGTCAAGCTCCCGAGTTAGCGGGATCACTTGCCTATAAGATTTATGCAATCAAGCTCCCGAGTTAGCAGGATCACTTAGTATCAAAATAAAGTAAAAAGGAACCCAAGATAACCAAATATGCTTATGCATGGAATTGTATATGCAAGACCCTTATATCCATTAGTAATACACATCTGACTGGTATATATCTATCTATCATATATATATATATATATATATATATCAAAACTGTAATTTTCTATGTAACATATAGATATATCTATATAAAATGAGCATTATTAACAATCATCATGAAATGACTAAACTGGTCTCTTTTTCATTATGCATTTATACTTAACAGTATTATCATGTGTTCAGCAAAGATATACTGCTATGCTTTATAAAGAAACAACTGCTATGCTTGCTCAAGTTTATAATGATCAGGTCTTATAAAAGTTAGATCTACATGCTACCTCTATTCTATTCAGCATGTGTATTTTGTAGGGAATTGTAAGTTCACTTGGTTCATCACTATGTAAAGCTATTCTTTAACAATTAATTTGCAATCAAGATGAGAATGAGTAAACCAAATCTATGTTAACAATGTAAATTTCCTACCTGTTCACTTGCTTATGTAGTTGTGTGTACATGCCTTCATGTCGTCATGTAGGTAAGATCATGTAAGATCATCGCATAACGAGTGCACCAAGTTGCACCTATAAGGTATAAGGTATATAGCTGGATTTTAATGCAATCACATGGAATATTAGGTTATCCAAGACCCAATATATATGTTGTATACTGTTTACAGACTGGAGAGTCACCGCACGTAGATCAGATATAGATCAAGGGCCTATTAAGCAAAGACCATAGCCAAAACAGCAGCCCACATATGTTGTCGCGGCAAGCCAAAGGGGTGCTGTGGCAAGCCTTCACCTGGTCATCTTGCCGCGGCAAGCCTGAGGTTGGGCACGTTGCCGCAGCAAGCTCAGAAGCTTGTCGCGGCAAGCCTAAGGCTGTGCTTGCCGTGGTCATTATCTGCCCTTCTATTTTTTTATGCTTTTGTGGTTTGGCTTAGCTCTTTATGTATTTATATCTCTATACAAATATATCTACAAGTCAGTAGTCAATTTGGCATGAGATATACCAGCCATGTTCATTGTGGTATGGAAAATCCGGAGTGCACTAGTGAAGTATTTTGTCTCGGTGTTGCCAATTTGATCTCATCGAATTGCCATCATACGAAATTTTAGTCCTTCCTTCTGATGTACAGTCTAAAAGAGCCGGGGTGCAATACTGTGAAGATATTGACTCCGAATTTTCACACCAAGTGTATGATTTAAGGCTGTCGATCCATGTGCATGGACTCGACACCAAGAGCTTACCCTTAATAGTAAATGACTTCTACGTTATACGAACTAATCCACGATGCGTTTGACGACATACCACTTGGTGGCCTCTCCAACATTAGTGGATCATCTACCGAACTCGTGCAACCACATCGGAAAGTCACTATGGAATTTACAGAATGTGTGAAGGAATGCGTTGCATCAAGTGGTGATCTGCTATAGAAATTTTCAAAGTGTGTATTTTGGTTCTATTTATGAAGATGGGAAGACATATAAGGTCTAGCAAGAAGAAAGACGTGTTGTAGCAAGTTTTATAGTGTTTGGGTTTTCCGTTGCATGCATGGAGTCGACAGATGACTCAGGCATGCGTGTAACCAAGAGGGATTCGAACAACTTATCAGCTAATAGTGGCGAACATAGGATATAAGCTGGTACTGGCTTTGTAGTATAGAGGCTGATAAGTTAAAAAAGACAAAAAGATTTCATTCCCATATAAAGCTCAGACACAGCTCAAATGTGTAAGCCCTTTTTTTTAACTGGGTTTGGCTATAGTGTAAAGCCAAAAGCCAAAAGAATTTCATTACCCTAATTAAACGGATTAGTACTACTAAAGCTAAAGCTAAGTAACGAACTAACAAGTAATTACACATAGAGATGAACTAATATATTTAGATAAGATATCATTTTATTCGGTATCTTTGGCTAACACACCCTAATTGTATATGGAACCTGGTTCCTATTTCTAGTGTATTTGTACTACATTATCACTCGTATATTTGAACATCAAGCTAGTCAAATTCCATTTGCGTCTTGTGTTTAGACACAGGCCTAGCCTGACCCGTGTTGATACCACGTAGTGTCACATGCTGGCAACTATTACATTCTCCCTTAAGGGAATTTCCTCCTTGAAAATAAACATAGACGAGAACGTGCAATCAGCAAAATTAATAAGAATGGTACAGTAAAATTAATAACGAGAATTACTATGCCAGATCATACCACGTGTGTCAAAGAAAACCAACTACTATCAACTAGCACATAGATAGCATCCAATAACAAAATTCATAACAATTTATATCATAGACTAATATGCACATGAGTTAGCTATATGTGAGTTAGCTACGTCTGAAAACATAGAAGTAAAATTGCTAGAAATGTGAGATATATACTCACTAGGCTGTGGACTCGGTTGTTGCTGACCAGCTGATGATGGACCAGCATCTTGTTGCTGAAATTCTGGCACGAGTAATGTTGCATTGCGAGTGTATTGCGAGACATAATTTCGCGCCCGCCCAATGTAAGGGGTTGCAATAGTCGGAAACGTATGCCCCATCATGATATTTGTAGCTTCTTCAATATAATCAATTCTTTGATGGAGCATATAGTGATTTAGATATAAATTATCGAATTGTAGAAGAGTTTGCTCATGGTTTTCACGCATGAGCTGTACAAGATCAGCATTGGAGTACGTCCCAAGTGACGAGGGAATCGATTCTTTTTGTGCTTAAGTTTGAGGTTGAGGGGGAATGGGAATGTCGTGGGTTGGGATGGAAAGTGTAGCTTGTGGAGGTTTTAGAGGAGGTAGGATCTGTTGGGCTTGGCGGTTTTGCACATCTTGGTGTAATCTTTGATACACATTTTTCCATATAGTTGGGCTAAAGACCTGCATATTATCAGTGCGGACTTCTTCACCCTGAGGGACTTGGTAAGGGACTTAATTGACACTATCAGAGTGACCTTCTAAGAGGCGGGTGATCAATCGGGGATATGGGCTTGCTGGCATGGGGTTAGAGACGTTACTTTGTAAATGAATATTGGCGTATTGTATGCCTTCCCATACCACTTTTGGGGCATTCACCCATCTGTTCTCATGAACAGCAAATAAGCCTTGTAAGAGAGCATCACGGCGCTCTCCTTCATGTTGCATCGGTTATAAGTTACATCGAAAAACACAGTCAAGAAACCACATCTTCTGTGGTAATTGGCTGCGGCGGACTGAAAGGCCTTGGGCATAAGAGGTCTGCCCATCAATCATCTTTATCACGATGTGATGAAATTTCACATCCTTTTGTCGAGGCATCCGTAGTCTGAAACTGACATCGAAATTTGAACTACAGTCCATAGCTTGAGCCATGTCTTGTAAGTTAAAATAAAATTTGTGATTATCAATTTCAGTTTCAAGCTGGCCAACTACTGGTGACACTTTTAAATGTTGATAAAACAGACGAACCAGACTGGATAGAAATTAGTATGGCAGGGCTGGTATAAGGCGTCTAAACGCGCCTGTTCCATGTACCAAATGGACCATGCCGTCTGGTCATTCGGTGTAAGTAGTGTATTCTCAACGATTCACTCAGATTCCATCACTTTCGCGTCCCACCATGGGACGGGCTGTTCTCGACCCATGGGTGGATCGATTTGGTCATGGGAGGTAGAAGGAGCTTTGCCCTTTGCTTTGGCTGAAGCTTTTGGGGGTTTGGATACTCCTGTCTTCCTAGGAGGAATACTTAATTGAATCAAAGTACAAGGAATGAAAATCAGAGCTAAGGGTATGGGTTTACCTCATAAGAAGACCAAAAATGTGGACAAAATGCTAAAATAGCAGAGAATGGAGAGCTGCCAAGTTGAAATCAGTAACATGCAACAAGTTTTGGCTCGTTTTTGAAGTGCATGAAAGTAGTATGGCTCGGGAGCTAGAAGAAACAAGGAACCCCGCAACAAAAATAATAGAAAACAGACTAAAAGGGGGTTTCAGACCCACATATGCTTAACAGGGTTGCCGTGACAACCATCTATACTTGCCGCGGCCACCACTTCCTTGCAGCGGCAAGGGGGTCAATGCATACTGGCCCAGATTTCGATGCCAGGCAGGCTTGGGTTGCATGAGATTGGTATCTGGGTGTATCTAACAGACAAGTGGTCTGTATAAAAATAGTGGTGAAGGTTTTTGAGGTGTTTTCCAATGTTAAACTATTTAATTTTGATGAAAATTTTATTTGTACCTGATGGTATCATTCAGCGAGGTACTGTGTCAGCCTCTCGATGGCTTAGTAGTCATACCTGGACTTGGAGGAATTGTATTTTGATATGTCACCCCTACTGGGTATTTATGAAAAATATTTGATCTAAGGTTTGAGGTTTATTTTTCCTTCAAATACTTTTATTTTAACAAAATAGTGAATTCTAAGTGTATAAAGGTATATAGACCATAGTTGGTTTACTATATTTTATGTGGTCTCTTGTTTTCGGGTGCATAAAACAGAATATCATTTATTTATCAGGCCACATAAAATAGCATAGTCATATCATCTAGCCATATCATGAGCATTAAACAGAAATTTCTAAATACAATAATTAATGTACCTTATGGAAAGAAATGCGGGTACTGAGCATGAATATCAGTTTCGCGTTCCCAGGTAGCCTCATGAGACCCGTGGTTCTTCCATTGGATCAAGACGAGTGGGATTCGTTTTGTTCGTAAGATTTGATCTCTGCGGTCTAAGATCTGACCTGGTTCGTCAGTCACTGTTAAATCCTCCTAAATATCTAATTGTTGATAATCCAACACATGTGTTCGATCGCTGACGTACTTCCTCAGCATAGACACGTAGAATACGTCATGCATGCCAGATAAATGCCGAGGTAATGCAAGTCGATACGCGACCTCTCCTACTCTGCCCAAAACTGGGAATGGTTTGACATAGCGAGGACTTAACTTGCCTCGTTTCCCAAATTGCATCACACCCTTTGTCGGAGATATTTTGATAAAGACGTGATCGCCAATCTGAAAATCAACACTCGTTCTTTTGAGATCAGCGTAACTTTTCTGCCGACTCTGAGCACTCTTCCATCATTCTCAAATAACGTGAACAACTGCATTGGTGCTTTCTATCAGGTCAGGGCCCAAAATCAAATGCTCTCTAGCTTCTTCCCAATTAATCAGAGATTTACATTAGCGTCCATACAATGTCTCGAATGATGCCATGCCAATGCTTGATTAGAAGCTATTATTGTATGCGAATTCGATCAGAGGTAAGTGCTTATCCCATGATCCTTAAAAATCTAGCATACAGGCCCTTAACATATCTTCTATCACCTGATTCACCCTCTCTATCTGCCCGTCGGTCTGAGGATGAAATGCAGTACTGAAGTCTAACTTGGAACACAGACCTCTTGGAAACTCTGCCAAAATTGCGAAGTATATAAAGGATCGCGATCTGACACAATACCTACGGGTATCCCATGTAATCATACATTCTTCCTCAGATAAATTTCAGCCAATTTCGACGTTGTATATCATGTACAATAGGGTAAGAAATGCGCTGACTTGGTGAGACGATAATCTGGCTGACTCCCGTCTCCAGATTATCATCAAAATACCATACATAATTCATACAAGTTTATCCAATATCTCTATCCAAATCTCTCTCTCTCTCTCAATCCACAAGCCACAAACCTATTTTGGGAAGAAGTCTTCCGCAAAATCGTCCTCCTCGTCTTCTTCGACATCGTCTCCTTCCTCCTCATCCGGCACGTACGTAGGGTCAGTTTCATGCTCGGGATCTGGATATGCAACTAAGACATTTAAGTCATGGAATGAGCTATCATCAAAGCTCGGCAGAAAACTTTACATTGGTAAGTCATGTTTTTCATTTACCAATTCACTTCTTGAGGCATATACTAAAATGGCAGCGTTTATCCACATATAAATATAATCGACAAAATTTACTATTATGTATTAAATGATCATGTTGACATGCTAAATACTGACCAAACTTTATGGTACAATAGTTACAAGAAATCATTTTGAATAAGAAATCCTGCTGACAGAAAATGAGGTTATCAGCAAACAAGACATGTATAGGAAACAAAACATCAAGCTCCCGAGTTAGCGGGATCACTTGTCAAGTTCCTGAGTTAGCAGGATCACTTGGACTAAGAGAATCAAGCTCTTAAGGTAGCGGGATCACTTTTCAAGCTCCTGAGTTCGCAGGATCACTTGCCTACAAGATTTTCACAATCAAGCTCCCAAGTTAGCGGGATCACTTGGTATCAAAACAAAGTAAAAAGGAACCCCAGATAACCAAATATGCTTATGCATGGCATTGTATATGCAAGACCCTTATATCCATTAGTAATACCCATCTGACTGGTATATATCTATCTATCGTAGATATATATATCAAAACTATATTTTTCTATGTAACATATAGATATATCTATATGATAACGAGCATTATTAACAATCAGCATGAAATGACTAAACTGGTCCCTTTTTCATTATGCATTTATACTTAACAGTATCATCATGTGTTCATCAAAGACATACTGCTATGCTTTATAAAGAAACAACTGCTATGCTTGCTCAAGTTTATAATGATTAGGTCTTATAAAAGTTAGATCTACAATAGCATGTGTATTTTGTAGGGAATTGTAGGTTTACATGGTTCAGCACTATGTAAAGCTATTCTTTAATAATTAATTTGCAGTCGAGATGAGAATGAGTAAACCAAATCTATGTTAACAATGTAAAGTTCCTACCTGTTCACTTGCTTATGTAGGTCTGTGTACGTGCCTTCAAGTAGTCATGCAGGTAAGATCATGTAAGATCATCGCGTAACTATTGTACGATTTTCCTCTATGTGACAATGTGCGCTTATGTTATTGTGTGGTGAAAATAAATTGAAGACAAAGTGATATAATAGAATGGATTCAGCACAACCAAAGTAATCCAAGACCTACAAGATTCAGGGTCTATTGTAGCAAGTTTTGATAAGTAAGAGTTTGTCCCTCAGAGAAAATGATTAAAAGCCCAAAATGGGCACTAATAGTAGGCTTCCAGATCTGACAATCCTAAGAGAAGGGAGTTGGGTGTCACGACTACACTCAATTAACACTCATGGAGGAAAATAGAGTGCAGGCCTATCCTAAAGAGACTAAGAAATAAAATGTAGTCCCATCCTAAAGAAATGGTTAAATGAGATGGTGATGGAGTGTGTCAAAAATAAAGTATAAAATTTAGTGAGAAGTAAGCAGGTTGAGCTAGAGTTAATGATGTAGTAATGTAACTCAGATTTAGTCTGTCTCTGCAGTGTTCCTTGCTGAGACGCTATTAAAAACCTCAACAAGGTATAAGCTCTCAGTTTAACCCATGTCATTTGGGGCGCTCTTAGGGCTATACTCTGTCCACTCCAAAGGTCACAGGATATCCGATAGAGTCTATCAAATCCCATTAGTTAAATAAAAAATTCGCTAGTCTGATCTGAGGATCGATAAGTTCCCGCCATGAATACTATTACGACTATGTAATATCAACATACTGAGCTCCCAGATCTGCGCAGACACAGGCTGACATCCATAGGTACTCCAACCTATAGGATCCTAAGTGCTTTGCTAAGGCCAACGGCTCACTAGTGCCCGCAAAAAGGACCATGCAACAGGTTGAATAAGGCCTTAAGCTCACCTGGTCATTTCTACGAACGACCTGCAATGACTCAGCCTCAAATTGTAATTACTATAAGAGATCAGATCTAACATCTGATATCAATTAGGAAAAACAGAGGGGAGCCAGTTACTGTACAAGCGTCCTCACAAGGCTCTAGAAGCTCATGTGTAGGGGAGAAGAATCCTCCTCAAACATGTGGCTAGACAAAACCTTAGGGCTATACTCTATCCACTGTAATGGTCACAGGGTATCCCATTGGTCAATGCATACCTCAGAGGTCTGAAGAAGAACATGTAAACTGCTGTAACCACCATGGTCCACAGGCCTCTGAGTTCCCCAGATCTCTCTACAGATCCAACATTGCTTTCCATGTGTTTATCACACCAAGGGAAATATATGGTAAACAATAGACCTACTAAAAACAAAATGGGCTAGTCCTAAATACATGGATCCTATAGACGTCTAAAGAAGCCATAAGATCTATAGATTTGATTAAGCATTAAAACAAAGATCATTAATAAAAATAAAACTTACAATGAACTGCCCTCTAGGCTGCAACTGGTAAAAAACTGATCATCCACAATCCCAATGTATACAAAAATCTATCACAAAACTGAAACAAAACTAAACCTAACTGAGTAGCCAGCAAGTGCTGAGCTAAGAGAGAAGAAAAATAGGAAAAGAGATGATCAAATCCTAACCTTAGCCTACTAGAGCTCTTAGCCGACAGAGGATGAAGGAAAGATAAATATAATAAGCTCTAAGTGCAGCTTATATACTCTCTGAAAATGGCCTTGGCTCAAAAGGGATTAACCCTAATTTTCTAGCAGACATGGTACTGTTACAACCCTTGGATGTCTGGAGATATGCGTCTCAAAATCCATGCCTCGAGAAGTGTGCCCTAGCCTTGAGAAATTTCCAAAAGGTCCTTGAAGAAAATTGAGAAGTTGGGAGCCTGTGCTTTGCGGGGCTGGTGTTTGCCTTTCGCTCATTTGCGCAGCTACTTTGCCTTCGCGCAGTAGGCTTGGGCTGATGGGAAGGGCTCATTCGCGCAGTAAACCTTTAGTGAGTCGCGCAGTTGCTTTGTGTTGCAGTGCTGTCACGGAGTTGATCTAGAGCGCCAGGCTTTCTCACGCAGTAGAGCTACAGAAGCCCTTTTCTTGCCAAGTACTCGCGCAGATGGTTTTCTGCGCTCGCATAGTAATTTGTAAGGCTCCAGAGTGCGCGAGATTTGCGCGAAAGGAATTTTGGGCGTCTCTCTCATCTAGGGCCACGCGAGAACTCCGTGAGGTGACTTTCAGTTCTTATGCATATGGGCTCGCAGTGTTCTGTGCACGGCTACTTTGAAGCTCGATCATCATGAGAGCTTCGCAAGGGAAGATTCTGAAGGTATTACACCACGAGATCTTCACGATGTCTTTATAGCTCTCCTCTTGACTGCGCAGCATATTTGCACGAGGGCCTCTTCCACTGCATCTGGAGCTTCGCCAGGAAGCTCCTCAACTCTGCAAAGTCTATCTGTTGCTTCTCTAGTGCATTACACTTGCTGCTGTCACAGTTTCCTCCCTTCTTAGCCAACTTCATTCATCTGCTAGACTTTGGTCAATGATGATCAGTAACGATGAGTCACCATGGTAAGCACTACCAACGTGTTCCATCAGGCTTTGGCTCAGCTGTCATCTTCGCTTGTATTCTCTCTCTTTTGGGCCAAAAAGCAAGGATTTTGTATTAAGCTGCACATTTTATTACTAACTGCAAAACAGACTTAACCAATGATTATTAGTGGGTTTCAGGGTCCATCAAAGGCTAGGTTAAGAGGTAAAAAGTGATACTTTTTAGTGAATAACACACCCCCAAAGCTAAGCTTTGCTAGTCCCTGAGCAAAGAAAAAATTAAAAATACTATTCTAAAAAAATTTAAATGCCACTTTCGTAGGGAGCATGGATATATTTAGCATATGTACCAAGCCTTTTAAACCCCTAAGTGATCCCTAGTGGAGGAGTGAAGTCTCCTGAGGGTTTTTAGTGAAGATACCCACAAACTTTTGAATGAAATAGTTAACAAAGGTGCAACATTATCAAGTCAGCTGTCTAGAAACAGAGCATCAGTTCGCCTTTAATTCATTGAAAATGTGAGAAGGTTAAATACATGATATGCACAGACATTTAAACATCATAAACTTCACGTGAGTGCACAACATTTCCCATTAGTTCACAACAAGGGGGACAACACATGTATGCCTGAACTGAGCTCATCATTAATTCAAAAATTAGGTTATAGGCCATGCCCAATATATTCAACATCAGACCCAATGCTCATCATGGCATACTCTCATAAGGGACCTTGAGAGATTCATTTTCTCTCCAACTCAAGAACAGTTATAGCCCCCAAATGGGTCTGTAAGCATGAGCATAGGCAAAGAACTTAAGTCCTGGCATCATTGCCATGTCCTCACCATAGATTGTACAACTCTTTGCCTCTACATGACAGCTCATGGAACTTTGGATCACAAGGTCTTTAGCTAGGTTGTAATGTGGCTTATGAAGTGGGTTATAAAGAATGAAACGTTGAAAAGGGATTCGAAAGAAATCAGTAAGTGAAGGAGGTGGATCATGACTTCACCCACTTGTAGTTTAGTACTTTTCATTTTCTTTCAAATTTTTCAGACTTGAAGTGGCCAGCTTCTCCTCTTCAATTTGATTTTTCCAATGAACTTTTCCTTTTAACTCCTCTCTCAATCCTCTTCATTATTATTTTTCTTTCTTTTCTTATATTTTTTCCTTTCTGTTTTTATTATTTTATTTTTTTGGTAACTTGCCACCTCTTTCCTCAACTGCTACACTGCTCAACTTTAGGTATCTCTTCTCTATTCACCCAATGTTGACCCTATCTTGTCCATCTTCAGCTCCTTCTCCTTTACCTTCTAAATTCTCAGAGTGAGGGTAGGTTTGAATCAGGTCTATAGGTTCAGGTACAAGTACTCAGGTGTATTTTGAAGAAAATTGGGAATTAAGGCTCAACAGGTGTGTGCACAAAGGCAGTTGATTAGGATTTAGTCTGCTTAAGCTCAAACTATCCAAGAGAAGGCCTTGATCCTTTCCTAGGTTTCATGAGTGTTGTCAGCTATTTCAACTTGGAGGTGCCAAATTTCTAGTGAGGGCATTGCCTCAGCCAGTCCTTAGAGCTAAAAGAATTGCCTCAGTCACTCCTCGAAAAAGGTAAGTATGTCCTTACCTTTTTCTCTCTTTGATGGTTCACTCAGTACTGATACAGGTGAGTTTACTTGGTGTTCACATCAAGGAAAAGTTAAAATTTAAAAGATTGTAATGCCTAAAGGTCTGCAAAATTTAAAATTTTGTATTTTTCTGAATTCTTAGGTGAACATGGTTCTATTTCTGTCTTGCTCACTTGAAATTTGCTGCACTTTGGTTAACTATTTCCTTGGCAAAGCTTGCCTGCCACACTCCCAAACCTATGAGGAGCAGTGCCCTCACTGATTCAGAGGGCAATGGTAGTGCAGCAGTGATAAATTTAAAAATTAACAAAAATAGAAACTACAAAAGAGAAAAAGAACACAGAATAAATAACAAGAAAAACAAACAAACAAGCAAGCAAAGATACAGAAAAGTGGACAAACAACAATAAGAAAAGACAGTAAACTGAACAAAATAGAATAAAAAGAAAATTCATTATAATATCTAAGGTATGTATAAGGTAAGAGAAAGTAAACTTCCTAACGACACACTATTTCCTATCTAAAAACATGTACACTATTATGCTATCCATTTAAGGGTTTGCTGGTGCATTTGAAATTTTAAATCTTTTTCCCTTTGTCTTTCTTCTGCTGTACAGGTGGTGCTGAGGGTACTCTTCCAGTTGCTGCAGCTAGGTGCCTCTCAAGGATTGCAGCCTTTTGTTCAGTCAATTCAGCACGGGCAATAATGAGTGCCCTGATCTCTTTGGAGGCAGTCAACCTTTTCTCTAATGAATCAGCTCTTAGCTTTTCTATTGCTGCATTCATTCTCTCTTGGTCAGCACTGAGCTTCTCTTTAGTAGCTGACCTTTCTTGGGCTTTATATAGGTGCCACATCTTCTTCCAGTCCTTCCCAATGTCCCGTAGCAGCTACTCGATATCCCATTTCAGCCGCTGAATCTGTGCTTCATAGTGGTCATTCCTTTAATAACATCCCTCTTGATGTAAGGGTGGGATTGCATTGCATGAAGGACGGTGGAGTATGGAGGACTGCAAAAAGAAGAGGCAAGAATTAAGGGGAGGACCTCACTTGAAGAAGGGCCAACCAAGAATGTCAGGGGGGTGGACTGAGAAGTGGGGTGTGGAGGCTCAGGGTGGGGCTCCAGATCAGATTCTATTTAGGTTGATTAGGAAGAGATGGGTATTAGATCATCCACATCTGTCATAGCATCAGAGGTAGCTATAGCAGGTGGGCTTTCTGGCTTAGGTTCATCCTTAGTTTGGGTGTTGGGATCAGTGAAAGTGAAAAGGGGTGGGGTAGGTAAAGGTGGAGAGGTAGGGATGGTTGGTGAATGTGATGATTGGGGTAAAGTGGCCAAGGTGGAGTGGATGGCTTGTAGGCTGGTTTCAATGTAGGCCTGGTTTTGGAGGGTGAAGGTTATGGAATTAATATATGTTTCTATGGATGAGTGGGTTTGGCTATTGGCCAACATTTGGGACTGGAGGGAAAGTAGGATGTGTAGGATTTGGGGTAGTAAGTTAGGTATGGAAGTGGGTGTGGGTTGTGGTGCTGGTTGGTGCAAATGATGGAGAGGGTGCAGCAGCAGCTGCCACAGCAATGGTGGGGGCTGCTTCTCTCAATAATTCCTTTTTCAGCACCCCATCCATGAATCTGAGGTTGGGGTGCAGATCTATCTTCTGAAACCATGATTCCTCTAGTAAGCTCCCTACCTATCTCTGTAATGGTGGCAGTCAGGGGAGGTCCTAAGCCAAACTTAGGGTCATACCCATCTGGTATCCCTAGTACCCTTGCAATGTCAAACTAGTTAAACAACATTTCAAAATTATCAATCAATACCAGCAGTGTTGGGTTCCCATCATCACCAGTCTTCAACCTCATATTCTGATAAAATAGTCTAACTAATCTTGGGAACACCAGTTGTATTGAGGGTCTCAGCAGTGGCAGCAGAGTTGCCTTAGTCAGATATTCAATGGAGGTAGAGGTCTCTGGTAGGTCCTCAAAATAGACTTTGTCAAAAATAGTCTTAGTCTCCAGCGGGATTGCTTGCACAAAGTCAGATGGGACCTTGAGGTATACATTATTTACTTCCTCCTTAACCTCAGGGGCCAAAAGGGTTACATCCTTGTCCTTTTTCTACTTATTCTTTGATTTTTCAGGGCTCATAGCAGGTGGGTTCTCTCTGGCCCTCTTCTTTGGGGCAAATTTTCTCTTTTCTTTTAAGATTGAAGGGGCAACATCAGGTGAGGGCACCTCAGAGGTCTCCAATGTGGAGGCCTCTGCAATCCTTGTGGATTTCCTAGTGGCCACAGGGTTTCCACTAGGGGCAGGGTTCAACATGGCTGCTAATATATCAATGAATTTTGAACTCTTGACCATAGGTGCTCCAAAGCTCAAAAATAGGGTTCACAGACCTCAGAGAATGCAGATTACTCCCAGTAGGCACAAAAGTAACTCAATTTGTCTTCTCTCTCTCTTTACTAAAGCAATCAAATCACAGAGGGAGAGTTGCAGAGCTTACCCAATGCGAGCTAGGGTTCCACCTAGAAGTGTGCACAGTGGCTTAAATCCCCCCAAATCGTGCTTGAAGTAACCAGGAATAGCTAGGGAGCAAAATGGTAAGAGGAAAAAGCTGTAGGTGGAGTGGCTCAAGCTGTGTAAAGGAAAATAGAAAAAGAGAGGATCGCTTTTGGGTGGAGAGAGTTAGGGCAGAGAGAGAAAATGAAGCAAATGAGGGTTTTTTGCTGAGTTTATAGAGCAAATCCCGTGGTTCGCAGAGTTATCTCATGGCTCTCACGGAGTAGGAATGTCACGCAGATGGCTTTTGAGTCCGCGAAAGGTTCTGTCACTCAGCAGAGCATTTGACATTCAGTGAATCTTGCGGAGTTGGCCACAGTGGCATAAGTGCGCGAGGCATCCTTTTGCTTTAGAAATATACTTCGCACGGTCCTCGCGCAGAACAACACACAAGGCATTCTTTGCACACAAATTCAGTTCATGAGTAAGCAACTCTGAGGCACTTTTCGATTAGGGCTTTGTTCTAGCACGAGGAGCCAAAATATGGCTCATATGAAATCAACCTTCCAACTCAGCGAGATATCATTTCTTGCATAGCCTTCATGCTTTTAACTCAGTGCAACACATTGGTTGGTGCCTTATGTTGTTGTGCCCCCAACCATTATGCATGAGCACCAAGCCTAAAACAGGTGCTTCATTTTACTCATTCAAAATATATGCCCATTTTCAATCAACAGATCATCAACATTGCAGAATCCTAAAATAGTTTTGCAGCTCAATGTCCATGCAAGTCATGATCAGAGTATTTCAGCCATTCATCAACAATCACAGCTGAATCAGATGATACAAAGGCACATGTTTTCATTCACAAACGATAAAAAAATAGACAACGTGAAACAACCAATTCAACAACACACTAAAAAACTCAAATGACAGAATTCTAAAGAACATAATTCAACAAAAACTTTTCATACATATGATACAATTATTACCAAGATTTCGATCACTGGGCACTAGCTTCCTCCTGCGTAGAGGATGTATCACTAATCATGAACTAACCTTTCAGGTTTGTAAGGGGCTCACTAGGCAATTTTCCTTCCTCCCTCCTATTCAGAGCATTGCAGATCTGACCAAACTGGTCCTCAATCTTCTTGATGCTCTGTCCATGAGAATTAACAGTCTGAACCAGGCTCCTCAGATTTTGCATTGAAGCCAGCATCTGCTCTTCAAATGAAGAAGACCTGGGTTGTTGTGTGGGCAGAGCCAACTAGTTAGACTGTGGAGTGGGTAACAGGAAATTTTGCCTTGGTGGGTATCCTTGATTGAACTGGTGTTGGGGTCTGTAAGGAGCTACCATTTGTTGCTGTTGGGGTTGAGGATATGAGTCTTATCTCCACCTCAGATTTAGGTGGTTCCTCCAAGAATATCCAACAGGCAGCTGCCCAAAGGTTTGCGCAACATTGGCTTGCTCCATAATAAAATTTGGGAACTGATTGACAGATGGACAATCATGAATAGAATGTGTGGGAGACTGACATATCAGACATGCCTCCTCCACCTGTGCAACCATACAGGGCTGCATCACATTCATCAATTTGTCAAACTTCAAGCTCAAGTTGTCCACCTTCCTCTCCAGATCACCTTACACCTTTACTTCATATATTCCACCTCTAGGGGTGGCCTCTTTCACCATTTTAGCTGGAATCTGACTATCATTGCATGACAGAGATTCCTGCTGCACGGAATTTTCCCCTATAATGCCAAACAGCTCCCATGCCTCCTCAGCTGTCTTGTGGAGGTAACTACCACCATAGGAAGCATCCACCATATCCCTGCTCTTGGCATTAACACCTTGATAAAACACTTGGATAAGTTACCACATTGAGATTTGGTGGTGGGGGCATTATTTTAACATCTCCTAGAATCTTTCCCAAGCTTCATTAAAATTCTCAGTTGAGGACTGAGTAAATGACAGAATACTAGTCTTCATCTGACTGGTTTTGTTCATGGGGAAAAATTTAGCCAGGAATTTGGTTTGAAGGTCACTCCATGATTGTATGTTGTTGGCAGGGAACTTTGTTAGCCATGTGATGGCTTTATTCTTTAGTGAAAAAGAAAAAAGCCTCAATTTCGTGGCCTCAGGGCCTAAGCCAACAATGTTGAAGGTAGTGCAAAGTGCTAAAAATTGGTCAATATGCTTGTAAGAATCTTTCTTACTAAGCCCATGAAATGAAGGCAGCATACTGATGGTGGAGGATTTACTTTCATAGTTCCCCTCAACAGAGGGAAACTGAATGCATAAGGGAGAGGTGTACTCTCCAGGTACATTGTATTCTTTTAAAGTCCTTTGCCTCTCAGCCATGGTTTCTGCTTCAGTCTCAACCACAGGGCTCTGTGTGGTGTGTCTAGGTCTAAGGATCCTTTCCACCTCCGGATTTGGGGGTTCCAAGTCAGGGTTTAAAGACCTTCTACCGAGCATACACTCACCAGCAGTAATGAAAATGCTTACAAGCACACAAAGAATTTCAAGCAAAAAAAAAAAAATAACAACTACACATATTTACACTTAAAAAAGATAACAGGGGATTCAACATAAATGGCATGAGATTTAGGGGAAAGAAAGTGCAAACAAAGCTAGCTACTCTCCACTTGCAGCTCTAGCTTTTTCCTACTTCTGTTGTCCATTTCTGTAAAATTTCACAAAGAATCAGTAGTACTTTTATTCTAGATTAAACACAGCTACAAAGAATTTGTTAGTCTAAGTTACAATACAACTCAGGTCTACTAAAATGATCAAAATCTCCGGCAGCGGTGCCAAAAACTTGTTGTACAATTTTCCTCGGTGTGACAATGTGTGCTTATGTTATTGTGTGGTGAAAATAAATTGAAGACAAAGTGAAATAAAAGAATGGATTCAACACAATCAAAGTAATCCTAGACCTGCAAGATTCAACGTCTATTGTAGCAAGTTTCGATAAGTAAGAGTTTGTCACACAGAGAAAATGATCAAGAGGCCAAAATGGGCACTAATAGTAGGCCTCCAGATCTGGCTACAGATCTGACAATCCTAAGAGAAGGGAGTTGGGTGTCCAGACTACACTCAATTAACACTTAAGGAGGAAAATAGAGTGCAGGCCTATCCTAAAGAGACTAAGAAATAAAATGTAGCCCTATCCTAAAAAAATGGTTAAATGAGATGGTGATGGAGTGTGTCAAAAATAAAATACAAAAATTGGTGAGAAGTAAGTACATTGAGCAAGAGTTAATGATGCAGCAATGTAACTCAGATTTAGTCTGTCTCTGCAGTGTTCCTTGCTGAGACGCTATTAAAAGTCTCAACAAGGTATAAGCTCCCAGTTTAACCCATGCCATTTGGGGCGCTCTTAGGGTTATACTCTGTCCACTCCAATGGTCACAGGGTATCCGATAGAGTCTGTCAAATCCTATTAGTTAGATCAAAAATTCGCTAGTTTGGTCTAGGGGAGTGGACTGATCAGTTCCCCAGCCACTGAACCGCTCTAGCCATGAATACTATTGCAGCACTATGTAATGCAATGCTATGAGCTCCCCAGATCTGCTCATAGACCTGGCTGACATCCATCAGTATTCCAACCCATCGGATCCTAAGTGCTTTGCTAAGGCCAATGGCTCACTAGTGCCAGTAAAAAAGACCACTCAACAGGTTGAATAAGGCCTTAAGCTCAGCTGGTCATTGCTACGAATGGCCTGCAATGACTCAGCCTCAAACTGTAATTACTATAAGAGATTAGATCTAACATCTGATATCAATTAGGTAAAACAAAGGGGAGCCAGTTACTGTACAAACCTCCTCACAAGGCGTTAGAAGCTCATGTGTAGGGGAGAAAAATCCTCCTCAAGCATGTGGCTGGACATAGCCTTAGGGCTATACTCTGTCCACTCCAATGGTCACAGGGTATCCCATTGGTCTGTCCATACCTCAAAGGTCTGAAGAAGAACATGTGAACTGCTGCAACAACCATGGTCCATAGGCCTTTGAGCTCCCCAGATCTCTCTACAGATCCAGCATTGCTTTCCATGTGTTTATCAAACCAAGGAAAATCAGATCGTAAACAATAGACCTACTAGAAACTGAATGGACTAGTCCCAAATACATGGATCCTATAGACGTCTAAAGAAGCCATAAGATCTATAGATTTGATTAAGAATTAAAATAGCAGATCATTAATAAAAACAAAACTTACAATGAACTGCCCTCTAGGCTACAACTGGTACAAAACTACTCATCCATAGTCCTAATGTATACAAAAACCTATCACAAAACTGAAACAAAGCTAAACCTAACTGCTTATAGGGGGATTAGCCAACAAGTGCTGAGCTAAGAGAGAAGAAAAATAGGAAAAAGAGATGATCAAACCCTAACCCTAGCCTGCTGGAGCTCTCAGCCGATAGAGGATGAAGGAAAGATAAAGATAATAAGCTCTAAGTGCAGCTTATATACTCTCTGAAAACGGCCTTGGCTCAAAAGGGATTAACTCTAATTTCTCTAGTAGAAGTGGCACTATTACAACCCTTGGATGTCTGGAGATATGCGACTCAAAATCTATACCTCGGGAAGTGTGCCCTACCCTTGGGAAATTCCCAAAAGGTCCTTGAAGAAAACTGAGAAGTTGGGAGCCCATGATTCGCTGGGCTGGTGTTTGCCTTTCGCTCATTTGCGCAGCTGCTTTGCCTTCGCAAAGTTGGCTTGGGCTGATGGGAAGGGCTCATTCGCACAGTAAACCTTTAGTGAGTCGTGCAGTTTCTTTGCATTGCAGTACTGTCATGGAGTTGATCTAGAGCACCAGGCTTTCTTGTACAGTAGAGCTATAGAAGCTCTTTTCTTACCAAGTACTTACACAGATGGTTTTCTGCGCTCTCGTAACAATTTGTAAGGCTCCAAAGTGCGCGAGATCTATGCGAATGGAATTCTGGGCATCTCTCTCATCCAAGGCCACGCGAGAACTCCGCGAGGTGACTTTCAGTTCTTATGCATATGGGCTTGTAGTGTTCTATGCACGGCTGCTTTGAGGCTCGATCTCCGCGAGAGCTTCGCGAGGGCAGATTCTGAAGGTATTACACCGCGAGATGTTAGCAATGTCTTTATAGCTCTCCTCTTGATTGCAGGGCATATCTGTGTGAGGGCCTCTTCCACTGCATCTGGAGCTTCACGGGGAAGCTCCTCAACTCTGCTAAATCTATCTGTTGCTGCTCTAGTGCATTGCACTTGCTATTGTCACAGTCTCCTCCCTTCTTAGCCAACTTCATTCATCTGCTAGACTTTGGTCAATGATGATCAGCAACGATGAGTCACCATGATGAGCACTACCAAGGTGTTCCATCAAGCTTTGGCTCAACTGTCATCTTCGCTTATATTCTCTCTCTTTTGGGCCAAAAAGCAAGGATTTTGTATTAAGCTGCACATTTTATTACCAACTACAAAATAGACTTAACCAATGATTATTAGTGGATTTCAGGGTCCATCAAAGGCTAGGTTAAGAGGTGAAAAGTGGTACTTTTCAGTGAATTACAGTAATGAGTGCACCAAGTTGCACCTATAAGGTATAAGGTATATATCTAGATTTTAATGTAATCACATGAAATATTAGGTTATCTGCAACCTAAGATATATGTAGTATACTGTTTACAAACTGGAGAGTCACCACACGTAGATCAGATATAGATCAAGGGCCTGTTAATCAAAGACCATAGCCAAAACAGTAGCCAATAATAACAGACACAATTTTATGTGGGCATCTCAATACCCATAATCAATTGAAAAATTCATCACCACAATTTTATGCTGGTACAATTTTTCAACTGATTTGAGTGGAACTATAGTAACATGAAAGAGAGCGCTTGATGGTCTCTTACAAGCCTTATTTGCTGTTCATGAGAACCTATGGGTGAATGCCCCAAAAGTGCTATGGGAAGGCATGCAATATGCCAATATTCATTTATAAAGTAATGTCTCTAGCCCCATGCCAGCATGCCCATATCCCCGCTTGATCGCCCGCCTCTTAGAAGGTCACTCTGCTAGTGCCAATCAAGTCCCTTACCAAGTTCCTCATGATGAAGAAGTCTGCACTGATAATATGCGGGTTTTTAGCCCAGCACTGATAATATACGAGTGATAGTGTAGTACAAATACACTAGAAATAGGAACCAGGTTCCATAAACCATTAGGGTGTATTAGCCAAAGATACCAAATAAAACAAATGATATCTTATTTAAATATATTAGTTCATCTCTATGTGTAATTACTTGTTAGTTCGTTACTTAGCTTTAGCTTTAGTAGTACTAATCCGTTTAATTAGGGTAATGAAATTCTTTTGGCTTTTGACTTTACACTATAGCCAAACCCAGCTATAAAAAAGGGCTTACACATTTGAGCTATGTTTGAGCTTTATATGGGAATGAAATCTTCTTGTCTTTTATAACTTATCAGCCTCTATACTACAAAGCCAGTGCCAACTTATATCCTATGTTCGCCACTATTAGCTGATAAGTTGTTCGAATCCCTCTTGGTTACACGCATGCATGAGTCATCTGTCGACTCCATGCATGCAACGAGGAACCCAAACACTATAAAACTTGCTACTGCACATCTTTCTTCTTGCTAGACCTTATATGTCTTCCCATCTTCGTAAACAAAACCAAAATACACACTTTGAAAAATTCTATAGCAGACCACCACTTGATGCAACGCATTCCTTCACACGTTCTATAAATTCCATAGCAACTTTCCGATGTGGTTGCACGAGTTCGGGAGATGATCCACTGATATTGGAGAGGCCACCAAGAGGTATGCCATCAAACGCATCATGGATTAGTTTGTATAACGTAGAAGTCATTTACTATTAAGGGTAAGCTCTTGGTGTCGAGTCCATGAACATGGATCGACAGCCTTAAATCATACACTTGGTATGAAAATTAGGAGTCAATATCTTCACAGTATTGCACCCCGGCTTTTTCAGACAGTACATCGGAAGGAAGGACTAAAACTCCGTATGATGGCAATTCGATGAGATCAAATTGGCAACACCGAGACGAAATACTTCACTAGTGCACTCCGGATTTTCCATACCACAATGAATGTGCATGGTATATCTCATGCTAAATTGACTACTGACTTGTAGATATATATGTATAGAGATATAAATACATAAAGAACTAAGCCAAACCACAAAAGCATAAAAAAATAGAAGGGCAGAGAATGATCACGGCAAGCACAGCCTCAGACTTGCCACGGCAAGCTTCTAAGCTTGCCGCGGCAAGGTGTCCAGCTGAAGGCTTGCAGCGAGAAGCTTTTAAGCTTGCCACAACAAGATGACCAACTGAAGGCTTGCCGCGGCAACATATGTGGGCTGCTATTTTGGCTATGGTCTTTGCTTAACAGGCCCTTGATCTATATCTGATCTACGTGCGGTGACTCTCCAGTCTGTAAACAGTATACAACATATATATTGGGTCTCGGATAACCTAATATTCCATGTGATTACATTAAAGTCCAGATATATACCTTACACCTTATAGGTGCAACTTGGTGCACTCGGTACGTGATGATCATACATGATCTTACCTGCATGACGGCATGAAGGCACGTACACAGACCGACATAAGCAAGTGAACAAGTAGGAACTTTACATTGCAAACATAGATTTAGTTTACTCATTCTCATCTCGATTGCAAATTAATTATTAAAGAATAGCTTTACATAGTATTGAACCAAGTGAACTTACAATTCCCTGCAAAATACACATGCTGAATAGAATAGAGGTAGCATGTAGATCTGACTTTTATAAGACCTGATCATTATAAACTTGAGCAAGCATAACAGCTGTTTCTTTATAAAGCATAGCAGTATGTCTTTGCTGAATACATGATGATACTGTTAAGTATAAATGCATAATGAAAAAGAGACTAGTTTAGTCATTTCATGTTGATTGTTAATAATGCTCGTTATCATATAGATATATCTATATGTTACATAGAAAAGTATAGTTTTGATATATATATATATATATATATATATATATATATATATATATATATCCATGATAGATAGATATATACCAGTCGGATGGGTATTACTAATGGTTATAAGGGTCTTGCATATACAATGCCATGCATAAGCATATTTGGTTATCTTGGGTTCCTTTTTACTTTGTTTTGATACCAAGTGATCCCGCTAACTCGGGAGCTTGACAAGTGATCCCGCTACCTCGGGAGCTTGATTCTCTTAGTTTAAGTGATCCTGCTAATTCAGGAGCTTGACAAGTGATCCCGCTAACTCGGGAGCTTGATGTTTTGTTTCCTATACATGTCTTGTTTACTGATAACGTCATTTTCTGTCAGCAGGATTTCTTGTTCAACATGATTTCTTGTATCTGTTGTACCATAAAGTTTGGTGGGTATTCAGCATGTCAGCATGATCATTTAATACATAATAGTAAATTGTGTCAATTATAATTATATGTGGATAAACGCTGCCATTTTCGTATATGCCTCAAGAAGTGAATTGGTAAATGAAAATTATGACTTACCAATGTAAAGTTTTCTGCTGAGCTTTGATGATAGCTCATTCCATGACTTAAATGTCTTAGTTGCAGATCCAGATCCTGAGCACGCAGCTGACCCCATGTACGTGCCGGACGAGGAGGAAGGAGACGACGACGAAGAAGATGAGGAGGACAATTTTGCAGAAGACTTCTTCCCAAAATAGGTTTGTGGCTTATGGATTGAGAGATAGAGAGGTTTGGATAGAGATATTGGATAAACTTGTATGAATTATGTATGGTATTTTGCGATACTTGGTTATGGGATGTATAGGTTTCTTTCCTCCAGTGGGTCATGCTGACCATGAAAACTCGGCGGTCAAAGTCGAAAAAACTCGGTAAAACCCTTGAGGCACCGAACAGCAAGCATGGCCATGTGTTGACCAAAGTCTCCATCAGCTGCGGGTTGTGTCTCGCATTTTCCTCAATTCCAGGAGCATTTCCCATCTGAGGAGTATTTACCACTGGCTGAGTATGCTCGGAAACATTCTCCATCGTCATTCGGCTTTCTGCAATATGCACATTCTCTCCGCTTCCCGAGGCGGTGTCGTGCTCATAGCCTGCCACTGGAATCGCATTTGGTCCAGTGCGATGGGGCAACGGTGGTCTACCCCTACCTCTTCCACGTCGTGGAGGCATCTCAACCTATTGTGATCATGTAATGACTTGATCAGACAACATAAACTCGACCTAACTCCTACTACTGACCAATTACTCATAGAAAATTTTTCATCTAGTGATGACTCTGATATAAGATTGACAAAAATCCTGATTATGTATAGAAACTCAAGGGTCTATTGGGAATTAGGTGGAGCGAGGGATGCTCGACATGTGGTTTTAATGGACATTATCAACAACCGAGGTAGGGAATAAATACGTGCTAGATTTCTCATTTTGCTTCGAATTCTTGCGATTGATGTACTTCGTAAATGTCTAATTTTTCCAAATATACATGTATATATGAAAATCTTGATATGATTTAAATACTAAAAATGTGAAATTATACGTGTTTGCATGTTTTATCATGTGGCATCTTGATACATGATTTCATTGGCTTCATGAACATTTGACTTTTACGTTTCAATTTGATATCACTATCATCTGCTTTGTTTATGTGTTCTTTCCTTGTACCTTGTCGTATCTTTGATTGAGTGACCCTGTTAACGTAGCGCAGGGGCTTGATGATCTCAGTGCAAGTGACCCTGTTAACTTAGCTTAGGGGCTTGACGTTTTGTTTCAAGCGACCTTGTTAATGAAGCTCAAGAGCTTAAACTCTCTTCCCAAGTGACCTTGTTAATGTAGCTTAAGGGCTTGGATTCTTGGCCCAAGCGACCCTGTTAACATAGCTCAGGAGCTTGGTATTTGACCCGTCTTTTGTAAGAACTCTCGATACGCATTCTAATTTAAAATTCTTGATTGAGACATTTGCAAGCACATTATATTCCCTCTCTACTTGACATGCATTAGTTTGAGCATGCTTATTTACAGATCTGAAAATATATGCTTTGATAATATAGTCAAATTCAGGATTTTGTTATTTATGGTAATTATTTTACAGATTTCTCTTATATTTAATTTCATCAAGAATTCATGAATTTGAATATGATAAATGAATGATTTCGCAAATCTTATTCCCTATTGAGCTTGGATGAAGCTCACCTCTCGACTATACGTCACAGGTATATGTGTGGATCAGGATCAGACATCGGGGAAAGGCTTAGGATCCGCGTGCGGAGTTATTTTCTATTTTTGGATATTCGTATAGTACACTGTACTTGTTGATATAATCTTGTGTAGTTGTTTCCACTATTTGGTGAAGGGCCGCCTTCACCGGTATACTTTTTAGGCTTTAATGATAAGAGGAATGTATATTTTAGTTTAGCTTCTCATATTACTCTATAGTATAGCTCAGTTTCCGCTTTGGGCACTTTACTTCTGCACACTTGTAAGCTTACCATTTGGTGAGGGCTCGATCTTTCTGAATTCTTTTTTGGGTAAAGATCGAGTTGTTTGGAAGTGAGAAATACACTTCAATACCATAATAACACTGTAATTCAGATCTCGTGCTCGATTTGACACACAGATTTTTAGGATACAATTAAAATAGTAAGATACAATTGAAATAGTAACTGAGCGGATGATTTGAGCTCAATTATAACCCAAGCCTATGCCGGGTAGGCTTACCCTGGGAGGTAAACAGTTGTCCTGACCCTGGGAGATAACTAACAGCCCCACTCTTACTTACAAGACGCGTTTTGGTTGGGTACGACGGCCTATGTGATGCGTCGGCCCATACCAAAAACAAAACCTTGAAGGGAAAGGGCTACTAGTGGGACCAGAGACGGCTGGTGGGACCATGTGGAGCCACCCAAAGAGGACAATATCTTGACACGTGGCGTCAGGACGTTACAAAATGGTATCAGAGCCGAGGACGGCTCAATTACTAGATGGGGAGATTGTAAAGTCCCACATTGAGTAAACAGTTGTCCTGACCCTGGGAGAAAAGTAACGGCCCCACTCTTACTTGCAAGACACATTTTGGGTGGGTACGACGGCCCATGTGATGGGTCGGCCCCTACCAAAAACAAAATCTTGAAGGGAAAGGGCTACTGGTGGGACCAGGGACGGCTGGTGGGACCATGTGGAGCCACCCAAAGAGGACAATATCTTGGCACATGGTAATCGAAGTACTGGGTGTATCTAACATACATGATACCAATCTTGTCAAGCTCCCGAGTTATATTAGACTGGTACAATTTTTTAACTGACACAATTAATATTAGAAAGTGAGGCAGAGCCATGGTGGCTTTGTATAGCAGTTCTAATGCATTGCTATACAGACTGCCACCATGGCTCTGCCTCACTTTCTAATTTATATGCCACCCAACTCACTTTTTCTTCCTCGGTGCAAGTAACTCTTTGCAGTACCTTTTCAATCTGTGTCAACCACTTCTCAACCTCCAATGGGTCATGCTGACCATGAAAACTCCACTGTCAAAGTCGAGTAAACTCGATAAAACCCTCGGGGCATCAAACAACAAGAGTGGCCATGGTGTTGACCATAGTCTCCATCAGCTGTAGGTTGTGTCCTGCATTTTGCTTAATTCTAGGAGCATTTCCCATCTGAGGAGTATTTACCACTGGCGGAGTATGCTCAGCAACAATCTCCATCATCGTTCAGCTTTCTGTGATATGCACATTCTCTCTGCTTCACGAGGCGGTGTCGTGCTCATAGCCTACTAATAGTGGTGAACATAGGATAGAAGCTGGAACTAGCTTTGTAGTATAGAGGCTGATAAGTTAAAAAGACAAAAAGATTTCACTCCCATATAAAGCTCAGACACAGCTCTATAAGGTCTAGCAGGAAGAAAGATGTGCTGTAGCATGTTTTATAGTGTTTGGGTTCCCTATTGCATGCATGGAGTCGATAGATGACTCATGCAAGCATGTAACCAAGAGGGATTCGAACAACTCATCAGCTAATAGTGGTGAACATAAGATATAAGCAGGTACTGGCTTTGTAGTATAGAGGCTGATAAGTTAAAAAAAGATAAAAAGATTTCATTCCCATATAAAGATCAGACATAGCTCAAATGTGTAAGCCCTTTTTTTTAACTGGGTTTGGCTATAGTGTAAAGCCAAAAGCCAAAAGAATTTTATTACCCTAATTAAACGGATTAGTACTACTAAAGCTAAAGCTAAGTAACGAACTAACAAGTAATTACACATAGAGATGAACTAATATATATAGATAAGATATCATTTGTTTTATTTGGTATCTTTGGCTAATACACCCTAATGGTATATGGAACCTGGTTCCTATTTCTAGCGTATTTGTACTACACTATCACTCGTATATTTTGAACATCAAGCTAGTCAAATTCCATTTGCGTCTTGTGTTTAGACACATGCCTAGCCTGACCCGTGTTGATACCATGTAGTGTCACACTCTGGCAACTGTTACATTCTCCCTTAAGGGATTTTTGTCCTCGAAAATAAACATAGACGAGAACGTGCAATCAGCAAAATTAATAAGAATGGTACAGTAAAATTAATAACGAGAATTACTATGCCAGATCATACCACATGTGTCAAAAAAAACCAACTACTGTCAACTGGCACATAGATACCATCCAATAACAAAATTCATAACAATTTATATCATAGACTAATATACACGTGAGTTAGCTATACGTGAGTTAGCTACATCTAAAAACATAGAAGTAAAATTGCTATCAACGTGAGATATATACTCACCAGGCTGTGGACTCGGTTGTTGTTGACCAACTGATGATGGACCAGCATCTTGTTGCTGAAATTCTTGTTGAAATTCTGGCACGAGTAATGCTACATTGCGGGTGTATTGCAAGACATAATTTCGCGCCCGCCCAATGTAAGGAGTTGCAGCAGTCGAAAACATATGCTCCATCATGATATTTGTAGCTTCTTCAATATAATTAATTCTTTGATGGAGCATATAGTGATTTCGATATAAATTATCGAATTGTAGAAGAGTTTGCTCATGGTTTTTACACATGAGCTGTACAAGATCAGCATTGGTGTACGCCCCATGTGACGAGGGAACCGATTCAGTTTGTGTTTGAGTTTGAGGTTGAGGGGGAATGGGGATGCCATGGGTTGGGATGGAAGGTGTAGCTTGTGGAGGTTGTGGAGGAGGACGGATCTGTTGGGCTTGGCAATTTCGCACCGCTTGGTGAGATCTTTAATACACATTTTTCCATATAGCTGGGCTAAAGACCCTCATATTATCAATGCAAACTTCTTCACCCTGAGGGACTTGGTAAAGGACTTGATTGACACTATCAGAGTGACCTTCTAAGAGGCGGGTGATCAATCGGGGATATGGGCATGATGGCATGGGGCTAGAGACGTTACTTTGTAAATGAATATTGCCATATTGCATGCCTTCCCATACCACTTTTACGGCATTCACCCATCTGTTTTCATGAAGAACAAATAAGGCTTGTAAGAGAGCATCACGACGCTCTCTTTCATGTTGCATCAGGTATAAGTTACATCGGAAAACACAGTCAAGATCTTCTGTGGTAATTGGCTGCGGTGGACTGAAAGGCCTTGCGCAGAAGAGGTCTTTCCATCAATCATCTTTGTCGTGATGTGATGAAATTTCACATTCTTTTGTCGAGGCATCCGTAGTCCGAGACTGACATCGAAATTTGTACTATAATCCATAGCTTGAGCTATGTCTTGTAAGTTAAAATAAAATTTACGATTATCAATTTTTATTTCAAGCTAGCCAACTACTGGTGACACTTTTAAATTTTGATAAAATAGAAGGACCAGACGTGGATAGAAATGACTATGGAAGGGCTGGTATAAGGCGTCTAAACGTGCCTATTCCATATACTGAATGGACCATGTCGTCTGGTCGTTCAGTGTAAGTAGTGTATCATCAATGATCCACTCAGGTTCCCCTCGCTTTTGCGTCCCACCATGGGATGGGCTATTCTTGACCCATGGGTGGATCGATTTTGTCATGGGAGGTAGAAGGGGCTTTGCCCTTTGCTTTGGCTGATGCTTTTGGAGTTTGGATACTCCTGTCTTCTTAGGAGGCATACTTAATTGAATCAAAGTACAAGGAATGAAAATCAGAGCTAAGGGTATGGGTTTACCTCACAAGAAGACCAAAAATGTGGATGAAATGCTAAAATAGCAGAGAATGGAGAGCTGCCAAGTTGAAACCAATAACATGCAACAGGTTTTGGCTTGTTTTTAGAGTGCATGAAGGTAGTATGGCTCGGGAGCTAGAAGAAACAAGGAACCCCACAGCAAAAATAATAGAAAACAGACTAAAAGGGCGTGTCGGACTCACATATGCTCAACAGGGGTGCTTGTCGCGGCAATGGGGACAAATGCTTTTGACTACCCAGTGGGTGTCAGTGACAGTATAAGCTCGGCCTTGTACCGTAGGTTGTGCAGATCGTAACACTGGTCCCGCCTTTGCTACTATTCTGACCATTTTCAGGCATTCTTTGATCCGGTATCCCATTTTTCCACAACGAAAGCATGCCCCACTAACTCGTTCACCCTAATTTGCTGAAAAATTAAAGAAGTTGGGAGGTATTCCAGAACCTCTTAACTTTATTTTAGACATAACACTTCCGACTGGACAGTTTCTCACTACTGATATGGTATATCGATCGGTTATCGTTTGGATCAAGGACTACTGGGGATATGAAGCAGTAGCCGACTTGATCTTATTGTCGATGCAAGGATATGACATAATCCTTGGCATGGATTGGCTATTCAAGCACCATGCGAATGTTGACTGCCGAAAGAAGATTGTCTCTTTTCGCCCGCAAAAGAAGAAATCAACCAAATTTTATGGGGTACCGTCAACTAATCTTTCTTTGATATCTGCGATTCGAGCACGGCGATTACTTGATGATGGTGCTTAGGGGTATATTGCTTTTATTCAAAGTAAAGATCAGGAAGTGAAGAAAATTTCACTTTCAGATGTACCAACTGCCTGTGAATTCCCTGATGTGTTTTCTTATGAGTTGTCAGGATTACCACCTGACATGGAAGTGGAATTTGCTATTGATTTAGGTTCGGGTACCGAGCCAGTACCAAAGGCACCGTATTGAATGGCACCAACAGAATTGAAAGAACTCAAGGAGCAGTTACAGGAGCTTCTTGATAAAGGCTTTATCCGATCGAGTGTGTCACCGTGGGGCGCACTGGTGTTTTTCGTAAAGAAGAAATACGGTTCGATGCGCCTCTGCATTGATTATTGCCAACTCAATAAGCTGACAATCAAGAGTAGATATCCACTCCCTCGAATCTATGATCTCTTTGACCAGTTACAAGGAGTGCGGTTCTTTTCAAATATTGACCTACGATCGGATTATCACCAGATGAAGGTGAAAGCTGAAGATATTTCGAAGACGGCTTTCCGAACATGCTACGGTCACTATGAGTTTCTCGTCATGCCCTTCGGGTTGAGCAACGCACCTGCCACATTTATGGACTTGATGAATCGAGTCTTCAAACCGTATCTCGATCAGTGTATCATAGTATTCATCGACGATATACTCATCTTCTCAAAGACGAAGGCAGAGCATGAAGATCATCTACGTCTGGCATTGCAAACATTACGAAATTCATAGTTATATTCTAATTTTAGTAAATGCGACTTTTGGATGACTCAAGTCAGTTTCCTGGGTCATATTATATCGAAAGTAGGTATTACGATTGATCCTACAAAGATCGAGGCTGTAGTACAATGGAAGCAGCCACAGACAGTAACCGAGATCCAAAGTTTTCTAGGTCTCACAGGCTATTACCGACGTTTTGTTGGGGTTTTCATAGCTTGCTGGACCACTCACGCAGCTCACTCGAAAGAATGTTAAAATCTATAATCATTTACTATTATAAGGTAGGGTAATCTGGCTAACACAGTACCTGGCCGAATAATATGGTCAGGTACGGATAAAATTTTCATTGAAATTAATAGTTTAACATTCGTATACACCTCAAAAACCTTCACCATTATTTTTATACAAACCACTTGTCTGTTTGATACACCCAGATACCAATCACATGCAACCCAAGCCTACTCGGCATCGAAATCTGGGCCAGTATGCATTTGACCCCCTTGTCGCAGCAAGTATAGATATTTAGATAAGATATCATTTATTTTATTTGGTATCTTTGGCTAATACACCCTAATGGTATATGGAGCCTGGTTCCTATTTCTAGTGTATTTGTACTACACTATCACTCATATATTTTGAACATCAAGCTAGTCAAATTCCATTTGCATCTTGTGTTTAGACACACGCCTAGCCTGACCCGTGTTGATACCACGTAGTGTCACATGCTGGCAATTGTTACACCCAATAACAATCGTCAATTGCTCTTGAGAAACCTCTGATATCTAATCTAAAAATAATAATAATAATCTAGTCTAATGATCAAAAGAAAACCCAACCTCAGTCATCAATTGATGCTGAGAATTTCTTTGATGGCTTATTCCTATACCAGGCTCTCTTATTTATAGCTCATAAGGAGTCAATTTACAAAGTTCTAATAAAAGAAACTACTTAAGTAAAAGTATCATAATATAACTCTAATTCCTAATTTTATTCTTCCTTGCTTTTAGATGTTGGATGTGTTCCGGATTTCTTTCCTTAACAGCAGTTGTAGAGTCCTTTTAAGATTCTTCTTCATCAATCTCCCACATCTGTGATTAGCCAAACTTCTAATTAAAGAGTTCTTCTAATTCTGTTCTTGGCGGTGAAATTTCTCACGTGATCAGCAGCAATAGGAAAGCTTCCATAATAGTAATCGTAATTCACGATTATCTTTTTTTCTTCTCTTTCTTAGAAAATCGTAAATCACGATTTTCTATCTTTCATAGCTTACTTCATAGACGATTCTCTAAATTACAATTCTTCGCCTTTCTTCTGTATTGCCTTTTATTCTTTTATCACTTTCTAAAGAATCGTCTTTTGAAGAATCGTAAATTATGATTTCTCATTTTTCTCTTATTTGGCTTCAATATTAGCACTCAATCGTAAAATACGATTTCTCAGCTTTCAGTAGGTGGTGATACGCCTTCTTACGTTAAATCATCTTTTTACTGCTCTTTGAGTTCATTTTGACAAAGATTAACACTTAAGCTCTATTTTGCTATTTTTTCTTAATCTTTGTGCATTGTTAACTTGTTAGTAGCAAACTAAGTCCTAGCATCACTAAGTTAAGCATGATAAAATGGTAAATTATGTGACTGATCAAGCTCCAGCCGAGCTAAAAGGAACTAAAGGAGCAGCTGCAAGGGCTTCTAGACAAAGGGTTTATCTGACATAGTGTTTCTTCTTGGGGAGCACCGATTTTATTTGTCAGAAAGAAGGATGGTTCAATGCGGCTCTGCATCGACTATCGATAGTTAAACAAGTTGACGATTAAGAATCGTTATCCACTCCCGCGAATTGATGACCTCTTTGATCATCTACAAGGAGCAAGGTTCTTTTCAAAGATCGACTTGAGGTCAAGATACCATCAGTTGAAGATCAAGGCTGGGGACATTTCAAAGACACTGTTTCGCATGAGGTATAGTCATTATGAGTTCTTAGTGATGCCATTTGGGCTGACAAATGCATCGACATCATTTATGGACCTGATGAATCGAGTATTCAAACCACACCTTGACAAATCTATGGTTGTTTTTGTAGATGATATCCTCATCTATTCAAAGAGAAGAGAGGAGCATGAGCAACACTTACGGGTATCTCTTCAGACACTCAGAGACTACAAGTTATATGTAAAACTTAGTAAGTGTGAGTTTTGGCTTGAGCAGGTCAGTTTCTTAGGCCATGTCATCTCAGAGACTGGTATCACTATTGATCCAGCCAAAATTGAGTCAATTGTGAACTAGGAATAGTCGAAGACAGTAACAAAGGTCCGTAGTTTCCTTGGTTTGGCAGGATACTATCGACGATTTGTGGAAGGTTTTTTCGAAATCTCAGGGCTGCTTACACAGCTTACAAGAAAGAATGCTAAGTCTGATTGGACAGAGTAATGCGAGTAAAGTTTTCAGGAGCTCAAGAAGCGATTGACTACTGCGTTAGTACTTGCTCTACCTTCAGACAGTGGAGGTTTTGTAGTATATAGTGATGCTTTGTACAGTGGTTTAAATTGTGTGCTTAATCAAGACAAGAGAGTCATTGCTTATGGCTCTAGGCAACTCAAAGACCATGAGAAAAATTATCCGACTCATGACCTTGAGTTAGCGGTGGTGATCTTCGCTCTGAAGATATGGAAGCATTACTTGTATGGGGAAACATTTGATGTATTCACAAATCACAAGAGCCTCAAATATCTCTTCACTCAGAAGGATTTGAACATGAGGCAACGACGTCGGATGGAGTTCCTAAAAGACTATGATTATTTCATTTAGTATCATCTTGGGAAGGCTAACGGTGTGGCATATGCTCTGAGCCGAAAGTCTTCTGCTCAATTGTCACATCTCATTTCGAATGGGCATCGATGGCATTTGCTTGAAGATATGGTATTATGCAACACAAGGTTTGATGTTAAAGGTTCAGGTGCGCTGATGGCTACTATTATAATTCGTCCTACGCTCTTTGAGAACGTCCAGAAGTTACAAATGACTGATGATGATCTTATGGCTATCAGAAGGGATGTGATTAAGGGAAGTAAAACAGATTTCTCCATCAAAGAAGATAGAACATTGCTGTTTCAAGGCTGGGTATGCGTACCAACCAATATTGAGCTTCGAGACACCATATTAGAAGAGGCTCACAAATCTATGTAAGCCATTTATTCTAGAAGTACCAAGATGTATCAGGATTTAAAGAAAAGTTTCTGGTGGAGAGGCTTAAAGAGAGATGTAGCCGAGTACGTGTTGAGATGTTTAGTATGTCAACAGGTCAAGGTTGATCATCGGAATCCAGCTAAATTATTACAACCATTACTGATACCCAAGTAGAAATGGGAGGCCATTTCTATGGACTTCATTCTAGGGTTGCCGAAGACATTAAGGAAAAATAATGCCATCTAAGTCATTGTTGATAGGATGATTAACTCTGCTCATTTACTGCCTTACAGTACGACGTATACCGCGAGCAAACTCATAGAGTTATACCTCAAGGAAATAGTCAGGCTGCATGATATACCGGTCAGTATCGTATCCGATAGAGATCCACTGTACACGTCACAGTTCTGGTAGCGATTTCAGGAAGGGATGGGTTCTAGGCTTGATTTCAGTTGGGCGTTTTATCCTTAGATCGATAGGTAAACTGAGAGGGTGAACCAGATCATCGAAGACATGCTACGTGCTCACATGTTGAATTTCAAATGGTCATAAGACCAACACCTACCTTTGATCGAGTTCGCTTACAATAATAGCTACCAGGCTAGCATTGGTATGACTCCCTATGAACCTTTGTTTGACCGGAGCTATAGGTCTCCACTTAATTGGAAAGAAGTGGGTGAGAAGCATATTTTGGGACCGAAGATCGTGGACAGTACTACCGAAACAGTTCAGTTGATCTGCAAGCGATTGCGAGTAGCTCAAAGTCGCCAAAAGAGTTATGCTGATCTCAAACGACAACATGTTGAGTTTCAGGGGAACGTTCTTTAATTAATCACCTTTCGTTTCCTTTGAATATGTTATAGTAGCTAATACCCTACATTTCATGTAGGGGACAATGTCTTTGTCAGAATCTTGCCTACGAAAGGTGTGATGTGTTTTGGCAAGCGTGGGAAGCTTAGCCTGTGTTATATTAGACCTTTTGAGATATTGGGCTGAGTCGGCGAAGTTGCGTACAAGATTGCTTTGCCACCGCAACTATCCTGCATGCACAATGTATTCCACGTGTCTATGTTGCGGAAGTAGGTCAAGGGCCCGACTCATGTGTTAGATTACCAACCCATTGAACTTCAGGAGGATTTATCACTGGTTGAGGAGCCAGTATAGATCCTAGACTGTACAGAGCTGATTTTGAGGTCTAAGAGGATTCCATTGGTCCTTGTGAAATGGCAGAACCACTCCGCTGAGGAAGCAACTTGGGAGCGCAAAGCTGAGATTCATGACCAGTAACCACACTTATTCGAGTGATGTTCCTCAGTTCTGTAGTCGTTTCATTTTTTTTTGTAATTATTACATATTGTATTGGATACATTCACTTGGGATATACATTTTGGATTAATATGAATATGTTTTGGAGTTCGTAAATTTACTTGTTACCGTAGATAATTGCATGGTCTTATTTCTAAATAAGTTGTCTTTAAATTTTCTTCAATTAACGGATTGGGTTCTCTTGTGCGGTCGGCTTACTTTAGGTTGCATAACCTTTCCAACAACCATCGCATATTGAATTTTCGCAAACGAAAATTTCTGAGGGGAGAATGTAATATTCCAGATATTTTGAACCCCGTGTATGTGTCCGGCATGACGACCGATGTCGCCTTGGGCGTTTAAATAAATAATTTCACAATATGTAAATAAATGGTGTAGAAATAATTAAGATTAGAGCTTGATTAGGCCTTTAGTAGTGAAACCATGCACCGACTCACCGTGTTAAAAAAACAGCTTAACACTGAAACCAAAACCTAAGATAAGTGGATAGAATTTAAGTCATAAATATCAAAGATATTTATTTTTGATATTTGTAGGTTATAAGAGAGGAGAGGTGGGTTGCTTAATGGCTAAGTTTTAGCCATTTGAAAATTTGAAGAGAGAGAGAGAGAACCGAACGCCATTGGAGCACTGTCACCTTTGAACCCTTCTTGTGAGATTTCAACCATGTGATCGCCTACATGCTCCGTACACTTTGTGAAACACTTGATGTCGATCATCGTTTAAGGTTCGTTCTTGTAAATTTCAAGTCATTCAAAGCTTGCTTCATGAACGCTCCATCTTGTTATAGTTAACCGCTCTTTGATGAGGTAGAAATCAATCTGTGATCATAGACGACCTCACCTTTGTGTTCATTGTGATCGATCCTTATGGAATTGCTATAGAAATCTAAAGGTTTCACTCTGAAACCCTTGTTCGGCAACACTTCTCGTAAACCATGAAATCGATCAGTGAAAGGTACGATCGAGTTAAATTTGTGATCTAAATTATAGATGTGTAATTAATATAACCTTATAGGATTGTAAGTGAAAAAGTAGAATAAAATATATTAAAAAAATTAGAGAAAAGCAAGCCTAGGAAAGAATAGCTCGAAAGACTGTTGTTTTTATCAAAATCGATCGATCGAAATGTAAACCGATCGATCGAACTGAAAATCGATCAATCGATTAGGACACAACAGAGGTACCGGTTTTCTGAAGGATCTGATCAATTGAATTTTAAATCGATCGATCGAATTGGAAAATTGATCGATCAAAATGTAAACCGATTGATCGATTTCTGTTGTTTCTGGCTGTTTTTGGTTTTTCTTAGGAAAATTTTTGTGAAACTTTGAGTCTTTGGTTTTTCAACACTATTGACACATTGTATTAATGCGATGTAGGTGAGAGTATGGGAGATCATGGATGATGACATTTGAATCACTTTAATCGGAATCAAAACATTTGGTAGGAGAATCTTAACATCAATTACATTCTATTTTTAATTTGCATGAATATTTTACAATAAATTTGAATACTAAAAATTTGAGTTTTTTGTTTTATTATGATCTTGAAACCTTGCATATGAAATCTGAATCTTGCATCTGAAATGAGAATTCTAATCACTTGAATACTGAAATCCTGAATCTTGAGTCCTGAAACCTGAATCCTGAACTCTGCATTTGAATTATATATTAAAACTTTGCATCTAAAATATGTATTAAAATCTGCATCTGATTTATGTTCACTCGAACGAATCCCTCAATTCTTGAATACTATTCCTGGCGCAAGTGACCCTCATAACGCAGGGGCTTGTTGCATTTCCTGAAAATGATTCATTGAACGACGATGGTTAGGTAGGGGTTCCCATCGATTTTATTTATGCTTCCAAGTTATAAAGATTTGGAAGGTTGATTTAAGTTACAAATTTAAGTCATTTAATATAAGTTGCATGCATAAGTTAAGACTGAGCCAGAATCTAGATTAATTTGAAAACATGATCTGTTTACATCTGGTTTAAGAATTTATTTTGAAACTTCATATATGAAACTGCATCTGACCATGGTATTTGACATCCAGTTATCTATTCTATTTTGAATATCTGATTTGAAAACTGTCTATTCGAATATGATTTGAAAACTATGTTAATTAAGATATAATGTGAATGAGTTTTATTTCTTCTACGGAGCTTTGTTGGTTAGCTCACTCTAACTATACGTCACAGGTACTGATTTGATTTCTGAGGATCCTGAGCTTGAGGACTCTGACTACATTCTAGAGGACGAATCTGATATTCCTCTTGACGAGTTCTTTCCCTGATTTGGGACTCAATCTTTTTTTGGATATTTTTGACGACTAGATACTTAGCTTGGTACGTCCAACCTGTTTGATTTATGTTTTGAATCATGTAATTATCATACATTATATTTTTGTGAACTATGTTTCGGTGATGGTCGGCCATCATCGGTGGTTCGTTTCGGTTCTTTTGTCCACGTGTTTTGACATGGAATTAGAACCATTTTTTTGTCTTGTATTTTGTATAAAAATGAAGCTTCCTTCTGTTATACTTTGATATTTGCTCGTGTTCTGTCCGGCTCATCGAATTATCAATAGGTTTGCGAGTTGGCCTTCCGGATATTTCAGATACGGGAAAGTCGGGTCATCACAATTCCTCAAATGTTCAATTGAGCGACATTGGTTAGGGATTCCCATCGAAAAATATGTGTCTCCTAATGCTATATTATGCTTGGGAGAATTTAAGTTATTGTTTTAAGTTATGCATGAGATGATAAGGTGCATGTGAAATACGTATGTGAGCAAGAAATCAGACAACACTTGAAAACCACAAATTTTACGGTTGTGATTTATGTAACACACCATAGTAGACTATTGAAATTTCTTTGAGATTCCGTCTTGATCTAAATTCTAATTATTTTCGTGAAACTCCGTTTTTGAATTATCTTTTAATTTTATCATTGAATCTATGCTTCTATATGATGAAATTTACATTGAGCTTTCTCTTACTGAGCATAGACTGTTAGCTCACCCCGATTATACTTCACAGGTGTAGATCTGGAACAAGTACCGGAGAAAAGAACAGGATCTCAAGTTTGGGAAATTTTATCCTAGGTACTAGCGTTGGGCTAGGAGCGCTTTGGGTTTAGTTTGTGTACTTTTGGACTTGGATTTGGTACGTTCTATAATCAGATACAATGACACTGTTAGTTTTGTGAATATGTTTTGTAAGCCACTAATTTGGTGATGGTCGGCCATCACCGGTGGTTTCTTTTAGGCCTTTTTATTTAGTTGTTATGTTTAAAAGGAAACCTTTAGTTTGCCATGTGCAACCTTGCTTTGACTCTACATTTTGTAGGTGTACCAAGAAATTTCTGTATTCGGATTGTGAAGTGCGATCTGACGGTCCGGGTTTTCCCATTTGGATTTGGTATAAAGAAGTATATATATATATATATATATATATATATTAGGAAAATGTGTTGGGAAAATTCGGGTTGTCACATAACCCAAGAGAAACTGCCCAATTACGGAGTGTAGTTGCAACTCGGTCGTTGCGGGTCACTCGAGCGACTTAGGCCAGACAGTTTGCTCCATGTGAATGTGCACTGGTCGCTCGAGCAATAATCAAACTCGTTCAAGTGACTTTCACCTGAAAGTTTGCCTTTGTCTGAGTGCTCACCTCGCTCAAGCGACAACCAAGTTCGCTCGAGTGATCTTACCAAGTTAGAGCCAAACTGTAACATGAACGATATACGACCCACCTAGTTGCCAAAGGCTTTCATCAATAACTCGGGGTTGACTATACAGACATGTTTAGCCCTGTAGTGAAACATACTACCATACGCGTGATTTTCTCTCTTGCAAACGTAACTAGTACACATTCATTCATTCATTCATTGTAGGCTAATTGACCATTACATCGTATCACATTCATGCTTACGTGTATTTTCCTCCTAGTGTGATATATGTTGATTGGACTGGTAGACTACTGGTAGACCCGGTGATATATAGTCAATTACGTACTGGATTTTGTCTGGTATGAATGGGAAGCTTACGCTTATTCATAAGGATGCATATAATGTCTCATATATAGGAAAACTAATTAACCCAGTCTGAGTACTAAGAAGATAATGAAAATCAAGATAATTAGGAGATTTAGGTGAGGTGCATGCATGGTAAGCTCCCCTGGATAATAATGTGGGAAATTTGGTTGTGTCAAAATAAGGGTCCATATGGTGAGCCTTCAATTTTCCTGCATGTGTTTGATAACTTGGAATTCAACTCTTGGAAGTAATTAGCAATTCCATGCTCACTTCCTTAGACTTGGATTCCCTTGAAAATGGCACTTCTCTTGTTTAGGTATATTGTGTGTATTGTGTGGGAAGTGACAATTACATTTTCCCTATTTGATTAGACTATCACGGAAATAAATTTCTATGGGATTGAAAAATATTAAATTTTAAGATACATCATTTTGATTAATTATTTCCCAATAATCCCTATTTTGCCCCGTAAAATTGGCACTTCCGCTATTTCATGAGTGAAACTGATTTTAGTTGTGATGGAATTGGTGGCTGGAAGTGAATACCAATTGTGGACCCCACGTCAACTCACTTCCATTCCCTTAAATTCTAATCAAACAAAAAAAATGTGGAATTGGAAAATTCAATTCCTTGCTAGAATTGCCACTTCCACCTTATCAAAGACACCTTTTAGGCCTCATTCAGGTGTTTCCTGGTTTTTCCCAGAAAAGCTCGGATTCTTGAACACTCAGATTCTTGGCAGATTCGTAGCAGACTCAGTTTCCTGGCTTTGTCTATATGCATTCTTAAGTTACTCAGATTCCTGACTTTTCTTACAAAAGATGAAAATCCTTTGTTTTTAAGTTCCTCTCAGAAAATCCTCAGATTCAATTCAATCAGTGGTTATGCTATGACCGTAGAAACATGATCTAATCATCTGTTTATGTGTCTTACTCGAATTTTTCTCAAAATTTACTAGCACCCAATCGAGATAAAGCTGAACATATTTGACAGAGTCTTTTTCTAAATCTGATTTAATGGCCAAAAAAATATTAAAAGGTTTTTTTTTACGAGAATAAAATGAATAAAAGGAATAAGGTACCTCTATTTACACCAAACAAAAATCTAAAATACCCACCTAGCAAGTAGCAACACTTCGAGATGATTTGATTGATGGGTAGGCGTTGGCTATGAGAATTTCGGTGCAAAACTATTTTTATTTTCCTTATAGCTGATGGGAGCAGCTATTTGCACATGTTTTTAGAGTAATGTACCACACAATTTTTATTGGACAAGAACCATTGACTGATCTGAATCAGACGATGGAGATTGTTTTTTGTTCCAATCTTCCTCACAATAGATCTTAAGATCATGGAACTCCTATTAGACGACCAAATGTTGATTTAACATAACACATCCCTAAAAAGTGACCTTGATTATAGAAACAGGAGTTGACCAAATCTTTTTGGAGATGTGTGCTATGTGAAATCAACATCTGGCAGTCTGATGGATATCCATGATCTTAAGATCTATCTTGGGGAAGACTAAAACAAAAAAACATTTTAGTCATCTAATTCAAATCAGGTTCTCGTCCAAGAAAAGTTGTGTGGTACTTACTCCAAAAATGGGTGTAAATAGCCGCTCCCAGAGCTGATATGTTGTACATCTCACTAATACAAGATTTAAATATAATCCGCCAATACTTAGAATTTCCTCTAACTAAATATAAATGCAAATTAAAAGTCAAGATCATATCTTTGTTGTGAGGAAAGTGAAGGAGGAATCGCTCATTATCATAAATAAAAAATAAGAAAATATTATACAAAGAAAAATAAATTGTGATAATCAGAGAGAGAGAGAGAAGAATATATGTAAGCTGCCCTTGAAGCATCTCCGTGTCAATGAGTTTAGGTTCCAGGCAGCCGGCCCTGACATTTTGGGGGCCCAAGGCAAGTTCCTAAAATGGGGGCCCTATTTCATATTACTTTATAATATATAAAAAATTCGCCAAATTTTTTTTTTGACAAATAAAATAATACTCATTCTATTTTACTATATAGAATTTGAAAATGTAATTAAGAATTTAATACAAGTAAATATCAAAAGAAAATGTAATACAAAAAGAAAGTGCAATACTCATAAATGCAATACTAAAAAAATTCATTTAAACATTTCTCTTCTCGCATTTTTAGCGGTAAAGTCACTGATTAACGTTGTATAGTCAATATTATCCACCATATCATTTTCAATAGATAACATAGCTAATCCATTTAATCTTTCTTGTGACATCATTGATCGAAGATATGATTTGATCAACTTTAATTTGGAAAAACTTCTTTCACCAGAGGCAACTATAATTGGTATAGTCAGCAATATCCTATAAGCAATCCGGACATTTGAGTAACAACCTTTCATTTGCTTCAAATAATTTAGCACTTCAATCGGCGTTTTCACTTCTTTCGGCAAAGTATCTTTCAAGACTTTCAATTCTGAAGATAAATCTAGCCCATCAATATCAATATATTGTTCGTGTTTGAGAACATGTTCAAGATTTACGTAAAAAGTCTTCAAACATTCTTCACTGACCGAACCTAACTTCTTCAAATCAAACAAAAGTCCAAAATGTTGCTCATATATTTTAAATTGTTCAAACCTATGCTCAATTGATGGAAGGCTTTGATCAATAATATAAGTGAAGTAATTAATTCTGAAAGATTCTTCAGCTGACTGTGCCACTTCTTCACTTGCATCCTCATCAAACTGCCTCTTTCTTCGAACAATGCATTTTTTACGAAAATATAGGCTCGATCCTCATTTCAGTCGCAACTTCCTTAGCTTCAGTTAGGGCCTTCGCGAACCCACTTTCTCTATATCTTTTAAAATAGGTAATGAGTCCTTCTAACTGTTGGATAGTAATATTAATATTCATACTTTCTTGTTGAAGAAACTTGCTAACAATATTTACAGCAAACAATACATTGTGCCAAATAATCATAGCTAGTAAGAACTCATAACTCAAGTTCATTTGTTGCGAGAGATTGTTCTTCACTAGAAATTTTGTAGTCATTTTCATAAGTAGACTCTGCCAGGATAAGTAGAGCATCTCTTATTTCTAAAGCTTGATAACTTTATTGTTTTAACACTTTGAACCTGACTCTCCCAACGTATTTGTGATAACCCCTTAACTGTAAAACCTTTCACATTATCAGTTAAAATTTGTCACTGCTTTGTAGAAGATGAAAAGAGTGTGTATATATGTTGCACTACGCCAAAAAATGATGAAGCTTTAGAACAAGAGTTCGCCATGTCAGAAAGTGCAAGGTTTAGACTATGACAACCACATGGAGTGTAAAATGCTCTAGGATTTATTTCAAGCAATTTTTTTGTACACCTTTGTATTTTTCTTTCATATTGGATTCATTATCATATGCTTATCCTCTTTTATCATCAATATTGAGTTCAAGAGTTTTCGAAACTTCTACAAAAATATTAAAAAGCCCTTGTCCAGAAGTATCACTGACTTTCAAGAATTCTAGAAAAAACTCTTTCACTGTATTTGACTTGGGGACTCATCAACACATCTTATGACAAGAGACATTTGCTCTACATGGCTAATATCTAGAGGGCAATCAAATATTATCGAATAGTATTTCAATGTTTTGATTTTCTGAATAATCATACTTTTGATTGTATCTCCCATCATTTATATCAACTCATTCTGAATTTTATGACTTAGATAATAATAATGGATTTCTTTATTTTAAACTCGTCGAAGGTGCTCTTACATTATTGGATAAAATTCAGCTATCATTTCAGCTATACCCAAAAAAATTTTATTCCCCTCTTGATAAATCTTTTCACTATCCTCTCGGAATGCTATATTCCTGGATGCAAGAATCTCCACGATGGAAACAATCTTTATTAATATATGCCTCCAATGCTCTTCCTCTTTCTTTATTTTTTCTTGGACCCCTTGATCAATTGTCTCATTCTTTTTCAATCTCAAACTCAACTCAATCCGTCTGTTTATGCTTGTAATATGTTCGCTAGTCCTTTCATGACTTTTCAATCTTTCGCTTATATTCTTCCAATCATTGAATCCTTCTTTAGCCAATTGAGTAGTCATTCCTTTAGTGAAAAATAACTTGTAACTGAAACAATAAACTCTGTGGCTAGTATTTGAATATACTAACCATTTTGTATCATACTTTTCTCCATTTGCTAATCATCGCATGTAATGAGAGGACGAAAACTTCCTACCATAAATATTTCTCAAAAATTTCTTATTCTCATTATTCTCAAAGGACCCTTCTCTACTAAGAAGTCTCTAAGACTCTGTTGGACATTGTTCCAATTGTTCGGATCATATATTTAATAGTTAACATTTGTTATTATCAATCTCATTCTCATTCTCATTTATATTTTCTTCTTCACCCTCATCTTCCCCTTCATTCACCAAGTCTTGGCATTCATGTTCTTCATTATTGTCGTATTCTTCCTTATTGCTCAAGTTTTTAAGCTCTATATATTTACTACTTCCAAAGAACTTGTAAATGGCTCCTTGAGACTGAATAAATTTTTCTATCTTTTGCTTCTTCCTTCTTTTCTCAGCTCCAGAAGGATAGCTTCTATTAGACATTATTTGAATGCGGTGTTTCTCAACTACAAGCATGAGATTAAACAAAGGATAAGTTGCTAATACCATATGTATAACGATATAATAAATAAATTTCTAAATGTCTATCATTTAATTATCAACATAAGAAATAAATTTCTAAATAAAAATAAGGGCAGCACTAATTGGCTCCTCAAACATTGGAGCTAGAGGGTCAGTTCTAGGCCGACATGTCACGAGAATGTTAAGAGAGCACGATGGGCAGGTAAGCATTCATTGAAATTGGGTATCATGGGCAGGTAAGCCGACTCTAGTGTTGTGGCATCAAAGTGCCCCATGGGAAGAGTGGTAAAAAGATCGAGGCTCTAGATTGAACCAATGGAATTAGAGTAACTTAGTTTGGTATAGTCATGAGGGTTAAAGGTAGGTCTTGAAAATGGGATGTATTATGGTACTCATGATGGAAATTTGGTGTGGTACTTCTATCACCTTGAGATGATGTGACACCATGGTGGTCTCACACCAGAGTCAGTTTTTGAATGAGGGAGTGATGTCACGATATGTTGAACTATGAATTGTATCGCTAATATGCATAGAGGTATATTGAGAAAGCTTTACTCCAACAAGCAATGTTTTAAAAGAAGCGTGAAGTGAGGTGTTACAACTACTTAGAGGCGGAGGCAGATGTTTCAAGGTGTGAGGCATGTGCCTCTTGAATTTTTATTTCTAATTACAAAAATTAGAAAAACTGAGAAAAAAATCACACAAATTAAAAGGACCTTTTACTTCCACGCCATCAATTTACCGTAACCAACCGAAATAATGCCGAGAGTATCAGGGTCAGTACTTTTTCCTATCCAATGTGAGACTATCACAATCCCCCACCTTATAGAAGACCTATTTTCGGCTCTGATACCATTCAGTGACGACCCAAACCCACATGCCACAACATTGTCCAGTTCTGAGGTTATGTCCCCGATTTTGTTTCTGGCATGGCCTTCAATCTCCATCCAAAAAGCGTCATGACATGTAACGCCTGCCATCACATATAGTCCAGGGTCAAGAGTTTTCCCTATCTCCCTATTAAAAAAAAAAAACCAAGAGACTTTTTTCCCTATCTGATTTGGGACTATCACATTGCTAGTGGTGTTAAGCCGGATCACCTAATTCAAACTCTTGTCCTAGACATCATAATAATAACAGTGACCTAAACAATGTTTTAGGGTCCTGACATTAGTGCAACTAGCTTTTGCTGTGATTGATGGGCAAATGGGTTTCCTTATGTATGATTGAAAAAGGAGGAATGCAGGTCCACAATTGCCTAACCATGTAATAATTAACAAATATTAAAATACACATTTTGCTTTGAAAAAACAAATAGAAGGGCACATGGATTCTGTAAAAAACAATCATATCAAATCTACATACTATTGAATCTGAGATGGTGGATTAAATGATGCAAGATTCATGTGTATCTAACTGAGATATACCAAAATAAATAAATAGAAAAAAGCAGATTTCAAATTAATTTCATTGGAAAAGAAGAACCCATATGATCATCTAGAGCAAAACCGACTTTTAATTTCCATAACAAAGAAGAACCCATATGATCAATTAAACCAAAACCCACTTCAGAAACCCATTTCAATCAATTGAAAATTTTGAAAAAGAACTTATGTTTTTTCCAATTTAATAAAAAAAAAAAAGTAAAAGACTTCATATTTCACCTGGTTTATATTGGTAAGAATAAAAATAAAATAAAACTAACTGAGTAAAAGAAGTTTGAGAAGCATACCTTCAACTAGGTCTATTGTAGCTTGAGCTAGAGATCCCTGAGCAAGACAGAGAAGGCAAAACCACCAAAAAACAAGGATAGGACTCAGTAGGATACCTGAAGTGGTGGTCGGTGGATCCTTGAGAGACGGTGGCCAGTGGAGCCTTGAGATACGGGAGGGTTAAGGGTTTAGACTTCGGAGAGACGAGAGAGAGAGGGCTGGAGATGGGAGCCCTTTTAAAAGGGTTTTTTTGGGGGGGGGGACCTAGAAATTGGGGGACCCAAGGCAGCCGCCTGGCTCCCCTAGTCCAGGGCCGACCTTGGTTCCAGGAGGAGCCATACAAAGTCCTAAAAAAAGACATTAACATCCTATTGAAAGGCTCATTTACCCACCTAAAATCTCAATTTACATCAACACCAGTTACTTTTCTCCCCGAATTCGGTGGCAAACAGTGTGAAGGAAGAATACGAAGACGACGACGATGCGAAAAGCAGCACAAATATCGTCATCGTCGGTAGCAGAGGGAACGTAGAAGTTGGGAACAGTGGGAATAGATTACAGCAGCATCAACAAGATCAGATGGCAGGGAGCGAAGTTCGGAGGTCTTGGCCGAAAGAAGAGAAAGAGAGGACGGAGCTGAGAGAGAGGCATCGGAGGGCGATTACTGCGAGGATCTTGGCAGGTCTTCGGAAGATCTTGGGATCTTATGTATATACATACTTAAGTGAACTATACTCAACCGCCACAATCTGCGCTCAAAATCTGAGCTATTCCGAGCAAATTACTCAGACGAAGAGACGTCCTTTTCACTTGGATTTTTCTTAGATTCCCAGTTCCCAAGGATAACTCTCAAACGCAAGAATCAATCAGAAAATCCTAAATTCTTGCTCCTTTCTGAGTAAGAACTCAGATTCTAAGTTTTGAGCATCTCCCGAACGAGCCCTTAAAGTTTTGGTGCTAATTGCCACTTCCCTTGGATTCTCAATTTGACATCTTGTTCTCTGAGTTTTCTTTTGGGGCTTTTTAGTTCTAGTTCTATTTTTGTTCCTTGGACTTTCTAGTTATGTTTCTGTAATTTGCGTCCCTGACTGTTTAGGGGGTGATGGCATTGCCAACGCTCTCTTAGCAGTTGGGTGGTTTTCCTTGTTGTTGTATGTGATTTGGCTTTATTCTTTAATGGTAGAGTGAGGTCCCTTATCCGTCAACTTTAATTATCAAAACAAAAACAAAAAAAAAGTTTTCGTCTGGTTCTACATTGTCATTAAATCATTAACTGTAGTAACTATCTATGGCATGCATATATATGAGGAAGTCGTCGTTAATTGCTTCAGCTAGCTTTTCCGAAAAAGTTGAACTACTTATGAGGTGGTTTGTGCAGTGGAAGTTTTTATGCTGACACTTTTCTCCCTAATATGGGTAACGCGGAGTTTCAGTTGGCACCTAAAATACTATTTTGGTGTCACATGACTTTATGGCCACTTTTATGGGACCTGTGCGACGTAGTTTGAAAAAGGGACTGTCTGTCTAATGGTACGCCCATGGTCTCCAAATCTATCGTGTGAAAGATTGAGACAAGGATCAAAATTTCTGTTTTTCAACTAATAATTTCACCCCCATACATTTGTGAACCGAAATTTCAGTTCAATGTTTTGTTTCGGTGGGGATAGAAACCGAAATTTTGATCCATGGATTGAGGTGAAAAACTATCTTCACCATCCAATTCGAAGCAGTCAATGGATTTTCTGTGTTAATATTGTTGGTGCCAATTGTAATGACCCTAAATTTTTGAAAACAAATGTGACTGCGTTGGTGTGCGTGCCTGACACGGAAATTGAGGCAAACTAAAATTTTATAATAATAATACTGACATCAATAAGTGTGATATGTGCACGTGTGAAGTCATCTGCCACATGTAACGCGAGTGTGAGCTCCGATTAGACCTTTGATGAGAGCGTACAATTGAGTGGAGTGCATGTGCTCAACACTAGAATTAAAACCATTAGAAGAAGAAATATCAGAGATATTTCTCTATGTTAGCTTATAAGGGAAGGAAGGGAGTTAGAATTCTTTTCTCTACTCTTTTCTTTGCAATTTCAGTTGATCTGTAACCAACAGATTGGGTTTCTGAAGATTTTCTTGTGTGAAAGCAAGGGTTAAAATGCCAACACAATTCTAGAAATCTAATCTAAGAGTGTTGAATCGACGTCGGTATGTCATGTTTGTTCTGAGGAGAGGTAACCACCTCTGTGTGTTGACGTGGAGTTGAGCATCTGTCCTTACTGATCGCAAACGGCGACGAATCCTTGATTTCGAATACAAAACCACCTTTGAACCGAAGTTACCTTGAATCACGGAAGCAACTTTAAAGAGGTGAGTTATTACATGCTTTGAATAGTTTTGATGCTTTAAATGTGATGAGGCATGAGCTTGTATGATTCGCAGAGAATCATAAAGAGTTAGAGATGAAATAGGTCAAATTAACGAACAACATTGATGACAGAAATTGTCATATCTGATCGATCAAATTTAGTATTTGATCGATCAAATTATAATCCAATCGATCAAACTTATAGGTTGATCGATCGAATCCTATAACACCCTATAGAATAGAAGGGTGTTTTTCTGGAGGTTGAAGCCCGATAAATCCGATCGATCAAATTTGATCTTTGATCGATCGAATCAAGGATTGATCAATCAAAGATGAAAATAATCGATCAAGTGAAGAACTGATCGATCAAATTGGAAATTTATCGATCGAGTTGAGAATTTGATCGATCATTTTGGGAAAATGATAGATCGAATTGTATATAACAGTGTATAAACAGGAAGTTTGAAAATTTAGGAAATTATGCTCTGAAGGGTTCGATCGATCAAATTTGGAATTGTTCGATCAAATTGTGAATCCAATCAATCAAAGAAGGAATTTAATCGATCAAATTCCCCTGTTCTGTCGGTGTTGGTTTATGGGACCCGATCGATCAAATTTGGGATTTGATCGATCAAATTGAGAATCCGATTGATCGATCGAATTCCTCTATTCTTCCTATTTTGATTTTCTGGGAAAAACACTACTGGACATGGTACCAGTTGACTTTCTAAGACCTTTGACACTTAGTACATAGTACGTATGGTCTAGGTTAAAACCAAGATGCTTAAAGAAGCTTTGGATTTGCTTAGAAAGACGCAATTTAAGGTAAGGGAAATTCAACTTAACTTGCATTTGATTCTAATCTCATGGACTCATAATATCTATATTTTGACACATGTTCTGATCCCTATCTTAAAGCATTCATTGCATATATATGAAATATTTTGTCATTCTAAATTCTGACACTTGACTCCTGCTATCTGACATCTGATTCCTGATATTATATGTATGCATGTGATTTAAGGTTCATGTGACGAATCCCACTAACGTGGCGGTATACCCGTGACTGGCACAGTGGGATATCCGTATATCTGTTCTGTGATTTGTCTGACACAAGTTGCTCTCATTACACAGAGGCTTATTGCAATTTCTATAATTATTCATTGAACGACGATGGTTGGGGTTACCCATCGGCAAACATCTAACTACCACATGCTAATTCACAGGAGTTATTTAAGTATATGATTTAAGTCATTTAATATAAAGTATACACTTCATCTGAAACCTTGAGCATAAATATGATTCCTGTTATCCAGTAACTATCATTTATCATTTCAAAACATCAGCATCTGCACTTGTCTAGCCTTTGAAATATCTGCTCCGCTCTAATTATCTGTTCTAATATATGTTCTGACAACCATGTTTTACAGTTTAAATATAATTTAATTGAGTTTCTTCTATAGAGCTTAGATGGTTAGCTCACCCCTGACTCTATGTCATAGGTTTTGAGGCTCGAGCTCTAAGTACTAAGAGCAATCCGGATTATCAGCCAAAGGTTGAGGCTGAGAAGGAGGAGGACACAGATATCCCTGCGAATGAATTTTACCCGTAGTTTGGGTACTTAGTCTTGTTCTGTATTTTGAGGGTTCTATACTTGATATTTTGGATTATCTGGTCTAGTGGCCACTCTATTCTATATTATTTCTATAGATACTTTTATTTACATCTTATAGGAACCCTTATTTTAGGTGATGGATGGCTATCACCAGTGGTACTTCTTAGTTCCTTTTTAAGGATGTATAATCAGTTATTGTTATAAATTACTTTTCTTTATATTTAGGTGTCTTATTTAATGACTCAATCTACCTCTTTTAATAGTGTCTGCTCTGAGTTCCGCTAGATGAGCAGACATTTGTATGTTTATTCTGGGGATCACCGGTGACGATGATCCTGATGGCATGGGTTTTCAGGTGTAGAAATCCGGACTGTCACAGTTGGTATCTAAGCGTAGGCTTTAGGTCAGGAATAAAAGGGACTATGGGCTTGATTGTCTTTACAATATGTATACTGATCAATGTTATTATTTTCACAATGACAGAATGGTATGGCCCCAAGGTTCAGAGGAAGAGGAAGAGGTAGAGACGGACCAAGGACGGTTCCGTTATAAGATGTCTTCGAGGGTGTCGATACATCTAGGGGAATTGGATTCCTGTCTGGTTCAAATATTGTTCCTGTAGGAACAAGAAGAGGGAGAGGTGGAAATGAATGGATGGAGCAGGTGTTGGAAGCATTAGCTACCAATGTGGCTCAACAGATTGCAGCAATGAATCAACAAGTAGCAAGACAAATCGGAGGTTTGGCAGAGTTTAGGAGAATGAGACCTCCTAACTTTTTGAGTCAGACTGATCCGTTGGAAGTCGAGGGTTGGCTTGATGAAATGGAGAAGATATTTGAGGTGCTACAGTGCACCGATGTTGAGAAGGTGCGCTGGGCAACCTTCAAGTTAGACGGTGAAGCTAGTCCTTGGTGGAAATCAGTGTCCAGGACTAGGGAGCAAGAGATTCCCAATGTACTGTGGACCTGGGTAGAATTCATTGAGGTCTTCAATGACCAATATTTTTCCAAGATAGTGAGACACCAGTGGGAGGTTCATTTTATTAGACTGGAGCAAGGTAACATGACAGTACGTGATTATGGTGCGGAGTTTATGAGACTCTCTAGGTTTGCACCTCAGCACATGGCCATTGAGTTGATGAAAGCTCGAAAATTTTAGCTTGGCTTAAGGCCAAATTTATAGAAGGAAGTGGCTATATGGGAGATGGAGACTTTTGGGGGGGTGATGTCCAAGGCCCTCATTTATGAAGAGGAGAATCAGAAACGGTTTGCATGGAGGAATCAACAGAACAAGGAGAGGTCATTTCGAGGACAATCGAATGCTCTCGATCAGGCAAACAAGAGGGCTATATTCTCGAGAACTCCTAGGCACCCTATGCACTCTAGACCGGCTGTGTCTTCAGGACCGAGTTCTTACCAGAGGCCATCTGTACCTATGTCATCCAGATCATTCAGACCTTCTGGTTCTTCAGCTAGTGGAGCTTCCATTGGATAGAGATCTTCGCGGGTCTCTTCATTTTCTCTGGCTCTAGCATGTGCCAAGTGTGGAAAGATACACAAGACAGAGGACTGAAGGAGAGAGACGAGTGCGTGCTTCAGATGTGGCAAGATGGGCCACATGGTCAGAAATTGTCCTGAGAAAAGTAAAGAGAGAACTGGATCGGCATCCACCTAGGGATCTTCTCGACCTACTGTTCAAGGTCGAGCATATGCCGTCAAAGCAACTGATGCCCTGACATCAAACGATGTCATCCAAGGTATCATTGCACTTTGAGAATTAAATTTTTGTTTTCCTTAGTATATCTACTTTATTGAATGTCCTAATAAATTCCATTCATATGAATACTCTTGAACATTGTACAATTGATGTACACTTAATCTAATTTTTCTTTGTATAAACGTATGGTATTCTTCCTATGAGCCGAAAGGGGGATATATGTGAAACAGAGGCACGAGTATTGATCGACCCTGGGTCTACTATTCCTTTATCACCCCTATGTTCTCAGCACGTATGGGTATTACGCCTGAGATCTTAGACTTCATCTTAGCGGTGACAGTCCCTACGGGTAGTTCTGTAAAGATGGACACCGTGAACAAATCAGTCATCATTTGAGTTGAGAATTGGGAGACTCAAGAAGACTTGATACTTTTGGAAATGGTGGGATTTGATGTGATATTGGGAATGGACTGGTTATCCGCTTATTATGCAAGTGTCGATTGCCTTCGAAAAATGAAAATTTTTTGTCCTCTAAAGACGAAATCTTTCAGGCTTTTCGGACTAAAGTCTAGGGTAACACCTTTCATATCAGCTATTCGGGCTAAGTGCCTAATGAAGAATGGGTGCAGTGGTTACATAGCCTTCCTACAAGAGCAGTGAGAAGAAAAGAATATCATTTCTGATATTTCGATGGTTTGTGAGTATTTCGATGTGTTTCCCGAGGATCTACCTAGGCTACCATCGGATTGCGAGATTGAGTTCGCCATCGAGTTAATTTTAGGTACTGAGCCAGTGTTAAAAACTCTGTATCATATGACTCCAACCGAATTAAAGGAATTGAAGGAACAACTGTACGAGCTTCTAGACAAAGGGTTTATCAGACCCAGTATGTCTCCTTGGGGAGCACCAGTGTTTGTCAGGAAGAAGGACGGTTCGATGCGTCTCTACATTGATTACCGTCAATTAAATAAGCCGACGATTAAGAATCGTTACCCACTTCCGAGAATTGATGATCTTTTTTATCAGTTACAATAAGCGAGGTTCTTCTCTAAGATTGACTTGAGATCAGGTTATCACCAGCTGAGAGTTAAATCTGAAGATATCCAGAAGACAGCACTCAGAACTCGATATGGACACTATGAATTTTTTATAATGCCATTTGGTTTGACGAACGCTCCCGCGTCATTCATAGACATAATGAATCGTATATTCAAACCACATTTAGACAAGTCCGTAGTGGCTTTCCTATATGACATTCTCATATATTCCAAGACATGAGAGGAACATGAGCAACACCTGTGAGTAGCTCTACAACCCTCAGAGATCACAAATTATATGCAAAGCTTAGCAAGTGTGAGTTTTGGCTTGAGCAGGTCAGTTTCTTAGGCCACGTTGTCTTTGAGAAGGGTATAACGGTTGATCCTGCAAAGATCAAATCTGTGGTGGATTGGGAGCAACCGATGACGGTGACAAAAATTACTCGTTCCAGCATGACTCCATTGCATGATAAAGATTATTCTCATGATTAAATGTTATTATATTGTAAGTTGCCAGAATAGATACAATATAAGATAATATGTGCTTGAAATTGTATTGTATGCATCAAGAACGTGAATTAGCATATTAATGTATTAGGCTAGCATTGTTAGCTCCTTACTAAGCTTTGATGATAGCTCATCCCATGACTCCATGTCAAATTTCAGGCCTTGATCAGGACCCTGAGCACGAGGGTGATCCTACATACCAACCTGAGGAAAAGGAGGAAGACGACGAAGAGGAGGAAGAAGATTCTGCAAAGGACTTCTTTCCGTGATAGGTTAGAGAGAGAAAATATATGAGAGAAATTTTTTAGAACTTGCATCAAACACCATTACAATATTTTGTTGAGATACTTAGTTCTATATATGTATAGGTTTTCTCTCCATTATTTAGATAACGGATGTTCGTCATCGGTGGAAAACTATACATATTGCTTGTTTATATTTCAAATTCTATTTTGTTATTTCCGATAAATATCAGTTGTTGTCATTTTGTCTTCATATCAGAGTTGTTAAATCACTTCCGTAATATAATACTTTGTACATGATGCACTTGTAAGAAAGGATCATGTTAGGTGATCTGAAAATGTAACCTTTTTCGTATAATATAAGGGTAAAAGTCAGGCCGTCACAGAAACCTTGACCATAAATTTGATTCCTGTTATCTAGTAACTGTCATCTATCATTTCAAAACATCAGCATCTGCACTTGTCTAGTCTTTAAAATATCTGCTCCGCTCTGATTATCTGTTATGATATATGTTCTGACAACCATGTTTTACAGTTTAGATACAATTTAATTGAGTTTCTTCTATTGAGCTTAGATAGTTAGCTCACCCCTGACTTTATGTCATAGGTTTTGAGGCTCGAGCTCTACGTACTGAGAGCGATCCAGATTATCAGCCAGAGGTTGAGGCTGAGAAGGAGGAGGACACAGATATCCCTACAGACGAGTTTTACTTGTAGTTTGGGTACTTAGTTTTGTTCGTATTTGGGCTACCTTTCTGATGCTTATATTATTTCTGTAGATACTTTTATTTTTTTTATATACATCTTATAGGAACTATTATTTTGGGTGATGGATGACCATCATCAGTGATTCTTTTTTATTTCTTTTTGAGGATGTATAATCAGTTATTGTTATAAATTACTTTTCTTTCTATTTATGAGCCTTATTTAATGAGTCAATCTACCTCTTTTAATAGTGTCTGCTTTGAGTTTTGCTAGATAAGAAAACATCTGTATGTTTGTTCTGGGGATCATCGGTGACGATGATCCTGATGACATGGGTTTCCGAGTGCACAAATCTGGGCTGTCACACAAATAGAGGTTTCCTTTGCCAATTAATGCTAATTAAATGTGGGCATTTATCAAACAGTCTTTCCGAACAACATTTAAGTCGCAAGAAAGCCGATTGGAGTTGCCACGAACCCAAAACTCGCCGAAGAAATAAGTAGCCATGGTGGGTCCTCCCTCCACATCTTCCTGATGGGCCAGCCTTTGACACGTGCTAAAACTGACATGTGGCAATCCAGGATCACTTGCGCTGGACCCGGTATCCTTTTGGAAGTGCAACTTGTTCTCTCCTCCTTTTCCTTTTCTACCAAGCCACCTTTGGTGCTTTTCTCCTTTACGAGTTTATGCTGCACATATTATTAAAATGTATATTATTTTTTTGGTAAGCAATTAAATTCTATATTACATATTATATAGAGATAATAAGATTAATTAGATTGAGAGTATCTTTATTTGCAACAAGAGATTATTTCTTCCCAATTATGGTTTGCCCTTGTTAAAATCACTGACTACTTTGAACCAGAGGTTGGAGATGGATTTTTATCTCAATCTTTCACATAATAGATCTTCGGTCTTATCAGATGGTCAAATGTCACACTTACGAAAAATGATCCCTGAGAACCACATTCGATGATACAATGTGATCACATTCACTTTTGAAGATGTGAGTTACATGGGACAAAAACTTGATTGTTTGGTGTTACGCCCCTGATCGCAAGATACGTTGTTTCAAAGTTTGGGATGAAAAATGATCTCCATCCAATCTTCATCCAATGATTCAAAGCAATAACATTGGTTGCCAAAACAGAATCCCTAGTTGCATATAAATTTACCCTTAAGTTTATTGTGAATCTCTAGATTATAGATGCCACATTGGATAGGACCCACATCCTTTTGTTTGGGAAAATAAGCACATTCGATGGTACACTGTGATCACATTCACTTTTGAAGATGTGAGCTACATGGGACAAAAACTTGATTGTTTGGTGTTACGCCCCTGATCCCAAGATACGTTGTTTCAAAGTTTGGGATGAAAAATGATCTCCATCCAATGATTCAAAGCAGTATCGTTGGTTGCCAAAACAGAATCCCTAGTTGCATATAAATTTACCCTTAAGTTTATTGTGAATCTCTAGATTATAGATGCCACATTGGATAGGACCCACATCCTTTTGTTTGGGAAAATAAGCAATTAACAGAATAAAATTGTTATATTATGATGCTTAGCACTATCACAGATGATGGTGTCCTCTATCCTTACTTGCAAATGTCTTATGTGCCTCTTAATCTAGACCGTCAAATCGAACGCTCTGATCATCGAATTGATCTCTTATCTTGGAGCATCCAATTAACAATTTTTGACATATGATGGTGTAAGGCTCCATGCTATATGAAGTATAGTTCTTGATTGGCATTTAAACAAAAAAAAAAATGGTATTTAAATGATCCTACAATGTTGAAGTTTGCTTTTGATCTTGTACCATCAATTTAAATAGTCCAAGTGGCAGGCCGTCCTTTCCAACATATCTTAGCTAAAGAATCTCCCATGTCTATATAAATCATCCAATCAGTAAATTTTAATATTAGCCATTAAAAATTAGCGCTAGCAACAATAGATATTCAAGTGCATAAATCAGATGGTTAAAATAGGCCCAGTTCAACTAAATAGATGATCTATAACTTTAATGTTTTGGATTGCTCACATCCTACACATTTAATGGTGTAAGATCATTTAACACTGCAATGGTGTTTATATGATGAGGGTCAAGCTCTATTATCAAATATATTTATAATGATATTTTGGGTGAGGTCTTTAAACTTGGGAACTTTTTCCTTGAGTGCAAACATGAAGAAGTGAGACTTGGCTTCAAATAGCAGCAAGAAAAGTTCTTTAGAACATAAAATTGGATTTCTTATAGGGTATAGCGCTAGTTGCACCCTCCAAACTCTAAAAGCACCCACGTCGGTTCATGTTATACCATCTACAGTAAGGCCAGGTGGATGCTTTTAGATTTTTAATTGGTGCAAATAAAGTACCTTTTTTTCTATTAGTTTAAGAATGGAAAAAACCAACCTACATTTAAACAAGAATTTTCTCTTTTTCTATTAGCTTAAGAATGGAAAAACCCACCAACATTTTAACAAAAATAAAAATTCGCCAAAATTGTTAATTTAATTTATTCTGTAATATGAATTTTACAAATAATTTTTTCTTTTTTTTATAACAAATAAATCCATTAATGAGTAAAATCATAAATAATTACATCATGAAGTTGGGGAGGGATATCCTCCATCCATATTTCATCAAAATTTCTTTGCAATCCGATTTTTGACAGTAAATTAGCCGCAATGTTGATTGCTCTCATAACATGCTTACAAGAGCGAGATCTAAAAGCTATCAGGCAATCTTTGATTTCGTCAAAAATGTAGCCCTGCTTTGAAATATCATTCTTAGAAATTTTTTATGGCACTGATTACTTGAGGAGAATCTCCTTCAAAATCGACGTCTTGAAACCCACACTATAAGCGAAACAAGCGGCTTCGAGAAAAGCATAAACCTCTGAATGGTCTGGTTTAGACACATTTGAAATATTTTTTGCCCTCGATATAAGAACCATACCATCATGATCTCGAATTATAACACCTACACCCGCAGCTTTATCGGATTCACACCGAGCACCATCAAAATTTATTTTAAATCGATCTTGGGTGGGAGGAGACCAGGATATAGTTGAAGGAATTGGACTTTGGGTACGGGCCTCGAGAGTTTTGATATGTAGAAACTCCGCTAGATAGCATTCGGCCTGCCTAGAGATCGAGCTTAGGTCCTTTGTTTGAAGCCATGCACCACCTGATTTATCTCAATCCATATTGCCTAAGCAATCATGAAAAGACGATCTAACAGATCTCTACCGAATTGATTATGGAACTCCATAGCCCACTCTTTAAAGTCTACTTAGACGCTCTCATGAACTCTGGCGCCTAGCGATGAGCAAAATCAGCTCATTTAAACTTTGTGACAATCTTTCAGAGCGTGAATAACTGTCTCAACGATAGATCCGCATACATTACATATTAGTAAGATTGGTTTCTATTTTTTTATGGAGCAAATCCTTAGCCTAGAGGATATTTTGGCATGCAAATATTTTGACCTTATTTGGAATACGGCACCTCCATAGATCTCGCCAGAAGATATTTTCTGATTGGGAAATAGATGAAGACCCCCTTTCCTTTGTAAGATCATCGACAGCTTTAAAGGCACTTCTAACCGAAAATTTACTGCTCTTCTCCAGGACCCATGCTAATATGTCATCCTTTTCAATGGTAGGAATGGGGATACTCAAAATAACGCTCACGTCCTCCTCCCAAAATACTTCCCTAAGGAGTTGCTCACTCCTACGCTTAGGGTTACTCCACATCATCTATAAGAAACCATTTTACAATTAATATTATTTTACCTTAATTTGTGTCTCATACAAGCAAAACTTTCAATCTTCGATTTCCTTTTCGATCATCCATAGCTAGCCCAAAAATTAGTCAGTACGTGATACTACGATTTTAAATATTAGGTCAAACAAGTCAAATATTAGGTCTTATCAACTAATATGTATCGGATATGAATCAGACAAATACCAAAAATGCTCTTTTAATAAATTATTTATATTGTTACATTTAAAAATAAAATAAAACACATAGCTTAAATATCGGCCGATTTAGCCACTAAGTATCTGATAAATATTGGCATGGGATCCAGCCGTTATACCGATTTACGTACGAGTTTAGATGCTTGCCCGGCATCGTGAGCATACTCAATTTAATCTCCTTCCATCAACCTTGGAGAATGTGTTGATATTTTTTAACACCAAATCAGCCAAGGTCAAAAGTAAACATTCGATGGTTTGTTGGTCATAGATAGTTGTACGTCTTCTGAGGCATGACCATTTGAGAGGGCGATTGACCCGAAAATTGCATGTATGATTATAATCATCCAATCAGGGCCACTGCTTGGTGCAATAATAAAAGACTTGGGTTGTCAAAAGCATGAAAACGCAAGTTCGAGTCCGGAGAGCAGCCACCCACTCTCAACACCCCGTTTACAAAAGATCACCACTACGCAATCGCTTATCATAATCTTCCAATAAAAGTGCCTTCTTCTGTGAGCCGTTGATTATCTAAAGAAATGCAGTTGATCAGATGGTGTTGAAAAAGTGGACTCAAACATGATGATCAACCTTTTGATTAGAGGAGAGATGTGGTCCACACACCAAATATTCTCCTGCATGGTTTATACACAGGTTCTTTACCCTTTTATATTAATTATAACTATATAATACATGGCGAAATGAAAAGGTTATCTCATATAACTTTCAGTTGCTTAGAATGGAGTAAAAGCGTCAAAGAAGTAGCATCAAAGCACCCAGAAAATGAAAGCTGTATAAATAATTTATTGAGAGTGCGATACAGCAAATAAGTTGAGATGGCCGAGTTGTCTAAGGCGTTAGATTAAAGTTTTGGTCCGAAAGGGCGTGGGTTCAAAACTCACTCTCAACATTATTATTTTAAATTAAATGATAGAGATTCTATTTCGTGCCAATCTTTGGCATCATAGATCATTACATTATGACTTTCAAATTGACGGATTAGATGGTGTTCCACCTAGCACAGTCTCAAAATATATCGGAACTTACTTTTTAACCAATGTGTTAGATGGCCGAGTTGGTCTAAGGTGCTAGATTAAGGTTCTGGTACGAAAGGGCGTGGGTTCAAATCTCACTCTCAACATTATTATTTTAAATTAGATGATAGAGATTCTATTTCGTGCCAATCTTTGGCATCATAGATCATTACATTATGACCTTCAAATAGATGGTTTAGATGGTGTTCCACCTAGCACAAGTCTCAAAAAATACCGGAACTTACTTTTTAACCCATGCGTTAGGGTACAAATCTCTTGTGCAAGTTGTACCTCTCATAGTTTAGCTTATGCTCATTTCTAGGGAAAAGATCATTTGTAAGACCTAAGAAAATTTCTAGATGTCTGGAAAATATTTAGGTTAAATATATGGGTAGCTTTATCAACACTCGTGAAATCAAACCATTGAATTCTCCGAATCAAACAATGGTGACAGAGAAAGGTTCATCACCGCAAAATGATGGCTTCTATAGCTTCGTCGATTAGGATTGAATGGAGAAGGAGAGAGGTTTGTGGGGTTGATGTCACTACAAAATAAAGGGCCTTTAGCGGCATCCTATTAGGAGCGGATATAGAGTGGCCGCCACAAAAAACATAGGGTTACCGACGCTTTGACTGCCGCTTCATGTTTCAAACCCCACGCCAAATTATTTTGTCTTTTCGGTTCCCTCATGTGCTCTTTATTTCTTTGGTTTCTCTAACTTCTCCTTCAAAGCTAAACCCACGCCCTCCAACCACGTTCCAATCCTCTCCCATTCTCGCCAATCTCTCCCAAATCTTTGTAGCATTCTCCCCATTCTCTCTGGAATCTCTCTCGTTCTCATAGATCTATCCCAAATCTTGCAGATTCAGATCTCTCCCAAGTCTCTTGTCATTTTTTGTCACGCCCCGAAATCCGATACATGATCCATTTCGGCACATGAATGCATTCAATAATTAAAATTTAAATAAAAGAAACACAAAGATCCATTCTCATTAATAATAAAATTCAAAGTTATATTTATTTCCAATTCCAACATTAAACAATTCCTAACCAAGGGTAAACCAACAAGTCTTCTAGAGTCTCTTCCTGAAATGTAGCTTTTGAGCCACGAGGTACAGTCTCTAAAATTTAAATAACAACGGGGTGAGATAAAACTCAACAAGTAACCCCCAATAAATAATATAACTCTTACATCAATTTTATCAGTTTCAAATTGAGAACTTTATAAGAAATTTTATTAGCTATATCATCTAATGATTTAATATAAAGAAGAAGAATAAAAATAACTTAGTTTACAATTATACTACATATATTATATAATTGTTAAATAATAGCACCGATCCAAGTGCAGTTACATTCATATCATCATTCATCTTGGATACCAGTCATAAAGGAGAGTTCAATGATTTAATCAATCTCATTGTCAATCGTACCGATCCGGTTTGACGGGTTTACTTCATATTACGGAAGTACACAAATGTACCCGTTCATCCAATACTACCATGCGGCCCCATAGGGATCTTAATCAAATATCATATCATAGATATTCATCATTTCTAAAGTCCTTCATATCAATTTCATTTGAAAAAACTTATCCAATATGCTTTATCAATTCTCATTCTAAAATAGTGTGATATTTCAATATAATGAGATCATATGAAATTCAAATCGAATAAACAAAGCTTGCGACATTTATATTTTGTTGATAATAACATGATTCAAAATGACATAATCATCATTGGACAAGACAAATCTAAATTTATCCATACAATCATAACCATTCAAACATCTACTTATCAAAGTTATAATATATACTATATAGAACAAAATCATCATTAACTAATAAAGTATGTGTTTAAAACATGCAATGGGATAGGCTACTTGCCTCAATCGTCAGATTTAAGGGTCTTGTGAGGATAGTGTGAAGTTTCACGGTTCCGGTAGTTATCTGGGCACAAGGAAAAGTGATCAAGAAAAGAGAATGAACTACGGTAGGTTATCGATATTAGGATGGATTCTATCGAGTTATTTCAAATCTCTATTTTAGAAAATATTTAGTATCGAAAATCCTTAATTTAAAACAGCGTGATTTATAAATCAGTTTTAAAACCCTTGATTTAATATTTAACAAATCATTTTTAAATCATTTTTAATCTTAGAACCTGATTTAATATACTTCTATTTTAATATAAAATCAGCATAAAACCAGAGTTAAAAATATAATTTCAGGTTATAAAACCAGCATAAAAATCAGAATTAAAAATATAATTTCAGGTTATAAACCAACATGAAAATCATAATTAAAAATACAATTTCATATTATAAAGCTAAAATAAAACCAGAATATCAGATTATAAGGCCAGATTTAAAATATAAAATCAGAATTTAAAAATCAAAGAAAATAAACTTGATATTATAAACTTAAAATAAAATAGAATATAGTTTCAGATTATAAAACTAAATAAAATGGAACATGATTTCAGATTATAAACTAAATTTTAAAATACCCATCAGCAGATAAAACCAAACTTTAAAATATAAAATCAGAATTATAAAATCAATATTATAAACAAGAATAAAATAGAATTTTAAAATATAATTTCATAATATAAGAACAAAATAAAACCATAATATAAAATACCTAATAATGTGACGACCCGACTTTTCCAATCCCTAAGGTATAGGAATGGCCGGTTCATCAACTTATTGATTTCTCAATAAGCAGTAACAAACAGAAGCCGGCAACATAAACAAAGATCTAAAGACAGAAGCAAAGCATATAACATCAAAAAGCTTTCTATAACAAAACAATATTTATCACTATGAGGAACTAAGAAGAACCACCAGTGATGGCCAATCCGATCACCTAAAATAGTGGTTCACAATAATGGTTCCTCAAGTGATATCAAAAGAACCAAAATAATGGCCTAGGGCCCAATATTCAAAATAATATCCAGACAAAATACCAAAAAAATACAGGATCTAAGATCACGGAAAGAACTCCTCAGCTGGTATGTCTGATTCCTCCTCAGGAATGTAATTGGAGTCCTCTCCATCCTCCTCGACCCAAGGTCGAGGGTGAGCTAATAGCCAAGCTCAATAGAGGAAACAAATCTAATTTGCATTTCATTATAAGTAAGGTTTTCAAAGACAGGAATTGGATCAAATATGATTTTCAAAAGATGTTTTGCAAACTAAATCTCCAGTTCTAATCTTGAGTCAAAATGAAAACGTAAATCTGATGTGTTCGAAAGTCTTCTGAATTGGCATACTTCTTGTCTTAAATTTATAACTTAATTTTATCTCGCAAATTTCCAATAGCATGAGAGCGGACTACATGACCGATGGGAAAACTCTACTGACCATCGTCGTTCATGAACCCATTTCTAAAGTGCAACAAGCCCCTGCGCTATGAGGGAACTTGCGCCAAAGTAATACCGTCAACACGGTTGGTAGAATCTAGGGCATCGTACTTATGAACCCTAAATCAAATGCAAATGCTATCACATATCAAGGCTTATTATTCATATCATATACTGATTTTTCAAAGTTCTAATTCAAAGTTCTGATTCAAAGCTTAACTGAGGTTCTGAGGTTTGAATTACAATGATTCTTAATTATAACAAGGTTTCCAAATTTTCAGATTGTGTCATATATTCAAAGTTTTATTTATGCTGTGTGCAAGTGAATTTCCAAAATTTATCCTTCTTAATTGAAATAGTCAAACAAGCTATACTTATAATTTGATGCAAATTAAATACAAGGTTCCCCTATCTTAACAAGGAAGTTTTAAAATCATGCACAAGCAGTCCTCACCAAGGACTCCCAACAGTCAAAACCTACATATATTAACACTCTCAGTGTTAATATAGAACCCAAAAATCAAACCAAAAGCTTGCAAATAAAAATCCAACAAAATTTTCAAATGCCAGAAACAGGACAGAATTCGATGGTCGAATTCAAATTCGTTGGTCGAATTTGAAATTCGATGGTCGAATTCAATTTCCACCAACGAATTTCAAAACTGCACATCAGTGACAAAAACCTAAAATTCGACACTCGAATTTCAATTCGATCGTCGATTTCCAAATTCGATGGTCGAATTTGAAATCGACCCTCGAATTTAAAATTTTCCTTCAGGCACAAGAAAAACACATTTCGACTGTCGATTTTCAAATCGACAGTCAAATTCCAATTTCGATGGTCGAATTTAAAATTGACCATCAAATTGCTCTGGTTCTGTGGCTGTTAACCTTTCATGTCCGGATTCTTTTCTTCATTTCCAAACACAGCCCTCAGATCTCATTTAAACATACTACATACTATTCTAAGTAAAACAAAATTTTAAAGGACACAAGAAGGTTTTAACAGCCTACCTCTTGTAGCTTAATTCGCTGATTCCGTTGCACCGATTCACACATCGGAACAAATTTCAAGCTCAAAGGTTTAAAAACTTCGAATCAGTCCTCATTCAAGGAGGTGGACACTGCCTCAGCCACAACAAATTCACAGAGAATTTCTCCTTTTCCACATCTCTTTTCTCTTTCAATAGTTCAGACAGATCCAATTACAAGCATAAGACAAAGTAATGGTTGAGATGGAAAGAGGAGCTCTCAAGCTTCCAAGATCTGGGATCAAATGAGGCAAGTCCTTAGAGGCTTAATTCCAACGAGAGAGAGAAGTGAAACTTCTCTTGCACTCTCTCTTATAACCAAAAGCTAATAATAAAATATCTAGATTTTATTATTTTACAACTTATCCAATTAAGTTAAAAGAATATCCGGTGTTAAACACAAACGCCAACCTTATTGTGTAAGTCATCGCTTACATGACTTACACACATCTTCTGACAAATTCCTTTTGCCACAAGTCTTATCATAGCCTTAGCTTATCAAAAATAAAAATATTTCACAATATTTTCCGGACACGCTTATCTAGGTAAACGAAAATTAGGTCAAAAATATCAGGGATATTACAAATAAGGTTATAAAACCAGATTTAAATATAAACCAAAATTTCAGTATAAAACCAGAGTATAAAGGAAGAACATACCTTAAAGGAAGAAGAGAAGAAGAGAGCTTTGTGGACGAAAGCTTGGTGTGGAATTGAAGAAGGGAAATGCTCTATTAATAGGCCCGGTGAATGACCGTTCAGATTCGGGATTAACGTCGAGTAAAGAGAGGCGTTATCGAATTGAAGAAAAAGAAGAGAAACGGCTTGGCTATTATGCGTGGGTTTTTATTTGGGGTTTTAAGTTGTAATGGGAAAGGTTAAGGTATATAGCAAATAGAAGTTAGAGTGTGTGTGTCATGGGTCGAATCAGGTCGGGTCGAGTTAGGGTTTGGGTCGTAAGAGTTTGGGTGGTCACATTTTTCCTCTCCATCGCTTCCACAACACCCTAGTCATCCCTACTCGACCTCTGCTCAATCGGAGAAGAAGAATCTCCCCTCAAGTAAGTAAATTAAAGACATGAAACTTGAATTTTGATTTTTTCCTGCCATCAAAATCCCTAATGTTGGTTTCTTTAACAGCAGCAACCCCCAATCTTGACCATCCATGTGACAACCCAAATTTTTCCAACATAATTTTCTTAGATATTTTTTTTTAAACTTTAAATCAAATGGGAAAAATCGAATTGTCGGGTCGCAGAACACCACAACACTTGGTACATTCACACACAATATAGAAATCAAAGCAGATATACATATGACAAAGCCACATTTTTCCATTTCTATATAAAACATATAAACAATGGAGACAAAAACAAACCACTGGTGATGGCCGACCATCACCAAAACAGTGGTACACAAAAGACTCTACAAATCCAATTCTATCCTTCTACAAAATTTTTGGACGTACCAAGTTCAAACTCAATAGTAAACTTAGACTATACCAAGTCTAAAGCCCAAGCCTATGGGTAGAAATTCTCAAGCGACAGATCCTCCTCTATCTCAGGTACTTAATTAAGGCCCGCCACAAGCTCAGGTCCTGTCCCAAATCAACACCTATGACTTATAGTCGGGGTGAGCTAGCAGTCTAAGATCAGTAGAGGAAAGCTCAACACAAAAATATATCTTATCAAATCAAAGCATATATTCGATGAGTGAATTTAAAAGCAGTTTTCATATCAAATGCAAAATTCAAAACAACACTGAGTTCGAAATCATAACTAAAATGTGTCAAATCATAAAAATGGACATATCACGTCAGAAAGCAAAACCTATCATGTAAGAAAATAAAATAGTGTCATGTCAGAGAACAACGACGGATCGTATCAAAATGTGGAATAGAACGGGAGCAAAACATAAACGAAACACAGAAACAAAGCGGAAATATATTTAAGTCAGAAAGTGGAACATAACGGAACATTGTACGGAAACAGAGTCATCTCAGAAATAGAACATATCAGATAACGAAAACATAAACAGAAACATATCAGAAATAGAAATGTATCATAATCCAAGCATCAGATCAAAACATCGGATTGAAGCATCTCTTTGTGGGAACAGGGTAAAAACCTCGGAACCTCAACTCCTCTTTGTCACCGATGTGTGACCAAAGCATCATATCAAAACACCCCTTAGCAGGGGAACAAAACACATCACATCAAGGCACCCCTTAGCGGGGAACAGAAATATATCAGATTATAAACATATGACCAAAGCATCCCTTTGTGGGAGCAAGGTAAAAACCTCAGAGCCTCAACTCCTCTTTCCCACCATGATTTTAGAGTCATACAAATCACGTATCGAATTTTGAGTTCAAGTTCAAAACAGAGTCAGAGTTCAGAGTTTGAGATAGATTCAAAGTTCAAGACATATTCAGAGGTCAATGTCAGGAGTTTAGTGTTTAAAGTTCAATAATTTCAAAGTTCAGAGTTATATCAAAGAAATTTTCAATTATTCGAATGCAAAACAAATTTCACAAAAATCAAAAGTTCCATTTCTAAAATTATAGATTCAAATCAAATTATCATCAAAGCATATGATTCAAATATTAAGAATATAATCGTGCATTAAAGTTCCCCTACCTTTGTTCACGAGATACGCAAAACGATGCAACTTTCCCGTACAAGCATTCTCGATTCTCAATCTACATCACATTCATGATGATGCATTAAATATTGATTTTAATTTCTAACAACTCTGAAGCATCTAAGTGTTTTCTCAAAATCGAGGCAAAAATGAGTAAGTTCATGCTAACTTATAATTTAACCCAACTTCCCCCTAAATTTTGACCTTTAAAACTTTGGATTCATGAAATTGTTAATTCACAAAAGTTGTTTATCTTATTTTCCTCTTTCCAATGCCGCAAGAATCGCATCAATCAGAGTTTAGAGTAAAACGTTATAGCCAAAATACTGAGACAGTGTCATACCCAAACTCTAAATCTCAGGCGCACGAGGTTCAGGGTCGGGCGCATGAGGCTTTTTTGAAGGCAGCTTGGGCTCACGAGAATGAATCTCGGACAAGCGACCTCTAATGGCTCACCCAGCTCAGGCAAGCGAGAATGAATCTCAGGCGCACGAGGTCCTTCTGAAGGCAGCTCGGGCGCACGAGGTTCAGAAACTCTGCGATTTCTGAGTTTTAGAAATCCATTTTTCTTGCGATTTCTCACCATTTTCGCCTACACTAACTACACAATCTTCCACACAACTAATTCTAAAATTTTAACATCTTTGGATTTTGATTTCTTACCTTTAAAACGAGCGAAAACCACGAGTAATCCGAGTGTAAAAATCGAATCGGAAGAGAGGGTAGAAGGTTTCAAAACGGATCTAAAGGAACGTTTATGGAGTTGGATCTTCACCTCTCGTTCACGGATCTCTTTTGCATAGAAGATTGACAACGACGATCTCCCCTAGCACAAGATTTCTAGCACTTCACGTTGGCATGGAGTTTAAAAATGCACGTAATTAGTGAATTCCTTCTTCTCTTCACACTCTCTTTCTCTTTCTTGCTCTCTCTCTCTCTCTCTAATTTCTCACATAACACAGAGCAAGGGAAAAGGGGTGATCCACGTGAGGATCATCCCCACTTATCCACAGGGCCTTTTCTTCCTTTTGAAACCCACACACTTTCATGTGTGTTTGTTCCTATCCACTTAAATTGCTTGGTGTGATGCACATACACACCACTTGGGTGTTCTAGTTCTTATCCAATAAGTTTTAGCTTCGGTGCAAAGCTTGTACACTTAAACCATGTGTTAATCATCACTCACCACACTTTGCTTTGGTGTGAAGCACACATACACATGTGTTTGCCCTTATACCCGAAAGGTTCTGGTTAGGCGTGTAGTTCACACACCCAAGTCGGTAATTGTCATATGTCAAAAGGTCCTAACTAAGCCCCATCATTGTCGGCCCAATTAGTCAGTCCAATATAGTTGACCCAAATAGTCGGCCCAATTAGTCCAACTAGTGTTAATCATTAACAAGCTTTCATTTTTCTAAAAGTTTGCCTCTAGGTTGCACACGCGCATAGTGTGTCATCCCAGGCATGCGCACTTAGTCAGTATGTGCGTGTTCGAAATTTGGGGATATTACAATCCAAGCTCAAGGAATTGGAAGCAAAAGCCTCAATCTCAACCATCCAAGCTTAGGTTCCGTGTACACAATCTTGCTCGGATTTACTTACATTGCATTATCAGGTCTTTTTTCAACTTAATTTTTTTTTTTTTTTTAAACATTTTAATAAGTTTCTATATTTAATTTTTATGCTCATCAATATCATCATCTTGCTTATAATGCCAAGGTTTTTTATGTAGTTTTTTCAAATTTTGCTTCATTAGATCTTTTTTTTTGTATATTCTGCATATATTTTGTATTATTTATAAATTTTTGCATATGTTTATTAAAGGTTAGAACCCTAGAATTAAGATGATTTGAAGGATTTGCTAATCAGATGGATTTTTTAGGCTGGATTCCAATGACATGTTGGTTTGGTTTTAATTTAATTTTTTTTAACATTTTAATAAGTTTCTATATTTAATTTTTATGCTCATCATTATCATCATCTTGCTTATAACGTCAAAGGTTTTTATGCAATTTTTTCAATTTTTGTTTCATTGGATCTTTTATTTTTGTATACTCTGTATATATTTTATATTATTTGTAAACTTTTACAACCCGGCGTTTCCCTAACAAGTATATTGGAACCGTTGCGTCGTCGGATCACCTAATATGATCCTTTCATATAAGGGGTCATGTCTTGTACGAAGTGATGCAAATGCGGAAGCAATATACTTACTCTGACTAGCAATAATATAGCAAAATAAACTGATTTTTACTTCTCTAAGCAGGAACTAGCAAACATATATACAAGAATAACGGACGTATAGCTTTTCACCGATGACGGCCACTCATCATCTAAACAATGGAAAGAAACCTATACATCCCATAACAAAATATCTCCAAAATATCATACATAATTCATACATGTTTATCCAATGTCTCTATCTAAACTTTTCTTTCTCCTTTCATGTCCACAAACCTATTTTGGGAAGAAGTCTTCCGCAAAATTGTCTTCGTCGTCATCTTCTCCTTCCTCCTCGTCGGGCACGTACATAGGGTTAGCTACGTGCTCGGGATCTAGATCTGCAACTAAGACATTTAAGTCGAAGAATGAGCTATCATCAATGCTCAGTAGATAGTATTATTTTGCTAATATAGATTTTTGATTTTTCTCATTCACTTCTTGAGGCATATACTAAATGTAAGCATCTATCAACATATAACAAATCATGATTCTGTAATTAAATGATAATGCTGACATCCTGAATACAGACTAAATTTCATGGTGCAACAGATACGAGAATTCATGCTGAAATAAGATACACGTGTAAGAACAACAAAATCAAGCTCCCGAGTTAGCGGGATCAATCGTCAAGCTCCCGAGTTAGCGGGATCACTTGTCAAGCTCCCGAGTTAGCGGGATCACTTGGAACAAGAAAATCAACAACGTATATAGGATATCACAGCTAACAGGATCTGAAGAATGCAATATGACTCATACATTAATATTCAAAAACTTGCATGCATAGACTGAAATGCATGTAGTATAGAGTACACTAATGCATATGTAGTATAATAAACTGCCTCTGCATGTAAATTGTCAATATATATATATATAACTGATATCACTTTCATGTGCTTCCAAATTGCCTATATATATATGTCCGTTATATATATCTATATCTGACCACACTACCATTACTATAAATTCATATATCATTGTCATCAAACCCAGAAAACAGATATGCTCACATGCATTTCTGATCAGTACAATACAATGAATAGTCACCATTATACTTTACTACTAATTAAGTCTATCTAGTGAGCATGAATTTGCAATCTTGATGAGAATAAGGAAATCAAATCATGTTTTTACCAAAGCAGAATCCCTACCTGTCTACACTTTTATGTGTTTTCATGTCGGGAAGATCATTGCATAACGAGTGCATCAAGTGGCACCTATAGGGTACCTATAGATCATATACAATTAATAGAATCAAAGGGAAGATGGGGTCATCCGAGACCCGATATCTAGATAGTGTATACTATGTACAGCCTGGAGGGTTCCCGTACGTATGCCCGATATAGACCAAGGCCTGCGCGGCACGAAGAGTAGCCATGCCTAGGCTTGCCTCGGCAAGTAGGCAGCTGAAGACTTTGCCGTGGCAAGCCTTGTGAGGTTGCCGCGGCAAGCTCACAAGCTTGCCGCGGCAAGCCTAAGGCCAGCCTGCCATGGTGCCTATTTCTTCCTTATGGCTTTCTGTTTTCCTTTCGTTTTGGTGGTGGCCATTGCATGAGATAGATATATATATATATATATATATATATATATATATATATATATATATATATACATCTGAATAGTTCTGAATATATAGATCTTTATATATATCTGAATATATCGTTGGACATAGCAGATATGGAGTGCAACTCGAATGCCACACCGTGTCTATCTCTGTGCTGCCGATGAAATCGTATGTATTCGATATTACAGATTGATTATTTAGTAATCCCACAATCCTATTTTACTAAGGTTTTATTTGTTGTACCTTTTGGTGGACTTGCTCTTTCAACGGTGGTACCAAACGTGGAGTAACATCGTGTTTGCCAGGCGTGTTTTCAACGGCAGGGATGTGTGAAGGTCATTGAAACTAAGGTTGTCTGTGATCAATGGAAGGTCACTTTGTGAGCTAAGGTTCTATGGATCAGGAGTCCGGAGGTGTACAAAGGTAGTTGGAGAGTTTCGTTTGAATTTGCTGATTATCCTTTTTGCTGGCTGTTGGCTTACTAAGGGAGTAAGTAGTAGGAAGAAGAAGGAGGTTCTTCTACCTTTATACCAGTCTCGCTACACTTTGCGTGCATGCTCGGCCTTGATTACTCACACTATCGTGTAGTCAACAGCGAAGGCAAGGAGCTTATAAGCTCTTTTAAGCTGGGTTGTTATGCTAAGCCCGTATTTGCATTTGCTTTGTATACACTTAAACGACAAGGAAGTTAGACAATGATATAAGTCTGCTACCCCTTTTTAGTATATAGGATATAGTATATATGCCAAAATAGACGTAAACTGCCTACCAAGCATATACATGGTTGAGCTATATTTTATAGCTAGCTAAGATTGGTTCTCATGCAAAGCCCATATGGGCACCTCTTTGTATAAGCAGATAAGCCAAAAGAGGCTTATCCTAAAGACATACTTCATGCCCACGGTTTATATTTTATGAGAAAGGGTATTTAAACTTTACTTGGGCTAGCTTAATAGCTATATGAGTTATATGATATAACGTATAAAATGTGTGGTTATGATCTATTTAATTCTAATATGATCTCATTTTACGTGTATTTTTGCTACCAACCCTGACAACCTACAGACCACCTAGTTTTGATTAGTGTAGACCACTACCTTAGAGTGGTCTAATGTGTCACGGTTTTGGCACATGTCTTACCAGACCCGTGACCAGTGTACATAGTGTGGGTTTACAAGGCATCTGTTACATTCTCCCCTATTTAAGGGATTTTCGTCCTCGAAAATAAACCTAAATGTAAGAAGTAAACTCTATAGTGTATTAAATCAATATACACTGGTCTTGGTGTCGCAATATTGAACATCATTAGACTAGTCTATCCTATAAATGGTACTTGTTAACAATCAATCTCAACAGAATTCATAATGTATAAAGTACACTATAAAGTACACTAGCAGAACCTATATTACTAAAATAATGATAGTAACAACAACAAATAGTAACTAAAGACATGATTGAGATAGTAATTTCAATTAATCAGGTGCATAATTGAAATGTCATAAACAACCTACTAACTTGTGAGTTTATAACTCACCAGGCTATGTACTAGACGGCTGTGGACCAGCTAATGAAGGTCCCGCATCCTACTGCTGAAAGTTTTGCTGGAATTCTGGCACGAGTAATGCTGCATTGCGGGTGTATTGGGAGACATAATTTCGTACCCGCCCAATATAAGGGGTTGCAGTAGTTGGACACGTATGCTCCATCATGATGTTTATAGCTTCTTCAATAAAATCAATTCTTTGATGGAGCATATAGTGATTGCGATATAAAATATCGAATTGGAGAAGGGTTTGCTTATGGTTTTCACGAATGAGCTGTACCAGATCAGCATTGGTGTATGTCCCATGTGACGAGGGAACCGATTCGGTTTATGCCTAAGTTTGAGGTTGAGGAGGAATGGGGATGTCTTGGGTTGGTACTGAGGGTGGTGCTTGTAGAGGTGGTGGGGGACGGATCTGTTGGGTTTGGCAGTTTCGCACCGCTTGAGATGATCGTTGATACACATTTCTCTATATTGCTGGGCTGAAGACCTGCATATTATCGGTGCGGACTTCTTCACCCAGAGGGACTTGGTAAGGAACTTGATTGACACTATCAGAGTGTCCTTCTAAAAGGCGGGTGATCAAGCGGGGATAGGGGCATGCTGGCATGGGGCTAGAGACGTTGCTTTGTAAATGGATGTTGGCATACTGCATGCCTTCCCATACCACTTTTGGGGCATTCACCCATCTGTTCTCATGAACAACAAATAAGGCTTGTAAGAGAGCATCACGGCGCTCTCTCTTATATTGCATCGGGTACAAATTACAACGGAACACAGTCAAGAAACCACATATTCTGTGGTAATTGGCTGTTGTAGACTGAAAGGTCTTGGGCAGAAGAGGTCTGCCTATCAGTCATTTTAGTCGGGATGTGATGAAATTTCACATCCTTTTGTCGAGGCATCCGTAGTCCGAGACTGACATCGAAATCTGAACTACAATTCATAGCTTGCGCTATGTCTTGTAAGTTGAAATAAAATTTTCAATTATCAATTTCAGTTTCTAGCTGGCCAACTACAGGTGGCACTTTTAAATTTTGATAAAATAGACAGACCAGACGTGGATAAAAATGAGTATGGAAGGGTTGGTATAAGACATCTAGACGCGCCTGTTCTATATACCTAATGGACCAGGCAGTCTGGTCATTCGGTGTAAGGAGTGTATCGTCAACGATCCACTCAAGTTCCATTGCCTTCGCGTCCCACCATGGGACGAGCTGTTCTCGATCCGTGGGTGGATCGATTCGTTCATTGGAGGTAGAAGGGGCTTTGCCCTTTGCTTGGGCTAAGGCTTTTGGGGGTTTTGATATTCCTATTTTCCTAGGAGGCATACTAATTAAATCAAAATGTAAGGAATGCAAACCAGAGCTAAAGGTATGGTTTTACCTCACAAGAACGCCAGAAATATGGCTGAAATGCTGAAATAGCAAGGAATGGAGAGCTACTAAGATGAAATCAGTAACATGCAATAGCTTTGGACACGATTTTGGAGTGCATGAAGGTAGTATGGTTCGGTAGCTAAAAGAAATAAAGAACCCACAACAAAGAAAATAACATAAAATAGACTAGAGGGGATTTCGGACCCACTTAGGCTCCACAGGGTTGCTGCGGCAACCATCTATTCTTGCCGCAGCAAATTACTTGCGGCGGCCAGCTCTTCCTTGCCACGGCAAGGAGTTCTGACTAAAACCTACCCGAATTTCGAGGTTCACTGGCTTGGCTGCAAAGGTCATTGATGCATGTGTGTACTTAACAAATAAGGGGTCTGTATAAAAATATTTGTTGACCATTTTGAAGTGTGTTGCTATGTTAAAATATTTTATTTTGATGAAAATGATATGTATGGTATTACGTAGACATGTACTGGGTCAGCCCCTCTATGGGCCTCGTCGTCGTACTGACTTAGAGGAGTGGTATTAGGATATGTCATTGTTACTAGGTATCTAGGAAAAATATCTTATTTAAGGTTTGGGGTTTATTTTTCCTTCAAATAATTACATTTTATTATTTATCAGGCCACATAAAATAGCATAGGCATATCATGAGGCAGTAATGTCGTAAATTCAAGAAGTAACGTACCTTATGTAAATAAATGAGGGCATTGAGAACAAATATCGGTTTCGCGTTCCCAGGTAGCCTCATGCAATCCATGATTCTTCCATTAGATCAAGACGAATGGGATTCTTTTCGTTCGCAAGATTTGATCTCTGCGGTCCAAAATCTGACATGGTTCCTTTGTCACCATTAAATCTTCCTGGATATCTAACGGTTGATAATCCAACACATGTGTTGGATCGCTGACGTACTTCCTCAGCATAGACACGTGAAATATGTCATGAATATAAGATAAATGTGTAGGTAACGCAAGTCGATACGAGACCTCCCCTACTCTGCCCACAACTAGGAATGGCCCAACATAACGAGGACTCAACTTGTCTCGTTTCCCAAATCGCATCATGCATTTTGTCGGAGAGATTTTGATAAAGACATACTTGCCAATCTGTATACCATTCATCAGAGTGATAATATAGGTCAGTGAATCCACAAAGGCCTTATTAGTGTAGGGTATTACTGTTGAGAATTGGAAAATACCATTTTCCACCCCTTAACCTGAGTCTTGATAGACCTTTGAGAGTACTAAATAAGTGTTTTTAGCATTTGTTCTACAGCTAACAATGAAGGCAAGCTTGATCCTGAAAGCAGCTTAAAAGTGCTAAAAAGATGATGACTCATGCTAATCTAGGGAAAGAAGGAGAAGGAACAACCTCACTAGCTGTCAAAATGCCTAAACTAAAGAGGACAAAGGCTTGGTTTCAACCTGGAAAGAGGTTTGGAGCTATTCGAACAGAAGAATGCAGAACAGAATGCTTTTCAAAAGAACCTGAACTTTTCGAAAAGAACCTGAACTTTGCGAAAAGAACTAAAAGCTCCAGGATTAGTTTCGGAGAGCACCTAAACTCTTCGAAAGGATTCCTGACCTATTCGAAAAGAAGAGAATTCCTTGCGAAAAGAACCAGAACTGTGCGAAAAGAGATTCAGAAGTCACAGTACTTTGCGAAAAGTTCTCTAAATCGTGCGAAATGATATCCTGGAGATTCCCAGCATCTGCAATGGCAATTCAGTAATCTCTACACGCGCCCCAATGCATTTAAAAACCCTGAGATTTTTCGAAAGATTCTGAGCACGAACCAAAGGCATATTCCACCCCATGTGAACACCCAAAGATGAAATTACTTGGCGGGAACTTCTAGAAGCTCAAACAGATTTTTGAATTACATAACAGAATTGATGCTTTTGTCAACTGATTGGCTGAACCAGATCAAGCAGTCTGATTGGCCAAAACAGATCTGGATCCTTGTGCTCGACTCCTATTGGTTGATACAGATCTAACCAATTCTGATTGCTTGATAGACATCTGAGCTAGACTTGGGGAAAACTATAAATAGATGAACCATTTGTCCAATTTGGGTATCCAGATTTTGAGTTTCATTTCTATTGCCTCATTTCTATTTCAGATAGCTTGACTAAAATTTCTGTAATAGCCTAGCTTTTATTTGTAATTGAGAACTGTGAGATATCTCTGTACTTCACGTGAGAATTGTATTCAAGACTACAAATCCGAGAGCTGTATAAGCTATGCTCTGTAATTATAATGATGAATTTGAAAAGGTTGTTGTGAACAGTACGTTCTCAATCGGTTTCGTGTAAAGGGTTCCCTGTGATCTCCTTATTCATTAGATTCCTTTAGATTTATTGTTTTTAAAGCAATTTCCCTTAATTCATGGTCCCTGTGAGAATCTGCGTTTGTAAACCTGATTTCTCATAGCATTTGTAGTGGTATTTTTGTTCTTAGTCAAGGATTCGGATTGAAGACATTAGATGATCTGTGTACATTGAAGTGGACAGATCATAGCCATAAGTTCAACTCAATTCCAATCCTTGAGTAGGATTACTTTCTCTTGCATCTGTGCTGGTAGCCAAATGAAGAATTGGATAATATCTCATATGTTTTACATTCATTCTCATTCTGCAATCGAGTACTAAATCGAAGTTGGTTATTATTTCTCCATTCTTATTAATTTACACCAAATCTCCCCAACTCAGATCTGGATCATTTAGTGTAATTTTTACTTTCATCGTTTAGTTAATGTGACAAATTCAACCTCCCATCTTATGTGCTTTATAGATAGGATCAGAGGTTAGATCTGGTAGCTCAGATCTGGAGGTTTATCTTAAATTTTAAATCAATTCCCTGTGGATGATCTTTTACTCACTTACATTTGAAACTTGCTACAATTGGCCCAGATCTTGCAGGCTAATTAACTTCTCTCTGTGCTAATATTTCTTTATTCCATTTAGTTTCCAAATTCAAGTATAAGGCATCATTTGTAAATCTGTTTTCAAAACACAAATAAATCATGCACACTTAAAACAACAAGTTTTTGGCGCCGTTTCCGGGGAATTTATTTTAAAATTGGTAGACCTAAGTTTTTTATTTTTATTATTACATCAGTGCTAACTGTTCTATTATTTAAATCTGTGCAGTTATTTCAATACATTTTGAGCGTGGAATCCACTTTGAAAGGCATACTGAAGGTTTGTTGTGCATAATTTGATTCTCTATTTCTGTGTTGTATGTTTGGTAGGAGGACTCTCAATCCTGAGATTGTCCCTCTGAATTTAGAAGTTGAAAGGCTACTAAGAACCAAATAAACATCACAAAATTTTTCTGAGACTGTTACTATGGGTGAGCAACCTAGACTTTTGAGGGATTACTTTGCACCTGGTGCATATAATTCCTCATTTTGTATCCAATTTCCTACTATTGAAGGAAATTATGAGATCAAATCATCAACTATCCAGATGCTGCCTTCCTTCCATGGTTTGAGTAAGGAAGATCCATAAAAACATGTGGATGAATTTTTATCTCTTTGTACAACATTCAACATAGCTGGACTGGGTCCAGAGGCAACTAAGCTTAGGGTCTTTCCTTTTTCATTAAAGGACAAAGTTAGAGCATGGCTGTCCATGTTGCCACCAAACAACATTACTTCTTGGAATGATTTGCAATGTCAATTTTTAGCCAAATACTTCCCTATGTCTAAGACCAGCCAGTTGAGACAAAATATTATTTCTTTCTCACAACATTCAACTGAAACTTTTCATGAAGCATGGGAAAGGTTTAAAGAACTTTTAAGGCAATGTCCTCATAATCAAATTCCCCGATGGCAGCTTGTTCAAAGTTTCTATCAGGGAATTGATCAAAAGGGCAAGAATATGGTAGATGCTTCCTGTGGAGGCACCTATTTGTAAAAAATAGTTGAGGAGGTCTGGGACCTATTTGAAGTGATTGGTGAAAATTCAACTCAACAGGAATCCTTGTCAAGAGACATTGAGAATCCTGCTCGGTTGAACAATTAGCTAACCACCAAGAGAAATATTTATGAGGTGAATGAGTTGGAAAGGAAAATGGATAATTTGACCACTAAGTTTGATAGACTGATGGACTCACTTAAAAATCCAATGGTTGCAAGAGTAGAGGAGGCATGTCTGATATGCCAGTCCCCTACTCATTCACCTGATCAATTTCCTGCTGCATCACAGTTCCCAGATCTAGTGGTGGAGCAAGCTCATGCTGCCCAATCGTTTGGACAGATGCCATCAAATGAATATGCATGGAGAGGGCACCCCAATTTAAGGTGGAGCCAGGGCAATTATCAATCACAACAGTAGCAACAACCAAAGAACCAAATACCTTTCAAAACTGCTCAGCCTTACCAGCAGAATTTTTATACCAAGCCAAAATTTTAACAGCCCATTCCACAACAGATGGTACAACCTATGCAGCAATCTGCTCCAGTTCATACCCCTTCCAGATCTCCTTCTTTTGAAGACCAAGTTCTAACTTCACTCCAGAATTTAAGGTCTTTAACTCAGACTGTAAACTTTCACACTCAGAGCATAAAGAAGATTGAAGAAACATTGGGTCAACTTTCAAATACTTTGGCCAAAAGAGAGGAAGGCAGGTTACCCAGCCAACCCTTGAACAATTCTGAAGGACAGTTCATGGTTGAAGATGCCTTTGTTTCACATGAAGAAGTAAAAGCTATCACTACTTTGAGAAGTGGATGAGTTGTAAATAACAATGTGAATCTTAAAAAAGAAGAAGAAAAAATTGAGGAAACTGCTAGAGATATGCAGCAGGAGCAGCATGATATTAGCACTGGGGGTGCTGATGTACCTCAGAAAAATCAAAAAAATGAAAAACAGAAAAATCAAAAATATTCTGATGATGATTCTAAAGTTATAAATGAAGGACTAGTCCCTCATTTACCATTTCCCCATGCCATAAAATCTGCATACCCTTTTGATAAAGGGAACACAAAAATAGATGAAATGATGGAGACTTTCAAGCAAGTCAAGATAAATCTACCTTTGCTTGATTCAATCAAGCAAGTCCCAGCCTATGCAAAAATTTTGAAGGACATTTGCACACACAAAAGACAATCTAGGATCCAGTTATCCAGGAAGGTCTTTGCTGTGGAAAGAGTTAAACAGGTTTTGTCCATTACCTCACCTCCTAAACTTCAAGATCCTAGAATCCCCACAATCCCTTGCATTATTGGGGAACATACCATTGAAAAATCTTTATTAGATTTGAGTGCTAGTGTCAACCTGCTTTCATATTCTGTATATGAGAAACTAGGTTTGGGAGAGTTAAAACCCACTCATGTGGTGTTATAACTAGTAGACAGATCTGAAAGAAAGCCAGTTGGGATGAATGAGGATTTGTTGGTAGGAGTAGATAAGTTTTTCTACCCTGCTGATTTTTTGGTATTAGACATGGAACCTACAAAAAGCAAAACTTCCATCCCTGTCATTTTGGGGAGACCATTTCTGGCTACAGCCAATGCTTGCATTCAATGCAGATCTGGTATTATGGAAGTGTCTTTGGGAAATATGAAGGTAAAGTTAAATGTCTACAATACAGTTACACAGCCTCAATTCAGTTCTGAGGAATGCTTTCTTATTGATTTGTTGGATGAACTGGTAGAAGAAACTTTACCACAGTTTTTATAGTGTGAAGATTTAACCACGGATTTTAACGATGCTTGGAGAAATGATGTGGAAGAAACAGTTTGTACCTCAAAATCTGAGGAAGTTAAAGCTATGCAAGGAACTCATGACCAATCAGCAAGGTGTTTTTCATGGAAACCTGTTGTTCTTCCCCTTCCACAAACAACCAAGGTACCTTTGTTACCTTCTTTTCTCAGCCCACCTGATGTAGAGCTGAAACAGTTGTCAGAAAATTTGAAATATGTGTTTTTAGGGGACCATAAAACACTGCCTGTGATTATTTCTTCCTCCCTCACTGAGGAGCAGGAGGAAGAGTTGTTGATTGTATTAAAACAGCATAAGAGGGCAATTGGCTGGACTACTGCTGATTTGGGAGGAATCAGTCCAGCTGTTTGCATGCACAAAATTTACTTGGAAGAAGATGCAAAGCCTTCTAGAGAAATGCAAAGGAGGTTGAACCCTCATGCAAGAAGTGGTCATGAGAGAGGTTGTTAAGTTGTTAGAAGCTGGGGTCATTTACCCCATTTCAGATTCAGCTTGGGTGGCACCTACACAGGTGGTACCTAAGAAATCTGGGATCACTGTTAAAACCTCAGATTCTGGTGAGCTTATTTTAATCAGACAAACAACAGGTTGGAGGGTCTGTATTGATTATAGAAAGCTAAACACAATGACCAGAAAGGACCATTTCCCTCTTCCATTCATTGATCAGATTTTAGATAAGTTAGCAGGAAAAGCTTATTACTGTTTTATGGATGGTTACTCTGGTTACAACCAGATTCCTGTGTATCTACAAGATCAGGAAAAGACCACATTCACTTGCCCCTTTGGCACTTTTGCCTATAGGAGGATGCCTTTTGGTCTTTGTAATGCTCCTGCTACCTTTCAAAGATGTATGTATTCCATTTTCTCTGATATGATTGACCAATTTATGGAGATTTTTATGGATGACTTTTCAATATATGGAGACAATTTTGCCCAGTGTTTACATCATCTCAGTTTGGTGTTACAGAGATGTGAAGAAACTAATTTAGTTTTGAGTTGGGAGAAGAGCCATTTCATGGTCACCCAAGGCATTGTCCTTGGCCATGTTGTCTCCCATAAGGGCATTGAGGTGGACAGAGCAAAAATTGATTTAATTGCACATTTGCCTCCTCCCAAAACTGTTAAACAAATCAAAAGTTTTTTGGGGCATGCTGGATTTTACAGGAGGTTCATTAAGGACTTCAGTAAAATATCCAAGCCTCTTTGCCATTTACTGTGCCAAGATGTTCCTTTTATTTTCAACAATGAATGCTTGAAGGCATTTGAATTCTTAAAAAATTATTTGATTTCAACTCCAATATTACAGTCTCCAGATTATTCACTGCCTTTTGAGCTGATGTGTGATGCATCAAATTATGCTTTGGGAGCTGTTCTTGGGCAGAGAAAGGATAAGCTGCCTCATGTCATAGCTTATGCCAGTAGATCAATGATTGATGCACAGCTCAATTACACAACAACTGAGAAGGAGCTGCTGGCAATTGTTTTTGCTTTGGAGAAATTCAGGTCATATGTTTTGGGTTCATAAATTGTGGTGTTCACTGACTACTCAGCCCTGAAATACCTTCTGTCTAAGAAGGATACCAAACCAAGATTAATAAGGTGGATCCTCCTATTACAGGAGTTTGATTTGCAGATTAAAGATAAAAAGGGTGTGGAGAATGTGGTGGCTGACCACATCCTCAATTCTAATCACGAGATTGATAGGCTGCCTATCAATGAATCTTTTCCTGATGAGCAACTTTTTGCCATCAGTGTACACACCCCTTGGTTTGCAAATATAGTCAACTTTTTGGCTACTAGAAGAACCCCTCAACACTGGAATAAAATGGATAAAGATCTTTTCTTCTCAAAGATTAAACATTTTATTTGGGAGGATCCTTATCTGTTCAAGATTTGTGCAGACCAAATAATTAGAAAATGTGTCCCTGAAGAAGACTGTCATAGCATACTTTCCATGTGTCATGAACAAGCCTGTGGAGGTAATTTTAGTGGAAACAAAACTGCTGCAAAGATTTTGCAGTGTGGATTTTATTAGCCTACACTTTTCAAAGATGCACTGCAGCACTGTAAGTCTTGTCAGAATTGCCAGAGATTGGGCAACATTTCCAAGAGAAACTCAATGCCTCTACAGCCCATTTTGGTAGTTGAATTGTTTGATATTTGGGGGATAGATTTCATGGGCCCCTTTCCTCCTTCAAATGGTTGTAATTTCATCTTACTAGCTATGGATTATGTATCCAAATGGGTTGAAGCCACAGCCACTAAAACCAATGACCATAGAGTTGTCCTGAAATTTTTAAGGGATAACATTTTTTCCAGGTTTGGTTCCCCCAGAGCTATTATCAGTGATGGGGGGAGCCATTTTTGTAATAAGCATTTTGAAGCTTTATTGAAAAAGTACTCTGTGACTCATAGAGTAGCTACTCCATATCATCCACAGACTAGTGGACAAGTGGAGATTTCGAATAGAGAAATCAAACATATATTAGAAAAGACTGTGAAGAAGGATAGAAAGGATTGGTCCTTTAAGCTGAATGATGCATTGTGGGCATATAGCACAGCCTATAAAACCCCAATTGGCATATCCCCATTCAGATTGGTCTATTGCAAAGCATGCCATTTACCAGTGGAGTTAGAATATAAGGCCTTTTGGGCTATTAAAACCTTGAACGTGGATCTTACTACTGCTGGTAATCACAGGAAACTGCAGCTTGCTGAGTTGGAGGAGCTGAGAATGGATGCATATGCCACTACAAGATCTTACAAAGAAAAAGTTAAGGCTTTCTATGACAAAAATCTGCTGAGAAGAGAGTTCATAACTGGCTCTAAGGTGTGGCTATTCAACTCAAAACTTAAGTTTTTTTCTGGAAAGCTGAGATCCAGGTGGGAACGGCCATATACTGTCATTCAAGCATCTCCTTCTGGGGCTGTTGAAATTATGGACCCAAGTGATGGGAGAACCTTGAAAGTAAATGGTCAGAGGCTCAAACCATGCATGGAAAATACCCTGGAGCCTGTGCTGACCATCTATCATCAAGAGCCCCCACAAATCTGATGATAAACAACTGTATCATATGTATTTTACCTGTGTTTGATTTGTAGTTTTTGCATAGGTTATTTCTCTCTATTTTTAGTCATGTTTACACTCAATTCGAGAAGTTTATATGTGAAAAATTAATTCGCAAAGAAAAAAAATTCATTTCAAAAAGTTTAATTTTCTTTTCGAAAAGGATCTGGACCTGTAACTAACTGCTCGAAAAGAATGATTTGCTTTTCGAATAGTTGGTTTTGAAGCCTTTTGCTTTTCGAATAGTTGGTTTTGAAGCCTTTTGCTTTTCGAATAGTTGGTTTTTTTGCTTTTCGAATGGTACTGATGCCATTCTCTTTTGTAAAAGGACTATTTTGAACTTTTCGAAAACTTTAAAGATGCTTTACGATAATCGTTTTGAGCATATTTAAACCCTTTCGAAGCAAGGGTTTCATATTTGAAAGCCTTCCCAGAGTGTCCTGTTTCATAGAAAACCCATTTTCTTTCCATCCCTGCGTGCTTTTAGAGTTCAGATCCAATTTTCTTCATATTTGTTCCATGGATTAAGCTTGAAGAGAGGGACTTTTTGCTTCTGATTCTGGTGGATTTAATCAAGCAATCAACGAGTTCAAGCAAAACCCTAGATTTCGGTATTTTTCTGTGCATATCCTCTGTTTGTGTTTTGCAAATTTCATTTTTGTGTCAGCATTCATTGTGTGAGATTCAAAAAAAGTTGTAAAATGGGGAAAACTGAAAAGCCACTGGCTGCAATGTTCCCTAAGTCTTCTGCTAAGAAAGTTAGCAAACCCTCCACAAAAGGAAAAGCCAAAACCTCAGCCAAGAGGAAACTGTCAATGGATAAAGCTGATAAAATTGAGAAAGGGAAGAAGGTTAGACATGAGGAACCCATCCCAGCAGCTGATCCTAGTCCAGAGTTCCTCCTCTTCCTATGCATTTGGTACTGCCAAACCCTTTCATTGAAGCTCAGAAGCTGATCCCAGAGCTTATTGTTGATGAAACCTTTTTCTTGAACAAACCTGAATGTAAGATGTCCTTAAACTACATCAGGGATGCTTCACTGAGCAATATCCTAACCCCTCTTCCAGAGAAAATATATCCACGAATGGTGAGATTATGGTACCAAAATATGGTAAAAGTGACGGAGAAGGATGCTGATGTCCCTACTCTTGTAATTTTCATTGATGATTGCGATCTAACTGTCACTTATGAAGACATTGGAAATGCCTTGGGAATCCCATTTCAACATGATCCAGCTGGTCCTTTGGCTGCACCAGAAACAACTTCTTTTAGAGAAATGGCTGCACATCTGACCAAGGCATAGTTGGAACTGGGCAGTCCATCATGAGGAGAGACTTAGCACCTCAATTTTTGCTGATGGATTTCATTTTGAGGGGATGTTTTTATGTCACTGGGCACAACCAGGAAAGAAGAACACTAATTTTGGATGCTCTCTTTCATTTTTCTAAGGGGAAATTCTTCAATGCCCTTATGCTAATTTTTGAGGCCATGGCTGACATTAGTGTTAAGATGAAGAAGGAGTAGAAAATAGCTGGAATACCATTTGGTAGGCTGATCACAGCCCTACTAAGAGCCAAGTTTGAGATTGATGAGCAAGAACCATTTGAGATTGTCTCCCCTCACGCTTTTGGGAAAAGGGCTTGGACTACAAGCCAATCCATGTTGAATAGAATGAGGGAAGAGGTTGAGCCAGTCCAAGAGCCTTGTGACAACCCGGATTTCGGCACCCCGAACCCGTGCCATCAGCACGATCATCTTGACCGTGCCCCTTAGCTATGCATGGAACATTGGTATATCAAGCAATGAATTGAATTGAATAGTAAATGAAGTTGCGGAATTAAATTACTATATAAGCATTTCTCAAAATACAGTTCTACCCTCATGCCTCTACATGAACGGAGAACCGATCCGAACCATCGATGATAGCTAATCATCACAGATGGTTCCCCAAAAAGAATTATCCCAAATCTATACATATACATTGTTTAATCAAAACAAGGCTTGACATATCAAGCCGTACAAAAATCTCTCAAAACTCTCAAAGGTGCACAACGGAGTCCTCTAGAAGAAGTCCTTAGGAGGTGGCTCCAACTCGTCTCCAGGTGCAAGGTCCGACTCACCGGGGTCAACGTCTCCTGAAGCCTCGGAAGCTGCTAATAGTGGACCTGCGACGTATAATCTAAAGGGTGAGCTACATCCTAGCTCAATAGGGAACATAACACAGTTGAACATATAAATTACCACTCACATATGTTCCATGATATGCCATGCATGATGTATCTATGTAGTTACTAATAAAAAACAGTTGAAAAGAATCACATTCTTACTGGTAGTTTACTCATGTCTTTTACTTATTCATGAATGATGCTGAAAAGGCCTAAAGCAAACTTAAACTTTCAACTTAAGTAATCTCCGAGTAATATAGCATCGAGCCCCGATGAGATACCCATCATCGCCATCTATATAGACAGTTTTAAAAGTATTCCCTGGGAATACAAATAGTACCCAAGCCCCTTTCCCTTGGGGAATGGTGGCGGAGTTTCACTTGTCTCAACTCAATACCCCTGGGGTGTGCTTACTATGTACAGATAAGCCTCCGCACTAGCCTACGGTTTCGCCGCCGTATCGGTCACGGATATCCTGCCGTGTCAGTCGTGGATATCCCGTCACGTCGGTGGGGTACCCTATCAAACCTCAAATAACAAAAATATCAGGTGCTTTACATATAGTTATTCACCATGTAAGTGTGCTATCTTATATCAGTTAGGCCCTATCAAACATGATTCAATCTTGGATACATCCCTGGGATGCATCCATTCACTTGCATCACACCGGATGCTCTATCTCTTTACTTCCTCATCCCCTGGGGATGGTTCATTATAATTACTCTTATTGATGTCACACACACACACTTTTCACAAACTCTTAAGCAATAAAACATTTTGAATGAAATTCTATATCACTACATACATGCTCTTGCAAAATAAAGTACATGTTCAAGGTGTTCCCTACCTCAAGTCTCTGTTTGATCAGGCATCAAGGTCCCACGTAGCTCCTTATGCTCAAGCTCGCACGTACCACCTATGGTACCACATAACATGTGAAATACATCACTAAAGATGTAATAAAGAAGGTCCAAGACCCTCCAAGAATCTTAAAGTCAAACTCAAAAGTCAACATAAACTGGCACAGTCGATTAATCGAGCTCTAAAATCGATTAATCGAATCTGATTCGATTAATCAATTTCCAAAATCGATTAATCAAAATTCAATATCGATTAATCGATTATCAAATCGATTAATTGAGATTCCCATTCGATTAATCGAATTCCCATTCGATTAATCGAATTTCTCTATTCTATCCAGTCGATTCTCAATTCGAGTAATCGAGTTTCCAAAATCGATTAATCGATCCCAAATCGATTAATCAAAATTCTAAATCGATTAATTGAACTCTCATTTCGATTAGTCGATTTCTCCAAGCTCTTTTCTTTTCTCCACTGGAGTTCACTGTAGGTTCCCAGTCGATTAATCGATACCCAATTCGATTAATCAAAATTAATAGTCGATTAATCGAAACTCAATTCGATTAATCGAGATCGGGGTCCTCTGACTTTTCAACTTCTTGGTCAAAATCGATTAATTGAAACTCAATTTCGATTAATCAAAATGGCCAGACTCAGCCCCTTTTGGGCTGTTCTTTCCAATCTTTTTCCCTTTCTTTTTCCTTCATTTTTCTAAGCCTTTATCTTATATTTTCACCCATTTTAAACTACAATCTAACTCTTCAATCTATGCATTTAATCTACAATAATTTTACCTTCAATCAATTTCAAATTGATTTAAATCAAGTGGTTGGAAAGGCTAGGGTTCCAGCTTTGGCTTGAACGGATTCCTCGCGTTGAATCGGCCTCTTTAATGCTTGAATCCCCCTTCCAATCACTCCTTGCTCAACCTTCTTTACTCCTCTCTCTCTCTTCTTTACTTCTCTCCCAACAACCCAAAACATACAATTTAGGGTTATTAAACCCTTTTATCTCTCCTCTCACTTGTGTGTTGAGCACATGCACCGCGATAGGTGTATGTGACCTCAGATTTACGTCACACACCATATAGTCACACAAATTATCACATCTCTTCCGTTCATCACACTCTATGCTAACTATTTAACTCCTAATTGGTCAAACCCATGACCAATCAAGCACGGATCTCGAGGTCACTATTTAACATGATTTTTGGGATATTACAAACCTGTTATACCTACACCAGCCCATGCAGCTGCCATTGAACCTGTTTTACCAGACCCTGAGGTGACCAGCTCTTTAGCTGCACCTATTTCACTTGCAGCTGACATTGCACAAGCTGTCATTACTGAGGTGACCAGCTCTTCAGCAGCACCCATTGTTGAAGAGGCCATCATCCTACCCACTTCACCTAGCATACCTCCTATCCCTTCACCCACTCCAGCAGTTCCATCACTCATAACCACCATAATCCCAATTCCCGACTCTCCCTCTACACCAACCACTCCAACCATACTTACACCACCAATTTCACCCAACAATGTCCAAGATATGGCCACAGATTTTGTTGAACACTCTCCTAGCACCCCCCTTCTCCAAAGCTTCTCAAGTTCACCTGCCCATTCAACTCATACACCTGAAGTAACTTATACCCCTGAACCTGAGATATTCACTACAGAGGCCTATTCATCATTGATGGGATCTATTTTGGAGAATATTGGGCTTGAATCTGTACCCATACCTGATCCTCCTCATTTCACCCATTTGGCTACTTCCCCCTTTACAGCCATTTCACCCATTGCCCCTCAACCATCTACATCAATTTTACCAGCCCCTACTTTGCATACCACACCCACACCAGATACAATTAGCCAAATCTTTACATTTCTCGAATCCATCCAAGCCCAACTACAAATCAACACAGACAATCAGTCTGTGACAAATTCCCTTCTCCAAACCTTAGCATCCACTTCCCAAACACCTTACATTTTGACCAAGCAACCCAAACAGATCCAGAGGTAATAGTTTTAGATCCACCCATCCCCACTGTGGCTGACCATGCTACCCAATTCGAACCTGAGGCAATACTTTTGGATTCACCTACACCCATCCTTAATGTCTCTGCTCAAGCCACCCAAACTGACCCTGAGGTAGTGCTTGTAGATTCATCTTCCCCTTCCCCCACTGCTGCAATACATTTGGTCCCTTACCACTCCATTCCCATCCCACGTTTTGCCACTCTTAAAAGGGCTATGGAAGATAACCCTTACATTTTTCTCGATGTCCTTAAGGGGATTGCCGATTTCCACACTTACATCAAAACCCCTTATGAAGACCAAATTTGAAAACTTGAGCTGTTTATGAAATTTGAGAGAGAGAAGATGTAGGACCTGTTGGGCCAAACTTTTCAGATGGTTAGGAGTGAACAACACAAGGTTACCATGTTGCAAGCACAGCTTGAACAAGAAAAATTGAGGGCTGCTAGACTTGAAAAATATATTGGCCTCACCAAAAAGATCAAATCTGAGGAATACACCAAGCTATAAGCCACAATCCATGAGAAGGCTAAATCGAGTTCAGACTCCAATACTGACTCCAGTTCTGACTCTAACAGTGATTCCAGTTCTGAACCCATTGAACCAACTTATGATACAGATTTTGGCCTCAGTTATTAGAATACATTGTACATGTTTGTTTTGTTGGCTCTATAGTATGTAATTCATGTTTTTTTTTATCAACTTTTGTTAATTTGTAATTACTGTGCATTTCTTTTTTTATTCTCTGTCAATCTGATTTTTGTTTGTTGATTTCATTGCTCATGCACTCCTGGACCAGTGAGGACACTGCTCATCATAGGTTTGGGGGTGTGGCAGAATTGCCAATAGTTTAGTTAACATCAATGCAGCTTATGACCAGCAAAATTTTTGAAGATGAAGTAATTTCACACCTGTTGTTTTGAAAAAAAATGAGGAAGTCAAAAAAAATTTTAAATTAATTTCCTAGTGTAATTCTAATACTTTCATGAAATGAATGTCAGAAAATTTCCAAAAGAAGATTGATGTTTAGTAAACCTAAAAAGAGAGAAAACAGTGATGATATACCTCAGGATTTTGATAGAAAACCACACCCAATGAGATTTGGGCCTGAAATGTATTCTTATGAGTTCTGAATTGGCAATTTTTTCTGCTCTAGGGACTGTTTGAACCTGCTTAATATCACTAGAAGTTACACATATCCAAATTGAAATAATTTGACAGTAATCATGATATTAAAAGACAGGATGTAAGGCCTCCTTTTGGACAGTTTGAACTTTAAAAATCCCCACCTTTTAAAACTGCCCTTGATACACACCATTTGAGCTTTATAAATCTAAGATTTCTTTTGAAACTTCATCAACCTCAATTAGCCTAATCCTCACTTTAAAAATTCATAAGGTAAAGGATAGGAAGCTGAAGAAAGAAGAGTTGTGTATCAGTTTGGTAAAAAGAAAAAAAAAATAATTGAAGGCAATGATGTATCAGCAGAAAAAATGTGGCATTCCAGTCAATGTTGCTTTGAAAAAAAAAAAAAAAAAAAAAAAAAAAAAGAAAAGGAGAAGACATTTCATTGGAAGTTTGAAAAAGAAAGAGAAAAAGATGGCCACTTTGGCTCTGAAAATTCAAAGAAGAAGATGAAATTGTGCTGAATTGAAGAAGGGGTGTTTATCACCTCCTTACCTTGACTGACTTCTCAATTTTAAACTCCATTCCACCCCTTTATTCTTGATAAATTTCACCCATAAGCCACATTACAATCCAAGTTAAAGTCCTTACTGATCAATGATGGATTGAGCTGTCACATGGAGATAAGGATTTGTGTAATCTATGGTGAAAAGAGCAGTGAATTCAGAACTAAAAAGCAATGCCTATGCTCATGCTTACAGTCCTATTTGAGGGCTGTAACTGCTCTTGAGCTGTGTGAAATGGTACAACCCTCCTACTTGCATGTTGAGTGAAAACCTTGGTGAGAGTTGGGTTTGAAATCAACTTATTGGGGTAACATCAAAACTGAATTTTCAAATAGAAGGTAAGCTTTTCATTAATTTTTCTTGAAAAAACTTTTTGACACAAACTGAGTGAATGGTAAAAAGAATTACAGCAGAATTTTAGTTTTGAACTGATGTTTTCTTGAGGATTTTCTTACAGCTTGACTAATGCAGGTGTGAATAATCTGACTGGATAAAAGTCTGCTTTAACAGAATTGCATTGAGATTAACTGATTGGTTGGAGAAGTTTGTGGGTACCTTCACTGAAAACTCTCAGGAGACTTCAATCCTCCACTAGGGATCTCCTAGGGGTTTAAAAGGCTTGTTGCATATGCTAAATGCAACTGTGCTCCCTACAAAAATGGCTTTTTCATTCTATTTTTAATTTTTTTCTTTGCTCAGGGACTAGCAAAGCTTAGGTTTGGGGGTGCGTTGAGAACTGAAAAATACCATTTTCCACCCCTTAACCTGAGTCTTGATAGACCTTTGAGAGTACTGAATAAGTATTTTTAGCATTTGTTCTACAGCGAACAATGAAGGCAAGCTTGACCCTGAAAGCAGCTTAAAAGTGCCAAAAAGATGATGACTCATGCTAATCTAGGGAAAGAAGGAGAAGGAACAACCTCACTAGCTGTCAAAATGCCTAAACTAAAGAGGACAAAGGCCTGGTTTCAACCTGGAAAGAGGTTTGGAGCTATTCGAATAGAAGAATGCAGAACAGAATGCTTTTCGAAAAGAACCTGAACTTTTCGAAAAGAACCTGAACTTTGCGAAAAGAACTAAAAGCTCCAGGCTTAGTTTCAAAGAGCACCTGAACTCTTCGAAAGGATTCCTGACCTATTCGAAAAGAAGAGAATTCCTTGCGAAAAGAATCAGAACTGTGCGAAAAGAGCTTCAGAAGTCACAGTACTTTGCGAAAAGTTCTCCAAACCGTGCGAAATGTTATCCTGGAGATTCCCAGCATCTGCAAGGGCAATTCAGTAATCTCTGCATGCGCCCCAATGCATTTAAAAACCCTGAGATTCTTTGAAAGATTCTGAGCACGAACCAAAGGCATATTCCACCCCATGTGAACACCCAAAGATGAAATTACTTGGCGGAAACTTCTAGAAGCTCAAACAGATTTTTGAATTACATAACAGAATTGATGCTTCTGTCACCTGATTGGCTGAACCAGATCAAACAGTCTAATTGGCCAAAATAGATCTGGATCCTTGTGCTCGACTCCTATTGGTTGATACAGATCTAACCAATTCTGATTGGTTGATAGACATCTGAGCTAGACTTGGGAAAAACTATAAATAGACGAACCATTTGCCCAATTTGGGTATCCAGATTTTGAGTTTCATTTCTATTGCCTCATTTCCATTTCAGATAGCTTGTCTAAAATTTCTGTAATAGCCTAGCTTTTATTTGTAATTGAGAACTGTGAGATATCTCTGTACTTCACGTGAGAATTGTATTCAAGACTACAAATCCGAGAGCTGTATAAGCTATGCTCTGTAATTGTAATAGTGAATTTGAAAAGGTTGTTGTGAACAGTACGTTCTCAATCAGTTTCGTGTTAAGGGTTCCCTGTGATCTCCTTATTCATTAGATTCCTTTAGATTTACTGTTTTTAAAGTAATTTCGCTTAATTCATGGTCCCTGTGAGAATCTGCGTTTGTAAACCTGATTTCTCACAGCATTTGTAGTGGTGTTTTTGTTCTTAGTCAAGGATTCGGATTGAAGACTATTGGATGATCTGTGTCCATTGAAGTGGACAGATCATAGCCATAAGTTCAACTCAATTCCAATCCTTGAGTAGGATTACTTTCTCTTGCATCTGTGCTGGTAGCCAGATGAAGAATTGGATAATATCTCATATGTTTTACATTTATTCTCATTCTGCAATCGAGTACTAAATCGAAGTTGGATATTATTTCTCCATTCTTATTAATTTACACCAAATCTCCCCAACTCAGATCTGGATCATTTAGTGTAATTTTTACTTTCATCATTTAGTTAATGTGACAAATTCAACCTCCCATCTTATGTGCTTTATAGATAGGATCAGAGGTCAGATTTGGCAGCTTAGATATGGAGGTTTATCTTAAATTTTAAATCAATTCCCGGTGGACAATCTTTTACTCACTTACATTTGAAACTTGCTACAATTGGCCCTGATCTTGCAGGCTAATTAACTTCTCTCTGTGCTAATATTTCTTTATTCCATTTAGTTTTCCAAATTCAAGTATAAGGCATTATTTACAAATCTGTTTTCAAAACACAAATAAATCATGCACACTTAGAATAGCAACAATTACCTGAAAATCAACACTTGTTTGTTTGAGATCGGCGTAACTCTTCTGCCGACTCTGCGCACTCTTCAATCGTTCCTGAATAACGTGAATAATAGCATTGGTGCTTTCGATCAGATTAGGGCCTAAAATCAAACGCTCTCCAGCTTCTTCCTAGTTAATCAAAGATTTACATCGGCTTCCATACAGTGCCTCGAATGGTGCCATGCCAATGCTGGACTAAAAACTATTACTATATGCGAATTCGATCAGCGGTAAGTGCCTATCCCATGATCCTTGAAAATCTAGCATACAGGCCTTAACATATCTTCTATCACCTGATTCACCTTCTCAGTCTGCCCATCAGTCTGAGGATGAAACACCGTGCTGAAGTCTAACTTGGAACCCATAGCTTCTTGGAAACTCTGCCAAAATCGCGAAGTATATAAAGGATCATGATCTGACACAATACTTACGGGTATCCCATGTAATCGTACAATCTCCCTCAGATAAATTTCAGCCAATTTTGACGCTGTATATCGCGTACAATAGGGTAAGAAATGCACCGATTTGGTGAGATGATCAACAATTACCCAAATCCCATTGTAATCCTTTTGAGTACGGGGCAAACCGAGAATGAAATCCATGGAAATATTTTCCCATTTCCACTCCAGATTGGGCAGTGGCTGTAATAGACCAGCAGGGTGCTTGTGCTCAACCTTTACTTGCTGACAGGTTAAACACTTCGTAACATATTCCGCTATATTGCATTTTAGGCCGTTCCACCAAAACGTCTTCTTTAGATCCTGGTGCATCTTCGTGCTGCCAGATGAATAACATATGCTGACTTATGAGCTTCTTCGAGAATATCCTGACGCAAGGCACTATCATCAGGTACACACACTTGACCTTTAAACAATAAGGACCCATCGCCCTTGATTGAGAAATCTGGTTGTAGCCCACTTTGTACTCCATGTCGAATGGAAATAAGCTCTGCATCCTGCATCTGGAGATCTATGATCCTATCGAAAAGTGGAGCTAAGATCATGACTATAGCAAGTAAACCTCCAGTTGGCATTGCTCACAGAGTGGCACTTGATGATACAATGTCATTGAGTAGTTTCCATCTTTGTAACCGTGCCACTAGATGAGATAACTGGGCAGATGATTTGCGACTGAGCTCATCAGCTACAACATTGGCTTTGCCGGGATGGTACTGAGTAGAACAGTCATAGCCCTTCAAGAGTTCCATCCACCTTCTTTGTCTCAAATTCAACTCTTTCTGGGTAAGGAGATATTTAAGACTCTCGTGATCGATAAAAATTTTGAATGTTTCACCATATAAATAGTGTCTCCAAATTTTTAACGCGAAGATGACCGCTGCTAGTTCCAGGTCATGAGTGGGATAGTTCTTCTCGTGGTTTTTCAACTGTCGGGAACCATATGCAATAACATATTTTCATTGATTCAAAACACATCCTAACCCACTGTATGAGGCATCACTGAAGATGACAAAACCACCATTGCCTGATGGTAATGCTAAAACAGGTGCGAAAGTGAGTCTCCTTTTTAATTCTTGGAAACCCCGTTCTTATGCCTCAATCCACTCGAATTTAACATTCTTTCGAGCGAACTACGTGAGTGGTCCAGCAAGTCATGAAAATCCTTCAACAAAATGTCAGTAATAACCTGCAAGACCTAGAAAACTTCAAATCTTGGTTACTGTCTGTGGCTACTTCCATTGCACTACATCCTCGATTTTTGCATGATCAACAGTAATACCTATTTCCAAGATAATATGACCCAAAAAACTGACTTGAGTCAACCAAAAGTCGCATTTACTGAACTTAGCATACAACTGCGAATCTCTCAATGTTTGCAATGCCAAACGTAGGTGATCTTCATGCTCTACCTTCGTCTTTGAGTAGATGAGTATATCGTCGATAAATACTATGATACACTGATCGAGATAAGGCTTGAAGACTCGATTCATCAAGTCTATAAATGCGGCAGGTGCGGTGGTCAACCCGAAGGGCATAACTAGAAACTCGTAGTGACCGTAGTGCGTTCGGAAAGCTGTCTTCAAAATAACTTTAGCTTTCACCCTCATCTGGTGATAACCAGATCGTAGGTCAATTTTTGAAAAGAATCGCTCTCCTTGTAACTGATCGAAGAGATCGTCGATTCAAGAGAGCGGATATCTATTCTTGATCGTTAATTTATTAAGTTGACAGTAATCAATGTAGAGGCGCATCAAACCGTCTTTCTTTTTCACGAACAACACCGGTGCATCCCACGGAGACACACTCGGTCTGATAAGGCCTTTATTAAGAAGCTCTTGCAATTACTCCTTGAGCTCTTTCAACTTTACCGATGCCATTCGATACAACACCTTTGATACTCGCTCGGAACCCGAAGCTAACTTAATAGCGAATTCCACTTCCCTGTCAGGTGGTATGACTGGCAACTCATCAGGGAATTCACAGGCAATTGGTACGTCTGAAAGTGAAAATTTCTTCGCTTCCTGATCTTTACTTTGAATAAAAGCCATATACCCTTGAGCACCATTATCAAGTAATCGTCGTGCTCGAATTGTGGATATCAAAGAAAGATTAGTTGACGGTACCCCATAAAATTTGGCTGATTTCTTCTTTTGCGGGCGAAAAGAGACAATCTTCTTTCGACAGTCAACATTTGCATGGTGATTGAACAACCAATCCATGCCAAGGATTACGTCATATTCTTGCATTAGAAGCAAGATCAAGTCGACTACTACTTCATATTCCTAGTAGTCCTTGATCCAAATGATAACCGATCGATATATCATATCAGTAGTGAGAAACTGTCCAGTCAGAAGTGTTACGTCTAAGATAAAGTCAAGAGGTTCTGGAATACCTCCCAACTTCTTCAATTTTTCAGTAAACGAGGGTTTAACAAACGAGTGTGTAGATCCAGGATCTATCAAGACTCATACGTCATAACACAAATAAGCATCTTTTGGATATAATTGCAAGATACCTAAAGCACACAGACTAGTGTTAGCTAGATTATGTCTAAATACTCAAATATTAAAGTAACACAATATATTAATACCCAAATATATGGAAAATGTTAACGTAGGTATTTAATGGACAAACATACCTTGAATGATGTCATTGCTATTGCGTACATCCTTTATAGTGGCAACATAAGTTTGGCCTTGGACCGTAGGCCACGCTGATTGTAACACTGGTCTCGCCTTTGCGTTATTCTGACCATTTCCAAGCATTCTTTGATCCGGTGTCCCATTTTGCCACATCGAAAACATGCACCAGAAGCTTTATGACACTCATATGTTTTGTGTGCCTTCCCACATTTCCCGCAAATCTCTTTTGAAGCAACTAATGAAGCCGTATAAGATCCCATACGAGAACCTGTCGGCCGTGCTTGCGAGAACCCAGATGTACTTCTAGCTGCCGTGGGAAAAGACTGGTCCTAAACACGTGGGATCCTCGGTGGTAATGGAAACATCGGTGAACCGTAAGGCCGTGCATAAGCTCCTGCAGCTGGTTGAAATGCCGCCTGTCCTTGAAATCGTAGTCTCTTACTGATTTGACTGGTACTATAGGACGGAGCTGGAGCTTTTCTGGCTTTTTGTTTTTCCTCTCTCCTTTTAAATATGGTATCCACATCTGTTTCTGCTATCAAGGCCAATTTCATCACATTGGCATAAGTCGTTGCTTGAAACAACGAAATTTGTTCCTTGATCAGGGGTTTCAAACCTCTCTCAAATTTTTGTGTCTTCATCAGCTCAGTGGCTACAAGCAGGGTGCAAAGCGAGAGAGACGAGTGAATTCCGCTTCATACTCTCTAACCGTCATCTGACCCTGTACTAAGGTCGCAAACCCCACCTCCATCTTGTATCGCTCAAGTGCTGGAAATATTTTTCATTAAATGCCTCTGTGAACTCTGCCCAGGTCTATGGTACTCAAGGCATTCTTGTTTGTTCTACAGACTGCCACCACGACTCTGCCTCACTCTCCAATTTATACGCCGCCCAGCTCACTTTTTCTTCTTCGGTGCAATTAACTCTTTGCAGCACCTTCTCAATCTGTGTTAACCACTTCTCAGCCTCTATTGGATCATGTTGACCATGAAAATTCGGCGGTCGAAGTCGAAAAAATTCTGTAAAACCCTCGGGTCGTCGAACAGCAAGCATGGCCATAGTGTTGACCATAGTCTCCATCAACTGTGGATTATGTCCCGCATTTTGCTCAACTCCAGGAGCATTTCCCATTTGAGGAGCATTTACCACTGGCGGAGTTTGCACTGGCGGTGGATTATGCTCAGCAACATTCTCTATCGTCGTTCAGCTTTCTGCTATATGCACATTCTCTCCGCTTCCCGAGGTAGTGTCGTGCTCATAACCTGCTACTGGAATCGCATTCGGCCCAATGCGATGGGGCAACAAAAGTCTACCCCTACCTCGTCCACGACATGGAGGCATCTCAACCTATTTTGATCAGACAATGACGTGATCAGACAACATGGACTCACTCTACATACGACTACTAACCAACAATCAGACATTTTGCCATATATATACGCCAGAGTTAAGTCTCCAAATGACTTAACGTCGGGGCTCTGATCCCACCAGTGACAACCCTACGTTTCCCTAACAAGTATATTGGAACCGTCGCGTTGTCGGATCACCTAATATGATCCTTTCATATAAGGGGTCATGTCTTGTACAAAGTGATGCAAATGAGGAAGCAATATACTTACTTAGACTAGCAATAATATGACAAAATAAACTGATTTTTACTTCTTTAAGCAGGAACTAGCAAACATATATATAAGAATGACTGATGTATAGCTTTCCACCGATGTGGCCACCCGTCATCTAAACAATGGAAAGAAACCTATACATCCCATAACAAAATATCTCCAAAATACCATACATAATTCATACATGTTTATCCAATATCTCTATCTAAACTTTTCTTTCTCCTTTCATGTCCACAAACCTATTTTGGGAAGAATGTTGTTGCTTCTTTGTGTGCTTGATTTATGTGTGTTTTGAAAACAGGTTTGCACTGCTAAATTATAATGACTCTAGAATATTAAAAAGAGTAAACAAATATCAGCACAGATGGAAGTGAATTAGCCTGCAAGATCAGGGCCAATTATAGCAAGTTTTAAATGTAAGTGAGTAAAAGATCGTCCACAGAGAATTTGTCTAAAATGCAAGATAAACCTCCAGATCTGAGCTACCAGATCTGGCCTCTTATCCTATCTAGAAAGCACATAAGATGGGAGGTTGAATTTGTCACATTAACTAAATGATAAAAGTAAAAGTTAAACTAAATGATCCAGATCCGAGTTGGGGGAACGTTTGAGGTAAACTTATAAAAGATGGAGAAGTAATATCTAACTTTGATTTGATCCTTGAAATCTAATGAGAATGACTGCAGCTCAACTGAGAGGTGATCCAATCTTCATCTGGCTACAAGCGCAGATGTAAGAGAAATAAATCTAATTCAAGGATTAGGCTTACGCTTATGGCTATGGTCTGTCCAATTTAATGGCCACAAACCATCCAATAGTCTTTAATCCAAATCCTTAATTTAGAACAAGAAGCATCACTACAAATGTCGTGAGAGACTAGGTTACGAACACTAACTCTCACGGGATTAATGAATCAAGGGAAATTGCATGAAAAACAGTGAATCTAAAGGAGTCTAATGCAATAAGGAGATCAGAGGGAATCATTAACATGAGTCCAATGGAGAATGCACGATTTACAGCAACCTTTTCAAATTCACCATTACAATTACAGAGCACAACTTAAACAGCTCTCAGATTTGTAGTCTTGAATACAACACTCCTTTGAATTACAGAAGTATCTCATAACTCTCAATTGCAAGTAAAAGTAGGGATTTCGCATAAACTATCTGATTTGGAAATGGGGGAATAGGAATGAAACTCAAAATCTGGATACCCAAATTGGGCAAATGGTTCGTCTATTTATAGTTTTCCCTAAGTCCAGCTCAGATGTGTATCAACCAATCAGAAGTGCTCAGATCTGTATTGACCAATGGTAGTCGAGCACGAGGATCCAGATCTGTTCTGGCCAATCAGAATTCCTCGATCTGGTTCAACCAATCAGGTGAAAAAAGCATCAATTCTGTTATGCATTTTAAAAGTTTGTTAGAGTTTCTAGAAGTTCCTGCCAAGTTATTTCATCTCTGGGTGCTCACGTGGAGTGGAATATGCCTTCGCTTCATGCTTAGAATCCTCTGAAATGTCCCTAGGTTTTTAAATGCATTGGGACACGTGAAACAGATTACTGAATTACCCTTGCAAAAGCTGGGAATCTCCAGAATACCTTTTCGCATAGCTTAGGGGACTTTTCGCAAGGTGTCAGAACTCAAGCTCTTTTCGCAATGTTCTGGTTCTGTTCGAATTGAGTTTTCTTCTTTTCGAAAAGGTCAATCATCTCTTCGAAGAGTTCAGATGCTCTTCGAAAGCTATGCCTAGAGTTTTTAGTTCTTTTCGCAGAGTTCAGGTTCTTTGTGAACAGTTTAGGTTCTTTGCGAAAAGTACTCTGTAGTGCATTTTTCTGTCCGAATTGCACCATACTTCTTTTCTGGGTTGAGACCAGGTCTTTGCCTCTTCAATTCAGACCTTTCAACAGCTAGTGAGGTTGTTTCTTCTCTTTCTTCCTTTGGATTGACATAGATTGTCATCTTTTTGGCACTTTTAAGCTGCTTTTATGGTTAAGCCTGTCATTATTGTTAGCTGCAACACAAGCACTTAAAACACTTATTGAGTTCTCTCAAAGGTCAATCAAGACTCAAGTTAAGGAGTGAAAAATGGTATTTTTCAGTTCTCAACACACCCCCAAACCTAAGCTTTGCTAGTCCCTGAGCAAAGACAAAATTAAAAAACAAAGTAAAAAGCCACTTTTGTAGGGAGCACAGTTGCATTTAGCATATACAACAAGCCTTTTAAACCCCTAGGTGATCCCTAGTGGAGGAGTGAAGTCTCCTGAGGGTTTTCAGTGAAGGTACCCACAAACTTCTTCAATAAATCAGTTAAGATCACTGCAGCTCACATTAAATGAACTTTCATCCAATGCATTATTCACACTGCATCACTATGTTATAAGAAGATTTTTCAAGAAAAACATCGCTCAAAACTAAAATTCTGCTGCAATTCTTGTTACTACTCACCAATTTATGTCAAAGGTTATTTACAAGAAAATTAATTAACGCCTTGCCTTCGATTTAGGAATCCAGCTTCGATGTTACCCCAATGAGTTGATTTCAAACCCAACTCTCACCAAGATTTTCACTCAACATGCAAGTAAGAGGGTTGTACTATTTCACACGGCTCAAGAGCAGTTATAGCCCTCAAATAGGACTATAAGCATGAGAATAGGCATTGCTTTTAGTTCAAAATTCCCTGCTCTTTGCACCATAGATTACACAAATTCTTATCTCCATGTGATAGCTCAATCCATCATTGATCAGTAAGGACTTTACTGGGGTTGTAATGTGGCTTATGGGTGAAATTTCTCAGGAATAAAGGGGTGGAATGGTGTTCAAATTTGAGAAGTCTGTCAAGGTAAGGAGGTGATATACCAACCTTCATTACTTCAGCATATTTTCATTTTCTTCTTTGAATTTCCAGAGCCAAAGTGGCCATCTTTTTCTCTTTCTTTTTCAAACTTCCAATGAAATGCCTTCTCTCTTTTTGTTTTGCTCAAATATTTTTTTTTTTCAAATTAGCATTGACTGGAATGCCACATTTCCTCTGCTGTTACATCATTGCCTTCAACTTGTACCCTTCTTTTGTTATCAAATTGTTACTCAATTCTCCTTTCTTCAGCTTCCTTCCCTCTATCTTCTGACTTCTCGGAGTGAGTGTTAGGCTAAATGAAGTTGATGAGGTTTATTGGATGAGGTTTTAAAGGAATCTTAGATTTGTATAGCTCAAATGGTGTGTATCAAGGGCAGTTTCAAAAGGTGGGGCTTTATAAGGTTTAAACTGTCCAAAAGGAGGCCTTACATCATGTCTTTAATATCACGAGTGCTATCAAATTATTTCAATTTGGATATGTGTAACTTCTAGTGCAAGAAAGCAGATTCAATCAGTCCCAAAAGCAGAAAAAATTGCCAATTCATACCTCCAAAGAATACATTTCAGGCCCAAACCTCACTGGGTGTGGTTTTTTTATCAAATTCCTGAGGTGTATCCTCACTGTTTTCCTTCTTTTTAGGTTTACTAAAACATCAATTTTCTTTTGGAAATTTCCTGACATTCACTTCATGAAAGTATTAGAATTACACTAGAAATTAATTTCAAAAGGTTTTTAACTTCTTCATATTTTTCTTTTTTTCAAAACAGCAGGTGTGAAATTACTTTATTTTAAAAAATTCTACTGATCATAAGCTGTACTAATGTTAACTCAATTATTGATTTCTGTCACACCCCCAAACCAAAGGGGAGCAGGGTCCACACTCGTCCAAAGCAGAGAAAAGATATAAGCAAGAAAAAAAAATCATGATGACAAGAGGACAGACAGAAATGCACAGTAATTACACAAGAAAAAACAGAATTTTATATTACAACTCATAACACAGATAAGTACAATGTGATCTAATAACTGGGGTCAAAATCTATATCATAAGTTGGTTCAATTGGCTCAGAACTGGAGTCACTATCAGAATCAGAACTAGAATCAGTATTGGAGTCTGAACTTGATTGAGCTTTCTCCTGGATTGTGTTTTGCAGCTCAGTGTATTCCTCTGATTTGATCTTTTTGGTGAGGCCAATGTACTTGCCAAGGCTAGTGGTCTTCAGTTTTTCCTGGTCAAGCTGTGCTTGCAACATGGTCACCTTGTGCTGCTCACTCCGAACCATCTGAATGGTTTGACCCAGCAAGTCCTCCATTTTCTCTCTCAAATTTCATAAATAACTCCAACTTCTGAATCTGGTTTTCATAAGGGGTTCGAATGTAGGCTTGTAAATCAGCTAACCCCTTTAGAACATCTCTACAGATATAAGTATTTTCTTCCATGGCTCTTCTGAGGGTGGCAAATCTGGGAAGGGGAATGGAATGGTAGGGGACCAAAGGTGTCCTAGCTGTGGGAGGGGGAGAAGAAGTTTCAAGAGGACGAGTGGCTTGCTCAGAGAAAGTGAGGAGTGGTGAAGGGGATGCAACCAGAGGGACTTCAGGTTCAGTTTGGGTTGCATGGGCAGTAGTGGTGGGGGTGGGTAGATCAACCAATACTACCTCTGGTTCAGTTTGGGTAGCATGGGAATCAACAGTAGGTACATGGGTAATGGTGGTTGTGTGGGATGTGGAGGCTAAGGTTTGGAGAAGGTCATTGGTCACAGACTGGTTTTCTGTGTTGAGTTGTAGTTGGGCTTGGATGGATTGGAGGTAGGCAAGTATTTGGCATAGGTGGATGGGGTACAACTGAAGTGGAGGGTGGAGGTGCAATGGCTGTAAAGGGAGAAGTAGGTAAGTGAGTGAAATGATGAGGGTCAGGTATAGGGATAGGTTCAAGCCCCACGGTTTCAAAAATAGATCCCATTAAGGAGGAATAAGCCTCTGTAGTGAAAGGCTCAGGTTCAGGTGTATGGGATACTTCAGGTGTGTGGGCTGACTGAGCAGGTGAATTTGAGGGGCTTTGGAGCAGAGGAGTGCAAGGAGATTGGGCAATAGAGTCTGCAGCCAAAACATGGGCATTGGTGGGAGAAATTGGTGGTGTGAGTATGGTTGGAGTGGTTGGTGTAGAGGGGGAATCTATAATTGGAATAATGGAGGGTATGGGAGATGGGACAGCTGGGATAGGTGAAGTGGCAGGGGCTGGACTAGGGGAGGAGGGTGAAAGGCCAACTTCCTCAAGAATTGGTGCAGCTGAAGAGCTGGTCACCATGGGAAGGATAGTTTCTTCAAAAATGGGTGCAGCTAAAGAGCTGGTCACCATGTGGTCTGCAGTTGCTTCAAGAAGTGGTGCGACTAAAGATTTGGTCACCACAGTTACGCAAAACCGGTTCTAAAGGGAGCTAGAGGAGTTCATTAATAGTGTGAAGTGCAGGTTGAGTGCAGTTCATTAGCAGTGCGAGTTCACCTTCCTCTCTCATTCTTCTCAGCATGGCTTGGCTTGTAGTCCAAGCCTTTTCCCCAAAATTGTGAGGACCAATGACTTCAAATGGCTCCTCGTTATCAATGTCAAACTTGGCTCTGATGAGGGCTGTGATCAATCTACCAAATGGGAGGCCAAATTCGCTCCTTTTCAACTTGGCACTAATATCACTATGGCTTCAAAAATTAACATAGGGGCATTGAAAAACTGCCCCTTAGAAAAATGAAAGAGAGCCTCCAGAATTGGTGTTCTCCTCTCTTGGTTATGCCCGGTGACATAAAAACTTCCCCTCAAAATGGAGTCCATCAATAGAAATTGGGGGGCTAGGTCTCTCCTCATGATGGACTGTCCAGTGCCCACAATTCCTTGGGTTAAATGTGCAGCCATTTCTCTAAAGGAGGTCGTTTCTAGAGCCCAAATTCTTATGTCTTCAAAATGTGACAAGAAGATCGCAATCATCAATAAAGATAACTGTGGTAGGGACATCAAAGATTCTTTCAAAGGACCTTGATTAGGTTTTGGTACCATAACTTCACCATTCGTGGGTAAATTTTCCGCAAGGGGGTAAGGATATTGCTTAGTGAGGCATCTCTTATGTATCTTAAAGATAACAGGCAATCCGGTTTGTTGACGAAAAAAGTTTCGTCCACAATCAGCTCAGGAATTAGCTTATGAGCTTCAATGAATGGATTTGGCAGTACCAAATATATAGGCAGAGGAGGAAGCCTGTGCTCGTGGACTAGCAAAGTAGGATGGGTTCCTCATGTCTCACTTTCTTCCCTTTCTCCACCCTATCCGCTTTATCCATAAATAGTTTTCTTTTGGTTGAAGTTTTGGTTTTTCCATTTGGGGTAGGTTTGCTAACTTTCATAGCAGAGGATTTTGGGAACATGGCAGCCAACGATTTCTCCGCTTTTCCCATTCTAAATTGATGTATGAAAATGGCCACAACAGATGTTGACACAAAATCAAATTTTCCAAATGATAAACAGAGTGAATGTGCAGAGAAATACCGAGATCTAGGGTTTTTGATTGAACGTGTTGTTTGCTTGCAGAAATCCCCCAAACTAGAAGCTAAAATCCTTCTCTGAAAACTCAAATGATCGAACAAAGGTAAAGAAAAGTGTAGCAAGATTCTCAAATCACGCAAGGAAAGAAAGAAATAGGGTTTCTGTGGAACAGGTCGCTCTTCAGAAAGCTTTCGAATATGAAACCCTTACTTCGAAAGGGTTTAAATATACTCAGAGTTAATTTTGCAAAGTCCTTTTTAAGTTTTCGAAAAGTTCCAAAATAGACCTTTTGAAAACTGCGAATGGCATCAGTACCATTCAAAAAGTTAATAGCTTCAGAAACATCTTTTCGAAAAGAAACTAGCTTCATAACCAACTATTCGAAAAGCAAATCCTTGCTTTCGAGCAGTTCGTTACAAATCCAGAGTCTTTTCAAAAAATAAATTGAACTTTGCGAAAAGAGAATTATTACTTTGCGACTTAACTTTTCACATATTTAAATCATGCGAAAAGAGACAAATCATGAATAAAAATAGAAACAAAGAAACTAAGCAAAAACTATGAAATAAAAACATAATGTACAGTTATCTACCATCAGATTTTGGGAGGTTCGTGATGACAGATGGGCAGCACAGGCTCCTGGGTATTTTCAATGCATGGTTTGAGCCTCTGACCATTTACTTTCAAGATTCTTCCATTACTTGGGTCAAGGATGTCAACAGCTCCCGAAGGAGCTGCCTGAATGACAGTGTTTGGCCCTTCCCATTTGGATCTCAGCTTTCCTGGAAAAAACTTGAGTTTTGAGTTAAATAACCATACCTTAGAGCCAGCTGTGAACTCTTTTCTCAATAAATTTTTATCATGGAAAGTTTTGACTTTCTCTTTGTAAAATCTTGAATTTGTGTATGCATCCATTCTCAGCTCCTCCAACTCGGCAAGTTGCAGTTTCCTGTAATTACCAGCAGTAGTTAGATCCATGTTCAATGTTTTAATGGCCCAAAAGGCTTTATATTCTAACTCTACTGGTAAATGACATGCTTTGCCATAGACCAATCGGAATGGGGACATGCCAATTGGGGTTTTATAGGCTGTCCTGTATGCCCACAATGCATCATTCAGGTTAAAGGACCAATCCTTTCTGTCCTTCTTCACAGTCTTTTCCAAAATATGTTTGATTTCTCTATTGGAAATCTCCACTTGTCCACTGGTTTGTGGATGATATGGAGTGGCTACTCTATGAGTCACAGAGTATTTTTTCAATAAAGTTTCAAAATATTTATTACAAAAATGGCTTCCCCCATCACTGATAATGGCTCTGGGAAAACCAAACCTGGAAAAAATGTGATCTTTAAGAAATTTAAGAACCACTTTGTGATCGTTTGTTTTAGTGCTTGTGGCTTCAATCCATTTGGATACATAATCCACAGCTACTAAAATGAAATTATACCCATTGGAAGGAGGAAAGGGACCCATGAAGTCTATCCCCCAAACATCAAACAACTCAACTACCAAAATAGGCTGTAAAGGCATTGAGTTTCTCTTGGAAATGCTGCCTAATTTACGATTCGCAAGACTTACAATGCTGCAGGGCATCTTTGAAAAGTATAGGCCAATAAAATCCACACTACAAAACCTTTGCAGCAGTTTTGTTTCCACTAAAATGACCTCTACAGGCCTGTTCATGACACATAGAAAGTATTCTATGAAATTCTTGGTCAGGGACACATTTTCTTATTATTTGTTCTGCACAACTCTTAAACAGATAAGGATCTTCCCAGATGAAATGTTTAACCTTTGAGAAGAAAAGATCTTTATCTATTTTATTCCAATGTTGAGGAATTCTTCTAGTAGCCAAAAAGTTGACTATGTTTGCAAACCAAGGAGTGTGTACACTAATGGTAAAAAGTTGCTCATCAGGGAAATATTCATTGATAGGCAGCCTATCAATCTCAACAGTTAAAATTCTAGACAGGTGATCAGCCACCACATTCTCCACCCCCTTTTTATCTTTGATCTGTAAATCAAATTCCTGTAATAGGAGAATCCACCTGATTAATCTTGGTTTGGTATCCTTCTTCGACAGAAGGTATTTCAAGCGAGTGGTCGATGAACACCACTGTTGTGAACCCAAGACATATGACTGAATTTCTCTAAAGCAAAAACAATTGCAGCGGCTCCTTCTCGGTTGTTGTGTAATTGGTTTGCATCAATCATTGATCTCTTGGCATAAGCTATGACATGAAGCGACTTATCTTTCTCTGTCCAAGGCGGCTCCCAAAAGCATAATCTGATGCATCACACATCAGTTCAAAAGGTAGTGAATAATCTGGAGACTGCAATATTGGAGCTGAAATCAAACAATTTTTTAAGAATTCAAAAGCCTTCATGCATTCATTATTGAAAACAAAAGGGACATCTTGGCACAACAAATGACAAAGAGGCTTGGTTATTTTACTGAAGTCCTTAATGAACCTTCTGTAAAATCCAGCATGTCCCAGAAAACTTCTGATTTGTTTAACAGTTTTGGGAGGTGGTAAATGTGCAATTAAATCAATTTTTGCTCTGTCCACCTCAATGCCCTTGTGGGAAACAACATGGCCAAGGACAATGCCTTGGGTGACCATGAAATGGCTCTTTTCTCAGCTCAAAACTAGATTGGTTTCTTCACATCTCTGTAATACCAATTTGAGATGATGTAAACACTGGGAAAAACTGTCTCCGTAGATTGAAAAATCATCCATAAAAATCTCCATAAATTGGTCAATCATATCAGAGAAAATGGAATACATGCATCTTTGAAAGGTAGCAGGGGCATTACAAAGACCAAAAGGCATTCTCCTATAGGCAAAAGTGCCAAAAGGGCAAGTGAATGTGGTCTTTTCCTGATCTTGTGGGTACATAGGAATTTGGTTGTAACCAGAGTAACCATCAAGAAAACAGTAATAAACTTTTCCTGCTAGCTTATCTAAAATCTTATCAATGAATGGGAGGGGAAAATGGTCTTTTCTGGTCATTGCATTTAATTTTCTGTAATCAATACAGACTCTCCACCCAGTTGTTTGTCTGGTTGACATAAGCTCACCAGAATCTGAGGTTACAACATTGATCCCAGATTTCTTAGGTGCCACCCAAGCTAAATCTGAAATGAGGTAAATGACCCCTGCATCCAACAGCTTAACAACCTCTTTCATGACCACTTCTTGCATATGAGGGTTCAGCCTCCTTTGCATTTCCCTAGAAGGCTTTGCATCTTCTTCCAAATGGATTTTGTGCATGCAAACAGCTGGACTGATTTCTCCCAAATCAGCAATAGTCCAACCAATTGCCCTTCTATGTTCTTTCAAAACAACCAACAATTCTTCCTCTTGCTCCTTTGTGAGGGAGGAAGAAATAATTGCAGGCAATGATTTATGATTTCCTAAAAATACATATTTCAAATTTTCTGGTAGCCGCTTTAGTTCTAAATCAGGTGGGCTGAGAAAAGAAGGTAACAAAGGTACCTTAGCTGTTTGTGGAAGGGGGAGAGTAGCAGGTTTCCAGGAAGAGAAACTTGTTGATTGATTATGAGTTCCTTGCACAACATTTATTTTCTCAGAATTTGAGATACAAACTGTTTCTTCCTCAGAATTTCCCCAAGCATCTTTAACATCTGTGGTGAAATCTTCACCTGAAGCTGTTAAAGTCCTTCTACCAGTTCATCCAATAGATCAACATGAAAACATTCTTCAGAGTTGAATTGAGGCTGTGTGACTGCATTATAAACATTTAATTTTACCTTCATGTTTCCAAAAGAGACTTCTATAATACCAGACCTGCATTGAATGCAAGCATTTGCTGTAGCCAGGAATGGTCTTCCCAAAATGACAGGGATGGAAATTTTGTTTTTGGTAGGTTCCATGTCTAAAACTAGAAAATCAGCAGGATAGAAAAATTTATCTACTCCCACCAATACATCTTCAATCATCCCAACTGGCTTCCTTTCAGATCTGTCTGCTAGTTGTAACACCACATGAGTGGGTTTTAATTCTCCCAAACCTAGTTTCTCATATACAAAACATGGAAGTAGGTTGACACTAGCACCCAAATCTAATAAAGCCTTTTCAATGGTATGTTCCCCAATAATGCAAGCGATTGTGGGGATTTCAGGATCTTGAAGTTTAGGAGGTGCGGCAATGGATAACACCTGATTAATTCTTTCCACAGCAAAGACCTTCTTGGATAACTGTATCCTAAACTGTCTTTTGTGAGTGCAAACATCTTTCAAAAATTTTGCATATGCTGAAATTTGTTTGATTGCCTCAAGCAAAGGTAGATTTATCTTGACTTGCTTGAAAGTCTCCATCATTTCATCTATTTTTGTGTTCCCTTTATCAAAAGGGGATACAGATTTCATTGCATGAGGAAATGGTAAATGAGGAACTAGTCCTTCATCTACAGCTTTGGAAGCATTTTTAGAAACTTTTTGAATTTTTTATTTTTCATTTGTTTGATTTTTTTGAGGTCCATCAGCACCCCCACTGCTATCATTATGTTGCTCTTGCTACATATCTTTATCATTTTCCTTATTTTTTTCTTCTTCAGTCCCCACTTTGTTATTTATAATTCTTCCACTTCTCAAAGTTGTGACAGTTTTTACTTCTTCATGTGAAGTAGAAGCTTCTCCAACCATGAACTGTCCTTTGGGATTATTCAAAGGTTGGCTAGGTAACTTTCCTTCCTCTCTTTTGGCCAAAGTGTTTGAAAGCTGTCCCAATGTTTCTTCAATCTTCTTTATGCTCTGGCTGTGAAAATTTACAGTCTGAGTTAAAGATCCTAAATTCTGGAGTGAATTTAGGACTTGATCTTCAAAAGAAAGGGACCTGGAAGGAGTTTGAACTGGGCGATTCGCAGTTGTTGTGGGATGGGTCTTTGAAATTTTGGTTTGACATAAAAAACTGATAAAGGCTTTGAAAGGCATTTGGTTCTTTGGTTGTTCTTGTTGTGATTGTGATTGATAATTCCCTTGGTTCCACCTCAAATTGGGGTGTCCTCTCCATGGATATTCATTTGAGTGCATCATCCAAATGATTGAGCGCATGAGCTTGTTCCACCATTAAATCTGGGAAGCGTAGTGCGGGACATTGGTCAATTGAATGAGTAGGGAGCATATCAGACATGCCTCCTCTACTCTTGCAACATTTGGATTTTTAAGTGAGTCCATCAATCTATCAAACTTTGTGGTTAAATTGTCCATCTTTCTTTCCAACTCATTCACCCCATAAATCTTCCCTTTGGTGGGTTGCTGATTGTTCAACCTAGCAGGATTTTTAATATCTCTTGATAGAGATTCCTGTTGAGTTGAGTTTTCACCAATTACTTCAAATAAGTCCAAAACCTCCTCAACTATTTTTTGCAAGTAAGTGCCTCCACAGGAGGCATCCACCATATTTTTGCCTTTTTGATCAATTCCTTGATAGAAGCTTTGAACCAGCTGCCATCTAGGAATTTGATGATGAGGACATTGCCTTAAAAGTTCCTTAAATCGTTCCCATGCTTCATGGAAAGTTTCAGTTGAGTTTTGTGAGAAAGAAATGATACTTTGTCTCAATTGGCTTGTTTTAGACATTGGGAAATATTTGGCTAAAAATTGACACTGCAAATCATTCCAAGAAGTGATACTATTTGGTGCTAACATAGATAACCATGCTCTAGCTTTATCCTTTAATGATAAAGGAAAGAGCCTAAGCTTGGTTACTTCTGGACCAAGTCCAGCTATGTTGAATATGGTGCAAAGAGCCAAGAATTCATCCACATGTTTGTATGGATCTTCCTTACTCAACCCATGGAAGGAAGGAAGCATTTGGATAGTCGATGATTTGATCTCATAATTTCCTTCAACAGTAGGAAATTGAATGCAAAAGGGAGAATTATAAACACCAGGTACAAAGTAATCCCTCAAAAGTCGAGGTTCTTCACCCATAGTAGCAGAATTCTGTGTTGTTTGTTTGGTTCGTAGTAGCCTTTCAACTTCTAAATTCAGTGGGACAATCTCAGGGCTGAGAGTCCTCCTACCAAACATACAACTCAGAATAAAAAAATCTGATTATTCACAGCAAACCTTCAGAATTTCTTTTTAAGTAGTTTCCCTTCTTCAAAAATTGGACATGAATAACTGCACAGGTATAAACAATAGAATAGTTTAGTAATGATATAAAAAATAAAAGTGAAAAATTAGGTCTACCTATTTTAGAACAAATTCCCCGGCAACGGCGCTAAAAACTTGTTGTTGCTTCTCTGTGTGCTTGATTTATGTGTGTTTTGAAAACAGGTTTGCACTGCTAAATTATAATGACTCTAGAATATTAAAAAGAGTAAAGAAATATCAGCACAGATAGAAGTGAATTAGCCTGCAAGATCAGGGCCAATTGTAGCAAGTTTTAAATGTAAGTGAGTAAAAGATCGTCCACAGAGAATTTGTCTAAAATGCAAGATAAACCTCCAGATCTGAGCTACCAGATCTGGCCTCTTATCCTATCTAGAAAGCACATAAGATGGGAGGTTGAATTTGTCACATTAACTAAATGATAAAAGTAAAAGTTAAACTAAATGATCCAGATCCGAGTTGGGGGAACGTTTGAGGTAAACTTATAAAAGATGGATAAGTAATATCTAACTTTGATTTGGTCCTTGAAATCTAATGAGAATGACTGCAGCTCAACTGAGAGGTGATCCAATCTTCATCTGGCTACAAGTGCAGATGTAAGAGAAATAAATCTAATTCAAGGATTAGGCTTATGCTTATGGCTATGGTCTGTCCACTTTAATGGCCACAAACCATCCAATAGTCTTTAATCCAAATCCTTAATTTAGAATAAGAAACATCACTACAAATGCCGTGAGAGACTAGGTTACAAACACTAACTCTCACAGGATTAATGAATCAAGGGAAATTGCATGAAAAACAGTGAATCTAAAGGAGTCTAATGCAATAAGGAGATCAGAGGCAACCCTTAACATGAGTCCAATAGAGAATGCACGGTTTACAACAACCTTTTCAAATTCACCATTACAATTACAGAGCACAGCTTAAACAGCTCTCAGATTTGTAGTCTTGAATACAACTCTCCTTTGAATTACAGAAGTATCTCACAGCTCTCAATTGCAAGTAAAAAGTGAGGCTATTACAGGGATTTCAGACAAACTATCTGATTTGGAAATGGGGGAATAGGAATGAAACTCAAAATCTGGATGCCCAAATTGGGCAAATGGTTCGTCTATTTATAGTTTTCCCTAAGTCCAGCTCAGATGTGTATCAACCAATCAGAAGTGCTCAGATCTGTATTGACCAATGGTAGTCGAGCACGAGGATCCAAATTTGTTCTGGCCAATCAGAATTCCTCGATCTGGTTCAGCCAATCAGGTGAAAAAAACATCAATTCTGTTATGCATTTTGAAAGTCTGTTAGAGTTTCTAGAAGTTCCCGCCAAGTTATTTCATCTCTGGGTGCTCACGTGGGGTGGAATATGCCTTCGCTTCATGCTTAGAATCCTCTGGAATGTCCCTAGGTTTTTAAATTCATTGGGACACATGAAACAGATTACTTAATTGCCCTTGCAAAAGCTGGGAATCTCCAGAATACCTTTTCGCATAGCTTAGGGGACTTTTCGCAAGGTGTTGTAACTCCTGAAGCTCTTTTCGCAATGTTCTGGTTTTGTTCGAATTGAGTTTTCTTCTTTTTGAAAAGGTCAATCATCCCTTCGAAGAGTTCAGATGCTCTTCGAAAGCTAAGCCTGGAGTTTTTAGTTCTTTTCGCAGAGTTCAGGTTTTTTGCGAACAGTTCAGGTTCTTTGCGCAAAGTACTCTGTAGTGCATTTTTCTGTTCGAATTGCTTCATACTTCTTTTCTAGGTTGAGACCAGGTCTTTGCCTCTTCAATTCAGACCTTTCAACAGCTAGTGAGGTTGTTTCTTCTCTTTCTTCCTGTTGATTGACATAGATTGTCATCTTTTTGGCACTTTTAAGCTGCTTTTATGGTTAAGCCTATCTTTATTGTTAGCTGCAACACAAGCACTTAAAATACTTATTTAGTTCTCTCAAAGGTCTATCAAGACTCAAGTTAAGGGGTGAAAAATGGTATTTTTCAGTTCTCAACACACCCCCAAACCTAAGCATTGCTAGTCCCTGAGCAAAGACAAAATTAAAAAACAAAGCAAAAAGCCACTTTTGTAGGGAGCACAGTTGCATTTAGCATATGCAACAAGCCTTTTAAACCCCTAGGTGATCCCTAGTGGAGGAGTGAAGTCTCCTGAGGGTTTTCAGTGAAGGTACCCACAAACTTCTTCAATAAATCAGTTAAGATCACTACAGTTCTGTTACAGCGAACTTTCATCCAATCTGTTTATTCACACCTGCATCAGTCATGTTATAAGAAGATTTTTCAAGAAAAAACATCAGTTCAAAACTAAAATTCTGCTGTAATTCTTGTTACTACTCAGTCAATTTATGTCAAAGGTTATTTACAAGAAAAATTAACGAACAGCTTGCCTTCGATTTAGGAATCCAGCTTCGATGTTACCCCAATGAGTTGATTTCAAACCCAACTCTCACCAAGATTTTCACTCAACATGCAAGTAAGAGGGTTGTACTATTTCACACGGCTCAAGAGCGATTCTGACCCTCAAATAGGACTGTAAGCATGAGCATAGGCATTGCTTTTAGTTCGGAATTCCCTGCTCTTTGCACCATAGATTACACAAATTCTTATCTCCATGTGATAGCTCAATCCATCATTGATCAGTAAGGACTTTACTGGGGTTGTAATGTGGCTTATAGGTGAAATTTCTCAAGAATAAAGGGGTGGAATGGTGTTCAAATTTGAGAAGTCAGTCAAGGTAAGGAGGTGATATACCAACCTTCTTTACTTCAGCATATTTTCATTTTCTTCTTTGAATTTCCAGAGCCAAAGTGGCCATCATTTTCTCTTTCTTTTTCAAACTTCCAATGAAATGCCTTCTCTCTTTTTGTTTTGCTCAAATTTTTTTTTTTTTCAAATTAGCATTGACTGGAATGCCACATTTCCTCTGCTGTTACATCATTGCCTTCAACTTGTACCCTTCTTTTGTTATCAAATTGTTACTCAATTCTCCTTTCTTCAGCTTCCTTCCCTTTATCTTCTGACTTCTCAGAGTGAGGGTTAGGCTAAATGAAGTTGATGAGGTTTATTGGATGAGGTTTCAAAGGAATCTTAGATTTGTACAGCTCAAATGGTGTGTATCAAGGGTAGTTTCAAAAGGTGGGGCTTTGTAAGGTTCAAACTGTCCAAAATGAGGCCTTACATCATGTCTTTAATATCACGAGTGCTACCAAATTATTTCAATTTGGATATGTGTAACTTCTAGTGCAAGAAAGCAAATTCAATCAGTCCCAAAAGCAGAAAAAATTGCTAATTCATACCTCCAAAGAATACATTTCAGGCCCAAACCTCACTGGGTGTGGTTTTTTTATCAAATTCCTGAGGTGTATCCTCACTGTTTTCCTTCTTTTTAGGTTTACTAAAACATCAATTTTCTTTTAGAAATTTCCTGACATTCACTTCATGAAAGTATTAGAATTACACTAGAAATTAATTTCAAAAGGTTTTTAACTTCTTCATATTTTTCTTTTTTTCAAAACAGCAGGTGTGAATTTACTTTATTTTCAAAAATTCTACTGATCATAAGCTGTACTGATGTTAACTCAATTATTGATTTCTGTCACACCCCCAAACCAAAGGGGAGCAGGGTCCACACTGGTCCAAAGCAGAGAAAGGATATAAGCAAGAAAAAAAAATCATGATGACAAGAGGACAGACAGAAATGCACAGTAATTACACAAGAAAAAACAAAATTTTATATTACAAACTCATAACACAGATAAGTACAATGTGATCTAATAACTGGGGTCAAAATCTGTATCATAAGTTGGTTCAATTGGCTCAGAACTGGAGTCACTGTCAGAATCAGAACTAGAATCAGTATTGGAGTCTGAACTTGATTGAGCTTTCTCCTGGATTGTGTTTTGCAGCTCAGTGTATTCCTCTGATTTGATCTTTTTGGTGAGGCCAATGTACTTGCCAAGGCTAGTGGTCTTCAGTTTTTCCTGGTCAAGCTGTGCTTGCAACATGGTCACCTTGTGTCTTTGCTCCGAACCATCTGAAATGTTTGACCCAGCAAGTCCTTCATTTTCTCTCTCTCAAATTTCATAAATAACTCCAACTTTCGAATCTGGTTTTCATAAGGGGTTCGAATGTAGGCTTGTAAATCAGCTAACCCCTTTAGAACATCTCTACAGATATAAGGATTTTCTTCCATGGCTCTTCTGAGGGTGGCAAATCTGGGAAGGGGAATGGAATGGTAGGGGACCCAGCTGTGGGAGGGGGAGAAGAAGTGCCCAGAAGGAGGACTTTAAGGTCGATCTGAGTGGCTTGCTCAGAGAAAGTGAGGAGTGGTGAAGGGGATGCAACCAGAGGGACTTCAGGTTCAGTTTGGGTTGCATGGGCAGTAGTGGTGGGGGTGGGCAGATAAACCAATACTACCTCTGGTTCAGTTTGGGTAGCATGGGAATCAACAGAGGGCGGGTAATGGTGGTTGTGTGGGATGTGGAGGCTAAGGTTTGGAGAAGGTCATTGGTCACAGACTGGTTTTCTGTATTGAGTTGTAGTTGAGCTTGAATGGATTGGAGGCAGGCAAGTATTTGGTTAATAGATGCGGTGGGGAGAGGTGGGCATAGCGGTGGTACAACTGAAGTGGAGGGTGGAGGTGCAATGGCTGTAAAGGGAGAAGTAGGTAAGTGAGTGAAATGATGAGGGTCAGGTATAGGGATAGGTTCAAGCCCCACGGTTTAAAAAATAGATCCCATTAAGGAGGAATAAGCCTCTATAGTGAAAGGCTCAGGTTCAGGTGTATGGGATACTTCAGGTGTGTGGGCTGACAGAGCAGGTGAATTTGAGGGGCTTTGGAGCAGAGGAGTGCAAGGAGATTGGGCAATAAAGTCTGCAGCCAAAACATGGGCATTGGTGGGAGAAATTGGTGGTGTGAGTATGGTTGGAGTGGTTGGTGTAGAGGGGGAATCTATAATTGGAATAATGGAGGGTATGGGAGATGGGACAGCTGGGATAGGTGAAGTGGCAGGGGCTGGACTAGGGGAGGAGGGTGAAAGGCCAACTTCCTCAAGAATTGGTGCAACTGAAGAGCTGGTCACCATGGGAAGGATAGTTTCTTCAAAAATGGGTGCAGCTAAAGAGCTGGTCACCACAGTGCAGCAGTTGCTTCAAGTGAAGTGGTGACTAAGAGGTCACCACAGTTCTAATAAGACCGGTTCTAAAGGAACTAGGGCGAGTTCATTAATAGTCAGAGAGTCTTTGGTTCAAAAGTTGGTGCAGGTTCATTAACAGGTGCAGGTGCATGTTCACCTTCCTCTCTCATTCTTCTCAGCATGGCTTGTCTTGTAGTCCAAGCCTTTTCCCCAAAATTGTGAGGTGCAATGACTTCAAATGGCTCCTCGTTATCAATGTCAAACTTGGCTCTGAGGAGGGCTGTGATCAATCTACCAAATGGGAGGCTAGCTAATTTCTGCTCCTTTTTCAACTTGGCACTAATATCAGCCATGGCTTCAAAAATTAACATAGGGGCATTGAAAAACTGCCCCTTAGAAAAATGAAAGAGAGCCTCCAGAATTGGTGTTCTCCATAATTGGTGCTCTGATCAATACAATACAACAAATAGTCCCCATTATACTTTAATACTAATTAGGTCTATCTAGTGAGCATGAATTTGCAATCTTGATGAGAATGAGGAAATCAAATCATGCTTTTACCAAAGTAGATTCCCTACCTGTCTACACTTTTACGTGTTTTCATGCCGGGAAGATCATTGCATAACGAGTGCATCAAGTGGCACCTATAGCGTACCTATAGATCATATATACAATTAATAGAATCAAAGGGAAGATGGGGTCATCCGAGACTCGATATTTAGAGAGTGTATACTATGTACAGCCTGGAGGGTTCCCGTACGTATGCCCGATACAGACCAAGGCCTGCACGGCACAGAGAGGAGCCATGCCTAGGCTTGCCTCAACAAGTAGGCAGCTGAAGACTTTGCTGCGGCAAGCCTTGTGAGGTTGCCGCGGCAAGCCTAAGGCCAGCCTGCTATGGTGCCTATTTCTTCCATATGACTTTCTGTTTTCCTTTGGTTTTGGTGGTGGCCATTGCATGATATATATATATATATATATATATATGAATATATCGTTGGACATAGCAGATCTGGAGTGCAACTCGAATGCCACACACCGTGTCTATCTCTGTGCTGCCGATGAAATCGTATGTATTCGATATTACAGATTGATTATTTAGTAGTTCCACAATCCTATTTGACTAAGGTTTTATTTGTTGTACCTTTTGATGGACTTGCTCTTTCAACGGTGGTACCAAACGTGGAGTAACATTGCGTTCGCCAAGCGCGTTTTCAACTGCAGGGATGTGCGCAGCTCATTGAAACTAAGGTTGTCTGTGATCAATGGCAGGTCACTTTGTGAGCTAAGGTTCTACGGATCAGGAGTTCGGAGGTGTACAAAGGTAGTTGGAGAGTTTCGTTTGAATTTGCTGATTGTCCTTTTTGTTGGCCGTTGGCTATTTACTAAGGGAGTAAGCAGGAGTAGGAAGAAGAAGGTGGTTCTTCTATCTTTATACCAGTCTCGCTGCACTTTGCGTGCATGCTCGACCTTGATGACTCACACTATTCTGTAGTCAACAGCGGAAGCAAGGAGCTTATAAGCTCTTTTAAGCTGGGTTGTTATGCTAAGCCCGTATTTGCATTTGCTCAGTATACACTTAAACGACACAAGGAAGGTAGACAATGATATAAGTCTGCTACCCCTTTTTAGTATATAGGATATAGTATATATGCCAAAATAGACGTAAACTGCCTACCAAGCATATATGGTTGAGCTATATTTTATAGCTAGCTGAGATTGGTTCTCATGCAAAGCCCATATGGGCACCTCTTTGTATAAGCAGATAAGCCAAAAGAGGCTTATCCTAAAGACATACTTAATGCCTACGATTTATATTTCATGAGAAGGGGTATTTAAACTTGACTTGGGCTAGCTTAATAGCTATATGAGTTATATGATATAACATATAAAATGTGTGGTTATGATCTATTTAATTCTAACATGATCTCATTTTACGTGTATTTTTGCTACCAACCCTGACAACCTATAGACCACCTAGTTTTGATTAGTGTAGACCACTACCTTAGAGAGGTCCAATGTGTCACGGTTTTGGCACATGTCTTATCGGACCCGTGACCTGTGTACATAGTGTGGGTTTTTTTACAGGGCATCTGTTACATGTTTAGAGGTTAGAACCCTAGAATCGAGATGATTGGAAGGATTTTCTGATCAGATGGATTTTTGAGGCTGGATTCCAATGACATGTTGGTCTAGCTCACCATCTTAATTGATGCGTTGTGTCATGGGGGGTGCTTGATCTGCACTACAGAAAATTCCAACCCTTAATCTGTGGTGATGATGGCAGGTGGGACACGACACTTAACAAAGGAAAACTTAAGAGGTATCTGAACATGGTTCTCTTTAAGCAATCAAAATCGGTTTTAGAATTAGATCAGAAGAAGGATTTGTAAATTCTGTAGGCTAGTGGCCCCTTCACTGTGGCAATGGTATAGATTAACCATGGTTGGGCACATGAAGTGGACCCCTCAGGTCGGCCATGAAGCATTCGACACGATCTTTAGGTCAGGCCAACCTGATAACTTTTCTACATAATATAGATGGATTTGAGGGGTTGGGTTGGGTTGACCTGATATTTTTATGTATGATTTAAGGCTGCATTTGGGGATAGCTCTTTTGGGCCAAAGAGCAGCTCTTTCACTCTCTCTTTTGCTCTTTGGCTCAAGTGAGGAGCTATTTTTAAGTATGATTTAAGGCTGAATTTGGAGATAGCTCTTTCGGGCCAAAAAGCAGTTCTTTCGCTCTTTGGGCTCTCTCTTTCCTCTCTTTGGCTCAAGCGAGTAGCTGCTTTTATGTTTTGTAACACAACTCCTTGCCCCATTCTCTTTGGCAGGGATCTATTTTAAGTGATAAAACTGCTCTAAGCTAGAGCAGATTTTATCTGCTGCCAGAGCAGATTTTGTCTGCTCTGATGGAGAGAAAGCAAAGAGCTATGCCTGCTCTTATAAGAGCTAACCCAAACATAGGTTTAGAGCATTTTTAATCAGGTTGAGTTGGGTGCAATCTCGGGATGAATCTGATCTACATGACTGGCCCATACACCATGTGGCACAAAAATGGTCTGAATACACGGTGATCATGTAAATTTGATGGTGATAGATGTGTTATCATACATGTGCTCTCAAGTAGCCATTCACCTAACGCACAACTATCTTTATAATGATTTTTCTTTCCTTTTGGTGTATGTTAATCACTTTCAAAATAATAATGCATATTTGAAACACAAAGCCCCAGTGTCACTTGTTTCTAGCACTGGAGAAATTAATTAAACCGAGTCTAAGAGCTCCTAGGTTCACCCCATTACCCACCAAAATGCTTGTTACTCCCATGTTCGATACCTGCAATCACAACCAAATACAGTTGATTAAGGGTAAAAAAACTATCATATAGCATCATTGCAACACCATTTTTAGGCAATGTGGTACATGTTTTTAAATAATCCAAGTCATCAAAGTGGTAGGTCACGATAGGTAATTTGAACCATCTGATCTATACACTATAATATGGATGATTATGCATAGTTTTTTAAATGGTCAATATTAAGTGTTCTAATAAGATGATTTGTCTTTGTGAAGCCCTTCACCTCTATCTGACTTTTTTTTTTTTTTTTCTATGGCACTTTCTCAGCCATCTGATAGACTGTTATAACTAGTCCTTACCGTTAACCAGCCCTAAATCAGAACTGTGTTGTTAGCCTCCCTATGAAAAGATAAGATTATTATCCATTCCCCTAAATTTTACCTCATGCTTCAAAGTAGGGAAACAATGTAACCGATCCATCAAAATATGTTCAAGGAATCACCCTCAATCAATAAATGGGGTAGTGAAACAGTATAAGGAGAATTTAGATTTGTTTGTAGTGAACTTTGTTAGTAGTGATCGTTGGTACACTACGTCAAAATGAAGGAAAAACCACTATGGCAGTATAAAATAAATCACTGCTTAGAATAGTGGTGTAATATTCCACAGCCTAAAACAATAGTATTTTAAGTTAATGCAATGGTTTTTTAAATTAAAAATTGACTTAATAAATAATCTCCACTTCACGTGATATAGCACGTGCAAATCTAATCGGGCCGAACTCCCAACCGCCCTTTTAGTTGTTTTTTTTTTTTTCTTTAGAGATAACCCAACCGCCCTTTTAGTTGTTTTTTTTTTTTTCTTTAGAGATAACCCAACCGCCCTTTTTATCTCTTTATCTCTGACATCAACGCCTCAGAGACTCCTCCCTTCCTTCTTTTTCTCTGAGAAAACCCTAGCCTCTCTCTCGTTTTCCTCTCTCTCGACGAACCCTAGCTCGCACGAAATCGAGGTTGCCCGATCTTCTTCTTCTTCAAATCTCCTGACTCAGATCTCTTTGATCTCCACAGTCAAATCTCTCCTCTATTGATTTTTACACTTGCAGTGCTCCCGATTAGGTTTTTTTCTTAGCTACGAAACTTTAAATCCCAAATAATATATATAGATCGCAATCTCTCTCTCTGTACCCTCCAGATTCATTGGAAGTTTTGAAAGCTTCTTACAATAGTAGCAAGTTTAGATCGGGATCATCGAGTTCATCAGTTTCAAAGTCGAAGAGAGAGGAGATGGAATTCATAGAATCCGAGGCCGAAAATGGAGGAGACGAGGAGTTTTTGAGTGCTAGAGGTCGAGATCTGAGATCGTGTTTATCGGTTTTGAAATTGGCAGTGGCAGCCCGACGTTTCCCAGTCTCTCAACTAGAAAAGGTCACGCCATCGGATCACCTGATATGATCCTTTCATCAAGGTTTCCTTATTTTACATCAAAGTGATACAAAATGTGGAAGCAATGTAATTAAACTCCGACAATTAACAAAGATGGCAAAATATCAGATAAATAGAAACTAGAAACTAATATATGCAATGATCAGAAAACAAAAGATCTAGTGTATAGCTTTTCACCGATGACGGCCATCCGTCATCTAAATAGTGAAAAGAAACCTATACAGCCGCATAACATCTCCTCTGGAATCTAAAACCAATATATATTCTTTATACAGACCAAAATATCTTTTTGTTTCTCTCCCTCTATCCCAATGCCCCATATCCCAAACAACAAACCTAACTACGGGAAAAACTCCTCTGGAAAGTCGTCTTCCCCGTCGTCGTCGTCGTCTTCATCAGGCACATAGGTCAGATCAGCCGCCTGCTCAGGATCGGGCTCTGCAGCTAAGACCATTAAGTCGAGGAATGAGCTATCATCCACAGCTCAGTAGAGAATAGTGCATTGTATTCTATATTGACAGTTTATCACTTTGTATTATCGAGAAGCATAAAATAACATATAATTAACATGTTGAAATGCTTATAATTATGCATGATATGACAAGTGTGAGAAACAAACTGAAATCGAAATACATGCTGGCGAAAGCAGGAAATCAACAAGGTCAAGCTCCCGAGTTAGCGGGATTACTTGGACTGGAATAATTCAAGCTCCCAGGTTAGCGGGATCACTTGTCAAGCTCCCGAGTTAGCGGGATCACTTGCATCGAGAATCTCAAGCTCCCGAGTTAGCGGGATCACTTGATATACATTAGAGCAATAACGTATCAAGAACGTATCAAGAACATTGAAATGGACAAGGCATTATCAGGGATATACAATTTATTGGATGATTTTATGATGCAATGTATGCTAACTGTTATAAGTGTACTTATAGCATTAACTTTCAAAACTGAGTCATGCACATAAACTAGTAAGGGAATTTCTTTCTCATTTTGGCAACGTGTACTAGATACTGCTGATACTCATATTCATGTGTTCTTTCTCATTAGCTTACTGGTTAATCCCATCTATTAATAGCATAGTAAATCAGATGCATCAGTTCAATTATTAACACTGATCATTTACTTCATATACTCATCTATGCTTCTATGAACAACTTAGTGAAAAAGGCTTACACAAGTATAAAATATCAATGTAAAATTTCCTACCTGTGTGCGTCAAGTGTTACTAGTTTTGTCATCGACGCATGCTCAGGTATCCGAGAATCTCATGCACTTTTTATTCTTCATACGCGTTTAAGTAATCCATGTGGCACCAAGCTTCGTAAAAATAGATTTATTTTAATAAACTAATATTTTATAGTGGAGCCAGTGGTTTATATATAGCTCAAAGTGCACAAAAATTTATTTAAGTAACCACATGGATCCCTCTTGGACCCAAGGTCCGAGTGCACAAAAATTAGTGCAAACCCAAGGCTGGATGAAGGTTGCCGCGGCAACCCTTTGTGGTTGCCGCGGCATGCCACTCAGCATAGGGTCTTGTGGACTTAACTGAAGCCTGGCTTGCCGGGCTTCAGTTGAGTCTTCTTCTTGGTCTTTTTATTTGTTGTTTCTCTTATTTTGCTATATATATAAATATATGTAATATTTTCTGTGTACATGTTTAACAGATTTTCTATATTAATTTATAGTTGTAGTGTTTATAACTCTATAGTTTACAACATATAAACTATAGAGTATAGATCTATATTTCAACTAGGACTTTGATGACTATCCGAAGTGCAGAAATCTGCACTCCATAGTTTCTTTGTAAATATATATATATATATATATATATATATATATATATATATATATATATATATATATATATATATAGATACCTCTGTGTATAAGGTCAGCAAATTTTAAAACTCCAAATCTGAAATTTCCTAAACTCTGTAATTTCAGCCGAGTTACTATACAGCTTTGAAGTGCAGAAATTTGCACTCGGCTGCAAGTATACATGTTGAATTTAAAGTTTAAGTTCAACATCGTTGCTCTGATGATCCTTTAATTTAAATGAACTTGATAGCATACCTTTTGGTGAATGATGTCTATTGAATTGAACTTGATCTTTTTGCTGGTTCGACTGGTTCGACAAATCAGAACCGAATTTACGTGACCAAGATCTTGAACATCGAGAGCATAACAGCCATGCCTCTCTATAATTTTCTGATATGCCGGTTAGATTCTCAGGTTTTTGTTTTCAGGATCGGATAGCTATACTTTCATCCAAAGTTGAAGGCAAACAGATGCAGGTTCCTTGGTCTTTATAATGGCTACATGACCTTGCGTGCATGCGCATTTAGTATGACTCAAGTGAGTCGTGTTCATTAGAAGCCATGCAAGTAGCTTATAAGCTACTTTAGGTAACTGCTTTATGCAAAGCCAACATAAGTATGTAAGGGTATTACATATAAAACAAAGGAACAAAAAAAAACAGACAAAAACCTTCTTGTCTTGTAGTTTAACACTAAAACGAAATAAAAACCCCTTTTTCTTTTTTTTTCTTTGGTTATTTTTAATTCTTGTGAGAATAAAGCCAAATGGCTTAGACTGAGTATATATCATATATACCACTTCTGGTATATAGGAGTTAAATTTTGTATACTATAGTTTGTATTTCTTTATTTTAATAACTTTGTATGTAGCTAGCTTGAAGTTTGATTTCTAAGATTTATGGACTATCCTAGTGTGATTTTCACGCATGATCTGACCAGACACTTACCACTACAGTGTCAATTCTAGGAATCGTTACATTGGCAGTGGGAGATGAGTTGGAGTTTGTGGAGTCGAACGAGAGAAACAAAGGTGAGAAGAGTTTGAGCCTGAGGCTTTGTCAGTTCTAGATCCAGATCAAGAAACTGTGATTGAACGGATTTTGTCTTTCAGAATACAGGTTTGAAACATACACTGCTACAAAATGAGTTTCAGCATCATCAAATTTTCAAATACCGTGAATCCTTTCATCAGTTTCATGAATTTTCTTCAATTTGAATTTACATGGATACCTTGGTATTCATATTTTCCAAGCCTATGTGTTTGGTTTTTATCTCTATAAGTAGACTCCCATTCACATGCCATAGACTTACATATCTCTAACATTCCAACTAGCTAGATTTGACTTTAATTACCTTGATTAATTTGAGAATCCTCCTCCCTTAATGTAGCTTCTCAAATGATTTCAGGAGCGATTTCTGCTCTTAATGCCTAAAGGACAACTTTATTCTCCACTTTTACATTCTTAGATAGGAAATATAACTTAACAAGCATCCTCACATTTTCATGATCTTCATTTAAAAAATCCAGGTCCCTAGCTTTAGGATTTTCTAAAGATTTTCCTTTATTAAGTGTAGCTTTCTTCAAAACCATCATATTTTAGGAGTTTTGAAATTCTGATCCAAATTTATCGAGTCCGAGAGTTGAAAATTATTATGTTGTGATAATTCTGCAACTGTTTCTACCATAATCTCACGACACGTGTTTCTTAATACCCTTGGGTTTTTAACTATTGACAACATTTCCTCGATCGAGACTCTCTGGGATGTCAAGGGTCTCGAGAACTATTTCCTCAGAACTTTCAATTTTATTGTCATTCCCAGATTTTGATTCGTTGAATTCATCATCATCAATTTCGTTGGAAGATCGTTGAGAACTAACATCATTTACCTTTGAATCCATGGGCATAGTTTGATCAATGACTTAGATTCATCTTCTTAACCAGGAGACCTGTACTAAATCTCACTTTTTTCATCATTTCTTCTTAGATTATTTCGAGAGCATCAAGATCATTATTTTGATTAGCTGGATTTCTTGTTTTGATAATTCTTGTTGAATTAAGGGTTTTTTAGGAGCTAGAGAGCATTTCTCGGAACTATACTCAAAGGAAGACCAATGCTTATAAACATTTGGTTCCCATTCATGCATAGTCAATCCCTCGGTTAATTATCTCTCTATTTGAACTTTTTATCAATCACCACACAAATTCTAGTGGCCATTCTTGATCATTTTAAAGTGAGCACATCTGTATTTATAAGAATCCCTATAGCGCTACCAATCCTGCTTACAGTTTGAGGGGCCAAAACTGAAAAGGAAGTTTCGGGAGCCGAATCCATATAGGTATTGACTTCATCAATTCCCTTTTAGGTTTTATTGATGATTCCCATTTTCTTAGTACCAAGGGACGAACTCCGCTGGTCTATACCCCGACCTCCAAACCTCTTCTCATAAGCTCCTCCATTTGAAATTTAAACAGGCAAAAATTGTCTTCAAAGGAGATGAGATCAAGTAAACCTGTTTCCATAGGTGATCAATACCCACCTTTTGGCCAACATCATATGGCCTAAGAGGGGCTTCATTCACGAAAAATGGAAGACATCAACAATAAAACAAAAAACGAAAAGCCCTAATCTCTCTGAGGCGAACTTCTCTTATGAAGGGAATGGATGATACTCTAAGATCCCCCCTCCCCCCACCCTTACTTGGTTAGGGGGATAATCCCTTAAGGGCCAAGCAAGTTTCAAACCCTGTAGGCACCCCAAGCAGTCTTTGAAGAGAAAGAAGGAAGGTGGTTACACAAAAATTAATTGTCTGGAGCACTTAACTGTCTTAATTCAAATCAAAAGCCTTGACACAGAAATTCTTCATCCTAAGTTTGTCACCTACTATTTTTTAATCACTTGAAGTATGTATTTTTAACTTAGAGGTAATGGAGAAGACTTGTGGATCGATGACTTACTTTTTATACACTTATTTACTATTACTATTGTAGGCTTCTTCAGGCTGCAATTGATGGGTTTTCATCATTTTTTCCTGATTACCAAGAAAGAATTGTTAGACATGAAGCAGGTTACATATTACACCCCTAAGCTATACCTGTAGTGAATAGAGTTTTTGTCAATACTGTGCTTTTACTACAAGGCTCTGAAATTGTGATGTGGTTCATTTATTTATATATATATATATATATAAATGTTGAAAATCATCAACACACTTTTGATCCTGCATGCCTGTGTCTGTATGTGAGTAGAAGGAAACTTTCTAGTCAAAATTTATAGCTATACTCATGGTATCAAAACTCGGCCGATACCGATATGTATCAGTTTCATCGAGAACCGATGCTGCACCCCGCTACCTATATGAGGGTGTCATTGGTATCGAAACGATAGAAGTCGATGTCGGTGATACCGATTAATCTTGACGATACAAACCCCTTTTTTTCAATTTTTTTCCACCGTCTGATGTCGGCAATACCTTATCCATATCGGCCAATACGTTTCGGTCTAAGATGGACCGATACTCGATATTGATGCTCAGATACTGACACCTTGACTGTACTATTACCTTATTATTATTATTATTTTTGATGATGTAAGGTGACCCAACCCTTTCGAGGGAAGGACTAGTTCCCTATGGGTACAACATGTATACCACTATACTATTACCATGTTATGCCACGAGTAGTGCCTTGTCTTGTTTCTATCACTAACGTCGAAACTCGCATGCACACATGTGTGTATTAATGGGTGTGTGTGTGTGCATGATTGTGAGGAGAGGGGTCGTGGGCTGAAACCATGACGAGCTTGCCCATTCTGTCATACCAGGATTATTTTGCCTAGTGGTGAGATTGCACATTTTCAAATGCCAGGATCAGTTTTGTGTCCGTTGGCTAAGACGTACAGATATCAATAGGGATCCCACGGAGTTGATCCCAGCTTACTTAAAAGACCTGACTAGTTAAGATAAACCTTGTCCGAAGCAACAATTTGGCTTGGACACCATATCTGCTCACCTAATAGCCCTTTCACTTGCATCTTTGGACACTTTACATACATATCAAGATATATCTATAGGTCGGTGAAGAAGTTCCAAGATGGTTTAGAGGTCTTAAAACTGCTCCCTATATTAGTGGGACAACACGGACTGTTCACTATTTCTTCTATGATCTTTTATATGTGCAGTTATCTGAAGTGTAAAGTTGGTATTAGTTCTTCAAGAGATAAATTGACTATATTAGTGGGACAACTCATCATATATGTTAGTGAGCTTAAACTTCAACCATCAAGCAATTATAATCCATTTAGGGGATTGGGCCTGTAACCCAATGGAAGGTTGACAATATTGTAACCTCTAGATTGCAAATTCAATCCCATCTTATCTGTTAAAAAAGAAAAATTAATCTATTTATGTTATATGGAGCCTTGGATTCAACTTTTTCTCCACAATTAATGATGTTGAGTTAGTGCTCTTTTGATAGAAGTCATCACTTGAAATGGCATTATGGTCTGTGCCAAACTTCCTAGACTTACTGCTCGTTCAAGTGGTATAGAAAAATTATTGGTCTATCATCTGACATTTTTTCCTACTTTTCTAAGAAAAGTTACATCTATTCGTTGATGAGGTCATGGTGTTTATAATAACATTATGAATCAAATAATGTTGCTTTGGAGTTGACTTTGAGTTGATCTTCTTTTTGTTGCTTACGCATTTCCAATCATAAGATTTCTTTGATTAAAAAATATTCAGTTACTTGTTCTATGGTGCATGTTGCTGTTTATTTTCAGTGATTCTCACCATCTTATTTTTATTTTATTTATTTTTTCAAATCTGCCATCTGATGAAATGGAGTTCCTATATTGAATATCAGTTGCTTACTTGCTTGGCGTGCCTATCCTCGGGTATTCATTGGATATTGGTAAAGAACATGTGAATCTTGTTGATGAAAGGCTGGAAAAGCTTATATACAGTGGGCAGCTTGATGAGAAGGAATTGGACAAGTACAAGGTTTATAGCTTAGGGGCAGTTTGAGAAAAAATCTAATTACATTAGATAAATGGTGCACTAAGTTAGAATATCTGCAAAAAGTGCTATGCTCTGCTATTTACAGTGAACAATGTGGGATAAATTATTCACTGTAAATAGCCAGAGGATAGCCCTGTTTGCTAATATTTTAACCTCGTGGCAGCACCATTTATCTTATCTAAAATATTTTCTATTCAAACTGGCCCTTAGCTACTCAAGATCCAGATTCAGTTATCAACATATTTTAACCTCGTGGCAGCATCATGTTTTGCTTCAATTTTGCTTGCATAGAAAAATGTAAAAGGACTAGTTAGAAGATATAGATATTGAAATAAATTGCTACATGATGGAAATTCTGATGGTAATGCAACCAAAAGGTCTGGATTGTGGAACAAGTAGAACTTTATTCAGTGTGTCATATTGCTGATATAAATACAGTGATACCTCAATCTGCTTTTAATCCAAAGCCATTTAAAATTTACCAATACATCTGAGACCTAATGGAGGTCTCTTTCCCTTTTCTCCATTAAAAAATGAGTTAAATTTACCAAAATAAATAGATTTATGCAATTGAAGAGAGCATGACACAATTGAAAGATTTTTTTAGTACGGACTCTTGAACCTTAGTTGTTTTAAATGGAGAAAAACATCGATAATAATAAGCTAGAAATGGTGGGAAGTGCACAAATTCAATCGATTGAAAGTTTCAAAACTAGATTTAAGTAAAGCCTTTGAATTAATGCATGCCTGGATCTTTTTTTCTTGATCGATAATAACGGCTACAATAGCTTTTTCGATCCTAGAAATTAAACAAGGGCCCTTTTGGTAAATGGTGGAGGGTAGGATGCTGCCTTCTCCCAATACTTATGTTCTTTAAATGGATGTAGAAAGGGATCGGAATCTGGTTCTGATCTACTCCATGTCAATTTTTTCTATCCTTGCTACAGTGGTAGGGAAAATATATAGCATTTAGTAGTGCATCATTTAGAGTGGGTTCTCTACTTGTATAAAATTGTGATTCACTCTGTAATTTAGGCGTGGTGGTCCTTCCAAAAGATGTGGGAGACAGAGATAGGACACATACAAAATGTAAACAAGGGTCCTTTTGGGAAATGGTGGAGGGTAGTGATGGCCATCTTGGATTCTCATTGGGAGTTCTTGTCAAATTTGAGACCCCATGGGATCAGATTAGGAATGATGGTTGGAGCTTTGATGGGTCTCTTTAAAATGGATAGAAAAATATCTCCTAAAATTTAAGGGGCTAGATAAGCTTCAATTTGGGTAAGTGAGGATTATTTATTTATTTATTTTTCTTTTCATGTAAGGATATTTGGTGCAGGGAATCCCTGCTGGAGGTATTATTTGAAATATGTTTCGAAGAACTATTGACCAGATAGTCAAAGTTGTGACTACCTTTCCTTTGTTTTTATTGCTAGATTTGGTTGCCATTATGTTGGATAGCAATTCAATTAAAAGTTTATAGGAGTTATTCTTCGTAGATTTTGAAGGAGTTGGTCATCTAGACACAACAATATGGTCGTTAGAGTCATCAGAGGTTTTTTGGTAAGATCAATCTTTTCTTCTTATATCAATATCCCAGGGCCATCTACAGTGAAACAGACCTGCTGTTGGGTCTGAACCTATATAGAGCCTATTTGTTGGGTGATTTTTTATTCCTTGGTTGCACAGTCATTTCCTAAAAATTTGGTTTTCTTTGGGAACCTATATAGTGTTAGAGATGTAATCTATGGTCAAATATGTGTAAGCGAGCAACACCTGTATGAGAGAAATGCATAGTGGGTTTTAGTCCCACTTTGGCTAGAAAGGTAATAGGTCTCTATGTATCCCTATATATAAAGGGCCTTGCTCTTGTAAATCAAATTACTTTACTAAGCAACAATGTAGTCTTTTATTGTCTAATCTCACTATTTGTTCTTCCTCTTCTAAATCCTAACCCTAGAATCAGGTTGGTATCAGAGCCCAAACTTGGGCTAGTTTATTTTCTACTTTTTGATCTCCAGATTTTTTTGCTACAACAACCTTTTTTGTTTCAGCTCCAGTAACATCAATTTGTTTATGAAACAGGTCTAACATCTTCAAGTAGCAAACTACCTCATCTTTTTCATTAAATTAGGCTCGCTAGTATATGCCAGCAGCAGGGCATCCAACAATGCCTTTCTATTTCTACTCATCTATCATTTACCTCCAGCAGTTAGTTTTGTTTTCATCATTTAATTTTCAACACTCATTAATGGTTTGTCTCTAGAGTTGTATCATCATTACATAGCTTTTTCATCTCAGATGCTTTTTTTCAAACACCTGTTACAACACCACCTTATTTCTCATGTCATTTGTGGTATCTACAACAACAAATTTGTCATCATCAGTTAATCTTTTCATTCCTCTTTTTTCAGCTATAACAGAATCTCTTCATTTTTTCAACCTTCCATTTCTTATTTCTGTTGAGTTTTCTTTTTGGCTCAGAAGCATCCATAAGTTTTTCAGCAACAACAAATGCCATCATCTTTCCATTGCTCATTTTCTTTTACACCATGTGGTAGTGAGTACTGTTTGATGAAATGCCAAGCTAGCCATGCGGACTTAACTCCAAAAAGTACTGAATTCTTGGACTATAAAATGCTGATTATAATCATTTTTTGTTTCTAAAATAAAATTTTGAGTTTATTATATTAATTTATATCTTTGGGTACTTATTTTCTGGTCACCTATTCATCTCTGTGAGCTGTTGGGCTGGCTGCTGACTTGGGTGATGACTCAGCAGCTATTGGGTTGACTGCTGACTTGGGTGATGACTCAGCAGGTGCTGGTGTTGTCTATATTATTACTTCCCCTCAAGCTGGTTAGGATCAGTGGGCACGAGCACCAATTTAATATTTCCTGCTGCTAGATGGTCTTTGTTCCATTGTTTTTTAAACTCGGCTTTCCGGTAGGGTTCAGTTTCTTCATTACCCTGAGATGGTAGGTCGGTTGAACTCGCTTATTTCCCTTTTATCCTTAAAAAGTTGTCTCGCATAGGTAGTGTAGCAGTTGAAATGCTCAACCACCTCCTTCCACCGTTCCACTCCCCACTAAATAGCACTAACTTTGCTATTTAGTCTATCGTCATTGTGTCTTTTTTTTTTAATAATATTTTTTAGAATGGGGCATCCCATCTCTTAGAGCACCTAAGTCCTTGGGCACATACAACACCCGCACATCACAAGTAATATATACTTGTGCTGGAAGCTCTTTTTGATTCACTGCTAGCATTATGGGATTGGAAGGTTTTTTTGTGTTCTAGATTTTGATTCACAGTTAAAATAGCATAATGACTGCATATTGTATGTGTTGTAGATGTTTTTGTTGACTGCTAGCATTGTAATGACTGGATATTTGATGTAGATAGCATTTCAAAGAGTGATTGCATATTGTTGGCTTGTATAAATGTTTGAAGTCTTTTTGTATTGTAACATTAGCAATTTAATGACAGTAATTATATGAACACTTACCAGGTTAAATTCTATTAAGGATTATGGATGTTTGCTTTGGATGTGGGGAACAGGGCCATGGGGTAAGGGATTGTTCGAAAATGAAGGTAATTGAATTTAGCCCGCCTTGTTGTTGCGGTAAGCCATCAAGAATTTTCATGTCTCATACTGCTAAGAATCCATGAAGAAGATATTACATGTGGGTTTTTTAGTTTGAATTGGGTACTACATATTAGAGGTTAGCTTGAATTGGTCAGATTAATTAGGTTTACATATTTAGAAAGTCTGCATTTATTAGGATTCTATTATAATTAGATTAGCAATTTTTTTATCTTATCATAAGATTTAAGTTCAATTAGAAGGCTTGTAATTGCGTAATACTTATAGGCGTATGAGAGATTAACGGAATTAACGTTTAATATTCTAGCAATGTAGTCTCTTTGGATCTCTCTTCCTTCTTCTCTTTCTTAAAATTGTCACATCGAACCAGTTCAACCAGTTCGTAGTTCAATTCAAACCGATTGGGCAATACAAGTAAATTGACTAGTTAATGGGAACTATTTTGCTTTAAAGCAAAATTAAAATTACAAAGAGGAGATTTGAACCTAGAGACTTCATTGTTTTCAAGTTTTATAGCTAATCAAGTGGTCATATGCAATTATTTTATTAAAGACTGCAAATTTATATCATAAAATTAATAAATACTTTTAATAGTCATCTTACCCTTAGCGAATCGGGTTCGCTTGATAGTAGCGAATTGCAAACTGAGAACCCCAATTCAAATCCAGTGAACTAACCAAGTTTGGAGCTGACAAGAGTACTAAGAATTCTGTTGGTGTTACTACTGAATTACATTGCGATTCCTTCTTATTCACGAACCTGTAAAGTTATACTTCTTGATTATTTTCCATGAGAAGTTGTTCTTTAATGCATAAGTAGTTTTTAAATTACTGCTATGAATTGTTCATGTCGGTGAGAATTCTCTAAAAAGGTGGTAAGTAATAACACTAGCCTTCTCGGTTGGTGTTACTACACACCACTTTATGTCAACAAATGAAAAGTCTTACACATCCTTTATGTTAGCAAATGAAAAGTCTGTTGATTTTTTTGGATTGGACTATAGAAATTAGTTTTGGACTGGTTCATCTTCTATTTCATGAGTCACATAGAAACATTCAAAGTAGGTTATAAATAATTTTACTTCCACTTCCAGCTCAATCAGCTCACATAGCCTTTAAGGCTTCATTGTCGATTCCAGCTCACATTCAAAGTAGATTATGAACTGGTAGTGAATTGGTATAATTGTGAATTATACCAAGATTTATCAACAGTTTTAGCCTTTTAGGCTTTATTGTCGATTTGTTGTTAAAAACGTATACCAAATATCATTGGAGCTTTTGTTAGACGGAGGACTTGGAATGTAAGTTTAGAAAACATTATAGCCTCGAGGATGAATTGGTCAAAACATAAAATATACCACAATGTAGGGGCTTTACTATATAACTATATTTGGTATAAGCAGTGGTTTATTTTATGTTTCTCTGTAGTTCTAGTTGATTTTGCAATATTTCTTAATATTCATCTCCTCTAAATTTTTGGCACTGTTGACTTGCTTCTTTAGTTATGCACTTTTTGATATGGATGGCCTTCAAGTTCCTCAACAGCTAGTCATTGAAGTTGGAGATAAGTTCAAGAGAATACTAAAAGAGGTTTTCACTTCACCACAATTTTATATAGATATATCTATTAATACATGAAATTTTTATAAGGAGCTAAAACTTGTACACAAGATTTGTACTGTGGCAAATGGTTAAAAAGAAAGACTTTGTTATTTTTATGTATAAATCAAAACTGAACCGAACTAGAATGGGTTTCCAGGCCGGTAGGACCAGTTTGATGCGCTCAGTTTTTTGGTCGGGTTGGGGTTTCGGGTCAAACCTTGCACCCCTATTTGTAATTGACATGTACGTTTTCGTTGTTGATATAGAGATACGCAGGGAATTTAGCAAACGAAATGCTAAAAAAAGTTATAGCTGAGAAACTAGAAGTCCATCACTTCCCATCTACAGAGACATTTAAGATAGCTGACTTAGGGTGTTCTATAGGACCAAACACTTTCACCACTGTCCAACTGATAATAGAAGCTGTGGAGAGGAAGCTTTCATCTCAAGGCCTTAGTTCATCTACTACTGAATTCCAAGTCTTCTTCAATGACCACTCCTCTAATGACTTCAACACCCTCTTCACCTCCCTCCCTCCGAACATGCAATACTTTGCGATGGCGGCACCAGGTTCTTTTCATGGACTCTTGTTTCCCAAGGCCTTAGTCCATTTCATCTACTCATCATATGCACTTCAGTGGCTATCAGAGGTCCCTAGAGAGGTACTTGACCAAAAATCTTCAGCCTGGAATAAGGGAAGGATTAATTATGTTGGGGCACATATAGAAGTTGTGGAGGCTTATGCAAATCAATTTGAGAAGGACCTTAGAGTGTTTCTTAATCTCAAAGCACAAGAGATGGTTGTTGGAGGGTTGATGGCTATTTTCCTACCTGCCAGTGAAGGGAAAATAGAGCCTGTCAATGATTCTTCTTTAGATCTCGCCATCAACTTACTAGGGTCAGCTCTCATGGATATGGCCAACGAGGTGATTAACTTTATCATTATACATAATTTTCGTAATTCGCTATCTATAAGATTTAAGGAGTCTTACTCAGAATTAACATAATATAGAATTATAGACCCCTTTACATGCCTTAAAAACACAATAATAAATAAATAAAACTTCACTTCTGTCTCCACCTCGCCAACCTTACATTTATCTTGTTTGAAATGTCCTCCTCCAACTCACTGTCTGCCTATATAAGTACAACTTAGAAACTCCATCAAGGTTGTGGCTTCGTACCTCTGCAAAATAAAAACTAATAGTAAATCATGGGATTCACATTGTCTAGCATTTCTCAACTTTTCAAAATATATATTTTGTTAATTTCATTTAATGAATAGCTTGAAATTTCAAGACTCTCAGAAATAGTTTGTGTAACAATTAATAGGCCAATCAACAGTATAAATATAAAGTAATAGTAGGGTTAATGACCTTACAAAATGCTTGATCTGCTCAAACAGTTGTACCTTTGAGGGAAAGGAAATCTGAAATTTTGCTAGTGTAGAAATCTGGTTGTATAGAGTTCTTGAGACTTTGAAGCATTGACAAACTAGTCACACCTATGAAAGACTAAACAAGAAATAAAGAACTTTCAAAGATGCTAAGGTAAAGTGATATACCTTATTAAGCTGATATTACCATAATGTTATGCTATATTGGTATGATCTGAGATATTATCTACATACTATCAGTCCAAACATTAATATGCTAAAGAGTTTGGATAGGTAACAGATCCATTCCCAAACTAGATTGGAATGGCTCACTCATTGGGTACGTGTGATACTATTTTCATCAAGGTGTGTGCCCTTCGATGCGAAGGACCCGATGTAAAGCCTGTGGGGCGAAGATTGCATAAAAAAATATCTCCACTCTGTGATTCAAAGCAATTAATTAAACACCTTGAAAATGAACGGTTGCCATGTAAATCTTCAAACAACGACCCATTCCAATCTAGATTGGAAAATGGTTGGTTACCCTGTACCAGCTTATACGCTAAGTTGGTACGAACTGATATGCATGGTATCAGCACATGCCATTATGATGCCGAGAAAATATTGGTGTTTCATTTTTTTATTTCTTGTTTTTATGCTGAGATAAAAATAAAATTTTACAAGTTAAAAACAACGAAAGAAGGAAGATCTTTGTCACGTTAACTAATTTTATTTATCTGAAGGCTAGATCTGGAGTGCACATGGATGCGACCTCTGTTCCTTTGAAAACTATGCTAAAGGTCATCAATGACCTAGCAAATATGTAACACAACTTGGTGGTCTGGAAAGTGAGTACTTTTTATTGCAGTCTTAGATGCCAAATACATTGTTTGGAAAACTATGAAAACTTCTATAAAATTTTTGCAACTTAGACTGCAACTTAATCTATTGATTAAAAAATTTGCACTTGTCTGGATGCAAATGCCATCTGTTATGAAACCAGCAGGAAAAATACTAATTATTATATGCCTTGTAATTTTTAATAGACTTAGTATAAGGTATCCAATCAGAGTACCAACAGTGGAACTCAGGTCAATCTCCACCGAAATCCTTGGTAAATTCGCTGATAATTTTGAGCACTAAATCAGTGAAAAGTCAAAAGTGAACTTTCACTGATTTACATTCTCATATAGCAGTGCGACTCCGGAGGCTTGACCATTTGGATGAAAGGAGATTGACCCAAGTGCTACTGCTGATAACTCTGGTCGTGTACCTCTTACCAGCTCTTTGTAGCAATTACCAATTCACAGTTGTTTCATTCACCAGATAATATGTTCACTTATGTAAAAAACAACCATTTTGAAAATTGGCCCAATTTTTATCTTTGGATGCCAATAAAATAGAAAGTTGATGAACCGATATAAATATAATATTGGCTGCTACATTTCATAAAAATATCTCTTTTAATTCTCCATGTAACAGAGAAATTTACCATATTTCTTTAACATGTGGAAATGTCAGGATTCACTGTAGAATAAAAGAATAGAAGACTACCATGCTTACAGGTACTCATCTGCTATAACCAAACTCCTTTCTTCATAATTATCTTCTTTGTTCCATTTTAGGGTTTCATTTAACATGATTACTATGACGTGTTTAGAAATATCGGCTTGCGAAATACCTTGCTGAACCGACATCTAATGGTAAGTTTATCTAATCAACATCATGAGCAAGGTGTCAATATCGGGATCAGTATTGGGTATCAGTCCATCTTGGACTGATACGTATTGGCCAATACGGATACAATATCGCCGATACTGTACCGGTTTATTTTATTTTTTATTTTTTGAAAAAAAAAGTCCAAAAACATATATAAACGACTGGTTGTATTGGTTAGTATTGGCCGATACCAAGACAGTATCGGTCTGATACCAATACAAATACCGATACCTGTATCGGGGTGTTATCGGTATCGATTCTCGACAAAACCGATACGTATCGCTGATATGTATTGGTATCATCCAAGTTTTGATACCATAATCATGAGAACCATATTCTAAGAAGGAACTAATGAGAGACATAGCTATTCTTGTATTGATTGAAGAAATGAAGTTGGTGAGAGAAGGATTATTAGCAGGTTGTAAGATAGATCCCCTTCATTGAAATCAGTTTAATGATATTTTTTGTCTTAATAGGGACAAAGACTGATAAGAAAGAACCAGGTGGCCTATTTAATAGTTTGGATGGCTCCACTTAAGTGTCAATTATTTTTCTTGCTTTGTGTGGCTTCAGACTCGAGTATGATAGATAAATCACTAATGTGCTTATGCCTTGAGGTTTTTCCTTTTTATATGTCTTAAAAAAAAATAGTTGGGTGTCTTTTCATGTAATGAAAGAACCGTGCTCATTTAATAGTTTAGACTTTAGATGACTTGCCCAATGGAAGACTTTATGTAGACTCAGACTCGAGTATGATAAATAAATCATTAATGTTCTTACATTTTTCATGAAAGTTTCTTTCTTTATCTTTTTATTAAAAAAGAACAAGTGTCTTTTTTAGGTAAATAAATAGAAAACAAGGGTTATAATTACAATTGATCAGAGGTAATTGTTCAATTGATCAGAATTTAAAATTTGACCTTTTTCTTTCATCATATGAACCTTGTAACTAATAGTACAACCACATGCTATCAAGCTCATTGCAGAATTTCTTAATGATTATAGAAACTATGTATTGATCATATATATGCAGATATTTATGGTAACAGAACTTGCTGATGTTGGTAGGAAATGTGAAGCTATTCAATATCTCAATTTAATTGCTTAATATCATAAATATTTAATTACGTTCTCCTTTTGATTTCAGGCAAAGCTTTTTTATTTGAAGCTCACCTTAAACGGATCACTAAGGGACGGGGATACTTGGCAGGAGAGGCGAAGCAATTTTTTTTTTTTTTTTTTTAATTATGAAAATAGGTCATGGGATCCTTAGATTGTTAACTCTCTTTCTTTTCTTCTTTTTTTTTGTTTGAATAAAAGGATTGAGCATGTAAAGTTTAAAATATTTGGTTGATTTGAAAGGTTGGATCATAGGTTGAGATGCAATCTTTTATTTGAATAAAAGAATTGGGCATCTATTTTATTTATTAATGGCATTGAATGATTTGCATTTGAGTTGAATGGATGTGTTTAAATATGAGATTAATAGCTTTTTTTCTTTATATAATTTTTTTTAAAGCATTAAAAAAGAATTAAAAAATTGTATCAAAAAAAAATATTACAAAAAACATAAAAAAATATTATTTTAAAAAAATTCGCATAAAAAATTATCGACGTAATTTTTTTTTTTTAAATATATATTTTTTAAAAAAATTGCATAAAAAAATCACTGCCCTAAACAGTTGTAAAAAAAGCAATGATTTTTTCTATGATTGTTAAGAGCAGTTGTTGTTGAAGTTCATAAACCACTGTCTTGTACAGTGGTAAAAAAAAACCACTCCTTTTTTTACAATTATTTAGGGTAGTGATTTTTTGAAAAAAAGCTACTGTTTAAGGCAGTGAAAAAACTACTGTTTGAGGCAGTGATTTTTTTGGCTTTTTCACGTAGTGGTAGTAGGAGAACTTTTATTTTTTGAACAAAAAGGCATTTAGAATGGTTATAAAAATTTTTTTTTTTTTTTTTCCCAACATTATGTATGGCAAGACTTTTGGGCTTTCTATTTTTGATGGCATTATTTAAATGCGACTTCTAGGATTTTTGTGAAGTTTAATCGAGGAGGTTTGGGACTACAAATCTGATATTCGACATGACGGATAAGAGTTGGATTGAGAAGAATAGGTATATAATTCTTTAACGATTAGATGCATTAATTATGGGTAAATTTTATTTAAGGTGTGGATTACATAAATAAATTATTTACTATATTTTTGAAATAGGGTTTCTGGAGAGTACGGTAGAGGTGTGAAAGAATTCATCAACCTCAAGTGGTTAGGCTTGCTGGCCAATTACTTGCTTCCAAGCGCAAGAGACCTGAGTTAGAATCCCCTTCCCCCCCCCCCCTTGAGGCCACCCTAGGAATTTATATCCTGTGCTAACCCGGCATGTGCTGAATTTCGGGTGCGAATGTGCCCCTGGGATTAGGCGGGTGCTCAGAGGCCCGGATACCCAAGTTATCAAAAAAAGAAACCTAGCTATAGCTCTTGGAGCCTCTGTTAATGGGGTTGAAGTGTCCATGTGTTAAATGCCACAATGGATGATATCATGATACAAAGATGGTAGAAGACCATTTGATATGTCACGGGATTGTTTGAATTTACATCAACTGGTTTTACCATGGGGAGGAAACACCTCAATCAAGTTCTGTAAGGGATAATATTCCTGATAGTGAAGCTGATGAGCCTGATATGGGTGGTGACATAAGCCATATATTGCATGATGCGTTTGGGGTACAGCTCCCATATGTAGCTTTAGATGATATTGAACCTGAAATAGATCATTTACCTGAAACCAGTGCTACCAAATTTTATAGATTGGCACATGATGTTGATCAAGACCTCTACCCCAGATGTAAATCACACTCAAGGTTTTCTTTCCTTGTTAGGCTATGACATATCAAATGCCTTGGAGGATGGAGCAATAAATCATTTACTATGTTGCTTAATTTATTAAAAGAGGTACTCCCTGAAGGATTAACATTACGTAAAAGTTTTTCACAAGGTAAGAAGATTATTTCAAACTTAGGACTAAGTTACAACAAAATTGACACTTGCCCAAATGATTGCCTGTTGTATTGGAAAGAGTCTACATACAAACAAGTATGTGATGTTTGTGGCACCTCAAGATGGAAGTATCAAGAGGAGCATTTAGAAGGCAACAAGAAGAAGAGTCCAGCAAAAATCCTGTGTCACTTTCCTATAAAACTGCATCCTCAAAGGTTGTACATGGTCTCAAAAATTGCATCTGACATGAGATGGCATGACGAGGGTCTCACTAAAGATGGGATGTTACGACATCCTATAGATTCTCCGGCTTAGAAACATTTTGACCTCATTAACGTAGCATTCGCAACAGACTCATGCAGTGTTAGACTTGGGTTAACAAGTGATGCTTTTAATCCTTTTAGGATGATGAGTATTGTGCATAGTACTTAGCCTGTGATATTGATTACATACTGTGCGACCATGGATTCTCTCGAACCCGTCGCGGCGATGCATTCGCGATAGAATAAATATAGAGTCGCCACCCGAAGCTTTTGGTGACCCGAGAAACCTTTAAATCAATATTTTGAGCACCGAAGTGTTAAATATGACTCTGATTTACCGATTTTTGCCAAAGACTCTAGGGTAGGGGCTTCGGTTATCGATCGGGAAGGGTTTAGGCACCCGATCAACTCGCACGTAGTGGTCTCTATCTATGGCCAAAATGAAAAACAAATGAGCAGAGCTTTCCCTTGCCCGAAGGCAATATGGTCCTATCAAGCTTTGAGCCAAACCAAAATTTCGGCGGCGTAACGGCTTGAATCCTTGGACAGAAGAAACACCAAGAAGGTAGAGGAAGAGAGGGGTGAGCCGGAGCTCACGGGCCCTTGTTGCATCGTGAAAGACCTTTGCTTCGGCGTACTTTCGATGGCTTTAAATGGCTTAAACGGTAGGGGAATATATTCTAATGCTAGGATTCGGTAGATGGGAAGTGTAGGATGAAGCTAGGGACTAAGCTTGACTAAAAAGGGGTGATCTAATGGTTGAAATAGATTGAAAGGGGTGAACTAAGCATGCTGGAATTCTAGTTGAAGAATGCAAAATAAAATGGAGCTTTCTCTCACTAGGGCTCTCTCTCTTAAGCTCAAACTTTCAACCTTAATTTTTTAGCCCCTTGGGAAGAGGGGGGGACCTCTCTATTTATAGAGAAAAGGTTGGTTAGGGGGTTACTTAAGAGCTAATTGGTTTAGCAATTAGGTAATCCCCCATCTAAGGTTTTCTAGGTTTTTAGAATCCTATGGGTTTGGGGAACCGGTTTCAATGGCAGATGATGGGGTGAGACCATGGGTGACCTAAGGGTTGCATATAAGCTCAAAGGTGGTGCAACCAACCTAAGACGCCCACCTCAACCAAGGGGATGGTCAAAAGGTCAAACCTGATGAAGGAATTTTGAGCATCTGATGACAGTTACTATAGCTAAGTTGGGTGTATATATTACATACGCCCAGTTTATGTATAGTGATTTTCATGAAAACCAGAGGAGACCTGAGAAGGTGGGTGTCCGCGGTGGGCCCTACCTATGTTGGGCATATGTATTATGTACGCCAAGCCACATTTGGCCCCAAAATGCTAGGCGTATATAATATATACACCTGACCAAAATGGGGCCAAATTTGCTAGGCGTATCTAATACATACGCCTGAGCAAAAGTCATGATTTTATGTAAAACTTCAATCGGCCATAACTTTTGAACCATAACTCCAAATTGGGTGATCTTTGGCTCGATGGAAAGCTGGAGAAGTCCTTCCAATGGTATGTGGCTCATCCTTGGCAGTGGTCTGTGTAGAATTTTGTAGCTCTCCTCCCATCAATTACTCAGAAGGGTTCAAGTTGGGTCTAGGAAGGGATCCTAGGGTTAGGGGTGATTCCTAAGGGTTCAGGGGTGATTTCTAAGGCTTTAGGGGTGCCATCAAAAGCACAGGGGTACATCTCTCTCAGAGTACAGACTGATTGGGCCTTGGGCCGAATTTGGGTATCTACAGATGTCCCTCTTTGGTATTTGATCACTAATGATCGGATGCCAAAGACAAGAGACATCCGAAGAGGTCCAAGGCACGTTTGATGGATCCGCCTGGTTCAACTCAATTCTCAAATGTCCATGGTGATGGTGAGTGTACGTAACCTCTCTCATTTTGGGATATCGTCCGTACCTCAAAGCTAACAGTCCCCAAGTGCATTGCAACATTACTGGGCACAACTGCGATGATCACAAAAAGTGTAAGCCCGCTAGCCGGGATCTCATCCACTTCCTGAGGGAAATTATAGATTTGTGATATTGAGTATTAATCTGAACCAGACAGCTCCATGAAATGGGGTGATCGATCTATGCTTCGGAAACGACGCGAAGTACACAAAGCGAAGGCCCAAAAATTGTGTCCAATCCTATGGGGCATCGACAGCTCCAATGGATTGGCCACGGGTGCCCTTTCCTAGGTAAGGCTCAAAGTCTTTGGGCGAACCCATCAACCTCGAGGTTGCTTTAGCATGATTTACCCGAGTGAAGCAAATATTAATGTCGTAACACTTCTTGGGAATGCATGCCCATTTTCAGAGTGAACTTTTTTGTGTTATTTTTTTGAATTTTATTTTGATTCGAGGCCTCTGAGCAAAGCTCAAGGACCTCTGGCAATTTTATTCTTGCACAACTCTTTAAGTTGATCAAATGCCAGTTGATATGCTTTTAAGAGCGCGTGCGCTCTGCCGGGGATAGGTACACCTTGGGGATGTGCACGTTCCGGTGGTGAGGTGCTCTTGATTCACACGAACCGGAGTGCCTTAACTCGAGACATAGCTACAAAAGATCGGGCTAGGACCAAACATCCATTGAAAGAGATGGCCAATTCTAGCCTCCATCCCCAATGAAATCACATCTTACTAACTATGCACAGATAAACACCCATCAGGGGCGATAAGAAGCAAATAGGCACAAACGGAAGCCTACAATTTACGAGGACAAACGACCATCCTGCGGATACCCAGACGCAAGTGCATACATTCAACAGGGACACCGTGCCTATACAGGTTTAAGCCTGTGTAAAAAGAAATAAAAGGGAATGAGCCCCTCTGTCTGTATATTTACACATAGTTTGATTGGTTGTAATTTCATTTTTGACGGGTCAGTTTCAACTGACAATAGACTTTTCGAATGGTCTGAAGTCGAGTGCACTCTTGGTCAACATAGATCAGAAGGGGGATGATCAGAGCCAATGCTTGGAAGGTGGGGTCAACCTACACAAGATTTTAACTACACAACAAAAGATTGTTATCCTTAACCTTCCCCTTCTTTTTTCTTTTTCTTTTTTTTCTTCTTCTTTTTTTTTTTTTTCTGTCACTCTTTTCTTTTCTTCTTTCTCTCTTTTCTTTTTTTTTTCTCTTCTTTTTTTTCTTCTTTTTTTTTTTTTTTTTTTTTGCACATATCAGTTCAAGACTTTGAGCATGCTCAAACTGTTTTTATTTTTGCATGTATCCTTAGGCAGATTAACTTGCCATGTTGATACACCTTAAGGACATACGCATTCCTGTGATAGGTCCTTGGTTTGCCTACCCGATCAGGTCTCGCCTCCTGTTGGAGAAGATTTTGGGCTAAGTGTATGTTCCCAGGAGCGATCGGTGATGGATGAGTTTATTTTCCTGTCGGATCAGGCCCTGACTCCTGGGGAATGTTTAGGGAACAGTGACTGGGGATGGGTAAAATTATTTGCCTACCGGATCAGGTCCTGACTCCTGGGGATGCGTGGTCTTGGTCTTTGACAAATTAGACCCAGCTATCTTGTTTAAGAAAGTGGGTTCAGAAGCGGGTTCCTAATGACTGGGGATAAACATGACCAGTATTTTGCCTGCCGGATCAGGCATGAGGTGTCCCTGTGTAAAACAGGGTTTGAGAATTTTTGGGTAAACCCGATCATTCCGAATTGATTTAACACGGCTCTCGGAGTGGGGCAAACAGGCGTTGCGACGCTCTTTTGAGAACTAGTGTTGTGTTTCAGCATTTTTCCTTTTTTCTCTCTTCTTTTTTTTGTTGTTATTTCATGTGAATCTCTTTTTTTTTTCTTGGTTTTATGCAAAAAAAAAATTTGATTTTATGATTTTATGGGAGCGCTCGACGGGCGCTTAGAGATCTAGATCCATTTATTGTAGCACGGTCCCTTTGGGTCAATCGAAGGAAGCTCGAAGGGTTGTTTGGGGATGCGCGCACCATCGCCTGGTGATATGTGGGCTTCTAAAAGGGGCCGGGCCTAGATCTGGGGCATATAAAGGGTCTGTTGGGTCATCAAAGCCAAAAATTGGCTGGGCGTATATAATATATACGCCTGGCAAATCCGCAGCGACAATGGTCGGGCGTATATATTATATACGCCTGACCAAAATCTGGCAGTTTAAAAACTGCTCGAGCCCGAGCACAAAAGGGTCCCTCCTTTCAAATTTTATTTTCTTCCCTCCTTCCTTCCCAAGTCTGGGACAACCTCCTAGGGTTTTTGTGTTTGATTTTGCTTGAGTTCTACCACCGGGAGTCGCTCGTGCCGATTAAAAGCGTTCACTCTCCGCCGATCTTTAGATCTATTTCCTCTCCTATGTAAGGTAATCACCACCCCTCTTTCACCTTTCCTTTATATTTTGATAATGATTTTTGTTTGAAAAGCTTGATGCTCTTCCTCTTTGTAGTGAAAGATTAATGCTTTTGATTTTCTTTCAACCACATGTGATTCCTTATGCGTATGTTCCCCTTTTTTCATTTTTTTTTTTATGTTTCTTTCATGATGGATTAGTGCATTTCTCCCTCTTTTTTTTTGTTTTTTTTTTCTTTTTTTTTTTTAGCAACCTTTTCTTATACCGATGTGTTCCACATTTTCAGGATGTCTGACGACGAAGGACAAGATCAACAGGAGGGGCCAGAGATGGCCTATGGTCCTCATGGGGAGCAGTTTATCGTTTCTCAGCGCTCTTCTCAACCATGGTATGAGATGCAAGGTGAAGCCACCCATACCAGCCTCCTCCATTGTCAGCACACCCATATCTCCAACTTCGGGATTGCTGGCCAAGTAAACCGATGAGCCCTTTTCTTTTCCTTTGATGCTTTTGCTATACCACTTCGCTCCTATTTCATAGATTCCTTTTGTTTGCAGCCTTTACCTCATATCATGTTCCGGGGCAGCTGGTTCGATTAGCTGGTTCGATCTCCAGCACCTCGTGCTCTATCTTCCCCCAGTGGTGAAGGACTTGCTTGCTCAATCCGGTTTTGGGGATTTTATTTCGTGCCTCGCTGTGAGGGCCAACAAGGCCTATGTGAAGGCCTTGATAGAGCGCTTTCGCCCTGAGACCATGACGTTTCATATGGCCGTGGCTAAGATGACCCTTACACCCGTTGACTTGTCCATGATCACTGGGGTTCGCATTAGAGGGGTGCCAGTGACACCTACCCACACACCTGATAGGGAGGAGGTGACTCGGCATATAGGGGCCTACCCAACCTCAGGGAATGTTCGTGGTTTTGAAGTCAAGTTATCTTGGCTGGTTAGTCTATTTGAGCCTCATGAGTTAATGGATCTGGGCCAGCCCGATGCAGCCATTTATCTCGAGCCAGAGCATGCACTGATGTTGGCCCGTATTTTTCTGTTGTTCCTTTTAGGTAAGATTCTTCTTCAAATACCAGCAGAGGGCAGGTCTCATTGTCCCTTCTCAGTCTTATGGGAAACTGGGACAACGTGCATCAGTTTGGTTGGGGCGGTGCTGGCTATGCGGTGCTCCTGTCTAGCTTGGCGCGAGCGGTACTTGGGGAGTCCAGCTCCGTTGTGGGCTTTTAGCCCGCACTTGAGGTATTTTATCCTCTGGTCTCAGTTTGTCTAACTTTTCCCTTTTATGGCATATCTATTTTTATCTACTTGCTTTCTCAGGTTGGGGGTATCTGCATTTCCAACCTGGTCGCCCTCTGCTTCTATCCAAAGCTCCTACGTTCCCCCTTATGAGCAATTGGCATGCGAACCGTCGTCGGGACGTAGGCATGAAGCACCTGGAGTTAGGGTTGCGCTCCCAGTTTGATCTGTTGATCCCTGAGTAGGTATAACAATTTCTCTCTTTACAAATGTGATAGTTTTTTCGTGCTGTGGGTTCAAATGTATACCTCCCTCCTCTCTTATTATTATTATTTTTTTTTAGCAGGTCATCCTTGATCCCTACGTCGGATCTCCCTGCTGGAACCTGGCTGTAGTGGGTCCTTCTCATTTTTTGTTAGACCGACGCATCATTTTCTTCTATGGGTTCTGGACTAGGGCCTATTACCTAGGTGAGAGGGTGGTTAATCAGTACCGTCCTCTTTTCGCTATGCCCCAAGCTCCTCCAGCTGATGTGTTGGCTCCTAAAGGTTCCACCGACGTGCTTACCGCTCGCTTTCTCCATCATGGGGTCCCTATTGATGACCTTCTTTTTTCGGGGGGATATCAGATGTGGTATGAGTCTCTACCCTATCATTCTCTGTTGCCTCAGTTCATGCCTGGTGCCAACTTTTTGGCTTTTGGCGGTCTGCGATCTCAAGTAATGTTCTTTCCTCTTTTTATTTAGCAGCCTTCCTGTGATTGCCTTGATTGCCCTGCTATTTGAACAAAAATCATTTCTCTCTACAGTTTGGGCAAGGTGGCGACTCAAATGAGGGGAATGAGGCAGCTGTTCCTGATGAGGCTAAAGGTGCTGGACCTTCTAACCCTTCCGGTGCTAGTGCTTCTCGCAGTTCGCCCGCCGAGGTCTAGGGGACCTTTAAGCACTTGGATGACGCTTTCCTGTCGCGTATGTGTGCCGATGTGGTTGAGAAGGCACGCATATCCGCTAAAGCTATTCAGATCCCACCTCCTGAGCTGATCCCTGGGGTAATCTCTCCCTTGTTGCTTTGCTCTCTTTTTTTCTTGAACTATGCTAATGACCTATGTGACTGACACCTCTTTTTCTTGTTGTGCAGAATTATGAGTCGGCCGTGAACCAAGCCGAATATTACAGCAACATCGCCGGGCTTAGAGAGGCTGAGGTGGTGAGTGAATACTGACCAAACCTAATCATTTTCTTATTTACCTTCTGCTTGTTTCCCTACCTGATGGCCTCTGGTGTGCTCCTGCAGCGTGCTCATGAAAAGGAGTCGCGCTCTCTGCTCGGCCGCATCTCTCAGGCGTGGACTCGGGTGGGAGATACTCGTACTTTTCAAAGTGCGACCTGGCGCCGGAAGAAGTCGAACGGGGCTGCCCAAGAATAGTTTATTTTCTGAAATTTTACAACATTGAAATAGTTTAGACTTTTATTTATTGGGGAATATGTAATCTTTTAAATAACAATTTTTTAAAATGGTTTTATGATTTTTATGGTTTATATGAATGCTCTGTTTGGTTATCTTTCCGCTTTTATGGTTTCTTTTTCTTTGGCATGAAGCAGGCCGGAGCCTCTCCAATGATGGGATTGAGCCCGCATATGATCCTTCATATATGACCCACAGATTCCGCGTCATCCGAGGATTTCCCATGGGTGTGTGAGCGTGCCCGACTGTGGGCTGCCCCGGGATAAAAAGTAGGCCAAGCGAAACCCGTTCCTCTCTTGGGGGGAAGTAAAAAGAATGGACCAATGCGAAGGGAGCCACACTTCCCTGCAATTTTAGCTAGGCGTATATATTATATACGCCTGGCAAAATATTTAAAATTTTGCCTTGGCATATATAATATATACGCCTCATATAACTAGGCTCCACAGGGTTCTTCATAACCCGAACCTGGCCCTCTTTGCCTCTCTTTTCATCCAGACTTGGCCTTTTTGCCCCCCTTTTTTTTCTCTTTTTCTTTTTTTTTTTTACAAGCAGATCCATCGCCCTACATTGACTGATTTTTATAAAGAACATCTTTGTACGTCAATGGACCCGCTTCCTAAAAAAAGCCCAAATTCTCATACAGGGGTTGGGGCTAGTATACTTCCCTGTTTGGACCCGGGGCCCAGTTTTTCCAAAAATGGTGCGATAGCTTGGTTGAGGGCGAGCTCGCTGTTCTGGATTGCCTTGGGTTATGCTGCCTTTCCTCTCTCCTTGCTATTCCTCTGTTACCCAACCTCCTGCAGGAGGCTTTGGCATCGTGGGACCATAGGGCCCATGTCTTTAGGTTCAGGTCCAGGGAGCTCACCCCAACCTTGGAAGAGCTAGCTTCTATTATTGGCTTGAGGATGCATTGGGGACTTGCCAAAGTCGTGCCCGAACTAGGGTATGCAAAGGCAGTCCACACGGTTCTCAGTTTGAAAAAGGGTGGGTATGAGAAGGGCTTAGCCGGGGGGCCCACCAGGTGCTCAGTGAAATTCCTGAGAGAACTTTTCGGTGACTCAAGTCTCCGAAAGTTGCCTATCCGAGATCCTTTCAATGTAAAGTCCTTTTCCCTTTATTTGCTGTTGGAAGTTCTCTTCTTTACTGGGGGCGAGACATTTTCCCTCGGGTTATGCTATGTCTTGACCGAATTGGAGGGAGGTCGTTCACTGGTACACTTGGTCCTGGCTGAGATGTATCGGGGCTTGGATGCCTCGGCCTCGAGCCAAGTCGGGATTCTTAGCGAGAGTCCACTCCTCATTCAGATTTGGCTAGGAGAGCATTTGGCTATCATGGGGCCCATGCCGAGATTTTGCTTGGTAAGAGGGGATGTGGCTCGGGGCTTTCTGACCCGGTGCTCGAGACTGCCTCATGGGAGTATTGAGGAACTGAGCCTGTGGCTATTTGATGCGGAGTTGATCTGACAACTTCCCTGGATGGATGGCACCTTTCCGATTGTCCGCTCTCGGGATTGTGAGGGTATCACGCTTTTGGGGTTTACTGGTAGTACCTACTATTTCCCATCTTGGGTGCTCCATCAATTCGGATATACCCAACACATGTCGTGCACTGTGAGGCCGCCCTTGTGCTCTCTGATATTCTCTCAGTGACCTAGGCCGCATAGCGGCCCTCTGGGAGACCCGCCAATCGGTGCACATGTGCAGCTTAGTTCAGGGGGGCATTCTCTCTTCTGATTACAAGGTCTGGCTGGCATCCGAAACTTATCTTCCCCTAGCCCGGTTTCGATAGATGTGATAGAGACGGGGTGGGGCCCTGGCCATACAAGGAAACGATACTCCGGACTAGGATCGAGTCTCTTTCTACAGAGAGGCTGACTTTGACTGAGGCTTTGGAGAAGGAAAAGGCCAGAGCTGAGATTGCAGAGGTGAGAACTACTACGGTCGAGAGTGAGGTTCTTCGGCTGACTGGGCTTTTGACTAAGTCTCGTAGTGTAGCTGACGCTTCACGGAGGTGGCAGAAGAGTCTTCATGGTAGGTAGTTGTCTGATCGGAATGCCCGTGAGGACTCTTTCCTTGCAGAGATTAGTGCTTTGAAGCGTGGTCCCTGCCCCTGACCTGTTCCTGTACATACCATAGATCATATACACAGAGGGGGGGCTGATGCCCCTTAACAAAGATCTCTTTTCTTTTTGGGTTGTTTCTTCCTCTTTTTTTCATATACTTGTAAAGAAGGCAGAAAATAGAAAGTGTGTCATGTTGTTATCTTTTTGGGACGTGACACTGTTAAGACCTGAAAAGTACCACTTTTCACCCCTTAACTTAACCTGTGATTAGACCCTTAGTCCTTTAATAAATGTTTGTTAAGCTATTTTTATAGGTAATAAATAGCAGTACAATAAGGCCATAAATCCTGCTAAGGAGCCTGTTTGACCCCAGAAGTCCCTCAGAAGAATGAGCCATGAATCCAGACCTGAGGTAAGCCTCACGCAGCTGACAAAGCTCTAAAGGATTCAAGAATCCTCGCTCTTCCCCAAGACTTCACGAGAAGTTCTGTGGAGTGAAAGAGCTTGAAGCCTTGAGTCACCTGACTCTCGAAGTTCGGTTAAAGGTCGCATACAGGTCTTAGCGATTCGCCGTAGAAAGTGAGACGAGAGCTTGAGAAAGTTGTCGCGCAATTGCCTCTCAGTTGTCGCGAGATACAAAGTATCAAAGGAGCTGTCGCGCAGCTCAGAAACTATTAAAGCCTTGCGAGGATCCTCGCGAAGCTCAATCCAGCGAAAGCGCACCAACCTCGCGACAGCTAAAGCTTCAAAGTTAAACTCAACCATGCGAAGAACAGAGCTACCACGCAACGAGTCTGGGAAACGATTGCTACCTAGCGAAGCTCTGAAGGACTTTTTAGGAATTTCCAAGGATTAGGGCACGCATTCCTACCCTCAAATCTCCATGCACGCACCCTGAGGCATCCAAGGAATAGTATTCAGCCATGTGGCATCGTTAAAATTAGGGTTTCCTAACCCTAATGTGCTGCCACACCACTGCTATATAAACCCAAACTTGGTTTAGGTTTAAGAGTCCAGACTTTATCACTGATACGAGATCTGAGATCATTTTCTTTTCTGTTCTTCTGTAGTTGTAAGTAGTTTTCCTTTTTCTTTTCTCTCTCTCCATTGCCCAGCACTTGTTGGCTATGCCTTTATATGTATTTTTGGAACTAGTTTAATGGATGTTTTGTAATAGGATATGTACTTTTAGGGGATGTGTGTGAATGAGAGTTACTCTGTGCAAGGCTGCTGCCTTGTGATCCGCCATTGCTTTGGCTGTGATTCAAAGCAATGGAGGACTGATTCTAAGGATCCATTCAGATCCAAGTGACCTGTGTGTCTGGGCTATCATGGTCCGATACAGCCTTAGCCCCATCACAGGACCCACTAGATCTGAAATCCCTGTGGGAGGCTGAGCTGGTAGCCTTGTGACCATGGTGGTGGCAGTAATATTACTGTTCTGTTTTGGACTCTATGAGGAGGATAGCCTCTGGGATAGTCTGTGACCATTCAAGTGGACAGGCTATAGCCTTAGGGTGAAGCCAATCAGTAGGATGCAAGATGGATTCTTCTTCTCTGCACATGTGCTTGTAGCATTGTGGGAGATTGTACAGAGGCTGACTCCCCTATATTTGTATAAACCCGCCATCAGATGTTAGATCTGATCTGATTATGGAGATTGTAGGCTTGTGACTGGACCATTGTAGTCCCACTCAAGCAATGGACAGCTAGATCGAAGGTTGTACTCAATCCCTTGCTGGTTCTATGTGTCTGGACTATCATGGTCCGATACAGCCTTAGCCCCACACATAGAGCTTTAGAGGTTGAGGTTCCCTATGGATTCTTGAGCTTGTAGCCTGGATGAAGTAGTGCCTATAATGATTAACTTGTTTTGACCCATCTCTGGACTGTGGTTCCCCTATGGGATAGTCTGTGACCATTTGAGTGGACAGGTTATAGCCTTAAGGGATTGGATCATGGCACAAAGATGGGTTGGATTCTTTCTCCTCAGTGGTGATAATGTAGCCATTGGACAGGATTTTTATACCATCATATCTAAATCTGAGTTACAAAACTCCTCTGATCTAGGTCCAATAGCATACTTCTCACCCTTTTATATTTATTTTCCCACACTCCATTCATCTTCTCAACCCTTTCTGTAGTTAATTCATTAGGCTACCTTAGGATATTTAGAATAAGTGACCCTAAACTCCCTTCCTTTTAGGACTGCTAGATCTGTAGTCAGATCTGGAGGGACTACTAGAGATGGCTCCCTTGGAGCCGTAGATCAACTTTTCCCTGTGGGACAAACTCTTACTTATCAAAACTTGCTACAAATGGACCCTATATCTTGCAGGTCTATGATTTCTCAGTTGTGCTGATTCCATCCCCTGTTTTACTTTGATTTTAAATTGCTTTTACCATCAACAAATAAAGTAAGCACACTGGGAGTCGCAACAGACACTTCACACGTAACGCTGTAAGAAAAGAAATGAAATCTGCTATATATATATTTATTTATTTTATTTTATTTTGTGTTCGAATTTTCTTCCATACATCTCGCAATGTAAGGCCTTTTATGGAAAAGGAAAATATATTATCTTTTTTAAAATTTTCTCCTACACAGTGTGGGGCTCTTTATGGAAAAGGAAAATCTATTATCTTTTTTGAAAATTTTCTCCTACACAGTGTGGGGCTCTTTATGGAAAAGGAAAATCTATTATCTTTTTTTAAAATTTTCTCCTTCACAGTGTGGAGCTCTTTATGGAAAAGGAAAATTTATAATCTTTTTTTGAAATTTTCTCCTTTTCTCCTTCTTTTTGTGAGGTCGGTATTTACGAGGCCAACTGGTGGATCCTTTTTTGAGCATGGTCGAACCCTGTTCATGAGGCTCAGGTTTTTCTTTTAAACATGGAAAGGTCAGCTTCCCTGAGATTGATTAGTCTTTTGTCATTATCTTTGGTCATGTGTCAGATGACATGGTAGAGACGACATACTTGATCGAGATCTGATCCAATTTTTAACATGAGCGGCCCAGCAAAGGGGAGAAGAGGCTCAAGGGGTCAAGACTAAAATAGGCGGGCCAGAACAGATCCTCTCCTAATCTCTCTTTTCTTGATATTTTTGCTCACAGCGCCCAAGACGGGTTTCCGCTATGCCTGTCATCCCTGTTTTTACCCGTAGCGCCCTTTCGGGTTTTCACTATGTCCATGGGTTCACTCTCTTACCCCAGGTGCCTTTTCAAGTTTTCACCTGGTCCGCGTTAGTTCACTGTTTTTACCCGCGGTGCCCTTGCAGGTTTTCACCATGTCCATCTTGCTTTGAACTCAAATTAATCATTTTTTTCTTTTTTTTTCTTTTTTTCTTACTTCAAGAACCAGAAAGCCATGACATGGACATCGATTCCATCATAGCCGGCTGGATGAAGTTCTGTGTGGTTCGTTAACTTAGCTTGTGCTGATGCAACAGATGCTATGACTGCTTGTGGACCTTAAAGAGGGCTTTCTTCCGGGTTGTAATGTGGCCGGGGCTCAAACAGGTTGGGTTTTTCTGGGATTTTGGATTTAAGCTTTGAGTGAATTCCATATTCGGTGATTCCTCTTCCTTTCCAAGGGCTTTTTACGGTACGTGCCCCAGTCGTTTCTTTTTCATTTTTGATCCCCGCTTTTGGGGTTTTTCTTTTTTATATATGTAAATATATTTTTTTTTTGTTGGGATTTTTCCTCTCTTCTTTTTTTTTTTTATATTTTTAGGAGGGGTATATGAAAGAAACGGTTATTGGCCCGACGTGTGTAGCAAAAGGGTAAAGGTATTCAGGGAATATTTCTTTTTTTTGGGCTACTTGTCTTTGAAATGATGACCTCTTCTATGGGATCCTTAAGCAGTCGCGCATCTACCTTTATCAACACTTACCTTATCGCAAGACCTATGAGTAGAACCTACGGAAGTATCCAGCGTTGATGGGCTCAGGAAAGTGGTCTCCGTCCATGGTGGCGAGGCGAACGGCGTATCTCGGTAACACTTCTCGGATGACGTAGGGTCCTTCCCAATTTGGCTTAAACTTCCCTCTTGGATCGGCATGGAGGGAAGGGAAGATCTTCTTCAGCACAGTGTCTCCTACCTTTAGATCTCGACCGTGGACACGTTTATTGTAAGCACGTTCAATTCTCTTCTGATAGACCTGGGTGTGACACAAAGCTAGGAGTCTCTTCTCGTCAATCAAATCTAACTGCTCAAAACGGGATCTTTCTTTCTCAGCTTCGGGCAGATGGGATTCCAAAAGGATACGGAGTGACGGTACTTCGACCTCAATGAGTAGCACGGCCTCGGTTCCATACACAAGGGAGAATGGTGTTACACCTGTAGCAGTACGGATAGACATTCTATAGGCCCAAAGTGTGAAGGGTAACTACTCACTCCAATCTTTGTAAGTGATTACCATCTTCTCCAGAATGCAGATTAGAGTTTTGTTGGCTGCTTCTACAGCTCCGTTCGTCTGAGGCCTATATGGGGATGATCGATGATGCTTGATCTAGAACCGCTCACACAAGGCCTGGATGCGCCTATTAGCGAAATTAGTGCCATTATCAGTGATGATATCCTTGGGTACGTCGAATCTGCAAATGATGTTGTTCTTGATGAACTTCTCGACATGACTGGCCTTAATGCTCGTATAGGAGGCCACCTCTACCCACTTCGTGAAGTACTCCACTGTGATGAGGATGAACTGATGTCCGTTGGAAGCCTTAGGATTGATCTTGCCAATGACATCGAGACCCCAGGTGGCAAACGGCTAAAGAGTGGTCATGTTGTGTAAATCAATGACCAAAGCATGTATTAGACCGGAGTGTTCTTAGCACTTGTAGCACTTCTGAACATGTTTGCAGCAATCAATCTCTAAAGTGGTCCAAAAGTAACCTTGCTTAGGATTTTCTTAGCGAGCATGTGTCCACTGACGTGTGCCCCGCAGACTCCTTCATGATCTCAACCGCTTCTCTCGGTTAGGCATCAGAGCAGAACATTGTCATGAGACCGTCTGTACAGGAGATCGTCGTAGATGGCGTAGTTCGTTGCCAATCGCTGGATGGTGCGTCTGTCTACCTTTGATGTTCCTTCCGGGACAGTTCGAGTCTTGAGGAAATTCTTGATGTCTGAGAACCAGGGTGGCTCACCATCTAACTCGGTAGATCCCTCGATCAGGTGACAGAATGTCGGCTCGTCCCTCTGCTCTATCATGATCGGCTTCATCTCAACTCCATACGAAATCTCAACCATAGAGACCAGGGTAGCCAGGGCATCGGCAAACCGATTTCTTGCTCGCGGCACATAGGAGAAGGTGACTTCCTCAAAGCGGGTTATCACATCCTTAAGATGTTCATGGTACGGGATCAGCTTCTCATCCTTGGTCTTCCAATCTCCGTTGGTCTGGCATACGATTAACTGTGAATCCCCAAAGACCCTGAGGTGAGTTATATTCAGATCAAGAACCGCCTGTAAACCAGTTGTACAAGCTTCGTACTCAGCCATATTGTTGGTGCATGGGAAGTTCAACTTGATTGAGATGGGTACATGTGATCCTCTTGGCGAGATAAGAATGGCGCCAACTCCTTGGCCTTCAACATGTGATGCACCATCAAAGTGCATTACCCAGGACTCCTCTGTTTCCTTCGTATCCTCTATAGTCATGAACAGGATGCCCTCATCAGGGAATTCAGTCTTTAGAGGCTCATAGTCCGACAGAGGGTTCTCAGCAAGATGATCAGCGAGTGCTTGCCCCTTGATCAACTTCTGGGTGATATAAGTAATGTCAAATTCGGAGAGAAGTAGCTACCATCGTGCAGTTCGGCCAGTGAGAGCAGGTTTCTAAAACTGGTACTTCAACGGATCCATCCGTGCTAGAAGTAGAACGGCTTGGGATAACAGGTAGTATCGAAGTCTTTGAGTAGCCCATATGAGCGCTAAGCATGCTTTCTCCAGTTGAGAATAGCACGTCTCATCATCAGTAAACTTCTTGCTCAGGTAGTAGATGGCATGCTCTCTTCTTCCTGTCTCATCATGCTGCCCTAACACACAGCCCATGGAAAACTCTGTCGTGGATACGTACATTATCAGGGGTCTATCAGGTATAGGTGGTACCAATACCGGAGGATATAGGAGGTAACCCTTGATCTTGTCAAATGATGCTTGGCAGTCATCATTCCACTCAACTGGTGAATCCTTTCTTAGTAGCTTGAAGATTGGTGTGCATATTGTTGTCGATTTCAAGTGTGCTTCCCTTATTGGTTGGTGGTGAAAGTATTTAAGAATAAAAAACAGAATGAAATAAGAGATGAATCAGCACAACTCAGAAATCCTAGACCTGCAAGATACAGGGTCTTTTGTAGCAAGTTTTTGATAAGTAAGAGTTTGTCCCACAGGGAAAGGTGATCTAAGGCTCCAAGGGAGCCGTCTCTAGTAGTCCTTCCAGATCTGTCTACAGATCTAGCAGTCCTAAAAGGAGGGGAGTTTGAGGTCACTTATTCTAAGTATTCTAATAACTAAATTACAGAAAGGATTGAGAGGATGGATGGAGTGTGGAAAATAATTATAAAAAGGGTGAGAAATATGTTATTGAGCCAAGGTCAGAGGAGTTTTTGTAACTCAGATTTAGATCTGATGTTATAGAAATCCTGTCCAGAGGCTACATTATCACCTCTGAGGAGAAAGGATCCAACCCATCTCTACTGCCATGACTCCACCCTTAGGGCTATAACCTGTCCACTTACATGGTCACAGACTATCCCATAGGGGAGCCACTATCCAGGGATGGGTCAGAACATAACTATTAAATCATTGCAGGCACTATTTCATCCAGGCTACCAGCTAAGGATTCCATAGGGAACCTCAACCTCTAAAGTTCCATGTGTGGGGCTAAGGCTGGAAAACCATGATAGCCCAAACACATAGAACCAGCAAGTGGTTGAGTACAACCTTCGATCCAGCTGTCCATTGCTTGAGAGAGGCTACAATGGTCCAGTCACCAGCCTACAATCTCTATAACCAGATCAGATTCGGCATCTGATGGCAGATCTATACAACTATGGGGGAGTTTGCTTCTGTACAATCCCTCACCAGGCTTCTACAAGCTCAGGTGAAAAGAAGAAGGATCCATCTTGGATCGGTGGATCAGAATCACCCTAAGGCTATAATCTGTCCACTTAAATGGTCACAAACTATCCCAGAGGTTATCCTCCTCACGGAGCCCAAAACAAAACAAGATTATCGCTGCTACCACCATGTTCACCAGGCTACCAGCTCAGGATCTCATGGGGATTTCAGATCTAGTAGGTCCTGTGGTGGGGCTAAGGCTGGAAGACCATGATAGCTCAGACACACAGGTTACTTGGATCTGAGTGGCCCTTAAAATCAGTCCTCCATTACCTAGGCAATGGCGGATCACAAGGCAGCAGCCTTGCACAGAGCATCTCACAAATCAACAGCAATCCCACAAAGTATAAATCCTATTACAAAATTTCCATAAATCTAACTTAAATACATATACAAAGTCATAGCCAGCAATTGCTGGACTATAGAGAGAAGAACAGAAAAAGAAAAGAAAAACTACTTACTGCTAAAAACGAAAGAGAAAAGAAAAGCGATCTGAGATAGGTTCCCAGATACCTAAACCTAAGCTAGGCCTGGTATATATAGCAGTGGGGTGGCGGTGCATTAGGGTTAGGAAACCCTAATTTTAAAGATGCCACGTGGCCTTCTACTGATCCTTCGATGCCTCGGGGGGGCGTGTACACGGAGATTTGAGCGTGGGAATGCATGCCCTAATCATTGGAAGTTTCTAAAATGCCCTCTGCTAAAGAGATGGAAGTTTAGGTTCAGAGGCTCGCTAGGTAGCTGTAGTTTCCCAGACATCTTGCATGGTAGCTCATTGCTCTTCGCTAGGATGATTTGACACTGAAGCTTCAGCCGTCGCGAGGTTGCCTTGGTTTGCTCTTCAGGCAGTCGCGCGGTAGAGAGTTGAGCTCTCGCTGAGTTGGAGTTCGTGAGGTTGAATAGAAAATGGAGTCTCAAGCGTCGCGAGGTTGCAATTCAAGCAGTCGCGTGGTAGATTAGTCTTCGCTGGGTAGCGGTGCGAGAACTGCGCGAGCTCTTTTCTTTACTTAGACTTTGCGAGTTACCTCTCAAGGTTCTTTTGAGTTCTGACTGCGCGAGGTTCTTTGTCTCACTCAATCTTCGCGAGATGGGCTTTGCCTTCGCCAGGATTCTTTCTCTCTTGAATGGCGTGCGAACTGTGCGAGGCATTCTTCTTCTGAGAATTGTACCCCGCGGCGACTGCACGACAGCTATGCGAGAAATCTTCTGAAGCTCTCTCTCCTCACCTGTCTTAAGCGATCTTCGCGAGATTGAGAGAAGTCTGTCTTGAATTGCGCGACACTGAGCGCTGTGTTCTACCCTTGATCTTCGCGAGAGCTGCACGGAGTTTAATTTCTGAAGCTCTCTAGTCATTCATCTGCAAGAGGTTACTTGTAAAGCCTTGGGAAGCTCAGCTAATCTGCGCGAGGCTTCAAGGTGCATTCTTGCTGAGGGGCATCTGGTGCCAAAGTAGGCTTCATAAAAGGATTCTTGGCCTTATTTCACTGCTGATTATTTCCTGAACAAAACACTTAAGAGGAGTTTATTAAGTGGCTAAGGGTCTAATCAAAGGTTAAGTTAAGGGGTGAAAAGTGGTACTTTTCAGGTCTTAACACATATCAGAGTTAATTGTGCAATAAATCGACTGATGTACTAGATTCTGCCTAAAAAGCCTCTGACCTCCTTCTCTGTAGATGGTGGCAGCTTTTCAGTGATGGCCTTGATCTTGGTTGGATCTACCTCAATCCCTCTCCTACTGACAATAAAGCCTAATAATTTTCTAAACATAAGGTCGAATGCGCACTTTTGAGGATTCAACCGCAACCTGTACTTTCTCAACCTCTCGAACAGCTTCTGAAGGTTTACCAAGTGGTCATCCCTTTCCGGTGATTGGGCAATCATGTCGTCGACATACACTTTGGTCTCTCGGTGCATCATGTCGTGGAACAGGGCTGTCATTGCTTTCTGGTAGGTTGCCCCAGCATTCTTGAGCCCGAATGGCATCACCTTGTAACAGAAGGTACCCCAGGGAGTGATGAACGTAGTCATTTCTCGGTCGGCCTCTGCCATCTTAATCTGATTGTAGCCTGAGAATCCATCCATGAATGAGAGCATTTTGTTCTTAGCAGTGTTATTGACCAAGATATTGATGTGTGGTAATGGAAAGTCATCCTTAGGGCTTGCTTTGTTGAGATTTTAGAAATCAATGCACATTCGAACCTTCCTATCCTTCTTTGGTATGGGGACGATATTGGCCAGCCACTGCGGGTACTTGGATACCATGAGAAACCCCGCATCGTACTACTTGATGACCTCGTCCTTCACCTTCAACATCCATTCAGGTCGAAGGCGTCTCAGCTTCTGTTTAACCGGCTTAATATCAGGGTAGAGTGGCAACTCATGCTCAACCAGATCGGTATCCAAACCAGGCATGTCTTCATACAACCATGCGAAGACGTCTTGGTATGACCGAAGGAAGTCTATCATACCTTTTCTCTCCACAGGGGACAGTGATGTTCCGATTTTTGTGATTCTAGGGGCCTCTCTAGTGCCCAAATTGACATCCTCCGTCTATTCGATGATCGGGGTAGGGCCATGCTCAAAATCGACAAATTATTTGAGGAGCTCATTGGGGAGCTCATCGATTCAACCTTCCTCGTCCAGACTCATGACTCCTACCTCTTCTTATATTTCTACAGGAAAGGGGTCGACTTTACGCGGGAGGGTATCACGACATCATTTTTAATTTTATTGGGAATTTCAAAAGACAATATTTTTGGAATTTGTATTTTTTCTATTTTTACAATTTTTTACATTTTTTCGGAGGTCAACCCCTGGCGAGGTGGATCTCTATATATACAGGGTAAAGTGTCCCAGAGGCTAACCTCACTTTTTACAGGTTGTTTTTTTTAGAGAGTCGGTGTCGTATTCACGGCGTTTGGTGGCTCCCAGGAGTTGGGGCAAAGATGCCCAGCTACTTACCTACGAGGCTTTGCCTTTATCTCTTTAGTTGGAAATGGCATCAGTAGGCTCTTGCAATTCCTCCCTCAGCATGTTTACGGAGGGATCCTCTGGGACCCTGTCCTCTATGGTTAGGATGGGCCCAAAGTGGCTGGTGCTAGAGTGTTGGGTGGACCGGGGGACTTCTTCCTCAAATAAGGAGAGGGTGGCTAAGTCTACCTCGAGGTCTGGGGGGATGATGTAAGGGTTGGTGGGGTGGGCAGAAGCAGGCTTGTGTGGGGTTACCCTCGTCTCCCCATTCAGATCAATTTTTACCACCCCGACGCTCACAAAGGTTTGACGGATGTGGGGTCGAGCGTGAGGTTCTTCTTCCAAGTTGATTCCTCTGGCCCTGGCGACTGTTGCGGCTCTTATCTTTTCCTTGGCCTCTCTGACTTTATTTTAATGGGCCTGTAGCCCTAGCCGAATTTGGATTGCTGCCCCTCGGCCCTGACGGGGTCTCTTCTTCCTTGAAGGCGCGGGCCCAGCCCTTTCCCTTTTTGGTGGCCCCATTTGTGGAGCATGAACACGGTTGCATCCATTCCTCCTCCAATTTTGGCAGGATTTTTTCAGTTGACCCGACGGTAACGGTTGAGTAGTCATACTCAAATCGATGGAGATCGGTGTCATCTGCTATGTGCGGCACGTTAAGCACTTTCGAATTCTTAATATGAAGAGTGCCCCTCTCCCTATCTTCTCTGCTTTTACCTAAGATGGTGACGATTCTTCCCTCTGAGATGAATCAGAGTTTTTAGTGTAGAGTTGATGGTATTGCCCCGATCTCATGTAGCCAAGGTTGGCCCAACAGTAGATTAAATGTAGACTTGATGTCCATCTCCTGAAAGGGGATGGTGAAGGTTTTTGGCTTGACGATCAGGTCAAGGTCTACTTCTCCTATGATTTCTCTCCTGCTGTTGTCGAATCCCCTGGCACTTGTTATGGATGGCCGGAAGGTATTGGGATTCGCACTAATTTTGATTACCGTCCTTAGAAGGCATACATTCAGTGCTGACCCATTGTCTATTAAGACCAACGGCACCACCAGGTTTCCTATTTCTACTGTTATATTCATGGGCTTAGAGTGGTTGTTCCCCTTGAGCGGCAGATCCGCATCAGTGAATGAGATGGCATTTGGGGCTAATACTTACCCAATTATTTCTCCCACTTCATCTGGGATTACGTGGGCGGAAACATGTGAGTCTTTGAGTGCTCCCATTAAGGCTTGAAAGTGGAGCGGGGACGTGATTAACAAATCCCACACAGTAATATGTGTTGGTATTCTCTTAAGCTGTGTCTCCAACACGTGCTCTCTGGCCATTTTCTCAAAGAGGTTCCCTACAGCCTGCTCTTTCTTCTTCTCTTCTCCTCTGACGGCCCCTGATGCTTTCGATTGTGTAAAAATCTTGCCTGACCGGATAATAAATTCAACAGTCTCTTCTCTATTGCAACCAGCATTCATGTCCGTCTGTTCATAGCTTAAGGGCACTTGATGCGGGTCATAGGCAGGTTTCGGGATGAGGAAGGGAGTGCATGGTGATTCTGGGGAGGACTAGGCTAGGTACGTCAGATTCTCGGGTCCAACCAGGTTGACTCCAATAGGAGGCAGAACGGTAGTGGCGAGAATTGGCGAAGTTGGATTTGTGGGTGCGGAGGGGGCTTATACAGGCATTACCTGAGCGTGGTAAGACCAGTGGTGATTGGGAGCGGGTGATAAGGGGAGTTGGTGAGGGACTATTTGTTTGGGTGGGGATGGAGTTGGATTGGGGGCAAAATAGCGAAGGGATGGTGCGAGTGTGACTGGGATGGAGTGACTGGGAGACGTCGGAGGTGCGGGTGGAGCGAGGTGATAGGGATATGACGGGGTAGCGGATGGAGCAGGGGGGTACGGATATGAAGGGTTTGTGGATGAAATGGGGTAAATTGGAGATGATGGAGTTGTGCATGGAGCGGGGTGATTTGGGGATGGTGGAGTTGTGTATTGGGCAAGATGATTTGGGGATGCCAGGGTGGTATACTGGGTGGTGGGATTTGGGGGTGTGTACGGGATGGGATAATTTGGGGATGGCGGAGTGGTGTATTGGGTGGAGAGATTTGGGGGTGTATATGGGGTAGGGTAGTATGGGGATGGTGGAGTTATGTATGGCGTGGGTGATTTGGGTGTGACGGAGAGGTATATGGGGTGGCTGATAGAGGGATAGTGTATGGGATGGGGTGATTGGGAGGTGGTGTGTATTGTGGGGTAAATTGAGAGTGGGGCGGATACGTGTATGATTGCGGTGGGACTGTGCCCGTTTGGATTTGATAGGTGGGAGCGGGAGTGAAAAAATACCGTCCTAAATCTCAAGGCTCCTCTTGGTATACTGGGGTGGGGAAGTAATCGGCTAAATACAACGGCTCGATCACCCCCCCCCCCAAATGGTACATCCTTATTCAACCTGGGAAATGAGAACTCCTCTTGATTACTGATGTATCCAAGGGGTCAAACTCTTCTTCTTCCTCTTCTATCCAATGGATGTTAGGCTTGGGGCCTCCTGGGTGCGGTGATAGAGGGGCTTGATGGATGTTCTGGTTCTGCCCTTGAAGAAAAGGCGGGGGAACAATTTTTTCTGCCTCTATTAAATCTTGGACCACGTGCTTTAGTGGGAAGCACCGGTCCGTAGGGTGACCCGATCCCTAGTGGAAGTTACAATGCAGGTTCGGGTCATAGTTTCTCCGGATTAGATTGGGTAGTGAGTGAGGCTGAAGGAAATTGACCAGAGCCTTTTGTAGCAACACTGGCAATAAGACACTTAAAGATTACCCTAACAGCATGAACACCCATTCGAATCATGCTCTCATCTGTTCTTGGGTAAATGGGGCTCTCGGTCCATTATTTGGCCATGGCGCTTGCTCGAAACGGGCTGGGGGTGGTTGTCGTGACTGGACATGTAGGGGGCATTGGTATTGGCACAGGGGTAAATGTTCATACCTCTATCCAGTCTTCTTTCAATTCTTGGTTTGACTTTTGAACCTCGGGCCCGTTGTCGCTCTTTCCCAACACTTTGCCCTCTCTAATGGCATCTTCATAGCGGTTGGCATTTGGACCAAATAAGCAAAAGCTGGTTATTCTTCGATATATACCAAAAAATCCGCGATGACTAGGAGAGCTCCCTTGGTTATCAATTCAATCTACTCATCATCAGAAATCTGGTCGGTCACTTGGGCAGCCAATTCCCTCCACCTTCCTAAGTAGGCACTGAAAGTTTCATCATGTCTTTGCTTCAAACAGGCCAGATCCGACTTCCTTGGCTCTATGTTCATGTTATAGACATACTGTTCTTGGAATAAGTGTGTCAAATCTTTTCAAGTTTTTGTCATGGATGGTTCTTGGGATGTGGACCATCTCAGTGCTGAGCCTGTTAGACTCTTTTGGAACACTTTGATGAGGAGTCGTTCATCTCCGCCGTACTGGCACATATCCCCACAGTAAGATTTTAAGTGGGCGATGGGGTTGCCAGTGCCATTATATTTATCTAATGATGGAATCTTAAATTTTTATGGCAGGGGGACATCCGAGAACAGACATAAGTCTGAAAAGTCTGTCGAATGTAGTTCTACTCCTCCCACCTTTGTCACCGCTTCTTATTACGTATTATCTGCATTCTTTCAATGCTCGATTCTTTTGAGGTCAGGGACCTCCCCCGATATTGTTCGCCTACAGGTGTGACAATGGTGGGCCTGGGAGGGTCGAAGCTGACAACTCCTCCACTATTGCGGATCTCGTCCTCCTCGTACTGTTGGTCATTGTACTGGTGAGGGACGAGGTCCACTATTTGGATTTGGGGGATGATGGGTTGGGTGACCTGGTGGGGCCACAAGGTTTGTTAGGATGGGAAGGAATGAATGGATGAGTGTTTGTGGATGAATGATGTGCTGAGCTGGGTGCACATTCTGGGGGTGATGGGGGTGTGGTTAATGTGGCGAGATGCTGTAGGTGTGGGTTTGAGGAATGGAGTGGATCGGATTTTCCGTTGGAGGTGGGATGGGGGCGTAAAGGGTATAGGTAAAGGAAGGGTACTAGTGGGGGGGTAAGGGGTTCATGAACGGGCCTTGATGAGTATGGGTGGATGGGCCATGTGTTTTGGAAGGCTTGGGTTTGATGGATTTGGGCTTGATGGTTTTGGAAGGCTTGGGTTGATGGGCCTTGGGCCTGGGAGTGGGGGTTGGTATAATTTTAGGCCGATGGGCCCTGTTGGGTTTGGGCTAATGGGCCATGTGGGTATTGGGTGTGGGGTGATGGACCTTGGGCCTGGGTTTGATAGGTTTGGGTTCAAGGGCCCTGGTGGGTTTAGGCTTGGGCCCATGGGTCTTGAGGGTTTTGGGCCTGGCTTGGTTCTGATGGGTTTGGGCTTGGTCCCATGGGCCTTGCGGGTTTTGGGCGTGGGCTAGGGTCTGATGGGTTTTATGGGCTTGGGCCTGGGCCTGAGCTTGGGTTTGGGAGTGGGCCTGGGCCCATGGTTCTAAAGATATTTGGGCTTAGGCCCATGAATTTGTGTGGGTTTGGGCCTGAGATGAGTGGGTTTGGGCCTGTTGGACTTGAGCCTGGGCCTGAAATTGAGGTGGGGGATTTTGGATGGTATGAATGATGGGTGGTTGGGCATGGTCATGAGGGAATGGGATATGGAGGTTTTGGAGACCTGGATGTGGGGTTTGGGACGTAGGGCTTCGAGAGGCAGCCCACAGGGCATACATCATTCTCATGTCCTCCCTTGAGGGCATGGATTTAGGTGTGAGATTGGAGGGTGATGGCCCACTCAAGGATGGAGGGGGTCGGGTGAAATTGGGCATGACCCGGGTATGGGGGGTATGGATGATTGTGCTTGGAGGGTATGGACGTATGGCTATGGAAGATGGTTGGTTACTGGTTATACCCTGAAAAAAGTTGGGCATGACCTAGGTAAATAGGGGGGTATGTTGGGATGTGGATAGACCATGTGATGTGAATGGCATGTGAGATGAGGTGGGTGGGATATAGGATGTAGGAGGCATGGATGATGAGATGGATGGGACGTGGGAGGTAGGTGGGGGATGGGGCTCCCTATGGGGTCTTTTGGAGTAGGGGGGTGCGGTAAGGGTGTATGGATGGGAGATGGGGATGTATGGGTTGGTTGGGAAATGAGGGGTTTAGTAGGGGATGAGATGGGGGTATGTTGGGAGAATGTAAGGGAGGGGGATGGGGTGGATGCGAACACGGGTGCTCTAAATGGACCCGTGAAATCGAACCGGGTTTGGGTGAAGGCATCGGAGATCGGGTCTTCTCCTATATGGGAATGGGATGGAGATGATGGTGGGGATGTATCAGCTCTCGACATGATCCGTTGACGAGTGTTGTATCGATGTCTTGGGTAAGGGCCGAATACCTTCCTAGTTCTCTTTCTACGGGTTGGGTTCGGGGTCGCCGTAGTGACGGTCACACCAAAAGTATATTTTTTTTTTCTATTTTTGATTTTTTTATATATTTTTTTGAATTTTTCGAATGGAAATTAACTCCCCTATTTAAATGAATGATGATCTGGTGCCCTAGGAAAATTCCCGTCTCGGGTGATATATGGACCTTTAGTAGGTCCCACGGCGGGATCCAACACACTTAGGAAGAAGCGAAAGGGAACCCTTTCATTCTATTGAAGGCGAGGGAATCCACGCAAACGACCCGATCCCTCAGAGCAAATCAATGAGAAGTTGCCTTCGTTTGACTGGGCAGGGGCATATTGACTGTTATAGAATGCGGGAGGCTACTGCGGGCACTAATACCACTAATTGGGGAACTTGGGTGGTGGATTGGGCCTCAGATCGGGCTGCTTGAACCCAGTTTATACTGAGCGTATGCATTATATACGCCTGACCAAAACTAAGCAGATTTGGTTGGGCGTATATATTATATACGCCTGACTTAAATTCGGGGATTTTGCCTGGGCGTATATATTATATACCGAGTATTCTGAGATTTATTGTGAGTATTTAATATATCGCCGCAAAAATCGTTCTTCCTTGTTTTGACAAAGGAACAAGTCCACAATGAGTCTTTTTGAACTGGTTTCTTGGGAGGGATGCTCCCGAGGACTGCTGTGTATATTATCGGGTCACTCTTTTCCGCTTCCTAGGGATAAACGGTTGAATTCGGGCTGTCTACGCTCTCACCATTGCGGGTTTTATGGCTTGATCGGAATTGGCAACCCAACCGATATACCTCTGGCGCAAGCACCTTCTTAGGTACTGGAAGGGATGGTTCTTTTCAGGATCATCACCACTAGGGCTGCCTCCTTACTGGGAACTGGGTAAGTTATATCTGTGCCTAAATCCCTCAAAAACTACCCAAAACACGCAAAAACAAATTTGATTATGTCCCCACACTATTGGTTCACTTTTAATTGCAGATTTTTAAAGGGGAGTGAATTTAAGTCCAAATTCGGGTCCGGGATGACAAGCCCGTGCCGCCTCAATGGGCTGGCGTTCAACGGTGAGATATGATGACTGAAATAAAGAGTGCACGTAGGCCCGCCAAACGGCTAAGACGGCTTAAATGACAAAACCGTAAAAACTGAAATTTAAAGGCGCAAGTAGGCCCGCCAATCGGCTAAGGCACTTAAAGGACCGAATCGTAGGGGTGAGTATGTTAGTAAAAACAACAAAAATGAAGAAAAAACAGCAGAAAATCAGAAAAACAGCAATGGTTAGTAAAGATTTTTTTTTAAAAAAAAGGCCAACAAGAGGGGAAGCGCTAGGGTGATATCCCCAGCAGAGTCGCCATCTGTGCAACCATGGATTCTCTCGAACCCGTCGCGACGATGCACTCACAATAGAATAAATGTAGAGCCGCCACCCGGAGCTCTTAGTGACCTGGGAAACCTTTAAATCGATATTTTGAGCACTGAAGTGCTAAATATGACTCTGATTTACCGGTTTTTGCCAAAGACTCTAGGGTAGGGGCTTCGGTTATCAATCGGGATGGGTAGGCACCCGATCAACCCGCACGTAGCAGTCTCTATCTATAGCCAAAATGAAAAATAAATGGGCGGAGCTTCCCCTTGCCCGAAGGCAATATGGTCCTATCAAGCTTTGAACCAAACCGAAATTTTGACAGCGTAACGGTTTGAATCCTTGGACGGAGGAAACACCAAGAAGGTAGGGGAAGAGAGGGGTGAGCCGGAGCTCATGGGCCCTTGTTGCACCATGGAAGACCTTCGCTTCGGCATACTTCCGATGGCTTTAAATGGCTTAAATGGTAGGGGAATGGATTCTAATGCTAGGATTCGGTAGATGGGAAGTGTAGGATGAAGCTAGGGACTAAGCTTGACTAAAAAGGGGTGATCTAATAGTTGAAATGGATTGAAAGGGGTGAACTAAGCATACTGGAATTCTGGTTGAAGAATGCAAAATAAAATGAAACTTTCTCTCACTAGGGCTCTCTCTCTTAAGCTCAAACTTTCAACCTTAATTTTTCAACCCCTTGGGAAGAGGGGGGGACCTCTCTATTTACAAAGAAAAGGTGGGTTAGAGAGTTACTTAAGAGCTAATTGGTTTAGCAATTAGGTAATCCCCCATCTAAGGTTTTCTAAGTTTTTAGAGTCCTAGGGGTTTGGAGAACCGATTTCAATGGCAGGTGATGGGGTGAGACTATGGGTGACCTAAGGGTTGCATATAAGCTCAAAGGGGGTGCAACCAACCTTAAGACACCCACCTCAACTAAGGGGATGGTCAAAAGGTCAAACCTGATGAAGGAATTTTGAGCATCTGATGACAGTTACTGTAGCTAAGCTAGGCGTATATATTACATACGCCCAGTTTATCTACAGTGATTTTCATGATAACCAGAGGAGACATGAGAAGGTGGATGTCCGCGATGGGCCCTACCTATGCTGGGCGTATGTATTATGTACGCCCGACCACAATTGGCCTCAAAATGCTAGGCGTATATAATATATACGCCTGACCAAAATGGGGCCAAATTTGTTAGGCGTATCTAATACATACACCTGAGCAAAAGTCATGATTTAATGTAAAACTTCAATTGGCCATAACTTCTGAACCATAACTTCAAATTGGGTGATCTTTGACTCGCTGGAGAGCTAGAGAAGTCCTTCCAATGGTATATGGCTCATCCTCAACAGTAGTCTGTGTAGAATTTTGTAGCTCTCCTCCCATCAATTGCTCAGAAGGGTTCAAGTTGGGTCTGGGAAGGGATCCTAGGGTTAGGGGTGATTCCTAAGGGTTCAGGGGTGCCATAACTCGAGGTAAAGACTGATTGGGCCTTGGGCCGAATTTGGGTGTCTACACATACAACTTGCCACCATGAATGTGCATGAAGTAGCCGAACATGATACTTGCATTGCTTATACCTGGACCATCTGGGCCTGGCAATGACATTGACATTTACTTGAAGCCATTAATAGAGGAGCTAAAAGAATTATGAGAGTTTGGTGTTGAGACATATGATGCTTCAAGGAGGGAGACATTTAAATTGCATGCAGCCTTGTTAGGACCATCAGCGACTTTCCAGAGTATGCTATGTTATCAGGTTGGAGTACAAAAGGAAGTTGGCATGTCCTTCCTATAATAGAGAAATATGTAGCCAGTACTTGCGAAATGGTAGAAAGCACTATTATATGGGCCATCGTCGATTCTTACCTTCAAATCATATATTTTGAAAGCAGAAACAATCTTTTAACGGAACAATAGAAGTCATACCAACTCCAATTCCAATGTCTGAGCCAGATATATTGATTGAGTTAGATGATGTTACTCATAATTATCGGAGAAAAAGATCAAGAACTATGGAGCATGTCGACGTGTCATATAATTGCAAGAAGAAGAAGAGTGTATTCTTTGAATTGCCATATTGAGAGCATAATTTACTCAGACACAACTTGGATGTCATGCATATTGAAAATAATGTTTGTGATAATTTGCTTGAACTCTCTTGAATATTGATAGGAAAATGAAAGATAATTAAAAGTCGCGTCTTGACCTAAAAGAAATGAATGTGAGACATGCTCTTCACCCTCAAATAGATGCAGAAAAAAATCAAGCGTATCTACCACCTGCGTGCTACTCAATGGATAAAAATGAGAAAGAGATGTTCTGTAAAATTTTGAAGAGTGAAAATTCCAGATGGTTACTCTTCTAACATTGGAAGATGCATTAATGTTAGAGAGCGCAAAATATCTGGATTAAAAAGTCACAATTCACATGTCTTCATGCAACAGTTTTTACATCTGACTATCCGAAAGACATTGCCCAAGAACGTAGCTTCTACAAAAATAGAGTTGAGCACATTCTTTCGTGAACTATAATCCAAAGTATGTCGGATTGATGATTTGCAACGTCTTGAAGAACGGATTGCTTTGGTCCTTTGCCACTTAGAGTGAATTTTTCCACCAGCATTCTTTGACATTATGGTGCACTTGACCATACACTTGGCATCAGAGGCATTACTAGGTGGACCCGTTCATTATCGTTGGATGTATCCCATTGAAAGGTATGATGTCACAACAGTATATGTTGTTTAATTATTTATCAAACTTTTTAGGATTTCACTCACGTATGTCAATTTTATTTTGGCATGTAGGTATTTGTATACATTGAAATCATATGTGCGTAATAGAGCTCAACTCGGGGGGTCTATTGCAGAAGGGTACCTTGCAGAAGAATGTTTAGCATTATGTTCTTGCTACTTTGACAATGTTGAAACGAGGTTCAACTGACCCCCAAGGAACCCTGACGCTATTGTGATTGGGAATGACACACAATTCAAACTTAGTGCTCTAGAATGGACACAAGCACAATGTTATATGGTATTTAACCATGAGAATATCGCACACTATTGTTGTTGACTTTGTGATGTTAGAAATTTTATTGAAAAATGGATAATTAAACAAAAAATAAAGAGTGAATGTATCAAATCACAAAGCACAGTCCTACAAGAATTCAGGGCCTGTTGCAGCAAGTTTTAAAGGGAAGTAAGGGTTGTCCACAGGGAAAAGTAATCTAAATATTGGTGAATCCCCAGATCTATTACAGATCTGGCTCTTCCTATTTATCTTAAAAGAACAGAAAAATAGGAAAAGAGTTTTGGTTGTCACTTTTAACTAAAAATAGCAAAAAATCGATCTAATTGTAAACAAATTTATAAAATGAACTAGAGATGAGGAAGAGAGAAATTTGAATGAGAGATCAAAAGTTTTGGTGAAAGAAAATCAAATGTTAAGAATTAACAGCCTAGGATTAGTCTCACTGATAAATTGATTGGTTAAACAGCAGTGCAGAGGTTGGATCTGCAGCCATCTTCCATTTATCTACAAGCTCAAATGCAAGGTATAATAATCCAACTTAAACCAAAGGCTTGAATTGAGCTTAAGGCTATGATCTATACACTTCAATGGCCATTGATCATCCTAGGGATTTCGTTCAATCCAAAGGCCTAAATTGTAACAAGAAGCCCACTATAGATGTTGTGGATATACGGCTACAAGCTCAGGCATCCACAGGAGCATACAATCTATGAAAATTTGATGGAAAACAACAGATCTACAGATTACATTAACTTTAAAACCAACAATTCATTAATTTAATACAGCTTACAACAAATTGCTCTCGGATCTATAGTCTTTGCATTATCCAATCCTCACACAAAGCTATCTCACCACTAAATTTACAGATCTGACCTTCCCCTAGCTGTTTGAAGAATTTAGCCAACCATGGTTGGGCTAAAGAGAGAAAAGAAAGGAGAGAAGAAGACTAGAATTTTGGAGGGAAACTAATTCGAATTTTTGCTCAAACTCCGGATGCCCTCTTTGCTGTGTTTCTCCCCTACTTATATATTTTCCCCAGCTGTCTCAAATCTGTTTTAGCCAATCAAATCAAAAAAGGATCAAATTTGTTATCAGACTTGCTAAGGTGGCTGCATTCCCTCCAAGAATCTCCCACGAATTTGTTAGAATTGGTTAAGCACACGTGAGGCAGTTAGGGGGATTCTCAGTCATGCCCATGAATTTTCAAAAATACCCTCCAAGGCTGTCAGCATGCCTTTGAACATGTGTATCAAGTCACTAAAGCCCAAAGTTTCTCAGTCGACAAGTGGAAAGTTCAGCATTCGCATGTCGAGAGGTTCAAAGTACCTCTCGACAAGTTCTGTATATCATTTCGATAGGTTCAATCTTTACTTCGATAGGTTGCTTTGCACTACTCGACTTCTCTACTTACTTCAACCAACCTCTCGACAAGTTGGATCATCTGCTCGGGATCCAACACAACTCTAGGTATTTGTTCGACAGGTTACTCTATTTTTTTCGACAGGATCAGCTTGATTGCATGAAATGTAACTGAGAGATTGACTGCCCTTTTCCTTCTGCTTGATAGGTTCTCTGACCTCTCAACAAGTTATACTTCAGCCTTAGATCCTCTCATGGAGTTCATTTCTAGCATCCAAACCTCTCGATAGGTTGGAGTACAGCCTGAAAACCATTCGTGAGGTTCCTCTCTTCATCAAGTGCAGCTGCTCTTTGCTCTGTTGCTCATTTCATCACTTGGACTGTTAGAAATATTGCACTACAGCAGCTCTCCAAGGCTTTGACTTCATCTTTCATCTTCAACAGATCTTCAAGGATACCAATGCATGATTCTCTATAGTACATTCAGTGTAGACACCCAAATTTGGCCCAAGGCCCGATCGGAGCACATTTCGAGAGAGACGCACTTTCGAGCTTTTGATGACATGTATGGCACCCTTAGAAACCTTCTCAAACCCTTAAAAATCATCCTAAAACCTTTATAACCTTTCTTGAACCCTTTGGAATCAACCCTATCCTTTCCAAACCCATTAGAACCCTTTCCCGGACCAGTGTCAAACCCTCCCGAGCAGTAGTTAGAAAGAGGAGTGCTAAAATTCACATAGACCTTTACTAAAGTTTAGTTATTTACCATTAGAAAGAGGACTTTCCCATCTTTCCAACAAGCTAAAAATCACCTCAATCAGAGTTATATATCAAAAGTTATGGTGATTTAAAATCGGGCTGTTATGGAGGAATTTTGCCTGGCGCGAGTATTAGCTGTGCGAAGCCATTTCTCCCCAGAAATAGCATGGCGCATGCAATACATGCGCCAGACCATTTTCCCCTAGAAATGGCTTGGCGCATCTATTAGTTGCGCCAAGCATAGACAAAACCTCGCGAGGTCTTCGTGACGGGCTCTGTACTTCTAGACCACTGTACATTTGCCTTGCGCATCTATTAGTTGCGTCAGGCTTAGGAACAGTGACTGTGGGTTTTTGCCTCAAAAATTAAGATTGGGATTTGACTTGTTGACCATCTTGACCCTTTGGGTGTGTTTTGCTTGTTCTGTTTCACCCTTCCCTATCTATTTGTAACCCCTTAAGTGACTTTAAACCCCTACCCTATCATCCACCATTGGAGCATCTCTTCACTTTTTTTAAGGCTCCAAAAACCCTAGGAAACCTTGGATGACTAGATTATCTAATTCCTAACCTAGTTTAGCCTCTAAACACCCCCCCAACCTCTCCTTTTCCTATAAATAGAGAGGTACCCCCCTTTTAGAGAGGCTTGAAAATTTTCTCAAAATAGAGATTAAGAAACCTCTCTCTCTCTCTCCTCTAGTGCCCTTTTCCATACAAATTCCAAAACTCTCAAACCTCATTTTAGGCCATGTCTTTCATCCAAATCCTTTAGGTTAGGTGTGTGCTACCCCCTAGCCTTCCCTCTCTACCTCTTCACTTGCAAGCCCTAGGAGCTAGAAACCACCATACAAGCCATTGGATCTCACCAAAGCAAGCTTACGCAAGGTTCCACGGTAGTGCAACAAGGGCCCGAGAGCTTCGGCTCCCCCCTCTACTCCTCTACCTTCTCGGTTCTTCCTCCAGCCTCTCATTTGTGCCATTACGTTACCGAATTTTTGGTAGGAACGGAGGGGCACAAATAAGATTTTAATGCCCCTTGGCATGAGGAAGGCTTTTTTGTTTCTTTTATGTCATTCTTGTTTTGGCCATAAGTAGAGATTGCATTAAGCGGGTTGATTAGGTGCCTAACACCTTTTCAATCGATAACCGAAGCCCCTACCCAAGAGCCTTTGGCGTAGTCCGGATTCAAAGTCAATTTTTGGCACTTTTGTGCTCTTTAAATTTGATTTGGGTTTCCCGAGACACCAAAAGCTATGGGTGGTGACTCTTTAATTTTTAAGAGTGCGCATTGTCGCGACGGGATCATCTCGATTCCCATGGTTGCATACTCAATGTAACACACAATTCTTTCTCTTTGGCTTGAAAATGAGAGATTGCAGCATTAAATCATTATTTTCTTACTATCTACAAATCATACTTGAAAGTCATTATTAACTGGCTCAAAGGTTCATCAAAGGTCAGGTTAGGAGTTGAAAAGTGGTACTTTTCAGAGAATAATAACTATTTAAAGTAAAACTTCACACATTCATAAAGGTCTTTTATATACCCACTCAATGCATGATGCTCACACGACATTAATTTCATGCAGGCATCATGATGGAGAGTTGATAATGTCATATCCAATAGCAAGTCCCCATGAAAGGCAAAAAATTCAGAATGCACAATTTGTTGATTAGTTTAAGAAACATGTAAGTTAAATTTATTTTAACAAATCAAGAGACACATTATTTTAATAATTTGCTAATATTATAACCTACGTACGCACTCTTAACAAATTTGATGGTTGCGAAAAAATCTAAATAATTTAATATCGGAAGAGATTCATTTGCTCATTGAAGGGCCACTTTCTGAAGCAAGAAGACTAACCAATTATACTATCAATGGATATAAATTTCAAATTGTTGATAAGGAGAGGAGGGCTAAAACCCAGAATAGTGGTGTTCCAGTCACTGCAACTACTACGAGTTATGCAAGTACAAAGGTTAGAAGGCCTACCATAGGAGAAATAACTTATTATGGATGTTTAATGGACATAATCGAATTAACATATTCTAACTGGCTAAAATTTATATTATTCAATTGCGATTGGGTTGACGTGACAACACTGGGTAGAGGAATAAAAATTGATGAGATAGGGTTCACACTTGTGAATTTCACGCAATTATTGTTCACAAATCAACAATTTTCGGATGAACAATATGTTTTGGCAGCTCAGTTTGTTCAGGTTTTCTATGTTCAATATCCAACTGACCCGAATTGGCATGCAGTTGTAAAGACTAAGCCCAGAGACTTATTTGATATGAGACGGGATGGTGATGCATTGTTGGACAGTAGAACATGTGGCAACTAATAAGCAAACAGTATTGTCGAAAATGATAAGGATGCCAATTGGGTGCAAAAAGATATGGTTGGCTTAACTGTTGATGCACCTCACCAGATACATGCTGCGCATAAAGTTCCTTCAACCGATTTCATTAATGATGAAAACGGATCAAAGTCCAATTAAAGAATAGATGAATTTTATTTTTCATTGTTGATCAATTTGAAGCAATAGTCTTCAATTGAATGTTGTCATAATTTCAATTAAGAACACTTTTCTTGTTAGATACACTATAGTTTAGCGATGTATGTCATAATAATTTACCATGTTATGATATTTATAATTCTAAATTTTTTTACATGTTCATTGTCTTCCTTTTGCATCTCCATGTTTTCTTTTGATAGTCTTATTTTTCATCTTAGTTGGTTTTTTTTATAATTACGGGATATTTCTTTCCTATTTTTCCTAAATAAACCATAATCAAGTAACCCTAAATGCAGAGAAGTCCACACAAGGGTCATTAAAAACTTTGTAAAAAAAGACTAAGAGAGGTCGAACCAAGTCTAAGTTCACAAGTGGATTGAATGAGGGGGAGAAAAAAGAGCTAACCATTGATGATGGACAAGTGGTATCAGATAATGGTCATGAATTTTCAATTTGGTTGGGCACTCTAGTAAGCGATAATCGATTACTATCCATCACTCATAATACATGGTGACATGTTGGTAAGGAAGAAAAGCAAAGGGTGTGGGATCCTATTAAGGTACAAATGGATATTTAAATTTTATTTTTTTTCAACACTATGTTAGATTTAAATAATTATATTAACATAATTTCATTTAAACTATGGTATAGGACAAAGTTGTTTTGGACGACGGAATGCATCGCATTGTAATACAATCCATCGGAAAAAAATGAAGAGATTATAAATGTGATCTAAAATCAAAGTATTATACCGGCTGCCCAGCTGATAAGGATTGATACGACCATCGCCCTAAGGATCTTCCATCGGAAGATTGGTAAATTCTTGTAAATTTTTAGGACTCTGAGGGACAGGTATATTTTTTTTATATTGAATCTTTATAGTTTAATTACTTTGCATAATAAACTCGTAAACATCAACCAATTCGTGCATTCCAGAAAAGAAGTGAAAGGAACACGCGAAATCGGTCTTGTCAAAAATTGCACCATACAGTCGATACCAAAAGCTTCGCGAGAGTACGACATGAAGAGGTAGGCTTTTAAGTTTTTGTTCAATTTATTTATTACATACCCCATTTTTTCAATCTTTGTCATTTACCAACTAAAGATTCACGGTTGACAACAACTTAAGAGAGATAGTTCTACTCCGCCTAGTCATGCAGAGGTATTTGTGATCACACACTATCACAAAGATAGAACACATGTGAATGATTTGGCTAGAGAAAAGATCGTAAGTTCACAATATTTTGACTTTAATTATATATTGACCTTGTATAACTAGCATAATAAATAAAATATTAATTATTGTAGCATGAGATTAAGGCTCGCTTATCAAAAGACGGCTCGGTGGATTCTACTGGTCCAAATGATGTATACTCCCAAGTGTTTGGAGCGAAAGAAAAACTCGAGCATGTTTAAGGTGTAGGATTGGGCTCTACTCCCACCAGTTTTTGGGGCCTTCTACTCAATGTGCATCATCCTCTACTCAATTTGCTGCAATGAAAAATAAAATTCACATGTTAGAGAAGCAATTAAGGCAAAATCATGAATAGCAGAAACAAAAGGATGTTGAGGTTGTGGAGAAATTGAAGCAGAATGAAGCCAATATGGCAAAACTGATGAGCATAGTTGAGGCCATGTCGAGACAGGTATATATAACTTTTTTGTCTTTCATTGTTGAAATGTTGTCTAAGTTTGCTCAAGGATATCTAAGTGACAAGTGCTCTTTCTTATTGTGCAGCTTGGCAGCAATGCTAATCCTGCTCCATAATCTTGAATGCAATTAGTAGTGGTCATAATTTACTTTTTTTACAAATCGAATTAGACAAATGTTTGATCTCTTTTGGGACTATTTAATATTATGATTTCCATTTTGGGAATATTTTAAGTATGTTTTTGGGACTCTAAGTTCAATTGCTTTTATGGGGTATTATATCTCAGTTATATGTCTTGTCTTATCTCTTTGTATGAGCAATAATTATTTTAGAGTTTGAATATGAATGGTGTGCCTTTATCATATGATATCAAATATCAGGTAACTCATCTTCCTCGATGTTGATTACTCATTTGTGCTCCAAGTTGATGATTCAAAGCGCTCATTTTATCTTGCAGCTGTTTGTTCCGCTAGCAGATTTAAGAACCCATGGTGAAGATGATGAGGCATCGAATGCAAAAAAATATGAGAAAGCTGTTGAGAGGAGGTAAGCATATTTCTAGCCATTTATTTGGAATTTGGGAAATATAAAGGGCTGATGAGTAAATTACATGTATTAAAATATGACATTTCATTCTTTTATTTGGGTGTGTATTGAATACTTGTAGTTCAAGAGTTATTTACTGTGATGCTGCGTAATTCCTTATAAATATACTGTCATCATTATATGTTTAATGGCAAGGCCTGAGAATGTTACATTGAATGTGCCCAAGCCATCTTTAACATTTCTTATATTTTATTTGTTTGTTTGACGGGGTTTAGGTTGTTGGATTCACTTAGAATTTGAGTGGATGCAATCTTTTAAACAATTCTAATCAGTTGAAAAGTAGTTGATGAATCGTCTATCCTCTATCAACTTGGTTGACTTGGGAAAGATTACACCAAGTCAGTTGGTGCATGGATCAATCTCCTTCCAAATTGGTCAAACCTCAGGAGATGCATAGATATTCTATCAGCACCAAAATCAATGCAAGGTCTACTTCTCTTGATTTGGCACTTAAAAAATATCGATAAACCTCCCAAGATTTGACCAGTTTGGTGGAGGGAGATTGACTTTGGGTGCCCATTTCCAACTGTGATCTTACTAGTTGCTATTAGGTGCTCGAGCCCAAGCAAGTGACATTTGCCGATACAAATGGTACAAATCCCTAGAAGTGTTAATACCGGATGGCATGAGCCCTTTAAACTTTGTACTACCCTGTTCTTGAGCCAAAATATATATGGGGTTACAATCTGACGCCAACTGGTATATTAAACCTTGGTCATGACTCATGGTCTGGTTTTTAAATGGAGATGACGAAAGGAAGTTTTTATTGAAATATGGATATACCTTTCGAGATATGATCGAACTCAAATATTGTATAATTTATCCCTGAATCCCGGCTTTGTTAGACCTCACCTAACCACTAATTTATGCTTTTAATTCGTGTTGTGTTGCAACATGTGTAAAAGCTGGATAAATGTAAAGAGCGTGAAAAGAGTAAAGTTTAGAAGAAACCCAAGCAAACAGCATGGATCCAAGGAGGAGCAGCTGAAAGGAGAGCTTCAAATGGTCAATTAGATCGGTCAAAACTACAGTTTTGACCGGTTGATATAGCGCAGCAGAAGTGTAAAACAGTTGAAGAGAACAAATCCAAAATAGACCAGTCGAAGCATCAGAATCGACCGATCAGAACCCCAAAAGGCTTCATAAGTGGAAAGAGAGACTGGTCAGGATTCAACTGACCGGTCAAAACTAGAAGAGCATATACATTCGGAAGAATTACTCGACCGGTCTATTAATTCATGAAGTCGAAGCCCCCGGGGGTCATCTTCTACCTGGAAAAGGAAAGCAAACTCGACCGGTCGGTGCTCCAAACTCAACCAGTTCAAACAAAGTTTCTAAACAAAAAATCAGCTACGCCAACTGTGGATGAGCTCTACCTCCGATATCTTCTCCAGGAATCTCTTCAATAGGCTGGATAACTCCAAACCGCACGGATTTCCTTCCAAAATCTTCCTTGGAGGATTTTTAAGATCTAAAGAATCCTTGTCGTATGTATTTATTCTAGGGTCTTATAGTCTATAAATAAGGACCCTAGGGTTTAGTTTGAGGAGACTCGCTAGAATCTTTCTAGAGGGCTCTAACATGAGTTTCAGTAGATTAGGTTAAGAATAGTCTGGAATGGAGAGAGATTGATTGTGATCATCGATTTGAGCCTTCTTCAGTGATGAAGGACTCTGAATCGATGCGTGTGTAAAGCCTCAGCCAGGGATCTCTTGTAAATTTCAAATGAGTATTCAATAAAGTGTTATTTCTTTTTGTTATTTTAATCCCCAGAATGGTATGATTGTATGTTGGAGGTTTCGAGAGTCATCGAGAATGAGTGATTATAAAGGTTTATTTCTATTTAACGAAACCTCAGTGGCCTTGTAGAGATTGGGGTGGATTAGGTAAAATACTCACTGACGAACTAGGCCTTGTAGGGTAGTTTTAGTTGGTTACGTGCAATCATGCTTAATGATCAGATTATCTAACTCGAGATTAGATCTCGCTAAGTCATAAACGATGCAACTGAGCTTGTAGCCAGGAGCTGGGATACCAGGGATTTATTATAGGAAAGTAGTAGATTTTATTGGGTGCTAATCTGAAATCCAAGAGAGATTCGTGACTGCCTTCTCTTCTCCTATTTCCAACTATTTAGATTTCTTTAATTACTTTAGGAAGCTAATGCTACAAAATACTTCGTAAAACAGAATTAAATGAGAGATAAACAATATATCCCTATGGTTCAATACCCTTGCACTTGCCCTAGTACATTTGGACTTGTGCACTTGCGAGGTCATATTTTAAGATGATCAAGTTTTTGGCACCGTTGTTGGGGATTTCGGCTTTATTTCTTATTTGATCTCTATTTTGCTATATTTTTGTATCATTATACTAACTATAGAGTGTGTGTTGTATGTCTGGAAACTTGAAGGCTCGAATACACCGAAGCTTGTCACGGGACACTGCGAGAGGCTAAGGTACGTGTTTTTGGTTTCCCAATAATAAATTAATTATTTTCATGTTTTTTTATTTCCCTTATATATGTCAAGGTTGAGGTTGCAATTTCCTTATCTAGAGCGACTAGACCTTGAGCTTGAGAGGACGTGTCGGCGAATTCGTGCTAGTTCTCGGTCCTCTCAAAACGTCATAAGTTTTGAAAGTTCTAGCCACCCCGCCCTACCTCCGATTCAACTTAACATGGTGGGAGAAGACCAAAATGAGGCTAAAACATTGAGTACATATTATACACTATCAACTCTTGCAACTCCCTCTTGTATTTGATTACCCACAGCAGTCAGAAATGGAAACTTCGAAATTAAGCCCAACCTGATTCAAATGCTTCCTAGCTTTCATGGGCTTAACAATGAAGATCCCTATGACCATCTTACAACCTTTCTAGAAGTCTTGACTCTCTTCAAAATTAACACGCTGGCGGAAGAGGTTGCTCGTATGAGGGTCTTCCCGTTCTCATTAAAGGATAAGGAAAAGAGGTGGCTGACTTCTTTGCCTAGGGATTCGATTACCACTTGGGAACAACTCCAAACAAAGTTCTTAGTCAAATATTTCCCAATTGGTAAGATGAACATCATCTGAAAGACCATAACATCATTCAAACAAGATCCGGATGAATCCTTTCATGAGAGCTGGGAGCGCTTAAACGAACTTTCGCGAAGTGTCCCCATCATGGGGTCCCGAATTATCAAATCGTGCAAGGCTTTTTATGAAGGGTTGACTGAGTCAAACCAACAGATGATAGGTGCTTCTTGTGGGGGAATGTTCTTGACAAAGACCGCAGACGATGCTTGGGAATTGTTTGAGAACTTAAGTGAGAATTCGGTGCAACAAGTCGCATCGAATTGGAATGATTCCGAGGTTTCACGAGTTGTACCTCCTAATAGAGGAGGAATTTACAAACTAAAACCAACAATATTTCTACCAAGGTCGAGACTTTGGAAAAGAAATTTGAATCCATGTTGAGTGCGAAATCGCAGTCAATAGCTCAAGTAAGTGAGGTTTATGGCATATGCCAAAGCCCGACTCATACACCTTCCAATTGTCCAGCTGCTCCATTATACCTTGAGGCGGTACAGGAACATATAAATGCTTCAAATTCCTTCCAAGGATCAGATCAAAGCAATTTTGAAACCACCTAAAATCTGAGCTGGATGAATCATCTGAATCTGGCCTACAAGAGCAATGCAGATCAGGGTACTTCTCAGCCTTTTAGGCCCACATTTAATTCACAGCCCCCGCAGTTCCAAGGCCAATAGCAGAATAGACCTTGTTGGAGTAACAACAATTTTGAGGAGACTATGCTGTAAACAGCACAAAGTTGGCAGCAGCAGTCTCAACAACAAACGCAGTTGCTCCACTCCCATGCTCAGTCCATTGCTAAGCTGGAAACCCAACTTGGGCAACTTGCAATTGCTCTGAACAAGAGGGACGAGGGCTGATTACCATCTCAACTGGTTAATAATCCAAAAGGTCATGTCATGGTTGAGGAGACTTTTTCTTCCCAAGACCCGCCAGCATCACAGTGAGCACATGAACCTAGTTGAGCTACCAACATAATCGTAGCGCTTCTTGGGAGGCAACCCAAGTTCATTATAAAATATTAGTTTAGGATTTAATTATTAGATTTAATGTGTCTAGGTTTGTGCAGGTATTAGGAAAGAAAATAAAAAGAAAATTAAATAAATAAGTGAGAAGAATATTGGGCTAAGAACTAGATTCTGCACCGATTATTCGACCGTTCAAAATTGACTTTGACCGGTTAGTTTAATCCTGAAGAAAATAATGTAGACCAGTTGAGCCTGGATCGACCGGTCGGGCAGCAAGGACACTGCTTCAGAACTGAAGGATTGTTGGAAAACTATAGTTTTCCTAATTTTGTGACCGATTGAACTGGTTTCAACCAGTCAAGATATTTGAGCTTAGGGTTATATAAAGCTCTAAGACCGGTCGAAACCCCATTTCGACCGGTCTTGCCCTAGCCCCCCTGCATTCTCTTCTTCTTCCTTCAGCCCGTGGATCTCTCTACAACTTCTGTGAATTTGGTGCATGTCATGCTACATTTCAAGCTTATCCAAGACAATGCGTGAGTTAACAGCCGACTCTTTGCAACAAAATTCACGTTTCTAGGATAATCCCGAGCTTTTCTTTTTTATTTTATTTTCATGAGTTAGGAAATGGTTTCAAAGCGCAACAAAAGCAAGGCACCCATGGTGGATGCCCCGTCTAGGACGAAGGCATGAACCACTGTGCCGCCAAACCCTAGTGCCGGTATTCAAATTGGCACAAGGTCGTCGGCTGTTGAATCACAGCCACCATCGGTTGTTCCCAAGACTCAATCCCTACAACAAGAGACTCCAAACCTGTCAATGATGAACCATGTTTTCTTTATCGAACCCGAGTTCAATAGGAAATTTTTCGGCCAGTTACCCGAGGCCCAGTTTGCACTGGCCTACTTTAGGAGAGTTGGCCTCGAGCATCTGTTAATTCCATTAGCAACGGTAATTTACCCTCGTCTTGTTTGCCTTTTCTATCATAACCTTACTTATAGCACTGGCGAGCATGAGAGATTTTTAACCAAGGTCGACGGTTTTGACCTTTCAATAGATAGGGCAGCATTAGTCACTGCCTATGGTCACCCCGCTGCATACCCTGTGGGAAGTGGCCTGGTAACAGGCCAAAAATTCTTAGAATTTGCTGAATTGGTGAATGTCATTTTCAGTAAATCACTAGTGGGCCCCACCTATACCACAAGTGCTGCCCTTCGACCCGAACTTTCTTTGTGGACGTAGTGTTATATAAAACACTAAGTCCCATTACACACAAGACCCAACACCGTGGGGACCTTCTGCGGGTCCTTTACACCATAATCAAGGGTTGGTGGTTGTCGCTAGTGCAGTTGGTTTTCTTTGGACTCCTCGATACCCTTAAGAAACTGGCAGTGCCCCGCTCCCATAAAAAGTCAATTCGGATCCCATACGGGCTAGCGATCACACGCTTGTTGCTCCGGCAGGGGTATAAGATTGACCCGCAGGAGCCACCATTGACAAAATTGTCCAAGCTTTATGATGCATGCTAATGGAGGAAAGTCGGGCCCCCTGCTGCAAAGCAGGCTGCAGTAACCTCTTCCTCGACCTTGCCTCCGACGGAGACACCGGTTATCTCCGTACCCAACCTTGCTGGATCTGTTGTTGGGGCAGCTAGCACCACCACCCCGATCCCTTCTTTATCCCAACCTATACCCTTCATGCCCTCACCATCACCACCACTTGAGATGGAGGACGCTTTCCATACCCCTCCATCTCCTCAACCTCCATCTCCTTTCCCATGGGTTGAGACTACATCCATCCCCTCACCTGTCGGTGCACCTCCGGTGATCGTGATGTTCACAGACCCTATTGTTACTCCAGAACATGTACCTGCCCCATCCATTTCTATAACATCTTCTATACCCCCACCATGTTCTTTACCGACACCTTTGATATCGGTGTCTATGGCTATAGTCCCATCAGTGGATCCCCTTTTCCCGAGCACCTCTCGTTCCACGGTGGAGTAGCGCCTTCATGCTTTAGAGATGGGGCAGCTAGAAATCCGTGCTGAGATCGCCTCTATGCGGGGGTTGTTGCATGAGGCATTGGGGGGAATTTCTTTATTATTGTCACGGACTGGTCCGAGTGGGTCTTCCCACAATGATGGACCTGCTCCTCCATCTAGTCCACCTCCCCCTACACCTCTGTTGGTCTTCTGAGTGTGCATGATTTATTTGTGTTTTGAAAACAGGTTTGCAAATGCTAAGTTATACTGAATCTGGAAAAAAATAAAGAAATATCAGCACAGAGAGAAGTGAATTAGCCTGTAAGATCAGGGCCAATTGTAGCAAGTTTTAAATGTAAGTGAGTAAAAGATCGTCCACAGAGAATTTGTTTAAAATGCAAGATAAACCTCTAGATCTGAGCTACCAGATCTGGCCTCTTATCCTATCTACAGAGCACATAAGATGGGAGGTTGAATTTGTCACATTAACTAAATGATAAAAGTAAAAGTTAAACTAAATGATCCAGATCTGAGTTGGGGGAAATTTGATGTAAATTTATAAAAATTGAGAAATAATATCTAACTTTGATTTGGGCCTTGAAACACAATGAGAATGACTGCAGGTCAAATGAGAGATGATCCAATCTTCATCTGGCTACAAGCACAGATGCAAGAGAAATAAATCTAACTCAAGGATTAAATTTAGGCTTATGGTTATGGTCATTCACTTCAATGGCCACACCATCCAATAGTCTTTAATCAAACCCTTAATTCGTAACAAGAAATATCACAAAATGCTGTGAGAGATTAGGTTACAAACACTAATTCTCCCATGTGGTTAATGAATCAAGGGAAATTGCATGAAAAATAGTAAATCTAAAGGAGTCTAGTGCAATAAGGAGATCGAGGAACCTTAACACGAATCCAATTGAGAATGTACTGGGTTTACAAAGAACCTTTTCAAATCCATTTTACAATTACAAAGCACAGCCACTTTAAATGTACTCTCCTCGATTTGTAGTCTTGAATACAATCCTCGTAGATATCTCATACCACCAAAAGTAAAAGTTATGCTATTACATTGTGTTTCGACATGTGCTAGCTGATCCGAAATGGGGGAATAGGAATGAAACTTAAAATCAGGATGCCCAAATTGGGCAAAAGATTCATCTATTTATAATGCGCGATTTGACTAATCAAGTGCTCAGATCCGATCAACCAATGGTAAGTGAAAGCACAAGGATCCAGATCTATTTCGTCAATCAATTGCTCGATCCGGTTCAAATAATCAAAGCTTAATATCCAAGCATCAATTCTGTTATATAATTTGAAAATCTGTTAGAGCTTCTAGAAGTTCCCGCCAAGTGATTTCATCTTCGGATGCTCACATGGGGTGGAATATGCCTTCGCTTCGTGCTTAGAATCTTCTGGAATGTCCCTAGGTTTTTAATTGCATTGGGACGCATGCAAAAGATTACTGAATTACCTTGAAGAAGCTTAGAATCTCCGTAATACCATTTCGCATAGTTTAGGAACTTTTCGCAAGGTAATCGCGGACTCAAGCTCTTTTTGCAAGGAGTTCTCTTTCTGAATAGGTCAATCATCCTTCAAGAGTTCAGTGTTTCAAAACTAAGTTCGAGCTTTTAGTTCTTTTTGCAAAGTCCGTGTTCTTTTGAAATGTTCGATTCTTTCAAAAGCACTCAGAGTGCATTTTCGCTCGAATTGCTCCACGCTTCTTTCTCCGGTTCGAGACTGTGTCTTGCCTCTTCAAATGTGCATTTTGGACAAACTAGTGAGGTTGTCCTTCTTTCTTCCTTTGGATCGACATGGATTATCATCTTTTGGCACTTTTTAGGCTGCTTTCATGGTTAAGCTCTGCTCTTTTATTGTTAGTCAGAACATAAGCACTTAAAACACTTATTTAGTTCTCTCAAGGGTCTATCAAGGCCCAGGTTAAAGGGTGGAAAATGGTATTTTCTAGTTCTCAACAACCTCCTGCAGATGACTTGCTCATCGAGGAGGACTCAACCATGGACCCACCTGAAGCCCCTCACACAGAGCCTACTGATCCGGTTCCCCCATCATCATAGAGAGAGCCAGAAGCCAGCTTTGCTCCCGGCTTGAAGAGTTAGAGGAACCCAGCTCCTCCTACCTAGTCTCACAGGGGACTGTGAAAGAGGTGTCCAAGGATGGGACCTCTTGTGATTTGGTTGTGCTCCGCGAGGGTCCACTTAACCTCGTGGTGTCCGACCCCTCGACCTGGGCCATTATGCCTTTCCAGGGATAACCTACTCGGTCCCGGGTGGTGGTGGATGCTACTCTTGTCCATGCTTTGGGAGTGTATACTAATGCACTCGAAGAAGATCTCTCTAGATCCAATGCTACTTTAGCCGCTGAGAGATCAATGACAGTTTCTCTTCGGGAGAATTGGCTTACATTGAAAAGGGATCATGAGGAAGTTACGCTCAAATTGTAATATGAGGAATATTACCGCAGAGGGATGCTAGATCTTTTGTGGAGGCTGCCTTGAAGCATGCTAGGGATTGTATTCAATGGGAGAAAGAGATGAACATCTTGCATAACCAACTGTCTCCCATTGTTCTCGATACCAATGATGATGACTTAGGTGGTTCCACCCTTCTCTCTCATAAGAAGGATGTCCCCTTGCAGCCACCTCCCCCCTCGTCATTTACCCAAAAGCGGACAAAGCGTTAAGTGAATTTATTTGTGGTGTGTGAACCAATTAGATATATTCTACACTTGTCTTCTTATTGTGTATATTGGATACTTTTGTTTTTGTGTAATGAGGACATGACATGTAATATCCCTGTGACAGCCCGGATTTCAGCACCCCGAAACCCGTGCCATCAGCACGATCATCTTGACCGTGCCCCTTAGCTAAGCACGGAACATTGGCATATCAAGCATAAAATGAATTAGTAAATGAAATTGCAGAATTTAAATCTATATAAAAGCCTTTCTACAAAGACAGTTCTACCCTCATGCCTCTGCATGAATGGAGAACCGATCCGAACCATCGATGATAGCCATCATCATGGATGGTTCGCCCCAAAAGAATAATCCCAATATATATATACACATTGTTTAACCAAAAACAAGGCTTGACATACCAAGCCGTACAAATCCCTCACAAAAAGCCCTCAAAGCGGCACAACGGAGTCCTCTAGAAGAAGTCCTCCGAAGGTGGCTCCAACTCCTCGCCGGCCGCAAGGTCCGACTCGGCCGGGTCGCCTCCCCAAGCCTCCTGCTGCTAGTAGTGAACTCACATGATAGTCTAGGGTGAGCTACATCCTAGCTCAATAGGGAACAAAATACAATTGAACATATAAATTATCACTCACATGTATTCTATGATATGCCATGCATGATGTGTCTATGCGCTATTGATGAAATGCTTAAAAGCATTTCATTTTACTGGTAGTTTACTCATGTCTTTTATTTACTCATGAATGATGCTGAGAAGGCCTAAAGCAAAACTTAAACTTTCAACTTAAGTAATCCCCGAGCAATATAGCATTGAGCCCCGACGATATACCCATCATCGTCATCTATATAGACAGTTTTAAACGTATTCCCTGGGAATACAAATAGTACCCAAGCCCCTTTCCCCTGGGGATTGGTGGCGGGGTTTCACTTGTCTCAATCAACACCCCTGGGGTGTGCTTACTATGTACGGATAAGCCTCCGTGACTGCCTATTTGCCATTGCCGACGGGTCACGGATATCCCGCGGTCGGTGGATATCCCGCCACGTCGGTGGGGTACCCTATCAAACCTCAAATAACAAAAATATCGGTGCCTTACATATAGTTATTCACCGTGTAAGTGTGCTATCTTATATCAGTTAGGCCCTATCAAACATGATTCAATCTTGGATACATCCCTGGAATGTATCCATTCACTTGCATCACACCTGATGTTCTTTTCTCTTTACTTCTTCATCCCCTGGGGATGGTTCATTATAGTTACTCTTATGAATGTCACATACACACACTTCTCACAATTCTTAAGTAATAAAACATTTTAAATTGAATTCTATATCACTACATACATGCTCTTATAAAATAAAGTACATGTTCAAGGTGTTCCCTACCTCAAGTCTCTGTTTGATCAATGCATCAAGGTCCCACGTGGCTCCTTGAGCACTTGCTCACACATCATAACATGTGAAACACATCACTAAGGATGCAATAAAGGAGTTCCAAGACCCCCCAAGAGTCTTACAGTCAAACTCAAAAGTCAACAAAAATTAGCCCAGTCGATTAATCGAACTCCAAAATCGATTAATCGAATCTGATTCGATTAATCGATTTCCAAAATCGATTAATCGAAAGTCATATCGATTAATCGATTCTCAAATCGATTAATCGAGATTCCCATTCGATTAATCGAAACCCAATTCGATTAATCGAAATTCTCCACTCTATCCTGTCGATTCTCAATTCAAGTAATCAAATTTCCAAAATCGATTAATCAATCCCAAATCGATTAATCGATCCCAAATCGATTAATCGAAATTTGAAATCGATTAATCGAAATCCCATTTCGATTAGTCGATTTTCCCCAAGCCATTTCCTCCAACCCCTGGGGTCCACTGGAGGTCCTCAGTCGATTAATCGATATGCAAATCGATTAATCGAAATCCAAAGTCGATTAATCGAAACTCAGTTCGATTAATCGAACTCGGGTTCCTTGACTTTTCAACTTCTTGGCCAATTTCGATTAATCAAATCTCAATTTCGATTAATCGAAATTGCCAGATTCAGCCCCTTCTGAGCTGTTCTTCCCAACCTTTTTCTACTCTTTTTCCTCTAATTTTTCTAAACCATTATCCTACAATTTAAACCATTTTTAACTACAAAGTAACCTCTACAACCTATGCATTTTATTCACAAAAATTTACCTTTAATCAATCTCAAATTGATTTCAAATCCATGGTTGGAAAGGCTAGGGTTCCAGCTTTGGCTTGAACGGATTCTCCTCGCTAAATCGGCCTCTTTAATGATAGAATCCCCCTTCCAATCCCTCACAATAACTCCTTTCTTAATCACCCTCTTTACTCCTCTCTCTCTCTTCTTTACTTCTCTCTCAACAACCAATACTATTGATTTTAGGGTTATTAAACCCTTTTATCTCTTTCCTCACTGGTGTGTTGAGCACATACACCGCTATAGGTGTATGCGACTTCACATTCCCATCACACACCACATAAACACTCAACCCATCACATCTCATCCGTTCATCAAACTCTATGCTAACCCTTGATCTCCTAATTGGTCAAACTTGTGACTAATCGGGCACGGATCCCAAGGTCATAGTTTAGCGTGATTTTTCGGGCTATTACATCCTCCGCACCTTGGGAATTTTCGTCCTCAAAAATAACCCAAGGTTCGTCGGTCTGGGTCTCTCCCCCCCCCCCTCACACTCTCAGGTGAGGTGGTCCAGTTGACTCAGACGCATTTAGGTATTCACAAACACAAGCATAGAAGTAATTTAACAAAATGAACAATTTACACAAAATTCGATTTGTATTTATAATTTGAAAGTTTACAAGGTGCCACATGAGTTGGCGTACAAAAATAATCTACAGCTATACAAAAACTCAAATCAATACATAAGAGCGTCCCTCGCCAGTTGGTGTGTGATCTGGTTCTGGCGGGTCAAGGGTCATGGGACGGCTGGGTCAGGCTGGGTAGTCGGGTAGGTCAGGGTCACAAGGCCCCTGTCAAGTGAGCGTGAGGTAGATGTGGAAGGAGCCACCTCAGAGTGGGGGGATGGAAGACGGTCCTCGTGGAAGGCAGGCGTCTGGCCGTCCACCTCCTCCCGGGCGAGGTAGCGCGAGTCGGTAGGGATAGATGTGGGCGAGGGGTGTGAAAGAGAAGGAAGTCCATCCTCCTGATTCATCCTCTCATTGTTGGCCTCCATGCGGCCAACACCTCGATGGTAGGACCATGAAGGGTGCCACCGCTGTAGGATGAGGTGGGTGTCGCGGGTGCGGAGTGGGGGTGTGGTGCTCTGGTGAGGCTGTGTGAGAGGAACCTTCCACCGATGGCTCAAGGATTGGGGTGTGCCTCACCCACGGTGGGGTCCCGCCGAGGTGGTGGTGGGGGTGGCGGTGCTACCGCCGCCGTCAGCCACTGGAGCGGAGGACCCGAGCCGGGTAGGGTCCGCTTAGAAGATTGTAGCCACGGTCCATGAAGACATGGAGAATGTCTTCACACAGTCCGTAGCCCTCTCCTCATGAGGAGAGACGGCGTAGGTTAGATCGTTGGAGTAGCACTCCAACATGCTCGATATAAGGCGAGCGTAGGGCATCTTCTCCTTGGGCTGGAGGTTGCCCTTCATCAATTTGCCCTTTATGTATCTCATCCCCTCAAGGATGAGCATGGTGGCATCAAACCACCGGCCACAGAAGGCCGAGTAAAGTGCTTGTTGCACCTTTTCCACGCGCTTCGTGTCGTGGCGCATCGGGTATAGGTTGCACTTGACCACTGAGTCAAGCATCCACATATAGTGGGGAAGGTCAACCCACTTGATGGAGCATCCCAACCCCTTCTTACCATTGGTCATGCGGGTCATGACCTCCTCGAATCGAGGGTCCTCCTCGAAGGGTGGAAACAGGGTGGTCTCAGGTGAAAAATCGAGGTAGCACTCAAGCACCTCGTGAATGTGGCGACGTGTGATCGTGTAGTCTCGACCCTCTATAGTGGTCTTGATCACATCGTCGGTCGGGCCGTCCACGAGCCCTTGGTAGAACAATCTCACCAATCTAGGGTAGTAAGAACCCCGGATTGGTTTGAGAAGGTTGTCGAGACTGGCATTGGTGAGGTAATTTCGAGCCCATTTGGTCTCGCCCGGTACATCGGGATTTGTGAAGAGGGTAGGGTCGATAATGTATTCAACCTCAAAGGTCTTTGCGCCCCACCAATCATTTGGTTGCACCATGTTAGTGGGTGGTGGGGGCATGGGGGTGGACTCGCGGGAAGACTCGCGCGAGGATGTGCTCGTCGAACCGGAGGTGGTCTCCGATGCCGACGGTGATGGAGTCCTCACCGGCGATGGGGTAGGTGGTGGTGGCGCGGCGTTCTTACGCCGGATCGGGAGCTTAGAGGTTGCCTTCTTCGAAGACAACCGGGTTTTGGGTAGCATTTTTAAGAAAAATAACAAAATCTAGGGCTTACCTAGCTCAAATTGAAGGAAAAGATACAAATCTAGGGTTTACCTTAGGTTTCGATGCGAAAATAAACGATCTCGGTCGGAAATCGACGAAGAATGCGCAAAACCCTAGCTCGGATGGATGGCCGGAGAGGAAGAAGAAAGGGCGCTCGAAAACCTCAAGGTGTAAATGATTCGAATGGGAAGAAAAATCCCCCAACTTATATATATAGGCCCTGGCTCGATTGATCAAAATTTAGAATCGATTAATCGAGATTCAAAACTAGGTTAAGCCGTGAAAAATCGATTAATCGATTTCCCAAATCGATCAATCGAAAGTCAAGTTCGATTAATCGAAACCATTTCGATTAATCGAAATCGTATCCGTTTAAAAATTTAAGTTTTAGAGCTCACTGGCGCGAGCTAGTCGATTAATCGAAATCCATTTCGATTAATCGAAATCCATTTCGATTAATCGAAATTTCAAAATCGATTAATCAAAATTCACTTCGATTAATCGAAATCGTGCAGTAACTTCCAAAATTTTTAGGATTCTTTAAGTTATTCGATTAATCGAACTATGGTTCAATTAATCGAAATTCCAAATCGATTAATCGAATTCCACTTCGATTAATCAAAATCGTTCCTCTGACTTCACTTTTCTTCCAAGTTCCTTTAGTAATTCGATTAATTGAACTTCCAGTTCGATTAATCGAAATCTCAAATCGATTAATCGAAACCTCCTCGATTAATCGAATTTTCATCATTTCCTTCCTAATTCCTTCTAACATTCCCAGTTCATTCGATTAATCGAAAATGTGGTTCGATTAATCGAATATCCAGTTCGATTAATCGAATTCCCAAAATTGATCAATCGATCCCAAATCGATTAATCGAAATTATAAATCGATCAATCGAAATTGCATTCTATGTCTGTTCTAACTCTCATTCCAATTTCCAGTCACTGGCAGATGCCAGTCGACTAATCGAACAAAATCGATTAATCGAAATTCCAAATCGATTAATCGATTTGAAATTCGATTAATCGGTTTTGCCCAATTTCTACAGATTTTCAAGTTCTTTGGTTCTTTGATTTCCTTTGGTAGTTTATGACATCAAGTGGTTCATAGTTCCATAGAAATGCATACACTTGGTCATGTACATACTAAATATGTTCCTTAAAGCATACTTTGATCAAAATTTTCCATTGAATTACAAGTATCGTGGAGATTCCACAAACATGTTTGTGGTTTACATTGGATTTTCACGTCGTTGGAAACAAGACTGAATATTGTTCTTTCACATCGGCCTCTCGTTCCCAAGTAGCCTCTTCTTTTGGGTGATTGTTCCACCGAACAAGCACTAAGGGAATGACTTTAGTGCGCAGTACCTGTTCCTTTCGATCCAAGATTTCCATTGGGTCCTCTATCATGCTCATGTCCTCACACACCTCCATAGGTTGTTTTCCTAACACATGAGATGGATCATTCACATACTTTCTGAGCATCGATATGTGGAAAACGTTATGTACCCGATCAAACAGTGGTGGTAAGCCAATGCGATATGCAACTTCACCTACGCGTCCCAAAATTTCAAATGGTCCAACATAACGTGGGCTTAATTTCCCTCTCTTGCCAAATCTCATTACGCCCTTCATAGGTGACACTTTCACAAACACGTGCTCACCCGTAATTTTTATTCGGTCTACTCCGCCTCGACTTCAGTCTTTCTCTGATGATTCGAACGACAGTGGCGTTGTCTTCAAGTAGTTTTAGCCCTAAAACAAATTTCTCACCAGTTTCTTCCCAATTGAGGGGTGATTTGCATCGTCGTCCATACAGAGCTTCATACGGTGCCATGCCAATGATCGTTTGGAAACTGTTGTTGTATGCGAATTCAAGCAACGGTAGATGCTCATCCCAGTATCCTTGCATATCTAGCATGCACGCTCTGAGCATGTCTTCTATCACTTGATTCACTCGCTCTGTCTACCCATCAGTTTGAGGATGGAAAGCTGAACTAAAGTCTAGTCGTGTTCCCATTCCTTCTTGAAATTTCGTCCAAAATTTGGATGTATATAGTGGATCACGATCTGAAACTATGCTGCTTGGAATCCCGTGTAATCTTACAATCTCCTTCATGTATAAGTTTGCCAGTCTTCCTGTCGTATACGTAGTATTGTACGGCAAAAAGTGCGCTGATTAAGTTAATCGGTCTACGACGACCTAAATGGCATTGTGCTTCTTGGCAGTACGGGGCAATCCAATAATGAAATCCATCGAGATTGATTCCCATTTCCATTCTGAGATTGGTAAAGGCTGCATTAGTCCCGCAGGATGTCTATGATCAATCTTCACTTGCTGACAAGTTAAACACCGTGACACGTATTCGTCCACGTCTTGCTTCAGTCCTCTCCACCAGTAGTTCTTTTTCAAGTCTTGGTACATTTTGGTTCTACCAGGGTGGATAGCATAATTTTACTTATGGGCCTCATCAAGAATGGTTCGTCTTAGATTGGCATTGTCCAGAATGCATTGACGGCCCTTAAACAATAAATAACCATCTTCTTTAACTGAGAAGTTCGACCTGATGCCTTCACTCACGTCTTGATGAATCTTTGTTAATGCTGGATCTTTCATCTGTAAATCATGGATGTGCTCAAATATCACTGGCTTTACCGATATATTAGCCAAAAAGGATCCGTTAGCTTTTGACTCAATGTTAGCATCGTAGAGTGCCAGATCTTCTAATAATTTCCATCGGTGCATACCCAAAACCAAACAAGCTAACTGAGCTGAACCCTTCCGACTCAATGCATCGGCTACTACATTCGCCTTGCCTGGATGGTATTGTATGGAGCAATCATAATCCTTGAGGAATTCCATCCATCTGCGTTGTCTCATGTTGAGCTCTTTTTGTGTAAACAAGTATCGGAGGCTCTTATGATCGGTGAAAATCTCAAAAGTCTCACCATACAAGTAATGTCTCCAAATTTTCAGCGCAAAAATGACTGCTGCTAGTTCTAAGTCATGAGTCGAATAATTTTTCTCGTGTTCTTTTAGTTGTTTCGATCCATAAGCTATCACCTTCTTGTGTTGGTTGAGTACACAACCAAGGCCATTGTATGACGCGTCGTTGTACACGCCGTATCCTCCACTGCCTGAAGGAATCGCTAACACTGGAGCAGAAGTGAGTCTTGTTTTGAGTTCTTGAAAACTCTTCCCGCATGCCTCACTCCACTCAAATCTTGAATCTTTTCGTATCAGCTTTGTGAGAGGTCCCGATATCTTTGAAAACCCCTCGACAAAACGTCGATAGTAGCCTGCTAAGTCCAGAAAACTTCGGACATCGGTTACTGTCTTTGGCTGCTCCCATTTAGCCACTGCTTCTATCTTTGCTGGATCTACAGTGACACCATGCTTTAAGACGACATGTCCCAAAAAGCTAACCTCTTCCAACCAAAACTCACATTTGCTGAGTTTGGCATACAATTGGTGTTCACGTAGCGTCTGTAGAGCAATCCTCAAATGTTCTTCGTGTTCCGTCTTGGATTTGGAGTATATCAATATATCATCAACAAACACTACGACGCAGGAGTCCAAGTGTGGTTTAAACACTCGGTTCATCAGATCCATAAATGACGCCGGAGCATTCGTCAACCCAAACGGCATCACAAGGAATTCATAGTGTCCATACCGTGTCCGGAAAGCTATCTTCTGGATGTCCTCTTCCTTGACTCGCAACTGATGATACCTAGATCTCAGGTCGAGCTTGGAAAAATACCTTGCTCCTTGCAGTTGGTCGAATAGATCGTCAATTCTAGGCAAAGGGTAGCTGTTCTTCACAGTGAGTTTGTTCAATTGTCGATAGTCAATGCATAGCTGCATTGACCCATCTTTCTTCTTGACAAACAAGACCGGTGCTCCCCATGGAGACACGCTCGGTCTAACAAACCCCTTGTCCATCAGCTCTTGTAGTTGTTCCTTCAACTCTTTTAACTCAGCAGGAGCCATTCTATAAGGCGCTTTCGAAATAGGCTCTGTTCTCGATGCTAAGTCAATGGCAAATTCCACTTCTCTCTCTGGAGGTAATCCAGGCAATTCTTCTAGAAACACGTCGGCGAAGTCTCGCACAACTGCTATCTCAAAAATGACATTCTTTTCTTCCTTGTCCTCCTTTAAGAAAGCTAAGTATCCACTGCAACCTTTTCTGATTATTTTCTCGGCCCTTACTGCTGAGATCAGTGGCACAGATGACGACCTCACTCCTTGGAACCGAAATGATCTTCTTGTGTTGGGTCTAAAAATGACTACCTTGTTCTTGTAATCGACGGTTGCACAATGCTGCGCCAACCAATCCATGCCAAGGATCACATCAAACCCTTGCATGTCTAACAGTATCAACTTCGCTTCCAATTCATGCACCTCTAGGTCTCGAACTGCTATGATGATGGACTTGCAAGCTAACTCCTTGTCTACTAACTCTCCAGTCGGAATAGACACAGATAGGACAAAGTCCAACGCCTCTGGAACAATCTTCATCTTCTTGGCGAAACGTGGAGTGACGAATGAGTGGGTAGACCCTGGGTCTATCAACACTCGAGCGTCATATCCAACGAAGCATCCTTTTTCATATATAGTTAAAGTACCTATAGTATACATACATGCATACAATAATCTACACATCAAAATATACCCTTAATTCACATATAGATTTTTGTATTGAGAAAAGAATCTATACTATTCCGAATGCATGCACCTTCTCTATCTAAAACCTTATTGAAACGGAAATTTTTTTAATTTAAAAGAGTCTCACCTTGGATGACGTCATGCACATTCCCTGCTTCCTGAGCAGTGACTGCATAAGCTCTTCCCCGAACGATCGATTTCCTTGCTTGAATGGGTCGTGGTGCTGCAACTGAAACCGTCTTGCTTTTATCCATCTCGGGGCAATCCTTGATCAAGTGGCCCACCTTGCCACATCGAAAACAACCCCTAGTTCCCACTCTACAATCCACGGTCCTATGAGGCTTGCCACACTTTGCGCAAGTCTCCCGAGGTGCGGAAGAAACAGTACAAGAACCCTGTGTGATAGTGGTGCCAGTAGACATGGCAGGGTTCTCATAGCGTAAAGGTCTCCCCGACGCAAGTAGTGGAAACCTCTGTTGGTGTTGTTACAGCGTCGGCCTTTCGAAACCTCCCTAAAACTGTGGTCTCTGATTCTGGGCCACGAACCTCGGCTTTTTGTTCACCGGTTCATAGGTCCCCGTCCTTCCTTGTTCATTTCCTCCTCTCTGTTGCTCCCTCTGTCTATACCTATTTGTATTTTCTTCTTCCACAACCAGTGCCTTACTCATGACCTCTTCATAGGTCCTCAACTGGAATGGAGCTACTCCTCCCCTAACCTCAGGCTTCAAACCTTGCTGAAACCTCTTGGACTTCATCACATCGGTAGCGACGTAATCTAGAGCAAAACGGGCAAGTCGTAAAAACTCCACCCCATACTCTCTCACTGTCATTCTCCCTTGCACTAACTGTAGGAATTGTATCTCAAGTTGGTTCCTCACCACTTCTGGAAAATATTGTTTGTTGAACTCCTCAACAAACTCCTCCCAAGTCCAAGGCAACTCTGGGGTCTCCTGAGCCCCAGCCTCCCCATCCAACATATAAGCTGCCCATCTTACACTCTCATCTTCCGTGCACGTCAGCACGCTAAACACTTTCTCCATCTCCATAAGCCAGTTCTCAGCGGCCATGGTGTCTGCCTGCCCAGAAAATGAAGGAGGTCTCATCCTCCTAAACTCTGTAAATGATGAGGGTACAGGCAGCGCAGGTCCTACAGGTGGTGTAGGTGGCTGCTGTTCTCTTGATGCATGAGCTGCAAAGGATGCAGCTTGTTGTGCCATGGCAGCTGCCATCGTCTCCATAGTGTGCATCATCCTTTATCTCTCTTCTCGATCTTCTTGTCTTTCTCTCACTCTCTCTTGTTCTCTCAGATCTTGATCCTTATGATCTCGATCCTCTTCCCCATGCTGTCTACTACTACTGCCCCCTGGGGCCTCAGTACCTCCTAAAGGCACTCTATTTGTAGGAGAGATGTAATCATTTCCACTACGTAAACTCCTCTGTTGGCCTCCCCTTGGTCGGCCTCTTCCTCTAGATGACATTTTGCGGCTGCATTTGAAACGAAAATTTCGTTAGCAGAAGCCCCTATGTTCTGACCAAAAGAACACTTGTCAGAATTGTTAAAAGAAATAGCTTTGATACCAACTGTGACAGTCCGGATTTCGGCACCCCGAAACCCGTGCCATCAGCACGATCATCTTGACCGTGCCCCTTAGCTAAGCACGGAACATTGGCATATCAAGCATAAAATGAATTAGTAAATGAAATTGCGGAATTTAAATCTATATAAAAGCCTTTCTCAAAACACAGTTCTACCCTCATGCCTCTGCATGAATGGAGAACCGATCCGAACCATCGATGATAGCCATCATCATGGATGGTTCTCCCCAAAAGAATAATCCCAATATATATATACACATTGTTTAACCAACAACAAGGCTTGACATACCAAGCTGTACAAATCCCTCACAAAAAGCCCTCAAAGCGGCACAACGGAGTCCTCTAGAAGAAGTCCTCCGGAGGTGGCTCCAACTCCTCGCCGGCCGCAAGGTCCGACTCACCGGGGTCAGCGTCTCCTGAAGCCTCGTTAGCTGCTAGTAGTGGACCTGCGACGTATAGTCTATAGGGTGAGCTACATCCTAGCTCAATAGGGAACAAAATACAATTGAACATATAAATTATCACTCACATGTATTCTATGATATGCCATGCATGATGTGTCTATGCAGTTGCTGATGAAAACAGTTAAAAGCATTTCATTTTACTGGTAGTTTACTCATGTCTTTTATTTACTCATGAATGATGCTGAGAAGGCCTAAAGCAAAACTTAAACTTTCAACTTAAGTAATCCCCGAGCAATATAGCATCGAGCCCCGATGAGATACCCATCATCGTCATCTATATAGACAGTTTTAAACGTATTCCCTGAGAATACAAATAGTACCCAAGCCCCTTTCCCCTGCAGATTGGTGGCGGGGTTTCACTTGTCTCAATCAACACCCCTGGGGTGTGCTTACTATGGACGGATAAGCCTCCGCACTGGCCTACGGTTTCGTCGCTGTATCGGTCACGGATATCCTACCGTGTCAGTCGTGAATATCCCGCCACGTCGGTGGGGTACCCTATCAAACCTCAAATAACAAAAATATCGGTGCCTTACATATAGTTATTCACCGTGTAAGTGTGCTATCTTTTATCAGTTAGGCCCTATCAAACATGATTCAATCTTGGATACATCCCTGGAATGTATCCATTCACTTGCATCACACCTAATGTTCTTTTCTCTTTACTTCTTCATCCCCTAGGGATGGTTCATTATAGTTACTCTTATGAATGTCACAGACACACACTTCTCACAATTCTTAAGCAATAAAACATTTTAAATTGAATTCTATATCACCACATACATGCTCTTGTAAAATAAAGTACATGTTCAAGGTGTTCCCTACCTCAAGTCTCTGTTTGATCAACGCATCAAGGTCCCACGTGGCTCCTTGTGCACTTGCTCACACGTACCACCTATGGTACCACATAACATGTGAAACACATCACTAAGGATGCAATAAAGGAGTTCCAAGACCCCCCAAGAGTCTTAAAGTCAAACTCAAAAGTCAACAAAAATTAGCCCAGTCGATTAATCGAACTCCAAAATCGATTAATCGAATCTGATTCGATTAATCGATTTCCAAAATCGATTAATCAAAGTCAATATTGATTAATTGATTCTCAAATCGATTAATCGAGATTCCCATTCGATTAATCGAAACCCAATTCGATTAATCAAAATTCTCCACTCTATCCTGTCGATTCTCAATTCGAGTAATCGAATTTCCAAAATCAATTAATCGATCCCAAATCGATTAATCGAAATTCGAAATCGATTAATCGAAATCCCATTTCGATTAGTCGATTTTCCCCAAGCCATTTCCTCCAGCCCCTGGGGTCCACTGGAGGTCCTCAGTCGATTAATTGATATACAAATCGATTAATCAACTAAAGTCGACATCAAACTCGTCGATTAATCGAACTCGGGTTCCTTGACTTTTCAACTTCTTGGCTAATTTTGATTAATCAAATCTCAATTTTGATTAATCGAAATTGCCAGATTCAGCCCCTTCTGAGCTGTTCTTCCCAACCTTTTTCTACTCTTTTTCCTCTAATTTTTCTAAACCATTATCCTACAATTTAAACCATTTTTAACTACAAATTAACCTCTACAACCTATGCATTTTATTCACAAAAATTTACCTTTAATCAATCTCAAATTGATTTCAAATCCATGGTTGGAAAGGCTAGGGTTCCAGCTTTGGCTTGAACAGATTCTCCTCGCTAAATCGGCCTCTTTAATGATAGAATCCCCCTTCCAATCCCTCACAATAACTCCTTGCTTAATCACCCTCTTTACTCCTCTCTCTCTCTCTTCTTTACTTCTCTCTCAACAACCAATACTATTGATTTTAGGGTTATTAAACCCTTTTATCTCTTTCCTCACTGGTGTGTTGAGCACATACACCGCTATAGGTGTATGCGACTTCACATTCCCATCACACACCACATAAACACTCAACCCATCACATCTCATCCGTTCATCACACTCTATGCTAACCCTTGATCTCCTAATTGGTCAAACTTGTGACCAATCAGGCACGGATCCCGAGGTCATAGTTTAGCGTGATTTTTCGGGCTATTATAACCCCGATATTTTTGAATCCGAGTTTGATTGATTTCGTGCACAAGTCTGGCACGGTGACCAATGTCGCCATGGTTTTATTTAATAATAAGTCATTAAATAATATTTGGTTAGCTTTGTGTGGAAGGATTAGAGTTCAGAGTGTGATTGGGCAGTTAGTGTGAAAGCCGTGCACCGACTTGCAGTGTGCCGCTCAACAACAAAACCCAACCTTAAGATAAGAAGATAGAAACTGTAACTAAATATCCTTGATATTTAGTTAGTTTTTCATTCGGTTATAAGAGAGAGGAGGTTGGTTGCTTAATGGCTAAGCTTTGCCATTTGAAATTTTTGTAGAGAGAGAAAGGGAGTTAGAGTTGAGAGAACCGACCCAACCTATTTGAGCATCGTCACCTTTGAAACCCTTGCGGTATTTCGATTGTGCAATCACCTACAAGCTCTGCACACTCCGTACCTTTTGCAACGCTTGTGACGCTGATCATCTCACAATCTTCGTTTGTGTTTTGAAGAGATGGAGATCAATCGTTGAAGAAATCCGATGATTTTGCTTCAAAACCCTCTTCGGCATTATTTCTTAAAGCTGTGGGATTAATCGGTAAAAAATGTTAGTTTTTCTTTTGATTTTAATGGTTTAGATTGTAGAATAAATCTTGTTTTAGTTTAGTGTATGTGTGCGTGCAAAAATAAAGCGAATCCGACAAGATTTGAGGGGAAAAATAGACCAAGGAAGCAACATGAAGGGTTCTAAACCTGAGAAATTCGAGGGTCAAATTTCAATTCGTGGGTCGAATTTGGGTTTTTAAGCCTGATGCATTTTTGGGAAATTCGAGGGTCGAATTTGGTTTGATGTGCCAACACTGCTTTGGTATTTCAGTCATAACTTTTTATCCTGAACTCAGATTGATGCGATTTTTGAGGTGTTGGAAAGAAGACAACGAGCCCTATAACTTTTATAAAAAATTTATGAATCAAATGTTATAAAGGTCAAAAATTAGTGTGAAGTAGGGATAAGTTTTCACATGAGTCAACGTTACCTTAAACTTGCCTGTTTCGCCTAGCTGTGAGAAAATTTTAGAAACTTTGGCTTATATGATAATTAGTCGGTAACATGTGTATACATGAATGTTTGTAATATAGATTAAAGATTGGAGATCGTTGAGTGTGCTTTTACTTTGCCTCTGATATGCTCGACTCTAAACTAAGGTAGGAAAAATTTGGTATCATGTGCATTATTTCATAAACATGTGTGTTATGTTATGATACGTTCTTCGATCCGATTATGTGATTTCCGTTTATAATTTTAAAGAAATGAGGCATGTGTTTATGTATGACTTGGAAACATGTGAGACTTATGGAATCTTCGAGATTCATGTGATATGTGTATAAGAGACTTTCACACTTTGTTCCGACTTCTGATGTAAATTATAATTATCACTTCACACGGCGATAAGCTATATGTATGCACTTTTGGATTTAAGGTAATGTGAATACCCGACCGACGCGGCGGTATAACCATGACTGACGCGGCAGAATATCCGTGACCGGTACTGCTGCCAATCCGTACACCCTTTGTGATATGTGCTTTGTGATTCCTACGGTATAACGGTAATTATGTTCGGCCAAGTGTCCAACTCTACGGGACCTTGGATTTATGTGCAAATGACTCATGTGAGTGACGATGGTGGGTATTCCATCGGGGGCTTGAGGCTATAGTTCCTCATTCTAGTACTTTAAGTAAACACTTTTAAGTTTTTCTTCTTTCTTATGTCGGAATAGAAATGTGAGCATGTTCATGATTCCATTAGCATTGTATATGTATGTTAAGGTTATGAAATCACCTCTCTGCATGTGTTCAAAACAACTTTGTGTACATTATGCCATAAGATATGTGTTTGATGTTATGATAAGCATGTTATTAGTTTTTTTTCCTACTGAGCTTGGATGAAGCTCATACCCCGACTATACGTCACAGGTGCTGACACTGCCTTAGGATCTGACGATCTTGATTTGGAGAACTCTGACTACATTGCTGAGGAGGAGTTGGAGACCCCAGCAGAGGAGTTCCTTCCTTGATCGAGATTGGTCATTTTGATACTTTTGGATTAGAATCTTTTTGAATATTGGGCCCTAGGCCATTGTTTTATCTCTTTGGATATCACTTGAGGAACCATCATTAGGAACCATTGTTTAGGTGTTTGGATTGGCCATCACTGGTGGTTCTTTCTGGTTCCTCTTGGTGATATTTTTTGTTAAATCTTTTAAGCTTTTGTTCTTATTTTATTAGCTTTACTTCTGTTTAGATCTATGCTTATGCTGCCGGCTTCTGTTGTTATGGCTTATTGAGAAATCAATAAGTTGATGAACCGGCCTTTCCTATACCTTAGGGATTGGAAAAGTCGGGTCGTCACATGGCACCACTTAGGTTTGGGGGTGTATTGTATCCAACGGTGTGGGTCATGATCTTGAATGTCTTCCATCATATACTGAATCATTGTTTTATATGTACCCTTAAAACCTTTACTTTAAAACCATCAAAAAATTATTTTGCCATAATTTTCGAGATATAATAAAAGATGCATGAAAATTTTAATTTTTAGACATCCATGCCATGGCAAAGCTGCGGTTGTTTAGGATAGTCAGTCCCAATACATTTAAGGATTGGTCTGAATTCCATGCTTAGAAAATTTTTACACCATTTTCCATACTTAAGCCTAGAAATCAAAGGATTAGTTCAAATCTGAATTTTTAGGATTCCAAGAATTGACTAAAACCAGTGAGCTTTAGAACCTTTGTCCGTCGTCTTTGATGAGTGCTAAATAAACTCAGAGTATCCTTAAAATGCTCGCTAAATTGTGTAAATCTCATATGTTTTACTTTGGTTTGTTGATCATGCATCGTTCATATTATTGTACTAGAAATCATTGTGCCTGAATTCAAAACAAATAGACATCATTATCACCAAGAAAGGAGATGATTAAAGGACATCTATTAGCTCGTTTGTGCCCAAAATGCCCTACCTTATACTTATTTACCTTTTGCACCACTTTGAGCGTCATAAAAATTGTTGTCTTTATATGTTCTTATTAACCCTCATTAACCATACCCCACACCTATGCTAAAATGTAAGGCCCTACCCTTTAATCTCTGAGAATTTGGGAAAGAAGGATGAGAGCAAAGAAATGTGTATGGGAGAAGGAAATGTGCTTACTAGCATATGGTAGAATTGAAAAGAAGAAAAGGGGGGAGAAAAAGAAAAGAAATATATAAAAATGAGGTGGTGATTAAAAGAGAAAATGAAAAGAGGAGGAATGAAAAGAAGGCAGAATTGAGAAAAGAAAACAAAGAGAAAAATCTAAAAAAGCAAAGAGCAAAAATAGAAAATCAAATAGAGTTTCTTTTCCAATTTCTCAGAGATGCTTGAATCCCAACTTCCCCTTCTTTCTTGAGACTTCACCTGAGCCCCATTACAACCTGGTAAAAAGACCTTTTTGATCTGATCTCAGGTGGTAAATGCCTTGTGGAGGGTAATGATATAATGACTATGGTACATAGTATAACATGCATGGGAAACAAACATCATTCTTCTATGAGGTTACTATTAGATTTCTTTGATGCACCATCTTTCTTATGTCATGTGAGATCCTTTAAATTGTGTTGGAACTCTATCTCACGTGTGAGCAAAGTGTAGCCCATTCATCAGAGTGACATTGTTGAGAGTGTATGCCTAAAGTGAGAATTGATTCGAGACTTAGGATCCGATGATTCCCGGATTGGATTGATCCAACGATAGAAAGATTTTAGCATCGGCATCTGCACACACAACACTCTGGGTATAGAAGAAAGATTGATCCAAGGATCAAAGCATTGGGCTGATTGGAATAGACAACAGTGGAACTGTCATGGTATCAGTATTTAGAATAAGAATTTGCATGCTGACATGATTATAGGTTTTGATTTTTAATATATATGTTATATGAAAACTAGTTTTGAAAATTCTTTTACCGATGGTTTTGAAACAGTGTTGGAAGTTTGTGGGTGTCTTCCTTGAAAATCCTCAGAAGACAAAACTCCTCCACTAGGGATCACTTGGGGGTTTAAAGGCTTGTTGCATACGCTAAATGCAATCGTGCTCCCTACGAAAGTGGCCTTTACTTTTATATAATAATTTGTACAATGTTAGAATAAATTGCTTTTGTTTTATGGTTTAAATGTTGTCTTTGCTCGAGGACTAGCAAAGTTGAGGTTTGGGGGTGTGATCGGACTCAAATATTATATAATTTATCCCCGAATCTCGGCTTTGTTAGACCTCACCTAACCACTAATATATGCTTTTAGTTGTGTTGTGTTGCAACATGTGTAAAAGCGGGTTAAACGTAAAGAGAGTTAAAAGAGCAAAGTTAGGAAGAAACCCAAGCAAACGGCAAGGATCCAAGGAGGAGCAGCTGAAAGGAGAGCTTCAAATGGTCAATTAGACCGGTCGATATAGCGCAGCAGAAGGGTAAAACAGCTAAAGAGAACAAATACAAAATGGACCGGTCGAAGCGTCAGAATCGACCGGTTAGAACCCTAAAAGGCTTCAGAAGTGGAAAGAGAGACCAGTCAGGATTCAATTGACTGGTCGAAATTGGAAGAGCATATACATTCAGAAGAATTACTCGACCGGTCCAAACTGATTCAACCGGTCTATAGATTCATGAAGTCAAAGCCTCCGGGGGTCATCTTCTACCTGGAAAAGGAAAGCAAGCTCGACCAGTCGGTGCTCCAAACTCGACCAGTCGAAACAAAGTTTCTGAACGAAAAATCAGCTACGCTAGCTGTGGATGAGCTATACCTCCGAGATCTTCTTCAGGAATCTCTTCAACAGGCTAGATAACTCCAAACTGAGTAGATTTCCTTCCAAAATCTTCCTTGGAGGATTTTTAGGATCTAAAGAATCCTTGCCATATGTATTTGTTCTAGGGCCCTATAGTCTATAAATAAGGACCCTAGGGTTTAGCTTGAGGAGACACGCACGCCAGAATCTTTCTAGAGGGCTCTGACGTAAGTTTCAGTAGATTAGGTTAGGAATAGTCCGGAATGGAGAGAGATTGATTGTGATCATTGATTAGAGCCTTATTTAGTGATGAAGAAGGATTGACTCTAAATCGATGCGTCTGTACAGCCTTGGCTAGGGATCTCTTGTAAATTTCATATGAGTATTCAATAAAGTGTTATTTCTTTTGCTATTTTATTCCCTATAATGGTATGATTGTATGTTGGAGGTTCTGAGAGTCATCGAGAATTAGCGATTGTAAAGGTTTATTTCTATTTAACGAAACTTCAGTGGCCTTATAGGGATTGGGGGTTGATTAGGTAGAATACTCAGCGACGAACTAGGCCTTGTAGGGTAGTTTTAGTTGGTTGTGCAACCGTGGGATTTTTTATGATCTCGTCGCGATGATGCGCTCTCTAACAAAAATATAGAGTCGCCACCCGGAGTTTTTAGTGTCCCGGGAAACCTAGATCATTTTTACAAGCACCAAAGTGCCACAAATATGACTCTAAATCCAGTCCACACCAAAGGCTCTTGGGTACACTACAAAAAATGTGTTTATTGGAGATGACTTTTGACCGTCTCCAAAGGTGTCTAAGTCGTCTCCAATAGTATTGGAGACGGCTTCCATGTAGTCTCAAATAGTCCCGTCTCCATTGTCTTTGGAGACCAAATGGAAGCCGTCCCTGATAGTCAAGGTTATTGGAGACGGCATATGGCCGTCTCCAAAGATATGTTAGAGACGTCTCTAATAAGTCATCTAGCCATTTCCAATACCTATTAGAGACAGCTTTAAGCTGTCTCCAATAAGTGACCTCCTATTATTGGAGACGGCTTTTAGCCATCTCCAACTTTTTTTTTTCTTTAAATATATATTTTTTTTAAATATATTTGGCAGTAATTTTTTTATGAAAAATTTTTGGCAGTGGTTTTTTAATGAATTTAAAAAAATATATATATATTTTATTATTTTTTTTAAATTTACGTCGACAATTTTTATGCAATTTTTTTTTTTAAATACTATTTTTTTTTAATATTTTTTTTTAATGCAATTGCTTTAATGCAATTTTTTTTAATGCGTTTTTTAATACTTTTTTTAAGGCAATTTTTTATATTTCGAGAACAAGATAATGGTGTAGACATCATATAATGATACCTCTAGCTACTAAAACAGAAAGAATGCACAATTGAGAGATCCTTCTCTGGATTGAACTCCTTTAATTGATTGGAACCATTTTTATTTTCAAATTATAGAAAAACCATTCATTCTATCAAATTATTTATATATAAGTAAGGCAGCAGTATTATTCACAGCAGGCGGTGGTCAGCAAATAAAAACTCCTTTTGGATATAAAAAGTTGAATATGTGACAATGGCAAGCTGGTGAATCATATCATGTCTGCAAGAAGGTGCAGCCTCGGCGTTGACCTCATAATAGTTTTATCAAGGTGTCTGATCCACTCCAAAAGCCTCCACTGTTTCCACTTCCACTTGAATCAGAAATGGCGAGCCGATGATTACTCATTTTCTATCTCTAGAGCTTTCCTGCTTCTCCTGCAACTGCTAGTTTCTTCAGAACAAGTTATTTCCTGCATGGTAGGGACCATTGAAAACAAAAGAGGATGATAGATAGACTTGAAAACACCTTTCTAAATTTACTAATAACCACAAAAAACACTTCATGAATATATATTGCAAGGAAAAACTAATGAGTAGTGACGATTTCACGCATTAACCTCAACATGACCAATGAGGTATGGGAGAGTTCTCTGTGCAAATAAATGCTTGTTGGAATTTATTGAAGTATCTGCAACAAATAATTTGAAGGAACTATCAGTTTAGACTAGTAATATCATTGAATAGCTGACCCACTGAAGTTGCACCATGCCGTTTTGACGGTTTGCTCCTAACAAGAGCAAGAATTAGTGAAACATGTGAAAAGTTAGGCATTGAAAATCCTAGAGCCTGTGGAAGAATAATGTACTGATAGAAAGAGAAAAGGTAACGAAACTATGAAAAGTGACAACAATATGTAGTATTACTTTGTATATAAGTGTCTGCCTCAGAGTATTTGGTAAATGTTCTTCCGCTCTGCAATGCAAGTAATGAGCAAATCATAAGCACTATCTCGTAAAAGTCAACCTCAAAAGGAATTATTATAGGCCATCAGATCAGATTTCATGCAAATCAAAAGTATGCTTTACCTAATAACATGTGAGATACCCATCGTGGCATCATCAACCGTGACACAGAAGTTGTATACAGGTTGGCCATTGCTTCTCAAAATAACAAAGTCTCCTAATGTGTCCATTCCCCATCTGAAAGAAATGACCTTCATGAAAGTATCACACAATATTAACAAAGACAGAATTATAGCTATAAGTGAATCCGAAAGAAATGATGAACCAATAGGTATTTCAAAATTCAAATATCAATAGGTATTTCAAAATTCAAACATCTAAATTATCAAGAATAGAATTCTCCTTTTAAAACTCTCATATTCTACTAACCTTTAAGTGCAGAAGAAAAACAGAGAAATGCATAGGGGTGTGGCTATTTACTTATATAGCGTGTTTTTCAGCTTCAGTGTGAACTTATGTAAGTATTATCCGGGTGGTTGCATATTGTATCCTCTTCAGCAGATAAGTCATCCATAAATTGGCTTACAGAGATTGGCACAAAGTTTTGAGGAATTATGTGACGAGATGATGAAATTGGGGTACATTGCCTTGTGGCATGAATCTAAATGTCGGTGATGCCCGACAAGCACAAAAACATTGTTGTGACCACAATGCTATAAACTAAAGGGATAAGACTCCTGACCGATATTTAAACTACAGAATGGCATTTAAATGATCTTACACCATTAAATTTATACTTTTTATCTCACACCATTGAAGCATGATTTATCAGTATGCCATGTGGCACACATCTTTGACTAATCTAAATTCTCAAAGTGGCAATCCATCATTGGAAGATATCTCAGCTCAAAGAACATGCCTATAAGTGGATGTGAACCATCCGATTGATGAACTTTAATATCACCCACTAAAACTAAACAATGGTTTAAGTAGTACTTGAATTGAAAACAGTTGTATACTAAATGACATACACCCTAAATATAAAACAGAAACGGTGGCAAATCATTCACTATTCTAGTAATCTAAATTGTCTGTTTGTCCAAACTCCAAACACAGCCTTTTTAAGTTTAAGAATAATTGTTGTAATCCAAGAGCATGGTTTTAAATATTGGCTATATCATATACATATCAGCCAATATATATTGAGTTAGACCTCATCTGATACTATATTTACCCTTGATTTGATATGGGATAAAACATCAGGTCAAACAAGTCAAATATCAGACAATATCGGGTCATATCAGCCGATATGAACTGGATATAATACCAATAATGTCCTTTATATCAGCCGGTTTTGCCAACATATATCCAATATATCTGATACCAACACTGGATCATTCCCTCCTGAAGTCTTCTAGAAATAGAATGAACGAATGTAGACCAAGGATCCTATATATAGTTTACCTTTATTTGCTTTTGAATGGAAATCATCAGCATCAAGGAAGCTGCAATCCATGGCCTTTGCAAGCATCTCACCCACTGTCCTGTTGGTGCCATACAAAATTTATCTTTAAAGCAATTTTGTGATTAAAGACAAATAAATTAGCATAAGAGTCCCCATCTCTATCTACTAAAAGGTTTCTCTGTATAATGATCCAGACCGTCCAATCAATTTTCATACTCTTTGGATGACATAAATAGTCCAGAAATTTTTCCATCGAATATTTAAGCTTAACTCTTCGGAAGATAACAAATTCTCCAAACTAAAAAATTTGGAGAATTTAGTGAATATGCTCTTATTGGCATTTTTTTGGGCTAACATCAGGTTACATGATGTTCTACCACTTGGATGATTTACACCGGTAAAAAATGTGGCACGTGGCTTAAAAAGTGACAAATCTTACCCACCTTGATAAAAGATGGTTTCTCCTTTTCATTCAAAGTGCGGAGAAGTGCCGCTTTGAATAACCCCGTATCTTCATATATATCCTCTACAGTTATTACGTTCCAACCAAGAGCCTTGAAACGAGCACATACGTCCTCAGAAAATGCAAGGGTGGTGTCTCCGTCGATCGTATTATGGTTATCATCATAGATCAAAATGAGCTTATTGAGCTTCCAATGTCCAGCTAAAGAAGCGGCTTCATTGGATATTCCTTCCATAGCACATCCATCTCCCATGATGCAAAACCTGTAAAGAATTAACCCGTGGGTTGCAAATAACCTTTAACTCCTTACCATTTTGAAAACAAAAAAATCTGTTACTACCAGAAAGTAATAAGGTCTTAAATTTCTGCTCTGTTAACACCTACGTGTTTTTGGTGTATTGGTTAAGTCCTTAACCAATATAATAACCGTTTCAAAAAAGACTGATTATTCATCAGTTATCACAAAGGAGACTGATAATCAAATCTCTTTCCAAATGCAGAGAAAACCAAATGGGTCCAGTAATTTTAACACAAATATAGGAACTAAACCATGGGTAAAAATTCTTACAATAGTTGAAATGGAACATTTGGTTAAGCATATGCATTAATTCTTATAACAGTTTAATAGATCCTTTGATATTGGGAGCATGGTACGATACCATATCTAGCATGCAGCATGCTAGAGGTAACTGAAGTTGGATCGCTTTGGTAAACAAGTAAAGAAAATAACAAATGACTGATGATCAGGAAAGTAAGGAGAAAGGTTGCTTTTTCAGGTTCCCATAGCACAAACCCGAGAAGCTCTGCTTATATTTATCTAAGAGCGGAAATGGGTTTACCACTCCATTCATAAAAGCAAAATTCAGATCCACTAACTTATATCCATAGATCTACTCCCAAGTTCATAAAAAAAAAATTAGGAAAAAAACAAATTGCCAAAATGTTGAGCATCAGATCCACTAACTTATGTCAATAGGTTACGCCAATTCCTCAACCAGGAGTGCCAAAATGGAATTACCATCACCCTAACAGGCGGGTTACACCAAGTAGGGGAGGATGTAGCAGCACCTATATTTCTATAAATAGCAAGAAAGACCCTGTCGTTTATTCATAAGCAAAGGTATTTAAGTGATCACGTGCAACCTTGCTAGATGGGCCTTTATTGACCCTTTATGCCACAGTTCGGAACCTTTTTTGCTTCTTCTAAAAACCCAATTCAAAACCTATCTCAGGCCTGTTTAACAGCATTCTGCAATCTTCCTCTTATCAGCCTGCAACCCCCTACTTCGGGGTTACTAACAGCTCTTTAATATCAATATATGTGCCCTCTATTCAATCTTGTAGTCCCCGTCCAGCAATACCTTCCTCTCCCCCTGTTTCATGCTTCATATGGCCCTGTTTAAAATCCATTTGCAGCAAATCCCCTTATATTTCAGTAGATTTGTTATGGCTCTATCTGATTGATAAACAGCTTATAAAGGGACCTCTTTTCTTGCCACTCTTCCCACTTCTTCGTTGTTTCTTCTTTCTTTACTTGTCGACCTAGCAGTCTTCTTGACTTCCAATTTGCATCAATATAGCTCCCAAGGAGGAACAAATAAAATTTAATAAATGAATCCAATCAGGAATCAGGTCTAGCAATTACAAATCCCAATAAAACATGTTAAGAGAGCTGAATTTAATAGGCACTCTTAGATGGTTTAATAATAACGATCCCCTGTTGCACCAATTGTATTTGTGGCATCTTGAATCAAAGCTTTCGACACGATAATTCTAAAGTACATTGTGGAGATTCTCCTAAAGATAACTTGAGAGTGACTGTTACAGCAAAATTCTATAATAGATTAGGTAATCTTGCTCTGTATTTAGTGAAAATTCTTCATCACTTTTCAAAATGAGTACAATATCATATAAACTATGAATGGAGAAAGGCTCCATTTGGTTTCCACTTTCCAGTCAAGCACTAGCTTAAACTTTAGAAGTGTATGACCAAAAGGAGCTGCATTCTACATGTTAAAATGTAAAGCGTCCTAAATTAATAGCCCATTTAAATAGTAAATCAAATGGTGAACAAGATCTTGCTAAAACATTATGAAATAGTGCTCTAGCGAATCTTTCAGTCTGAATTACACCATCAACATTTTCTTACAGGATAAAATGAGTTGGCTTTTGAGAAAAAACTGTAGTGTAAAGTGTAGTAAATTATATATATATATATATATATGAAGTCACCAAATGGATGGCACCTGCCGACCTACATGTAAGCAGTGGGTGACTAAGGGCGGGACCCCACTGCCACAATGGAAGAGATGTTCAATTCAAAAAATTCATAACTGAATACCGAAATGAGTCGAATGCATGTGCGGGAAAGTAGCTAGAGTAGACACCATCATGTAACAACAGATAACTTTAGATGTATGACCCAGTAAATATAAATAATTCTCTGTAAATATAAATAATTCCCTCACAATAACAAAGTGATGCTCAAGTGCCTGACGTCCTATGAGAGAGTGGGATATCTTCAATTCAAGTTAAGACTCAATCAAGTTTATCAAAAATTCGATGAGCTGACTCAATGTCCACCAAATTACTTTATCCTCTTAGATGAGATCTGGGATTTCATGGAATGACATCCGGAAAAAGGGAATCCCCTGAAACTAGGTTGGTGATCACCTCGTTTTATCCATTAGCATTTGCCGCATAAATTGGACATGATGTGGCCCTTTGTGAATTGTATTAAAAAAAAAGCCTAAAGTGAAAGGAGGGTATTTTGATAAATTACTTGGTATTCTTGTAATTACTATGTTATGCCTATTCATCATAAGAAAAAAGATTAAAAGGCATGACTAAAATAAAAAGAGCATGCTCAAACAGTAGAGAAACTCCACTCTATTCTAACCTTTGGTGTCCATTTTGGTAAACTTATCTGGGTTTGTTCATAACAGTTCAACATATCTCTTCTTGCTAATCAATAGATATGGATAGTAAACCTTCTCGAACTCCTATTTGATTGGCTCCGCAATACAAAAACAAGAAATTCTTTTAGCATCAACTATATAGGATAACCATAAAGAAAAATAACTTGGTAGTTATTTTACCATCAACATAAGTATATGCTCTAATAGATCGCAAGGAACTAGGCTTTCTTTCAGGCTGGAGCTTAGCTAGGCTTTCTTTCAGCCTTGTTTGTGGCTGTTTTTCTTTTCTGATTTTTTTCCTTTTTGTTAATTTGTATCCTTTTCCAGCTTCTTGCTGGCTTTCAATGATAGTTTCTTTTACCAATCAAAAGAAAAGAAGAAAAAAGATCTCAAGGAAATATTAATCTTTGTTGCATGGAGTTAAATAAGTTTTGAGTAAAAGGTTGCGCACAATCTAAATCAATAACGTTCAAAGGTAACACCCTGTTCCTAGAAAGTAGCAACGATGGCGATCCAAGTCTGTAGGGTCCTATTATCCAGTCATATAGGATGGACCTAAAAGAAGTTTAACAAAACACTAAAGTCTGCATTCAAACATGACCAGAGCAACTGTCCAGGTAGTAGGTCATCAAGTGGATGCGACTCAACCTAGAAATCATGCTGAATGAAGAATTCCAACCATTTGATAAACAGCCATTAATCCATTGGAAAACTGAGTCTCATGCCACGTTTAGGATGACATAGGTGGCATTCCTCCTTACATGGGTCATTGGCTTAGCCTATTTCTGTGTAATATTTTAGTTATTCATCTAATTAGTGAATTACTTAGTTTTGGCTACTTCTAATTAATTTCACGAATAATATATCATACATTAACATAAACCTATAAACTAGACCTTACCCAGATCCAAACCCAACATAGACCGGATCTGTTCTTTAATGGATCGGTTTTGGTTCTAGCTTGATCCAAACCTTGACCAGAAATTGAAATGGGTCCAAGATTCTTTGATAGACCCAACTCGATTTCGAATGGATAGGGTCTACTTCACCCCCGACCCGGACTTGACCCTACCCGATCCATTTGCACTCCAAATGAATAACAAAAGTAACACAGTCCATTAATCTACTAGCAAGGTCAAGGAGAAGAGAGAGATTATAGGTACACACTCCATTAATCGATTAAAAAGGACCCAAATATTAGCATTTGAGTGGCTAGAAGAGTTACTTAAAGTATATTCTTAAACTGTGAGCAAGTTCTAGAAAGCTAATGCTTTCTAGATCCGGTTCTAGTATTAGATCTAGAACTAGAGGAGCCAAGCTTTGTTATTCATTTCACTTCTCTTCATGGCACCAACAGGTGATAAATTGTGGCCATCAAGCCCCAATCTATAAAGGGGCATTCATTGCTAGTTATCCTTTTTTTTTAAATGCATTACTGAGAAAACTAATAAAACAAAGAATGAGATTTCCCAATAGGACACTCGCTGCCAATAGTTTCCTTTAATAGTCTAACTCACAGAATTCCTATAAGAAATTTGGAAATTATGCTACTTCAAATAATTAAGCTCGATCATGTGAGAATAGACCTTAGATCTTGAATTATTTTTCAGCATTAACCTCAGAACTTCAAAAACTAGTGGAAAAATAGGACTCACAAAGCTTATCCAAATTAATGGGATAAGGCTGTGATGATGATGACGGTGGTCGTGGTGGTGATGATGATGATGATGATTACCCTCAGATCTAGGTAACAAATGGAAGGATGTAGTGAATAAAAACAGAGCAACATATCTGGTATCCAGAAATCTTGCTCAGTCTCTAATCAACATATCAGAAGTATTGAAAAGGTAACCAACTTACCATTGGCAAAGTTGCCGACTTTCATTGAAATTTTAACAGCTGCAGAAGCTATCCCTGATTCTTTTGGACTTTCAACTAAGTTATCATATATAGCTCAAATTTGACCTTAGATGTGCCATGATCATCGCTGACCCTCACACCGCACCACCACCACACACACATACACCGAAAAAAAAGATAGCATCTTTAAGGTTGTTTGATAGAGCTGAATATGCAAGATAAGGTGAGAATTAAATTTGCATTTCCACTTCTCTTGTTTGGTATGGTAAATAGGAACATGGAAGAGAATTTTGAATAGGGGATAGCGAGACGTCATTTCTCCGAAACTGGTGGAACTCACTTCCACCAGCTAATTCTCTGAACTCTGAAGTTGCAATTCTCTCTTTGTATAAAGGGGGACTTTTGTTGAATGCCAAGTACAACACATTTTGCATTAGTTTTGCTTATCAGTTTTGGCAATTACTACTCTGAAAAGCTCCCTTGAATTTCCAATATTTTATTGGTTCATCCTATGAAAGCTCAAACCTTAGCCAAGAAATAGAACTTCATTTCCTATCATTTTTTCTTTGTTATCAAAGGGAGCCTAAGAATAAATTTGGCCAAAAATTACAGAATATGAAATGCATAAGAATAGCAGAGTGCACAACAAACATATATTGTGCCATCATATCGGGATCACAAAAAAAGTGTGGGGTACAACAAAGGGAGATAGATGAATCAAAAATAAACTGAGAGAGGCTAGTAAGCATCCAAAGTATAGATGCTGATTCAAAACTGAACACAAAAATTATAGCAAATCGACATTATGGAGAAAGCAGTAGGTGATAAAAAGGAATATCCATTAAAAAGAAAACAAATATTTTAACCTGATTAAGGGTGAAACAAGAGAACATCGATTGATATAAATTAGTAGGGCTTCATTTAAACCATCCTAAAAGTGTTTAATCTGATTTTGTATACATAAAAAAAAAAATCATCAAGCCCAAAATAAAACCTTAGCATTGGTTTATACAAAAAAAAAAAATGGCATTCACAAGTACAATCCTTGCTACCAGGGATAAATATTAACTCCACAAATCTCAAAGAATCCCATATTCTTATATGAAGTACTATATATTGCAAAGCATATAGCAGACCATTCAGATTATGTAAGTGACTCAATAAATGGAACTTCTAATTTGGTGTTAAGTCTCATCTATATTTTGGGATTAGAAACACTCAATGCACTTTTACTAGGAAGTTGATATGAGTCGTGGGTCCCTAATACTTGAGTGTCGCTAAATCGTAAGCTCTTGCAGCTTTCTCTTCCATACCATAGCCTTCTAAGATCATAAAAGAGTGGCAATGGTAAGGAGAAAACAAACATAATTTTGAATAAAGTGGCCAGAGGAAATTTCAAAAACATGATTCAATTAAAAATGATTACCCAAATAAATTAAATAGATTTGATTGGGTAATTATTCACCCACAAGTAAGAACACGCATTGACAAGACAAGATAACAATCAGCAAAACAACCAAAAGTAAGTTAAAAAATAGATGCAAAGCCATGAAGAAGAGTTTTTTCAGATAAATAGTAAAGATAGGGTTCTTTGTTTTGTTTTTTACTAACCTTGCTTTCCTTTTCTGGTTTGGCCTTCCTTCTTGCAACTATTGTCCCAGAGATGAGCTTCATATCTACCAGTCCACCTATGCCTGGTAAGAGTAAACTGTCTTAGAAGAGCATTTAGGCATCATTAAAAAAGGAAAATAAAGGGAATCCTAATAGATGCTTAAATCATTAGAAGCATCATCATAAAACAGACAAAAAATTCAGTTCGATGACAAACAACAAACAATAAATCCCAATAACAAAAATTAGCTCAATGAGAACGAAGAACAGAAGAAAATTACCCAACTACAAATTACAAAATCTTGTAAGTGTTGACAAATAGACCTTCGCAAATCTATAGAAGCTGCATAGGATAAACTAGTCGATTGAAGAAATGAACAGTTCACTGACTAAGGATTTATTTCACAAGATAGAAAACACTCTCCACAACTCCATGAGACAATTGTAGCCTTCCAACCAAGCTTTGGATTATGGCAGCAACTAATATTTTAATCTATGAAGCACAACACATACATGAGGCCCCTCCACCAGTACAAGCATATCCAAAACCTGATTAACCAAAAGTAGAGGACTTTTTAGATGCTCAAACCCCTAGCTCTACAAATTCTCTCGCATCCTAATTCAAATCCTGATGAAGAACCCCCAATTCGATGAAATATCGAAAAATCTAACGAATCCAAATAGATTGAATCTAAAATTCCTCCTCAAAACTAACAGATCTTCAAATCTAGATAGATCTCTACAAAGTTCAACCACTTCAGATCCAAAACGCAAAAGTTCAATCTTCAAATCATCAAATCCAAAACCAAAACCAAATCCAAGTTCAATCTCCAAATCCAAATTCAAAACCTAAAATTTCACAAATCTTTAGCAAACCAATCCTGAGATTTGATCCATAACCTGCTTCAGAAATGTAAAATATACAGGGAGTCGATTGAAATTACAAAAATGGGTAGTTGTTGGTGAATCTGCGACCAATCTACGAATAGAACTAGTTTCAAATGAAATTAGGGTTAGGAAGAGAGATTGAGAGCTCAATAGAGATCTCTGGAAACCCCTGATTTCGATTGAGACCCTAGCTTCGTTAATTTTTTAAGAGAGTGGGAGATTGGAGAAAGAGATTAGAGAGAAAATTGGGAGATCGATTAGGATTCCACTATTTCAAAGACAGGAGAGAACGAAGGAGAAAGGGGAGATTTCAGCTCGCGACGAGTTGCCGAGGTGAAGTAGATGTTACAGCGTTGCCTATATATAGGGCAAGCCGAGTTAGGTTATTTGCGGCGGCACCACACCCAATTAGATCTCTTGGAGACGGACTCATAGGGCCAAGCTGAGTTAGGTTATTTGCAGCCGCTCTACACCCAATTAGATCTCTTGGAGATGGCTGAAGCCGTCTCTATTTGTTTTAATGAGACTTTTTGAGACTACTTTTATGATAGTTTCTAAAGTTTTCACAGCTTATAGCCGAGGTCAATAATACTTAATGCATTATTTTATATAGGGAGACGGCTGTAGCCGTCTCTAATAAAAGGATTCGAGACGGCTTTTAAAATGGCGGTCTCTAATATATGTTTATCTGAGACGGCTTCGAAAAGCCGTCTCTAATAACCGTCTCCAAAAGTCATTATTTTTGTAGTGGTAGGGCCTTCGGTTATCGATTGGGAAGGTCTTAGGCACCCAATCAATCCGCTTAATGCGATCTCTACTAATGACCAAAACAAAAAACAATATAAAAGAAATAAAAAAGACTTCCTTTTGCCCAAATGAGTCTTAAATCCTATTTGTGCCCCTCCATTCCTACCAAAAATTTGACTGCATAATGGCACAAATGAGAGGATGGAGGAATAACCGAGAAGGTAGAGGAATAGAGGGGAGAGCCAGAGCTCTCGGGCCCTTGTTGCACCACTGTGGAGCCTTGCGTTGGCTTGCTTCGGTAAGCTTTTGAAGGCTTGTATGATAAGAAATGGGGTTCCAACTCCTATGGCTTACTAGCTAAGAGGTAGAGAGGGAAGGCTAGGGGGTAACACACCTCTAACCTAGAGCTTATGAGTGAAAAGCTAAGGTCTAAAGGTACTTTTGAAGTTTTGGAATTTGTATGGAATGGTGCACTAGAGGAGAGAGAGAGAAGGGATTCCTTAATCTCTTTAATGCAAATTTTTTCAAGCCTTTGTAAAGGGAGGGGTGCCTCTCTATTAGTTGTGCCAAATCCCTAAGGGGGCTCTCATGAAATTATCATTTCGCCCCTTGGGTTCGGGATGTGATCACTTCTTGTATACAGCTCCAATTAGGGTGATTCTTGACCCGTTGGAAGGCTGAGGAATTCTACTTTTCAATGGTATGAGATTCGATCATAGTAAAAGGTCACAGCTAGTCTCAGTGAACCACTCTTCATCCATAGCTCGGGAAAGCTAGGTTTAAGTCCAGAATGGGTTCTAATAGTCGAGATGGGTTTCTAAGGGTTCGGGAAGGTTCCTAAGGGATCTAGGATATTTCTTAAGGGTTTGGGATGGTTCCTAAGGGTTTCATACATACCATCAAAAGCTTAGAGATGTGCCTCTCTCGAAATGTGTTTCGATCGGACCCTGGGCCAGATTTGGGTGTCTACAGATGCCCCTCTTTGATATTCAATCACTAATGATCTAATGCCAAAGAAAAGAGACATCCGAAGAGGCCCAAGGCATTACTGACAGGTCCGCTGCATTCAGAACAAACTTCAAACATCAGATGAGTAACATGGTGAGAAAATAAAAGCCCTGTATGTCTGAAAAAATGGTCATTTCTCAAGGTGATCAATTCCAAGGCGCTTAGTGACATTACTGGGCATAACTGAGGTGGAAAATGAGTTGCGAAAGCCTAATAGCTGGGAAAAACGGTCACTTCTTGAGATGATTTGAAGGAATTTGATGTTCAAGGTTCATTTTGAATAAAACAGCTTCGTAAGTAAGGAGGGTGATCGACCCACATTCAAAGATAGGCGTAAAGCAAGTATGCAAGGTTCCACTGTTTGTGTCCAATCATATGAGGCATTGATCGCCTCATCTAACTGGTCACGTGTGCCCAAGTAATCTCTTTAATGCAAATTTTTTCAAGCCTTTGTAAAGGGAGGGGTGCCTCTCTATTTATAGAAAAAAGAGAGGTTAGGAGGGTGCTTAGAGGCTAATTGGGTTTAGCAATTAGGTAATGGGCCATCTAAAGTTTTCTAGGGTTTTTGGAGCCTTAAAAATGTGAGAAGGTGCTCCAATGGTGGATGATAGGGTGAGGCTTTAAATCACTTAAGGAGCTCCACATAGGTAGTAAATGGGTGCAAAATAACTAGCAAAATGCACCCCAAAGATCAAGGTAGTCAACAAGTCAAACCCCAATCTTAAAATTCGAGGCAAAAATACACAGTTATTGTTCATATGCCTGGCGCAACTATTAGTTGCGCCAGGCATATGCACAGTAAAACAGTGCATGAACAGTGCCTGAAAGTTGGCTCCCCAAGGTGGGGTCCATATTTATAACTGGCGCAACTATTAGTTGTGCCAAATCCCTAAGGGGGCTGTCATGAAATTACCATTCTGCCCCTTGGGTTCAGGATGTGATCTCTTCTTGTATACAGCTCCGATTGGGGTGATTCTTGACCCATTGGAAACTTGAGGACTTCTACTTTTCAATGGTATGAGATCCAATCATAGTAGAAGGTCACAACTAGTCTTAGTAAACCACTCTTCATTCATAGCTCGAGAAAGCTAGATTTAGGTCCGGAATGGGTTCTAATGGTCGGGATGGGTCTCTAAGGGTTCGGGAAGGTTCCTAAGGGATCTAGGATATTTCTTAAGGGTTTGGGATGGTTCCTAAGGGTTTCATATATACCATCAAAAGCTCATAGATGTGCCTCTCTCAAAATGTGTTTTGATTGGGCCTAAGGCCAGATTTGGGTGTCTACAGATGCCCCTCTTTGGTATTGATCACTAATGATCGAATGCCAAAGAAAAGAGACATTCGAAGAGGCCTAAGGCATTACTGACAGGTCTGCTGTATTCAAAATGAACTTCAAACATCAGATGAGTAACATGGTGAGAAAATCAAAGCCCTGTACATCGAGAAAAATGGTCATTTCTCAAGGTGAACAATTCCAAGGCGCTTAGCGACATTACTGGGCATAACCGAGGTAGAAAATGAGTTGTGAAAGCCTAATAGCTGGGAAAAACGGTCACTTCTCGAGATGATTTGAAGGAATTTGATGTTCAAGGTTCATTTTGAATAAAACAACAAAATAAGTAAGGAGGGTGATCGGCCCACATTCAAAGATAGGCATAAAGATAGGCATACACTTTACGAATATCCACATTAAAACATATTTTTGTTATTTTATGTGAGAAATTTTGATCCCTTTTTTGGTGTTTACCTTTTTGTGTTTTTTTGGATTTTAAGTTGTCATTTTATGTGATTTTCTTAGATTTTAAGTTGTCATTTTATGTGATTTTTTGGATTCTTCAAAACTATTATTTTATGTGATTTTTCTGGAATTTTCAAAACTAATATTTTATGTGAATTACCTATTATTTTATGTGAATTTTCTATTATTTTTCATAACTATTATTTTATGTGATTTTTGGATTTTTCAAAACTATTATTTTATGTGAATTTTTGAATTTTTCAAAACTATTATTTTATGTGAATTTCTGGATTTTTCAAAAATATTATTTTATGTGAATTTTCTATTATTTTTGGCTTTTTCTATGGGATTTTATCATTTTTGAACTTTTTACGTTTTTTCTATGTAGGACCGGGACATCTATCGCTCTCGGTCCATTTTATTCTTAGCACGGCTTCCCGGGTAAGTCGAATGAGGATCGACATACCCTTAGGGGGCGTGTGCATCTGTCGAGGGGAATCAAAACAAAGAGAGGGGGTACTGGGTTATGCATCCGACCCGCACCAAGCCCGAAAACCCATTTAAAACTGGCTGGAGCAACCATTAGTTGCACCAAGCCAAAAGAGGCCCTAAAATTGCCTGGCGCAACTAATAGTTGCGCCAAGCCGGGCTGGAGAATCGATTTACGCAGCCCGAGTTTGGGCAGCAAGTGCCAAATTTTGAATTTTTTCTCCCCCCTCTTAAACAAACCGAAAACTGGCCTCCCCTAGGGTTCCTTTACATTGCTTCCACGCGTGCCTCATTGCCGGCATTCGCTCGTGCCGATTGATCGCCATCTTACGCTAGATCAAAGACCCTTTTTTCTTCACAAGGTAACCATTAAATAAAAACCCATCTTTCTTGATCTTTCTTGTTTTTTCTTTGTAAATGTGGCTACAATCTTGCATACTTTGATGAATAATGGTTTGTCTTCGTTGTATGCTTGTTTATTGATGATATGTTGACAATTTTTCATGAATGGTGCCCTATTTTTATTATTTTATAGAATTTATTGGTGCCTAATATATATATTTTTTGTTGTTTTGTTATTTATTTTTTTTATTTGTGTATATAGTATGGACTTTATTTTTGTTGTTTTTTTATTTTTTATTTTTTATTTTGCATATGAAGTATATATTTTTTGGAACACTTAAGTTAGAGAAGCAAGGGATTTTTTTTTTGTTTCTTTTTGAATTTTAATTAAGGATAATGATTTTTGACTTCTCTTAAATTTAAGAAAACAAGAGATTTTATTTGTTTTGAAAACCTACTAAGCAATTTTTATTATTTTTGTGTTGTGTGTTTGTTTTTATTCTTTGGGCATAAACTAAGGATTTTTTTTGTTGTTTGTTTGTTGTTGTCTTTTTTTTTCTTTTTTGTTTTTGTATATATAGAGGAAAGGTTCTTATTTTTTGGTTTTTTTATTTTTAGGAGCATAAAAGAAAGGGATTTTTGGGTTTGGACTTTAGGAGCCTAAAGAAATGATGATGATGATTTTTTGACTTGCTTTATTCTTAAACATAGAAAAAAGGAAATTTGTTTTTATTTATTCTTGAAGATAGAAAAGGGAGGGATTTTTTGTTGTTTTTTTTTTGCATTTTCAAACTAAAAGGAATTTTTTTCATGTATGTGTGTACCTTTATTTTCTAAAAATGAATAGAAAGAGGGTGAGCATACTTACCTTCCCCTACAGTGTAGCATAAAACGGTTCTTTATCACTGATCTGCTCTGATGTAATTGTTTTCTGTTGCCCCAGAATGTCCGACGAAGATGAGTATGTACCTGAGGAGGGCCATGAGGAGGGGCCCGAGGTAGTCTATGGCCCGCAGGGAGAGCAATTTTTTGTGGTGGATGGAAAGCGAGTCCCTGGCTGGAGATGCAAGGTGAGGCTACCCGAGTTGGCTTCCTCCACCAACAATACATTCACATCTCAAATTTCGGCATAGCGGGCAAGGTAAAAGATAAGTTCAGTTCTTCCTTTCTTTGTGCAGTTTTTCTTCCTTTCTAAGATCTGATGTATTTCTCTTTTGGCACAGGACCTGCCCCCTATCGTGTTCCGCGAGGGTTGGCTGAATTTTCATGATTTCTACCTCTATGTCCCCCCGTGGTGAAGTTCTTGTTGACGCAAGTGGGCTTTGGGGAGTTCCTATCTTGTCCCCCCATGAGGGCCGATGCCGCGTACTTGAAGGCATTGATAGAGAGGTTTCGCCCTGAGACGATGACCTTCCATATGCCTTATGTTGAGATGGCGCTGACGCCCTTAGATTGGATGACGATTACTAGCATTAGGGTAGGGGGCATACTGATAGCTAGTCTCGCGATGCCAAGCAAAGAGGACATCATCCGATTGATAGGGGCGTACCCCCCCCCCTATGGGCAGATGCATGGCACCGAGGTCAAGATGACTTGGTTATCCGCGCTCTATTTGACTAATGAGTTGGTGGATCTGGGCTAGCTAGATAGGGTGCTTTACATTATGCTTGTGTGGGCGATCATCCTGGCCCGTATCACTCTCCTGCTCTTGCTGGGTAAGACCCTCTTTACCAATGCGAGCGGCGGTCGAGTCAGCTTAGCGTTGCTAAGCATTATGGACAACTGGGGTGACGTCCATAGGTACGACTGGGGAGGGGCCGGATACGCGTGGTTGACGTATGGCGTAGCTCGGGTTACCACCAGGGATTCCAAATCTGTTGTCGATTTTTGGGCGGCGTTGGAGGTAATCCCTAACTTTTTTGCTTTCGTCAGTTTTACTTGAATGATCTTTTATGCTATTGACTTATTCTTTTGTGCACCATTCTTCTTAGGTATGGGAGTACCACCACTCTCATCCTGGGCGCCCGCTTCTCCACTCGGATGCATTCACCTACCCTCTTCTCAGCAACTGGAACCAAGCCCGGCACCGTGACATGGGCATGAAGCACCTAGAGATGGACTTGAGGTCCCAACTCGACCTAATGGTCCCTGAGCAGGTAACCCCTTTTTAATTTTGTTTATTCCAGTTTGGAAATTGTCCTTGATTTATTATGTTGAATGTTTGATTGATTGACCACCTCTTTACTTGGATAGATCCTCCACGACCCATTTTCTGCGATCGGGCAGCCGTAGGTCCATCACGCCTATTCAACAACTGTTGCGTTGTTTTCTTCTACGGGGCGTGGGCCAGGGCCTACTATCTACCGGAGAGGGTGGTGCACCAGTAACCAGGGCTATCATGCCATACCCATGGACCCTCCTGCGGACATCTTGGATCCTGCAGGTAGTATTGAGGAGCTCACTGCGGCCTTCCTCCACAATGGGTTCCCTATCAATGCCCTTCTTGTGCCCAGGGATTATCATATATGGTACGAGTGCCTGCTGTATCGGTTCATCCTACCGCACTTCGTTCCTAGTGCCAACTTCCTCACATTCGGTGGCTCGCGTGCTTAGGTAATTCTCCTTTCCCCTTTTTTAGATTAGTCCCCCTTTTGTTTTAATTCAGCCTTTGTTCCTTCTAAGTGGATTTCTATTTTATTCACAGTTTGCTCAAGGGGATGACTCGGACGATGAAGGTGGAGCGACGGCGAGTACTGCTGATACTTCAGGGGTAAGTCCTTCAGGTGCTGACCCTTCCGGCGCGGGTGCCTCAGGTGAGGGTTCTTCAGGAGCTGGTTCGTCGGGTACCTCTGATGCTGATGCCCTTGGCGGTGATCTGCCTGTGGTCTATGGGACCTTCCGACACCTGGACGATAGCTTTCTCTCAGGCTTGTGTGCTGACGTGGATAAGCAGGCGCATATCTTAGCTGAAGCGGCTCAGGTTCCTCCTCCTGAGGTGTTTCTAGGGGTAAGCCCTCTTACGATCATTCTTCCCTTGTCTTGGCTTCTTTGATCAATGCATGCATTTATTAATAGCCTTGTAATTGCCCCAATAAATGACATCCTATCCATCTGAATGTAGAACTTCGACTCGGCTATGGAGCATGCGGCGTATTACCATAACATCGCATAGCTCCGGGATGTGGAGGTGGTGAGTATCTTGCTGCTCCGCTTTTCTCATTGGTTCTTCTATCCTTTATTCCTCAATTGATCTTGATCTCTAACTTTAACTATGATTTGCAGCATGCACGCACCAAGGAGTTGCGATCCTTGCTTAGCAGGATTTCCTAGACATGGTCCCGAGTGGGAGATATGCGGACTTTCTAGGGCTCCTCACATCGACGAAAGAAGTCAAAGGGTGCCAACGAAGATTAGGCCCTAGTTTCTGCATTTTGCACAATTCAAACATTTTAGCACATTTTATGGATAATTTTGGGATGTTTTAAATAGATTGTGATGGATGATTGTGGCATTTTTGATGATTTTTCTGCTTAGAAATATTTAGCGCTATTCCTTTGATTGCATGTTATCTCTTTTCTTATATATATCCAACTTTTTGCAGGATGGTTTTGGGGAATGCTCGCAAAAGTGACCCTTGAGGCCACATGCCTTGGTGTGGGTTTCCACCTGCACAAAGAGTCAAATGATTTCAAATGTTAGGTGCTCTTTATGTTTGGAAATGTTCTTTACAGCATAAAACAGGTGGATAGGATAACTGGCAAAGGGGGGGTAGCAAAGGCCCACAAAAATCCCCAAAAAAATCAGAAAAATGGCATGGAGGGGAAGATTTGTGTTGGCGCAACTATTAGTTGCACTAGGCTTAAATTGGGGAAATTTGCACTGGCGCAACTAATAGTTGCGCCAATTTTAGTCTTGGGAGCTGTGGGGCCTTATATGCCCGAGACAATCCAAATTCTTCCTCTTTTCTTTTTGACTTGGCCCTATTGAATGATTTTTTCTCTCCTTGCTTTCCCAAGGGCGGGTCCATCAATATACATTGAATTTTATATTCTTGAAAAATCTTTGTACATCTATGGACCCGCTTTCCAATCCTCCCTTACATGGAGGGCTTGGGACCAATTTACCCCTTTCTTTGGGCATGGGGCCCAATTTTCCTAAAAGTTGGCATGGGAGCTTAAATGAGAGTGAGCTCGTCGAACTTGAGTGGCTCAGGCTATCACGTCTTCCCCTCTTCCTTGAGGTTCCTCTACGGCGGGACCTACTTCACGCGGTAGCCTCTCTTTGGGATACAAGTGCTCATGTGTTCCGTTTTGGGAAGCAGGAGCTAACTCCTGCTCTTGAGGACTCGCAAGAGCCACGCCAAAGTCGGGCTACTCTAAATCCATTCACCTTACCCTCGGTTTGAAGAAATTCAAGTACGAAAAAAGTTTTGTTGGGGGGCCCACAAGGTGTTCAATCAAATTCCTCAAAGAACTTTTCGATGACGAAAGTCTTCGAAAATTGCCAGTTAGGAATATCTTCAACTCGAAAGCCTTCGATCTCAGTCTCGTTTCAGAGGTTCTTTTCTTTACTGGGGGAGAAGCTTCTCTCTGGCTCTTTGTGACGTTTTGATCAAGTTGGTAGAGGGTCAATCAGTGATGCACATGGTCATTGCCAAACTATACCGATGCCTTGATGCATTTGCTCTGGGTAAGGTGGAGAGCCTCAGGGGATGTCCTTTACTGCTTTAGGTCTGGATAGGTGAACATCTCACTATCTCGGGACCCGTGCCACACTTTTATATTGCCCGAGGTGAGGCCGCTCAATGCTTTTCGGGTAGGTGTCACTTACTTCTGCAGGGTGATTTATCAGCTTTGAAGCTTTGGTTGACTGACACCGAGCTGATATGGAGGCTTCCTTGGTTGGACCGGACCTTCCCAATAGTTCGTTCCAGAGATCATGAGGGCATCACCCTCCTAGGATTGACTGGCATCATCTTATATTTCTCATTTCGGGTGTTACGTTAGTTTGGCTTCTCTCAACAGGTGTCTTACGAGGCAAAACCCCCTCTATGTGCCTTAATCTTTTCTAGGGGGTCCTCTGGGGACGTAGATCAGATTGCTGCTCTTTAGGAAACGTGTCAGTCGAGGCTGCTGTGTGATATGGAGCAGGGTGATTTGGTTCAGTCTTCCCCCAAATACGAGGCTTGGCTATTGGCTAAGTAGCCTGCTGCTGATCATCTGGATCAGACGAAAAGTATTGACATAGGAGGTCCCTAGCCGAAGAAAGAAACAACGCTTCGAGCTCGTATTGAGTTGTTGGTTGATGAGGAGAGGGTCCTGCAAGAACTTTTAGCACACGAAAAAGTTAGATCAAAGGTAGCAGAGAGTGAGGTACTTCGTCTAAAAGGATCTTTGAGTGTTGCTCATGGGGCTGTTGATGCATCTCGGAAGAGGTACAAGAGCTTGCATGGACGTTAGTTGACTGAGCGGAATGTCCGAGAGGATGGTTTTCTCACTGAGATTAGTGCCTTGAAGCACGAGCTGGGCCACTGATTCCTTCCTGTACATATAACTTTTTTTACCCATATCAGATATACAGAAAAGTGGTGTAAGAAACCCCTTTACAGATACACACTTTTTGGTATACATATTTTCTTTATGTTTTTATTTTTTTCTGCTTTTGTAAAAAGAAAGAAAAAAAGCTAGACATTACACCGGCTATTTTTTTTTTGGGATGTGGTATAAGCAGTGCATTTGTAAATGAAAAAGGAAAATCTATTATATTTTCACAGACTTTTTTGTTCTTTTTATTTTGTGTGTTTTTTTTTAGTGTGGTGCCTTAACCACTGGGTGAGATCTCTGGTCTTCTTTTGAACATGGTCGAACCCCCTTTAAGTAGTCAGATCTTGGTTGAGTTTCAACAGCTTTACCAAGACTGGAATGTCAATCCCTTTGGGTTGAGTTAAACCTTTCTCCTTACCTTGAGTCATACATTTGACGAAGCAGTTTCACTAAGACAATTCTTAACGGGGCCCGATTTGAACTAACATGAGTGGCCCAGCCGACAAAAAGGGAAACAAGAAGAGTAACCAAGAGGGTTCCTCCACCATCGAAACTATCAATCAAATCAAACCTTTCTTTTTAATCCTTTTTACTCACAACGCCCAAGGTGGGTTCGTTGTGCCCATTTTTTTTCTCTCTTTTTACCCGTGGCGCCCTTTCGGGATTTCGCCATGTCCAAGGGTTTAGGTCTCTTACCCCAAGCGCCCTTTCGAGTTTTTACCTGGTCCGCACAAACTCACTGTTTTTACCCGTAGCGCCCTTTCGGGTTTCCACCACATCCATATTACTTTGAGCTTGTATTTTTATTTTATTTTCCTTTTTATTTCTTTCATTTTTTTTTAGAAGCCACGACATAGACGTCGATTCCGCCATAGCCGGCCAGATGGGGTTCTAGTGTCGTCTCACAACTCGGCACGCGTTGACTTAACAGATATTATGACTGCTTGTGAACCTAAAAAGGAGGGCTTCCTTCAAGGTGTAGCTTGGCCATGGGTAGGTTAGGATTTGAAGGTGTGTTGGGCTAAGAAAGGTTTCCTTGATATGGTTTCTAATTTCTACAAGATACTTTCTTCCTTGGGGGATTTTACTGTACACGCCCCATGATTCTTCTATTTTTTTCTTTTTCCTTTATCTTATTTCAAGCAATCTCTTTTTGAGGTTTTGGTTTTCTGATTTTTTTGAATTTTGATGGTAACTTTACTTCCCTTTTTTGTATATGTACACACATTTTTTTGGGGGGAAGGGGTTTATTGAAAGAAAGGCACGGGTTTATCGAAAGAAAGGCCCAAGCTCAATGGGGCAGCAAAGGATATCATTTTTAGGGATGCTTCTTGTCTACTGTGCTTAGAATGATGGCCTCTTTTGGGTGGTTCTTAAGCAGCCACGTATCTGTTTCACCAATACTTACCTTATCGTGATAGACTAAGAGTAAAACTGTCGGACGTATCCAGCATTGATGGGCTTAGGAAGATGATCTCTGTCCATGGTGGCGAGGCGGATGGCGTATCCCGACAGCACTTCTCGGACGACATAAGGTCCCTCCCAGTTCGGCTTGAACTTCCCTCTTGGATCAGCATGGAGGGATGGGAAGATCTTCTTCAGCACAGTATCTCCTATCTTCAGATCTCGACCTCTGACACATTTATTATAAGCGCGTGCGATTCACCCCTAGTAAACTTGAGTATGGCATAAGGCTAGGAGTCTCTTCTCGTCCAATAAGGTCAACTGTTTAAAGCGAGATCTCTCTCTCTGCTTCGGGTAAGCCTGATTCCATGAGGATTCAGAGTGAGGGTACTTCAACCTCTACCGGTAGGACGGCCTCGGTTCCATACACAAGGGAGAATGGTGTTGCCCCTGTAGCGGTACGAATCGACGTTCTGTAGGCCCATAAAGAAAACGGCAGTATTTCGCTCTAATCTTGATAAGTGACAACCATTTTCTCGAGGATGCGGATGGTCGTCTTGTTCGCGGCTTCCACGGCTCCATTAGTTTGAGGCCGATAAGGGGACGAGGGATGGTGCTTGATTTTGTATTGCTTGCAGAAGGCTCGAATGCACTTATTCACAAAGTTTATGTCGTTGTTCGTGATGATATCCTTGAGTACTCCAAATCGGCACACAATATTTTTTTTGAGAAACTTCTCGACGTGACTAGCCGTTATGTTGGCATATGACACCGCTTCTATCCACTTGATAAAGTATTCAATGGCGACGAGGATGAATCAATGTCTGTTGGATGCTTTTTGATTAATCATTCCGACGACGTCGAGGCTCCAGGTAGCAAATGGTCAAGGAGTGGTCATGCAGTGTAGATCGATGGCAGGAACGTGTATCAAACTAGAGTATTCCTGACACTTGTAGCATTTCTGAACATGTTTGCAGCAATCCGATTCCATAGTGGTCCAGAAGTATCCCTGTCGCAAAATTTTCTTAGAGAGCAAGTGACCACTGACGTGGGCACCGCATACTCCCTCATAGATCTCTTTCATGATGTTGATCGCTTCACTTTCTGTAAGGCACCTGAGCAAGATGTTATTGTACGATCACTTGTAAAGGCATTCCCCACAAATGACATAGCCTGCGGCTAAACGTTGAATGATTCGTCAGTCTGTCTTGGACGTACCCTCAGGGAAAGTTAGTGTCTCAAGGAAATTCTTAATATCTAAGAACCAAGGTGGCTCATCATCAGGCTTTATAGGTTCCTCAATCTGGAGGCAGAAGGCCAGCTCATTCCTTTGCTCGATCATGATTGGCTTCATCTCAGCACTATAAGAAATTTCTATCACTGATGCCAACGTTGCTAGTGCGTCGGCGAAGCGATTCCTTATCCGAGGGACATATGAGAATGTCACGTCTTCGAAGTAAGCTATCAGATCCTCAAGGTGCTCATGGTAGGGGATCGGTTTCTCATCTTTCATCTTCCAATCACCGTTCATCTGGCATATGATCAATTGTGAATCGCCAAACACTCAGAGGTGAGTTACATTCAAATTGAGAGCCGCCTATAGGCCTGCTGCACAAGCTTCGTACTTGGTCATGCTGTTAGTGCAAGGGAAGTTAAGCTTGATGGAGACTGGTGCGTGGGATCCTTTTAGCGAAATCAAAATGGCGCCAACTCCCTAACCCTAGGCATTTGTTGTCTCATCAAAGTGCATTACCCAAGATTCCTCTACTTTTTCTGTATCATCTTCCGTCATGAACAGGATGTCCTCATCGGCGAACTCAGTTCTCAAGGGCTCATAATCTGGCAAAGGATTGTCGGCAAGATGATCTACGAGTGCCTACCCCTTGATCGACTTCTGAGTGACGTACATGATGTTAAACTCAGACAATAAAAGCTGCCATCGTGCAGTTCACCCAGTGAGAGCCGGCTTCTCAAATAGGTATTTCAATGGGTCCATTCGGGCCAGGAGTAGAACGGCTTGGGATAACAAGTAATGGTAGTCTCTGAGTAGCCCATACAAGAGCCAAGCATGCTTTCTCCAGATGAAAAAAGCGTGTCTCATAATCAGTAAACTTCTTGCTCAGATAGTAGATGGCCTGCTCTCTTCTTCCAGTCTCATCATGCTGCGCTAAGACACTTCCCATCGAGACTTCTATCATGGAGAGATACATCAAGAGTGGTCTCCCCGGCTCCGGTGGTACTAACACAGGTGGGTTAAGGAGGTAGCCTTTGAATTTATTGAATGCTACCTGACAGTCATCTTTCCATTCAACGGGCGAGTTCTTTCTTAGTAGCTTGAAGATTGGCATGCTAATTGGAATTAGCTATGCAATTAACTGACTGATATATTGTATTCTACCCAAGAACCCTTTAACTTCTTTCTCAGTAGATGGTGGAGACATTTCGGTGATGGCTTTAACTTTGACTGGGTCGACCTCGATCCCCCTCCTACTGACGATGAATCCCAATAGCTTTCTAGACATAGCCCCAAATACGCACTTTTATGGATTCAGACCTAACCTCTACTTTCTCAATCTCTCGAACAGCTTCTGAAGGTTTACCAAGTGATCGCTTCACTCTGGTGACTTGGCTATCATGTCATCGACATATACTCGATTTCTTGGTGCATCATGTCATGAAACAGTGCAGTCATAGCTCTCTGGTACATTACACGAACATTCTTCAATCCAAATGGCATGACTCGATAGCAAAAGGTGCCCCACGGAGTGATAAATGTTGTCTTCTCTCGATCTGCCTCTGTCTTCTTGATCTAATTAGTTCCTGAGAATCCGTCCATAAAAGAAAGCATCCCATGCTTAACAGTGTTATCAACCAAGATGTTGATGTGCGATAATGGGAAATAGTCTTTCGGGCTTGCCTTATTCAAGTTTATAAACTCAATGCACATGCGGACCTTTCCATCCTTCTTCGGTACAAGCACATTATTGGCAAGCCACTACGAGTACTTAGATACCATGAGAAACCCCGCGTCATATTACTTAATGACCTCGTCTTTGACTTTCAGCATCCACTAGGGTCAGAGACGTCTCAGCTTCTGCTTAACTAGCTTCATATTAGGGTAGAGAGGCAACTCATGCTCAACCAAATCCATATCCAGACCAGGCATGTCCTCGTACGATCAGGCAAAAACGTCTTGGTATGACTGAAGGAAGTCAACCATGCTTTTTCTTTCTTCAAGAGATAGCGATGTTCCGATTTTGGTAATTGGAGGAATCTCCTCAATCCCTAGATTAACGTCCTCGGTCTCTTCGACAATGGGGGTAGGATCATGCTCAAATTCGGCAAATCGGTCAAGGAGCTCATTGGGGAGCTCCTCCGAAGGGATATCCTCGTCCAGACTTGTAACTCCTACCTCTTCTTGTATTTCTACGGGAAAGGGGTCGATGTTACGTGGGAAGGGTATTTCAATTCAGGCATCTTTTTGTAGGATTTTATTTAAAATTTTAAATGATAATTTTTTTAGACTTTATATTTTTTCAATGTTTTTGGAATTTTCATTTTCTTCGAAGACGGACCCTTGGCAGCACGAGTCTATGTATATACAAGGTATTGCCTTCCAAGAGCTTATCTTACTTTTTATAGGTTATTTTTTTTTGGAAAACGGGTGCCAAATGTTAGGCCACTCCCCGCTTTCAGGGTTTGGGGCAAAGATGCCCAATTGTGTACCTGAGGGGCCGCTCCTTTACTTGTTTGGATGGAGGGTGCTGACTAATATGGCTCTTCGAAGTCAGCCTCCAGCATATTGATCCCCATTTCGTCTGAGATGATGTCCTCAAATGTTAACACAGTTTTATGGCAATTCACCACAGGGGGAGTTTGTTTAGATACGGGTCGTCGCTCCTCAAAGAGGGATAATGCGGCCAAGTCTAGTTCTAGGCTAGGCAGGGTGATATAGGGATTGGTGGGGTGAGCTGGGGCTGTGGGCTTATGTGGGGTTAATTAGGTTACCCCATTCCGATCAATCTTCACAACCCCGGTACTCACGAATGAATCTCTTATGTGAGGCTCTTCATTCGTGAGTGCAAGGCCGGGGACAAGGTTTTTCCTCTATGTGTATCCCCCTAGCTTTTACAGCTGCCCAAATCTAACATTGTACGGGCTTTCTCTTTAGCTTCCCGCACCTCTTTTTCTGTGGGCTTGTAACCTAGCTCAAATCTAACTTTTTGGCCCCCCTTAGCTGTGACGGGCTCTCTTCTACCTTGCAGTCTGGGCTCAAGCCCTCTTCCTTTTTGGTAGCCCCACTTTTGGAGTATGGCCACTGCCACTACCATTTCACCTCCGGTTCTTTGAATGATGCCCTAGATGGGCTCTAAGAGTACTGTTGATACCTCGTACTCGAAACTGTGGGGGTCGATGTCCTCAGCGGTGTGCGGTATATCCAGCATATTAGATTTTTTGACGCTATTGGTGGCCTTCTCTTTTTCACTGTGCCTCTCTCCGATTATTGTGATGATCTTATACTTAGATGCAAATTTGAGTTTATGGTGCAATGTGGAGGGTATAGCTCCGACTTCATGTAGCCACGAGCGCCCTAATAGCAGATTAAATGAGGATTTGATGTCCATCACTTGAAATAATATGGAAAAGGTCATTGGCCTAATTAATAGCTGAAGATCAACTTCTCCCATTATCTCTCTTCGTGTGTTATCGAAACCTCGGGCGCTAGTTCTTGTGGGTCTCAGCATGCACGGATCTACGCCAATCTTAGTGGCGGTTCTCAGCGGGCATATGTTTAACGTAGACCCATTATCGATCAAAACTAGCGGGATTGTCATATTTTCAGACTCAACAGTTATATTTAAGGATTTTAAGTGACTACCTCCTTCCTCAGGTAAATCAGCATCAGAAAATGAAATGGCATTTGGAGCCATTACTTTACCATCTGCCCGACTTCATCGGGGCTAACTTGAAGTGAGACATGCGTATTTTTTAACGCCCCCATTAATGCTTGAAAAAAGAGTGGGGACGTCATCAATAAATCCCATACAATAATATGGGCAGGCATTCTTCTCAGCTGAGTCTCCAGTATATGTTCTCAACTCATTTTCTTGAAAGGGTTCATTGCGCTATCTTTCTTTCCCTCTGGCTGGGCTTGTGCGACTGTTGGTGCTTCGGACTACTTCGAGATCTTTCTGGATCTCGTGACAAAGTCCACTACCCCTTCACTATTGTTACTACCGTTGATATTTATTTGTGCATAACTCAGCGGGACCTGATGAGGATTGTAGGTTGGTCCTAAAATCTGAAATGGCATGGCTGCTGACATCGGATGCTCTTGTACTGCGGGCTCGAGAGGTGTGGGTAATACTTGATTTACCTCGGTGATAGCTAGTTGGGTGGCAAAATTGGGCCAGATGGGGGTGGTGAAGCTTGTGAGTGGTGGTGTCGGGGGAAAAGGGGTAGGGGTAGGCCATTGGTAGCTGATGGGTGCCGGTGGGGGATTGGGGACAGGGGTAGGCCATTGGTAGCTTATGGGTGTTGGCGGGGGATTGGGGGTAGGGGTAGACCATTAGTGCTGGTGGGTGTTGACGTGGGATTGGGGGTATGATGGGCTACTGGGTAATTGACGGGAGTGGTGGTGTATGATTGATATGCATTTATGTGCACATAATTGAGGGTGTGGGTGATAGAAAATAAGCCCTAAGATCCAAGGGCTTAATTCGCGGAGTCGGGTTGGGGAAATAATCTTACAAATTCAGGGTTTCAATCACCCCAATATTCTTTTCTTCAACATTTCTCAGCAATGACGCCACATAGCTCTCTCGATCACTGATGTAGTCGGATGGATCAAATTCAAATTCCTCCTCACATTCTTCTACCATCCCGATGGTGGGTCTGGGACCTGCTCCTCCGATAGGATGTGGGGGTAATGGCACCTGGTGGATATTTTCATGCTGGTTCACTTGCGAATGATTTTTCGGCATTAATCAAATCTTGGATCGCATGTTTCAATCGGAAGCAGCGATCAGTCGGGTGACCCAGGCCCTAAAGAAAATTACAGTCATAGTTCTTTGGGATCAGGTGAGGAGGAGGTTGCAGTTGACGAATAGTAACTAATCCCTTTTCTATTAGTAAAGGTAAAAGTACACTTAGAGATTACCCCAGGGGTGTAAACACTCGGTCATAGTGGGCTCTCCTCTGCTCTGGAGTCATCTGCATTCCTAGCCCATTCCCTGCTCTCTGTATCTGCTCAGTTCTGACTGGTGTTGGCAGGGCTGCCTGAAATTGGAACGGGGTTATATTATTATTGGGCATGGTGTTGACGATGTTCTGAACATCGGCCCCGGCTCTCTTATCGTTTCTCTATTCTGAAAACCTCCTAACCCCACTGGCTCTACATGGTACATTTTTATTTAGGCGGCCTTCCCAGATAGCGTCCTCTCATCGATTAGCGTTCCTTACCCGATCAGCAAAGCTGGACTACTACTGGTATACCAAAAATTCTGAGATCACTAGTAGAGTATTCTTGGAAATCATTTCGATCTGCTCATCGTCAGGTATCCTGTTTCTAACCTAAGCTGTTAGTGCTCTCCATCGCCCCAAATAGTTGTTGAAGGTCTCATTTGGGTTCTGCCTCAGACGGGCCAAGTCTGACTTACGCGGTTCAATGTCTATGTTGTAGACATATTGTTCCTAAAATAAGTGCGTCAAGTCCTTCCACGTTTTCATCATAAATGGTTCCAAAGATGTGAATCACCTCAGAGCCGAACCAGTCAAACTCTTTTGAAAGACCTCTATCAATAGTCTTTTGTCCCCTTCATATTGGCACATGTTCCCACAGTAGGGCTTGAGGTGTGCAATAGGATTGTCGGTGCCATTGTTCTTGTCAAAAGCCAACATTTTAAACTTGGGAGGCAAGGGGACCTCAGCAAATAAGCATTAATATGTGAAGTTCGTGGCATGGATTTCAGCACCACCCATTTTCATCAACTGCTTTTATATCTTGTCCAACTATTCTTTCAGCTGCTCTGACTCTTTAGATATGGGAGCCACTTTCTCGATAGTTGGTTGGATTTCACTTTGTACTACCAAGGGATGGGAAATGATAGGAGGGCGTTAAGGCTGGTCAATGCCCCAACATAGGCTCCATTGTTCCTAATCTCATCCTCTTTATATTGCTGGTCGACATAGTGTGCAGTGAGGGTGGGATTCTCATGCTGGTGTTGCATGGACTGGATGGGAATGACATAAGTGAGGGTTAGGTGAGTCCATTGGGGGTGAGGGAAAGTTTGTTGGGTGATGGGATGAGTGGAAGTTAGATTTTGGAGTGGGGCCTGATGAGGCCATTGAGCATAGGGGAAGGTTTGAAGCTGACTTTGGGTAGACTGGGGTTGATGTAAGGCATGGGTTTGAGCTGGGTATGAGGGTTGTGAATGGGTGAAATTCTGGAGGAATTGTGAAGGGTATGGGTGTGAGGCTCCAAGGTTTTGGGCTTGGGTTTGGGCCATGAAGCCTTGGGAGGGTTGGGCCACAAAGTCTTGGTCATGATAGGTTTGGGCCATGGGCCATTGATGGGTTTAGGCCATGGGCCCTTAATGGGTTTGGACCATATGCCCTTGGTGGGTTTGCGCCATGGGCCCTTGGTGGGTTTGGTCCATGGGCCCTTGATGGGGTTTGGCACATTGGCCCTTTGATGGATCTTATCCATTAGGCCTTGATGGGTCTGGGCCATGTGCCCTTGATGGGTCTGGCCCATTGGGCCTTGATGGATCTGGGCCATGGGTCCTTAGTGGGTTTGGGCCATGGGCCCTCGATAGGTGTGGATTATGGGGTTTTGGGCTATGGGACCTTGGGACATATGGGGAATGGGGTTTTGGGCCATTGGGCCTTGGGATATATGGGTAGTGGGGGTTTGGGTAGTGTGGATGATGGGGGGTTGATGGGGGTCATGGGAGAATGAGGCATGGAGGCTTGTTAGGGTATGGGATGGATCCATAGATGTGTGGTGTGGATGAGAGGGGATGTGTTGGGAGGCCTTCCACTTATTGTAGGTGTGGAACATCTCCTCCATCATGGTCATAGAAGGAGGATCGGATGGAGATGGGCTATTTGATGGTTGGACGGGTGTGGATAGGGTGTGGAAAGAGGAAAAATTAGGCATGGCCCGGGCAAGAGGTGGGATATGGGGTGGATTGGAGAAATGAGGTGGGGCATTGGTGGATGGATTTGGCATGTATGGGGGGAATGTCTGGGGCATGGAAGTCAGAAATGAGGGAGGAAAATTGGCCCTAGCTTCGGGAAAGATGGGCATGGCTTGGGTAAATAGAGGGATATGTGGGGGATTGGATGTAGTATGGGTGGATGCGGGTGGATTGGGTTGGACGGATGAAAATTTGGGCATGTTGGTTAGGGTAGAGGATGGGTTTTAAGCGGGTGTGGAAGGGAGGTGAGATGAGTTGGAGATGGCCATGGATGTTTGGGAAAATGATGGGAAATTTCGACTTTGGGTATTTGGGGAAATGGTGGAAGGGAAAATGCAGACACCGAACGAGCCGATTATGGTGAGGGTTGAATGGGTGAGGGGGTGGAATTAAAGGCTTCTTCAGTGTGGGAATGGGTTGGAGAATATGGTAGGGATGAGTCGGGATTGGCGTAAGCCGGGTCCACGGCCCACGACATGTCTCAGTATCGGGTTGGGTACGGGTGCCTCGGATGGGGCCTGTAAAGTTTCCTCCCTTTCCTACAGGATGACAGAGGGTACATTGATGTCGTTGTGCCGGCACCAATCAAGACTCTATTTTTAATTTTTAATTTTAATTTTTTTTTGGATTTTTGTAAATGAAAATGAATGAGGATTTTGGGGCCTTTTTTAGTTCCCTTCTCAGGTGGCTCTATATCCTAAATAGGTCTCGCAACAAATGTTCCAAAGCACTTCGAAAGAATCAAAGGGAAACCCCTTGATCTATTGAAGGCATGAAAATCAATGTAAACAACCCGATCCCTCAAAACAAATCAAGAAGTCGTCGAAAATGAGAGGCACTAAACACAGCGATCGGGAATCCAGAAGTGAAAAGATTGGCGCAACTAATAGTGGCGCTAGAGCAAAAGGTCCCAGATTAAAGTTGGCGCAACTAATAGTTGCGCCGGTGTATGTTTAGGATTTTTTACATTGGCGCAACTATTACTTGCGCCAGACTAAAAGTGCTCTCCAGTTTGCTTGACAGCAGCAGGCCTAGTCCAAAATGGGTCTCCAAACTGGTTTTTGGTGGAAGCTAGGCTTCCGGGGATTGACTGTTTATATGATTTGCTCTCTTTCTCACTGAACCTAAGGGTTTAAGGACAAATTGGGTTCACTAACACTCACATTTTCTCGGGTTTTAAGCTTTGAATGAGAAGGTTACCCACCCGATATACCTCAAGTGCAAGCACTTTTCTTAGGTACTAGGTGGGCTGGGACTTTTTCGGATCATCACCACTAGGGGCTGATGCCGTACTAAGACTCGGGTGGTTGTATGTGTGCCTAAATAACCCAACCCTTTGAAAATCTACCCTGCAAATATTAATTTAGATCTCCCTTGTTGGTTCAATTTTACTTTTCACTTCTATGGAAATTTTCTTAAGTTCAAAGACTGGGGATGATATCCCGTGCCTCCTCCACGGATCGGCGTTCATTGTTGGAATATGATTATGGAATTAAAAGCACAAGTAGGCCCGCTAAACGGCTAAGAGACTTTAAATGACAAAAATGTAAAGAAATTTAAATGCAAAGCGCAAGTAGGCCCACCAATCGCTAAGGCACTTAAAATGACGAAAATATAAAGAAAATTATAGACTATGCGCAAGTAGGCCCGCCGATCGACTAAGGCCCATAAATGACGTAAAAATAGGGGTAAGTAAAACAACATAATCGGAGGGGTGAGTAAAAATTAAATAAATAATAGTAATAAAAAGTTAGTAAAATAAAAAATAAAAATGCCAAGTTCAAGGGGAAGATCTACTAGCTACTCCCCAGCAGAGTCGTCATCTGTGTAATCGTGAGATTTTTGACGATCCCGTCACGACGATGTGCTCTCTAACAAAAATATAGAGTCGCCACCCGGAGCTTTTGGTGTCCTGAGAAATCTAGATCATTTTTATAAGCACCAAAGTGCTACTAATATGACTCTGAATTCAGTCCACACCAAAAGCTCTTGGGTAGGGGCTTTGGTTATCGATTGGGAAGGTCTTAGGCACCCAATCAACCCGCTTAATGCTGTCTCAACTAATGGCCAAAATAAAAGATATTATAAAAGAAATAAAAAATGCTTCCTCTTGTCCAAATGGGTCTTATATCCTATTTGTGCTCCTTTGTTCCTACCAAAAATTCGGCGGCATAACGACACAAATGGGAGAATGGATGAATAATCGAGAAGGTAGAGGAATAGAGGGGAGAGTCGGAGCTCTCGGGCTCTTGTTGCACCGCTGTGGAGACTTGCGTTGGCTTGCTTCGGTGAGCTTTTGAAGGCTTGTATGATGAGAAATGGGGTTCCAACTCCTATGACTTACTAGCTAAGAGGTAGAGAGAGAAGGCTAAGGGGTAACACACCTCTAACCTAAAGCTTATGGGTGAAAAGCTAAGGTTTAAAAGGACTTTTGAAGTTTTGAAATTTGTATGGAATGGTGCACTAGAGGAGAAAGAGAGAGAAGGGATTCCTTAATCTCTTTAATACAAATTTTTTCAAACCTTTGTAAAGGGAGGGGTGCCTCTCTATTTATAGAGAAAAGAGAGGTTAGGAGGGTGCTTAAAGGCTAATTGGGTTTAACAATTAGGTAATGGACCATCTAAGGTTTCCTAGGGTTTTTGGAGCCTTGAAAAATGTGAGAAGGTACTCCAATGGTGGATAATAGGGAGGGGCTTTAAATCACTTAAGGGGTTGCACATAGGTAGTAAATGGGTGCAACAGAACTAGCAAAATATACCCCAAAGATTAAGGTGGTCAATAAGTCAAACTCCAATCTCGAAATTTGAGGCAAAAATACACAGTTATTGTTCATATGCCTGACAACTATTAGTTGCGCCAGGCATATGTAGAGTAAAATAGTGCATGAACAGTGCCTTAAAGCTGGCTCCCCGAGGTGGGGTCCATATTTAGAATTGGCGCAACTATTAGTTGCGCCAAATCCCTAAGGGGGCTCTCATGAAATTACCATTCGGCCCCTTGGGTTCGGGATGTGATCTCTTCTTGTATATAGCTCCGATTAGGGTGATTCTTAGCCCGTTAGAAAGCTGAGGACTTTTACTTTTCAATGGTATAATATTCGATTACAGTAGAAGGTCACAGCTAGTCCCAACGCACCACTCTATATCCATGGCTCGAGAAAGCTAGGTTTAGGTCTGGAATGGGTTCTAAGGGTCGGGATGGGTTTCTAAGGGTTCGGGAAGGTTCCTAAGGGTTCTAGGATATTTCCTAAGGGTTTGGGATGGTTCCTAAGGGTTCCATACATACCATCAAAAGCTCGGAGATGCGCCTCTCTCGAAATGTGTTTTGATCGAGCCTTGGGCCAGATTTGGATGTCTACATTGGTTACGTGCAATGATTCTTAGCGATTAGGTTATCTAACTCGTGATTAGATCTCACTAAGTCATAAACGATGAAACTGAGCTTGTAGCCAGGAGCTAGGATACCAGGGATTTATTATAGGAAAGTAGTAGATTTTATTGGGTTCTAATATGAAATCAAAGAGAGATTTGTGACTGCCTTCTCTTCTCCTATTTCCAACTATTTAGATTTCTTTAATTAGGAATCTAATGCTATAAAATACTTCGTAAAAAAAAATTAAATGAGAGAAAAATAACAAATCCCTGTGGTTCGACACCCTTGTACTTGCCCTAGTATATTCGAATTTGTGCACTTGCAAGATCATATTTTAAGATAATCAAGATATATGGGTGACTGCCATGCTATGTTATTTGATCCACAGTGATAGTTTTGTAGATGTTTAGTTGACACCAATCCAGGACTTGAAGCTGATGTTAATCAGCTATAATTCACTTAGCACCCATGTCATAGAAAATTTTTGTCTAAGATTTCATTGTGCATTGATTAGGCAAAGTTGATTGATCTGTATATTAGAATATTTGTTAACATAGCAATTTGCTACTAGCTGAACTCAGTGAAAGTTCACTCTCTGGTTTCCCTACCTTTTGAATCTAAGACACAATGCTCAAGCCAATTTTAAACTGAGAAAATGTTAGTGACATTGAAGGGTGGTGCTTTTTTAGGAGATTGAAAGCAGTGGGTATTTAACACATTTGAATTACACATTCAAAGTGTGACAGCCCGGATTTCGACACCCCGAAACCTGTGCCATCAGCACGATCATCTTGACCGTGCTCCTTAGCTATGCATGGAACATTGGTATATCAAGCAATGAATTAAATTGAAATAGTAAATGAAGCTGCGGAATTAAATTACTATATAAGCATTTCTCAAAATACAGTTCTACCCTCATGCCTCTACATGAACGGAGAACCGATCCGAACCATCGATGATAGCTAACCATCACAGATGGTTCGCCCAAAAGAATTATCCCAAATCTATATATATACATTGTTTAATCAAAACAAGGCTTGACATACCAAGCCGTACAAAAATCTCTCAAAACTTTCAAAGCTGCACAACGGAGTCCTCTAGAAGAAGTCCTCAGGAGGTGGCTCCAACTCGTCTCCAGGTGCAAGGTATGACTGGCCGGGGTCAACGTCTCCTGAAGCCTCGGCAGCTGCTATTAGTGGACCTGTGACGTATAGTCTAAAGGGTGAGCTACATCCTAGCTCAATAGGGAATAGAACACAGTTGAACATATAAATTATCACTCACATATATTCCATGATATGTCATGCATGATGTGTCTATACAGTTACTGATGAAAAATAGTTGAAAAGAATCACATTCTTACTGGTAGTTTACTCATGTCTTTTACTTATTCATGAATGATGCTGAAAAGGCCTAAAGCAAATTTAAACTTTCAACTTAAGTAATCCCCGAGCAATATAGCATCGAGCCTCGATGAGATACCCATCATCGTCATCTATATAGACAGTTTTAGAAGTATTCCCTGGGAATACAAATAGTACCCAAGCCCCTTTCCCCTGGGGATTGGTGGCGAGGTTTCACTTGTCTCAACTCAACACCTCTGGGGTGTGCTTACTATGTACGGATAAGCCTCCGCACTGGCCTACGGTTTCGCCGCCGTATCAGTCACGGATATCCTGCCGTGTCAGTCGTGGATATCCCGCCACGTCGGTGGGGTACCCTATCAAACCTCAAATAACAAAAGTATCAGGTGCTTTACATATAGTTATTCACCGTGTAAGTATGCTATCTTATATCAGTTAGGCCCTATCAAACATGATTCAATCTTGGATACATCCCTGGGATGTATCCATTCACTTGCATCACACCTCATGCTCTTATCTCTTTACTTCCTCATCCCCTGGGGATGGCTCGTTATAATTACTCTTATTGATGTCACACACACACACTTTTCACAAACTCTTAAGCAATAAAACATTTTGAATGAAATTCTATATCACTACATACATGCTCTTACAAAATAAAGTACATGTTCAAGGTGTTCCCTACCTCAAGTCGCTGTTTGATCATGCATCAAGGTCCCACGTGGCTCCTTGTGCCCAAGCTCACACATACCACCTATGGTACCACATAACATATGAAATACATCACTAAAGATGTAATAAAGGAGGTCCAAGACCCTCTAAGATTCTTAAAGTCAAACTCAAAAGTCAACATAAACTGGCACAGTCGATTAATCGAACTCCAAAATCGATTAATCGAATCTGATTCGATTAATCGATTTCCAAAATCGATTAATCGAAATTCAATATCGATTAATCGATTCTCAAATTGATTAATCGAGATTCTCATTCGAGTAATCGAATTCCCATTCGATTAATCGAATTTCTCTATTCTATCCAGTCGATTCTCAATTCGAGTAATCGAGTTTCCAAAATCGATTAATCGATCCCAAATCGATTAATCAAAATTCTAAATCGATTAATTAAACTCTCATTTCGATTAGTCGATTTCTCCAAGCTCATTTCTTTTCTCCACTGGAGTTCACTGTAGGTTCCCAGTCGATTAATCGATACCCAATTCGATTAATCAAAATTCAAAGTCGATTAATCGAAACTCAATTCGATTAATCGAGATCGGGGTCCTCTGACTTTTCAACTTCTTGGGCAAAATCGATTAATCGAAACTCATTTTCGATTAATCGAAATGACCAGATTCAGCCTCCTTTTGGCTGTTCTTCCCAATCTCTTCCCTTACTTTTTCCTCCATTTTTCTAGGCCTTTATCCTATACTTTAACCCACTTCTAACTACAATCTATGCATTTAAACTACAAGAATTTTACCTTCAATCAATCTTAAATTGATTTAAATCAAGTGGTTGGAAAGGCTAGAGTTCCAGCTTTGGCTTGAACAGATCCTTCGCGTTGAATCGGTCTCTTTAATGTTTGAATCCCCCCTCCAATCACTCACAATAATTCCTTGCTCAACCCTTCTTTACTCCTCCCTCTCTCTTCTTTACTTCTCTCTCAACAACCCAAAACATGCAATTTAGGGTTATTAAACCCTTTTATCTCTCCTCTCACTTGTGTGTTGAGCACATGCACCGTGATAGATGTATGTGACTTCACATTTACATCACACACCACACAGTCAATCAATTTATCACATCTCATCCGTTCATCACACTCTATGCTAACTATTGAACTCCTAATTGGTCAAACATGTGACCAATCAGGCACGGATCCCGATGTCACTGTTTAACGTGATTTTTCGGGATATTACACAAAGAGTATTTTGGTTGTATTGTAGGTTGACCAAATGGTGATTCACTCTGCTTTAGACCCTCGTCCAAGGACAACTCTCTGTGCTGATTACTTCTATAATTATTTCAATCGTGGTCTGGACATATTATTTGATGGCCAAGTAATATGTTTTTCTTCTTTCAGGAATCATGATCAAATGCTTTGTCATTGTTTCAACTTTCAAATGTATGTACCTAAACTTTGACTTCTTGAAGGTTTAAAAAATATCATGTTGCTCAATCTGCAGACTCATGAAATCAAGAAGTTTGTTTTACATACAAACTTTCTAGGGCATACAGATTTCAATTCATATATAGAGTGCAACTTTATTATCTTTGGTTCTAATGGTATGTTTGTTTCATAAAGTAGTTTACATAAGCTTCCCTTGTAATAACAAAACGATTCACATTTTTCTTTGTTTATGTGCAGTTGGCGTACCAATTCAAGAAGGAAATATGCCTAAGCAGTGCATTACACTAAGTACAAAGTGGGAGCAAGTGAAGGTAACCAGGCTTTTAATCTAAACATATATATATATATATATATATATATATATATATATATTGTGTTTAGAAGTTCTTAACAACATTTCAAATTTGGATGCAAAATATTAGAATTTTGTGTATTTACATGGTATGGTATCGGAGAAAAACCTTTTTATTTATTTGGCTAGGTGTAATTCTTTAGTATGTGGGCTCAGTGCCTTCATATTTTTGTGCTTCTTGTTCCTACAAATACATTATGTTAATCTTTGTGCACTGACAATGAAAATATTGGTTTGCACTTTGTAGTAGTGGAAGTGTGCTTACCTACTGCCGGAACAAGTAATCATGTTCTTTTGCTGGAGCTAATATAGATTGACTAACCTGGTCACCAAGGTTTGTGAGCTCCTCTGACTCATTTCCATTTACGTAGTTTTTCGTGTGCTATGGATGTAGCCCAACTCGAGGGTCTTCAATTATGTGGGCTTATAACTAATAGTTACCTTATCAAGTTTATGCTGGTACAAGTTTCAAAAAATTGCCTAAAAAAATGGTTGTTGCAAATTAGGTAGATGCTTGACAATGGATTTTGTAGAACCTAGTAATCCAACTAGCCCAAATGCCAGAATCATGTAGGCGCTTTCAGTAATCCAACTAGCCAAAATGCCAAAATTCTTGTGAAATTATATATTTGATAAGTCTAAAGAGTTGAAATATAAATTTTGTTTTCACTAAAATTTATTTATTGGTTCTTTTGAACAAGTATTAAGAACAATAACCTGATTATGTTAGACGCAAGAGGATATGATTACTCTCAACTTTCTGCACATGCAATTGAATCATACTTATTTAGGTAAAGAAACCTCCCCCTTTTGGGTTTAGTTTTCTGTAGTTTTTGTATATATGGGTGTTCTTATGGCTTGCAGAAGGTAAGCAAAAGAGAGATAGCCAGAAGAACAGTGATCACCATAAAATGTCAAAGATCTTCTGGTCGCTCGATTCCCAAAAGAGGTAGGTTAAATCACCCGGCCAAATGATGCAACCAAAAGAGCTCAACAACTGGCCGAAGATGGTGCAAATCGCACCTCTTGAAGAATGCTTCTTTGGCGTACCAATCTCAGTGGACGAGCATTATATTTTTCATCTTCTTCCTTTTTTTTATTTTTATCCATCACAATTAATTGATATTTGAAGATTAAACATTTATTAAAATATAAATGGTAGCTCTATTCGTGCCTACAAAATTACTGAGGGCATGTATGGTGAAATACCATGTGACTTATTTAAATAAGATGATTGAGATTGCTTTTTCGCTCAATCTTTCATCGATGGATCTTTAGATCATGACCGTACCATCTAATGATCAGTTTTGAATTTTACATGGCAGGAATCTTAAGAAAAAAAATGATTTCAAAAACATGTACTACACATCATGCTCAAATATGATCGTATTGTTACCATTTTTAATCTCTACCACGTGGAAGGATAATCTAACCGTTTGATTGCACACACATGGCCTAAAGAACCATTGTATTGAAGATCGGGATGAAAATAAACCTCTGTCATCTAAATTAAGCCAGTCATTTTGGCTTACCAGAGTACCTCAGTAAATTGGTTGGTGTGAATAGAGCTACCTAAAAAAATATTCCACTTTGCTATCAGCGGTTTTAAACCGCTGCAAGTTTGCAACCCACCAACAGTTATACACAGCCTCAACACTATCGCAAGTATGACCACCGACAATTATCAGCCGCCACAAGTATCAATGCTTGCAACCCACCTTTGGAACTCACCGGTGGTATACACCGGCGCCAAACCGCCGCAAGTATATATGACCACTGGCAGTTCTAAGCCGCCGCAAGTATCAATGCTTGCAACCCACCTTTGTAACCCACCGGCGGTTATACACTGCCGCAAAACCACCGCAATTATGACCGCCGACAGTTATAAACCGCCACAAGAAGCAATCCTAGCTGGTGGTTTGATATAGTTGACAACGGCCATGAATTGCCGGTGAAATAGTGCACCGACAACACTTTTCAAAGCAGTTTTTGAAACCACCGGTGGGACTATCGCCGAAGGTTTTTGTAGTTACAGCAGCAGTTTTTAGCCGTCGGGAAAACCTTATTTTTTTGTAGTGTGTAAATGATATTGAAAATTGCTCTGAGGCACATAGTTCACTACGTTGTTTAAAGACAATAAACGCCCTCACTTCGTCAGATAAACAAAGGCGCAACTCGGTTTCTCAGCGAATCTACCTTAAAGATACAGCAGAGCCCAATATTGCGAAGAACCGTATGTTCTTTTCTAGATTGCAATTTCTAGAAAAAAAAAATAACATGCTATAGATTTGTATTTTTTCATATAACGATAACGATAAATTGAATTCACTTGTGTCTTTTCAAATTTATGGTGAAGAGATGTACCAGACACTTCTTCGGAGAGAAATGTGAAAAGACGCTACGAAAAGACTGTTCAAAATCTTTTAGCCATTTTGTAGTGCCTCTTCGGCTTAAAAACTATTAGAGGTAACCGTTGGGCTCTATTGGAAGTCACCCGCTCATTGAGCTCAAAGATGTTGGGCCTTTTGGCTCGTGCCTCTTGAGCTTCTCTTCTTTCCTTCTTTCTTATATATATATACTTATTTGCACACAAAGTAAATAATTTTTACAAGTTTGCCATTGAATTATTATTAATATATATAATGATATTTACAAACTTAACTTTAAAATAATAGAATATATATTACTACACTATATATATAACATTCTCCAACTTGTTTCAAAATAAAAAAAATGTGTATCAGAGTGATCATACTAAACATTATCAGAGGTACCGTTCGGTTTGAACCTTTGACTAGTACATACAAAGGTATCAAAATTAGCCGGACACGAATCGTAATGATAAGATGCATACGGTCAATACAATATAGGATACCCAATACGAGATACCGATACGTAACGGTTTGGCCGAAAATCGATACATATTGCTATCGACCGATTTTTTATACCGAAATTACATATACATTTACTATAACAAACCAAAATTACATATACATTTATTATAACCTAAATCGTTAGTGACATAAGGCTTGCACTTTACAGTCATGCGCTAAAATCCTGATTTTATGAGTATCTCAAAGAGATGACCGAATCTCTATTGATGTTGCTTCACTTCTATACTCGTATAGGTGAATCTGTCATGGGTGTTCTTGTAACTACTTTACCACCCCAGCAAATGAATGCCTAAAGAATCATTAAAAGTTAAACTCACTCTCTCACGTTATAAGATATGTGCATGAAATTTAATACTACAGGAATAACCAATAGGTAACATACATTTGTGCACTTTCAAGGGTCACAAAGTAGTTTCTTATCTCATTGAACTTAGGATTTGGGATCTCCAACTCTACTAAGTTGAAATTCAACTATTATATCTTTAAAGATATTAGTCTTAGGCCTATCCCCCTCGATGTTCTCAACATTGTATCTATGGGTAATGCTTTTGTAAGTGGATCCGCAAGCATCTCAAAAATTGATATGTAACCCCACATGATCACTCCATCACTCAACATATGTCGAATGATGTTATATCTAAGGCCAATAAATTTTGGTTTCCCTTTAGATTTCTTATTATATGAAATTTGTAAAATAATTTTATTATCACAATAAATATTAATTGCATATATATGTTAAATCAAAAGAATTTGTCTTATAGACCTTAAAAGCTACTCTGCCTCTTTTACTCCCGTAGACAATAGTATATACTTTTATTTCATACTTGAATCAGAAAAACATGTTTATTTTCTATACCCCACGATACTGCTCCCCCTATAAAGTAAAAATTCATCCGTTTGTGAATTTTGAATCAAATGAATCAGAAATCCAAGTAGCATCAATAAACCCCTCTAAAAGTTCAGGTTTGCCACTATATTGTAAACTATAATATATATTTCCTTTTAAATATCTCAATACCCTACGAATACCTTCCCTATGTTTTGACCTTGGGTTGCTAGTAAACCTACTCAATACCCCCACTATAAATGTTATATCGGGTCTAGTATACTTCATTATATATATATATATATATATAAGGCTTTCATCTTAGTAACTATAAATTATAATTATTGAACTTGTTCAAGAATCGATTTATCCTCAGCCATCTTGAAATCATAATATTAGGATACTAGAAGAGTTTTTGCACCTGAATCTTCAATTAGATACTTCTTTAATGAATCTCATAAATCTTTAGTGATAGTGCACTTACAAAATGTGAACTTCACCACATGGAGGATGGGGTTTGGACAATCTTAATCATCTTCAGCAATTTGAGTCTTACATTCAATCATCTACTAGTCGTTGTAACGACTCGGATTTAACATTAACGTTGAATTGTTGACCTTTGACCTTTACGAGAATGTGATCTTTGACTGATTTGACTCAAATCAAACCTTTGACCCATGTGACTTGGCCTCTGACCCACATATTTTAATTTGATGAATGCACCTAAAAACGATCGTAACCCAAATTTGAACTCGACAAATTAACTCAAAATCCTAACTTTAAGCCCGAATTTTCAAGACCCTATCTATGGCTTGTTCTTTTATTTAAAAATAATAATAATAATAATTAAATAAACAGAAACAATATTTTTGCATAGTGTTGGATGGGGAGGAGCACCAAACTATATATGGGTGCTCCACACCCTATTACCACCCACACAAGAATAAAACAAGAAAGAAAAAAAAAAAAAGCCAATGAAATGGAATTCGGTGCAAGCCTGGCATCGAATTCAAAAACCTTGTATTGCTTTTTTCTACTATTATGGTGTTACCTTTTTTTTATTATTGTTGACTAAGCAACCATCCCAAACCTCTCTCTCTCTCTCTCTCTCTCTCTCTCTCTCTCTCCTTGGCATTTCTCTCTTGTTTTCTTTCTACAATCAGAGCAGCCATCGATTTCTCTCTCTCTCTTGCATTGTCCTCTACATCTTGGATAGCCTAAGCACCACAATAATTGGGTTGCTATTTTCTTCTTCTCATCGATCTCCACCCTAAAATATCAATAACAAGGGATTCACCAACATCGAATCGCCATCACCACTCTATCTCTACCATTCAATAATTTGAACAAGGCATTATTCGAGATCGCTTCTTCCTTGTGATGTTAGGACCCATGGTAAGAGGGATTTAATTATTCATTTTTATTTTGACTCATTTGATTAATTTGTATGCTCAAATAATAAATTGTGCCTTAAACCCATCATTCCTTGACTTTGGCCCATTTAGTTAATTAGACATGTTTGAATGTGTAACGTCATTGATTGATAATTTTCACTTTATAATTTGTTTAAATAAAATGTACAAAGACGTGCATGTTTGTTCCTATTTATGTAATGACTATACTCTTAAAAAAAAAATTAATCTAGCATAAAAATTAGAGGTAGATGTTGAAATTGCATTTCAGACCAATTTAAGTTTTCTCTAACTTCATGTGACCACAAAAATTGTTATAGACCTCCAATGGATGTGCCGTCAAATGGGTGATGTAGAGTGTAATGTTATCTATCAAAACTATTCCAAAACCTGAGAGTAAATCAGTCTCTAGCCACCTCGAAAATTAATCCCACAACGCCTACTTTAAAATCTGCACAGTAAATTCCTACATCTAATTTATGTCCAAGTGCTCTGTGAACGCATGTTTGACCTTTCATCAAACACTCATATGAGTTGAATCACAAAAATTTCAGTATGATCACTTCTCCCAACTTTTCATGATCTTCATATTTGACGATTAGGAATTTTCGATTTTAACATTAATCATGAAAGTTAATTTTTGACTAATTAAGCCCTAATTCGAATTGCATCAAAATTACAGAATTATTTTATACAAAAGTAGGTCGCATTTTGTGATCACAAATAATCAAACATATTAACAAGATTTAATATATTCTTATTATATTTTGTCTATCCACATAATTATCAAATATAAAGTTTGCATTATTAAATTATAAAAAGACACGATACGAATTCACGATATAGATATACATAGACACAAATTTCAAAGGCATTTAAGATATGAATAAAAATATGCAAAGCATGAATTTATGACAAAGCAAGTTAAGAGTTATAATTATATGTACGATAAAGACAAGCAATCGTTCTACATGTGTGATTTTCGATTTCAAATAAGATCCTATCATATCATATCAAAACATGGATCAAGCACGAGCCACATCAATGAGTAGAGGCTACGACTAATTACAAATATTGTTCATGGGCGATAGTGGACAAGATCACCATCAATATAAATTGCTTTAATTTTAACACCTAATGTGTAAAAATTACTATAAATTAGTATTTAAGTCATACAAGAACTAAAAGACATGCATCATTGTGATTAGTCTATTTCTCACGAATATATTTCACGAAATATAAGAGCACTCAAATTTTATTATATGTAGAATTTTAGACATGACCTTTAAAAATCTCTCTCATAATCCTAAATTTTGTTAGTTTTTTCATATCTTATAATATACTTATTTATAATACATTAATTTGATAGATTTTGTGTATGTTGACTAATTAAATGTTTCAAGTCATAGAGGATAATTAACTCCTCCATATTAAGCATCATGAAAATTTTTGCTTATCCTTACACTATATTGCATGTACAAACATTAATAAAGATTTTAATTTGTAAGAGGTTCGTGATTTCATACTTGAAGACGAGAAAGACCTCCCACTTGAAAAATTTTATTCTTAGTGAGAATTATTTGATTAAGATTTAATACGACTTCATAATTTTTTTTAAAATATTTATTTATTATTTTTCACATACATTAATATAAGTAACAATGTTTATCTGACATAAAGTTAACACCATGAGTCAAAAAATCGTCCGATACCAATACGTATTGATTTTAAACTTGAGCAATAAAATACATTACCTATATATCGTACCTCCTAAAAAACAAAATAATTATCGTTCGATACGGGTAATGCATCGCCCATATCATACAATACAAATGATAATTTTAAATTATTATGTGATAATTTGATTTGAGTTTTTTAAAAGAAAAAAAAAATTAAAACAATACATTCAATATATCACCGATACATTAAATGTATCAAACAATACGTGATACGTATTGAACGATACGAACAATAATTTAATTTTTAAAATTTTTTTTTTAAAAAAATATATTGAAACAATACATTGAATGTATTAGACAATACACAATACATATCATCCTAAACTTCAAGACAATACGTATCAAAAATCCGATATTTTAACCCTTAATTAGCACCAATAACATTTTTAAATTAGTATTTTCATTTATAAATGTTAAAATTATTTATTTTTATAATTTTTTTTTTTTTTTTTTTAAAAACTCGTATTTTTTCAAATTAATTACTATCACATTAGAATTAAACTATCACATGTCTATAACAAAAATATTAACACATATTTTCATGTAAAAAATTTAGGTCTTTACAATCACACTTCATGTGCTTGCTGCTACGGAAATTGGTAGACAAATGTAGACAGGAGCAATAACATTGTTCTTCAACAAAATACCAAAGCAAACTCTCTTCAATGAAATGCCAAAGCTCTCCACCTTAACAACAAATAAAAGAGAACTATCTCAAACCTGTCCTTAAGGGGATTGTGTGAACTGTGAAATTTTTTGAAAAGAACTCCAATAATAGAGTTGTGCCTCCAATAATGACAGCTTGTAGCACTATGCGCAATTAAAGGCCAAGGTTTTATGGCAGTCAAGATCCACTTCCAAGCCAATAACAGCAACAATCAAGATCCACTGAAATACTAGACATAATTTTTCTCTATTATCTTTTCATGCAGCTCGATTATCTCTCTCAATACTGATTTGTTTTCTCCCTCATTTGGAGCATTTGGGTGAGATGAGGGCATTTTAATAATTTTTTGTTTACATTTATTGTTTGATATTGTAATTCCCTTTTTCTAGAAGTTTTCAAACGGGTTTAATTAACTGAAATGAATTCCAACCGGTCATGTGTCTCTAAATTTGCTAATTTTGTTGATTTCATAAAGGTACCTTTGTTTACAACCACACGTTCTTTGAGAGTTACGCACATCTCAAACCCTAACATTTAAGTTAGCTCTTTTGAAGGCAAAGAGCAGCTCTTTCACTTTTTGACTCCAACATAGAACTACTTTTATATTTAGTAATACAACTCCTTGCCTCATTTGTTTTAACAAGGAGCTTTTTTTAATAATAAAACTGCTCTAGCTAAAAGCATATTTTATCTACCCTAACAAAGAGCAAGCAAAAAGCTGCTTCTGCTCTTATAAAAGCTAATCCAAACACAAATTAGATGATAGAGATTATTTTTCACCCAAATCATCCACAGAATAAATCTTTAGATCAGAACACACCTATCACTCCGTTTTTTAATTCATGTCACAAATCATTAAAATATGTCCCACATTCAAGTTTGAACATGATGTGTATCATATGATTCAAAGACCATTTTTCAAGGATTATGAGTAATAGAACAAAAACAGACCACCTAATAGGTGAAAAATAATCTATTGTATGGAACGATCTAAAGATTCATTATGTAAAAGATCTAGGAGAAAAATGATTTCCATCATCTAACCCAAAGCAGCAGTTTTTAAGGGGCGTGGAACGTGGGCACTTTCAAAGTGCATTGGCACCTACCGTGAAAAGCTCAATCACCCATCACCAAGTTTTTGGGAACAAGAGAGATGTACAGCTCGACTGCCTTTGGGTTAGCTCTTATCAGAGCAAAAGCCGCTGTTTGCTCGCCCCCAAAGCAAATTTTAGCTGCTCGGTTAGGGAGAAGGGAGAGATCAGCTTTATCACATAAAACAGATTTCCATCAGAGCAAATGAGGCAAAGAGTTGTGCTACCAAATGTGAAAGCAGTTCTCTTTTGAAGCCAAAAGGAAAAAGAACTGCTCCTAACCCAAAAACAGCCACTAGCTTTTGATAAGAGGACCCACTCCCTGCTCGGACTGCATTCCAGATACAGGACTTTCTGAAAGAAGAGAGAGATTGAGAGTAAAGAGCATTCACTAACATTAAAATCAAAACCCAGTTTTCAGTTCAGAAGTTTACAAAAAAAGCAAGCCCCTAAACATCGACCAATAGACACTAACTATCATACGATAAAATGCTTAATTAGGGGATATGGAGCGTCAACCCCCGAAACCATAAAGAGTCCTCCCCTGCCTCTTAAGAGCATAAACCACATCCATGGCAGTCACCGTCTTCCTCCTCGCATGCTCAGTATAAGTAACAGCATCCCGAATAACGTTCTCCAAAAATATTTTCAAAACTCCTCTTGTTTCCTCGTAGATCAGGCCACTGATACGCTTGACCCCGCCTCTACGGGCAAGTCGCCTGATCGCCGGCTTTGTGATGCCCTGGATGTTGTCTCTTAATACCTTGCGGTGACGTTTGGCGCCGCCCTTGCCTAGGCCTTTGCCGCCTTTTCCACGACCAGACATCGCTTTTGATTTAGAGAGAGAGAGAGAGAGAGAGAGAGAGAGAGAGAGAGAGAGAGAGAGAGAGAGAGAGTGTGTGTGGTGGCGGGAGCCTTTGTTCTCGAGGGTCTTATAGGTGTTTGAATTTTGAAATTGAATTAGCGGGGACTTTTGTTTGATCCGTGTGAAATAGATTAATAACGGTTGGATTCGGATTGAACGGCTGGAATGATTTGGCTCTGTTTGGAGCGGATCGATGACGTGGACCAAGAGAGTGGGACGAGCCGGCTGATTATGGTAGACGTGTTATCGCATGGCTTTTTGGCTTTGGGATAGACCATGTGCCCCGTAAGTCTTTCTAAAGCGGTCAACGCGACCTGGTACCCAACCCAATATTTTACCGGGTCCGGCACATAAACATTTGCCTGTCGAGCTGGATTGGGCATGCGACGTCCAACCCGATCTGGCCCATCCAACCCAATATTTTACCGGGTCCAGCACATAAACATTAGCCTGTCGAGTTGGGTCGGGCATGCGACATCCAACCCGACCTGACCGTCAGGTGGGCCAGATCGGGTCAAATCAGCCTGATGATGCTTTATATATATATATTTATATATATAATACACGAAAAATGTGGAGATTTAACGAGTTAGGTCGGGTTTCAGTATGGGCTGACTATACTGAATCGGTTTATCGAACCGAAACCGAGAAATGTCGATTTTCAATTCGGTTAATAAAATGAATCGGTTTGATTTTCCTTTTTATTTTATTTCTTTGGAGCTGAAACTTGAATATCTTCGGTTTTCTAATGCATTAAACCCGACTTTTTTTTTTTTTCTTATCCTACCTCTTTGGTTTTTTAATTTCAGCACTCAACATTAAAACCGAACTAAACCAAAATCGGTCGAGCTGGTCATTGTAATGGTTGCATGTTGAATTTATCCACAAACTTGCCGGACTCCAATATGTCTTGTACGTGGTAGGTGCTACTAAATCCTGCATCTGAACTAGCAATGGCTGCATGCCTTGCCCAATCTCATCCAAAAAAAACATTGGGGGTATGGTGCACTATGTTGATGTACAAATTTTGCTATGCATTGATCGCCTTTGAATTAAATGATGAAAATTATTTTTTTGTCCCCATCTTTCACATAATGAATCTATAGATTATGGGTGTACCATCAGACACGCAATTTTTTATTACATAGGACACACATCTCAAAAAGTTACCCTAAAATTATGCTCGAGCATTATATATGTCATGATTTTTGGATCACTCTGTTGGGGTGGGTGTATGCTTAGTGGCGGAGCCACATTGTGAATGGGGTGGTCAATTGACCACCAAAATTTTGTAAAAATTTATTATTAACTTTTAAATATCCTAATTTATATTAGTAGATGTGGATCCATCCAAAATTATATTGACCACCCAAATTTATTTTTAAACTTAAAACAAAATTTTTATGGTGTTTATTTTCATAACACATATTTTCTTTTCAAAATTTTTAGAAACTAAAATCTCTTCTCTCGGGATTCTCTCTCTCTCTCTCTCTCTCCTCTCTCTCTCTCTCTCTCTCTCCACTTTCTCTCTCACTCTCTAGTTTGCTTCGGGAGGGCTTCAGTTGACAAAGTCTTGGTTTCTGATTACACGAGAGGCCTTGTTCTTGCCATTCTTTCGAGGCTTCGAGCACCTTCATTAGCGCTAGCTTTATATTAAAGAAGAAAGGCCTTAAGTCGTTAAGCACGCACGCGCATCAGGTACTCGCGCAGGTAAGAGTTTCTGGATCTGAAGAACGAAAAGTTTATTTATTTTTCCGATAGTTACGGAAACATAGAATTCAATCTTGTCAATTCAAAAAAATTTAATTGATCATTTATCTTTTCATTGGATTTGGTTGTTTCTTCTTTCATACGAATCTGACTTGAGGATCCTAATATTATGTTCATGATTAACTTATAAAATTGGGGACTTGTTGTTGCAACAAGCAATAGTATTGTACAATTTTATAATATCATAATATGATTAATTGAATGCTTTGAGTCGATTGTCCTACGCATTCACTAAGAGCACCTACCTCGGAACCCCTTTAAAACCATTGATTGAGTCGAATCATATGATGGAGATTGCCTTTCACTGAGATCTTCCACAAAAAGATCTTGAGATCACGTTGCATCTATCAGACGGTCATTGTTTGATTCCACAATCTCACATATCCCCAAAATATGGCCCTAAAATCATGTTTGAGCATGATGTGTGTCACTGCACACAAAGGGCATTTTGGGGGATCTGTGAGATGTGGAATAAAAAATGGATTGTCTGATAGGTGAGACATGATCTCAAGGTCCATTTTTTGGGGATCTGTGAGATGTGGAATAAAAAATGGATTGTCTTATAGGTGAGACATGATCTCAAGGTCCATTTTGTGGAAGATCGTGGTGAAACACGGCCTCAATCACGAAGCAATTTAAGGGGTTGCACATGTGGGCACTTTCATAGATAGCGTGGGCGCGAACAGAGCCACCCTTAGATTAATGTTAAAACTCGAATTAATTTAAAACCCTAATACCAAAACTTTATTACCCTAATGTCAATTTAATTTTATCTAACTTTTTATTTTTATTTTTATTTTTTTAATTTTAGTTAAGACTCTAATCGCTTAATGGATTTGAACTCTCATTCACTCAACCCATGTAATTTTTTTATATGTGTATTTCTTGAAGCAGTTATGTTGTTAAAATATTTTAAAAGAAAATCTGATCAATTTGCTTCTAGTCCTTCAACCGTTGACTCTGTAAAAAAGCATACACATGTAGCAGAGATAAACTTCAACGAACTTCCACGTGATCTTGCATTACAAAAGTTGATTTCAAGTTATGATCTGAATGATCAAGATAATGTTAGAAGAACATATTTACAAATGCGTCCTTATAAGCCTTGTGATTTCAGTTTTCCTCAAACACTGATTTCAGACACATTATGTTAGTTCAATAAACAATGGTTTCACAAATATCATTGGTTAGAGTATAGCGAATCGAAAAATGCAGCATTTTATTTCTATTATTATCTATTTAAACAAACTATTGGGAAACAATGAGATATCGACGTTTTTGTTATTGATAGGTTTAAAAATTGGAAAAGATATGAAAACTTAAAATCTATGAAGGACAAGTGGATAGCGCTCATAATAAAGATTATAGGATGACACAAGATTTATGGAATCAAGAACAACATATTCAGACAACTTTTGATAGACACTGTGTTCAGATATGAATGGAATATTCGTTTGACTGCATCGATTAAAACTATTTGTTTTCTTCTACGCTAGGGACTTACCTTTCGTGGTCACGGTGAATCAGATGAATTGAACAATCAAAGAAATTTTTTTGAACTTTTGAAATTTCATGTTAATGGTAAAGAAGAAGTTGAAAAGGTAGTATTGAAAAATGATCTTCAAAACCTTTGTAGACACCCAAATTTGTCTCAAGGCTCGATCAACCCGTACTTCGAGAAGGGCATACCCCCAAGCTTCTAAAAGCACCTCCCAGGCCCTTAGAACCATTCTCAAACCCTTAGGAATCAACCCTAACCTTTCCAAACCCTTAGAAAGCCAAAAACGAACTCACATAACCCGTTTCGAACCAATCAAAATAGCTGATGAAAAGAGGAATGCCAAAATTTGCATAGACAATTTTATAACCTGAGGCCTATACCATTCGAAAGTAGAGGTTTCCAGCTTTTCAAAGAGCTAAGAATCGTCTAATTCAAAGTTATACATCAAAAGTTATGGTGAAATGAAGATCGCAAATTTGTACAGGAAATAACAAAATCGGACTCATAGAGCCAGTTTCGAACCAACCAAACTAGCTGATGAAAAGAGGAGTGGAAAAAATTTCATACATAACTTTCATAACTTGAGGTTTATATCATTGAAAAATAAAGGTTCTTAGCTTTCCAACGAGCTAAGAATCGCTTAATTCGGAGTTGTACATCAAAAGTTATGGCGAAATGAAGATCGCAAATTTGTGCAGGAAATTACAAAACCGGGCTGGGCCCCTGCGGGTCTTCAACTTCTAATAGTTTGGGCCTGATTTTCCTTCAAAAAATGATCAAAATTTACATTGGAGGTTTGACTTGTGGACCATCCTAAAGTTTGGAGTGTGTTTCTTTAGGACCCTAATGACCCTATTAGCTTAAATTATCACCCTTTTGTTATTTAAGTCACCACCCTATCATCTACCACTAAACTCAAATCCCTCTTCTCCAAGCTCTAGAAACCCCAAAAACCTTAGATTACCTATTACCTAATTTATGAACCCATTAGTGACTTAACCCTTTACTAATCACCTCAACCTCTATAAATAGAGAGCGACCCCCATTTGCTTAGGGGCTTGAAAAATTTTAAAAGAGAGAAAAACCTAGAGTGCTCCCTCTCCATTTTCAAACATCATTCCTCTATACAAATTCCATATTTGAGTTTTGTCTTTTAGATCTCATCTTCCATCACCAAACCTTGAGAGTTAGCTAGAACTACCTTTTAGCTTACCTCTCCTACCCTCTAGCTCCTTAGCCTTGGAGATTCAAATACATTCCTCAACCCATTTGCTATTAGAAGTTCACTGGAAGCGCATCAACGTGAAGGTCAACCACTATGCTACAAGGGCCCGAGAGCTAGTTTTGGCTATAGTAGAGACCGCTTACGAGTGGGTCGATCGGGTACCTAGCACCTTCCCGATTGATAACTGAAGCCCTTATCCAAGAGCTTTTGGTAAAGACCGGTAAATTGTAGTCATATTTTTACACTTTGGTGCTTGTATCCAAGTCACTAAGAGCTCCGAGTGGCGACTCTATCATTGAGCGCATCGTCCAACGGATTGAGAAAATCTATGGTTGCACAAATGGCGACTCCACTAGGGATAGCTTGTAGAGCTTCTCTTTGAAGTTTTGGCCTTTATTTTGCATATATGTTTTGTTTTCCTTTTTTTTGTTTACTAACTTTTCATTTTTTTGCATGCTTATCCCTTTGATTCCGTTCCTTTTATACTTACCCCTACGATTCGGTCATTTACAAGCCTTAGCCGATTGGCGAGCCTACTTGAGCAATTTTTTACTTACACCTACAATTCCATCATTTACAAGTCTTAGCTGATTGGTGGGCCTACTTGAGTAATTTTTTTACTTACCCCTACGATTTTGTCATTTACCGCCTTAGCCGATTGGCGAGCTGGACCTAGTTGATGTAATTTACTTTTCTTGCCTAATCGCTTGACTAGCCCTGCAATTTTTCTTATTCTTTGTCATACACCATCAGTGGATGCTAGCCCATAGAGGCGGCACGGGATTCTCGCCGCCCGTTTTTTAACTTAAGTAAACTCTCTTAAAACTGAACTTAAAATTGAACCAATAAGGAACCTATTTCATTTGTTCGCGGGTAAATTTTAAAAGGGGGAAATAGGCAGCGATATACTTATCCCGGTTACTAGTAGAGTGGCAACCCTAGTGGTGATGATCTCGAAAAGGACCACCCTATCCATTATCTGAGAAGGCGCTTGCGCCAGAGGTATATCAGGAGGGTGACTAAGCTTAACAAAAAGCCTTAAAACCCTTGGGGGAGCGCATTAGTATACATTGAAACAACCTTGTATCCCTTTAGGTATGGAAAGGAGGGACCTAATAAAGCAAAGGAAAAAGTCCCGGGACGCATTGCCCCCAAAGCCAAGTTTTAGCCCAACTCGGATTTGTTGCTAGAAAAAATATAATAATAATAAATAATATATATATATATATATATATGTATGTATGCTAAAAAATTAGTTTTTTGCTTAAGCGTGCATATTATGCACACCCAGCTTAAAAATCGGTTTTTTACTCAGGCGTGCATATTGTGCACGCCTAGCTTGTTTGCTAGGCAGTCCGAATTTGGGGCCTTTTTTTACCATTCCTAAGCCCCCCACTTAGAGTTTTTAATATCCTTGATAAATCCCACACCATTGACACCCAAAACGCCCTCGTCGGTCAAGAGAGATCGCCCTCTTATTAACTCTTTCAAGGGATCGGGTCATCGCGTGGATTTTCGTGCCCTTACACAGATCAAAGGTCTTCCTTTGATTCTTTCAAAGTGTATCAGAATCCCGTTGTGGGAGGCATTAAGGGTATAAATACCGCCTAAAAAGGGAGTTCCAAGGTCCCGAAAAGGCATCATTTTTATTCAAGGGAGAGGAAACTTGTATTTGTCATAAAAAAAATAATCCAAAAAATAGTCAAAAAATTCAAGAAAAATTAAAATTTTCAAAAAAGGAGAGCTTGTGGTGCCGGAACAACGGCATCACCTTATCCTCCATCATCCCATAGGGGAAGGAGAAGACGGGTTTTTGGTCCGCACTCGAGGAACCCCTATCCAACCTGCCAACAAACCATGTCTTGGGTGGTCGATCCCACCTATGGCGACCCGGATTCATCCCCACCACAATCTCCAACACATTCCCATTTAGAGGACATACCCATATCCGATTCCCCCACCCAATCTCGATTCAACATCACCGGATCCTATGGTGCACCCATTTTCCCATCCCCCATGTCAATTCAAAATCTATCACATTTTCCACCCCATTTTTCCTTCGCATTTGCTCAAAATACACCCTCCTCTCCTCTAAATATGGCCTCTTTTCCCTCCACTTCAAATCCAATTCACCACATCCTCCCAATCCAAATTCATCCTATTTTCCCAACCCAAATTCACCACACTTTCCTGCTCTAAATACACCTCATTTTTCCTCCACCACCACCCAAGATTTATCTCATTTTCCTTCCACCTCCAACATACCCAATTTTCCCACATCAACCCAAAATTTATCCCATCTTCCTTCCACCTCCAACATACCCAAGTTTCCCACGTCAACCCAAAATTTACCCCATTCCCCTTCCACACCCAACACACTCAAATTCTCCACATCTACCCAAAATCCAACCCAATTCTCCACCTTCACCCAAAATACACTCCATTATCTCTCATTTATCCAAATTATGCCCAAATTTTCCACATCCACATCCAATCCAAATCCATCACAATTTCCCCCACCTACTCAGGTCATGCCCAATTTTCTCCACACATCTACCCAAGTCATGCCCAATTTTTCTACTTTCACCCAACATATACCTGCTTGCGATTTCTCAGTGTGCTTTGTTTATTTTGTGGTGAGAACAAATTAAAAATTAAAGAAAAATAAAAGATGAAAACAACACAACTGAAATAATCCTAAGCCTGCAAGATACATAGCTATTGTAGCAAGTTTTGATAAGCAAGAGCTTGTCCCATAGAGAAATTGATCTAGAACTCAAAATGGGCTATAATATAGGCCTTCAGATCTGGCTATAAATCTGACAATCCTAAAGAAAGGGAGTTGGGTATCACGCCTACACTAAATTACCTAAAAAAAGAAATAAAGTGCAATCATATCCTAAGAAAGGGTCATAAAGAAGGGGGTGATGGTGTGTTAAAATAAAGATAAAAGGATAATAAGTAAGCGGTTTAGGCAAAAGTTCATTCAGCTATGCAACTCAGATTTAGGGCATTCTCTCTACAGCAAGTCCTTACTGAAGTGCTATTAATAACCTCAGCAAGGTAGAAGAATCCAACTCAACCCCATGCCATTTGGGGCGCTCTTAAGGCTACAGTCTGTCCACTCGAATGGCCACAGGCTATCTAATAGAGTCTGTCAAATCCCATTGATTAAGTCAGAAGAGCTGACCTAATCCAAAGGAGAGTGGGGGCTAACCAAACCCTATCCAATGAATCAAGTCAGGCCAAGAATACCATTGCAGCACTATGTTTGCCAGTGCTACAAGCTCCCCAGATCTGGCTAACATTCATAGGGGTATTAAACCAAGGGAAATCATATGGTAAATAATAGATCTACTAGAAACTGAATGGGCTATTCCCCAAAAACATGAATCCTATAGACATCTAAGGAAACTATAAGACCTTTAGATTTAATTAGACTTTTAATCAACAATTTATTGCTTAAAAACAACTTGCAATATAATGTCCTCACAGCTGCAATCACTACAGAAAAGCCATCTAACATCTGATAGTGGCCAAGTGAAACAGAGGGGAGCCTGTTCCTACACAATCTCTCACTAGGCTACAAGCACAAGTGCAGAGAAAAAGAATCCATCTCAGATCTGTGATCAAGATTGCCCTAGGACTATAGTCTGTCCACTCTAATGGTCACAGACTATCCACAGAGGCTCCCTTACCCACAAATGATGAGATAGAACATGCAAATTGTTGCTACCGCCATGGTTGCAGGGCTACAAGCTCAAGCTTCCATGGGCATTCCAATAAGCTCAGATCCTAAATGCTTGCTATAGCCTGATCAAAACTACTGGAAAATAGGAAAATAACAGATTAAAGAAGCATTAAAAACACAAATTCCATTGATCTGATGTAACCAACAATGAAATTCCTCAAGGCAGCAGCCTTATGCACAACTCAACACAAAAAATCCCAATGTTTGCAAAACCTATTATAAAACCGAATAAAACTACACCTAAGTGTTTATCAAAGGTTTAGCCAACAAGTGCTGAGCTAAAAGAGAAGAAAAAATGGCAAAAGAGATGATGAAAACCCTAACCCTAACCATAGCCTGCTTGAGCTCTCAGTCGACAAGGTTGAAGGATAGAGGGATTGATAATTTTCTAAGTTACAAGTGCAACTTATATACTTAGTCTCAATGTTGTCGCTGAGAGGAGAGTAAACCCTAATTTTTACAAGCAAACGTGGCACTGTTACAACCCTTGGATGTCTTGGGATGCATGCATCAGAATTCATGCCTCGAGGTGTGTGCCCTATACCTGGGGAAATCCCTAAAAGGTCCCTGAGTTATGGTTGAGAAGTGGAGAGCCCGAGCTTCGCGAGGCTGGCTTTTGCATATCACTTATGTTGCACAGCTGCAGAGTGTTCACGGGATAGAGTTTGGCGTGAAATATTGATGTCTCGCACAGTGGAGCATTGGATGATCGCGTAGTTACTTCAGCTGTGAATGCACTCGCGCAGGAGGACTTTCAATGCATTGATTGCTCGCGCAGAAGAGCTTTAGAAGTTTCATTCGCGAGGTACTCGCACAAATGCTTTTGCATCTTGCTCAATATAGACTTGAACTTTTAGACGCACGAGAGCTGCACGAGAGAACTTCTGGGCGTCTCTCTCCTCCAGAGCCACGCATGAACTGTGCGAGGTGTATTTTGAAGGTTTAGTGTGCGAAAGGTCCGCGAGTTTCTCCATATAATGCTTGCAGCTGAAGTGCGCGACTGCTGCGCTAGAGGCTTCTTTATAGTAACTCCATCCATTTGAATTGCGCAACTTCTTTGCAAGCTCTATTATGCTGCATGTCTTAGCTGTGCGAGGGAGCTTTGCCAATGACTTAAACAGTACGAGACAGCACCTCAACTGTGCGAGATAGGTCAATGGCTCCTCTGCTGCTATTCACATGCTTCTGTTGTAGCTTCTCCTACTCTCACCTACACTTGGTTCATCTGTTGAACTTTCTTGGACCATTATGACATACATAATAGTCACCATGGTATGTACCACCATGGTATTCCATCACTTTTTAGTTCAGCTGTCATCTTTTGCTTAAATTCTCTCTTCTTGTCACCAAAAGTATAGACTTTGTGTTAAGTTGCACAATTTATTCCTAACTACAAAATAAACTAAAAAAAGAGTTATTAGTCATCTTCAAAGTCCAACAAAGGTTAGATTAAGAGGTAAAAAGTGGTACTTTTCAGTGAATAACAATACCCACTTCTCTATTCACATCCATCCCCTCAAGCAATCCCATGGCCATGATGGACTAGGGCTTACACAGCTTGGAAGGCTTCCCAAAGCCTTCCTCATCCATCCCAAATTCCTAATTCATCACAAACCCTCCAAAATATCCACATGTCCTTCATCCAAAATGTCAATCCCAACCAACCACTCATAATCCATACCACCCAAAACACCCCACAACAACTATGGGGCTATCTGAGAGGGCCTCAAAGGCCCAATACCCAAGCCCAAGCCCATGCCCATTCAAACTCAAGGGCCACATTTCCAAACCCTCAACAAATCCCCCAATTTCCTACATACCCCTATACCCAACAAGCCCACATTCCCCCTCAAATGGCCAACCCACCTCAAACCGGCATGAGCCCCATTCATCCACACGCAACCCAATACGAAAATTCGTCCCAAACCATCAACCATCCCCAATTTTCCCATTCACTCACTACCCAACCAAACTCCCAAAATGTGCAATGGCCTCACTAGGCACCCATCCAAAATCCATAATTCACTCATCCCATTACCCCATAAGTCACCCATCAAAGCTTCCCCCACATGTAATGGTCTCACCAAGCACCCATCCAGCTCACTCAGAATCAGCAAGATAACCTCACCTTTCCTCCACCTTATGTGGATACAGATCCACAATATGAAGAGGATGAGGTTCGAAATAGTAGAGCTTACATGACGACATTTGCCAATTTTAATCCTCCACCACCCACACTCACCAACCAACAGGCCACCCAAAATGAATCGAGACAACCTAGTGGGGTAGCAGCCCTAACTCTACCGTCTAGGAGTCAGAACTGTTGAAGGAGCAGATGGATAAAATCGAGAAACAATTGATGAGGCTCGACGATAGTGAAATGCATGCTATAAATTTTTTTTATTTATGCCTATTTTCTGAAGTGTCATTACTCCACAAATTTAAAGTGCCCACTTTTGATAAATACGATGGCATAGGCAACTCGATTGCCCACCTCAAGTCTTACAGTAGGGACATGTGCCAATACGACGGAAATGAACGACTCCTCATCAAATTATTTCAGAAAAGCCTCACGGGTCCGGCTCTAAGGTGGTTCACGTTCATTGAACCATCTATATTGAAAATATGGAAAGACCTCACTCATTTGTTTCAAGAGCAATATGCCTATAACATAGACATAGAACCGCGCAAATTAGATTTGGTTCGGTTAAAAAAAAAACTGATGAGGCCTTTAACGAGTACCTTGGAAGATGGAGGGCTCTAGTAGCCCAGGTTAAGAACCATATCTCGGGCGAGGAGCAAATCGAGATGATCTCGAAAACTGCTCTACCTGTTATCTCTGATTTCCTGGTCTACCAGTAACAAGCCAGTTTTACTGACTTGCTAAGGAATACTAACCGTTGCGAAGAGTCCTTGAGAGGACGGTTGAACAAAAATGCAGCTAGTGGGGCCAGTGGGGTCTGTAAATTTTCTAAACAAGGACTGAGAGAAGAATAGGGACAGAGGTACAAAATATAATGAACACATAGCCCAACACCAGTATGGTCCCCTTTCAGTTTACGGCAGCACAACCAGCACCAGCACCAACAAGCTCTAAGGCAGAATAATGTCCCTTGGGGGCAGCAAACCCCCGAGTAGAGAAGGGCTTGATATAACTGAGTGTTCACTCTCCTAGGGCAGTCCTTGAATGTCCTTTTGCCCTTACTGGCCAGAAAGGGTTTAATCACCGTACTCCAACCGTGACCTCCTCCAAATCCAGTCCCAAGAAATTATGACCCCAATACGCATTGCAGTTTTCACCAGGGACCAGGTCACCCAATCGATCAATGCTTTCCATTAAAGCATGCAATCCAAGACCTGATTGAGGCGGGAAAGCTCATTCCCCCAACACCTCCCCAAGCCAATCTCCACACTAACATTCATCAGGCACCGCTACCACCACACTTGCAGGGAGGAATGGGCCCGAGGGCCACTATCAATATGCTGGAGGAAGTAATGGAAGAGGTCGACCCACCCCTCATAATATATCGTCACAAGGGAAAGCTATGAAATACCAGGGCAGTGGAATCGAGGAGGCGAAACCATCGGGGTAGTTGAGCCTTTGAACTTAGCGAATTATTTCCCAAGCCTAACACCTCAAGCAGCACCTTTATATTTGAGGTTGTATTTTCCCACGCCCATTTACCATTTGCAACCTAATTTTACCCCACCTCCGCAGTACCAATCGTATTCGGCACCAACCCTTGTAAATTACATGGTGCCCAATTTTATCCAACCTTCGGAATCAGCTCCAATCTCCTACAATTCATGGGTGAGGATTCGCGGGAAGACTCGCGCGAAGGTGCGCTCGTCGAACCGGAGGTGGTCTCCGATGCCGACGGTGATGGAGTCCTCACCGGCGATGGGGTAGGTGGTGGTGGTGCGGCGTTCTAACTCCGAACCGGGAGTTTAGAGGTTGCCTTCTTCGAAGACAACCGAGTTTTGGGGGGCATAATTGGTGAAATATGCTAAAACTAGGTTTTTGCCTAATTCAAATGGAAAAAGAGTATGAAATTAGGGTTTACCGGGGGTTTGAAGGCGATACCACTCGAATACCGACCGAAAAACCAACGGAGAAGGGAACCCTAGGGCGCCGGATGATCGGAGAAGAAGAAGAAGTCGAAGTGCCCAAAAACTCCGAGCTCAAATGATTTCGAATGGGGAATGAAATCCCCAAATTTTTATATATAGCCCCCGGCTCGATTAATCAAAATTCAGAATCGATTAATCGAGATTCAAAACTAGGTTAAACCGCGTGAAATCGATTAATCGATTTACCAAATCGATTAATCGAAAGTCAAATCCGATTAATCGAAACCATTTCGATTAATCGAAATCGTATCCGTTTAAAAATTTAAACTTTTGAGCTCACTGGCGCGAGCCAGTCGATTAATCGAAATCCATTTCGATTAATCGAAACCTAATAATCAATTAATCAAAATTCATTTCGATTAATCGAAATCGTGCAGTAACTTCTAAAAATTTCAGGAATCTTTAAGTTATTCGATTAATCGAACTCCACTTCGATTAATCGAAATTTCAAATCGATTAATCGAATTCCACTTCGATTAATCGAAATCGTTCCTCTGACCTTATTTTTCTTCTAAGTTCCTTTAGTAATTCGATTAATCGAACATCCAGTTCGATTAATCAAAATTTCAAATCGATTAATCGAAACCTCCTCGATTAATCGAATTTTCAAAATTTCTTCCTAATTTCTTCTACACTCCCCAGACTATTCGATTAATCGAAAACCAGTTTCGATTAATCAAATACCCAATTCGATTAATCGAATTCCCAAAATCGATTAATCGATCCCAAATCGATTAATCGAAATCATAAATCGATTAATCGAAATTGTTTTCTGTGTCTGTTCTAACTCTCATTTCAATTTCCAGTCACTAGCAGATGCCAGTCGACTAATCGAACAAAATCGATTAATCAAAATTTCAAATCGATTAATCGATTTGAAATTCGATTAATCGGTTTTGCCCAATTTCTGCAGATTTCCAAGTTCTTTGTTTTCTTTGCTTTCCTTTGATAGTTTATGACATCAATGGTTTATAGTTGCATAGAAATGCATACACTTGGTCATATACATACAAGATCCGTTCTTTAAACCATACTTTGATCAAAATTTCTATTGAATTACAAATATCGTTGAGATTTCACAAACATGCTTGTGGTATACATTGGATTCTCACGTCGTTGGAAACAAGGCTGGATATTGTTCTTTCACATCGGCCTCTCGTTCCCAAGTAGCTTCTTCTTTTGGATGATTGTTCCACCGAACAAGCACTAAGGGAATGACTTTAGTACGTAGTACCTGTTCCTTTTGGTCCAAGATTTCCACTGGATCTTCTATCATGCTCATGTCCTCACACATCTCCACTGGTTGTTTTCCTAACACATGAGAGGGATCATTCACATACTTTCTGAGCATCGATATGTGGAAAATGTTATGTACCCGATCAAATAGCGGTGGTAAGCCAATGCGATACGCAACTTCACCTACGCGTCCCAAAATTTCAAATGGTCCAACATAACGTGGGCTTAATTTCCCTCTCTTGCCAAATCTCATTACACCCTTCATAGGTGACACTTTCACAAACACGTGCTCACCCACCTTGTAATCGACGCTAGTCCGCTTCATGTCGGCGTAACTTTTCTGTCTACTCTGTGCTGACTTCAGTCTTCCTCTGATGATTCAAACGACGGTGGCGTTGTCTTCAAGTAGTTTTGGCCCTAAAACAAATTTCTCACCCGTTTCTTCCCAATTGAGGGGTGATTTGCATCGTCGTCCATACAGAGCTTCATACGGTGCCATGCCAATGCTCGCTTGGAAACTGTTGTTGTATGCGAACTCGAGCAATGGTAGATGTTCATCCCAGTATCCTTGCATATCTAGCATGCACGCTCTGAGCATGTCTTCTATCACTTGGTTCACTCGCTCTGTCTGCCCATCAGTTTGAGGATGGAAAGCTGAACTAAAGTCTAGTCGTGTTCCTATTCCTTCTTGAAATTTCTTCCAAAACTTGGACGTATATAGTGGATCCCGATCTGAAACTATGCTGCTTGGAATCTCGTGTAATCTTATAATCTCCTTCATGTATAAGTTTGCCAGTCTTCCTACCGTATACGTAGTATTGTACGACAAAAAGTGCGCTGATTTGGTCAATCGGTCTACGACGACCCAAATGGCATTGTGCTTCTTGGTAGTACGGGGCAATCCAACAATGAAATCCATCGAGATTGATTCCCATTTCCATTCTGGGATTGGTAATGGCTGCATTAGTCCTGCGGGATGTCTATGATCAATCTTCACTTGCTGACAAGTCAAACACCGTGACACGTATTCGGCCACGTCCTATTTCAAACCTCTCCACTAGTAGTTCTTTTTCAAGTCTTGGTACATTTTGGTGCTACCAGGGTGGATAGCATAATTTGACTTATGGGCCTCATCAAGAATCGTTCGTCTTAGATCGGCATCGTCCGGAATGCATAGACGGCCCTTAAACAATAAAGAACCATCTTCTTTAACTGAGAAGTCCGACTTGATGCCCTCTCTCACGTCTTGATGAATCTTTGTTAACGCTGGATCTTTCATCTGTAGATCGTGGATATGCTCAAATATCACTGGCTTCACTGATATGTTAGCCAAAAAGGATCCGGTAGCTTTTGACTCAATGTTGGCATCGTAGAGTGCCAGATCTTCCAATAATTTCCATCGGTGCATACCCAAAACCAAACAAGCTAACTGAGCTGAACCCTTCCGACTCAATGCATCGGCTACCACATTCGCCTTGCCTGGATGGTATTGTATGGAGCAATCATAATCCTTGAGGAATTCCATCCATCTGCGCTGTCTCATGTTGAGCTCTTTCTGTGTAAACAAGTATCGGAGGCTCTTATGATCGGTGAAAATCTCAAAAGTCTCACCATACAAGTAATGTCTCCAAATTTTCAGCGCAAAAATGACTGCTGCTAGTTCCAAGTCATGAGTCAGATAATTTTTCTCGTGTTCTTTCAGCTGTCTCGATCCGTAAGCTATCACCTTCTTGTGTTGGTTGAGTACACAACCAAGGCCATTGTATGACGCGTCGCTGTACAAGGCGTATCCTCCACTGCCTGAAGGAATCGCTAACACTGGAGCCGAAGTGAGTCTCGTTTTGAGTTCTTAAAAACTCTTCTCGCATGCCTCACTCCACTCAAATCTTGAATCTTTTCGTGTCAGCTTTGTGAGAGGTCCCGATATCTTTGAAAACCCCTCCACGAAACGTCGATAATAGCCTGCTAAGCCCAGAAAACTTCGGACATCGGTCACTGTCTTTGGCTGCTCCCATTTAACCACTGCTTCTATCTTTGCTGGATCTACAGTGATACCATGCTTTGAGACAACATGTCCCAAAAAGCTAACCTCTTCCAACCAAAACTCACATTTGCTAAGTTTGGCGTACAATTGGTGTTCACGTAGCGTCTATAGAGCAATCCTCAAATGTTCTTCGTGTTCTGTCTTAGATTTGGAGTATATCAATATATCATCAACGAACACTACGACGCAGGAGTCCAAGTGTCGTTTAAACACGCGGTTAATCAGATCCATAAACTATGCCGGAGCATTTGTCAACCCAAACGGCATCACAAGGAATTCATAGTGTCCATACCGTGTCCGAAAAGCTGTCTTCTGGATGTCCTCTGCCTTGACTCGCAACTGATGATACCCAGATCTCAGGTCGATCTTGGAAAAATATCTTGCTCCTTGCAGTTGGTCGAATAGATCGTCAATTCTAGGCAAAGGGTAACGGTTCTTCACAGTGAGTTTGTTCAATTGTCGATAGTCAATGCATAGTCGCATTGACCCATCTTTCTTCTCGACAAACAAGACCGGTGCTCCCCATGGAGACACGCTCGGTCTAACAAACCCCTTGTCCATTAGCTCTTGTAGTTGTTCCTTCAATTCCTTTAACTCAGCAGGAGCCATTCTATAAGGCGCTTTCGAAATAGGCTCCGTTCCCGGTGCTAAGTCAATGGCGAATTCCACTTCTCTCTCTGGAGGTAATCCAGTAATTCCTTCCGAAACACGCTAAGTCTCGCATAACCGCTATCTCGAAATGACGTTCTTTTCTTCCTTGTCCTCCTTTAAGAAAGCTAAGTATCCATCGCAACCTTTCGATCATTTTCTTGGCCCTCATCACGAGATCAAGTACAGATGACGACCTCACTCCTTGAAACCGAAATGATCTTCTTGTCTTGGGTCTGAAAATGACTACCTTGTTCTTGCAGTCGACGGTCGCACAATGCTGCGCCAACCAGTCCATGCTAAGGATCACGTCAAACCCTTGCATGTTTAACAGTATCAACTTCGCTTCCAATTCATGCACCTCTAGGTCTTGAACTACCACAATGATGGATTTGCAAGCTAGTTTCGTGTCTACTAACTCTCCAGTCAGAATAGACACAGATAAGACGAAGTCCAACGCCTCTGGAACAATCTTCATCTTCTTGACGAAACGTGGAGTGACGAATGAGTGGGTAGACCCTGGGTCTATCAACACTCAAGCGTCATATCTAAATACACATCCTTTCTCATACATAGTTAAAGTACCTATAGTATACACACATGCATACAGAAATTCACACATCAAAATACACTCTTAATTCATATACAGGTTTTTGTATTGAGAAAAGAATCTTCACTATTCCTAATGCATGCACCTTCTCTATCTAAAACTTTAATGAAATGGAACTTTCTTTAATTTAAAAGAGTCTCACCTTGGATGACGTCATGCGCGTTCCCTGCTTCCTGAGTAGTGACTGCATAAGCTCTTCCCCTAACAATCGGCTTCCTTGCTTAAATGGGTCGTGGTGCTGCAACTGAAACCGTCTTGCCTTTATCCGCTTCGGGGAAATCCTTGATCAAATGGCCCACCTTGCCACATCTGAAACAACCCCTAGTTCCCACTCTGCAGTCCACTGTCCTATGAGGCTTGCCACACTTGGCACAAGTCTCTCGAGGCGCAAAAGAAACAGTATGAGAACCCTGTGTGATAGTAGCGCCAGTAGACATGGCAGGGCTCTCATAGCGAAAAGGTCTTCCCGACGCAAGTAGTGGAAACCTCTGTTGGTGTTGTTGTTGCGCCGGCCTTTCGAAACCTCCCTGAAACTGTGGTCTCTGATTCTGGGCCACGAACCTCAGCTTTTTGTTCACCGGTTCATAGGTCCCCGTCCTTCCTTGTTCATTTCCTCCTCTCTGTTGCTCCCTCTGTCTGTACCTATTTGTATTTTCTTCTTCTACAACCAGTGCCTTGCTCATGACCTCTTCATAGGTCCTCAGCTGAAATGGAGCTACACCTCCCCTAACCTCAGGCTTCAAGCCTTGTTGAAACCTCTGAATCCGAGTAAACGGGCAAGTCATAGAAACTCCACCCCATACTCTCTCACTGTCATTCTCCCTTGCACTAATTGTAAGAATTGTATCTCAAGCTGATTCCTCACCACTTTCGAAAAATATTGTTTGTTGAACTCCTCAACAAACTCCTCCCAAGTCCAAGGCAACTCTGGGGTCTCCTGAGCCCTAGTCCGTATCACGGACTTCCACCAAGGCCCAGCCTCCCCATCCAACATGTAGGCTGCCCATCTCACACTCTCATCTTCCGTGCATGTCAGCACACTAAATACTTTCTCCATCTCCATAAGCCAGTTTTCTGCGGCCATGGTGTCTGCCTGCACAGAAAATGAAGGAGGTCTCATCCTCCTAAACTCTGTGAATGATGAGGGCACAGGCAGCGTAGGTCCTACAGGTGGTGTAGGTGGCTGCTGTTCTCTTGATGCATGAGCTGCAAAGGATGCAGCTTGTTGTGCCATGGCGGCTGCCATAGTCTCCATAGTGTGCATCATCCTTTGTCTTTCTTCTCTATCTTCTTGTCTCTCTCTCACTCTCTCTTGTTCTCTTAGATCTTGATCATGACGATCTCGATCCTCTTCCCCATGCTGTCTACTACTACTGCCCCCTGGGGCCTCAGTACCTCCTAAAGGCACTCGATTAGTAGGAGAGATGTAATCATCTCCACTACGTAGACTCCTCTGTTGGCCTCCCCTTGGTCGGCCTCTTCCTCTATATGACATTTGCGGCTACATTTGAAACTAAAGTTTCGTTAGCAGAAGCCCCTATGTTATGACCAAAAGAACACTTGTCAGAATTGCTAAAGAAAATAGCTTTGATACCAACTGTGACAGCCCAGATTTTGGCACCCCGAAACCGGTGCCATCAGCACGATCATCTTGACCGTGCCCCTTAACTAAGCACGGAACATTGGCATATCAAGCATAAAAATGAAATAGTAAATAAACTTGCGGGATTTAAATCTATATAAAAGCACTTCTCAAAAGACAGTTCTATCCTCATGCCTCTGCATGAATGGAGAACCGATCCGAACCATCGATGATAGTCATCATCATGGATGGTTCGCCCAAAAGAATAATCCCAACTCATTTTATACATAGTCTAAACAAAACAAGGCTTGACATACCAAGCTGTACAATCTCTATCCAAAAAGCCCTCAAAGTGGCACAACGGAGTCCTCTAGAAGAAGTCCTCCGGAGGTGGCTCCAACTCCTCGCCGGCCGCAAGGTCCGACTCACCGGGGTCAGCGTCTCCTGAGGCCTCGGAAGCTGCTAGTAGTGGACCTGCGACGTATAGTCTATAGGGTGAGCTACATCCTAGCTCAATAGGGAACAAAATACAATTGAACATATAAATTATTACTCACATGTATTCTATGATATGCATGCATGATGTGTCTATGCATTTGTTGATGAAAACAGTTAAAAGCACTTTAGTTTTACTGGTAGTTTACTCATGTCTTTTATTTATTCATGAATGATGCTGAGAAGGCCTAAAGCAAAACTTAAACTTTCAACTTAAGTAATCCCCGAGCAATATAGCATCGAGCCCTGACGAGATACCCATCATCGTCATCTAGATAGACAGTTTTAAACGTATTCCCTGGGAATACAAATAGTACCCAAGCCCCTTTCCCCTGGGGATTGGTGGCGGGGTTTCACTTTTCTCAATCAACACCCCTGGGGTGTGCTTACTCTGTATGGATAAGCCTCCGCACTGGCCCACGGTTTCGCCGCCGTATCGGTCATGGATATCTTGCCGCGTCAGTCGTGGATATCCCGCCACGTCGGTGGAGTACCCTATCAAACCTCAAATAACAAAAATATCGGTGCCTGACATATAGTTATTCACCGTGTAAGTGTGCTATCTTATATCAGTTAGGCCCCATCAAGCATGATTCAATCATGGATACATCCCTGGGATGTATCCATTCCCTTGCATCACACATGATGCTCTTATTTCTTCACTTCATCATCCCTTGGGGATGTTTCATTAAAATTACTCTTATGAATGTCACACACACACACTTTTCACAATCTTTAAGCAATAAAAACATTTGAATTGAATTCTATATCACTACATACATGCTCTTGTAAAATAAAGTACATGTTCAAGGTGTTCCCTACCTCAAGTCTCTGTTTGATCAACGCATCAAGGTCCCACGTGGCTCCTTGTGCACTTGCTCACACGTACCACCTATGGTACCACATAACATGTGAAACACATCACTAAGGATGCAATAAAAGAGTTCCAAGACCCCCCAAGAGTCTTAAAGTCAAACTCCAAAGTCAACAAAATTTAACATAGTCGATTAATCGAACCCCAAAATCGATTAATCGAATCTGATTCGATTAATCGATTTCCAAAATCGATAAATCGAAAGTCAATATCGATTAATCGATTCCCAAATCGATTAATCGAGATTCCCATTCGATTAATCGAAACCCAATTCGATTAATCGAAATTCTCTACTCTGCCAAGTCGATTCTCAAATCGAGTGATCGAGTTCCCAAAATCGATTAATCGAAATCTGAAATCGATTAATCGAAATCCCATTTCGATTAGTCGATTTTTCTAAAGTCTCTTCCTCCAGCCCCTGGGGTCCACTGGAGGTCCCCAGTCGATTAATCGATACCCAAATCGATTAATCGAAATCCAAAGTCGATTAATCGAAATTCTTTTCGATTAATCGAACTCGGGTTCCTTGACTTTTCAACTTCTTGGCGAATTTCGATTAATCGAATCTCAATTTCGATTAATCGAAATTGCTAGATTCAGCCCCTTTTGAGCTGTTCTTCTCAATCTTTTCTCTATTCATTCCCCTCTATTTTCCTAAGCCATTACCCTATACTTTAACCCATTTCTAACTACAATTTAACCTTTCAATCTATGCATTTAAACTACAAGAGTTTTACCTTCAATCAATCTCAAATTGATTTAAAATCAAGTGGTTGGAAAGGCTAGGGTTCCAGCTTTTGCTTGACGGATTCGTGACGTTGAATCGGTCTCTTTAATGCTTGAATCCCCCTTCCAAACCCTTGCAATAAGTCCTCTCTTAATCACCCTCTTTACTCCTCTCTCTCTCTTCTTTACTCCACTCTCAACAACTCACAATTATAGATTTTAGGGCTACTAAACCCTTTTATCCCCCTTCCAGCTTGTGTGTTGAGCACATGCACCATGATAGGTGTATGTGACTCCAGATTTACAACACACATCACCCAGATGCTCAGTCCATCACATCTCATCCGTTCATCACACTATATGTTAACCCTTGATCTCCTAATTGGTCAAACCTATGACCGATCAGGCACAGATCCCGAGGTCATAGTTTAGTGTGATTTTTCGGGCTATTACAGCTGTACTTTCTTGGCCGGCGGCTTAGCACCCCCGCGAAAAGTTTTTAAATTTTTTTGCTAGCAACTATACTTTCTTTTTCGGCGGATCGGAGCCGCCGACAAAACTTTTGTAACGGTCACTATTTCCAAAAATCACAAAATAGGAAATTGACCAAGCCAAAACCATATTTTTTCTGTCGATGCCCCACTAAAACCCTTCTATAGTGGTCTGACATGCTGCGAGAAAAAGTAAAACATGCATATCTCGCAAAGTGGAATGGAAAGCTTTAAGAAAAGAAAATGATACCATGTTGAGGTGTTGATGGTCTAGATCTTTAAAATCAGTGAATTGCCTTAATTCGCTGAAAATTCTACAAGCCATGCATATTAAAAGACAAATACTCACAAATTACCTGATGATAATATCAAGAGGAATTCCTGCATTATGTATATGGTAAAAGTAATTTGGGTCAAGATCTGTAATTCATAGATATCAAAAAAAAAATTCATCTCCATGAAACCACAATGAAAGTTCTAATATTCTCAAAAATAATTTTCATCCCCATAAAAAATAATATCCACTTTGACAAAACAACCAAATAAAACATGCATATCTCGCAAAGTAATATCATGAACGATAACCATATAATCAACTTGAAATGACAGTTGCAATAACAGCAAGCCAAAAATCTGCATAAAATAGGTCATTGCGAGCAGCCCCTTGGATTTTTTTGGTTATAAATTTGTTGTATTTAAAGAGTCTGTAGAGGGACCAACATTACAGCTCAGACTAGTATTGCTTCCCACCTACAAGACAAGCGAAAAGAGAATGATATAAAGAAGATAAGAGATATAACTTAGTAATATCAAATGATAAAAATATAATAGCATAACAAATATGCATGGCAAAACATACAATTTATGCATTACACCTGCCTCATTAGAGCTTGTATAGTAGCTCTATACGATTCATTCTCCTTTTCTCTAATTTTTTCTCTTCCCTCATAGAGTTGCATTCTCTCCTTCAATGATTCGATCTCGTCATTGGCTGATGCAGAGCATGACCCATTGCAAGTAAAACTTTTGTAACGATCACTAAATTTCTTCAACACCAGCTGCTATACTTGCTTTGTCGGCGGATCGGAGCCGCTGGCAAAATTTTTCTAGCGGTCATTATTTCCAAAAATAACCAAATAGGAAATTGACCAAGCCAAAACCATTATTTTTTTGTCGATACCCCACCAAAACCCTTCTATAGTGGTCTGACTTTCTACGAGAAAAAGTAAAACATGCATATCTCGCAAAGTGGAATGGAAAGCTTTAAGAAAAGAAAATGATACCATGTTGAGGTGTTGATGGCCTAGATCTTTAAAATCAGTGAATTACCTTAATTCGCTGAAATTCCTACAAGCCATGCATATTAAAAGACAAATACTCCCAAATTACCTGATGATAATATCAATTGGAATTCCGGCATTATGTATATGGTAAAAGTAATTTGGGTCAAGATTTGCAATTCATAGATATAAAAAATAAAATTCATCTCCATGAAACCACAATGAAAGTTCTAATATCCCCAAAAATACTTTTCACCTCCATAAAAAATAATATCCACTTTGACAAAACAACCAAATAAAACATGCATATCTCGCAAAGTAATATCATGAACGATAACCCTAAAATCAACTTGAAATGACAGTTGCAACAACAGCAAGCCAATAATTTGCATAAAATAGGTCTTTGCGAGCAGCTCCTTGGATAATTGTGGTTATAAATTTGTTGTATTTAAAGAGTCCGTAGAGGGACTAGCATTACAGCTCAGACTAATATTGCATCCCACCTACAAGACAAGCCAAAAGAGAATGATATAAAGAAGATTAGAGATATAACATAGTAATATCAAATGATAAAAATATAATAGCGTAACAAAAATGCATGGCAAAAGATACAATTGATGCATTATATCTGCCTCATTAGATGTGACAGCCCGGATTTTGGCACCCCAAAACCCGTGCCATCAGCACGATCATCTTGACCATGCCCCCTGGCTACGCACGGAACATTGGTATATCAAGCATAATTAATGAACTGAACAATAAATAAAACTATAGAAATACACCTCTTAAATATTACTCAAAAGGCCGTTCTACCGTCATGCCTCTGCATGTTGGAGAACTGGCCCGAACCATCGATGATAGCTGATCATTAAGGATGGTTCGCCCAAAAGAATAATCCCAACATTTAGTTACATTGTTTAACAAAAACAAGGCTTGACATACCAAGCCGTACCAAATAAGCTCACAAAAACTCTCAAAGATGCACAACGGAGTCGTCTAGAAGAAGTCCTCAGGAGGTGGCTCCAACTCGTCACCAGGCGCAAGGTCCGACTCACCAGGGTCAACATCCCCTGAAGCCTCAGCAGCTGCTAATAGTGGACCTGCGACGTATAGTCTAAAGGGGTGAGCTACATCCTAGCTCAATAGGGAACAAAATACTGTGAACATATAGATTAAAACCTCACATATATTCCATGATACGCTTATGCATGATGTGTCTATGCAGTTACTGAGAAAATAGTCGAAAAGCATCACATTTTACTGGTAGTTTACACATATCTTTTAATTACTCATGAATGATACTGACTAGGCCTAAAGCAAAACTTAACCGTTCAACTTAAGTAATCCCCGAGCAATATAGTATCGAGCCCTGATGAGATACCCTTCATTGTCATCTATATAGACAATTTTAAACGTATTTCCTGGGAATACAATTAGTACCCAAGCCCCTTTCCCCTGGTGATCGGTGGCGGGGTTTCAACTTATCTCAATTCAACACCCCTGGGGTGTGCTTACTGTGTACGGATATGCCTCCGCACTGGCTTACGATTTCGCCGCCGTATCGGTCACGGATATCCTGCCGCGTCAGTCGTGGGTATCCCGCCACATTGGTGGGGTATCCTATCAAATCTCAAATAACAAAAATATCAGGTGCTTTACATATAGTTATTCACCGTGTAAGTGTGGTATCTTATATCAGTTAGGCCCTATCAGACATTATTCAATCCTAGATACATCTCTGGGATGTATTTATTCACATCACACCTGATGCTCTTATTAAATCACTTCCTCATCCCCTGGGGATGGCTCATCATTAGATACTCTTATTGGTGTCACTCACACACACTTTTAACAAAACTTTAAGCAATAAAAATAGTTTTCAATTTGATTCTATATCACTACATACATGCTCTTGCAAATTAAAGTACATGTTCAAAGTGTTCCCTACCTCAATCTCTGATAAATTACGCATCAAGGTCCCACGTGGCTCCTTGTGCCCATGATCATACATACCACCTATGGTACAACATAACACATGCAACACATCATTAAAGATGTAATAAGGAAGGTCCAAGACCCCCCGAGAATCTTGAAGTCAAACTAAAAAGTCAACAAATTTTAAGTCAGTTGATTAATCGAACTCCAAGATCGATTAATCGAAATTGATTCGATTAATCGATTCCCAAAATCGATTAATCAAAATTCAAAATTGATTAATCGATTCCCAAAATTGATTAATCGAGATCCCCATTCGATTAATCGAATCCCATATCGATTAATCGAAAATTCTCTACTCTATCAATTAGATTCTCAATTCGAGTAATCGAATTCCCAAAATCGATTAATCGATCCCAAATCGATTAATTGAAATTCAAAATCGATTAATTGAAATCCCATTTCGACTAGTCGATTTCCCCTGGTCACTTTCCTCCAGCCACTAGAGGTTCTCAGTCGATTAATCGACACCGAAATCGATTAATCAAAATCCAAAGTTGATTAATCGAAACTCAGTTCGATTAATCGAATTCGGGTTCTTTGACTTTTCAACTTCTTAGCGAAAATCGATTAATCAAAACCTAATTTTGATTAATCGATTTGGCCACATTCAGCCCCCCCTTTGGGCTGTTCTTCCAAATCTTTTTCCTACTTTTTTTTTTCCTTCATTTTTCTAAGTACTTAATCTATCATTTTAAACATTCTTGACTGAATTTAAACTTCTATAACCTATACATTTAATTTACAAAATTTCACCTTCAATCAATCTCAAATTGATTAGGTCAAAGGGGTTGGAAAGGCTAGGGTTCCAGCTTTGGCTTGAACGGATCCTTCGTGTCGAATCGGCCTTTTAAATGCTTGAATCCCCCTTCCAAACACCCACCATTACTCCTTGCATTAACTATGCTCTCCTTCTCTCTCTCTCTCTCTCTCTTCTTTACTCTCTCTCAACAACCAAACAAAAGAACTAGGGCTATTAAACCCTTTTATTTCTCATTCAACCCGTGTGTTGAGCACATACACCAGAAGTAGGTGTATGTGACTCCAGATTTCGTCACATTCCACACGGTTACTTAAATTCTCACATCTCATCCATTCATCTTATCCTACGTTAACTTGTGAACTCTTACATGGTCAAACCTATGACCATTCGGGCACGGATCTCGAGGTCACTGTTTAACTCCGAATTTTCAAGATATTACATCCTCCCCACCTTAGGAATTTTCGTCCCCAAAAATAACCCAAGGGCGTCGGTCTGGTCCCCCCCCCACACTCTTGGGTGAGGTAGACCAGTTGTTTAACACAACAGAGCACAGACACAAACACATAGCATAAAAATAATTGCACGAGAAAATTTAGAAAACCATTATATTAATTAATAGAGATTTTACAAAATGTTTACATGAATGTAACCCACAATATAATCAAAATTTTTCTATACAACACAAAATATAGCAGTCAAGGTCTCATGCCGTCTCCTCGCCAGACTGGTCGGGTGGTGGAGCAGGCTGCTCCATCTGAGCTGGCGGAGTTATGGGGGCTGGTGTGTCGGCGAGAGCTGGCTGCACTGGGGGTGGATGGCTGGTCGTAGTCGACGGGGGTGGCAGTGGAGTCTCGATCGGCGGAACTGGTGCAGAAGTGGAAGTACCAGCGTCGGTAGCCGCGGTGGTCGGACGGAAGACGGGACCCCTATGGAAGGCGGTCCGTCCCGCGGTCCACTCCTCCTCCTGAGCTAAATATTGTTGGTAGTCCAATGGGTAGATGTAGCGGAGGGTATGGAACATAAGGAAGTCCATCCTCCGGTTCATCCGCTCGTTGTTGGCCTCCATGCGTGCCAACACATCCTCGACAGTAGGACCGGAGTGAGCTGTGCGCCGATGGTAGGATGATGTGGGTGTAGCTGGCGCGGACTGTGCTGACAGTGTAGGTGAAACCGTGGTATGGGAGGGTGCCCCCTCCGCTGATGGCTTAGCCGGGTATGCCCCACCCACGGGTGGGTCCTGATGTGGTGGTGGGGGTGGTGGTGGTGCTACTGCCGCTGCTGCTGTTGCTGGAACTGGACCCAGAGCCGGTAGGGTCCGCTTCAACAAGTTGTAGCTATTGCTCCATGAAGACTTCAAAAACGTCTTCACTCGGTCCGTCGCCCGCACCTCGTGGGGCGATATCGCATACCCGGGAGCATTGGAGTAACACTCCAACATGCTCAAGATCAACTGAGCATACGACATTTTCTCCTTGGGCCTCAAGTTGCCCTTCATCAATTTACCTTTTATGTATCTCATCCCTTCTAGGATGAGCATGGTTGCGTCGAACCAACGGCCATAAAAGGCCGCATATAGTGCCTGTTGCACTACCTCTATCCGCTCGGTGTCGTGCCGCAACGGGTAGAGGTTACACTTGATTATGGAATCAAGCATCCACATGTAGTGGGGAAGGTCGACCCTCTTGATGGAGGATCCCGACCCCTTTTTCCCGTTAGTCATGTGGGTCATAATCTCTTTAAATTTAACTTCCTCTTCAAAGGGTGGGAAGAGGGTGGTCTCTGGGGTGAAATCGAGGTAACATTCGAGTACCTCGTGTATGTGGCGACAGGTGATTATGTACTCCCGACCCTCTCTGGTGGTCTTAATCACGTCGTCGATAGGGCCGTCTTCGAGCCCTTGGTAAAATAATCTAACCAACCTAGGGTAGTAGGAACCCCGGATTGGTTTGAGAAGGTTTCCGAGACCAGCATTTCAGAGGTAGTTGCGAGCCCATTGGGTCTCGCCCGATACATCGGGGTTCGTAAAGAGGGTTGGGTCGATGTTATACTCGACCTCAAAGGTCTTCGCCTCCCACCACTCATTGGGTTGTAGTACGTTAGTGGGTGGTGGCGGCATGGGGGTAGATTCACGTGAAGACTCGCGTGAAGAAGTGCTCGTCGAACCGGAGGTGGTCTCCGATGCCGACGGTGATGGAGTCCTCACCGGTGAAGGGGTAGGTGGTGGCAGTGCGGTGTTCTTATGCTGGACCGGAAGTTTAGAGGTCGCCCTTGCCGAAGACAATCGGGTTTTCGATGGCATTATGGTGAAAATTTAAGAAACTAGGGTTTTATGGCTTGAATTTGAAGAAAAAGAGTTGAACTAGGGTTTACCGTAGGTTTCATGGTGAAAGTTAGCGTCCTTGGTCCGAAATCGATGAAGGAAATCCAAAACCCTAGCTCGGATGGTTGAAGGAAGAAGAAGAAGCAATGGCGCCCAAATGTAAAAATCCTAAATGATTTTGAATGAAATGAAAAAACCCATCGATTCATATATATAGGCTTCGGCTCGATTAATCGATTTCTGAAATCGATTAATCAAGATTTAAAATTAGGTTAAGCCGTGCGAAATCGATCAATCGATTTCCAAAATCGATTAGTCAAAACTCAAAGTCGATTAATCGAAACCATTTCGATTAATCGAAATTGTATCCGTTAAAATTTTCAAGTTTTAGAGCTCACTGGCACGAGCCAGTCGATTAATCAAAATTCATTTCGATTAATCGAAATGACAAAATCGAATTCACTTTGATTAATCGAAATCGTACAGTCCCTTCCAAAATTTTCAGGATTCTTTAAGTTACTCGATTAGTCGAACTATGATTCGATTAATCGAAATCTCAAATCGATTAATCGAACTTTACATCGATTAATCGAAATCGTTTCTTATACTTCAATTTCCTAATTTCCTTAAGTTTATCGATTAATCGAACTTTTAGTTCGATTAATCGAAACCATAAATTGATTAGTCGAATTCCTCCTCGATTAATCAAAATTTCATAAAATCCCTTTAAGTTCTTCTAAAATTCTCAATTTGTTCGATTAATCGAACCCTCAATTCGATTAATCAAAAACCTAAATCGATTAATCAAAACTAAGATCGAATAATCAAAATTTTACTCTGTCATTTTTCTAATCCTTATTCAAGTTCCCAGTCACTAGCACATGCCAGTCGACTAATCGAATAAAATCGATTAATCGAAATTCCAAATCGATTAATCGATTTGAAAATAGATTAATCGGTTTTGATAAATTCTGTTGGTTTCCAAATTTCTCCGTCTATTTTATTTATCTTGGTAATTTATGATATCAAGTGATCCTTGGTTCTACAAAACACATCATCATGGTCATGTGTGTATATAAAAAATTTTCTACATCATACTTTGATAAAAAATTTACATTGGATTACAAGTGTTGTCAAAATCCACAACACACTTGCGGGGGTATAATTGACTCTCACGTGATTGGAAACAAGGCTGGATATTGTTCCTTCACATCGGCCTCTCGTTCCCATGTAGCTTCCTCGGCCGTATGATGGTTCCATCTGACAAGTACGAGTGGAGTCACTTTCGTTCGCAGTACTTGTTTCTTTCGATCCAAAATCTCCACTGGCACTTCAATCATGGTCATGTCCTCATGCATCACTAACTCTTGACCGCTCAACACGTGGTCAAGGTCGTTAATGTACTTCCTAAGCATTGATACGTGGAAGACATTGTGTACTGAATCGAACAACGGTGGCAATCCAATACGGTAAGCAACTTCCCCTGCTCATCCCAAAACCTCAAATGGTCCAAGATAGCAGGGACTTAGCTTCCCTCTCTTTCCAAATCTCATCACCCCCTTCATAGGTGACACCTCCACAAACACGTGTTCACCCACCTTGTAGTCTACACTCATCTTCTTGATATTGGCGTAGCTTTTCTGTTTGATTTGTGCCGCTTTAAGTTTTGCCCTTATCATACGAATATAGGCAGCATTATCTTCAAGTATTTCGGGTCCCAAAATAAACTTCTCACCTGTTTCTTCCCAATTAATGGGCGATCTACATTGCCGTCCGTAGAGTGCTTCATATGGTGCCGTCCCAATGCTCATCTGAAAACTGTTGTTATATGCAAACTCAATCAAAGGTAGGTGCTGATCCCATGATCCTTGTAGCTCTAACATACATGCCCTAAGCATGTCCTTGATAATCTGATTGACCCTTTCAGTCTGTCCGTCAGTTTGCGGATGGAATGCCGTACTGAAATCTAGTCGCGTTCCCATTCCTTCTTGAAATTTCTTCCAGAACTTTGATGTATACAATGGGTCACAGTCTGAAACAATGCTACTCGGTATCCCATGCAAACGGACAATCTCCTTCATATACAGCTGTGCCAGTCTTGCCGCCGTGTACATCGTGTTGTAAGGCAAGAAGTGCGTTGACTTGGTCAATCGATCGACCACTACCCAAATGGCATTGTATTTCTTGGCAGTACGCGGTAATCCAACAATGAAATCCATCGAGATTGATTCCCACTTCCATTCTGGTATTGGTAAAGGCTGCAATAGTCCAGCAGGATGCCTATGGTCAATCTTTACCTGCTGACAGGTCAAACACCGTGACACGTATTCGGCCACGTCTTGTTTCAAACCTCTCCACCAATAGTTCTTTTTCAAGTCTTGGTACATTTTGGTGCTACCAGGGTGGATAGCATAATTTGACTTGTGGGCTTCATCAAGAATCGTTCGTCTTAGCTCGGCATTGTCCAGAATGCAAAGACGACCTTTAAACAATAAAGAACCATCTCCTTTCACTGAGAAGTCCGGCCTGATGCCTTCAATCACGTCTTGATGAATCTTTGTTAACGTCGGATCTTTCTTCTGTAGATCGTGGATATGCTCAAATATTACTGGTCTCACTGATATGTTAGCCAAAAAGGATCCTGTAGCTCTTGACTCAATGCTTGCATCATAGAGTGCCAGGTCTTCCAATAATTTCCATCGGTGCATACCCAAAATCAAACAAGCTAACTGAGCTGAACTCTTCTGACTCAAAGCATCATCTACTACGTTAGCCTTGCCTGGATGGTACTGTATAGAACAATCATAGTCCTTGAGGAACTCCATCCATCTACGCTGTCTCATGTTGAGCTCTTTTTGTGTAAACAGGTATTGAAGGCTCTTATGATCGGTGAAAATTTCAAACGTCTCACCATACAAGTAATGTCTCTAAATCTTCAGTGCAAAAATGACTGCTGCTAGCTCCAAGTCATGAGTCGGGTAATTTTTCTCGTGTTCTTTCAGCTGTCTTGACCCGTAAGCTATCACTTTCTTGTGTTGGTTGAGCATGCAACCCAAACCATCGTATGACGCATCGCTGTACACTGCGTATCCTCCACTGCCTGAAGGAATCGCTAGCACTGGAGCTGAAGTGAGTCTCGTCTTGAGTTCTTGAAAACTCTTCTCACATGCCTCACTCCACTCGAATCTTGAATCCTTTCATGTCAGCTTCGTGAGAGGTCCTGAAATCTTTGAAAACCCCTCGACAAAACGTCGATAGTAGCCTGCTAACCTAAGAAAACTTTGGACATCGGTCACTGTCTTTGGTTGCTCCCATTTAACCACTGCTTCTATCTTTGCCGGATCTACAGTGACACCGTGCTTTGAGACAACATGTCCTAAAAAGCTAACCTCTTCCAACCAAAACTCACATTTGGTGAGTTTGGCGTACAATTGGTGTTCACGTAGCGTCTGTAGAGCAATCCTCAAATGTTCTTCGCGTTCCATCTTGGATTTGGAGTATATCAAAATATCATCAACAAATACTAATACGCAGGAGTCCAGGTGTGGTTTAAACACTCGATTCATCAGATCCATAAACGACGCTGGAGCATTCGTCAACCCAAACGGCATTACAAGGAATTCATAGTGTCCATACTGTGTCCTGAAAGCTGTCTTCTAGATGTCCTCTGCCTTTACTCTCAACTGATGGTATCCAGATCTCAGGTCGATCTTGGAAAAATACCTCGCTCCTTGCAGTTGATCGAACAGATCGTTGATTCTAGGCAAAGGGTAACGGTTCTTGACAGTGAGTTTGTTCAGTTGTCAATAGTTAATGCATAGACGCGTTGACCCATCTTTCTTCTTAACAAACAAGATCGGTGCTCCCCACGGAGACACGCTCGGTCTGACAAACCCCTTATCCACGAGCTCTTGTAGTTGCTCTTTCAACTCCTTCAACTCAGCAGGAGCCATTCTATATGGTGCTTTTGAAACAGGCTCCGTTCTCGGTGCTAAGTCAATGGCGAATTCTACTTCTCTCTTTGGAGGTAATCCAGGCAACTCTTCTGGAAAAACATCGGCGAAGTCTCACACAACTGCTATCTCAGAGATGACGTTCTTTTCTTCCTTATCCTCCTTTAAGAAAGCCAAGTACCCACTGCAAGCCTTCCTGATCATCCGCTCGGCCCTCACTGCTGAGATCAGTGGCATACGTGATGACCTCACTCCTTGAAATCGAAATGATCCTCTTGTGTTGGGTCTGAAGACGACAACCTTGTTCTTGCAATCGACCGTTGCACAATGTTGTGCCAACCAATCCATGCCAAGGATCACATCAAACCCTTGCATGTCTAGAAGTATCAACTTTGCCTCCAATTCATGCACCTCCAGGTCTCGAATTGCTATGATGACAGATTTACAAGCTAGCTTCGTGTCCATTAACTCTCCAGTCGGAATAGACACAGATAGGACAAAATCCAACGCCTCTGGAATAATCTTCATCCTCTTGGCAAATCGTGGAGTGACGAATGAGTGTGTAGACCCTGGGTCTATCAACACTCTAGCGTCATATCCAACGAAGCATCTTTTCTCATATACAGTTAGCGTACCTATAGTATACATACATATATACAATAATTTATATATCAATTTACACCCCTAATTCACATACAATTTCAGTGTTTGGAAAATAATCTACACTATTTCCTAATGAATGCACATTCTCTATCTAAAATTTTTAAGAAATTTACAACCCTTTATTTAAATGAAAATCTCACCTTGGATGACGTCATGCACGTTCCTTGCTTCCTGAGTAGTGACTGCATAGGCTCTTCCATGAACGATCGGCTTTCGTGCTTGAATGGGTCGTTGATCAACCTCGGGGCTAGCCTCAAAGAAGTCTAATTATAATTGGCCCGTCTAAGGCGGACATAGTACACCATTAAGTCCCCTAGTGTAGGCCCATTCATTCTTTCCCTTCTTCCATACATTCCAGGTTCTCAGAGGTGGCTGAGCTTTTGACTGTTTGTTGGTTGGAAATTCGCGGAAAGATGGACAGCTGTTTGCTCTCTTCGAAAATGACTTATGTTGCTTTGATGGTCTTTAAATTCTCCGTCGAAAATGCCCATGGGTTGGGGGATGTACCTGTGGAGCTCTCGGTTAAGCTAGGAAGCCAAGTGTCACAAAGCGCGGCATACTTGAGAAGAAATATGTGAAAACACCAAGCCAGGCTGATGAGACGTGGAGAAATAGGACGAGACAGGCCGATCAGAAACGATCATGTGTTCCCATGAGATAGGAGTGATGGGTGGAAGGAGATTGAGATGGGAGAGTTCTTCAATGATGAAGGTGATGATGGGGAGGTGGCCCACCTTATCAACCTCGGGGAGGTGGCCCACCTACAAGGCAGCTCAGCCACCTTGCCACATCGAAAACAAGCCCTGGTTCCCACTCTGCAATCCACGGTCCTGTGAGGCTTGCCACACTTGGCACAAGTCTCCCGAGGTTCGGAAGAAACTGTACGAGAACCCTGTGTGACTGTAGCTCCAGTAGACATGACAAGGCTCTCATAGCGTAAAGGTCTCCTCGACGCAAGTAGTGGAAATCTCTGTTGGTTGTGCTGCTGCGCCGGTCTTCCGAAACCTCCTTGGAACTGTGGTCTCTGATTTTGGACCACGAACCTCGGCTTTTTATTCACCGGTTCGTAGTTTCTCGTTCTTCCTTGATCATTGCTTCCTCTTTGTTGCTCTCTCTGTCTATATCTGTTATTATTTTCCTCTTCCACAACTAGTGCCTTGCTCATGACCTCTTCATAGGTCCTCAACTACAATGGAGCTACTCCTCCTCTAACCTCAGGCTTCAAGCCTTACTAAAACCTCTTTGATTTCATCACGTCGGTGGCGACGTAATCAGGAGAAAAATGGGCGAGTCGTAGAAACTCCACTCCGTACTCTCTCACATTCATCCTCCCTTGCACTAACTATAGAAACTGAATCTCCATTTGGTTTCTCACCACCTCTAGAAAATACTGTTTGTTGAACTCCTCAACAAACTCCTCCAAAGTCCATGGCAACTCTGGGGTCTCCTGGGCCCTATTCCGTATCACGGACTTCCACCAAGGCCCAGCCTCCCCATCTAGCATGTAGACTGCCCATCTAACACTCTCATCCTCCGTGCATGTTAGCACGCTGAATACTTTTTCCATTTCCATCAACCAGTTTTCTGCTGCCATCGTGGTCTCATCCTCCTAAACTCAGTAAAGGACGAAGGCACAGGTAATGTAGGTCCAACAGGTGGTGTAGGTGGCTACTGCTCTCTAGCTGCATGACCTGCAAAGGACGCGGCTTGTTGTGCCATGGAAACTGCCATAGTCTCCATGGTGTGCATCATCCTTTGGCACTCCTCTCTATCTTCCTGTCTTTCTCTCACTCTCTCCCGTTCTCTCAGATCTTGATCATGATGATCTCGAACCTCTTCCTCTTGTTGTCTACTACTGCTGCCCCCTGGGGCCTCACTCCTTCCCAAGGTCGATTGGTAGGAGAGATGTAATCATCTCCACTACATAAACTTCTCTGTTGGCCTCCTCTCGGTCAGCCTCTTCCTCTAGAGGACATTGACGGCTGCATTTGAACTAAAGTTTCGTTAGCAGAAGTCCCTATGTTTTGACAAAAGAATAATTGTCAGAATCGCTAAAAGAAATTAGCTTTAATACCAACTGTGACAGCCAGGATTTCGGCACCCCAAAACTCGTGCCATCATCACGATCATCTTGACCGTGCCCCCTGGCTACGCACGGAACATTGGTATATCAAGCATAATTAATGAACTAAACAATAAATAAAATTGCAGAAATAAATCACCTCTTAAATATTACTCAAAATACAGTTCTACCTTCATGCCTCTGCATGAATGGAGAACCGGCCCGAACCATCGATGATAGCTGATCATTAAGGATGGTTCACCCAAAAGAATAATCCCAACATTTAGTTACATTATTTAACAAAAACAAGGCTTGACATACCAAGCCGTACCAAATAAGCTCACAAAAACTCTCAAAGATGCACAACGGAGTCCTCTGGAAGAAGTCCTCAGGAGGTGGCTCCAACTCGTCACCAGGCGCAAGGTCCGACTCACCAGGGTCAACGTCCCCTGAAGCCTCAGCAGCTGCTAATAGTGGACCTGCGACGTATAGTCTAAACGGGTGAGCTACATCCTAGCTCAATAGGGAACAAAACACTGTGAACATATAGATTAAAACCTCACATATATTCCATGATATGCTTATGCATGATGTGTCTATGCAGTTACTGAGAAAACAGTCGAAAAGCATCACATTTTACTGGTAGTTTACACATATCTTTTAATTACTCATGAATGATACTGACTAGGCCTAAAGTAAAACTTAACCTTTCAACTTAAGTAATCCCTGAGCAATATAGCATCGAGCCCCGATGAGATACCCTTCATCGTCATCTATATAGACAGTTTTAAACGTATTCCTTGGGAATACAATTAGTACCCAAGCCCCTTTCCCCTGGGGATCGGTGGCGGAGTTTCAACTTATCACAATTCAACACCCCTGGGGTGTGCTTACTGTGTATGGATATGCCTCCGCACTGGCTTACGGTTTCGCCACCGTATCGGTCATGGATATCATGCCGCGTCAGTCGTGGGTATCTCGCCACGTCGGTGGGGTATCCTATCAAACCTCAAATAACAAAAATATCAGGTGCTTTACATATAGTTATTCACCATGTAAGTGTGGTATCTTATATCAGTTAGGCCCTATCAGACATTATTCAATCCTAGATACATCCCTGGGATGTATCTATTCACTTGCATCACACCTGATGCTCTTATTAAATCACTTCCTCATCCCCTGGGGATGGCTCATCATTAGATACTCTTATTGGTGTCACTCACACACACTTTTCACAAAACTTTAAGCAATAAAAACAGTTTTCAATTTGATTCTATATCACTACATACATGCTCTTGCAAATTAAAGTACATGTTCAAGGTGTTCCCTACCTAAATCTCTGAAAAATCACGCATCAAGGTCTCACGTGGCTCCTTGTGCCCATGATCATACGTACCACCTATGGTACAACAAAACACATGCAACACATCATTAAAGATGCAATAAGGAAGGTCCAAGACCCCCCGAGAATCTTGAAGTCAAACTAAAAAGTCAACAAATTTTAAGTCAGTCGATTAATCGAACTCCAAGATCGATTAATCGAAACTGATTCGATTAATCGATTCTCAAAATCGATTAATCAAAATTCAAAATCAATTAATCGATTCCCAAAATCGATTAATCGACATCCCCATTAGATTAATCGAATCCCATATCGATTAATCAAAAATTCTCTACTCTATCAATTCCATTCTCAATTCGAGTAATCAAATTCCCAAAATCGATTAATCGATCCCAAATCGATTAATCGAAATTCGAAATCGATTAATCGAAATCCCATTTCGACTAGTCGATTTCCCCATGTCACTTTCCTCCAGCCACTGGAGGTTCCCAGTCGATTAATCGACACCAAAATCGATTAATCAAAATCCAAAGTCGATTAATCGAAACTCAGTTCGATTAATCGAATTCGGGTTCTTTGACTTTTCAACTTCTTAGCGAAAATCGATTAATCGAAACCTGATTTCGATTAATTGATTTGGCCACATTCAGCCCCCCCTTTGGGCTGTTCTTCCAAATCTTTTTCCTACTCTTTTTTTTTTTCCTTCATTTTTCTAACTACTTAATCTATCATTTTAAACATTCTTGACTGAATTTAAACTTCTATAACCTATGCATTTAATTTACAAAATTTTACCTTCAATCAATCTCAAATTGATTAGGTCAAAGGGGTTGGAAAGGCTAGGGTTCCAGCTTTGGCTTGAACGGATCCTTCGTGTCAAATCGGCCTTTTAAATGCTTGAATCCCCGTTCCAAACACCCACCAGTACTCCTTGCATTAACTATGCTCTCCTTCTCTCTCTCTCTCTCTTCTTTACTCTCTCTCAACAACCAAACAAAAGAACTAGGCCTATTAATCCCTTTTATTTCTCATTCAACCCGTGTGTTGAGCACATACACTAGAAGTAGGTGTATGTGACTCCAGATTTCGTCACATTCCACACGGTTACTTAAATTCTCACATCTCATTCGTTCATCTTATCTTACGTTAACTTGTGAACTCTTACATGGTCAAACCTATGACCAGTCGGTCACGGATCTCGAGGTCACTGTTTAACTTCGAATTTTTGGGATATTACATTAGAGCTTGTATAATAGCTTTATACTCTTCACTCTCCTTTTCTCTAATTTTTTCTCTTCCCTCATAGAGTTTCATTCTCTCCATCAATGATTCGATCTCATCACTGGCTGACGCTGAGCATGACCCATTGCCAGTAAAACTTTTGTAACGATCACTAAATTGCTTCAACACCGGCTGCTATATTTTCTTTGTGACTTAGGACCCTTGAAAAGTTTTAAATTTTTTGCCGACTCATTTGCTTTATGGATCTCGGCCGTCAACCAAAACTTTATGTGATCACTATTTGTTTTCTTGGCAGTTTGAACCATCGAATGATTTTAAAATTTTTTCTGACACATACTTTTTTGCGGTGACTTAGGACCCCATGAAAAGTTTTAAATTTTTTCTTGGCAACTATACTTGCTATGTCGGCGGATCGGAGTCGCCGACAAAACTTTTGTAATTGTCACTATTTCCAAAAATAACAAAATAGGAAATTGACCAAGCAAAAACCATTTTTTTTTTGTCGATACCCCACCAAAACCCTTCTATAGTGGTCTAACTGGCAGCGAGAAAAAGTAAAACTTGCATATCTCGCAAAGTGGAATGGAAAGCTTTAAGAAAAGAAAATGAAACCGTGTTGAGGTGTTGATGGCCTAGATCTTTAAAATCAGCGAATTGCCTTAATTCGCTTAAATTTCTACAAGCCATGCATATTAAAATACAAATACTCACAAATTACCTGATGATAATATCAAGAGGAATTCCTGCGTTATGTATATGGTAAAAGTAATTTGGGTGAAGATCTGCAATTCATAGATATAAAAAAAAAATTCATCTCCAAGAAACCACAATGAAAGTTCTAATATCCCCAAAAATAATTTTCATCTCCATAAAAAATAATATCCACTTTGACAAAACAACCAAATAAAACATGCATATCTCGCAAAGTAATGTCATGAACGATAACCCTAAAATCAACTTGAAATGACAATTGCAACAACAGAAAGGCAAAAATCTGCATTAAATAGGTCTTTGTGAGCAGCTCCTTCGATTTTTGTAGTTATAAATTTGTTGTATTTGAAGAGTCCGTAGAGGGACTAGCATTACAATTCAGACTAGTATTGCATCCCACCTACAAGAAAAGCCAAAAGAGACTGATATAAAGAAGATTAGAGATATAAGATAGAAATATCAAATGAAAAAAATAAAATAGCATAAGAAAAATGCATGGCAAAAGATACAATTGATGCATTATACCTGCCTCATTAGAGCTTGTATAGTAGCTCAATACACTTCACTTTCCTTTTCTCTAATTTTTTCTCTTCCCTCATAGAGTTCCATTCTCTCCTTCAATGATTCAATTTCATCATTGGCTGACGCAGAGCATGACCCATTGCAAGAAAAACTTTTGTAATGATCACTAAATTGCTTAAACACCGGCTGCGATACTTGCTTTGTCGGCGGATCAGAGCCATCGGCAAAACTTTTGTAACGGTCACTATTTCCAAAAATAACAAAATAAGAAATTGAGCAAGCCAAAACCATTTTTTTTTTGTCGATACCCCACCAAAACCCTTATATAGTGGTCTGACTTGCTGCGAGAAAGAGTAAAACAAGCATATCTCGCAAAGTGGAATGGAAAGCTTTAAGAAAAGAAAATGATACCATGTTGAGGTGTTGATGGCCTAGAACATTAAAATCAGTGAATTGCCTGAATTCGCTGAAATTTCTACACGCCATGCATATTAAAAGACAAATACTCACAAATTACCTGATGATAATATCAAGAGGAATTCCTGCATTATGTATATGGTAAAAGTAATTTGGGTCAAGATCTGCAATTCATAGATATCAAATAAAAAATTCATCTCCATGAAACCACAATGAAAGTTCTAATATCCCCAAAAATACTTTTCATCTCCATAAAAAATAATATCCACTTTGACAAAACAACCAAATAAAACATGCATATCTGGCAAAGTAATATCATGAATGATAACCCTAAAATCAACTTGAAATGACAGTTGCAACAACAGCAAGCCAAAAATCTGCATAAAATAGGTCTTTGCGAGCAGCTCCTTTGATTGTTGTGGTTATAAATTTGTTGTATTTAAAGAGTCCGTAGAGGGACTAGCATTACAGCTCAGACTAGTATTGCTTCCCACCTACAAGACAAGCCAAAAGAGAATGATATAAAGAAGATTAGAGATATAACATAGTAATATCAAATGATAAAAATATAATACAATAACAAATACGCATGGCAAAAGATACAATTGATGCATTATACCTGCCTCATTGGAGCTTGTATAGTAGCTCTATACGATTTACTCTCCTTTTCTCTAATTTTTTCTCTTCCCTCATAGAGTTACATTATCTCCTTCAATGATTCGATTTCATCATTGGATGACGCAGAGCATGACCCATTGCCAGTAAAAATTTTGTAACGATCACTAAATTGCTTCCAAACCGGCTGCTATACTTGCTTTGTCGGCGGATTGGAGCCACTTGCAAAACTTTTGTAATGGTCACTATTTCCAAAAATAACAAAATAGGAAATTGACAAAGCCAAAACCATTTTTTTTTTGTCGATACCGCACCAAAACCCTTCTATAGTGGTCTGACTTGCTGCGAGAAAAAGTAAAACATGCATATCTCGCAAAGTTGGATAAAAAGCTTTAAGGAAAGAAAATGATACCATGTTGAGGTGTTGATGGCCTAGATCTTTAAAATCAGTGAGTTGCCTTTATTCGCTGAAATTTCTACAAGCCATGCATATTAAAAGACAAATACTCACAAATTACCTGATGATAATATCACGAGGAATTCCTGCATTATGTAAATGATAAAAGAAATTTGGGTCAAGATTTGCAATTCATAGATATAAAAAATAAAATTCATCTCCATGAAACCACAATGAAAGTTCTAATATCCCCAAAAATACTTTTCACCTCCATAAAAAATAATATCCACTTTGACAAAACAACCAAATAAAACATGCATATCTCGCAAAGTAATATCATGAATGATAACCCTAAAATCAACTTGAAATGACAGTTGCAACAACAGCAAGCCAATAATTTGCATAAAATAGGTCTTTGCGAGCAGCTCCTTGGATAATTGTGGTTATAAATTTGTTGTATTTAAAGAGTCCGTAGAGGGACTAGCATTGCAGCTCAGATTAGTATTGCTTCCCACCTACAAGACAAGCCAAAAGAGTATGATATAAACAAGATTAGAGATATAACATAGTAATATCAAATGATAAAAATATAATAGCATAACAAAAATGCATGACAAAAGATACAATTGATGCATTATATCTGCCTCATTAGAACTTGTATAGTAGCTCTATACACTTCACTGTCCTTTTCTCTAATTTTTTCTCTTCTCTCATAGAGTTGCATTCTCTCCTTCAATGATTCGATCTCAACATTGGCTGACGCAGAGCATGACCCATTGCCAGTAAAACTTCTGTAACGATCACTAAATTGCTTCAACACCGGCTGCTATACTTGCTTTGTCGGCGGATCGGAGCCGCTGGCAAAACTTTTGTAACGGTCATTATTTCCAAAAATAATCAAATAGGAAATTGACCAAGCCAAAACCTTTTTTTTTTTGTCGATACCCCACCAAAACCCTTCTATAGTGGTCTGACTTGCTGCGAGAAAAAGTAAAACATGCATATCTCGCAAAGTTGAATGGAAAGCTTTAAGAAAAGAAAATGTTACCATGTTGAGGTGTTGATGGCCTAGATCTTTAAAATCAGTGAATTGCCTTAATTCGCTGAAATTTCTACAAGCCATGCATATTAAAAGACAAATACTCACAAATTACCTGATGATAATATCAAGAGGAATTCCTGCATTATGTATATGCTAAAAGTAATTTGGGTCAAGATCTCCAATTCATAGATATCAAAAAAAAAATTCATCTCCATGAAACCACAATGAAAGTTCTAATATCCCCAAAAATAATTTTCATCTCCATAAGAAATAATATCCACTTTGACAAAACAACCAAATAAAACATGCATATCTGGCAAAGTAATGTCATGAACGATAACCCTAAAATCAACTTGAAATGACAGTTGCAACAACAACAAGCCAAAAATCTGCATAAAATAGGTCTTTGCGAGCAGCTCTTTGGATTATTGTGGTTATAAATTCATTGTATTGAAAGAGTCTGTAGAGGGACTAGCATTACAGCTCAGACTAGTATTGCTTCCCACCTACAAGACAAGCCAAAAGAGTATGATATAAAGAAGATTTGAGATATAACATAGTAATATCAAATGATAAAAATATAATAGCATAACAAATATGCATGGCAAAAGATACAATTGATGCATTATACCTGCCTCATTAGAGCTTGTATAGTAGCTCTATACGATTCACTCTCCTTTTCTCTAATTTTTTCTCTTCCCTCATAGAGTTACATTCTCTCCTTCAATGATTCGATCTCATCATTGGCTGACGTAGAGCATGACCCATTGCCAGTAAAACTTTTGTAACGACCACTAAATTGCTTCCACACCGGCTGCTATACTTGCTTTGTCGGCGGATCGGAGCCACTAGCAAAACTTTTGTAACGGTCACTATTTCTAAAAATAACCAAATAGGAAATTGACCGAGCCAAAACCATTTTTTTTTTGTCGATACCCCACCAAAACCCTTCTATAGTGGTCTGACTTGCTGCGAGAAAAAGTAAAACATGCATATCTCGCAAAGTGGAATGGAAAGCTTTAAGAAAAGAAGATACCATGTTGAGGTGTTGATGGCCTAGATCTTTAAAATCAGTGAATTGCCTTATTTCGCTGAAATTTCTACAAGACATGCATATTAAAAGATAAATACTAACAAATTACCTGATGATAATATCAAGAGGAATTCCTGCATTATGTATATGGTAAAAGTAATTTGGGTCAAGATCTGCAATTCATAGATATCAAAAAAAAAATTCATCTCCATGAAACCACAATGAAAGATCTAATATCCTCAAAAATAATTTTCATCTCCATAAAAAATAATATCCACTTTGACAAAACAACCAAATAAAACATGCATATCTCGCAAAGTAATATCATGAACGATAACCCTAAAATCAACTTGAAATGACAGTTGCAACAACAGCAAGCCAAAAATCTGCATAAAATAGGTCTTTGCGAGCAGCTCCATGGATTTTTGTAGTTATAAATTTGCTGTATTTGAAGAGTCCGTGGAGGGAATAGCATTACAGCTAAGACTAGTATTGCATCCCACCTACAAGACAAGTTAAAAGAGACTGATATAAATAAGATTAGAGATATAACATAGAAATATCAAATGAAAAAAATATAATAGCATAACAAAAATGCATGGCAAAAGATACAATTGATGCATTATACCTACCTCATTAGAGCTTGTATAGTAGCTCTATAATCTTCACTCTCCTTTTCTCTAATTTTTCTCTTTCCTCATAGAGTTTCATTCTCTCCATCAATGATTCGATCTCATCACTGTCTAACGCAGAGCATGACCCATTGCCAGTCAAACTTTTGTAATGATCACTAAATTGCTTCAACACCGGCTACTATATTTGCTTTGACGGCAGCTTAGGATCTCCGCCGCGAAAAGTTTTTAAATTTTTTTGCCGACAACTGTATTTGCCTTATTAGCGGATCTCCACCGTCGGCAAAACTTTTGTAACGGTCACTATTTGTTTTGCCGGCAGGTTTGAACCACTGCGAATGATTTTTAAAATTTTTTTGCTGACACCTGTACTTTTTTTGCCGGCGGCTTAGGACCCCCGCGAAAAGTTTTTAAATTTTTTTGCTGGCAACTATACTTGCTTTGTTGGCGGATTGGAGCCGCCGGCAAAACTATTATAACGGTCACTATTTCCAAAAATAACAAAATAGGAAATTGACCAAGCCAAAACCATTTTTTTTGTTGATACCCCACAAGAACCCTTCTATAGTGGTCTGACGTGCTGCGAGAAGAAGTAAAACATGCATATCTCGCAAAGTGGAATGGAAAGCTTTAAGAAAAGATAATGATACCATGTTGAGGTGTTGATGGTGCCTAGATCTTTAAAATTAGTGAATTGCCTTATTTCGCTGTAATTTCTACAAGCCATGCATATTAAAAGACAAACACTCACAAATTACCTGATGATAATATGAAGAGGAATTCCTGCGTTATGTATATGGTAAAAGTAATTTGGGTCAAGATCTGCAATTCATGGATATCAAAAAAAAAATTCATCTCCATGAAACCACAATGAAAGTTCTAATATCCCCAAAAATAATTTTTATCTCCATAAAAATTAATATCCACTTTGACAAAACAACCAAATAAAACATGCATATCTCGCAAAGTAATATCATGAACGATAACCCTAAAATGAACTTGAAATGACAGTTGCAACAACAACAAGCCAAAAATCTGCATAAAATAGGTCTTTGCGAGCAGCTCCTTGGATTTTTGTAGTTATAAATTTGTTGAATTTATAGAGTCCATAGAGGGACTAGCATTACAGCTCTGACTAGTATTGCATCCCACCTACAAGACAAGCCAAAAGAGAATGATATAAAGAAGATTAGAGATATAACATAGTAATATCAAATGATAAAAATATAATAGCATAACAAAAATGCATGGCAAAAGATACAATTGATGCATTATACCTGCCTCATTAGAGCTTGTATAGTAGCTCTCTACTCTTCACTCTCCTTTTCTCTAATTTTTTCTCTTCCCTCATAGAGTATCATTCTCTCCATCAATGATTCGATCTCATCACTGGCTGACGCAGAGCATGACCCATTGCCAGTAAAACTTTTGTAATGATCACTAAATTGCTTCCACACCGGCTGCTATATTTTCTTTGCCGGTGGCTTAGGACCCCCGCGAAAAGTTTTTAAATTTTTTTGCCGACTACTATATTTGCTTTATCGGCTGATCTCGGCCGTCAGCAAAACTTTTTTAACAGTCACTATTAGTTTTTCCGGCGGGTTTGGACCACCGCGAATGATTTAAAATTTTTTTTTGCTGGCACCTGTACTTTTTTTGCCGGCGGCTTAGGACCCCTGCAAAAAGTTTTTAAATTTTTTTTCTTCGATTAGTCGAACTGTGGTTCGATTAATCGAAATCTCAAATCAATTAATCGAATTCCACATCGATTAATCGAAATCGTTTCTCTGACTTAAATTTTTCATAAGTCCCTTAAGTTATTCGATTAATCAAAATCTTAGTTTGATTAATCGAAATCGAAAATTGATTAATCGAAATCTCCTCGATTAATCGAAATTTCAGTAATTCCCTCTAAATTCTTCTAACATTCCAAGTTTGTTCGATTAATCGAACATGCAGTTCGATTAATCAAAAACCTAAATTGATTAATCGAAACGAAAATCGATTAATCGAAATTTCATTATGCATATTTTCTAACTCTTACTCAAGTTTCCAGTCACTGGCACATGCCAGTTGACTAATCGAACAAAATCGATTAATCAAAATTCCAAATCGATTAATCGGTTTTGCCCAATTTCTGCAGATTCTTTGGTTCTTTGTTTATTTGATTTCTTTTGGTAGGGTATGACATCAAGTGATCCTTAGTTCTTCAAAACACATCCTCAAGGTCATGTGTGTATAAAATTTTATTCCCTTATCATACTTTGATCCCAACTTCCATTGAATTACAAGTATTGTTGAGATTCCACAAACATGCTTGTGGTTTACATTGGATTCTCAAGTCGTTGGAAACAAGGCTAGATATTGTTCTTTCACATCGGCCTCTCGTTCCCATGTAGCTTCTTCGTTCGGATGATTTTTCCATCGAACAAGCACTAAGGGAATCACTTTAGTGCGCAATACTTGTTCCTTTCGATCCAAGATTTCCACTGGTTCCTCTATCATGCCCATGTCCTCACACATCTCCATAGGTTGACCTCCTAACACATGAGATGGATCGATCACATACTTTCTGAGCATCGATATGTGGAAAACGTTATGTACCCGATCAAATAGCGGTGGTAAGCCAATGCGATACGCAACTTCACCTACGCGACCCAAAATTTCAAATGGTCCAACATAACGGGGACTTAACTTCCCTCTCTTGCCAAATCTCATTATGCCTTTCATAGGCGACACTTTCACAAACACGTGTTCACCCACTTTATAGTCGACACTAGTCTGCTTGATTTCGGCGTAACTTTTCTCTGCTACTACTGTGACTTCACCTTTCTCTACGATTATTCGACGGCAATGGTGGCGTTGTCTTCAAGTAGTTTTGGCCCTAAAATAAATTTCTCACCTGTTTCTTCCCAATTGAGGGGTGATTTACATCGTCGTCCATACAGAGCTTCATACGGTGCCATGCCAATGCTCGTTTGGAAACTGTTGTTGTATGCGAATTCGATCAACGGTAGATACTCATCCCAGTATCCTTGCATATCTAGCATGCACGCTCTGAGCATGTCTTCTATTACTTGATTCACTCGCTCGGTCTGCCCATCAGTTTGAGGATGGAAAGCTGAACTAAAATCTAGTCGCGTTCCCATTCCTTCTTGAAATTTCTTCCAAACTTGGATGTATATAGTGGATCACGATCTGAAACCATACTGCTTGGAATCCCGTGTAGTCTTACAATCTCCTTCATATATAAGTCTGCCAGTCTTCCTGCTGTATACATAGTATTGTACGGCAAAAAGTGCGCTGATTTGGTCAATCGATCTACGACGACCCAAATGGCATTATGTCTCTTTCCAGTAAGCGGCAATCCAACAATGAAATCCATCGAGATCGATTCCCACTTCCATTATGGTATTGGTAAAGGCTGTAATAGTCCAGCAGGATGTCTATGATCAATCTTCACCTGCTGATAAGTCAAACACCGTGACACGTATTCGGCCACGTCTTCCTTCAAACCTCTCCACTAGTAGTTCTTTTTCAAGTCTTGGTACATTTTGGTGCTACCAGGGTGGATATCATAATATGACTTGTGGGCTTCATCAAGAATTGTTCGTCTTAGATCGACATTGTCCGGAATGCAGAGACGGCCCTTGAACAATAAAGAACCATCTTCTTTGACTGAGAAGTCCGGCCTGATGCCCTCAATCACATCTTGATGAATCTTTGTTAATGTTGGATCTTTCATCTGTAGATCGTGGATATGCTCAAATATTATTGGCTTCACTGATATGTTAGCCAAAAAGGATCCTGTAGCTTTCGACTCAATGTTCGCATCGTAAAGTGCCAGGTCTTCCAATAATTTCCACCGGTGCATACCCAAAATCAAACAAGCTAAGTGAGCTGAACTCTTCCGACTAAAGGCATCGGCTACTACGTTCTCCTTGCCTGGATGGTACTGTATGGAACAATCGTAATCCTTGGGGAATTCCATCCATCTGTGCTGTCTCATGATGAGCTCTTTCTGTGTAAACAGGTATCTGAGACTCTTATGATCGGTGAAAATTTCAAACGTCTCACCATACAAGTAATGTCTCCAAATCTTGGTAAAAATGAGTCGCTAGCTCCAAGTCATGAGTCAGATAATTTTTCTCGTGTTCTTTCAGCTGTCTTGATCCGTAAGCTATCACTTTCTTGTGTTGGTTGAGTACACAACCTAAACCATTGTATGACGTCATTTGTCAGACTGCGTATCCTCCATCGCTGAATGAATTGCTAGCTTTGAGTCGTGAGTCTCGTCTTGAGTTCTTGAAAACTCTTCTCGCATGCCTCACTCCACTCAAATCTTGAATCCTTTCGTGTCAGCTTCGTGAGAGGTTCCGATATCTTTGAAAACTCCTCGACGAAACGTCGATAATAGCCTGCTAAGCCCAGAAAACTTCGAACATCGATCACTGTCTTTGGTTGCTCCCATTTAACCACTGCTTCTATCTTTGTTGGATCTACAGTGACACCATGCTTTGAGACAACATGTCCCAAAAAGCTAACCTCTTCCAACCAAAACTCACATTTGCTGAGTTTGGCGTACAATTGGTGTTCACATAGCGTCTATAGAGTAATCCTCAAATGTTCTTCGTGTTCCGTCTTGGATTTGGAGTATATAAGATATCATCAACGAACACTACAAGCAGGAGTCCAAGTGTGGTTTAAACACTCGATTCATCAGATCCATTAACGACGCCGGAGCATTCGTCAACCCAAACGACATCACAAGGAATTCATAGTGTCCATACCGTGTCTTGAAAGCTGTCTTCTGAATGTCCTCTGCCTTGACTCGCAACTGAAGGTATCCAGATCTCAGATCGATCTTGGAAAAATACCTTGCTCCTTGGAGTTGATCGAACAAATCATCAATTCTAGGCAAAGGGTAGCGGTTCTTCACAGTGAGTTTGTTCACTTGTCGATAGTCAATGCATAGCCGCATTGACCCATCTTTCTTCTTGACAAACAAGACCGGTGCTCCCCATGGAGACACACTCCGTCTGACAAACCCCTTGTCCATGAGCTCTTGCAGTTGTTCTTTCAATTCCTTCAACTCAACAGGAGCCATTCTATATGGCGCTTTCGAAATAGGCTCCGTTCCCGGTGCTAAGTTAATGGCGAATTCTACTTCTCTTTCTGGAGGTAATCCAGGCAATTCTTCTGGAAACACGTCGGCGAAGTCTCGCACAACTGCTATCTCAGAAATGACATTCTTTTCTTCCTTGTCCTCCTTTAAGAAAGCCAAGTATCCACTGCAACCCTTTCTGATCATTTTCTCGGCCCTTACTGCGGAGATCAGTGGCATAGATGACGACCTCACTCCTTGAACTGAAATGATCTTCTTGTGTTGGGTCTGAAAATGACTACCTTGTTCTTGCAATCGACGGTTGCACAGTGCTGCGCCAACCAGTCCATGCCAAGGATCACATCAAACCCTTGCATGTCCAGCAGTATCAACTTTGCTTCCAACTCATGCACCTCTAGGTCTCGAACTGCTATAATGACGGATTTGCAAGTTAACTCCGTGTCCACTAACTCTCAAGTCGGAATAGACACAGATAGGACGAAGTCCAAAACCTCTGGAACAATCTTCATCCTCTTGGCAAAACGTGGAGTGACGAATGAGTGGGTAGACCCTGGGTCTATCAACACTCTAGCGTCATATCCAACGAAGCATCCTTTCTCATATATAGTTAAAGTATCTATAGTATACATACATACATACAATAATTTACACATCAATTTACACCCCTAATTCACATATAAATTTTGTATTGAGAAAAAAGAATCTATACAAATTCCTAATGCATGCACTTTCTCTATCTAAAATTTTAATGAAGTGGAAATTTCTTTAATTTAAAAGAGTCTCACCTTAGATGAAGTCATGCACGTTCCCTGCTTCCTGAGCAGTGACTGCATAGGTAATAGCCCAAAAAATCACACTAAACTAAGACCTCGGGATCCATGTCCGATTGGTCACAAGTTTGACCAATTAGGAGATGAAGGGTTAGCGTAGAGTGTGATGAACAGATGAGATGTGATGGGCTGAGTGTCTAGGTGATGGGTGTTGTAAATCTGAGGTCACATATACCTATCGCGGTGCATGTGCTCAACACACAAGCTAGGGGGGAGATAAAAGGGTTTAATAACCTTAAAACCTATGTTTTTGGTTGTTGAGGGAGGAGTAAAGAAGAGAGAGAGAGGAGTAAAGAAGATTAAGCAAGGAGTTATTGTGAAGGTTTGGAAGGGGGATTCTAGCATTAAAGAGACCGATTTGGCGAGAAAGATCCGTTAGAGACAAAGCTGGAACCCTAGCCTTTCCAACCATGGAGTTGAAATCAATTTGAGATTGATTAAAGGTAAATTCTTGTGAATAAAATGCATAGGTTCTAGAGGGTAATTTGTAGTTAAAATGGGTTAAAATTATAGGTAAATGGTTTAGAAAAAATAGAGGAAATGAATGGAGAAAAGATTGAGAAGAATAACTCAAAAGGGGCTGAATCTGGCAATTTCGATTAATCGAAATTGAGGTTCGAATAATCGAAATTCGCCAGGAAGTTGAAAAGTCAAGGAACCCGAGTTCGATTAATCGAACTGAGTTTCGATTAATCGACTTTGGATTTCGATTAATCGATTTGTATATCGATTAATCGACTGAGGACCTCCAGTGGACCCCAGGGGCTGGAGGAAATGAAAAGAGGAAAATCGACTAATCGAAATGGGATTTCGATTAATCGATTTCAATTTTCGATTAATCGATTTGGGATCGATTAATCGATTTTGGGAACTCGACTACTCGATTTGAGAATCGACTTAGTAGAGTAGAGAATTTCGATTAATCGAATTGGGATTCGATTAATCGAATGGAAATCTCGATTAATCGATTTGAGAATCGATTAATCGATATTGATTTTCGATTAATCGATTTTGGGGTTTGATTAATCGACTGGGCTAGTTTTTGTTGACTTTTGAGTTTGACTTCAAGACTCTTTGGGGGTCTTGGAACTCTTTTATTGCATCCTTAGTGATGTGTTTCACATGTTATGTGGTACCATAGGTGGTACGTGTGAGCAAGTGCACAAGGAGCCACGTGGGACCTTGATGCGTTGATCAAACAGAGACTTGAGGTAGGGAACACCTTGAACATGTACTTTATTTTACAAGAGCATGTATGTAGTGATATAGAATTCAATTTAAAATATTTTATTACTTAAGAATTGTGAAAAGTGTGTGTGTGTGACATCCATAAGAGTAACTACAATGAACCATCCCCAGGGGATGATGAAGTAAAGAGAAAAAGAACATCAGGTGTGATGCAAGTGAATGGATACATCCCAGGGATGTATCCAAGGATTGAATCATGCTTGATAGGGCCTAACTGATATAAGATAGAACACTTACACGGTGAATAACTATATGTAAGGCATCGATATTTTTGTTATTTGAGGTTTGATAGGGTACCCCACCGACGTGGCGGGATATCCACGACTGACACGGCAGGATATCCGTGACCGATACGGCGGCGAAATCGTAGGCCAGTGCGGAGGCTTATCCGTACATAGTAAGCACACCCCAGGGGTGTTGATTGAGACAAGTGAAACCCCGTCACCAATCCCCAGGGGAAAGGGGCTTGGGTACTATTTGTATTCCCAGGGAATACGTTTAAAACTGTCTATATAGATGACGATGATGGGTATCTCGTCGGGGCTCGATGCTATATTGCTCAGGGATTACTTAAGTTGAAAGTTTAAGTTTTGCTTTAGGCCTTCTCAGCATCATTCATGAGTAAATAAAAGACATGAGTAAACTACCAGTAAAATGAAATGCTTTTTAACTCTTTTCATCAGCAACTGCATAGACACATCATGCATGACATATCATAGAATATATGTGAGTGATAATTTATATGTTCAATTGTATTTTGTTCCCTATTGAGCTAGGATGTAGCTCACCCTATAGACTATACGTCGCAGGTCCACTACTAGCAGCTACCGAGGCTTCAGGAGACGCTGACTCCGGTGAGTCGGACCTTGCGGCCGGCGAGAAGTTGGAGCCACCTCCGGAGGACTTCTTCTAGAGGACTCCGTTGTGCCGCTTTGAGGGCTTTTTGAGAGAGATTTGTATGGCTTGGTATGTCAAGCCTTGTTTTTGGTTAAACAATGTGTATATATACATATATTGAGATTATTCTTTTGGGGCGAACCATCCATGATGATGGCTATTATCGATGGTTCGGATCGGTTCTCCATTCATGCAGAGGTATGAGGGTAGAACTGTCTTTTGAGAAATGCTTTTATATAGATTTAAATTCTGCAATTTCATTTACTCATTCATTTTATGCTTGATATGCCAATGTTCCGTGCTTAGCTAAGGGGCACGGCCAAGATGATCGTGCTGATGGCAAGGGTTTCGGGGTGCCGAAATCCGGGCTGTCACAGTTGGTATCAAAGCTATTTCTTTTAGCAATTCTGACAAGTGTTCTTTTGGTAAGAACATAGGGGCTTCTGCTAACGAAACTTTAGTTTCAAATGCAGCCGCAAATGTCATCTAGAGGAAGAGGCCGACCAAGGGCCAATATAGGAGTCTACGTAGTGGAGATGATTACATCTCTCCTACAAATAGAGTGCCTTTAGGAGGTACTGAGGGCCCAGGGGGTAGTAGTAGTAGACAGCATGGTGAAGAGGATCGAGATCGTCAGGATCAAGATCTAAGAGAACAAGAGAGAGTGAGAGAAAGATAAGAAGATCGAGAAGAGAGACAAAGGATGATGCACACCATGGAGACGATGGCAGCTGCCATGGCACAACAAGCCGCATCCTTTGCAGCTCATGCGTCAAGAAAAGCGACCACCTACACCACATGGGACTGCGTTGCCCTCATCCTTTACAGAGTTTAGGAGGATGAGACCTCCTTCATTTTTTAGGCAGGCAGACACCATGGCCGCTGAGAATTGGCTCATGGAGATGGAGAAAGTGTTTGGCATCTTGACGTGCACAGAAGATGAGAGTGTGAGATGGGCAGCCTATATGTTGGATGGGGAGGCTGGGCCTTGGTGGAAGTCCGTGATACGGACTAGGGCTCAGGAGACCCCAGAGTTGCCCTGGACTTGGGAGGAGTTTGTTGAGGAGTTCAACAAACAATATTTTCCAAAAGTGGTAAGAAATCAGCTTGAGATCCAATTTCTATAATTAGTGCAAGGGAGAATGATAGTGAGAGAGTATGGGGTGGAGTTTCTACGACTTGCCCGTTTTGCACCGAATTACGTCGCTACCGACGTGATGAAGTCCAAAAGGTTTAAGCAAGGTTTGAAGCTTGAGGTTAGGGGAGGAGTAGCTCCATTTCAATTAAGGACCTATGAAGAGGTCATGAGTAAGGCGTTGGTTGTAGAGGAAGAGAACACGAATAGATATAGACAGAGAGAGCAGCAGAGAGGAGGAAATGAACAGGGAAGGACGGGGACCTATGAACCGGTGAACAAAAAGCCGAGGTTCGTGGCCCAAAATCAGAGACCACAGTTCCAAGGGGGTTTCGAAAGGCCGGCGCAGCAACAACACCAATAGAGGTTTCCACTACTTGTGTCGGGGAGACCTTTACGCTATGAGAGCCCTGCCATGTCTACTGGTGCCACTATCACACAGGGTTCTCGTACTGTTTCTTCTGCGCCTCGAGAGACTTGTGCCAAGTGTGGCAAGCCTCATAGGACAGTGGACTGCAGAGTGGGAACTAGGGGTTGTTTCTGATGTGGCAAGGTGGGCCACTTGATTAAGGATTGCCCCGAGACGGATAAAGGCAAGACGGTTTCAGTTGCAGCACCACGACCCATTCAAGCAAGGAAACCGATCGTTCGAGGAAGAGCTTATGCAGTAACTGCTCAGGAAGCAGGGAACGTGCATGATGTCATCCAAGGTGAGACTCTTTTAAATTAAAGAAAATTCAGGTTTCATTAAAGTTTTAGATAGAGAAGGTGCATGCATTAGGAATAGTATAGATTTTTTCCTCAATACAAAAAAAAAAAAATCTATACGTGAATTAAGAGTGTATTTTGATGTATAAATTATTATATGCATGTGTGTATACTATAGGTACTTTAACCATGTATGAGAAAGGATGTGTATTTAGATATGACGCTTGAGTGTTGATAGACCCAGGGTCTACCCACTCATTCGTCACCCCACGTTTCGCCAAGGAGATAAAGATTGTTCCAGAGGCGTTGGACTTTGTCTTATCTGTGTCTATTCCGACTGGAGAGTTAGTCGACACGGAGTTAGCTTGCAAATCCATCATTGTAGTAGTTCAAGACCTAGAGGTGCAAGAATTGGAAGCGAAGTTGATACTGTTAAACATGCAAGGGTTTGATGTGATCCTTGGCATGGACTGGTTGGCGCAGCACTGTGCAATCTTCGATTGCAAGAACAAGGTAGTCATTTTCAGACCCAACACAAGAAGATCATTTTGGTTCCAAGGAGTGAGGTCGTCATCTGTGCCAATGATCTCAGCAGTAAGGGCCGAGAAAATGATCAAAAAAGGTTGCAGTGGATACTTGGCTTTCTTAAAGGAGGATAAGGAAGAAAAGAATGTCATTTCGAAGATAGCAATTGTGCGAGACTTCGCCGACGTGTTTCCAGAGGAATTGCCTGGATTACCTCCAGAGAGAGAAGTGGAATTCGCCATTGACTTAGCACCGGGAACGGAGCCTATTTCGAAAGCACCTTATAGAATGGCTCCTGCTGAGTTAAAAGAGTTGAAGGAACAACTACAACAGCTGATGGAAAAGGGGTTTGTTAGACAGAGCGTGTCTCCATGGGGAGCACCGGTCTTGTTTGTCAAGAAGAAAGATGGGTCAATGCGGCTATGCATTGACTATCGACAATTGAACAAACTCACTGTGAAGAATCGCTACCCTTTGCTTAGAATTGATGATCTATTCGATCAACTGCAAGGAGCAAGGTATTTTTCCAAGATCGACCTGAGATCTGGATACCATCAGTTGTGAGTCAAAGCAGAGGACATCCAGAAGACAGCTTTCAGGACACGGTATGGACACTATGAATTCCTTGTGATGCCGTTTGGGTTGACGAATGCTCCGACATCGTTTATGGATCTGATGAACCGAGTGTTTAAACAACACTTGGACTCCTGCGTCGTAGTGTTTGTTGACGATATATTGATATACTCCAAATCCAAGACGGAATACGAAGAACATTTGAGGATTGCTCTACAGACACTACGTGAACACTAATTGTATGCCAAACTCAACAAATGTGACTTTTGGTTGGAAGAGGTTAGCTTTTTGGGACATGTCGTCTCAAAGCTTGGTGTCACTGTAGATCCAGCAAGGATCGAAGCAGTAGTGAATTGGGAGCAACCAAAGACCGTGATCGACATCCGCAGTTTCCTTGGATTAGCGGGTTACTATCGACGTTTCGTTGAGGGTTTTTCAAAAATATCAGGACCACTCACGAGACTTACACGGAAGGATGCAAGGTTTGAATGGAGTGAAGCATGCGAGAAGAGTTTTCAAGAACTTAAAAAGAGACTCACTTCAGCTCCAGTTTTAGCTATACATTCAGGCAGTGGAGAGTTTGCAGTATATAGCGATGCTTCGTATACTAGTTTAGGCTGTGTGCTTAATCAACACAAAAAGGTGATAGTGTATGGGTCGAGACAGTTGAAAGAGCATGAAAAGAATTACTCGACACATGACCTAGAATTAGCAGCGGTCATTTTCGCGCTGAAGATTTGGAGACATTATTTGTACGGTGAGACTTTTGAGATTTTCACCGATCATAAGAGCCTCAGATACCTGTTTACACAGAATGAACTAAATATGAGGCAGCACAGATGGATGGAGTTTCTCAAGGACTATGACTGTTCTATACAGTACCATCCAGGCAAGGCAAATGTAGTAGCCAATGCATTGAGTCGGAAGGGTTCAGATCAGTTAGCTTGTTTGGTTTTGGGTATGCATCGATGGAAATTATTGGAAGATCTGGCACTCTACGATGCGAACATTGAGTCAAAAGCTACTCTTGAAATACTTACTTTTAAAACTTGCTACAATTGGCCCTGATCTTGCAGGCCAGTGTTAGCCCCAATGTGCTGATATCCCTTTCATAAGTTAACATCCATATAATTTAGCATTCTTTAATTCTTTAATTTTTGATTTATAATGCACACAATTATGGCACACTTGGAGCGACAACAACTTTTTGGCGCCGTTGCCGGGGAAGTTTGTTCTAAAATAGATAAACCTATGTTTATTTTCATTTATTTTAATTTTTGCTTTAAACCTGCACTTTGCATTCCAACTGCTTGATTAAATGTCTACTGATTTGTATAGAAAACCTTTCTTTTATTACGAATTTTTATTTTTTATTTTTCCGAGTTTTTATTCTTTTGCCTTCTAGTTATTTGAATAAATCTGCTGCCACTCTTTTGTCTTTTGTCAAATTTGGGCAAGAGCTTTGAGTTTTTCTTTTATTTTGTCAATACTTGAATAAGGTAACTGGAGCTTTTGGATGTTTGCAAATCTGGAGCAGAGTCAACAAGGAGCATCTGGACCAAAGTGGAGCAGATCTGCTTGAGTTTGCATCCTTCTCCTTTGCATTCATTTTCTATTTTAAATTCTTGAGAACCAGCAGCTCAGTGTTTAAAGTTTGTTTTGATTATAATTTCTCCTCTTTTAGGCATCGATTTTTTTTTTACAAAACCAAATACAAAATAAAAGAAGTAAAACACAAATAGAAAATCTCGAGTTGTTTCTCATTATTTTGATAGTAAATAAGGGCTCTTGTTGAGCAGGTTGATCAAAACAAGTAAAAAAATAAAATAATAATAATAATAATAAAAAATAAAAATTATAAAAACAATATGGATATCTTAGGATGCTGTTTCTCCATTTGCATCCACTTTTCCCATCTGGACTCTTTGAGATCATTTTTTTTTTTAGGAATCATGTAGGATAATGAGTAGTGAATCATAGGCTGTTTTGAATATTCAATGGACCCACTAATTTTATTTTCCTTCGAGATTTCTTCATCATAAAGGGGTCTCAGCTGTGTGTGAACCCTGTTTTTAATATGTGCTCCCATGTTTCATTATTTTTTTTTTTTCATACACATCATCAACAAAGGGGTCAATCTTATGAATCTTGCTTTTCACTGTATTCCTGCTAATCATTTTTATAATCACTTAGATTCATAAGTATCTCAGGCTTTTGGGTTTGTTTCTTTGGACATGGAACCAACCAAAAGTACCACTGCCATCCCTGTCATTCTGGGAAGACCATTCCTGGCTACAGCTAATGCATGCATTCAATGCAGGTCTGGCATCATGGAGGTGTCTTTTGGAAATATGAAAGTTAAATTGAATGTGTATAATGCTGTTACTCAACCTCAATTCTCTGCTGAGGAATGTTTCCATGTTGACATCATTGATGAGCTGGTGGAGGAGTCTTTACAAACACATCTGCAAGGTAAAGACTCCACCACAGAATTTAAAATGATTGAGGATCCAGAGAAAGAAGGAAAAGGAGATCAAATTCAAAGGAGTCTTTGTGCAAGGCACTCACCAACAGATCATCAAGTTCTCTCTCTTGGAGACACTGCTCCTCTCCCTCTTCCACAAGTTACCAAGGTACCTTTCGCCCTCTTTTCGCCACAATTGGAACTCAAAACAGCTCCCCAAAAATCTGAAATATGTATTTTGGGAGATCATCAAACACTACTGTGATTATTTCTTCCTCCCTTACAAAGGAGCAAGAAGAGGAGTTTGGTAGTTCTAAATGACAAGAAAGCAATTGGTGGACCATTCTTGATTTAGGAGGAATAAACCCAATTTGTATGCATGCATTTGTTTATTGTTCTTAGTTTACGCTTTCATAATTTTTTTTTTTTTTTTTTCTTTTTCTTTCGGTTTCTGTTTTCATAAATTCTACCATTTAGATCTGTAGTGAGCCTGCTATTTTCTTTGTTTCTCCCTTACAACAACAAGTGAGGACACGGTTCCTCACACGCTTCCCAATTTCAGTTGTTACTCACTTATTGGGGAATTAAATGCGAAGTTACTTCTTGCCTCCACACGCATGTCGCCCAATGCTACTTAATGACCCACGATTCTGGGCCATGAGCATTCCCAACGTCCCCCCATTCAGGTCCCACTCTTTCGGCTGCCCCACCTTAGCGATAAATAACCACCCTCTACCAGATTCCCCCACATCTTACCGCACCCTTCCAAAATGGCCGACGACCAAGCCAATAAGCTACCACCGCTTTTACCCCATGTGGGACCCACCACCACCGAAGGTGCAGATCCGTTCAGCCCTCCGGGATGAATTTGAAGAGGTCCTCGCGATTTTGGCCAAAGAAAAGGAGGCCCAACTCCACCTCCTCGGAAAAACAAAAATCAACCTTCCCCGCCACTTCCACCCTCCACCCCCACCCCTCCCTAAAAATACACATCCTATTCTCTTTATTTTTCTTTTATGTAAAATATTTCTAGTTAATAAACTTTACTTTCTCCCATTCTCCATGTCATTTCTTTTATTTTTTTTCTTCTTATTGTTTCTTTGCCTTGTTTCAATTTTTCGGTATAAAGTGACCATGCCACCTTTGAACGGTGAGGACACATTCCCCATAGGTTTGGGGTGTGGACAAGTCCCGCCTAAGGAATAGTTAACATAAGAGCAGAATCACCTAAGTAATTAGGAAATGTATTAATTTACTTTAGAATCATGATAACTAGAAAATTTAAAATTCCTTTGCCAAATTTAGACATTCTAAACCTTGCGATATTCTACATTTCCATGATGATTACACCATAAAAACATCGTATCAAGACGTAGTAAGTCAAAAGGAAGAGAAAAGGTAAAGATATACTTAAAAGCTCAAGGAAAAACCATAATCGGTGAGAATTGAGCCCATATATTTTCCATCTCACTGAAGAGTGGTGAGGCAATTTTTTTCCGATTCAAAGGATTGGTGAGGCATTAGATCCACTAGAAGTTAGGAAACTCCAAATTAAAACAAGTAACAACACTCATGAAATCGAGGAAAGATCAAGGCCTTCTTTGGACAAACTTGAACCTAATAACCAACCAAGAAAAATCTGCCTGTTTGTACCCCATTTCAGAATCCTACAATTCTTCATCAAAAATACTCAAAAGTACTTTTTTGAACCTATGGAACCAATTCAGCCTTCCCTCACTCGAGAATTCAGAGGTAAAGGAGAAAGAATCAAGATGGACCATTTCGGGCAACATCAAGAAAATGAAGAGAAAATACCTCAAAAGCAGGCAATATGGTGACCGAGAAAAGAAGAGACAAACAATGTGAAAAGTTGCAAGCAAAAGGCAAAAAGGGACCTTATGTTGAAAAATGCAAGATCAAAGAAAGAACTGATCACCGAGAATGTGAGAATCTCGAAAAGAAGAAGAAAGAAGCTAAACTCAAAAGGTGGAGTCATGAACCATCTCCTGCACTTCACGAGTTCTCAAATTCAAACCTCTTCAAGCCTTTCCTTGAAACTTCACTCCATAAGCCATACAAACAAACCTAGATTAAAAGCCCTTGTGATCCAAAGTTGAGTGGTGTCATGTGGAGATGAAGTGACCTAATCTATGGTGAGGAGATGTCAATGATGCCATTGCCTAAGAATCATGCCTATGCTCATGCTTACAGATCCATTTGGGAGATGTAAGCGCTCTTGAGCTTGAGTGAAAATGAACCCCTCAACAAAAACACGATGAGAGTATACAGTGAGTGTTTGGGTTGGAACTTGAGCACCTTAAGTATGACTTATAACCTAATTTTTATCCATAGGATGAGCATCTGCTTTGGCACATTTGTATGATTTTCTATATATTCACAGATTGGAAATATTGAAACATTCATGAGGTTTATAAATGTTTAAATTCCTGTGCAAACAATAATCAAATTTTTCTTTTCATCATTGATTCAAGAGTAACTAACCACCTGCTCCTTGATTGCTCATTTGATAATATTGCTTTGATGATTAAGCATTTCATGGAGAAGTTTGTGGGTACCTTCTTTGAAAACCCTCGGAGACTTCACTCCTCCTCTAGGGATCACCTAGGGGTTGAAAAGGCTTGTTGCATATGCTAAATGCACAGTGCTTCCTACAAAGTGGCTCTTTACTTTGTTTTTATGTTTCTTTGCTCGGGGACTAGCAAACCTTAGGTTTGGGTGTGATAAGTAGTGAAAAATACCATTTTCACCCTAAACATGAGCCTTGAAAGACCCTTGAGAGGACTAAATAAGTGCTTTAGTGTTCATATTGCATTAACCAAAAGCGGGTCCAAATCGAAAACCATCCTAAAATGATCAAAAACGACAACATGTCAAGCTCAAGAGGGAGTGAAGAAATAGCCTCGGCAATGGCTAAAGGTCCTAAAAAGAGCAAGAAAAGACACGAAGAAGAAGAATGGAAGCTAAAGCTCAATTAAAGAACTTCTACTATTATCAAAGGAAAAATCAAGTTAAAGTCAATTATAAAGAAGAATAGAGAAGTTCAATTATAAGAACTTCTACTATTAGCAGAACCTTGAACTTTGCGAAAAGAAGAAAACACTCTGCGAAAAGAAGAGAAGTCCTTTGCGAAAAGATCTCCTGAAGCCAAAATGCTTTGCGAAAAGATCTCCTGAAGCCAAAATGCTTTGCGAAAAGATCTCCTGAAGCCAAAATGCTTTGCGAAGTGAGCTTTTGGACCAAACTACTTTCTGAAAAAGCCCTTAAACTATCGAAATGGCATTACGGGGATTTATGCATCGTCAGAAGGTATTTAGGAAACTTTACCAACGCCCAATGCATTTTAAAACCCAAGGACATTAGGAAGATTAGAGCACGAACCAAGGCATATTCCACCCCATGTGAACACCCAAAGATACAAATTGGCGGGAACTTCAAGCTCAAACAAATTTCAAAATGCATATGAAATTGATGCCTCTGTTTCTGATTGGTGAACGAGATCAAGCGATTCGATTGGCGAAACAGTACGGATCACGGTGCTCGACTCCTATTGGTTGATCTGAGATCTATCCAATTACGATTGGTTGATACACATCTGAAATTTGGACTTAGGGAAAACTATAAATAGGCGAACCATTTGCCCAATTTGGGTATCCAGTTTTAGAGTTTTTCATCTCTGTTTCCCTCATTCGGTCAGATAACTTATGAACCCCTGTAATCCCTTCTTGTAGTTTACCTTTGAGAGCCATTGTGAGTGATTTGTACTTCAAGTTCGGATTCAAGGCTGAATCGAGGCTCTTTGAGAAGCTCGGTAGAAAGTCTGAGGGCTCTCTAAACGTGCTTTCTATAATTGTAACGTTGGATTTTAAAGGTTCTTTGTAATTTGTGTCTTCTCCATTGGAGTCATGTCGAGGGTTACGAATGATCACCTTAGTGCATTAGACTTCTTTAGATTCACTTACCGCATCCAACTTCCTTAATTCATCATCCACAATGCGAATTAGCGTTGGTAACCTAATTCAGCGACATTCTGATGATGTTCATGTTACGAACTAAAGAATAGGCCACAACTATTGGATGATCTGTGACCATTGGACGAGATCATAGCCATAATCTAAACCTATTCCTTAATTGGTTATTTCTCTTACATACATCTTTGGTAGCAGGATGAAGATTGATTCTGCTCTGTGAAAATTCTGATTCTCCATTAAATTTCAGAGGCTAAAGTACATGAAGCTATTATTTCTGCATTTGTCTTATTTTAAACATCTCCCCAACTCGGATCTGGATCATGTAATTAATTCTTTTCTTTATTTGCTTATAGTTAAATGTGACACAATCCAACACTCTCTTTTATCTATTCTTTATTTTAGATAATTATAGAGCCAGATCTGGTAGCACAGATCTGAAGGTTTATCTCTCAGTTTAGACAAAATTCTCTGTGGGCGATCTTGAAATACTTACTTTTAAAACTTGCTACAATTGGCCCTGATCTTGCGGGCGGTGTTAGTGATATCCCATTCATAAGATTTAAAAGTAAGTATTTCAAGATAATAAAAAAGGTTCTTTATTGTTTAAGGGCCGTCTATGCATTCCGGACAATGCCGATCTAAGACGAACGATTCTTGATGAGGCCCATAAGTCAAATTATGCTATCCACCCTGGTAGCACCAAAATGTACTAAGACTTGAAAAAGAACTACTGGTGGAGAGGTTTGAAGCAAGACGTGGCCGAATACGTGTCATGGTGTTTTGACTTGTTAGCAAGTGAAGATTGATCATAGACATCCTGCGGGACTAATGCAGCTTTTACCAATCCCAGAATGGAAATGGGAATCAATCTCGATGGATTTCATTGTTGGATTGCCCCGTACTGCCAAGAAGCACAATGCCATTTGGGTCGTCGTGGATCGACTGACCAAATCAGCGCACTTTTTGCCATACAATACTACGTATACGGCAGGAAGACTGGCAAACTTATACATGAAGGAGATTGTAAGATTACACGGGATTCCAAGCAGCATAGTTTCAGATCGTGATCCACTATATACGTCCAAGTTTTGGAAGAAATTTCAAGAAGGAATGGGAACACGACTAGACTTTAGTTCAGCTTTCCATCCTCAAACTGATGGGCAGACAGAGCGAGTGAACCAAGTGATAGAAGACATGCTCAGAGCGTGCATGCTAGATATGCAAGGATACTGGGATGAGCATCTACCGTTGCTCGAATTCGCATACAACAACAGTTTCCAAACGAGCATTGACATGGCACCGTATGAAGCTCTGTATGGACGACGATGCAAATCACCCCTCAATTGGGAAGAAACTGGTGAGAAATTTATTTTAGGGCCAAAACTACTTGAAGACAATGCCACCGTCGTTCGAATCATCAGAGGAAGACTAAAGTCGGCACAGAGTAGACAGAAAAGTTACGCCGACATGAAGCGGACTAGCGTCGATTACAAGGTGGGTGAGCACGTGTTTGTGAAAGTGTCACCTATGAAGGGTGTAATGAGATTTGGCAAGAGAGGGAAATTAAGCCCACGTTATGTTGGACCATTTGAAATTTTGGGACGCATAGGTGAAGTTGCGTATCGCATTGGCTTACCACAGCTGTTTGATCGGGTGCATAACATTTTTCACATATCGATGCTCATAAAATATGTGAATGATCCATCTCATGTGTTAGGAAAACAACCTAGGGAGATGTGTGAGGACATGAGCATGATAGAGGACCCAGTGGAAATCTTGGATCGAAAGGAACAGGTACTGCGTACTAAAGTCATTCCCTTAGTGCTTGTTCGATAGAACAATCATCCGAAAGAAGAGGCTACTTGGGAACGAGAGGCCGATGTGAAAGAACAATATCCAGCCTTGTTTCCAACGATGTGAGAATCTAATGTAAACCACAAGCATGTTTGTGGAATCTCCACGATACTTGTAATTCAATGGAAATTTTAATCAAAGCATGGTTTAGTGTATGCATTTCTATGCAACTATGAACCATTTAATGTCATAAACTACCAAAAGAAATCAAAGAACGAAAGAACTTAGAAATCTGAAGAAATTGGGCAAATCCGATTAATCGAATTTCAAATCGATTAATCGATTTGGAATTTCGATTAATTGATTTTGTTCGATTAGTCGACTGGCATGTGCCAGTGACTAGAAATTGGAATGAGAGTTAGAACAAACATAGAATGCAATTTCGATTGATCGATTTATAATTTTGATTAATCGATTTGGGATCGATTGATCAATTTTGGGAATTTGATTAATCGAATTGGGTATTCGATTAATCGAACCATATTTTCGATTAATCGAATAAACTGGGAATGTTAGAAGAAATTAGGAAGGAAATTTTGAAAATTCGATTAATCGAGGAGGTTTCGATTAATCGATTTGAGATTTTGATTAATCGAACTGGAAGTTCGATTAATCGAATTACTAAAGGAACTTGGAAGAAATATGAAGTCAGAGGAACGATTTCGATTAATCGAAGTGGAATTTGATTAATCGATTCAAAATTTCGATTAATCGAATTGGAGTTTGATTAATCGAATAACTTAAAGAATCCTGAAATTTTTAGAAATTACTGCACGATTTCGATTAATCAAAGTGAATTTCGATTAATCGATTTTGGAATTTCGATTAATCGAAATGGATTTCGATTAATCGACTGGCTCGCGCCAGTGAGCTCAAAAACTTAAATTTTAAAATGGATACGATTTCGATTAATCGAAATGGTTTCGATTAATCGAATTTGACTTTCGATTGATAGATTTGGGAAATCGATTAATCGATTTTACATGGTTTAACCTAGTTTTGAATCTCGATTAATCGATTCTAAATTTTGATTAATCGAGCCGGGGCTTATATATAAAAAAATTTGGGGATTTCATTCCCCATTCGAAATCATTTGAGCTCGAAATTTTTGGGCGCTTCATCTTCTTCTTCTTCTCCGACCATCCGGCACCCTAGGGTTTGCATTTCTGTTGGTTTTCGAATCGGATTCGCGTGCCATCGCACCCAAAACCCACGGTAAACCCTAAATCTGTAATTTTCCTTTCAATTTGAGCCCTAGATTTTGCTATTTGTGCTAAAATGCGGCCCAAAACCTGGTTGTCTTTGAAGAAGGCAACCTCTAATCTCCCGGTCCGGCATAAGAACGCCGCGCCACCTCCACCTACCCCATCACCAGTGAGGACTCCATCACCGTCGGCATCGGAGACCACCTCCGGTTCGACGAGCGCATCTTCGTGCGAGTCTTCCCGCGAATCCACACCCATGCCCCCACCACCCACTAACGTGGTGCAACCGAACGAATGGTGGGCCGCAAAGACCTTTGACGTCGAATACACTATCGACCCTACCCTCTTTACAAATCCCGATGTGCCGGGCGAGACCCAATGGGCTCGAACTTATCTCAACAATGCCGGTCTCGGCAGTCTTCTCAAACCAATCCGGGGTTCCTACTACCCTAGATTGGTGAGATTATTTTACCAGGGGCTTGTGGACGGCCCGACCGATGACGTGATCAAGACCACTATAGAGGGTCGAGAGTACACGATCACTCGTCGACACGTCCACGAGGTGCTTGAGTGCTACCTTGATTTTTCATCCGAGACTACCCTATTTCCACCCTTTGAGGAGGACCCTCGCTTTGAGGAGGTAATGACCCGCATGACCAACGACAAAAAGGGGTCGGACTCCTCCATCAAGAGGGTTGACCTTCCCCACTACATGTGGATGCTTGATTCGATAATCAAGTGTAACCTTTACCCAATGCGCCACGATATCGAGCGCGTGGACCGAGTGCAACACGCACTCTACGCAGCCTTCTGTGGCCGGTGGTTCGAAGCCACTATGGTCATCCTTGAGGGGATGCGATATATAAAGGGCAAATTGATGAAGGGCAATCTCCGGCCTAAGGAGAAAATGCCCTACGCTCGCCTCATCTCGAGCATGTTGGAGTGCTACTCCAACGATCCCCTCTACACCATCTCGCCTCACGAGGCGAGGGCTAAGGATTGCATGAAGACGTTCTCCAAGTCTTCATGGACCCGTAGCTACAATTTGCTAAAGCGGACCCTACCGGCTCCGGATCCTGCTCCAGCAGTAGCAGCAGTAGCAGTCGCACCGCCACCACCCCCACCACCACAGCAGGACCCACCCGTGGGTGGGGCACACCCTACCCCAGCTGAGCCTTCAGTGGAGAGGGTCACCTCTCACACGGCCACTACACCGACACCACCAGCCCACTCCGCACCCGCGACACCCACCTCATCCTACCGCCGGCGCGCTACTTCATTAGGGCCGACCGTAGAGTAAGTGTTGGCCCGTATGGAGGCCAACAACGAAAGGATGAACCAGAGGATAGACTTCCTCCTATTCCATACACTCCGCCACATATATCCTATCGACTACCACCGCTACCTCGCCCAGGAGGAGGAGTGGACAGCCAGACGCACCGCATTCCATCGAGGGCCCTTCTTCCATACCACTGCCACTACAAACGCGGCTCCTTCTACATCTACCTCCGCTCCACGCCCGACGGCCGGACTACCTCCGACTACCCACCAAAGACGGTCTCCACCACCGTCGTCCACACCACTCAGAGACCCACCCCCATAGCACGTCGGCACCGATGGGCGGCCTGCCCAATACCAACCGACTGGCGAGGGTATCCCGAGTCTTGTATTTTCTCTTACATTTTGAGTTATATACTTGTATATCTGTTTTGTACGCCAACTAATGTGGCGCCTTGTAAAAATTTTCAAATATTAATACAAAGCAAATTTTCTGTAAATTGTTCCATTTTGATTAAATTTACTGCTATGCTTGTGTTTGTGAATACCTACATGCGTCTGAGTCAACTAGACCACCTCACCTGAGAGTGTGGGGGGGGGAGAGACCCAGACCGACGAACCTCGGGTTATTTTCAAGGACGAAAATTCCCACGGTGGGGAGGATGTAATAGCTCAAAAAATCACACTAAACTAAGACCTCGGGATCCGTGCCCGATTGGTCACAAGTTTGACCAATTAGGAGATCAAGGGTTAGCGTAGAGTGTGATGAACGGATGAGATGTGATGGGCTGAGTGTCTAGGTGATGGGTGTTATAAATCTGAGGTCACATATACCTATCGCGATGCATGTGCTCAACACACAAGCTAGGGGGGAGATAAAAGGGTTTAATAACCCTAAAACCTATGTTTTTGGTTGTTGAGAGAGGAGTAAAGAAGAGAGAGAGAGAGGAGTAAAGAAGATTAAGCAAAGAGTTATTGTGAAGGTTTGAAAGGGGGATTCTAGCATTAAAGAGACCGATTTGGCGAGAAAGATCCGTTAGAGACAAAGCTGGAACCCTAGCCTTTCCAACCATGGAGTTGAAATCAATTTGAGATTGATTAAAGGTAAATTCTTGTGAATAAAATGCATAGGTTCTAGAGGGTAACTTGTAGTTAAAATGGGTTAAAATTATAGGTAAATGGTTTAGAAAAAATAGAGGAAATGAATGGAGAAAAGATTGGGAAGAACAGCTCAAAAGGGGCTAAATCTGGCAATTTCGATTAATCGAAATTGAGGTTCGATTAATCAAAATTCGCCAGGAAGTTGAAAAGTCAAGGAACCCGAGTTCGATTAATCGAACTGAGTTTCGATTAATCGACTTTGGATTTCGATTAATCGATTTGTATATCGATTAATCGACTGAGGACCTCCAGTGGACCCCAGGGGCTGGAGGAAATGAAAAGAGGAAAATCGACTAATCGAAATGGGATTTCGATTAATCGATTTCAATTTTCGATTAATCGATTAATCGATTTTGGGAACTCGACTACTCGATTTGAGAATCGACTTAGTAGAGTAGAGAATTTTGATTAATCGAGTTGGGATTCGATTAATCGAATGGAAATCTCGATTAATCGATTTGAGAATCGATTAATCGATATTGATTTTTGATTAATCGATTTTGGAAATCGATTAATCGAATGAGATTCGATTAATCGATTTTGGGGTTCGATTAATCGACTGGGCTAGTTTTTGTTGACTTTTGAGTTTGACTTCAAGACTCTTGGGGGGTCTTAGAACTCTTTTATTGCATCCTTAGTGATGTGTTTCACATGTTATGTGGTACCATAGGTGGTACGTGTGAGCAAGTGCACAAGGAGCCACGTGGGACCTTGATGCGTTGATCAAACAGAGACTTGAGGTAGGGAACACCTTGAACATGTACTTTATTTTACAAGAGCATGTATGTAGTGATATAGAATTCAATTTAAAATATTTTATTGCTTAAGAATTGTGAAAAGTGTGTGTGTGTGACATCCATAAGAGTAACTACAATGAACCATCCCCAGGGGATGAAGAAGTAAAGTGAAAAAGAACATCAGGTGTGATGCAAGTGAATGGATACATCCCAGGGATGTATCCAAGGATTGAATCATGCTTGATAGGGCCTAACTGATATAAGATAGCACACTTACCCGGTGAATAACTATATGTACGACACCGATATTTTTGTTATTTGAGGTTTGATATGGTACCCCACCGACGTGGCGGGATATCCACGACTGACACGGCAGGATATCCGTGACCGATACGGCGGCGAAACCGTAGGTCAGTGCGGAGGCTTATCCGTACATAGTAAGCACACCCCAGGGGTGTTGATTGAGACAAGTGAAACCCCGCCACCAATCCCCAGGGGAAAGGGGCTTGGGTACTATTTGTATTCCCAGGGAATAAGTTTAAAAATGTCTATATAGATGACGATGATGGGTATCTCGTCGGGGTTCGATGCTATATTGCTCGAGGATTACTTAAGTTGAAAGTTTAAGTTTTGCTTTAGGCCTTCTCAGCATCATTCATGAGTAAATAAAAGACATGAGTAAACTACCAGTAAAATGAAATGCTTTTTAACTGTTTTCATCAGCAACTGCATAGACACATCATGCATGACATATTATAGAATATATGTGAGTGATAATTTATATGTTCAATTGTATTTTGTTCCCTATTGAGCTAAGATGTAGCTCACCCTATAGACTATATGTCGCAGGTCCACTACTAGCAGCTACCGAGGCTTCAGGAGACGCTGACCCCGGTGAGTCGGACCTTGCGGCCGGCGAGGAGTTGGAGCCACCTCCGGAGGACTTCTTCTAGAGGACTCCGTTGTGCCGCTTTGAGGGCTTTTTGAGAGAGATTTGTACGGCTTGGTAGGTCAAGCCTTGTTTTTGGTTAAACAATGTGTATATATACATATATTGAGATTATTCTTTTGGGGCGAACCATCCATGATGATGGCTATCATTGATGGTTCGGATCGGTTCTCCATTCATGCAGAGGCATGAGGGTAGAACTGTCTTTTGGGAAATGCTTTTATATAGATTTAAATTCCACAATTTCATTTACTCATTCATTTTATGCTTGATATGCCAATATTCCGTGCTTAGCTAAGGGGCACGGTCAAGATGATCGTGCTGATGGCACGGGTTTCGGGGTGCCAAAATCCGGGCTGTCACAGCATAGGCTCTCCCCTGAACGACCGGCTTCCTTGCTTGAATGGGTCTTTCTTTTATCCGTCTCGGGGCAATCCTTGATCAAGTGGCCCACCTTGCCACATCGAAAACAACCCCTAGTCCCTGCTCTACAGTCCACCGTTCTATGAGGCTTGCCACACTTTGCACAAGTCTCTCGAGGTGCGGAAAAAATGATACGAGAACCCTGTGTGATAGTGGCGCCAGTAGACATGGCAGGGCTCTCATAGCGTAAAGGTCTCCCCGACGCAAGTAATGGAAACCTCTGTTGGTGTTGTTGTTGCGCAGGCCTTCCGAAACTCCCTTGGAACTGTGGTCTCTGATTTTGGGCCACGAACCTCAGCTTTTTATTCACCGGTTCGTAGTTCCCCGATCTTCCTTGATCATTTCCTCCTCTCTGTTGCTCTCTCTGTCTATATCTATTCGTATTCTCTTCTTCCACAACCAATGCCTTGCTCATGACCTCTTCATAGGTCCTCAGCTGAAATGGAGCTACGCCTCCCCTAACCTCAGGCTTCAAGCCTTGTTGAAACCTCTTGGACTTCATCACAGCGGTAGCGACGTAATCCGGAGCAAGTCGTAGAAACTCCACCCCATACTCTCTCACTGTCATTCTCCCTTGCACTAATTGTAGAAATTGTATCTCAAGTTGATTTCTTACTACTTTCGGAAAATATTGTTTGTTGAACTCCTCAACAAACTCCTCCCAAGTCCAGGGCAACTCCGGGGTCTCCTGAGCCCTAGTCCGTATCACGGACTTCCACCAAGGCCCAGCCTCCCCGTCCAGCATGTAGGCTGCCCATCTCACACTCTCATCTTCCGTGCATGTCAGCACGCTAAAGACCTCCATTTCCATCAGCCAAATTTTCAGCTGCCATCGTGTCTGCCTGCCCAAAAAATGAAGGAGGTCTCATCCTCCTAAACTCAGTAAAGGATGAGGGCACAGGCAGTGCGGGTCCTACAGGTGGTGTAGGTGGCTGCTGTTCTCTCATTGCATGAGCTGCAAAGGATGCGGCTTGTTGTGCCATGGCAGCTGCCATGGTCTCCATGGTATGCATCATCCTTTGTCGCTCCTCTCTATCCTCTTGTCTTTCTCTAACTCTTTCCTGTTCTCTTTGATCTCGATCCTGACGATCTCGATCCTCCTCATCATGCTGTCTACTACTACTACCCCCTAGGGCCTCGGTACCTCCTAAAGGTACCCTATTGGTGGGAGAGATGTAATCATCTCCACTACGCAGACTCCTCTGTTGGCCTCCCCTCGGTCGGCCTCTTCCTCAAGATGACATTTGCGGCTGCATTTGAAACTAAAGTTTCGTTAGCAGAAGTCCCTATGTTCTGACAAAAAGAGTGATTGTCAGAATTGCTAAAAGAAATAGTTCTGATACCAACTGTGACAGCCCGGATTTTGGCACCCCAAAACCCGTGCCATCAGCACGATCATCTTGACCGTGCCACTTAGCTACTCATGGGACATTGGTATATCAAGCAACGAATTAAATTGAAATAGTAAATGAAGCTGCGGAATTAAATTACTATATGAGCATTTCTCAAAATACGATTCTACCCTCATGCCTCTACATGAACGGAGAATCGATCCGAACCATCGATGATAGTTAATCATCACGGATGGTTCACCTAAAAGAATTATCCCAAATCTATGTATATACATTGTTTAATCAAAACAAGGCTTGGCATACCAAGCCGTACAAAATCTCTCAAAAACCCTCAAAGCTGCACAACGGAGTCCTCTAGAAGAAATCCTTAGGAGGTGGCTCCAACTCGTCACCGGGTGCTAGGTCCGAGTCACCGGGGTCAGCGTCTCCTGAAGCCTCGACAGCTGCTAGTAGTGGACCTGCGACGTATAGTCTATAGGGTGAGCTACATCCTAGCTCAATAGGAAACAGAACACAGTTGAACATATAAATTATCACTCACATATATTCCATGATATGCCATGCATGATGTGTCTATGCAGATACTGATGAAAAACAGTTAAAAAGCATCACGCTTTACTGGTAGCTTACTCATGTCTTTTACTTATTCATGAATGATGCTGAAAAGGCCTAAAGCAAAACTTAAACTTTCAACTTAAGTAATCCCCGAGCAATATAGCATCGAGCCCCGATGAGATACCCATCATCGTCATCTATATAGACAGTTTTAAACGTATTCCCTGGGAATACAAATAGTACCCAAGCCCCTTTCCCCTGGGGATTGGTGGTGGGGTTTCACTTGTCTCAAATCAACACCCCTGGGGTGTGCTTTATCGTATACTGGATAAGCCTCCTTGACCGCCTACGGTTTTGCCGCCGTATCGGTCACGGATATCCTGCCGTGTCAGTCGTGGATATCCCGCCACGTCGGTGGGGTACCCTATCAAACCTTAAATAACAAAAGTATCAGGTGCTTTACATATAGTTATTCACCGTATAATTGTGCTATCTTATATCAGTTAGGCCCTATCAAACATGATTCAATCTTGGATACATCCTTGGGATGTACCCATCCACTTGCATCACATCTGATGCTCATATCTCTTTACTTCCTCATCCCCTGGGGATGGCTCATTATAATTACTCTTATTGATGTCACGCACACACACTTTTCACAAACTCTTAAGCAATAAAAATATTTTGAATTGAATTCTATATCACTACATACATGCTCTTGCAAAATAAAGTACATGTTCAAGGTGTTCCCTACCTCAAGTCTCTGTCGGATTATGCATCAAGGTCCCACATGGCTCCTTGTGCCCAAGCTCACACGTACCACCTATGGTACCACCTAACGTGTGAAACACATCACTAAAGATGTAATAAAGAAGGTCCAAGACCCTCTAAGAATCTTAGAGTCAAACTCAAAGGTCAACAAAAACTGGCACAGTTGATTAATCGAACTCCAAAATCGATTAATCGAATCTGATTCGATTAATTGATTTCCAAAATTGATTAATCGAAATTCAATATCGATTAATCGATTCTCAAATCGATTAATCGAGATTCCCATTCGATTAATCGAATTCCTATTTGATTAATCTAAATCCTCCATTCTATCCAATCGATTCTCAATTCGAGTAATCGAGTTCCCAAAATCGATTAATCGATCCCAAATCGATTAATCGAAATTATAAATCGATTAATCGAACTCTCATTTCAATTAGTCAATTTCTCCATGCTCTTTTCTTTCCTCCACTGGGGTTCACTGTAGGTTCCCAGTCGATTAATCGATACCCAAATGATTAATCAAAATTCAAAGTCGATTAATTGAAACTCAATTCGATTAATCGAGATCGGGGCCCTCTGACTTTTCAACTTTTTGGCCAAAATCGATTAATCGAAACTCAATTTCGTTTAATCAAAATTGCCAGATTCAGCCCCTTTTGGGCTGTTCTTCCAAATCTTTCTCCATTTATTTTCTTTCTTTTTCTAAGCCTTTAATCTATGATTTTAACCATTCCTAACTACGATTAAACTCCCATAACTTATGCATTTAATTCACAAGAAATTTACCTCGATCAAATCTCAATTTAATTAGATCTAGTGGTTAGAAAGGCTAGGGTTCCAGCTTTGGCTCTAACGGATCTAAATCGTGTCGAATTCGGCTTTTATTGCTTGAATCCCCCCTTCCAATCAGTTCCCCCCTTCCAATCAGTTGCAATAACTCCTCTCTTTACTCCTCTCTCTCTCTCTCTCTCTTCTTTACTCTCCTTCAACAACCAAAACAATTGATTTTAGGGTTATTAAACCCTTTTATCTCTCCTCTCACTTGTGTGTTGAGCACATGCACCGAGATAGGTGTATGTGACTTCGCATTTACATCATACACCACACAGTCAGTCAGACTATCACATCTCATCCGTTCATCACACTCTATGCTAACTATTGAACTCCTAATTGGTCAAACCTGTGACCAATCGAGCACGGATCTCGAGGTCACTATTTAACGTGATTTTTTGGGATATTACATAGGATCTCCGCCGCGAAAAGTTTTATGTTATATTGCTCGGGGATTACTTAAGTTGAAGATTTAAGTTTTTGCTTTAGGCCTGTTCAGTGTCATTCATGATAAATCAACAGTAATGTAAGATATGCTAGTTACCAGTAAACTTGAATGCAAGTACCATCTTTTAAACTATTTTCTAGCTAATGCATAGACACATCATGCTTAGAATATCATGGAATATATGTGAGTTTTAACTTATATGTTCATTGTATTTGTTCCCTATTGAGCTAGGATGTAGCTCACCCTTTAGACTATACGTCGCAGGTCCTTTGATAGCAGCAGCCGAGGCTTCTAGAGACGTAGATCTGGGTGATTCGAATTACGTGCTTGGAGACGAGTTGGAGCCTCCACCTGAGGACTTCTTCTAGGAGACTCTGCTGTGTACTATGACAGAGAGTAGATTTTGAGAGCTAATTGTATGGCTTGGTATGTTAAGCCTTTATTTTGTTAAACATATAATTAAATTGGATTATTCTTTTGGCGAACCATCTGGGGTGATCTGTTTATCACCGATGGTTCGGGTCGGTTCTCTGTTCATGCAGTGGCATGATAGTAGAACTGTCTTTTGCATATGTCCGTTGGGCATATTAACCGTTTCTACTTTATGAGATTATTTGCGTTATTTCTTTATTATTGCTTGTTATACTAATGTTCCATGCATAGCTTTGGGGCACGGTCTGGAGGATCGTGCTGATGGCACGAGTTTCGGGGTCCCAAAATCCGGGCTGCACATTTGGTATCAAAGCCATTTCTTTTAGAAAGTCTGACAATCATTCTTTTGTCAGAGCATAAGGACTTCTGCTAACGAAACCTTGGTTTCACGTGCAGACCGTTATGTTTCCTAGAGGAAGGGGCCGACCAAGGGGCGGTCATAGTAGGAGTTTGCGTAGTCGAGATGATTCTATCTCTGATGTAAATAGAGAGCCTATAGGGCATGGAGGGGCTTCTGGCAGTGGTGGCCAAGGGAGCCAAGATCAGAGAGAGAATCAAGATCGAGATCGACATGATCAAGATCAGAGAGAACAAGAAAGGGTTAGAGAATGAAATGAGGATAGAGAGGAGCGTCAGAGAGTGATGCACACCATGGAGACCATGGTAGCTGCTATGGCCTAATATACATCATCTTTGGCAGCTCATACAGGTCATGAGTAGCATCAGCCACCGACACCTCTAGTGGTTCCGACACCGCCAGCATCTTCTACTTTTACTGAGTTTAGGAGGATGAGACCTCCTAGATTTTCTAGACAGGGAGAGCCCATAGTGGCAGAACATTGGTTGAGTGAGATGGAGAAAGTATTCAGTGTACTGACATGCACGGATGACGAGAGCGTCCGTTGGGCAGCCTACATGCTAGACGGAAAGGATGGACCTTGGTGGAAGTCTGTTTCACGGACTAGGGCTCAGGAGACTCCAGATATGCTTTAGACATGGGATGAGTTTGTCGAGGAATTTAATAAACAGTACTTTCCTGAAGTGGTGAGGAACCGATGGAGGTTCAATTTTTGCAATTGGTTCAAGGGAAGATGACTATGAGAGAATACGGAGTGGAGTTTATGCGACTCGCTCGCTTTGCGCCCGACTACGTCATCACAGAGATGATGAAAGCAAAGAGGTTTCAGCAAGGTTTAAAGCCGGACGTGAGGGGAGGAGTAACACCATTCCAACTGAGGACCTATGGTGAGGTCATGAGCAAAGCGCTCATAGTGGAGGAAGAGAATAATAATAAATACTGTCAGAGAGAGCAAGAAGGAAGGTGGAGTACGGATCAGAGCAGAACGGGGAATTATGAACCGGTGAACAAAAAGTCGAGATTCATACCGAACAATAAAAAACCACCGTTTCAAGGAGGTTATGGGAGACCAGCACAGTAGAGCAACCAACAGAGATTTCCATCGAGCGTCGGGGAGACCAATACGCTACGAGAGCACGCCATACCACACAGGTGCTTCGAGGCCTTCTTCCACACCTCGTGAGACTTGTGCCAAGTGTGGCAAGCCTCACATGACAGCGGACTATAGGATAAGCACTTGGGGTTGCTTTCGATGTGGCAAGGTGGGCCACTTGATCAAGGAATGCCCTGAGATGAACAAAGGGAAGACGGCTTCAACACCTATTCCACGACCTATACAAGCGAGGAAGCCGATCGTCCAAGGGAGACCCTACGCAGTCACCGCTCAAGAGGCTCAGAATACAAATGACGTGATCTAAGGTGAGTTTTCTTTTAAATAAGGAATTTCAATTCTTGAAATTTTAGATAGAGAAGGTGCATCTACTTATAGAAAATATAAGAAAAACTTGCATGTGATAAATTCTAGTATGATGATAGACATTATATATATATGTGTATGTATGGTTAGGTACGTTACAAATATATAAGAAGGGAAGCGACGTGACATACGAAGCTCGAGTGTTGATAGACCCGGGGTCTACCCACTCATTTGTTACCCCTCGCTTCACAAAGAGGATGAAAGTTGACCCAGAGGAGTTAGACTTCGTTTTGACCGTGGCTGTTTCTACTGGGAAATTGGTTGATACCGAAAAGGGTTGCAACTCCGTGATCGTGAGGGTCATGGATGGAGACGTCTTTGAGCTATCGGCGAACCTAATTCTATTAGACATGCAAGGATTCGACGTGAACCTTGGCATGGATTGGTTATCAACTCACTGTGCGACGGTAGATTGTAAGAACAAGGTCGTCATCTTCAGACCCAACACAAGGAGATCATTTAGATTTCGAGGAGAGAGGTCGACACACCTACCACTTATCTCGACAGTAAGGGCCAAGCGATTGATCAGAAATGGGTGTAGTGGGTGCTTGGCATTTTTGAAGGAGCACAAAGAGGAGAAGAATGTTATCTCTGAGATAGCAATTGTGTGAGACTTCGTCGATGTATTTTCGGAGGAGTTACCCGGATTACCTCCAGAGAGAGAAGTAGAATTCGCCATCGACTTAGCATCAGGAACAGAGCCTGTTTCTAAAGTACCATACAGAATGGCTCCTGCTGAGTTGAAGGAGTTGAAAGAGAAGCTACAAGAGCTAATGGACAAGGGGTTTGTTAGACTGAGCGTGTCTCTATGGGGAGCACCGGTCTTGTTTGTAAAGAAGAAAGATGGGTCAATGTGTCTGTGCATTGACTATCGACAATTGAACAAACTTACCATCAAGAATCGATACCCTTTGCCTAGGATAGATGACTTATTTGATCAACTACAAGGAGCGAAGTATTTTTTCAAGATTGATCTGAGATCGGGATACCATCAGTTGAGAGTCAAGGCAGAGGATATTCAAAAGACTGCATTCAGGACTCGATACAAACACTGAATTCCTTGTGATGCCGTTTGGGTTGATAAATGCCCCGGCGTCATTCATGGATCTGATGAATAGGGTGTTTAAACCACACCTAGATACATATGTCGTAGTATTTGTTGACGACATCCTGATCTATTCAAAATCAGAGGAAGAGCATGAAGAGCACTTGAGAGTAGCCCTACAGACTCTATGTGAACACTAATTGTATGCCAAGCTCAGCAAGTGTGAATTTTGGTTAGAAGAAGTTAACTTTTTGGGACATGTTGTCTCAAAACTTGGTATCACTATAGATCTAGCAAAGATCGAAGCAGTAGTAAATTGAGAGCAACCAAAGACCGTAACCGACATCCGTAGTTTCCTTAGATTAGCAAGTCACTATCGACATTTCGTTGAGGGTTTTTTGAAGATATGAGGACCACCCACGAGACTTACATGAAAAGATGCAAGGTTTTAATGGAGTGAGGCTTGCGAGAAGAGTTTTCAAGAACTCAAGAAGAGACTCACTTCAGCTCCAAACAAGCGATGCTTCATATACTAGTTTGGGCTGTGTGCTTAATCAACACAAACAGGTGATAGTGTATGGGTCGAGACAGTTGAAAGAGCATGAGAAGAATTATCCGACACATGACCTGGAATTAGCAGCGGTCATTTTTACACTCAAGATTTGGAGACATTATTTGTACGGTGAGACTTTTGAGATTTTCACCGACCATAAGAGCCTGCGATATCAGTTTACACAGAAGGAACTAAATATGAGGCAGCGCAGGTGGATGGAGTTTCTCAAAGACTGATTGTTCCATACAGTACCATCCAGGCAAGGCCAATGTGGTGGCCGACGCCTTGAGTCAGAAGAGTTCAGCTCAGTTGGCAAGTTTAATTTTGGGTATTCACCGTTGGAAATTATTTAAAGACCTGGCATTATATGATGCGAACATTGAGTCTCAAGCTATTGGGGCCTTCTTGGATAATATCTCAGTGAGACCGGTGATATTTGAGCATATCCATGAACTACAGATGAAAGACTCGACGCTAACAAAGATTCATCAAGATGTGACTAAAGGCATTAGATCTGAGTTTTCGATCAAGGAGGATGGTTCCTTATTGTTCAAGGGCCGTCTTTGTATTCCGAACAATGCCGATCTGCGACGAACAATTCTTGATGAATCTCACAAATCAAGCTATGCTATCCACCCAGGAAGCACAAAGATGTATCAAGATTTGAAAAAGAATTACTAGTGGAGAGGCTTGAAACAAGATGTGGCAGAGTACGTGTCGCGGTGTTTGACGTGTCAGCAAGTCAAGATCAATCATAGACACCCCGCAAGATTATTACAACCTCTACCTATACCGGAATGGAAGTGGGAATCAATCTCTATGGACTTCATCATTAGACTTTCGCATACAGCAAAGAGGTACAATGCCATTTGGGTAGTGGTCGATTGATTGACCAAGTCAGCGCACTTCTTGCCTTATAATACGATATACACGGCGGGAAGACTAGCAGAGCTGGATATGAAAGAGATTGTCCATTTGCATGGGATTCTGAGTAGCATTGTTTCAGACCGTGACCCATTATATACATCAAAGTTTTAGAAGAAATTTCAGGAAGGAATGGGAACGCGACTAGATTTCAGTACGGCATTCCATCCGCAAATCGATCGACAGACTGAGAGGGTCAATCAGATCATTGAGGACATGCTTAAGGTGTATATGTTAGAACTGCAAGGATCGTGGGATCAGCACCTACCCTTGATTGAGTTCGCGTATAACAACAGCTTTCAGACAAGCATTGGGATAGCATCGTATGAAGCACTTTACGGACGACGATGTAGATCGCCCATCAATTGGGAAGAAATTGGGGAGAAATTAGTTTTGGGACCTGAAATACTTGAAGATAATGCCACCTATGTTTGAATGATAAGGGCAAAACTCAAAGCGACTCAGAGCAGAAAGAAAAGCTATGCTGATATCAAGAAGACGAGTGTAGACTTCAAGGTGGGTGTGTTTGTGAAAGCGTCACCTATGAAGGGGGTGATGAGGTTTGAAAAGAGAGGGAAGCTAAGTCCCCACTATCTTGGATCGTTTGAAGTTTTGGGTTGAGTTGGGGAAGTTGCTTACCGCATTGGATTGCCACCATTATTTGATCAAGTACATAATGTGTTCCACCTGTCTATGCTCAGGAAGTACCTTAATGACCCTGATCACGTATTGAGCGGTCAATCCTTTGAGATGCATGAAGACATGCCTATGATCGAAGAGCGGGTAGAGATGGTGCAGCAGGCACTTTACGCGGCCTTCTGTGGCTGTTGGTTTGATTCCACGATGATCATCCTAGAGGGGATGAGGTATATCAAGGGCAAGTTGATGAAGGGCAACTTGAGGCCCAAGGAGAAGATGCCCTATGCTCGGCTCATCTCGAGCATGCTGGAGTGTTATTCCGACGCTCTAGAATATGCTATATCGCCCCATGAGGAGAGGGTGACGGACCGAGTGAAGACATTTTCAAACTCTTCATGGAGCCATAGCTACAACCTACTTAAGTAGACCCTACCGGCTCCGGGTCCTGCAGCAGCAGCAGCACCAGTGGCACCACCACCACCCCCACCACCACATCAGGACGCTCTAGTGGGTGGGGCACTCCCAGTTGATCCACCAGTGGAGGGGACACCCTCCCATACCACTGCCTCACCTACGCCGCCAGCGCGGTCTGAGGTAACGACACCGACGTCTTCTTATCGCCGGTGAGCGGCTCGCCTGGCGCCCAGTATCGAGGATGTGTTGGCCAGGATGGAGGCCAACAATGAGAGGATGAACCGACGGATGGAATTTTTGATGTACCACACTCTACGATACATCTATCCGTTGGACTACCAACAGTGCCTTGTGCAGGAGGCTGACTGGACTGCGGGCCGGACCGCATTCCACACGGATGCAGTCTTTCATGCGAGCACATCAGCTGTCGACGATCGGCCTTGCGTGACAGCCCGGCGACCACACGAGACGGGTCACCCATAGCCTCTGAGCGACCCGGCCTTTGCTTGGCTAGTTGATCGAGAGCTTGCCCCTACCTCAGACTAGCCAGGAGAGGGGATGGCGTGAGCGCCTGACGATGGTTTATTTTGTGATCACTTTTTGGACATTTTGTATTGATGTATTAGATCTTCATGTATTTATCGAGAAATGGAAAAACAAACTTGTAATTTTTGCACATTCTGACAACGAAATATAGAACCAAAATTTTTATGTACTTATGCTATTTTGTTTTCTTACATTGTGTAATGTGTTTGTCGTTTGTTGTGTGTGGGTACGCGACACCCCAGTGTGTGGGGTACCCAAGCGAGCACCCTTGAGTTATTTTCGAGGACGAAAAATTTCCAAGGTGGGGAGAATGTAATATCCTAAAAAATTGACTGTTTAACTTTGACCTCAGGATTCGTGCCCGATTGATCTAGGGTTGACCAAGTGATGGTCAAACAATGCACTCATAAAGTGATGAACTAATGTGAGGTCAATATGACTTAAGAGTAGTTATAGTGTGAGCTAGTGGTCACATACACCTATCTCTGGTGTGTGTGTTTAACACACAAGCAGGAGAGAGAATAAAAGGGTTTTAATAACCCTAGTTTATTTTTTCTTTGGTTGTTGAAGAGAGAGTTAAGAGGAGAGAGAGAGGAGTAAAGAGGAGTTATGGAGGCTAGAGGCTAATGCAAATCAAGAGGAGGAGCTATCATTAATTGCCGGATTCAACGCGTTAGGATCGTTGAAACGAAAAGCTGGAACCCTAGCCATCAAAACCAACAAATCAATCCTTTGAAGGGATTATTGAGGTGAGTTTTAATTAAAGTGAATGCATATATCGTGGGCAAATTTAATTAAGTCAAGTAGGGTTAAATGGATAGATTAAACGCTTAGAAAAGAAAAGAAATGAGTTTTGGAAGAAGAGCTAGAAAGGGGGCTGAATCTGACCAAATCGATTAATCGAAATTGGGATTTGATTAATCGATTTTGGTTTGAAAGTTGAAAAGTCAAGTAGGCCCAATTTCAATTATTCGAATTGGATTTTGATTAATTAATTTGGATTTCAATTAGTCGATTTGGAAATTGACTAATCGACTGGGTACCTCCAGTGGCTGGAGAAAAGAGACCTGGGGAAATTGACTAATCGAGTTGGGAAATCGATTAATCAATTTTAGATTTTGACTAATCGATCTGGGATCGACTAATCGATTTCAAACTTTCGACCACTCGATTTGAGAATCGACCTTATTATGTTTGAGACTTCGATTAATCGATTTGGGATTGATTAATCGAATTTGAATCTTGATTAATCGATTTTGAGAATCGATTAATTGATTTGGGTTTCGATTAATTGATTTTGGGAATCGATTAATCGAATTGTGTTTTGATTAATCAATTTTGGGAATTGATTAATCGACTTTGGCAATTTTAATTAACCTTATAATTTTTCTTTGAGATTCATAGAGGGTCTAGGATCTTCTTCATTACATCTTTAGTGATGTATTGCATGTGTTGTGATGTACCATAGGTGGTACGTGTGAAAGCGAGCACAAGGAGCCACGTGGGACCTTGATGCTTAGACCTTCAGAGAATTGAGGTAGGGAACACCTTGAACATGTACTTTAATTTCAAGAGCATGTATGTAGTGATATAATTATCAGATTTGAAGTTATTTTAACTACGAAAAGCTTTGTGAAAATGAGTGTGTGTGTAACACCAAGAATGTGAAAAAGGCATCAGGTGTGATGCAAGTATGTATACATCCCAGGGAAGTATATATATGATTGAATAATTACTATTGAGGCCTAACTGATATAAGATAGCACACTTATACGGTGAATAACTATATATAAACCACATGTTATTTTTATTATTTGAGGTTTGATAGGATGCCCTACCGACGTGGCGGGATACTCACGACTGACGCGGCAGGATATTCGTGATCGGTACTATAATAACCCAAAAATTTATGTAAAACTGTGACCTCGGGATCCGTGCCCGATTGGTCATAGGGTTGACTAAATAGGAGTTAACTAGTTGACTCGAGAAGTGATGAATGGATATGATGTGAATATGAGGCAAGTAGGTGGAGTGTAGTGTAAATCTGGAGTCACATACACCTATCGAGGTGTATGTGCTCAACACAAAGAGATAGGGATATAAGGGTTTAAAGAACCCTAATTTCATTTGTTTTGGGTTGTTGAAGAGAATTAAGAAGAGAGAGAGAGAGAAAAGTAAAGAGAGTGGTTAAGCAAGGAGTAAATGCAAGCCAAGGGAGAAGGATTCAAGTATTTAAAGCCGAATTCAACGCGAAGGATCCTTTGGAGCTAAAGCTGGAACCCTAGCCATTCCAACTTTGAGATCCAATCAAATTGGGATTTGATTGAGGTAAATTTTGTTGAATTAAATGCATAGATTGTAGGAGTTTAATTGTAGTCAAGAATGCTTAAAATCATAGGATAAAGGCTTAGAAAAAGAAAGAAAAATAGGTTGAAGAGGAATTGGAAGATCAGCTTGAAAGGGGGCTGAATCTGGCCAAATCGATTAATCGAAATTGGATTTCGATTAATCGATTTTGGCCCAGAAGTTAAAAAGTCATGGAAGCCCAATTTCGATTAATCAAAATGAATTTTGATTAATCGATTTTGGCCCAGAAGTTAAAAAGTCATGGAAGCCCGATTTCGATTAATCAAAATGAATTTCGATTAATCGATTTGGATTTGGAATAGTCGATTTGAAAATCGACTAATCGACTGGGAAGCTCTAGCCACTGGAGAAAAGTAACCTGGGGAAATCGACTAATCGAATTGGAATTTCGATTAATCGATTTCGGATTTCGATTAATCGATTTGGGATCGATTAATCGATTTTGAGATCTCGACTACTCGATTTAAGAATCGACTGCTTTATGTTGGAGACCTCGATTAATCGATTTGGGATCGATTAATCGAATTTGAATCTCGATTAATCAATTTTGAGAATCGATTAATCGATTTTAGTTTCGATTAATCGATTTTGGGAATCGATTAATCGAATTGCATTTTGATTAATCGATTTTGGGAATCGATTAATCAACTTTGACAGTTTTGCTTAAACTTTATAGTTGACTTTGAGATTCAGGGAGGGTCTTGGACCTTCTTTGTTACATCTTTAGTGATGAGTTACATATGTTATGTTGTACCATAGGTGGTAAGTATGAGCATGAGCACAAGGAGCAGCGTGGGACCTTGATGCTTGGAATTTCAAAGACTTGAGGTAGGGAACACCTTGAACATGTACTTAAATTTCAAGAGCATGTATGTAGTGATATAATTATCAATTTAGAAGTTGTTTTAAATAATGAAAAGCTTTGTGAAAATGAGTGCTTATGTGACACCAAGAATGTGATAAAGGCATCAGTGTGATGCAAGTGAATAAGAACAAGGTGACACCAAGAATGTGATAAAGGCATCAGTGTGATGCAAGTGAATAAGAATAAGTAATCTAATGAGATTTAGACATTCCCAGGGGATGAGAAAGTAATAAAGGCATCAGGTGTGATGCGGGTATGTATACATCCCAGGGATGTGTACATAGGATTGAATCATTACTGTTGAGGCCTAACTGATATAAGATAGCACACTTATACGGTGAATAACTATCTGTAAAGCACATTATATTTTTATTATTTGAGGTATGGAAGATACCCTACCGACGTGGCGAGATACCCACGAACGCACGGGATACTGTAACCAGACATAATTCGTGCATACCAAACACGGAGGTTTATCCGTGACCGTAAGTACATCCTAGGGATGTTGTGTGATATTTAACCCCGCCGCCTAGTGAGAAAGGGGCTTGGGTCGTATTCCCAGGGAATATATTTTTACAACTGTCTAATTAGATGACGATGAAGGGTATCTCATCGGGGCTCGATGCTATATTGCTCAGGGATTACTTAAGTTGAAGATTTAAGTTTTGCTTTAGGCATGTTCAGTGTCATTCATGATTAAATCAACAGTAAAGTAATACATGCAACTTACCAGTAAATTGAGTATAAATGATATGTTTTTAATTGGTTTCTAGCAAATGCATAGATTCATCATGCTTTGAATATCATGGAATATATGTGAGTTTTGACTTATATGTTCATTGTGTTGTTCCCTATTGAGCTAGGATGTAGCTCACCCTTTTGACTATACGTCGCAGGTCCATTGATAGCAGCAGTAGAGGCTTCGGGGGACGTGGATCTGGGTGATTCGGATTACGTACCTGGAGACGAGTTGGAGCCTCCTCCCGAGGACTTCTCCTAGGTGACTTTGCTGAGCACTTTGATAGAGAGTCAATTTTGTGAGTAGATTAGTGCGGCTTGGTATGTCAAGCATTTATTTTTGAAACAATGTAATTAAACTAGATTATTCCTTTGGCCAACCATCTGGGGTGATCTGATTATCACCGATGGTTCGGGTCGGTTCTCTATTCATGCAGTGGCACGAAGGTAGAACTGTCTTTTGAATATGTCAGTTGGGCATATTAACATTTTTCGCTTTAATGAGATTAATTATTTCATTTATTAAATTGTGCTTATTATACCAATATTCTGTGCTAAGCTTTGGGGCACAGTCTGGAGGATCGTGCTGATGGCATGGGTTTCTGGGTGCCAAAATCTGGGCTATCACAGGTACGGCGACCAATCCGTATACCAGTGTGGAAGTTTATCCGTAATAGTAAGCACATCCTAGGGATGTTGAGATGAGTTTTAACCCCACCGCCTAGTGAAAAGGGGCTTGGGTCATATTCCCAGGGAATACTGTATAACAACTGTCTATTTATACGACGATGAAAGGTATCTCATCGGGGCTCGATGCTATATTGCTCGGGGATTACTTAAGTTGAAGATTTAAGTTTTTGCTTTAGGCCTGTTCAGTGTCATTCATGATAAATCAACAGTAATGTAAGACTTGCTAGTTACCAGTAAACTTAAATGCAAGTACCATCTTTTAAACTATTTTCTAGCTAATGCATAGACACATCATGCTGAGAATATCATGGAATATAGTTGAAATTAACTTATATGTTCATTGTGTTTATTCCCTATTGAGCTAGGATGTAGCTCACCCTTTAGACTATACGTCGTAGGTCCTTTGAGAGCAGCAGCCGAGGCTTCGGGAGACGTAGATCCGGGTGATTCAGATTACGTGCCTGGAGACGAGTTGGAGCCTCCACCCGTGGACTTCTTCTAGGAGACTCTGCTGTGTACTTTGACAGAGAGTAGATTTTGAGAGCTAATTGTATGGCTTGGTATGTCAAGCCTTTATTTTGTTAAACATGTAATTAAATTAGATTATTCTTTTAGTGAACCATCTGGGGTGATCTGTTTATCACCGATGGTTCAGGTCAATTCTCTGTTCATGCAGTGGCATGATAGTAGAACTGTCTTTTGCGTATGTCCGTTGGGCATATTAATCGTTTATGCTTTATGAGATTATTTGCATTATTTCTTTATTATTGCTTGTTATACCAATGTTCCGTGCATAGCTTTGGGGCACGGTTTGGAGGATCGTGCTAATGGCACGGGTTTTGGGATACCAAAATCTGGGCTGTCACAGTACCACTACAGCCTATAGAGCCGCCAATCCAGTCAGCGCCCGCCCCTGCATCAGATCAGCCAGGAGAGGGGACGGCGTGAGCGCCTGACGATGGGTTCATTTTTTCATCGCTTTTTGCATGTTTTGGATATTTGTACTGTGCAGTTCAATTTTCAATTGTACTTACCGACAACAGTTACAGATACTTGTAAATTTTGAAAATTTTAATGAATACAGATCAGTTTTTACTATACTTGCATTAGATTTATTGCTCGTAATGTGTGATGCGTATATTACTTTCGTATGTGGGTGCGTGACACCACTATGTGTGGGGTATCACCCAGAGCACCCTTGGGTTATTTTCGAGGACGAAAATTCCTAAGGTGGGGAGAATATAATATCTTGAAAAATTGACCATTTGACTTTGACCTCGAGATCTGTGCCCGATTGATCGTAGGGTTGACCAAGTGATGGTCAAACAATACACTCATAAAGTGATGAACTAATGTGAGGTCAATACGACTTAAGAGTAGTATATAGTGTGAGCTAGTGGTCACATACACCTATCTCTGGTGTATGTGTTTAACACACAAACAGGAGAGAGAATAAAAGGGTTTTAATAACCCTAGTTTATTTTTTCTTTGGTTGTTGAAGAGAGAGTTAAGAGGAGAGAGAGAGGAGTAAAGAGGAGTTATGGAGGCTAGAGGCTAATGCAAATCAAGAGGAGGAGCTATCATTAATTGCTGGATTCAACGCGTTAGGATCGTTGAAACGAAAAGCTGGAACCCTAGCCATCAAACCCAACAAATTAATCCCTTGAAGGGATTATTGAGGTGAGTTTTAATTAAAGTTAATGCTTGTATTGTAGATGAATTTAATTCAGTCAAATGTGCTAAAATGGATAGATTAAAGGCTTAGAAAAGAAAAGAAATGAGTTTTGGAAGAACAGCCCGAAAGGGGACTGAATCTGGCCAAATCGATTAATCGAAATTGGGATTCGATTAATCGATTTTGGCCAAGAACTTGAAAAGTCATGAAAGCCTGATTTCGATTAATCGAATTGTATTTCAATTAATCGATTTAGATTTCAATTAGTCGATTTGGAAATTGACTAATCGACTGGGTACCTCCAGTGGCTGGAGAAAAGAGACTGGGGAAATCGACTAATCGAGTTGGGAGATCGATTAATCGATTTTGGATTTCGATTAATTGATTTGGGATCGACTAATCGATTTCAGACTTTCGACCACTCGATTTGAGAATCGACCTTATTATGTTAGAGACTTTGATTAATCGATTTGGAATCGATTAATCGAAATTGAATCTCGATTAATCGATTTTGAGAATCGATTAATCGATTTAGGTTTCGATTAATTGATTTTGGGAATCGATTAATCGACTTTGGTAGTTTACTTAACTTTCTAAGTTTTCTTTGAGATTCATGGAGGGTCCAGGACCTTCTTCATTACATCTTTAGTGATGTGTTACATGTGTTATGATGTACGATAAGTGGTACATGTGAAAGCGAGCACGAGGAGCCGCGTGGGACCTTGATGCTTGGACCTTTAGAGAATTGAGGTAGGGAACGCCTTGAACATGTACTTTAATTTCAAGAGCATGTATGTAGTGATATAATTATTAGATTTGAAGTTGTTTTAACTACGAAAAGCTTTGTGAAAATGGGTGTGTGTGTAACACCAAGAATGTGTAAAAGGCATCGGTGTGAAGCAAGTGATTAAGATCAAGTAATCAAATAAGAATGAGACATCCCCAGGAGATGAGAAAGTAATAAAGGCATCAGGTGTGATGCGAGTATGTATACATCTCAGGGATGTATATATATATGATTGAATAATTACTGTTGAAGCCTAATTGATATAAGATAGCACACTTACACGGTAAACAACTATATGTAAAACACATGTTATTCTTGTTATTTGAGGTTTGATAGGATACCCCACTGACGTGGCGGGATACCCATGACTGATGCGGCAGGATATCCGTGACCGATACGGCGGCCAATCCGGACACTAGTGTGGAGGTTTATCCGTAACAGTAAGCACATGCTAGGGATGTTGAGATGAGTTTTTAACCCCGTCGCCTAGTGAAAAGGGGCTTGGGTCGTATTCCCAGGGAATACTTTATAACAACTGTCTATTTAGACGACGATGAAAGATATCTCATCGAGGCTCGATGCTATATTGCTCGGGAATTACTTAAGTTGAAGATTTAAGTTTTGCTTTAGGCCTGTTCAGTGTCATTCATGATAAATCAACAGTAAAGTAAGGCATGCTAATTACCAATAAACTTGAATGAAATTACTATCTTTTGAACTGTTTTCTAGCTAAGGCATAGACACATCATCCTTAGAATATCATGGATTATATGTGAGTTTTAACTTATATGTTCATTGTGTTGTTCCCTATTGATCTAGGATGTAGCTCACCCTTTAGAGTATACGTCGCAGGTCCATTGATAGCAGCAGCTGAGGCTTCGGGAGACGTAGATCCGGGTGATTCGGATTACGTGCCTGGAGACGAGTTGGAGCCTCCACCTGAGGACTTCTTCTAGGAGACTCTGCGAGACTCTGCTGTGTACTTTGATAGAGAGTCAGTTTCCAGAGCAGATTGTATGGCTTGATATGTCAAGCCTTTATTTTGATAAACATGTACTTAGATTGGATTATTCTTTTGACGAACCATCTAGGGTGATTTGTTTATCACCGATGGTTCGGATCGGTTCTCTGATCATGCAGTGGCATGGAAATAGAACTGTCTTTTGTTTATGCTAGATAGGTATGTTACTTTTCTGCTTTATGGAATTATTGCTTTCTCTTTATTATGGCTTGTTATACCAATGTTCCGTGCATAGCTTTCGGGCACGGTCTAAAGGATCGTGCTGATGGCACGTGTTTCGGGGTGCCAAAATCCGGGCTGTCACAGCATCCCACCTACAAGACAAGCCAAAAGAGAATGATATAAAGAAGATTAGAGATATAACATAGTAATATCAAATGATAAAAATATAATAGCATAACAAAAATGCATGGCAAAGATACAATTGATGCATTATGCTGCCTCATTAGAGCTTGTATAGTAGCTCTATACTCTTCACTCTCCTTTTCTTTAATTTTTTCTCTTTCCTCATAGAGTTTCATTCTCTCCATCAATGATTCGATCTCATCATTGGTTGACGCAGAGCATGACCCATTGCCAGTAAAACTTTTGTAACGATCACTAAATTGCTTCAACACCGGCTGCTATATTTTCATTGCCGGCGGTTTAGGACCCCCGCGAAAAATTTTTAAATTTTTTTTCGACCTCGATTTGCTTTATTATCGGCGGATCTCCGCCAGTCAAACTTTTGTATGTCACTATTTGTTTTGTCCTTTGGACCGCCTGAAAGATTTTAAACTTTTTCTTGCTGTACTTTTTTTTTGTTTAGGACCCCCGTGAAAAGTTTTCAAATTTTTTTGCTGGCAACTATACTTGCTTTGTCGGCGGATCGGAGCCGTCGGCAAAACTTTTGTAACGGTCACTATTTCCAAAAATAACAAAATAGGAAATTGACCAAGCCAAAACCATTTTTTTTTTGTCGATACCCCAGCAAAAACCTTCTATAGTGGTCTGACTTGCTGCGAGAAAAAGTAAAACATGCATATCTCGCAAAGTGGAATGGAAAGCTTTAAGAAAAGAAAATGATACCATGTTGAGGTGTTGATGGCCTAGATCTTTAAAATCAATGAATTGCCTTAATTCGCTGAAATTTCTACAAGCCATGCATATTAAAAGACAAATACTCACAAATTACCTGATGATAATATCAAGAGGAATTCCTTCATTATGTATATGGTAAAAGTAATTTAGGTCATGATCTGTAATTCATAGATATCAAAAAAAAAATTCATCTCCATGAAACCACAATGAAAGTTCTAATATCCCCAAAAATAGTTTTCATCTCCATCAAAAATAATATCCACTTTGACAAAAAAATCAAATAAAACATGCATATCTCGCAAAGTAACATTAACGATTACCCTAAAATCAACTTGAAATGACAGTTGCAACAATAGCAAGCCAAAAATCTGCATAAAATAGGTCTTTGCGAGCAGCTCCTTGGATTTTTGTAGTTATAAATTTGTTGTATTTAAAGAGTTCGTAGAGGGACTAGCATTATAGCTCAAACTAGTACTACATCCAACCAACAAGACAAGCCAAAAGAGAATGATATAAAGAAGAATAAGATATAACATAGTAATATCAAATGAAAAAAATATAATAGCATAAAAAATATGCATGGCAAAAGATACAATTGATGCATTATACCTGCCTCATTAGAGCTAGTATAGTAGCTCTATACTCTTCACTCTCCTTTTCTCTAATTTTTTCTCTTCCCTCATAGAGTTGAATTCTCTCCTTCAATGATTCGATCTCATCATTGGCTGACGCTGTAACGATCCCCATAATTGACACTGCAGTGGTAAGTGTCTGGTCAGGTCATGCGTGAAGACCTCACTAGGATAGTCCGTAAATTTTAGAATTTGACTTTAAGCTAAATACATACAAGTGTAGTAAAATAACAGATTAAAACGATCTTAGAAATAATTAAATTCATATATACCAGCAGTGGTATATACGCTTTATACTGAGATTAAGCCATTAGGCTTTACCTCTAAACCGGTAGTAAAGAACCAAGGAAAGCTAGATGGTCTTATCTAAGTATCCTGGTATAGTATATAACAGGGCCTTGCTGTTTTGTCTCATTTGCTATTTTGTTCTAATTGCCTTTTGTTTTATATAACATACTCTTATCCAAGTATATAAGTTGCATGGAAATTTAACTTAAGTAGCTTGTAAGCTACTTGCATGCGAAAGTTATAACACGACTCCAATGAGTCATTAGAAGTTACATGCACGCAAAGGAGATGAAACCAGTAGAAAATCCCCGCTAGGAAGCCTTGTCTTTCTGCTTTTGTTTCAGCTTCAGCTTGTTAATGGAATTTTGTTAAAATCAGAAGTAAATAAATCTGAAGAAATTCTGAGGAAATTCTGTCAAAACCAGCAAAGGGTACAAGATAGTAAAACACTTTCTCAGTTCTGTTCTAGCCTTGAAATCAGCAAGCTCACGGTGATAGACAATACTCACACAAAAGGTAAGTTCTTGTACCAATAGGATATAAACATGACTACATAAAATTGAGTGCAGCTTCTTGCACTCCTGGTTTCATCAACAGAAATCTGTAAATGGTGAACCAGATATTTATATATATATATATATACGTATATATATATATATATATATATAGGGATAGATAAATATATATGATGATTATATATATTTAACAGAAAATAAATACACAAAGATAGAATATATATATATATATATGAGCAAAAGAAAAGAAGAAACCACCAAAGCAACAGTAAGAAAGAAGACCAACAGAACCCCAACAAGCCATACAGAGACAGGCTTGCCGCGGCAACACTATAAGGTTGCCGCGGCAAGCAGGCCAGCTGAAGGGCTTGCCGCGGCAACCTCAAAGGGTTGCCGCGGCAAGGTTCTTGCCATGGCAAGCCCTGAGTGTTGCCGCGGCAACCTCCCCAGCTATGGGGTCGACCTATAGTGTTGTATCTCTTGTGCTTTTAGACCTTGGGTCCACATAGGTTCAGGTATATATCGGATGCGGCCTGGGTGCACTGTGTATCACCTATAGGTCTGGGTGCACTGTGCATCGTCTATAAATGATTAGTTTTAAAAAAAATAAATCTATTTTCTTAGAGTTGGTGCCACATGGAGCACTTAACCAATTTTGAAGAACTGAGCGTTGCACGATGATCTCAGATACTTGATCGACGTTAGTACGTGTAAAAGACTTGACGCACACAGGTAGGGAATCCGTGTTGCTATTTTATAAATATATATTATGTCACGTGGTTTTCATAGAAACTTTGAGAAACATGCATGTCTGCACTGATAAGAGTAATGGTAGAAAATTTTGACTCTTTGGTATTTGAACTGATAAGCTTGATTTGATAGGAAATAAATAAACTGAAAATTTCCATGAAATTTCTAGCCATCAGATGAGAAAAGTGATATAGTAAAGAGCTCTGCATTGATTTTAAATATCGCATCAGTAAGTCCAAAACCATCTTGTAAATCAGTTTAGCAACTTAATGCTATTATCTAGCTGTGACAGTTTTAATATATTGCATCATAAGCCATACATGCAAATACATTTTTGGTCAATCTACGTGAGTCACTACTCAGACCCTGTTGAATTATGTTAAATTCAATGTTTTTGACACGTTATTGCTTCAGTGTAAATCAAGTGATCCCGCTAACTCGGGAGCTTGAAATTCTTGAGTCAAGTGATCCCGCTAACTCGGGAGCTTGACATATTCTAGTCCAAGTGATCCCGCTAACTCGGGAGCTTGACAAGTGATCCCGCTAACTCGGGAGCTTGACCTTGTTGATATTCTATTTTCGCCAGCATGTATCTTCAGCTCAGTTTGCTTCTCACACTTGTTATACCATGCATATTTACAACATATGTACAACATGTCAACATAATGGATTATTTTATATTTCTCTATGAAAATAAATGATAAACTGTCAATATAGAATACAATGCACTATTCTCTACTGAGCTGTGGATGATAATTCATTCCTCGACTTAATTGTCTTAGCTGAAGAGCCCGATCCTGAGCAGGCAGCTGATCCGACCTATGTGCCTGAGGAGGAGGGAGACGAAGACGACGACGACGATGATGACGGCGGGGAAGACGACGTCCCAGAGGAGTTCTTCCCGTAGTTAGGTTTGTTGTTTGGGATATGGGGCATTGGGATAGAGAGAGAGAAAACAAAAGAAAAAGATATTTTGGTATGTATAAATGATATATGTTGGTTTTAGATTTATGAGGAGATGTTGTGTGGATGTATAGGTTTCTTTTCACTGTTTAGATGACGGATGGCCGTCATCGGTGAAAAGCTATACACTAGATCCTTTGTTTTCTGTTCATCGCATATATTAGTTTCTAGTTTCTATTTATCAGTTATTTTGCCATCTTTGTTAATTATCAGAGTTTAATTACATTGCTTCCGCATTTTGTATCACTTTGATGTAAAATAAGGAAACCTTGATGAAAGGATCATATCAGGTGATCCGATGGCGCGACCTTTTCTAGTTGAGAGACTGGGAAACGTCGGGCTGTCACAGGTGGTATCAGAGCTCTCGGCGTTAAGTCATTGGAGACTGAACTCTGACATATACAAATATGGTAAACTATCTGTTAATAGGATAGAGATATGAATTAGATCGAGTTGTATGTTTAATCAAGTTTTTATCTGAATAGGTTACGATGCCTCCGCGTCATGGAAGAGGCAGAGGTACACCACCGTTGCCTCATCGTACTGGGCCAAATGTTATTCCGATAGACGGAAACGAGCATGACATTGCTTCGGGAAGTGGTGAAAATGTTCATCTGGCTGAAAGTCGAATGACAATGGAGAATGTTGCAGAGCATCCTCTGCCAGAGCAAACTCTGCCTGTTATAAATACTCCACCGATGGGAAGTGTTCATGGTGTGGAACAAAATGCGGGACACCATCCACAGTTGATGGAGACCATGGTAAACACTATGGCCAAGCTTGCTGTTCGACGTCCCGAGGGTTTTACGAACTTTATTCGACTCCGACCACCGAGTTTCTACGGTCAGCATTACCCAATGGAGGCTGAGAAATGGTTAACACAGATCAAAAAAGTGTTGCAGAGAGTCACTTGTACCGAGGAAGAGAAAGTAAGTTGGGCAGCGTACAAACTGGAGAGTGAGGCAGAGCCATGGTGGCAGTCTGTTGAAAGAACACGGATGCTTGGTGTACCATGGACATGGGCAGAATTCACTGAGGCCTTTAATGAAAAATATTTTCCAGCACCTGAGAGATATAAGCTCGAGGTACAGTTTGCAACTTTGGTACAAGGCCAGATGACGGTGAGAGAATATGAATAAGAATTTACTCGTCTTTCTCGATTCACACCGTTGTTAGTGGCCACTGAGCTGATGAAAACCCAAAAGTTCGAGAGAGGTTTGAAACCTTTGATCAAAGAGCGCATTTCGTTGTTTCAGGTGACAACTTATGCCCACGTGATGAAATTGGCATTGATAGCAGAAACTGATGTAGACACCATGTTCAAAAGGAGAGATGAAAAGCACAAGGCCAGAAAAGCTCCACCATAGTCCTATAGCGCGGGTCAAATTAATAAATGACCACGATTCCAAGGACAAACCGCTTTTCAGCCAGCTGCGGGAGCATCTGCACGGCCTTATAATCCATCGATGTTCTCCGCACCACCAAGGATTCCATGTGTTCAGAATCCGTCTTTTTCAGCGGCTCGAAGTACATTTGGGTTTTCTCAAGCACGACCGACAAGATCTCGCACGGGATCTTATAAGGCTTCATCAGTTGCCTCCAAAGATATTTGTGGGAAATGTGGAAAGGCACACAAGACCGATGAGTGTCGTAAAGCTTCTAGTGCATGTTTTCGATGTGGCAAGATGGGACATCGGATCAGAGAATGCCCAAAAACGGTCGGAATAGCAGCAAAGGCAGGACCCGTATTACGATCGGCACGGCCTACGGTACAAGGCCGAGCTTACGCTGTTACTGCAAAGGATGCGAGAACTAGCCATGATATCATTCAAGGTATGGTTGTCCATTATTTTTATATTATTAAATTTCAATTAATGAACATTTTAGATAGAGAAGGTGCATATCGTAAATTAGGAATATTACATCCTCAATTCTTCAAGTAACATATTATTATATTAATTGATACTTAGACGTAATCTAGCTAACACTAGTTTGTATACTTTAGGTATCTTACAAATATATCCAAAGGATGCTTATTTGTGTTACGATGCATGAGTCTTGATAGATCCCGGATCTACACACTCATTTGTTACACCCTAGTTTGGTGAAAAGTTGAAGAAGCTAGGAGGTATTCCAGAACCTCTAGACTTTATTCTCGATGTTACACTTCCAACTGGACAATTTATCACGACTGATAAAGTATGCCAGTCACTTATCATTTCCATCAAGGATTACTGGGGATATGAAGCAGTAGCTGATTTGATCCTGTTACCGATGCAAGGATACGACGTGATCCTTGGCATGGATTGGTTGTTTACTCACCATGCGAATGTCGATTGTCGAAAGAAGATTGTATCTTTTCGCCCACAAAAGAAGGTATCAGCTAAATTTTATGGCATACTGACAACGAATCTTTCGTTGATATCCGTAATTCAAGCATGGCAATTGCTTGATGAAGGTTCTCAAGGATATATTGTGTTAATACAAAGTGATGAGCAGAAAAAGAAGGAAATTTCACTTTCAAATGTACCTGTTGCTTGTGAATATCCTGACGTGTTTCCTGATGAGCTGCCAGGACTACCACCTGACAGAGAAGTTGAATTCGCAATTGAGTTAGCTCTAGATACCGACCCAGTATCAAAAGCACCATACAGAATGGCGCCGGCAGAGTTGAAAGAACTCAAGGAGCAATTATAAGAACTTCTTGATAAAGGTTTTATCAGACCGAGTGTGTCTCAGTGGGGCGCACCGATGTTGTTCGTGAAAAAGAAGGACGGTTCAATGCGTCTTTGCATTGATTATCGCCAACTCAACAAACTGACGATCAAGAATAGATATCCGCTTCCTTGAATCAACAATCTCTTTGATCAGTTACAAGGAGCACGGTTCTTTTCAAAGATTGATCTACGATCAGGTTATCACCAGATGAAGGTAAAAGCTGAAGATATTTCGAAGACAGCTTTCGAACACATTACGGTCACTACGAGTTTCTAGTCACGCCCTTTGGTTTGACCAATGCACCAGCTGGATTTATGGACCTGATGAATAGAGTCTTCAAACCTTATCTTGATTTATGTATCGTAGTATTCATCGACGATATACTTATCTATTCCAAGACAAAGACAGAGCATGAAGATCATTTGCGTCTGGCATTGCAAACACTAAGAGACTCGCAGTTATATGCAAAATTTAGTAAATGCAACTTCTGGTTGAATCAAGTTTTCTGGGTCACATTATCTCTGAAGCAGGTATCACGGTTGATCCTGCAAAGATTGAAGTCAATAGTGGAAGCGACCACGCATCGTAAACGAGATTCGAAGTTTTCTTGGTCTTGCAGGTTATTATCGACGCTTTGTGGAAGGATTTTCACGACTAGCTGGACCACTCACGCAGCTCACTCAAAAGAATATTAAATTCGAGTGAACTGAGGCGTGTGAACAAGGTTTCCAAGAGTTGAAATGAAGACTTACTTTCGCACCTGTTCTAGCATTACCATCTGGCAGTGGTGGTTATGTTGTCTTCAGTGATGCTTCATACAGTGGGTTAGGATGTGTAACCAATAGGAACGTCTGATTGCATATGGTTCTCGTCAGTTAAAAGATCACGAGAAGAACTATCCCACTCATGACCTGGAATTAGCAGCGGTCATTTTCGCGTTAAAAATCTGAAGACACTATCTGTACGGTGAAACCTTCGAAATCTTCACCGATCACAAGAGTCTTAAATATCTCTTCACTCAGAAAGAGTTAAATTTAAAATAGAGAAGGTGGATGGAATTTTTGAAAGACTATGACTGTTCAATTCATTACCATCCCGGTAAAGCCAATGTTATAGCTGATGCACTATGCCGTAAATCCTCCGCTCAGGTATCTCATCTTGTTACAAGACTACAAAGATGGAAACTACTCAATGATATTGTATCATCGAGTGCTACTCTTCGAACAACAACAAATGGAGGTTTACTTGCTACAGTGATGATTCGAGCTCCACTTTTCGATAAGATTAGAGAGCTTCAAATGCAAGATGCAGAGCTTATTTCCATCCGACAAGGGATGCAAAGTGGGCTACAGCCAAAATTCTTAATCAAAGATGATGGGTCTTTATTATTTCGAGGACGAGTATGTGTACCAGATGATCGTGCTTTACATCAAGAAATCCTTGAAGAAGCTCACAAGTCCGCATACGTTATCCACCCTGGTAGTACGAAAATGTATCAGGATCTAAAGAAAACATTTGGTGGAATGGTTTAAAACGTGATGTAGCAGAATACGTTGCAAAGTGTTTGACATGTCAACAAGTAAAGGTCGAGCACAAACATCCTACTGGTTTGCTACAGCCATTGCCTATTCCAGAGTGGAAATGGGAGAATATTTCCATGGACTTCATTCTCGGGTTGCCCCGTACTCTGAAGGTTTACAACGCCATTTGGGTGATTGTTGATCGTCTCACCAAATCGGCACATTTCTTACCCTATAGTACACGATATACAGCGTCGAAATTAGCTGAACTCTATTTGAGAGAGATTGTGCGACTACATGGGATACCCGTAAGCATTGTGTCAGATCAAGATCCTTTATACACTTCTCGATTTTGGCAAAGTTTCTAAGAAGGTATGGGTTCCAAGTTAGACTTCAGTACAACATTTCATCCTCAGACCGACGGGTAGACGGAGAGGGTTAATCAAGTGATTGAAGACATGTTAAGGGCCTGTATGCTCGATTTTCAAGGATCATGGGATAAACACTTACCCCTAATCGAATTTGCATACAATAACAGTTTCTAGTCAAGTATCGGTATGGCACCATTCGAGGCACTGTATGGACGCCGATGTAAATCTCCGATTAACTGGGAAGAAGCTGGAGAGCGGTTGATTTTAGGCCCTGACCTGATAGAAAGCACCAATGCAGTTGTTCACGTTATTCGAGAATGATTGAAGAGTGCACAGAGTCGATAAAAGAGTTATGCTGATCTCAAAAGAACTAGTGTTGATTTTCAGGTAATATTTGATCCTGATAAACTTTTTCACAATTGATTCAAACTATAACTATATTAGTAGTATGATGAAATGATTTACAGATTGGCGAGCACATCTTTATAAAAATATCTCCGACAAAAGGCGTGATGCGGTTCGGGAAACGAGGCAAGCTAAGTCCTCGTTATGTTGGACCATTTCCTATACTGGGCAAGGTAGGAGAAGTAGCGTATCGACTCGCGTTACCACCACACATGACAGGCATTCACGACGTATTTCATGTATCGATGCTGAGAAAATATGTCAGTGACCCGACGCATGTGTTAGATTATCAACCATTGGACATTCAAGAAGACCTAACGGTAACCGAAGAACCAGGTCAGATTTTGGACCGCAGGGATCAAATTCTGAGAACAAAATGGATTCCACTCATGTTGATTCAATGGAAAAATCATGGATCCCATGAAGCTACCTGGGAGCGCGAAGTTGATATTCGTGCTCAATACCCTCACTTATTTACATAGGGTACGTACTGGAAAATCCCCTTACCTGATACGGTGAATTTAATTTGTTTCCATTACGAGTTTTATTTTATGTTTTAACATTATTGTTAATGTATCCTGCATATAGAATCATATCCAATGTTGAATATAAATGAAGTGTCATTAAATAGCATTATTTTATATGAACATTAAAATACAAGTAAATTAGAAAAGTAAATTGTATTAAATGATGAAAATAAAGTGAAACAGTGACACCTACGGGACACCTAAGCAAGGGTGTATCCCAGATTTATGCAACATACCACACTTGATTTGTTTAAGACTATTGATAGACTAATATAATCTTTTTATAATCTTTTTATACACAATATTGTAAAATGGCTCAAAATAAAATATTTTTATATAGAAAAATACATCATAAATACCAACCAATATTTTTCTACAGACCCCCTAAATGTTAAGAACACACAAGTGTAAAAAAATGGGACACCACATCTCGGGTGCCCTGAAATCTGGGCCATCCACTAACTGAACATCCTTGCCGCGGCAAGGGCTAAGTGTTATCGCGGCAAGTCACTTGCCGCGGCAACCTTCAAATGTTGCCACGGCAACCCTGTTCGTATGTGGTGGGTCCGAAACCCCCTTTTCTGGTATTTTCAGTTACAGAAACCGGTTAGAGCATTGTTCTTCGACCCTCCAAGCAAGAATACATGCACGTACACCTTCCAATCAGAACCATAGTCGCTGTAGCTACCTGATCTCCTCAACAAATCATTCTATTTTCTTATTTCACTCTTATGTCCGACCGATTTCTGTTGAGGTAAAACGAATCAAACCTCATTCTCCTTGCCTGTTTTTATTGTATTATCTTTTAGATTCCACCATGCCTCCTAGAAAAATAGGCATATCAAAACCCCCAAAAGCCTCGGCTCAAGAAAAGGGCAAAGGCCCTTCTTCTTCTGTATCTGAGCCAATCGATCCACCCAACGTGCCGGAACAGCCCATTCCGTGGTGGGCTGCGAAAGCGATGGAACTAGAATGGATAGTGGACGACAAACTTCTGACCCCGAATGACCAGACTGCATGGTCACTTCGTTATATCGAACAGGCACAGTTAAGCGCCTTATACCAGCCCTTTCACAATCAATTTTATCCGCGTTTAGTTCAGTTATTTTATCAAAATTTGGTAGTACCCCCAACGGTCGGTCAATTACAAACCGAAATAGATGGTCGTAAATTTTATTTTAATATCCTACACATAGCAAAAGCAATGGACTGTAGTGCTGACTATGCCGTCACTTCTGGACTACAAGTACCATGACAGAGGGATGTGAAATTTCACCACATCACCTCGAAAATGACTCATGGTCAGACCGCTTCTGACCATAGTCTTGCCGTATGTCGCAGCCAATTACCACAACGGATGTGGTTTTTGGATTGTATATTTCGATATAATTTATACCCCATGCAGCATGAAAGAGAGCACTGAGATGCTCTCTTGCAAGCTCCTTTTGCTGTCTATGAAGGACGATGGATAAATGCTCCTAGGGTGGTTTGGGAAGGCATCAAGTCTGCCAATGAACATCTACAAAGCAATGCTTCACCTCCTATGCCTTCCTGCCCCTACCCTAGACTGATCTCTCGTATGCTTGAAGGACACTTTGATAGTGTAAATCTCATTCCCTTTCAAATCCCGGTTGGCGAAGAGGTCCACACCGATAACATGCGGGTCTTTAGCCCAGCAATTTGGAGAAATATTTACCAACGCTCTTTTCAGGCGGTCAATAACCGCCAAGCGAAACAAATTCGTCGTTCTCCACAAGTCCAACCAGAAATACCCCAAGAAATCCTCGTCCCTCCTCAACCGCAAACCCAACCTCAACCCGATTCGGTCCCTTTGGCTCAAGGGACCTACACCACCGCCGACCTTGTTCAGCTCATGCGTGAAAACCATGAGCAAACCCTCATTCAATTCGATAATCTTTATCGAAATCACTACATGCTCCATCAACATATCGATTATGTTGAAGAAGCGACGAATATCATGATGGAGCATACTTTTCAAACTGCTGCAAACCCCTACATTGGGCGGGCGGGAAACTACGTCTCCCAGTATACCCGCAATGCAGCATTATTGGTCCCGGAATTCCAGCAAGACTTCTAACAACAACAACAACAGGAAGCTGGTACATCCTCAGCGGGCCAACAACAAACAGATCCTCAGCCTAGTAAAATATTAATCATAGTTTATGTACAACATTATCATTTAATATTTACTTGAATTAATCTCAAATCAGCATGCCTAATTATAACAACTTAGCTCTTATATATCTGAAATGATTGTAGAAATTCTTTTCAATTTTGTCTTAAATGATGGTAAGGAGTAGTTTAACTTGGTATTTGCATGAGAATGGTCTAATGTTCATTGTGCATCTATCTTAGTTTGTGAATACTCCTCATCAGGTGCCACAGGGAATGGAAACAAAACCATGTTTAAGACACATGGAATAGAAATAACATTATGAAATCTGAAATCAGGTGCCACAGGAAATTTGGTTAATGACAAAATTTCAGGTTTCCCATAGATATAGCTTTAAGTTTGGTTTTATATGTTTAATGCTTCATCTTGTCTTGTAATAAATAGGTTAGTAAAACAACACATATGATATGACCACTGCAAACTTACTAGTCACTATTGTGACATTCATATATTACCTCGATAGTCTCGGTGTTATTTTCGAGGACGAAAATTCCTAAAATTGGGGAGAATGTAACGATCCCCAGAATTGACACTGCAGTGGTAAGTGTCTAGTCAGGTCATGCGTGAAGACCTCACTAGGATAGTCCGTAAATTTTAGAATTTGAATTTAAGCTAAATACATACAAGTGTAGTAAAATAACAGATTAAAACGATCGTAGAAATAATTAAATTCATATATACCAGCAGTGGTATATACGCTTTATACTGAGATTAAGCCATTAGGCTTTACCTCTATATCTGTAGTAAAGAACAAAGGAAAGCTGGATGGTCTTATCTAAGTATCCTGGTATAGTATATAACAGGGCCTTGCTGTTTTGTCTCATTTGCTATTTTGTTCTGCTTTTTGTTTTATATAACATACTCTTATCCAAGTATATAAGTTGCATGGAAATTTAACTTAAGTAGCTTGTAAGCTACTTGCATGCGAAAGTTATAACACGACTCCAATGAGTCATTAGAAGTTACATGCACACAAAGGAGATGAAACCAGTAGAAAATCCCCGCTAGGAAGCCTTGTCTTTCTGCTTTTGTTTTAGCTTCAGCTTGTTAATGGAATTTTATTAAAATCAGAGGTAAATAAATGAGAAATTTCATCAAAACCCGCAAGAGGGTAAAACACTTTCTCAGTTCTGTTCTAGCCTTGAAATCAGCAGCACACGGTGATAGACAATACTCACACAAAAGGTAAGTTCTTGTACCAATAGGATATAAATATGACTACATAAAATTGAGTGCAGCTTCTTGCACTCCTGGTTTCATCAACAGAAATCTGTAAATGGTGAACCAGATATTTATATATATATATAGATATATATATATATAGGGATAGATAAATATATATGATGATTATATATATTTAACAGAAAATAAATACACAAAGATAGAATATAAATATATATATATATATATATATATCTATATGAGCAAAAGAAAAGAAGAAACCACGAAAGCAACAGCAAGAAAGACGACCAGCAGAACCCCGGCAAGCCATACAGAGATAGGCTTGCCACGGCAACACTATAAGGTTGCCGCGGCAAGCCCTGAGTGTTACCGTGGCAACCTCCCCAGCTATGGGGTCGACCTGTAGTGTTGTATCTCTTGTGCTTTTGGACCTTGGGTCCACATAGGTTCAGGTATATATCGGATGCGACCTGGGTGCACTGTGTATCACCTATAGGTCTGGGTGCACTGTGCATCGTCTATAAATGATTAGTTTTTTAAAAAATAAATCTATTTTCTTAGAGTTGGTGCCACATGGAGCACTTAACCAATTTTGAAGAACTGAGCATTGCACGATGATCTCGGATACTTGATCGACGTTAGTACGTGTAAAAGACTTGACGCACACATGTAGGGAATCCGTATTGCTGTTTTATAAATATATATTATGTCACGTAGTTTTCATAGAAACTTTGAGAAACATGCATGTCTGCATTGATCAGAATAATGGTAGAAAAATCTGACTCTTTGGTATTTGAACTGATAAGCTTGATTTGATAGGAAATAAATAAACTGAAAATTTCCATGAAATTTCTAGCCATCTGATGAGAAAAGTGATATAGTAAAGAGCTCTGCATTGATTTTAAATATCGCATCAGTAAGTCAAAAACCATCTTGTAAATCAGTTTAGCAACTTAATGCTATTATCTAGCTATGACAGTTTTAATATATTGCATCATAAGCCATACATGCAAATACATTTTTGGTCAATCTACGTGAGTCACTACTTAGACCCTGTTGAATTCTGTTAAATTCAATGTTTTTGACACGTTATTGCTTCAGTGTAAATCAAGTGATCCCGCTAACTCGGGAGCTTGAAATTCTTGAGTCAAGTGATCCCACTAACTCGGAAGCTTGACATATTCTAGTTCAAGTGATCCCGCTAACTCGGGAGCTTGACAAGTGATTCCGCTAACTAGAGAGTTTGACCTTGTTGATATTCTGTTTTCACCAGCATGTATCTTCAGTTTAGTTTGCTTCTCACACTTGTTATACCATGCATATTTACAACATATGTACAACATGTCAGCATAATGGATTATTTTATGTTTCTCTATAAAAATAAATGATAAATTGTCAATATAGAATACAATGCACAATTCTCTACTGAGCTATGGATGATAGCTCATTCCTCGACTTAATTGTCTTAGCTGCAGAGCCCGATCCTGTGCAGGCAGCTGATCCGACCTATGTGCCTGAGGAGGAGGGAGACGAAGACGACGACGACGGCGGGGAAGACAACGTCCCAGAGGAGTTCTTCCCGTAGTTAGGTTTGTTGTTTGGTATATGGGGCATTGGGATAGAGAGAGAGAGAGAGAGAGAGAGAGAGAAAACAAAAGAAAAAGATATTTTGGTTTGTATAAATGATATATATTGGTTTTAGATTTCTGAGGAGATGTTGTGTGGATGTATAGGTTTCTTTTCACTGTTTAGATGACGGATGGCCGTCATCGGTGAAAAGCTATACACTAGATCCTTTGTTTTCTGTTCATCGCATATATTAGTTTCTAGTTTCTATTTATCAGTTATTTTGCCATCTTTGTTAATTGTCAGAGTTTAATTACATTGCTTTCGCATTTTGTATCACTTTGATGTAAAATAAGGAAACCTTGATGAAAGGATCATATCAGGTGATCCGATGGCGCGACCTTTTCTAGTTGAGAGACTGGGAAACGTCGGGCTCTCACAGACGCAAAGCATGATCCATTGCCAGTAAAACTTTGTAACGATCACTAAATTGCTTCAACACCGGTTGCTATATTTGCTTTGCCGGCGGCTTAGGATCTCCACCGCAAAAAGTTTTTAAATTTTTTTGCCGACAATTGTATTTGCTTTATCGGTAGATCTCTGCCGTCGGCAAACCTTTTGTAACGGTCACTATTTATTTTGCCAGCAGCCGAGGACCGCCGCGAATGATTTTTAAAATTTTTTTGCTGGCAGCTGTACTTTCTTTGCTGGAGGCGTAGGACCCCCACGAAATGCTTTTAGATTTTTTTGCTGGCAACTATACTTGCTTTGTCGGCGGATCGGAGCCGCCGGCAAAACTTTTGTAACGGTCACTATTTCCAAAAATAACAAAATAGGAAATTGACCAAGCCAAAACCTTTTTTTTTTGTCGATACCTCACCAAAACCCTTCTATAGTGGTCTGACTTGCTGTGAGAAAAAGTAAAACATGCATATCTCGCAAAGTGGAATGGAAAGCTTTAAGAAAAGAAAATGATACCATGTTGAGGTGTTGATGGCCTACATCTTTAAAATCAGTGAATTGCCTTAATTCGCTGAAATTTCTACAAGCCATGCATATTAAAAGACAAATACTCACAAATTACCTGATGATAATATCAAGAGGAATTCCTGTATTATGTATATGGTAAAAGTAATTTGGGTCATGATCAACAATTCAAAGATATCAAAAAAAAAAATTCATCTCCATGAAACCACAATGAAAGTTCTAATATCCCCATAAATAATTTTCATCTCCATCAAAAATAATATCCACTTTGACAAAACAACCAAATAAAACATGCATATCTCGCAAAGTAATATCATGAACGATAACCCTAAAATCAACTTAAATTACAGTTACAACAATAGTAAGCCAAAAATCTGCATAAAATAGGTCTTTGCGAGCAGCTCCTTGGATTTTTGTAGTTATAAATTTGTTGTATTTAAAGAGTCCGTAGAGGGACTAGCATTACAGCTTAGACTAGTATTGCATACCACCTACAAGACAAGCCAAAAGTGAATGATATAAAGAAGATTAGAGATATAACATAGTAATATCAAATGAAAAAAATATAATAGCATAACAAAAATGCATGGCAAAAGATACAATTGATGCATTATACCTGCCTCATTAGAGCTTGTATAGTAGCTCTATACTCTTCACTCTCCTTTTCTCTAATTTTTTCTCTTTCCTCATAGAGTTACATTCTCTCCTTCAATGATTCGATCTCATCATTGGCTGATGCAGAGCATGACCCATTGCCAGTTAAACTTTTGTAACGATCACTAAATTGCTTCAACACCGACTACTATATTTGCTTTGCCGGCGGCTTAGGATCTCCGCCGCGAAAAGTTTTTAAATTTTTTTGCCGACAATTGTATTTGCTTTATCGGTAGATCTCTGCCGTCGGCAAACCTTTTGTAACGGTCACTATTTATTTTGCCGGCAGTCGAGGACCGCCGCGAATGATTTTTAAAATTTTTTTGCTGGCAGCTGTACTTTCTTTTCCGGCGGCTTAGGATCCCCACGAAAAGTTTTTAAATTTTTTTGCTGGAAACTATACTTGCTTTGTCGGTTGATCGGAACCGCCGGCAAAACTTTTGTAACGATCACTATTTCCAAAAATAACAAAATAGGAAATTGACCAAGCCAAAACGATTTTTTTTTTGTCGATACCCCACCAAAACCCTTCTATAGTGGTCTGACTTGCTGCGAGAAAAAGTAAAACATGCATATCTCGCAAAGTGGAATGGAAAGCTTTAAGAAAAGAAAATGATACCATGTTGAGGTGTTGATGGCCTAGATCTTTAAAATTAGTGAATTGCCTTAATTCGCTGAATTTTTTACAAGCCATGCATATTAAAAGACAAATACTCACAAATTACCTAATGATAATATCAAGAGGAATTCCTGCATTATGTATATGGTAAAAGTAATTTGGGTCATGATCTGCAATTTATAGATATAAAAAAAAAAATTCATCTCTATGAACCACAATGAAAGTTCTAATATCCCCAAAAATAATTTTCATCTCCATCAAAAATAATATCCACTTTGACAAAACAACCAAATAAAACCTGCATATCTCGCAAAGTAATATCATGAACGATAACCCTAAAATCAACTTGAAATGACAGTTGCAACAACAGCAAGCCAAAAATCTGCATAAAATAGGTCTTTGCGAGCAGCTCCTTAGATTTTTGTAGTTATAAATTTGTTGTATTTAAAGAGTCCGTAGAGGGACTAGCATTACAGCTCAGACTAGTATTGCTTCCCCCCTACAAGACAAGCCAAAAGAGAATTATATAAAGAAGATTAGAGATATAATGTAGTAATATCAAATGAAAAAAATATAATAACATAACAAAAGTACATGGCAAAAGATACAATTGATGCATTATACCTGGCTCATTAGAGCTTGTATAGTAGCTCTATACTCTTCACTCTCCTTTTCTTTAATTTTTTCTCTTTCCTCATAGAGTTGCATTTTCTCCTTCAATGATTCGATCTCATCATTGGCTGACGCAGAGCATGACCTAGAGCCAGTAAAACTTTTGTAACGATCACTAAATTGCTTCAACACCGACTACTATATTTGCTTTGCCAGCGGCTTAGGATCTCCGCCGCGAAAAGTTTTTAAATTTTTTTGCCGACAACTGGATTTGCTTTATCGGCGGATCTCCGCCGTCGGCAAAACTTTTGTAGAACCCATAAAAAACTAAAAAAAAACTCAAGTAGCACTAAAGTGGAACCCATAAAAAACTCAAGTAGCACCCACAATAATCATGTTATAGCATCTGGAATAATTTAAAACAATTTACAACAATCTTGAAACTTGGAAACAACCCGGGTCATTTACAACAATTACACACTTCCATCCGTTTCAACATCATCATTTGATTCTGAAGGAGCTTGTTGCACAACTAGTGGGATAAGGTTAGGTGCCTCAACAGTTGCATCTACAACACCTTCTCTCACCCAATTAACAAAATCATTATCATCTATATCAGTGTCATTAATTGAATATTGGTCCCCATATGGCATGCTATCCAATAATGAATCATCTACCTCACCCATATCATATACGTCCCTAGGTTTATTCTTCACGACAACATGCCAATTTCGTTCAATGGGATCTGGAACATAGAAAACTTGATTGACTTGAGATGCCAAGACATATGGTTCATCTGACACTTATTCACCGGAGAACTATAATTTAGTAAAATTTACAAGTGTGAATCCCAACTCATCAGTCTTCACTCCTTTACCCTGTTCCCTTATATCAACCCAATCACACTTGAACAAAACAAACTTGAGACCCCAATGATATGCCAACTCAATTATATCCGTTAAATGACCATAATATGTTATTTCTCCTGCAACAGGACTTTTGTCCTTTACACTTGCATAACTCATAGTAGTTGCTGGGATTGCGACACCACTATTTTGGGTTTTAGCCTTCCTCTCCTTATCGAAGATTCAAAATTTATATCCATTAATCGTGTAGGCACTTAGTCTATTTGCTATAGAAAGCGGACGTTGGGTGAGCAAATAAATTTCATCTGATAACTCACTGGATGAACCGCGTAACATGTCAACCTATTTAAAATGAGCAACAAGGTTAAACACTTCTCAATATTTTCAAAAATATGAATTTAGTTATCAATTATCATAGCTTGCATGTTCCTCAAACCAATCAGTGAATTGTTTGTTGTGCATTTTATGCAACTCATGTACACTTGCCCGACAATGCTTCATCTTAAGCACTCGGTTATGCTTTTTGCATAAAAAAAGAGATAATGCATAAATACATCATTCTGTGAATAATTTTGAACATAATTTTACAAACTTAAAAGTTCTTATGTTAGGTAACTAGCGACTTTAGGGTGGTTGAACATCTCATAGCAATGTGCTTGCCTCCTATCAATCTCGGTGAGTATGACAAGTATGCCACACATAATTGCACGTTCATTATTTCTCAAAGGACGATTTAGCCTTGTCTCAATATTGAACAAGTATCGTGAGCAAAATGTGAGACATTCTTCTGCGAGATATCCTTCTGCAATGGACCCCTCAAGTTGAGCCCTATTACGCACATATAACTTCAACGTATACAGGTATCTACGTGTGAACAAATGATAAAGACATAAGTGAAATCACATGTAAAAATATTATAAATACTTCTAAAAAAATTTATGACGCACCTTTCAATTGGATACATCCACCGATAATGTACAGGTCCCCCCAACAATGCTTCTGATGCCAAATGGATTGGCAAGTGTTCCATAACGTCAAAGAATGATGGGGAAAGATACGCTCGAAGTTACAAAGCGTGACTACAATTCGTTTCTCAAGACTTACCAAATCCTCACTTCGACAAGCTTTGGAGCATAATTCACGAAAGAAATTGCTCCATTCCATTAATGTGGAAGCTACGTGCTTGGGTAAAGTCTTTCAAATAGCTAGAGGCAAAAATTGTTGCAATATAACATGACAATCATGACTTTTAAGGCCAAATATCTTGCACCCACTAGCATTGACACACCTTGCAATATTAAACGAGTAACCGTCTGGTATCTTCAAACTTTTTAACACAATGCAAAACATCTCTTTTTCACTTTTATCCATAGAGTAGCATGCAGACGGCAGGTAAGCTTTTTTTTGTGTTAGAACTTGTGGGTGAAGATCCTTTCTAATGTTCATGTATGCCAAGTCTTGACGTGCCTTTAAATTATCTTTCGTTTTTCCTTAAATATTCAACAAAGTTTCAAGAAAATTATCACACACGTTCTTCTCAATGTGCATCACATCTAGATTGTGCCTAATTATATTGTGCTCCCAGTATGGTAACTCAAAAAATATGCTTTTCTTCTTCCAATTATATGGCATGATATTATTATTTGTGGCTCTTGATCTTTTCTTTAAAGGTTGCTTTCCAAATATATGTGTATTGTTCTTTAACTAATTCAACACAGATAATGAAATTGGAGCTCGTCTAACCTCCACGGTATCATCAAAGGAATTTTTTTGCTTTCGAAATCGATGATCTGAGGGTAAGAAGCAGCGATGACCCATGTAACAATGTTTCCTACTATGCATCAAGTATCGATTACATGTTTCTTTGTGACATAAAGGACATGCCAACTTTCCTTTCGTACTCCAACCCGATAACATTGCATAGCCTGGGAAGTCACTAATGGTCCACAATAATCCCACATGCAATTGAAATATCTCATTCCGCGATGCATCATACGTCTCCACCCCAAATTCCCATAATTCTTTTAATTCTTCTATTAGAGGCCTCAAATAAATGTCAATGTCATTTCCGGGGCCTGTAGGACTTGGTATAAGCAAAGACAGTATCATGTGTTGTTGCTTCATGCACAACCACGATGGCAAGTTATATAAAATCAGAATTACAAGCCATGTGCTGTGCGAAATACTCATCGTCCTAAATGGGTTGAAGCCATTGCTCACCAGATCAAGTCTAACACTGCGAGGGTCAGATGCAAAGGCTTGATTAAGAGTATCAAAATGTTTCCATGCCAGAGAATCTGCTGGATGCCATAGAATTCCACCTCTAGTGCGATCCTCTTCATGCCATCTCATGTCTGATGCAATTTTTGATGACATGTATAATCGTTGTAGTCGCAATTTCAGAGGAAAATGACGCAAAATCTTTGCAGGCCTCTTCTTTTTATCGCATTCTGAATGACCCTCTGGAGATTTCCATCGTGAAGTTCCACACACATCACAAGATTGTTTATCGATAGACTCTTTCCAATATAACATACAATCATTTGGGCATGCATCAATTTTATTATAGTTTAAACCCAAGTCAGAAATTATCTTCTTGGTAAGCACGAAACTACTTGGCAATGTTGAACCTTCAGGAAGCACCTCTCTTTGCAAGTCAAGTAACATGGTAAATGACCTGTTGCTCCATCCACCAAGACATTTAATATGTCATAACCTAACAATAAATGATAATTTCGTGTGTGATTTACACCCTGGGTACAAATCTTGTTCGACATCTTGTGCTAGGTTGTAGAATTTAGCGGACTAGAGTTGGGTAGTTCATTTGCTCCCTTCACAAAATCCTCTGAAGGTACTTCTAGATTTCTAACTCCAAATGCATCATGCAACCCATCATATCATCAACCATATCATCATCAATCGCGGTGTTGTCTACCGCATTATCCATTGCACACCAAATGATCAAAATTTGTTTTTATGTTTTGACGCAAAACATTATAGCAGTTAACACATGGACATTTCATCATCCCATTAGAACCTGCTCCACGGGCTATGGCTAGATCGATGATTTCTTGAACACCTTTAATGTACTTTGGAGAAACCCTATTTCATACATATAAAAAATCATGTTTGCATGTGATCAAAGCTCTTCCTCAACAATAACGATGCTCTAGTTAAAATCATTACAATAAAAGGATACCTATCTTTCCGAATCCAACTCCTATCCATCATTTGAATGGTTAGATTTAGTTTCCCCAACGTTTTCGTTAAATATTCTGAAAAATAAGGTACATAAATTAGTAAAAGGGAAGCCAAACTAGTGACATCCTTTATAAGTAAAAAATATCGAAAGTAGGATATCTTATACTATTTATGATTAACAATTTACCCCAAATCATGATCAAAGTTTTACCATTCTGATCATCATGTAGGGCAACTTGTTTAACTCATGAAAGGAGTTGCCCTACATGATGATCACATAAGGCTTGCATAGAATGCTCATGTGCATTCTACTTGTGTAATATATCTTTTTCCAATATCATTAAAATTGAAGATGATGATGATGCTAAAAGCCACAAATTCTGTAGTGAGACCATGATGATGCTAAATGAATAGACCTTAAGAATGAATGGGGTGAAGATGTTTATGGAGCTGTTTGTAACGACCCTGAAATTCTGAACAAGAAACTGACTGTTTCGATATGCATGCCCAACATGAAAATCGAGACAAATTTTTAAAAAAAATTAGAAATAAATATTATTTGAAATAATATTGGCCTGAAAGTAGACGAAGTCATGCGTGACTTCTCACGTTAATCCAAAATTCGTAGAGCCTTATTGAAGCGTGTTACGCCAAAGAGATTTGTGTGGGCACTTCACACCGGAGCGTAGTTAAGGTGAAACAGAAATATACGAGATATTTCTGTTTCCTTTGCTTATAAGAGAAGGAAGAAGATAAGGATATCTATCTTCATCTTCTTCTTCTTCTTGTTCCTAAGAAACCCTAGCAAGGAATTTGGGTTGAGAACAGCTTTGTGAGAAACCACGGTTGAGCGAGAGATTTAGGTTATAGTTTTCTCGATTTGAGAGCGTGGAGTCGACGTCGGTACGTCGAGTTGGCGTGAGGGAACGTGAGCTAGCACTGTGAGTGGAGACGGAGCCAAGCACCTGCTATTCCGGGTTATGATGGCGACGAATCGAAGAGTTTAAATCTAAAACCCTCTTTCCGTATTGCATTTGCCGAGACCCCGAAAGGAACCAAGTAAAGGTGAGCCAATGTGTTTAAATTGGGCAGGTGAGATCCCCTTATATGTGTGTTTGTATGTGTATAAATAGTTGTGAGAAACCATCAATGAAAATAGGTCAAAAATAAGAAAAATAAGTGAGCTCCATTAATGACAGAGGAGCTGTCATTATTGATCGATCAATGCTAAATTGATCGATCAATCAATGAGAGATATTGATCGATCAACGAGGTCATTGATCGATCAATTCGTATAAAGCTTAAGAAGGAACAGAACACTTTAATTTTTGGAAGTTCAGAGCTCAAGGTGTGTTGATCGATCAATTAGTGAATTGATCGATCAATAATGAGCATTGATCGATCACAGAGAGAGTGATCGATCACAGAGAGAGTGATCGATCAATGGCTGGTGTTGATCGATTAATGATGGTATTGATCGATCACTTGTGTGTATTGATCGATCAATAAGGAGATTGATCGATCAATCTGTATAAATTACAAAAGGGAACAAAAGGAGGGAAATTTAAAAGTTTAAGCTATTGATCGATCAATGAGGTCATTAATCAATCAATGACACATATTGATCGATCAACTAAGCTGGTGATCAATCAATTTTGCTCTGCCAAAGTGTGAGGAGAAAGGAGCTATTGATCGATCAATGAAAGGTGTTGATCGATCAATAAAGGCTATTGATCGATCAACTACCTCTGCTGCTTGTGAAGTAATTTGAGGGTATTGATCGATCAATGGGGACATTGATCGCTCAATAAGGAGGATTGATCGATCAATCAAGGTGGTGATCGATCAATCACCCCTATTTTTGTCATGTTTTGTTTATGTGAATTGAATGCTATTGGACACTATGCCAGTTGACTTTCTGACATACTTTGACACGTAGTATGCTGTATTTATGGTCTAGGATAAGGCCATGACATTTTAAAAAGCTTTGGATTTGCTTAGAAAGGGGTCTAACCTGAGGTAGGGGAAAACCAACTTAAACTGTTTTGACTCTGATTTCGTGATTTTCTCATATCTGCACCCTGATTTTTGTTTTAACAAGCATGTTAGCATCTCATGAATTCCTATTATCTCTGATTCCTATTTTCTGATTTTGTATTCTGAAACCTGCTCCTGATTTCTGCAATCTGATTTGTGAGGTATATGTGTGTATGTGATTTTGATGATTTAACCAAATGATCCCCATCGACTCGGCGGTATATCCGTGCCTGGCACACTTGTGCATCTGCTTTGTTAATCCCTCGGCACAATTGCACTCCATAGATGAGGCATTATTGCACCCTGAAATTGTTCATGTGAACGAGATTGGTTGGGGTTTCCTTTCGGTAGATTCCTGTTTACTCCGTATTATATATTCACGGGAGTTTCTTAAGTTAGAATATATATACAATTTAAGTCACTGATCATATACTTGCATAACATCTGTTTCTTGTTTAAAAGCTCAGTATTTGATTTGATTTATCCTGTTCACATGTTCTGATTTGATTTCCTTCTTTGAGATATCATGTCTTGCATATTTAATTCATTTTAGTTGGGATTCTTCCATTGAGTTATGATGTAGCTCACCCTGTTTCCATTAACATTTTTGGTTCTGAGGCTAGAGTTCCCGGCACCGAGAGTGACCCTGACTACTAGCCTGATCTAAAGGCCGAGGCTGAGGACGAGGAGACTGACGGCCAAGCAGACGATTTTTATCCTTAGTCTGGGTATACTAGTCTGTTATTTTTGAGATTTTGTATAAAACTTTGGATTATTGTGTGCCTGGTGGCCACTTCCTGTATTTATTTCTGTAGATATTTTTCCTTTTCTTGTATTATTATACATTCTATATGAACCACTATCAGGAACCATTGTTTGGGTGATGGATGTCCATCACCAGTGGTTCTTCTTGGTTCCTTTTTGAGAATGTATATTCTTTTGAGCTATATAATAGACATGTTGTATTTATTGTTTATTTCTTTTTATAATGCCTTATGTGATGACTCGAACTACCACTGCTGGACAGTGTCTGCTTGATTTTCGCTATACGAGCAGACACTTCGTGAATTGTCATGGGGATCATCCAGAGTATGATCTTGATGGCACGGATTTCCGAGCACAAAGATTCGGGCTGTCACAGTTGGTATCAGAGCCTAGGCTTTAGGTTGAACTACGGGTTCATGTTGGATTGTTTTCACAATCTATGTACTGATCAGTGTTATTGTTTTTACAATGACAGACCAGTATGGGCCCTAGGTTCAGAGGCGGATGCAACAGAGGTAGGGAAGGTTATAGAGAGGTTCCTATGAGAGAGATCCCCGATGTTGCTGGTACGTCATGGGGATTAGAATTCCTCTCGTGCACGAATCCAGTTCCAGTAGGACCGAGAGGAGGTAGAAGAGGCAATGAGGAGAGGATGGAGCAGGTGTTGGAAGCCTTGGCTACCAATGTCGCCACAGACCAGCCTCGACTCGTCTAGACCACCTCATCAGCCAAGCGGGTTCGCGGAGTTTAGGAGAATGAGACCTCCTAACTTCTCAGGTAAGACAGATCCCATAGAGGCAAAGGGATGGTAGAGGAGATGGAGAAGATTTTTGAAGTGCTCCAGTGCAATGATGTAGAGAAAGTGCACTGAGCCACTTTCAAGTTAGATGGTGATGTCGGACCTTGGTGGAAGTCGGTGTCACAGAATTGACAGAGAGAGTTTTCTCACACTCCTTGGACATGGGAGGAGTTCACGGAAGCATTTTATAATAAATACTTTCCTAAAATTGTGAGGCATCAGTGGGAGGTGAAGTTCATAGAGCTCAAGCAGGGTGCGATGTCAATGAGAGAGTACGGTGCTGAGTTTGATTGACTGGCTAGGTTCGCATCCCAGCATGTAGCCACTGAGCTGATGAGAGCATGGAAGTTTCAGCTTGGCCTGAGGCAGAACCTATAAAAGGATGTTGCCATGTGGGAAATGGAGACATATGAGAGAGTTATGGCCAAGGCTCTCATAGCAGAGGAGGAGAACCAGAAGCAGTTTGCTTGGAGAGATAAGCAGACCAGAGAGAGGGCATTTCAGGGGCAATCTCAGGACCCTGAGCAAAGCAAGAGGGCTAGATTCTCCAGACCTCCAAGATACCCTACACACTCTCGATCGGCGATTTCTTCGGGGTCGAGCTCGTACCAGAGAGCAGCAGTGCCTACATTTTCCAGACCATTTCGACCGTCTGGTTCTTTTGGTAGCGGGGCCTCAGTGACCCAAGGATCTTCAAGGGTCTCTTCGTTCACTCCAGCTGTATCATGTGCAAAGTGTGGGAAGCCACACAAGATAGAGGAGTGCAGAAGGGAGACAGGAGCGTGCTTCAGGTGTGGCAAGATGAGCCACTTGGTTAGGAACTGCCTAGAGGAAAGCAAAGACGACAAAGAGCGGTCTGGATCAGTATCTACATAGAGATGTTCTCGACCTGTGGTTCAAGGTCGAGCATATGTTGTTACTATGATCGATGCTCTGACATCGAATGATGTCATCCAAGGTATGATTAAAATTAGGAGAGATTATTTATCTAGTAGGATGGACTGGAAATGAGTAAAAATAGAATTATTTTGATTAAGTGTTATGATAATAATACACATTATACATACACATCTTAAACACTTGATCTAATTATGTGACTGATTTATAGGTGAGCTGAAAGTGTATCGAAGTTATGATATTTGTTTCCACCAAGCACAAGTTTTGGTAGACCCAGGTTCTACGCACTCATTTGTTAGGCCTTAATTTACTAAAGAATTGAGCGCCACTCCTGAGCCGTTAGAGTTCATATTGACGGTGTCTATTCCTGCGGGAAGTGCACTGAATGCACTCACAGTGTGTAGATCGATGATTGTGTCAGTAGATGATCACGAGACGCTGACAAATTTAATTTTTTTAGATATGAAAGGATTTGACATCATTCTGGGAATGGACTAGCTATCCGCTTACCACGCGAGCGTTGATTGCCTTCGAAAGATAGTGGTTTTTTGCCCTCCAAATGAGCGATCATTCAGATTCTTCAGGGCAAAGTCTAAGGTAGCTCTGTTGATATCATCTAGTCGAGCCGAAAAGATGATGAAGAGTGGATGCAGTGGATATATGGCCTTTCTACAAGAGCAACGGGAAGAGACAAATGTGATATCTGATATTCACGTTACATGCGAATATCCTGATGTGTTTCCTGAGGATTTTCCAGGACTACCACCAGCCCGGGCGATTGAGTTTGTGATAAATCTGGTTCCAGGCACTGAACCAGTATCTAAGGCTCCTTATCGGATGGCTCCATCAGAATTATAAGAGTTAAAGGAGCAACTGCAAGAACTGCTTGACAAAGGATTTATTCGACCTAGTGTGTCTCCTTGGGGAGCACCAATGTTATTTGTCAGAAAGAAGGATGGTTCAATGCGTCTATGCATTGACTATCGACAGTCGAACAAGTTGACGATTAAGAATTGTTACCCGCTCCCTAGGATCAATGATCTGTTTGATTAGTTACAAGGAGCGAGGTTCTTTACGAAGATTTACTTGAGGTCATGTTATTATCAGCTACGAGTTAAAGCAGAAGATGTTGAGAAGACGGCGTTCAGAACCAGATATGGACATTATGAATTCTTGGTTATGCCATTTGGATTGACGAACGCACCTGCGTCTTTTATGGATTTGATGAACCAAGTGTTTAAACCACACTTGGATAAGTCTGTGGTTGTATTTGTAGATGACATCCTTGTCTATTCCAAGACAAAGGAAGAACATGAAGGACATCTGCATGTAGCTCTACAGACCCTCAGAGATCACAAATTATATGTGAAGCTCAATAAGTGTGAGTTTTGGCTGGACCAAGTTAGTTTCATGGGCCACATCATCTCTGCTAAGGGTATAACTGTCGACCCGACAAAGATTGAGGCCGTCGTGAATTGGGAACAGCCGAGAACGGTAACAGAGGTTCATAGTTTTCTTGGGTTAGCAGGATACTACTGACGGTTTATAGAGGGGTTCTCCAAGCTCTCAAGTCCACTTACTCAGCTCACCAAGAAGAATGCTAAGTTTGATTGGACTAATCAATGTGAGAAGAGTTTCTAGGAACTGAAGACGCGTTTGACTACAGCACCGATATTAGCTATACCTTCTGGTAGAGGGGGCTTCGCTATCTACAGTGACACATCTTATAGTGGTTTGGGTTGTGTCCTCAACCAACACAAGAAGGTTATCGCGTACGGCTCTAGACTGCTTAAGGAACATGAGAAAAATTATCGAACTCATGATCTGGAGTTAGCAGCGGTGATCTTTGCTTTAATGATCTGGAGGCACTACTTATACGGTGAGACATTTGATATCTTCACCGACCATAAAAGTCTCAAGTATCTGTTTACTCAGAAGGATTTGAACATGTGACAGCACAGATGGATGGAGTTCTTAAAGGATTATGATTGTTCCATCCAGTATCACCCTGGGAAGGCTAATGTTGTGGCAGATGTTTTGAGCAGGAAGTCTTCAGCTCAGTTGACACATCTTATCACCAGAGTATAGCAGTGGCATCTACTTGAGGACCTAGCCTTGTGCGATACACTAATTGACATCAAGGGTTCAGGGGCATTGATGGCTACTATTGTGATACGACCCACGTTGTTTGATAACGTGTGTAAGCTCTAGATGATTGATGGTGAGCTTATGGCCATTAGAAAGGATGTGATCAACGGGATCGGGCTTGATTTTACCATCAAAGATGATGGTACTTAGCTATTTAGAGATCGAATGTGCATACCTGATACGAAAGATCTTAAAAATACAATTTTGGAGGAAGCGCACAAGTCTACATATGCTATACATCCTAGGAGTACCAAGATGTACCAAGATCTCAAGCGAAGTTTTTAGTGGAGAGGACTAAAGAAAGATGTTGCAGATTATGTTTCTCGGTGTTTGGTCTGCCAGTAGGTAAGAGTAGACCATTGGAATCCAGTAGGTTTATTACAACCATTGCCAGTACCAGAGTGGAAATGGGAAGCCATTTATATGGATTTTATTTTGGGATTGTGGAGCACGTTGTGGAAGAACAATGCCATTTGGGTTATTGTAGATCGACTGACGAAGTCTATGCATTTTCTGCCGTATCGGACTACATATACAGCCAATAAGCTTGCAGAGCTGTACATGAAAGAGATAGTTCAATTACATGGCATACCAGTCAACATCATGTGTGATAGAGATCCGCTCTATATGTCGCAATTTTGGCGATGATTTCAGGAAGGCATGGGTTCTGAACTGGAGTTCAGCTCAGCGTTTCATCCTCAGACAGATGGGCAGACTGAGAGAGCGAACCAGAATATAGAGGATATGTTGCGCGCATGTATGTTGGACTTTCATGGTTCATGGGATCAACATTTGCCTCTGATCGAGTTCACATACAATAACAGCTATCAGTCGAGTATTGGGATGGCGCCTTATGAAGCCTTGTATGGACGACGATGCAGATCTCCTTTGAATTGGGAAGAAGTCGGTGAGAAGCTTGTTTTGGTACCTGATATTGTGGACAGTAAAACCGCGATAGTTCGGTTGATCCACGAAAGATTAAGGGTTGTTCAAAGTCGCCAAAAGAACTATGCCGATCTCCATCGGATGCATGTCGAGTTTAAGGTTGGAGACAAGGTCTTTGTGAAGATCTCGCCAACCAAGGGCGTGATGCGCTTTGGAAAGCGTGGGAAGCTGAGTCCTCAATATATAGGCCCCTTTGAGGTACTCGGACGGGTTGGCAAAGTCACTTATCGGATTGCTTTGCCACCGCAGTTGGCAAGCATGCATAACGTTTTTCATGTTTCCATGCTGTGACGATACGTGCGCGACCCGACTCATGTCTTGGATTTCCAGCCGATTGAGTTGCAAGAGGACTTGACGGTCATCGAGATCAAGTTATGTGGACCAAGTTGATTCCACTAGTACTTGTCAAATGGAGGAATCATGCAGCTTCGAAAGCTACTTGGGAATGCGCAATTGAAATTCGAGAGCAGTACCAGCATTTGTTTACCTGACGTTAAAGGTACTTTCACGGGTCGATTTACATACATGGTTGTGAGTGTATGCTTGACTTATGCGGGTGCCGTATGTAGGGTATGGTACGCCTTCATTTTTATGAATGCTATTGGTCCGCGTGATTAAAAAATTTAACAATAAAATATAAACAAGTTGATTTCTGGTGTGATTGATCGATCAATAGAGGCTATTGATCGATCACCATGGATGATTGATCGATCAATGAGGTCATTGATCTATGAACACCATCTAGCTTATGGGGTTGAGATCGATTGATTATCGATCAATTTCAGTATTGATCGATCAATGTTGAGAGTGTTGATCGATCACCAAGGTTGGTTGATCAATCAAAGTGGACAATTGATCGATCAACAGGTGCATTGATCGATCAATTCTGGTATCATTGATCGATCACCAGTGGGTCATTGATCGATCTATGCATCGGGTTAGGGCATTTAAATGCTTCATTGATCGATCAATGAGAGCATTGACCGATCAATCCTGGGATTTTACGTTATATTTGGGGTTTCAAAAAGTCATTTGCACAAAGAGTACAAGTGATCGATCAAAGGGGTTTTTGGCACCGAACGTTCAACCTTCTTCCCGACGGATTTTTCGGCCATTCGACTCCTTCCGCGTGATTCAAGTGGATTTCACTCCATTCGTTTGGTAACATCTTCTTTTCGTTTCATTTTGATTCTCTTGTCATTTATTTTGCAAATTTTTGACCATGGGGCCGCGCACGAAGAACCCTTCGCATAAGGTACGCACTTCCCGGGCTCGTACCCCCGTACCGCCCACTGATTCGGTTCCCCAAACCTCTGTGCCACCTGTGGCACCTGTTGCGGACGTGGTTCCACCTGTCCAAATCCCCCTCCCCACCCCAATCAAGTGTGAAGTCCCCAACCCTTGGTGGACTTCCAAAACCTTTCTTCCCGAGTACGTGTTCACCTCCTCTCTTTGCGAGGGTCAGCCCGAAATGGTTTGGGCCAAAGGTTACATCCAACGGCTCGGGTTGAAGCCTTTGTTAGAGCCATTCCACGATCACTACTATCCTAGGATCGTGAGGCTTTTATTTCAGAACCTTCGTTGGGGTGATAGTCGCCACCGACTCGTCACTTCCATTGACGGGTTTGAGTATAAATTGAACCAGTTTCATGTAGCGGCTGCACTACAGTGCTCGTCGGTTTACATTGAAATCACTGGATTGGATGCCCCATACATTATAGACGTTCCTTTTCCTGACATGGTCACCAAGATGACCCAAGGTCAGCATGGGAAAGGGTAGTCCATCACACGGGCCCAATTACCTGACAGGTTGTGGATGCTTGATACCTATATCAAGTGTGCACTCAACCCGTTCTTGCACAAGTCTTCGCGGACTGGTGTTGTACAGCAGGCCCTGTTTTTGGCCTTTGAGAACCATTGGATCTCTGTGGCCAACTTGGTCATTGACGGCATCATCAATGCCAATGACCTCATGTCTGAGAAGGTTAAGTCGGGGGTCAAGAAACAGATCCCCTACGCGCGCCTCATTACTAAAATGGTGGAGCAATACGTTGCTTTCTGCGAGGCATACATCTTGGCTCCCAATGAGCAGCGCTTGGTCAACAACACCAAGGTCTTCTACCTAAAGGATTGGACCAAGAGCTACAACCTCCTGGTTAGACGGCACCCAGAGGATGAGGAGGGCACAACTGAGCCCGTCGCGCCTGCTGTTGCAGAGGATGCGTCGCCCACGAAGCCTGTGATTTGAGAGGGGGAGGCACCACTCGATCCACTACCTTAGCCTGAGGTGTCTACCCGTCCTGTCCCCACCACACCCCGTAGACCGCCCCGTCACACCACGTCACATCCCCCTCCTCCTTCCTCAGTCAACGTAGCAATGATGCTTCGTGAGCTCGTGGAGGGTAACCGGTGCAGACACGAGCCTTTGGATGGCATGGAGGCATTCCAGCGACAGATCCATCATCAGTTGGATTATCACGAGGGCATGCACGAGCTCGTCATGCAGCACTTATAGGCCACTATGTCTATGCCGATGATTGCCCACGCCCGTCACCACGTAGTGGATCCTCGTGACTACAGTACGCCGCCACCCCGCCCCAGCAGACCTACACCTGCAGAGACGGAACCTTCCGACTTCCTAACCGGTAATTGCTAATCTCTTATCTTTACTTCTGTAAATTATTTCTATATATGTAGTGTATGGTATTTATTCTGCATTTCATTTCATCTTCAGCCTGCCTACTTTTTATTCCTGTTTGTCATGCTTGCCTGCTACATTTCCTCACTGAAATTCTTACAACCTCCCTGACATTTTCGAGGACGAAAATTCCTAAGGGGGGGATAATGTAACGACCCTGAAATTCTGAACAAGAAACTGATTATTTCGATATGCGTGCCCGGCACGAAAATCGAGACAAATTTTAAAGAAAAATTAGAAATAAATATTATTTGAAATAATATTGGTCTGAAAGTAGACAAAGTCATGTGTGACTTCTCACGTTAATCCAAAATTAGTAGAGCCTTATTGAAGCGTGTTATGCCAAAGAGATTTGTGTGGGCGCTTCACACCGGAGCGTAGTTAAGGTGAAACAGAAATATCAGAGATATTTCTGTTTCCTTTGCTTATAAGAGAAGGAAGAAGATCAGGATATCTATCTTCTTCTTCTTGTTCCTAAGAAACCCTAGCAAGGAATTTGGATTGAGAACAGTTCTGTGAGAATCCACGGTTGAGCGAGAGATTTAGGTTATAGTTTTCTCAATTTGAGAGCGTGGAGTCGACGTCTGTACGTCGAGTTGGCGTGAGAGAACGTGAGCTAGCACTGTGAGTGGAGACGGAGCCAAGCACCTACTATTCCGGGTTGTGATGGCGACGAATCGAAGAGTTTAAATCTGAAACCCTCTTTCCGTATTGCGTTTGCCGAGACCCCGAAAGGACCCAAGTAAAGGTGAGCCAATGTGTTTAAATTGGGCAGGTGAGAGCCCCTTATATGTGTGTTTGTATGTGTATAAATAGTTGTGAGAAACCATCAATGAAAATAGGTCAAAAACAAGAAAAATAAGTGAGCTCCATTAATGACAGAGGAGCTATCATTATTGATCGATCAATGCTAAATTGATCGATCAATCAATGAGGTCATTGATCGATCAATTCGTGTAAAGCTTAAAAAGGAACACAACACTTCAATTTCTGGAAGTTCAGAGCTCGAGGTGTGTTGATCGATCAATTATGAGCATTGATCGATCACCGAGAGAGTGATCGATCAATGGCTGTGTTGATCGATTAATGATGGTATTGATCGATCACTTGTGTGTATTGATCGATTAATAAGGAGATTGATCGACCAATCTGTATAAATTACAAAAGGGAACAGAAGGAGAGAAATTTAAAAGTTTAAGCTATTAATCGATCAATGAGGTCATTGATCAATCAATGAGACATATTGATCGATCAATTTTGCTCTGTCAAAGTGTGAGGAGAAAGGAGCTATTGATCGATCAATTCAGGTATTGATCAATCAATGAAGGGTGTTGATCGATCAATAAAGGCTATTGATCGATCAACTGCCTCTATTGCTTGTGAAGTAATTTGAGGGTATTGATCGATCAATGGGGACATTGATCGATCAATAAGGAGGATTGATCGATCAATCAAGGTGGTGATCGATCAATCACCCCTGCTTTTATCCTGTTTTGTCTATGTGAATTGAATGCTACTGGACACCGTGCCAGTTGACTTTCTGACATACCTAGCACTTAGTATGCTGTATTTATGTTTTAGGATCAGACCACGACGCTTTAAAAAGCTTTGGATTTGCTTAGAAAGGGGTCTGACTTGAGGTAGGGGAAAACCAACTTAAACTGTTTTGACTATGATTTCGTGATTTTCTCAAGTCTGCACCCTGATTTCTATTTTAACAAGCATGTTAGCATCTCATGAATTCCTATTATCTCTGATTCCTGTTTCCTGATTTTGTATTATGAAATATGCTCCTGATTTCTGCTATCTGATTTGTGAGGTCTATGTGTGTATGTGATTTTGATGATTTAATCAGATGATCTCTACCGACTCGGCGGTATATTGGTGCCTGGCACACTTGTACATCTGCTTTGTTAATCCTTTGACACAATTGCACTCCATAGATGAGGCATTGTTGCACCCTGAAATTGTTCATGTGAACGACGATTGGTTGGAGTTTCTTATCAGTAGATTCCTATTTACTCCGTGTTATATATTCACGGGAGTTTCTTAAGTTAGAAAACATATACAATTAAAGTCACTGATCATATACTTGCATAACATCTGTTTCTTGTTTAAAAGCTCAATATTTAATTTGATTTGTCATGTTCACAGATTCTGATTTGATTTCTTGCTTTGAGATATCATGTCCTGCATATTCAATTGATTTTAGTTGGAATTCTTCTATTGAGCTATGACGTAGCTCACCCTGTTTCCATTAACATTTTAGGTTATGAGGCTAGAGTTCTCGACACTGAGAGTGACCCTAACTACCAGCCTGATCTAGAGGCTGAGGCTGAGGACGAGGAGACTGACGTCCAAGCGGACGATTTTTATCCTTAGTCTGGGTATACTAGTCTGTTATTTTTGGGATTTTGTATAAAACTTTGGATTATTGTGTGCCTGGTGGCCACTTCCTGTATTTATTTATGTAGATATTTTTCTTTTTCTTGTATTATTATACATTCTATATGAACCACTATCAGGAACCATTGTTTGGGTGATGAATGTCCATCACCAGTGGTTCTTCTTGGTTCCTTTTTGGGAATATATATTCTTTTGAGATATATAATAGACATGTTGTATTTATTGTTCATTTCTTTTTATAATCCCTTATGTGATGACACAGACTATCACTGCTGGACAGTGTCTGCTTGATTTCCGCTATACGAGCAAACACTTTGTGAATTGTCATGGGGATCATCCAGAGTATGATCCTGATGGCATGGATTTCCGGGCGCGGAGATCCGGGGTATGATCCTGATGCCAAAATATCTTGGAAGACATATCCTATGGTAGGCGAAGCCCACTTTTCCGCCGGGGCGATCCTGGGCCGTTAATTAATAGTCACATGATCATTCACTTGGACGATCAAGAGCGCGATAAATTTGTTTACAATAGCCGTAAAAATATCTATCAATCAAAGGGATAGCCATTCGATCATCCTAGAACTGGCCTATCAATTATTTGGAAGGTGTAAGTCCTGATTTTAAAATGTATTGGACTAAGATCCAGAATCCGATATACATAAATGTATTGGACTAAGACCCAGCATCCCTGCCCCGATATGTATCGCTTTTAAAACCTTAGTGTCGGACTTGATCGGTATGGTTCGGACGGCAAAGAAGAAAAGCATGGAACACTATACTACGGAACAATATGGTATCAATTCTCAGATCTATTTCCAGTTGGCCATCTAACAAGTAACAACAAATAGATATGGTCCTCATAGGCGCAAAAGAGTTGACAATAAGACATGATATATATATATTTTTTGTCTTTCTTTCTAATTTAATTGAAGTTAAACAAAACAGCCTTGAAAGCTTGAAACAAAGCTTAGTTTATGAAAGTCGTCTCTCCCTCCATTTAAGTCTATATAATATGGCAGTCAACTCAATGGGTGGGAGGTCGGCAGTTGCTGAACTAGGCATTTCAAAGTAAAAATTTATAATAAAGGAGTAATATGGTGCATTGCTTACCACTAAAACACTTGTTACTTCCTTTAAAAAAACAAAAAAAAAACTTGTTACTTGATGTACGATTTGGACCGCTGAATAGTGATCCACCTTCTACCTTATCCATCCATATGCTCTTTGATCGATCGTCCGATCATTTTTCCTACTTTTTTGATGGTGGATAAACATTTCTACTGATCGGACGGTCAAGATCATCCAATTGGTGTGATATTTTGGTATACGCTGATGTAAGGGAATTAGGAAATTGACGGTCTTGGACTGGTTGTGATTAGAGAGATGAAGTGTGCTATGAGAAATGGGCCAGACTGGGCCACCTGAAAGGGTGCGATTCTAATCACGCCAAAAATTCAGGCCCGAGTTTGGTCCGTCTAAGAAAAAGCTAAGCTCATTTATCATTCCAGACTAGAAATCAAGCTGGGCCTGACCCAACGAGTTAGATCGAGCAAAAATTTAGGTATTGCTCAACCCTTGGAGCAATGGACCTGACTTGACCGAGGCCCTATGGTGCACCCATGGATCAAAATTTCCTCCGATACCGATACGTATCCGTATCAATGTGCATCACATCTATATCGACCACAGCTCCCCCCCCCCCCCCCCACCCCCTCAAGTAAAATCCTGCGTTCGCCCTTGGTCTCATGACCAAGTCCAGACTATATGTATAATTTGCACTATTAAACATTGTTCATTGATATAACTTATGAGGAAATATTTGCACTTTTTAACCTTTCAAATAGGGTATATAAATTGCATGAACATGGATAGTTTACTCATTCCATATATCTATCTTTTTGTTTGTAACCCAAAAGATTTGGTAGAATAAGATGACAGGTTTCATTGTTCTAAGATATGAGGATTACATTGTATTCTCTTTAGAGTCTCTCCTTAAATATTTGTGCACATTCATAAATGATACATTGATCGAGGGCTTCAAAAGGTGAATCCAAACTTATGAGTTCGGCACAAAAGGTGGGAGTTTTTCCCTTGGAGGTTTATGCCTGACAGCATCAACTGTATTGTTGATAAGATTTTGGAAAACCAGATTTTTTTAGATCAGGTTTTCACAATCTTTGCGATAGTTCATGAAGACCATTCTCATCTTGTACTTCTACTGTTTACTTATTAATTAGCTTCTAATCATTATAGTAGTAATATAATATGTTATAGGATACAACATAACAACTTACATTAAATGTAAACGAAAATTTTGAACATTTTCAAATGTAATTAACTGTTGAACTCTGAAGTTTTTGAACCAACACAGTCATGACATACAAACTCACATGCTTAAAACACCAGATTGTCAATGTTGAACTACAACAATGTCGCTTGTGTTCAGCTGTTTCATATTTACTTGATTGACAGGAAAACGTAAGTATTTTTTAGATTTAAAAATTAAAGACTTAACAAAAACCATGGCAACTCAATTGAATTGTGTTCTTTTGGAAAAATGAATCAGTTGTTGGAGGTCCAGAGTTAGCAGGATACCGGGTTTTAAATACATGTTGATTAGCGTGTTTTGTTGACCTGTGGCAATCAGATTCTCCTGCTCCATATTTCAAGTGTTCGGCACCAAAAAATGACTCTGAGTTCAAAGCATTTGATGAAGAAAGGTATCTTAAATATACTGGTGGTGTATATAGTGGAGGAAGAGGAATATTGTAAAACTGAATATTCATTATTGGCAGGTGTCCAGCAGGTGCTGAGAGCTGGGATTTTAAGAGCATGTCCAATCAACATGCATGGTCTTATTTGGAGAAAGACGATTTAATGAATAGCTTTAGTTCATTAAGGTATATCTTTGAATCATTTTCCTTGATAGCATTCATTGTTCCTTTCTTCTAAATTATTTTATTGGCTCAATTATTTTTTACTCTTAATATCTACTTCTCTTGAACTCCTTACAGTGAAGAGTCATGCTCATCCAGTGCCTGTAAGTTTTTCGATTCTGACTGAATAGTTTTAATCATTTGAAATCAAAATTTGATGAAAATCTCCTTCTACCATTCCTTTAGAGATTGTAGTTGTTTTCAGTGAAGGGTGTAACAACTAGTAGCTTATGACCAGCCTTCATGAAGCTGAATCGGAACAAAATAAATCATGACAATGAGGTGTGGAGGAGCTCAAGAAGCCAACACAAAAGAAAAAATCTTTATGCAGAAAAAACAGGAAGCAAAAACTGGGACAATTTTTCGGGTGAAGCACCTAAAAGGGGTAGGAATCTCTATGAAGGCGCCAAATTTGTCAAGGTCCAAAACAGATCATTACTTGAATGATCACTCTGCAATCCAGGCAATTTTAGAACCACCTTATGGTTCACATAGAAACAAAAACTTTTGAAATTAAGAGTCGAGATTCGCGACCCATTAAAACCTCTTGTGCCTTTTCAGACTCTAAAGTCTAAAAATATTGAGTGATTGAACTTTAATGGTCAAATTGTTCAAGATTTCACTAAGCTTTCAGTTTGAGTGACATCATCACAGTATATAAGAATCAATTTAATGACTAAGCAACTAAAATAAGTAAACATGAATGCTTTATGAATAGTTCATTATTGTCTTACTAGTAATAACATATAATAAAGCATGTGCTTCTAGAATAATAAGCAAATGGAATGAATTGATATTTCATAAAATAGAGTACATTGCTAGTTCTAGGCATAGATTGCAGCAACAGGGTGTCCACTCTTTTCTCTCTGTCTCGCTCTATGCTCACCTAGATAAACAACTATTTCAGGTGCACTGAAACGGACATCACTAAAGACACTTGCACGGTCAAAGGACGACTGCTGGAATGATAGGATCCAAAAGAACGACCGTATACGATTGCAAAAACGAGATTTTAGGATAAGTTGAACCCCGCATGCAGCAGAGAAAGGACAATTGCATAAAAGAAGGGTTGCTTGGACCACAACTCACGGGAAACAGAGAATGAACCGGTTCCATTAATCAACCAAAACTACTCTCCTTGGACCTAAACTATTCTTATTCTCCTACAAGTGCTGAATCAACCAAGAATGAGTTATTTCTTTTTCAACAATGAAAACAGTCTAAAATTAAATCTACAATCTGTGAACTCTTTTCCTTGATGTGTAACCAATTATGGAACCCCCCTTTGGATTGATGAGAATTTTCTTGTTAGAGTTATCCGTGACGCGCCTCCAAATATTTTGCTAATGGAATCTAGAAATTCCAACATTTGGGGTTGAGATGATTCAATTTTATTGGCTACAGAACAAACTGTGCTCATCAAATTTCTGCATCCTACCATATCGAGAAAGGAGGATGTTCATTTGGCCACATCATCTTCAGAGTATATCATAGATAATCAGAAATCCAAAAGGCCTAGCTTCCTCGTAGACATGCAAAAAGCTTAGCTTTATCGCCATGAAATCTTCTTGGGTATGATCACACTACAAAAAAATTGGCTATTGGCGGCGTTTATAACACGCCGCAAAAGCTTACTAAAACGCCGCAAATGCAATAGTGGCATTTTCCACAAACGCCTACAATTGAGATGTCGGGAAAAGTATTGGGGTCGTTGCTAGCGGCGTTTCAGAAACGCCGCTAATAGTTTCGCAATTGCGGCACTTCAAAAACGCCGCAAATATGTTCGTAATTGCGGCACTAAACAAATGCCAGCATTTCTCCTGATAAACGGCGCGATAAGTTCGTGGCCCGACGTTTCATAAATGCCGCTAATAGTCCTACCCACAGCACTTCCAGATTCGAAGTCTAATACTAGATTCATATTCGAAGTCGTATTCCCCATTGATATCCACAAAGGTTTACATTAATTTCAATTACAAAGGTTAGATTCAAATACAAAGGTCAAATTTGAAATTCAAATACCAAGGTTTATGGCTTTCAATTATTTCAAAGATTTCTAAAGCAAACATTGTTTCAAAATATTCCAAGTTCTAAACATAGTTTGAGCCAAATCAAAAACATCATAAGAGTCTATGGAATCAAATAAAAATACAAGTGTATATCGAATTTTCCCCACCTTAACCTCGAAGTTGCGCGAAGCCAAGCTAAGCCTTATCGATAGATTCCCGCTCTCAATCTACATCACAAATATATGATGATATATCAAGGATTAATTCTAATCACTAATCACTTAGACTATTTAAGTGTTTTCTCAAAATCGAGTCGGAACAGGCAAGTTCGCGCCAACATAGAAATTGATGTAACATTTTTCCTAAATTTTTACCTTTAAAAATTTAGATTCATAAGTTGGTCAAAACACAAAAGTTGTAGATCTCTTTGTTATCTTTCCAACACTACAACAATCGCATCAATCGAAAGTCGGAGCAGAAAGTTATGGTTAAAATGCCAAAGCAGTACTGCGAGCATAGTCAAAATCGATTAATCGATCCCTATATCGATTAATCGAAATTCCAAAATCGATTAATCGATTTTCCCAAACTGTACTTTTTTTAAGCCACTGAAAATACCCATTCGATTAATCGATTCCAAATCGATCAATCGAAATTCAAAAATCAATCAATCGAATTAAATTCGATTAATCGGTTTCGTTTCTTGAAAAATCAGCATTTGACCCAGATTATTACTAACTTTTGACCTTTAAAATGATTTATTCATAAGTTGGTCAATTCACAAAAGTTGTAGGGTTTGATATCATCTTTCCAACGCAATAAGAATCATATCAATCAGAGTTCGGCACAAAAAGGTATGGCTGAAATACTATGGTAGTGTCAGCAAGCTCAAGCAAAATCGATTAATCAAAATTTTCTTCGATTAATCAGTTTCATGAATTTCTTCTTGAATTTCTCTCCTGTTAAAAATCGATTAATCGATTTTTAAAATCGATCAATCGATTTTCGTAGTTTTTGAGCAGTTCTCGGGTTTGAACCTTGAAACCCATTTTTTCATAAAAATCATATCTATCATCCTTCTTTTTTATTGATTTTCACACAATCAAACCTAAAGATCATACACAACACATAACCAAAATTTCTTATCTCGATTCGATCGACTCCTCAATCCACGAGCTCGCACAACGATCTAGGGTTTCAAAGTTGAAATATTGGGGATTCTCTTTTCTCACACGATCTCACCAAGCCTTTTTCAAATAATCCCAAGGCTCGGCGCACACGGATCCGGCGCCTCTTCTCCTTCTTCTTCCTTTCACAAGAAAACCCAAAACCTCTTTCTCTTGCAAACTGGGTAACCAAAGGAAACCCCTTGCCTTCTCTTATTATAAACCAAAGGGCTTGCTTCCCTTACAAAGCATATACATGAATCCTTGGGTATTAGTTCTTATCTAAAGAACTAGCTTCCGAGTGAAATAAACACACCTAGTTAGGGTGTTATCTATCATAAAATACTCTTTTGATTCGGTGTGGGGCCAACACACCAAAACCATTTATCCATCGGATTCAGTGTTGAGCCAATACACCAAAGCTTGGTATATATTAAGATCATCTAATGACTAACACACCATTTTGTCAATCTTTTCCACTTAAGACCTAACCCAAAGTAACTTAATTAATTAATTTCACAAAGTCAGGTACATAACCAGTCGGGCACGCACCCCAAGGCACACTATTCAAAGTCGGGCATGCATCCCGAGGTACACTATTTAAATTCAAAATTTTCAGGATGTTACATTCTTCCCTCCTTATAAAATTTTCATCCTCGAAAATTGTCCAACTTATTTTTGATAGAATCAGGGTTGTTACAGTTTTAGTATATGGCTCCCATATTAGGGCCAAAGGGTCTAAAATGTGAGACTATTATTTCAGTACGTATTTCGACTATATACTATTATTTCAGTATATAGTCTCCCTATGTTGGGATCTGAGCTACAGAGCTATTGTTTCAACCTGTGTTCAGCCATGTACTATTATTTCAGTGCATGGTCTTCAATTTAGGGTCAAAGGTTGATCGAATAAATTTATATATTTCGAGAGAAAAAAATGGGGGTGTCTACAGATGCCCTTTTTCGACACACTCTTACGGAGTAAGAGCGCATCAAAGAAGTAGACACCCCTCATTCAAAATGTCGTCTCGTTTCTCTTGGGAATTCACAAATGTGAACTGAGGATGCTGACATGACATATTTGGCTTTCTTATCTATCAGTGCAAACTAAGATGGAGCATTCGGGGGCTCAGTGGTAGCTGTCGAAAGCCGTGTTCCATGTCGTAGATGTCGAGGGGCGATCCCGTCGCATATCGCGACCCGCTGTAATAGACAGTTGATGGGAGAAGTCAGCGTATCCTATTTCGTGGGTGTAAGGGGCATCCCATCGCATGACGCGACCTGCTGCGAGTGACAGTCAAACGGAAAGGAGAAACACCATATCCTAATATGTGGGTGCAAAGGGCATTCCGTCGCATGTTGCAACCTACTACAAGGGGCAGTCAAACAGAGGGATATGACGTAGTTGAGGTACCGGGGGGACATTATACAAATTTCCATAAGGTTTAAGAACTGATAATAATACAATGCAATATAATGTCGAAGGCTTTCGTAAATTATGTTAGACTGAGCGCGTCATTGCTCACACCAATGTACGTTAGGCGTTCCTTTTCCAATAGGCGTTTGTAAGTTCTTAGATTAAATATACTCGGTGTTAAATTTCCTATGGGAATGACCGGATTGGGCTGGCAATTGGGATGGTAATTGAAGTAAATTTTTTTGTAGGTAAAGTCTTTTTGTATATAATTTTTTGCTTGGTTTCTTTCTTTTGTTGTTTTTTTTGTTTCAGGAGTAAAAGATTTTTGGTTTTGGGAGTAAGATTTTTTTTTTTGGAAGTGTAAGAGTTTTTTTTGTGTTTTTTTTTTTTTTCTTTTTGGAAGTAAAAGATTTTTTTTTGGAAGTAAGGGGTTTTGGAATTTTGGGATTTTAAACTTAAAATCAATTCGATGGTAAAAAAATGAACAATGTGACTTCTGAGACGTCACTGAGCAAATCCACTGATGCAGGATTTGTGGACCCGACCGTTTATGCGGTTGTCACCCTTGGCATGCCGGATCCTCCGTCTAACGTTCTCGACGAATACTGATGATTGTCTCTTATGGGAGGACTACAGTGATTCGCGAGACGAGAGAGATGAGTTTTAAAAATATCTTGATTTAATCATAGCTAACTATATTTATAAGCAATATCGAGTAATTGAAGAGTGGGTATGATACTTACCTGAGGGTGATACTTACCTATGTAGTCTGCGACGGGACTGGTGATGTCAGTGTCGCGATGAGACTTTGGATATTTCTTTTCTTTCTTTTTGTCTTTTGTCTTCTGTGGCAGTGGTCGGCAGTCGGCGGCGTAATGTAATGTCTTGGAGATGTGATGTCGCAATGAGACTGTGACAGCCCGGATTTCGATGCCCCAAAACCCGTGCTATCAGCACGATCATCTTGACCGTGACCCTTAGCTATGCACGGAACATTGGTATATCAAGCAATGAACTGCACTGAAATAATGAATAAAGCTACAGAATTAAATTATCATTGAAATATTTCTCAAAAGACAGTTCTACCTTCATGCCTCTGCATGAATGGAGAATCGATCCGAACCATCGATGATCGCTGATCATCAATGATGGTTGACCCCAAAAGAATAATCTCATGACTTAATTACATTGTTTAACGAAAATAAGGCTTGACATACCAAGCCGCACAAAACACGCTCACAAAAACTCTCAAAAGCGCACGGAGTCCTCTAGAAGAAGTCCTCAGGAGGTGGCTCCAACTCGTCTCCAGGTGCCGGGTCTGACTCACCAGGGTCAACGTCCCCTGAAGCCTCGGCAGCTGCTAATAGTGGACCTGCGACGTATAGTCTAAAGGGTGAGCTACATCCTAGCTCAATAGGGAATAGAACACAATTGAACATATAAATTACAACTCACATATATTCCATGATATGCCATGCATGATGTGCCTATGCAGTTACTAATGAATAATAGTTGAAAATAATCATATTTTACTGGTAGTTTACTCATGTCTTTTAATTATTCATGAATGACACTGAAAATGCCTAAAGCAAAACTTAATCTTTCAACTTAAGTAATCCCCGAGCAATATAACATCGAGCCCCGATGAGATACCCTTCATCGTCATCTATATAGACAGTTTTAAATGTATTCCCTGGGAATACCAATAGTACCCAAGCCCCTTTCCCCTGTGGATTGGTGGCGGGGTTTCAACATATCTCAATTCAACACCACAGAATTGTACTTACTGTCTGGATAAGCCTCCGCTTTGGCGGCTTACGGTTTTGCGCCCGTGTCGATCCGCGGATATCACCTGCGCGTCGATCGTGGGTATCCCGCCACGTCGGTGGGGTATCCTATCAAACCTCAAATAACAAAAATATCAGGTGCTTTACATATAGTTATTCACCGTGTAAGTGTGCTATCTTATATCAGTTAGGCCTTATCAGACATAATTCAATATTGGATACATCCCTGGGATGTATCCATTCACTTGCATCACACCTGGTGCTCTTATTTCTTTACTTCCTCATCCCCTGGGGATGGCTCATTATGATTACTCTTTTAGATGTCACACACGCACACTTTTCACAAACTCTTAAGAAACAAAAAAAGTTTGAATTGAATTATATATCACTACATACATGCTCTTGCAAAATAAAGTACATGTTCAAGGTATTCCCTACCTCAAGCCTCCGTTTGATCATGCATCAAGGTCCCACGTGGCTCCTTGTACCCAAGTTCACACGTACCACCTATGGTACATTATAACACATGCAATACATTACTAAAGATGCAATAAGGAAGGTCCAAGACCCCCAGAGAATCTTGAAGTCAAACTAAAAAAGTCAACAAAACTGGCACAGTCGATTAATCGAACTCCAAAGTCGATTAATCGAATATGATTCGATTAATCAAATTCCAAAATCAATTAATCGAAATTCAAAGTCGATTAATCGATTCCCAAAATCGATTAATCGAGATTCCCATTCGATTAATCGAATCCCAATTCGATTAATCGAAATTCTCTACTCTATCCATTCGATTCTCAATTCGAGTAATCGAATTCCCAAAATCGATTAATCGATCCCAAATCGATTAATGAAAATTCTAAATCGATTAATCGAAATTCCATTTCGATTAGTCGATTTCTCTAAGTCCTTTTCTTCCCTCCACTAGAGTTCACTAGAGGTTCCTAGTCGATTAATTGATACCAAAATCGATTAATCGAAATTCAAAGTCGATTAATCGAAACTCAATTCGATTAATCGAAATCAGGGTCCTCTGACTTTTCAACTTCTTGGAAAAAATCGATTAATCGAGTCTCAATTTCGATTAATTGAAATGGCCAGATTTAGCCTCCTTTTGGGCTGTTCTTCCCAATCTTCTTCCAACTGATTTCTCTTTCTTTTCTAAGCCATTATCCTATGATTTTAGCTATTTCTAACTATAATTAAACCGTTTAATCTATGCATTTAATCTACAAGAATTTTATCTTCAATCAATCTCAAATTGATTAAATCAAGTGGGTTGGAAAGGCTAGGGTTCCAGCTTTGCTTCTAGCGGATCCTTCGCGTTAGTGAATCGCTTTTAAATGCTTGAATCCCCTTCAATCACAATAACTCCTTGCTAACTATACTCTCCTCTCTCTCTCTCGTCTTTACTCTCTCTCAACAACCAAACAAAAGAACTAGGGCTATTAAACCCTTTTATTTCTCATTCAACCCGTGTGTTGAGCACATACACCAGAACAGGTGTATGTGACTCTAGATTTTCATCACACTCCCCATATTCACTCAAATTCTCACATCTCATCCGTTCATCGCATCCTATGCCAACTATTGAACTCCTATTTTGTGAAACCTATGACCAGTCGGGCACGGATCGTGAGGTTACTATTTAACATGATTTTTTGAGATATTACATCCTCCCCACCTTGGGAAATTTCGTCCTCGAAAATAACCCAAGGGTGCGTTGGTCTGGGCCCCCCCCACACTCTCAGGTGAGGTGGCCCAGTTGACTCCAGACATAGCAAGGCAATTACAAAAAATACAAGTATAGAATAGAAAATACAATGATACTAGAAAATTTACACCAAAATTTGTGATTTCTATTAATTGTCTGAAAATTTTTACAAATTGCCAGATAGGTTGGCATACAAACACTCATACATATAAGGAAACCACTCTCGTCAGGCAGGTCGGGTGGTGGAGCAGGCTACTCCATCTGAGCTAGCGGAGCTATGGGGGCAGGCGGGTCTGCTGGAGCTGGCTGGGTGGTCGGAGGTAGCGGCAGCTGCTGTGACTGTGGCGTCTCGGTCGGCGGAGCTGATGCAGAAGTGGAAGTACCAGCATTGGTAGTCGCGGTGGTCGGACAGAAGACGAGACCCCTATGGAAGGCGGTCCGTCCCGTGGTCCACTCCTCCTCCTGATCTAAGTACCGCTGATAGTCGGACGGGTAGATGTAGCGGAGCGTATGGAACATAAGGAAGTCCATCCTCCGGTTCATCTGCTCGTTGTTGGCCTCCATACGTGCCAACACCTCCTCGACGGTAGGGCCGGATTGAGCTGCCCGCCGGCGGTAGGATGATGTGGGTGTAGCTGGTGCGGAATGGGCTGGCGGTGTCGGTGAAGCGGTGGTATGAGGGTGCCCCCTCCGCTAAAGGCTCAGCCGGGTGCGCCCCACCCATGGGTGGGTCCTGATGTGGTGGTGGGGGTGGTGGTGGTGCTACTGCCGCTGCTGCTGCTGCTGGAACTGGACCCAGAGCCGGTAGGGTCCTCTTCAACAAGTTTTAACTACGGATCCATGAAGACTTCAAAAATGTCTTCACTCGGTCCGTCGCCCGCACCTCGTGGGGCAATACCGCATACTCGGGAGCGTTGGAGTAACACTCCAACATGCTCGAGATCAACCGAGCATACGACATTTTCTCATTGGGCCTCAAGTTGCCCTTCATTAGTTTTCCTTTTATATACTTCATCCCCTCTAGGATGAGCATGGTCGCATTGAACCACCGGCCACAAAAGGCTCCATATAGTGCCTGTTGCACTACCTTAATCCGCTCGATGTCGTGTCGCAACGGGTAGAGGTTACACTTGATTATGGAATCAAGCATCCACATGTAGTGGGGAAGGTCGACCCTTTTGATGGAGGATCCCGACCCCTTTTTTCCGTTAGTCATGCGGGTCATAATCTCTTCAAATTTAACTACCTCTTCAAAGGGTGGGAAGAGGGTGGTCTCTGGGGTGAAATCGAGGTAACACTTGAGTACCTCGTGTATGTGGCGATGGGTAATGGTGTAGTCTCGACCCTCTATCTTGGTCAAAACCACGTCGTCGGTAGGGCCGTCTACGAGCCCTTGGTAAAACAATCTAACTAATCTAGGGTAGTAGGAACCCCGGATTGGTTTGAGAAGGTTGCCGAGGCTGGCATTTTGGAGGTAGTTGCAAGCCCATTGGGTCTCGCCTGGTACATCGGGATTCGTAAAGAGGGTTGGGTCGATGATGTATTCGACCTCAAAGGTCTTCGCCTCCTACCACTCATTGGGTGGTGGCGGCATGGGTGTCAATTCGCGTGAAGACTTGCGCGAGGATGCGCTCGTCGAATCGGAGGTGGTCTTCGATGCCGACGGTGATGGAGTCCTCACCGGCGATGGGGTAGGTGGTGGTGGTGCAGCGTTCTTACACCGAACCGGGAGTTTAGAGGTCGCCTTCTTGGAAGACAACCGAGTTTTCGGCGACATTATGGTGAAAATTCAAGAAATTAGGGTTTTTATAGCTCGAATTTGAAGAAAAAGAGTTGAACTAGGGTTTACCGTAGGTTTCATGGTAAAAGTTAGCGTCTTTGGTCTGAAATCGATGAAGGAGATCCAAAACCCTAGCTCAGATGGTTGAAGGAAGAAGGAGAAGCAACAGCGCCCAAATGCAAAAATCCCAAATGATTTCGGATGAAATGAAAAACTTTCATCGATTCATATATATAGGCTCCAGCTCGATTAATCGATTTCTGAAGTCGATTAATCGAAATTTAAAATTAGGTTAAGCCGCACGAAATCGATCAATCAATTTCCAAAATCGATTAGTCGAAACTGAAAATCGATTAGTCAAAACCATTTCAATTAATCGAAATCGTATCCGTTTAAAATTTCAAGTTTTAGAGCTCACTGGCGCGAGCCAGTCGATTAATAGAAATTCCAAAATTGATTAATCAAAATTCACTTCGATTAATCAAAATCGTGCAGTCCCTTCCAAAGTTTTTAGGACTCTTTAAGTTACTCGATTAGTCGAACTATGATTCGATTAATCGAAATCTCAAATCGATTAATCGAATTTCACATCGATTAATCAAAATCGTTTCTCATACTTCAAATTTACTAATTTCCTTAAGTTAATCGATTAATCGAACTTCTAGTTCGATTAATTGAAACCATAAATCGATTAATCAAATTTCTCCTCAATTAATCGAAATTTCATAAAATCCCTGTAAGTTCTAAAATTCTCAATTTGTTCGATTAATAGAACCCTCGATTCGATTAATCAAAAACCTAAATCGATTGATCGAAACCAATATCGATTAATCGAAATTTCACTTTATCATTTTTCTAATCCTTATTCAAGTTCCCAGTCACTGGAGCATGCCAGTCGACTAATCGAACAAAATCGATTAATCGAATTTCCAAATCCGATTAATCGATTTGAAAATCGATTAATCGGTTTTGATCAAATTCTGTTGGTTTTCAAATTTCTCTGTCTATTTGATTTGTCTTGGTAATTTATGATATCAAGTGTTCCTTGGTTCTACAAAACACATCATCATGGTCATGTGTGTATATAAAAAAATTTTCTTCGTCATACTTTGATCAAAAATTTACATTGGATTACAAGTGTTGTCAAAATCCACACACACACTTGCGGGGGTACAATTGATTCTCAAGTGCTTGGAAACAAGGCTGGATATTGTTCCTTCACATCGGCCTCTCTTTCCCATGTAGCTTCCTCGGCCGTATGATGGTTCCATCTGACAAGTACGAGTGGAATCACTTTCGTTCGCAATACTTGTTTCTTTCGATCCAAAATCTCCACCGGCTCTTCGATCATGGTCATGTCCTCATGCATCTCTAACTCTTGACCGCTCAACAAGTGGTGAGGGTCGTTAATGTACTTTCTAAGCATTGATACGTGGAAGACATTATGTACTGAATCAAACAACGATGGCAATCCAATGAGGTAAGAAACTTCCCCTACTCGTCCCAAAACCTCAAATGGTCCAAGGTAGCGGGGACTTAACTTCCCTCTCTTTCCAATTCTCATCACCCCTTTCATAGGTGACACTTTCAGAAACACGTGCTCACCCACCTTGTAGTCTACGCTCGTCCGCTTGATATCGGCGTAGCTTTTCTGTCTGCTTTGTGCCGTTTTAAGTTTTGCCCTTATCATACGAACATAGGCTGCATTATCTTCAAGTAATTCGGGTCCCAAAATAAACTTCTCACCCGTTTCTTCCCAATTAATGGGCGATCTACATCGCCGTCCGTAGAGTGCTTCATATGGTGCCATCCCAATGCTCGTCTGAAAACTGTTGTTATATGCGAACTCAATCAAAGGTAGGTGTTGATCCCATGATCCTTGTAGCTCTAACATACATGCCCTAAGCATGTCCTCGATAATGTGGTTGACCCTCTCAGTCTGTCCGTCAGTTTGCGGATGGAATGCCGTACTGAAATCCAGTCGCGTTCTCATTCCTTCTTAAAATTTCTTCCAGAACTTTGATGTATACAATGGGTCACGGTCCGAAACAATGCTACTCGGAATCCCATGCAAACGGACAATCTCCTTCATATATAGCTGTGCCAGTCTCCCCGTCGTGTACATCGTGTTGTAAGGCAAGAAGTGTGCTGACTTGGTCAATCGATCGACCACTACCCAAATGGCATTGTATTTCTTGGCAGTACGTGGTAATCCAACAATGAAATCCATCGAGATCGATTCCCACTTCCATTCTAGTATTGGTAAAGGCTGCAATAGTCCAGCAGGATGCCTATGGTCAATCTTTACCTGCTGACAGGTCAAACACCGTGACACATATTCGGCCACGTCTTGTTTCAAACCTCTCCACCAATAGTTCTTTTTCAAGTCTTGGTACATTTTGGTGCTATCAGGGTGGATAGCATAATTTGACTTGTGGGCTTCATCAAGAATCGTTCGTCTTAGTTCGGCATTGTCCGGAATGAAAGACGGCCCTTAAACAATAAAGAACCATCTTCTTTCACTGAGAAGTCTGGCTTGATGCCTTCAATCACATCTTGATGAATCTTTGTTAACATCGGGTCCTTCATCTATAAATCGTGGATATGCTCAAATATTACTGGTCTCACTGATATGTTAGCCAAAAAGGATCCTGTATCTTTCGACTCAATGTTTGCATCATAGAGTGCCAGGTCTTCCAATAATTTCCACCGGTGCATACCCAAAATCAAACAAGCTAACTGAGCTAAACTCTTTCGACTCAAAGCGTCGGCTACCACGTTAGCCTTGCTTGGATGGTACTGTATAGAACAATCATAATCCTTGAGGAACTCCATCCATCTGCGCTGTCTCATGTTGAGCTCTTTCTGTGTAAATAGGTATCGGAGGCTCTTATGATCAGTGAAAATTTCAAACGTCTCCCCATACAAGTAGTGTCTCCAAATCTTCAGTGCGAAAATGACTGCTGCTAGCTCCAAGTCATGAGTCGGGTAATTTTTCTCGTGTTCTTTCAGCTGTCTTGATCCGTAAGCTATCACCTTCTTGTATTAGTTGAGCACGTAACCCAAACCATTGTATGACGCATCGCTGTACACCACATATCCTCCATTGCCTGAAGGAATCGCTAGCACTGGAGCTGAAGTGAGTCTCGTCTTGAGTTCTTGAAAACTCTTCTCGCATGCCTCACTCCACTCAAATATTGAATCCTTTCATGTCAGCTTCGTGAGAGGTCCCGAAATCCTTGAAAACCCCTCGACGAAACGTCGATAATAGCCTGCTAACCCAAGAAAACTTCGGACATTAGTCATTGTCTTTGGTTGCTCCCATTTAAACACTGCTTCTATCTTTGCTGGATCTACCGTGATACCGTGCTTTGAGACAACATGTCCGAAAAACCTAACCTCTTCCAACCAAAACTCCCATTTGCTGAGTTTGGCGTACAATTGGTGTTCACGTAGCGTCTGTAGAGCAATCCTCAAATGTTCTTCGTGTTACGTCTTGGATTTGGAGTATATCAAAATATCATCAACGAATACTACTACGCAGGAGTCCACGTGTGGTTTAAACATTCAATTCATCAGATCCATAAATGATGCTGAAGCATTCGTCAACTCGAACGGCATTACAAGGAATTCATAGTGTCCATACCGCGTCCTGAAAGCTGTCTTCTGAATGTCCTCTACCTTGACTCTCAACTGATGGTATCTAGATCTCAGGTCGATCTTGGAAAAGTACTTCGCTCCTTGCAGTTGATTAAACAGATCATCGATTCTAGGCAAAGGGTAATGGTTCTTGACAGTGAGTTTGTTCAATTGTCGATAGTCAATGCACAGACGCATTGACCCATCTTTCTTCTTAACAAACAAGACCGGTGCTCCCCACGGAGACACGCTCGGTCTGACAAACCCCTTATCCATGAGCTCTTGTAGTTGCTCTTTCAACTCCTTCAACTCAGCAGGAGCCATTCTATATGGTGCTTTTGAAACAGGCTCCGTTCTTGGTGCTAAGTCAATGGAAAATTCTACTTCTCTCCCTGAAGGTAATCCAGGCAACTCTTCTGGAAAGACGTCGGCGAAGTCTCGCACAACTGCTATCTCAGAGATGACATTCTTTTCTTCCTTGTCCTCCTTTAAGAAAGCCAAGTACCCACTGCAACCCTTCCTGATCATTTCTCGCCCTTCTTGAGATCGTGGCATAGGTGATGACCTCACTCCTTGAAACCGAAATGATCTTCTTGTGTTGGATCGAAAATGACTACCTTGTTCTTTGCAATTGCAATTGCACCGGTCCATGCCAAGGATCACATCAAACCCTTGCATGTCCAGCAGTATCAACTTTGCCTCCAATTCATGCACATCCCGATCTCGAATTGCTACGATGACGGATTTGCAAGCTAACTCTGTGTCCACTAACTCTCCAGTCGGAATAGACACAGACAGGATAAAGTCCAACGTCTCTGGAACAATCTTCATCCTCTTGGCAAAACGTGGAGTGACGAATGAGTGGGTAGACCCTGGGTCTATCAACACTCTAGCGTCATATCCAACGAAGCATCCCTTCTCATATACAATTAAAGTACATATAGTATACATACATACATACAATAATTTACACATCAATTTACACCCCTAATTCACATATAATTTCAGTGTCTAGACTAAGAATCTACACAACTCCTAATAAATGCACCTTCTCTATCTAAAATTTTAATGAAATTGGAATTGCTTTATTTAAAAGAATCTCACTTTGGATGACGTCGTGCACGTTCCCTGCTTCCTGAGCAGTGACTGCATAGGCTCTCCCATGAACGATCGGCTTTTGTGTTTGAATGGGTCGTAGCGCTGCAACTGAAGCCGTCTTTCCTTTATCAACCACGGGGCAGTCTTTGATCAAGTGGCCGACCTTGCCACATTGGAAACAACCCCTGGTTCCCACTCTGTAATCCACGGTCCTGTGAGGCTTGCCACACTTGGCACAAGTCTCTCGAGGCGCGGAAGAAACTATACGAGAACCCTGTGTGACGGTCACGCCAGTAGATATGGCAGGGCTCTCATAGTGTAAAGGTCTCCCCGACGCAAGTAGTGGAAATCTTTGTTGGTGGTGTTGCTGCGCCGGTCTTCTGAAACCCCCTTGGAACTGTGGTCTCTGATTTTGGGCCACAAACCTTGGCTTTTTATTCACCGGTTCGTAGTTCCCCATTCTTCCTTGATCATTGCTTCCTCTTTGTTGCTCTCTCTGTCTATATCTATTTGTATTCTCCTCTTCAACCACAAGTGCTTTACTCATGACCTCTTCATAGGTCCTTAGCTGAAATGGAACTACTCCTCCCCTAACTTCAGGCTTCAAGCCTTACTGAAACCTCTTCGACTTCATCACATTGGTAGCGACGTAATCCGGAGCAAAATGGGCAAGTCGTAGAAACTCAACCCCATACTCTCTCATGGTCATCCTCCCTTGCACTAGTTGCAAAAATTGAATTTCCAATTGATTTCTTACCACCTCTGGAAAATACTGTTTGTTGAACTCCTCAACAAACTCCTCCCAAGTCCACGGCAACTCTGGGGTCTCCTGGGCCCTATTCCGTATCACGGACTTCCACCAAGGCCTAGCTTCCCCGTCTAGCATGTAGGCAGCCCATCTTACACTCTCGTCCTCCGTGCATGTCAGCACGCTAAAAACTTTCTCCATTTCCATCAACCAATTTTCTGCTGCCATTGTGTCTGCCTGCCCAGAAAACGAAGGAGGTCTCATCCTCCTAAACTTCATGAAGGATGAAGGCACAGGCAGTGTGGGTCCTACAGGTGGTGTAGGTGGCTGCTGTTCTCTCGCTGCATTAGTTGCAGAGGATGCAGCTTGTTGTGCCATGGCAGCTGCCATGGTTTCCATGGTATGCATCATCCTTTGTCGCTCCTCTCTATCCTCTTGTCTTTCTCTAACTCTCTCCAGTTCTCTTTGATCTCGATCCTGACGATCTCGATCCTCATCCTCCTATTGTCTACTACTACTGCCCCTTGGGGCCTCACTACCTCCTAAAGGTACTCGATTGGTAGGAGAGATGTAATCATCTCCACTACGCAAACTTCTCTGTTGGCCTCCCCTCGGTCGGCCCCTTCCTCTAGATGACATTGACGGCTGCATTTAAAACTAAAGTTTCGTTAGCAGAAGTCCCTATGTTCTGACAAAAAGAATGATTGTCAGAATTGTTAAAAGAAATGCTTTGATACCAACTGTGACAGCCCAAATTTTGGCACCCCGAAACTCGTGCCATTAGCACGATCATCTTGACCGTGCCCCTTAGCTATGCACGGAACATTGGTATATCAAGCAATCAACTGCACTGAAATAGTGAATAAAGCTACGGAATTAAATTATCATTGAAATATTTCTCAAAAGACAGTTCCACCTTCATGCCTCTGCATGAATGGAGAACCGATCCAAACCATCGATGATCACCGATCATCAATGATGGTTCGCCCCAAAAGAATAATCTCATGACTTAATTACATTGTTTAACGAAAATAAGGCTTGACATACCAAGCCGCACAAAACACGCTCACAAAAACTCTCAAAGTCGCAACGAGTCCTCTAGAAGAAGTCCTCAGGAGGTGGCTCCAACTCGTCTCCAGGTGTCGGGTCTGACTCACCAGGGTCAACGTCCCCTGAAGCCTCGGCAGCTGCTAATAGTGGACCTACGACGTATAGTCTAAAGGATGAGCTACATCCTAGCTCAATAGGGAACAGAACACAATTGAACATATAAATTACAACTCACATATATTTCATGATATGCCATGCATGATGTGTCTATGCAGTTACTGATGAACAACAGTTGAAAATAATCATATTATACTGGTAGTTTACTCATGTCTTTTAATTATTCATGAATGACACTGAAAAGGCCTAAAGCAAAACTTAACCTTTCAACTTAAGTAATCCCCGAGCAATAAAGCATCGAGCCCCGATGAGATACCCTTCATCGTCATCTATATAGACAGTTTTAAATGCATTCCCTGGGAATACCAATAGTACCCAAGCCCCTTTCCCCTGGGGATCGGTGGCGGGATTTCAACATATCTCAATTCAACACCCCTGGGGTGTACTTACTATCTCAATTCGGCACTGGCTTACGATTTCGCCACCGTATCAGTCATGGATATCCTGCCGGGTCAGTCGTGGGTATCCCGCCATGTCGGTGGGGTATCCTATCAAACCTCAAATAACAAAAATATCAAGTGCTTTACATATAGTTATTCACCGTATAAGTGTGCTATCTTATATCAGTTAGGCCTTATCAGACATAATTCAATCTTGGATACATCCCTGGGATGCATCCATTCACTTGCATCACACCGGGTGCTCTTATTTCTTTACTTCCTCATCCCCTGAGGATGGCTCATTATGATTACTCTTTTAGATGTCACACACACACACTTTTCACAAACTCTTAAGAAACAAAAACAGTTTGAATTGAATTCTATATCACTACATACATGCTCTTGCAAAATAAAGTACATGTTCAAGGTGTTCCCTACCTCAAGCCTTTGTTTGATCATGCATCAAGGTCCCACGTGGCTCCTTGTGCCCAAGTTCACACGTACCACCTATGGTACATTATAACATATGCAATACATCACTAAAGATGCAATAAGGAAGGTCCAAGACCCCCCGAGAATCTTGAAGTCAAACTAAAAAAGTCAACAAATTGAGATTCCCAAAATCGATTAATCGAGATTCCCATTCGATTAATCGAATCCCAATTCGATTAATCGAAATTCTCTACTCTATCCATTCGATTCTCAATTCAAGTAATCGATTTCCCAAAATCGATTAATCGATCCCAAATCGATTAATCAAAATTCTAAATCGATTAATCAAAATTCCATTTCGATTAGTCGATTTCTCCAAGTCCTTTTCTTCCCTCCACTGGAGTTCATTGGAGGTTCCTAGTCGATTAATTGATACCAAAATCGATTAATCGAAATTCAAAGTCGATTAATCAAAATCAGGGTCCTCTGACTTTCCAACTTCTTGGCAAAAATTGATTAATCGAGTCTCAATTTCGATTAATTGAAATGGCCAGATTCAGCCTCCTTTTGGGCTGTTCTTCCCAATCTTCTTCCAACTGATTTCTCTTTCTTTTCTAAGCCATTATCCTATGATTTTAGCTATTTCTAACTATAATTAAACCGTTTAATCTATGCATTTAATCTATAAGAATTTTATCTTCAATCAATCTCAAATTGATTAAATCAAGTGGGTTGGAAAGGCTAGGGTTCCAGCTTTGCTTCTAGCGGATCCTTCGCGTCGAATCCGGTGTTAAGTGCTTGAATCCCCCTTCCAAACCGTTGCAATAACTCCTTAATCACCCACCTTCTTTACTCCTCTCTCTCTCTTTCGTCTTTACTCTCTCTCAACAACCAAACAAAAGAACTAGGGCTATTAAACCCTTTTATTTCTCATTCAACCCGTGTGTTGAGCACATACACCAGAACAGGTGTATGTGACTCCAGATTTTCATCGCACTCCCCATATTCACTCAAATTCTCACATCTCATCCGTTCATCGCACCCTATGCCAACTATTGAACTCCTATTTGGTCAAACCTATGACCAGTCTGGCACGGATCCTGAGGTCACTGTTTAACGTGATTTTTTTTTATATTATAGAGACATTGGTGTTGGGGCTTGGGTTTGGTCAGATGTGATGGGACATGGGAGGAGTCTTGAATCTTCATGCATTTCTGTTGCAGTAGCGGTGTCTAATGAGTATCGCGTAGCGAGTAATTTGGGAGAAGGGCCTTTTGCTTTAGCGGTGGGACATGATCAAGCCTTCTCCCTTTCTTCTTTCGGTGTGGTAGGTGTTGTCTGAACTTTTCTAAAGTGATTTTTGCGATGGGACATTGGCTGAGCATTGTTAGCGATGGGACTTTAAAAAAAGTTTGACTCCATGCGCTGTTCCGTAACGAGGATTTTGGGGGAGGTGTGATTGATATCGGGGCTGTAGTCTGAGGTTGTTGTGTCGTGATGGGGGCACGTTCGTGGTGAGAGCGAGTTGTAGTTGCATCACGAGGGGACATGTTTATGAATGTGTGGTGGGGTCATGTCTGGAAGTTTCAGGTAGTGATGTTTGCGATGGGTAGTCAATGGGATATTTGCGTGATAGGTGTGTCATGTTTCTTTCTTTGGTAGATCTTAGGTCGCGTGAGATCAAGTCGTGGTTGCGTCGTGATTGGCTCCATTTTTTTTTTGCTTCTCATGAGAGGGTGTGTGGTGGCATGATCGATTTATCGCGGTGGGACTAGATATTGAGATGGTATCGCGTGTGTGCATCTCATCGTGATGGGACATGCGTGACGGGGTTGCACGATGGGATAGGGGTAAGTGGTTGTGTCATTCTCTCTGAATAGCGTGTGAGGCCATGCGATGGGACAAGAGAATTCCGAACAAGACAGGGTGAAAAGGTGAGGGTGGATTAATTTGGGTATTGCGCGCTTAGTACATGCTGCTCAACATGGTTGCGCGCCTATTTTCAGGCGTGCGATCAGGGGTTTGAAGGGTTGTCATGCGTGTGGAAGTTTGTGTGTGATTGGATCCCGCGCTCTAATCATAGCGCGTGATCGAGGTGTCACCAGGTTATTATGTGGGTAACCTCTTAGTATTACGCGACTCGTGTGAGTCATTTAATGTGTTTGCGCGACCTATGGTTTGCGCGTGATCGGAGCGCCACCCGATTACTGTGCGGGTGACTTTTTGTATTATGTGTCTGAAAGTTGTCGTTTGATGTGTTTGCACGTTTATAGTCGGCGTGTGATCGGAGCGTTGCGCTAGTGGCGCAGGAGATGGTTTAGTTGCGCGCTCCGTTCGGAGTCCGTGTTTTGGATTGTGCGCAACGTGCATGGCGTGTGACTTATTTAAGTGCACGTGTGTTGGCACGTGATTAAGTCCATACTCTATATAAGCGAGAGAGCCTTCATTTGCTTTCCATCCCTCGGTTTAATCTCGAGTTTTATCTTTTCTAGATATTTTGTGTTTTAAAATTCGTGTTTTAGCAATATTAGGTGATTTAACCATCCGTTTGGGCTGTTGTTTCTTCCTATATTCGTAATTTCGCGTGATCTTCGTCCTGCGGTGATGTTTGGGGGCAACATTACTCTGGGAATGGGTAGTATTAGGAATGAGGGCATTTGTCTTCACATCGATCCCTTTTAGGGAGCAGTAAAGGCAACGTTGAGGAGGCGGCGACGGAGGAGGTGAAGATGGCAGAAGAGGAAGGTGTTACAAGTGGAGGGATGTGTTCCCCAACATATCCTCCATCTCTCCTTCTGAAGCCTCTGATTGGACGCTCCAAGTCTGGTGGTAATCTTTCTGATGCCTCTGATTGGGCATTCTGCTCCTCGCCTTGTGTCGATTTTGGGTTTCTGGCTTTCGTTTTGGGTTGTAATTTTAGGAGGTATGCCTCCAGTGATATTGTATAAAATTTTATAAGTTGTAAATAAAGACATTCATTTTTGCTTATTGTGCTTAGTTATTTGTTTTAACTTGCTTAACGGAATAGTCAATGCGTATTTGATTCATTTGATTTAGTTTAGAATTTGATTTAGCTTAGGGTTTTAGGGTTCATTCTAGATTTACTCAGGGTTTATCTTGTAATTAATTTGCTTTATGAGTCTTGTTTAGAGGGTTTACTTGATTCTATTGGATTTAACGGGGGCATTTTTTTTTTCTTTATTAAAAGGATTATCTTGCGATGACCTCATGGTCCAAATGAGCGAGGTTCTCATTTAGAGAGTTTTGTTTTTGTTTAAGATATTTTGTTTTAGCCTTTTACTTGTTTTGAGGTGGTACTTGGGTGAAATGTGTGAATTTTCAAATGTTCTAGATGGGTGTTAAGTGTTTAAATCCTATTGGCTTGTTTACTTTGCTTGAATTTGTGTTTCTTTGGAGGGGACAACTGTTGTGTGATTATTGGTTTATCCAGGTTGTCATGGATTGTGGTCCTTCAGGGGGTATGTGTTTGGTTTGGATTTGATTAGATTGGAAGGGTTTAAGGTGTGACACTTGTCATTTGGTAATTTATGAGGTATGATTTATAAATGTGTGGGCTAAAAACTTTGGGTTCTTGTTGTTTTGAGTTTTATTTCAAGTTTAAGATTTAGAAGTTTTGGGGCATTTATTTTGTTTGTTGTTTAGGGTATTTTTTGTTCATTAATGTCTTTTCTTCCCTTCTATTTTGTATCCCGGGTATTGAACCCGAAGAGTTGTGTTTATTAAGTGAATTACTGAGAATGGATGGGATTGGAAATGCAAGGTAGCGGTCGAATTGCTACCATGCTAAGGGAAGAGGTGGAGGAGAAAAAGGTGGTAGAAAGGAAACCCAAGAATAAGGCATGGTTAGAGTTCTCGTGACCAATGCCTATGTTTCCTTGATAGGCTATGTGGATTCAGCGTTAGTTGCTCCTCCTTGTTATGTTTTCCAAGGTGAGTTCCCAAAGGTGGATCCCGCAGGTCCTGGGTGGCTTTCTGTGAGCCACTCTTTTTTTTTCTGCTGGCTTGGGGCGAGGGGAAGAGGTTATCACAGTTAGAATTCGTTCTGGGTGCATTCCTCCTCCGGGCTTCTCTGAGACTTCTAGTTTTCCGAATAAATTCAGATTCGGGCATTGCTTGAACATGTTGATTTTAAATTTCTTATTTAAGTTGTATATTCAAAGCGTATGCCCTTGGTGCATGTTGTAATTATTTTATTTATTTATGAAGTGATTATGTTTTTAGTTCTATTTCTGTGAATTTTGGTTTGGTTTATTTTATAGCTTACTTTATTTATGATGGATACGAGGTTTATTCATTTAAGTCGGTTTGGTTTGGTTCATTTATCTTGGATCTGGGGTATGTTGGGGATAGTTTCGGTTTAGTTTAGTTTAGTCTAAAATCTAGTGCATAAGTGATGGGGGGCATTTTTTTTTAGTTTTAGTTTGAGTGTATGAGTGATGGGGCATTTTTTTTAGTTTAGTTTGGTCTCAGTTGAAGGGTGTAAATGATGTTGGGGTTTTTTTTTCGTTTAGTTTAGTTTGGTCTTAATTGAAGTGTGTATATGGTGTTGGGGTATTTTTTTTCGTTTTCAGTGCGTATATTTCTTCTAGCTAGGAGCGTCCTTGGATTGGGCTTAACAAGGGCATGGTTTAGGCTCGGTAATTAGTGTCGGAAATCACTTGTTTTAGGCTTGTGAACCTGCTATTTTGGGCATTTTTTTTTTGTTTTCACTCTTAGTGCATAAAAAAATTATGCACCGGAATGGGGGCGTACGATTCAGAGGGTCGGAAGGTCATTAAGCAGGGGTTTCCGGTCGTTTAACCGGGTTAAACTCATGGTCCGGGGCGCAGGATTAGGGCGGTGGCCGGTCACTGTTGAAGTGATTGTTGGCCTTCGTGCGCCATTGTGTGGGCGCTTGAAGTGATTACGCGTCCGATAGGCTATGTGCAAACAATGCATCGGGTTAGTTTGAGCGGGCGATGAGTCATTTGCGCGTTTGAGCATCGACGTTTAATCCGAATTATGCTCAGGGACGATGGTGCTTGATTCGTTTGAGCACGTGAGTTCACGCGTGCGATCTGAGTATGTCTTATATATAGTTCAAAACTTTTCATTTTTGCCGTGTGATCCATTTTGGTCTTCGATTCTCTAGTTTCCTTGTTTCCTTGTGCTTCAGTTTTTGTGTTTTCGTGATATCTTGCGATTCGGCTGTCTGTTTCAGGCGTCATTTCTTTCATTTTCTTCAGTTTCTTGAGCTCTTTGTTCGTGGATGGAGTCTGAGGGTGGTGGTGGACATGATATGACTATTTCTGAGCAGGAGAGGATGTTAAGGGCAGAGATAGGTGAGACTTCTGAGGCTCAGACCGATGCTGTCATCGTGGTGTGGGACATCGGAGGGATGGTTAGAGGGGAGGTACCGGAGGGTGACCAGGTGGCGGTCAGGGAGCAGGTACCTGAGATTGAGCAGGGTGCAGTTGAGGATGAGGGTGAGAGAGCTAAGGAGTTCCAGGGTGAGGTTCGTCAAGATCGCAGACACTTACCGTTGGAGGATTTCTGCGCTCGAGGCCGGGTAGGCACCCGTGAGCAAGAGTTTCTTCATTTTTCTAGGCATTTAGGTTATGACATAGACTTATTAGGATTTAGAAACCCTTCTAATTTATGTCAAACCTGTATTGATTATTGGATTGCATGCCTACTCATGCATCATGATCGCATATAGAGGTAGGTCACGTTTCTGTTTATTATTCTCGTCATGTCTTGGGTGTCTATTATGAATTGTTATTCGTGTGTCTTAATATATAGATTCTATTCGCTTTTGGCTTTAGGTCTGCTTGTCATAGGTGTGTGTCAGTCTTATTTTTTTGCATGTGTTTATGTCAATAGGAGCCCCGCAGCTGGCTATCAGCTCGGCATGGACCGAGTCCCATACTTGGTATCATGCCTTACTGGAGTTTCAGCGGGTGCGATTGGTGTCTTTCGACTTTGGGTCGATCCTGAAGCTGGAGCCCTTTCAGGTCGATCGTGGCCTAATCGCGGCGATTCTATAGAGTTGGAGGGAGGAACATCAGGTGCTTCTCTTTCCAATTGGTATGTTATTGCTGACTCCTGAGGATTGGGTCCTCATTATCGGTCTTCATTTCAAGGGCGAGCCTATCACGAGGCAGATGGCAGGGGAGTATTTAGAGGTGTGAGGAGATTTTGGGCATACCATATAGATCGAGTGGCTCGATATCAGGTGTAGTTCGAGTCACTTGGTTTTTCGATGCGTTTGCTAGCGGCTTCATCCCTCTGAGGTGTCATTCAGAGCCGGGGGCATCTTACGAGGCACGTTGTGTGGTGGTGGCGAGTCGGGAGCCCGTGGTTGAGCTGGGGTTGGCTGCAAATAGGGTGCTCCGAGCGTTCTTGATGCACTTTCTCGATATAGTACTCTTTTTTTCTTCTACTCGGGTGTGCATCACCGGATTATTTTTTATGATTCTCATGGACTTGGATCGGGTCCCTACCTATGCATGGGGTGCAGCCGTATTGGCACATCTCTATGAGCAACTTTATCGTCGTGGACGAGGCGTTGTGATGATCGAAGGTTTCCTTCCCTTCCTCCAGGTAAGTTTTAGTTAATTGGTGTCGTGAGGTCTTTAATTTTGTTTTTCTTTGGTCGTAGTAGTTATTCAGCATTTCTTTGATCATTGTTGGGTTTTTTTTTTTAGTTTTAGGCGTATGATCATTTTGCTTTTCTTCATCTGGGGGTTCCGTTGGAGATTACGTTCACGTTTCCATGGATGCGTGTGTGGAGGGAGCCATTGCGGGGTCGCCGATGGGCTTTCGATCTACAGACCTCGTGGGGCCTCTTCGAGGACATGCATGAGGGGTAGGTATATATCACTATGTGTGTGTTTTGTTTCGGTCTTTTAGGATCTAAGGTTTCATTGATGGGTTGGCTTGCTCGTTTGGTTAGGTGATTTGGAGGCCATATGTGGCCAAGGAGGATGCGGCTGTGCCGGTATTCAGTCTAGCCAACCCTTCTTCGACGTGGACATATGGGTCCATTGTTTTGAGAAGGTGGAAAGGATCCATCTATCTCGGGTAGTGCGACAGCTGGGGCTCGCTTAGGGAGTCTCTCCAGAGATTCGCCACAGGGTGGCAAAGAGGATGACCGACCCTCCTGACCGAAATTTTGCGGAGCGGATGGAGCTTTAGATGGCCGATTTCAGAGCTGGGAGGACTAAGGTCACAGGGGCTCGTGACGAGGTGGACGTCCGGGAGTATAGGAGATGGTTTGGGGCATTGGGTGGCAGGCGCCTCTTCACACATCCCTTCCATGGGAGTGGCTCTTTCGTGGTAGGCAGGCCGGAGTCGGCATCGACATTGAGGGAGAGACTAGTTGCATTGGAGCATGGCCATCTCACCGCGAGTGTGCGGGGGGCGTTAGACGCCCTCCATAGGGTGATGGAGCAGATAGGGTGTGGCCCTCATCCGGATGAGGAGATGCTGCACTCCTTAGCTCTCTCAGTTGCTCAGGCTAGGGTAGCAAAGGATGAGTTGGGGGCTCGGCTAGTGGAGACCCGATGGATCTTGGTGAGTTAATTTATTATTTTTAATTATTTATGTATTACGTTGACTTGGTCTTCTAGTCGTTCTGACATAGTTGTGGTGCCTTGTTTCATTTTGGATAGTCTGAGAGGGAGGTCAAGGTCACCAGTCATGTGGCGATGATCGAGCTGTTGCGTGGTCAGTAGCAGGCTGACCGAGAGTGGAGGCCAGTTTGTGATCCAAGATTGACCGATTGGTAAGTGTCTATATAAACTTGGTTTTTTAATTGTTAGTGTTGTGGGCTTGCCGACTGATGTGCTTTATTGTTATTCGCAGAGATCCGAGCTTGCTGCTGGAGGTCCCGTTCTGACATTTGATCCATCTTTAGTTGCTTCCTCCAGTCGGGAGGATCCAACGATGGCTCATCTTCGGGCCGAGCTGGAGCACTGGGTAAGTTTCCTTAGTGGTTTGTTGGGTGTTATTGTTCCACTTTCTTCATAGTTTACTAACGTCAAGTGGTATTCAGCGTCGGGTTGTCGGGGATCTTTAGATGGGGGAGGCGATTGCTGCCTCTTCGCTCAGAGAGTCAGGTATAATTTCCAGTTTAGTGTAATTCAGTTTAGGTTACTTTATTTTATTCATTTTGATGTATTTGGCGTTAGTTTGTTTGGTTCTTTGTGCAGGCTATTCCGGACTCCGCTCCTGAGGCTCCCCCTCAGGGGTCTGCACCTACTCCTTCTCAGGTATGTTTTAGTTTTTGTGTTCATAATTTATTTGTCATTATGATATTTTTGGATGCATTTATTTATTCTCATTGCAGCCACCCACATTTGCTGTCCCTTATATGCCTCCTGCTAATCCCGTGATCGCGGAGACGGTCGGGCAACTTCTGGAGGAGAGGTTGGATTTGGTATGATTCTTTCCTTTTCAAAGTTTCTTCTTCTTTTATGTTCATATATATATATATATATATATATATATATCGGTTTTCTTTAACTTGGTATGGTTATGTAGGTTCGTCAGCTTGAGGGGGCGTGTCTAGAGGCGGCGCGAGCACGCGCCACTCCTGAGGCGAGACGGATCCCTAGGGAGACGCAGAGTCACGACGACCTGTTTGTCGAGATGATGGTCACATAGAGGACTCATGCTGAGGCATTGGAGGCCGCACATCGGACGATGCGAGAAGAGATGCAGGTGTTCCTAGATCAGCTGTAATATCGCCTGACGAAGAGTGAGTGGGGGGTACGTAGGCTGGCTAGTTAGCTCAATGGATTAGAGTCGAGGGCTACGAGTTCTTCGATTGGGCAGTCTCGTCACACATCTTGTGATCGTGTCAGGGGTGATGCTCGTGAGGATTCTGCTGTTCGCAAGATTCTTGGTGGGTATCCTCCTCGTTCTCGATCAAGGCGATCTATTAGACAGACGGGTGAGGTGGGTTTTGTGGAAAGGCCTTGTCGTCTAGAGCTTCCGAGGACTCCAGGTGTCGGGATTTTATTTTTAGATGGCTAGTCTACGAACCTTCGAGCTGATGATACTGGGGACAGCGGTGCTCGGCCCTCCCAACGACAACGTAGGGAGTAGGTGTGTATGTGTTTTTTGTCCATTGTGTGTGTGCGTTGTACATATAGGGGCGATGCCCCCAGTGACGAGTATGAAAAGAAAAGAAAACTTTGATACATACATACATATATATATATATAATATACATATATAAAGAGAGAGAGAGAGAGAGAGTTTTTTGGTTTAGATGTTCCTAATTGGCTACTTTTCTTTTGATTACCTTTCATATTTACTTTTTTGCTTTTGATGCCGTCAATCATCATCGGGACTTAGATGCTTCTTGAGTTGGCCTGGTGATGATTGAAGGTTGCTTTGTGCCTGCACATGTAAAGGTAACGCTTATTAGTAGTTTTGTTCCCCCCCCCTATAGGTTGTCAAGCGGGGTGAGTGTCTCAGATCGGGGTCTAGTAATAAAGGTGGATACATATGTATTCTTTTTTTTTTTTTTCTCTTTTTCCTTATTTTTTTTTTGAAATAAAAATAATGCAACATGAAAAGAAAATAGCTAAGATAGGAATAACAAATTAATAAAATAAAAATGCCCCAGCGTAGGAGGTAGGATTGGTAGTATGGTATCTTTGGTAGCATTCTCCGGATGGTAACTTGGTTATTCCTCATCTTCTTTGTGGACGAGTCGGGGCTTGAAATGTGATTCTCTTTTTTATCCGAAAAAAATGCCCCAGCGCGTAGATGTAATGGAGCTTTTCGGGATTTGAGGTGAGCACTCTGGGTCTAAAAGCAATCAGGGGTATTTGGTGAGTTAGTTTTGGAGAAAAGGTTGGTCAGTACTGTCATCGAATAGGGGAGGTCTCTTGGATTAGGTCGGGGGGTTCTATCTTAGGGCGTTGGTCATCCTATCCCGTGGTTATTAGGGAGAAGCATGGTAAGTATAGTGAGTGATTGCATCAGTCATCATTTATCGGTTTTCGGTTTCATTCCTAGGAGTATCTTGTAAGGCTTCCAATTTATCATCTGAAAATAAAAGAAAGAAAGGGGATAAGGTTCAATTATGTGGGGAGTAGTTTGTAACTAATGCTCTGCAAAAGGGATGAGTAACAATCTTCTTCTCAGTGGGGATACGGGGTATCATGATTGAGCTCTTCGTCATATTTTGGTACCATCAAAATCTCACATTCTATGGTTAGTAGGAGTCTATCCTCCTCCCGCCACCTTACGACAACATCTAGTAGTATGAGGACATCAGGGGTGCCCTCGTAGCTTGCTTATACACTTTTAGTAAAGTACCAGAGATGTCTTCACGACCTGCTTATGCTTCCCTGAGCTCATTGACTTGTTCATTCGTCGTAATGTTCTCGCTCAATTTTTGATATGTAGATATATTTTTTTGAAAGCATCCTGTTAGTACAAAAATAATGAGTTTTGATTGAACCTAACATCTTCATTTTTTTTGCTCTAATATCTCTTCCAATGACAGGAGAAAGGGAATGAGGATCGAATGTTACTTATGCTTTTGAAACAGATTAGGTAGGTCACTAGTCCTTCAATCAGATTGCCCGAATAAGAAAGTGGGTAATAAATTGGAGGTCTTAAGGATATTTTAAGAAATGATGACGTGCGACCGATGAATGGGTCGTGATGACTACGGGGGTGATAAGTATAAGTATTTAACTATGGGATGTGATGATCACAGAGCTAAGAGTAGTATTTTTTAAGGTACATGGCGTTCCAAGGGCTAGGGAGTTCTTCCCCATCTATGCATTTCCAGGGTAGGTGACTGTTATAATATAAGGGCATTCCCAGTTTGGTTTCAGTTTTCCTATCGGATGGGCGTGCTTGGAAGGCATGATGTTCTTTAAGACAATTCTCCAATATTAAAGGTTTGTTTGAGGACTTTCTTATCATAAGCCCTGGCCACTCTCTTCTGATATACCTGAGCGTGATCAGCTGCCCTTAAACATCTTTCATCAAGTTGCTCTAGCTGTGTGAGTAGGGCAATTCTTCTCTCGTATAAGGACATCTCATCATCGAGTTAAATCCGTAAGGATGATACTTGTATCTCATATGGTAGGACTGCCTCCATCCTGTAGGTAAGGAGGTAGAGAGTTTGGCCAGTGGCCGTATGAATAGAGGTCCTGTAGGTCCAGAGTACTTCTGGTAGTCGTTCAGGCTAGTCGGCTCCATTGCTTATTTCTACTATGCATTTCAAAATTTGAATAAGTATTTTATTCGTAACTTCTGCTTGTCCATTACCTTGAGGGTAGAACGGTGATGAATGGCGTAGATCGATGCCGAACTTCTTGCATAACTTCTTCATCCAGCGATGAACTGCGGTCTATTGTCGATGATAAACATCCTGAGTATTCCAAATTTGATGATGATATTCTGAACGATGAACCTTACGAGTGTTGAAGCGGTGATTCTGACATAAGATTCAACTTCTACCTATTTGTTGTAATATTTGGTCGCCGTGAGTATGAAAGCGTGCTTGTGAGTGTTCCCAACTATATTTGTGAAAGGTTCGATGATATCGAAGGCCCACATAAAAAATGGCCACGGCGAGGTCATAGTGTTCAATGCAATTGATGGAGCTTTAATGAGTGTGACATGCTCTTGGCATGGTTTGCAAAATTAGACGTAGAGGTGGCAATCTCTTGTCATTGTTGGCCAGAAGTAGTCCTATCATATAATTTGATTAGGGAGTCTCTGTCTACCAGCGTGGGTATCGCAGGTGCTGGCATGTGCTTCTTGGATGATGTATTATCCTTCGGCGGTTGTGATGCATCGTAGTAATACTCCTTTGGTGAAGCTTCTTTGTATAATATTTCACCGAGTATGCAGAATCGGGCGGGTCGATTCCTTATAGTCTTCATTCGATCTTCGCAGCGTATGGAGGAACGTGTTGATGCTTTAGGAAGTTTCAGATGTCAAAATACCCTGGCTGTTCATTGTCAGTTGGTGATTTTTCAAATCTGAACATAGCGACTTCAGTTCCTGCCTTGACATGCTTTTCCGGAGTGATTACTTCACTTGGTCCTGTACTTGTGGGGAGGATCGGTAATTCTCTCTTAAAGGTCCATGCTACCTCGTGGGCGGGTACAGTCAGTTTTTCAATGAAGAAGGTCTTAATACTTTGTCCGATGGGTATTTGGATGACCGAGGCTAATGTGGCTAAGGAATTTGCGAGCTCATTTTCTAATCTAGGGATGTGCGTGAAAGAGATTCTTTCAAATTTCTTTACTAAATATTGAGCGATTTCTAGGTATGCCATTAGCCTCCTTTCCTTAGTTTTCCATTCTCCTATGACTTGTGAGATTACTAGCTTGGAATCACCGATGGTTTTTAACTATTTAAACTTTAACGCCTAATTGTAGTGTCGCTCGTAGTCCAGCTATAAACGCTTCGCATTCTGCGACATTATTAGTGATAGGAAAATCTAGTTGAAAAGCTTTAGGTATGACAACTCCTTTCGGGCTTAGGAGGACTATCCCGATGCCTTTTCCTTTGTGATTTAGAGCACCGTCGAAATAGAGGGTCTATGAGGTCTTGTCAGACTCTTTGTTGTGAATTGTGAGTAGATCTTCATCGGGGAAATCCACGTGTATGGGCTCATCACTCGGGAGTGAGAGTTCTATGAGATAATCAATGATTACTTGTCCTTTAATTGACTTCTGCGTGACATAAGTGATATCGAATTCTTGCAAGAGCATATGCCAGCGAGCGATCTTTCTTGATATTTTGGGTTTTTTGAATACGTACTTTAGAGGGTCAATTCGGGCTAGTACTAGTATCTTATGTGCTCTAAAATAGTGTCGTAATTTGGTTGAAGCCCACACCAGTGTGAGGCAGGTCTTCTCCATAGAAGTGTATTTTCCTTCGTACTCGACCATCGTCCTACTAAGGTAGTAGATAACCTTGTACTCAGTTCCTCCTTTAAGTAGTTCTCTCTCTTACCGTCTTCTTCATATTGTCCCAGAATCACTCCCATTGCTTTGTCGTTCGCTGAGAGGTATAGGAATAGGAGTTTTTCGGGGATTGGTGACGATAGTATTGGCGGGTTAAGGAGGTACTTCTTGATATTATCGAAGGCTTGCTGGCACTGGTCATCCCATTTGTACTCAGTTCCTCCTTTAAGTAGTCTGTAGAAAGGATCACATCTTTTAAATGCTAGGAGATAAATCTCCTGATGAATAGCAATCTTCCAATTAGGCCTCATAATTCTTTTATATTATTGGGAGGTGGCATCTCAAGGATGGCTCTAACTTTAGCAGGGTTGACTTCAATCCCTTGCTTGCTGACTATAAAACTAAGTAATTTTCCATAAGTGACTCCGAAGACACATTTCTTTGGGTTTATTTTTAACTAATATTTCTTAGTTCTTTGTAGCACCAGTCAGAGTGCTTCAACATGTCCTACTCTCGTTTGAGACTTTACTAATATATCATCAACGTAGACTTCTACACATTTATGCATCAAGTCGTGAAAGATTGTCATCATGGCACGTTGATAGGTGGCTCCTGTATTCTTGAGCCCAAAAGGCATAACGACGTAACAGTAAGTCCCCCTTGGTGTGGTAAAAGAAGTCTTCTCTTGGTCGAACTCTGCTAGTTTGATCTGATTATATCCTGAGAAACCGTCCATAAAGGATAACATCTCATGTCTAGCGGTGTTGTCGACTAGAGTGTTAATGTGCGAAAGTGGAAAGTCGTCTTTTGGGCATGCTTGGTTAAGGTTTCAAAAATCAATGCAAACCCGTACTCTGCCATCTTTCTTGGCGACATGTACTATGTTAGTGACCCATTTGGGGTAGAGGACGACTCGGATAAGTTTAGCTTTGTGTAGTTTGTCAACTTCCTCTTTAACTTGAAGGGCTGTTTATGGGTGCATCCTACAGAGTTTATGCTTAATAGGCTTTGCATTGGGTTTCAAGATTAGAAGATGTTCTACTAAACTTGGGTCTAGACCAGGCATATCCTCATAGGACCATGCAAAAGTGTCAAGGTGCTCTTGTAGGACTTGGGCAATTTGTTGCCGTTCCTTGGAGTTGAGTGTTGTTGCCCACAGTGTGCTTGATTTATGTGTGTTTTGAAAACGAATTTATGAATACTAAATTACACAGGTTTTAGATTATGAGAAAGGCTTAAAGAGATATCAGCACAATGAGGGAGAGCATTAGCCTGCAAGATCAGGGCCAATTGTAGCAAGTTTTAAAAGTGAGTATGTTAAAGATCGTCCACAGAGAATTTGTCTAAAATATGAGATAAACCTCCAGATCTGTGCTACCAGATCTGGCTCTGTATCCTATCTAGAAAGCGGATAAGATGAGAGGTTTGAATTTTGTCACGTTTAACTACAAACAAATAAAGAAAAGACTTAAACTAGATGATCCAGATCCGAGTTGGGGGAGTGTTTAAAATAAAACAAATGGAGAAGTAATATCTTCCTTTAATTTAGCCTTTGAATTTTAATGGAGGAACTATAACCATGCTCTAGCTTTGTCCTTTAATGAAAAAGGAAAGAGCCTAAGCTTGGTTGCCTCTGGACCAAGTCCAGCTATATTAAACGTAGTACACAAAGCTAGAAATTCATCCACATGCTTGTAAGGGTCTTCCTTACTCAATCCATGGAAGGAAGGAAGCATTTGAATGGTGGACGACTTGATCTCATAATTTCCCTCCACAGTAGGAAATTGAATGCAGAAAGGAGAATTGTAGGCAACATGGGCAAAGTAATCCCTCAACAGTCTAGGTTCTTCACCCATAGTAGCAGAATTCTGTGTTGTGTGTCTGGTTCTTAGTAGTCTTTCAACTTCTAAATTTAAAGGGAGAATCTCAGGGCTGAGAGTCCTCCTACCAAACATACAACTCAGAAAAGATTTTGTTACAGCAAACCTTTCGAATTAAGTAGTTTCCTTTCTTTCACAAGGCTGTATCTGAAATCTGCACAGAGATAAATAACAGAACAATTTAATAAATGATAAATAAATGAAAATAAAACTTAGGTCTATCTATTTTAGAACAAATTCCCCGACAGCGGCGCCAAAAACTTGTTGTTGCCCACAGTGTGCTTGATTTATGTGTGTTTTGAAAACGAATTTATGAATACTAAATTACACAGGTTTTAGATTATGAGAAAGGCTTAAAGAGATATCAGCACAATGAGGGAGAGCATTAGCCTGCAAGATCAGGGCCAATTGTAGCAAGTTTTAAAAGTGAGTATGTTAAAGATCGTCCACAGAGAATTTGTCTAAAATATGAGATAAACCTCCAGATCTGTGCTACCAGATCTGGCTCTGTATCCTATCTAGAAAGCGGATAAGATGAGAGGTTTGAATTTTGTCACGTTTAACTACAAACAAATAAAGAAAAGACTTAAACTAGATGATCCAGATCCGAGTTGGGGGAGTGTTTAAAATAAAACAAATGGAGAAGTAATATCTTCCTTTAATTTAGCCTTTGAATTTTAATGGAGGAACTGCAACTAAACAGAGCTGATTCAATCTTCATCTGGCTACAAGCACAGATGTAAGAGAAATAAATCTGAATTCAGGAATGGGTTTAGACTTATGGCTATGGTCTATCCACTTAAATGGTCACAAACCATCCAATAGTTGTTGACCTATCCTTAATTCAGAACATGAAACATCACTACAAGTGTCGTAAGAAGCTAGGTTACCAACACTAATTCTTACAGGGGTACTGAATCAAGGGAAATTACATGCAAAGCAATGAATCTAAAGGAGTCTAATGTACTAAGGAGATCAATAAGAACCCTTGACATGAATCCAATGGAGAAAACATAGTTTACAGCAACCTTTTGAAATTCATTCTTACAATTACAGAGCACGGCTAGACAGCCCTCAGACTTGCAGTCTTGAATGCCAATCTCCTTGGAGTTACAAATAGCTCTCAGAAACTCTCAAGAGCACATACAAAAGAAGCTATTATAGGGGGTGCAGACAAGCTATCTGACCGGAAAGTGGGGGAGTAGAAATGAAACTCAAAATCTGGATGTCCCAATTGGGCAATTGCTTCTTCTATTTATAGCTTTCCCCCGGTCTTGCATAGGGCTGAATTGGCCAATCAGAGGCGTTCAGATCTGGATTACCCAATGGCAGTTGAGCACGGGGATCCAGATCTATTCTGGCCAATCAGAATTCTCTGATCTGGTTCAGCCAATCGGGTTGCAGAATGCCAATAGCTCTGTTCTTCAATTTGAAAGTTTGTTGAGGGTTCTAGAAGTTCCCGCCACATTCTTCTGTCCAAAGTGCTCACGTGGGCTGGAATATTCTTTTGTTTTATGCTTTGCAAACTCTCTGAAATGTTCCTGGGCTTTAACGTGCGTTGGGACGCATGCAACAGAGTACTAAAATGCCCTTTTAAAAGCTGTAATTCCCCAGAATGCCCTTTCGTAAAGTTTAAGGTCCTTTTCGCAAAGTGTTTTGGCTCCTGAAGCTCCTTTCGTGAAGTTTAAGTTCTGTTCGAATTGAGTTTTCTTCTTTTCGCAAAGTTCATTCTTCTATTCGAATAGTTCTGCTACTCTTCGAAAACCTTATTTGAGGTTTTATTCCTTCTTCGTAAAGTTCCAGGTTCTTTGCGAATACTGAAGATTCTTTGTGAATTGAGCTCTGTAGCGTATTCTTCTTTGCGAATTGTTCCCTTTTCTTCTTCAGGTCTTTGCTTCTCCTTTTCAGTCCTTTTAACCACTGCTGAGGCCATTTCTTTACTTCCTTTCTTTAGCTTGACATGAGTTGTCAGCTTTTTGGTCTTTTTAGGCTGCTTTTCTGATTTGGACCTGTCTTTTTGGTTAGCTGTAACATGAGCACTAAAACACTTATTTAATCTTCTCAAAGGTCTTTCAAGACTCATGTTTAGGGGTGAAAAATGGTGTTTTTCACTTCTTAACATTGAGCGTTGCACTAATTAAAAGATTCTTGGGTTTCTCTTCAGTGTCGAAATTAATTTCTTCTGTGGGTTCCGCGGCACCTTGGGTTTGCACATCAAAACGTTTGATAACCCGTTGGAAGTCCTGCACCTCCTCGGCAACTGGTGCTCCTTCTTCATCCTCCTCAGTAAGCTCATATATTGTGGAATTACTATGTTGGGAATTTGATTTTACGGAAGGTAACCCTTCATTGGTATAATTTATGACTGAGAGATCCTTGGTAAGGTGAAGGTCAAGGCTATTTATTCTTCTCTCAAAGTCGCGAAGTATCTCATCTGATATGATCACTGGCTTGTTGTTTAGCCTGAATACTTTGCGTCCTTGTGCGGGAGATGAGATAGAAGTCTTAGGAGAAAATTCTCCTTATTGGTCACAAAATTTATTCGAAATGACGGGTTTCCTTTCTTTTCTGGGGTTTTATGATTTTTTGGGATTTTATACTTATGAATTTTTAAGGTTTTCTATTTTTTTGATTTTTGATAATAAATATGGTACGGGGTCGGTCACCTCAGGGGACACCGGGAGAGTTGCTTCGTCTAATTGAGGGAGCGAGACGACTACTGGAGCCGTTCAGGCGATTCTTTGAGAAAAATGGAGTTGTTCTGATTTTAGCATTTTTTTTTTGGAGTTCTCATCTGATGAGATTTTTTGAATAAGCGATGCTGGTGACAGTGGCACTAACATTCCGATTTCCTCTATCACATTGATGGCTCGTCCACGAAGAAACTCTAGAGATTGTAGTCAATCGAACTATCATCCTCTAAGAAATAATATGGTTGTTCTTCCTGCCAAGGAGGATTTCTTAAGGGGTCCCCAGGGGCAGTGAGTTCTTTCCTTTGAACTTTATTGTATGCTAGGATGAGCACGCATGCTCGGCAGTGAGGCTGATAATGGTGAGAAAGGCAATGAGGCTGATAATGGTGAGAAATGCAGCGAGGCTGCCAAGGGCACTCCCATCCTTCTGAGTTAGAGTCGAGGCTGGCATCGAACTCATCTTCTTGATCTGACAGTGCTTGAAGTCCTAGGTAAGCCTGTTCTACTAACTCGAGTGCAGGGAGGTCTATTCAGTAGTTATCGTCATCACTCGGGGGAGGTTGCCACTCTTCCTCGGGAGATTTCTAGAATATTTGGAGTTATGGCACGTCTGGGGATGGAGAAGTATCTAGTTCAAGTTCCTCTTCATACTTTATGAGGGCGGCATGAGTGTTTTCCCCTGGGTCAACCAAATGACTGCTGGGATTTCCTGCTTCTTGTGTCGGTGGCTGAGTCGGTAGGTTATTACTCGCTTTTCTTGTCATGAGGTCAGAGTGATTTGATTCCTCTATTGCAAAATGTCAGATGGAACTAGCAAAGCATTCTAGCATACTGGTGCATGCCCTGCAATGGGGTTGGTATGGGTGGGCGATACAAGGGGAGTCCCACGGGCATTCCCATTCCCCAAGGCCAAGGCCGAGGCAGATGCTATAGGAATTAAATAGATTCGTTCGGGATGCATTTCGTCCTTGGCATCACCATTACAGCACCACCACCTCCATTACCATGCCACCATGACCACCCAAGGCAGCCCATTAAACCCCTTGCGTCCCTCTCAACCTTCACAGCCACCTCCCACTCACTATAACCACCATCATCTCCCACCTCTACGTCAACCACCTCAAATCAACGAAAGCCCACCATCTCTATCATGCCCTTCCATGCTGCCCCACGACCGCCTCCACCATTTCAACACCACCCCATCCATGCCACCTTGCAACACCACTCACCATTGCTGCCCAGAAGCACTACCCCAACAACCCCATCAACGACCCAACTCGCCCCCTCCTACATCTCTCAAAAAGAGAGGATTTTATTAAGGCAGCCTAGTCTGACTTCTCTCCGATTCTCTCCCTCTCTCTCTCTCTCCTCCAATACTGCTCATGACCATCACCTTCAAGCCATTGCCTATCAGCCACACACAGTAAACTTACCATATCAGCTCTTGTATCAGGCATACACAATATACTTACTATATTATTCTTTGTATATATATATACCAAAACCCTAAGAAAAAAAAGAAAGGGGATTTCATTCATTTCTAGCTCTTGCAAAGTTTATATGGTATCAGAGTCGTAAGGGTAAGAGCCCCCTTCGATCCAATCGCCGCCGGTTCCCATGGCTGCCTCTACCCTACCACTTGGTCTTGTCTTCTTCATCTCCAATGTGACCTCTCTCGTCACGTTACGTCTCAACAATCAGAACTTCATCATGTGGAAGATGTAGGTGAAGAATGCCCTAAAAGCTAATCTGCTACTAGGGTATGTTGACAAATCCATACCATGTCCCTCACCCACCATTCCAGCGTCTGATGGTGAAGGCAGTGTCGACGGTGACGACACCATCAATCCAGAGCACAATGCCTGGTTGTTGATCAACAACCACCTTGTCAGTGGCCTGTTATCTATAATTTCTCCATCTGTTCTCTCATATGTTCTTCACTATGAATATGCCCATGAGATCTGAAGCCTACTCACCACCAAATTCACTTCTCTCTCCCGATCCCATATCCACGAGCTGAAGACCAAACTTCTCAGCATCAAGAAAGGATCATCCCCAATGGAGAAATATCTCAAGGAGATCAAATCTTTTGACGACAACCTTGCTGCGGCCAATGCCATCATCGATGATGAAGATCTCGTATTGTACACACTTCAAGGCCTCCCCTTGTGAATACAATATGGTCAAAACCACCGTCCGGACACGCCCAAAGCCGGTCACCCTCAACGAACTCAATGCTCTTCTCAGCTCTGAAGAAATCAATGTTGTCTCTCATGGTGGTGGTCGTGGTAGGTCACCCACGACTCATTTTGTTCCTCAAACACCCACCCCACCACCATACTACTATCGTAGTACCTCAACCGTGGCCATGGCCCCTCCCAAGTGGCCGTCTCTACTGCCAATATTGTGGCAGGTGCAGTCACCCATCCAATGAATGCTGATATCGCCCAGAAACTCTCTATCAAGGTCAGGCACAACATACTCCCCCGCCTCAAGCGCTTCTTGCCAAAACACCATCTCTTTTGTATTCGAACTGGTATGTGGACTCTAGTGCATCGAACCATCTCACTACTGATTTGGGAAATCTCTCTCTCCACAACCAATATCAAGGTCAGGGCCATGTCACCGTAGGTGATGGAAGCCAACTTCCCATCTCACACATTGGCACAGGTCATATTGTTACTCCTCTAAAAATCTTTTCCTTTCAAAATCTCCTTCATGTTCCTACCATTTCTACTAATCTTATCTCTGTCCAACAATTTGCTAATGATAATCAATGTGTCCTGTTATTTGATTTGGATGGGTTTATCTTCCAGGACAAGCACACGAAGAAAGTTTTGTTCAAGGGCCACAGTAAGAATGGACTCTACTTCTTCGATTCCTCTCCACCGCCATCCGATTGTTCCTCCCCAACAACTCTCATCAGCACATCTCGCACATCTTGGTTACCCGCTTCTGTCTAGCATCACCGACTTGCACATCCATCCCTTAATTTTTTTAATCTTTTACTTCGTAAGTATCATGTCCCCTCGTGTAGTTATTTTAATGTGTCTTGTGATGGTTGTAATGTGGCCAAGAGTCATCGGTTACCATTTAGTGTCTCTACTACTATTGTAAATCAGCCGCTTGAATTAATACACTCTGATGTATGGGGTCCGTCCCCAATATCATCTTTTCGCGGCTTCCGTTACTATGTCTCATTTATTGACGATTATTTATGTTTTTGCTGGTTATATCCCTTCCGTGCCAAATCTGATGTGTTTTCCACCATTGTTAAATTTAAAATCATGGTTGAGAAACAACTCTCTCGTAAAATCAAGATACTTAGAACATATGGTGGAGGTGAATTTGTAAATCACGCCATAGCAAAATTTCTTGCCCAACATGGGATCGTACATCAACGATCTTGTCCACACACCCCTGAACAAAACGGGGTGGCCGGGCACAAGCTTCGCCATCTGATTGAAACGACCGTCAGTCTTCTACATCACACCGACATGCCATCATCTTACTGGCTGGATGCCCTTTGCATGGCGGTCTACACTATAAATCGTTTACCCAGCTCCTCCATCAACCACAACACCCCATATGAGCTTTTTTTTAATTCCCCACCAAATTTCATGTTGCTTTGCTCATTTGGTTGTTGGTGCTACCCCTGGCTCCGTCCATATGCTATAAATAAATTATCCCCACGGTCAACTCCTTGCATTTTTTTGGGCTATTGCTCACAATCCAAAGGCTATAGGTGCATGGATCTCACCACAGGCCGCGTGCACACCTCCCATCACATGCGCTTCATTGAGGAGGAATTTCCCTTTAAATCTGAGCCAACATCTTCTACAACCTCTCCCACCACACCCGGACACTCCCTGTTGTCCCTTTTACCAGATGACTCCATTCCCATCCAAGAGAAACCACCCACATCTTATACCCATCACCCACTACAACACCATCTACAGAACACTTGGCCTCTTCATCAACTCCCTGCTCACCATTTACCAACCTACCTAACCCCTCTTCACCTATATCCCCCAGCCCACCCGAATCTACTAATGTGCCACTACCTTCACTCTCTCCTCGCTCTCCTCCCCACTTATCACAGCCCATTCATCACATGACCACCCGCTCCAAAGCCGGTATTATAAAACCCAATCCCAAATATACCCTCATCTCCAACATATCTGTTGACTCTCCCCATGTTGAACCCACATCCTTCACTCAAGCATCCAAACTTCCTCAATGGAGAGCAGCCATGTCAGATGAGTTTTATGCCCTAACCACTCAAGGCACCTGGACCCTTGTTCCTCTCCCAAGGAACCGCAAAATAATCAGGTGTAAATGGATATTTCGAATAAAATGCAATGCTGCAAGATCGCTCGCTTCAAGGCTCGCCTTGTTGCAAAGGGGTTCCATTAGGAACAAGGTCTCGATTTCCACGAAACCTTTAATCCCGTTGCCAAGTAGCCAACGATCCGCATTATGCTATCACTCGCACTCCATTACAACTGGGAAATTCGGTAGCTCGACATTGCGAACACCTTTCTACATGGCTTACTTGAGGAGGATGTATTCATGTAGCAGCCACAAGGATTCACTGATCCCAACTATCCCACTCACGTTTGCAAACTTCGGAAGGCTCTTTACGGCCTCAAACAGACCCCGAGGGCTTGGTATTCAATGTTCTCCAAATTTTTGATGCACCATGGATTTCACAATTGTGCAGCCGATACATCCCTGTTTATTCAACATGTGAATGGTGACATTCTCATCGTCTTAGCCTACGTCGATGACATTCTTGTCATAGGCAATAATTGTCGCTTAGTCTACGTCGATGACATTCTTGTCACAGGCAATAATTGTCGTCGCATCAACACTCTTCTATCTCAACTCACTCAAGCATTCTCTCTCAAAGATCTTGGCTCCCTAAGATTCTTCTTGGGCATCGAAGTGAGGTGCACATCAAATTCAATGCATCTCACCCGATCCCGGTATGCTCTTGACATCCTCAAACGTGCCTCAATGCTGGACTGTAAACCTTACTCCTCCCCTGCTACTACCAAATCTCTCACCACCAAAGAAGATCACAATTTCTTTACAAATCCCTCTCTATACTGTAGTGTGGTAGGTGTCCTTCAATACCTCACTAAAACTTGTCCAAACCTCTCATTTGCTGTCATCCATGTCTGTCAACATATGCACCAACCACTCAACTACCACTATACAGCCGTCAAGCGGATACTCCGTTATCTTAAAGGAACCCTCCATCACGACATCACACTCACCCGTGGCATGTTTGATCTTCAAGCCTTCTTCGATGCCGATTGGGTAGACGATAAAAGTGATCGCCGCTCGACTACCGGTTACTGTGTTTTCCTCGGTCCCAATCTAATATCGTGGTGTGCCAAGAAGCAACCGACAGTCGCTCGGTTGTCAACTGAAGCGGAATATCGCTCTCTTGCCCACACTGTAGCCGAGCTTACTTGGGTTCAAATGCTTCTCGCTGAATTACGCATCCGCTACGAACTTCCACCCATACATGGTGCAATAACATCTTTGCCATCTAGCTCGCATCCAATCCCGTGTTTCATGTGCGCACAAAACACATTGAAGTTGACTACCATTTCGTCCGGGAGAAGGTTGTTAAGAAGCAATTTGAAGTTCGTTATATCTCCACGGTGAATCAAGTCGCGGACATATTCACTGAACCACGCTCATCCCACCGGTTCAAGTACCTACAAGCCAAGTTGCGCGTCAATGAACTCCCCATCAACTTGAGGGGTCTATCAGCCACACACAATAAACTTACCATATCAGCTCTTGTATCAGACATACAGAGTATACTTACTATATTATTCTTTGTATATATATATCACCAAAACCCTAAGAAAAAGTAGAAAGGGGATTTCATTCGTTTCTAGCTGTTGCAAAGTTTATATTGCCATCATCACCACCCCAATCACACATTCCTCAGCCAGCTCCTTCATCACAGAAGCCACACTCCACAAGAAGAAGAAGAAGAAGAAGAAGAAGAAGAAGAAGAAGAAGACTTCTGAAGGGCTGCTCGGTTGGAGCGAGCAGCTGCGACCCAAATCCCGTACCGCCTACCTATCTCTACCCCTCACTCTTCTCTCTCTTTCTACAGACCACTACGCCCCATGGCCACCCCCAGCGCCTCCACCATCCCCACTATCACCACTCCATGAGTGTCCATCCGAATAACCCCAACCTCCAACTATCTCTCTCCTCTCTTTTTCTTTCTTTCTCAATGGCTCTCGTGCTGCCTAGTGGTGCTCGATACCTCCCTAGCCCCCACCTCCCTCCCTCACATTATTGTCTATTCTCTGTTCTGAAACCAAGAAACCCAAATTTCATTCACTTATATTGAGAGTTAGAGACCTCTTATGTCCTTATATTCTATGTGAGTCAGGTGTTCTCAGATGTGTATTTTGTTAGTTATTATCTTAAAGGATTATGTGCTAATTGACTATTTATGCTAATTATTTTTTTCATCATATTTTTTTTTAATCAATAAATTGAAATTTCATTTAGAAACAAACAAAATTACAACGAAGATCAAAGCCGAGTGAGTTGCTTCGCCAAAAGAGAAACCAAAGACTAAAAAAAAGAAAAAAAGAAAGAAAAATGCAAAAAACTAGGGGGGGACAAAAAAGACAGCACACGACCCCCCTCCCCTCCATCAAGAAGACATTGCTGGATTATGGACAAACAACCACATTGAAGACAGATTAGCAACTTCATCGATAAGGGACGCTGAAGACTTGATCTTTCCTTTGAAATTTCTATTGTTTCGCTCCTTCCAAATGACGGAAAAAATGGCTAGAGGCAAGGAACTGTTTCTAGGGTTGGACTTCCTAATGTGGATGCTGCAATGTTCTTGAAGAAGGTCAACACAGGAGGACGGAAGGCAACCAATTAAACACCAGTGGGCTCGGAAATGGTTCCAAACGAGGGAAAGCAATCTGGCAAAGAATAAGAGTGTGGCTGGCTGTTTCAGCTTTGAGTCGACACATGATGCACTGATTGGGGAGTTGGAAACCTCTTTGGACAAGGGAATCAGCTGTCTTAATCCTGTCAAGAGCGGCAAACCACACCAAGAGAATGGCTTTGGGAGGGCTTTAATTTTCTAGACATTTGAACAAGAAGTGCGAACGATGGGTCTTCTCCAAAGCGTATTGCAGGCCGACTTGACTGAGAAAATGCCCTTTTGGCTTGACCAGATAAGAACATCATCGTCATCTTGAAATGGCAGAGGAAGCCTGAGATCCTCCATAAGGTTTACAAGATCGGTGAGCTCTTGATCTCTCAAGTTCCTTCTAAGACTAAGATCCCAACCCCTGTCAATGGCGCAATCAGCAACACAAGATTTTTTATGTCTGCTAAGCACATAAATCGCCGGAAATAACGACTTAAGGAAGTGGTGAGCCACGCATTTGTCTTCCCAAAAACTCATGCTTTTACCATTTGATAGTTTGAACAAAGTGCCCCTAGAAAAATCAGGAAAGACAGTAAGGAGGCCTTTCCACCATCCCAATCCCCTGTAGTGACTCTTGAGGTTTGGATCCCATCCATTTCGGCCATTTTTGTATTTTCCATTTATAATTTGAGACCATATAGATCCCCTATCAGTTCCCATCTTCCAAAACCATTTGGAAAGAAGAGTGGCATTCATCTGCGATAAGTTGCGAATGTCAAGGCCCACTTTCGATTTTGGCAAGCGAATACAACCTCGACTGATCATAAGAAGTTTTTTCCGCTCGTGACCTCCCGACCACAGGAAATTAAAGATAATTTTGTTTAGGGACGTAATGACATTGGTCGGACATTTGAACATAGAAAAGATGTAAACAAACATAGCGGTAAGAGTACTTTTGATCAACATAAGACGGCCGACCATTGATAAAAATTTCCCTTTCCACACAGATAGCCTTTTCTCCATTTTTTCTAATAGAGAATCCCACACGGGCCTCCATGGCATACCCAGGCAGAGAGGAGGGCCCTGTAGGTGGCGGGATACTACCAGCCTCACAATCCAAAATAACTAGTGAAGGCCTTCAAAGCGTTGGATTCTCATAAGATTAGATTTTGAGAGATTTATTTTCTGGCTGGTACACATTTCGTAGGCCTTTAAAATCCATCGAATATGAAGAAGGTTGTCATTGACTGCATCACAGAAGATGACGGTGTCATCGGTGAATTGAAGGTGCGTGATTGGCTTGCAATTATTTGCCACTGTGAAACTAGAAATATAATTATCGTTGGCCCCTCTATCAATGAGCTTCCTATGACATTCCGCGACCAGATTGAAGAGGAAAGGGGATAGGGGGTCTCCTTGTCTAATGCCCCTAGAACCAGGAAAAAAACCATGAGCGAAACCATTGATGAGAACAGATAATTTTGGGTGGTTGGTGCAAAATTTCATCCACTTTCTCCAGCAGCTGCCGAAGCCTACTTTCTGTAAGATTCCATCTAAGAACGACCAATGAACCTTGTTGTGTGACCATGGATCCTCGTGAACCCGTAGCGGCGATGCGCCCGCTATGAATGAAAATGTAGAGTCGCCACCCGGAGCTTTTGGTGACCCGGGAAACCTTCAAATCGATATTTTGAGCACCGAAATGCTAAATATGACTCTGATTTATCGGTCTTTGCCAAAGGCTCTAGGGTAGGGGCTTCGGTTATCGATCGGGAAGGGTTTAGGCACCCGATCAACCCGCACGTAGCGGTCTCTATCTATGGCCAAAAATAAAAATAAAAGGGGCGGAATTTCCCCTTGCTCGAAGGCAATACGGTCCTATCAAGCTTTGAGCCAAACCGAAATTTCGGCGGCGTAACGGCTTGAATCCTTGGACGGGGGAAACACTAAGAAGGTAGAGGAAGAGAGGGGTGAGCCGGAGCTCACAGGCCCTTGTTGCACCGTGGAAGTTCTTCGCTTTGGCGTGCCTCCGATGGCTTAAATGGAGTGAAAATGGGTTCTAATGCTAGGATTTAATAAAATAGGAAGTGTAGGGTGAGGCCAAAGGCTAGACTTTAGCTAAAGGGAGTGATCTAATGGTGGAAATGGATTGAAAAAGATGAACTAAGCTTGCTGGAATTCTGGAAAATAAGTGGCATTTTCTCTCACTAGGGTTCTCTCTCTTAAGCTCTCTAATCTTTCAACCAAATTTTTAACCCTTTGGGAAAAGGGGGGCCTCTCTATTTATAGAGAAGAGGTGTTAGGGGCTTACTTAAGAGCTAATTGGTTTAGTAATTAGGTAATCCCCTATCTAAGGTTTTCTAGGTTTTCAAGGTCCTAGGGTTTTGGGAAACTGATTTTAATGGCAGATGATGGGGTAAGACCATGGGTGACTTAAGGGTTGCCAATAAGCTCAAAGGGGGTGCAACCAACCTCAAGACACCTATCTCAACCAAGGGGAGGGTCAAAGGGTCAAACCAGATGAAGAAAATTCGAGCAACTGATGACAGTTACTGTAACTAAGCTGGGCATATATATTATATACGCCCAATTTATGCACAGTGATTTCCACGAAAACAGGGGAGCTTTGGGAATAATATATTATATATGCCCACCTATATTGGACGTATATATTATATATGCCCGGCAAAATTTGGCCCAAAAATATCAGGCGTATATAATATATATGCCTGACCAATCTGGGGCCAAATTGGCTGGGAGTATGTAATACATACGCCTGAGCAAAAGTTATCATTTTATATGAAACTTCAAACGGCCATAACTTTTGAATCGTAGCTCCAAATTGGGTGATCTTTGGCTTGTTGGAAAGCTGGAGAAGTCCTCTTTCCAATGATATATTTCTCATCCTTGGTAGTGCTCTATGTGAAATTCTATAGCTCTCATTCCATCAATTGCTTAGAAGGGTTTAAGTTAGGTCTAGGAAGGGATTCTAGGGTTTAGGGGTGATCTCTAAGGGTTAGGGAATAGTTCTAAAGGGTTCAGGGTGATTCCTAAAGGTCTGGGTGGATTCCTAAGGGTTCAGGGGTGCCATCGGAAGCACAGGAGTATATCTCTCTCGGAGTACAGATTGATCGGGCCTTGGGCCGAATTTGGGTGTCCACTTATCGAAAGCCTTCTTCATATCAAGCTTTAGGATGATTCCAAAGACAAATCTGTATGAAAATCTGTATGAAATCAAGTCCTATCTCCCTCTTTCGGCTCGGTGTTTGTAGCCACATCATAGGAGCCCAATACCTTGAAGGGATAACGCATGCCTCCTGGTTCAGCAGAGCGCTTGTCGAAGAGATTGCGGAAGTCATTTTGGGTGCCAGTGAAGACCAAGCCATACCATTGGCAGATTTTTCCTTGGTCCTCTAACAGGGTGTTGAGATCATCCTCAGATTCAGTAGCTCGAGATGAAGAGACGGTGATTTTGGGCGAGAGGTGGTCAGTTTGATAGGGTTCTGGATTATTGAATCTGGTCTCAAGTGGTCCGCTGCCAATAGAGTTGTTGGAAGAGGGGGTTTGGTGAAGATAATGAGAAAAAAATTGGGAAGTGGTAGGTTATGAGAAGCTGCTAGCCTCCTTTGTGGCCGTTGGATTGAGGAGAGCAACGGATGGACTATCCGCCTCTAGATTGCTTGCCACGTGTTTCTTGGGAAGAGGGTTTTTATGGATGAGCGACACGTTAGCTCTCGGATTTGAAAGTTCAACAATTTCGCTCCATGAGCGAGGCTGATGAGAGTGCCGGCTGGTGCGCCATGTCTGCTTATTATAGGGGACAGAAGGGCTGTGGATAGGACTCTCAATGGGTTGAGCCAGCCCGGATTTGGGCCCGCACCTGGCCCGAAAAAAAGTGATATTTTCTATCAAGCTAACCCGGCCTGATATCGGGACCGGGCTAAGCATGTTACAACCCGGATCAATCCGAGCCGGGCTTGGGTTAAGTGTTGCAACATCCGGCCCACACCTGGCTCGAATATTATATATATATATATATACTTAGCTTTTTAAAGTTATAATTTTTTTTTATATAGTTAAATATGATTAAGTTAATTTAAAAAAAAATAAAAATTATATTTTCACTCCACTTATTATTTTCTTTTTCATTGATTTGAGGCAATGATAATGAATGCTTGTGCATATATTTTTTGGTTGGACAAATTGGATGGCTTAATTTATTTTCAAGCAACCGTTGCATAGCTTTTTAGCTACACAACTTGGATGGCTTGTTGATTTTCAAACAACCATTGTCCGTTATAACCATTGTGCAACAAACTAAAATAAAATATTTGAATAAAAGCATGTACCTGAGCCTCTATAATGGTAATATAATTATTTAATTAAAATTTTAACCTTCAAACTTTTATTAGAAAAAAACAGCCCAACCCAATTTTATTAGAAAAAATAGCCCCAAAAAACTGTCCTAAAAAAATAGCCCAACCAAATTTTATTAAAAAAACAGTCGAAAAAAAGCCCGAAAAAATACCCAAACCCGGCCCGGCCCAGTAGGGGCCGGGCTTGGGCTGAGTACATCGTAGCCCGGGTTAAGGCCGGGCTGAAAAAATTGGGAACCTAGCCCAGGTAGTTTAGGGCCGGATTGAACCCTAGCCCGACCCTGATTCGGCCCATCGAGAGCCCTAGCTGTGGATCATGACTTGCTTCAATTGTCTCGTAGTATTACCGTCCGAATTTGAGAAAGTTTGGAATCCGGAAAATGAGGATCAGGGACGATTTTGAAATTAAAATGTCACTGTCATCTCTTGTGAGCTGCTTATCCTGCGGGAAAAACTTACCGTCGTTGTCATCGTAACGAGAGTCCTCGCTCATTGCATCATGCTGGAAATCCCAAGATCCCACATTAGACATTCTTTTACTGAAATCATGAGGAGATGCGTCAACGATGTTGTCGTTCAAGGGATCTCTATTAAAACTAGATGAGCATGGAAAAATCTTTGATTGTTCTTCATTTGGTACCGACGAGAAGGCGTTGGGAGGTTCTTCCTCCGATTCTACTTCAATGGTGATCGGGTAATTTAGGCTTCCCGAAGAGATCCATAGGAGGCGGGGAATCTCAACCCATGAGGTACAAGATATCTAAATGCGGGCATGCGAAAGGTCAGAGAAGTCAAGAGTTCTCTGGTCCACTTCCTCCAGATTGCCCCATCGTTTTACAATCTCCAAGAAGACTGTTTCAAGCCAAAGGTGTAGCAGTAAACCCCTGAGTCTTAGCCAGATGACGTTGCCTAAAGCGCAATCATCTGTTGCTTCTTGTTGGCATCGCCATCCATCTCTGTAATCTTTAAGCACATGAAGTTTGTCGTTGACATTGGAGAATTCGAGAAGAACAGAGGACGAGTTGGTCCGTTTAACCGTGAGATTAGATATGTCCCAATCAATTTTGGCCGAGGCCAACAAGAAATCCAGAGGTGGTAGAGGGTTTGCAATGGTGGCTATGACACAGAAATTTGCCAACCAAGAAGCCCAACCCTCGATGGTGGTAGGTTCTAGGGTTAGGATGTGCGAGGGAGGGAGGCTTAGTGAAGTGCTCGATGACCTACCTCTATTTGGTTGTAAGGGTGGAGAAGCGTGTTTAAATTTGCATCCCCAGATGGTCCAACCCTCAGAATGTATGTTGCTTGAGAAGGAGAAAGCTTTGTCTCTGATGGCTATTTTTTCTCGGGCCAGACGATTCCTGTGCTTCGGGGAGCTTTACGCTTGCTGTTGAAGCAACACTGCCTATGAGAGAAATTCCAGAAGCTGCATCTAGAACAACTCCAATCATCAAGTTTTTTCCATCTCGGTTGACTGGGAGATCTCCTTCCATAGCTTTTCCAGGCTAAGGTAGAACGCTCTTTCTCTTCATCTGCCATTTCTCAGCTCCTGCCATTTTGGCCATACTTTCCTCCATCTACCGTTTTGCAGGTGAGAAAACTTGTTCGTGTACAAGTGATGATCGGTATCGCTCAACTTCGCGTGGTGGCGCCATGGTGTTGGGTGTTTCAGGTACAAATCTTCATTGGATGGTGTGAATGGCATGTTGGAGCAATAAAATCTTGGGCAAATTTAACCTTCAATCAAGAATTTAGGCGTACCTTATTTGAGAGAATATTCGCCAATAAAGTTAGAGAAGCCGCCTCCATGGAATTCCTTGAGGACAATTCTACCTCGCTTCTATCTCCCTCTAAGTGATGAGCACGATTGCATTGAGTGGAGATGAAGAGAGGACGTTGTCCTCTTTTATAGCATGCCCTTGAATCCTAATCCATTAAGGATTCAAGGGAGAGGTGTATCACAAGTAAATAGGGATTGACTTACCACAAACCAATCATAGTTGAAACCAACTTCTTAAGTTGCGTAGAGTGGAATAAGGAAATCTCAAAGTCTTTAGTCAATCATGTTTTAATTAAAATAGGAAAAGGATAACGTTATTGTGTGGGTCACAAATACCCAACAATCTCCCACTTGAACCACACAATAACTTCAATAATAAGATATATATATATTTTTTGATAAAACAAAAGAAAACAAAAGAAACGTCATGATTGACTTAGTTCAAAATCAGATGGACATCCTTTAAAGTTTTGTAAAAAACATTGACTTCCAAGATTTCGATGTAACAGACATTCTCCCAAGTTCAATAACAATCTTAATGTCGGACCATGAATGCCAATAATGTATCATTTCTTCAAATCTCATTATGACAGTTTCATGGTCAAGACACTAATATCATCAATAAACTAGAGAGCTCATTGTGGTTTTAGTGATACCAGGAAATATACACTTTAATGCAACTTCTTGTATATATCCCCTCATTCGTCCTGCTTCATACCCTAAGGTAAGTTATCCTGATATATTACGGCATACGCCATGTGAAAATCATCACCCACCTATCAGGACAAAAGTTATACAATCGTGTTGCCTAATCACGATAGCTCAAGCAACCTTATTTGAGCACTTATGCTCCCAGGAAATAACATTACATATGCACAAATCATGATAATAATGATAATGGTACCAAATTAAAGCATCAATAAAATGAAGCATAATATATGCAATAAAGATATCATAAAATAAGATAAAACATTGTGGAAACAAAAGCTCCCACTCAAATAAAGTCCTTAAAAGACTAATATTCTCAATCTGGTCACCTCAAGTTAAATAAATATACTGATCATTAGTGAATTTGACATTGTTCGTTATTCTTAACTCCCACTAAATGTCTCATTTTCAAGAAACTATAAATAATTCTAATAAGTCTAACATTAATAATAAAATTTGTCCTCAATAAATAAAATTTGTTCAAAATTCCTCCTCAATGTCAAAGAATAACTTTTATTCAACCTGGGGCTCTTCATGCTGATTAGCCCTTCCTTGCTGCTTCTGCTGATTAGTCCCTCGTTACGGTTTCTTCATAATATTTTTCCATAAGTAACAATTTTTTTTATATGACCTTTTTTTTTACAGAAGTGGCAACCATCATCATTGTCAGTCTTTACAACATCAGATTGGAGTCTTCATTTGTTCTCTTACCATTATGGTAGTTATGCTTCTGACCTTTTTTTTTTAAATTCTTCTTATGAGCTGGTTTGTAAGCCGGATTGTAGCCAAAATTAACAGACTCTACTTGGTTTCCTCGAAGCCTCTCTTCTTCAATCACACACATTGAGATCAATTGATTTAAATCTCATTTATCCTTTTGAGCGTTGTAATTCACTTTAAAGGTATCAAATTGTTTAGGAAGAAAAGCAACAGCTAGATGCACTACGGCATCTTCTTCGATTGTAATTCCTTGTTCTTTAAGTTTCATAGCCAACATGGATATTTTAAGAATAAATTCTCGCACACTCCCTTTTCCATCATATCACATATTGACCAATTGCACTAAATAGCCGTATTGTAAGGACTTTACTGTTCCAACGAACTGGTCTTAGATGATTTTCAACAAAATTTTTGGGCTGTTTCGGTAGTTTTAATACCACCTCTAATGGGTTCAGTAATTGAAGCGCGTATGATCATCATCGTCATACGATTTGCCTTATCCCAACAAGCATATTGGGCCTTTTGGATTTCAGTGGCGTTGGACGCTAAAGTTGGCTTGTCCTCCGAGAGAACAAAGTCATAGTCCATATATCTAAGGGTCAAATCAAGACCCATTCGCCAGGTGTTATAATTGGTGCCATGAAGTTTTTCAATACTAGTCATCTGTTGGTGTAAAATTGATCCGTCCATAGCTGATATAAAAAGGAATAACTATCAGCACATTGTTCAATTCAAACTTTATAAAATAAAAATTCATACCCGGGGTCAAGGTTGAATTAATCAGAGTGTAAACAAGCATATGCAAAGGAACATTCACTCTGAGGGATAGACTTCACTCATTGTCTCAGCATCACCTTTGGGCAGAAGCTTTGACTTATCGTAGGTCTCCCTAAGTTGTGTTTAGGAAACACACATAGACCTAGTCAGATGTATTTTCAGTTTGATTGAAACTATCCATCAGCTTAGATCTCGTTGAGTAGACTAAAATTGATAGGTCATATGTGAAAATCGGAGCTATATATCTCTAGATACTGAGTTTAAAAGATTAGGCCCGAATTGTTCTCAATGTGGTGGTGAAAACATATTTATAGAACTAAAATGATATTTGCAGTCGTCAGAAATAGAATAAAAATTGAAGAAATATCTATTATGGTACTTTAGATCTACATGGGATTGCCACCCATATATTATATAATATAAGCCACCCATATATAATATATTATATTATATATTATATAATCACTGTTGTTACTGTTTCTATTGACAGCAGTGATATATTATATTATATATTCCTGTTGCAACTATCAGATTATATATATATATATATATATATATATATATAAGCCACCCATATCACCACTTTAAAGCTTCCCACATGGGTACCAAGCAAACGTAGCTCAGGTATGCAGGGGATACGCGTCTAGAGATGACGGTAAGCTGCATTCTTAACGGGATAAGCGCCAGAAAATGGACGGTCCAATGCGCCGGCCAACAGATCCCGACGCCAGGAATCGACCAGTAGAGGTCCGGTGGCCGTCCGGTGAGCCTAAAAAGCATACCGGCGACGGTAAGGTGAGAAAACCTTACCGTCATCTTCTCCACGTCTGCTTCTCTTTTATTTTTATTTTTAATTTTATTTTATTATTATTATTATTATTATTGTTGTATCGGCCGATTCTATCTGGATCGGCCGATTCTGTATATGCAACCGGCGGCCGGAAATCACCCACCAAAGCCGTCGGCGAACTTCCGAGTCGTGAAAACAGCAAGGTATCAATATCCCCCGATGCTGATCCGGATCGGCCGATTCTGTATATGCAACCGGCGGCCGGAAATCACCCACCAAAGCCGTCGGCGAACTTCCGAGTCGTGAAAACAGCCATTTTTTTTTTTTTTTTCTAGAGTTGCAGGCAGCAACAGTGCCCCAAAAGGGCTTAGATCTGTCCCATCACCGGTCACCGGACCCGACCGTCCAGTGTGCAGTCCGGTCGGCCCAGGCGCAGGGCATCGGCTGGTGGCCGGAAAGTGCCGAACGGCGTCGAACCGTCGCCAACAATTTATAAGTTTTTTTTTTTTGATTGAAAATAAATAAGCCTTAAACCGGGCTCTGATACTAATTGTTGGAGCAATAAAATCTTAGGCAAATTTAACCTTCAATCAAGAATTTAGGCGTACCTTATTTGAGAGAATATTCGCCAATAAAGTTAGAGAAGCCGCCTCCGTGGAATTCCTTGAGGACAATTCTAACTCGCTTCTATCTCCCTCTAAGTGATGGGCACGATTGCATTGAGTGGAGATGAAGAGGGGACGTTGTCCTCTTTTATAGCATGCCCTTGAATCCTAACTCATCAAGGATTCAAGGGAGAGGTGTATCACAAGTAGATAGGGATTGACTTACCACAAACCAATCATAGTTGAAACCAACTTCTTAAGTTGCGTGGAGTGGAATAAGGATCTCAAAATCTTTAGTCAATCATGTTTTAATTAAGATAGGAAAAGGATAACGTTATTGTGTGGGTCACAAATACCCAACATGGCAGGCCCAGCTTCTTGTCTTCTCCAGTTCTCCATGTATCTCTAAGTTGAGACATCATCTTTGTGAGGCATTTCGTCAAACACCTTGTGAGCACAAGAGCTCAGTTTGTGGATATTGAGATTCAATTCATATTGAGGTCCATTGAAGGATGAAATATTGGTCAAGAGGCTGTTTGTTGGTCTACTGTTTGAGGTTTTATATTGAGGTAATTTTCTAGCCTTTTTTTTTGTCATCATATAGAGAAGAATATCCGATTTGTTATAACCATATCATTAATACTTTTTTTTTGTTGGTTAAGCTGGGCTTGAACCTGTGACCTTGAGATTGCAATATTGTCAACCTTCTATTGTGCTACAGCCCCAAGCCCAATTCTTATTATTTTTACTATATTATTACTATTATAGTTATTAATAGATATTATGTATATTAATCTTATAATTTATTATCGCTACTACTATGGTTTCGATTAGGATCTAATCTTTATTAATATTATTGTTATTTTCCTATCACTACCATTATTGCAAAGTATTATTAGAATGTCGATAGAACAATAACACCTTTTTTTATCATTATTCTTCTTTCATAAACGAATTGTTATTTATTTATTATATTAAATATTCTACATTTCTGCTCATTATTAGGGTATTTTGCTATTACCATTGTTCAAATTGCGTTAGTTATTACTATTGTTATTTCGCTACTAATACTATTAATAATAATATTTTGATTGCTATTATTATTATTATTATTATTATTATTATTATTATTATTATTATTGTATTCTTCTTATTGTGATATTATTGTTCCCTTTCTCGTTCTTGTCTTATTCGTACCTCATACTATTATTATCATTATTATTTTAATATTTTTTAGTTAATTATTAGTATTTTACTAAGATTAATACTATTATTATTTTATTTTTTTTTATCGGTAATGGAAGAGTATATTAGAAACCAGCAAGGCGCTGAAACGCATGCATCGACAAAAAAGACGAAGAAAAAAAAGAAAACACACAAAAAAATAGCAAGCATACAAAGAGATCCAACCCCTCCACAGCCCACAAAGACAGGGATAAAAACAGCAGCTCTAGCCCGGATCCCAGGGCGTAGACAGCTCCTCATTGGGGACCGCACAACAAGAAGCCCACCCCAATATACAGTCCCTAATATCCTTGATGATCATACCCATCGGACGCGATTTGTTAGTGAAGGTTCTCTCGTTCCTTGCAAGCCATAAGTGCCAACATACCGCAAAAAAGCCACCTTCCAATAGACCTGAACCTGAGCCTCCAAGCAGAACGAAAACCAGGTCAAGAGATGTTGGTAAAAAGTTTGAGGAGTAACCCAGCTGAGGCCGAAGAACCCAAGAATCGCTCCTCAAACCTTATAGGCCAGCTGACAATGGAGGAACAGGTGCACAATCGACTCTTCATCTTGGTGACACATAACACATAAATTGTCCAACTCCATTCCCCAACAGATGAGCTGATCAACCGTAGGGACTTCCTCCTTGACCAATAGCCAAGCAAAAAATTGAACCTTAGGAGGGATCCCCAGCCATGGTGTGAAGCTTCGGAAAATCCTTAGTGTGAAGCCTTGAAAATCTATCTTTTTATTTTGTCTTTTCTCTAGTTACTGTTAGGTATTATATTTTTTTAATTTCGTTGATAAAAATCAAAATCCCAAATTGTTCCCCTTTGCTGAATTATTTTAATCCTTATTTCGTTTACAATCCCCGAGGAATCAAGAGACGATATTGCGATTGTTGATTGATGCCCTAAACTAGAACGAATCTCGAGTTCCCTCATCAGAGCCATTTTTCTAGATTGAGAAATTTTCACGCATGCGAATGCTAAATGGATTAACCTAATTGTTTTATTAATTTTATTGAATTATTTTTGTTTAGTGCATGATTTTGAATATTTCCGCTATTCAATTCATTCTAAAGTTAATCCCAAATTTGCATATTAGGGTTGTAGCGTGTCGTCCCGTGTTAGTTTTGGTATCAAAGCACAGTCTTAGTTTAGGGTTATCCGTGTCGTATAGATTTTAGGGTTCACTTGATTTTAGTATACTTTGTCTTACACCATCTAGTCTTGTATAATTCCGTTATGGATACCAGTAGCTTAAAAGTCCTGATTAGAGATCTTGCATCTAAAGTGATCGTTAGTCAAACCCGGATGGATGAGCACATCACTGATCAACAAGCCCGTCATGAGGCTTTAGAGACCCATTTCGAAGAGATGAATGTGCTAATTGCTGAGAATCACCATAGAGTCAACAACCGTAACCATAGGAGAGATGTTCCTCCCCAACGTGATGCCCAAGCCAATCTGGATGATAAGATCATGAAATTAGTGAAAATGGACGCCCCTACTTTTGATGGGAAAAGATAACCGAAGGTCTTTCTCTAATGGGTCGCCAGCATGGAAAAGTACTTCGAGTAGTATGCCATGTCCGAAGAGCGCAATGTCAGATTTGCTAAAGTCAAGCTAGACTTTATTGGTTGGGAGTAGAGCGTCGTAGGTAAATCCAAGGTCTTCGTCCTATTTCCACGTGAGTTGAAATAAAAGTTCAACTACACGAAAAATACATTCTCGTATCATATGATGAACGTATTCTTGATCAGTGATAGTCATTGCATCAAGGAGACTCTCCAGTCACAGAGTACATTGATCGGTTTGAAGACCTGATGACCCAGGCTGATGTCGATGAGTCAGCGAAAGTTACCCTCTCCTGATTCCAAATGGGTCTTCGCCTAGAGTTACAGAGGGAACTCATTCCTTATCCCGTTGCAGATCTCGAGGAATGTTTCGTTAGGATTGAAGAATCAGAAAGGTATCTCGACACCCCAATAATGACCGATCTAAGTCCTCCAAATTTGAGTATTGACCTAATCCAACAGAAAAGGGAAGTACTGCCTCTAGTCAATCCACAAAATCCGTGATTCCTCAGATTGACAAAGGAAAGGGACTAATGATTGAGAGTTCTAGACATATTCCACAATAATTTTATAAGTATCAAGGATTTGATCACTTTGCATCCCAATGTCTTAGTAAGGGCCAAACCCTGATTATTCAGGAGTATGTCGAGAAAGAGAACAATGAGTTATATGAAGAAGTGTATAAACCGTGTGAAACGCCAAGTGATGATGAAGGTGAAGTTCCGATCAAAGCAGTAGGTTGCATTAGGACAATTCCTATTACCGAGAAGGTGTTGATAGTGTGTCCATCCCAAGTGAGTCATTAGAGTTGGTAGGAGCATATCATCATTATGATTTTCATGGGATCAATAGTCTGAATTTATTAAGCACCGAAAATACGCATGATCGTACTAACACATTGAATATATTTAATGAATTTGATACTAACAATTTTATGTTAATTCCTGATAGTTGTGAGCATGTGGATTCTTTTTCAATCTCAGAAAAGGGTAATGATGGAGGTCTAGATCTTCCTCTCGATAAGGGCAATCATATGATAGCTGTCGTAATGGATCTTACGCCTATTCTAGATCCCACACCCTGCCCTTTGATCCATTCCTTCTTGAGCACCCAATCGAACCACACCCATTTACCCAGTTTTCATCCCGTACCTTACCTATCCAATATGAGAAAGGGTCGATTGAGAAGGTTATAGAATTTTAAGCTTTCATGCCAATGAAGGTAAGAATCAGAAGTATCTCACAGCATGGAAAGGCGGGCTAAGAGTCGAGCGTCCGAAGTATTGCACCCGTGAGTTCCCTAACTCATCGGAGATGAGTTTTTCCCACCCGGGGAGTATTGATAGGGACATCACACAAATCAAGGCAAATAAAAACATAAATTGAAAGCCAAAGAGAAGACAAAAAATAAATCAGAAGACGTCTGTGAATAGCACTGTGAAAAGTAACACAGCACGCTGTGAATAATTTCACAGCACGTTGTCCAACAACGCGTTGTGAATAGTATCACGGCATGCTGTCCCACAACTCGCTGTGAATAGTCCCACTGCGCTCCATGGACGACTCGGCCCAGCGACGAACTTGCGAGAAGTGTTATTTTTATTACGAAAGTTATCATTTTTAGTCTTTTATTATTTAGGACTCTTTTATTGCGAGTTTTATGTTGTTTAGGGTTTTTTTAGCCTATATAAAGGCATTGTAAATACTTTATTAAGGAGAGTTTTGATTATTGAATGAAAGAGAGTTGCTTTTGTATAAACCCTAGAGAGCTTGTGAAGAATTTTCAACCGAGGGAGTGAATCCTTCAAACCTTGATGAGTGAGCAATCATTTCTCGTGCGACATGGTGCGAAGCCGACGCATAGCCATGGTGTGAAGCTTCAAAAAATCCTTGGTGTGAAGCCTTGGAAATCTATCCTTTTATTTTGTCTTTTCTCTAGTTGTTGTCAGGTATTATCTTTCTTTAATTTCGTTGATAAAAATCAAAATCCCAAATTGTTCCCCTTTGCTGAATTATTTTAAGCCTTATTTCATTTACAATCCTCGAGGAATCAAGAGACGATATTGCGATTATCAATTGATGCCCTAGACTAGAACGAATCTCGAGTTCGCTCATCGGAACCGTTTTTCTAGATCGGGATATTTTCACCCATGTGAATGCTAAATGGATTAACCTAATTATTTTATTAATTTCATTAAATTAATTTTATGTGTTGCATGATTTTGAATATTTTCGCTATTCAATTCATTCTAAAGTTAATCCCAAATTTGCATATTAGGGTTGTAGCGTGTTGTCCTACGTCAAAGTACCACTGCTTCATAGATATGATAAAGGTTGGCATTCATTGTGCTTTCAACTGTCTTGCTTTCTCAACAAAATGTACCACATGGCTTTTTGTTGACTCACCTAAAGAGCTCCATTGGACCAAACTGTTGCTCCACAAGGAGTACCGGCTACAAGCAGCTCAACAGAGTACCACCTATCTGCAGCTCAACAGAAAGTACCACCTAGAAAGTGCTAGAAGCTGGTGATCAACAGCGAGTCAAGTCTTTTCTTTATTTGCTTGAGTAGTGTAGCTCAATAGACTACCACCTACAAGTTGATAGCTCAACAGAAACTATCACCGGCAATCACATCCCTATGGCAGACACATACATCGGTATATCACCCTCAGCTATCACCTTTGGGCATTTGTGGTTCATTTAGATGGTTTAGGAGTTGACTTATGGGTAAAATGTGGACCTTTGGGAGTTGTTAATGCATGGTGTCCATGGGATTTCAAATTGTATGGTGTCCATGGGATGATATGTCGTATACAGTATTGGTGATGAGACAACACATCCCCCCTACATCGAGTACTAGAAGTCATATGTCGACGTTTACTAAGAACTAGGGAGGTGGTTTGATTTTGAAGTGATTTGGAAGCCAAATGTAGGCTTGGGTATGGTCAGAGATAGCAATTACAGCTACATTGACCAGAATAGCTACCTTCATTAATTCTCTCTTATCTTCCCACCCGGTATTCTCTATTTGAAGGCTCCCATATGACTACTTCAATTCGCCATTACAGCAGCTCAAGCTCTCAGGTCTGAAGTTTCTTTTCTTAGTTATTACTTTGTTTTTTTAAATCTGTTGTAGTGTTATATTATTAAGGTGGGAAGGACAATGATAAAAGCAATTTCTTATAGTGTTATGTTACAAACTCCAGTAAACCCATGCTTATAGTGTTCTGTTATAGACTCCAATTTCTTTATAATGTTATGTTATAGACTCCAACAATGTTTAAGACTCCAATAAACCCATGGTTTAGATCATTAACGCCACTAATACCCATGTCTTTAATAGCTATTATTTTCACTTTCAATCAAAGCTGTAAAAGTTATTTGTCACTAAACCCATGTTTTGCTTCTTTTCAAATCCATTGAACTTTAGAAATGCACATCTACTGAGTGTGAAGAAGGGGATCCTGGCATAGGGTTACAAAATCAACCATATTGTTGAAGGGAAAAGTCCCTTCAACAATAGCCTTCCAATGCACCATGTTGCTCACAAGTAATCGCTCCCTTATAATTTTCCTTTCTTAAATGAGTTTGCATTGTCTTTTTCTTTTCCCCATAAGTTGGTTGAAACGTTTGGTGCAACATGAGGGGCTTCTGAAATGGTCATCCATCATACTATTACTACTTCCCAAATAGTCATCCATACTACTACTACTACTTCCTCGAAGTAGACTTATGGACAGAGTTTTGATGGAAATCCAGTGCACACTATTTTTTCTTTGATGGGTAAGTTGGGAATAGCCTAAGATCAAGCATGTAAACTCAAGGTTGCAATAAATAACTCTCTTAGACATACCTCTAGTCCATCTAATTACGTATTGTATCTTTATTTATACCTACTGAAATTGTAATCTCACACCAACCGAAAGGTAGTCTCACCATTGACGCTTTAGAGCAGACAATGGCGATCAATTTTCATCCAATCTTTCAAGAAATGGATCTTGAGATCACTGACGTACCATCAGACATAAGGTGGGAACAACAATGAGAACATGTGAATCATTGTGCAGTGGATCTGTTATAGTGTTATGTTATTAAGGTGGGAATCTGGTGTGATAAAACCAATACATTATTGTGTTCTGTTATTAAGGTGGGAACAACATTGATAAAACCAATTACTGATATACTGTTCTGTTATAGTGTTCTGTTATTAAGGAGGGAACAACAATCTTAAAACCAATTAGTTATTAGTATTTTGTTATGGTGTTCCCACCTCAATGATAAAACCAATTTTAATTTTCATATTTTCCTAATTTATTTCTATTTTTCAAACCAAAAAAACAAATACTGTAAGTCATTGGTATACTTGGTGGATTGCCACTTCATTTGCAACATAAAGCATGGTCAGTTATATGCTTTGAGGAAGCTGACTATTACCTATTTTGAAGTTTCCATCACATTTAGGGGATGGGATTTACTTGGTTAATTGTGATATTATGAGACCAATGTTCAAAATTCAAAACAAAGAATAGAATTTTACTTGGTTAATTTTGGCTCGGTATGAAACTATGGTCCCAGGCACAACTTGGGATACCTTAATAAGTTAAGGGTTGTAGACACCCAAATTTGGTCCAAGAACCGATCGAAACACATTTCGAGAGAGGCGCATCACCGAGCTTTTGATGGCAAGTATGGAACCCTTAGAAACCACTCCAAAACCTTAGGAACCCTTCTAAACCTTTAAGAATCACCCTAGATCCCTTAGGAACCTTCCTGAACCCTTAGAACCCCGTCCGAACCCTAAACCTAACCTTCCCGAGCAACGGATGAGGAGGGGTGCACTGAGACTAGCTGTCGCCTTCTACTATAATCAAATCTCATACCATTGAAAAGTAGAGGTCCTCAGCTTTCCAACAAGCCAAGAATCACCCCAATCGGAGTTGCACACAGGAAGATATTGCATTCTGAACCCGAAGGCAAAAAGGTAAAATCCAGCAAACGCCCACAAGGAGTTGGCGCAACTAATAGTTGCGCCAAGTATAAATATCGACCCCACCTCGAGGAACCAACTTCTAGGTACTGTTCATGCACTGTTTTACTATGCATATGCCTAGCGAAACTAATAGTTGCGCCAGACATATGAACAGTAACCTCTAGTTTTTACCTCGAAAATAGAAATTGGGGTTGACTTGTTGACCATCTTGACCTTTGGGGTATATTTTGCTAGTTCTGTTGCACCCATTTGTTATCTATGTGCAACCCCTTAAGTGGTTTAAAGTCTCATCCAATCATCCACCATTGGAACACCTCTTCACATGTTTCAAGGCTTCAAAAACCCTAGGAAACCTTAGATGTTAGATTATCTAATTCCTAATCTTGTTTAGCCTCTAAGTAGCCTCCTAATCCACCCTTTTCCTATAAATAGAACCCTCCTACCCTTGGTTTAGAGGTTGTAAAAATTTGCCTAAGAGAGAAAGAGCTTGAGTAAGAAGATCTTTCTCCCTTTGGTACACCATTCCCATACAAAATCCAAAATTTCAAAACCACCTTTGAGCCATATTTTCCACCTTAGATCCCTTAGTTTAGGTGTGTGCTATCCATTTACCTTCTCCGTCTATCTCTTACCTATCAAGTCATAGGAGTTATAACCTCATTCCCTACCATACAAGCCTTCAAAAGCTCACCGAAGTAAGCCAACGCAAGGCTCCACAACGGTGCAACAAGGGCCCGAGAGCTCCGGCTCTCCCCTCTATTCCTCTACCTTCTCGATTTCTCCTCTATCCTCCCATTTGTGCCATTACGCCACCAAATTTTCGGTAGGTGCGGGGGGGCACAAATAGAATTTTAAGACCCATTTGGGCAAGAGGAACCCTTTATCATTTCTTTTTTATCATTCTTGTTTTGGCTTTAAGTAGAGACCGCATTTAGCGGGTTGTTTGGGTGCCTAACACCTTCCAATCGATAACCGAAGCCCCTATCCAAGAACCTTTGATGTGGACTGAATTCAGAGTCATATTTGTGGCACTTTGGTGCTTATAAAAATGATCTAGGTTTCCCGAGACACTAAAAGCTCTGGGTGGCGACTCTATATTCGTTAGAGAGCGCATTGTCATGACAGGATCGTCAAAAATTCCACAGTTGCACAAATGGCGACTCTGCTGGGGAGTAGCTAGTAGAGCTTCCCCTTGAACTAGACATTTTTATTTGTTTATTTTTCTAACATTTTATTACTATTTTTTATTTTTATTTTACTATTTTTTTCACTCACCCCTCCGATTACGTCATTTTCACCTACCCGTACTTTACGTCATTTACGAGCCTTAGCCGATTGGCGGGCCTACTTGCATATACTCTTTAATTTTCTTTACTTTTTCGTCATTTTAAGTGCCTTAGCCGATCGGCGGGCCTACTTGCGCATTGTCATTTACTTTTTTTTACTTTTTATCATTTAAAGTGCCTTAGTCGATTGGCGGGCCTACTTGTGCAATCATATCCTAACAGTGGACGTCGGCCTGTAGTGGCGGTACGGGATCATCACCTCGGTTTTTGGACTTAAGAAAACTTCCATAAAATTTGTTTTTGAAAAAAAAAAGTTAAAACTGAACTAAGAAAGGGGACTTAATCAATTTGTTTATTGCGGGGTGGATTTTTAAAGGGTTGGGTTATTAGGCACACATACAACCACTCAGGTCTTAGTATGGCGGCAGCCCCTAGTGGTGATCATCCAGAAAAGTCCTAGCCCACCTAGTATCTGATAAGGCGCTTGCGCCAGAGGTATATCGGGTGGGTCACCTATTCCTTCAAGCTTAAAACCCTTTGGGGAGCGTGCTAGCGAGTTATATCGAACTCAAACCCTTAGGTTTGGTGAGGAGAGAACGATTCACTAAAAAATCAGTCAGTTCTCGGAAGCCTAGCTTTTACAAAAAACCAGTTTAGAGACCAATTCCAGACTGCAGTTGCTGCTATGAAACAAACTGGTGAGCCATATTGCTCCGGGGCAACTATTAGTTGCGCCAATGCAAAATGCCCCAATAGTACAGTGGCGCAACTATTAGTTGCGCTAGCTTTAAATTTGGGATTTTTACTCTGGCGCATATATTAGTTGCGCCAGTGTAGTTGAGGCCAACAACAGTTCGGATTTGTGGCCTTTTCCACATCCTGATTCCCCCAATTAGTGTCCTAGTGCCTTTGTTTGGGCCCTGCCATCTCCGACACCCAATACGCCCCCGCCGATCAAAAGAAAGAGACTTCTCTTTAACTCATCTCGGGGGATCGGGTTGTCCGCATCGATTTTTGTGACTTCAATAGATCAAAGGTCTTCCTTTGATTCTTTCGAAGTGTTTCGAAATCGTTACTATAGGTCCTAAATTAGGGTATGAAAGCCACCAGAGAAGGGAGCTCCAAGGCCTCGGAGCCTTTGTTTTCTCTCATAAAAAAATAAAAATAAAAATAAATAAATAAACTAGCTAAGGTAAAAAAATTAAAAATAGAGTCTTGATTGGTGTCGGCACAACGACATCATCGTACCCTCCGTCATCCCGTAGGAGAAGAAGGAGAAAGCTTTACGGGCCCCATCCGAGGCACCCGTACCCAACTCGATACTGAGACATGTCGTGGGCCGTGGACCCGGCTTATGCTAATCTCGACACATCCCCACCACGTTCTCCAACTCAGTCCTATATCGAAGAATCCTTCAATTCCACCCCCCTCACCCATCCAAACCTCACCATAACTGGCCTGTTCGGTACCTCTATTTTCCCTTCCACCACTTTCCAAAATATCTAAAATCCAACTCCCCATTCCCCAGCATTTTCCCAAGCCATACCTCCATCCATAGCCATTTCCAACCCATCTCACCTTCCACACCCATTCAAAACCCATCCAACATACCCTATTTCTCATCCACGTCCATGCCCCATTTTCTATCTTCCCCATATAGGCCTGATCCGCCCTCATTCACATATGTCACCTCCACCCTATCCAACCCCCCACAAATCCCCTTATCTACCCGGGTCATGCCCATTTTTAGTGGGGCCATACTCGATTTTTTCCAAACATCGACACCTTACCCTTCATCATCCTCATACATTCCCAACCCATCCCCTTTTCCAATGCCCCACCTCATTCCTCCAATCCACCTCATATCCCATTTCCTACTCAGGTCCTGCCCGATTTTACTGGGATCATGCCCAATTTTTCCTCTGCATCCACCCCACCTGTGTCCCTCCAAACCTCAAATAACCCACCTCCATCCGATACCCCTTTCATGGCCATGATGGAAGAAATGATCCAAGCCTACAATAGGTGGAAGGCCTCCCAACACATCCCATCTCATCCATACCACACACCCATGAATCCATCCCATACCGTAGCAAGCCTCCATGCCTCATTCTCCCATGACCTCCATCAACCCCCCATCATCCATACTACCCAAGCCCCCACAACCCATATATCCCAAGGCCCAATGGCCCAAACCCCACAACCCATATATCCCAAGGCCCAATGGCCTAAACCCCCACAACCCATATGTCCTAAGGCCCAATGGCCCAAACCCCCATTCCCTACATGTCTCAAGGCCCAATGGGCCAGACCCACTAAGGGCCCATGGCCTAGACCCACCAATGGCCCATGGCCCAGACCCACCAAGGTCCAATTGGACAAAACCATCAAGGGCCCATAGCCCAAACCCTTCAAGGGCCCATGACCTAAACCCATCAATGGCCCATGGTCCAAACATACCATGACAAGGCTTCATAGCCTACTAAGGCCAAGCCCAAAACCTTAGAACCTCACACCAATACCCTTCACAATTCCTCTAAAATTTCACCCACTCACAACCCCCATACCCAGCTCATACCCATGCCCAATTCACCCATACCCCTACATTCCAAAGTCAGCTTCCCCCATGCTTAATGGCCTCATCAGGCCCCACCCCAAACTTTCCCTCATCCCCAATGGGCTCACCCAACCCCCACTCATGCCATTCCCACCCAACCCATGCAACACCAACAAGAGAATCCCGCCCTCACTGCACACTATGCCGACCAACAGTATGAAGAGGACGAGATTAGGAGTAGTGGAGCTATGCTGGGGCATTGACCAGCCTTAACCCTCCTCCCATGATTGCCCATCCCTTGGTGGCCCAGAATGAAGCCCAACCGACAGTCGAGAAAGTAGCTCCCATGTCCAAAGAATTAGAGCAGCTGAAAGAATAGTTGGACAAAATACAGAAGCAGTTAATGAAAATGGGTGGTACTGAAATCCACGCCACGGACTTCACAGATTTGTGTTTGTTCGCTAAGGTCCCCTTGCCTCCCAAATTTAAAATGTCGGCCTTCGATAAATACGACACCGGCAATCCTATTACACACCTGAAGTCCTACTGTGGGGACATATGCCAATATGGAGGGGATGAAAGACTACTGATAAAAGTCTTTCAAAAGAGTTTGACTGGTTTGACTTTGAGATGGTTCACATCTTTAGAACCATCTATGATGAAGACATGGAAGGACATGACTCACCTGTTCCAAGAACAATATGTCTACAATATAGACATCGAGCCGCGTAAGTCAGACTTAGCCCGTCTGAGGCAGAACTCGAATGAGACCTTCAACGACTATTTGGGGCGATGGAGAGCACTAGGAGCTTAGGTCAGAAACAGGATACCTTACGATGAGAGGATCGAAATGATTTCAAAAAATACTCTGCCCTTGATCTCAGACTTTTTGGTGTACCAGCAGCAGTCCAGCTTTGCTGATCTGGTAAGAAATGCCAATCGCTGTGAGGATGCCATAAGGGAAGGTCGCCTGAATAAGAATATACCTAGTAGAGCAGGTGGGGTTAGAAGGTTCTCAGAATAAAGAAATGAGCAGAGAATAAGGGCCGATGTCCAAAACATCGCCAACACCAGGCCCAATAACAATATAATTCCGTTCTAATTTCAAGCAGCCCAGCTAGCGCCAGTCAGAACTGAGCAGATGTAGAGAACGGGGAGCGAACCGGGAATGCAGATGACCTCAGAATAGAGGAGAGCCCCCTATGACCAAGTGTTTACACCCCTGGGGCAATCTTTAAGTGTACTTTTACCTTTATCAGTGGAAAAGAGATTAGTCACTATTTGCCAACCACAACCTCCTCCTCACCATTCCACCGACACCTTCTCAAGCAAACCAGCATGCAAACATCCATTAAGTGCCATTGCCCCCACACCCTATCGGAGGAGCAGGTCCTAGACCCACCGCCAGGATGGTAGAAGGATATGACGAGGAATTCGTGTTTGACCCATCGGACTACATCAGCGATCGGGAGAACTATGTGCCACCATTACCGAGAAATTGTGAAGAAAGAAATGTTGGGGTAATTAAACCCCTAAATTTATTAGACTATTTTCCCAGCCCAACTCCACAAGTTGAACCCTTAGATCTTAGGATTTATTTTCCATCATCCACTCTTGTCAATTATGTACATATAAATACATACCAACCATACACCACCACCCTCGTCAATTACCCGGTAGCCCATCGTACCCCCAATCCCCCGCCACCACCAATCAGCTACTAATGGCCTACTTTCACCCCTTTTCCTCCCATGGCACCACCCTCAAGCTTCACCACCCCAATCTGGCCCAATTTTTCCACCCAACCAGCTATCATTGAGGTAAATCAAGTATTGCCCACACCTCCAAAGCCCGTAGTACAAGTACTTTCGATACCAACGACTATACCATTTCAAATCCCAAGACCAACCTATGATCCTCATCAGGTCCCGCTGAGTTATGAACAAATCGATATCAATGTTGGCAGCCATAGAGAAGGGGCAGTGGACTTCATGACCCGATCCGAGAAGATTTCAAAGCAGTCAGAAACACCGACAGCAGCACAAGCCCAACCAGAGGGGAAGAAAGATAACGCAGAAACCCCTTCGAGAAAATGAGTCGAGAACATATACTGGAGACTCAATTGAGAAGAATGCCTGCCCATATTACTGTATGGGATTTGTTGATGACGTCCCCACTCCATTTTCAAGCATTAATGGGGGCGTTAAAGAATGTGCATGTGTTACATTAGGTTAGCTCGGATGAAGTCGGGCAGATAATTGGCCAAGTGATGGCTCCAAATGCCATTTCATTTTCTGATGCTGACTTACTAGAGGAAGGAGGTAGTCACTCGAAATCTTTGAATATAATTATTGATTCTGAAAACACGATAATCCCCTTGGTTCTAATTGATAATGGGTCCGCATTGAATATAGGCCCATTAAGAACCACCACCAAGATCGGGATAGACCCATGCATGATGAAACCTACGAGAACTAGTGCCCAATGTTTTAACAATACTAGGAGAGAGATAATGGGAGAAGTTGATCTTGAGCTGTTGATTGGGCTAATGACCTTCTCCATATTGTTTCAGGTAATGGACATTAAATCCTCATTTAATCTGTTATTAGGGCACTCGTGGCTACATGAAGTCATTGCCATACCCTCCACCTTACACCAGAAACTCAAGTTTGAATCTGGGCGTAAGATCATCACGATCATCGGTGAGGGACACAGTGAGAAAGAAAAAGCCATCAATAGCGTTGAGAAGCCCAATGGGTTAGATGTACCACACACCGCTGAGGACGTCGACCTCCACAATTTCGAATATGAAGTATTGGCAATACTTCTGAAGCCCATCGAGGGCATCATTCCAAGAATCGGAGGTGGAATGGTAGCAGTAGTGGCTATGCTCCAAAAGTTGGGCTATAAAAAAGGAAGGGATCTTAGGCCCAGATTACAAGGAAGGAAGGAGCCCATCACAGCTAAGGGCAGACAAAAAGTCAGGTTTGGGCTAGGTTATAAGCCCACGGAAGAAGAGGTACACGAGGCTAAGGAGAAGGCCCGTGCGATGACAACTACAAAAGCTAGTGGGATCCACATAGAAGAGAAACCCCATCCCAGGCCTCATATCAGAAGTTCATTCATAAGTGTCGGGGTTGTAAAGATTGTCGGAATGGGGAGACTCGATTAACCCTACACAAGCCTACATCACCGGTTCACCCCACCAATCCCTACATTACCCTTCCCAGCCTGGAGATAGACTTGGCTGCGTTGTTCCACTTTGAGGAACGACGACCCGTACCTGAACAAACCCCCCCCCCCCTCCCCCCCATGGTGAATCACCATAAAAACGTGTTAACGTTTGAGGATATCCTCTCAGACGAAATGGAGATTAACATGATAGAGGCTGACTTCGAGAAGTCATATCAGTCAGCACCCTCCATCCAGACAAGTAAAGGAGCGGCCTCTTAGGTACACAACTGGGTATCTTTGCCCCAAACCCTGAAAGTGGGGAGTGGCCTAACATTTGGCACCCGTTTCCTAAAAAAAAATAACTTATAAAAAGTGAGATAAGCCCTTGACTGCAATACCTTGTATATACACACACTTGTGCTGCTAAGGGTCCGTCTCTGAAGAAAACAAAAGTCTCAAAAACATTGGAAAGATACAAAATCTCAAAAACATTAAAAAAATACAAAATCCCAAAAACATTGAAAAATGTAAAGTCTAAAAATATTATCATTTAAAATTCTAGATAAAATCCCACAAAATGATGCCTTAATCGAAATACCTGTCCTACGTAAAATCGACCCCTTTCCTGTAGAAGTACAAGAGGAGGTCGGTGTTACGAGTCTGGAAGAGAATAACCCTTTGGAGGAGCTCCCCAATGAGCTCCTTGACCGGTTTGTCGAATTTGAGCATGGCCCTACCCCCATTGTCGAAGAAACAGAAGATATCAATCTGGGAACTAAGGAGATTCTCCTAATTACTAAGCTCAGAATGTTGATGTCTCCCGAAGAAACAAAAAGCATGATCGACTTCCTTCGGTCATACCAAGACATTTTTGCCTGGTCATATAAGGACATGCTTGGTCTGGACACTGATTTGGTCGAGCATGAGTTACCTCTCTACCCTGATATGAAGCCGGTTAAATAGAAGCTAAGACGTCTCCACCCCAAGTGGATGCTGAAAGTAAAGGATGAGGTCATCAAGCAGTACAACGCGAAGTTTCTCATGGTATCCAAATACCCCCAATGGCTAGCCAATATTGTGCCTGTGCCGAAGAAAGATGGAAATGTCCGCATGTGTATCGATTTCTGTAATTTAAACAAGGCGAGCTCGGAGGACAACTTCCCATTATCGCACATCGACATCTTGGTCTATAACACTGCTAAGCACGGAATGTTTTCTTTTATGGACGAATTCTTCGGATACAATTAGATAAAGATGGTAGAGGCAGATCGAGAGAAGACTGTGTTCATCATCCCCTGGGGAACCTTTGCTATCGAGTCATGCCGTTTGGGCTAAAGAATGCTGGTGCAACATACCAGAGAGCTATGACTACGCTATTTCACGACATGATGTATAGAGAAAGTGAGGTGTATGTCGATGACATGATAGCCAAGTCATTGGAGTAAAGCGATCACTTGGTAAACCTTCAAAAGCTATTTGAGAGGTTGAGAAAGTACAGGTTACATTTGAATCCACAGAAGTGCACTTTTAGTGCTATGTCCAGAAAATTGTTAGGATTCATCGTCAGTAGGAGAGGGATCGAGGTCGACCCAGTCAAAGTCAAAGCTATCACAGAAATGCCACCGCCGTCTACTGAGAAAGAGGTTAGAGGGTTCTTAGGCAGAATACAATATATCAGTCGGTTCATTGCACATTTAGCTTCAATCTGCACACCGATCTTCAAGCTACTAAGGAAGAACTCACCCGTTGAATGGAATGACGATTGTCAGACAGCGTTCGATAAATTCAAAAGCTACCTCCTTAACCCACCAATTTTGGTACCACCCGAGCCGGGGAGACCACTCTTGATGTATCTTTCCACGACGGAAGTTTCGATGGGATGCGTCTTAGGGCAGCATGACGAGATGGGAAGAAGAGAGCAGGTCATCTACTATCTGAGCAAGAAGTTTACTGATTATGAAACGTGCTATTCTCATCTGGAGAAATCATGTCTGAATCTTGCATGGGCTACTCAGAGGCTCTACCATTACTTGCTATCTCAAGCCGTTCTACTTTTGGCCTGAATGGACCCATTGAAATACTTATTCGAAAAGCCGGCTCTCACTAGGCGGACTGCACGATGACAACTTTTATTATCTGAGTTTAACATCACCTACGTCACTCAGAAGTCGATTAAGGGGCAGGCACTCACCGATCATCTTGCCAATAATCCTTTGTCAGATTATGAGCCTTTGAGAACTGAATTCCCGATGAGGACTTCCTGTTCATGGCAGAAGATGATACAAAAGAAGCAGAAGAATCATGGGTAATGCACTTTGACGGGACAACTAATATCGAGGGTTAGGGAGTTGGAACCATTCTGATTTCACCGAAAGGATCCCTCGTAACAGTCTCTATTAAGCTCAATTTCCCTTGCACTAACAACATAGCCGAGTACGAAGCTTGCGCCGCTAGTTTGCAGACAACTCTCGATCTAAATATAACTCACCTTCGAGTATTTGGCGATTCGCAGTTGATCATATGTCAGACAAATAGAGATTGGAAGACGAAAGATGAGAAATTGATCCTTTACCATGAGCACCTCGAGGATCTGATAGCTTGCTTCCAAGTTATGACATTCTCATATGTCCCCCAGATAAGGAATCGCTTTACCGACGCACTAGCAACTCTGGCGTTAATGATAAAAATCTTATTTTGTGCTGAGATGAAGCCAATCATGATCGAGCAAAGAAATGTGCCGGCCTTCTGCTCCAGATTGAGGAACTTACAAAGCCTGATGATGAGTCATCTTAGTTCTTAGATATCAAGAATTTCCTCGAGACACTAACTTTCCCTGAGGGTACGTCCAAGACGGACCGACGGATTATTCAACGTTTAGCAGCAGGCTACGTCATTTGTGAGGAATGCCTTTACAAGTGATCCTACAATAATATTTTGCTCAGGTGCCTTACTGAAAGTGAAGTGATCAATATCATGAAGGAGATCCATGAGGGAGTATGCAGTGCCCATGTCAGCGGTCACATGCTCGCTAGGAAAATTCTATTACAGGGATACTTTTGGACCACCATTAAATCAGATTGCTGCAAACATGTGCAGAAATGCTACAAGTGTCAAGAACACTCCAGTCTGACACACACTCCTGCCATCGATCTTCACTGCATGACCACTCCTTGGCCATTTGCTACTTGGGGCCTTGACATCGTCAGAATGATTAATCCGAAAGCATTAAACGGACATTGGTTCATCCTCGTCTCCATTGAATACTTCACCAAGTGGGTAAAAGTGGCATCATATGCCAACATCACGGCCAGTCACGTCGAGAAGTTTCTCAAAAATAATATTGTGTGCCAATTTGGAGTACCCAAAGATATCATCATAGACAACGACACAAACATTGCAAATAAGCACATCTGAGCCTTCTGCAAGCAATACAAAATCAAGCACCATTGCTCGTCACCTTATCGGCCTTAAGCTAATGGAGCCATGAGAGTTGCAAACAAGACAATAGTCCGCATCCTCGAGAAAATAATTGTCGCTTACCGAGATTGGAGCGAAATGCCGCCATTTGCCTTATGGGCTTACAGAACATCGATCTGTACCACTACAGGGGCAACACGATTCTCCCTTGTGTATGGAACCGAGGCTGTCCTATCGGTAGAGGTTGAAGTACCCTCACTCTGAATCCTCATGGAATCAGGCTTACCCGAAGCATAGAGGGAGAGATCCTGCTTCGAATAATTGAACTTATTGGACAAAAAGAGACTCCTAGCCTTGTGCCATACTCAAGTTTACCAGGGGCGAATCGCATGCGCTTACAATAAACGTGTCTGCGGTCGAGATTTGAAGGCGGGAGACACTTGCCGAAGAAGATCTTCCCATCCCTCCACGCCGATCCGAGAGAGAAATTCAAGCCGAATTGGGAGGGACCTTATGTCGTCCGAGAAGTACTATCGGGATACTCTTTCGCCATGGACGGAGATCATCTTCCTGAGCCCATCAATGCTGGATACGTCCGATGGTTCTACTCCTAGTCCATCACGACAAGGTAAGTGTTGGTAAAATGGATATGTGATTGCTTAAGAACCACCCGAAAGAGGCCATCATTCCAAGCATAGTAGCCAAAAAGCATCCCTAAAAATGATGATATCCTTTGCTACCCTTATTTGAGCCTAGGCCTTTTCTTTCAATAAACTCCTTCCCCAAAAAAATGTGTGTGCATACACAAAAAGGGAAGTAAAGTTACCATCAAAATCTAAAAAAAAAATTGGAAAAGCAAAACCTCAAAAAGATATAAAACAAAGGAAAAAGCAAAAAAATATAGAAGAATCATGGGGCGTGTATAGTGAAATCCCTAAGAAAGAAAGTATGTTACAAAGAAAATTGGAGCCACATCAATGAAACCCTTTTAGCCTAGCAGACCTTCAAATCTTAACCTAACCCATGGCCAAGCTACGCCCTAAAGGAAGCCCTCTTTTTAGGTTTACGAGCAGTCATAGTATCTGTTAAGTCAACACAAGCCGAGTTGTAAGATGACACCTGAACCCCGTCTATGTCGTGGCTTCTGAAAAAAATGAATGATAAAAGAAATAAAAATACAAGCTCAAAGCAAGATGGACGTGGTGAAAACCTGAAAGGGCACTACGGGTAAAAACAGCGAGTTTGTGCGGACCAGGTGAAAACCCGAAAGGGCGCTTGGGATAAGAGAGCTAAACCCATGGACGTGGTGAAAACTCGAAAAGGCGCCACGGGTAAAAATAGGGCAAAATGGGCCCGACGAACTCACCTTGGGCATTGTGAGTAAAAAGAATTAATAAAAAAAAAGAAAGGTTTGAACTGATTGATAAATTATTGTTGAAGGAGCCTCTCCCTGATACCCCTTTTTCCGATTAGGCCGCTCGTGTTAGTTTAAATCAGACCCCGACCATAATTGTATTTGTGAAACTACTTTGTCAAACGTATGACTCGAGGTAAGAAGAAAGGTTTGACTCAGTCCAAGGGGATTGACATTCCACTATTGGTAAAGCAGTTGAAACTCTCTCGGACCTGACCATTTAAAAAGGGGGGTTCGACCATGCTAAAAAGAGGACCACAGATCTCACCAGTGATTAAGGCACCACACCCAAAAAAATGCACAAAGCAAAAAGAACAAAAAAGTCTGTATAAATATAATAGATTTTCATTTTTTACAAATGCACTACTTACACCACATCCCCAAAAATAGCCGGTATGATGTCTAGCTTTCTTTCTTTCTTTTTACAAAAACAGAAAAAAACAAAAACATGAAGAAAATATGTATATAAAAAAGATGTGTGTATCTATAAAGGGTACGCCCCTTTTCTGTGTATCTGATTTGTACAAAAAGTTATATGTGCAGGCAGGAATCAAAGGCCCAGCTCGCGCTTCAAGGCACTAATCTCAGCGCAAAAACCATCTTCCCGATCATTCCGCTCCGTCAACCAACGACTATGCAAACTCTTATACCTCTTCCGAGAAGTATCAGCAGCTCTAAAGGCAACACTCAAAGATCCTTTTAGAAAAAAGACCTTTCCCTCTGTTATCTCTGCCCTAACCTTTTCTTGTGCTAAAAGCTCGTGCAAAACCCTCTTCTCATCAATCAGCAGCTCAATGCGAGCTCGAAGCGCCGTCTCCTTCTTCGGCCAGGGGCCTCCCATATCAATGCTCTGATCCAGATGATCAACGATAGGTGGCTCAGCTGATAACTAGGCCTCATACTCAGGGGAAGATTGAACTGAATCTCCCTGCTCCATATCACACATAAGCGTCGACTGACGCGTCTCCCAAAGAATGGCGATCCGATCCACATCCCCGGAGGACCCCTAGAAAAGATCAAGTCACATAAAGGGGGTTTTACCTCGGAAGGCACCTGCTGAGAGCAGTCGAACTGACGCAACACCCGAAATGGGAAGTAGAAGGTGCTACTAGTCAATTCTAAGAGGGTGATGCCCTCATGGTCTCAGGAAGAAACTATTGGGAAGGTCCGGTCCAACCAAGGAAGCCTCCATATCAGGTCAGCGTCGGTCAACCAAACCTTCAAAGCTAACAAATCACCCTGCGGAAGCAAGTGACACCTACCTGAAAAGCATCGGGCTGTCTCACCTCAGGTAATGTAAAAGCTTGGCACGACCCCAAAATAGCAAGATGCTCGCCTAGCTAGACCTGAAGCAGCAAAGGACACCCCCTGAGATTCTCCACCTTGCCCAGAGCAAATGCATCGAGACGTCGGTATAGTTCGGCAAGGACCAAATGCATCACTAATCGGCCTTCTACCAACTCGTTTAAAATGTCGCAAAGAGCCAGAGAAAAGCTCTCTCCCTCGATCAAGAAAAGGGATTCTGAAATGAGACTGAGAGTAAAGGCTTTCACGTTGAAGATATTCCTAACCGGCAATTTTCGAAGACTTTCGTCACTGAAAAGTTCTTTAAGGAATTTGATTGAACACCTTGTGGGCCCCCCAACGAGACTTTTCTCATACTCAAATTTCTTCAAACCGAGGGTGAGTTGAACGGATTTGGGGTAGCCCAACTTCGGCATGACCCTTGCGAGGCCTCTATGAAGCTTCAAGCTGGATAAATTAGATAGCTCTTCAAGGTTGGAGTTAGCTCCCGCTTCCCAAAATGGAACACATGGGCATTTGCATCCCAAAACGAGGTGGCCGCGTGAAGTAGGTCCCACTGTGGGAGAACATCGAGGAAGAGGGGAAGACGTGATAGCCCGAGCAGCTCATGTTCGACGAGCTCACTCTCATTCAAGCTCCCATGCCAACTTTTCAGAAAATTGAGCCCCAAGCCCAAAGAGAGGGGTAAATTGGTCCCAAGCCCTCCATGTAAGGGAGGATAGGAAAGTGGGTCCATAGACGTACAAAGATCTTTCAAGAATATAAAATTCAATATATGTTGATGGACCTGCCCTTGGGAAAGCAAGGAGAAAAAGAATCAGTCAGGAAGGCCAAGTCAAAAAGAAAGAGAGGGAATCGGGACTGTCTCGGGCATATAAGGCTTTGAAAAATGATAAAAAAAAAATAATGGCTTTGAAAAATGACAAAAAAAATCACACTAAATAATAGCTTTGAAAAATCCAAAAAAATCACATAAAATGATAGCTTTGAAAAACCAGAAATTCATATAAAATTATAGCTTTGAAAAACCAAAAAAATCCATGAAATAATAACTTAAAATCCATAAAAATCAAACAAAATAATAACTCAAAATCTAAAAATCACATAAAATAATAAACACTAAAAAAGATAAAAAAATGTTTCACATAAAATAATAAAAAATATGCTTCAAAAAGACTGCACGCACTCCCAAAAAGCGTTGCGACATCTATTTGCTCCGCTCGGGTAGTCATGCCAAATAAACTTCGAGATCAATGGGTTCGCCCAAAGACCTCAAACCCTGCTTCGAGTAGGGATATCATCAACCAGTCAAAAGAGGCAGTCTATGCCTTGTATGATTGGACGCACGACGACGCACATACGTGTTTCAAAGCGGTAAAATATCTATATTTTATTGGCGACACAGTTGTGCTATATCAATGTCCTAAGTCTGAGGTTCGTCTTAGATCTTCGAATCCTACTTCAAAGTAGGAGCAACGACGTCAATCCCGATCAAACGGTCAATATTTCGATCAGGTCGATACCACTGCTAAATTTTTGAGCTAAGCGCTCCGTCGTCAGGATCATAGGAACGTGAGTGTCTAACTTGAGATTCATCATGAGCTATTTTAGAGGTGTGGACTCTTGGTCTGCGTAGTCTGGGCGTGCGTCCTACGGGGTTTAAGGTCCGGACAACTCCATTATGAAAAAGATCAATCGTTGGTTGAGACCAACCTGTTGAAAATGAAACTACACATCAATCAAACTATGTGTAAACATGTATGCAGAAGGGTTCGTTTCCCTTATTTTCGTAGGCTTAAAACTTGTAGTGGCGTGGTATCCCTATTTGCATGGTATCCCTATAAAGTGTATGCCTTGCATCTGGGTATCCGTAGGATGGTCGTTTATTCTCGAAAACTATACTTAGACGGGTTTTGGGTCGAGACTTCCATCACCTTTGTTGCTTATCGCCCCTAATGGGTGCATGCTTATGCATAGTTAATTAATTTGTAAGAACATTATCGGTAGAGACCAGGGTTAGGTATCCCCTTTGGTGGGCACCCGATTTTGGTAGGATTTGTTCTGTGTTATTAAAGGTTAGATACTCTAGGTCGTGATGGTCCGGGGCACGTTGGAAAAATGACACGTACTCCCAAAAAATATTACGACATCTATTCGCTTCGCTCGGATAGTCATGCCAAATAAACTTCGGTATCAATGGGTTCGTCCAAAGACCTTAAACCCTGTTCAAGCAGGGGCACCCATGACCAGTCAAGTGAGGTTGTCAATGCCTTGTATGATTGGACAAAAATTGTGGAGCCTTACATACTTGCATTGTACCTATCTTTGAATGTGGGTCGATCACCCTCCTTACTTATGAAGCTATTGTATTCATAATAAACTTTGAACATCAAACTCTTTCATATCATCTTAAGAAGCGACCATTTTTCCCAGTTATTGGGCTTTCGTAATTTGTTCCACCTCGGTTATGCTCAGTAATGTCGCTAAGCACTTGGGAACCGATTATCTTGAGAAATGACTGTTTTTCCTGAGATACAGGGCTTTCGTTTTATCACCATGTTACTTGTTTGATGATTGACGTTCGTTCAGAATGCAGCGGACCCGTCAGTAATGCCTTGGGCCTCTTCAGATGTCTATTTTCTTTGGCATACGATCATTAGTGATCGGATACCAAAGAGGGGCATCTGTAGACACCCAAATTTAGCCCAAGGCTAGATCGAAACACATTTCGAGAGAGACACATCACCGAGCTTTTGATGGCATGTATGGAACCCTTAAGAACCGCTCCTAAAACTTAGGAACCACTCCAAAACCTTAGGAACCTTTCCAAACCCTTAGGAATCACCCTAGATCCCTTAGGAACCTTCTCGAACTCTTAGAACCCCATCCGAACCCTAAACCTAACCTTCCCGAGCAAAGGATGAAGAGGGACACATTGGGACTAGCTGTGGCCTTCTACTGTAATCAAATTTCATACCATTGAAAAGTAGAGGTCCTCAACTTTCCAACAAGCTAAGAATCATCCCAATCGAAGCTGCACATAGGAAGATTGTTGTTGAGCTTCTAGTGTCCTGATTTATTGTGTAATGATAAGAGCAAAAAAATAAAAAATAAAATAAAATAGAGGGTGGATTCAGCACAACTAAAATAGCCTAGACCTGCAAGATACAGGGTCCTTTGTAGCAAGTTTTGATAAGTAAGAGTTTGTCCCACAGGAAAAATGGTCTAAAGCTCTAAGGGAGCCATCTTTAGTAGGCCCTCCAGATCTGACTACAGATCTGGCAATCCTAAATGGAAGGAGATTTAATGTCACTATTGTTTAAATCCTATGGTAACCCAATGCCTAAACTACAGAAATGGTTGAGAAGAATGATGGAGTGTGAGAAAATAATATAAAAAGGATGAGAAGTAAGCTATTAGGTACAGATCTAATGAGTTTTATAACTCAGACTCAGATCTGCTGCTATAGAAGTCCTGTCCAATGACTACATTATCACCAAAGAGGAGAAATGATCCAACTCACCCTTGTGCCATGATCCAATCCCTTATGGCTATAACCTGTCTACTCAAATGGTCACAGACTATCCAATAGGGGACCACAGTCCATAGATGGGTCAGAACATGTTTATCATTATAGGCACTACTTCATCTAGGCTACCAGCTCAAGAATCCATAGGAACCTCAACCTCTAAAGTTTTGTGTGTGGGGCATAGGCCTGCATATGTGCACTAGCCTAGACACACAGGACCAACAAGAGTTTGAGTACTAGCTTTAGATCTAGCTATTCACTGCTTTAGAGAGACAACAATGATCCAGTTAGAAGCCTACAATCTCTACAGCCAGATCAGATCTGCCATCTGATGGTGGGTCTATACACATACAGGGGAGTCTGTCTCTGCATAATCTCTCACAGGGCTACAAGCACAAGTGCATAGAAGAAGAATCTATCATAGATCTATGGATTGGCCTCACCCTAGGGCTATAACCTATCCACATAAATGGCCACAGACTATCCACAGAGGCTATCCTCCTCACAGAGGTCTGAGACAGAACAAGTAGATTGCTGCCACCACTATATTCACAAGGCTACCAGCTCAGGCTCCCATGGAGATTCAGACTTAGTGGATCCAATGGTGGGGCATAGGTCTATCTATGTGCACTAGCCTGGACACACAGGTCACTTGGATATGAATAAATCTTTAAAAACAATCCTCTATTGCTTATAATACAACTTAGCAATGGAGGATCTCTAGGCAGCAGCCTTATACAGAATAACCCTCAAACATCAATCCCATACATGTATAACATCTTATTATAAATCACTATTAAAACTATTCCAAATAGACATACAAAGGCATAATCAGCAAGTGCTAGGCTATGGAGAGAAGAAAAAGGAAAAATATGCCTCTTAAACCCTAACCTTAGCCTACTGGAACTCTATAGCCAATTCAAGAAGATAGCATGTGTTCAGCAGGGACCTCCCTCTTTGCATATATAGCAGTCGGCTGTGGGAGCATTAGGGTTAGGAAAACCCTAATTTTGACGATGCAAATGTGGTCCATTTCTGTTCCTTGGATGCCTTGGGACATGTGCATGGAGATTAGAGCATTGGAGTGCGCACCCTAGTTGCTGGAAGTTCCCAGACTGCCCCTACAGAAGTGGGGGGAAGTTAAGATCACGAGCCTCGCTAGGTAGCAATGGTTTCCAGGTCTTGTCGCGTGATAGAGTTGTCATCGCGGGATTGAATTGACTTGAAGCTCTTGCAGTCGCGGGATAGATAGTTTGGTCATCGTAGGAATGCTCTGGTCGTCGCAGGATTGCGCCTTCCATTTGAGCGGCGTGGGAGTCGCGCGCGCAGTTCATTCTTTGGTGATTCTTGCGGGGATCCTCGCGAAGAAGCAATTGCATCATCCTCTGGATTGCGCAAGCAGTCCCCTAAAGATCTGCATTCCACGATCACTGCGTGACAGTTGCGCACAAGAGTGCCTGGAGCTCTCTCTCCTCAGTGAATCACGCGAGGATTAAATGCTCCTCTCTTGAGCTGTGCGAGACTGCGCGAGCGCTTACAACTGTGCCTCGTGAGAACTGCGCAAAGTCTACTTTTTGAGCCCTTCTGTCATTAATCTGCGTGAGAACAGCGCGAGCAGTTGGTGTGCTGCCTTGAGAAACCTACGACAACTGCACGAAGCATTTTTCTTTGAATCAATTGAACCTTGCGACATTTGCGCGAGGCTCATTTCTTGACTTGCAACCAAGTTCTGTCCGGATTCAACTTCCTTTTTTCTGAGGAACTTCTGGGGCAAGAGTAGGCTTCTTAGCAGGATTAGGGCCTTATCTGCAGCTACTGCTTATTACCTACAAAATGGTTTTAACACAGATTTATTAAATGACTAAGGGTCTAACAGAGGCTAAGGGGTGAAAAGTGATACTTTTCAGGTCTTAACACACCCCCAAACTTAATCTTTGCTAGTCCCTTAACAAAGATTTAACTAAACATCTACACCTTAATTAAATGCCACTTTCGTAGGGATCACTGGTACATTTAGCATATGTACCAAGCCTTTTAAACCCCTAGGTGATCCCTAGTGGAGGAGTGAAGTCTCCTGAGGGTTTTCAGTGAAGATACCCACAAACTTCACTATTAAAATAGTTAATAGTGGTGCAGTCAATGACAAAACAAATTTCAATGAATAAAGCATCAATCCACTTCTCTGTAGAATTTAGAGGAAATTGCAGCAGTAATGCAGGCCATTTAAAACTTAAAATTTTTTTTAGCATGTGTTTACATTTCCACCAATCATTTCACATTAGAAATTTAATGTGCACATAAAAGTACCAGGCTTGCCTTAGATTCTAAAATCAGGTTGGATACAACCCCAATGAAGTTACAAGTTAAACCCAATTCTCACCAGGGCTATCTCTCAACAATGAATATCTAGGGGTGTTCACATTTAAAGCAGCTCAAGAGCAGTTACAGACCCCAAATGGGCCTGCAAGCATGAGCATAGGTAAAGCTTCTAATTTTTGACATCCTCATGACTTTTCACCATAGATTAGGCACTCCCTCATCTCCACCTGACAGCTCATTTCACTTTGGATCTTCAAGGTCCTTTGAATGGGTTGTAATGTGACTTATGGGTGAGGGATATAAAGAATGAAGGGGTAAAAGGGAAATCAAAATTGAGAAATCAGCAAGGTACGGAGTGACTCATGACTTCACTACCTTCATTTCATTCAACATACTTCATCTTCCTTGATATTTTTCAGATTCAAAGTGGCCAACTTCTCTTCTTTTTCCCAATTTTCAGATGAAGGTATTCTCTTGACTTCTCTTTTCTCTTTTTTTATTTTTTTATTTTAATATTTTTTATATTTTATTTTATTTTATTTTTAATGAAATGCCACAACCGAACCACTGCTAGACTTATGTTCATATATTCCTTCTCTTTTCCATTCACCACATGTTGCACTCAGCTTGCCCACTTTCATCTCCTTCTCCTTTACCTTCTAAATTTTCAGAGTGAGGCTAAGGTTGAATCAGGTCTACAGGTTGAGGTAAAGGTACTCTGGTGTATCTTGAAGAAAAATTGATTTGAAGGCTCAAAATGTTTATGCAAAAGGGCAGTTTCAATGGCTTGGTACTTTTAGGCTCAAATTGTCCAAATGAAGGCCTTGAATCATTTCCTTAGTGTCTTGTGTTGTTGTCAACTAGTTTTGATTTGGAGGTGCCTAACTTCTAGTAAAAAGTGCTGAGTCAATCAAACCTTAGAGCAAAAAAAATACCAAAAATACTCTTCACCATGATGTTAGCTTCATGGTGGTGCTAAGATTTAAAAATTTTTATTTTCGAAATGTCTGTAAAAATGTTTTGATTTTCAACAAATTTCCTCATTGCAGCAAGTTAGGTGGAAATTGACTTTATTCATCCCAATTACAGCACCACTGCTCCACTAAAGTTAATTATTCTATTGGCAGACCTACCCTGCCACACCCCCAAACCATGAGGAGCAGTGCCCTCACTGATTCAAAGTTAAGAGTGGATGTGCAGTAAATTCAATACAAAGATAGGAGAACAGAAATAGCAAGAAATAAAGCACATAACAAGTAAACTCACAAGAAGACAAACAAAAATACATAAGAGCAGACAAACAAAAATAAGCAAAGATAGTAAACTGAACAGTATAGAACAAAAAAAAAATTCATTATAATATAAAAATATTATAAAAAGATTTACAAAAAGGTAAAATTCTAAGAACATATTAAACTCAGAGCACCAAAACATTCTGCAAAAACAAAATAGTTCTTTCCCCTGGCCTAGGGATATCCTCAACCTAGTGCATGTGGAGAGGGGGGGAAAAACAGGGATCAAGGGGGAGTAGGTGGTGGAGGGTTTGAGGAGGATGGGGGAGAAGATGGGGGTGGTTCGGTCTTCTACTTCTTCTTCTTTGTCTTACTCTCTTTCTTCTCCTCCTTGGCTAGGATCCTCTGCACCTCCTCATATTCATCCCAGAGGAATTGTAGTGGGTCTGGTTCTTTAGGCAGTGGCGGGTCCAACCACATCGGGTAGAATTTGTTTGGCAGCTCTGTGGGTTTTTTATCCGCCATGGTTATGAGTAGGGCACGACTGCTAAGGTTAGAGGAGAAAGAATGAGATCAAGACTAACTAACTGCGTATTTAAAATACTTGGACGGTGGAATATGAATCGACATATTAAAATTTGTCTCCTTCCAAGTTTAGCAATAAATTGTGATGCTTTTGGGGAATGATAAGTCGCACAACTTATTACGGGGAAAGAAAGCGTAGAATAAATGCAGGTCTATATTTAGCACTGGGAGTTAAAGTAATCCCGCACTTCGCCCAGTTTACCTTGGAGCTTGCGACAGCTAGTGAAGTATTCCATTTAGATTGCGTGAGAGGCTCTCAGGGCTCATTTTGGACCCTGCGACAGCAAAGCATTAAACAGAGAGCACGCGCTCTTCATTCTGCCATTTCCATTTGTGCTGTATCTAGTTCCTAGGTATAACTCACTACCAGGGGCACCCCCAGACACTTTAAAATGACCTCCCACTTATAGCATCAAACATTCAAGCATAGGCAGCAAAAATCATTATCCAAACATTGTGCATTCAATCAAAAACCACCAATTTAAGAGAAGTAATCATTCAAACCAAGCATAAAAAAAAATCAGACCAGACAGATTCAGACTCAAGTGATGCCACTAAAATATCCTAAAAAAAATTTGAACAAAAGAAGGCAATATAAACCTAACGAAACCAAAGTACATATAATACAACATGGACACATTTGTGGATCAGTTTAATGAAGGGTCCCTTGAAAGTGAAGGGTATCCATAGGTTTAGCAGGTTTTTCTAAACAAGGTTTAAGCCTCTGACCATTCACCTTCAAGGTTTTCCCAGACTTGGGATCCTTGATTTCCACAGCACCAGATGGGGAAACATTCATGACAATATAAGGGCCTTCCCATCTGGATTTCAGTTTGCCAGGAAAAATTTTAAGTTTGGAGTTAAACAACCAAACCTTATCACCAACCATGAAGCTCTTTCTTAACAAACCTTTGTCAAAGAAAGCCTTGGACCTTCCCTTGTATATCTGGGCATTGGCATATGCATCCATCCTCAGCTCATCTAGTTCTGACTGCTGCATCGACCTGTGATGACCAGCAGAAGTTAGATTTAGATTTAATTTTTTTATGGATCAATAGGCCCTGTGTTCTAACTCTACTGGGAGATGGAAAGCCTTGCCATAAATCAGTCTGAATGGGGACATCCCAATGGGAGTCTTATAAGCAGTCCTATAAGCCCATAATGCATCATTTAACTTTTCAGCCCAGTCTTTTCTGTCAGTCTTCACTGTCTTCTCAAGGATGTGCTTGATCTCCCTATTAGAAATTTCAACTTACCCACTGGTTTGCGGGTGGTAGAGAGTAGCAATCCTATGGGTGACAAAATATTTCTTCAGCAAGCTCTCAAAATTTCTGTTGTAGAAATGGCTACCCCCATCACTGATAATGGTTCTAAGGGTGCCAAATCTTGAGAAGATATTCTTCTTTATAAATTTGAGGACAACTTGATGATCATTGGTTCTTGTGGCAATAACTTCTACCCATTTTGAAACATAATCCACTGCCACTAAGATGAAATGATAATCATTTGAAGGAGGAAAGGGGCCCATAAAGTCAATACCCCAGACATCAAACAGCTCCACAACAAGGATGGGCTGCAAAGGCATTGAGTTTCTTTTGGACAGCCCTCCTAATTTCTAACATCTCTCACATGTCCTGCAATGTGTATTGGCATCTCTGAATAAAGAAGGCCAATAGAACCCACACTGTAAGATCTTGTCAGCTATTTTTCTTCCACTAAAGTGGCCCCCACAGGCATTTTCATGGCACATGGCCAGAATACTAGGGACAATACTTTCTGGAATATATTTTCGGATGATTTGGTCTGCACAGTATTTGTATAAGCAAGGTTCCTCCCAAAAAAAGAATTTGACCTGTTAGAAGAACAAGTCTTTATCCATTTTGATCCAATGGGCAGGAATCTTGCCTATAACTAAATAGTTTACAATGTGTGCATACCAAGGAACCAAGGATTGGATGACAAACAATTGCTCATCCGGGAAAATATCATTTGCAGGGTCATCAACACATTTTTCCAACACAATTCTAGACAAGTGGTCAGCCACCACATTTTCCACACCCTTTTTGTCCTTGATTTCAATGTCAAACTCCTGCAACAGGAGTATCCATCTAATCACCTTGGACTTAGCATCTTTCTTGGATAATAGGTACTTCAATGTGGAGTGGTCTATGAAGATTACAATTTTAGACCCAAGTAGGTAAGGTCTAAATTTGTCAACAGCAAAAACCACTGCCAGAAGCTCTTTCTCAATTATGGTGTAATTCAATTGAGCTTCAGCAAGTGATTTGCTGACATAGGCAATGACCACTGACTACTTATCTTTTTTTTGACCCAAAATAGTACCTATTGTCAAGTCGGATGCATCACACATTAGCTCAAAGGGGAGTGCATAGTCAGGTGTTTGGAGTACAGGGGCAGAGGTGAGGCATATCTTCAAAGTTTCAAAAGCCTCAAGACATTTAGCAGAAAAATCAAAGGGCACATCCTGGCAGAGCAGGTGACACAATGGTTTAACAATTTTGCTGAAGTCTTTAATAAACCTCCTGTAGAATCCTGCATGTTCAAGGAAAGATCTGATTTGTTTGACTGTTCTTGGAGGGGGCAAATTTGTAATGAGGTCAACTTTAGCCTTATCTACCTCAATCCCTTCTTTAGAGACTACATGGCCCAACACAATACCTTGTGTTATCATGAAGTGGCTCTTTTCCCAACTTAAGACCAAATTGGTCTCCTCACATCTTTGCAATACCAGGTGGAGGTGTTGCAGACATTGATCAAAACTGTCCCCATATACAGAGAAGTCATCCATAAAGATTTCCAAGAACTTGTCAATCATATCAGAGAATATGACACACATACACCTCTGAAAGGTGGCTGGTACATTGCACAGCCCAAAAGGCATCCTTCGATAAGCAAAGGTGCCAAAAGGGCAAGCAAATGTAGTTTTCTCTTGGTCGTGAGGGTCCACAGGGATCTGGTTGTACCCTGAGTACCCATCAAGAAAGCAATAAAAAGCTTTTCCAGCCAACTTATCCAGAATTTTATCTATGAAGGGGAGAGGGAAGTGGTCTTTTCTGGTTTTAGAGTTGAGCTTCCGATAATCTATGCAAACCTTCCAGCCAGTGGTCTCCCTGGCTGGTCTCAGCTCTCCAAACTTAGTTGTAATAACTGTTATGCCAGATTTCTTGGGCACCACTTGGATAGGTGTCACCCATTGAGAATCAGAAATGAGGTAAATTATCCTAGCATCTAGCAATTTAATAATCTCTTTGAGGACCACTTCCTACATGTGAGGATTCAATTTCTTCTACATTTCCCTGGAGGATACTGAGCCTTCCTCTAAATGGATCATGTGCATACATATTGCTGCATCTATCCCTCCGAGATCCGCAATGGTCCAGCCAATTGTCTTTTTGTGCTTTCTCAAGACTGTTAGTAATTCTTCCTCCTGCTCATTGGTAAGAGAGGAGGAGATAATTACAGGAAGTTTTTTATCTTTTTCAAGAAAGGCATATTTCAATATTTCTGGAAGCTTCTTGAGATCCAGATCTGAGCCTTGTTGGGTGGATGACAGGATTGGTTCTTTGTTGGTTTGAGGAAGAGGCAGCAATGTAGGTTTGCAAATGGAATGCTGCACTAAGCCCACAGAAGAATTCAATGTGGTCATGTCTTCTGTCATAACAGCTAGGCCATCTTCCTCTATCATGTCCCAAACTTCTACTAAACTTTTGACAATGTTACCCCAATCCAGCAGAGTGGGCAATTCTTCTTCAACAACTTCCTCTAGTACATCCACTGCAAGCTTTTCTCATTGTCCAGCTGAGGGTATTTTGCACTGTTGTACACATTTAGTTCAACCTTCATGTATCCAAAAGTTACCTCCATAATCCCCGACCTGCATTGAATGCAAGCATTGACAGTGGCCAAGAATGGCCTGTCCAAAATAATAGGTATAGGGGTTGTACTCTTATTGCAGCCCATGTCCAAAACCAAGAAGTCTGCAGGGTAAAAGAACTTGTCCACCCCTACTAAGACATCCTCAACCACTCACATAGGTCTCCTTTCAGACCTATCAACCATTAACAGCATAATGGGGGTGGGTTTTAGCTCCCCCAAACCTAGCTGTTGATACACACTGTATGGTAGCAGGTTTACACTGGCTCCAAGGTCTAGAAAGGCCCTTCCAATTGTGTGGTCTCTAATTATGTAGGGGATAGTAGGTATCCCTGGGTCTTACAACTTCTCTGGTATTGTTATGTTTAATACAGAATTAACTGTATCAGTTGCAAAGACCTTTCTGGACAAATGGCCTCTAGCTTTTCTTTTCTGGGTACAAAGGTCTTTCAGAAATTTGGCATAGGCTGGGGCCTGTCCAATTGTATCAATCAGGGACAAATTGATTTTTACCTGCTTAAAGGTCTCCATCATTTCCTCTATCTGTGCATTCCCCTTATCAAAAGGGCAGGGCCACTCAAAGCTTGAGGAAATGACAACTGAGGTACTGCTGGTTCCTTAGCTGCTTGCCTATGACTAAATTTTTATTTTTTTCTTTTTTCATCTTTTATTTCTTGCTGAGGCTTAACTACAGCCTTAATATTTTTCTCTTGTTGCAGGATAGCAGGCAACTCTTGGCTCTGTGCTCTAATATATTCTTTTTTACATTCATTAGAAAATTCTTTGGGAATGACCTCTCCTTGTTCCTTTTCAACCTGGTTGTCCACTAGCCTACCAGACCTTAGGGTTGTGATGACATTAGCTCCCTCACAACTTGAGGAACCTTCTCCAATCAAATATTGGCCCTTAGGGTTGGCCACTGGCTGGCTTGGCAACCTGCCCTCCTCTCTTTTGGCCAAGACATTGGATATTTGGCCTAGCTGCTCTTCCATTTTCTTTATGCTTTGACTGTGAGAATTCACAGTCTGAGTCAAGGTTCCAAGTTTTTATAATGAGGTCAAAACCTGATCCTCAAAAGAAGCATTTCGGGGTTGAGGTGGGAGAACTACCAACTGATTTTGCTGCTGGGGCAGTTGCTGGTGCTGGAAATTTGACCTTGGGGCATATCCCTGGTTAAATTACTACTGTGGCCTTTGAGGTAAGGCCAACATCTGTTGTGGCTGCATGTAATTATCTTGTCTCCACCTCAAATTTGAGTGGTCCCTCCACTGGTAACCAACATTTTGGTACTGGTATCAAAATGGCTGTTTGTTGTAGCCAACAGATTGTTGCTGGCCAAATGATTGGGCAGCAGCAGCTTGTTCCATCGCATACTCAGGATATTGCCCTGCAGATGGGCACTTTCCACAGTGTGTTATGGAGATTGGCATATCAGACATGCCTCCATCACCTGTGCAGCCCATCTGGGTTGCACCATAGTCAATAGTTTATTAAACCTATCAGAAAGATTTGTCATCTGCATTTGCAGGTCATTATTCTCAGTTACTTCATACATATTTCCTTTGGAAGTTACAACTAGTCCCATTTTAAGAGAAGACTCTTGAACAGTTCTTGACAAGGATATCTTTTGGAAAGCATTTTTACTGATGACCTCGAACAATTCCCATACCTCATCAGCTATTTTGTGCATGTAAGTTCCACCACAAGAGGCATCTACCATGTCTTTACTTTTCTCATCAATCCCATTATAGAAGCTCTGGACAAGCTGCCAGTCAGGGATCTTGTGGTGGGGACATTTTTTGAGCATCTCTTTGAATCTGTCCCATGCTTAATTAAAATCCTCAGTTGGAGATTGGCCAAAAGCAAGTATTGCTTTCCTCAACTGGCTGGTTTTTATCTCTGGGAAAATTTTTGTCAAAAATTTGGTCTGATGGACTTTCCAAGAACTAATGCTGTTGTTTGGGAGAGTAGCTAACCTGGTGTTGGCCCTGTCCTTTAAGGAGAAAGGAAAGAGCCTTAATCTAGTGGCTCTGGTCCCAAACCAGTAATGGAAAGTGTTGTACACAGGGCCAAGAATTGGTCAATGTGCTTGTAGGGGTCTGCCTTGCTGAGCCTATGGAAAGAGGGAAGCATTTGGATGATTGAGGTTTTAATCTTATAGTTTCCCTGAACATCTGAAAATTGAATGCTGAATGGGAAATTATAATCATCAGGAGCATTCAACTCCTTCAATGTTCTGGGTTGCTCTTCACCCATGACTGCTGTCTCGGTTTCAGTAAGGGGCTCAATTGTGGTGTGTCTGGGCCTTCTTGGTCTTCTGACCTTTTCTATCTCAGGGTTATGAGGCTCTAATGTGGGACTGAGGGATCTCCTTCCTAACATGCACACACACCAACAGCAGGGAAGACTACTTGTAGACACATTACAATTAACTCAAAGAATTATTTAAACAAAATAACAACTATCCTAATCAACTGCTATGGAATTTGCAAAGGAAAAACAGACTGAGTTTTGACAGTTAGAGAAATGCAAATAGAGGTAGTTAGACTCCTAGTACAGTTTAACTTTCCTTCTCCGCTACTGTCCAGATCTGTAAAGAAAAATTCCAAATGTAAATTAGCAGTATCAGTTATTCACAAGCACAACTACCAAAGAATAAAAAAAATACAAAAATCTAGGGTCTACTAATAGATCACAGTCCCCGACAGCGACACCAAAAACTTGTTGTTGAGCTTCTAGTGTGCTGATTTATTGTGTAATGATAAGAGCAAAAAAATAAAAATTAAAATAAAATAGAGGGTGGATTCAGTACAACTAAAATAGCCTACACCTGCAAGATACAGGGTCCTTTGTAGCAAGTTTTGATAAGTAAGAGTTTGTCCCATAGGAAAAATGGTCTAAAGCAACAAGGGAGTCATCTTTAGTAGGCCCTCAAGATCTGACTACAGATCTGACAATCCTAAATGGAAGGAGATTTAAGGTCACTATTGTTTAAATCCTATGGTAACCTAATGCCTAAACTACATAAATGGTTGAGAAGAATGGTGGAGTGTGAGAAAATAAATATAAAAAGGGTGAGAAGTAAGCTATTAGGTACAAATCTGATGGGTTTTATAACTTAGACTCAAATCTGCTGCTATAGAAGTCCTGTCCAATGGCAACATTATCACCAAAGAGGAGAAAGGATCCAACTCACCCCTGTGCTATGATCCAATCCCTTATGGCTATAACCTGTCCACTCAAATGATCACAGACTATCCAATAGGGAAACCACAGTCCATAGATGGGTCAGAACATGTTTATCATTATAGGCACTACTTCATCCAGACTACCAGCTCAAGAATCCATAGGAACCTCCACCTCTAAAGTTCTGTGTGTGGGGCATAGGCCTACATATGTGCACTAGCCTGGACACACAGGACCAACAAGAGTTTGAGTTAGCTTTAGATCTAGCTGTTCACTGCTTTAGAGAGACAACAGTGATCCATTTAGAAGCTTATAATCTCTATAGCCAGATCAGATCTGTCATCTGATGGCGGGTCTATACAAATACAGGGGAGTCTGTCTCTGCACAATCTCTCACAGGGCTACAAGCACAAGTGCAGAGAAGAAGAATCTGTCTTAGATCTGTGGATTGGCGTCACCCTAGGGCTATATCGGTCCACTTAAATGGCCATAAACTATCCATAGAGGCTATCCTCCTCACAGAGGTCTGAGACAGAACAAGTAGATTGCTGCCACCACCATGTTCACAAGGCTACCAGCTCAGGCTCCCATGGGGATTCAGATTTAGTGGATCTAGTGGTGGGGCATAGGCCTGTATATGTGCACTAGCCTGGACACACAGGTCACTTGGATCTGAATAAGTCCTTAAAAATAATCCTTCGTTGCTTATAATATAACTTAGCAATGGAGGATCTCAAAGTAGCAGCCTTGTACAGAATAACCCTCAAACATTAATCCCATACATGTATAACATCCTATTATAAAACAATATTAAAATTGTTCCAAATAGATATACAAAGGCATAGTCAGCAAGTGCTGGGCTATGGAGCGAAGAAAAAGGAAAAAGATGCTACCTAAACCCTAACCTTAGCCTACTGGAACTCTACAGCCAATTCAAGAAGATAGCATGTGTTCAGCAGGGACCTCCCTCTTTGCATATATAGTAGTCGGCTGTGGGAGCATTAGGGTTAGGAAAACCCTAATTTTAACGATACAAATGTGGCCCATTTTTGTTCCTTGGATGCCTCAAGGCGTGTGCACGGAGATTGGAGCATTGGAGTGCACGCCCTAGTTGCTGGAAGTTCCCAGATTGCCCCTACAAAAGTGGGGGGAAGTTAAGATCCCGAGTCTCGCTAGGTAGTAAGGGTTTCCAGGTCTTGTCGCATAGTAGAGTGTTGTCACGGGATTGAATTGACTTGAAGCTCTTGCAGTCGCGGGATAGATAGTTTGGTCATCGCGGGAATGCTCTGGTCGTTGCGGGATTGCGCCTTCCATTTGAGTGGCGCAGGAGTCGCGCGCGCAGTTCATTCTTTTGTGAATCTTGCGGGGATCCTCATGAAGAAGCAATTGCATCATCCTCTGGATTGCACTAGTAGTCCGCCATCGCTACGATACAAGGCTGCAAGAGTGCTAGAGCTCTCTCCTCGTGGAGTCGTGGCAGGATTAAATGCTCTCTCTCTTGAGTCAGGCGAGATCGCAAGCGCCATAACTGAGCCTCGCGAGAATTGTGCGAAGTCTGCTTTTTGAGTCCTTCTGTCATTGATCTGCGCGAGACATGCGCGAGCAGTTGGTGTGCTGCCTTGAGAAACCCGTGACTACTGCGCGAAGCATTTTTCTCTGAATCAATTGAACCTTGCGACATCTGCGCGAGGCTCATTTCTTGACTTATTGCTACTGTGCTTTGCCTATGCTGCAGTCAAGTTCTGTTTGGATTTAACTTCCTTTCTTCTGAGGAACTTCTGGGGCAAGAGTAGGCTTCTTAGCAGGGTTAGGGCCTTATCTGCAGCTGCTGCTTATTACCTATAAAGTTATCTTAACACAGATTTATTAAATAACTAAGGGTCTAACAGAGGTTAAGTTAAGGGGTGAAAGTGGTACTTTTCAGGTCTTAACAAAGATATTGCATTCCGAACCTGAAGGGCAAAAAGGTAAAATCTAGCGAACCCCCACAGGGAGTTGGAGAAGTTGCGCCAAGTATAAATGTGGACCCCACCTCAGGGAACCAACTTCCAGGCACTGTTCAGGCACTATTTTACTGTGCATATGCCTAGCGCAACTATTAGTTGCGCCAGACATATGAACAGTAACCTCTGATTTTTACCTTGAAAATAGAGATTGGGGTTTGCCTTGTTGACTATCTTGACCTTTGGGGTGTATTTTGCTAGTTCTCTTTCACCCATTTGCTATCTATGTGCAACCCCTTAAGTGGTTTAAAGCCTCATCCAATCATCCACTATTGGAGCATCTCTTCACATATTTCAATGCTCCAAAAACTCTAGGAAACCTTAGAAGCTAGATTACCTAATTCCTAATCTTGCTTAGCCTCTAAGTAGCCTCCTAATCTACCATTTTCCTATAAATAGAACCCCCCTCCCCTTGGTTTAGAGGTTGAGAAAATTTGCCTAAGAGAGAAAGAGCTTGAGTGAGAAGATCTTTCTCCCTTTGGTGCACCATTCCTACACAAAATCTAGAATTCCAAAACCTCCTTTGAGCCATATTTTCTACCTTAGATCCCTTAGTTTAAGTGTGTGCTATCCATTTTCCTTCTCCCTCTACCTCTTAGCTATCAAACTTTAGGAGTTAGAATCCCATTCCCTACCATACAAGCCTTCAAAAGCTTACCGAAGCAAGCCAATGCAAGGCTCCACGACGATGCAACAAGGGCCCAAGAGCTCCGGCTCTCTCCTCTATTCCTCTACCTTCTCGGTTTCTCCTCTATCCTCCCATTTCTATCGTTACATTACCAAATTTTCGGTAGGAACGAAGGGGCAAAAATAAGATTTTAAGACCTATTTGGGCAAGAAAGAAGCCTTTTTCATTTCTTTTTTATCATTCTTGTTTTGGCCTTAAGTAGAGACCACATTTAGTGGGTTGATTGGGTGCCTAACACCTTTCCAATCGATAACCGAAGCCCCTACCCAAAAACCTTTGGTGTGGACCGGATTCAGAGTCATATTTGTGGCACTTTGGTGCTTATAAAAATGATCTAGGTTTTTCAGGATACCAAAAACTCTGGGTGGCGACTCTATATTTTTTATTAGAGAGTGCATCATCGTGACGGGATAGTAAAAAATCCCACGGTTGCACAAGGGTTTCACACATTATAACAAAGTGTTAGACTCAGGTACAACAATAGCCTTACCATTGATTTTATATAAATCTCTTGGATCTGACCATCTATTTAATCCCTGAGACCACCCTATAATGTCATCAGTGTATAAGGAATATTTTCATCCAATGAAGTTAAGGACTGCTGCAGTCCCAATGAGAGTACAAGGATATATATATATATATATATATATATATATATAACAGCAGCGATGAGAAAACAAACTTCTCAAGTATCAAGTTCTAGCCACTGTAAGGCCATCATCTACTTTACTCCCCAAGTATCAAGTTTTAGTTGTTGCTTCCACTTGATACTGCGGCAGTCCCAATGAGAGTACAAGGACCTCTCTATTTATAGTAACCTAAAAAAAAAGTCTTCCCAAACCATATCATTACCATGCTATTGTAAATGGTAACACAAATTTCATAGTGACCCAACCCTTTTACTACAAGTCTACAACACATCAATACAATTAATGAATTAAGCTTTTCAAACAAATGTAAAGAACAAGAAAAACTATCAAGATCATACACTAACTATGAGGTTCTTGATGGACTAAAGCATATTTTCTATAATCAGTTGATCATACACTTCAGTTCATTGCTATAATAAAGCATAGCTGCTATAATAAAGGATTCAGTTCACTGATGGACTAAAGCAGCTATGAGGTTCTTTCCTTTTCAGTTCACTATAATAAATGTTTTAGCAGATTTTTTGTCAATGCTTTAGTCCATCAGTCTTCATATGTTCAACTGCTTTAGTCCATCGGCTGATTGAAAACATCTGATTGAAAATACTAATTGAAGACTTAAGAAAAAATGATTTTAAACCTGTTGAGGATAGTCAAGGAAGATGGCAAATGACTGCAATAGTTCACTGCTTCCGACTAAGTTGTTTGAAAAAAAGTTTTTCCTACTTTCCACTAATTGCTTTAAATATGTTATTAAGTTGTTATGTTAAATACTATTCAGCTGCTTTTTTCCTACTTTCCCATTGAAGATATTATCCCAAGTAATCGGGGGAGCTGCTCCTTGCATCCAAAGAGCAATCCCAAACAATCAGTGGAGCTGCTCTTTGGGACCTAACAGCAGCCACTTAAAAGAGTAGGTTTAAACTGATGTTTGGGATTGCTGTTTGGTAAGAGCATTACAACCAAAAACGGTCCTATACTAAAATGTTTCTCACTAGAGCAGGATACTACTGCTTGCATCCAAAGAGCAATCCTAAACAAATAGTGGAGAAACACCTTGCCTTTCTAATAGATATTATCGACTGTAAATTTATAATCTCTTTTATCTTTTTTTACGCAGTCACCGCTTCGTTTCCGATTACCCATCTTCAGCTCAACAACCTAGATAGACACTTGGCCTTCTCCCATTAACAGGTGTTGCCTGTGTAGTGGAATCAATACTGCTTACAATAGTGTTAAAATCAAGAGAATTGGGTGTTGGTGGTTGGATAGTTATTGGACAATGGGTGGTGGGCCATGGGTTATGGGTCATAATGGTTTGGTGAATGGTGACGGTGTAAACGGACTTCATCATTAATGGGTAATACTAACTAATAACGTTCATGACCTTACCAAAGACAATACTCACGTTAGTAGTCTATAGCGCCTTTTCTATTCTTCCTCACTGGACCATGTCATAAGTTATGTAGTCTGAATTTGGGAATAGAAGGCGACGCATTATAGGCCATAAGTATAAGTTGGTTGGTGTGTGTCCTTATTGAAAAGAGTGGATTGACAAGAATGAACCTCTTCGTAGACCGGTAATACCGCCGATTGTAGTCAAATAAAAACTATACTTTCTAACCATAACTGAGGAGTTCTTAGTAATAATGGTCATAAAACTAACCATAGATCATTGACGTCATAATTTAGCAATGATGGACCGTAATGGAAAAGGTGTCGCCACCGATAAGGATGGATTGAGTAAAATTACGTGTAGTCCTAGAAGATGGACGAGGCTTTCATCAAAGAATTGGTAGAGCACTACCATCTTCGTAGAAAACTCGCGAATGGATCATGGCCAAAAAATGTGTGGCCAGAGATGGCCGAAAAATTGAAAACATATAATTGCTTCAATGGCAAACTCGACGAACTCACCAGAGAGAAATGTTATAACCATTTGAAGACGGTGAGAAATAGCTATTCTCGGATGAAGGCAATCCTAGAAATTGGCGATTTTGGTTTGGACAATAGAGATAAAATGCTTATTGCAGAGCTAGATATTTGGACACTTACTGCAATCGACCGATTAGAGACTTCAACTTTTTTACCTTTCTGATCGGCTCTTATGATGTTTGAATTAAAAGTCTTAACCTATTGCAAGCGCACAATGGAAATTGCAGGCTAGTATAGGATCGTTCCCACGAGGAAGTGATTACTCTATAATTAGTCTCTTTTTTAAAAACTTATATTTATCTTTAAGGTCTTAAACTACTGGAGACATATGAATAAAGAATGGGTTATTAAACTAATTGCTGAAAAAAAATCTAAATCTTCAAATTTCCAGATTATGGTCGTCAATCATAATCCTTCAATTCTCGGATATCTATGAAAATAAAATATCGTTACACCATATATCAAGTCTCCCAATTCTGGTCGTCAATCAAAACTAAGATCCTATCAATATAGATTTAATCTAATCAACAATCTCCTAAAATCAGGGCGTCAATCAAATTCGAGAAAATTGAAGATGGAAAAGTAAAACCGTTACACTAATCTGTAAATCTCAATTTGAGTCGTCAATTCAAATCAAAATTCGAAGATGTCTACAAAGCAATAAAAGTGCATAAAATAAATCTAATCTAGAAAGCAAAAGTAGAACCATCCATATGATCGATCTTTCAGCTTCTTTAGCCTTAGTTGTCAGGTAAGACCTTAGAGAACTGTGGATGATGTTACTTGTTAAACCTACTCTACTTTGATCGAAAGAAACCCAACCTCAGTTGTCAATTGATGTCAGAGTTCTTTGATGGTTTCTTCCGATATCAAGCCCTCTAATTTATAGATCATAAGGGGCCAGTTTACAAAACTCCTAATTCTAATAAAAGAAACTACTAAAACAAAAGATTCCTATTATAATTCTAATTCCTAATTTTATCTTCCTTGTTTCCCACGGTTGATGTGCTTCTGGAGTGTTCTCCTGATTTTCAGTAATAGAGATCTTTGGACATTTATCTTCATCAATCTTCACAGATCCGTGCTTCACCAGACTTCTATTTTAAGAGATCTTCTAATTTCATGTATGGCACTGTAGATATCACGTGATCGGCAACACTAGAAGGCTTTCATTTTGGAGAATCGTAAACTACGATTCTTCTTCTTTAGCGCAGCTTTCTCTGGATGATTCTTTGAACGATGGATCGCTTTCTCCTTTATATCATTTTTTGCTTTTGAATGTCTTTTGGAGAATCGTAAATCACGATTCTTTGTTTTCTTCTTTATTTTCGCTCAATAGTAAAGTACAATTTTTCAGTTTTCAGTAGCGCTGAGTCGTCTTCTTCATTCAGTCATCATTTTACTGCTTTTGAGTTCATTTTGACGAAGATTAACACTTTGATCTTATTTTACTGATTTTCCTTAAAATCTGTACATCATTAATTTGTTAGTAACAAACTAGGATCTAGCAGTACTAAGTTAAGGGTGATAAAATGGTATATTCAGTGACTGATCACACCTCCAAACTTACATTTTGCTAGTCCCTAGCAAACAAGGAAAGAGATAGTAATCTAAACTACAAATTTAAATGCCACTTTCGTAGGGAGCACGATTGCATTTAGCAGATGCAACAAGCCTTTAAACCCCTAGGTGATTCCTAGTGGAGGAGTGGTAGTCTCCTGAAGGTTTTTAGTGAAGTTACCTACAAACTTTCAAATTTTTTTTTTTTCAAATTTTCAAAATAAACAAAATGAAAAAGTTAAAGATCTGTCCTAATTCTGTACACTACTAAGTTAATCATCATATGGTTATTATGATTTCCAAAATTCACAAATCATATATCTTTACTTTCCATCATAGCAGTTATCCCTTATCACAACTTAGCAATTTCAACTCTGTAAAGCATGGAGTGTGTGTGTACCAGTGAACAATTTATTCATCATAAATTTTTCTAAATTGCAGATTTTAAAAATATTTTCATTCAAACTCTCACTACTGGCATACTCTAAAAAAGATGTCAAAATTTTTGGGTTCTCTCAATATGATATGTATGATAATTTCAAAGGACAATTGACTAAAAAGAGAATGGATAATCAATTCTAATTCATATGATTTCTTTGTTCATTCATAGGATCTATAGCATATATCTCTACCGGACTCATACTTTTGCAAATCGTAAAACACAATGGTCTTTTCTCTAGCTTATAATGGGGCTTTGGTTAAATGGTTTGCAAAGATAGGTAGAAAGGATTCAAAGGATTTCTAAGAATTTAATTTTTCTATCTCCTATATTTCTTCTTCTATTTCGGCTTCAATAAGTATCCAAAAAGTTGGATGACTTCTTCCCATTTTCTTTTCTTTTGTAAATCCCTTTTCTTTTCTTTTGATTTTTCATCTTGGAAGCTTTTTGCTTCTCTTTCTTTTTCTCAGAATCGTATTTTGCAATTTCTTGCTTCTTTTCCCATATTTTTTTCAATTTCTTTTCAGCTGCACCCTTTTTCAACTTATCCCTTTTTCTGCTTGGCTTTTACTCATTTCACTACCTCTTCTTCCCTTCTTTTGTATTCTAAACTCTCAGAAAATGTAAGGGTTAAAGGTTGAAAGTTTTGGATAGTACATATGGCTAAGGGTTTATAAAATTTTTGGTACAAAGAAATTTGGTTTAGGTTTCTAATATGGGTTCAAAGGATAAATTTTTCTTAGATTTTGGCTTTTTGGCTTTGCTTAACAAAAGATGGCCTTTGATCGTTTTCACAATTTACTAGCTTGGATGTCATATTGTTTTGATATATTTAACAGATACTTTTAAATAAACAAATCTGCATACTTATAGAATATTCTGAATCAATTTTAGCAATATGAGATTTCATAAGAATGCAGGTAAAAAAGTTTAAGAGATTTAAGCTTGAATAGATGGCAGTCTCTCTCGAAATAGAAGGAGAAATATAGCTCAAATGCTCACTGGTTATATAATTTAGAAACTATAATCTAAATATTACAGTTCAGATCAATTTATAGTTTCAAACATTCAATTGATACAGTGCTAAAAAAGGACTAAACATGAATTATAACTGCTCTATTGTTTGATTATTGAACTTTTGCTATAATGGATCATGAAATTTTCAAGATTCACAAATTTTTCTCTCATTATTCACATATAATGGTTAACTAATCCTACTATAAACTAAATGTCTACAAAACTATAAAAAAATATAATAATAATAAAAAAATTTAAAAAAATTATATGCAAAAATGCAAAAATACAAAAAGTAAAACTGATTTAAACTAATATATACAAAGGTTGTGTATCCCCCCCAAACTTAATTAGGACAATGTCCTCATTGTACAGAAATAGGGGACACTAGAAAGAAATATATCAAAAAGAAAAAGTTACGAGTGTATGTAAATCCATGCGTTCACTCAAATCCTAATAGAGTACATCAGAGAAGGCCTTATGATCGCTCGTGTTTTACTACAATTTGAATCATAATATACTTTTCACTTATGATTTTCTAAAAGAAATAAAAAGAAATAATGCACATAATTTACAAGATTTTGCTATGGATGAGTCGGTAGCTCGACAGTGCCTAGGAGTATATTGGACATACTCAGGGTCTTCTAGTGAGATCATGATCACTGGCCCTTCTTCGTCTGGAAAGAGAAATTTCAGGTTTCGATGTCCTCGTTTGAGAATTAAGAGGGGTGACAGGAGCATAGTATGTGCTCTTCTCTAATCTTTTTGAGTTTTTATAAAATGGTGACTGTGTGCCAAAAGCATTAGGAAATGGTAACCTTGGTATATATGATTTTTTAGTCACAATATGGGACACACTATCTTTATTATTTTTTTGGATTCTATTTTCAATTTCTATTATTTTTAATTTTTCTGGTGGGGAAACATCCTCTTTAATTTCAGGCTCAGTATCTTTGGTCTCGGGGACGACTACTAACATAGGCATCTCCACCTTGTTGTCAATAGTCTTACCTCTCTTTAAAGGCTGAACAACTTGGATCTGTTTTGCAGGAATTGATGTGTTTCTCACAAAAATATGTCCACTCGAGTCACTCACTGGTCATGACTGTAACAGGTTGCTCTCTCGTTCCACCAATTGCGTAGCTAGTTGCTCAACTTGGGCTTCCAACTTCATAATAGATGGTGTGTGTGAATGTATAACTTGAGAGAATTGAGCGAGCTGGGATAAATCCTTGGAACGTTGATGCCACTATTACTATAACTCCCTAAGGATTTGAACAACTGTGTCATTAAATCCAATGTTCTGAGGACTAAACTGCTGCTGCTCATATGGCTAATATGGTCTCATGAGTGGCATGTAGGATTGTTGAAAATTTTTGTTCGGAAGATATCTTGGCTGAACAACAGATGGCTCTTGTTGTTGGCCACTAGTGAAGTCATAATTAAAACAACGGTGGTTTCTCCACTGCGTGTTATACGGGCTACCGTATTTACTCTGTTGGAATGCATATGCCCATTCCCAATCTATCATCTTTGGGTATAATAAGGCAACAGGGCATTTAAACACACAAACTATATATAGATTTGGAACGAGTGTGATGCATAAACCAAAAAGAATGTTTTTATGTTTTTGTTTTTTATCTGATTTTTATTTTAGAAAGCAGGGAGAGAAACAAATCTGAGTCTCGTGCTTCTCTGATAAGGGGAAGTGTTAAAGCATTTATTCGCTGCTCCGAGTAAACCTACAAAGGCTTAAGAAGTGATCAAAGAAAATTAAAAATATAAAGAAATATAAAAAGATAAAGATAAATATTTATTTTTAAAACTAATATAAAATAAAATCGCCTTCCCTGGCAACGGCGCGAAAAAGTTGATTGGCTCTTATGATGTTTGAATTAAAAGTCTTAACCTATTGCAAGCGCACAATGGAAATTACAGGCTAGTATAGGATCGTTCCCACGAGGAAGTGATTACTCTATAATTAGTCTCTTTTTAAAAAACTTATATTTATCTTTAAGGTCCTAAACTATTGGAGAAATATGAATAAAGAATGGGTTCTTAAACTAATTACAAAAAATAAATCTAAATCTTCAAATTTTCAGATTATGGTCATCAACCATAATCCTTCAATTCTCGAATATCTATGAAAATAAAATACCGTTACACCATATATCAAGTCTCCCAATTTTGGTTGTTAATAAAAACTAAGATCCTATCAATACAGATTTAATCTAATTAACAATCTCCTAAACTATTGGAGAAATATGAATAAAGAATGGGTTCTTAAACTAATTATAAAAAATAAATCTAAATCTTCAAATTTTCAGATTATGGTCATCAACCATAATCCTTCAATTCTCGAATATCTATGAAAATAAAATACCGTTACACCATATATCAAGTCTCCCAATTTTGGTTGTTAATAAAAACTAAGATCCTATCAATACAGATTTAATCTAATTAACAATCTCCAAAAATCTGGACGTCAATCAAATTCGAGAAAATTGAAGATGGAAAAGTAAAACCGTTACACTAATCTGCAAATCTCAATCTGAGTTGTCAATTCAAATCAAAATTTGAAGATGTTTACAAAGCAATAAAAGTGCAAATAAATCTAATCTAGAAAGCAAAAGTAGAACCATCCATAGGTTCGTTCTTTCAGCTTCCTTAGCCTTGGTTGTCAGGCAAGACCTCAGAGAACTGTGGATGATGTTACTTGTTAAACCTACTCTACTTTGATCGAAAGAAAACCCAACCTTAGTTATCAATTGATGTGATAGTTCTTCGATGGTTTCTTCCGATACCAAGCCCTCCTATTTATAGATCATAAGGGGTTTACAAAACTCCTAATTTTAACAAAAGAAACTATTAAAACAAAAGATTCCTATTATAATTCTAATTCCTAATTTCATCTTCCTTGTTTCCCAAGGTTGATGTGCTTCTGGAGTGTTCTCCTGATTTTCAGCAATAGAGATCTTTGAACGTTTATCTTCATCAATCTTCTCAGATCCGTGCTTCACCAGACTTCTATTTTAAGAGATCTTCTAATTTCATGCATGGCGGTGTAGATATCATGTGATCAGCAACACTAGAAGGCTTTTGGAGAATCATAAATTTCGATTCTTCTTCTTTAGCACAACTTTCTCTGGATGATTCTTTGAACAATGGATCGCTTTCTCCTTTATATCATCTTTTGCTTTTGAACGTCTTCTGGAGAATCGTAAATCACGATTCTTTGTTTTCTTCTTTCTTTCTGCTCAATAGTAAAGTACGAATTTTCAATTTTTCAATAGCGCTGAGTCATCTTTTTCATTTAGTCATCTTTTTACTGCCTTTTGAGTTCCTTTAGACGAAGATTAACACTTTGATCTCATTTTACTGATTTTCCTTAATCTGCACATCATTAACTTGTTAGTAGAAAACTGGGGTCTAGCAGCACTAAGTTAAGGGTGATAAAATGGTATATTCTGTGACTAATCATTTTCACATTAGCTTAATTAGCGTATTGACGAAAGACTAACTAATTGGGTAATATATGACACCAGGGTTACCAATGTGCCTCTGCGTACCGAGGAAGGAAGGTGCAAGACTATACTCTGCTTTGCCTTCTTTTTTAGAATACCATATACTGTGGGGCTGAGGAGTTCCACCCAATGGATGGTCCGTCACATACCGAAGAGCGTGCCATTCATTTAGGCTATGAGGGTAGTGGAGACTTGTACCATCAAAGATTTGAAAACGACGAGTTCCCCGACCCCAAGGGGACCGTCTAATGCACAAGATCCCTACACTGTCGAAAGTGGTTCCAACCCGACAACTGTAAGCCGCCCCTCTCAGAACTCCACAACAACTGGGTCTAGAAGGAAACGAAAGAGTATGGACCTCCCTGATGCTCTTCTTCAATAGTTGGCCGGGTTCCAAGCAACCTTGGACCATATCAGCAATCGCCCTATTCTCGAACCACCACATAGCGTCCATGAGGACTTCTTGAAAATGTTATAGGAAATAAGAAGAAATAACTATATAGATCATTCTATGTTCATTGATCTACTTGTTAGAGTGGAATAGACTAGTTCCTAATAGACAATCGCCAGTCGTACCTCTGCCGTGACTGGGTGTGACGTCCTGAAAATTTTTGATTTCCGAACGGGTCCGATTGTGTGTGTATGTGGATAAGTCGCACGATTTAGATGATGGATTAGGTTTGGGAAGTGAACAAGAAAGATTTAAGTGGTATTGACCATTAGATGTGAGATCATACACCGACGTGCGGTGTATGGGCTTAACACCCAAAACAGGACCCTTTTATATAAAAGGCAAATTGGAAACACTATTCAAGCCTTTGCTTGTTGTGTACGTTGGGTTTAGAAGAGAGAAGAAGGAGAGGAGGGAAAGAAGAGAGTTATGTTTTGTATTTTGGGTTAAGAGGAGAAAGAAAAGGAAGAAGGATTCGTGTGTGTGTCACGATACGATCGCGAGTTTCGGTTCTTTGAAACCTTCGTGATTCCAAGTTGAAAGAGAGAAACCAAAGATTTACAGTTGATAGTAGATGTGAGTGAATTTTCGCAAGAATCTAAGGTAAGATTTTTATATTTGGATCATCTATTTATGATTTTGAATTGAGCAATCAATGCTCTAAGTTTTGGAGTTATGGTTGGGCCATTAATGCCCTAAATGTTAGCAATAAATGTGAGTTAAGAGGAAAAATAAGTAAGAATGAAAAAAGCTTGAGTTCCTGAGTGTCCGTCAAAACCGATCGATCGAAATTAGTATCCGATCGATCGCTTTTGACAAGGGCTAAGAGTGAAAGGTTTCTAGAGAAACCGATCGATCGAAATGAATTTCGATCACTTGATTTGTGAAACAGATCAATCAAAATTGAATTCAATCGATCGATTTGTGAGACAGGGATATGTGGATTTTCTTGAAAAACTGATCGATTGAAATTGAATTCGATTGATCGATTTGGCAACCAATTGATCGGTTTTGGGAACCAATTGATCGGATTGGACAACAGTGATGTTGGAAAAGGCAGGAGAAACCGATCGATCGAAATGGATTTTGATCAATTGATTTTGAAACTGATCGATTGACTTGGGAAATCGATCAATCGATTTGGACAGATTCAAGAATTTTTCTATTTTTCATAGAGGGATTCTGGGAGACTTTAGGACTTCCCATTTCTCATCACTTATGACTTATAGAATGTAAATTTGGTGCGTCCTAGGCTGTGATCAGGGATATGTCGTGAGAGGGTGTCTTGAAGAGAAGAGACCTTCGTTTTGACCGCAAGATGTGGTAGGGAAAACTCCTTACCATGTGCATTCGACACAACTATCATAGATATTGTGATGTGATAAATCAAAATGTGTTATTTGTGAGTTTTGTTATGAATAAGAATGAACTTTGTACACGAATTCAAGCATGAAAATATGTGTGTGTGTGAACTTCGTGGGATGTGAATAAGTGTGTGAGCCCACAAGATGGGAATATGTGTGTGTGAACTTGAAGTTTCCACACAACAAACCTAGTTATAAATTACCATAATTCACGGTGATAAACTATAATTTAAATTTCACACTTTGATTTAAGGTTCATGTGTGAATGCCCTACTGACGCGGCAGGATATCCATACAATTGTGCTCCGGGACGATGGGATATCCGTCACTTCTTACCGATTTGCGGTAACTTCGTTCGACACCATCTCCTCTCATTCTATGGGCTTGGGCACTATGTGAATAGTTCATTGAATGATGATGGTTAGGATTCCCATCGGAATATATGTGGCCCTCGATGCTATATATGCTCGAGAGTTTATTTAAGTCATCAGCTTAAGTTTTTCTTTTGTTATGAGAATCAGTTTTTGAAATCATGTGAATAAGCTTTGAAATCTGCATATGGGTTCAATTTTAGTATGATCAAATTGTCTTGAAATTGTGGACCTTCTTTGAAAATTATCTTTGAATTTTGTCATAAGATATATGTGTGATGTGGAAATAAGGATGTTATTTAGTTTTCCCTGTTGAGCTTAGACCGTTAGCTCATCCCTCGACTATACGTCATAGGTACAGGTGTAGACGCTGAGGCTGAGGCTGAGGATCAAGATCTAGAGGTTTCTGTGTACATTCCGGAGGAGGAGACTGAGCCACCTCCTGAGGAGTTTTTCTGACTGATTTGTCAGATTGTTTCTTTTTGTGATATTGTGTAAGGCTTGGTACATCCAACCTTGTTTTAGTTCAAAACTGTAGATTTATGTAAAGGATGATGTATATTGTTCCGTGAACCATGTTTCGGTGATGATGGTTCATCACCGGTGGTTCTTGTGCCCATGTGATTCGCATGGGATTAGAACCGTTATTTTATTATGTTCTTGATAGAAATGGAGATTTCCCTTTTGATCTATGATGACTCTATCTGTTTAGTTAGAGATATCTGCTTTGTTGTCGCTTTGTGTGTGGATATGCCAAGTGTTCCGTTCGGGATTGGCCTTAGTGTCGATCCGACGGTCCGGATTTTTGGGTTCACAAATTTGGGCTATCACAGTTGGTATCAAAGCTATAGCTTTAGATATTTCTAACAAGTCTTAGACTTAGATCATGTGTTTAAGATTTTGTCGGAGTATAGGGACAGTCTGTTGATGAAGCTTTTGTTTCATCTTAACAGATCGTGATGTATGCTAGAGGGATAGGCTGACCACGAGGTGGTCGTACATGGAACTTAAGAAGCGGTGATGAGATTCCCACTAGTTCCAACAGAATCCCAATGGGGGAGAGAGGTTCGATTGGAGAAGAGGATCAAAGAGGCCAAGAAAGGGATGAAAGACAAAGGATGGCGCAAGCCATGGAGGTGTGGCCAATGCTATGGCCCAATAGACAGTGTTGTTGGATACTAACAATGACAATAATCATCAGCATCCACCTCTACCTATGCCTCCACCGCCTCCACCATAGACGTCAGGAATTTTCAAGTTTAGGAGATTGAGACCTCCTAGTTTCTACGGCCAGAAGGATTCGCTAGAAGCGGAGAAGTGCCTGAACCAAATCGAGAAGCTCCTCCACAGGCTACAGTGTATGGAAGCAGAGAAAGTGAGCTTGGCTTCCTTTCAATTGGAGGGGAAAGCCGATCCTTGGTGGAAATCTGTACTGAGGTTGAGAGAGCAGGAGAACCCAGATGGGTTGTGGACGTGGGAAGAATTTGTTAAAGTATTCAACAAGGAGTACTTTCCCAAACCAGTGAGATGCCAGATGGCGGTAAAGTTTATGAAGTTGGCGCAAGAAGGAATGTCCGTACGGGAGTATAGTGCGGAATTCATAAGATTGTCAAGATTTGCCCCGGAGCAAGTGACCACAGAATTAATGAAGGCCAATAAATTTGAAGAAGGCTTAAGGCCGAACATCAGAGATAGGGTTTCCATGTTTGAATTGGAAACTTATGCCAAGGTAATGAGTAAGGCGTTGGTTTCCGAAAGAGATATCGAGAACATGTACAAAAGACGGGACAAGCAGAATAAGAACAAGGCAGGTCTAGGGAGATTGGGAAATTTTGAGTCGGTGAATAAAAAGTCAAAATTTACTACACCAATTCCAAGGCAACTTACCCAGACAAATTATTTTGGGCCACCTGGCCTATGTTAGTTGGACCATTCCGCTAAGAGGGCCCTACTACTACTCAAGCAGTATCAACTACACAGGGATTCTCTAGGGCAGCATCATCCACCCCAACTGAGACGTGTGCCCGATGTGGCAAGTCTCATAAGACCGCCGATTGTAGAAGGAGCACAGGAGGATGTTTCAAGTGCGGTAAGATGGGGCACATGATTAAGGATTACCCAGAATTGAGGAAGGAGAAAACGGCATCAGCGGTTACACCGAGGCCTATAAGGACTACGAGGCCTACTATTCAAGGATGTGCCTATGCCATAAATGTCGTAGACGCTCAGATGTCCAACGATGTCATACAAGGTATGACTCTTAAAGGAATTGGTTGAAATTGTTTTCGTATATATGCATACACATAGATTGTTAGTACCGTCGCACACACTAGTACACTCTAAATTTAGTTACTTGTTTGACACATAAGTACTCTACGTCTATCTAGAAGTAACGACATCTATTTTAACGAGGCACGGGTACTGATAGACCTCGGTTTGACACATTCCTTCGTAACTCCACAGTTTGCGACTGGTATGGGAGTTACCCCAGGACGCTAGATTTCATCTTAGTTGTGTCAGTTCCTATCGAAAAATCGGTGAACACTGATACATTTTACCGTTCCATCATCGTCATAGTTGAAGGACGTGAGACGATGGCAGATCTCATCTTATTGAATATGCAGGGATTCGACGTGATCCTTGGCATGGATTGGCTATCCGCTTATCATGCGAGTGCTGATTGCCTACAGAAAGTGGTAACTTTCTGTCCCCTGAAGGGAAAATCATTCAAATTTTGCGGCATCAAGTCTAGTGTCGCACCATTCATCTCTGCGATTCGAGCTGAACGTTTGATGAAGAATGGATGTAGTGGATACCTTGCATTTCTATAAGAGCAATGGGAAGAGAAGAATGTCATCATTGATATACCAGTTGCTTGCGAGTTCTCGGATGTGTTTCCTGACGAGTTACCAGGATTTCCACCAGATCGAGAAGTAGAGTTCGCCATCGACTTAGCACTAGGTACGGACCCAGTATCTAAAGCACCATATCGAATGGCTCCAGCTAAGTTGAAGGACCAGTTATAGGAACTCCTTGACAAAGGATTCATTAGACCCAGTGTGTCTCCTAGGGGAGCACCAGTCTTATTTGTGAAGAAGGACGGGTCGATGAGGTTGTGCATCGACTATCGTCAGTTGAACAAGTTGACCATCAAGAATCGATACCCTTTACCCATAATAGATGATCTCATTGATCAGTTACAAGGGGCAAGATTCTTCTCTGAAATCGACTTGAGATCGGGTTACTATCAGTTAAAGGTGAAGGTCGAAGATATTCAAAAGACAACATTTAGAACCAGATATGGGCATTACGAGTTCTTGGTGATGTCGTATGGCTTGACTAACGTCCCAACTTCATTCATGGATCTCAGGAATAGGGTGTTCAAACCACATCTTGACACATGTGTGGTCGTGTTCATGGATGATATTCTCGTCTAATCAAAATCAAAGGATGAATACGAGCAGCATCTGAGGATGGCACTACAGACATTACGTGAACACTAGCTTTATGCAAAGCTCAGCAAGTGTGAGTTCTAGCTAGAACAAGTGAGCTTCTTGGAACACGTCGTTTCCAAGGCAAGTGTTACGGTGGATCCATCAAAGATCGAGGCAGTAGTAGATTGGAAACAACCAAAGACTGTGACTAAGGTTCGCAGTTTCCTTAGTTTAGCTGGGTATTACAAGAGATTCATGGAGGGATTCTAGAAGAATTTGGGACCACTCACGAGACTCACCAGGAAGGATGTAAAATTTGAGTGGACCGAAGCGTGTGAGAAGAGTTTCTAGGAACTCAAGAAGAGACTTACATCAGCACCACTGTTAGCCATTCCATCATGGAGTGGAGGTTTTGCGGTGTATAGTGATGCATCGCACAGTGGTTTAGGCTGTGTGCTCAACCATAATTGGAAAGTTATTGCTTATGGGTCGAAACAACTTAAGGACCATGAGAAGAATTATCCAATGCATGATTTGGAACTAGCAGCAGTGACATTCATGTTGAAGATATGGAGACATTATTTATATGGAGAAACCTTTGAGATCTTCACGGATCACAAGAGCCTCAGGTATCTATTTACATAGAAGGAACTAAACATGAGGCAACGGAGATGGATCAAATTTCTCAAAGACTACGATTGTTCAACCCAGTATCATCCAGGCAAAGCTAATATAGTAGCATATGCCCCGAGTCGAAAGAGTTCGGCTCAGCTAGCTAGTCTTATTATGGGAATTCAGAGATGGAAACTACTGAAAGATCTTTTTCTATACGATACGAAGATTAAGGCAGAAGATTCAGGCGCCTTAGTGGCAAACATAACCATTCGATCGACGATCTTCAATTAGATTCATGAGTTGCAGATGAAAGATGCAGAGTTCTTGAAGATTAGACAAGGGGTGATAGAGGGCACCAATACAAATTTCTCCATATGAGAGGATGGATTGCTATTATTTAGAAGGCATCTATGTATACCGATAGATGTTGACCTCCGACAAATTATCTTAGACGAGGCCCACAAATCACATTATGCTAGTCATCCTAGTGGTATTAAGATGTACCAAGATTTGAAGAAAAGTTACTGGTGGAGAGGTTTGAAGAAGGACGTCGCTGAGTATGTCTCAAGGTGTTTAGTATGCCAACAAGTGAAGGTGGATCTCCGACATCCATCAGGTTTACTACAACCTCTGCCGATACTAGAATGGAAGTGGGAATCCATTTCTATGGATTTTATTTTAGGATTACCACGGACAGCAAAGTGACACAATGCCATTTGGGTAGTCGTAGACCGACTGACCAAATCAGCTCACTTTTTACCGTATAACACGACGTACACGACAAATAGACTGGCAGACTTATATATGAAAGAGATCATTTGATTACATGGTATTTCGATGAGCATTGTCTCAGTTCATGACCCATTATATACCTCAAAGTTTTGAAAGAAGTTTGGAGAAGGAATGGGTACGAGACTAAACTTTAGTTCAACGTTTCACCCACGGACAGACGGACAAACCTAGAAGGTGAATCAGATCATTGAGGATATGCTCAGAGCTTGCATGAAAGATATTTGGGGATCATGGGATCAACATCTACCGTTGATCGAATTCACATATAACAACAATTACCAGTCTAGTATTGGTATGACACCTTATGAGGCATTATATGGACGGAGATGTAGATCACCGATGAATTGGGAAGAGACTGGAGAAAAGTTCAAATTGGGTCCAAAAGTGATTGAGAATAATATCGAAGCCGTCCGTATGATTCGTGAAAGAATCAAGATAGTTCAAAACAGACAGAAGAGTTATGCCGACTTGAAGAGGACAAGCGTTGATTTTAAGGTTGGAGATCACGTTTTCATCAAAATTTCACCGATGAATGGCATGATGTGCTTTGGAAAGCGGGGAAAGTTAAGTCCACACTATATAGGACCATTTGATGTTTTAGGACGAGTTGGTGAAGTTGCATACAGGGTTGCTCTACCCCTGCAACTCGATAGAGTTCACAATGTCTTCCATGTATCGATATTAAGAAAGTACGTGAAGGACCCGACTCACATTTTTGACGACCAACCGATTGAGATTTATGAAGACCTAACCATTCGGGAAGAGATAGTTCAGATACTTGATCACAAGGAACAAGTGTTGCGCACGAAGCGTATTCCGTTAGTGCTTGTTAAGTGGCGGAATCACTCAGTAGAAGAGGCCACGTGGGAGCGCAAAGTCGAAATTCGCGATCAATATCCTCTTTTATTTCAGTGAGAGAATCAAGAGAAATTTGTGGACTTGTAAAATTTAATGAAAAATTTAATGAAATCTCAATTTAATGTATGAAATTTTGCCAGGAGGATGAGAAAGATGATTTTAATCTTTGAGAGTGTAAAAAAATGTAAATTTTAAGATTTTCTGTCAAAATCGAATGATCGAAATTCAAACCGATCGATCGATTTTGACAGAACAAAGAAATGAGAGTTTCAGGCAAAACCGATCGATCGAAATCAAATATGATGGATCGATTTTAAACCGATCGATTAAAATTAGTAACTGATCGATCGATTTGAGGAACAGAGAAATATGTTTTTTTCCGCTGAAAATCGATCGATCGAAATGGAATTCGATCGATCAAAATGGAAACCGATCGATCAAAATTTGTAACCGATCGATCGATTCCGAGAAATGCAAAATTTGATGAAAAACCAATTGATCGAAATGAAGCCGATCAATCGACTTGTGAAACCAATCGATCGAAATATGAAATTGATCGATCAAAAATTTTGACCAACTTAGTTCAAAGAAGAAACCGGTCGATCGATTTGAAAATCAATCGATCTATTTGGGCATTATATAAGTAAATCGGGCTTTTCAGTTTTGAAATTTCAAAACAAATTTGGATTTTCTTGTGGGGTTTTCTTTGTGCTATTGCTTGGAGAGATTCTTAGCTTCGATTTTCAGCCATTGAAGTTCGATTCAACGTGTGATCAACTCCAAATCTCTTTTAAAGGTAAACCCAAACCTCTAGAGTTGTAATTTTTGAATTTCCAAGGATCAAGCCCTGCTTTTCCATTTTCTTCTAAGAAACCTAATGGCCCCTATGACTAGGCAAGCCATGTCGAAGCGACCCACATCCAAGGCAGGTTCTTCACAACAACCACCCCCGGTGGAACAGCCACCACCACCATCACCAGCACGACAGCCACCACTAATGGGATACCCATCCTTAGAACAACCCAATGAGTGGTGGGCAGCGAAGAGTGTCAAGGTCGAATGGACCTTTGATGAGGACCTTTATCATGGGAATCAAATGACCAATTGGGCTTTTCAATACCTTGGAAAAGCCGGATTGGAGAGCATACTCCACCCACTCATCAACTATTATTATCCTCGTTTGGTAAAGTTATTTTACCAAAACATGTATGAGGGTGATAAGGTCAACACCATTTGTACCAAGATAGACGGCCGAGTCTATGAATTCAATTACGGCCATCGGCTGATGCACTAGAGTGCTATATGGACTTTGAGGAGGGAATAGACTTGGAAGAGCCGAACCCGGAACCGGTCGACTTCCATATCGTCATAGCGAAGATGACCCAAGGAAGGCAAGGATCGGGTCAAGCAATAAAAAGGGCTGATTTGCCAAGTCACCTTTGGATGTTGGACACAAATTTCAAGTGCAACCTCTACCCGTTAAGACAGAAGACTGAGCAGGTAGGCATGGAGCAGCAGGCACTATTTTTGGCCTTTGCAAGCCAGTGTTCAGTGCTCCTGCTATCGTCTTTGAGGGCCTCACGTATGCCCGAGGTAAAATGCTAGAAGGCGGGGCGAGCCCTTCTGATAAGATGCCCTACATCCGCCTTATTTCTAGCATGATAGAGGACTACCCGTGTGAGGGCTACCAAATTTCGGATGGGGAACTAAAATTGAATGACAATGTGAAGCACTATGCGCAAAAGGAATGGAAGAAGAATTTAAACCAATTGGAGAAAAGTCGGGTGATGTGTAAATTAAGTTGTACTCGCAAGTGCATGAATCGTGATGTAGTCAGTGGGTGCAAAGTACGAGATTGTTCCCACGAGGATTGGTTAGAAAATTTCAAAACAGGTAAATAGTAACCAATTACAAGAACAAGCACAGATTTACCACAGTAACTAACAATCTAGAATTCTGAGAACTTCTGATAAGTGAGATAAATGTTAACAGATAAATACTAAGGAAATTTAAGAATTAAGCAATTAATGAAAGATAAGGATTGAGATGCTAAATCCTCCCATCGTAGGTTTATCATTTACAGAATTCCAATCAGTGGATTGAGATGTGAGATCTTTAACAGATTTCTCAAAAGAAGCACTGCCCCATACACACGTGAGTTCTAAAATATAGATCTGAGATCACGGAGATGTATGATTAACATCCCATGAGTTTACGATTAACACTCACACCTCGGACAACATTTAGAAACCAATCTCTAGGGTAATTTCTAAAGTACGATCTAAGATCAAGGAGATGTATGATTAACACCCCATGAGTGTGTGATTAACACCCACACCTCAGATAGTGATTGGAACTCACCACTAGGATAAAGTCACACTATCAATCCAAAATCAAGGAGATGTATGATTAGCACCCCATGAGTGTGTGATTAACACTCACACCTCAAATGACAGTAAAACTTCACCCCGAGATGGGTAAAAATTAGGATAAAATCATTATTACAGATCTGAAATCATAGGACATGATTAGCTCCTAGATCTTAGACTAAAATCAGATTTCACCATTTTCAATAACAATATTAGGGCCTTAAAAAGTATCTGACATCTCAATCACATAGATTTATATTAATATAAATGAATACCTCGGATGGGGTTCATTAGATCCCCATCCTTAATGAAACTAGCCACACATAGTAAGAGTAAATAACATGGTTGAAATATAAACCGACATTAACATCAATATTTAAAATACCGTAAAGAGCTTTAATATGATCCACGAAAAGCTTTAATCCAAAATACGTACACCTCCTTCTTGAAAGTGGATAAACGCAAGACTAAGACTTATCTTCTTTCTCAAAATGAATATTAAAAAGAGAGTTAAAGAAACTGGGACTCAATGCCCGTGCACTTTGAAAAGCAGAAAAACTAAACAGAAGAATGCAGAATGAATCCTAACTCCTTCGGATCCTCAGATTTTATCCTTTTAAATGGTACCGAGATTGGGTGCTTCAAATTCAAATTCAAAACTCAAATTCGAATTTGGTCGATTGATCGACTAAAGATGGTCGATCAATCGACCATATCAGATTTTGTTTTTGAAATTCCAAATCATCCGGATTATGTCAATCGATCGACCCCTTTTGATCGATTAATCGACCTTCCCAGATTTTCGTGAACTCCTGCTAAACTTTGCATCAGACACTGCCTTGGTATTTCAGCCATAACGTTCTATCCCTAAGTCGGATTGAAGCGAATCGTGCGGCGTTGAAAAGAAGACAACGAGCTCTTAAACTTTGGTGTTTTAACCATTTTGTGAATCCAGTGTTTTAAATGTAAAAATTAAACTCCAAGTCGGGATAAGTTCTGGATGATCCAAGGTAGCACGAATTTGACGTTATATTATGAACTTTTGGGTTATTTCATGCTCAACACATCTCCAGACCCGTAAATCACTAAAATTATATAAAACATGTTTAATGGATTTCATCGGGTAGCTAAATGTAAGTCTTTTGGGGTGAAATATCATCATATTTCACTGCACATCATCAGGGTGTAAGGGGTGTGGAACAACCAGCACCAGCTGTCCAAGAACAAGCACCAGTGCAGCCAGCCCCTATAGTTCAGCCCCAACGACGTGCTCCAAAGTGCATGCCCCCACCCCAGTAGCCACGAGCATCGACGATTGACGATGTGCTCCACCTCTTAGAAGAGAACAACCACATCGTCCCACAGAACAGTCAAGTGATGGCCGAGAACCATCGTCAGATGAATCGTCGGCTAGACTACCACGAGGGCGTACTGATGCATTTGATGCGACAGACACACCCTATCGACTACATGGAGCACCTCGTCGACGCACGTACCTATGCCCCTAACCCGAGCTACTACACGATGGGCATGTATACTTCTGGGAGCAGGGATGTAGCAGATGCAGATGCTGGACCCTCTGGTGCACAACAAGTTTAGTGAGAGTAGAGGGGGTTTTTCTTTATAAATTTTTGTAAAAATTTTGAGAGCTCAATGATTATGTAAATTGTAAACAATGTGGTCTTGGAAGACCTTAAAATTTCCTTTTGTGAATGGTTGTATAAAATTTTATTCTCGTCAATTCGGTTTATGCATAAATAAATTTCATCGTTTTGTTATGCACATTATGGTATCTACGTGTGATTAGTCAAGTGCAGTCTTGAATGGATAATAAGTTGGACTGATGGCTATGATTGTGAACGTGTTTTCTATCTCACGAGTGAGTATTGTGTTTGAATAGATCAAGTGTTTTTGTGGACTTCTGACTACGACTTGACTGAGAATTGTAAATAAAAATAAGCTCTAGTTAAGAGCTCAGTGAAAGGATTGGGTTCTTTGTAGACAAGGACTTTTCAGTTTCCTTAGGTGTCCTCAAAACACTTCTCAATTTTTGAGGACGAAAATTCCTAAGGAGGGGAGACTGTGATGTCCTGAAAATTTTTGATTTCTGAATGGGTATGACTGTGTGTGTATGTGGATAAATCGCACGATTTAGATGATGGATTATGTTTGGGAAGTGAACAAGAAAGTTTTAAGTGGTATTGACTGTTAGATGTGAGACTGTACACCAACGTGCGGTGTATGGGCTTAACGCCCAAAACATGACCATTTTATATAAAAGGCAAATTGGAAACACTATTCCAGCCTTTGCTTGTTGTGTACGTTGGGTTTAGAATAGAGAAAAAGGAGAGGAGATAAAGAAAAGAGTTATGTTTTGTATTTTGGGTTAAGAAGAGAAAGAAAAGGAAGAAGGATTTGTGTGTGTGTTGCGATACGATCGCGAGTTTGGGTTCTTTGAAACCTTCGTGATTCCGAGTTGAAAGAGAGAAACCAGAGATTGAGAGTTGATAGTAGATGTGCGTGGATTTCTGCAAGAATCTAAGTTAAGATTTTTGTATTTGGATCATGTATTTATGATTTTGAATTGAGCAATCAATGCTCTAAGTTTTGGAGTTATGGTTGGGCCATTAATGTCCTAAATGTTAGCAATAAATGTGAGTTAAGAGGGAAAAAAAATTAAGAATGAGAAAAGCTCGAGTTCCTGAGTGTCTGCCAAATCTGATCAATCGAAATCAGTATCCGATCGATTGATTTTGACAAGAGCTAATAGTGAAATATTTATGGAGAAGCTGATTGATTGAAATGAATTTCAATCGATCGATTTGTGAAACTGATCGATCAAAATTGAATTCAATCGATCGATTTGTGAGATAGGGATATGTGGATTTTCTGGAAAAATTGACAGATCGAAATTGAATTTGATCGATCGATTTGGAAACCAATAGATCGGTTTTGGGAACCGATCGATCAGATTGGACAACAGGGATGTGTGAAAATATAGGAGAAATTGATCGATCGAAATGGATTTTGATCAATCGATTTTGAAACCGATCGATCAGCTTGGGAAATTGATCGATTGATTTGGACAGATTCAGGAATTTTTCTATTTTTTGTAGAGGGATTCTGGGAGACTTTAGAACTTCCCATTTCTCATCACTTATGACTTATAGAATGTAAATTTGGTGTGTTCTTGGTTGTGATAAGGGATATGTCATGAGAGGGTGTCTTGAAGAGAAGAGACCTTCATTTTGACCACAAGTTGAGGTAGGGAAAACTCCTTATCATGTGCATTCAACACAACTATCATAGATGTTGTGATGAATCAAAATGTGTTATTTGTGAGTTTTGTTATGAATAAGCATGAACTTTGTACACGAATTCAACCATGAAAATGTGTGTGCTTGTGTGTGAACTCCGTGAGATATGAATAAGTGTGTGAACCCACAAGATGGGAATATGCGTGTGTGAACTTCAAGTTTTCAAACATCAAACCTAGTTATAAGTTACCACAATTCACGGTGATAAACTATAATTTAAATTTTGTACTTTGATTTAAGGTTCATGAGTGAATGCCCTACCGATGCAACGGGATATCTATGACCGATACGGCGGGATATCCGTACAATTGTGCTACGGGACGGCGGGATATCCGTCACTTCTTACCGATTTGTCGTAACTTCGTTTGGCACCATCTCCTCTCATTCTATGGGCTTAGGCACTATGTGAATAGTTCATTGAACGACGATGGTTGGGATTCCCATCGGAATATATGCGGCTCTCGGTGCTATATATGCTCGAGAGTTTATTTAAGCCATCAGCTTAAGGTTTTCTTTTGTTATGAGAATCGGTTTTGGAAATCATGTGAATAAGCTTTGAAATCTGCAATAGGAGTTCAGTTTTAGTATGATCAAATTGTCTTGAAATTGTAAAACTTTCTTTGAAAAGCATCTTTGAATTGTGTCATAAGATATATGTGTGATGTGGAAATAAGCATGTTATTTAGTTTTCCCTACTGAACTTAGACTGTTAGCTCATCCCTCGACTATACGTCACAGGTGCAGGTGTAGATGCTGAGACTGAGGATCAGGATCTAGAGGATTCTGAGTACATTTCGGAGGAGGAGACTGAGCCGCCTCCTAAGGAGTTTTTCTAATTGATTTGTCAGATAGTTTCTTTTTGTGAAATTGTGTAAGTAAGGGTTGGTACGTCAAACCTTGTTTTAGTTCAAAACTTTAGATTTATGTAAAGGATGATGTATATTGTTCTGTGAACCATGTTTCGGTGATGATGGTTCATCACTGGTGGTTCTTTTCGGTTCTTGTGCCCATGTGATTCGCATGGGATTAGAACCATTATTTTGTTATGTTCTTGATAGAAATGGAGATTTTCCTTTTGATCTATGATGACTCCATCTGCTTAGTTAGAGATATCTGCTTTATTTCCGCTTTGTGTGTGGATGTGCCAAGTGTTCCGTTCGGGGATCAACCTTAGTATCGATCCGACGGTCCGAGTTTTCAGGTTCAAAAATCCGGGTTGTCACACTGGGAGGGCATGACCGCATCCATAGGCTACAAATATCTCATATTGTTCTATATTTTCATGATATATGTAATGATCGTTTACTTGCTTTTTCATTATTCATTTTGACAATTAGGTATAATGGTTCCCCCCCTCGTGTCTGACGAGGAATTGATCACGATGTGTACAGTGGGCTTTGTCATGAACGTCATTGCATACATCTTCACACAACGTCCAGAAAGATGGTGACGTCACAATTCGATTCTCACTGGTCCCTTATATGTTAGGGAAACCTTGAGCGGTCCTCTAGATATTGCATATGAACTTCTTCACATGCATACAACTACATTTAGGAGTTTATGTGACGGCCTAAGGTCACAGGGTCTCGTAGAAGATTCACAGAGGATGAAGGTAGAGGGGGAAGTTGCAATATTCATGTATACAATAGATCAAAATCAAAAGAATAGGACCATCCAAGATAGATTTCAATGCTCAAGCTCTACTATAGGCCTATATTTTAATAGCGTACTTGATGCTATCTTAGAACTGTACAATGACTTTGTGAAGCAACCCACTACTGCTACGCCCCTGGAGATAATTAATAAACTGTGGTTCTACCCTTGGTTCCCGGGGGCTGTAGGACCTCTTGATGGTACCCATGTGGACGTCACAGTTTTGAATCAGGACTCGCAAAGATATTGTAATCGTCACAAACATACGTTACGAAATGTTCTCTATGTTGTGCGATTCGACATGTTGTTCTAGCATGTGCTCCCTGGCTGGGGTCTACCCCTAACTCGAAAGTGCTTGGGAGTGCACTCTCTAGGCCAGAAAACCAACTTCAGAATAAGTATTACATTGTTGATGCGGTTTATTCCAACATGCGGGGGTTTCTAGCTCCTTACCACGGTGTTCGTTACCATATTAAGTAATTTAACAGCTCTATTCTACCATTGACTCCCCAAGAACTTTTTAATAAGCTTCATTCCTCCTTACGTAACATTGTTGAATGAACGATTGGGGTTCTTAAACAATGATTTCCCATACTCAAAATCACAACGAGGTTCCCGATTAAAACACAAGAAAAGATAGTCACAGCATGTTGTATTCTTCACAATTTTATTAAATTGTACGACACTGAAGATCCATTCTTTCAAGAATGATCAGAGGAACACATAGTAGAGCACTCTGATGACTCAGTGAATGATATTGACCCTGGCATTCATTGCACTCAAACTACTGCAAATCGAGAATGGGCGAGCGCATTCCACGATAATATAGTGAAACTATGTGGGACGTGCAATCATGCTAACTTATTTTGTTTTATCAACCGTTGTTAAATAACTGTAATTAAAATTTTGCATATTGACTAAACTTAGCCTTTATTTATTTTACTCTCTAAGAAATTGACGTATTTTGTAGTTATGGGAAAATATTACTTGGTCTTCTTCGGTAGAGCACTCCCATACTAGTCGCGAACTGTGGATTCATGAAAGAATGTGTCAAACCGGGGTCTATTAATACCCGTGCCTCGTTATAACAGATGTCGTTACTTCTAAATAGACGTAGGGTACCTACGTGTCTGACATGCAACTCAATTTAGAGTGTACAAGTGTGTGCGATGGTACCAACAATTTATGTATATATGTATACGAAAACAATTACGACTGACTCCTTTAAGAAATTCTAATGAATAATAATATTTAAATTGGGTTATACCTTGTATGACATCGTTGGACGTCTGAGCATCTACGGCTGTGACCACTTACACATGCCCCTAAATAGTAGGTCTAGTGGTCCACATAGGCCGTGGCGTAACAGCTAATGCTGTTTTCTCCTTCTTCAATTCAAGGAAATCCTTGATCATATGCCCCATCTTCCCGCACTTAAAATATCCCCCTGTACCATGTCTACAATCTGCAGTCTTATGAGACTTGGCACATCGGGCACACATCTCAGCTGGGGTAGATTATGTTGCCCTAGAAAATCTTTGAGTAACTAATACTCCTTGAGTAGTAGCAGGACCTTCATAGCGGAAAGGTCTCAAGGTGTTAGGCATAGGTGGCCTAGAAAAATTTGTCTGGGTAGGTTGTCTAGGAATTAGTGCTGAAAATCGTGACTTTTTATTCACCGACTTATAGTTTCTTGGTCTCCCTTGACCTGCCTTACCCATATTCTGCAGGTCTCACCTTTTATACATATCTTCTATAGCTTTCTCGGTAACCAAATCTTTTCCTATCACTGCCGCATAGGTCTCCAATTCGAACACGGTGACCCTATCGCGTATATTTGGCCTTAAGCCCTCCTCAAACTTACTGGCCTTCATCTATTCTGTGGCCACATATTGAGGTGCAAACCGGGACAACCTCGTGAACTCAATACCATATTATCGTACGGTCATACCTTCCTGCTCCAACATAAAAAACTTCACTACTATTTGGTTTCGCACTTGCTTGGGGAAGTACTCCTTGTTTAACACTTCAACAAACTCCTCCCAAGTCCATAATCCATATGAATTTTCTTGTTCCCTCATCCTTAACACCGATTTCCACCAAGGATCGGCTTCACCTTCCAACTGAAAGGAAGCCCAGCTCACCTTCTCCTCGTCGGTACATGGTAATCTCTGGAGAAGTTTCTCAATCTAATTCAACCAATTTTATGCTTCAAGCGGATCCGTCTGCCCATAAAAGCTAGGAGGTCTCAATCTCCTAAGCTCAACGAAAGCTGATGGATTTCGTGGGGGTTGTCGGTGGAGGTGGCTGCTGATGGTTATTATCATTATTGGTAGCCATCAACACTGTCTGCTGAGCCATAACATTTGCCACGGCTTCCATGGCTTGCACCATTCTCTGTCTGTCCTCTCTCTCTTGATTTCTTTCTTGGTCTCTCTCATCTTCTCTTGGAGGATCCCTTTCTCTAAGTGGAACCATATTTGAACTCGTATGGCTCTTGTCCCCACTTCACAAACTCTGTGTATGACCGCCTCTCAGTCGACCTCTTCCTCTAGCGTACATATTGATCTGTTAGAATGAAACAAAAGTTTCATTAACAGACGGTCCCTATACTCTGACAAAATCTTAAATGTCTAATCCAAGTCTAGGACTTGTCAGAAATCTCTAAAGCCATAAGCTTTGATATCAACTGTGACAGCTCAGATTTCCTCACTCCAAAATTCGGACCGTCGGATTACCGCTAAGGGCGATCCCTGAACTGAACACTTGACACATCCACACATAAAGCAGAAACAAAGCGGACTCCTTTAATAATGTAGATAGAGTCATAATAGATCTTAAAAGAAATATCCATTTCTATATCAAGACATAATAAAATAACGGTTCTAATCCCATGTGAATCACATGGGCAAAAGAACAGAAAAGAACCACCGGTGATGAACCATCATCACCGAAACATGGTTCACAAAACATACATCATCCTTACATGAATCCAAAGTTCTGAACTAAAACAAGGCTGGACATACTAAGCCTTACACAAAATCACCAAATTGGGTACACTATTTCCCCAAAAGGAAGTACTCATCTAGAAGAGGCTCTGATTCCTCCTCCGAGACGTAATCTGAATCGTCCAAATCAAGGTCTTCGGTGCCCGTATCTACACCTGTGCCTGTGATGTATAGTCAAGGGATGAGCTAACATCTTAAGCTCAGCAGGGAAAACTAAATAACAAGCTTATTTCTACATCACACATATCTCATGACATTATCCGAAGATGCTTTTCAAAGAAAGATTCACAATTTAAAGACAATTTAATCATACTAAAATTGATCTCATATGCAAATTTCAAAGGTTATTCACATGATTTTCAAAACAGATTCTTATGACCAAAGAAAAACTTCAGCTAATTACTTAAATACAATCTAGAGCGTATATAGCATCGAGAGCCACACATATACTGATGGGAATTTCAACCATTGTCGTTCAATAAACTATTCACATGATGCGCAAGCCCTTAGAATGAGAGGTGCTTGAGCCGAACGAAGTTTACCGCAAATCGGTAAGAAGTGAAGCTGCCGTCCTGAAGTACAATGAACGGATATCCCGCCGTCTCGGAGCATAAGGAATTCATTTATGTAAACCTTAAATCAAAGTGCAAAAGCTAACTTATAGTTTATCACCGTGAATTGTGGTATTTCATAATTAGGTTTGAAGTTTGGAAATCATGAAGTTCACACACACATATTCCCATCTCACGGGGCTCACACGCACACTCACATCTTACTGAATTCACACCCACACACACACACATTTTCATATTTGAATCTGTGTACAAGGCTCAAGCTCATTCGAAAACAAAACTCACAAATAACACACTTTATTTAACACATCACAACATTTATGATAGTTGTATCGAATGCAAATGGTAAGGAGTTTTCCCTACCTCAACTTAAAGCAAAAACAAATGTCTATCCTTCTCAAGGCGACCCCTTCATCACTTCTCCTTGATCATGACCTAGAACACAACACTTTATATTCCATATGTCAAAAAGTGATGCAAAATGGAAGGTCCTAAAGTCTACCTCAAATCCCCTTACTAAAACAGAAAAATCTCAGAAGCTATCCAAGTCGATCGATCGATTTCCAAAATCGATCGATCGAAATCCATTTCAATCGGTCAATTTCTTCTAGAAATCCACATATCCCTGTTGTCTAATCTGATTGATTGGTTTCCAAATCGATCGATCAAATTCAATTTCGATTGGTCGGTTTCTCCAGAAAATCCAAATATCTCTGTCTCATAATCGATCGATCGAATTCCTTTTTGATCGATTAGTTTCACAAATCGATCGATCGAAATGAATTTCGATCGATCAGTTTCTCCAGAAAGCTTTCACACTTTTGTCCTGCCAAAATCAATTGATCGGATACTAATTTCGATCGATCAATTTTGACAGACTCTAAAAAAATCGAGCTTTTCTCATTCTTAACTTATTTTTCCCCTTCACACTCACATTTATTGATAATATTTTGGGGCATTAATTGCCCAACTACAACACACACAGAGCATTAAATTCTCAATCATAATCATAAGCACATGATTGAAGCACAAGATCTCACTCACCTTGAGTTGACACGGAGGGTTTCAGAATGAGATTTGTCGATCCCTTCGGCTTTAATCGAAATGAAGCCCACGATGAAACTCCGCTCTAATCCACGTCCCATCCACAAGGTCGGATCACAAGCAAGAATGGGAGGAGAAATTAAATCTCTCTTCTTTTCTCTCTTCACAAGATAAAACACAACCAAGCAAATTAAAGTGAAATATCTCACTCATTTGGCTTTTACACTTAAAGGTGCTATTTTGGGTGTTAAGCCCATGCACCACACATCGGTGTACTATCTCAAATCTAACGGTCAGTACCATCCCTTATTCATTCCTTTTCACTACTCAAACTCCATGACGTCCATTGCGTGACTTATCAAACACGCACGCCAAGTCAGAGCTGTTCAGAAATCAAAATTTTTCAGGAAGCACATTCTCCCCTCCTTAGGAATTTCATCCTTGAAAATTAAGGACTATTTTGAGGACACCTAAGGACACCGAAGAGTCACTCTCACAAGGAACCCAATCCTTTAACTGAGCTCTTAATTCGAGCTTATCTTTATAAAAATTCTCATTCAAGTCAAAGTCAGAAGTTCACAAAACCCCTAATCCATTCAACACAACACCCACTCGAAAAATCAAAACACATTCACAACCATATATCGTCAGTGGAAGCTATCATTGAATAAGACTACTTTTAACTAACATCTACATATCGCAATGTATGCACATATCCATCATACATTCATGATATTTATAACAAAATGAAGTAATTAAAATTTATACCCAAAAAGGAGTTATACAAGAGTAAAATTTACACCGAATTCTTACAAAAAGTGATCTAAGGGTATCCCAAGACCCAATTGTTCCTAAAATTACACAACCAAATATCTTAAGCTGAAGGTCTTCCAAGACCACATTGTTCTAAATTACAAAACATTTGAAGCTCACAAAATAATTGAAAAAATTTGTAAAAAACTCTCCACATCCTCCCCCTCACTGATACGGCTGTGTATCTGATGGTCCAGCCACTGCATAACTGCATCTTTGCTCTTGGAAGTAGATGCGCCTGCAATGTAGTAGCTCAGATCTAGTACATAGGTACGTGCATCTGCAAGGCGTGACATGTAGTCAGTAGGATGCGCCTGCTGCATCAAATGTGTGTGAACGCCCTCGTGGTAATCCAAACGACGGTTCATCTGGCGATTGTTCTCAGTCATGATGTGACTGTTTTCAATGACAATGTGATTATTTTCGGCCAAGAGGTGTAGCACATCGTCGATCGTAGGTGCATGTGGCTACTGTGGTGGGGCACGCGCTGTGGAGCACGTCGCTGGGGCTGAGCTGTTGGGGTTGGCTGCACAGGTCCTTGTTCTTGGGTAGCTGGTGCCTGTTGTTCCCCACCTCTCACACTGTTAAGCTCTGAAAAGTACCACTTTTCACCCCTTAGCCTGGCCTTTGATGGACCTCTGAGCCAGTTAATAATGATCATTAAGTGTACTTTTATAGGTAACAGCAGAATCAGATCTTAACTGCTGTAATTCAATAATTTATGAGCCAAAGAAGAGAGTTTTAAAGCTAAGTCTTGGAGCTGAGGCAAGAATAGAGGATACACCATGGTGGCACACACCATGGTGACCATATTACATGCCTAAGTGGGCCCCAAAAGTCTAATAGATGAAAGGATGGTGGACCCAAGTGCAGGAGACTGCTGCAGCAGGCACTGCACAGCAGCAGAGGAGCAAAAATGAACCCTCGTGTGGCTATCGGGAGGTTCAATTTCTTTAGAAAATGCCTCGTGCAAGTTTTGCGAGGTTCACAAGCCTGCAGCACTTAAATCGCACATGCAGACCTCACGCAGATCAATGGCAGAAGGGCTAAAGAAGAAGACCCCGCGTAGACCTCACGAGGATCAAAGCATTATAAGAGGACCTCACACAGTCCTCTCACAGTTCAGAGCTGTCAAATTATTAGGCGCTCGCGCAGTTCTGGTGTAGACAGAACCTCAGGAAATCACGTCGCAAAGCTCTCCCGCAGACCCCGTGTGCTTCAAAGTCAGAGCCAGCCACACAGCACATTTAATCATCCTAGTGGGCATCCTCGCAAGCAGCCTAAAGCTGCGCATTTCATCCACGCAATAGCCTAGCGAGAGCCTCGTGAGCTCTCTCCAACAGCTAATCCAGCCTCGCAAGCCTCATGTCCAGACTTCTCAGCTTGTTATTTTCAATGCTCAAGGACTGTTTGGACTTTTCACACCTCCTAGGGCACACACCTCGAGGTGCCCATCTGTCCCACACATCCCGAGGCAATCCAAGGGCCACGAAGAAGCCACAGCACCAGCTCCAAATATTCTTATTTCTCATTGGCCAATGTAAAATAGGGTTTGGTGGATTGTATATAAATAGGACTGTTATCTTCTTGTAAAAATAATCAAGAATAGCCTGAGATCATTTAGTATTTTTCTAGGGTTAGGGTTAGGGTTGAGTTCCCCTTTCTTTTCCCCTCTTTCTTCTTGCCTTAGTACATCAGCAATGCTAGGCTAAGTTTTCTTGTAGCAGCTAGGTTTTATTTCAAGTTTTGTAATGGGTTTTGTAAAGAATTGAGAGCTGTTTTGGAGATTTGCACAGACTATTGCCTTGAGGGCAATCATTGTAAGTTCTTTTTATTCAATGAAATGCCAGTTTTAAAGGTCCTTTTAATCTTTATTTTTCTGTGTTTTTCACATAGATTTATATAGGTTTGATGCTCCCATGGTTGCCTAAGCTTGTAGCCTTGTAACCGTGGTGGTAGATAACCTTCAGTGGACAGACTATGACCAGCTATCTTATATAGGGCTATTATCATATTCTATTTTGTCATCTGTGAGGAAGATAACCTCTGAGGATAGCCTGTGACCATTCCAGTGGACAGACTATAGCCCTAAGGTTGGTCTAAATAATAGATCTAAGATAGATTCTTCTTCTCTTCACTTGAGCCTATAGCCTTGTGAGAGATTGTTGCAAAGCCAGACTCTGCTCTGTTTTACATTGCATTTTAAGTATTTAAATTTGAGAATCCTGTAGAGATTGCAGGCTTGTGAGCTGAGTCATTGCAAGACTTTTTGTAGCAATGACCAGCTGATTTTAAGTCCTCATTCAACGTGAGATTTCTTGTGGTTTCCACCTGATCTTTTTTCTCCTATGAATGCATGAGCTTGTAGCCTTGTAAATATAATATCTGTAATGATATTCCTATTCTGATTTAATCCTTTGATTAGGTGAAGTCCCTAGGATAGTCTGTGACCATTCTAATGGACAGATTATAACCCTAAGATCAGTCCAGACCTCTGGGTTAGATTAGATTCTTCTACCTTATAGGTATGCTTGTAGCCATCTAAAGGACTGCTATAGATCTTGTTCTAGATCTGAGTTGCAAAACTGTGTCAACCACAGCTACCTACTTCTCCATATTTTGTCACTCCATCATCACCCTTCTTTTTCCTCTTTCTTTAAATTTAGTGTAGTTTACTTCTATTCTTAGTTGTAGTCTAGCTCTTGACACATAAACACCCTCTCTTTAGAGCTGCCAGATCTATAGCTCGATCTGGGGATTACTATATGCCCTAGTGGTTCAGATCATCACTCCCTATGGGACAAACTCTTACTTCTTAAAACTTGCTACAGCAGACCATGGATTCTTACAGGACTATGTGTTTGGTTTTTTGTGCTATTATTGTTCATCCATTTTTGGTTTCATTTTGTTTTATTTTTGTCGTCATTTATTGTGATTCTTTACCATCTGTTTTCTTTATAATAAAAAGCACATTCCGAAAACCAACAAGTTTTTGGCGCCGCTGCCGGGGAGTTTTGATCTAGTATAGTAAATTTGTGTTTTTGTTGAGCTATATTTGTTGTAGGCATAGTATTTCAATAAATTACAGCTGTAGCTTTCCTATGATTTTCTTCTATTTTTCTTCTTTATTTTATGTTTTTAGACTTTTTGGGGTCTTAGGAATGTGTGAATAAAGTACAGCTGTAATCATTTCCATTTAAATTTATTTTTCTACTATTGTTTTTTTAGTGTTGAATAAATTCCTGCTGATATTTTTAATTTTTGCAGCTTGGAGCAGTAGAAAATAGAGGAGTTTAGCTGCAGCTGGAGCATTCCTGCATCAGTTTGCACCTCTAACTCCCCTATTTTGGTTTCATTTTTGTTGTCCTTTCATTTCTGCAGTCTTAAATTCCAGCAGCTGTAGGTAGTTTTTGGTATTTTTTACTCTATCTGCTGTGTGTGTCTCTTTGCAGTGCTGTGTGTGTGTTGTATGCTGGGAAGAAGGTCTCTCAATCCCGAGCTTGAATATTTAAATCCTGAGATTGAGAGTCTTGAGTCCTAGGCCAGCAACACAAACCCCTACTAAAAATTTAGTGACAACTGAGATGGGTGAGCAACCTAGACCACTTAGGGAGTATAATGTACCAAAGGCATACTCATCCCCCTCTTTCATTCAGCTCCCTAACGTTGTGGGTAGCTATGAAATTAAAACCTCTACCATCCAAATGTTGCCAAGCTTTATTGGGCTGAGCAGAGAGGACCTATATCAGCATATACAGTTGTTTCTTGCTCTATGCACCACTTTTCATATTGCTGGCCTGGGAGAGGAAGCAACAAAGTTGACGCTTTTTCCTTAAAGGATAAAGGCAGGTCTTGGCTCTCCATTCTCTCAGCCAACAACATAAATTCTTGAAATGATCTTCAAAGCCAATTCTTGGCTAAGTTTTTTCCAGTCGGTAAGACAAGTCAGTTGCGGAAGAGCATAATCTCATTTGCTCAACTCCCAACCGAATCATTTCATGAAGCCTGGGAGAGATTTCAAGGGTTGCTGAGGCAGTGCCCACACCACCAAATCCCTAAGTGGCAGCTTGTACAAAGCATCTACCAAGAGATCGATGCCAAAAGTAGATCTATGATTGATGCATCTAATGGGGGCTCATACCTCAACAAGACTGATGTAGAAGCATGGGAGTTATTTAATTTGATAAGTGAAACCTCCATTCAGCAGGAGTCTCTGTTAATTAATGACATTGTGCCAGCTGCTCAGAGTATAATTGAACCCACTTCTAAGGGAAAAGTGTACTAATTGAATGCATATAGTAACCTAGAGAGGAAGGTGGACAATTTAGCCTTAAAATTTGATAAAGTGTTGAGTGTGTTGCAGCCCCACATGGCTACATAGGTTGGAGTAGCATGCACCATATGCCACTCACCTACACACTCCCATCTGCAATGTCCATCTGCTGGTCCTGTCCTTGAATTTTTAAATGAGCAGGCCAATGCTGTCCAATCATATGGACATCAGCCTGTTGGGTATCAATGGAGGAACCACCCAAATTTGAGGTGAAAACAAGCTGATTTGCCTCATACCCAACAGCAGCAGACCTTGCCCTACAGTACCAACCAGCAGTCCCCTCAAGGTTATGTCCTAAGACAACAATTTTCTCACCAGTCTCCCCAGCCCGGCCAGCTAGTTGTAGCCCCACCCCAATCTAGAGCCCCCTCCTTTGAGGAGTAGGTTTTGACTTCATTGCAAAACCTTGGCTCTATAACACAAATTATGGATTCCTACACACAAAGCATCAGCCAAATGGAAGACCAGCTTGGTCATATCTCCAATGCTCTGATGAGAAGGGAAGAGGGTTGGCGCCTGAGCCAAACAGTGAACAACCCAAGAGGGGCACACTTGATTGCTGATATTTCTTCAAGTCATGAAGAAACTAGTGCCATCAATGCCCCGAGGAGGTGGCTACCCAAGACATTGATGCGAAGAGGTTGTGCATTCAGTGAGAAGCTGAATAAACCTGGGGCTATTGCTTAGCACCAGCTGAAATATATATATATATATATATATATATATATATATAAAAGAAAAAAAATTCCATGTGAAGCCCCATTTCCTCAAGCTTTGATGGATGCAATGTGGGTAGTTTGATAGTTGCTTCCATTTGAGGTATGAGCTGAAATTTTTGAAAAATAGACTGAGGAGGTCCCCCACCTATGTGCTAAAAAAGTACTCATTTTGGGCTCCTCCGTAAGGCTAGTATAGAAACCATTTGGACACTTGCCTTGTTGTTCATTCCCTCAACTTGTTCTTGTTTATTCACCTGCTGTGGAGCTGGAGCTGCTTCCTGCACCTCTCATGCAACTGCAATTTGTGAGCAGGAAGGAACTAAGGTTTGATGCCTATGCAGCTGCAAAGGTATGGCTTTTTTACTTCCAATTTGTAGTTCTTTCCTGCTGAGATAAGGTTCAGATGGGTTATCAATTCATTGTCATTCATGCACTTCCATCTGGACTATTTTGAATATATTATGTCTAATTTGATTTTGAATGAATCCTGCTTTAAAATGCCTGAGATTAATGCTGAAATTTCTTTGCCATCATTTTGATTCATACTCAGATGTGTTTAGGATTTTATTTTTTATGTTTCTAGTTTAGTTACTGTTTTGTATATATTGTCTATTTTTAGTTTACTTTCTACTATATATAGTTGCTATTTTTAGTTACTTCGTGTGGTTAGTTGTCATTTTGTCTATTTTCCTTTTCTCCTTTTAGTTTAAATTTTTTGCATCTTTTAATTTATTTTTCTTTTCATTCTACTGCTGTAGTTTAGGGTGTTTTTCTGTCATTTACCCTGTTGCCCCTATACATGTTTCATGAAATAGTGAGAACACTGTTTAACTTAGGTTTGGGGTTGTGGCAGGATAGTCCTGCCAATAGAATAGTTAACTCTAGTGCAGCAATGTGAGGAAAATTGAGATGAATAAAGTTAATTCTCACCTAACCATGTAGAGAGAGGAAATTTAAAAATTTTGCAAAAACTTGAAACTGAAAATCTTTGAAAAATTAGCACCACCATAAAGTCAACATCAAGAAAAATTTTCAATTGGTACTTAGTGAACTAAAGAGGAGAGAAAAAGGTAGAAGTGCACCCCATGACTTAAATTGAAGATCATACACAGTGAGATTTGGGCCTATCGAATCTTTCTTTTGAAGAATGTTTTTGGCATTTTTTCTACTCTAAGGACTGATTGACTCAATACTTTATCACTAGAAGTTGGGCACCTCCAAATTGAAACTGATTGACAGTCCTCATGAAACTAAGGAAATGATGTAAGGCCTTCATTTGGACAGTTTAAGCCTGAAATTTCAACCTTTTAAAACTGCCCTTGTGTATACACTCTTTGAGCCTTTAAATTCAATTTTTCTTTGGCAAACACCAGAGTACTTGCACCTTGACCTCTTACCTGATCCAACTTGACCCTCACTCTGAGATTTCAAAAGGTAAAGGAGAAGAAGTTGAAGATAGTTGAGAGGGGTCCAACATTTGGTGGAAGGAGAAGAAAAAGCAACTGATAAACAACAGTGTAGCAGTGGTATGTGTGTGGCAGTAAAAAAAATAAGAAAATAAATATATATAAAATAAAAAGATAAAAAGAATGAGAAGTCAAGAGAAGAATATCATCTAGAAATTGAAAAGAAGAGGAAAAGCTGGCCACTTTGAATCTGAAAAATATCAAGGAAGATGAAGTTGTGCTTTAATGAAGGTTGTGAAGTCATGAATCACTCCTTATCTTGCTGATTTCTCAATTTTGATCCATTCTACCCCCTTCATTCTTTATATACCTCACTCATAAGTCATATTACAACTCATTTTAAAGAACTTGTTGATCCAAAGTGAAGTGAGTTGCCATGTGGAGATGAGGAGTTGTCTAATCTATGGTGAAACATCATATGGATGTCAAAACTTAGATGCAATGCCTATGCTCATGCTTGCAGACCCATTTGGGGTCTGTAACTGCTCTTGAGCTGATGATAATGTGAGCACCCTTGAATTTTCATTGTTGAGAGATAGCCTTGGTAAGGATTGGGTCTCAATTTTCATTTCATTGGGGTTGTATACACACCTGATTTTTGAATCAAAGGTAAGCTTTGTACTGATTTATGTGCATTGTATTCCTGTTTTGAACTGATTGGTGGTGATGCACATGCATATTGATTTTTAATTTTAAATGGTTGTATTACTGCTGTAATTTCCTTTGAATTTTAAAGAATATGTGTGGACTGATACTTTGTTTGTTAAATTCTGTTTTGTCATTGACTGCACTGCACTTAACTGTTTTATTGGTGAAGTTTGTGGGTTTCTTCACTGAAAACCCTCAGGAGACTTCACTCCTCCCCTAGGGATCACCTAGGGGTTTAAAAGGCTTGGTACATATGCTAAATGTATCCGTGCTTCCTATAAAAGTATCATTTTCTATTTTGAATAAATGATTTTAATTTTGCCTTTGCTTAAGGACTAGCAAAGATTAGGTTTGGGGGTGTGTTAAACTCTGAAAAGTACCACTTTTCACCACTTTATCTGGCCTTTGATGGACCTCTGAGCCAGTTAATAATTATCTTTAAGTGTACTTTTGTAGATAACAACAGAAGCAGAGCTTAACTGTTGCAATCCAATAATTTATGAGCCAAAGAAGAGAGTTTTAAAACTAAGTCTTGGAGCTGAGGCAAGAACAGAGATACACCATGGTGGCACAAACCACGGTGACCATATTGCTTGCCTAAGTGGGCCCTAGAAGTCCAATAGAAGAAAGGATGGTGGACCCAAGTGAAGGAGACTGCTGTAGCAGGCACTGCACAGTAGCAGCGGAGCATAAATGAACCCTAGTGTGACTATCGCGAGGTTTAATTTATTCAGAAAATGCCTTGGGTAGTTCTCGCGAGGTTCACAAGCCTGCAACACTTAAATCGCATACGCAGACTTCACGCAGGTCAATGGCAGAAGGGATTCAGAAGAAGACCTCGTGTAAACCTCGCGAGGATCAAAGCCTTATAAAAGGACCTCGCATAGTCCTCCCGTGGTTCAGAGCTGTCAAAATCTTAGGCGCTCGCACAGAAAGAACCTCAGAAAATCGCGTCGCGAGCTCGCACGCAGACCCCACGCGCTTCAAAGTCAGAGCCAGCCACGTGACACATTTAATCATCCTAGCGGGCATTCTCGTGAGTAGCCTAAAGCTACGCATTTCATCCATGCGAGCTTGTAATAGCTCGAAAAATCACACTAAACTATGACCTCGGGATCAGTGCCCGATCGGTCATAGGTTTGACCAATTTGGAGATCAATGGTTAGCATGAGGTGTGATGAACGGATGAGATGTGATGGACTGGGCATCTGGGCAATGTGTGTTGTAAATCTGGAGTCACATACACCTATCATGGTGCATGTGCTCAACACACGAGCTGGAAAAGGGGATAAAAGGGTTTTAATAACCCTAAAACCTATGTTTTGGTGGTTGAAGGAGAGTAAAGAAGAGAGAGAGAGGAGTAAGAAAGAGGATTAAGCAAGGAGTTATTGCAAGGGTTTGGAAGGGGGATTCAAGCATTTAAGAGATCGATTCGACGGCACAAATCCGTTCAAGCAAAAGCTGGAACCCTAGCCTTTCCAACCATGGATTGAAATCAATTTGAGATTGATTAAAGGTAAATCTTTTGTGAATAAAATGCATAAGTTTTAGAGAGTAATTTGTAGTTGAAAATGGTCTAAATCATAGGATAATGGCTTAGAAAAAGATGGAAAAATAAATGGAGAAAAGATTGAGAAGAACAGCTCAAAAGGGGCTGATTCTGACAATTTCGATTAATCGAAATTGAGGTTCGATTAATCGAAATTCGCCAGGAAGTTGAAAAGTCAAGGAGCCCGAGTTCGATTAATCAAAATGAATTTCGATTAATCGACTTTGGATTTTGATTAATCGATTTGGGGATCGATTAATCGACTGAGGACCTCCAGTGGACCCCAGGGGGTTGGAGGATGAGACTTGGGGAAAATCGACTAATCGAAATGGGATTTTGATTAATCGATTTCAGATTTCGATTAATCGATTTGGGATCGATTAATCGATTTTGGAAACTCGATCACTCGATTTGAGAATCGACTTGGCAAAGTAGAGAATTTTGATTAATCGAATTGGGATTCGATTAATCGAATGGAAATCTCGATTAATCGATTTCAGAATCGATTAATCGATATTGGTTTTCGATTAATCGATTTTGGAAATCGATTAATCGAATGAGATTCGATTAATCGAATTTGGAGTTCGATTAATCGACTGGGCTACTTTTCATTGATTTTTGAGTTTGACTTTAAGACTCTTGGGGGGTCTTGGAACTCTTCTATTGCGTCCTTAGTGATGTGTTTCACATGTTATGTGGTACCATAGGTGGTACGTGTGAACAAGTGCACAAGGAGCCACGTGGGACCTTGATGCGTTGATCAACCAGAGACTTGAGGTAGGGAACACCTTGAACATGTACTTTATTTTACAAGAGCAAGTATGTAGTGATATAGAATACAATTCAAATGCTTTTATTGCTTAAAGATTGTGAAAAGTGTGTGTGCGTGACATTCATAAGAGTAACTTTAATGAAGCATCCCCAGGGGATGATGAAGTGAAGAAATAAGAGCATCAGGTGTGATGCAAGTGAATGGATACATCCCAGGGATGCATCCATGATTGAATCATGCTTGATGGGGCCTAACTGATATAAGATAGCACACTTACACGGTGAATAACTATATGTAAGGCACCGATATTTTTGTTATTTGAGGTTTGATAGGGTACCCCACCGACGTGGCGGGATAACCACGACTGACGCGGCAGGATATCCGTGACCGATATGGCGGCGAATCCGTAGGCTAGTGCGGAGGTTTATCCGTACAGAGTAAGCACACCCCAGGGGTGTTGATTGAGATAAGTGAAACCCCGCCACCGATCCCCAGGGGAAAGGGGCTTGGGTACTATTAGTATTCCCAGGGAATACATTTAAAACTTTCTATATAGATGACGATGATGGGTATCTCGTCGGGGCTCGATGCTATATTGCTCGGGGATTACTTAAGTTAAAAGTTTAAGTTTTGCTTTAGGCCTTCTCAGCATCATTCATGAATAAATAAAAGACATGAGTAAACTACCAGTAAACTGAAGTGTTTTCAACTGTTTTCATCAACAAATGCATAGACACATCATGCATGCATATCATAGAATACATGTGAGTAGTAATTTATATGCTCAAATTATGTTTTGTTCCCTATTGAGCTAGGATGTAGCTCACCCTATAGACTATATGTCGCAGGTCCACTACTAGCAGCTATCGAGGCTTCAGGAGACGCTGACCCCGGGGAGTCGGACCTTGCGGCCGGCGAGGAGTTAGAGCCACCTCCGGAGGACTTCATCTAGAAGACTCCGTTGTGCCACTTTGAGGGCTTTTGGAGAGAGGTTGTACGGTTTGGTATGTCAAGCCTGGTTTTTGTTAGACTATGTGTATAAAATATTGGGAGTATTCTTTTGGGCGAACCATCCATCGACGGTTCGGATCGGTTCTCCATTCATGTAGAGGCATGAGGGTAGAACTGTATTTTGAAAAGCACTTTTATATAGATTTAAATTCCACAGTTCATTTATCATTTCATTTTTATGCTTGATATGCCAATGTTCCGTGCTTAGTTAAGGGGCACGATCAAGATGATCGTGTTGATGGCACGGGTTTCGGGGTGCCGAAATCCTGGCTGTCACAGTTGGTATCAAATCCATTTTCTTTAGCAATTCTGACAAGTGTTCTTTTGGTCAGAACATAGGGGCTTCTGCTAACGAAACTTTAGTTTCAAATGCAGTCGCAAATGTCATCTAGAGGAAGAGGCCGACCAAGGGGAGGCCAACAGAGGAGTCTACGTAGTGGAGATGACTACATCTCTCCTACTAATCGTGTACCTTTAGGAGGTACTGAGGCCCCAGGGGGCAGTAGTAGTAGATAGCATGGGGAAGAGGATCGAGATCGTCAGGATCAAGATCTAAGAGAACAAGAAAGAGTGAGAGAAAGACAAGAAGATAGAGAGGAGAGACAAAGGATGATGCACACTATGGAGACTATGGCAGCAGCCATGGCACAACAAGCTGCATCCTTTGCAGCTCATGCAAAGAAGAGAACAGACCACCTACACTCACCAGAGGGCCGGCACGCCTGTGCCCTCATCATTCACAGAGTTTAGGAGGATGAGACCTCCTTCATTTTCTGGGCAGGCAGACACCATGGCCGCTGAGAACTGGCTTATGGAAATGGAGAAGGTGTTTAGCGTGCTGACGTGCACGGAAGATGAGAGTGTGAGATGGGCAGCCTACATGTTGGATGGGGAGGTTGGGCCTTGGTGGAAGTCCGTGATAAGGACTCGGGCCCAGGAGACCCCAGAGTTGCCTTGGACTTGGAAGGAGTTTGTTGAGGAGTTCAACAAACAATATTTTTCGGAAGTAGTAAGGAATCAGCTTGAGATCCAGTTTCTACAGTTGGTGCAAGGGAGAATGACAGTGAGAGAGTATGGGGTGGAGTTTCTACGACTTGCCCGTTTTGCACCGGATTACGTCGCTACCGATGTGATGAAGTCCAAGAGATTTCAGCAAGGTTTGAAGCCTGAGGTTAGGGGAGGAGTAGCTCCATTCCAGTTGCGGACCTATGAAGAGGTCATGAGCAAGGCACTGGTTGTGGAAGAAGAAAATACAAACAGATATCGACAGAGGGAGCAACTGAGAGGAGGAAATGAACAAGGAAGGACGGGGAACTACGAACCGGTGAATAAAAAGCCGAGGTTCGTGGCCCAAAATCAGAGACCACAGTTTCAAGGAGGTTTCGGAAGGCCGGCGCAACAACAACACCAATAGAGGTTTCCATTACTTGCGTTGGGGAGACCTTTTCGCTATGAGAGCCCTGCCATGTCTACTGGCGCTACTGTCACACAGGGTTCTCGTACTGTTTCTTCCGCGCCTCGAGAGACTTGTGCCAAGTGTGGCAAGCCTCATAGGACAGTGGACTGCAGAGTGGGAACTAGGGGTTGTTTCCGATGTGGCAAGGTGGGCCATTTGATCAAGGATTGCCCCGAGGCGGATAAAGGCAAGACGGTTTCAGTTGCAGCACCACGACCCATTCAAGCAAGGAAGCCGATTGTTAGGGGAAGAGCTTATGCAGTCACTGCTCAGGAAGCAGGGAACGTGCATGACGTCATCCAAGGTGAGACTCTTTTAAATTAAAGAAAATTCCGTTTCATTAAAATTTTAGATAGAGAAGGTGCATGCATCAGGAATAGTATAGATTCTTTTCTCAATACAAAAACCTATATATGAATTAAGAGTGTATTTTGATGTGTGAATTTCTGTATGCATGTGTGTATACTATAGGTACTTTAACTATGTATGAGAAGGGATGTGTGTTTAGATATGACGCTCGAGTGTTGATAGACCCAGGGTCTACCCACTCATTCGTCACTCCACGTTTCGTCAAGAAGATGAAGATTGTTCTAGAGGCGTTGGACTTCGTCTTATCTGTGTCTATTCCGACTGGAGAGTTAGTAGACACGGAGCTAGCTTGTAAATCCATCATTGTAGTAGTTCAAGACCTAGAGGTGCATGAATTGGAAGCGAAGTTGATACTGTTAAACATGCAAGGGTTTGATGTGATCCTTGGCATGGACTGGTTGGCGCAACATTGTGCGACCATCGATTGCAAGAACAAGGTAGTCATTTTCAAACCCAACACAAGAAGATCATTTCGGTTCCAAGGAGTGAGGTCGTCATCGTAACGATCTCAGAAGAAGGGCCGAGAAAATGATCAGAAAAGGTTGCAGTGGATACTTAGCTTTCTTAAAGGAGGACAAGGAAGAAAAGAATGTCATTTCGGAGATAGCAGTTGTGCGAGACTTCGCCGACGTGTTTCCTGAGGAATTGCCTAGATTACCTCCAGAGAGAGAAGTAGAATTCGCCATTGACTTAGCACTAGGAACAGAGCCTATTTCAAAAGCGCCTTATAGAATGGCTCCTACTGAGTTAAAGGAGTTGAAGGAACAACTACAAGAGCTAATTGACAAGGGGTTTGTTAGGCCGAGCGTGTCTCCATGGGGAGCACCGGTCTTGTTTGTCAAGAAGAAAGATGGGTCAATGCGGCTATGCATTGACTATCGACAATTGAACAAACTCACTGTGAAGAACCGCTACCCTTTGCCTAGAATTGATGATTTATTCGACCAACTGCAAGGAGCAAGGTATTTTTCCAAGATCGACCTGAGATCTGGGTATCATCAGTTGCGAGTCAAGGCAAAGGACATCCAGAAGACAGCTTTTCAGACACGGTATGGACACTATGAATTCCTTGTGATGCCGTTTGGGTTGACAAATGCTCCGGCATCGTTCATGGATCTGATGAACCGAGTGTTTAAACCACACTTGGACTCTTGCGTCGTAGTGTTCGTTGATGATATATTGATATACTCTAAATCCAAGACGGAACACGAAGAACATCTGAGGATTGCCCTACAGATGCTACGTGAACACCAATTGTACGCCAAACTCAGCAAATGTGAGTTTTGGTTGGAAGAGGTTAGCTTTTTGGGACATGTCGTCTCAAAGCATAGTGTCACCAGAGATCCAAAGAAAGATAGAAGCAAAGGGTCAAATGGGAGCAACCAAAGACAAAGGACCGATGTCCAAGTTTTCGGCTTAAGAGGCTATTATCGACGCTTCACGAGGGGTTTTCAAAGATATCGACCTCTCAGGGCGACGAAAAGATTCAAGATTTGAGTGGAGTGAGGCATGCGAGAAGAGTTTTCAAGAACTCAAAATAAGACTCACTTCTGCTCCAGTGTTAGCGATTCCTTCGGGCAGTGGAGGATACGCCGTGTATAGCGACGCGTCATACAATGGCCTTGGTTGTGTGCTCAACCAACACAAGAAAGTGATAGCTTACGGATCGAGACAGCTGAAAGAACACGAGAAAAATTATCCGACTCATGACTTGGAACTAGCAGCAGTCATTTTTGTGCTGAAAATTTGGAGACATTACTTGTATGGTGAGACCTTTGAGATTTTCACCAATCATAAGAGCCTGCGGTACTTGTTTACACAGAAGGAGCTCAACATGAGACAGCGCAGATGGATGGAATTCCTCAAGGATTACAATTGCTCTATACAATACCATCCAGGCAAGGCGAATGTAGTAGCCGATGCATTGAGTCGGAAGGGTTCAGCTCAGTTAGCTTGTTTGGTTTTGGGTATGCAACGATGGAAATTATTGGAAGATCTGGCACTCTATGATGCTAACATTGAGTCAAAAGCTATCGGATCCTTTTTGGCTAACATATCAGTGACGCCAGTAATATTTGAGCATATCCACGATCTACAGATGAAAGATCCAGCGTTGACAAAGATTCATCAAGACGTGAGTGAAGGCATCAAGTCAGACTTCTCAGTTAAAGAAGATGGGTCTTTATTGTTTAAGGGCCGTCTATGCATTCCAGACAATGCCGATCTAAGACGAACGATTCTTGATGAGGCCCATAAGTCAAATTATGCTATCCACCCTGGTAGCACCAAAATATACCAAGACTTGAAAAAGAACTACTGGTGGAGAGGATTGAAGCAAGACGTGGCCGAATACGTGTCACGATGTTTGACTTGTCAACAAATGAAGATTGATCATAGACATCCCGCAGGACTAATGCAGCCATTACCAATTCCGGAATGGAAATGGGAATCAATCTCGATGGATTTCATTGTTGGATTGCCCCGTACTGCCAAGAAGCACAATGCCTTTTGGGTCGTCGTAGACCGATTGACCAAATCAGCGCACTTTTTGCCGTACAATACTACGTATACGGCAGGAAGACTGGCAAACTTATACATGAAGGAGATTGTAAGATTACACGGGATTCCAAGCAGCATAGTTTCAGATCGTGATCCACTATATACGTCCAAGTTTTGGAAGAAATTTCAAGAAGGAATGGGAACACGACTAGACTTTAGTTCAGCTTTCCATCCTCAAACTGATGGGCAGACAGAGCGAGTGAACCAAGTGATAGAAGACATGCTTAGAGCGTGCATGCTAGATATGCAAGGATACTGGGATGAACATCTACCGTTGCTCGAGTTCGCATACAACAACAGTTTCCAAGCGAGCATTGGCATGGCACCATATGAAGCTCTGTATGGACGACGATGCAAATCACCCCTCAATTGGGAAGAAACTGGCGAGAAATTTGTTTTAGGGCCAAAACTACTTGAAGACAATGCCACCGTCGTTCGAATCATCAGAGAAAGACTAAAATCAACACAGAGTAGATAGAAAAGTTACGCCGACATGAAGCGGACTAGCGTCGATTTCAAAGTGGGCGAGCACGTGTTTGTGAAGGTGTCACCTATGAAGGGTGTAATGAGATTTGGCAAGAGAGGAAAATTAAGCCCACGTTATGTTGGACCATTTGAAATTTTGGGACGCGTAGGTGAAGTTGCGTATCGCATTGGCTTACCACCGCTATTTGATCGGGTACATAACGTTTTCCACATATCGATGCTCAGAAAGTATGTGAATGATCCATCTCATGTGTTAGGGAAACAACCAGTGGAGATGTGTGAGGACATGAGCATGATAGAGGATCCAGTGGAAATCTTGGATCGAAAGGAACAGGTACTGCACACTAAAGTCATTCCCTTAGTGCTTGTTCGGTGGAATAATCATCCAAAGGAAGAGGCTACTTGGGAACGAGAGGCCGATGTGAAAGAACAATATCCAGCCTTGTTTCCAACGACGTGAGAATCCAATGTAAACCACAAGCATGTTTGTGAAATCTCAACGATCTTTGTAATTCAATGGAAATTTTGATCAAAGTACGGTTTAAGAAAAGGATCTGGTATTTACATAACCAAGAGTAAGCATTTCTATGCAACTATGAACCATTTGATGTGATAACTTATCAAGGAAAGCAAAGAAAACAAAGAACTTGGAAATCTGCAGAAATTGGGCAAAATCGATTAATCGAATTTCAAATCGATTAATCGATTTGGAATTTTGATTAATCGATTTTGTTCGATCAGTCGACTGGCATCTGCCAGTGACTGGAAATGAAAATAAGAGTTAGAACAGACATAGAAGGGATTTTCGATTGATCGATTTTTGATTTCAATTAATCGATTTGGGATCGATTGATCGATTTTGGGAATTCGATTAATCGAAATTGGTTTTCGAATAATCGAATAGTCTGGAGAGTGTAGAGGAGATTAGGCAGAAATTTGGGAATCTCGATTAATCGAGGAGGATTCGATTAATCGATTTGAAATTTCGATTAATCGAACTTAAAGTCGATTAGTCGAATTTCTAAAGGGACTTAGAAGAATTATGAAGTTAGAGGAACGATTTCGATTAATCGAGGTGGAACTCTTTTAATCGATTTTAAATTTTCGATTAATCGAAATAAAGTCGATTAATCGAATAACTTAAGGAATCCTGAAATTTTTAGAAGTTACTGCACGATTTTGATTAATTGAAGTGAATTTCGATTAATCGATTTTTAAGTTTCGATTAATCGAAATGGATTTTGATTAATCGACTGGCTCGCGCCAGTGAGCTCAAAAGTTTGAAATTTAAAACGATTACGATTTCGATTAATCGAATTTGATTTTCGATTAATCGATTTGAGAAATCGATTAATCGATTTCACGCAGTTTAACCTAAGTTTGAATCTCGATTAATCGATTCTGAATTTCGATTAATCGAGCCGAGATCTATATATATAAATTTGGGGATTTCATTCCCCATTCGAAATCATTTCGGCTTGAAATTTTTGGGGCGCTTCGACTTCTTCTTCTTCTCCGACCATCCGGCACCCTAGGGTTTCATTTTCTGTCGGTTTTCGGCTCGCATTCACATCGCACCGCCTTCAAAACCCACAGTAAAACCCTAAATCTGTGTTTCCTTTCAATTGAGCTAGTAAAAACCCTAGATTTAGATATTTTTCTTCAAAATGCCGCCTAAGACCCGATTGTCTTCGAAAAAGGCAACGTCTAAACTACCGGTACGGCGTAAGAACGTCGCGCCACCACCACCTACCCCATCGCCGGTGAGGACTCCATCACCGTCGGCATTGGAGACCACCTCCGGTTCGACGAGCGCGCCTTCGCGCGAGTCTTCCCGCGAATCCACACCCATGCCCCCACCACCCACTAATGTGGTGCAACCAAATGAATGGTGGGCCGCAAAGATCTTTGAGGTCGAATACACCATCGACCCTACCCTTTTCACAAATCCCGATGTACCGGGCGAGACCCAATGGGCTCGAAACTACCTTAACAATGCCGATCTCGGCAACCTTCTCAGGCCAATCTGGGGTTCCTACTACCCTAGATTGGTGAGGCTATTTTACCAAGGGCTTGTGGATGGCCCGACTGATGATGTGATCAAGACCACCATAGAGGGTCGAGATTACACGATCACACGTCGCCACATTCAAGAGGTGCTTGAGTGCTACCTCGATTTTACACCTGAGACCACACTACTCCCACCCTTCGAGGAGGACCCTCGATTCGAGGAGGTCATGACCCGCATGACCAATGGAAAGAAGGGGTCGGGATCCTCCATCAAGAGGGTTGACCTTCCCCACTATATGTGGATGCTTGACTCCGTGGTCAAGTGCAACCTATACCCGATGCGCCATGACACGGAGCGCGTGGAGAAAGTGCAACAGGCACTTTACTCGGCCTTCTGTGGCCGGTGGTTTGATGCCACCATGCTCATCCTTGAGGGGATGAGATACATCAAGGGCAAGCTGATGATGGGCAATATCCGGCCCAAGGAGAAAATGCCCTACGCCCGCCTGATCTCAAGTATGTTGGAGTGCTACTCCAACGAGCCATCTTACGCCGTCTCTCCTCATGAGGAGAGGGCTACGGACTGCTTGAAGACACTCTCCATGTCTTCATGGGCCCGTAGCTATAACCTGCTTAAGCGGACCCTACCGGCTCCGGGTCCCGCTCCAGCCGCAGCGCCAGCAGCAGTAGCAGCCTCACCACCACCACCCCCACCACCGCAGCAGGACCCACCCGTGGGTGGAGCACACCCTGCCCCTGCCGCACCAGCTGAGCCTTCAGTAGATAGGGCCACTTCTCACACGGCCGCTACACCCACACCACCTGCCCACTCCGCGCCCGCGACACCCACTTCATCCTACCGCCGGCGCGCCGCTTCGTCAGGGCCGACCGTTGAGGAGGTGTTGGCCCGTATGGAGGCCAACAATGACAGGATGAATCGGAGGATCGACTTCCTCCTGTTCCACACACTCCGCCACATATATCCTATCGACTATCGTCGCTACCTCGCCCAGGAGGAGGAGTGGACTGCCGGACGCACAGCATTCCACCGAGGGCCCGTCTTCCATACCACCGCCACCACAGACGCGGGTCCTTCTACATCCACCTCCGCTCCACGCCGAGACGGCGACCACCTCAGACTACCAGGCGGCAGTCTCCACCACCCGCCACGCCACCTGATGAGACCCACCAGCCCCGTTGCCGTCGGCGGTGATGGGCACTGCTGCTCCGTGCAGACCAGCCTGGCAAGGGGACTGCCTGAGTCTTCTATGTATATTTTTGTTTTTTTTGTTTTTTTTGTATATACTTGTATACATGTATGTTTTGTATGCCAACTCATGTGGCGCATTGTAAATTTTTCAGATATTAATAGAAGTCCAAGAATTTTCGGTGTACATTGTGTAAATTGTTAAAATTTCTTAAATTAATACCATGCTTGTAACTGTAAACACCTCAACGCGTCTGAGTCAACAAGACCACCTCATCTCAGAGTGTGGGGGGGGGAGAGACCCAGACCAACGAACCTTGGGTTATTTTCGAGGACGAAAATTCCCAAGGTGGGGAGGATGTAATAGCCTAAAAAATCACACTAAACTATGGCCTCAGGATCCGTGCCCGATCGGTCATAGGTTTGACCAATTGGAGATCAATGGTTAGCATGAGGTGTGATGAACGGATGAGATGTGATGGACTGGGCATCTGGGCAATGTGTGTTGTAAATCTGGAGTCACATACACCTATCATGGTGCATGTGCTCAACACACGAGCTGGAAAAGGGGATAAAAGGGTTTTAATAACCCAAAAACCTATGTTTTGGTGGTTGAAGGAGAGTAAAGAAGAGAGAGAGAGGAGTAAGAAAGAGGATTAAGCAAGGAGTTATTGCAAGGGTTTGGAAGGGGGATTCAAGCATTTAAGAGATCGATTCCACGGCACGAATCCGTTCAAGCAAAAGTTGGAACCCTAGCCTTTCCAACCATGGATTGAAATCAATTTGAGATTGATTAAAGGTAAATCTTTTGTGAATAAAATGCATAAGTTTTAGAGAGTAATTTGTAGTTGAAAATGGTCTAAATCATAGGATAATGGCTTAGAAAAAGATGGAAAAATAAATGGAGAAAAGATTGAGAAGAACAACTCAAAAGGGGCTGATTCTGGCAATTTCGATTAATCGAAATTGAGGTTCGATTAATCAAAATTCGCCAGGAGGTTGAAAAGTCAAGGAGCCCGAGTTCGATTAATCGATTTGGGGATCGATTAATCGACTGAGGACCTCCAGTGGACCCCAGGGGGCTGGAGGATGAGACTTGGGGAAAATCGACTAATCGAAATGGGATTTCGATTAATCGATTTCAGATTTTGATTAATCGATTTGGGATCGATTAATCGATTTTGGAAAATCGATCACTCGATTTGAGAATCGACTTGGCAGAGTAGAGAATTTCGATTAATCGAATTGGGATTCGATTAATCGAATGGAAATCTCGATTAATCGATTTCAGAATCGATTAATCAATATTGGTTTTCGATTAATCGATTTTGGAAATCGATTAATCGAATGAGATTCGATTAATCGAATTTGGAGTTCGATTAATCGATTGGGCTACTTTTCATTGATTTTTGAGTTTGACTTTAAGACTCTTGGGGGGTCTTGGAACTCTTCTATTGCGTCCTTAGTGATGTGTTTCACATGTTATCTGGTACCATAGGTGGTACGTGTGAACAAGTGCACAAGGAGTCACGTGGGACCTTGATGCGTTGATCAACCAGAGACTTGAGGTAGGGAACACCTTGAACATGTACTTTATTTTACAAGAGCAAGTATGTAGTGATATAGAATACAATTCAAATGCTTTTATTGCTTAAAGATTGTGAAAAGTGTGTGTGCGTGACATTCATAAGAGTAACTTTAATGAAGCATCCCCAGGGGATGATGAAGTGAAGAAATAAGAGCATCAGGTGTGATGCAAGTGAATGGATACATCCCAGGGATGCATCCATGATTGAATCATGCTTGATGGGGCCTAACTGATATAAGATAGCACACTTATACGGTGAATAACTATATGTAAGGCACCAATATTTTTGTTATTTGAGGTTTGATAGGGTACCCCACCGACGTGGCGGGATAACCATGACTGACGCGGCAGGATATCCGTGACCGATACGGCGGCGAATCCGTAGGCCAGTGCGGAGGCTTATCCGCACAGAGTAAGCACACCCCAGGGGTGTTGATTGAGATAAGTGAAACCCCGCCACCGATCCCCAGGGGAAAGGGGCTTGGGTACTATTAGTATTCCCAGGGAATACATTTAAAACTGTCTATATAGATGACGATGATGGGTATCTTGTCGGGGCTCGATGCTATATTGCTCGGGGATTACTTTAGTTGAAAGTTTAAGTTTTGCTTTAGGCCTTCTCAGCATCATTCATGAATAAATAAAAGACATGAGTAAACTACCAGTAAACTGAAGTGTTTTCAACTGTTTTCATCAACAAATGCATAGACACATCATGCATGCATATCATAGAATACATGTGAGTAGTAATTTATATGTTCAAATTGTGTTTTGTTCCCTATTGAGCTAGGATGTAGCTCACCCTATAGACTATACGTCGCAGGTCCACTACTAGCAGCTATCGAGGCTTCAGGAGACGCTGACCCCGGTGAGTCGGACCTTGCGGCCGACGAGGAGTTAGAGCCACCTCCGGAGGACTTCTTCTAGAGGACTCCGTTGTGCCACTTTGAGGGCTTTTGGAGAGAGGTTGTACGGCTTGGTATGTCAAGCCTGGTTTTTGTTAGACTATGTGTATAAAATATTGGGAGTATTCTTTTGGCCGAACCATCCATGATGATAGCTATCATCGACGGTTCAGATCGATTCTCCATTCATGCAGAGGCATGAGGGTAGAACTGTATTTTGAAAAGCACTTTTATATAGATTTAAATTCCGTAGTTCATTTATCATTTCATTTTTATGCTTGATATGCCAATGTTCCGTGCTTAGTTAAGGGGCATGGTCAAGATGATCGTGCTGATGGCACGAGTTTCGGGGTGCCAAAATCCGGGCTGTCACAGAGCTGCACTTCAAGCACGTGACAACCTAGTGAGAGCCTCGCGAGCTCTCTCTAGCAGCTAATCCAGCCTCGGGTCCAAACTTCTCAGCTTGCTGTTTTCAATGCTCAGGGACTGTTTGAACTTTTCACACCTACTAGGGCATACACCTTGAGGTGCCCATCTATCCCACACATCCCGAGGCAATCCAAGAGCCACAATGAAGCCATGACACTAGCTCCAAACATTCTTATTTCTCTTTGGCCAATGTAAATTAGGGTTTGGTGGATTGTATATAAGTAAGACTGTTATCTTCTTGTACAAATATCCAGGAATAGCCTGAGATCATTTAGTATTTTTCTAGGGTTAGGGTTAGGGTTAGGGTTTAGTTCCCCTTTCTTTTCCCCTCTTTCTTTTGCCTTGGCACAACAACAATGTCGGGTTAAGTTTTCTTATAGCAGCTAAGTTTTATTTCAAGTTTTGTAATGGGTTTTGTAAAGCATTGAGAGCTATTTTGGAGATTTGCACAGACTGTTGCCTTCAGGGAAATCATTGTAAGTTCTTTTTATTCAATGAAATGCCAATTTTAAACCTCCATTTAATCTTTATTTTTCTATGTTTTTCACATAAATTTATATAGGTTTGATGCTCCCATGGTTGCCTGGGCTTGTAGCTTTGTAATCATGGTGGCAACAGTGATTATCTTGTTCTATTTCATCATCTATGAGGAAGATAACCTCTGAGGATAGCCTGTGACCATTCTAGCAGATAGACTATAGCCCTAAGGTTGGTCTAAATCACAGATCTGAGATAGATTCTTCTTCTCTGCATTTGAGCTTGTAGCCTTGTGAGAGACTGTTGCAAAGCCAGACTCTCCTCTGTTTTACATTGCATTTTAAGTATTTAGATCTGAGATTCCTGTAGAGATTATAGACTTATGAGCAGAGTCATTGCAGGCCTTTCTGTAGCAATGACCAACTGATTTTCAGTCCTCATTCAGCCTGGGATTTCTTGTGGGTTCCACCTGAATTTTCAGATATGTTTGCTCCAATGAATGCATGAGCTTGTAGCCTTGCAAACATAGTGTATATAATGATATTCCTATTCTTATTTAATCCTTTGATTGGGTGAAGTCCCTGGGATAGTCCGTGACCATTCTAGTGGACAGATTATAACCCTAAGATCAGTCCAGACCTCTGGGCTGGATTAGATTCTTCTACCTCGTAGGTGTGCTTGTAGCCATCTAAAGGATTGCTACATATGTTGTTCTAGATCTAAGTTGCAGAACTGAGTCAACCACAATTGCCTACTTCTCCATATTTTATCTTTATTTTATCACTCCATCATCACCCTTCTTTTTCCCTTCTCTTTAGATTTAGTGTAATTTACTTCTGTTTTCAATGCTCAAGGATTGTTTGGACTTTTCATACCTCCTAGGGCGCACACCCCGAGGTGCCCATCTGTCTCACACATCCTGAGGCAATCCAAGAGCCACAATGAAGCCACGGCACCAGCTCCAAACATTCTTACTTCTCATTGGCCAATGTAAATTAGGATTTGGTGGATTGTATATAAATAGGATTGTTATCTTCTAGTAAAAATATCCAAGAATAGCCTCAGATCATTTAGTATTTTTCTAGGGTTAGGGTTTAGTTCCCCTATCTTTTCCCCTCTTTCTTCTTGCCTTGGCACAACAACAATGCTGGGCTAAGTTTTCATGTAGCAGCAAGGTTTTATTTCAAATTTTGTAATGGGTTTTGTAAAGCATTGAGAGCTGTTTTGGAGATTTGCACAGATTGTTTCCTTGAGGGCAATCATTGTAAGTTCATTTTATTCAATGAAATGTTAGTTTTAAAGCTCCATTAAATCTTTATTTTTATGTGTTTTTCACATAGATTTATATAGGTTTGATGCTCCCATGGTTGCCTGAGCTTGTAGCCCTGTAACCATGGTGGCAGCAGTGATTATCCTGTTCTATTTCATCATCTGTGAGGAAGATAACCTCTGAGGATAGCCTGTGACCATTCTGTGGACAGACTATAGGCCTAAGGCTCGTCTAAATTATATATCTGAGATAGATTCTTCTTCTCTACACTTGAGCCTGTAGCCTTATGAGAGATTGTTGTAAAGCCAGACTCTGCTCTCTTTTACATAGCATTTTAAGTATTTAGATCTGAGATTCTTGTAGAGATTGTAGACTTGTGAACTGAGTCATTGCTGGCCTTTTTATAGCAATGACTAGCAGATTTTAAGTCCTCATTCAGCATGGGATTTCTTGTGGTTTCCACCTTATCTGTTTGCTCCTATGAATGCATGAGCTTGTAGCCTTGCAAATATAGTGTCTGTAATTATATCCCTGTTCTTATTTAATCCTTTGATTGGGTGAAGTCCCTAAGAAAGTCGGTGACCATTCTAATGGACAGATTATAACCCTAAGATCAGTCCAGACCTCTGGGTTAGATTAGATTCTTCTACCTTATAGGTTTGCTTGTAGCCATATAAAGGACTGCTACAGTTCCTGTTCTAGATCTGAGTTGCAGAACTGAGTCAACCACAGCTGCCTACTTCTCCATATTTTATCTTTATTTTATCACCCCATCATGACCCTTCTTTTTCCCCTTTCTTTAGATTTAATGTAGTTTACTTCTATTCTTTGGTGTAGTCTAGCTCTGTGACACTTAAACACCCTCTCTTTAAAGCTGCCAGATCTGTAGCTAGATCTAGAGATTACTAAATGCCCTAGTGGTTCAGATCATCACTCCCTATGGGACAAAATCTTCGTAAAACTTGCTACAATAGGCCATGGAATCTTGCAGGACTGTGTGTTTGATTTTGTGCTATTGTTCATCCATTTTTGGTTTCATTTTTTTTTTTTTTGTCATCATTTTATGTGATTCTTTACCATCTATTTTCTTTATAATAAAAATCACATTCTGAAAACCAACAAATTTTTGGCGCCGCTACCGGAGAGTTTTGATCTAGTATAGTAAATCTGTGTTTTTGTTGAGCTATATTTGTTGTAGGCGTAGCGTTTGAATAAATTACAGATGTAGTTTTCCTGTGATTTTCTTCCATTTTTTTTCTTTATTTTCTGTTTTTAGACTTTTTGGGGTCTTAGGAATGTGTGAATAAAGTACGGCTGTAATCATTTCCGTTTAAATTTATTTTTTTGCTATTATTTTTTTAGTGTTGAATAAATTTCTGCTGATATTTTTAATTTTTGCAGCTTGGAGCAGTAGAAAATAAAGGAGTTTAGCTGCAGCTGGAGCATTCCTGCATCAGTTTGCATCTCTAACTCCCCTGTTTTGGTTTCATTTCTACAGTCTTAAATTTCAGCAGTTGTAGTTAGTTTTTGGTATTTTTTACTCTATCTATTGTGTGTGTCTCTTTGTGGTGTTGTGTGTGTATTGTATGCTAGGAAGAAGGTCTCTCAATCCCGAGCTTCAATCTTTGAATGCTGAGATTGAGAGAGTCTTGAGTCCTAGGCCAGCAACACACACCCCTGCTGAAAATTTAGTGACAACTGAGATGGGTGAGCAACCTAGACCACTTAGGGAGTATAATGTACTAGCGGCATACTCATCACCCTCTTGCATTTCGCTCCCTAATGTTGTGGGTAGCTATGAAATTAAAGCCTCTACCATCCAAATGTTGCCAAGCTTTCATGGGCTGAGCAGAGAGGACCTATATCAGCATATAGAGTTGTTTCTTCCTCTATGCACCACTTTTCATATTGCTGGTCTGGGAGAGGAAGCAACAAAGCTAAGGCTTTTTCCTTTTTCCTTAAAGGATAAAGCCAGCTCTTGGCTCTCCATGCTCCCAGCCAACAGCGTAAATTCTTGGAATGATCTTCAATGCCAATTCTTGGCTACTATTTTTTCCAGTCGGTAAGACAAGTCAGTTGCGGAAGAGCATAATCTCATTTGCTCAACTCCCAACTGAATCATTTCATGAAGCCTGGGAGAGATTTCAAGGGTTGCTGAGGCAGTGCCCACACCACCAGATCCCTAAGTGGCAGCTTGTACAAAGCTTCTACCAAGAGATCAATGCCAAAAGTAGATCTATGATTGATGCATCTAGTGGTGGCTCATACCTCAGCAAGACTGATGTAGAAGCATGAGAGTTATTTGATTTGATAAGTGAAACCTCCATTCAGTAGAAGTCTCTAATGACATTGTGCCAGCTGCTAGGAGTATAATTGAACCCACTTCTAAGGGAAAAGTATACGAATTGAATGCATATAATAACCTAGAGAGGAAGGTGGACAGTTTAGCATAAAAAATTGATAAAGTGTTGAGTGTGCTGTAGCCCCCGTGGTTGCACAGGTTGGAGTAGCATGCACCATATGCCACTCACCTACACACTCCCATCTGCAATGTCCATCTGCTGGTCCTGTCCCTAAATTTCTAAATGAGCAGGCCAATGTTGTCCAATCATATGGACAGCAGCCTCCTGGGTATCCGTGGAGGAACCACCAAAATTTGAGGTGGAAACAAGATGATTTGCCTCATACCCAGCAGCAGCAAACCTTGCCCTATAGTACCAACCATCAGTCCCCTCAAGGTTATGCCCTAAGACAATAATTTTCTCACCAGTCTCCCTAGCCAGGCCAGCTAGTTGTAGCCCCACCCCAATCTAGAGCCCCCTCTTTTGAGGAGCAGGTTTTGACTTCATTGCAAGACCTTGGCTCCTTAACACAAATTGTAGATTCCAAAACACAAAGCATCAGACAAATTAAAGACTTCCTTGGTCATATCTCCAATGCTCTGATGAGAAGGGAAGAGGGTCGGCTCCCGAGCCAAACAGTGAACAACCCAAGAGGGGCACACTTGATTGTTGATGTTTCTTCAAGTCATGAAGAAACTAGTGCTGTCAATGCCCCGAGGAATGGGAAGAGGTGGCTACCCAAGACGCGAAGAGCTTGTGCATTCTGCGAGAAGCTGAATAAACCTGGGGCTATTGTTCAACACCAGCTGGAATAAAAAAGTAAAAATTAAATTAAAATTAAAATAAAAAATAAAAAAATAAAAAATATTAAAAATATTAAAATTTTCCATGTGAAGCCCCATTTCCTCAAGCTTTGATGGAGGCAATGTGGGTAGTTTGACAGTTGCTGCCATTTGAGGTATGAGCTGAAATTTTAGAAAAATAGACTGAGTAGGTCCCCCGCCTATGTGCTGAAAAAGTACTCATTTTGGGTTGTTCAGTAGGGCTTGTGTAGAGACCATTTGGAAACCTGCCCTGTTGTTCATTCCCTTAGCTTGTTCTTGTTTATCCACCTGCTGTGGAGCTAGAGCTGCTCCCTGAACCCTCATGCAACTGCAATTTGTGAGCAGGAAGGAACTAAGGTTTGATGCTTATGCAGCTGCAAAGGTATGACTTTTTCACTTCTAATTTATAGTTCTTTCTTGCTGAGATAAGATCCAGATGGGTGATCAATTCATTGTCATTCATGCACCCCCATCTTGACGGTTTTGTATATATTATGTCTGATTTGATTTTGTATGAATCCTGCTTTAAAATGTCTGAGATTAATGCTAAAATTTCTTTGCCATCATTTTGATTCATACACAGATCATGTTTAGATAGTTGGGTTTAGGATTTTTTTTTTTAGGTGTCTAGTTTAGTTACTGTTTTGTATATACTGTCTATTGTTAGTTTACTTTCTATTGTATATAGTTGTTGTTTTTAGTTACTTCATGTATTTAGTTGTAATTTTGTCTCTTTTCCTTTTTCTCCTATTAGTCTAAATTTTTTGCATCTTTTAGTTCATTTTTCTTTTCATTTGCTGCTGTAGTTTAGGGTGTTTTTCTGTCATTTACCCTGCTGCCCCTATACATGTTTCATGAAACAGTGAGGACACTGTTTAACTTTGGTTTGGGAGTGTGGCAGGGTAGTCCTGCCAATAGAATAGTAAACTCTAGTGCAGTAGTGTGAGGAAAATTGAGATGAATAAAGTTAATTCTCATCTAACCATATAGAGAGAGGAAATTTAAAAATTTTGTAAAAACTTGAAACTGAAAATCTTTGAAAAATTAGCACCACCATGAAGTCAACATCAAGAAAAATTTTCATTTGGTACTTAGTGAACTAAAGAGGAGAGAAAAAGGTAGAAGTACACCCCATGAGTTAAATTGAAGACCATACACAGTGAGATTTAGGCCTATCAAATTTTCTTTTGAAGAGTGTTTTTGGCATTTTTTCTGCTCTAAGGACTAATTGACTCATTACTTTATCACTAGAAGTTAGGCACCTCCAAATTGAAACCGATTGACAGCCCTCATGAAACTAAGTAAATGATGTAAGGCGTTCATTTGGACAGTTTGAGCGTGAAATTCAAACCTTTGAAAACTGCCCTTGTGTATACACTCTTTAAGCCTTTAAATCTAATTTTTCTTTGACAAACACCAGAGTACTTGCACCTTAACCTCTTGACCTGATCCAACCTGACCCTCACTCTGAGATTTTAGAAGGTAAAGGAGAAGAAGTTGAAGATAGTTGAGCGGGATCCAACATTTGGTGGAAGGAGAAGAAAAAGCAACTGATAAACAGCAGTGTAGCAGTGGTATGTGTGTGGTAGTCATAAAAAAATAAAAAAATAAATATATATGAAATAAAAAGATAAAAAGAATGAGAAATCAAGAGAAGAACATCATCTGGAAATTGAAAAGAAGAGGAAAAGCTGGCCACTTTGAATCTGAAAAATATCAAGGAAGATGAAGTTGTTCTTTAATGAAAGTTGTGAAGTCATGAATCACTCCTTACCTTGCTGATTTCTCAATTTTGATCCATTCTACCCCCTTCATTCTTTATATCCCTCACCCATAAGCCACATTACAACCCATTTTAAAGACCTTTTTGATCCAAAGTGAAGTGAACTGTCATGTGGAGATGAGGAGTTGTTTAATCTTTGGTGAAAAGTCATGTGGATGTCAGAACTTAGATGCAATGCCTATGCTCATGCTTGTAGGCCCATTTGGGGTCTGTAACTGCTCTTGAGATGATTATAATGTGAACACCCTTGAATTTTCATTGTTGAGAGATAGTCCTGGTAAGGATTGGGTCAGAATTTTAATTTCATTGGGGTTGTATACACACCTGATTTTTTAATCAAAGGCAAACTTTGTATTGATCTATGCCCATTGTATTCCTGTTGTGAACTGATTGGTGGTGATGCACATGCATGTTGATTTTGAGTTTTAAATGGCTGCATTACTACTGTAATTTCCTTTAAATTTTGAAGAATAGGTGTGGAGTGATACTTTGTTTATTAAATTCTGTTTTGCCATTGACTGTGCTGCACTTAACTGTTTTATTGGAGAAGTTTGTGGGTATCTTCATTGAAAACCCTCAGGAGACTTCACTCCTCCGCTAGGGATCACCTAGGGCTTTAAAAGGCTTGGTACTTATGCTAAATGTATCCGTGCTCCCTATAAAAGTGGAATTTTCTGTTTTGAATAAATGTTTTTAATTTTGCCTTTGCTAGAGAACTAGCAAAGATTAGGTTTGGGGGTGTGTTAAGCTCTGAAAAGTACCACTTTTCACCCCTTAACTTGGCCTTTGATGGACCTCTGAGCCAGTTAATAATGATCTTTACATGTACTTTTATAGATGACAGCAGAAGCAGAGTTTAACTACTGCAATCCAACAATTTATGGGCCAAAGAAGAGATTTTTAAAGCTAAGTCTTGGAGCTAAGGCAAGAACAAAGGATACACCATGGTGGCACACACCATGATGACCATATTACATGCCTAAGTTGGCCCTAGAAGTCCACTAGATGAAAGGATGGTGCACCCAAGTGGAGGAGACTGTTGAAGCAGGCACTGCACAGCAGCAGAGGAGCATAAATGAACCCTCGCGTGGCTATCTCGAGGTTCAATTTATTAAGAAAATGCCTCGCGCAATTGTCGCGAGGTTCACAAGCCTGCAGCACTTAAATCTCGTGCACAGACCTCATGCAGATTAATGGCGGAAGGGCTTCAGAAGAAGACCTTGCATAGACCTTGCGAGGATCAAAGCATTATAAGAGGACCTCGCACAGTCCTCGCATGGTTTAGAGCTATCAAATTCTTAGGCACTCATGCAGTTCTCGCACAGACAGAACCTCAAACAATCACTTCGCGAAGCTCTCGCGCAGACCCTGCACGCTTCAAAGTCAGAGCCAGCCATGCGAGAGTCACGCGGCACATTTAATCCTCTTGGCGGGCATCCTCACGAGCAGCCTAAAGCTACACATTTCATCCACGCGAGCTGCACTTCAGCCACACAATAGCCTAGCGAGAGCCTTGCGAGCTCTCTCTAGCAGCTAATCCAACCTCGCGAGCCTCGGGTCTAGACTTCTCAGCTTGCTATTTTCAATGCTCAGGGACTGTTTGGACTTTTCACACCTCCTAGGGCACACACCCCGAGGCACCCATCTGTCCCACACATCCCGAGGCAATCCAAGGGCCATAATGAAGCCATGACACCAAGTCCAAACATTCTTATTTCTCATTGGCCAATGTAAATTAGGGTTTGGTGGATTGTATATAAATAAGACTGTCATCTTCGTGTAAAATTATCCAGGAATAGCCTGAGATCAGTTAGTATTATTCTAGGGTTAGGCTTAGGGTTTAGTTCGCCTTTCTTTTCCCCTCTTTCTTCTTGCCTTGGCACATCAGCAATGTGGGGCTAAGTTTTCTTGTAGCAGCTAGATTTTATTTCAAGTTTTGTAAAGCATTGAGAGCTATTTTGGGGATTTGCACAGACTGTTGCCTTGAGGGAAATCATTGTAAGTTCTTTTTATTTAATGAAATGCCAGTTTTAAAGCTCTATTTAATCTTTATTTTTCTGTTTTTTTCACATAGATTTATATAGGTTTGATGCTCTTATGGTTGCCTGAGCTTGTAGCCTTGTAACCATGGTGGTAGTAGTGATTATCCTGTTCTATTTCGTCATCTATGAGGAAGATAACCTTTGAGGATAGCTTGTGACCATTCTAGTGGACAGACTATTGCCCTAAGGCTGGTCTAAATTACATATCTAAGATAGATTCTTCTTCTCTGCACTTGAACTTGTAGCCTTTTGAGAAATTCTTGCAAAGCCAAACTCTCCTTTGTTTTACATTGCATTTTAAGTATTTAGATATGAGATTCCTGTAGAGATTGTAGACTTGTGAGTTGAGTCATTGTAGGCCTTTCTGTAGCAATGACCAACTGATTTTCAGTCCTTATTCAGCCTGGGATTTCTTATGGTTTTCTCCTGAATTTCTAGATCTGTTTGCTCCTATGAATGCATGAGCTTGTAGCCTTGCAAACATAGTGTCCGTAATGATATTTCTGTTCTGATTTAATCCTTTGATTGGGTGAAGTCCTTGGGATAGTCTGTGACCAATCTAGTGGACAGATTATAACCCTAAGGTCAGTCAGACCCTCTAGGTTAGATTAGATTCTTCTACCTTATAGGTGTGCTTGTAGCCATCTAAAGGACTGCTACAGATCCTGTTTTAGATCTGAGTTGCAGAACTGAGTCAACCATAGCTGCCTACTTCTCCATATTTTATCTTTATTTTATCACTCCATCATCGGCCTTCTTTTTCCCCTTTTTTAGATTTAGTATAGTTTACTTCTGTTCTTAGTTGTAGTCTAGCTCTGTAACACTTACACACCCTCTCTTTAAAGCTGCCAGATCTGTAGCTAGATCTAGAGATTACTATATGCCCTAGTTGTTTAGATCATCACTCCTTGGGAGACAAACTCTTTCTTCGTAAAACTTGCTACAACAGGCCCTAGATTCTTGCAGGACCGTGTGTTTAGTTTTATGCTATTGTTCATCCATTTTTGGATTCATTTTGTTTTGTTTTTGTTGTCATTTTATGTGATTCTTTACCATCTGTTTTCTTTATAATAAAAAGCACATTCTGAAAACTAACACACACCCCTTCTTCTCTCTAACTGGTTGAGGCTCTTCTTCCATTCTTTCTACGCATTGCGTTTTACATTATCATTCAGCTTCGGTTCCTCGTCCGAAATTTGATAACCTTCTACACCCGGGTAGTCCTCTATCATGCTAGAAATAAGGCGAGCGTATGGCATATTATCGGAGGGGCTCGCTCCGGCTTCTAACATCTTTCCTCGGGCGTATTTGATGGCCTCAAAAATGACTTCAGGGGCACTGAACCACTGGCCTGCAAAGGCCGAAAATAGTGCCTGTTGTACAACGCCTACCCGCTCGGTCTTGTGTCTCAATGGGTAGAGGTTGCACTTAAAGATGGTGTCCAACATCCAAAGGTGACTGGGAAAATCAACTCTTTCCATCACTTAACCTGACCCGTGCCTGCCCTTGGTCATCTTCTCTATTACAATATGGAAGTCGACCAATTCTGGGTTTGGTTCCATTAGGTCAATTTCGTCCTCATACTTTACATAGCACTCTAGTGCATCGGCCGCATGGCCATAATTGAATTCGTAGACTCGACCATCTATTTTTGTACAAATGGTGTTGGTCTTATCACCCTTATACATGTTTTGGTAAAATAATTTTACCAAACATGGGTAGTAGTAGTTAATGAGTGGGTGGAGTATGCTCTCCAATCCGGACTTTCGAAGGAATTGGAAGGCCCAATTGGTTGCCTCATTCTCGCGAAAGAGCTCTTGATCAAATGTCCACTTGATCTCAACACTCTTCCTTGCCCACCACTCATTGGGTTGTTCAACTGAAGGGGTTTTCCATTTGTGGTGGATGTTGTGGGGTTGTTCTGAAAGTGGCAAGTGTTGAGAAGAGCTTGCCTTGGATGCGGGCCTCTTCGATGTAGGAGTTGTAGTGGCTTGTCCAGTCTTAGGTGCCATATAATCTCAAGAAAACACAAACCAAAAGAACCTAGGGCTTGATCTTTAAATTCAAAAATTTAATCTCTAGCAGTTAGGGTTTTACCTTGTGAAGAGATTTTGATCTAATCCTGTGAAGAATGAATGAATTCCACAGTTGAAATTGACGGTTGGAACCTCCAATATCAAGAGCCAAATTTTTTTTTCTGAATTTTTGAAACTGTAAAACCCGATTCCCTTATATGACGTCCAAATCGATCGATCTGTTTACTCCTTGAACTACGTCGGTCGAAAATTTCGATCGATCGATTTCCCATTTTAATTAATTGGTTTCACAAATCGATCGATTAAATTCATTTCGATCGATCTATTTTCCTAAATTTTTAGCATTTCTCTGTTTGTTAAATCGATCGATCGGATACTAATTTCGATCAATCAGCTTCAAACTCGATCAATCGAATTTCATTTTGATCGATCGGTTTTCACAGAAAGAACTCATTTCTCTGTTTTGACAAATCGATCGATTGGTTTATATTTCAATTTATCGGTTTCGACAGTAAACTTCAAAATTTGTGTTTTTATACTCTCGATATAATGTAACTCTTTTTTACTCTATCATCTTCCCATCTACGTACACATTAGAACACCGATAGTGCAATGTCATTAAAAATTTACAACTTTCATGAATTTCCCCTCGATTCTCACTGAAACAAATGTGGATATTGGTCGCGAATCTCGGCTTCACGCTCCCAAGTGGTCTCTCCCACTGAGTGATTACACCACTTCACAAGCACTAAGGGAATACGTTTAGTACGCAATACTTGCTCTTTTCGATCTAGTATCTATACAGGTTTCTCTCGAACGGCCAGATCTTCATAAATCTCAATCGGTTGGTAGTTAAAAATTTGAGTCAGGTCCTTCACGTACTTTCTTAACATCCATACATGAAATACATTGTGCACTCGATCAAGTTGCAGGGGTAGAGCAACCCTGCAAGCAACTTTTCCATCTCATCCCAAAATGTCAAAAGGTCCTATGTAGTGTGGACTTAGCTTTCCACGCTTTCCAAAGCACATCACACCTTTCATCAGTGAAATCTTGACGAAAATGTGATCTCCAACCCTAAAATCAACACTTGTCCTCTTCAAGTCGCCTTAACTCTTCTGTCTGCTCTGAGCTGCCTTGATTCTCTCACGAATTAGAAGAACGGCTTTGGTATTATTTTTGATAATTTTCGGACCCAATATGAATTTTTCTCCAGTTTCTTCCCAGTTGATCGTTGATCTACAGCTCCGTCCATATAATGCCTCGTAAGGGGCAATGCCAATACTGGACTGATAGTTGTTATTATATGCAAACTCAATCAATAGTAGATGTTGATCTCATGATCCGTGAAAATCTATCATGCAAGCTCTGAGCATATCCTCAATGATTTGATTCACCCCCTAGGTTTATCCGTCTGTCTGTGGGTGAAATGTTGAACTGAAGTCTAACCTCGTACCCATTCCATCTTGGAACTTCTGCCAAAATTGTGAGGTATATAACGGGTCACGATCTGACACAATGCTCATCGGAATACCATGCAATCGGACTATCTCTCTCATATACAAATCTGCCAGTCTACTTGCGTTATACGTCATATTGTATGGAAAGAAGTGAGTTGATTTGGTCAGTCTATCAATGACCACCCAAATGGCATTATGTCGCTTCGTTGTCCATAGTAATCCTAAAATAAAATCCATAGAAATGGATTCCCACTTCCATTCTTGTTTCGACAGAGGTTGTAGTAAACCTAATGGATGTCGGTGATCCACCTTCAGTTTTTAGCATACCAAACACCTCGAGAAGTATTCAGCGACATCCTTCTTCAAACCTCTCCACCAATAACTTTTCTTCAGATCTTGGTACATCTTGGTACCACCAGGATGAATAGTATACCATAATTTGTGGGCTTTATCTAAAATAGTTTACCATAGTCGGCACCTGTCGGTATACATAGACACCCTCTAAACAATAGCGATCCATCCTCTCATATGGAGAAATCTGTATTGGTGCCCTCTATCACCCCTTGTCTGATCTTCAACAACTCTATATCTTTCATCTGTAACTCATGAACCTGATCGAAGATCATCAGTTGGATTGTAATGTTTTCCAATAAGGCACTTGAATCTTGTACCTCGATCTTCATATCGTATAGAGAAAGATCTTCCAGTAGTTTCCATCTTTGAATCCCCATAATAAGACTAGCTAGTTGTGTCGAACTCTTTCGACTCAAAGCATCTGCTACCACATTAGCTTTGCCTGGATGATACTGAATTGAACAATCGTAGTCTAGAAATTTGATCCATCTCCGTTGCCTCATATTTAATTCCTTCTGTGTAAACAAATACCTGAGGCTCTTATGATCCGTGAAGATGTCGAAGGTCTTTCCATACAGGTAATGCTGCCATATCTTCAAAGCAGATATCACTGCTGCTAGTTCCAAATCATGCATTGGATAATTCTTTTTGTGGTCCTTATGTTGTCTCGACCATGAGCAATAACCTTCTAATTCTGGTTGGGCACACAACCTAAGCCACTGTGCGATGCATCACTGTACATTGCAAAACCTCCACTCCCTGTCGGAATGGCTAACACTAGTGCCGAGGTAAGTCTCTTCTTGAGCTCCTAGAAACTCTTCTCACACGTGTCAGTCCACTCAAATTTAACATCTTTCCTTGTTAGCCTTGTTAGCGGTCCTGAAATCTTAGAGAATCCCTCCACGAATCTCCTATAATACCCAGCTAAATCGAGGAAACTGTGAATCTCAGTCACAGTCTTTGGTTGTTTCCACTCTACCACTGCCTCGATCTTTGCTAGATCCACTGTAACACCTATCTTGGAAATGACTTGTCCTAAGAAGCTCACTTGCTCTAGCCAAAACTCACACTTGCTGAGCTTCGCATATAGCTGGTGTTCACGTAAAGTCTGTAATGTGACACGTAGATGTTACTCGTGTTCTTCCTTTGATTTCGAGTAGACGAGAATGTCATCCATGAATACGACCACACATGTGTCAAGATGTGATTTGAACACCCTCTTCATGAGATCCATGAATGAAGCTGGTGCATTGGTCAAGCCGAACGGCATCACTAAGAACTCGTAATGCCCATATCTAGTCCTGAACGCCATCTTCTGAATATCCTCGACTTTCACCTTCAGTTGATGGTAACCAGATTTCAAAGAGATCGTCTATTCTGGGTAAAGGGTATTAATTCTTGATGGTTAATTTGTTCAACTAACGATAGTCGATGCACAATCTCATCGATCTGTCCTTCTTCTTAACAAATAAGACCGGTGCTCCATAAGGAGACACGCTGGGTCTTATGAACCCTTTATCTAAGAGTTCCTGCAATTGGTCCTTTAAATCTTTCAACTCAGCTGGAGCCATTCGATATGGTGCTTTAGATATTGGCTTTGTGCCTAGAGCTAAGTCGATGGCAAACTCTACCTCTAGATCTGGTGGCAATCCTGGTAATTCTTCTGGAAAAACGTTCGCAAACTCGCAAGCAATCGAAATATCAGATATGATGCTCTTCTCTTCCCGTTGCTCTCGTAGAAAAGTAAGGTATCCACTGTATCCATTCTTCATTAGACATTCTGCTCGAACTGCGAAGATGAACGGTGATACGTTAGACTTGACACCAAAAAATCTAAATTACTTTCCCTTCGGAGGACGGAAGATAACCACTTTTCGTAAACAATCGACGCTTGCATGGTAAGCAGATAGCCAATCCATGCCAAGGATCACGTCGAATCCTTGCATATTCAACAAGATGAGATCTGCCGTTGTCTCACATCCTTCAACTACGATGATGATGGAATGACAAAACGTATCAGTGTTCACCGAGTTCCCCTTAGGAACTGACACGGCCAAGATAAAATCTAGTGTCTCTGGGGTGACTCCCATACTAGTCACGAACTATGGAGTCACGAAAGAATGTGTCGAGCTGGGGTTTATCAATACCTATGCCTCATTATAACATATGTCGTTACTTCTAAATAGACGTAGGGTACCTACGTGTTAGACATGCATCTCAGTTTAGAGTGTACAAGTGTGTGCGATGGTATCAACAATTTATGTATATATGTATATGAAAACAATTACAACTGACTCCTTCAAGAAATTCTAATGAATAATAATATTTAAATTGAGTTATACCTTGTATGACATTGTTGGACGTCTAAGCATCTATGGCTGTGATCGCATACGCACGCCCTTGAATAGTAGGATTGGTGGTCTGCATAGGTCGTGGCATAACAGTTGATGTCGTTTTCTCCTTCCTCAATTCAGGGAAATCCTTGATCATATGCCCCATCTTCCCTCACTTAAAACATCCCCCTGTACCACGTCTACAATCTACAGTCTTATGAGACTTGCCACATCGGGCGCACGTCTCAGCTGTGGTAGATGATGTTGCCCTAGAAAGTCCTTGAGTAACTAATACTCCTTGAGTAGTAGCAGGTCCTTCATAGCTGGGGTTTATCAATACCTGTGCCTCATTATAACATATGTCGTTACTTCTAAATAGACGTAGGGTACCTACGTGTTAGACATGCAACTCAATTTAGAGTGTACAAGTGTGTGCGATGGTATCAACAATTTATGTATATATGTATATGAAAACAATTACAACTAACTCCTTCAAGAAATTCTAATGAATAATAATATTTAAATTGAGTTATACCTTGTATGACATTGTTGGACGTCTAAGCATCTATGGCTGTGATCGCATACGCACGGCCCTGAATAGTAGGATTGGTGGTCTGCATAGGCCGTGGCATAACAGTTGATGTCATTTTCTCCTTCCTCAATTCAGGGAAATCCTTGATCATATGCCCCATCTTCCCTCACTTAAAACATCCCCTTGTACCACGTCTACAATCTACAGTCTTATGAGACTTGCCAAATCGGGCACACGTCTCAGCTGTGGTAGATGATGTTGCCCTAGAAAGTCCTTGAGTAACTGATACTCCTTGAGTAGTAGCAGGTCCTTCATAGCTGGGGTTTATCAATACCTGTGCCTCATTATAACATATGTCGTTACTTCTAAATAGACATAGGGTACCTACGTGTTAGACATGCAACTCAATTTAGAGTGTACAAGTGTGTGCGATGGTATCAACAATTTATGTATATATGTATATGAAAACAATTACAACTGACTCCTTCAAGAAATTCTAATGAATAATAATATTTAAATTGAGTTATACCTTGTATGACATTGTTGGACGTCTAAGCATCTATGGCTATGATCGCATACGCACGCCCCTGAATAGTAGGATTGGTGGTCTGCATAGGCCGTGGCATAACAGTTGATGTCGTTTTCTCCTTCCTCAATTCAGGGAAATCCTTGATCATATGCCCCATCTTCCCTCACTTAAAACATCCCCCTGTACCACGTCTACAATCTACAGTCTTATGAGACTTGCCACATCGGGCACACGTCTCAGCTGTGGTAGATGATGTTGCCCTAGAAAGTCCTTGAGTAATTGATACTCCTTGAGTAGTAGCAGGTCCTTCATAGCAGAAAGGTCTCATGGTGTTAGGCATAGGTGGCCTAGAGAAATTCGTCTGGGTAGGTTGTCTAGGTATTAGTGCTGAAAATTGCAGCTTTTATTCACTGACTCATAGTTTCCCGGTCTCCCTTGACCTGCCTTACCCATATTCTGCTGGTCTCGCCTTTTATACATATCTTCTATAGATTTCTCGGTAACCAAAGCTTTGCCTATCACTACCACATAGGTCTCCAATTAAAACACGGTGACCCTATCGCGTATATTCGGCTTTAAGCCCTCCTCAAACTTATTGGCCTTCATCTGTTCCGTGGCCACATATTGAGGTGCAAACCGAGACAACCCCATGAACTTCGTACCATATTCTCATACGGCCATACCTTCCTACTCCAACTTTAAAAACCTCACTGCCATTTGGTTTTGCACTTGCTTGGGAAAGTACTCCTTGTTGAACACTTCAACAAACTCCTTCTAAGTCCATAATCTATGTGAATTTTCTTGTTCCCTTATCCTTAACACCGATTTCCACCAAGGATCGGCTTCACCTTCCAACTGAAAGGAAGCCCAGCTCACCTTCTTCTCATCGGTACATGGTAATCTCTGGAGAAGTTTCTCAATCTGATTCAGCCATTTTTCCACTTCAAGCGGATCCGTCTACCCATAAAAGCTAGGAGGTCTCAATCTCCTAAACTCAACGAAAGTTGATGGATGTGGTGGGGGTGTCAATGGAGGTGGCTGCTGATGGTTATTGGCATTATTTATAGCCATCAACATCGTCTACTGAGTCATAGCATTTGCCACGGCTTCCATGGCTTAAGCCATTCTCTGTCTATCCTCTCTCTCTTGATTTCTTTCTTGATCTCTCTCATCTTCTTCTGGAGGATCCCTTTCTCTAAGTGGAACTCTATTCAAACTAGTAGGGATCTTGTCCCCACTTCGCAAACTCCATGTATGACCGCCGCTCGGTTGACCTCTTCCTCTAGCGTACATATTGATATGTTAGAATGAAACAAAAGTTTCATTAACAGGCGGTCCCTATACTTTGACAAAATCTTAAACGTCTAGTCCAAGTCTAGGACTTGTCAGAAATCTCTAAAGCCATAAGCTTTGATACCAACTATGATAGCCCGGATTTACTCACTCCAAAATCCAGACCGTCGGATCACCGCTAATGGCGATCCCCGAACGGAACACTTGGCACATCCACACACAAAGTGGACTCTTTTAAGAAAGCAGATAGAGTCATCATAGATCTTAAAAGAAATCTTCATTTTTATATCAAAACATAACAAAATAATGGTTCTAATCCCATGCGAATCACATGGGCAAAAGAACCGAAAAGAACCACTAGTGATTAACCATCATCACCAAAACATGGTTCACAAAACATACATTATCCTTACATGAATCCAATGTTCTGAACTAAAACAAGGCTGGACATACTAAGCCTTACTTATACAAAATCACCAAAATGAGTACACTATTTCCCCGAAAGGAAGTACTCCTCGTCTAGAAGAGGCTCTAATTCCTCCTACGGAACGTAATCTGAATCATCCAAATCAAGGTCTTCAGTGCCCGTATCTACACTTGTACCTGTGACGTATAGTCGAGGGATGAGCTAACATCTTAAGCTCAGTAGGGAAAACTAAATAACATGCTTATTTCCACATCACACATATATCTCATGACATAATTTGAAGATGTTTTTCAAAGAAAGATTCACAATTTGAAGACAATTTAATCATACTAAAACTGATCTCATATGTAGATTTCAAAGCTTATTCACATAATTTCCAAAACTGATTCTTATGACAAAAGAAAAACTTAAGCTGATTACTTAAATACAATCTCGAGCGTATTCAGCATCGAGAGCCACACATATACCAATGGGAATTCTAACCATCGTCGTTCAATGAACTATTCACATGATGCACAGGCTCTTAGAATGAGAGGGGCTTGAGCCGAATGAAGTTTACCGCAAATTGGTAGGAAGTGACGGATATCCCACCGTCCCGGAGGACAAGGAATTTGTTTATGTAAACCTTTAATCAAAGTGCAAAAGCTAACTTATAGTTTATTACACACATATTCCCATCTCACAAGTCACACACACATTCACATCTTACTGAATTAACACACACACACACATACACACACATTTTCATATTTGAATCCGTGTTCAAGGCTCATGCTCATTTGAAAACAAAACTCACAAACAACACACTTTATTTATCACATCACAACATTTATGATAGTTATATCGAATGCACATGGTAAGGAGTTTTCCCTACCTCAACTTAAAGCCAAAACAAATGTCTATCCTTCTCAAGGCGACCCCTTCATCACTTCTCCTTGATCACGACCTAGAACACAACACATTATATTCCATATGTCAAAAAGTGACACAAAATGGAAGGTCCTAAAGTCTACCTCAAATCCCCTTACTAAAACAGAAAAATCTTAGAAACTATCCGAATCGATTGATCTAATTCCCAAATCGATCAATCGATTTCCAAAATTGATCGATCGAAATCCATTTCAATCGGTCAGTTTCTTCCAGAAATCCACATATCCCTATTGTCTAATCCGATCGATCGATTCCCCAAATTGATCGATCAGTTTTCAAATTGATCGATCGAATTCAATTTCGATCAGTCGGTTTCTCTAGAAAATCCAAATATCTTTGTCTCACAAATCAATCGATCGAATTCCATTTCGATCAATCAGTTTCTCCATAAACCTTTCACACTTTTGTCCTGCCAAAATCGATCGATCGGATACTAATTTCGATCGATCAATTTTGACAGACTCTAAAAAAATCGAGCTTCTCTCATTCTTAACTTATTTTTCCCCTTCACACTCACATTTATTGATAATATTTTGGGGCATTAATTTCCCAACTACAACACACACACAGAGCATTAAATGCTCAATCATAATCATAAACACATGATTTAAGCACAAGATCTCACTCACCTTGAGTTGACACAGAGGATTTCAAAATGAGATTTGTCGATCCCTTAAGCTTTAATCGAAATGAAGCCCACAACGAAACTCCGCTCTAATCCACGTTCCGATCACAAGGTCGGATCACAAGCAAGAATGGGAGGAGAAATTAAATCTCTCTTCTTTTCTCTCTTCACAAATCAAAACACAACCAAGCAAAAGTGAAATATCTCACTCATTTGGCTTCTATACTTAAAGGTGTTGTTTTGGGTGTTAAGCCCATACACCACACATCAGTGTACTGTCTCACATCTAATGGTCAGTACCATCTCTTATTCATTCCTTTTCACTACTCAAACTCCATGACGTCCATCGCGTGACTTATCGAACACGCACGCTAAGTCGGAGCTGTTCGGAAATTGAAATTTTTTAGGATGTCACAGGTTGTATATCGCATATAATTTCAAAAATGTTTAAAAGTATTCTCAGTTCGGTATATGGAATGTGCTGATATGTCAGGCACCTCGGGTTCATCTCATTCTCCGACAGGTTCATCTGCCTTGGTCTTGTCAGCGAGGCACCAGATTGACGAGTTATTATTGATGGTGCAGAGCCTGCTCCAGTGGCACCCCTTATGCCTCCCGAATTTAAGGTCCCTTGGCCCCCTTATAGTTCCTCCCCTTGCACCACCCCCGATTCATGCTCCTGTCCCCTTGTTCATGTCGTTCAACCTCCCCCCATTAACAGCAACATCGTAGTTGCCCTCTTACTAGCTCTGGCCCTGATGCACCAACATCTCCCCCTATCGGTCGGGATATTAGACTCACCCGGTCCAACCTACAATTGGGAGGGCTCGAGGTGGGAGTCGTCGTCGCAGGCTTGTCATAGTCATCTCTGACTCCGACACTTCAGATTCAGACTACTAGCTACCCCTCCATCATCGAGAGGTCTTCGACAGCTTCTGTATAGGCACTGGCTCACCAGGGCGCACTGTAACGACCTCCTACTCTTCGAAGGATGATGACCAGTCCGATGTTAGTACGTAGTGGTTGTTAAGGAGGGGTGTTGGGAGGTGTGTTTCCTACTTTTATGTCGATCATTTGTATTATTATTAAATAAAATAAAAATTAGTGTTGGAGCTCTTACTATGGTCTAATCGTGGATGTAATTTTCTTCTTTGTATATTAATGAAAAATGTTGTATGGGACTTTTATTGTGCTCTGCTTTATCCCTCTTCCTGAGTTTATAATTGTATCATATATAGAAATATGATTTTTTGGGTATGGTCCTTGTAAGAGTTGTATAATGGAAAAAATACCGTCCAATATGTTTAGCATCGCATGGATCGTCATCCCGTAAAATTTTACTAAAATCGGCCATTGCCTCTTATACCGATCATTCATGATCATGTCTACGGTTTGAGCACAACTAATAATACTCCCAAGTCTGAGTTTTTTCTGAGATGAACTTAAGAATGATAGAATTCTGAATTATTTGGGAAAAAAATAGGAATCTAAGTCACTTAAGAACACATCTGGGAAAAACCAAGAATCTGAGTTTGACAGGAATATGCAGGAATCTGAGTTTTCAAGAGTCTAAGCTTTTCTAGGAAAATCCAGGAAACACATGAACGAGACCTAAATGTTTCACGTGTCCCAATTCAAATGATTAGAAAATCTAAATTAGTCTTTAAAAGATAAAAAACATATATCACACTTGTGACTTGTGAGCCCACTATCAACCATGTCCCATGGTAAAAATATTGTGGGTTCTTTTATGAAGTTATTTTAAGTTTTATTTTTATAATGAGCCCTTGTATGTTTGGATACATATGCAGGAAATTGTAGGAAAATAACATATCCTAACAAAAAAAATAGTCTTAATACCACAAAAGATCATCCAAATTAAAAAACAACTACAATATCATAAAAATGATCCCCAAAAATGACCATTCACATAAATTATCCAAAGAAAATGTGGAAAAGACACCCACATGGAATATAAAAGGCCATTGAAGACGAAAGTGGAAAATATACATCCACTAAGCACATCAATGTGGAAAATACATCCACTTGAATAAGAAGGCATGTCTTACTAAATATAAAAGAGATGAAGAGAAAAAAATGAAAACTACTTAAATCAATTTCATATAGAAGAGATGAAAGAAAAATGAAAAGTGTATGAATTAAGAAACTTCACGAAAATATGATAGCGGAAGCAATGTCAGGACCATGACCGGCTTGAACGCACAGAGCCAATCCTGGAGAGAAGAAGATAGAAGATAGAAAGATAGAATAGACAAATTTCCACAATCGAATATATTGTTTACCGTGCTTTTCAATAATCTGATAAGAAAGTACATAAATAAGATTACAAATATAATGTGCGGTTAGAATTGGTTTTAGATAACTACAATTGGTTGAGATAATTGATGGTAGTTGTCAAATAAGATACACTCTAATTCTGAAGGCTCGGAAGATAGAAATTCGAGGGACCCCTTGGCATTTGTTCTTGGATTTTGATAAAGTGATGTGCTGGTAACACCAACCAAAATATTATCAGGCTGATTTGATGTCATTGTTTAACTCAATTTTTTTACCAGGTCGAGTTACCCCTCGGATCAATTTCGAGCATGAATCTTTGAAGGTTAGTTTGACAAATATTTTGTATGCAAATATAAAAAGATAAGGGGAATTATGGGAATTGAATTGAGCTAGCTTTGGTAAAGGCATACACTGGAAAAATTGGGGTCAAATGTGTAAACCTAAGGAGCAGTGGGATGGGTTTTAAAAATATATATGCGTTTAATAGAGCTAGGCTTGCTAAACAGGGTTCGAGGATTCTCTCTAATCTAACTTCTCTCCCAAGCCACATCTTTGAAGTCAAGTATTTCTCAATAGCGAATTTCCTTGACCCAAAGGTTGGTAGAAACGCCTCTTACTCTTAGGCGAGCATCATATCTGTAACAAATATAATTGAAAATGACTTGATATGGAGGGTGGGCAGTGGAAACTCAATCAAAGCATGAGAAGACAAGTGGATTCCTAGGGTGTCTACCTAAAAAGTTATTACGCACATAAAACCCAATCCAGTGATCCATATGTCCGAGCTTTTAGATAATGATCCTAAAAGATGGAATGAAGAAATGGTTTGGTATGTGTTTCATGATATTGATGTTGATGCAATTTTGCAGATCCGTATTTCCTCCCGGAGGACTAAAGTCAAACTCTCCTGAACCCATGATAAGAAAAGAATCTGTGAGAAGTGTATATAAAGTCGCTCACAAGCTCATAGAAGATGCCAAAGGATCGGGTAACACTATAATTAATATAAAAATAATTACAAAAAATTCTGAAAAAATTTGAAAAAATCCCTTTTTTCCGAAAAATCGCATTTTAAACCCAACTTTTTCAAAAAACACGTTGTAAACCCATTTTTTCTCGTTTATAATGATTAATATTTTTTTAATTTTTACAAGTTTCCTTTTTTTTTCTTGTAATTACCAAAATTTACCACTATTTTTCACATATTTCTGGAGCCATTTTATTCCCGTATCTATATTGTTACTATGTTTGTGGGTATTGGGTCTTAGACTCCTATTTCGAATGAGATTCGTTTAGTTCATTTTTTGGAGAGAATTGTTACATAAGTTTTTTTTAATAAAATATAAGAATAACTCAAAAATTATTTTTAAATAAAATTCTATTTTTATCTAGAGATAATTTAGGAGACATTCAAGCAAGGGAAAGTTTATTGAAAATGATATTTTTGGTATCTGTGTCAAGTCAAATCAATGTCGGGGGGCTTGATGGTACACATATGATCTCTAGGTTAAGTGTGTGAAAGATTGGAATGAAAAATGTTCCTCATCATCCGATTCAAAGTAGTCAACGGGATTTAACATGGGTGCTCTCAAAAATTCATGGGCGTCTTTCGCTCTTTTATAAATAGTATTCAAGTACTTTTTTATTTTAAAATTTAAAATTTATATATGATTTTAAAATAATGAAAATTTTCCCAAAGAACATTTTTGGTACTATATCGGATTTAGATCGGATACATATGGGCCAATATGACCCAACATGGACAGATGTTTCCGTACCTTAACTCGATGTTTGATCCTATATACTATCGTTAATGTATATATATATATATATATATATATATATATATATATATATATATAGGAAAAGCCCTAACCATATCAGCTAATATGTATCAGATATGACTAATATTTAAAATCATGATTTAATCAATTAAATATTTATGCAGTATTTTCAACAGGTTGGTTGACTCCATAATTTACCAGCCTAATGGAAGCAAAAAATTTTGTCTGAAGCCTTATCTATTTATGCTCACCCAAAGAAAAGTAAAATTAAATAACATTTGTTAAAGATGGCTGAATAAAATAATATAATATTGTAAACGATAAAAAGTGAATAAAAATAATTCTTTAGCTACATTTGTGCTACATGTATTAACTCATATCATCTAAATGGTCACGTATCATTCACACTAAAATCACTCTAAGTATATGGCAACTATACTATCCAATTCAAGTAAGTTATTATCAACATTGCATTTAATATAAACAATGATGTATGATTAAGTACTCGGATATAATTCTCTCTAAAAAAAAAAAAGTACTCGGATCCAATGGTTTGAATTCCTTGATATATGCACTCTAAGATGAATCGATCTTATTTTTAATGGCTTGTATTAAAACTTATTAATGGGTCAAGGTATCAAACTCGGTATCAGGTATCAACCCATGTTGAACCAATTCGTATCGGCCAATAAGGATCCGGTGTCGTAGATATTGCATTAGTGAATATATTTCTTTTTGAAAAAATATTGTAAAAATAGAAAAAAGTATTTGTGTAGGTTAGTATCAATCGATACCGAGACAGTATCGGCCTATATAGACCTGTATCGGTATTGATTCTCGATAAAATCAATATGTATCACTGATAGGTCTCGGTATCAGCCAAGTTTTGATACCATGGTTTCGAGTCATTTGGCACCTGGAATGTCATGATTCACATATGCCTATAGGCATAATTCCTTGACTAGTTTTACTCTTAGATTATTCACAGATGAAGGTACAGTGTACAATAATGGTGCACGATCGTAATTAAACTTTAATGATGTAAGATGATCGTACACACCCCATTCTTCCTAAAAAGATAGGCATCATGTCATCTGAATCCTATAACTGTCATAGTTTTTAAGGTTTGATGAGGGTCTTTTAAATTTATTTGATTGTCTGATGAAATGATCTCTATTGGTGAAGCTTTGCATATATCGTGGCCTTCAAATCAAATGGCTTAGATGGAGTTCCATAATTCACACTATCTAAGCCAATTAATGTGGGAGAAATTATGAGAAATTTAACTAACAATGGCTCCACAAGTCAAGTGAATATAAGTCAGACAATGGAGGTCGTTTTTCGTCAATCTTTTGCACAATAGATCCTAAAAATATGGTGCACCTATTAGACAGTCAGATGTTGATTTCATGAGCACAAATCTCGACAAATGATTGTGATCATGGGTGCACCATGAGAAAGGGTTCCCAAGTGTCACATTTGGAGATGTGTGCCACGTAGAATCAAGATCTGACTATCTAATAGGTGAGCCATGATCTCAAGATCTATTGTATCGAGGATTGGGACGAAAAACATTCTCCATCGTCCAATTCAAGATAATCAACGATTTTTTATGGTGGAAATGCGTGTGTTCTTCACAAGAAAAACAACAGCAAATAGTACCACCCTATAAGATAACGGTGGCATTATTTGTACTCATTTTTCTGTGAAGAACAACACACTTTCTTTCACAAGAAAAAATCGTTGATTGTCTTGAATAAGACGATGGAGATCATTTTTCACCCCATCTTTCCACACAATAGATATTGATATCATGGCATACCTATTAGACGGTCACATGTTGATTCCACAGGGCACACATCCAAAAGTGACGGTCTGATAGGTACGCCCACAATCACGATCAATTTTGGGGATGTGCCATGTTGAATCATGATTTGCCATCTGATAGGGGCTCCATGATATCAAGATCTACTATGTGGAAGGTTGGGAAGAAAAATGATCTCGATCGTCTGATTCAAGGTAGTCAGCTGTAAGCGTGTGTTTTTCCTAGGTTTAATGGGTGCAAATAATGTTATCCTAAGAATGTAATCCTTTAGAGTCCTAAAAAGGAAGGAGTCCCAACGAAGTTATGAGGGTTTTTTTATTTATTTACGTTAGCTTTTTTTTTTTTTTGGTAATAGATATATTCATTGATGAGTAAAATCAGATAAAATTACATCATGGAGTTGGGGAGAGCTATCCTCCATCTAGATTTCATCACAGTCTCTTTGCAATCCAATTTTCGACAATAAATCAGTCACAAGATTAGTTGTTCTCATGATATGCTTACTAGAATGGGATCTAAAAACCATCAAACAATCATTGATTTCGTCAAAAATATAGCCTAGCTCCGAGATATCATTCTTTGATGTTTTGAAGGCATTTATTACCTAAGCAGAATCTCCTTCAAAATCGACGTCTTGAAACCCACACTGATAAGTGAAACGAACAGCTTCGAGAAAAGCATAAGCCTCATAATGGTCCGGTTTAGAAACAATTGGAATATTTTTAGCCATTGAAGCAAGAACCATTCCATCACGTTCACGAATTATAACTCCTACACCCGTTGTTTTATCCGTTTCACACCAAGCACCATCAAAATTTATTTTATAACGATCATGGGTGGGAGGAGACCAGGATACATCCGAGGGGGTTTCAATGTGGATGTGCGCCTCATGGGTTATGATCTGTTGGAACTCAGCCAAGTAGCATTCGACCTGCATAGAGATTGAGGTTGGGTCCTTCTATTTAAAGTTGCGCACCACCTGATTCCTCTCATTCCATATTCCCCAAGCAATAATGAAAAAACGATCAAACTGGTCAGTGCCAAATTGATTATGAACTCCATAGCCCACTCTTTAAAATCTACTTGGGCACACTCGCGAATTAAGGTTCCTAGTTTACGTTAGCTTTTAAGGTTCCTAGAAAATAGAAGTTATTAGAAGTTCCCTTATTTGTTTAACTCAAAGAGTCCTAGTTTAATTAGAGGTCTAGTTATAGAAAGTTATAAAATATAGGGATACATAAGGAAGAACATGAGGGTAGATAGATCAGCTTAGGTGTGTTTTTTTCCTATAGTACGGAAACGCTAAAATTGACAGAAATAAGAGAGATTCGTGTTTTTATATAGTAGTATGATAGTAAGATTATCATACCCGGCTAGACCAAGAGTGAGGCTAGGGTCATGTTGGAGGAGTCTTGCAAACTCAGACCATTGTGGATTAATAAAAACTTTGTGAGATTTTTGTTGATAAGATAGACTCGTTTGAGTGAAAGTCACCAACATGATTGAGATTAGGAGTCGTGTGGCAATTGGAATGAGGAGTGGTAGGAATTTCAGGGGTTTGGTCATTCAAGGACATGCACGGATTTTTGGAGTTGGGATTATCATGAGATGAACAAAGATTTTGGGGTTTTTGAATATCTTGAGAAGAACACACACACATAATTAATTTTACAAGTTTGTTATTGAACTGTTATCAATATATAATGATAATAGGTTTAAGTTAGTTCTTAGACAAAAATGGGTTTAAGTTAGTTCTTCATTCTGGGAAGATGATATTATCCTAGAATGATGTTTTCATTGGGAAGAGTTATGTTGTAAATAATATGATCAAGTTGAATGTTGTTAATGAAAATGATTCTTCTACTTATATTGTAGAGTCTTTTAATTTATAGTATGCTAGGTTAGGACATATTAACTCTCCAACAATGGAGAATATGATAAATCTAGAATTAGTTCCTAAATTTTTTAATACCAAAGATGAAAGATGACAAATATGTGTGCAATCTAAATAGTAAAAAAGTAACATTATAGTGTAGAACGAAATACTTCTATTTTAAAATAATATATTATGATATCTATGAATTAAATAGTGTGCTTATTAGATTTGGTAAGAGATACTTTATAACATTCATAGATAATTATAGTAGATATTGTTATATATATTTACTTGGACATAAAGAAGAAGCTTTTGAAGTTTTTAAAACTTATAAAACATAAGTATAAAATCAGTTAGAAAAGAAAATTAAAATACTTACAAGTGATAGAGGGGGATAATATTTTTCTCGCGAGTTCTCTGAATTTTGTGAATAATATAAGATTGTTCATAAAGTGACCGCCCCTAGGACACACAACAAACGGTATAGCTGAATGTAAAAGTAAAACTTTACTAGAGATGATTAACTTTATGTTATTAAACTCAAGCCTACCTATGAATTTATGGGGTGAAGCTTGTTATCACAAGATAATAATTTATGCATGAAATAGAGTATATACCTCGGCTCAAGTGGTTGACTATTGATCAATGGTCACTGCACTGATGATAAACCAAGTGAACTGAGGCGCTAACTGGATCGCTTTCTTTAAGATGATTCACGCCCCCTTGGTAAATCTACCTATGCACAGGGTTAATAGAATGCTCCTCCAGGGTACAATAGCTCACCACCGTCAGATCTCCCTTCATGCATAAGGGGTGGATCTCACACCAACACGCCACTCGATTGCTCAGGAAAATATAAAATAGAATGGCAAGGTATCTCTAAATGAGAGTTCTGCATAAATAGAAAAGGGTTTCCATATCCTAGCGTTCTAAGTTATCACCTAATATGTCTAAAGAATTAAAGGAGCTCTTGCTTTAGAAGACCTACCTCTCCACTCCCAAGATGATCCTCCAGTGGAATGAGCAGGGGACACAGAAGGCGAGCACGAGAACCATCCTCGAGGACCGCATCAGCACTAGGAGTGGCTTCAGGATGAGTGTCCTCAACCTCAGGAGCAGCCTCAATCAAACCAACCTTCCCTCTGGCCTCACCACCTCTAATCAAAATCTCATCCATGACCTAAAAAAAAAGCCTCGAGTCCCAAGTCTCCAGGAACCAAACCGCTATCACCCTCAAAAGCCATCTCAGAAGGAAGAATGCAAGAAAACAAGAAGACTAGAAGAAACAACACTAAAAACGAATGGTCAGATCGTAAGATATCAAGAAAATATGGAAATTGGGCACTCAGAGAATCGGGGACCAAAGTATACAAATAATCTGCCATAGCGGTCCAAGGGATACAAATAACCCACCTAAGCGGTCCAAGGGGGCACAACAACCCGCCGTAGCGGTCCAAAGTATGTATGCATATGTGTACGAATAACCTGCCGTATCGGTCCAAGGGATGCATGTATGTGTGTACAAATACCCGTCGTACCGGTCCAAGGGATGCATGTATGTGTGTACGGATACCCGTCGTACCGCTCCAAGGGATGCACAGATAACCCGCCTCAGTGGTCCAAGGGAGTGCATATGGCCCACCGTAGCGGTCCAAGGGTGTCAAAGTTGACGTTCATATATGGTCTTCGGAGTTCAAATTCACAAATTCAGAAACATGTCATATCAAAAGAGTCATAAGCCGGAACAAAACGAATCAGATCAAACAATGCGAGAACCAATCAAACAGAATGAATCAGATCAAAACAGAACTAAACAAAATGAGCCGGATCAAAATAGAACTAAACCGAACGAGTCGGATCAAAACATAACTAAACCAAATGAGTCGGGTCAAAACAAAACTAAACCGAACGAGTCGGATCAAAACAGAACTAAACCAAACAAGTTGGACCAAAACAGAACTAATTATAACGAGTCAAATAAAAACAGAACTAATCAGAATGAGTCAGATCAAAACAAAACTAATCAGAATGAGTCGGATCAAAATAGAACTAATCAGAATGAGTCGGATCAAAACAGAACTAAATCGAATGAGTCGGATCAAAATAGAACTAATCAGAATGAGTCGGACCAAAATAGAACTAATCATAACAAGTCGAGTCAAAATAGAACTATACAGAACGAATCATGTCAAAAGCAAGAGCAGAACAATCAAATCATATGTGGAAACCAAACTAATCAGATCATATGTGGAAACAGAACTAATTAGATCATAATGGAAACAAAGCATCAAGTCAAACATAAGATCGGAACATCATATCAAAGCATATGATTCAAAGTTAAAATATCACGGTACATTAAAATTTCCCTACCTCAGACACGAGTCACGCAATCCTCACGGACGTCCCTAAATCCTTAACCTACATTACAAAGAATCCAAAAACCTTTTACAAGGTCTAACAATGCTTAATGATCCAAATTTACGAAAACTATGTGAGACAAGAAGCTAAAATGCCCTAACTCTGTATCTCACGCGCGCGAGATACTGGGTCGCGTGTGCGAGTTCCCATGGTGCACCAAGCTTGGGCACGCGAGAGCCAGAGACTCACTGGAGTCTCATTTCTTGGCTGTATGAAGCTCTCAGGAATCCTTCTGAAGGCTGCTTGCGTGTGTGAGAGTCAGGTCTCGGGTGTGTGAGCTTCAAAAACTCTGCGATTTTTGAGTTTCGAAAATCCTCTTTCTCTTGTGATTTTTTGCCATTTTTGCCCACACTTTCAACACGAAATTCAAGAAGAATAAACTACACTTTAAACTACATTAATTTCATATGATCTTACCTTCAATCTATGGCATTCATCCACAATCTAAAATCCCTAATTTTTAGAAATTAAAAATCCTTACAAAATCCCTAAATTTCATAAATAAAAAAACCCTACGATTCAATCTAAGGTATTTACCATTGTAGATTGCACATGCGAAGTTTATGATGGCTGATATCACTCATGTGAGTGGACGACGAGCGACACCAAGAAAGATCGGTGCCCAAGATCCGTGTTTCATCCGATGATATGACTTCTCCCTCTCCACGATCTCAACGATGCCGAGACCGAGGTTTCCTTGCGATGCAAAGCGGAGCAAAGATCTACCAAGTGGAGTAAAAGAAGTTGCGAGGAAATCAATGGTTCAGATCTCACCACAAGGGAAAACGAGAAGAGGGTTTGGGGGCCCCTTCCTCTCACGACTCTTTCTTCTTCCTCTCTTCCAACAAAACCCAAAGGAAATATGATATTTCATTTCCTTTAGTCTTAGCCTTTTATACTCATGGGGGTTAGTTGGGTGTTGAGCAAGCACACCGCGAGTTAGTGCACAGGCTCTTCATCAAGGGCCAAAATTTAGATCTAAGTTCACTTTTCACACCAAAATGCACTCTTACAAATAAATTATTTAAAAATTCGAGGTGCGATTGTGCACCGTGTTGAACACGTACACGAAATTGAGTGCATTCGGATTCGAATTTTTCGAGATGTTACATTCTTCCCACCTTAAAGAATTTTCGTCCTCGAAAAGGTACGAGTACAATTCAACATCCTCAAAATTAGAGTCCTTACATACACCCCGCCTTATAGGAATATTCGTCCTCGAAAATTGACAACGACATTTCCCAACGCTAACTCAATCCAGTATACATGATCTAAACACTAGTAAGACCACACGTTATCCACCACCACTAACACGACAATAACATCCACAACTTAGGATGAACATTTATCCACAAAATTGGTAAACACATCCTCAAGATGTAAGTCGTTCATTATTACAAAGTTTACACGATCAATCTTTAAAAGTTTGACCACAAACTACAATTCTTGTCGATTAGTTCAAAACTCAATGTCCACAAAAGAAAGTTTAAAACCCATAACTACCAAAATTCACCTAGGGCCTCTGAGTAGATGCCGGAGTTGTTCTGTCCTTCTTCGGTTCGGGGCAATCCCGAATCCAATGTGCCATTCGGCCACAATTGAAACAAGTGCCCGTAGTCCACCTACATCTCTCTATTGTATGTCGTCCCCCGCATCTGTAGCATGACTCAACTGATGTGGATGAATAGGGGTGTGAGGTCTGTTGTACTTTCGATGTTACCGTTGTCGCAGGATGCGTAGGGTGAAAGGGCACTGTAGGTGTGGACGTAGGTGGTCCCGAATAAGCAATCTAAACAAGTCAACGGGATGCTGGCATTAGTAATTCCGGTTCCTTGCTTGTCTGCTAGTGGGCACATGACTATCTTTGGCTCGTTCTATCCTGATTTTGCTTATCTCTTCTTTTGTACATTTGCTCTATATCTCTCTCGACAACCAGCACTTTGTCCATCACTGCACCATAGGTTTCCAATAATAACACGAAAATCCTATCTCGGATATTCCGCCTGAGGCCACCTTCAAACTTATTGGCCTTCATCAGTTGCATGGCCACATATTTCGTGGCAAACCTTGATAATCTCATAAACTCCGTCCCGTACTCTTGTACGGGCTTCCCCTCTTGCTCTAATTTCATGAACTTTGCAGCCATCTGATTTCTCACTTGCTTGGAAAAGTATTCCTTATTGAACACTTCTACAAATTCCTCCCAAGTCCATAGTCCATCTGGATTTTCTTGCTCTCTCATCCTCAACATTGACTTCCACCAAGGGTTAGCTTCTCCTTCCAACTGAAAAGAAGCCCTGCTCACTTTCTCTTCTTCAGTAATGGTAATCGCTGAAGAAGCTTCTTGATTTGGTCCAACCATTTCTCGGCTTCAAGAAGATCAATCGAACCGTAAAAACTAGGAGGTCTCATCCTTCTAAATTCTACAAACGCTGATGGCGGAGGTGGAAGTGGTTGTTGATGATTATGGGTATTACTTGCAATCAATAACTCCATCTGCTAAGCCATAGCATTGGCCACGGCCTCCATGGTTTGCACTATTCTCTCTTCTCTTCCACTCTCTCCCCCTACTAGGATAGAGTTCACTTCTGAAATGAACACTCTGCCACCTCGACCAGCTCTCGGTCGTCTACCTCTACCAGACATAATGATCTGTTATAATGAAACAAAGATTTCAATTAATAGTGATCGTGACCATCATGTCTCCTATGTTATGACAAAATCTAAAACCATAACCCTATCACAATCTAACACAGGTCTCAATCAGAAGTGATCATGATGACCTATAGTCATAACCTAACATAGACTGACTCTCTTATGTTCCAAATGAATCCAATGCCATAGCCCTATTCCTCAGAAGACCTAAAGCCTAAGCTCTGATACCAACTGTGACAACCCGGATTTTCCCAACACATTTTTCTGACATTTTTTTTTCCACCTTAAACCTTAAACCAAATGGGAAAACTCGGACTGCCAGATCATAGATAACAATCTGATACAGAACAGTTGGTACATCCACACAATGCGGAAATCAAAGCAAATAATACATCTGACATAATAAAATCTTCAGTTCTAATATCCAACATAAACAATAACTAAACAAACCACCGGTGATGGCCAACCATCACCTAACAGTGGTGTACTATAGGTATATAATAGCATGAATGTATCAAGCCCAAACTTACCAAAATCCACAATGTACCAATCTGCGATCCTGGAAGTCTTACAAATCCTCAAATCCTATGTCTTGATAGGTGTTATACCTGTGACATATAGTCGTGATGAGCTAACAGTCTAAGCTCAGTAGAGAAAAGTCAACGCAAAGATGATATCTTATCAATTCAAAGTATGGATTCAATGACTGAATTCAAAAGTAATTTTTCATATCAAATGCAGAATTTAAAACAATACTAAGTTTGGAATCATAACTAAAATGTATCATATCAGAAAAATGGACATATCACGTCAAAAAATAAAACTGTGTCATGTAAGAGGACAAAGACGTATCGTATCAGAATGCGAAATAGAATGGGAACAAAACAGAATGGAGCACAGAAACAAGGTGAAAACAAAATCATCTCATAAACAAAATGCATCAGATCACGGAAACAAAAACAAAAGCATATCAGAAATAGAAGCGTATTAGAGTCCAAGCAGCGAATCAAAACATCATATCAAAGCATCATATCAAAACAGCAAAGCGAAACAGAGCATAAAATGGAACAAAGCCAATAACGGAAGTAGAGTGGACTCATGTCAGAAAGAATGAACCGAATCATATAAAAAATCTGAAAACAAATCATATTAGAACATTCCATGTAGCGGAAACAGAGTCATAACAAATTTGCAAACAATGTCGAATTTGCAATCCAAGAGGTCCAAAGTACACAAATAATATGTCGTAGCGGTCCAAGGGATACAAATAACCTGCCTTAGCGGTCTAAGGGGGCACAACAACCCGCCGTAGCGGTCCAAAGTATGTATGCATATGTGTACGGATAACCCGCCGTACCAATCGAAGGGATGCATATATGTGTGTACGGATACCCGTCGTACCGGTCCAAGGGATGCATGTATGTGTATACGGATACCCGCCATACCACTCTAAGGGATGCATAGATAACCCACCTCAGCGGTCCAAGGGAGTGCTTAAAACCCGCCGTAGCGATCCAAGGGTGTCAAAGTTCACATTCATATATGGTATTCGGAGTTCAAATTCACAAATTCAGAAACATGTCATATCAAAAGAGTCATAAGCCAGAATAGAACGAATCTGATCAAACAAAGCAAGAACCGATCAAACAGAATCAATCAAATCAAAGCAGAACTAAACAAAATGAGTTGAATCAAAACATAACTAAACCGAATGAGTCGGATCAAAACAGAACTAAGTCGAATGAGTCGGGTCAAAACATAACTAAACCAAATGAGTCAGATTAAAATAGAACTAAACCGAACAAGTCGGATAAAAAACCAAACAAGTTGGATCAAAACAGAACTAATCAGAATGAGTCGGATCAAAATAGAACTAATCAGAACGAGTCGGATCAAAATAGAACTAATCAGAACGAGTCGGATCAAAACAGAACTAAGCCGAACGAGTCGGATCAAAATAGAACTAATCAGAATGAGTCAGACCAAAACATAACTAATCATAACAAGTCGGGTCAAAATAGAACTAAACAGAATGAATCATGTCATAAGCAGGAACAAAACAATCAGATCATATGTGGAAATAAAACTAATCAGATCATATGTTGAAATAGAACTAATCAGATCCTAATGGAAATAAAGCATCAAGTCAAACATAAGATCAAAGCATATGATTCAAAGTTAAAATATCACCGTGCATTGAAATTTCCCTACCTCAGACATGAGTCACGCAATCCTCACGGATATCCTCAAATCCTTAACCTACATTACAAAGAATCCAAAAACCTTTTAGAATGTCTAAGAATGCCTAATGATCCAAATTTATGAAAACTATGTGAGACAACAAGCCAAAATGCCCTAACTCTGTATGTCGCGCGTGTGAGATACAGGGTCGGGCGGGTGAGTTCCCATGGCGCACCAAGCTTGGGCGCGCGAGAGCCAAAGACTAACTGGAGTCTCATTTCTTGATCGCACGAAGCTCTCAGGAGTCCTTCTGAAGGCTGCTCGTGTGCACGAGAGTCAGGTCTCGGGCGGGCGAGTTTTAGAAACTCAGCGATTTCTGAGTTTCGAAACCCTCTTTCTCTTGCGAGTTTTCACCATTTTCGTCCACACTTTCAACATGAAATTCAAGACTAATAAACTACACTTTAAACCACATTAATTTCATATGATCTTACCTTCAATCTATGGCAATCATCCACAATCCAAAATCCCTAATTTTTAGAAATTAAAAATCCTTACAAATTCCCTAAATTTCATAAATAAAGAAACCCTATGATTCAATCTAAGGTATTTACCTTTGTAGATTGCACATGTGAAGTTTACGATGACCGATATCACTCATGCGAGTCAACGACGGCCGGCACCGAGAAAGAACGGCGCCCAAGCTCCGCATTTCATCCGATGGTATGACTTCTCCCTCTCCACGATCTCAACGATGCCGAGACCGAGGTTTCCTTGCAATGCAAAGCGGAGGACAAATCTACCAAGTGGAGCAGAAGAAGTTGCAAGGAGATCAATGGTTCAGATCTCACCACAAGGGAAAACGAGAAGAGGGTTTAGGGGCCCCTTCCTCTTACGACTCTTTCTTCTTCCTCTCTTCCAACAAAATCCAAAGGAAATATGATATTTCATTTCATTTAGTCTTAGCCTTTTATACTCATGGGGGTTAGGTGGGTGTTGAGCAAGCACACCGTGAGTCGGTGCATGGGCTCTTCATCAAGGGCCAGAATTTAGATCTAAGTTCACTTTTCACACCAAAATGCACTCTTATAAATAAATTATTTAAAAATTCAAGGTGAGATTGTGCGTCGTGCCGAACACGTACTTGAAATCGGGTGCATTCGGATTCGGATTTTTCGAGATGTTACAATATGAAACCAAAATTTATTTTATTTTATTTTTTTTAAATTGCTTGTATTCATTAAAACAAAGCTGAAATTCAACGGCTCCGGCGTGCCTTCTTCTGACTGACAGCAAATGAGATTTTTGGAGGAATAACTTCGGCCCACAAAGAAGCAAAGTCACAGAAAACCAGCACATTGAACATCCCCGAAGGTTAGTAAAGTTGAGCAACCCAATGATCCATAACAGCTCTAAGCATCCCCGCGTCCCTCGGCGTACCAATTTCACACCATCCATGACCGATCGGATTTAGAAGCACCAAGACACGATTCTGCATCCTACCAAACTGACGCACGCACCATTCAAGGCAGTAAAGGTCAAAACTCGAGGCACCTGCGAAAATCAAAGGATCGCCCCTTGCCACCTAAAAATCATTACCTCTCAACCAAGTCGGCATCCATATTACGAGACCAGGTGTGACAGCCTAGATTTCCTAATCGCAAAACCCGAACCGTCGGATCACCACTAAGGACGATCCCTGAACTGAACACATAAGATGTCAACTCATACAGTGGATTCAAGTAGATATCTGTTACAACACAGATATAGTCATCATATATATATGGCAAAAGATAATTCTATTCTATTTAGGAAGACAAAAAGACAAATTGATGGTTTTATCCTTACGTAACCCATAAGTCTGACAGAGTCAAAATGAACCACCGGTAATGAACAATCATCACCCAAACAGTGGTTCAAATATTGTTTACATATCCTGAGTCCATGCTCTTAATTACATACAAAGGTCGGACGTACCACACCTTATACAAAAATCTTCAAAAGAACCAAATAAGTCCCCTAAGGGAGGCAGTCCTCAGGCAGAAGATCCGATTCCTCCTTGGGTATGTAATCGAGATCTTCTTCTCAGCCAAAATCCTCAATGCCTATATCTGCTTCTGTACGTGTGACGTATAGTTGAGGGGTGAGCTAACAGTCTCAGCTCAATAGGAGAATGTCACTAGCATGCATAACATATTTCAAAGCATAGATCTTATGACTGAATTCAAAGCACATATTATGAAACTGAATTTGAAATACACATTCACATCGTTTACTTCTTAGTTATCAAGTTCTTCTTTAACTCATTTTCATATGTTTCTCATACTTCCAAAATGACTAAACAATTAAACTTAAATAATCTCCCAAGCGTATATAGCATTGGGAGCCACAGTAATACCGATAGGAATCCCTGAACCACCGTCGTTCAATGAACAATTTACACGATTGCCAAGCCCCTGAGCTAAGTTAATAGGGTCACTTGAACCATGATGCCAAGCCCATGAGCTAGGTTAATAGAGTCACATGTGCTTCACATTGATCGTTGGCCGATCCACATGTACAGATATCCTATTGTACCGGATACACAAAGGGGATTCATTTCATGGAAACCTTAAATCATTGTACAATTCTAACTTATAGTTATTCACCGTGTAGTTGATCAATGTGATTAATTATAGCTAGGTTTTGAATTTCACGTGCTTGCTTATCACATTAACACATGTTTATCACCTTCACACATGCTTATTTATCGTACCTATTTCATTCACGCACAGCTCTTATCATGTTCACATACTTATCACATACTCACACACACACACATGCTTACTTCACATTCACATTATCTACACAATTTATATCGGAAGTCATGTTGTTGAATTTCCCCTAGATCTTTCAAAGTTCACGTCGAAACATGCAACGACGGAGCGAAAATCCTTAGGCAACTGTCCACATTAAACTTACAATTTAATGCATTCAAAGGTCATTGCCCAATGCCTAAAAGACGACACACACCAATGATTCAGAGAGTTCTCTAAGAAAAATCACAAATTGCCCAAACTTGCTCAGTCGCGAGAGCAAGTCTTATGGCACCTCACAGTTGCGCGAGCTCTCTTGAGCGACTGTGGCTTGCTTGTTTTCTTATGCTCACAGTCCGAGACAGTCGCGCGAGTGACTTCACATGTTCTTACTAAGTCGTGCGAGCAACTATTCAAAGTGCATTTTCACACCTCTGAAGCTTCTCTCGCACGAGCAAGTGCATGTCGTGCGAGCGAGGCTCAAAGTTGCGCGAGCGACTTTCAGAATTTTTAAGTTTCTTCTTAAAATCAGATTTTCTTTTCCTTCCCTTTTTCACCTAACTTCCATGCATCATAAATACAACACATTTAGAGCATTAACATCCTTTATTTATGACCATTGATCCCTAATAACTCCACCCAAAACACAAGATCTTACCTCATTTATTTGGCATGGATTTGAGATCAATTGAATGCATCCTTTGATGCCATCAGAAAGGTTTTGGAGTCCACGCTCCCACAATCACTACCGAGATCCTCTCCTCGATTCCCTTTATAGTATTCCAAGCTTTAATGAAAAGATTGAGAGGGAGATCAACAATCCCTCAAGGAGGAATGCTCCTCGTCACCACATGCCCAAACCCTCTCTCTCTAGGTCACTCTCTGGATCTATGAAAATAGCGAGAGTGGTTCCTACGTAAATTGCCCACGATCTTAATCCCAAAGCATGTGTACTCTTCCAAGTTCTCTCTCTCTCTCTCTTTCTCTCTCTTCTTAGTTCTCTCGGCTAGTCCTCGTCATCTCTCGGCTGAGCCTCCTCGTCATCCTGATCTGCTCCTCCAACTCCGGAACTCGACACTTCCCCATTTCCCAAAACGCATTACACCCTTCATAAGTGAAATCTTTAGGAACATATGGTCTCCAACTTGAATATCCACGCTCATTCGCTTTAAGTCTGCATAACTCTTCCGTCTACTCTAAGCAATCTTCAACCTCTCACGGATCCAATGTATAGCTTCAGTAGCCTTTACAAGAATTTTGAACCCAAAATAAAATTTTCTCCTATTTCTTCTCAATTTAGAGGGGATTTACATCTTCGCCCATATAATGCCTCATAGGGAGTCATACCAATGCTCGTCTAGTAGCTATTATTATATAAAAATTCAATCAATGGTAGGTGTTGATCCCATGATACTTTGAAATCAAGCATGCATGCTCTAAGCATATTTTTAATGAGCTGAAATCCAATCTTGAATCCATTCCCTCTTGGAATTTATGCCAAAAAAGTGACATATACAATGGGTCACGATCGGAAACTATACTCGTTGGAATGCCATGTAATCTAATGATTTCCTTCAAATACATCTCGACAAGTCTACTTGTTGTATATTAGGTATTGTAAGGTAAGAAATAGGCAGACTTGGTCAATCTGCCCACTACAACCTATATGGCATCGTGTCCCTTTGCCGTTCTTGGTAGTCCCACAATAAAATCCATGGAAATGGGCTCCCACTTCCATTTTGGTATCGATAAAGGTTGCGATAAACTTGATGGATGTCAATGATCCACTTTCACTTGTTGACACACCAAGCACTTTGAGATGTGCTCGGTGACGTTCTTTTTCAAACCTCTCCACCACATGCTTTTCCTTAGGTCTTGGTACATCTTAGTGCCACCAGGATGAATTGCATATTTGGATTTGTTGGCCTCTTCTAGAATGCTGTCGTAGATCAGCATCGGTCAGCATGCAAAGACGCCCTCTGAATAATAATGATCCATCCTCCCTATTGGAGAAATCTAGCCTAGTACCATCAGTCACCCCTTGTCTGATCCTTACTAGTTCTGCATCTTTCATCTGCATCTCATAAACATCGTCATATATTGTCGATCGAATAGAGATGTTTTCCATCAGGGCTCCTGAATCTTTCACCTCAATCCTTGCATCGTATAGTGAAACATCTTCCCATAGTTTCCATCGACGGATTCCCATAATAAAACTTGATAACTGCATTGAACTCTTCTGACTCAAAGCATCTGCCACAACATTCGCTTTACCTAGGTGATAGGAAATAAAGCAATCATAATCCTTGAGAAACTCAATCCATCTTTGTTGCCTCATATTCAAGTCCTTCTGAGTGAACAAGTACTTAAGGCTCTTATGATCGGTGAATATCTCAAAGGTCTTATCATACAAGTAATGCCTCCATATTTTTAATGCAAAAATCACTGCGGCTAGCTCAAGATCATGTGTAGGATAATTCTTCTCATGATCCTAGAGCTGTCTTGACCCATAGGCAATGACCTTCTGATTTTGGTTTAGCGCATAGCCTAACCCATTTTGTGACGCATTGCTAAACACCACAAATCCACCAGTGCCATTTGGAATAGCAAGCACTAGTGCAGAGGTAAGTCTTTTCTTGAGTTCTTGAAAGCTTTTCTCACATGACTTAGTCAAATCAAACCTTGCATTCTTCCTTGTCAGTCATGTAAGCAGACCTGAAAGCTTAGAAAATCCTTCTATAAAACATTTATAGTAACAAGCCAAACCTAGAAAACTTCTCACTTCTGTGACTGTCGTCGGCTGCTCCCACTGTATTACGGCCTCTATCTTAGGTGGGTCTACCTTGACTCCTGCTTCAGGGAAAACGTGTCCTATGAAGCTCACTTGTTTTAACCAGAACTCACATTTGCCAAGCTTTGCGTATAGCTAGTGTTCCCTTAATGTTTACAGGACAATTTGTAGATGTTCGTGTTCTTCTTTTGTCTTGGAGTAAACAAGGATAACATCTACAAATACTACCACACGTGTATCCAGATGTGATTTAAACACCCTATTCATGAGCTCCATGAAAGAAGCTAGCACATTAGTTAAGCAAAAAGGCATCACTAAAAATTCATAATGTCTATATCTGGTTCTGAACGCTGTCTTCTGAACATCTCCTGCCTTGACTTTCAACTGAAGGTAGCTGGATCGCAAGTCAATCTTGGAGAAAAACCTTGCTCCTTGTAATTGATCAAAGAGATCATTGATCCTGGGAAGCAGATAACGGTTCTTGATTGTCAATTTGTTCAACTGACAATAATCGATGCATAATCTCATCGATCCGTCCTTTTTCTTGACAAATAAGACCGGTGCTCCCCAAGGAGAAACACTTGGTCTTATGAACCCTTTGTCTAAAAGTTCCTATAGCTACTCCTTTAACTCTTTTAACTTGGCTATAGCCATCCGGTAAGGTGCTTTCGACACTGGCTCCATGCCAAGAGCTAAATCAATAGCGAACTCCACTTCAGGGAACACATCCGTAAACTCACAAACTACTGGAATCGTAGTGATATCAGTTTTCTCCTCTTGTTGTTCTTTTAAAAATGCAAGATAACCTCTGCAATCATTCCTCATCAGACGTTCAACTCATATTACAGAGATGAACGGTGCAACATCTGCTTTGTCACCAATCAATTGAAATGACTTCTCTCTTGCTAGACAGAATGTGACAATTTTCTATAGGCAATCTACGCTTGCATGGTAAGCGGATAGTCAATCCATGCCAAGGATTACATCGAACCCTTGCATGTCTAACAAAATGAGATCCGCACATCTTGTCATGGTTTCCAACTCGCATACAATGATAGATCGGTAGGACCTATCCATGTTCCTTGAATTTCCTATAGGAATTGACACGGCCAAAATAAAATCCAACAACTCAGAATGACCTTCAATCTTTCCAAACCGAGGAGTTAAAATGAATGAGTAGACCACGGTCTATCAAGATTCGTGCCTCATAACCATAGTAATCTTTTCTCTATATAGTTGTAAGGTACCTATGATATCTATCTAAATGATCAAACATGCATGATAGACTTCATCCTTGACGTAAGTAGGACTTAAATGAAAATTTAACACCCTATGTAAGTAGTAATTTAAAGATCATTTATATTTAAATACCTTCTTCATCAAAATTTATTAAGGAAATTTACTAACAATCGATAGAAAATTTCACCTTGGATTATCTCATTATTTGTCCTGGGCATCACAGGCATTGGTCCTTGAATCGTAGGCCTCATGGATCTTGTAGGCCTAGGCGTAGCGGCTGAAGATACTCCTTCCTTTCTCAATTCTGAGCAATCTCGGATTATGTGCCCCATCTTGCCACAGTTGAAGCATGCCCTCATACCACGCCGACACTCTGAAGTCTTATGTGACTTCCCACAACGTGTACACTTCTCCAGAGGTGTAGACAATGTAGCCCATGAAAATTCCTAAGTAATTGATGCCCCTGACGTGAAGGTAGGATCAGACGGACGATAAGATCTCGTAGGTAAAGGCAAGGGCAGCCTAGAATAATTACTCTGATTCGGTTGCCTTGGTACTGGTATCGTGAACCTTGGTTTCTTATTGGTAGGTTCATAGTTAGCCGATCTTCCTTGATTTGCACTTTCCTTGTTCTGTTGGTCTCGCCTTTTGTACATGTTTTCAATGTCCTCCTCGGCAACTATTGCCTTACCCATCACTGCCCCATAAGTCTCTCATTCCAATACAGAAATCCTCTCCCGTATGTTTAGCCTTAGGCCACTTTCAAATTTATTGGCCCTCATTAACTCCGTGGCCACATACTCTGGGGTGAACCTCGATAATCTGGTGAACTCTGTACCATAGTCTCGTATGGACATCGCTCCTTGCTCCAATTTCATAAATCTTACTACCATATGACTTTTGACCTATTTGGGAAAGTACTCCTTATTGAATACTTCCACAAACTCTTCCCAAGTCTACATCCCATTAGGATTTTCCTGTTCTCTAATTCTCAATGTGGACCTCCACCATGGATCAGCTTCACCTTCAAGTTGAAAGGAAGCCCAACTTACTTTCTCTTCCTCCGTACGCGGTAATCGTTGAAGAAGTTTTTCTATCTGGTTTAACCATTTCTCCGCTTCAAGCGAATCATTTTGGCCATAAAAGCTAGGAGGTCTCAATCTCCTAAACTCGACAAAGGTTGATGGCGTAGGTGGAGGTGGTGGCGGTTGTTGATGGTTTTTATTATTGTGTGATGTCATCAATACAGTCTGTTGTGCCATTGCATTGGCCACAAGCCTGAGCCATTCTATCTCTTTCATTTCTTTCTTGATTTTCCTCCTCTTCAAGAGGGTTCCTCTGGCCAATAAGAACACGGTTAGAACTCGTGGGTATATCATCCACACATCTGGTACCTCTACCCTGACCGCCTCTCAATAGACCTCAATTTCTTGTAAACATACTGCTCTGTTAACATGAAACCAACGTTTCATTAACAAACGGTCCATGTATTCTGACATAAACTAAGCATCTAAGTCTAAGCCTTATCAGAATTTTCTAAAGCCATATCTTTGACACCAACTGTAACAACACGGATTTCCTAGTCGTGAAATCCAGACCGTCGGATCACCACTAAGGACGATCCCTGAACTGAACACATAAGATGTCAACTCATATAGTGGATTTAAGTAGATATCTCTTACAACACAGATAGAGTCATCATATATATATGGAAAAAGATAATTCAATTTTATTTACAAAGACAAAAAGACAATGACGATTTTGTCCTTATGTAACCCATAAGTTTGACGAAACAAACCACCGGTAATGAACAATCATCACCCAAACAATGGTTCAAATGTTGTTTACATATCCTGAGTCCATGTTCTTAATTACATACGAAGGCCGGACGTACTGCACCTTATACAAAAATCTTCAAAATAACCAAATAAGTCTCCTAAGGGAAGCAGTCCTCTGGCAGAAGATCCGATTCCTCCTCGGGTATGTAATCAGGATCTTCTTCTCAGCTAGAATCGTCAATGCCTATATCCGCTTCTGTACCTGTGACGTAGAGTCGAGGGGTAAGCTAACAATCAAAGCTCAATAGGGGAATATCACTAGCATGCATAACATATTTCAAAGAATAGATCTTATGACTGAATTCAAAGCACATATTAGGAAATTGAATTTGAAATACACATTCACATAGTTTACTTCTTAGTTATCAAGTTCTTCTTTAACTCATTTTCATATGTTTCTCATACTTCAAAAATGACTTAACAATTCAACTTAAATAATCTCCCAAGCGTATATAGCATTGGGAGCCATAGTAATAACAATGGGAATCCCTGAACCACCGTCGCTTAATGAACAATTTACAAGATTGCCAAGCCCCTGAGCTAAGTTAACAGGGTCACTTGAGCCACGATGCCAAGCCCCTGTGCTAGTTTAACAGAGTCACTTATGCTTCACATTGACCATTGGTCGGTCCACATGTACGGATATCCCACCGTACCAAATACAAAAAGGGGATTCATTTCATAGAAACCGTAAATCATTGTGCAATTCTAACTAATAGTTATTCACCGTGTAGTTGATCAGTGTGATTAATTATAGCTAGGTTTTGAATTTTACATGCTTGCTTATCACATTCACACATGTTTATCACCTTCACACATGCTTATTTATCGTACCTATTTCATTCACGCACATCTCTTATCATGTTCACATTCTTATCACATACTCACACACATGCTTACTTAACATTCACATTATCTACACAATTTATATCAGAAGTCATGTTATTGAATTTCCCCTAGATCTTTCAAAGTTCACGTCGAAACATGCAATGGTAGAGCGAAAATCCTTAGGCAACACTCCACATTAAACTTACAATTTAATGCATTCAAAGGTCATTACCCAATGCCTAAAAGACGACACACACCAATGATTCGGAGAGTTCTCGAAGAAAAATCACAAATTGCCCAAACTTACTCAGTTGCGCACGCAAGTTCCAAGGTCGCGCGAGTGACTCTTATGGCACCTCACAGCTGTGCGAGCTCGCTCAAGCGACAATGGCTTGCTTGTTTTCTTATGCTCACAGTCTGAGACAGCCACGTGAGCGACTTCTAAAGTCCCGCAAGCGACTTCACATGTTCTTACTTAGTCATGCGAGTGACTGTTCAAAGTGCATTTTCACGCCTATTCTGAAGCTTATTTCACGCGAGCAAGTTCATGTCGCGCGAGCGACTTTCAGAATTTTGGAGTTTCTTCTTAAAATCAGATTTTCTTTTCCTTCCCCATTTCACCTAACTTCCATGCATCATAAATACAACACATTTAGAGCATTAACTTCCTTTATTTATGACCATTAATCCCTAACAACCCTACCTAAAACTCAAGATCTTACCTCATTTATATGGCATGGATTTGAGATCAATTGAATGCATCCCTGATGCCATCGGAAAGCTTTTGGAGTCTACGCTCCCGCAATCACTACCGAGATCCTCTCCTCGATTCCCTTTACGGTATTATAAGCTTTAATGAAAAGATTGAGAGGGGGACCAACCATCCCTCAAAGAGGAATGTTCCTCATCACCACATGCCCAAACCCTCTCTCTCTCTAGGTCACTCTCCGGATCTACGAGAATAGCGGGAGTGGTTCCGACATAAATTTCCCACGATCTTAATCCCAAAGCATGTGTACTCTTCCAAATTCTCTCTCTCTTCCTCCTCTCTTCCTCTCCTCTCTAGCTTTTCAAGGTAAACGTAGAGAAAAGGGATTTTACTTCTCTTATAACTTTGTTGGTTTCCTTGTGAAACATAAACACCACACTTGTGTGTTTTGCAAATAACATAGTTCACTTGTTACCCACTCATTCATAACTTAGGTGTTCGACTATTCTCACTCACACTAAGGCCCAATCCGGCATGGCACACTGTGTCGTACTAACACACGTACTGAGTTGGTCGACACGGTTTCCTAAGGTTTGGGGTCGTCACACCAGGAGAGTCAATTTCATCAAAGATAGCACGATACTCTACAAGGCTCACACCTACCCCAGTATGTGCAAATATCTATGAGCCACTAGAAAAGCTTCGGGAACATAAAACAATCTCAGATCATAAACCATAAACTGTTGGCACAGCCAGGTTTGAAGGAGAATTAAACTACCTTCAAAATTGGTAACTTTACCATGAACCCTCATCGATAACCCTCTATAAAGGAAAGCTAGGACCGCCGCAGAAAGAGAATGACATTCGAGATTCCCGAGCGAACAAAATAAACTCATGTGTGCCAAGTCTAGCTTGCTTCTACCGTTTGAAAAGAGAAGTTTGTTGTCGCTATTCTAGATGCTTGTTGCTATTTTATTAGAAAACAGCGGAGAAGATAAATCAAGAGTGGAGATATAGAGATGGGTTAGCACAGCAAGTCTAAAATACACAGTCCTGCAAAATACAGGGTCCATTGTAGTAAGTTTTGATAAGTAAGAGTTTTTCTCACAGAGAAATTGATCTAAAACCTAAAATGGGCTGTAATAGTAGGCCTCCAGATCTGGCTATAGATCTGACAATCCTAAAGAAAGGGGGTTGGGTGTCACAACTACACTAAATTACCCCTAACAAAAGAGAAATAAAATATAGTCCTATCCTAAAGAAAGGGTTAAGAAGAAGATGGTGATGGTGTGTGCCAAAATACAATATAAAAATTATGAGAAGTAAGGTGTTGTTTTTAGAATTACAAAGAAGGATGCAACTCAGATTTAGTCGGGGTTCATAGTTGGTCCTCGCCGAGACGCCATCAAGAAACCTCAACAAGGTAGAAATATCCAACTTAAACCATGCCACTTGGGGTGCTCTTAAGGCTATAGGTTGTCCACTTAAATAGCCACAACTTATCCTATAGAGTCTGTCAAATCCCATTGTTCAAGCCAGAAGTAGCTAATGTAATCCAGAGGAGTGGACTGATCATTTCCCCAACCACTGGACCAGATCAGGCCATGAATAATATTGCAGCACTATGTAATGCCAGTGCTACAAGCTCCCCAGATCTATGCATAGAACTGGCTGACATCCATAGGTATTCCAACCCATAAAATCCTAAGTGTTTTGCCAAGGCCAACGACTCACTGTGCCCACAAAAAGGACCATGTAACAAGTTGAATAGGGCTCTAGATTCAGCTAGTCATTGCTACAAAGGCTTGCAATGGCTCAGCCTCAAGCTACAATTACTACAGAAATCAGATCTAACCTCTGATATCGGTTAGGTAAAACAAAGGGAGCCCCTATACAAACCTCCTCACAAGGCTCTAGAAGCTCATGTGCAGGGGAAAAGAATCCTTTTCAAACATGTGGCTGGACACAACCTCAGGGCTATACTCTGTCCACTCAAATAGTCATAGGGTATCCCATTGGTCTATCCATGCCACAGAGATCTGAGAAAGAACATGTAAGCTATTGCAACCACCATGGTCCACAGGCCTCCGAGCTCCCCAGATCTCTCTACAGATCTGACATTGCTTTCCATGGGTCTTTCAATAAGCTCAAATCCTACATGTATGCTATGGCCTGAATAGAACTACGGACAAATAGGAAAATAACAAATTGAGTAAGCATTAAAATAATAATCCATTAATATAAGCAAAACTTACAATGAACTGCCTCCAAGCTGCAACCTGTACACAACTGCTCATCCAAAATTCCAATGTATAGAAATCCTATTACAAAACTGAAATAAAATTAAACATGACTGCTTACGAGAGGATTAGCCAGCAAATGTTGGGCTAAGAGAGAAGAAAAATAAGAAAAAGAGATGATCAAATCCTAACCCTAGCCCGTTGGAGCTCTAAGTCGATAGAGGATGAAGGAAAGATGAAAATAAAAACTCCTAAGTATGGCTTATATACTCTGTCCAAAAGGCCTTGGCTCTAAAGAAATTAACCATAATTTTCTCAGCAAACGTCGTACTGTTTCAACCCTTGAATGCCTGGAGATGTGCACCTCAAAATTTGTGCCTCGAGAACTGTGCCCTAGCCTTGGGAAATTCCCAATTGGTCCTTCAATTAAAACTGAGAAGTGGAGAGCCTGAGCTTCGCAAGGCTGGCATCTGCATTAGTTCATTCAATGCTTCAGAGAGCCTTCGATGAGTAGCCTTTGGCTGGTGAGAAGTGCTTACTCGCGTAGTAAATCTTCAATTCATTATGCAGTTCCTTTACGCTGCACTGCTATCGCGGAGATGATCTAAAGCGCTAGGATTCTTCACGCAATTAAAGCTTCAGAAGCTCTCTCTCCCTGAGTACTCGCACAATAATGCTCTTGCGCTCGCGTGGTAACTGGTTAGGCTTCAGAGTGTGAGAGTGCTACCCGAGAGAAATTCTAAGCGTCTCTCTCTTCTTTGGCTATGCGAGACCTCTGCGAGATAACATTTTGTTCTGTATGCATATGGACTCGCTGTGTTCTGCATGCAGCTGCTTTAAGACCTGATCTCCGTGAGAGCTTCGCGAGGACAAATTTTGAGAGTTTTAAACCGCAAGATCTTTGCGATGTCTTTTATGCTTTCCTCTTGTTGCAACCTATCTCGTGAGGACAACTCCCATCGCGTCTTTAGCGAAGGGGCTCCTCATCTTTTGAGATGATTCTTTTGACACTTTGATGCATTACACTTCTTGCTTACATTGCGGCGTCCTCCATTCTCAGCTAACTTCTTCCATCTGCTAGACTTTTGGTCAATGATGACCAGAAAATGAGTCACCATGGTGAGCACTACCAAGGTGTTCCATTAGGCTTTGGCTCGGCTGTCATCTTTATATGTATTCTCTCTCTTCTTTGGACCAAAAGGTGGATTTTGTATTGTCAGCATGATTATTCCTAATCAGAAAACATACTTAACAACGGATTATTAGTGAGCTTCAGGGTACATCAAAGGCTAAGTTAAGAGGTGAAAAGTGGTACTTTTAGTGCTCAACATTTGGTAGCTCCTCAAAATAGGATTTATCAAAAATAGTTTCAGCCTCTAGCTGAATCGCTTACACAAATTCAGATGGGACCTTGAGGTTTTCTATACTCTCTTCCTCCTCAACCTCAGGGACCACAAGTTTTTTCTTTTTCTATTCTTCTTTGATATTTCAGGGCTCTTAGTAGGTGGGTGCTCTTTGACCCTCTTCTTTGGGGTAGATTTTTTCTTTTCTTTTAAGATTGTGGGATCAACACTAGGAGAGGGCACCTTAGAGGTCTCCAATGTGGAGGCCTCTGCAATCCTTGCGGATTTCCTGGTGGGCACAGGGATGCCACTAGGAGAAGGGTTCAGCATAGCCTCTAATGTATCTATGAATTTTGAACCCGTGGCCATGGGTGCTCAACTGATCAAAATTAGGGCTCACGAATCTTAGAAAATGTAGAGCACACTCAATAAGCACAGAAGCACCAAATTTTTGCCTTTCTTCTCTCTAATAATTAAATCAATCATAGCACAGAGAAAGAAATGGAGATCGTACCAGTTGAGAGCTAGGGTTCCACCTAAAAGTGTTCAGAGAGGCTCAAATCCCCCCAAACCTTGTTCAAAGTGACCAGGAGTAGCTCGGAACCAAAATGGTGGGAGGAAAATGCCTGAGGTGGGTTGGCTTAAAAAGTAGAGAAGAAAGAGGAGAAAGGGGGTTTCGATTTTGGTGTGGAGAAACTACGGCAGACAAATGAAATGAAGAAAATGAGGGGTTTTGCAGAGTTTATAGAGCAAATCCCGCGATCCGCACACTTGGAAATAGATGGTCATGAGTAGAATTTTCGTGCAGTTGGCTTTTAATTTCGCGAGAAGTTCTGTCGCGCCGAAGCTCAAACTACCTCACATTGACACTCGCGGAGCTGAATCAGTGGCTTTTATTGCGCAAGGCTTTGTGTTGCTTCAGAAATTTACCTTGTGCAGAGCTCGCACAGAACAACACTAAAGTTATACTTCACACACAGATTTGGCTCGCGGAGCAGAAAGGCAGCTCCGCGAGGCATTTTTACAGCCATTGCTTAGGCTTTTAACGTGAGGAAGCCAAGTGATGGCTTGCACAGCAAATTTAATCCTTCTAGCTCGGCGGGATAGCATTTCTTCTCAACCTTTACTCTGGTAGCTCAGTGCAACACATTGGTTAGTGCATTCATGTTGTTGTGCACCCAACCACTGTGCATGAGCTCCAACCCTCAGACAGGTACTTCATTTCAATCATGAAAAATATATAGTTTTCAATCATCAGTTCATCAATGCTGTAGAATCCAAAAAAAATAGTTTTTCAGCTCAACTTTATGCAAATTATGTTAAGGGCACCTCAACCATTCATCATCAACCACACAGCAAATTTAGATGACACACATGCACACGTATTCAATCACAAAATGCAAACAGAGACAAAACAACATAAGCAATTCAACATCTCACTGAAAACACAACTGACAGAATTCTAAAGAACACAAATCAAAACAGAATTTTCATACATATGGTACACTTATTGCCAATATTTGGATCACTGGGTACTCGCATCCTCCTGAGTAAAGGATGCATCACCAATCATATACTGACCTTTCGGATTTGTCAAGGGCTGACTAGGCAATTTTCCTTCCTCCCTCTTATTCAGAGCATTATAAATCTGGCCCAACTGGTCCTCAATATTCTTGATGCTATGTTCATGAGAATTAACAGTCTGCACCAAGTTTCTCAAATTTTGCATTAAAACCAGCATCTACTCTTCAAATGAAGAGGATCTGGCCGTTGTGTAAAGAGGCCAATTGGTTAGGCGTGAGGTGTAATGTGAAATTTTACCTCGGTGGGTAACCTTGATTGAACTAGTGCTAGGTCTCAGAGGCTACCATCACCTTCTTGGGATTGAGAAATGAATCTTGTCTCCACCTCGATTTGGGTGGTTCCAAGAATACTCACGCCCAAAGGTTTGTGCAGTATTGGCATGCTCCATAATAAAATCAAGAAATTGGTTGGCAGATGGACAATTATGAATAGAATGTGTGGGAGATTGGCATATCAGACATGTCTCCTCCACCTGTGCAACCATCTAGGGCTGCATCACATTTATTAATTTATAAAATTTTGCGGACAAATTGTCCACCTTCCTCTCTAAATAACCTTGCACCTTCACTTCATATATTCCACCTCTAGGGGTGGCCTCTTTCACCATCTTAGTTGGAATCTGACTGTCATTGTGTGACAAAGATTCCTACTACATGAAATTTTTCCCTATTATGTCAAAGAGCTCCCAAGCTTTCTCAGTTGTCTTGTGGAGGTAGCTACCACCACAAGAAGCATCCACCATATCCCTGCTCTTAGGATTAATTCCTTGATAAAATACTTGGACAAGCTGCCACAATGGAATTTGGTGGCGGGGGCATTATTTTAATATCTCCTAGAATCTTTTCCAAGCTTCATAAAAATCCTCAGTTGAGGACTAAGTAAATGACAAAATATTAGTCCTCATCTGGCTGGTTTTGTTCATGGGGAAAAAATTTGCCAAGAATTTGGGTTGAAGGTCACTCCATGATTGTATGTTGTTGGCTGGGAGCTTTGATAGCCATCTGTTAGCTTTATCCTTTGGTGAGAAAGGAAAAAGCATCAATTTAGTGGCCTCAGTCTCGGGCCGAATATTGAAAGTAGTGTAAAGTGTTAAAATTGGTCAATGTGTTTGTAGGGAGCTTCTTTACTAAGCCCAAGAAATGAAGGCAGCATATTGATGGTGGAGGATTTAATTTCATAATTTCCCTCAACAGAGGAAAATTGAATGCAGAAGGGAGAGGTGTACTCCCCAGGTGCATTGGACTCCTTTAATGTCCTCCGCCTCTCAGCCATAATAGTTGGGTCAGTCTCAATAAAGAGTGTGGTGTGCCTAGGTCTAAGGAGCCTTTCAACCTCTAGACCATGCATATACTCACACCCACAATAAGTACAAAAAATGCTCACAAGCACACACAAAGAATCTCAAGCAAAAATTAACAAGTACACAGCTTTACACTAAACAAATAACAGGGAATTAAACATAAATGGACTGAGATTTAGGGGGAAGGAAGTGGAAATAGAGCTAGCTACACTCCAGCTGCAACTTTAGCTTTTCCCTTCTTCTGTTATCCATTCCTGCAAAATTCCATAAAGAATTAATAGTACTTTTATTCTAGGTTAGGCACAGCTACAAAGAATTTGTTAGTCTAAATTATAGTACAACTCAGGTCTATTAAAAAGATCAATATCCCCGGCAGCGGTGCCAAAAAATTGTAGTCGCTATTCAAGATGTTTGCTGTTATTTTATTAGAAAACAGTAGAGAAGATAAATCAAGAGTGGAGATATGGAGATGGGTTAGCACAACAAGTCTAAACACTCCTGCATGATACAGGGTCCATTGTAGCAAGTTTTGATAAGTAAGAGTTTGTCCCATAGAGAAATTGATCTAAAACCCAAAATGGGTCATAATAGTAAGCCTCCAGATCTGGCTACAGATCTGACAATCCTAAAGAAGGGAGTTGGGTGTCACGACTACAATAAATTATCGCTAACAAAAGAGAAATAAAATGTAACCCTATCCAAAAGAAAGGGTTAAGAAGAAGATGGTGATGGTGTGTGCCAAAATACAATATAAAAATTATGAGAAGGAAGCAGGTTAAGCTAAAATTGCAACAGTGATGCAACTCAGATTTAGTCTGTCTCTGTAGTTGTCCTTGCTGAGACGTTATCAATAGCCTCAACAAGGTAAAAATATCTAACTTAACCCATGCCATTTCGGGTGCTCTTAAGGCTATAGGTTGTCCACTCAAATGGCCACAGCCTATCCTATAGAGTCTGTCAAATCCCATTGATCAAGCCAGAAGTAGCTAATCTAATTCAGAGAAGTGGACTGATCATTTCCCCAACCACTAGACCAGATTAGGCCATGAATATTATTACAGCACTATGTAATGCCAGTGCTACAAGCTCCCCAGATTTGTGCACAGATCTGGCTGACATTCATTGGTATTCCAACCCATAAAATCCTAAGAGATCATTGATCCTGGGAAGCAGATAACGGTTCTTGATTGTCAATTTGTTCAACTGACAATAATCGATGCATAATCTCATCGATCCGTCCTTTTTCTTGACAAATAAGACCGGTGCTCCCCAAGGAGAAACACTTGGTCTTATGAACCCTTTGTCTAAAAGTTCCTATAGCTACTCCTTTAACTCTTTTAACTTGGCTATAGCCATCCGGTAAGGTGCTTTCGACACTGGCTCCATGCCAAGAGCTAAATCAATAGCGAACTCCACTTCAGGGAACACATCCGTAAACTCACAAACTACTGGAATCGTAGTGATATCAGTTTTCTCCTCTTGTTGTTCTTTTAAAAATGCAAGATAACCTCTGCAATCATTCCTCATCAGACGTTCAACTCATATTACAGAGATGAACGGTGCAACATCTGCTTTGTCACCAATAAATTGAAATGACTTCTCTCTTGCTAGACAGAATGTGACAATTTTCTATAGGCAATCTACGCTTGCATGGTAAGCGGATAGTCAATCCATGCCAAGGATTACATCGAACCCTTGCATGTCTAACAAAATGAGATCTGCTACTGTCTCATGGTTTCCAACTCGTACAATGATAGATCGGTAGGACCTATCCATGTTCACTGAATTTCCTATAGGAATTGACACGGCCAAAATAAAATCCAACAACTCAGGAATGACCTTCAATCTTTCCGCAAACTGAGGAGTTAAAAATGAATGAGTAGACCCTGGGTCTATCAAGATTCGTGCCTCATAACCATAGTAATCTTTTTCTCTATATAGTTGTAAGGTACCTATGATATCTATCTAAATGATCAAACATGCATGATAGACTTCATCCTTCGACGTAAGTAGGACTTAAATGAAAATTTAACACCCTATGTAAGTAGTAATTTAAAGATCATTTATATTTAAATACCTTCTTCATCAAAAATTTATTAAGGAAATTTACTAACAATCGATAGAAAATTTCACCTTGGATTATCTCATTATTTGTCTGGGCATCCTGGGCATTGACTGCATATGCCAATCCTTGAATCGTAGGCCTCATGGATCTTGTAGGCCTAGGCGTAGCGGCTGAAGATACTCCTTCCTTTCTCAATTCTGAGCAATCTCGGATTATGTGCCCCATCTTGCCACAGTTGAAGCATGCCCTCATACCACGCCGACACTCTGAAGTCTTATGTGACTTCCCACAACGTGTACACTTCTCCAGAGGTGTAGACAATGTAGCCCATGAAAATTCCTAAGTAATTGATGCCCCTGACGTGAAGGTAGGATCAGACGGACGATAAGATCTCGTAGGTAAAGGCAAGGGCAGCCTAGAATAATTACTCTGATTCGGTTGCCTTGGTACTGGTATCGTGAACCTTGGTTTCTTATTGGTAGGTTCATAGTTAGCCGATCTTCCTTGATTTGCACTTTCCTTGTTCTGTTGGTCTCGCCTTTTGTACATGTTTTCAATGTCCTCCTCGGCAACTATTGCCTTACCCATCACTGCCCCATAAGTCTCTCATTCCAATACAGAAATCCTCTCCCGTATGTTTAGCCTTAGGCCACTTTCAAATTTATTGGCCCTCATTAACTCCGTGGCCACATACTCTGGGGTGAACCTCGATAATCTGGTGAACTCTGTACCATAGTCTCGTATGGACATCGCTCCTTGCTCCAATTTCATAAATCTTACTACCATATGACTTTTGACCTATTTGGGAAAGTACTCCTTATTGAATACTTCCACAAACTCTTCCCAAGTCTACATCCCATTAGGATTTTCCTGTTCTCTAATTCTCAATGTGGACCTCCACCATGGATCAGCTTCACCTTCAAGTTGAAAGGAAGCCCAACTTACTTTCTCTTCCTCCGTACGCGGTAATCGTTGAAGAAGTTTTTCTATCTGGTTTAACCATTTCCGCCTAAGCTTAATCATTTTGGCCATAAAAGCTAGGAGGTCTCAATCTCCTAAACTCGACAAAGGTTGATGGCGTAGGTGGAGGTGGTGGCGGTTGTTGATGGTTTTTATTATTGTGTGATGTCATCAATACAGTCTGTTGTGCCATTGCATTGGCCACAAGCCTGAGCCATTCTATCTCTTTCATTTCTTTCTTGATTTTCCTCCTCTTCAAGAGGGTTCCTCTGGCCAATAAGAACACGGTTAGAACTCGTGGGTATATCATCCACACATCTGGTACCTCTACCCTGACCGCCTCTCGATAGACCTCAATTTCTTGTAAACATACTGCTCTGTTAACATGAAACCAACGTTTCATTAACAAACGGTCCATGTATTCTGACATAAACTAAGCATCTAAGTCTAAGCCTTATCAGAATTTTCTAAAGCCATATCTTTGACACCAACTGTAACAACACGGATTTCCTAGTCGTGAAATCCAGACCGTCGGATCACCACTAAGGACGATCCCTGAACTGAACACATAAGATGTCAACTCATATAGTGGATTTAAGTAGATATCTCTTACAACACAGATAGAGTCATCATATATATATGGAAAAAGATAATTCAATTTTATTTACAAAGACAAAAAGACAATGACGATTTTGTCCTTATGTAACCCATAAGTTTGACAGAACCGAAACAAACCACCGGTAATGAACAATCATCACCCAAACAATGGTTCAAATGTTGTTTACATATCCTGAGTCCATGTTCTTAATTACATACGAAGGCCGGACGTACTGCACCTTATACAAAAATCTTCAAAATAACCAAATAAGTCTCCTAAGGGAAGCAGTCCTCTGGCAGAAGATCCGATTCCTCCTCGGGTATGTAATCAGGATCTTCTTCTCAGCTAGAATCGTCAATGCCTATATCCGCTTCTGTACCTGTGACGTAGAGTCGAGGGGTAAGCTAACAATCAAAGCTCAATAGGGGAATATCACTAGCATGCATAACATATTTCAAAGAATAGATCTTATGACTGAATTCAAAGCACATATTAGGAAATTGAATTTGAAATACACATTCACATAGTTTACTTCTTAGTTATCAAGTTCTTCTTTAACTCATTTTCATATGTTTCTCATACTTCAAAAATGACTTAACAATTCAACTTAAATAATCTCCCAAGCGTATATAGCATTGGGAGCCATAGTAATAACAATGGGAATCCCTGAACCACCGTCGCTTAATGAACAATTTACAAGATTGCCAAGCCCCTGAGCTAAGTTAACAGGGTCACTTGAGCCACGATGCCAAGCCCCTGTGCTAGTTTAACAGAGTCACTTATGCTTCACATTGACCATTGGTCGGTCCACATGTACGGATATCCCACCGCATCAAATACAAAAGGATTCATTTCATAGAAACCGAGTAAATCATTGTGCAATTCTAACTAATAGTTATTCACCGTGTAGTTGATCGTGATTAATTATAGCTAGGTTTTGAATTTTACATGCTTGCTTATCACATTCACACATGTTTATCACCTTCACACATGCTTATTTATCGACTATTTCATTCACGCACATCTCTTATCATGTTCACATTCTTATCACATACTCACACACATGCTTACTTAACATTCACATTATCTACACAATTTATAAGTCATGTTATTGAATTTCCCTAGATCTTTCAAAGTTCACGAAACATGCAATGGTAGAGCGAAAATCCTTAGGCAACACTCCACATTAAACTTACAATTTAATGCATTCAAAGGTCATTACCCAATGCCTAAAAGGCGACACACACCAATGATTCGGAGTTCTCGAAGAAAAATCACAAATTGCCCAAACTTACTCAGTTCCTGACTCAAGTCCCACGGTCGCGCGAGTGACTCTTATGGCACCTCACAGCTGTGCGAGCTCGCTCAAGCGACAATGGCTTGCTTGTTTTCTTATGCTCACAGTCTGAGACAGCCACGTGAGCGACTTCTAAAGTCCCGCAAGCGACTCCACATGTTCTTACTTAGTCATGCGAGGTATTCAAAGTGCATTTTCACGCCTATTCAAGCTTATTTCACGCGAGCAAGTTCATGTCGCGCGAGCGACTTTCAGAATTTTGGAGTTTCTTCTTAAAATCAGATTTTCTTTTCCTTCCCCATTTCACCTAACTTCCATGCATCATAAATACAACACATTTAGAGCATTAACTTCCTTTATTTATGACCATTAATCCCTAACAACCCTACCTAAAACTCAAGATCTTACCTCATTTATATGGCATGGATTTGTGATCAATTGAATGCATCCCCGATGCCATCGGAAAGCTTTTGGAGTCTACGCTCCCGCAATCACTACCGAGATCCTCTCCTCGATTCCCTTTACGGTATTATAAGCTTTAATGAAAAGATTGAGAGGGGGACCAACCATCCCTCAAAGAGGAATGTTCCTCATCACCACATGCCCAAACCCTCTCTCTCTCTAGGTCACTCTCCGGATCTACGAGAATAGCGGGAGTGGTTCCGACATAAATTTCCCACGATCTTAATCCCAAAGCATGTGTACTCTTCCAAATTCTCTCTCTCTTCCTCCTCTCTTCCTCTCCTCTCTAGCTTTTCAAGGTAAACGTAGAGAAAAGGGATTTTACTTCTCTTATAACTTTGTTGGTTTCCTTGTGAAACATAAACACCACACTTGTGTGTTTTGCAAATAACATAGTTCACTTGTTACCCACTCATTCATAACTTAGGTGTTCGACTATTCTCACTCACACTAAGGCCCAATCCGGCATGGCACACTGTGTCGTACTAACACACGTACTGAGTTGGTCGACACGGTTTCCTAAGGTTTGGGGTCGTCACACCAGGAGAGTCAATTTCATCAAAGATAGCACGATACTCTACAAGGCTCACACCTACCCCAGTATGTGCAAATATCTATGAGCCACTAGAAAAGCTTCGGGAACATAAAACAATCTCAGATCATAAACCATAAACTGTTGGCACAGCCAGGTTTGAAGGAGAATTAAACTACCTTCAAAATTGGTAACTTTACCATGAACCCTCATCGATAACCCTCTATAAAGGAAAGCTAGGACCGCCGCAGAAAGAGAATGACATTCGAGATTCCCGAGCGAACAAAATAAACTCATGTGTGCCAAGTCTAGCTTGCTTCTACCGTTTGAAAAGAGAAGTTTGTTGTCGCTATTCTAGATGCTTGTTGCTATTTTATTAGAAAACAGCGGAGAAGATAAATCAAGAGTGGAGATATAGAGATGGGTTAGCACAGCAAGTCTAAAATACACAGTCCTGCAAAATACAGGGTCCATTGTAGTAAGTTTTGATAAGTAAGAGTTTTTCTCACAGAGAAATTGATCTAAAACCTAAAATGGGCTGTAATAGTAGGCCTCCAGATCTGGCTATAGATCTGACAATCCTAAAGAAAGGGGGTTGGGTGTCACAACTACACTAAATTACCCCTAACAAAAGAGAAATAAAATATAGTCCTATCCTAAAGAAAGGGTTAAGAAGAAGATGGTGATGGTGTGTGCCAAAATACAATATAAAAATTATGAGAAGTAAGCAGGTTAAGCTAGAATTACAGCAGTGATGCAACTCAGATTTAGTCAGTCTCTGCAGTGGTCCTTGCTGAGACGCTATCAGTAGCCTCAACAAGGTAGAAATATCCAACTTAACCCATGCCACTTGGGGTGCTCTTAAGGCTATAGGTTGTCCACTTAAATAGCCACAACTTATCCTATAGAGTCTGTCAAATCCCATTGTTCAAGCCAGAAGTAGCTAATGTAATCCAGAGGAGTGGACTGATCATTTCCCCAACCACTGGACCAGATCAGGCCATGAATAATATTGCAGCACTATGTAATGCCAGTGCTACAAGCTCCCCAGATCTATGCATAGAACTGGCTGACATCCATAGGTATTCCAACCCATAAAATCCTAAGTGTTTTGCCAAGGCCAACGACTCACTGTGCCCACAAAAAGGACCATGTAACAAGTTGAATAGGGCTCTAGATTCAGCTAGTCATTGCTACAAAGGCTTGCAATGGCTCAGCCTCAAGCTACAATTACTACAGAGAAATCAGATCTAACCTCTGATATCGGTTAGGTAAAACAAAGGGGAGCCAGTTCCTATACAAACCTCCTCACAAGGCTCTAGAAGCTCATGTGCAGGGGAAAAGAATCCTTTTCAAACATGTGGCTGGACACAACCTCAGGGCTATACTCTGTCCACTCAAATAGTCATAGGGTATCCCATTGGTCTATCCATGCCACAGAGATCTGAGAAAGAACATGTAAGCTATTGCAACCACCATGGTCCACAGGCCTCCGAGCTCCCCAGATCTCTCTACAGATCTGACATTGCTTTCCATGGGTCTTTCAATAAGCTCAAATCCTACATGTATGCTATGGCCTGAATAGAACTACGGACAAATAGGAAAATAACAAATTGAGTAAGCATTAAAATAATAATCCATTAATATAAGCAAAACTTACAATGAACTGCCTCCAAGCTGCAACCTGTACACAACTGCTCATCCAAAATTCCAATGTATAGAAATCCTATTACAAAACTGAAATAAAATTAAACATGATCACATTTAGAGGAGGATTAGCCAGCAAATGTTGGGCTAAGAGAGAAGAAAAATAAGAAAAAGAGATGATCAAATCCTAACCCTAGCCCGTTGGAGCTCTAAGTCGATAGAGGATGAAGGAAAGATGAAAATAAAAACTCCTAAGTATGGCTTATATACTCTGTCCAAAAGGCCTTGGCTCTAAAGAAATTAACCATAATTTTCTCAGCAAACGTCGTACTGTTTCAACCCTTGAATGCCTGGAGATGTGCACCTCAAAATTTGTGCCTCGAGAACTGTGCCCTAGCCTTGGGAAATTCCCAATTGGTCCTTCAATTAAAACTGAGAAGTGGAGAGCCTGAGCTTCGCAAGGCTGGCATCTGCATTAGTTCATTCACGCAGTTGCAGAGCCTTCGATGAGTAGCCTTTGGCTGGTGAGAAGTGCTTACTCGCGTAGTAAATCTTCAATTCATTATGCAGTTCCTTTACGCTGCACTGCTATCGCGGAGATGATCTAAAGCGCTAGGATTCTTCACGCAATTAAAGCTTCAGAAGCTCTCTCTCCCTGAGTACTCGCACAATAATGCTCTTGCGCTCGCGTGGTAACTGGTTAGGCTTCAGAGTGTGAGAGAGCTACCCGAGAGAAATTCTAAGCGTCTCTCTCTTCTTTGGCTATGCGAGACCTCTGCGAGATAACATTTTGTTCTGTATGCATATGGACTCGCTGTGTTCTGCATGCAGCTGCTTTAAGACCTGATCTCCGTGAGAGCTTCGCGAGGACAAATTTTGAGAGTTTTAAACCGCAAGATCTTTGCGATGTCTTTTATGCTTTCCTCTTGACTGCGCAACCTATCTGCGTGAGGACAACTCCCGCGTCCTTTAGCTTAAAGGGCTCCTCATCTTTGCGAGATGATTCTTTTGACACTTTGATGCATTACACTTGGTGCTGTTGCAGCGTCCTCCATTCTCAGCTAACTTCTTCCATCTGCTAGACTTTTGGTCAATGATGACCAGAAAATGAGTCACCATGGTGAGCACTACCAAGGTGTTCCATTAGGCTTTGGCTCGGCTGTCATCTTTATATGTATTCTCTCTCTTCTTTGGACCAAAAAGCAGGGATTTTATATTAAGCTGCACAGATTATTCCTAACTGTAAAACATACTTAACAACGGATTATTAGTGAGCTTCAGGGTACATCAAAGGCTAAGTTAAGAGGTGAAAAGTGGTACTTTTTAGTGCTCAACATTTGGTAGCTCCTCAAAATAGGATTTATCAAAAATAGTTTCAGCCTCTAGCTGAATCGCTTACACAAATTCAGATGGGACCTTGAGGTTTTCTATACTCTCTTCCTCCTCAACCTCAGGGACCACAAGTTTTTTCTTTTTCTATTCTTCTTTGATATTTCAGGGCTCTTAGTAGGTGGGTGCTCTTTGACCCTCTTCTTTGGGGTAGATTTTTTCTTTTCTTTTAAGATTGTGGGATCAACACTAGGAGAGGGCACCTTAGAGGTCTCCAATGTGGAGGCCTCTGCAATCCTTGCGGATTTCCTGGTGGGCACAGGGATGCCACTAGGAGAAGGGTTCAGCATAGCCTCTAATGTATCTATGAATTTTGAACCCGTGGCCATGGGTGCTCAACTGATCAAAATTAGGGCTCACGAATCTTAGAAAATGTAGAGCACACTCAATAAGCACAGAAGCACCAAATTTTTGCCTTTCTTCTCTCTAATAATTAAATCAATCATAGCACAGAGAAAGAAATGGAGATCGTACCAGTTGAGAGCTAGGGTTCCACCTAAAAGTGTTCAGAGAGGCTCAAATCCCCCCAAACCTTGTTCAAAGTGACCAGGAGTAGCTCGGAACCAAAATGGTGGGAGGAAAATGCCTGAGGTGGGTTGGCTTAAAAAGTAGAGAAGAAAGAGGAGAAAGGGGGTTTCGATTTTGGTGTGGAGAAACTACGGCAGACAAATGAAATGAAGAAAATGAGGGGTTTTGCAGAGTTTATAGAGCAAATCCATGATCACACTTGGAAATAGATGGTCGCGGAGTAGAATTTTCGTGCAGTTGGCTTTTAATTTCGCGAGAAGTTCTGTCGCGCCGAAGCTCAAACTACCTCACATTGACACTCGCGGAGCTGAATCAGTGGCTTTTATTGCGCAAGGCTTTGTGTTGCTTCAGAAATTTACCTTGTGCAGAGCTCGCACAGAACAACACTAAAGTTATACTTCACACACAGATTTGGCTCGCGGAGCAGAAAGGCAGCTCCGCGAGGCATTTTTACAGCCATTGCTTAGGCTTTTAACGTGAGGAAGCCAAGTGATGGCTTGCACAGCAAATTTAATCCTTCTAGCTCGGCGGGATAGCATTTCTTCTCAACCTTTACTCTGGTAGCTCAGTGCAACACATTGGTTAGTGCATTCATGTTGTTGTGCACCCAACCACTGTGCATGAGCTCCAACCCTCAGACAGGTACTTCATTTCAATCATGAAAAATATATAGTTTTCAATCATCAGTTCATCAATGTCAGAGATCCAAAAAATAGTTTTTCAGCTCAACTTTATGCAAATTATGTTAAGGGCACCTCAACCATTCATCATCAACCACACAGCAAATTTAGATGACACACATGCACACGTATTCAATCACAAAATGCAAACAGAGACAAAACAACATAAGCAATTCAACATCTCACTGAAAACACAACTGACAGAATTCTAAAGAACACAAATCAAAACAGAATTTTCATACATATGGTACACTTATTGCCAATATTTGGATCACTGGGTACTCGCATCCTCCTGAGTAAAGGATGCATCACCAATCATATACTGACCTTTCGGATTTGTCAAGGGCTGACTAGGCAATTTTCCTTCCTCCCTCTTATTCAGAGCATTATAAATCTGGCCCAACTGGTCCTCAATATTCTTGATGCTATGTTCATGAGAATTAACAGTCTGCACCAAGTTTCTCAAATTTTGCATTAAAACCAGCATCTACTCTTCAAATGAAGAGGATCTGGGCTGTTGAGTGGGCAGGGCCAATTGGTTAGACTGTGGGGCAGGTAACAGGAAATTTTACCTCGGTGGGTAACCTTGATTGAACTAGTGCTAGGGTCTGTAAGGGGCTACCATCAGCTGCTGCTGGGATTGAGAAAATGAATCTTGTCTCCACCTCAGATTTGGGTGGTTCCTCCAAGAATACCCAGCAGGCTGCTGCCCAAAGGTTTGTGCAGTATTGGCATGCTCCATAATAAAATCAAGAAATTGGTTGGCAGATGGACAATTATGAATAGAATGTGTGGGAGATTGGCATATCAGACATGTCTCCTCCACCTGTGCAACCATCTAGGGCTGCATCACATTTATTAATTTATAAAATTTTGCGGACAAATTGTCCACCTTCCTCTCTAAATAACCTTGCACCTTCACTTCATATATTCCACCTCTAGGGGTGGCCTCTTTCACCATCTTAGTTGGAATCTGACTGTCATTGTGTGACAAAGATTCCTAGCAAGTGGAATTTTTGCCTATTATCTCAAAGACCTCCCAAGCTTTTCGGTTGTGTTGTGGAGGTAGCTACCACCACAAGAAGCATCCACCATATCCCTGCTCTTAGGATTAATTCCTTGATAAAATACTTGGACAAGCTGCCACAATGGAATTTGGTGGCGGGGGCATTATTTTAATATCTCCTAGAATCTTTTCCAAGCTTCATAAAAATCCTCAGTTGAGGACTAAGTAAATGACAAAATATTAGTCCTCATCTGGCTGGTTTTGTTCATGGGGAAAAAATTTGCCAAGAATTTGGGTTGAAGGTCACTCCATGATTGTATGTTGTTGGCTGGGAGCTTTGATAGCCATGTGTTAGCTTTATCCTTTGGTGAAAAAGGAAAAAGCATCAATTTAGTGGCCTCAGGTCTCAGGCCAGCAATATTGAAAGTAGTGTAAAGTGTTAAAAATTGGTCAATGTGTTTGTAGGGAGCTTCTTTACTAAGCCCAAGAAACGAAGGCAGCATATTGATGGTGGAGGATTTAATTTCATAATTTCCCTCAACAGAGGAAAATTGAATGCAGAAGGGAGAGGTGTACTCCCCAGGTGCATTGGACTCCTTTAATGTCCTCCGCCTCTCAGCCATAATAGTTGGGTCAGTCTCAACAGCAGGGCCCTGTGTGGTGTGCCTAGGTCTAAGGAGCCTTTCAACCTCTAGACCATGCATATACTCACACCCACAATAAGTACAAAAAATGCTCACAAGCACACACAAAGAATCTCAAGCAAAAATTAACAAGTACACAGCTTTACACTAAACAAATAACAGGGAATTAAACATAAATGGACTGAGATTTAGGGGGAAGGAAGTGGAAATAGAGCTAGCTACACTCCAGCTGCAACTTTAGCTTTTCCCTTCTTCTGTTATCCATTCCTGCAAAATTCCATAAAGAATTAATAGTACTTTTATTCTAGGTTAGGCACAGCTACAAAGAATTTGTTAGTCTAAATTATAGTACAACTCAGGTCTATTAAAAAGATCAATATCCCCGGCAGCGGTGCCAAAAAATTGTAGTCGCTATTCAAGATGTTTGCTGTTATTTTATTAGAAAACAGTAGAGAAGATAAATCAAGAGTGGAGATATGGAGATGGGTTAGCACAACAAGTCTAAACACTCCTGCATGATACAGGGTCCATTGTAGCAAGTTTTGATAAGTAAGAGTTTGTCCCATAGAGAAATTGATCTAAAACCCAAAATGGGTCATAATAGTAAGCCTCCAGATCTGGCTACAGATCTGACAATCCTAAAGAAGGGAGTTGGGTGTCACGACTACAATAAATTATCGCTAACAAAAGAGAAATAAAATGTAACCCTATCCAAAAGAAAGGGTTAAGAAGAAGATGGTGATGGTGTGTGCCAAAATACAATATAAAAATTATGAGAAGGAAGCAGGTTAAGCTAAAATTGCAACAGTGATGCAACTCAGATTTAGTCTGTCTCTGCAGTTGTCCTTGCTGAGACGTTATCAATAGCCTCAACAAGGTAAAAATATCTAACTTAACCCATGCCATTTCGGGTGCTCTTAAGGCTATAGGTTGTCCACTCAAATGGCCACAGCCTATCCTATAGAGTCTGTCAAATCCCATTGATCAAGCCAGAAGTAGCTAATCTAATTCAGAGAAGTGGACTGATCATTTCCCCAACCACTAGACCAGATTAGGCCATGAATATTATTACAGCACTATGTAATGCCAGTGCTACAAGCTCCCCAGATTTGTGCACAGATCTGGCTGACATTCATTGGTATTCCAACCCATAAAATCCTAAGAGATCATTGATCCTGGGAAGCAGATAACGGTTCTTGATTGTCAATTTGTTCAACTGACAATAATCGATGCATAATCTCATCGATCCGTCCTTTTTCTTGACAAATAAGACCGGTGCTCCCCAAGGAGAAACACTTGGTCTTATGAACCCTTTGTCTAAAAGTTCCTATAGCTACTCCTTTAACTCTTTTAACTTGGCTATAGCCATCCGGTAAGGTGCTTTCGACACTGGCTCCATGCCAAGAGCTAAATCAATAGCGAACTCCACTTCAGGGAACACATCCGTAAACTCACAAACTACTGGAATCGTAGTGATATCAGTTTTCTCCTCTTGTTGTTCTTTTAAAAATGCAAGATAACCTCTGCAATCATTCCTCATCAGACGTTCAACTCATATTACAGAGATGAACGGTGCAACATCTGCTTTGTCACCAATAAATTGAAATGACTTCTCTCTTGCTAGACAGAATGTGACAATTTTCTATAGGCAATCTACGCTTGCATGGTAAGCGGATAGTCAATCCATGCCAAGGATTACATCGAACCCTTGCATGTCTAACAAAATGAGATCTGCTACTGTCTCATGGTTTCCAACTCGTACAATGATAGATCGGTAGGACCTATCCATGTTCACTGAATTTCCTATAGGAATTGACACGGCCAAAATAAAATCCAACAACTCAGGAATGACCTTCAATCTTTCCGCAAACTGAGGAGTTAAAAATGAATGAGTAGACCCTGGGTCTATCAAGATTCGTGCCTCATAACCATAGTAATCTTTTTCTCTATATAGTTGTAAGGTACCTATGATATCTATCTAAATGATCAAACATGCATGATAGACTTCATCCTTCGACGTAAGTAGGACTTAAATGAAAATTTAACACCCTATGTAAGTAGTAATTTAAAGATCATTTATATTTAAATACCTTCTTCATCAAAAATTTATTAAGGAAATTTACTAACAATCGATAGAAAATTTCACCTTGGATTATCTCATTATTTGTCTGGGCATCCTGGGCATTGACTGCATATGCCAATCCTTGAATCGTAGGCCTCATGGATCTTGTAGGCCTAGGCGTAGCGGCTGAAGATACTCCTTCCTTTCTCAATTCTGAGCAATCTCGGATTATGTGCCCCATCTTGCCACAGTTGAAGCATGCCCTCATACCACGCCGACACTCTGAAGTCTTATGTGACTTCCCACAACGTGTACACTTCTCCAGAGGTGTAGACAATGTAGCCCATGAAAATTCCTAAGTAATTGATGCCCCTGACGTGAAGGTAGGATCAGACGGACGATAAGATCTCGTAGGTAAAGGCAAGGGCAGCCTAGAATAATTACTCTGATTCGGTTGCCTTGGTACTGGTATCGTGAACCTTGGTTTCTTATTGGTAGGTTCATAGTTAGCCGATCTTCCTTGATTTGCACTTTCCTTGTTCCTCTTTTGTACATGTTTTCAATGTCCTCCTCGGCAACTATTGCCTTACCCATCACTGCCCCATAAGTCTCTCATTCCAATACAGAAATCCTCTCCCGTATGTTTAGCCTTAGGCCACTTTCAAATTTATTGGCCCTCATTAACTCCGTGGCCACATACTCTGGGGTGAACCTCGATAATCTGTGAACTCGTATCATAGTCTCGTATGGACATCGCTCCTTGCTCCAATTTCATAAATCTTACTACCATATGACTTTTGACCTATTTGGGAAAGTACTCCTTATTGAATACTTCCACAAACTCTTCCCAAGTCTACATCCCATTAGGATTTTCCTGTTCTCTAATTCTCAATGTGGACCTCCACCATGGATCAGCTTCACCTTCAAGTTGAAAGGAAGCCCAACTTACTTTCTCTTCCTCCGTATGCGGTAATCGTTGAAGAAGTTTTTCTATCTGGTTTAACCATTTCTCCGCTTCAAGCGAATCATTTTGGCCATAAAAGCTAGGAGGTCTCAATCTCCTAAACTCGACAAAGGTTGATGGCGTAGGTGGAGGTGGTGGCGGTTGTTGATGGTTTTTATTATTGTGTGATGTCATCAATACAGTCTGTTGTGCCATTGCATTGGCCACAAGCCTGAGCCATTCTATCTCTTTCATTTCTTTCTTGATTTTCCTCCTCTTCAAGAGGGTTCCTCTGGCCAATAAGAACACGGTTAGAACTCGTGGGTATATCATCCACACATCTGGTACCTCTACCCTGACCGCCTCTCGATAGACCTCAATTTCTTGTAAACATACTGCTCTGTTAACATGAAACCAACGTTTCATTAACAAACGGTCCATGTATTCTGACATAAACTAAGCATCTAAGTCTAAGCCTTATCAGAAATTTTCTAAAGCCATGAATAACACGGATTTCCTAGTCGAAATCTGCATCCGGATCACCACTAAGGACGATCCCTGAACTGAACACATAAGATGTCAACTCATATAGTGGATTTAAGTAGATATCTCTTACAACACAGATAGAGTCATCATATATATATGGAAAAAGATAATTCAATTTTATTTACAAAGACAAAAAGACAATGACGATTTTGTCCTTATGTAACCCATAAGTTTGACAGAACCGAAACAAACCACCGGTAATGAACAATCATCACCCAAACAATGGTTCAAATGTTGTTTACATATCCTGAGTCCATGTTCTTAATTACATACGAAGGCCGGACGTACTGCACCTTATACAAAAATCTTCAAAATAACCAAATAAGTCTCCTAAGGGAAGCAGTCCTCTGGCAGAAGATCCGATTCCTCCTCGGGTATGTAATCAGGATCTTCTTCTCAGCTAGAATCGTCAATGCCTATATCCGCTTCTGTACCTGTGACGTAGAGTCGAGGGGTAAGCTAACAATCAAAGCTCAATAGGGGAATATCACTAGCATGCATAACATATTTCAAAGAATAGATCTTATGACTGAATTCAAAGCACATATTAGGAAATTGAATTTGAAATACACATTCACATAGTTTACTTCTTAGTTATCAAGTTCTTCTTTAACTCATTTTCATATGTTTCTCATACTTCAAAAATGACTTAACAATTCAACTTAAATAATCTCCCAAGCGTATATAGCATTGGGAGCCATAGTAATAACAATGGGAATCCCTGAACCACCGTCGCTTAATGAACAATTTACAAGATTGCCAAGCCCCTGAGCTAAGTTAACAGGGTCACTTGAGCCACGATGCCAAGCCCCGTGCTAGTTTAATGAGTCACTTATGCTTCACATTGACCATTGGTCGGTCCACATGTAATGGATATCCCACCGCATCAAATACAAAAAGGGATTCATTTCATAGAAACCGTAAATCATTGTGCAATTCTAACTAATAGTTATTCACCGTGTAGTTGATCAGTGTGATTAATTATAGCTAGGTTTTGAATTTTACATGCTTGCTTATCACATTCACACATGTTTATCACCTTCACACATGCTTATTTATCGTACCTATTTCATTCACGCACATCTCTTATCATGTTCACATTCTTATCACATACTCACACACATGCTTACTTAACATTCACATTATCTACACAATTTATATCAGAAGTCATGTTATTGAATTTCCCCTAGATCTTTCAAAGTTCACGTCGAAACATGCAATGGTAGAGCGAAAATCCTTAGGCAACACTCCACATTAAACTTACAATTTAATGCATTCAAAGGTCATTACCCAATGCCTAAAAGACGACACACACCAATGATTCGGAGAGTTCTCGAAGAAAAATCACAAATTGCCCAAACTTACTCAGTTGCGCACGCAAGTTCCAAGGTCGCGCGAGTGACTCTTATGGCACCTCACAGCTGTGCGAGCTCGCTCAAGCGACAATGGCTTGCTTGTTTTCTTATGCTCACAGTCTGAGACAGCCACGTGAGCGACTTCTAAAGTCCCGCAAGCGACTTCACATGTTCTTACTTAGTCATGCGAGTGACTGTTCAAAGTGCATTTTCACGCCTATTCTGAAGCTTATTTCACGCGAGCAAGTTCATGTCGCGCGAGCGACTTTCAGAATTTTGGAGTTTCTTCTTAAAATCAGATTTTCTTTTCCTTCCCCATTTCACCTAACTTCCATGCATCATAAATACAACACATTTAGAGCATTAACTTCCTTTATTTATGACCATTAATCCCTAACAACCCTACCTAAAACTCAAGATCTTACCTCATTTATATGGCATGGATTTGAGATCAATTGAATGCATCCCTGATGCCATCGGAAAGCTTTTGGAGTCTACGCTCCCGCAATCACTACCGAGATCCTCTCCTCGATTCCCTTTACGGTATTATAAGCTTTAATGAAAAGATTGAGAGGGGGACCAACCATCCCTCAAAGAGGAATGTTCCTCATCACCACATGCCCAAACCCTCTCTCTCTCTAGGTCACTCTCCGGATCTACGAGAATAGCGGGAGTGGTTCCGACGTAAATTTCCCACGATCTTAATCCCAAAGCATGTGTACTCTTCCAAATTCTCTCTCTCTTCCTCCTCTCTTCCTCTCCTCTCTAGCTTTTCAAGGTAAACGTAGAGAAAGGGATTTTACTTCTCTTATAACTTTGTTGGTTTCCTTGTGAAACATAAACACCACACTTGTGTGTTTTGCAAATAACATAGTTCACTTGTTACCCACTCATTCATAACTTAGGTGTTCGACTATTCTCACTCACACTAAGGCCCAATCCGGCATGGCACACTGTGTCGTACTAACACACGTACTGAGTTGGTCGACACGGTTTCCTAAGGTTTGGGGTCGTCACACCAGGAGAGTCAATTTCATCAAAGATAGCACGATACTCTACAAGGCTCACACCTACCCCAGTATGTGCAAATATCTATGAGCTAGTAGAAAAGCTTCGGGAACATAAAACAATCTCGGATCATAAACTATAAACTGTTACAGGTACCAGTTTGAAGGAGAATTAAACTACCTTCAAAATTGGTAACTTTACCATGAACCCTCATCGATAACCCTCTATAAAGGAAAGCTAGGACCGCTTGCAGAAAGAGAATGACATTGAGATTCGCGAACAAAATAAACGCATGGGGGCCGAGTCGAGAGTGCGTCTACCGTTTGAAAAGAGAAGTTTGTTGTCGCTATTCTAGATGCTTGTTGCTATTTTATTAGAAAACAGCGGAGAAGATAAATCAAGAGTGGAGATATAGAGATGGGTTAGCACAGCAAGTCTAAAATACACAGTCCTGCAAAATACAGGGTCCATTGTAGTAAGTTTTGATAAGTAAGAGTTTTTCTCACAGAGAAATTGATCTAAAACCTAAATGGGTGTAATAGTAGGCCTCCAGATCTGGCTATAGATCTGACAATCCTAAAGAAAGGGGGTTGGGTGTCACAACTACACTAAATTACCCCTAACAAAAGAGAAATAAAATATAGTCCTATCCTAAAGAAAGGGTTAAGAAGAAGATGGTGATGGTGTGTGCCAAAATACAATATAAAAATTATGAGAAGTAAGCAGGTTAAGCTAGAATTACAGCAGTGATGCAACTCAGATTTAGTCAGTCTCTGCAGTGGTCCTTCTTTGAGACGCTATCAGTAGCCTCAACAAGGTAGAAATATCCAACTTAACCCATGCCACTTGGGGTGCTCTTAAGGCTATAGGTTGTCCACTTAAATAGCCACAACTTATCCTATAGAGTCTGTCAAATCCCATTGTTCAAGCCAGAAGTAGCTAATGTAATCCAGAGGAGTGGACTGATCATTTCCCCAACCACTGGACCAGATCAGGCCATGAATAATATTGCAGCACTATGTAATGCCAGTGCTACAAGCTCCCCAGATCTATGCATAGAACTGGCTGACATCCATAGGTATTCCAACCCATAAAATCCTAAGTGTTTTGCCAAGGCCAACGACTCACTGTGCCCACAAAAAGGACCATGTAACAAGTTGAATAGGGCTCTAGATTCAGCTAGTCATTGCTACAAAGGCTTGCAATGGCTCAGCCTCAAGCTACAATTACTACAGAGAAATCAGATCTAACCTCTGATATCGGTTAGGTAAAACAAAGGGGAGCCAGTTCCTGTACAAACCTCCTCACAAGGCTCTAGAAGCTCATGTGCAGGGGAAAAGAATCCTTTTCAAACATGTGGCTGGACACAACCTCAGGGCTATACTCTGTCCACTCAAATAGTCATAGGGTATCCCATTGGTCTATCCATGCCACAGAGATCTGAGAAAGAACATGTAAGCTATTACAACCACCATGGTCCACAGGCCTCCGAGCTCCCCAGATCTCTCTACAGATCTGACATTGCTTTCCATGGGTCTTTCAATAAGCTCAAATCCTACATGTATGCTATGGCTAATAGAACTACTGGACAAATAGGAAAATAACAAATTGAGTAAGCATTAAAATAATAATCCATTAATATAAGCAAAACTCGCAACTGTACACAACTGCTCATCCAAAATTCCAATGTATAGAAATCCTATTACAAAACTGAAATAAAATTAAACATGACTGCTTACGAGAGGATTAGCCAGCAAATGTTGGGCTAAGAGAGAAGAAAAATAAGAAAAAGAGATGATCAAATCCTAACCCTAGCCCGTTGGAGCTCTAAGTCGATAGAGGATGAAGGAAAGATGAAAATAAAAACTCCTAAGTATGGCTTATATACTCTGTCCAAAAGGCCTTGGCTCTAAAGAAATTAACCATAATTTTCTCAGCAAACGTCGTACTGTTTCAACCCTTGAATGCCTGGAGATGTGCACCTCAAAATTTGTGCCTCGAGAACTGTGCCCTAGCCTTGGGAAATTCCCAATTGGTCCTTCAATTAAAACTGAGAAGTGGAGAGCCTGAGCTTCGCAAGGCTGGCATCTGCATTAGTTCATTCACGCAGTTGCAGAGCCTTCGATGAGTAGCCTTTGGCTGGTGAGAAGTGCTTACTCGCGTAGTAAATCTTCAATTCATTATGCAGTTCCTTTACGCTGCACTGCTATCGCGGAGATGATCTAAAGCGCTAGGATTCTTCACGCAATTAAAGCTTCAGAAGCTCTCTCTCCCTGAGTACTCGCACAATAATGCTCTTGCGCTCGCGTGGTAACTGGTTAGGCTTCAGAGTGTGAGAGAGCTACCCGAGAGAAATTCTAAGCGTCTCTCTCTTCTTTGGCTATGCGAGACCTCTGCGAGATAACATTTTGTTCTGTATGCATATGGACTCGCTGTGTTCTGCATGCAGCTGCTTTAAGACCTGATCTCCGTGAGAGCTTCGCGAGGACAAATTTTGAGAGTTTTAAACCGCAAGATCTTTGCGATGTCTTTTATGCTTTCCTCTTGACTGCGCAACCTATCTGCGTGAGGACAACTCCCACTGCGTCTTTAGCTTCGCAAGGGGCTCCTCATCTTTGCGAGATGATTCTTTTGACACTTTGATGCATTACACTTGCTGCTGTTGCAGCGTCCTCCATTCTCAGCTAACTTCTTCCATCTGCTAGACTTTTGGTCAATGATGACCAGAAAATGAGTCACCATGGTGAGCACTACCAAGGTGTTCCATTAGGCTTTGGCTCGGCTGTCATCTTTATATGTATTCTCTCTCTTCTTTGGACCAAAAAGCAGGGATTTTGTATTAAGCTGCACAGATTATTCCTAACTGTAAAACATACTTAACAACGGATTATTAGTGAGCTTCAGGGTACATCAAAGGCTAAGTTAAGAGGTGAAAAGTGGTACTTTTTAGTGCTCAACATTTGGTAGCTCCTCAAAATAGGATTTATCAAAAATAGTTTCAGCCTCTAGCTGAATCGCTTACACAAATTCAGATGGGACCTTGAGGTTTTCTATACTCTCTTCCTCCTCAACCTCAGGGACCACAAGTTTTTTCTTTTTCTATTCTTCTTTGATATTTCAGGGCTCTTAGTAGGTGGGTGCTCTTTGACCCTCTTCTTTGGGGTAGATTTTTTCTTTTCTTTTAAGATTGTGGGATCAACACCAGGAGAGGGCACCTTAGAGGTCTCCAATGTGGAGGCCTCTGCAATCCTTGCGGATTTCCTGGTGGGCACAGGGATGCCACTAGGAGAAGGGTTCAGCATAGCCTCTAATGTATCTATGAATTTTGAACCCGTGGCCATGGGTGCTCAACTGATCAAAATTAGGGCTCACGAATCTTAGAAAATGTAGAGCACACTCAATAAGCACAGAAGCACCAAATTTTTGCCTTTCTTCTCTCTAATAATTAAATCAATCATAGCACAGAGAAAGAAATGGAGATCGTACCAGTTGAGAGCTAGGGTTCCACCTAAAAGTGTTCAGAGAGGCTCAAATCCCCCCAAACCTTGTTCAAAGTGACCAGGAGTAGCTCGGAACCAAAATGGTGGGAGGAAAATGCCTGAGGTGGGTTGGCTTAAAAAGTAGAGAAGAAAGAGGAGAAAGGGGGTTTCGATTTTGGTGTGGAGAAACTACGGCAGACAAATGAAATGAAGAAAATGAGGGGTTTTGCAGAGTTTATAGAGCAAATCCCGCGATCCGCACACTTGGAAATAGATGGTCGCGGAGTAGAATTTTCGTGCAGTTGGCTTTTAATTTCGCGAGAAGTTCTGTCGCGCCGAAGCTCAAACTACCTCACATTGACACTCGCGGAGCTGAATCAGTGGCTTTTATTGCGCAAGGCTTTGTGTTGCTTCAGAAATTTACCTTGTGCAGAGCTCGCACAGAACAACACTAAAGTTATACTTCACACACAGATTTGGCTCGCGGAGCAGAAAGGCAGCTCCGCGAGGCATTTTTACAGCCATTGCTTAGGCTTTTAACGTGAGGAAGCCAAGTGATGGCTTGCACAGCAAATTTAATCCTTCTAGCTCGGCGGGATAGCATTTCTTCTCAACCTTTACTCTGGTAGCTCAGTGCAACACATTGGTTAGTGCATTCATGTTGTTGTGCACCCAACCACTGTGCATGAGCTCCAACCCTCAGACAGGTACTTCATTTCAATCATGAAAAATATATAGTTTTCAATCATCAGTTCATCAATGCTGTAGAATCCAAAAAAAATAGTTTTTCAGCTCAACTTTATGCAAATTATGTTAAGGGCACCTCAACCATTCATCATCAACCACACAGCAAATTTAGATGACACACATGCACACGTATTCAATCACAAAATGCAAACAGAGACAAAACAACATAAGCAATTCAACATCTCACTGAAAACACAACTGACAGAATTCTAAAGAACACAAATCAAAACAGAATTTTCATACATATGGTACACTTATTGCCAATATTTGGATCACTGGGTACTCGCATCCTCCTGAGTAAAGGATGCATCACCAATCATATACTGACCTTTCGGATTTGTCAAGGGCTGACTAGGCAATTTTCCTTCCTCCCTCTTATTCAGAGCATTATAAATCTGGCCCAACTGGTCCTCAATATTCTTGATGCTATGTTCATGAGAATTAACAGTCTGCACCAAGTTTCTCAAATTTTGCATTAAAACCAGCATCTACTCTTCAAATGAAGAGGATCTGGGCTGTTGAGTGGGCAGGGCCAATTGGCTAGACTGTGGGGCAGGTAACAGGAAATTTTACCTCGGTGGGTAACCTTGATTGAACTAGTGCTAGGGTCTGTAAGGGGCTACCATCAGCTGCTGCTGGGATTGAGAAAATGAATCTTGTCTCCACCTCAGATTTGGGTGGTTCCTCCAAGAATACCCAGCAGGCTGCTGCCCAAAGGTTTGTGCAGTATTGGCATGCTCCATAATAAAATCAAGAAATTGGTTGGCAGATGGACAATTATGAATAGAATGTGTGGGAGATTGGCATATCAGACATGTCTCCTCCACCTGTGCAACCATCTAGGGCTGCATCACATTTATTAATTTATAAAATTTTGCGGACAAATTGTCCACCTTCCTCTCTAAATAACCTTGCACCTTCACTTCATATATTCCACCTCTAGGGGTGGCCTCTTTCACCATCTTAGTTGGAATCTGACTGTCATTGTGTGACAAAGATTCCTACTACATGAAATTTTTCCCTATTATGTCAAAGAGCTCCCAAGCTTTCTCAGTTGTCTTGTGGAGGTAGCTACCACCACAAGAAGCATCCACCATATCCCTGCTCTTAGGATTAATTCCTTGATAAAATACTTGGACAAGCTGCCACAATGGAATTTGGTGGCGGGGGCATTATTTTAATATCTCCTAGAATCTTTTCCAAGCTTCATAAAAATCCTCAGTTGAGGACTAAGTAAATGACAAAATATTAGTCCTCATCTGGCTGGTTTTGTTCATGGGGAAAAAATTTGCCAAGAATTTGGGTTGAAGGTCACTCCATGATTGTATGTTGTTGGCTGGGAGCTTTGATAGCCATGTGTTAGCTTTATCCTTTGGTGAAAAAGGAAAAAGCATCAATTTAGTGGCCTCAGGTCTCAGGCCAGCAATATTGAAAGTAGTGTAAAGTGTTAAAAATTGGTCAATGTGTTTGTAGGGAGCTTCTTTACTAAGCCCAAGAAACGAAGGCAGCATATTGATGGTGGAGGATTTAATCATAATTTCCTCAACAGAGGAAAATTGAATGCGAAGGAGAGGTGTACTCTGTGTGCATTGGACTCCTTTAATGTCCTCCGCCTCTCAGCCATAATAGTTGGGTCAGTCTCAACAGCAGGGCCCTGTGTGGTGTGCCTAGGTCTAAGGAGCCTTTCAACCTCTAGACCATGCATATACTCACACCCACAATAAGTACAAAAAATGCTCACAAGCACACACAAAGAATCTCAAGCAAAAATTAACAAGTACACAGCTTTACACTAAACAAATAACAGGGAATTAAACATAAATGGACTGAGATTTAGGGGGAAGGAAGTGGAAATAGAGCTAGCTACACTCCAGCTACAACTTTAGCTTTTCCCTTCTTCTGTTATCCATTCCTGCAAAATTCCATAAAGAATTAATAGTACTTTTATTCTAGGTTAGGCACAGCTACAAAGAATTTGTTAGTCTAAATTATAGTACAACTCAGGTCTATTAAAAAGATCAATATCCCCGGCAGCGGTGCCAAAAAATTGTAGTCGCTATTCAAGATGTTTGCTGTTATTTTATTAGAAAACAGTAGAGAAGATAAATCAAGAGTGGAGATATGGAGATGGGTTAGCACAACAAGTCTAAACACTCCTGCATGATACAGGGTCCATTGTAGCAAGTTTTGATAAGTAAGAGTTTGTCCCATAGAGAAATTGATCTAAAACCCAAAATGGGTCATAATAGTAAGCCTCCAGATCTGGCTACAGATCTGACAATCCTAAAGAAGGGAGTTGGGTGTCACGACTACACTAAATTATCGCTAACAAAAGAGAAATAAAATGTAACCCTATCCTAAAGAAAGGGTTAAGAAGAAGATGGTGATGGTGTGTGCCAAAATACAATATAAAAATTATGAGAAGGAAGCAGGTTAAGCTAAAATTGCAACAGTGATGCAACTCAGATTTAGTCTGTCTCTGCAGTTGTCCTTGCTGAGACGTTATCAATAGCCTCAACAAGGTAAAAATATCTAACTTAACCCATGCCATTTCGGGTGCTCTTAAGGCTATAGGTTGTCCACTCAAATGGCCACAGCCTATCCTATAGAGTCTGTCAAATCCCATTGATCAAGCCAGAAGTAGCTAATCTAATTCAGAGGAGTGGACTGATCATTTCCCCAACCACTAGACCAGATTAGGCCATGAATATTATTACAGCACTATGTAATGCCAGTGCTACAAGCTCCCCAGATTTGTGCACAGATCTGGCTGACATTCATTGGTATTCCAACCCATAAAATCCTAAGTGCTTTGCCAAGGCCAATGGCTTACTGTGCCCACAAAAAGGACCATGTAACAAGTTGAATAGGGCTCTAGATTCAGCTAGTCATTGCTACAAAGGCTTGCAATGGCTCAGCCTCAAGCTACAATTACTACAGAGAAATCAGATCTAACCTCTGATATCGGTTAGGTAAAACAAAGGGGAGCCAGTTCCTGTACAAACCTCCTCACAAGGCTCTAGAAGCTCATGTGCAGGGGAAAAAAAATCCTTCTCAAACATATGGCTGGACACAACCTTAGGGCTATACTTTGTCCACTCAAATGGTCACAGGGTATCCCATTGGTCTGTCCATACCATAAAAATCTGAGAAAGAATGTATAAATTGTTGCAACCACCATGGTCCACAGGCCTCCGAGCTCCCTACATCTCACTACAGATCTAGCATTGCTTTCCATGGGTCTTTCAATAAGTTCAAATCCTACATGTATGCTAGAGCCCGAATAAAACTATGGACAAATAGGAAAATAACAGATTGAGTAAGCATTAAAACAACAATCCATTAATAAAAGCAAAACTTACAATGAACTGCCTCCAGGCTACAACCTGTACACAACTGCTCATCCAAAATTCCAATGTATAGAAATCCTATTACAAAACTGAAATAAAACTAAACATGACTGCTTACGAGAGGATTAGCTAGCAAATGTTGGGCTAAGAGAGAAAAAAAATAAGAAAAAGAGATGATCAAATCCTAACCCTAGCCCGCTGGAGCTCTTAGTCGATAGAGGATGAAGGAAAGATGAAAATAAAAACTCCTAAGTATGGCTTATATACTCTGTCCAAAAGGCCTTGGCTCTAAAGAAATTAACCATAATTTTCTCAGCAAATGTCGCACTATTTCAACCCTTGAATGCTTGGAGATGTGTGCCTCGAAATTTGTGCCTCGAGAAGTGTGCCCTAGCCTTCAGAAATTCCCAATTGGTCCTTCAGTTAAAACTGAGAAGTGGAGAGCCCAAGCTTCGCGAGGCTGGCATCTGCATTAGTTAATTCACACAGTTGTAGAGCCTTCGTGGAGTAGCCTTTGGCTAGTGAGAAGTGCTTACTCGTGCAGTAAATCTTCAGTTCATCGTGCAGTTCCTTTGCACTGCACTGCTGTCGTGGAGATGATCTGAAGCGTCGGGATTCTTCACCTAGTTAAAGCTTCAGAAGCTCTCTCTCGCTGAGTACTCGCGTAGTAATGCTCCTGCGCTTACGTGGTAACTAGTTAGGCTTCAGAGTGCGTGAGAGCTGTGTGAGAGAAATTCTAGGTGTCTCTCTCTTCTTTGGCTATGCGAGACCTCACGATATAACATTTTGTTCTGTATGCATATGGGCTCACTGTGTTCTGCGCGCATCTGCTTTAAGACCTGGTCTCCGCGAGAGCTTCGCGAGGACAAATTCTGAGGGTTTTAAACAACGAGATCTTTGTAATGTCTTTTCTGCTTGCCTCTTGACTGCACGGCCTATCTGCGCGAGGACAACTTCCACTTCATCTTTAGCTTCGCGAGGGGGCTCCTCAACTCTGTGAGATGATTCTTTTAACCCTCTGATGCATTGCACTTGCTGCTGTTGCAGCTTCCTCCATTCCCAGTTAACTTCTTCCATCTGCTAGACTTTTGGTCAATGATGACTAGCAAATGAGTCACCATGGTGAGCACTACCAAGGTGTTCTATTAGGCTTTGGCTCAGCTGTCATCTTTGCATGTATTCTCTCTTCTTTGGACCAAAAAGTAAGGATTTTGTATTAAGCTGCATAATTTATTGCTAACTACAAAACACACTTAACAATGGATTATTAGTGAGCTTCAGGGGTCCATCAAAGGCTAGGTTAAGAGGTGAAAAGTGATAATTTTCAGTGCTCAACAAAGTTCACCACATAAGCATGTAATAAAACTATGTAGAAATCGACGAAACTTGAAACTTCCAGGATCAGTGTATGCATATTCCTTTACAAAATGGAAGAGACCCTTCAGATCAACCTCTTTACCCACACCAACGTCATGAGAGTATGTAGTATCACCAATAAACCAAGTAAAAATCTCAGTACAAGTCATCGGACAATCAATAACCAACATTCGAAACGGGCTAGAAGTTTCCTTTATTTAAGAACAAATACCCAATGTGACAGCCCGAATTTTCCCGACACAATTTTCTGACATTTTTTTTTTCCAACTTTAAACCAAAACCAAATGGGAAAATCCGGACTGCCAGATCGTAGAACACAATTTGATACAGAACCCTTGATACAACCACATATAAGTGCAAAAATCAAAGAAGATATATATGGCAGAACTAAAATCAAATCTCTATTTCTATATAGAGAACACGTAATTCAAAAGAATAACAAGACCATTGGTGATGGCCGACCATCACCTAAATAGTGGCGTACAAATGTTTAATAGCACGAACATACCAAGCCCAAACTTGTCAAAACCCACACGTACCAAATCTACGATCCCTGAACTAGGAGTACCAATCGTCACGCAGAAGATCTCCTTCTTCCGGTACGTAAAAATTGGACTTTTCTCAAGTCCGGAGTCCTGATAAGTGTGATACCTGTGACATAGAGTCGGGGTGAGCTAACAGTCTAAGCTCAGTAAGGAAAACTCAATACAACAATCATATCTTATCAAATTAAAGCATATATTCGATGACTGAATTTAAAAGCAGTTTTCATATCAAATGCAGAATGGAAAACAATATTGACTTCAAAATTATAACTGAAACGTGTCAAATCATAAAAATGGGCATAGCATGTCAGTAAACAAAATTGTGTCATGTCAGAGAACAAAGACGTATCGTATCAGAATGTGGAATAGAACGGGAACAAAACAGAAATAGAGCACAAAAATAAAGCGGAAATAGATTCAAGTCAAAAAATGGAACATTGTGCGGAAATAGAATCATCTCATAAACAGAACGCATCAGATCACAGAAACTAAAATAGAAGCATATCAGAAATAGAAGCGTATCAAAATCCAAGCATCGGTTCAAAACATCAGATCGAAGCATCATATCAAAATAGCAAGGTGGAACATAGCATTAAACGGAACAAAGCCAATAATGAAAGTAGAACGGACTCATGTCAAAAAGCATGAACAGAATCATATCAGAAAGCTGAAGACAAATCATATCAGAACATTCCATGTAGCAAAAACAGAGTCATAACAAATTTGCAAACAATGTCGAATTTGCAACCCAAGGGGTCCAAAGTGTACAAATAACCCATCGTAGCGGTCCATGGGATTCAAATAACCCGCCTTAGCGGTCCAAGGGATACAAATAACCCGCCATAACAGTCCAAGGGGTACAAATAACCCGCCATAGCGGTCCAAAGTATGTATGTATATGTATATGGATAACCCGCCATACCGGTCCAAAGTATGTATGAATATGTGTATGGATAACCCATCATACTGGTCCAAGGGATGCATAGATAACCCACCATAACGATTCAAGGGTGTGCATATAACCCGCCGTAGCGGTCCAAGGGTGTCAAAGTTCACATTCATATATTGTATTCGGAGTTCAAATTCACAAATTCTGGAAGATATCATATCAAAATAGTCATAAGCCGGAACAGAACGAATCAGATCAAAGCAAAACTAAACAAAACCAGTCGGATCAAAACAGAACTAATCAGAGTGAGTCGGATCAAAACAGAACTAATCAGAATAAGTCGGATAAAAAAAAAACTAATCAGAATGAGTCGGGTCAAAATAGAACTAATCAGAATGAGTCGGATCAAAATAGAACTAAACCGAACGAGTCATATCAAAATAGAACTAATCAGAGTGAGTCGGATCAAAACAGAACTAATCAAAATGAATCAGATCAAAATAGAACTAATCAGAATGAGTCGGATCAAAACAGAACTAATCAGAACGAGTCAGATCAAAACAGAACTAAACATAACAAGTCGGGTCAAAATAGAACTAAACAGAATAAATCATGTCATAAGTAGGAATAGAACAATCAGATCATATATAGAAACAAAACTAATTGGATCATGTGGAAACATAAATAATCAGATCATAATGGAAACAAAGCGTTAAGTCAAACATCAGATCAAAACATCAGATCATAGCATATGATTTAAAGTTAAAAATATCACCATGCATTGAAATTTTCCTAACTTTGTTCACGAGACACGCAAAATGATGCAACTTTCTCGTACAAGCATCCTCAATTCTCAACCTACATCACAATCATGATGATGCATTAAGAATTGATCTTAATTACTAACAACTCCAACATATTTAAGTGTTTTCTCAAAACTGAGGCAGAAATGAACAAGTTCGTGCAAACTTAGAACTTGACCCAAATTCCCTCTCAATTTTGACCATCAAAACATTTTACTCATAAGTTGGTTAATTTATAAAATATATAGGTCTCATTGTCATCTTTCCAACGCCATAAGAATCGCATCAATCAGAGTTCAGAATAGAAAGTTATGGCCAAAATACTGAGGCAGTGTCGGTAAGCTCAGTCAAAATCGAACACTAGGAACTTGACCCAACTTCCCGCATATTTTTTACCTTTAAAAATTTGAATTCACGTCAATCGGAGTTTGGAATAAGAAGTTATGGTGGAAAGTCGATATAGCCTCTTTCCAACGCCTCAAGAATCGCGTCAATCAGAGTTTGGAGTAAGAAGTTATGGCTAAAATATTGAAGCTATATCGGCACTCTCAGTCAAAATCAACCGACCAATTTCCAAAATATATCAATTGATTTCCAAAATCAATCGATCGATTTCTCCAAAAAAATTTCACTTTTCTATTCTAAAAAATCCGATCAATCAATTTCTAAATTGATCAATCAGTTTCGACAGTTTCAAAAACCCTTCGGGCTTCTTTTTCCTCCATCCGAATCGATCAAAACTCATTCCATTCACTCTAAATCACACATAAACAAATACTAAACTAATTCCAACCAAACTAAATCAAATCTCACCTTTCAATCACGCGCGTGCACACTCCACGGCGACCGAAACTGATGGATTTGACACGTAACCCTCTTTTCTTCTCGATGGTTAAACTCTCTTTTCCTTCCGATCGCATCGGCGTGGATCGAATCCTCCCGATGTTCACCACAGATCAAAGGTCCCCTTAAGTGGGAGAGATCAACAGATATTTTGGGCTTCAAAATTCAAAGAAAGGAGGTCTTCCTCCAATCTCTTCTCTTTGATCTTACGAAGACGAAATCGAGTTTCTCATGGTCGGAATGAGCGAAGATCTCCTCGAAGAAAAAGAAAGATTTGGGAGGAGATCAAATGGTGGATTGGGTCTCAAAATGCACATAATGGAGCTTCTTCTCTCCTCTTTCTCCAAGCTCTTTCTCTTCTCTCTTTCACTTGCAACAAATGGAAAAACTCACGGGTGGGGTTTTGCTTATAAGATGGGGGTGGCTTCGGTGTGAAGCTCGCACACCCAAAACGGAGTATTGGTTTGGTTCGGCGTTAAGCACATACACCTAAACAAGGTGTTAATTATTATACAACTAAACTTTTGGTTTGGTGTGGGGCCTGCACACCCAAACCACTTATCCACTGAATTCGGTGTTAAGCCAATACACGACCACGGTGTATGAGCTTTGGTCCAATTGTCTTATATGATGCTCAAACAGACCCAAAACGATTCTATTTGAAAATTCTGAAACGGTGAAGCGTTTCTTCATAGACACGCACCAGATCAGGACCTATGGGTCCGAAAATTTGGGGCTCGAGTTGACATTTGGGTTGAGGGCCAAATAGTTGGCCTAATTAGTCGACCCAACTGGTTGGCCCAATAGTCGGCCCAATTGGACGGCTCAAATATTCAGCCCAACTAGTTGGCCCACATAGTCGGCCCAACTGGTTGGCTCAAATAGTCGGCGTATTCGGTTAGAGGCCCAAGTTCAAAAATTGGGCCCGGGTTTGTGTGCAACATGCATAAACAAGCATACACACTACACAAGGTACGGGTTGGGCTCTAATGTACTTGGCGCGTACCCCTAATTATAACAAGTGGGGTTTGAGGCCACATTACCCAGGTTAAATGATTTAACTCGGGTCAAATCAATCAAAAGGTCGCATTCTCGTCAAAAGTCAACGATTCAACATTAACGAAAATTTTGGATTATTACACTCAAAATAGCTTCAACCTCAGGAATCAAAGGAGTCAACTCTCCACATCTGAAGAAAAAAGTGTTGGTTTCAGGGCACCACCACTCACAGGCTACCTCAATGAGATCCCAATCGATCCACACATCAAGAAGATAGAGCAATTGCTTTAACTTCATACCTTTCAACCTCTCATAATGAATAGGGCGCAATAGAAGAGTAAATTCGCGTAAATATTTTGGCGCTGCAAGTTCCTACAAAGCCAAACTAAAACTTCATACTGGAGCAAGTCATTGAAAATATGATGAGACAAATCTAAGGTAAAAGGGAATCTGCGACGATCAAGAAAAAACCTATTAGGAATGGCCATGCCAAAAAAAAAAACAATAATAATAATCATAATAATAAATATAATAATATAATAATAAATAAATAAAAATAATAATAAATAATAAAAACAATAATAATAATAAGAAATCAGATCAAATGGATGGAAAGAATAAATAAGGATTCAAGTAGAATAAGAGTAGCTCGGAAATAAATAATAAGGTAAATAGAAAAATAATAGAGACCTTGAAAAAATTAGACAGAGTAAACAGAGGAGAGAAGAAGAGCCTAGAAAGAGAAATTTTACCCAAAATATGACGGAGTTTGTCAATAAATAGTATATATAGAAGAAAACACTCCAAATCCTAGTAAAACTCTCATTATAACTCAAAATTCGAATTTGACTGAATTATACACCATTCTGATAGTGTATAATTCATTTACACAGCAATTTAGGTGTATAATTCATAATTCCTGCATCAACTATAACTCTAATTATACACTACAAAGTTAGAATATAATTCGAATTCGAAAGATAATAAAAAATAAAATAAAATAAAAATTAAGTAAAACAAAATATAAAAAAAAAACAATAATAAAGTAAAAAATCAAAAATTAAAATAAAGATAAAGATTAAAATAATAAAAAAGATAAAATAAAATAAAATGAAAATTAAGATAAAATAAAATAATAAAAATAAAAATAAAATAAAATGAAATGAAAATTAAGATAAAACTAAAATAATACTAATTAAAGAAAAATAAAATAAAATGAAAATTAAGATAAAAAATAAATAAAATAAAAATAAAATAAAATAAATTGAAAATTAAGATAAAAATTAAAATTAAAATTAAGATAAAGATAAAAATAAAACAATAATAAAATAAAATAAAAAAAGACAAAAATTAAAGTCAGATAAAAAAATGAAATAAATATAAAAATAAAATAAAATAAAACAAGATGCAACCACATTGATGCGATATAGGTAAGTATCATTTTCTTCACTCGATATTTCTAAATATATATAATTAAACTAACAATAAGTGCTAAAACCTTTTCAAAACCCGATTTTCTGATATTCAAGAATATTGTACATCCTTCCATAAGTGACAATTATCAGTATACGTGAAAAGGCCAGAAGGAGTATTTTGGTATATTGAGCATCGTTTAGTAATATAAACAAAGGTCGGGTCCTCAAATCTCGTTCCAATGAATCTACTCGACAGTGCCTCGAGAGCCACATGTTCTGAAGTTTTTCGCCGAATTGATTTAAGTTAGACCCAAAAAATTTTAAAACTTTGCATGCATATCTCTTATCTATCTCTTCTACCTCTTCATCTACTTCCTATCCCCCATGGAAGTGAACATCGAATATACCCTGCTTGTTGAAATCAAAAATGTCCTCCGAAAGTGTGACAACTCGGATTTCCTAACCACGAAACTCGGACCGTATGATTGACGCTAAGGCCGATCCCCAAACGGAACACTTGGCACATCCTCACACAAAGCGGAAATCAAAGCTGATATCTCTAACTAAGCAGATAGAGTCATCATATATGACAAAATAAATCTCCATTTCTACAATCAAAACATATCAAAATGACGGTTCTAATTCCATGCAAGATGCATGGACAGAAGAATCGAAACAAACCATCAGTGATGGCCATCCATCACCTAAACAATGGTTCACAAAACAATGTATATCAAATGTTACATGAGTTCTGAATCTCAACAAAAACTGGCCAAACGTACCAAGCCTAATCCACACAAACCACAAAACGAAGCTGGCGATCTCTCAACTCTCAGAAAAATTCCTCAAGAGGTGGCTCAGTCTCCTCCTCTGGCACGTACTCAGAGCCCTCTAAATCCAGGTCCTCTATGTCAGCATCTACACCTGTATCTGTGACGTATAGTCGAGGGATGAGCTACCATCTTAAGCTCAATAGGGAAAAATCAGTAGCATGCATATCATCACATCACACATATATCTCATAACATAAATTGATCATGCCTTTCATATAAAGATTCACAATTTCAAAGGCATTTGAATTGAATTTAAGACTAGATGCAGATTTCAAAGGTGTTTCACATGATTTCTAAATCTTTTCTGATAACAAAACAAAACTTAAACTGATCACTTAAATACAATCTCGAGCATATATAACATTGAGAGGCATACATATACCAATGAAAATCTCAACCATCATAGTTCAATGAACCATTCACATGATGCCCAAGCCCCATCGTATGAGGGATGCTTGTGGCGAACGAAGTTTCTCACAAATTGGTAAGAGATGATGGATATCCCGCTGTCTCGGAGCTCAAGGAATTTGTTTCACATGAGCCTTAAATCAAAGTGTGAATTCTAACTTACAATTTATCATCATGAAATGTGGTATTTTATAACTAAGTTTGGAGTTTGGAAATCTCAAGGTTCACACACACACATAAGTACACATCTCACATAGTTTTTACACAGACACACATATCTCATGATTGAATCCATGTACAAATCTCATGCGCATTAAAATGACAAAATTCATGACTTACACACACACTTATTCATCATATCACAATATCTATGCTAGTTGTATCAAATGCACATGTTACGGGGTTTTCCCTACCTAAATGTTAAGTTAAACGAAGATTTCCTTTTCCAAGGCAACCTTCACCTCACGTATCCTTGATCACAACCTAGAACACACCAAAGTTCTAAAGTCTTCCCAAATCCCCTTACTAAAAATAGGAAAATTTCATAATCTGTCCAAATCAATCCGTCGAATCCCAAACCAATCGAGTTTCAAAATCGATTGATCAAAATCCATTTCGATCGGTCAGTTTCTCCAGAAAATTCACATATCTCTGTTGTCACAATCCAATCGATCGGTTCCTAAATCGATCGATCGAATTCCATTTTGATCGATCGATTTCTCCAGAAAACTCATCTTTCTTTGTTTCACAAACCAATCGGTCAGTGCACAAAGAAAGATGAGTTTTCTCCAGAAAAATCATCTTTCTTTGTTTCACAAATCAATCAATCAGTGCACAAACCGATCAATTTCACAAATCAATCGATCAAATTTCATTTCGTTTGATCGGTTTTTCCAGATACCCTTCACATTTTTCTCCTGTCAAAATCGATACTTACTTTGATCGGTCGGGTTTGATAGATTCTAAGAAACGCGGGCTTCTTCACTCTTGACTTATTTTTCCATTCCACTTCTCATTTATTGCTAATATTTCAAGCATTAATTTCCCAACTATAACTCACAATTGGAGCATTAATTGCTCAATCATAATCATAAATAGCATGATTTAAACACAAGATCTCACTTTAAAATCATACGGAATCATCGCACATTGACTATCAACTCCTCAATCTCTTTGTTCCCTTTCGACCAGAAAACAAGAAGGTTTGAAGACCCGACCTCACGATCGTATTGCAACACACCCCCATAACAAATCCCTCCTTCCTCTTCTTTCTCTTCTCAACACAAAACCCTAAACAAGCAAGAGTGTAAATATCTCATCCACTTGGCTTTTATACAAAAAATTTACTTTTTGAGTAATTAAGCCCATACACCGCACGTCAGTGTATAGTTTCTCATCTAATGGTTAAAAACATATTATAGACACCCCCATTTTGCCCTCTCGGAGTTTACAAACCAGTTCGGTCAACCTTTAACCATGCTCATGATCTCCGAAAAATGACTGACCTTCTCCAAAGACCTTAAGACCCTAAATACGGGGACCATATACTGAAATAATAGTATATGGTCGATCCTAGGTTGAAACAATAGCCCTGTGGATCATACCTGAATCGGCCCCAGGAAGATCCCGAATTGCGTGCCCTCACAAAGGCACGCAATTCGATTGCACGCCTAGCTACAAGCATGCAATTGGTCCCACTTGGACCAGTCCTCACCCCTCCCCGAAAGCATTGCTTCCAAAAAACCAATAGAAAAAGACTAATTTCGGGTGGCTGTTCTACTGTCAAAAATATTTGGCCCCACAGTTTATACCTGGCGCATGTAAAATACGTGCCAAGCTTAGTTTTTCTCAGGTTTACTTTGGCACATGTAATACATGCGCCAAGCTTAATCTGACCTAATCTAGTCTGGTGCGTGTAATACATGCACCAAGCTTAATCTGACCTAATCTGGCCTGGCACATGTAATACACACGCCAAGTCTAGACAGAGTTGTGTAGCCCGAATCTGAGGCCTATCTCACCATCCCGAGTTCCCCGCTTAGTGGTTTAGCACCTCCGATAGGTCCCGCACTCTCCGACTCCCAATACGCTTCCGCCGATCAAAAGAGGGTAACCTCTTATTGACTCTTTCCGGGGGCTCGAGTTGTTTGCATTTATTCTCGTGCCTTCAATAGATCAAAGGGTCCCCCTTTGATTCTTCCGAAGTTCATCGGGATCCCGTCGCGGGATTTATTTAGCATACAAATACCACTCGAAACGGGAATTCCAAGGCCTCGAAACTCATCCTATAAAGGTTCATTTGTTTTATCCAAACAACCAAAAAAATCATAAATCAATCAAAAATCATAAATCAATCAATCAAAAAAATCATACATCTAACTTGTGGTGCCGGCACAACTGCATCACCTTTACCCTCCATCATCCCGTAAGGGAAGGAGGAAATTTTTCGGGCCTCACCCAAGGCATCCATACCCAATTCCCCCACCATTCTTTCCCCATCCACCTCCACCCATGCCCATTTTTCCATCCCAAATCTACCTCATTCTCCCTCCACATACACCAAAGCCATGCTAAATTCTCCCATATCCACTCCACACTTTCCCTCCAATCCAAATCCACCACATATATCCCTATCTGCCCAGGTCATGGCCAATTTTCCTCACCCACCTGCAATACCCAATTTTCCCTCATTTACCCAATCCATGTCCAACTTTCCCCGATCAACATCCATCCAACAAACACCCCCTTTTCCTCCCACATCCACTCCACATAAGGCCAATTTTCCCTCCACATTAACCCAACATACCCCACAATTTTCCACCTCTCCCATTTTTCCCACATTCACCCAAACCACGCCTAATTTCCCTTTCACACCCTCTCCAAATACACCCCATTTTTCCATACACCTACCCAAAATACACCCATTATTTCCACATCCACCCATACCATACCTAATTTTTCAAATCCACCACAGACCCCCCCCCCCCCCCCCCCATCTACCCAGGACATGCCCAATTGTCCATCCACCCAAGCCATGACTAATTTTCCCTCATCTACCCGGGTCATGCCCAATTTTTCTCATACCCTCTCCTCATCAGATGGACCATCTACATCCACCCCTGAGCCAAATCCCATGGCCATGATGGATGATATGGTTAGGGCCTACACAATTTGGAAGGCCTCTCAAAGCCTCACCCATCCATCCCACACATCTCTAAACCCATCCCATACCCTCCAAAGTCTTCATGCCTCTTTTCCCCAAAACACCAATCAATCCCCTATCATTCATACCACTCAAGACCCCCACCAACCATGGGGTCATGTGAGTAGGCACCAAGGCCCAATGGCCCATACCCACCAAGGCCCAATGGCCCATACCCACCAAGGCCCAATGGCCCATACCCATCAAGGCCCCATGGCCCAAACCTACCAAAGCCCAATGGCCTAAACCCACCAAGGCCCAATGCCCAAACCTACCAAAGCCCAATGGCCCATACCCATCAAGGCCCCATAGCCCAAACCTACCAAAGCCCAATGACCCAAACCCACCAAGGCCCAATAGCCCATACCCACCAAGGCCCAATGGCCCATACCCATCAAGGCCTAATGGCCCAGACCCACCAAGGCCCAATGGCCCATACCCATGGCCCAAACCTACCAAAGCCCAATGGCCCATACCCATCAAGGCCCAATGGCCCATATCCATCAAGGCCCAATGGCCCAAACCCTTCAAGGCCCAAGCCCATCAAGGCCCAATACCCTACACCCAAGCTCATCAAGGCCTAAACCCGAGGGTGACATTTTCAAATCGTCCATCATTTCCCCAATTCCCCACCTTCACTTACACCAAAAAAATCCTCATTCCTCCTCAAATTACAAAACCATTATTTCCAACTCCCCAACCCGGCATGAGCCATACCCATCCACGTCCGTCATACCCATCCCAACACGGGAATGCATCTCCAACCATCTGAAATCCCCAATTTTCACATCCTATTACCCATTCACTCATTTCCCAAAAATCTCAAAATGCACCCACTCAATCCACCCAAAACCCGCCATTCATCCACCCCCTTACCCAACAAGGCACTCATCAAAGCTTTCCCTGTCTGCAATGGCCCCATAAGATCCCCATGCAGCCCACTCAGAATCAACAAGATGACCTCATCCTGCCCCCATTCATTGATATGGATAACCAATATAAGGAGGAGGAAGCCAAAAATAGTGGGGTCTACACCGGGGCATTTGCCAATTTCAATCCCCAACCGATTGCCAATTTCAAGTAGTATGAGGAGGATGAGGTCCAAAATAGCAAAGCCTACATGGGGGCGGTCGTTAGTTTCAATCCCTCACCCCCAAAAGGTCAAGCTATCAGACTGTCGAACGATGGAGACATCGTTGATGGTAAGTGGTTCTTTGATGACCAAGAGGATGAGGACGAGACATTTGAAAGTGAGGATTATAAGCTAACATATTCGAGTCCTCGCTTCTCAAAATCGGTGCAATATGAAGGTCCAACCCTGTATCTTTCAAATGTCTCTCATCTATGCCAACTAGTGTGCGACCCAAGAAAACTTGGAGACGCCAATTCAAAGACCCATTGCCTTCATCTAATCCAAAGCCCCATGAAAGTGGCAAATTCTCCAATGAGCCGCAATCGTCGGATGAGCCCAGGGAGGCATTGGATCGAGATGAGGATGAAGGACCAAGGAAAAGTCATCTCCAAGGAGAGGCGTACCTCTATCCTCATCGAAAAATGAAGAAGCAAGTCAATGAACACCTCATGACTTCTTTAGAATGGTTACTCAAAAGCCGAGAGGCACTAGAGTCAAAAGAGTTGCAGATCGAGGTGGCCGTTGAAAGTCTGCCAATAATGCCTTTGGAAATACCCATGATGCTGGTCAAAGAAATTCTCCTAATTAGATACTCAACTCTCATGGCGAAAAGGCAAAAGAATACCATTGCCCCCAATGGCCAAATGGTTTCACATAAAGGCCCGAACAGTTTTGAACCCCTCCAAACCAGAAAAAGGGTAGTAAAGGATTAGGATTAACTTTCAGCATGTCTTTTATCGGTCTCAACTTATATATGAAACCATGCACCGGGGCACCAAGAAGCCCAATGAGACTGATAGTGGGTGATATCAATATCAAGCTTCATGTAGAGCCCATGGCAATCATGGTCGTTAAGCTCACTCCATATTCAGACCATCCATGGGCCCGCAATGCCAGAACATCGCTTCGACATACCATGCCAAGAGTCTTTCTATCACTCTTAATGTCGAGGCTTCAATGGGATTGGGAAAGGATACCTTGTTGTTGATGATTTCTCCCCTCAATAAAAAGGAGCAAGTGATGACCCAAAGGTTGTGGTGGTATGATATGGCAATGATAAATGATGAAAAGGCATGTGTCCCTTGCACCAATCTGGACTCAATTTGGGTTTACCACGTGGTGGGCCTCAACTATGAATACAAAAGTACTGGAAAACAAAGAGAGCAATGCCGAATTGACCATTGGATCTCCAAAGTTGGAAATCATTGTACCTTCATCTATTTTGCAAAGGAGGCAATTGTGCTCTAAAGAAATTGTCGGGACCCCACCATTGGTTCGGATGAAGAACTTGCCACCAAATGTCTTAATTTTGTTATCCATAATCCTTGGGGATCATTCTTTCACCTATCCAGTTCCCAACATCCGAAGTCATTCATTCCCCATAAGCTAAAATCTACCATTCCCGCTAATCCAAAATCAGTCAACTCAATAAACCCAAGGTTACTCATCCCCCCAAGGATGAAATCATTTGCACTCAGCAGCCTAAAATCGTTCACATCCATCCTCTCAAAGCCATGCAAATCATCCTCATTAACCATTATGAACCTGGGACCAGTGATGCCATTCCCATCATCATCAATGGTTATTTTGAAGTCAAGGTCATTTAACCTTTCTTTCAATAACTCATGGACCGAGCTCTCTATGTCGTACCACCCTTTTCTGGGTAAACAAATAGGTCGTATTAAGAATCTTATGCGAGGGTTCAATGCTCGCAAACATCACTCAGTTTGTCATTCCTTGCCTGTCCAAATAAATGGCCATGCCTTTGCGACGCTAAATCTCCCACAGGTAGGTAGCAAAGGTATTGTTCCATTAGGGGAATTTGTCCCACCCGTCATTCAGGAGGCACTTTGCTCGGATCAAAATGCGTCAGGTCATGTGATATTTTGAAGAGTCCTTGGCAGGCAATACCATGTGTATATAGAGGCCCTCTTTGCCAAGGGCCCATCTCTGAAGAAAAGGAAAAAATTCAAACAAAATAAAAGAAATTTCAAAATCCAAAAATATTATCTTTTAAAATTCCTAATAAAATCAAAGAAAATGATGCCTTAATAAAAAAAAATTCGTCCCACATGAAATCGACCCTTTCCTGTAAAAATACAAGAAGAGGTAGGAATCACGAGTCTGGATGAGGAGATCCCCTCTGAGGAGTGTCCTAGTGAGCTCCTTGACCAATTTGTCGATTTTGAGCATGGCCCTACCCGATCGTTGAATAGACTGAAAATGTCAATCTGGGTGCCGAGGAGGTTCCTAGAATCACTAAGATCGGAACATTGCTGTCTCCTGAGGAAAGAAAAAGCATGATTGATTTCCTTTGGTCATACAAAGATGTTTTTACATGGATGAGGAGATGCCTAGTTTTGATATCGATTTGGTCGAGCATGAGCTACCGATATATCCAGAGTTTAAGACAGTCATCCGCATCCTTGAGAAAACAGTCGTCACCTACCGAGATTAGAGTGAAATGTTACCATTCGCATTATGGGCCTACCAAATGTTGATCCATACCACTACAGGGGCAACATCATTCTCTCTTGTGTATGGAACAGAGATCGTCCTGCCAGTCGAAGTTGAAGTACCTTTATTTTGTATCATCATCAAATTTGGTCTATCAGAAGCTGAAAGAGAGAGATCCCATTTTGAGCAATTGAACCTACTCGATAAGAAAATGCTCCTAGCCTTGTGTCATACCCAAGTTTATCAAGGGCGAATCGCACGCGGTTACAACAAGCGTATTCGCATTCAAGATTTGAAAGTGGGTGATACTGTACTCAAGAAAATCTTTGCTTCTCTCCAGGCCAATCCGAGAGGGAAATTCAAGCCTAATTGGGAAGGACCCTTCGTCGTCTGAGAAATACTCCCAGGATATACAATCTACCTCGCCACCATGGACGGAGATCACTTTCCTGAGCCCATCAACTCTAGGTACGTAAGCTGATTTTACTCTGAGTCTTCATGGCAAGGTAAGTATTGATAAATTGGATACGTGACTGCTTAAGGATTCAACAAAAGAGGCCATCATTTCAAAGCCAAGTAGCCAAAAGCGTCCCTAAACACTCATACCCTTGCTACACCCATTGAGCCATTGGCCTTTCTTTCTCACCCCTCCCAGAAAAAGGAAAAATGTGTATATGTACCAACAAAAAAGGAGAAAAAGAGTCACCCTCAAAAATCCAAAAAAAATAGAAAAGCAAAACCCAAAAAAAAAGAGATTGTCTGAAAAAGAAAAAAGAACAAAAAAATAGAAAAAGTGGGGCATGTATAGTCAAAATTTTCCAAGGAAGAAGTGTATTACGGCAACTGGAACCCTATCAAGAAAACCTTCTTAAACCAAGAATACCTTCAAAAATTCCCTGAAGAAAACCCCCTTTAAGGTTTATGAGCAATCACAATATCCATTAAAGTCAGCACGAGCCGAGCTACGAGACAACAAAAGAATTCCATCCAGTCGGCTATGATGGAATCGACGTCCATGTCGTGGTCTTTGAAAAATAAAGAAAAAGAAAATAAAATAAAAATATACAAGCTCAAAGCGAAATGGACGTGGCGAAAACTCGCAAGGGCGCCATAGGTAAAAATAGCCAGCTTGTGCGGACCAGGTGAAAACCTAAAAGGGCACCTGGGGTAAAAATGCATACCCATGGACATAATGAAAAATTGAAAGAGCGCTACGGGTAAAAAAGAGGGAAACAACGGGCACAGCGAAAACCCATCTTGGGCGTTGTGAGTAAAAATGTTCAAAGGAAAAAGAAAAAATAAAATCTTCAACTACTCCTTTGGTTACAATTTTGAATTATTTGGTCGCCCACTAGGCCGCTCATGTTAGCTCAGATCAACTTCAAACCGGGAATATCTTCAGGCTACATTGTCAAACGTATAACCCGAGGTAAGGAGAAAAAGTTAATTCAATCCAAAGGGATGGACTTTCCAACCTTAGAAAATTCTAAACCTCACTCAGGTCCGACCACATGAATGAGTTCGGTTATGCAAAAAAAGGGGACCCGTTACTTCGTCTCACTGATAAGGTGTCAATAAAAAATAAAAAAAGCCAAAAAAGAATAAAAAATCAAGAAAAATCTAAATACAAAAAATTGTATATATTTCTACTCTTTTCCATATGTACAGCATCATACTTCCATCTCAAAAATTGAAGAAAAAGAACAAAAAATATCTGAAAATAAAAATAATATATATATATATATATATATATAAATCTTGAAAAATAAAAAAAATATATAGGTAAAAGTTTGCTTCTCCTTCTATTGATTAGGATGCACATTTTTTATATATAAACAAAAAAGGGACTAACGTTTTCTCGAGATGTGCAGGAATATCAAGTGGTCCAAAGCCTCGAAGCAGGCAACCTCTCAACGATGGATAAATTAGATGAAGCATCTCACCACCGGCGTCCGGTCTATTAAAAAAAATGGAAAAAAAAAATCATGTGAAAAAGGAAAAAAGAGAGTTGTATTTTCATTATACTTTGCTACACGCAGCTATGTGTATTTTACTGCGGTAAAATATCAATATTTTATTGGTAATGCAGCTGTGCTAAATTAATGTCCTAAGTCTAAGGTTCGCCTTGGATCTTTGGATCCTACTTTAAAGTAGGAGCAACGACGTCAATCTCGATCAAATGGTCAATGTTTCGATCAGGTTGATTACACTGCTAAATCTTCGAACTAAGCGTTGTCTTTTGATTCATATGAACGTGAATGTCTAAGCTTCAGATTTTTCATAAAATTTTCGGAGGTGTGGACTCTTGGTCAGCGCAGTCTGGGCGTGCACCCTACGGGGTTTGAGGTCTGGGTAACTCTGTTGGAAAAGGTCAATCGTTGGTTGAGAACAACCTCTTGGAAATAAAAGTACATATCGATCAACTATGTGCAAACATGCATGCAGAAGGGTTCATTTCCCTTATTTTCGCAGGCTTAAAACCTACATTGGTGTGGTATCCCTTAGATAGGCACCATGCATCTGGGTATCCGTAGGATGGTCATTTGTTCCCGTAAATAGTATGCGGTTGGGACTTCCATTACCTTTGTTTCTTATCGCCCCTAATGAGTGCATGTTTATGCATAGTTAACTAATTTGTAAGATCATTGTCGGCAGAGACCAGGATTGGATATCTCCTTCGGTAGACACCCAATTTTGGCTGGATCTATTCAGTATTATTTAAAGTTTGATGCTCTAGGTCATGTAGATCCGGGGCACATTATCAAAAGTGGCATGTACTCCTAAAAAGCGTTGCGACATCTATTCGCACCGCTCGGGAAGTCATGCAAAATTAACTTCAAGACCGTTGGGTTCTCCCAAAGACCTCAAACCCTACTTCACGCAGGGGCACCCACACCCAGTCAAATGGGGAAATCAATGCCTCATAAGCTTAGATGCAAAGTGTGGACCTTCGCATATTTGCTTCACGCCTATCTTTGAGTATGGGTCGATCACCCTCTTACTTACGGAGTTGTTATATTCAGAATGAAACTTGAACATCAAACATCTACAATCATCTTGAGAAGCAGATATTTTTCCCAACATATTGGGCTTTCGCAACTCACTCCATCTCGATTATTCCCAGTAATGTCGCTAAGCGCTTGGGGGCCGATAGTCTTGAGGAACGGACTCCCGACATACAGGGCTTCTGTTTACTCACAATGTTACTCACCTAATGTTTGAGGTTCATTTTGAAAATAGTGGACCCGTCAGTATTGCCTTGGGCCTCTTCTGATGTCTCTTGTCTTTGACATTCAATATTTAGTGATCGGATACAAAAGAGGGGCATCTATAGACACCCAAATTTGGCCCAAGGCCTGATCGAAATATACTTCAAGAAGAGTGCACCCCTAAGCTTCTGAAAGCATTCCCTAAACCTTTTGGAGTCATCCTAAAACCTTAGGAGTCATCTAAAGACCCTTAGAAATCATCTCGAACCCTTAAGAATCAACCCTAGCCTTCTCAGACCCATTAGAACCCTTCTCGGGCCAGATTAGAACCCTCCTGAGCAGTGGTCAAAGAGAGCAATGTAAAATTTTATACAGACCTCTTCTAGGGATGAGTTTACACCATTGGAAAGAAAACTTCCCCAGCTTTCTGACAAGCTAAAGATTGCCTCAATCAGAATTATATATCAAAAGTTATGGCAATTTGAAAATTAGGCCATTTTGCAGGATATTGCTTGGTGCATGTAATACATGCGCCAAGCCATTTTTTCCTAAAAATGGTTTGGCGTATGTAATACACACGCCAAGCATAAACAGAATCTCATGAGATCTTCATGACAGGTTCTGAACTTCATGATACTGTAGCAATGCTTGGCGCATGTAATACATGTGCCAGGCTTAGCTACAGTAACTGTGGGTTTTTGCTCGAAATCCACTTTTGGGGTTTGACTTGTTGACCATCTCAATGTTTAGGGTGGGCTTCATTAGGACTATTGCACCCCTCATTTACTCTATTTATAACCCTCTAGTCATTTGAAACCCCACCCTATCATCTACCATTGAAGCCCATTGCCCACTTTTTCAAGCTCTCAAAATCTTACGAAACCTTAGATTAGAAGATTACCTAATTGCTAACCCAATTATCCCCTTTAACCCCTCACTAATCCTCCCTTTCTCTATAAATAGAGAGCCACCCCTCTTGTTTAGGGATTGGAAACTTTTCAAAGAGAGAAAATTCTAGTGACCTCCCCTCCCATTTGCCTCCACTAAACCCATATAATTCTAGCACCCTAGTTCATCCTTGACACCCCATTATCCATCATAAATCAGTGAGTTAGAGTTAGATCTAGCCATTAGCCTTCTTCTCCTACCTCTTAGCTCCCTAGCCTTAGAGATCAAAACCCATTTCTCTAACGATTTGCTTTTGAGAGCTCGTCCGTTGCTCTCGCGCGAAGGGCCACAGCGGTGCTACAAGGGCCCGAGAGCTCCGGCTCTCCCCTCTATTCCTCTACCTTCTTTGCTTATCCTCTATCCTAGAATTGAGCCGTTACGCTATCCAAATTTTGGCAAGCGGGAAGGACTCAATAGAATCGGTGCGCCTTCGGGCAAGGGGAAGTGTCGCACAATTTTGTTTCTTTTATATATATAATTATATATATTATATAAATCAGCCACACATCCAAACAGCCACAGTAGAGACCGCTTACGAGTGGGTTGGTCAGGTGCCTAACACCTTCCCGATCGATAATCGAAGCCCCTACCCAAGAGCCTTTGGCGTAGACCAGAATCGGAGTCATATTTGGCACTTCGGTGCATTTAATATTGATTTAGGTTTCCCCGAACACCAAAAGCTCCGGGTGTCGACTCTATATTTTTCATGAGAGCGCATCGTCGCGATAGGTTTGATAAAAATCCACAATTGCACATCATCAAAAGGAACTCAAAAGGCAGTAAGAATGACAATAGATTGAAAGGTGGAAGCTCCACCTACTGAAAAGAATGAAAAAATCGTTATTTACGATTTTCCATGAGTGAAAGATTGAAAGCTATGGAATCGAAATCTACGATTCTACAAAAGAAGCTGCTTAAGGAGAAGAAATATTTAAAATTTTCCAAAGAATCGTCCGCCAAGTCTATTACAGTCATGTGAATAAGCAGAAGCAATATAAAATTATCATTTACGATTTTAAAGAAAAGACAAAACTGAATCGTCTTTTAGGACATTCCCTCTATGAACCATATTGAAAGCAGAACGTTGTAATTCATGATTTTCTATTAAAGAAAAGAGAGAATCGTTTTCAGCAATTTGACAAATGGCTTAGCATACTGTCATGTGGAGATGAGGAGATGTGTAATCTATGGTAAAAAGAGTTAGAAGATTTCATGAATTAGTAGCACTGCCTATGCTCATGCTTGCAGTCCTAGTTGAGGGCTGATTATTATGGTAAAAACTTGTTGATATTTTTTAGGTGTTGATTATTATTGGTAAGAAAATAACAGTGGTGAAAACAAAATCAAAATAAAACAGAAGATGAAAGAGATGAAAACAGCAACTCTAAAATATACAGACCTACAAGAATCCAGAGTCCGTTGTAGCAAGTTTTAAGAGTAAGAGTTTGACCCACAGGGAGTAGTGATCTAAAATCCTAAAGGCGTATAGTAGACCTCCAGATCTGCTACAGATCTGGCAATTCTAACCTAGTTAAGAAAACAGGGAAAGAAAGAGAGTTTTTCGGGTGTCACACTAAACTAAATCTAAACTACAAAATAAAATTAAAAGATAGATCTGAAAATGGATGAATGTGAATGGTTAAATAAAATAAAAAATGGTGAGAAATAGACAGCTAGGGACTAGTTCTTATTTCAAAACGGATCAAGATTTGTGGATTTGCAGCTGTCCTCCACTTGGCTATAAGCACAAGTGCAAGGTAGAAGAATTTAATTTCAACTAAAGGTTTGAACTGATCCAGTCTCTGCAAGATCTCAGATCTCTTCACTAAATTTACAATTACAAATCAGATCTCAGCTGCTACAAAGAACTAATCCAACAGGCTAGATTAGGGAGAGAAGGGGGAAAAGAAAAAACTAAAATTAAACCTAAATTCAGCTAAGGAAAACTAAAGCTATTCCTTACTAATTCCTTGCTGAAGAATTACATAAAACAGATGGGTATTTATACATATGCATTGATCCTTGTACCTTGGGTTTCAACCAATCAAAGAAAAGAATTTAATTCAGTTTATGCTGATCCAAATGATTGGTATTTTAACCAATCAGAGAGAAGAGAACTCAATTCTGTTATGCTCAGCTGAAGTAGTTGGATTCCCGCCAAGAGAATGTTCTCATTTGATTTGGGAATTAACTTGCACATGGGATAGTTTGTTGAGAATCCAAAGCTGCCCCTTTAGCTTCATTGGTAGCTATTAAAATCCCCAAAATAACCTCACAATCCATTGGCTGTTGTTGGAACCCGAGATAGCGTCCACAGACCTTTAATAATGCTAAAAATAGCTAAAGACTGATGAAGCCCGAGTTTGGAGAGGATGTACTGTGTTTTGGAACTTCAGCATTACAGATTTGAGAGGTTGAAAGGTGCATTCGAGAGGATGGCTGAAGGTGCAAGCAAACTTGAGAGGTTTGGCTACATGCATGTGTGTTGATCTCGACAGGTTGGATTGCAGGTTCACACAGCAGCAGCTTCAGGTATCCCTTCGAGAGGTTCCTTGAAGAACTCGATAGGTTGAAGATGAAAGTGCAGTATCAACTCGATAGTTTGTTGGAGCAGCTCGACAGGATTGAGGATTGGTCTACTCGAGAGGTTGAAGAGTGTTGTTGGTCGACAGGATTAAATGCACACCTCGACAGGTTGTAGATCTTTAAGTGTTGATCCTCTCGAGAGGTTCATATTCAGCTGCTTTTTCTTCAATTCGACAAGTTCAAACTACTGGTCTTTAGCATACCCCTCGAGATGATGAAGGATCCATCTGTGAGGTTAGAAAATTCCCAAAGAACCACTTTGTGGGGTTCAGTTTCTTCATATTCAACCAATCAAGTGATGTATTTCTAGCACACAACCATTTCAGTAGCTTCAATAGATTCTTAATCCACTCATAGAGTCTTGTGCGGTTGACACCTCGACAGGTTTGCTGAAGGCTACTTTGAGTAGTTGTTTGAAAGAGGCATATGCTCGGGTGGCTGCTGGAAATGCTGAAGCTTATACTGCTGCAGCCAACACTGCTCTAGTGTGCAGCTACTTTCATACATTGTGGCTGCTTAAGATAGTGAACCACAAGGGTTCTCTTGTGTGCAACTAGATGCTGGGTTGCTTTAATCAATGCATTCAACAGTTGCTCCTTTCTAGTGTGCACATAGCTACAGGTTCTCTTTTAGCCTAAGCACACCATAGGTTGTTGCAATAAGCTCTTTGAACTACTGTTTACTTCAACAACAACAGCTAGTCTTCATGTGTGAATCTCTCTTTTCTCAGCTCTAAGAAAATGGTTCTCATCTCCTCTTATTGGCACTTATTTCATGGGATAATGCACTATGCTGCATATTTATTCCTAGCTGCAAAATATACTAAAAACCATTTATTAATCACTCTAAGCCCTAGCAAAAGTTAGGTTTAAGGGGGAGAAAGTGGTATAAATCAGTGACTAACACTTGCAGCTGCTGATCACATACATAATACACCGCCCTAAACCAGAATCAGAATATCTCTTGAATTAGAAGTCTAGCAAATCACGGATCAAAAGAGGAAATTGATGAAGGACTCTATTGCTGGAAGTATAAAGAAAGTTCTAGAAGTATATCAACCGCTGAAGAAAGGAAAGATAAAATTAGAAGAAGAGTTATATTAGGATAATTTAATTTCTTTTATTAGAATTAGAAGTTTTATAAGCCGACTCCTTATGATCTATAAATAAGAGAGCCCAGTATAGGAATAAGGCCTCGAAAAAAATTACCCAGCATAAATTGACAACTGAAGTCTATTTGTTCTTCTGATCAAAGTAGTTAGGATTTATAAAGTAACATCATTCACAATTCTCTGAGGACTTACCTGACAACCAAGGCTGAGGAAGCTGAAGGGGATCGGCCCCATGGATGGTTCTACTTTCACTTTCTAGTTTAGATTTTTATTTTTTAATTTACAGCTTTGTAAACATCTCCAAGTTTTAATTTGAATTGACGACTCAAGTTAGAATTTGTAGATTAGTGTAACGGTTTTTATTTTCATTCTTCAATTTTCTAGAATTTGATTGACGCCCAAATTTCTACTAGGAGAATTGATATATGGTGTAACAGTACAGTTTAATTTTATAAATATCCAATAGCAGAGGATTGTGATTGACGACCATAATCTGAAGTTGGAGGATTAGGATTTATTTTTATGCATTTTAGTTTACAGAAAATTCTTTATTCATATTTCTCAAGTAGTTTAGGAATCTTAAAGATAAGTATAAATTTTCTGAAAATGGATTAATATAAGTAATAACTATCTTCTTGGGAACGATCCTATATTAGCTCTACAATTTCCATTGTGCGCTTGCAATAGGTTAAAACTTAATTAGATACACACAGTAAGCCGATCAAGTTTTTGGCGCCGTTGTCAGGGATAGTTCTTATTCTTTATATTAATTTAGGAAAACAAGTATTTATCTTTCTCTTTTAATTTTCTTTATATTTTTAATTTCTTTTGATCACTTCTTAAAGCTTTTTGCAGGTTTATTCGAAGCAACAGACCAAAAGTTTCTAACTTCTACCGGCCACGGAATTTAGAGGCTTAGATTTGTTTCTCTCCCTGCTTTCTTGAATAAAAATCATATAAAATCAAAACAAAACAAATAAATATTTTAGCCAGCCTGCCTCATATCAGAATTCTATTCAGAATGGCAGGTAAAGACCAACATATAACCAAGACCATGGAGGAGTATTATGCACTAACACCTCTTACACCTCCCCTGTGTTTTCAACTACCCCCCTACAGCCAGTAATAGGACTTTCGAAGTTACGCCCAATGTGTTTCAAATACTACCTGTTTTTCATTGGCTAATGGATGAAGATCCCTATTTACATTTAAACAAGTTCGTAGAAGTATGCACCGTTATTCGAATTGAAAACTTATCAAATGTATCTATTCGACTAAGATTGTTCTCGTATTCCCTTAGAGATAGGGCAAAGCAGTGGACACACTCTCTTCCCCGAAATTCGATTGCTAATTGGAATGAAGTAGAACGTAAGTTCCTTATGGAATTCTTTCCAATGTGTAAGACGAATAAGATCTGGCATCTTATTGTAACATTTCATCAATTTTCGGACAAATCTCTTGGGGAATGTTGGAATCGTCTTAAGGATCTTCTATCTAAGTGTCCTCACCATGAGGTTACGCTCTGGTGAATAGTGCTCACTTTCTATGAAGGTCTGAATGATCAGACCCAACATATGATTGATGTTGCCTGTGGAGGCATGTTTAGAACACTAACTGCAGAGGATGCATGGAAACCCTTTGAGACCCTTACTGAGGAACCGATGCCAAACCAAGCATCGGATGAGATTGATTCGGAGATTTCAAGGGATTTACCTCCTAAGCAAGGAGGATTATGCAAATTAAAATCAATGATGAACTGTTTTCCAAAACTAAAATTTTGGAAAGCAAAACTCTAGTGGGTTAATCATACCCAACAACTCAAAAAGGAGAAGATTGTGGCCCTAACCTCGGCCCAACTCAAATAGCTTCTCAACATCCTGCTGAACCTTTTTGCCCCATAGACGCCCATAACCGTACTGTTACAGAGGAAACCCTGTCATAGATAGCTGATGGTTGGCTGCAACATAGCAGACTACAAACGCAGTTACTTAACACCCTCTTGCAGTCCATCACACAGTTAGAAACTCAGGTTAAACAACTAACCATGATGACTAACATGAGAGAGAGTAACTTTTCCTTCTCACCAATAGTTGGTACCCCAGGAGGAAATACTTGTATGGGAGGAGCATCAACTCCCCTTAATCTTTACTGAATTCCTCCTGAACCCGTCGAGCTACCGACTCACCCGTAGCAAACACGTGTAACATATGTACATAAGTAGTGTTGAAAGTTTTCTTCTACGATTAATAAAATAAAATACATCGTACAAACTCTTTTCGTTGTTTTTTTTATCACTAAGAACGTATGGATTTACGATTTCTTGTGAATGAAGAGTCCAATCGTAGCAAATATGATTATGTATAGAATCTCGTGATTGTTATCTAGAATTGTAAACGACAATCCTGGGGAACAGGAAGCCCAATGATCAATCTTATCGGTTACATGGGAACTCTAACCCATTTAAAGTTAGAGAGGAAACGGGCATGCAGTGTATTCATTACCACCACTACCCAACCACCCTAGCCTAAAAACCTACACCTTGACATTTAACTCAAAGTGACAGTTCATAACCAAACATTTTCCTATAAAGCTATACCTATCCATAAACCTAAACCAGTAAATAACCTTTCTTCTTCCTCTTTCCCTTAAACCTAACACCCTATGGAAGAAGACCGTAACCCAAATAAATTCAGCAAGCAACTTGATAAAATTCTTGAAAGACATAGGGTTGAACTACTAGCTACAATACTAAAAGTAGAAGATCTGAAGCGCCAGCAACCTATACCAGATGTTGAATCATCCACCGAAACTACCCTTGGCCCTAAACCTAACCCAAATCCAAAACCTATTTCCTATGCCACATCTTCTCCCACTTCCTAACCTTTACACCATCACAACCCATGCTGGATGTAAGTTCCTTTATGATGATGGTCGGTTGAACTGTCCCTCATCCTCTCCATTGCTTATCTTCTCCCTTCGCGGGCACTACATTCTCTTCACATAGTGTCATGAGGAAGAACTATAAGTGGAGGGTGGTCTGGAGATGTGTTCACTCCCTCCCCCTTCGAAGAACTCCCGTAGTGGATTTGCATTTCTTCCAAAAGAAGCTTTGTGATGTACTCTGTTTGGGGGGATGCGAGATAAAGAAGGGCAGTGAGGAGTGTTCCGACAGCTCTTGGACGAGCGACCCTACAAAAGAGTGGATGCTCCTTTGGTAGGAAGGGACAGACAAGAATCTGATTGAACGTGGATGGAAGCCGAGGGCCGATCTTTATCGAAGAACCTTTTTCTCGGACGTTGCTGCCGGTGTTTAGTCTACTATAGTATAGTGTTTAGATTTTTCCTAGGATTCTTTTCTGAACTGTAATTAGTTAGCTCTTATCTCTATAAATATTCCGTAATATATAAAAATTTCCTTTTTGTTACTAACTTTTCTTATTACTAACTTTCTTTTCAATTTTTTGCTGATAATTTGTGATTAACCTGAATGGTTTTTTCTCTCAAGTTTGGGGGGACATTCGTAAGAATTTTTTCCAATCGGTGAAATATCAATAGATTATAGCTAACTTTTATTTTTTTACTAACCATTAACATTTTTTTCTTTTCATTATTGTCTTTGAGATTATAAAACCATTGTGTATTCTCTCAACTTTGGGGGAAACATTCCTTATAGGAGTTTTTTTCCCACAACTAGTAAGAAATCAAAGATAAAAGTAATAATTAGGTAATTTTTTCGTATCCCCTGTTTTTTTGTACCAATGAGGGCATTGTCAGTTTTAAGTTTGGGGGGATATATACAGTAATATATATTAATTTAGTTTATTTTTAGAAGTTTTAAAAAAAAAATTATTTAACCATCACATGTGAATATGATAGAAAATTTGAAATCTGAAATTTTTAGGAAAATTTTCAAAATAACCCCTGAACTTTCACCTTGTCATCAATAACGCACCTAAACTATTGATAATATCAAATAGGCACCCAAAGTACACTTAAGTTCATCAACTAAACCCCTACCATTACCTTCCGTTAATTACTAAACGGAAAACGTTGAGTTAACATACAGCTCAGCAAAATCACCCACGTGACACTCACATGGCATCCACGTGGCGATGACTTAGCTACCACGTGGGTTCCATATTGGCATTCAGCTCCACAAAATAGCATACGTGGCATCCAACGTGGCTGCCACACGGGTGCCACACAATGCCACCCACGCTATTTTGTGAGTTGTATACCAACTCAGCGTTTTTAGTTTAGTCATTAACGGAAGGTGATGGTAGGGGTTTAGTTGATGAATTTAAGTGTACTTTGGGTGTCTATTTGATATTATCAATAGTTTAGGTGCGTTATTGATGACGGGGTGAAAGTTCAATGGTTATTTTGAAAATTTTCAAAATTTTTAAGATCCATCATAGTGAAAGTTCAAAAATCATAACGATAGAACAGTAGAAATTCATGTTTGGTCTCTTTTGAGCACTGTATCAAAGAATGAGTGCTTGAAACCATAAATTAATTTAAACTGCAACATTTAGGCTATAGTTTCAGAAAATTCTATACCCAGTGAGCTTTAAAGTCATATTATTCCTCTTTTATTTTGAGAGAAACTGTTTTATAAAAAATTTCTTTGAACTTCGTTATTACTGAGAAATCTCATATTGTTGAAATTAGAATAAAAATACTCTATGATTATGATTACCTATTTTTTTTCTAGAACTATTTATTAGATATATCAAAGCAATAAGACATCCATTCTAGTAAATTGTAAAAATGATCAAAGGCCATCTTTTGATAACCAGAGTCAAAAAGCTAAAATCCCAGAAAATTTTATTTCTTTGAACACATATTAGAAGCCTAAACCGATAAATTTCTTTATACCAGAATTTATAAACCTTTAACCATATGTGCTATGATCAGTCACATAATTTACCATTTTATCAGCCTTAACTTAGTGATGCTAGACCATAGTTTGCTACTAATAAGTTGTTGATATGAATATATAGAGGAAAAGCAGTAAACTAGAGTCAAAGTATTAATATTTGTCAAAAGTTACTCAAAAAGTAGTAAGAATGACAATAAATTGAAAGACGAAAGCTCCACCTACTAAAAAGAATGAAAAATCGTTATTTACGATTTTCCCAGAGTGAGACACTATGAAAGCCAAAGAATCGTAATTTACGATTCTACAGAAAAAGTCGCTCAAAGAAGAGAAGTATTTACGATTTTTCAGAGAATCGTCCGCCAAGTCTATCAAAGTCATAAGAGTGAGCAGTATGAAGAAGTATAAAATTATCATTTACGATTTTACAGAAATGACAAAACTGAAGAATTGTAATTTACGATTTTCCACTAAAGAAGAAAGAACAGAGAATTGTTATTAACGATTCTATAGAAGGCTTAGCTCACTAATGCTGATCACGTGCATAGTACACCGCCATAAACTAGAAATAGAAGATCTCTTGAATTAGAAGTTTGGCAAATCACGAATTCGAGGAAATTGATGAAGATTTTGAAGGACTCTATTGCTGAAGTATAAAGAAACTTTTAGAAGTATATCAACCGCGAAAGTAAGGAAGAATAAAATTAGGAATTAGAGTTACATTAGGAACCTTTTAGTTTAGTAGTTTCTTTTATTAGAATTAGAAGTTTTGTAAACTGACTCCTTATGATCTATAAATAAGAGAGCTCGACATAGGAATCAGCATCGAAGAATTTCAGCATCAATTTACGACTGAGATTAGATTTTCTTCTGATCACAGTAGTGTAAAATAGTTAGATAGATTAGATATAAGAGGTTTCTCAAGAGCAATTGACGACTGCGATTGAGTGCTGAAGATTAGTGTAGATATCCATAGTTTCTCAGGAGCAATTGACGATTGTGGCTGCGGGGTGAAGGATATATTTTACTTTGTTTTTTAGTTTAGATTTATTTTCTTTGTAAACATCTCCAAGTTTTAATTTGAATTGATGACTTAGGTTAGAATTTGTATATTAGTGTAACGATTTTACTTTTCCATCTTTAGTTTTCTAAGGTTTGATTGATGCCTAGATTTTAGGAAATTGTTGATTAGATTAAATCTGTATTGACAGGATCTTAGACTTGATTGACGCCCAATGCTAGGAGACTAGAAATATAGTGTAATAATACTATTTAAATTTATAAATATCCGAAAGTTGAAGATTAAGATTAACGACCTTAATCTAAAGAAGGAGGATTAGAATTTATTTTATGCACTTTAGATGAATAACCATTCTATTATTCATATTTCTCCAGTAGATTAGATCTTAAAGATAAATAAAAAATTTTAAAGATACAGATTTAAATAAAAGAAATAATTAAAGAAATAATTAGATAACAAACTTCCTCGTGGGAACGATCCTATGCTAGTACTATAATTTCCATTGTGCGCTTGCAATAGGTTAAGACTTGAATTTAAAATAAAAAAATATACATCATAATTGACAAGATCAACAAGTTTTTGGCACTGCTACCGGGCAAATTTTTGGCACCACTGCCGAGGAAGCGGAATTTATCTAATTCTTTCAAATTTTTATCTAATATTTTATTCTTTTAGAAACCAATATTTATCTGTTTCTTTTTATCTTTCTTTATATTTTTATTTTTCATTGATCACTTCTTAATCTTTTTACAGGTTTATTCGGTCTAGGCAAATCAAGGTTTCAACTTCTCCTGATCACAGAGCCAAAGGCCTAGATTTGTTCTCTCTCCCTACTCTTCTAAAATAAAAATCATATAAATTCTATATACAAAAAAAAGAGATTTATTTTCTGGTGTATGTATCATACCCGGTCTAGCATACTAGACTCTTTTGAATACGACCCAGAAATTAAGTAGACTCTCTTGCGCTGACTCGCGTTATACCGATCCTCTACAAGAGTATCTCAACCTATGGCTGACAAACTTTCAATCGAAGCACATTTCAGCCCAATAGCTTTGACCGAGCCATCTTGTATAGTTATACTAGAGGCAGTTGAAGGTTAAAACTATGTCATCAAGCCCCACACTCTCCAAACTCTACCAACTTTTCATGGGCTTGATAGAGAAGATCCCTACCAGCACCTGAGGGAATTCATAGAAATCTGCACAATGCTACAGACCACGACCAGTAAAGAAGCAATAAGACTGCGTATGTTTCCTTTCTCCCTTAAAGAAAGGGCGAAGGCATGGTTAGTCTCACTACCTGTCACTTGGGAAGATTTACAGTCCAAATTTTTGGGCGAATATTTTCCAATTGGTAGAACAAATCAAATTCGCCAAGTGATTCAAGGCTTCAGGCAAAAACCTAAAGAATTATTTCATGAGAGTTGGTAATGGATTAAGAATTTTCTATGAAAATGTCCTCATCACGAGGAGCCGAATTGGTCTATAACACAAAGCTTTTACCAAGGATTGACTGAGACTAACCAGTCCATAGTCGATGCCGTAAGCGGAGGAGCCTTCATGGCTCAAGTTGGCCAGCAAACCTGGAATTTATTCGAGAAACTGGCCAACACTTCAAAGCAAAAATAGGCCTTGTTGTAGATTGATCCGGAGATTGCTCGACATACCCCACTTGCAAGAGGAGGGGTTTATGAGTTCAATAAAGAAAAAGTGAAAACTGAGGACGACATGAGTGCAAAAGTTTTAGCTCTTGAGCAAAAAATTGTCACACTCATGAATTCCAACCCTAACACTCTGGATAGGTCTACGGCAAGCCATTCTAATTGCCAGACTCACACATATACTAAAAACTTTGATGTGCCACAATACCAAGAAGTAGTGAAAACTAAAGAAGCAATGGCTTTTCAGAGGGGAGACTACGAGAATTCCTACAACCCGTCGTGGAGAAATCATCCCGAATTTAACTACGATTCTACAGTGGGAGCACAACTAGAACCAACAGTTGCACAACCCCGATTTCCCCAGACCCAAGTTTTCCACCAATGACCACAAATGCAAGCGGCACAATCCCAAATTGGACCACGGAGCAATATGTCTGTTGCTATGATTGTTCAAATTCTCTAGGATTTGCAACAGCAGTCGCACCAGCATTCAAGAGATTTGCACCAACTTGCTTAATTCTCTCAGACCCTTCACTCACATACTCAGTCCATCACGAAGCTAGAAAGCCAGATAGGTCAACTAGCCTCGTAGGTGACAAGGGGAGAAAGTGGACAATTAGCCACATATCCTATAAACAATCCTAGAGGCAAAGCTTTCTTGGGGAGACAGTTGCTCTCTATAATACAAATTAAAACCCTCCTAGATCATCGAGCTACCGACTCATCCGTAACACCAAATGTAAACTATGTAACCTATTTTATTTTATTTTATTTCATTTTTTTACAAGTATTATATTACAACCTAAGTCGTTGAGAAGACGTTAGATCGTAATTCTTACTTACTAAGTATAACGAACAATCATATGGATTTACGACTAATCGTGATTATGTTTAAACAAAAGCGCGGTGATTGCGATTCTCAACTCAGTGAATGCTAGAATCAACTTACGATTCTAGGTAAAGTGAGTAATGACTGGTTTAGAAGGTCATCGCTGAAAACAGGACCCATATATTCTAAAAAGGAGAGTATGTCGGTCCCATTTTCAAAATCCTTCAGCTTTATCTTTTTCCTCTCCTAGCTTCCCTCTCTTTTTCGAATCCCCTATAATCTGCTACCTAATCAAACCATACATTCTCATAAAAATCCCTTGGTCCTTCCATTTTATTTTGGGAACCTTACGAGCATTTCACCGCGAAAAATGAAATTAGGGTTTCAACTATCGACAAGGTAAGGGACTAATTTTTTTCAATAAAAAGAATGTGTTGCATGGATTGTTTAGACAATATTTGGTTTTTAAGTTGGATTCACTTGTGTAGAAAAGAGAAATGACGAACAAGCAGGGAAAACGACAAAGGGAAGAAGGGGAAGAAGACGAAGGTAACGATTCTGATAACACCCCAATTATTCACTGAATTGCATGGTCTTTCGCCTTAAAAAGCTAAATCCAAAACAACAGACCATCCCAAGAAGAAAACCAAATCCTTAGGGGTAGTTATCAGAGAAGGTCCCATGGACACAACTAAAAAAGACTCTGTGTCCACCCTAAAAAGGGGACCCAAACTAGATCAAGGAAAGAGGCTGGCGTCCTCTAAAACCTCAATAGATAAAGTCCCCACTTCAATAAAATAGCACATCGTGGGAGCCGAGGTTGCAGTTGATGTTGATGCCTTGGAAAAATTGGAGATGGGCGGAGAAGCCATTAAATACTTTAAAGATGTTGGGCTCCAGTATTTTCTAGAGCCAGGAGTAACCCAAGTCTACCCTCGATTGGTAAGACTATTTTATGTGAATATGACCAATATCAGCAAAGGACCAGTCCCCATCTTATCAACAACTATTGATGGATTCCTAATTTTGATTACAAAAGCAATGGTTGCTAGGGTGATGAATGCACCCTTGGAAAGACCCGGGCTGACCACTGACACTCCGGAGGCCAATATACTTAGGCCTTCACCCAAAACTCTGCCAGACTTCATTCAAATGGCCACAGATTTGTTAGGCAAGCCACCTAGTGATAAGTCCTTTTTACGTAAAGATTTAGAGGAACGAAACCTATCCCTTCACTTCTTTGATGCTCTAATTCACAAAACTGTCCACCCGACGGGACATGGAACCCAGCGAAGAGCGCTCTTTGCAAAGCTTTATACCTAATGGCACACCGCTATTGGTTCGATGTTCCTTCATACATTTTGAAAGTGATGAACACGGTAAGCGAGAAGTTATGGCAAAAGAAGTACCAAACAAATAAATTATATCTAACCTTTGGTGGACTAATCACAAATCTATTGATAAATGTGAGATACAATATTTATCCCAAGGAAAAAGTATTGCCCCGTAGCAATGAGAACCTAACACCTCTGACCTATCGAAGAACTTTAAGTACCACAAACAAAAAGAAAATTCTTATCTCGGCACAACCAAAAGAGGTCTTATCTATACTAGAGACAGCCCCAGAACAGACAGAGGCTACCATAGAACAGGAGACAGGAATTGAAGCCATTGAAACTGTAGAAGAAGTTGTGAGCACTTCTATTCCACCACTTGAAAAGGCAAAAAGAAGTTTCCGAGAGACAGAGAGAGTGCCTGAGGAGAGAATACCAGTTGAAGATCAAGTCAGTCTATATGACTCCGCTCTGGACTCACCAACAGGGCCTGCTATGCCCAGAAATTGAACCAACTCCTACAGAAGCAGAACCGGTGCACTCACACAGTGAAACAGCAGAAGACACTCCGGCACCAGTTGAACAATAAAATGTTGAAGTGGCTACTACTAGCCAAGCCCCTGTCACTCTTCCACCAATTGCCCCATCTGAAGCATTATTAGTTCCACCTCCTATGTCTTAAACAGAAGAAGCAAACTAGGAAATTGAAGTCCCATCCCCTATGGACTCTATAGCCATCACCACAGTACCTACATCCCAAGCTGTAGAACTAAGGCTACATATTGAAGCCCCACAAGATAATTTCAGCACACTCTTACATTAAGAAATGTCTATTCCAGCTACTGCTTCAACTGATCCAAGAATTGAACAAACTGATCTGGAAAGAAGACTAAAAGAAGTAGTGCAATGGCAAAGTTCCAATGCCCAATTGCCAGATGTTGAACGGAGAATGATGGATGTAATACATATATTGAAAAATAGACTACGAGACAATATGCCTACTGCACAAGAAAAGCAAGAAATGATTACGAACATAAAATAGAAGACAATAAAAGAATATCGTGTGCATTGGGTAGCCAAAACAAACAAGAAAATACAAGAGGAAACTGCATCCCTTAGAAATCAAGTTGCATAGGTACAATAAGAGAACAGGATTCTGCAAGAAAAATGTCAGAGATGAGAAAGACAAGAAAAAGAATATAAGGATAAAATAGCACAACTTGTCGAGCAATTGACAGAGTTCATTGGCAACCCAGATGCTTGGGAAACAACAAGAGAACGAGCCCATCAGGAGTATGAACAGACCCTGAACAAATTCTGGAAAGAGAAGACTCAAGAACTCACAATAGCTCCAGGGAAATTAGTTAAACTACAAGAGGAAAAGGAGTCCCTGATGCTTAGTTGTGCTAAGAAAAAGGAAAAGATTGAGTCCCTCATAAAAAATTTCTAGGCCATAATAACAAAAGAGAAGGCTATTTCTGACCAACTGAGGGTGGAAAATGATCCTAAGTATGCTGTAATTCGCAAATTAGAGAATAGACAGGCCATACTGGAAGCAGAACTACAGGTCTTAAAAGAAAAATATGAACCAGAAATAACAAAAAAAGAAAAAAACAAAGGAACAAACCGTAGAAGTACCACCAGAGGAGGAAGTGGAGTCTAAACAAGAAAACAATTCTGATTGCGGCACCGCAGAAATCTTTGAATCCGACAAGGACTGCATTAACAACCTGGTTGCTATACCAACTCCACCACATGTACCTTCAACATCAATTGTCCCATATCCTGCATCACCTAGTGAGTAAAATCTTGATACTACACAACCCTCACAGGTAGGAAAATATTGATAATTTTAGAACAATTTTATTGTACATATTTAATTCATATATAAAATTTTCTTTTGACTAATTATTTTACTAACATTTTCACTAACATCTAACTTAGCCGTTCTATAAGACCGGAAGAATTTTTCTCCCAAGTTTGGAGGGAATATTTTTTATTTTATTTGCAGATTATTAACTCGATTACTAATATAGCAATAGAATAGATTAAGGTAATTTCATTCTGTATGTCCCCTGTTTTGCACAATGAGGATATTATCCTATTTAAGTTGGGGAGGATCATTACATAGGATATATTAGTATAGCAGTATAATAGTTTTTGTTTACTTTTTCATAAAATTAAAAATTTTCATAAATTTTCAAAAAAATTTAGTAAGAAAGTTAATCATTACATGCAAATTATGATAGAAAATATGAAAATCCGAAATACTTAGCAATCCATCATAGTAGTAGTTCAAAAATAAAAATAAAAATAGCTACAATTCAAGTAAAGCATCTCTAGAACACTATATCAAATGAATGTTTGAAACTATACGATTGATCTGAACTGTAAATATTTTAGATTATAGTTTTAAAATTATATAACCAGTGAGCTATAGAGCTTATTTCCTCTTCTATTCAGAGAAAGAGACTGTTTTTATTCATGCTAAAATTTCCTTAAACCTCTCTACTATCTGTAATCTCATATTGTTGAACTTAGAATCCATATATCCTATAAATATAATTATTTATTTATTTAGAACTGTCTATTAAATATATCAAAACAATAAGACATTCATATTAGTAAATTGTGAAAATAACCAAAGGCCATCTTTTGTTAAACCAGAGCCAAAAAGTCAAAATCCCATAAAATTATACCCTTTGAATCCATATTAGAAGCCAAAAACTAAATTCCTTTATACCAAAATTTTATAAACCTTTAAGCATATGTACTGACCAAAGCTTTCTACCTTTGACCCTTATAATTTTTGAGAGTTTAAAATGTAAAAGAAGGGGAGAAGAGGGAGTGAAATGAGTATGCTTAACAGATAAAGGGTCTGCTGAAAAGGGTACAACTAAAAAAGAAATACAATTGTATGAAAAAATGGAAAAAAGGAAAGAAAGAGAAGAAATTGAAAAATACGATTCTGTGAAAATGGGGTTTAAAAAAAAAATATATATATATATATATATATATAAATGGGAAGGAGATATCCAAAATAAGAATACTTACTGAAACTGAAAAAAAAAAGATGAGCTAAATTCTCAGATATAATTTTGAATCTTCTTTACCTTTTCTTGAAACCTTCTAAAAACCCAAAGCCTTATTTCAAGCCGAAAGAAAGACCTTTGTAATTTATGATTTATAAAATTATGAGTCTAGTAGAGATATATAAAATAGATACTATGAATAAATAAAAAAGTTATATGAACATAATTGATTATGCTTTCTATGAGATCTATCTGCTTAGTAATTATCAGATTTTTGCATCTATACTGAGAGAACCCAAAAATTTCGATTATTTTTTAAAGTATGCCAATAAGTGAGAGTTTGGATGAAAATATTTTCTAAAAATTATAGTTTATAAAAATCTATGATGAATAAACTCTTCACTGATATGCGCACACTCCACGCTATACAAAATTAAACTTATTGAGTTTTGATAAAGGATAATTACGATGATGGGAAGCTAAGGATAAAAGATTTTAAAAAATTTTAAATTATAATAAATATATAGTGATTGACTAAGTATTTAGTATATATATTTTGAATTTTTAGTTTAGAAAAATATTTTGAAAAAACCAAAAATATTGGGAAGTTTGTGGGTAACTTCACTGAAAACTTTCAGGAGACTACAACTCCTCCACTAGGGATCACCTAGGGGTTCAAAGGCTTGTTGCATCTGCTAAATGCAATCATGCTCCCAAACTTAAGCTTTACTAGTCCCTAGCAAACAAAGAAACATAAAATATCTAAACTATGAATTTAATTGCTACTAATAAGTTATTGATATGTAGATATTAAGGAAAAGTAGTAAAATAGAGTTAAAGTATTAATATTTATCAAAAGTAACTTAAAAAGCAGTAAGAATGATAATAGATTGAAAGACGAAAGCTCCACCTACTTGAAAGAATGAAAATTCATTATTTACGATTTTCCCAGAGTGAGAGACTATGAAAGCCAAAGAATCGTAATTTACGATTCTACAGAAGAAGCTGCTCAAGGAAGAGAAGTATTTACGATTTTTCAGAGAATTGTCCGCCAAGTCTATCAAAGTCATAAGAGTGAGCAGTATGAAGAAGTATAAAATTGTCATTTACGATTTTACAGAAAATGATAAAACTGAACAATTGTAATTTATGATTTTCCACTAAAGAAGAAAGAACAGAGAATCGTTATTAGGGATTCTACAGAAGGCTTAGCTCACTGATGCTAATCACGTGCATAGTACACCGCCATGAACCAAAAATAAAAGATCTCTTGAATTAGAAGTCTGGTGAATCACGGATCCAAGGAAATTGATAAAGAAGATTTTGAAGGACTCTATTGCTGAAGTATAAAGAAAGTTCTAGAAGTATATCAACCGCTGAAGCAAGGAAGAATAAAATTAGGAATTAGAGTTATATTAGGAATCTGTTAGTTTAGTAGTTTCTTTTATTAGAATTAGAAGTTTTGTAAACCGACTCCTTATGATCTATAAATAAGATAGCTCGGCATAGGAATAAGCATCAAAGAATTTTACCATCGATTGACGACTGAGGTAGGAGTTTCTTTCGATCGGAGTAGTATAAAATAGTTAGAATAGATTAGATATTAGAGGATTCTCAAGAGAAATTGATGACTGCGATTGAATCTAAAGATTAGTGTAGATATTTGTAGTTTCTCAGAAGCAATTATCTACTGTTGCTGAGGGGTAAAGGATATATTTTACTTTACTTTTTAGTTTAGATTTATTTGCTTTGTAAACATCTCCAAGTTTTGATTTGAATTGACGACTCAGATTAGAATTTGCAAATTAGTGTAACAATTTTACTTTTTCATCTTCAGTTTTCTAAGGTTTGATTAATGCCCAGATTTTAGGAAATTGTTGATTAGATTAAATTTGAATTGATAGAATCTTAAACTTGATTGACGCCCAATGCTAGGAGACTAGAAATATAGTATAATGGTACTGTTTAAATTTATAAATATCTGAAAGCTGAAGATTAAGATTGACGACCTTAATCTGAATAAGGAGGATTAGGATTTATTTTATGCACTTTAGATAAAAAATCATTCTTTTATTCATATTTTTCCAGTATATTAGATCTTAAAGATAAATAAAAGTTTTTGAAGATAAGAATTTAAATAAAAGATAAAACAAAAAAAATAATTAGATAACAAACTTCCTCGTGAGAACGATCCTATGCTAGTACTATAATTTTCATTGTGCGCTTGCAATAGGTTAAGACTTGAATTTAGCATAAAACATATACATCATAATTGACAAGATCAACATGCTACCCAAAGCTTTCTACCTTTAACCTCTACAATTTCTGAGAGTTTAGAATACTAAAGAAGGGAAGAAGAGGGAGTGAAAGGAGTATATGTTTAAAAGAAAAAGGGATATGCAAAGAAGGGTACAATAGAAGAAATACAATAGTAGAAAAATATGGGAAAAGACTAGAAAATCATAAAAAGACAATTTCTGAAAAAGTACGATTATAGAGAGACAAAAAGGCTCTCAAACTAAAAAAAAAAATTGGGATTTACAATGAATAAATGGGAAGAAGTTATCCAACTTTTTGGATACTTACTGAAGTAGAAAATAAAGAAGAAGATAGAGAAGGAAGAGATAAATTTTCAGAAAATAAATCTTTTGAATCCTATCTACCTTTCTTTGAAACCTATTGTGCAACCGTGGATTTTCGTCAAACCCGTCGTGACGATGCGCTCGTGATAAAAATTTAGAGTCACCACTCGGAGCTTTTGGTGTCCCGAAAAACCCAAATCAAATTTAAAGAGCATCGAAGTGTCAAAATTGACTCTGAATCCGGATTACCCCAAAGGCTCTTGGATAGGGGCTTCGATTATCAATTGAGAGGGTATTAGGCACCCAATCAATTCGCTTAATGTGGTCTCTACTTATGGCCAAAATAAAAATAATATAAAAGAAATAAAAAAGTCTTCCTCTTGCCCAAAGGGCCTTAAAATCCTATTTGTGCCCCTCCGTTCCTACCAAAATTTCGGTGGCGTAACTGCACAAATGAGAGGATGGAGGAAGAACCGAGAAGATAGAGGAGTAGAGGGGAGAGCCGAAGCTCTCGAGCCCTTATTGCACTGCTGTGGAGCCTTGCGTTGGCTTGCTTCGGTGAGCTTTTGATGTCTTGTATAGCTTGATGATGGATTCTAACTCCTAGGGTGGATAACTAAGAGGTAGAGAGGGGAGGCTAGGGAGTAGCACACACGTAAACTAAAGCTTTTAGGTGAAGAGGCTAAGGTTTTTAGAAGGTTTGAAGGTTCTGAAATTTGTGTGTAAAGAGCGAACTAGAGGAGAGAGAGAGAGAAGGGATTCCTTAATCTCTTACTTTGTAAAAAATTTTAAGCCTTTGTAAAGGGAGGGTGCCTCTCTATTTATAGGAAAAAGAGAGGTTAGGAGGGTGTTTAGAGGCTAACTTGGATTAGCAATTAGTAATCTAGCCATCTAAGGTTTCCTAGGATTTTTTAAGCCTTGAACCTTGAAATGTGTGAAGTGATATTCCAATGGTGGATGATAGGGTGGGTCTTTAAACCACTTAAGGGGTTGCAAATAGATAGTGAATAGGTGCAACAGAACTAACAAAACACACCCTAAAGGTTAAGATGGTCAACAAGTCAAACCCCAATCTCAAAATTTGAGGCAAAAACCCACAGTCACTGTTCCTAAGCCTGACGCAACTAATAGATGCGCCAGGCAAAGGTATAGTAAAATAGTGTTTGAACAGGGTTTGGGAAGTTGGCTGCCCATGGTGGGGCCCACCCTATAGCTGGCATAACTATTAGTTGCGCCAAGCCATTTTTGGGGAGAAATGGCTTGGCGCAAGTAATACTTGCGCCACACTCTTAGGGGGTACTCGGTTGAATTACCATTTTGCCGCCTGAGCTCCGGAATGCGATATCTTCTCGTATACAGCTCCGATTGGTGTGATTCTTGGCTCGTTAGAAAGCTAGAGACTTTTAATTTTTAATGGTATGATATTTGATTATAATAGAAGGTCACAACTAGTCTCGGTGCACCACTCTTCATCCATTGCTCGGGAAGGCTAGGTTTAGGTCCGAAATGGTTTCTAAGGGTCGAGATGGATTTTTAAGGGTTCGAGAAGGTTCCTAAGGGATCTAGGGTAATTCCTAAGGGTTTGAAATAGCTCCTAAGGTTTTAGAAAGGTTCCTAAGGGTTCCATACAAGACATCAGAAGCTCAGAGATGCGCCTCTCTCAAAATGTGTCTCGATCGGGCCTTGGGCCATATTTTGGTGTCTACAGATGCCCCTCTTTGGTATTCGATCACTAATGATTGAATGTCAAAGAAAAGCATTCGAAGAGGCCCAAGGCATTACTGACGGGTCCACTGCATTCAGAATAGACTTCAAATATCAGGCTGGTAACATGGTGAGAAAACGAAAGCCATCTATGTCGAAAAAACGGTCATTTCTTAAAGTAATCGGTCCCCAAGCGCTTAGCGGCATTATTGGGCATAACCGAGGTGGAATTAGTTACGAAAGCTCAATAGCTAGGAAAAATGTTTACTTCACGAGTTGTGAGAGCCCGTTAGCTGAGAAAAATGGTCGCTTCTCGAGATTATTTGAAGGAGTTTGATGTTCAAGATTCATTCTGAATATAATAGCTTCGTAAGTAAGGGTGGTGATCGGCCCACATTCCAAGATAGGCGCAACACAAGTACGTAAGGTTTCACAGTTTGTGTCCAATCATATGAGACATTGACTACCTAATCTGACTGGTCACGGGTGCCCCTGCTTGAAGAAGGGTTCGAGGTCTTTGAGCGAACCCATCAATCCCGAAGTTTATTTAGCACGACTACCCGAGCGGAGTGAATAGATGTCGCAACGCATTTTGGGAGTACATGTCATCTTCAAAACCCATATTTTTTGCTATTTTATGTGAAAAATTTTTTACCTTTTTTATGTTTATCAGTTTATGTGATTTTTTTGTTTTTTTTTTTTAAGTTATCATTTCATGTGATTTTTTTTTGGATTTTTAAGTTATCATTTCATGTGATTTTAATCTATCACTTCATTCTATTTTATCACTTTATGTGAATCATTTTTGAGATTTTCTTTATTATTTTATGTGGATTTTTGGTTTTTTCAAGGTTATCATTTTATGTGATTTTTTGGTTTTTCAAAGCTATCATTTTATGTGAATTATTTTTCGCTTTTTAGGTGGGCCTTTTTTATCATTTTTTGGATTTTTTTTTTTTACGTTTTCCTATGTAGGATCGGGATGCTTATTGATCTCGATCCATTTTATTCTATAGCACGACTTCCTGGACAAACCGAATGAGGATCGACGGACCATTTGGGAGCATGCACATCTATTGGGGATAACAAAATAAAGAGAAGGGATACCTGCCTATGCATGTGACCCGTACCAAGCCCAAAACCCAGCCCATAAGCGACCTAGAGCAACTATTAGTAGCGCCAAGCCAACAGAGGGCCCAAAATAGTCTGGCGCAACTAATAAGTGCACCAGGCATGGCTGGGGTTCGAATTTAAAGAGCCCGAGTGCGGGTAGCAGGGGTGTATTTTCAAAACATTCTTTCTTCCCCCTCTCCAAACCAAAAAATAGAGCTCCCCTAGGGTTCCTTTACATTGCATCCAAGCGTGCTTAATCTCCGGCATTTGTTTGCGCCGATTGATCGTCCGCTCCGCGCTAGGTCAAAGACCCCTTTTTCTTCAAAGGTAACCATTTAAAACCCATTTTATTTTATTTTTCTTGATTTTTCTTGTAAATGTGATCATGATCTTGCATTTTTAGATGATAAATGATTTATTTTTATTGTGAGCATGTTTATTGATGATGTGTTGATGATTTTTCATGAATGATGCCCTATTTTTGTTGTTTTATGGGTTTTATTAATATATAATCTATATGTGTTTTTTTTGTTGTTTTATTTGTGCATATAGCAAGGAATTTATTTTTTGGTTTTTATTTTTGTTTTTATTTTGGAATATAAAGCAAGGATTTTTTTTTTTCAAAACGAACTATTGAAAGGGGATTTTTTGGTTTCTATTTTGAAAATTAATTAGGGAAAAGGGTTGTTTTTGTTTTTTGTTTTGTTGTTTTTTTTTTTAAACTAATTTAAGGAGCTTGTTTATTATTGTTATATATTTTCTTGTTGTTGTTTTTTGATTTTATGGACATAAAAGAAGGGATTTTTTTTTTGTTTGGGGTTTTTGTTTTTATAAACATAAAGGAAGGGATTTTTTTATTTTTTTTTGATTTTGGAGTATAAAGAAAGGAATTTTTGTTTTTAATTTGCTTTGTTTGTTTTTTTCTTGGTTTTACTAACATAAAGAAAGGGATTTTTGGTTCCTTTTTTGGGTTTTTTTTTTTTATTTAGTTTCTTAATTCTATAAAGAAAGGAATTTTGTGTTTTTTAATTTTGCTTTACTTTTTTGAAGATAGAAAGGAAAAAAATTTGCTTTATTTTTATTTATTTCAAAGTCAAAAAAAAAGGAAGAGGTTTTTGTATTTTCATTTTGTTTTTGAAAACAAAAAAGGAAGGGATTTTTTTATATGTATATTTTTATACTTTTGAAAATAAAAGAAAAGGGTGAGCATACTTACCTTCCCTTGGCCTGTAGCAAAAGTGGATCTTTATCATTAATCCGCTCTAATATGGCTGCCTGCTTTTGTCTCAGAATGTCTGGTGATGAGGAGTACGTGCCAGAGGAAGAATAGGAGGAGGGGCCTGACGTGGTTTATGGTCCTCGTGGGGAACAATTCTTCGTAGTAGAACGCCGGGCAGGTCCATGGCTTGAGATGCAGGGTGAGGCCGCCCGAGTCGGCCTTCTCTACCAGCAATACATCCACATCTCCAAATTTGGTATAGCGGGCAAGGTAAAAGATAAGTTCAGTTCTTCTTTTTTGTGTAGCTTTGCTTTATTTCCCTGACCTGATGCATTTCTCTCTTTTGACGCGGGACTTGCCCCATATCATATTCCGAGGGGGTTGGCTAGACTTCCATGACTTTTATCGCTACATCCCACCATCGTGAAGTATTTGCTTGAGCAGCAGGGTTTTGGGGAGTTCTTGTCCTGCCCCGCCATGAGGGTGGATGCCACGTACTTGAGGGCTTTGATCGAGAGGTTTTGCCCAAAGACCATGTCTTTCCACATGGCATTTGTTGAGATGACCCTGACGCCCGTGGATTGGGCAATGATTATCGGTATCAGGGTAGGGGGCGTATCGATAGCCAACCTCGAAGTGCCTAGCTGGGACGATATTATCATATTGATAGGGGATTATCCCTCCCGTGGAAATTTGCATGGTACTGAGGTCAAGATGACCTGGCTGTTCGAGCTTTATGGGTCGTATGAGTTGGTAGATCTGGGCCAGCCAGATGCGGAGCTTTACATTGAGCCCGTGCATGTGATCGTCTTGGCCTGTATCACACTTCTGATCCTGTTGGGCAAAACCCTCTTTGCCAATGCAAGCGGCGGTCGAGTCAACCTGGCACTATTGAGCCTTATGTATAACTTGCTTGACATCCACAGATACGATTGGGGCGGGGCCGGATATGCGATGTTGATGTATGGCATAGCCCAAGTATCCACCGGAGATGAAAAGTCTGTTGTTGGTTTCTGGCCGGCTCTGGAGGTAATCTCTAACTCTTTTACTTTCATCAGTTTATTTGGATGGTCATTATATGCTACTGACTTATCTTTTATGCACTGTTCTCCTCAGGTATGGGGGTATCTTGACTTTCAGCCTGGACGCTCGCTTCTTCACTCCAATGTATACACCTACCCCCTCCTTAGCAATTGGAACAAATTCCGGTGCCAAGATGTGGGCATGAAGCATCTGGAGATGGGCCTAAGGTCCCAATTTGATCTAATGATCCCTGAGTAGGTAAGGCCTTTTCTCCTCTATTTATTTCAATTCAAAAATTATCCTTTGTTATTATGCTGCATTTTTTACTGATTGGCCACCTCTTGACTTGGACAGATCATATGCGACCCGTACATCGGCTCCGCTTTCTAGGACCGGGCTGCCATAGGTCCATCTCGCCTCTTTAACAACCGTCGCGTTGTCTTCTTCTATGGGATGTGGGCTAGGGCCTACTACCTGGGGGAGCAAGTAGTTCATCAGTATCAGGGCTACCCTTTCATACCCATGGATCCTCCTATAGATGTCCTGGACCCCGTGGGTATATCGAGGAGCTTACTGCGGCTTTCCTCCACAACGGGATCCCCATCAATGCCCTTCTCATGTCGGGAGACTATCTGCTATGGTATGAGTCCTTGCCGTATCAGTTTATCCTTCCGCACTTCGTCCCTAGTGCCAATTTCCTTGCTTTCGGCGGCCTGCGCTCATAGGTAATTTCTCTTTTAGATTGGTCCTCTTCAGGTTTTTTATTCAACTTTTTTTTCTACTGAGCAAATCTCTATCTTTTTTACAGTTTATCCAGGGGGATGATTCAGATGATGAAAGTGGAGCGGCGACGAGTACTGCTGATGCTTCAAGGGCAGGTCCCTTATATGTAGGTCCTTCTAGTGTGGGTCCCTCAGGTGTTAGTTCCTCAGGTGCTGGTCATTCAGATGTCGGTCCTTCAAACCCCTCTCGTATGAGTGTCTTAGGTGGTGCACCTGCTGTGGTTCATGGGACCTTCAGGCTCCTCGATGATGGCTTTCTCTCGGATCTATGTGCCAACGTGGAGAGGCAGACACGCCTCTCAGTTGAAGTGGCTCTGGACTCTCCTCCTGAGTTGGTTCAAGGGGTAAGCCTCTTTTCGATCATTCCTCCTTTGTTTTAGCTCCTTTGATAATTGCATGTGTTTGTTACTAATCCTTGTAACTGACACCTTTTTCTCACTGCCCTATCATCTTTGTCTTTCGATTGCTCCTGATTTATGATCTTTACTATGACTTGCAACGCGCACGTGACAAGGAGTCGCGTTCTTTACTCAGCCGGCTTTCACAGGTGTGGTCTCGGGTAGGAGATATACGGATCTTTCAAAGCTCCTCGCGTCAGCGAAAGAAATCGAAGGGTGCCAACAAGGACTAGGCCTAGTTTCTACATTTTAAACATTTAACACTTTGAGATTATTTTTATTGGGATTTGAATAAATTGTGGTGGATAATTGTGGGACTTTTTAGGTGATCTTTGGCTTTGAAATTTTTATTGTTCCTCCTTGATCGCACGCTCTGCTTCCCTTACATCATATCTGATTGCTTGCAGGATGGTTTTGATGATTGCTTGTGAAAAATGACCTTTGCGGTCGTATGTCCCAGTGTGGGTTTTTCCTGCATAAAAGTTAAATGATTTTAATGTTAAGCGCACTTCGAATTTAATATTTGTGAATGTCATCAAAGCATAAAACAAGTGAACAGGCAAACTAGCTAAGGGGTCCAGCCAACACCCACAAAAAATCCCCTCAAAAGCTCTAAAAATTGCATAGAATGGGGTCAGATTGGTCTGGGGCATGTATTACATGCGCCAGGCCAATCCCAGGGGGATTTACACTAGCACATGTATTACATGTGCCAGGTATAGCCTAGGGAGCAGTGGGCCCTTTATATGCCTGAGGAAGACCGTTTTCTCTCTCTTTTCTCTTTGACTTGGCTTTTTACGCTAATTTTTCCTCTCCTTGCTTTCCCAAGGGTGGGTGTTAAGTAGTGAAAAATACCATTTTTCACCCCTAAACATGAGCCTTGAAAGACCCTTGAGAAGACTAAATAAGTGCTTTAGTGTGCATATTACAGCTAACCAATCAGACAGGTCCAAATCCGAAAAGCATCTCAAAATGATCAAAAAGCTGACAACTCATGTCAGGCTTAAAGAAGGATTGAAGAAACAGCCTCAGCAATGGCTAAAAAGGGTCTAAAAGAGCAGACAAAGACCTGAAGAAGAGGAAAGAGCCATTCGCAAAGAAGAAATCAAGTTAAAACTCAATTTGCAAGGAAGGATGGAAGAAAAAGCTCAATTCGCAAAGAATATCTACAATTCGCAAAGAACCTGATACTGAGCGAAGAGGGAATAAGCTGCAAATAGGTTTTTCGAAAGGTAGCAGAACTGTTCGAATAGAAGATTTACCTTTGCAAAAAGAAGAAAAGACCAATTCGAACAGAACTGAAACCTCACGAAAAGACCTCCTGAAGCCAAACTGCTTTGCGAAAAAGCCCTTAGACTCTGCGAAATGGCATTCTGGGGATTTACAGTTCGTTCAAAGGGTATTTTAGGAAACTGTGCACGCGCCCCAATGCAATTAAAAGACCAGGAACATTCCGGAAGTTTCCAAGCACGATCCGAAGGCATATTCCAACCCATGTGAGCGCTCAAAGTTTAAATCATCTGGCGGGAACACTAGAAGCTCAAACAGATTTTCAAACCTCATAACAGAATTGATGCTTCTAGCGCCTGATTGGCTGAACCAGATCAGAGCATTTTCATTGGCCAGAACAGATCTGGATCCCCGTGCTCAACTCTCATTGGACAATCCAGATCTGAGCACTCCTGATTGGTCAATTCAGCCATGCGCAAGATGGAGGGAAAAGTATAAATAGAGAAGACATTTGCCCAAATTGGGCATCCAGATTTTAGAGTTTTCACCTCTGTTTCCCTCATTTCGGTCAGATAGCATATCTGAACCCCCTGTAATCTCTTCTTGTATTTTACTTTTGAGAGCCATTGTGAGTGATTTGTACTTCCGAGTTCGGATTCAAGACTGTAAGTCTGAGGGCTCTCTAAGAAGCCGTGCTCTGTAATTGTGATTTTGGATTTAAAAGGTTGCTGTAATTTGTGTCTTCTCCATTGGTGTCATGTCGAGGGTTCTGATTGATCACCTTAGTGCATTAGACTCCTTTAGATTCACCAATTCGCATGCAACTTCCCTTGATTCATTACCCCTGTACGAACTAGCGTTGGTAACCTAGTTCTGACAGCACTTGCAGTGATGTTCATGTTCTGAAGTAAGAATAGGTCACAACTATTGGATGATCTGTGACCATTTAAGTGGACAGATCATAGCCATAAGTCTAAACCTATTCCTTAATTTGGATTTATTTCTCTTACATCTGTCCTGGTAGCCAGATGAAGATTGAATCTCCTCTATTTCGCTGCAGATTCTCCATTAAAATTCAGAGGCTAAAACACTTGAAGTTATTATTTCTGCATTTGTTTTATTTTGAACACTTCCCCAACTCGGATCTGGATCATGTAGTTAGCTCTTTTCTTTATGTACTTGTAGTTAAATGTGACACAATCCAACACTCTCTTTTATCTGCTTTTTAGATAATTATGGAGCCAGATCTGGTAGCACAGATCTGGAGGTCTATCTCTCATTCTAGACAAATTCTCTGTGGACGATCTTGAAATACTTACTTTTAAAACTTGCTACAATTGGTCCTGATCTTGCAGGCTAATGTTAGCCCCAATGTGCTGATATCCCTTTCATAAGTTAACATCCATATAACTTAGCATTCTTTAATTCTTTAATTCTTTATGCACACAATTATGGCACACTTGGAGCAACAACAGTGGGTCCATCAACATACATTGAATTTTATACTTTTGAAAGATCTTTGTACGTCCATGGACCCGCTTTCCAACCCTCCCTTACCTGGAGGGCCAAGAACCAGTTTACTCCTTTCTTTGGGCTTGAGGCTTGGGAGCTTGAATGAGAGCGAGCTCGTTGATTTGGAGCGGCTTGGACTATCCCATCTTCCCTTGTTTCTTAAGGTTCCTCAACGGTGGGACCTACTTCCTGTGGCAACCTCATTTTGGGATACAAATGCCCATGTGTTCTGTTTTGGGAAGCGGGAGCTAACTCCCACTCTTGAAGAGTTATCCAATTTGTCCGATTTGAAACTCCACAGAGGCTTCGCAAGAGTCACGCCGAAGCCAGGTTATTCTAAGGCCGTTCGCCTTACCCTAGGTTTGAAGAAATTTGAGTATGAGAAAAGTCTCATTGGGGGCCCACAAAGTGTTCGATCAAATTCCTCAAAGAACTTTTCAGTGACGAAAGTCTTCAAAAATTGTTGGTTAGGAATATCTTTAATGTGAAAACCTTTGCTCTCAGTCTCATCTCAGAAGTCCTTTTCTTCACTAGGGTAGAGAGTTTCTCTCTGGCTCTCTGCGACGTTTTGACCGAGTTGGTAGAGGGCTGATCAGTGATGCACCTGGTCCTTGTTGAATTGTACCAATGTCTTAATGCATTCGCTCTGGGCAAGGTGGAGAGCCTTAGAGGATGTCCTTTGCTGCTCCAGGTATGGTTAAGTGAGCATCTCACTATCTTGGAACCCATGCCTTTCTTTTATATCGCTCGAGGTGAGGTGATTCAATGCTTCTTGGGCAGGTGTCACTTGATTCCGCAGGGGGATTTATCAGTTTTGAAGCTTTGGCTGATTGATGCAGAGTTGATATGGAGGCTTTCTTGGTTTGATCAGACCTTCCCAGTAGTTCATTCCAGACACCATGAGGGCATCACCCTCCTAGGATTGACTGGCATCACCTTCTACTTCCCATTTCGGGTGTTGCGTCAGTTCAGCTGCTCTCAACAGGTGCCTTGCGAGGTAAAACCCCCTCTATGTGACTTGATCTATTCTAGGGGGTCCTATAGGGACATGGATCAGATTGCTGCTCTTTGGGAGATGCATCAGTCGACGCTGATGTGTGATATGGAGCAAGGAGATTCAGTTCAGTCTTCCCCTGAGTAAGAGGCTTGGCTATCGGCTGAGCAGCCTGCTGCTGATCATCTAGATTAAGCATAGAGTATTAATATGGGAGGCCCCTGGCCGAAGAAAGAGATGGCGGTTCAAGCTCGCATTGAGCTGCTGATTGATGAGAAGAGGGTCCTGCAAGAGCTTTTGGCCCAGGAGAAAGTTAGAGCAGAGGTAGCAGAGACCAGAGCTAGCATAGCCGAGAGCGAGGTCCTTCATCTCGAAGGATCCTTGAATGTTACTCATGGGGCTATTGATGCTTCTCGGAAGAGGTACAAGAGCCTCCATGGCTGCTGACTGACTGAGAAGAATGTCCGGGAGGACAATTTTCACACAGAGATTAGTGCCTTGAAGTGCGAGCTAGGCAATTGATTCCCTCCTGCACATATATCTTTTTGCACAGATTAGATTCATAGAAAAGGGGCGTAAGAAACCCCTTTACAGATACACAGTTTTTTTTTGTATACATATTTTTTTATGTTTTTATTTTTTCTGCTTTTGTAAAAAAAGGAAGAAAGAAAGCTAGACATCACACCGACTATTTTTTGGGATGTGGTGTAAGCGGTACAGTTGTAAATAGAAAAGGAAAATCTATTATATTTACAAAGACTTCTCTTCTTTTTTTATTATTCTTTTTTATTGATGGGTCCCTTTTTAGAATGTGCACAGTCTGAACATGGAAATGGAAAAGCGAAATTGTTATTTTTAACAAAAAGGGCTTCCTTGCCCAGGTGCACGAAGTGTGGGCATGAAAGTGGAAAAGGGAAATTATTGTCTTTGACAAAAGGGGCTTTCCGCCCTGTCTCTTTTTATTTGGTTTGATGCCTCAATCACAGGGTGAGATCTCGAGTTCCCTTTTGAGCATGGTTGAACCCCTTTTAAGTGTTCAGATATGGGTGAGTTTCAGCAGCTTTACCAAGACTGGAACGTTAATCCCTTTGGATTGATTCAAACCTTTCTCCTTACCTTGGGTCATGCATTCGACGAAGCAGCTTCACAAAGACAATTCTGGTCAGGGCCCAATTTGAACTAACATGAGCGGCCCATTCAGAAAAATGGGTAACAGAGAGAGTAACCAAAAGGGATCTTCAAACATCAATCTCATCAACCAGTTCAAACCTTTCTTTTTAAATTTTCTTTTAAACCTCTTTTACTCAACGCCCAAGGTGGGTCCGTCGTGCCCATTTTTTGCCCTCTTTTTATCCGTGGCGCCCTTTCGGGTTTTCACCACTTCCATGGGTTTAGGTCTCTTACCCCAAGAGCCCTTTCGGGTTTTCACTTGGTCCTCACAAGCTCGCTATTTTTACCTGTAGCGCCCTTTCGGGTTTTCACTACGTCCATCTTGCTTTGAGCTTGTATTTTTATTTTATTTTTTTCTTTTTATTTCTTTCATTTTTCAAAAACCATGACATAAACGTCGATTCCGTCATAGCCGGCCAGATGGGGTTCTGGAGTCGTCTCACAACTCGGCTTCTCTCAGGCTATAGCTTGGCCATGGGTTAGGTTAGGATTTGAAGGTATGCTGGGCTAAAAAGGTTTCCTTGATACGGTTTCAGTTTTTCACAACATACTTTCTTCCTTGGGGGATTTTACTGTACATGCCCCATGATTCTTTTATTTTTTTTCTTTTTCCTTTATTTCATTTCAGGCAATCTCTTTTTGAGGTTTTGCTTTTCTGATTTTTTTGATTTTTTGATAACACTTCTACTTCACCTCTCTTTTTTTTTATATATGTACACACTTTTTTTTCAGGGAAGGGGGTTTATTGAAGGAAAGGCCCAGGATCAAATGGGGTAGCAAAGGATATCATCATTTTTAGAGATAATTTTTTACTACTGTGCTTGGAATGATGGCCTTTTTTAGGTGGTTCTTAAGCAGTCACGTATCTATTTTATCAATACTTACCTTGCAGCGATAGGCTAAGAGTAGAACCGTCGGACATATCCAACATTGATGGGCTCAGGAAAATGATCTTCGTCTATGGTGGTGAGGGGGATAGCGTATCCCGGCAGTACTTCCTTGATGACGTAAGGTCCTTCCCAATTAGGCTTAAACTTTCCTCTCGGATCGGCGTGGAGGGATGGGAAGATCTTCTTCAACACAGTGTCTCCTACCTTTAAATCTCAACCGTGAACACGTTTATTGTAAGCGCGTGCGATTCGCCCTTGGTAGACTTGGGTATGACACAAGGCCAGGAGCCTTTTCTCGTCTAGGAGATTCAATTATTCAAAGCAGGATCTCTCTCTCTCTCTCTCTCTCTCTCTCTGCTTCTAGTAGACCTGATTCAAGGAGGATTCAGAGTGAGGGTACTTCAACTTCTATAGGTAGGTCAGCCTCAATTCCATACACAAGGGAGAATGGGGTTGCCCCTATAGCGGTACGGATCGACGTTCTGTAGGCCCACAAAGCAAATGACAATATTTTGCTCCAATCTCGATAGGTGACAACCATCTTCTCGAGGATGCGGACAACCGTCTTGTTAGTAGCTTCTACAGCTCCATTAGTTTGAGGCTGATAAGGTGACGAGCGATGGTGCTTGATCTTGTATTACTCGCAGAAGGCTCGGATGCGCTTATTCGTGAAGTTGGTACCATTGTCCATGATGATATCTTTGGGTACTCCGAATCGGCACACAATATTGTTCTTGAGAAACTTCTCAACTTGATCGGGCGTGATGTTGGCATATGACGCTGCCTCTACCCACTAAGTAAATTATTCAATGGCGATGGGGATGAATCGATGTCCGTTTGATGCTTTCGAATTAATCATTCCAATGATGTCAAGGCCTAAATAACATAAGGCCAAGGAGTGGTCATGCAGTGTAAATCGATGGCAGGAGCGTATATCAGACTGGCGTGTTCCTGACACTTATAGTATTTCTGAACATGTTTGCAGCAATCCAATTCCATAGTGGTCCAAAAGTATCCCTACTGTAAAATTTTCTTAGTGAGCATGTGACTGCTGACGTGGGCTCCGCACACTCCCTCGTGGATCTCCTTCATGATGCTGTTTACTTCGCTCTTAGTAAGGCACTAAGTAAAATGTTATTGTAGGAACGTTTGTAAAGGCAATCCCGCAGATGACGTAGCCTGCCGCTAAACGTTGAACAGTTCGTCAATCCATCCTGGGCGTACCCTCAGGGAAAGTTAACATCTCGAGGAAATTCTTGATATCTGAGAACCAAGGTGGCACATCATTAGGCTTTGTAGGTTCCTCAATCTATAGGCAGAAAGTCGATTCATTTCTCTGCTCAATCATGATCAGCTTCTTCTCAACACCATACGGGATTTCTATCATTGACGCCAAAGTGGCTAATGATTTGGCAAAGCGATTCCTTATCCGGGGGACATATGAGAATATCGTGTCTTTAAAGCAAGCTATCAGATCCTCGAGGTGCTCATGGTAGGGGATCAGTTTCTCGTCCTTCGTCTTTCAGTCACCGTTCGTCTGACATATGATCAACCATGAATCACCAAATAGTCAGAGGTGAGTTACGTTTAGATTGAGAGTTGCCTGCAAATTGGCGGCACAAGCTTTATACTCAGCCATGTTGTTAGTACAAGAGAAGTTGAGCTTGATAGAGACTGGTATGTGGGATCCTTTCGACGAAATTAGAATGGCGCCAACTCCCTGACCTTTGGCATTTGCTACCCCATCAAAGTGCATTCCCCATCAAAGTGCATTCTTCTGCTTCTTTAGTATCATCTTCCATCATAAAGAGGATGTCCTCATCAGGAAATTCAGTTATCAAGGACTCATAGTCTGGAAAAGGGTTTTCGGCAAGATGATCAGTGAGTGCTTGCTCCTTGATTGACTTCTGAGTGACATACGTGATGTCAAACTCAAATAATAGGAGTTGCCAGCGTGCAGTCCGTCCAGTGAGGGTCGACTTCTCGAAAAAGTACTTCAACGGTTCGAGCCAGGAGTAGAACGACCTAGGATAGAAAGTAATGGCGGAGCCTCTAAGCAGCCCATACAAGAGCCAGGCATGCTTTCTTCAGATGATAATAGCGCATCTCATAATTAGTAAACTTCTTGCTCAGATAGTAGATGGCCTATTATCTTCTTCCTGTCTCATCATGCTGTCCTAAAACACATCCCATCAAGACTTCGGTCATGGAGAGATACATCAAGAGTGGTCTTCCCGGCTCAGGTGGTACTAACACAGGTGGGTTAGGAGGTAGCTTTTGATTTTTTCGAACGCTGCCTAACAATCGCCATTCCATTCAACGGGTGAGTTCTTCCTTAGTAGCTTGAAGATCAGCGTGCAGATTGGAGTTAGTTGTGCAATGAACCGACTGATATACTATGTTCTGTCCAAGAACCCTCTAACTTCTTTCTCAGTAGATGGTGGCAGCATTTTTGTGATAGCTTTAAGTTTGACTGGGTCGACCTCGATCCCTCTCCTGCTGACGATGAATCCTAACAGTTTTCTGGACATAGCACCAAATGTGCACTTCTGTGGATTCAGACGTAACCTATACTTTCTCAGCCTCTCAAATAGCTTCTGAAGGTTTACTAAGTGATCGCTTCGCTCCGGTGACTTGGCTATCATGTCATCGACATACACCTCAATTTCTCGATGCATCATGTCGTGAAATAGTGTAGTCATAGCTCTCTGATACGTTGCACCAGCATTCTTCAGCCCAAATGACATGACTCGGTAGCAAAAGGTTCCCCACAGAGTAATAAATGTCGTGTTCTCTCGATCTGTCTCTGCCATCTTAATCTGATTGTATCTTGAGAATCTGTCCATAAAAGAAAGCATCTCGTGCTTAGCAGTATTATCGACCAAGATATTGATGTGCGGTAATAGGAAATCGTCCTTCGGGCTCGCCCTATTCAGGTTTCAAAATTCGATACACATGTGAACTTTTCCATCCTTCTTCGACACCAGCACAATATTGGCTAGCCACTGCGGGTATTTAGATACCATGAGAAACCCCGTGTCATACTGCTTGATAACCTCATCCTTGACTTTCAGCATCCACTTGGGTCGGAGACGTCTTAGCTTCTGCTTCACCGACATCATATTAGGGTAGAGTGGTAACTCATTTCGACCAAATCAATGTCTAGACCAAGTATGTCTTCGTACGACTAGGCAAAAATGTCTTGGTTTGATCGAGAAAGTTGATCATGCTTTTTCTTTCTTTGGGAGACAACAACATTTCGATTTTCGTCATCCGAGGAATCTCCTCAGTCCCTAGATTGACATCTTCAGTTTCTTCGACAATGGGGGTAGGGCCATGCTCAAAGTCGGCAAACCGGTCAAGGAGCTCATTGGGGAGCTTCTCAAAAGGGACATCCTCGTCCAGACTCATAACTCCTACCTCTTCTTGTATTTTTACAGGAAAGGGGTCGATCTTACGTGGGAGGGTATTAAGGCATATTTTTGTGGGATTTTATTTGGAATTTTAAATGACAATATTTTTGGATTTTTTATTTTTTCAATGTTTTTGGGATTTTTGTTTTCTTCGGAGACGGACCCTTCGCAGCATGAGTCTATGTATATACAAGGTATTGCCTGCCAAGGGCTTATCTCACTTTCAATAGGTTATTTTTTTTTGGGAAATGAGTACCAAATTTTAGGCCACTCCCCACTTCCAGGATTTTGAGCAAAGATGCCCAATTGTGTACTTGAGAGGCCGCTCCTTTACCTGCTTGGACGGCGAATACTGACTGATACGGCTCTTCAGAGTCAACCTCCATCATGTTGATCCCTAGTTTGTCTGAGATGATGTACTCAAATGTTAACATAGTTTTATGGTGATTCACCACAGGGGGAGTTTGTTCAAGTACAGATCATCATTCCTCAAAGAGGGATAACGCGGCCAGGTCTATTTCCAGGCTGGGAAGGGTGATATGGGGATTGGTGGGGTGAACCGGTGTTGCGGGTTGATGTGGGGTTAATTGGGTTACCCCATTCTGGTCAATATTTACAACCCTGGCACTCACGAATGAGTCTCTGATGTGAGGCCTGGGACGGGGTTTTTCCTCTATGTGTATCCCCCTAGCTCTTGCAGCTGTCGTTGCGCGAGCATTTTCCTTAGCCTCTCGCACCTCTTCTTCCATGGGCTTGTAACCTAGCCCAAATTGGACTTTCTGACCCTTGGCCATGATGGCCTCTCTTCTTCCCTGTAACCGGGGTCCCAGCCCCTTTCCACTTTGATAGCCCCCACTTATGGAGAATGGCCATTGCCGCTACCATTCCACCTCCGATTTTTGAAATGATGCCCTGGATGGGCTCTGGGAGTACCGTTGATACTTCATACTTGAAACTGTGGAGGTCGACATCCTCAGTTATGTGCGGCACATCCAGCACCTTCGGCTTTTCAACACTATTGGTGGCTTTTTCCTTCTCATTGTGCCCCTCACCAATGATGGTGATAGTCTTATGCCTGGACGTGAATTTGAGCTTTTAATGTAGCGTCGATGGTATTGCTCTGACTTTATGCAACCAGGGGCATCCTAACAATAGATTGAACAAGGATTTAATGTCCATTACTTGAAATAATATGAAGTTCATTGGCCCAATCAATAGCTCAAGGTCAATTTCTCCCATTATCTCTCTTCTCGTATTGTCAAAACCTCGGGCACTGGTTCTCGTGGGTCTCAGCATGCATGGATCTACCCAATCTTGGTGGCGGTTCTCAGTGGACATATATTTAGAGCAGACCCATTATCAATCAACACTAGATGGATTATCATATTTTCAGATTCTATAGAAAATATTAATGGATTTGGAGTGACTACTTCCCTCATCTGGTAAATTGGCATCCGAAAATGAAATGGCATTTGGAGCAATCACTTGACCAATTATTTGTCCAACTTCATTTGGGCTCACCTGAAGCGAGACATGCACATTCTCTAATGCCCCCATTAAAGCTTGAAAATGGAGTAGAGACGTCATCAATAAATCCCAAATGGTGATGTGAGCTGGCATCCTTCTTAATTGAGGGTGGTTGTACAGGGGGTAATGGGGTAGGAGTGGGCCACTGATAGTTGATAGGTGATGGTCGGGGATGGGGGACCTGATGGGCTATCGAGTAATTGATGGGGGTGGTAGTATATGGCTGATATGCATTTATGTACACATAATTGATGGGTGTGGGTGATGGGAAATAAGCCTTAAGATTTAAGGGTTCAACTTGTGGTGCGAGGTTGGGGAAATAAATCGATAAATTCAAGGGTTCAATCACCCCGATACTCCTTTCTTCACAATTTCTTTACAACGGTGCCACATAACTCTCTCGATCACTGATGTAATCTGACGGATCAAATTCAAACTTTTCCTCACACTCTTCTATCATCCCGATGATGGGTTTGAGACCTTCTCCTCCGGTAGGGTGTGGGGGTAATGGCACCTGATGTATGTTTGCGTGGTGGTTCACTTGAGAAGCTGCGGGTGGAATGATTTTCCCAGCATCAATTAAATCTTGTATTGCGTGCTTCAATGGGAAGCAGCAATCAGTCGAGTGACCCGAACCTTGATTAAATTACAGTGAGTGTTAGGGTCATAATTCTTCAGGATTGGATTAGGAGGAGGTCGCGATTGGAGGGTGATAACTTGTCCATTTTATATTAGCAAAGGTAAAAGTACACTTAATGATTGCCCTAGGGGTATAAACACTCGATCGTAGTGGGCTCTCCTCTGCTTTGGAGTCATCTGCATTCCCTATCCATTCCCTGTTCTTTGGATCTGCTTAGTTCTGACTGGTACTGGCTGGGCTGCCTAAAATTGGAACGAGGTATATTATTATTGGGCCTGGTGTTGGCAATGTTCTGGACATCGGCCCCTGCTCTCTTCTCGTTTCTCTGATCTGAGAACCTTCTAAATCCACTGGCTCCACTAGGTACATTTTTGCTCAGGCGACCTTCCCTGATAGCATTTTCACGGTGATTTGCGTTCCTTACCAGATCAGCAAAGCTGGACTGCTGCTGGTACACTAAAAAATCTGAGATCACAGGCAAAGTATTTTTGGAAATCATTTCTATTTGCTCATTATCAGGTATCCTATTTCTAACCTAAGCTGTCAGTGCTCTCCAACGCCCTAAATAATCGCAAAAGGTCTCATTCGGGTTTTGCTTTAAACGGGCCAAGTCTGACTTGCGCAGTTCAATGTCTATATTGTAGACATATTATTCTTAGAACAAGTGTGCCAAGTCCTTTCAGGTTTTTATCATAGATGGTTCCAAGAATGTGAACCACCTCAAGGACAGACCAGTTAAACTTTTCTAAAAGACCTTTATTAATAGTCTTTCGTCCCCCTCATACTAGCACATGTCCCTACAATAAGACTTGAGGTGTGCTATGGATTTCCAGTGTCGTTATATTTTTCAAAAGCTGACATTTTAAATTTTGGAGGCAAGGGTACCTCAGCGAACAAATATAAATCTGAGAAATTTGTGGCGTGGATTTCAGCACCACCCATTTTCAACAACTGCTTCTGGATTTTATCTAACTACTCTGATTCCTTGGACATGGGGGTCACCTTCTCAACAGTCGGTTGTGCTTCACTTTGGGCTACCGGGGGGTGCGAAATTATAGGAGGAGGGTTAAGGTTGGTCAATGCCCCGGCATAAGCTCCACTGTTCCTAATCTCATCCTCTTCATACTGCTGGTCTACATAAGGTGCAGTGAGGGTGGGATTCTCTTACTGGTGGTACATGGACTGGATGGGAATGGCCTGAATGGGGGTTGGGTGAGTCCATTAGAGGTGAGGGAAGGTTTGTTGGGTGATGGGGTGGGTGGAGGTCAGATTTTGGGGTGGGGTCTGATGAGGCCATTAGGCATGGGGAAAGGTTTGGAACTGACTTTGGGATGTTGGGATATGGGTGAATTGGGGTTGATGTAAGGTGTGGGTTTGAGATGGGTATGAGGGTTATGGGTGAGTGAAATTTTGGAGGAATTGTGAAGGGTATGGGTGTGAGGCTCCGAGGTTAGGGCTTTGTTGGGCTTAGATCTGAGCCCTGAAGCCTTGGGAGGGTTGGGCTCTGAAGGTTTGGCCCATGGATCCTTGGGAAGTTCGGGCCATAAAGCCTTGGTTATGATAGGTGTGGCCCAGTAGCCCTTGGTGGGTCTGGGCCATGGGCCCTTGATGGGTATGGAGGATGGGGTTTTAGGCCATTGGGCCTTGGGGTATATAGGTAATGGGGGTTTGGGCCATTGGGCCTTGGGGTATGTGGGTAATGGGGGTTTGGGCCATTGGGCCTTGGAGTATGTGGGTAATGGGGGTTTAGATGGTGTGGATGATAGGGGGTTGATGGGGGTCATGGGGGAATGAGGCATGGAGGCTTGATAGGGTCTCGGATGGAACCATGGAGGTGGTGTATGGATGAGAGGGGATGTGTTGGGAAGCTTTCCACCTATTGTAAGTTTAGAACATCTCCTCCATCATGGCCATGGAGGGGGGATCGGATGGAGATGGGTTATTTACGAGTTGGAGGGGTATGGATGGGTGGATGAAGAGAAAAAATTGGGCATGGTCCCGGTAAGATCGGGCATGACCCAGGTAAGTGGTGGGATATGGGGTGGATTGGAGAAATGAGGTGGGACATTGGTGGATGGATTAGGCATGTATGGGGGAGATGTATGGGGTATAGATGTGGAGGACGAGAGAGGAAAGCTGGTCATGGCCCCGGTAAAAATGGGCATGACCTGGGTAAATGGAGGGATGTGCGAGGGATCGGATGTGATATGGATAGATGTGGGCGGATTGGGTATGCGTTGGGCGGATGAAAGATAGGGTATGAAAGTGGAGGATGGGGTCGGTCTTGAATGGGAGTGGATTGAAAATGAGATGGGTTGGGAATGGCCATTGAGGAGGGCATGGTTTGGGAAAATAATGGGAAATGGGAGGTTGGATTTTGAATATTTTGGGAAGTGGTGGAAGGGAAAATAGGGGCATCAAACGGGCCGGTTATGGTGAGGGTTGGTTGGGTAAGGGGGATGGAAGTGAAAGCCTCCTCGGTATGGGAATGGGTTGGAGAATGTGGCGGGGATGAGTCGGGATCGGCGTAAGCCGGGTCCACAGCACATGACATAGCTCGCTATCAGGTTAGGTACGGGTTCCTTGGGTGGGGCCTGTAAAGCTTCCTCCTTCTTCCCCTACGGGATGACAGAGGGCACGATGATGTCGTTGTGCCAGCACCAATAAGACTAATTTTTTAGGCTTTTAATTTCAACCAAAATTTTTTTGGAATTTTTATAAGTGAAAAGAAATAAGGATTTCGAGGCTTTTTGAATTCCCTTCTCGGGTAGCTCTCGTACCCTAAATAGGTCCCGCGGCAAAGGCTCCGAAGCGCTTCGAAAGAATCAAAGGGAAACCCCTTAATCTATTGAACGCATGAAAACTGATGCAAACAGCCCGATCCCTCGAAACGAGTCAAAAAGAAGTCACCTTCTCTTGACTGATGAGGGCATATTGGGTGTCAGAGATTGCGGGGCCTAAATAAAAGCACTAAAGACACTAATCAGGGAGTCCGGGGTGTGAAGTAGGCCTCAGATTCATGCTGCTGCTGTCTAGAATAAAGCCTGTGCAACTAATAGGTGCGCCAGAGCAAAATTGCCCAGAATAAAGCTGGCGCAACTAATACATGCGCCAGTGTATTTTTGGGGAATTTTACATTGGCGCATGTAATAGTGGTGTTAGGCAAACAGAATGCTCTAGATAGTTTGATGCAACACTCTCAGCCTGAAATGAATCTCCAAACTGATTTTTTGTGGAAGTTATGCTTCCGGGGACTGACTATTCATATGATACGTCTCTTTCCTCACTGATCCTAAGGGTTACAAGGCCGATTCGGGTTCCCTAACGCTCTCTTTTTCCTCAGGTTTTAAGCTTGGTAACGAGAAGGTTACCCACCCGATATACCTCAAGTGCAAGCACTTTTCTCAGGTACTAGGTGGGTTGAGACTTTTTCGGATCATCACCACTAGGGGCTGCCGCCGTACTAAGACCAAAAATTTATATGTGTGCCTAAATAGCCCAACCCTTAAAAATCTACCCCGCAAAAATCAATTTAAATCCCCTTTGTTGGTTCAATTTTACTTTTCACTTTTAAAAAAGTTTTCTTAAGTTCAAAGACCGGGGGTGAGGATTCCGTGCCGCCTCTACGGGCCGGCGTTCACTGGCGGAATATGATTGAGGAAATTAAAGGTGCAAGTAGGCCCGCCAAATGGCTAAGGTACTTAAAATGATAGAAATGTAAAGAAATTAAATAACAATGCACAAGTAGACCCATCGATCGGCTAAGGTGCTTGAAATGACAAAAACGTAAAGAAATTTAAGACGGTGCGCAAGTAGGCCCGCCAATCGACTAAGGCTCGTAAATGACGTAAAGGTAGGGGTAAGTAAAATAACATAATTGGAGGGGTGAGTAAAAAAATAGTAAAAAAAAATAGCAATAAAAGATTAGTAAATAAAAAATAAAGAGGCCAAATTCAAGGGGAAGCTCTACTAGCTACTCCCCAGCAGAGTCGCCATCTGTGCAACCATGGATTTTCGTCAAACCCATCTCGACGATGCGCTCATGATAAAAATTTAGAGTCGCCACCTGAAGCTTTTAGTATCCCGGGAAACCCAAATCAAATTTAAAGAGCACCGAAGTGCCAAAAATTGACTCTGAATCCGGACTATGAAAAAGGCTCTTAGGTAGGGGCTTCAGAAGGTGTTAGGCACCCAATCAACCCGCTTAATGCGGTCTCTACTTATGGCCAAAACAAAAATGATATAAAAGAAATAAAAAAGGCTTCCTCTTGCCCAAAGGGCCTTAAAATCCTATTTGTGTCCCTCCGTTCCTATCGAAAATTTGACGACATAACGGCACAAATGAGAGGATGGAGGAAGAACCGAGAAGGTAGAGGATTAGAGGGGAGAGTCGAAGCTTTCGAGCCCTTTTTGTACCGTTGTGGAGCCTTGCATTGGCTTGCTTCGGTGAGCTTTTGATGGCTTGTATAGCTTGATGATGGATTCTAACTCCTAAGGTGGATAGCTAAGAGGTAGAGAGGGGAGGCTAGGGGGTAGCACACATCAAAACTAAAGCTTTGAGGTGAAAGGCTAAGGTTTTTAGAAGGTTTGAAGGTTCTAGAATTTTTGTGTAAAGATTGCACTAGAGGAGAGAGAGAGAAGGGATTCCTTAATCTCTTACTTTGCAAATTTTTTTGAGCCTTTGTAAATTTTTTCAAGCCTTTGTAAAGGGGGGGTGCCTCTCTATTTATAAGAAAAAGAGAGGTTAGGAGGGTGTTTAGAGGCTAACTTGGATTAGCAATTAGGTAATCTATCCATCTAAGGTTTCCTAGGGTTTTTGGAGCCTTGAAATGTGTGAAGTGATACTCTAATGGTGGATGATAGTGTGGGGCTTTAAACCACTTAGAGGGTTGCAAATAGATAGTAAATGGGTGCAACAGAACTAGCAAAACACACTCCAAAGGTCAAGATGGTCAACAAGTCAAACCCCAATCTCAAAATTCGAGGCAAAAACCCACAGTCACTGTTCCTAAGCCTGGAGCAACTAATAAATGCGTCAGGCAAAGGTACAGTAAAACAGTGTTTGGGAAGTTGGTTGCCCGTGGTGGGGCCCACCTTATAACTGGTGCAACTATTAGTTGTGCCAAGCCATTTCTAAGGAGAAATGGCTTGGCGCAAGTAATACTTGTGCCACGCTCTTAGGGGGTACTCAGCTAAATTACCATTTTGCCCCCTGAGCTTTGGAATGCGATATCTTCCCGTATACAGCTCCGATTGGATTCTTGACTCATTGGAAAGCTTGAGACTTCTACTTTTCAATGGTATGAGATTCGAGCACAGTAGAAGGTCATCGCTAGGCCCAGTGAACCACTCTTCATCCATTGCTCGGGAAAGCTAGGTTTAGGTCTGGAATGGTTTCTAAGGGTCGGGATGGGTTTCTAAGGGTTAGAGGTTCATAAGGGATCTAGGGTGATTTCTAAGGGTTTGGAGTGACTCCTAAGATTTCGAAAAGTTTCGTAAGGGTTCCATACATGCCATCAAAAGCTCAGAGATGCACCTCTCTCAAAATGTGTCTCGATCGGGCCTTGGGCCAAATTTTGGTGTCTACACCTATAAACCAAAAGGCCCATTCCAAGCTGAAGGAAAGACCTTTGTGATTTATAATTTGCAAAAGTTTGAGTCTAGCAGAGATATAAATAATAGATACTATGGATTGCACAGGGATTATATGAATAGAGTTTATTTTCTTTCCATGAGATTCAAATTTTCAGTTAACTACCTTTTATATACTGTGAGAACCCAAAATTTTCAATATTTATTTGAGAGTATGCCAAAGGTGAGAGTGGGATGAAAATGTTTTCTAAATCTGTAGTTTAAAAAAATTTATGAAGAATAAATTGTTCACTGATACGCACACACTCCACGCTATACATAATTGAAATTGTTTGAGTTTTGATCAAGGATAATTGCTGGATGGAAAGTAAAAATAAAGATTTGTAAATTTTGTAAAATATAATAAGCATGTGGTGATTAAAGTAATTAGTTTTTATTATTTTGAAAAAAGTTATGAAAAATCTAAAAATATTTTAAGTTTGTAGGTAACTTTTCCTCCTTCAGGAGACTACAACTCCTCCACTAGGGATCACCTAGGGGTTTAAAGGCTTGTTGCATCTGCTAAATGCAATCGTGCTCCCTACAAAAGTGGCAATTTAAATTTAAATTTTAAATATTTTATGTTTCCTTGTTTGCTAGGGACTAGCTAGGGACTAGCAAAGCTTAAGTTTGGGGGTGTGATCAGTCACATATTTTACCAATTTACTACCCTTAACTTAGTGATGCTACGCCATAGTTGGCTACTAATAAGTTGTTGATATGCAGATATTAAGGAAAAGTAGTAAAATAGAGTCAAAGTGTTAATATTCATCAAAAGTAACTCAAAAAGCAGTAAGAATGACATTAGATTGAAAGACGGAAGCTCCACCTACTGAAAAGAATGAAAAAATCGTTATTTACAATTTTTCAAGAGTGAATGACTATGCAAGCTACGGAATCGGAATCTATGATTCTACAGAAGAACCCGCTTAAGGAGAAGAAATATTTATGATTTTCCAGAGAATCATCCGCCAAGTCTATTAGAGTCATACGAATAAGCAGAAGCAATATAAAATCGTCATTTACGATTTTAAAGAAAATGACAAAACTGAAGAATCATCTCTTACGATATTCCCTCTATGAACCATATTGAAAGCAGAAAGTTGTACTTCATGATTTTCTGTTAAAGAAAAGAGAGAATCATTATCAACGATTTGATAGAAGGCTTAGCTTGCAACTGGTGATCACGTGCATAATACACCGCCCTGAACCATAATCAGAATATCTCTTGAATTAGAAGTCTGGCAAATCACGGATCAAAAGAGGAAATTGATGGACTCTATTGCTGAAAGTATAAAGAAAGTTCTAGAAGTATATCAATCGCTGAAGAAAGAAAAGATAAAATTAGAAGAAGAGTTATATTAGGATAGTTTAATTTCTTTGATTAGAATTAAAAGTTTTATAAACCGACTCCTTATGATCTATAAATAAGAGAGCCCGATATAGGAATAAGGCATCGAGAAGAATTACTCAGCATCAATTGACAACTGAGGTCTGTTTGTTCTTTCGATCAAAGTAGTTAGGATTTACAAAGTAACATCATCCACAGTTCTATGAGGACTTGCCTGACAACCAAGGCTAAGGAAGTTGAAGGACCGACCCCATGGATGGTTCTACTTTTGCTTTCTAATTTAGATTTTTATTTTTTTATTTACTGCTTTGTAAACATCTCCAAGTTTTAATTTGAATTGACCACTCAGATTAGAATCTATAGATTAGTGTAACGGTTTTTTTTTTCATTCTTCAATTTTCTAGAGTTTGATTGACACCTAAATTTCTGGTTGATTGTTGATTAGATTAAATCTATATTGATGGGACTTTAGTGTTGATTGACGCCCAATGCTAGGAGAATTGATATATGGTGTAATAGTACTGTTTAATTTTATAAATATCCAATAGCAGAGGATTGTGATTGACGACCATAATTTGAAGTTGAAGGATTAGGATTTATTTTTATGTACTTTAGTTTATAAAAAATTCTTTATTCATATTTCTCAAGTAATTTAAGAATCTTAAAGATGAGTATAAATTTTCTGAAAATAGATTAATATAAGTAATAACTATCTCCGTGGGAACAATCCTATACTTGCTCTACAATTTCCATTGTGTGTTTACAATAGGTTAAGATTTAATTAGATACACATAGTAAGCCAATCACTGGTGCAGTGCGCCCTCGTGGTAATCCAAACGATGGTTCAATTGATGATTTTTCTTAGCCATGAGGGCGAGAACATCATCTATCATCACTGTTGATGGTTACTGATGCATGGGTGCACGGCGTGGAACATGTTGCTGAGGTTGAGCCGCTGGTGATGGCTGCTCAGGTTCTTATGCATAAGGTGCAGGTTGTTCCTGATATCCTTCTCCCTGACGCTTCACTTACTACTTATAACTTTTCTTCCACACTTTAAACAAGTATTGCTTCACATTATCGTTCAACTTCGGTTCCTCTTCCGAAATCACATATCCCTCTTCATCAGAGTAATCCTCTATCATACTGGAGATAAGGCGGGCGTATGGAATCTCCTCTGCGGGTTTAGCTCCTCCTTCTAACATTTTTCCATGGACCTATTTCAAGCCCTCAAAAACTACCTCTGGTGCATTAAACCATTGGCCCGAAAAGGTCAAAAATAGTGCCTGTTGTACAACCCCGACCGTCTCGGTCTTGTGTCTTGATGGATAAAGGTTGCATTTAAAAATGGTATCTAACATCCATTGGTGACTAGGCAAATCGGCTCTCTTGATTGGTTGGTCTGATCCTTGCCTGCCCCTGGTCATTCTCTCTATTACAATATGACAGTCAACCGGTTCTAGGTTTGGCTCCATCAATTTGATTTCGTCATTATACTCCACATAGCACTCTAGTGCATCGGTTGCATGGCCATAGTTAAATTCATAGACTCTACCATCTAGCTTCATACAAATGGTGTTTGCTTTATCACCCATATACATGTTTTGGTAAATTAGTTTTACCAAACATGGGTAGTAGTAGTTAATGAAAGGGTGGAGTAAGCTCTCCAATCCGACCTTGCCGAGATATTGAAAGGCCCAATTGGTCGCTTCATTTTTGCGAAAAAGCTCCTTGTCAAAAGTCCATTCAATTTTAAAACCTTTCGTTGCCCACCACTCATTGGGTTGTTCTAGTGGTGGTGGATGTTCTATTGGTGGTAGTTGTTGTCGTGGTTGTTCTAATGGTGGTGATTGTTATGAAGAACCCGCTTGTGATGTGGGCTTCTTCGACGTAGGAGGTTTTGATGATTGTCTAGTTTTGAGTGCCATTTAATCTCAAGAAAACAAAAAACCAAAAAAAACTAAGGCTTGATCTTAGATATTCAAAAATTTAATCTCTCAAGAGGTTAGGGTTTACCTTTTGAAGAGATTCGGATTCAACCACACGAAGAAATCGACACCTCAACGATCGAAAATGAAGGTCTGGGTGTCACCAAAAGCCAGAGCAAATGAAACTCAAAGAAAAAACCCAAAATTATCTAAATTTTGGAAACTGAAAAACCCGATTCCCTTATATAATGTCCAGATCGATCGATCGATCGATTTTTAAAGTCAATTGATCGGTTTCCCATTTGAACTACGCCGGTTGTTGAGCACTGAAAAGTACCACTTTTCACCTCTTAACCTAGCCTTTGATGGACCCTAAAGTTCCCTAATAATCTGTTGTTACGTGTGTTTTGCAGTTAGCAATAATCTGTGTAGCTTAATACAAAATCCCTTCTTTTTGGTCCAAAGAAGATAAAGAATACATGCATAGATGATAGCTGAGCTAAAGCCTAATGGAACACCCTGGTAATGCTCACCATGGTGACTCGTTTGCTAGTCATTATTGACCAAAAGTCTAGCAGATGGAAGAAGTTAGCTGAGAATGGAGGAAGCTGCAACAGCTGCAAGTGCAATGCATCAGAGTGTCAAAAGAATCATTTTGCATAGTTGAGGAGCCCCCTCACGAAGCTAAAGATGCAGTGGAAGTTGTCCTCGCGCAGATAGGCCGCACAGTTAAGAGGAATGTAGAAAAGACATCGCGAAGATCTCGTGATCTAAAATCCTCAGAATTTGTCCTCGCGATGCTCTCACGGAGATCAGGACTTAAAGCAGCTACGCACATAACATAGTGAGTCCAGCTGCATACAGAACAAAATGTTATCTCGCGAAGGTCTCGCATAGCCAAAGAAGAGAGAGACGCTCAAAATTTCTCTCACGCAGCGCTCACACACTCTGAAGCCTAACCAGTTACTATGCGAGTGTAGAGGCATTACTGCACAAGTACTCAGCGAGAGAGAGCTTCTGAAGCTCTAACTGCATGAAGAATCCTGGCGCTCCAAATCATCTCCGCGACAGCAGTGCAACACAAAGGAACTGCACAATGAACTGAAGATTGACTACGCGAGTAAACACTTGTCACCAGCCAAAGGCTACTCCGCGAAGGCTCTGCAACTGTGCGAATGAACTAATGCAGATGCTAGCCCCGCGAAGCTCGGGCTCTCCACTTCTCAGTTTTAACTGAAAGACCTTTTGGGAATTTCCCAAGGCTAGGGCACACTTCCCGAGGCATGGATTTAGAGGCGCATATCTCCAAGCATTCAAGGGTTGAAACAGTGCCACATCTGCTGGAAAAATTAGGGTTAATCTCTTTTGAGCCAAGGCCTTATGGACAGAATATATAAGCTATACTTAGAGTTTATGATTTTCATCTTTCCTTCATCCTCTGTCAGCTGAGAGCTCTAACAGGCTAGGGTTAGGGTTTGATCATCTCTTTTTCTTATTTTTCTTCCCTCTTAGTCGAGCATTTGTTGGCTAATCCTCTTGTAAGCAGCTAGGTTTAGTTTTATTTCAGGTTTGTAATAGGCTTAGTATACATTGGGATTTTGGATGAGCAGTTGTGTACAGGTTACAGCCTGGAGGCAGTTCATTGTAAGTTTTGATTTTACTAATGGATTGCTATTTTAATGCTTACTAAATCTGTTATTATTCTATTTGTCCGTAGTTCTGTTCGGGCTATAGCATATATTTAGGATTTGAGCTTATTGAAAGACCCATGGAAAGTAATGCTAGATCTAGATCTGGGGAGCTTGGGACCATGGTGGTTGCAGCAGTTTACATGTTCTTTCTCAGATCTCTGTGGTATGGACAGACCAATAGGATACCCTGTGACCATTTGAGTGGACAGAGTATAACCCTAAGGTTGTGTCCAGCCAAATATTTGAGAAGGATCCTTTTCCCCTGCACATGAGCTTCTAGAGGCTTGTGAGGAGGTTTGTACAGGAACTGGCTCCCCTTTATTTTACTTGATTGATATAAGATATTAGATCTAATTTCTCTATAGTAATTGCAGCTTGAGGCTAAGTCATTGCAGGCCTTTTGAGTGTTAAGCCCATACACCGCACGTCGGTGTATAGTTTCTCATCTAATGGTTAAAACCATATTAAATCTTAAATTTCCATCACGTGACTTATCGAACATGCACACAAAATTGGACCTGTTCAAAAACCGAAATTTTAACCCTCTTAAGGATGCGTACCCGGCGATCTTCGCCATCTCTTTGAATCCTGGGGGCATGATTAACAAGTTCGTGTCGCAAATGCAGGGGGGGACTGTTTGGGAGGTCGCTACTAGAAGGGTGTTGAGGGAAAGTGAGATTGTTTGTTTCTCTGATCTGCTGTTGAGGTTATATGAGATGCACCGGAACCCGCAAGGACAGGATCAGAGAGTTTGGGCCCCGAACAGAGACGGAAAGATTAGCGTCAAATTGTTATATGGGTTGATATCGCGGTGGCCACTCATAATTTTCGATGGAAAATGGATGTGGAGATTGTCTATTTTGTTGAAAAATCGGCTCTTTGGATGGACACTCTACAAAGAGAGGGTCCTAACGTGGGATTTGCTGATTCGGAGAGGACTGGTATCCCGAATTCTTGTGTGATGTGTACTGGTGGTGAGGAGTTTGCTGTTCATCTCTTCTTGCACTGCTAGATGGCTTGTGGGGTTTGGAGTGCTATATATAAGGCGTTTGGAGTGGAATGGGTTATGTCGGAGACGCCTTATTAGCAGCTGCTGAGTTGGACGAGTGCGAAGGCTGAGGGAGAAAATGGGGAGTATTGGAGGGCCTCCTTGTTAGCTGTGTTTTGGTGTCTATGGTGCGAGAGGAATGCCAGGATTTTCGAGAATAAGAGTAAACCTGTTGGAATGGTCGTTAAATCGGTTACGGAGCTGGTGAGGTTTTGGGTGGTGAGAGGTGGGGATGGAGGTAGCCACAATGCCTTCATTTGGGATTCGGTCTGAGTGCGGATCGTATCGGCTGTGGGGTATCGCTGTTGTATTCTTTGTTTTCTTGTCCTTTGTTCTTTTCCATTTTTGATTACTGTGTACCAGGATTGTATTGGCCTTTCAGCGCTTTGCTGTTTTTAATACAAGCTCAATTACCGATCAAAAAAAAAATTAACTATTATTTAAAAAAATATTTATTGATTAGTATTTCAAAAAAATATATCTATTAATTAGTATTAATTATCAATTTATCTTACGTTTTATGCTAATTAATTAGTATTAATTATCTATTATTTGTACATAAAAAATCCAAGGTTAGGTTGGTATCTTGTCCAACACTCCCAGCTCCCCGTACATGACATGCGAGGCATATCAAGCCTGCATTTTATAGTTTCTACAAGGTTCTTACGTCAACTTGATTGTTAATCATATATGAATTTAAGCATATATTTCAGATTGACATGGGTGGTGGTGCAGACTCGGTATATACATAGTCACAAAATCGGGGTTCGGTAATAATTCGGCAAAGTAAAAATTCAGAAAAATCCGGCAAAGTTCGGGAAAAAAAATTATGTATATATATATATATATATATATAATATAATTTTATGATTTAGATATATATTTAAAAAAATTTAATATACTTTTTTGAGTAAAAAATAAGAGTAAATTGGGGGGAAAATACTCCAATAATCAGGGGGGAAAATACTCCAATAATCAGAGCAAGTTGGGGAAAAATCCAACAAGTTGGGGAGAAAAATTGGAGAAAAAATCTGGGAAAAAAAAATAAATTTACAAGAAGATGCAATCAGAGAAAAATCAGAGCAAGTTAGGAAAAATCAGAGAAGATGCCGGCGCCTCCACTCTCCACAGGTCCAGCTGTCCAAACTCCAGAGAATCCAAAATCTGGACTTAGATGATGAAATAAAATTAATCGCTACTAGAGATCCGTGATGGAGTGGCCTGAAACTCTGAAAGCAGAGAAAGACGAAGGGTTTGGGTTTGAGAGAGAGCCAGAGAGAGAGAAGGGTAACTTTTTATTAGTGGTAACTTTTTCACTTTTTAACTTTTAGTTACTTTTATTTTAATATAAAATATTAGCTTTTAAAGACTAAAGTTTCTATATAAAATATTAGCGTGCAAAGATACCCAACTTCGGTGAAGTCCGTGGATTTGCCGAATTATTCGCGAAGTTTGCGAACTTCGGCGACTTTGGCGATTTTTTCAAAAATTCGCGATTGATTCGTGTTTTGTTTGTTTCCCACAAAAATTGCGAATTATTCATTATTGCGGCTATTTTTATGACTATGGGTATATACAGGAATAGGTGTTGAAGTAACCATCTTGGGGACTGTATGCAGCACAGGCAGAGAGGGGTTTCCTCTGCCTCAGATAAATAAATGTCCACGGGGTATGCTTCACTGGGAATAGGCAACGTGCCTTCCAAAAGTTATTGTGGTAAAGCAGGCCCTGTGGAGGAGTCTAGAACTGAGTCATATAAATTGGTTTGTTCCAGAGTGGGCAAGGACTCAGCCCTTGGTTCAGGCACTGTAGCAATGGGGCTTATGGGAGAGCTGAGCTTCGTCCCTTCTTGAGGAGTAGCAATACTCACTCCTTCGATTTCAACTGGTTTAGGAGGAGCAGTGGCTTCTTCAGCAATCTTGACCCTAGTAGCAGGAAATGTCCCTAAACATCCACGTTTCTTAAGGGAATCGCGGATCTCCATTTCAGAAACAGACTCTCATAGGAGCCGCGGTACATACGTTCCGTCTGTTAAAAAAAGAAAGGTAATATGTGGTGTTTTATTATACAAAACAGATACTTATGTAAGAAAAATGAAAATGTTAGAGAAAAATAGATACTAAGAAATCAGAAATTGAAAAAGTTAGAAAAAAATTAAAGAAATTAAAAACCCTAAAACATACATTTTTTTCTTCATCTTCTTGAAATAGAATTTTGTTTTGCAGTAATTTATTCTTCGTCTTCGTCGGCATTGTCTTCTTTCTTTCTTCTTCTTTCTCCTCTCTCAACGTCTCTATATTTTTCACTTGGTAAAATTATACCCTTAAAAACCCAACTTTAAGGGTATAATTTTAAAACCTTTAAAGTTGAGTTTTTAAAATTAAGACCTTTTCCGTTTAGAACATATATATATTAAATGAACTTTTAATATATTAAAGTGGGGGGCTTATGAATCAAAACCCTATAAATGAGATTTTATACTTTAATACCCTATAAAAGTTGGGGGCTTATGTTTCAAAACCCTATAAAAATTGGGGGCTAATGTTTCAAAACCCATAAAGCGTCCCCTCCGGCTTTATGGAGGTATTAATTACTTTGATACCAGTGTTTGTAACCGATGATTCTTTAAGTGCAACCAGCTTTTTCACCGTGTAATATGTTAGACTGTCTTGAATCAGACGATCGAGATCGTTTTGCCTTTCAGCCTTCCACATGTTGATTTCAAGATGATGGCCTTTCAATCTTCCACATGGTAGATCTCGAGATCATAGCTCACTTATCATACAGTCAGATTTTGATTCCAAGTGTCAAAGGGATAGATCATAGATTTAAGTGCAACCAGGCCCAAAAATATTGTTTTAAGGAGATTTAAACCATCCGCTTATCGACTATTATATCAGTTGTTTTTTTAATTTTGATGGCTGATATTAAAGTTCGTCAATCGAATGGTTCACATGAATCATTTTCTGCCCTAATTATCGTGTATACAAGAAAATAGAAAGGGTCCAACTCTCCTGACTGTCATTTAAATGGTGTTTGAATGATCTTACACCATCAATGGTTTAAGATGTGAGTGATAGAGCAGTCAAAGGGATAGATCATAGATTTAAGTGCAACAAGCCAAAAAATAGTGTTTTAAACCATCCGCTTGTTGACTATTATATCAACTGTCGTTTTTTAATTTTAATGGCTGATATTAAAGTTCGCCAATCAGATGGTTCACGTCCACTTATCAACGTGTTTCATCGAATTGAGACACTTAGCAACCCACCATTAGTGCATTTATTGGATAAAAAACTACAACCATCAGATGGGCAAGATAATCATTTTAACATATCACTAGTATATTTGTTGGTACTCAGCCAAACACCTAATACTAATCTATTATAGAATAGACATTTGCAACCACGGCCTCCTTCAACCTGAGCATGAGCATGGGCAAATGTACCAAACAAAACATTAGCATTAAATGCCATTCAATAGTTTATCTTAAAAATAAAACAAAAAGAGATAAAATCTAATTAATAAATGTTATATGTCTATTCTTCATCATTACAAGCAATTAAATATAGCATTCTTCATCATTACAAGCAATTAAATATAATTATTTTTAGCATTGCAATGTTTCCAATGAAACAACCCACCCGAGCCTTTTCTTCTCCGTTTTTCTTCTTCAACTAAGCTATTTTGAAAGTTGGAGTTGGACAGCTATAGCTCTACACCTAAGCTAAGCTGCTCATGGATGTGTTGAAGTGTTGAGCTAGTGATTTTCTTATTCTACAACTTATATTCAAAGCATCTAAAGGTAAAAGCTGTATCTTTTATTTTATTTTTTAGCTTTATTATGGATCATAATATAGATGAAATACACAATGAAGATAGTGGAGATGAGATAGATGAAGCAACGATTACTCCTTTGTGGAAGTATGTTACTAAGATTGTTGAAAGCAAAGGATCTAAAGGGGGGGGGGGGGGGGTACTTTAAAATTTACATGCATCTATGGTTGTTGAGAGAAACCTTATTCTGGTTCTTATTCTCGAGTTAGAGCTCATTTGATTGGGCTTTTGCCTAATCAACCAGCTCAAGGCATTGCCGTGCGTCCAAACGTTTCTCCCGCCAAAAGAGAGAGGTTACGAAAAGAAGAGAGGGAAGCTTGAGAAGTCTATGGAGATGCTAGTAGTAAGGGAAAATCAAATAAACACCAATCAATCAATGAAGTAGCAACAACAAATAGAACACTTTTGAAAATTGGGCCACTAGCAAAATTGTTTGACATTGGTGGGCGGGATGCCATAGATGCTAAAATTGCACGTTGCATGTACGCCAATGGAATACCTTTCAATGTTGCTAGGTCTCCTTATTGGGTAGATATGGTGAGTGCAATAAACCAAGCTCCTAAGGGATACAAACCCCCTAACTATGAAAATTTGAGTACTTCATTGTTGGATAAAGAAAAAAATAAAGTTGCAAAACTCGTTAGCCTCTCTTTCTCGAATAGTATACATATGGTGTATCAATTGTTTCTGATGGATGGACGAATCTGAAAAATGAAACATTGATTAACATTATGGCAATTTCTGGAGGCTATTCTGTGACAGCCCGAATTTCGTCACTCCGAAATCCGTGCCATCAGCATGACCATCGAGGTCATTGTTGTTACTCCACATGTGCCTGATTTATGTGTGTTTTGAAAATGAATTTATGAATACTAAGTTACATAGGTTTTAAATTATGAAAGAGGATTAAAGGGATATCAGCACAGTGAGGGCTAACATTAGCCTGCAAGATCAGGGCCAATTGTAGCAAGTTTTGAAAGTGAATATATTAAAGATCGTCCATAGAGAATTTGTCTGAAATATGAGATAGACCTCCAGATCTGTGCTACCAAATCTGGCTCTGTATCTATCTAGAAAGCAGATAAAATAAGAGAGTTGGGTTTTGTCACGTTTAACTAAAAACAAATAAAGAAAAGATTTAACTAAATGATCCAGATCCGAGTTGGGGAAGTGTTTAAAATAAAACAAATGGAGAAATAATAACTTTCTATAATTTAGCCTTTGAATTTTAATGGAGAATCTGCAACTAAACAGAGCTGATTCAATCTTCATCTGGCTACCAGCATAGATGTAAGAGAAATAAATCTGAATTAAAGAATCGGTTTAGACTTATGGCTATGATCTGTCCACTTAAATGGTCACAGACCATCCAATAGTTGTTGACCTATTCTTAATTCAGAACATGAACATCACTGCAAGTGCTGTCAGAACTAGGTTACCAACGCTAATTCGTACAGGGGTAATGAATTAAGGAAAATTGCATGCAAAGTAGTGAATCTAAAGGAGTCTAATGCACTAAGGTGATCAATAAGAACCCTTGACATGAATCCAATGGAGAAAACATAGTTTACAGCAACCTTTTAAATTCAATCTTACAATTACAGGACACGGCTTTAGAAAGCCCTCGGACTTGCAGTCTTGAATCCGATCTCCTTGGAGTTACAAATCACTCTCAACAACTCTCAAAAGCAAAACAAAAGAAGCTATTACAAGAGGTACAGATAGGCTATCTGACCGGAAGGTAGGGAAATAGAAATGAAAACTCAAAATCTGGATGCCTCAACTGGGCAAATGTCTTCTCTATTTATAGCTTTCCCTTGATCCTGCACAGGGCTGAATTGACCAATCAGAACTGTTCAGATCTGGATTGCCCAATGGCAGTTGAGCACGGGGATCCAGATCTGTTCTGGCCAATGAGAATGCTCCGATCTGGTTTAGCCAATCAGGCGCTAGAAGCATCAATTCTGTTATGGAATTCAAAAATCTGTTTGAGCTTCTAGAAGTTCCCGCCAAGTGATTTCATCTTTGGGTTTTCACGTGGGGTGGAATATGCCTTTGGTTCGTGCTTGGAATCTTCCAGAATGTCTCTGGGCTTTTAAATGCATTGGGGCGCGTGCAGAGATTACTGAAATGCCCTTTAAACAAGTTGTAAATCCCCAGAATGCCATTTCGCAGAGTTTAAGGGTCTTTTCGCAAAGTAATTTGGCTCCTGAAGCTCTTTTCGTGAGGTTTCAGTTCTGTTCGAATTGATCTTTTCTTCTTTTCGCAAAGGTAATTCTTCTATTCGAACAGTTCTGCTACCTTTCGAAAATCTTGTTTGAGGTTTATTCCTTCTTCGCAAAGTTTCAGGTTCTTTGCGAATAGTAAAGATTCTTTGCGAATTGAGCTTTAGCTTGCATTCTTCTTTGCGAATGGATCCCTCTCCTTCTTCAGGTCTTTGGTTGCTCTTTTAAGACCTTTTTAACCATTGCTGAGGCTATTTCTTCACTCCCTCTTTAAGCTTGACATGAGTTGTCAGCTTTTTGATCATTTTAGGATGCTTTTCGGATTTGGACCTGTCTTTTTGGTTAGCTGCAATATGAACACTAAAGCACTTATTTAGTCTTCTCAAGGGTCTTTCAAGGCTCATGTTTAGGGGTGAAAAATGGTATTTTTCACTACTTAACACACCCCCAAACCTAAGCTTTGCTAGTCCCTGAGCAAAGAAACATAAAAAACAAAGTAAAGAGCCACTTTTGTAGGAAGCACAGGTGCATTTAGCATATGCAACAAGCCTTTTCAACCCCTAGGTGATCCCTAGAGGAGGAGTGAAGTCTCCTGAGGGTTTTCAGTGAAGGTACCCACAAACTTCTCCATGAAACAGTTAACATCAGTGCAATATTATCAAATGAGCAATCAAGGAGCAGGATTAGTTACTCTTGAATCAATGATGATACAGAAAATTTGATTATTGTTTGCACAGGAATTTAAACATTAAAAACCTCATGAATGTTTCAATATTTCCAATCCGTGAGCAGCCATAGAAAATTATACAAGTGTGCCAGCAGTGAGCTCATCATCTGATTAAAAATTAGGTTATAAGTCATACTTAATGTGCTCAAGTTCCAACCCAAACACTTACCAGGGTATACTCTCATCATGGTTTTGTTGAGGGGTTCATGTTCACTCAAGCTCAAGAGCAGTTACATCTCCCAAATGGATCTGTAAGCATGTGCATAGGCATAATTCTCAGGTACTGGCATCATTGACATATCCTCACCATAGATTGGGTAACTCCTTGTCTCCACTTGACAGCTCACTCAACTTTGGATCACAAGGGCTTTTAATCTGGGTTTGTTGTGTGGCTTATGGAGTGAGGTTTCAAGGAAAGGAAGTTTGAACAGGGGTTTGAAATTGAGAAATCAGGAAGTGAAGGAGGTGGTTCATGACTCCACCTTCTTGAGTTTTAGCTTCTTTCTTCTTCTTTTTGAGATTCTCACATTTGAAGTGATCAATTTTTTCTTTGATCTCGAATTTTTCAACATAAGGTTCCTTTTTGTCCCTTTGCTTGCTCCTTTTTCTCATTGTTTTCCTCTTTCTTTTTCTGAGGTGCCACCATATTCTCAGTCATCATACTACCCATTTTTGAGGTATTTCCTCTTCATTCACTTGATGTTGCCCAGAAATGTTCCATCTTCAGTTCTTTCTCCTTTACCTCCTGAATTCTCAGAGTGAGGGAAGGCTGAATTGGTTCCATAGGTTCAGGTGCAAGTACTTTGGGTGTTTTTAATGAAGAATTTTAGGATTCTGACTCAAAAAGGGGTACAAACACAAGCGGTGTGTTTTATGGTTGGTTCTGTTAGGCTCAAGCTGTCCAAAGAAGGCCTTGATCTTTTCCTCAGTTTCATGAGTGCTGTTAATTGTTTCAATTTGGAGTTGCCTAACTTCTAGTGGATCTAATGCCTCAGCCAGTCCTTTGAATCAGAAGAGATTGCCTTACTCACTCTTCAACAGAGATGGAGAAAATTAAAGGCTCAATTCTCACTGGTGATGATTTTTCCTTGAACTTTTAAGTATGTCCTTACCTTTTTCTCTTTCCCATGACTTGCTAAATGCTGATACCAGTAGGTTTTCATGGTGCTAGCATCATGGAAATGTAGAATATTGAAAGGTTTATGATGTCTACATTTGGCAAAGAAATTTTAAATTTTCTAGTTGTCATGATTCTTAAGTAAATTAATACATTTCCTAATTACTTAGGTGATTCTGCTGCCCTTATGTTAACTATTCCCTAGGCGGGGACTTATGCACACCCCCAAACCTATGAGGAGCGGTGTCCTCACGGTTCAAAGGTGGTGGACAATTATTAGGGAAGGCAATGAAACAACAATAATACAGACGATTCTGACAAAGCACATCGAAATTTGGATAGAAAATAAAAGGAAAAAAGGGAAAGGGAGTAGGGGAGGGTTGTAAGTTTTTTAAAATAGGGAGAACAAAAAGCAATTTGGTTAGGCACAGCTTATAACAGAAAAAATTGCAATAGAATAAAAAGCAGAAAATAAGAAAATAAGAAAGAGACAATTGACAGAATTGCACAGAATTAGACAAAAATAAAAGATATATATATTGAATTCAGAAACACAGTACATGCAGATTTTAGTAACTGGGATCAAAGTCACTATCATAAGTGGGTTCTATGGGGTCTGAGCTAGAGTCACTGTCTGAACTGGAATCAGAGGTGGAATCAGAACTGGAGGGTGATTTCTCAGGAATGGAATTCTTGAGTTCAGTGTACTCTTCTGACTTGATCTTCTTGGTGAGGCCCAGATGTTTGGTCAGGCTGGAGGATTTCTTCTGTTCTTGAGCTAGTTTATTCTGTTCTTGAGCTAACTGAGCCTGTAGCATAGCTACCTTGTGCTGCTCAGCCTTGACCAATTGGTATGTTTGTGCCACCAAATTTCTCATTTTCTCTCTCTCAAAATATATGAAATGCTCTAATTTTGTGATTTTGGCTTCATAAGGGGTTCGAATGTAGGCCTCTAAGTCAGCCAGCCCCTTCTGCACATCCCTACGGATGTAAGGATTGTCTGCCATGGCCTGGGTGAGGGTGGCATATCTAGGGAGGGGAATAGAGAGGTAGGGGACTAAAGGGGGTGCAACTGGGGGAGGGGAGGTTAAGAGGGGGTCAGTTTGGGTAGCTAAGTTGGCAGACAGAGGTGGTGGAGGAGGGGGGTCTGTCTGGGTAGCTAACTCAGAAAGGAGGGGAGGTAAGGCCAAAGGTGGTTAAAGTGTGGTTTGGGTAGCCTGGGTGGTAGTGGAGGGGGGAAGCACAAGAATTTCTGGTTCAGTTTGGGTTGCCTGTGAGGCAAAATGGAGGGCAGGGGTAATGGGGGTAGGTGGTAATGGGGTAGTTAAGGCCTGGATGAGCTCCAATGTGGCAGACTGATTGTCTGTATTGGTTTGGAGCTGGGCTTGGATATTTTGGAGATAGGTGAGTATCTAGGTTATGGGAGCAGGTGTGGGGGAGATTTGTGTGGTGGGGATTGGGATTAGTGAAGTTGAGGGTTGAGGTGTAATGGCTGTGAAGGGGGAGGCTGGGAAGTGGGTGAAAGGGGGAGTGACAGGGATGGGTGTTGGTGCTATCTCCATGGGGTCAAATAGAGGGGAATAAGCCTCTGTGGTGAAAGGTGGGGGTTCAGAGGTCTGGGATACTTCAGGGGTATGGGCTGAAGGGGTGTGGGAGTGTGAGGGACTGAGGAGCAGAGGGGTGGAAGGGGATGGAGCAAGGACTGGGGTGGCTAATGCCTCTAGGAGTGGAATGGGTAACTCTTCTAGGAGCAGGGCATTGTTAGGGGAGATGGGTGGGGTTGGAATAGTAGGGGTGGTTGGTGTGGTAGGGGTATCTAGAATGGGAATGATGGAAGGTGTGGATGATGAGCCAGCTGGGATGGGGGAGGGTGTGGAGGAATAGGGAACCAGGCCATTCAGGGTCAGAGGAGGTGCACCAAGAGCCGGCTACCTGTGGACTGTGTGGACTATGCAAGGCAAGTGGTGCAAAAGAGCTGGTCACCACAGGAGTTGGGCTTGTAAACCGTAGGGGGCCGAGGCTCGGGGCTGGTTGAGGCTCCACAATTTCCACTTCGCGATGCCCACCCACACTTTCGTGGCTTGGTTCTCTGTCATGCTCAAGAAGAAGAACTAGCTCTGCTCAAAGCTATGGGTTCGCAGAGGGCAGAATAGGTGCGCGAGCAGGCATGGGCATGGGTTCTCCTACTTCCTCATTCTTCTTAACATGGCACGACTTGTGGTCCGTGCTTTCTTGCCAAAGTTGTGAGGAGGAGTACCTCAAAGGGCTCTTCCCTATCAATGTCAAACTTGGCTCTTAAGAGGTCAGAATGAGTCTTCCAAAGGGAGGCCATGAAATCTTTTGTTCCTTTTTTACCTTGGCACTCACATCCCATTGCTTTCAGATGACATGGGGCATTGAAGAATTGCCCTTAGAGAAGTGAAAGAGGGCTTCTAAGATGGGGGTTCGCCTCTCTGGGTGTGCCCAGAACATAAAAAACTCCCTGAGTATGGAATCCATCAAGAGATATTATGGGCAAGATCTCTTCTCATTATTGATTGCCCAGAACCCACCATGCCTGTGTCAAATGGGCACCATATCTCTGAAAGAGGCAACTTCAGAGCACCAAGGGTCCATCAGATTGAATTGAAAAGGTATCCCTAGGGCATGTCCAATGTCCTCGTGATCCTGATTAAGTCACATTGTCTATAAAATAACTAGGGTTGGCACATCAAGATGTTCCTCCGTGACTGTGGTGAGGTTCGATACCACGCCTTTGTCATCCTTGGGCAAAATTTTCTCGGGTAATGGAGTGAGGATGGTGCCGAGGAAGCCTCCCGAGATATCTTAAAGATAGCACGCAATCGTGTTTGGAGGAGAAAAGTTTCATCCACCAATAGCTCGTGTATGAGCTTCGGGCATCAATGAATGGGTTAGGCAAAACCAAATGAATGGGTAATGGGAACAGCCTACGGGCTTGAGGCAGCAAGGGTGGGCTCCTCATGGCGTATTTTTTTCCTTTTCAACCCTATCGCTTTGTCCATTGAAAGTTTTCTTTGCAGACTTCTTGGCTTTGCCTTTGGCTTTGAGGGTTGATTTCGTTGCCTTTTGGCCGATGATTTGGGGAACATAGCGACTAAGGATTTCTCGATCTTTCCCATACTTAAAATGGAGGAAAACAAAGCCCAAACATGGCTACCACACAGATCTAGAACAAAAATTTTGAGCGAGAATGGATAGAAACAATACCGCGATCTAGGGTTTGTTCTTGAACCGAGTCGCTTTGCTTGTACTGGTCGTCCAATTTGGTAGTCTGACTTTTGATCTCTGAAAGGGGGAATGCTCAAACAATTAAAACAGATGGCTGATATCCTTGTGGAGCTCGTGGGAGAGGAGAGTGAGATAGGGTTTAAATGGGGCGTTTGCTCTGCGGAAAGTGTTTGCAAATACAAAGCTAACTTCAAACTGACCTAATATACTTAAAGCTAAAATCGCAAAGCACCTTTAACTTTTCGAAATGTTCCAAAAGAGCCCTTTGTTCTATTTCGAATGGCAAAAGTGCCTTTCAACAAGTAGATAGCTTCAGAAAGTTTATTTCGCAAGGGACTTAGCATCAGACCTTCTATTCGAAAAGGAAATGTTAACATAATTAACTATTCGAAAAGAACATCTTTCTTTTCGAGCAGTTCATTGCAGCTCCAGAATCTATTCGAATAGAACTTTGGACTTTTCGAAAAGTAGTTTTTGCTTTGCGATTTGAACTTTTAAGTGTATTTAAACTATGCGAACAAGAAAAAGAAACAGAAACAGAGAAATTCAGTAAAAACTATGTTGTACAAACATAATATACAATTTTCTACCATCAGATTGTTGGAGATTCGTGATGACAGATGGGCAGCACAGGCTCCTGAGTGTTGTCAATGCATGGCTTGAGCCTCTGACCATTTACCTTAAGGATTCTTCCATCATTGGGGTCTAAAATTTCCACAGCTCCTGAGGGGGCAGCCTTGATGACAGTGTATGGCCCTTCCCATCTGGATCTCAATTTTCCAGGAAAAAATTTAAGTTTAGAGTTGAATAACCATACCTTGGAACCGGGTATGAACTCTTTTCTCATTAAACTCCTATCATGGAATGATTTGACTTTTTCCTTATACAATCTAGAGCTTGTGTAAGCATCCATCCGCAGTTCTTCCAATTCAGTGAGTTGAAGCTTCCTGTGATTACCAGCAGAAGTTAGATCCAAATTAAAAGTTTTGATGGCCCAGAAGGCTTTGTATTCTAACTCTACTGGCAAATGGCATGCTTTGCCATAGACCAGTCTGAAAGGGGACATTCCAATAGGAGTTTTGTAGGCAGTTATGTATGCCCACAAAGCATCATTGAGCTTAAAGGACCAGTCCTTCCTGTCCTTCTTCACTGTTTTTTCCAAAATGTATTTGATTTCTCTATTGGAAATCTCCACTTGTCCACTGGTTTGTGGATGATAGGGAGTGGCTACTCTATGAGTGACAGAGTACTTTTTCAATAGAGATTCAAACTGTCTGTTGAAAAAGTGGCTTCCCCCATCACTGATGATGGCCCTGGGAAAACCAAATCTGGAAAAAATGTGGTCTTTGAGGAATTTCAAAACCACTTTGTGATCATTGGACTTAGTAGCTATGGCTTCAATCCACTTGGAGACATAATCCACAGCTACTAAAATGAAATTATTTCCATTAGAAGGAGGAAAGGGGCCCATGAAATCTATGCCCCAAACCCAACTACTAGAATCTCGCAGAGGCATTGAGTTTCTTTTGGAAATCTTGATTTTTGGCGCTCGCAAGATTTACAAAGGTCTTTGTAAGGCATCTTTAAAAAGTGTGGGTCAATAAAAACCACACTGCAGAATTTTTGCAGCTGTTTTATTTCCACTGAAATGACCTCCACAGGCCTGTTCATGACACATTGACAATATTCCAGAGAATTCATGGTCAGGGACACATTTTCTGGTCACTTGGTCTGCACAACTTTTAAATAGATAAGGATCTTCCCAAATGAAATGTTTAACCTGTGAGAAGAAAAGATCTTTATCCATTCGATTCCAATGCTGAGGAATCTGTCCAGTAGCCAAAAAGTTGACTATGTTTGCAAACCAAGGAATGTGGGTACTGATGGCAAAAAGTTGCTCATCAGGAAATGATTCATTGATGGGTATGCTATCAACCTCAACAGTGAGAATTCTGGATAGGTGATCAGCTACCACATTCTCCACTCCCTTCTTATCCTTAATCTGTAGATCAAACTCCTGTAACAGGAGGATCCACCTGATTAATCTTGGCTTAGTATCCTTCTTAGACAGAAGGTACTTTAGGACAGAGTGGTCAGTAAACACCACAATTTGTGATCCCAAAACATAAGACCTGAATTTTTCCAATGCAAACACAATTGCCAGCAGCTCTTTCTCAGTTGTTGTGTAGTTGAGCTGGGCATCTATCATTGATCGACTGGCATAAGCTATGACATGGGGCAGCTTATCCTTTCTCTGTCCGAGGACAGCTCCTAAGGCATAGTCTGATGCATCACACATCAGTTCAAAGGGCACTGAATAGTCAGGGGACTGCAAGATTGGGGCTGAAATCAGGCATTTCTTAAGGAATTCAAAGGCTGCCATGCATTCATCAGTAAACATAAAAGGGACATCTTGACACAGTAAATGACAGAGTGGCTTGGATATTTTACTGAAGTCTTTGATGAACCTTCTATAAAATCCTGCATGCCCTAAGAAACTTCTGATTTGCTTCACAGTTTTGGGAGGAGGCAAATGTGCAATTAGATCAATTTTTGCCTTGTCCACCTCGATGCCTTTATGGGAGACAACATGTCCCAGGACAATGCCCTGGGTGACCATGAAATGACTCTTTTCCCAGCTTAAAACCAAATTGGTTTCTTCACATCTTTGTAACACCAACTTGAGGTGGTGTAAGCATTGGGAAAAACTGTCACCATATATTGAGAAGTCATCCCTGAAGATCTCCATAAACTGATCAATCATATCTGAAAAGATGGCATACATGCATCTTTGAAAAGTAGCAGGGGCATTGCAAAGACCAAAAGGCATCCTCCTATAGGCAAAAGTGCCAAAGGGGCAGGTGAAGGTGGTCTTTTCTTGGTCCTGTGGGTACACAGGGATCTGGTTGTAACCAGAGTACCCATCAAGGAAGCAGTAGTAAGCTTTACCTGCTAGCTTATCAAGAATTTGGTCAATGAAGGGGAGAGGGAAGTGGTCTTTCCTTGTCATGGTATTCAAATTTCTGTAGTCTATACAGACCCTCCATCCTGTTGTTTGCCTGGTAGACATGAGTTCACCAGAATCTGCTGTTATAACAGTGATTCCAGATTTCTTAGGCACCACCTGTGTGGGTGCTATCCAAGCAGAATCTGAAATGGGGTAAATGACAAAGATCAACTTTTACAACTTCCTTCATGACCACCTCTTGCATGTGAGGATTCAGCATTCTTTGCATTTCTCTGGAAGGCTTTGCATCCTCTTCAAGGTGGATCTTGTGCATGCAAACAGCTGGGTTTATTCCTCCCAAATCAGCAATAGTCCAGCCAATTGCTTTCTTATGTTGTTTTAGAACTACCAACAGCTCCTCTTCTTGCTCCTTTGTGAGGGAGGAAGAAATAATAACAGGCAATGTTTTATGACCTCCCAAAAACACATATTTCAGATTTTTGGGCAGCTGTTTGAGTTCTAATTCAGGTGGGCTGAGAAAAGAAGGTAGCAAAGGTACCTTGGTAACTTGTGGAAGAGGGAGAGTAGCAGGTTTCCAAGAAGGGGAACTTGATGATTGTTTGTGAGTGCCTTGTACAAAGTTGATTCCCTTTGAATTTGATCTCCCACTTCCTTCTTTTCCAGTGGATCCCCAATCATTTTTATCTTCTGTGGTGGAGTCTTCACCCTGCAGAAATTTTTACAAAGACTCCTCCACAAGTTCATCCATGATGTCAACATGAAAACACTCTTCAGCAGTAAATTGAGGTTGGTTAACAGCATTATAAATATTCAATTTGACTTTCATATTACCAAAAGAAACTTCCATGATACCAGACCGACATTGAATACAAGCATTTGCTGTAGCCAGGAATGGTCTTCCCAAAATGACAGGGATGGAAGTGTTACTTTTGGTTGGTTCCATGTCCAACTCCAGAAAATCAGCAGGATAGAAGAATTTATCTACTCCTACTAACACATCTTCAATCAATCCCACAGGTTTTCTCTCAGATCTGTCAGCTAGTTGTAACACCACTTGAGTGGGTTTCAATTCTCCCAAACCTAGCTACTCATATACAGAATAGGGAAGCAGGTTGACACTAGCACCCAGATCTAGCAGAGCTTTCTCGATGGTATGCTCCCCAATGATGCAGGGGATTGTGGGGATTCCAGGATCTTGCAATTTAGGTGGTGTTGCAATGGATAGCACTTGGTTGATTTTCTCCACAGCAAAGGCCTTCTTGGATAAATGTATCCGAGATTGCCTTTTGTGGGTGCACACATCTTTCAGAAATTTAGCATATGCAGGGACCTGTTTGATTGCTTCAAGCAGAGGTAGATTTATTTTAACTTTCTTGAAGGTTTCCATCATTTCCTCAATTTTTGTGTTCCCTTTGTCAAAAGGGGAAACAGACTTCATTGCATGAGGGAATGGGAGGTGAGGAACAAATCTCTCCTCCTCATCTTTTTCAACCACTTTTTTATTTTTCTGTTTTTCATTTTTTTGAATTTTCTGAGGCAAATCAACAACCTCATTGCTATCATCATGTTGTTTTTCCTGCACATCTTGCTCTTCTTCTCTTTCCTCTTCACTACCCACTGTGTTCTTTATTACTCTTCCACTTCTCAAAGTGGTCACAGCTTTAATTTCCTCATGGCCATTGGAGGATTCTCCAACCATGAACTGTCCCTTGGGATTGTTCAAAGGTTGGCTGGGTAGTTTGCCTTCCTCTCTTTTAGCTAACGAATTCGAGAGCTGGCCCAATGTTTCTTCAATTTTTTTAATGCTCTGGCTGTGAAGATTCACAGTCTGAGATAGAGTTCCTAAATTCTGAAGTGAACTTAAGACTTGTTCTTCAAAGGACATGGACCTAGGAGGGGCAGGGGCTGGTGCAGATTGCTGCATGGGTTGCTGTGGGTTAGGTTGCTGAAAATTTTGTTTATTGTAAAAATTCTGCTGATAGGGCTGAGCAGATTTGAAAGGCATCTGATTTTTGGGTTGCTGCTGCTGTTGGGGCTGGTAGTTTCGTTGATTCCACCTTAAATTGGGATGGGATCTCCATGGGTAATCAGTTGATTGCATCTGTCCATAAGATTGAGCTGCATGAGCTTGTTCCATCATGAGTTCTGGAAATTGTGATGCAGAAGGACATTGATCAATTGAATGAGTAGGGGACTGGCATATCAGACATGCCTCCTCTACTCTTGACCCATTTGGAGCTTTAAATGAGTCCATCAGTCTATCAAATTTTGTAGTCAAATTATCCATTTTCCTCTCCAACTCATTTACCTCATAGACCTTCCCTCTTGTGGATTGGTGATTATTCATCCTAGCTGGATTCTCAATGTCCCTTGACAGTGATTCCTGCTATGTTGAATTTTCACCAATTACCTCAAAGAGGTCCCAAACCTCTTCAACTGTCTTTTGCAAGTAAGTACCTCCACAAGAGGCATCCACCATGTTCTTGCCCTTCTGATCAATTCCTTGATAGAAGCTTTGAACCAGCTGCCATTTAGGAATTTGATGGTGAGGACATTGTCTTAATAGTTCTTTGAATCTTTCCCATGCTTCATGGAAAGTTTCAGTTGAGTTTTGGGAGAAGGAGATGATGCTTTGTCTCAGTTGGCTGGTTTTGGACATTGGAAAATATTTAGACAAAAATTGACACTGCAAGTCATTCCATGATGTGATACTGTTTGGTGCTAACATAGATAACCATGCTCTAGCTTTGTCCTTTAGTGAAAAAGGAAAGAGCCTAAGCTTGGTTGCCTCTGGACCAAGTCCAGCTATGTTAAACGTAGTACACAAAGCTAGAAATTCATTAATATGCTTGTAAGGATCTTCCTTACTTAATCCATGAAATGAAGGAAGCATTTGAATTGTGGATGACTTGATCTCCTAATTTCCCTCCACAGTGGGAAATTGAATGCAGAAAGGTGAATTATAGGCACCAGGGGCAAAGTAGTCCCTCAACAATCTAGGTTCTTCACCCATTGTAGCAGAATTCTGTGGTGTATGTCTAGTTCTTAGTAGCCTTTCAACTTCTAAATTTAAGGGGAGAATCTCAGGATTGAGAGTTCTCCTACCAAACATACAACTCAGAGAGGAATTTGGTACAGCAAACCTGTCGAATTAAGTACTTTCCTTTCCTTCACACAGCTGTAGTTGTACTCTGCACAGAAATACCAACAGAACAAATTAATGACTGATAAATAAATGAAAATAAAACATAGGTCTATCTATTTTAGAACAAATTCCCCGGCAACGGCGCCAAAAACTTGTTGTTACTCCACATGTGCCTAATTTATGTGTGTTTTGAAAACGAATTTATGAATACTAAGTTACATAGGTTTTAAATTATGAAAGAGGATTAAAGGGATATCAGCACAGTGAGGGCTAACATTAGCCTGCAAGATCAGGGCCAATTGTAGCAAGTTTTGAAAGTGAATATATTAAAGATCGTCCATAGAGAATTTGTCTGAAATATGAGATAGTCCTCCAGATCTGTGCTACCAGATCTGGCTCTGTATCTATCTAGAAAGCAGATAAAATAAGAGAGTTGGGTTTTGTCACGTTTAACTAAAAACAAATAAAGAAAAGATTTAACTAAATGATCCAGATCCGAGTTGGGGAAGTGTTTAAAATAAAACAAATGGAGAAATAATAACTTTCTATAATTTAGCCTTTGAATTTTAATGGAGAATCTGCAATCAAATGTAAGCAGATTCAATCTTCATCCGCTACCAAGATAGATGTAAGAGAAATAAATCTGAATTAAAGAATCAGTTTTAGACTTATGGCTATGATCTCCCACTTAAATGGTCATGACCATCCAATAGTTGTTGACCTATTCTTAATTCATGAACATCATCGCAAGTCTTTATCGAACTAGGTTACCAACGCTAATTAAATGCAGGTAATGAATTAAAGGAAATTGCATGCAAAGTAGTAAATATAAAGGAGTCTAATGCACTAAGGTGATCAATAAGAACCCTTGACATGAATCCAATGGAGAAAACACAGTTTACAGCAACCTTTTAAATTCAATCTTACAATTACAGGACACGGCTTTAGAAAGCCCTCGGACTTGCAGTCTTGAATCTGATCTCCTTGGAGTTACAAATCACTCTCAACAACTCTCAAAAGCAAAACAAAAGAAGCTATTACAAGAGGTACAGATAGGCTATCTGACCGGAAGGTAGGGAAATAGAAATGAAAACTCAAAATCTGGATGCCTCAACTGGGCAAATGTCTTCTCTATTTATAGCTTTCCCTTGATCCTTCACAGGGCTGAATTGACCAATCAGAAGTGTTCAGATCTGGATTGCCCAATGGCAGTTGAGCACAGGGATCCAGATCTGTTCTGGCCAATGAGAATGCTCCGATCTGGTTTAGCCAATCAGGCGCTAGAAGCATCAATTCTGTTATGGAATTTAAAAATCTGTTTGAGCTTCTAGAAGTTCCTGCCAAGTGATTTCATCTTTGGGTTTTCACGTGGGGTGGAATATGCCTTTGGTTCGTGCTTGGAATCATTCGGAATGTCTCTGGGCTTTTAAATGCATTGGGGCGCGTGCAGAGATTACTGAAATGCCCTTTAAACAAGCTGTAAATCCCTAGAATGCCATTTCGCAGAGTTTAAGGGTCTTTTCACAAAGTAATTTGGCTCCTGAAGCTCTTTTCGTGAGGTTTCAGTTCTGTTCGAATTGATCTTTTCTTCTTTTCGTAAAGGTAATTCTTCTATTCGAACAGTTCTGCTACCTTTTGAAAACCTTGTTTGAGGTTTATTCCTTCTTCGCAAAGTTTCAGGTTCTTTGCGAATAGTAAAGATTCTTTGCAAATTGAGCTTTAGCTTGCATTCTTCTTTGCGAATTGAACTTTAGCTTGCATTCTTCTTTGCGAATGGATCCCTCTCCTTCTTCAGGTCTTTGCTTGCTCTTTTAAGATCTTTTTAACCATTGCTGAGGCTATTTCTTCACTCCCACTTTCAGCTTGACATGAGTTGTCAGCTTTTTGATCATTTTAGGATGCTTTTCGGATTTGGACCTATCTTTTTGGTTAGCTGCAATATGAACACTAAAGCACTTATTTAGTCTTCTCAAGGGTCTTTCAAGGCTCATGTTTAGGGGTGAAAAATGGTATTTTTCACTACTTAACAGTCATGCGCCTTAACTCTATGCGAAACATCATGTAACAAGTAAGAGCCAACCATTTGAAATACCAAAACTTTAAACTAACTAAGTCTCCATGTTTCAATAAAGCCTAGCAACCAACTGACAGTTCCGGTCTCATGCCAATTCATGAGCAGAAGAACTATCCCAAATTATTGATGACAATCTTATCACCCTCAATGGTTCGCCACCAGAAAGTATAGTATTTAATTACATTGAAAAGAAAGGACTTGACATGCCAAGCCACAAGTACTCTCTACTCACCACTCAAAACGTAAGAAACTTCTAAAAGTATTTCTCAGGTGGAGGTTCTATCTCTTCTCCGGCCAAGTAATCCAAACCTTCTAGATCAACGTCTCTCGAAGCCGGTGTTGCCGCTAGTGTTGGACCTGCGACGTATAGTCTAAGGGGGGTGAGCTACATCCTAGCTCAGTAGAGAAACGTAAAGAACATATAGATTAATTCTTACATGTATGTTATGCAGTTTTTAAAATACAGTTTATCTGAAGATACTATTTGGAAAGACAATCGAAATAAATGAAGAAAATGATAAATACAACTACTTACTTTGCATGGTTTTGTTCTTTCTCACCTTACTAGTTAGTTGTGAATTCGGCCTAATAACTTAACTCTTTAACTTAAATAGTCCCCGAGCAATATAGCATCGAGCCCCGATGGAATACCCACCATCGTCGTCTAACTAGACAGTTCTCAAATCTGTATTCCCTGGGAATACTGCCCAAGCCCCTTTTTCTCTAGGTGGCGGGGTCTACTCTTAAATTACATCCCTGGGATGTGCTACTGCATACGGATTTGCCGTTGTACCGATCACGGATATCCTGTCAAGTCAGTCGTGGGTATCCCGCCACGTCGGTGGGGTATTCTAAATAAACCTTAAATAGCAAAAATATCAAGGGTGCCATACATATAGTTATTCACCGTGATTGTGCTAATTTCTAATATATTAGGCCTTGTCACTTTATTTTCTTTTCTTCACTGATTTTCATACGTACCCCTGGGGTACCATGTTTCCATACTTGAAACATAAGTAATTTATGTCCGCTGAGGACCCCTGGTTTCATGTTCTCAAGTTTACACACGCACTCCTACTTGTATAAAACGACGTGAACTTAATTTAGCAGTTAATTAGTAGTACACATATGAGAATTTGAATAATGCACATGTTTCGATAAGGTTCCCTACCTCAAGGCAAGACTCGTGGTTCCTTTACGTAGTGATGACCCGTACTGTTCTCACGTACATCTACATTTCATGTGAAAAGACTTGCCTCAGTATGATCATCGACGGTCGTTCGCACTCCTAGGGTGCATAGCTCATATGGGTTGTATTCACATATAAAAATATAGGATGAAGTTTTGGGTACCTCGCTCGAGCGGTTCAAACGAGCCTCGCTCGAGCTGTTCAAACGAGCCTCGCTCGAGCGGTTCAAACGAGCCTCGCTCGAGCGAGCCTATCCGTTCAATATGGGCCTCGCTCGAGCAATTCCAGAACGCTTTTCTTTTATATATTTTCTGTCCTCGCTCGAGCGTAATGTTTTAGATCGCTCGAGCGAGGAGCGTAACCTTTACTCCATTTTTCTGTTGTTTTCGAGAACCCATCCTATTTCCTTTAGTTCTAATATGAACGGTCGGCCATTGCCGATACCATTCAGGTCATTACTAATCCTTACCTAAGCACTTATCGAGCGCAAACTCTTACCTCTATCGCCAGATCCAGAAATGGTTCGATCTAGCGCTCGAATCCTCGATATACTTCGAAGAGTCGCCTATGGTTCAGGTCGGCCCTTCTCTACGGATCTTCCACCGCTCACGCTCCAAGGACCTTGCCCTTCTTCTCTACAAGACTCTCCTTTCCCTTTCTCTATCTCCTCCTCTCAAATTAGGTTAGAATGTATTACATGGGGAGAAACTCCTCTTCACTTCCACTTATATAGAGAAAAAGAAAGTATCATATGTTACACACATACATCCATCTTGTGTGTTTGTTGACCCAGGTTTCTGTGTGGACCACATGCACATGTGCGTGACCTGAGGCCTATACGGTCCGAAAATCTGGGGTTGTTACATTCACCCCTACTTATAAGATTTTCGTCCTCGAAAATCGACCCTGTTAACGCAAAAATAGAATATTGAAGGGGTGTGCTTTTGATTCTCCCCCCTAGTAATGTATCAGGTGGTTTCATTATCCCGTGACTCGAAAATTTTAATTTATTTATTTACGAGTGTTTGTAACCGCCTGAACGGCTTGATGAGTTTTAGGACCTGATAAACAACACTTATTAGGAATTGAAAACTGTTCATATCATATTGAGCATGAAAAGTTTGGCATGGCCTATGGTCTTTCCATCAGAATCATCTCACGGCAGAAAAAGGATGTATACACATCTATATATATATAACAAAAAAGATTCAGTTCCCCACATTAAAATTTTTTTGTGACAATCATGTCACGACAGTATCGAATTTTTCCCACCTATTATAACAAACCACATAACAACAAAATCATCATAACAACAAAAACATCATAACAAAAATATAACCATAGTGACCTAGTCATCACCCTCTTCGTACTCCTCGTCGTCGTCGCCCTCCTCCCATTCCTCGTCGCCCCCTTCATCATCGCCCTCGCCCTCACCATCGGTCCGACCGGCCTGGGTGGCCCCCCGCGTAGTGGATCTAGCTGGCTGGGCCGAACTAGATGCACCAAAAATGGCATCTCTCATCGTCCCTACCCGCTGTCGGTATGTCTGCGGATAGGCTTGACCCATAAGGTCGATGAGAAGTGCCTCCTGGAACCTCTGGTGCAGTCGGGTCTCCCTGACCTGCTGGAGAATCTCCCTCATGATGCCAGTGTCGGCGGCATGCAGCTGTGGTGAAGGTACTGTGGAGGGAGTAGACGGCCCGGTCGATGGTGGCGGTGGTGCCTGCCTTGCGGCTAACCGATCCCTTTTCTTATTAACGCTGTTTTGGAGCCCCTTTAGGTTTCGGCTGAGGTCCTAAGCTATGTAGGGTACGACGTTATCTGTAAGCGATAACTCGTCGGCTTTGATCTGAAATCCCTCCTTCCCATTACGTGCATCGAGGAGTCGGGATATAAGACGGGCATATGGGAGGCGGTTTATCGGAGGTGGAATAACGCCCCTAACATTCCTTCTATAGGCATGCACCATGCCTTTTATGACAACCATTGGGGCGCTAAACTACCTATTGTGGAAAGCAGAGTGCAGAGCTCGTAAAAAGGTGTCACGACGCTCCTGGTCATGACCCGTAGGGTGTAGATTTTTCTTAAAAATAATATCTAAGAACCACATGTGTGGGGGTAACTGTGATCGGGTGATGGATTGACCCGATGCGGACGCGCCGCCAGTGATATCAGCAATGATTGTTGGGAATCCGACATTCCCAACGAGTGGAGATTGTGTGTTTGGTGTCGGGGTGTAAGTGAGGGGGCAGTTCATGGCAGCGGATACGTCGCTGCCTCCAAAAGTCAAATCCTTTCCGTCAATGGTGACGAGAATGGTATCCTCATTGATGTTGGTCTTAAAGGTTTGATAAAATAATCTTACCAATCTCGGATAGTACCGAGATCCAAAAGGTGCGAGCAATGATCGGAGTCGGTGATTGGTTAGGAAATCCGACGTCCATTGCGTTGATGTCGGGTCAATGAAGCACGAGGGGTGAATCTCCCACTCGGGTTCTATTTCTTTTGTGCCCCACCAACCATCAAGCTGGGTCGGTATGGGTGCGAGCGGTGGAGGTGGTGGTTGTTGTGGTGTTTTATTTCGCGATGATGGCGACTCAGTCGCCATCCGCTTTCTTGGTTGGGGGTTTGGGCTTGAGGAAGCCATTAGAGCAACGTAGTTGAAAAAGAAGGTGAAAGAAAGTGAAGAAGGTAGATTTGTACCTAGAAAATTCGTGTAAACGGTTCGGATCGGTCGAAACCGGCTTGAATCGGACGGAAAAGTTGGTCAAACGTGAACCCTAAATATCGCTCAGCCCCCAAATCGCTCGCGTGAAGACGAAATGGCTGAGAGAAATATGTCCGCTATTTATAGTCTGTCCTCGCTCGAGCGGTCGTTAGTGATCGCTCGAGCGATCACAGAACTATAACAGGTATACAATTTTGTCTCGCTCGAGCGGTCTGGTAGCCTCGCTCGAGCGACTATTACACCTCGCTCGAGCGGTCACTATTATTCGCTCGAGCGATCCAAGACACGTCATTTTCGTTATTTCATGTAGAACGCGCTAGAGCAAGTGTTAAAACTCGTTCGAGCGAGCCCGTCACACGATTCAGTAATCCTAAGCTCGCCATAACAACCATTTTAAGCTAGAAAATATAGAATTTCTTATTGAAATCAAAGTGTTGTGTTAGTCATTATTTACCACAAATTCTAATTTGCCTTCTCAAACAATTTGGGGTATTGTTCTTTGACGTCAGCCTCCCGTTCCCATGTTGCTTCTTCGGTCGGATGATTCTTCCATCGAACAAGCACTAATGGAATGATCTTGGTGCGTAGTACTTATTCCTTTTTATCCAGTATCTCCGCTGGCTCTTCTATCATACTCATGTCCTCACACATTTCTAGTGATTGACCTTCCAAAACGTGGGATGGGTCGTTCACATATTTTCGAAGCATAGAAACGTAGAAAACGTTATGTACTCGATCGAACACCGGGGGTAAGCCAATCCGATATGCCACTTCGCCAACTCGGCCCAAACCTTCGAATGGCCCAAGATATCTTGGACTCAATTTTCCCCTCTTTCCAAATCTCATCACTCCTTTCATAGGTGACACTCTAACGAACACGTGTTCACCCACTTTATAATCGACGCTCGTCCGTTTGATATCCGCGTAGCTTTTCTGTCTGCTTTGAGCCGATTTAAGTTTCTCCCTAATGATTTTGACGACTGCCGCATTCTCTTTAAGCAGCTCGGGCCCTAACACAAATTTTTCTCCAGTTTCCTCCCAATTGATGGGCGATTTACACCGCCTTCCGTATAATGCTTCATATGGTGCCATTCCGATGCTTGTTTGGAAACTGTTATTATATGCAAATTCGATTAACGGTAAATATTGATCCCATGATTCTTGCATTTCCAACATACACGCTTTGAGCATGTCTTCTATCACTTAATTTACTCGTTCTGTTTGTCCGTCTGACTGCGGATGGAAAGCTGAGCTGAAATCTAGCCGTGTCCCCATCCCTTCCTGAAACTTCTTCCAGAATTTTGATGTATATAACGGATCTCGGTCGGAGACAATGCTACTTGGAATTCCGTGTAGGCGTACTATTTCCTTCATATAGAGTTCCGCTAGTTTTCCTGCCGTATACATCGTGTTGTAAGGTAGGAAGTGTGCCGACTTAGTCAGTCGGTCCACGATCACCCAAATGGCATTATATCTTTTTGTCGTACGTGGTAGTCCAATGATGAAATCCATAGATTTTGATTCCCATTTCCATTCTGGTATTGGCAGTGGTTGTAACAATCCTATAGGGTGTCTATGATCAATCTTCACTTGTTGACACGTCAAACATCGTGAAACATATTCTGCTACATCTTGTTTTAGACCTCTCCACCAGTAATTCCTTTTCAGATCTTGGTACATTTTTGTGCTGCCTGGGTGTATCGCGTAGCTTGACTTGTGTGACTCATCAAGGATAGTTCACTTTAGCTCCGCATTATCCGGAATACAGAGTCGATTCTTGAACATCAAGGAGCCATCCTCCTTGATTGAGAAATCTGTTCTGATGCCCTCAGTTACATCTTGACGACTCTTGATTAATGCTGGATCCCTCATCTGTAGTTCATGAATGTGCTCGAATATTACTGGTCTCACTGATATGTTAGCCAGAAAGATCCCTGTAGTACGTGGCTCAATATTTGCATCATACGTCGAAAGGTCTTCAAACAACTTCCATCTATGTATCCCTAAAACCAAACTGGCCAATAGAGCTGGGCCCTTTCGACTTAGTGCATCGGCTACTACGTTAGCCTTACCCGGATGATACTGTATGGAACAGTCGTAGTCCTTAAGAAACTCCATCCATCTGCGTTGTCTCATATTCAGTTCCTTCTGGGTGAACAAGTATCTGAGGCTCTTATGATCGATGAAAATCTCGAAGGTCTCACCGTATAGATAGTGTCGCCAAATTTTTAATGCAAATATAACTGCTGCTAACTCTAGGTCATGTGTCGGATAGTTCTTCTCATGTTCTTTCAACTGTCTTGACCCGTAAGCTATCACTTTCTTGTGTTGGTTGAGCACGCAACCCAATCCATTGTTCGAAGCATCACTGTACACTGCGAATCCCCCATTGCCTGAAGGAATAGCTAACACTGGAGCTGAAGTGAGTCTCGTTTTGAGTTCCTGGAAACTCTTCTCGCACGCCTCACTCCATTCGAATCTCACATCCTTCCTTGTAAGTTTCGTGAGAGGTCCCGCTATTTTTGAAAACCCCTCAATAAAACGGCGATAGTAACCTGCCAGCCCAAGGAAACTACGGATATCGGTCACTGTTTTAGGCTGTTCCCAATTTACTACTGCTTCGACTTTTGTCGGGTCCACTGTAACACCATGCTTGGAGACGACATGTCCCAAAAAGCTAACCTCTTCTAACCAGAATTCGCATTTGCTGAGTTTGGCGTAAAGTTTATTTTCACACAATGTTTGTAGAGCGAGTCGTAGGTGCTTCTCATGTTCCTCCTCTGACTTGGAATATATTAGTATGTCGTCGACAAACACTACGACGCAAGAATCCAGATGTGGTTTGAACACCCGGTTCATTAAATCCATAAACGACACCGGTGCATTTGTCAATCCAAACGGCATAACTAGAAATTTGTAGTGTCCATACCTGGTTCTGAAGGCAGTTTTATGAATATCTTCTGCCTTGACTCTCAACTGATGGTATCCCGACCTGAGGTCGATCTTAGAGAAACAGCGGGCTCCTTGCAGTTGATCAAACAAATCATCAATTCTCGACAACGGATATCGGTTCTTTACAGTTAGTTTGTTTAATTGTCGATAGTCAATGCATAAACGCATTGACCCATCTTTCTTCTTTACAAATAAGACAGGCGCTCCCCAAGGAGACACACTTGGTCTTACAAATACTTTATCCATAAGTTCTTGTAACTGTTCCTTCAATTCCTTTAACTCAGCAGGAGCCATTCGGTAAGGTGCCTTTAAGACTGGCTCCGTTCCTGGCGGTAAGTCGATAGCGAATTCCACTTCTCTCTCTGGAGGTAACCCTAGCAATTCATCCGGGAACACATCTTGAAACTCTCGAACCACTGTGATTTCCGAGATGACATTCTTCTCTTCCTTATCAGCTTTCAAGAATGCCAAGTAACCGCCGCAGCCCTTCCTGATCATTTTCTCGGCCCTTACTGCCGAGATCAGTGGCACACACGATGACCTGACTCCTTGGAACTGAAATGATCTTCTTGTGTTGGGTCTGAAAATGACCACTTTGTTCTTGCAGTCGACTGTTGCGCTATGTTGCGACAACCAGTCCATTCCAAGGATCACATCAAATCCCTGCATGTCCAACAGTATCAAATTCGCTTCTAATTCATATACCTCTAGGTCTCGAACAGCTACAATGACTGATTTGCAAGTCAACTCCGCATTTATTAACTCTCCAGTCGGAAGGGACACAGATAGAATGAAGTCCAACCCCTTTGGAACAGTCTTCATCCTTTTGGCAAATCGTGGGGTGATGAATGAGTGGGTAGACCCTGGGTCTAACAACACTCTAGCGTCATATCTAAAGACACATCCTTTCTCATACATGATTAAAGTACCTATAATATACATACACACATACAAAAATTTACTTATCCTTCCACATCCCTAGGTCACAAACAAATTTAGTGTTTAGAAAAGAGAAACTACACTATTTTATTGAATGCACCTTCTCTATCTAAGAAAATGAAACTTCTTAAAATAAAAAGAATTTTTCACCTTGGATGACGTCATGCACGTTCCCTGCTTCCTGAGCCGTAACTGCATAGGCTCTCCCTTGCATGACCGTCTTCTTGGCTTGTATTGGTCGTGAAATCGCCGCTAAAACTGTCTTCTCCTTATTTACCTCAGGACAGTCCTTAATTACGTGGCCCATCTTGCCACATTTAAAACAACCTCTCATTCCTTGTCTGCAATCAGCAATTTTGTGGGGCCTGCCACACTTGGCACAAGTATCCCTTGGTGTTGAAGATGTAACGCGTGAAAAGCCTTGTGCTATTGCAGTCCCTGTAGGGGTAGCAGGACTCTCGTATCTCATCAGTCTTCCTGATGCCGGAAATAGAAACCTTTGATATGTGTTCTGTTGTGTCGGTCTTCCATAACCTGATTGAAACGGTTGCCTCTGATTTTGTACTATAAACCTCTGCTTTTTATTCATTGGTTTAAAATTCTCAATTCTGTTATGATCCACGTTTACTCTTTCCTGTTGTTCCTTTTGACGGTAGCGGTTGTTGTTCTCTTCTTCTACCACTAGCGCTTTACTCATAATTTCTTCATATGTTCGTAGCTGAATGGAGCAACTCCCCCTCGAATATCTGGCTTCAAACTCTGTTGAAACCTCTTTGTTTTCATTGCTTCCATAACTATGTAGTCGGAAGCGAAACGAGCAAGTCTCATGAACTCTACTCCGTATTCTCTTACTGTCATATTTTTCTGTTGGAGCTACAAAAACTATACTTCCATCTGATTTCTAACCACTTCTGGGAAATACTGTTTGTTGAATTCTTCCACAAATTCATTCCACATCCATGGTGTGTTTGGGGTATCCTGAGCCCTAGTTCGCGACACAGACTTCCACCAAGGTCCAGCCTCCCCATCTAACATGTACGCAGCCCAACGGACGCTCTCATCTTCCGTGCAAGTGAGTACGTTGAAAAGTTTTTCCATCTCACTTAGCCAATTTTTAGCAGCCATAGTGTCTGCTTGTCCTGAAAAGTTAGGGGGTCTCATCCTCCTGAATTCTGTAAATGCTGATACAGTTGGGGGTGTAGGCACCACTGGAGGTGTAGGCGGCTGATGTTGATTACTAGTATTTTGTGCCGACAAGGATGCTGCCATGGCAGCCGCCATGGTTTCCATAGTGTGCATCATTCTCTGACGCTCTTCTCTTTCTTCGTTTCTCTCCCTGATTCTATCTTGTTCCCTCTGATCTTGGCCTTAACGGTCTTGATCGTGATTTTCGGCCTGGTCCTTATTCCCTTGACTACTACTCTCGGGGATTTCTCTTTCTCCCAATGGCACTCTGTTCGTTGGCGAGATGAAGTCTCCCCTACTGCGTAGGTTCCTATCATGACCACCCCGTGGTCGTCCTCTCCTTCCCGAAGACATCACGATCTGCATATTAACTAACTTTCATCAGCAGAAGTCCCTATGCTCTGACAAAAGAATGATTGTCAGAATTTCTAGAAGAACGGCTCTGATACCAACTGTGACAGCCCGAATTTTGTCACTCCGAAATCCGTGCCATCAGCACGACCATCGAGGTCATGCGCCTTAACTCTATGCGAAACATCATGTAACAAGTAAGAGCCAACCATTTGAAATACCAAAACTTTAAACTAACTAAGTCTCTATGTTTCAATAAAGCCTAGCAACCAACTGACAGTTCCGGTCTCATGCCAATTCATGAGCAGAAGAGCTGTCCCAAATCATTGATGACAATCTTATCACCCTCAATGGTTCGCCACCAGAAAGTATAGTATTTAATTACATTGAAAAGAAAGGACTTGACATGCCAAGCCACAAGTACTCTCTACTCACCACTCAAAACGTAAGAAACTTCTAAAAGTATTCCTCAGGTGGAGGTTCTATCTCTTCTCTGGCCAAGTAATCCGAACCTTCTAGATCAACGTCTCTCGAAGCCGGTGTTGCCGCTAGTGTTAGACCTGCGACGTATAGTCTAAGGGGGGTGAGCTACATCCTAGCTCAGTAGAGAAACGTAAAGAACATATAAATTAATTCTTACATATATGTTATGCAGTTTTTAAAATACAGTTTATCTGAAGATACTATTTGGAAAGACAATCGAAATAAACGAAGAAAATGATAAATACAACTACTTACATTGCATGGTTTTGTTCTTTCTCACCTTACTAGTTAGTTGTGAATTCGGCCTAATAACTTAACTCTTTAACTTAAATAGTCCCCGAGCAATATAGCATCGAGTCCCGATGGAATACCCACCATCGTCGTCTAACTAGACAGTTCTCAAATCTATATTCCCTGGGAATACTGCCCAAGCCCCTTTTTCTCTAGGTGGCGGGGTCTACTCTTAAGATCACGGATTTGTCACCTGCATCATCACGGATATCTCTACCGGGCCGTCGTGGGTATCCCGCCACACGTGGTGGGTATTCTAAACAAACCTTAAATAGCAAAAATATCAAGGGTGCCATACATATAGTTATTCACCGTGATTGTGCTAATTTCTAATATATTAGGCCTTGTCACTTTATTTTCTTTTCTTCACTGATTTTCATACGTACCCCTGGGGTACCATGTTTCCATACTTGACACATAAGTAATTTATGTCTCCTGGGGACCCCTGGTTTCATGTTCTCAAGTTTACACACGCACTCCTACTTGTATAAAATGACGTGAACTTAATTTAGCAGTTAATTAGTAGTACACATATGAGAATTTGAATAATGCACATGTTTCGATAAGGTTCCCTACCTCAAGGCAAGACTCGTGGTTCCTTTACGTAGTGATGACCCGTACTGTTCTCACGTACATCTACATTTCATGTGAAAAGACTTGTCTCAGTATGATCATCGACGGTCGTTAGCACTCCTAGGGTGCATAGCTCATATGGGTTGTATTCACATATAAAAATATAGGATGAAGTTTTGGGTACCTCGCTCGAGCGGTTCAAACGAGCCTCGCTCGAGCGGTTCAAACGAGCCTCGCTCGAGCGAGCCTATCCGTTCAATACGGGCCTCGCTCGAGCGATCCCAGAACGCTTTTCTTTTATGTATTTTCTGTCCTCGCTCGAGCGTAATGTTTTAGATCGCTCGAGCGAGGAGCGTAACCTTTACTCCGTTTTTCTGTTGTTTTTGAGAACCCATCCTATTTCCTTTAGATCTAATATGAACGATCAGCCATTGCCGATACCATTCAGGTCATTACTAATCCTTACATAAGCACTTATCGAGCGCAAACTCTTACCTCTATCGCCAGATCCAGAAATGGTTCGATCTAGCGCTCGAATCCTCGATATACTTCGAAGAGTCGCCTATGGTTCAGGTCGGCCCTTCTCTACGGATCTTCCACCGCTCACGCTCCAAGGACCTTGCCCTTCTTCTCTACAAGACTCTCCTTTCCCTTTCTCTATCTCCTCCTCTCAAATTAGGTTAGAATGTATTACGTGGGGAGAGACTCCTCTTCACTTCCACTTATATAGAGAAAAAGAAAGTATCATATGTTACACACATACATCCATCTTGTGTGTTTGTTGACCCAGGTTTCTGTGTGGACCACACGCACACGTGCATGACCTGAGGCCTATACGGTCCGAAAATCTGGGGTTGTTACATATTCTATGTTTGTAAATGCACATGATTGCTCCGAAATTGTAAAATCGGGAGTAAATATAGCGGATTTGCTTTTGAAAGCAATAGATTTAGTTGGAGCATATAATGTTGTGCAAGTACTAATAGATAATGCTTCAAATTGCAAAGCGGCGGGGCAGATTATAGAGCTTAAGCATCCTCACATTTTTTGGTCTAGTTGCTTAGCACATACATTAAATTTGCCAATGAAGGATATTGCACAGTCTAAAAATCCGTGTTTGGCGTTTGTAGATGAGCAATACAAGAGAGGTAAGAAAATTGTGAAGTATGTCAAAAATACTCAGTTGTTCAATATTGTTTCCGTACTTTTTCAAAATTAGTAGTGTTGAAAGTAAAGAAAACAAGATTCGGGCACTACTATATTGTTCTTTGTCGTTTGGTTAAAGTTCGGACTGCATTAGTCTCTATGATTTTAAGTAAAGAATGGAGAGATGATACTTGCTAGTAGTGATGAAGAACATGAAGAAATTGAAAAGATCATTCTCAGTAATGATTTTTGGACACAAAGTTTTGAAATTCACAAAGCCCATTTTCAACTTGTTAAGGTTTATGGATTCTAATAAATCAATAATTGGGGAAGTATATGAAGAGATTGATACTATGGTTGGGGGTGTGAAAGAGACCCTTTGTGATGAAGAAACACTTTATCAGGTTGTTTATGAAATCATTGTTCAATGATGGGATAAAATTAATATTCCATTACATTGTCTTGCATTTGTTCTGACACCGAAATTCTATTCACAACAATGGTTGGATACACTTGCTCTTGGTGGTGAGAAAAGAAAGAAGCCTCATGTTGATCCAGAGATACAAAAGGGTTATTTAGGTGCACTCAAAAAACTAGTTTCAGATCCAACAGAATCATAGGTTATTAGAAAAGATATTAGTGATTTTGTGAGCAACAAAGGTGCATTTTCATGTCCCGAAGCAATGATGGATCGGGGAACATTAGATGCGACTTCATGGTGGAGCCTCTATGGTAGCTCTACAAAATTGTATTCATTAGCAGTGAAGGTGTTATCTCAAAGTGTGAATTTATCGTGTGCAGAGAGATGTTGGAGCACATAAAATTATATTCACAGTATGAAAAGAAACAAAATGAGTGCATGAAGGGCAGAGTCTTTAGTTTATGTACACTATAACCTTAGAGTGTTGAGTAGATTTAGAAATGATTACTTGACTGATTATAGGAATTGGGATAATGGTGCAGAAGAAGGTTATGTGGAAGAAAATGGGTTGGCACATGAAGATGATGTAGGAATTGATTCAAATAGTGAGCCTCCTCGTGCTTCTCAAGCTTCTTGTCCTATTCAAATTGGCCCCTCTTTACAGCCATCATCTCAAAGCCAATCTCTAACTCATGAACAACGCCGTTTAGAGGTGAGGATGGCAAAGAAACCACGAAAGAGTTGACGACTTGAAGACTTGAAGTTTGATTTTGTTATTAAAGCCAAACCGTTTTTTTTGTTGAAGTTTTTTGTATGCTTCAAGTGTATGTTTTGTTTCTTTTTTAATATATCACTAGAATTTTTTGGTGTATTCAAATTGTAAGAATCTAATGATTCTAATGTAAGAGAGTGGTTGAACATTTTGAATGTTAAAAGTGGATGCCTCTTCCGAATATTGTGCGTGAATATATACTTATTCTAATGGGACTATCATTTAATTAAATATGAAGACACCTTTTGCAAGAGGCTAATTGAACATTTTGAATTTTTAAAATTTTTCAAATATATATATATATATATATATATATATATATATATATATAGGCACTCCCGCTTCCTAGATTTTAAAAAATTACTGCTTCGTCGCTCCCGCTCCCGAATCCGCACCCCTCCCGCTTTGTGCAACTAAGGTCTCGACATATGGTGTGCCTTGACTCTTAGTAATAGCCACGGGAGCTTGTGTGGTTTTAGTTGGAACTAGTACAGAGGTACCAGTCGGAGGATCAGCTGGTTTCTTCTTTTTGTTGTCTGTACTCAGTGTCCTCCTATAGACCACAACATTTAAGTCCTCAAAAGGACATCCTCATTAGGTACAATTTTGTACCCTTAATTCAGGAGTATATTTGTGATCATGCCTCCAAAGGGGAGATCTAGTCTCAACTTCTCATTTCTTTTTATTAAATTTATCCCTTCTAGTCTCAACTTCTCATATTTCTTCTTATTAAATTTATCCCTTACAACATTCATTACCTCCAAGAGGTAAGCGGGTACATCGAACCAATATCGATTGGCCATTAAGGCTTTCACAAAGTGAAGCCTTCTCTCTGTGCCATGGCAGGTCGGTGGATAGTCTTATAAATCAAGACATCCAAAAAGTGGAGAGACAGGTTACTCTCTTTCAGTTCTTTCCTCATGAATTTCAACCTATCGACCTGAGGTCGGCCTAGCAATTTTGTGGCCATTTGGATAAAATCCGGGAGGGAAACAGCAATTGGTCTTAAAATTGTGTCCTCCGGGTGTTCCTTAGAGACCTCAGATCTCTCCAAAGGTGCTTGAATGACACCAAAAATTAGTTCCCTGATTACTTGGATAGAAAGCCCATCAATAATTGTGGAGAGCACAGGGGATTGATTTGTGCCATTATTTGTCATCTTTTGTAAAATAACTTCACCAGTCTAGGATAGACAACGGTTTTGTCTGGCTCAAGAACATACTCGTGCTCCGCATCCCAGAAGTACTAGATGGAAGCTCGACTGATATCCAATCGTTCCCAATAGTTGACATTGACCAAAATTTCAGCCCCCACAATATGTTGATTCATCGTGGCTGGGGGCTGATCGAGCATTGTTTTCGCTGTAACAGGGGATATCACTTTTTCCCCCTTTCTACCTGCTTGCCCTTTTTGGCTTCAGGCACAGATTTGGCACCTGTGGGGGCACCAACTTCCATTCTCCCCTGAGGCAAGTTCTTGATAACTGCCGCAGTTAATTTCAACTTCTTTTTTGGTGGGGCTGCTGCTTGGGATTGGGCAGTGGCAACAGTAGCCTGTGTATTATGTGCATGAAGTGGAGAATGGTCATAGTCATCTTCGCTTTGCTGACTTTGATCTCGGCATGTTCGTATTGAAGTTTTGAAAAACATGAAAGATAATCAGTTTACTCATAGATTTTCAGAGAGCCATTAATTATATTCAAACACTCCGTGACTCATGCATATGCTCTACCATTTACATTTTCATAGTTTTCAAAGATATGATCGTGAATTGAAGCAAAACCAAGGAAAGAAACTAAGCAATTTGAAGATGAAACTGTTACCATGTTTGTGCGTTAAAGATCAAACCCTAATCCCGTAGTGGGAAATATATCTCAGCTAGGGTTTCAAGATTAGAAGAAAACTAACAGGGGGTTTCAAGCATTTTAACAGTTGGGTAGAGCAAGGGAACTTCTTAAAAATTGGAGGGAAAGAAAGATGGGGTAGCTGAAGAGTTCAAAATAGGGCCCAATGTTTTCACTCACGAATAAATAGGCCTTAATTTCGTAGTGACCTACTAAAATGGTCGCCACGCACGTCTATAACCCAAAATCATAGGTTACGATTCTAGCCTCCAGCAATCGCAAGGTACGAATGACTCTATGACTCCTCAAATGGTGAATCATAATCCCTATGATTCCCTTCAAACAAAATATAATTACAAAGAAGAAGGTTTCACGGGTGCATGTTAGTCCTTACGTTCACTCGTAATCTATCAAAGTACAGTAGAGAAAACCTTACGAGCGCACGTAGTCAACTACGTGTGATCGTAATGTAACTTCTCACAAGGTTTTCCTAAGAATGAATCGAACTAAAAAAACAAAACTAAAAGAATATGCACATAGTCTACAAAATTTGCTATGGGTGAGTCGGTAGCGCGACGGTGCCCATGAGGAACTCATACTTGGTCAGTGGGGGTTGATGCTTCCCCCATAAAAACTTGTCCTCTAGGGTTGCTTACTGGCTGCGACTATAATTGACCATTCTCTCGTTTCATCATCTGCATAGCTAGCTGCCCAATTTGGGCCTCTAGCTTTGTGATGGATTGGGTATGGGAATGTAGGATCTGAGAGAATTGAGGAATGTAGGATCTGAGAGAATTGAGCAAGCTGGGATAGTTCTTTGGAATGGTGATGTGACTGTTGCTGCAAATCCCTAAGGATCTGAACAACAGTTCCATTAGATTCACTGCTCTGTTGTGGCCTACATTGCTGCTGCTCAGTAGGCTGATTTAGTTTTATGGGTGGAGGGTATAGCTGTTGGACATTCTGATATTGTGGCTGCACAACAGATGGTTCTTGTTGTTGGCCACTTGTGAAGCCATAGTTGAAACTGGGATGGTTCCTCCACTGTGGGTTGTATGTGTTTTCGTAATCACCCCGCTGGAACGCAAAAACATGTTCCTTTTCTACAGTATCTAGGTACAATGGGGCTGTTGGGCATTCAGTGATAGCATGGGTCAGGCTTTGGTAAATAGACCAAACTGCAACAGGTCTCTCTGCAACATTAAGGTTGGGGGTCATCAATGATGCTAGTCTTTGTTCTAAGACTGCCACCTTAGCGCTGATGTCCCTCTCCGTCTTTGCTTTGTCAAGATTGACATCGTAGAGACCACCCCTAGCAAGAGGAGTGTGGCGAGTTACATCGGGATCAACTTTTTGCAGGGCCTGTTTCTGCAAGGAATTGTCGGTCAATCTTTCGAAAAGGTCCCAGGACTGCCGTTCATTCTGGGCCATGGAGGTCCCTCCACTCACAGCATCTACTAGTTGCTGATATCCCTCAGTTAAGCCTTGCTAGAAACTCTGCGCTATCGACCAGTTTGGCACTTCATGATGAGGGCATTTCCGCAAGAGATGTTGCATCCGTTTCCAACTCTCATGAAACTGTTCTCCTGATAGTTGCCAGAAGGTTTGAATTGCTTGGCGAATTTGGTTAGTCTTACCAATTGGGAAGTACTTGGTCAGAAATCTAGCCTGAAGTCAAATATCAGCGGGCAAATATGGGTTCGAGAGGTAAAATATCAGGGATTTTGGCTCAGACTTATCAAAAGACGGCCTTTTCTCATTTCCTAGTATAGTAATGATGCCATATTGTGTTGATACTTATAATAGACAGTTCTAGAACAACAAATAACGCAATCGCAATTATGGATTTGAGATAAGAAAAATGAGATTTCAGTTCAAGCAATCAAGAAGTTCAAATGAAATTGGAAATATTTGGCATTGTTTCTTCTCAATGACAAGAAATGGCACCAAAAGTTTACTGGTTATAAAATTTCTGAAACTAAATTCTAAATTCTGCAATTCAAAGCAATTTATAGTTTCAAAAGATCATTTATGGTACAAGTGTGCAAATGGACTAAGCATGAATATCGGCTGCGTCCTATCATTGATTTTGAACTCCTTTTAGGATGATGGTACTATGTTTGGAATCAAGTTTATCTAAACTTTACTCACATGTAATGGTTAACTATAAATAAATAAAATAAAATAATAATAATAATTCAAAACAAACTTGAAAACAAAAATAGAGTTTAAAAAAAAAAACCAAAGTAAAACAAATTTTTTTATTTTTTATTTATATACAGAGTGTGTACCCCCAAACTTAAATCGGACAATGTCCTCATTATAAACATTCAAAAACCGGGGTAACGAACAATCATACCTGTGAGGTCATGGGTGTACCAGTCTAGCTTACTCACTCGGTAGAAGCAGTGGCCTGTAGGGTATAATGGTCCATGATTGAACTGGTTCCGATTGGGCTGGACATGGAGCTGAAGTCGAGCTGCTTGATAGCTCAGGGCTTGATTCAGAACCCACGGGTGTAGTGGCAGTACTTGTTGGATCAGCAGCAGCTTCGGCCTGCTCAGAATATACAGCGAACGGATTGTGCTGGAGCTCATACTGTAATTCTTTGTAGAGAGCTTCAGTTCTTCCTGATATTTGTCAGTCATGGCTCTCATCTCCATTTGTGTGGCTCTCAGGTCATTGGTCAACCTGGTAATTACTGCAAATTTTTTCTTCCCTTCTACCCTCACCATATCGGATTCTTCTCGCAGCTTTGAAGCTGTCACAAGACTGGCATTGGTGATTGATTCAATCTTTCTCTTCTGGTTATCACATGCCAGTATTAGGCCCTCTCTCTCTTCTTGAAATTTTCGAATTTGCCCATCCTTTACTGTGAGCTGATGGGTCTGTTGATCAAGTTGAGCAAGCAGCTTCTTCTGGTAGTCTAGGTAAGTTTGTTCTTTCTTGGATGGATCTTTGTATAACATTGCAAGCTGATGCTTCAAGTTCGTATTCTCATCTTGCCCTTGATTCTGTTGTTGCTCCAGATGCTGTTTCCTCTTTTTCAAGGAGCGTATTCTTCTCCTTCAGTTGCTCTATTTCCTTGTGTAACCCAGATGTGGCCTGATGCACTTATATTCTGGAATTAATCTTTATTTTCTCCTCAACCTCTTTCCGGAAGCCCAGTAGATCTTGCTGCTTAATTGACTGATACAAGGTGTCCCTCTCACTCGCAGATGATAAAGGATATGGGAGGAGCGGTCGCTGGATGTCCCCATACTTTGTAGACTGGTGATGTTCTTTAGGCGGCGTTCCTCATCCATTAATCCTCGGACAAATGCTGGAATGGGTAAGAGATGTGGAGCATTTGTGTTCTGCCAGGCCTCTAGTTGCAAAAATCTTCTTTCCCACTCAGGATGCAACCCTGACAATGTGGGGATTGGAACAGCAGTGGGGGTAGGAGATGGACCTTCATTGAGAAGTGTGTTGAACCCTCACCTCGGGGTCTCACAGCTAGGTCCTTTCCCTGGGGTGCTAATGATGGGAGTCCCGAAACTGAAATTTATTTGAACTGTAACGTGAAGCATATATTTCACCTACATTTATTCATACTCCAATGGACCTTAAGTTAATGGCATGCGAGGCATACCGAGCCTGCATTTTATAGTTTCCACAAGGTTCTTACGTCAATTTGATTGTTAATCATATACAAATTTATGAATGTTGGATACCTTATTAGTCTTATACACAAATATCGTTATAATCATAACTTGGAGTTTCTCTATTTGCAGGGCCAAGCACAGAAGTGGGCCAGAGGAGGTGATTGTGGAAGATTTTCAATGCTTGAGGGCTTGGAAAGTGGTTCGACAGTTAGAAAGATACTGAAGGTGATTGTGGAAGATTTTCAATGCTTGAGGGCTTGGAAAGTGGTTCGACAGTTAGAAAGATACTTCAGTTATCAATTTATGTAACTTGTTATGTCAATTGAATCAATCCATTGCTCGTTAGAACGTTACTACTTTAACTCATTTCCTTGTAAGTGATAAATCTTCATGTGAGTAAACTCTTTTCAATTTTATCAAAGGTAGATTTATTAGCACCCATGGATTCTTGGAGGGCACCTACTCCAAAAACCATTGATTGTTTGGAATCAGACGATGGATATCTTTTTTCACTCCAATCTTCGACACAAGTGATGTTGAGATCAGTTTTTGATTCCACATGGAATATATCCCAAAAAAGTGGCCTTAAAATTACGAGGCACGCTTCACGCTCAAATGTAATTTTAGGGCCATTGTTTTGGGATCTGTGGCACTTGGAATAAAAAATGACCATCTGATAGTATGCCTATGATATCAAGATCCCTTGTGTGGACCTTTCAAAAGAAAAAAGGATCCTTTGTGTGGAAGATTGGGGCAAAAAATGATCTCCATCGTCTGATTCAAAGCAATCAATAGTTTTTAGCATAGTTGCCCTCCAAGATTTTGTGGGTGTTAAAAAAGCTACCCTTTTATTTATGGTAAGAGCTAATGTTATGGATGTCTTCTACAGGATTTTCTAGTGGAAGAAATATTATATAAGAAGTGGGTAGATGATCCTACCCGCCATCTGGAGTTTGTGAGTGAAGATGATATCGAGCAGTGGTATTTGAGTGGGCAGGTAACTTGGCATTATATTTGACGAGCTTTTCCAATGCGGGAAGGTTCCCATATCGACCAACCCACGACGACGAACTCATATTGTATTGGTGCTTTGCTCCTTTTTAGTTACGAATTTTCTGTATTCTACTTTTGGTATTCTAAACAAATTTGATGCTCTAAGTTCTTCAGCAAAACGGAAGCTCGTTGTTGCATTGGTCTTTGCTCCTTTTTAGTAATGAAAATTTTTAATTATAATTTTGGCATTTTAAATCAATTTGAAGGTCTTTCTGTGCTTGAACAAGATGGAAGCTCATTGAGCCCTTGCGATTAATCATCTATATTGAGAGAAGGATCAAAATAGTCATTTCAGACCTGATGATGGTGGGAAAAGAAATTGAAGCTCTAATAAGTGATACCTGTGTGGCCGTAATTGTTATGGGTTTATTTTTGGGAGTTAATACTTAGCACACGAGATTTGTGCCGGGCACATGATTATTTTTGGGACTTGTGCCTGTGGAGAACCATCTAAGCCATTTGATTCAAAGATCATGATTTAAATATCTTTGAGGCCAAAAGTTGGCATGAAACACAATCTGTCATTGATTTCATACAGGCAAATGCCATTATCAAATCAATGCTTGACTCTAAAAACATAGATGATAGATATCACTTTTTGTGTCCATTTTTGGTCCCAAAGATCTTTACATCGTGATCTTAAAACTAGACGGCTTTGATTGTGTTCCATATGGTACAGATTCCCAAAATAATAATGTCTTTCTGTTTGGCCATGTGCCAGGGTAAAAATATGGTGTGCAAGTATTAACTCCTTTTTTTTAATCAATTACTACATACATCTGGATCTATATTTTTGACCATCTCTCTTCCACGGGTACTATGTGGGTACGATTTTCTGGATTTAGACCTCTCGAGTCCTGTTCATTCAGAATGCCTTAGATGGGTTACCATAACAAGTTAGATTCCCTAAACTGCTCTAGGCCAGATCTATCTCAGAATAAAGAACTGCTTCTACTCTTATAACTACTCTTATAAGAGGGTAGTTCTAGACAGGTGCTCCTAGAACTGCTCCTGATACCCCATTATAGAAAAGACAACGCTATATGACGGATAAGTAACAGCAGACCATTCAACGGATGTTCTACGTGTTAAGACATTTCAAGACGCACGCGGTTCCTATTCTGGATAACCACGCCTCTTCTGGCATGTCGGCATCCACTATATAGTCTGCTTTTAAGGATCCGTCGAGGAGGAGCTTCCTATCCTCTGCTCCTCTCTGCAATGAGGAGCCGGGTTTGCATTTATGGGGCTTCCATGGTGAAGGCATTTGCAAATTTCACAAATTTTCCAAATTTTTTCAGATTTTTTTTTTAAAATGTTTAATATAAGTTTTCTTTATATTTTTTTAATTTTTGATCTTTTTTTTTTCTCGAATTTGATAAATTTTGCCGAATTTTTTCCAAGCCTATTTACTCCCAATTTATTCCCAAACCCCGACTTGGCCACTATGCTCCTTAGTACTCTACTTCCTTTAGCTATTTTATGAATAGTTTGGCTGGAGCGGAATTCCCAGATCCAAACATATCATGATTCTAATTATAATAATTATTTTCACAATAGTTTAATCATTGAGCCACTCCTTTATGTGACACTCAATCATACAATTGGGTGCCATATGATAGCAAACCATACCATATTACTATATAAGTCACCATTACTTTATAGGTTCAGGCTTCACCAATTTGAGTGGCCCAATTTGTTTATTTAACATGAGCAGTCGGGCTGCCTACTTTAAAAGTTCATTTCAATGCTTCTTAAGGTTTTAATTCAAATTTGCAGGATTTTATACCTCATTGAATTACCATTCATCAAAAGCAATTGGTGATGAAAGAAACACAACTCAATGCTTTAAAATATTAGAAGAGCATTTCATGCCACTAGAACTGATCTTAATATCTCTTCCATCTGTCACCATTAATTCCAATATCTCTTCCATCTGTCACCATTAATCCCAATTGATTTCGTGCCATCCATATGCCTCCCAAAATAAATTTTGGCATATCAACGTGGTTCAAATTTCCGTAAAACATAGCTTTAACACATCAAATAGAAATTGAAAAAACAGAGTCAAGGGTTCTGTCTATTTGCACTCAACGAAACTCTTAAGGGCGCCACAGCTGAAAACCACTGGTCATGGGCGTACAACAAATGTGACTCTTAGATAACTTTTTGGGATGTGTGCTATATGGAATCAAAATCTGCTCATCTGATGGTACGTCAACGATCTCAAGATTCATTGTGTAAAAGATTGGAATCAAGAATGATCTCTATCGTCTAGTTCAAAGTAGTCAATGACTTTCGGCAGAGGTGCCCTTAGAATTCTGGTGGTGCAAACAGAGGTACCCATAAGTCAGTGAAGTCTCTTAATCAATGTAAGTACCTGCTGGGACTTGAATCCCTTGGAACACCCACAAACATAGAAGCAAGAATTAGACTATAGAGAGCATGCATTCCTATCCACAGTTTATAGTGCTCTGACATCTGATCCGGCCTATTAGGAGATGGTACTGACATCTGATCCGGCTATTCTGACTCATTTTCGGAGTAAGGATCACACAATTTTTTCACGGAAGAAAACAATTGACTTATTTGAATCAGACGATGGAGATTGTTTTTTCTTCCAATCTTCCCCACTATAGATTTTAAGATCATGGCGCACCTATCAGACGGTCCGTCATTGATTCCACATGGCACGTCCCTAAAAGTGAAGCTCAACTCCTTTTCCTATGATCTAAGTCACTTTTGGGGATGTGTTATGTGGAATCAACATCTGACCATCTGATAGGTGCGACATAAGATTTGTTTTCCTGGAAGATTTGAGAAAAACAAACAATCTCCATTGTATGATTCAATTAGTCAACGGTTTTCGTATGTAAAAAACTGTAGTCATTCCTCCGAAAACGGGCGAGAATAGCCGTACCCTTATGAGATTTTTCGTCGCAGGTTGTCATCCCCTTTTTGTACCTAAAATTCTCCAAACAAATAAACTTACCAGAGACTTAATTTTTTTTCCCAGCATCTTCATGTCTGAAATTGACTATTTTTATCCGTCTCTGAATATAGATGATTAATCCCAAGGGCTCAATGAGCTTCCATCTTGTTCAAGCACAGAAAGACCTTCAAATTTATTTAAAATGCCAAAAATTATAATTAAAAATTTTCATAACTAAAAAGGAGCAAAGACCAATGCAACAACGAGCTTCCGTTTTGTTGAAGAACATAGAGCATCAAATTTGTTTAGAATACCAAAATTAGAATACAGAAAATTCATAACTAAAAAGGAGCAAACCCCCAATACAATATGAGTCTCTGGGTTGGTCGATATGGGAACCTTTACGCATTGGAAAAGCACATCAAATATAATGCCAAGTTACCTGCCTACTCAAATACCACTGCTCGATATCACCTTCACTCACAAACTCCATATGGTGGGCGGGATCATCTACCCACCTCTTCTATATCGTACCAGTAGAAATTCCTGTATAAGACATCCATAACATTAGCTCTTACCATAAATAAAAGGGTAGCTTTATTAACACCCACAAAATCTAACTGTCAAACCACTTTCCAAGCCCTCAAGCATTGAAAAACTTCCACAATCACCTCCTCTTGCCCACTTCTTCTGTGCTTGGCCCTGCAAATAAAGAAACTCCAAGTTATGATTGTAACAATATTTGTGTATAAGACTAATAAGGTATCCAACATTCATAAATTTGTATATGGTTAACAATCAAATTGACGTAAGAACCATGTAGAAACTATAATAGTATGCCTCGCATGTCATTTACTTAAAGGTCCATTGGAGTATGAATAAATGTATGTGAAATATACGCTTCACATTTCAGTTCAACATGTGTGCAATTAAAGTAATGCTTTAATAATTTAAAATAAAGAAGGTTATTACCTAGTACTGGTTCCATACGTACGGGGAGTTGGGAGGGCTGGACAAGATACCGACCTAACCTTGGATTTCTTATGTGCAAAGTGGCTGCTTCTGACTCGAACCCATGTTTTCATGCTTCACAGCCCAAGCCTTTTGCCATCGCACCATGCAATGGCTCCTATGTTTCAATATATATATATATATATATATTATCGTTTAAAGGAAATTCATTAAAAAGCATAAAGATACAAACAACACCGCAACGAGTGGCTAGTGCGAAAATAAAAAAACCGGAAGAACAAACGAAAGGAAAAAAGGCAAACACTCAAAACACCAGCAGTCCCACCTGAAGGGCAACATGAAACCATTCCAGGAACACCTCCCCTCAGCAAGAGGAAAAATTAGCTTATGTGGAGGACATCCCATTCATCTATTAACTCCCTATCATCCCTGACGAAACTGTTTTCATCCAACTTCGCCTAGGTCATAGTCATATTTATGCATGACAAATTACTAAACCCTAATTATGCAATTGGAAATCAAATTGGGATTTAATTGAGCAGCAGAAATATCAAAATTATCCCAAAAGCACATAAAATATTCAATAAATTACATTAGGCAATTAGGTCAATCTGATTTAGTGCTCCATCAACATTTGGTTCGTTCCCGATCTAAAAAATAGGGTTCTAATGATAGAACTCGATTTTCACTCTAGTATAGAGGGCCAAGCGACAATCAAGATGATGTCTCTTGACTCCTCTCTGGTTTAAAGAATTTAAAGCTCGAAGGGCTTAAATTAATCAAAGTAAAATAATAGGTTTTGAGTCGATTAAAATGATTCAAATAAAAAATGAGGGTTCTAAAGAGAATTAATTCCAGCAACATAAAATTGAAGAACATATATTTTTAGGGTTTCAATGAAAGGTAAGACTAAATATTACCAGACAATAAATGAAAAGACATAAGAAAGAAGATAAGGAGAATCCAAGGAATTTCACCAAGGAAATTCTTGGTCTCGCACTATACCCATCTTGAGGAATTGAAGAATCACTCTTCAAATTGAAAGAATCGCTCTTTCACATTAAAACTCTTCACAAGTTCTCAAGGTTTCGTTCAATGCAAAATTCACTCATTCATTATAATCGCTAACAACTAAAATAAGGGTCTTTACAAAGCTTTATATAGGATTCAAAACCCTAAGTCTAAATTCCCGAAATAGAAGATTTCTAATCTAATTGGCAACAACAAAAGGAAATTTTCACTCAAAACTCGGGCTGTCGACATAGTTTGGTTCGATCTTGCACTTGCGGAAACTAGGCTCGTGCGAGGGAACCTGAATTCGCAAGTGCGACTAGGCGCAGATGTGAATCGTCCCTCTGTTCGATCTCGCAGGCGAGATTAAATCTCGCAGGCACAAGATTGAACAGAACCTGATTTTATGTCTTTTGCCTTCTTTTCAGCTCCCTTCTCCCTTCCTTTTCCTCCCCATGTGCATGTCTTTCCAAAGTGGGGTCTTCTCGCATGGCACACACATGCACATGGGTCTTCATGGTCTTCCCAATGTGCTCTGAGAGGCCTCGGTGCTTTAAACCTTTTTTTACGCTTCTTATACACTTCGTATCGGTTGATGTCCCCACAAGGATCAAAATCTTGGAAATCGCTACATTGAATTTATCAGTCTGGTACATTTTTTTTTTTGAAAAAAAATCCCAAAAATTTTGGAAATATATATTAATGGTTTTCTAATTTTTTTTTTAATTATTTAAGGCTTCTTTGAGGTATCTTTGGGAATGTTATCGCCTTTGAAGGATAAATGACGGGGACACGGACACCAATCACCTTGGTTTCGGGCTACACAAGGTGTATCAGCGGAAGAAGAAGCGACAAAATTACCACGAAACACCAACACCTACCGAGTTTACCGTGTGCTCCCCGATACAGTCGACCGAGGTGATGATCATACGTCATTGGGTGTCGATCATACGTCACCGGGTGTCGAAATTGCCTTGTGCTAGTTGCAGTTCCGATACACTTGACCAGTACTGCATCCATGTTTCATCGGATATGAAACGTTTTGGGTCGGAGGGAATGGATGGGGACGCCGACACCGAGCACCAAGGTTTTGGGCCACATAAGGTGTACCGGCGGAAGAAGCGACAGAGGAACCACAACTGTCGCCCAATCCTCCAATCGCCTCCTTAAATCGCTCAATTTCTCTTTTGTTGCATAAGTGCCCAAGAATGACAATGCATCTAACTTTGATAATTTCAGATCCATCTCCCTCCGCAACAAGTCTTCAAAGTCATGACCAAAGTCCTCACTAAAAGGCTGCAACCCCCCCTATGGAAAACATCATCAGTCCATGCCAAACAGCCTTCATAAAGGGCCGATATATCCATGAGAGCATTCTCCTGTGCAACGAGCTGGTTCGAAATTTCCATCACAAGAAAACAAAGACCAGGATGTAAATTAAAGTCGACTTAAGGAAAGCCTTTGGCTCGGTACAATGGGATTTTCTTCTCAGCTGCTTTAGTCATATTGGGCTTCCACCTACATGGGTTAAATGGATTAAGGAGTGTGTTACCAGCCCCTCCTATTTGGTGTCAGCTAATGGGTCTCCCAAAGGCTTCTTCAACAGCACTAGGGGGCTTCGCCAGAGGGACCCACTGTTCCCATACCGTTTTGTCATTGTTCTTGAGGCCTCGTATCTCTTAAATGCTGAAATTTGCTCAACAAAGGTTGGGCATTGGCTGTGGGATCCCCTATGTATCTCCCATCTTATATTTGCGGATGACCCTAGTAGCAAAAATCTTCTATTTAGTATGCCACTCCATCTTCAGAACCTCGCTCATGCTCGCACTTCAAACTATAAAATAGTGTAAATTTAAGCTTTTGATGACACTCACGCGCTCCCAACCTACTAAATGCTTCTTGTCGCTTCTGGTAACTACGCAGATAACCTCATGCTTTTCATGGAAGCTTCCACCCACAACGCATGCGTCATCCAAAATTTTCTAGACTGATTTGGGCAGATTTTGGGCCTATTCATGAACCATGCAAAGTAGAAAACTATCTTTGGTAGCAAAGCAACCGACAAGAGGCGAATGTCCTACATTCTTGGCTTCGGCATGCTGTCCTACTGATCAAGTATCTTGGTCTCCCACTCTCTACTTCTCTCATGAATGCTGTCGAGACCCTTCTATCCAAACTCCAAGGCACCATCACCTCTTGGAAGTGCAAAGCTCTCTCCTTCGCTGGCAGGCTTGAGCTGATCAAGTCCACTCTTAGAAGCTATCACCTATTTTCGTGTGGTGCATTCCTTATTCCCCAAACTGTTATGAAGGAGTTTGAATGGCAGTTGATGAACTTTCTTTTGAATCAACGTGACATTAACAATTAAATCATCACTGTTAGTTGGAGAAGTATTTGCAGACCCCAATAAAAGGTGGCCTAGGGCTTCGCACTTCAAAGATTGGAACTGGACTCTTCTCATCAAACTCAGCTGGAACCATGGATCAAAATATCGTCCGATACCGATACGTATTGGTTTTGGACTATAATGATACGGTAAAATGGGTTTTTACCGCCCCCCTTAAAAAACATTCAAATCATCGTTCAATGTACCGTCCGATAATTTCAAATTATCGGTTTTGATGTTTTTTTTTTTGTTTTTTTGTTTTATTTTTTTTTTTTTTTTTTGGGGAAAAAACCGGAAAGTATTGTCCGGAACCGATACGTATCGTCCGATACGTATCGGTTTTGGGGCTAGACGATACGTATCGAAAAACCGAGATTTTTATCCTTGGCTAGAACCTCTGCAACCAGAGTTCAACCTCATTATGGTCCTCCTGGATTACGCATCTTTACTTCAGAAAGCATGGTTTCTAGGGCATCTCCAACCCCACCAATTGCTCATGGGCGATGCAGGCCATCCTCAATATTCATCCATTTTGTATTGAGCACTTCAGATTATGGGTGGGTAGAGGCAACATCATCAAATTTTGGGCATATCCTTGGCCCAGTGAAGGCTGGCTCATTGATATCTATGGCACCAGAGCAGCTTGTAACTTGGGAATTGGAACTGATATCTATATCCTTGAGCATCTTTTCAATGGTTCTTGGTCCGTTGGTTAGGTACTTTGACCAACTCTTGGCTCCATTTCCTTAAAACCATTCCTATCTCCCCAAATTAAGAGGATTGGTTGCTTTGTGTACCTAAACAACTTGGAAAATTTTCCACCCCTTTGGCATGGAAAGAAATTTGAGAAGTCGGACAATTGTTTGCTTCAAACGTCTCATCCCAAAACACGCATCCACCATTTGGAAAGCAGCTCAAGAGAAGCTCCTCACTCATATTATGCTAATGGCCAGGGGTGTTATTATCACCAGATGCGCACTCTGCAACACGGCCAATGAAGGTCCCTCTCACCTCTTCTTCAAATGCCCATACTCAGCATGGATTTGGCATTCGGTTATAAGCAAGTTGAACATCAAAAGACACCCGCTGCCCTCCCTTCAAGATGAATTCGTCGACCTCAATAGGTTGCACGGTACTGCTCGGAGAAAAAGAGCTCGATATATTGCTGCCACAGTCTTTCACCTATGGGTGGAGAGGAATAGGCGAATATTTGATAATGAGAGGGAGTCCACAAGAGATCACTCATACACAAAAATTATAATGACATATCTTACATTCATGGGGATACCTAATACCCCCTGCTGCTATTTTGTTCTCTGTAGATTTTGTAGAGGGCTTTTTACTCTATTTCTTTGTGAGGATGGTCTACGCACCCTCCTGCAGAATCTTGTACATTTTGAGTCCCTCTTTTAGATTCTTTCTTCATCCTGTTTTTTGGTTAATCTAATGGCGAAGGACCCTTCCAACCCCGTTTGCTTACCGAGCAGAAAAAAAAAGGATCAAGGTACATTGACAATTTGCTCAACTACAGAGCATGGATCAAAATTTCGGCCAAAATGTTTCGGTTCCGGGCCTACCTGAAACGAAAATAAGGTGAAATTCGGGTACGGGTCGAAATTTCAAATTATCGGCCGATAATCCGAAATTTTCAAAATTTCGGCCAAAATTCTGAATTTACAGTTGGAATGTCACTTTTGACTTTTTTTTTAAAGGCCTTTTACTTCGAGTTTTTTTTGTTCTCATACATTTACCTGAGTTTTATTCCTTTACACTTAGTTTATTTGTTTTAATTTTCTCTTCTCCTCTCTCCCTCTTCTATAGCTTGACGAAATCTCGTTGTATCATACCGTAACTTACAAAATCTCGTTGAATTTCGCCAAAAGTTGCCCGATTTTGACAGATGCTCGCTGGATTTTGATGGATTCTCATCCAAAGTTACCGTAACTTATCGAATATCGTCGGGTTTCGTCATATCTGGCCTGATCTTGCCGAATCAGGCCAGATTTATCTAGATCTTATTGAATGTTGCCAGATTTCGTGAGATGTTGCCGATATCTTACCAGATTTAGTCTCAATAGTTCAAATATGTCTTTTAATAATGTGACAAGAGTTAAAAAAAATAAAAATAAATAAAGTTTTGCAAAGTTTGGAGGAAATTTATGATAATTACCAAAATTTTCAAAAATTTGACCGAAGTATGGTTCAGGTGGTGAACGAAACCGAAATCGAGATTTTGATCCATGCTACAGAGTGTAGATGTTGTGGCAAATTGAGCGGGGCTATTTTTTCATAGAGTAATCAAATCAAAGACCATTTTATCAAGGGAAATAAGAATAAAGTCTTCCTAGGGCACAATTAAAATATCTTTATATAAGTAGGATCAAGATATAAGAAATTTTATTGGCTATCTTGAAGAATAGCAAATACAGATAAGCTAATAGTGGTTGCCGAGTCAACCCGTAAGGAAATCAAGTAAATAGCTTTCTTTCATATGAACAAAGTATTTACAATATAAACATTTAAAGTGGCAGTATTTACAATATACACATTTAATTAAAGAAAAACTAGAAGAAAGAAACTGAATCTGGCATCCTGAATTTGAGTGCAAGAGAACAATCATAATTAACTCGTAAGGGGCAAATGATATAACTTTACACCCATGCTAAGTCTTTCTAGCTTCCAAAAATGGATAGCAAGCAAAATTGAAGGAAATGGGTTAGTGCAAGATACATATAACTGAAAGAGAGCAACTAGTTTACAACTTAATATGGCTTAGCAAAGGACTCTATGCATAAAACATGAGTAATCAAATTGAACCTGAAAGAGATTTTAAAACTTAAAGCTGTGTTTGGGATTGCTATTTGGAGGCACAGAGCAGCCCACTTAAAATAGCAAGTTTAAATTGCTCTTTAAAAGAGACCCAAATTCAACTCTTTCACTCTTCGAAAGAGCTTAGAGCATTTACAACCAAACACAGTCCCATACTAAAGTCCTTCGTGCAAGAGTAGAGAACTGCTCTTTGCCCCAAAGAGCAATCCCAAACACAGCCAAAGAGTATAAACACAAAAAGAGAACTTGCCGTAGACCATCTACAGATTCCTTGTAGCTGGGCAATGGGTTTAATGGTTAGACTCTGAGATTGCAATCTTCGAGTGGTTAAATGGGCAGATCGCGTTGCTGCAGTGATGATGAGAGCCGCAGGAAGATGAGGAGTTGCACTGAATTTTTTTGCAGCGACCGCAAATACGATGGGTTGCTTTGAGTTTATTTTGTAGTCACTGAAAAGCCGATGGGTTCCTCTGAATTTTTTGCAGTGACTGCAAAGACAATGGATTGCTGCGATTTTTTTTGCAGCTATGAGGTGAGTTTCCGTGTTGTGATGTTGCAGCAATGAGTTATTTACAGTGATGATGAGCATTGCAAGAAGACAATGGACAATGGGCAGCTTTGAGTTGTGATGTTCCAATTCCTCTTCTCATTTTCTTTAAGTCTTTTTTCTTGCCTTCTCTCATGAAATGAGAAAATATATGATTGCTTTAAGAAAACAAGCAGAATTATCCTAATCTATATAGCTTTTCGTTTTATATAAAATTAAAAGATTACTCCCTAATCCATAAAGAAAACCAAGGAACACCCCCTTTTCCATATTTTCTGTTTAAAAGTATGAGATGGGATTATGTTTATCCGATGAATTCATTTAACCTCACAAAAAAAATGTGAATATTTATATACTCAAATCTTTCCTGAACGTCAACCCACGTATATAGTTACCAAAAGAATAATGACAGAATGGAAAATTTACTTAGTCCCTACTCCCTATTACGAGAAACAATTTGAAAACGAAGGGAAAAAAAATCCTTGCAGGAAGATAATACATAATTAGTTTAAACAAGAAAATATTCAGTTGAAATGTAGACACTACCTTTACCATTAAAAGGGTATAATGATTCAACATCAAGTACAATACGATGGCAATATCTGGCATTTCTAACAATTATCTACACTCGTAAGGCTAACAGTTTGTGCAGAAGGATAGAGCATACCTCCAGTACTACAAACTCTCAACAGCCGGTATATCAAAACTGCAGAGAATACAAGCCTCTCGCAATCTACCATCATTTCGTAGTCCAGCTATCAATTCATTCATAGTAGAATCATCGGGAGAAAAACCATTTTCCACCATTTCCCTACACAATACATACCCTCCATCATAATCCTTTAATTTGCAATGTCCCGATATGATCACATTATAGGTAAAAGAATCCAGTTTTAGGCCTCGGATTTCCATGGATTCCTTCAATTCAAAGCTCGCTTCAAATTGCCCAATTTAATTGCAGACTGGACTGCTTTTTTATACATGAAAGTGTCGGGAAAGAGCCGGGGATTGGCTAAGAACTCATCGAAGGTGCTTAGAGCTTCGTGATACTTTCCAGTGGAAACTAGGGCTTCGGGAAGGCGATTGCAAGCGGGAAGAGAGGGAAAAACTCTGGTGTTTAGGATGAAGGAGAAGGTTTCTTTAGCCTCGGCAGTCATGTTGAGATCAGCGTAGGCCGTTAAAAGGAGATCAGAGAGAGATGGTTTGATGGGAGAGGGGGAAATGATGAGGAGTGTGGCAAAGAGATGGGAGAGAGATTTGATTCGGGTTTGATCGGATGCAAAATGGCGCGTATGGAGGAGGGTACGGAGGTTCCTCACGATATATTCTTCAAGTTCAGGATTAGTCACATGATCGAGAGTCGATGGAGGAGGAGGAGGAGGAGGAGGACGAGGGATGTGAGAGGAGTTTGGGTGGGATTTGTTGAAGGGATTTTGGAGATCAGCGTAGACCGTTGAAAGGAGATCAGAGGGAGATGGTTTAATGGGAGAGTGGGAAAAGAAATGGGAGAGTTTTGTGGCAGAGGGCGAGATATTTGATTCGGGTTTGAGCGGATGAGAGCTGGGGCGTATGGAGGAAGGTACGGAATTTCCTCATGTAATGTTCTTCATGTTCAGGATTAGTCACTGGAGGAGGAGAAGGAGGAGGAGGGATGTGAGAGGAATTTTTGAGGATTTTCGAGAGGATTTTTGAGGATTTTCGACATCGTGACTGTTGACTACTAAACTAAGACAATCTCGTCCCACGTCTCTCTCTCTACACAGGAAAGTCGCCTCTCTCTCTCTCTCTTCGATCTCTCTCCACGTCTTTCCCTAACTCTAAAAATTAGGGTGTGGGTGGGCTCTCTCCGAATCTCTCAGTACAAATCTCTCATTCTCTGTCTCTGTCTCTCATTCCTCTACAAAGCGCTCTCTCTTCAATCTTTCTCCCCGTCTCTCTTTCTCTCTCGTAAAATTAGGGTAGGATCTCTCCGCACGCTCATCTCACTTAATCTCTCTAAATTAGGGTCGGTTATTTTCTATTTTTTTACAATTTTTTTTCTTGCTTTTGACAATTTAATTTTTTTATTTTTTGGGTTTTGGGGTCTGTTTTTCTCATCCTACCCCGCTGATTTTAGGCTTTTAGCTACCGAAAGTGACACTGAATCAACCGGCACTGATTCGATGTCGATTTTCAGTAGGTTTCAGTCCTATTCAGGAGGCTCCGTTTTCAGTCCACTTTCAGTTGTAATTTAAACCCCTAGTTGGAGGTAAGTAGGGCTGTCAATGGGCTGGGCCGGCCCTCAGTTTGAGACGCACCTGACTCCGAAACGGTAATATTTTTTATTAAACAAATTCGGTCGTATTCGTACCAAGCTAAGCATGTTACAACTTGAATAAATGTGGGCCGGTCTGAGGTTGAGTGTTATAACATTCAGCCCACACCCGGCCCGGATATTATATATAAATTATACTTATCTTTTTAAAATTATGATTTTTTTTATATAGTTAAATATGAATTGCTTAAATGCCCTGAGCTTAATCCGTTGAACGGTTTAAACTTGGGGCATTTAAATAAAAGTTCAATAACCTTGTACATATATTTTTTGGTTGGACAAATTGGATGACTTAATTTATTTTCAAGCAACCGTTGCATAGCTTTTTAGCTACACAACTTGAATGATTTGTTAATAGATTTTCAAGCAACCGTTGTCCATTATAATCATTGTGCAACAAATTAAAATAAAGTATTTGAATAAAATCATGTACCTGAGCCTCTATAATGGTAATATAATTATTTAATTAAAATTTTAACATTCTTCAAACTTTTATTAGAAAAAAAACAATCCAATCTAATTTAATTAGAAAAAATAGTCCAACCAAATTTTATTTTTTAAAAAAATAGTTGAAAAAAACTCAAAAAACACTCAAGTCCAGCCCGACCCGGTAGGGGCCGGGCTTGGGTTGAGTACATCGTAGCCCGGGTTAGGGTCGGGCTGAAAAAATTGAGAACCCGGCCCGGATAGGTTAGGGCCGGATTAAACCACAAATGCCCTAATCCGACCCATTAAGAGCCCTAGAGGTAGGGCTCTCAATGGATTAGGGTTGACCTAAGCCCAACCCAAAAAAAGGGTAATTTGAGCATGTAAGCTCGGCCCGACCTCGAACTCGAAATATTATATGGGTAAAGGTACCCTAGTATAAAGGACCAGGTACCTTACGTGGTCTTGCGTTAAATTTTTCCCATGTTCCATGATTGGTGTGAAATAAAGGAGCGAAATAAATTAAAATAAGTCATATAAAATTGTGTTTAATTATAACCATATTTATTTGCATCCACATTGACGCTTAACTGCTTTTGGTGGATAAAGATTGATGTGTGCTTAGCTGTAAGCGTATATGTTAAGCACTAAATCTCAACTTTAAAACATTAAAGTATTTATCTTACAAATAATAGTGCACTCATTCACTTTTGTCCCTATAAAAAATAAAATAGCTAATTGCTTTAATAAAAGAGGCCGGGGACCGTACGATCGGGCGTAGGATCAGGTGCCACAGTGATTTAGGCAAGGTCGATCAGATCTCAGTTAAAAAAAAAATGTTTTTATGACTTCTCTGCGTTAAAAATGTGGTCAAAGTTGGCGAAAATCAATACACCAAAGGTTTTGGGGTGTTACCTAATCTTTGGGACACCAACTTGCAAAAAAATTTAAAAAATAATATATATTTTTTTAAATCACATCTTATGTTTGATCAACCCAAAACATAATTTGTTTTGGGGTGATCATGCCACGTGGCATGTGATCTGGCCACCGGGCGAATGGGTCATTTTGCGCCCAGGCTAATGGGGGTAATTTCGCGGTCGGGCGTATTCTCCCCCAATGCCTTAATAAAAATAAATTAACAGTGTGACAGCCCAGATTTTTACACTCAGAAAATTCGTGCCATCAGGATCATACTCTGGATGATCCCCAGCACAAATCACAGAGTGTCTGCTCATATAACAGAAATCAGAACAGACATGATCCAGTAGTGGCAGATCGAGTAATCATATAAAGCTTTTAAAAGAAAGAAGAAATAAACCATGCATATATATAAAGATAAAATAACATACATTCTCAAAAGGAATCAAGATGAACCACTGGTGATGGACATCCATCACCCAAAACAATGGTTCCTAATAGTGGTTCTTATAGAATGTATAGAAATACAAGTAAACATCTATAGTAAAATATAAAGAAAGTAGCCACCAGGCACACAAATAATCCAAAATATATATACATGACCCAAAACACAAAACTAATACCCAAGCTGCTAATAAAACTCGTCAGCAGGGGTGTTAGTCTCCTCCTCCTCTGCCTCAGCCTCCGGCTCGGGCTGGTACTCGGGATCACTCTCTGTAACGGGTGCTCTAGCCTCAGAACCTATGATATTAAAATAAGGTGAGCTACCATCTAAGCTCAATAGAAGAAATTCAATTAAATTTGTATCTTAATTATAAAACATGGTTACACAAGATATCTCAGACAGATAAGCAAAGCAGAGTATAAACATAACTGAACGGATGCAGACAGATGGTCAAATATGCATAAAAAAATTAGAACACAGAACTAGCAAGAACAGACTAATCTCAGAGTTTGCAGGATGCTATGCTTACAGTATTTAATGACTTAAAATAGTACACTTAAGTAACTCTCTTGAATATAGCACGTGGTAGCCAGATTTGGGCCGATGGATAATCCCGACCATCGTCTTTCAATGAATAATTTTAGGAATGCAATAATACCTACACTAAGAAGTACAATTGTGTCGAGGATTTCCAAAGCAGATGCACAAATGTGCCAGCCACGGATATACCGCCGAGTCGGTGGAATTCATCATATTATTAAACCTCAAATCACATGCATACTAGTCATAATTACAAGAATCAGATGATAGATAGCAAAATACCGAAATCAGCTATGATGGAATTTTCATACATATGATAGATATGATTGGAAAGCAAAATCAGAATATGCAGTAGGATACAGAAGCTATGAATCTATGAGATCAAGAATAAATACAAGTTTAGTTGAATTTTCCCTACCTCAGATTAGACCTTTCTAAGCAAATCCAAAGCTTTTCAAAGCATTACGGTCTGATCCTAAACCATAGACATAGTATACTTAGTGTCAGATATGCCAAGACATCAACTGGTACAGTGTCCAGTGGTGGTTTACTTACAAAACCAAAACAGCAGAAACATGAGTGATTAATCGATCAATGTCCTTGCTTGATTGATCAATGTCCCGAAATAACTCATGGGTGACAGGGGAGATTTGATCGATCAACATTCCTGATTGATCGATCAATCCTCTAATTTGATCGATCAATTTTCCCATTGATCGATCAATCAAGTCAGATTTAAATTTCTCACTTCCTGTTCACACACTTAATTTATAAAATTTGATCGATCAATTTTCGAATTGATCAATCAATCTTTCTCATTGATCGATCAATGTCCACATTGATCGATCACTCTTACCTTTGATCGATCACCTAACTGTGAATGATCAACCTCTCATTTTGATCGATCAAATCCCAATTTGATCGATCAATACCTATCGGGCATTGAACTTCCAGAAAACTCACCTACTGTTCCCATTAACTAAATATACGAATTGATCGATCAATCCTTCACATTGATCGATCAATCCCAGGCTTGATCGATCAATTCACTAATTTGATCGATCAAGGATGACAGTTTCTGTCATTAATGGCGATCACTTGTTCTTGACCTACTTTGATCTTTAACCATTAATGATCTCTAACAACCATTCATACATATCCATTTACACATTTATGAGGTTCAAATTTATACAACTTTAACCTAACAACTCACCTCCTTAAAGTCCCTTTCGATTCTCGGCGAATGCGATCCGAAGAGGGTTTCGGATATGGAAATCCCAGGTTTGTTGCCGTCACAACTCGGAAGAGTAGACGCTCGGCTCCGCTTTAACACACAGAGATACCACTCCTCTTCACTAGACAAACACGACGTAGCGACGTCGATTTGACACTATTGATCGATCAATCCAGAAAACTCACCTACTGTTCCCATTAACTAAATATACGAATTGATCGATCAATCCTTCACATTGATCGATCAATCTAAGGCTTGATCGATCAATTCACTAATTTGATCGATCAAGGATGACAGTTTATGTCATTAATGGCAATCACTTGTTCTTGACCTACTTTGATCTTTAACCACTAATGATCTCTAACAACATTCATACATATCCATTTACACATTTATGAGGTTCTAATTTATACAACTTTAACCTAACAACTCACCTCCTTAAAGTCCCTTTCGGTTCTCGGCGAATGCGATCCGAAGAGGGTTTCGGATATGGAAATCCCAGGTTTGTCGCCGTCACAACTCGGAAAAGCAGACACTCGGCTCTGCTTTAACGCACATAGATACCACTCCTCTTCACTAGACAAACACGACGTACCGACGTCGATTTGACACTATCAGATCAAGCTATTACCAACCTAGGTTTCTTCTAGCTATGGTTCCTCAAAGAAATGACTTCAAACCCAACCTCCTAGCTATGGATTTTCAGAAAACAAGAAGGAGATAAAGATAGGTATTCTAAACCTTCTTCCTTCTCTTATAAGCTAAGAAAATGAAATATCTTTGATATTTCCATTTTCTCTTAACTTAAGCTCCAGTGTGGAGCACATACACAACTTCTTCGGCGTATCACGCCTCATCAAGGACTTTCAAGACTCGGGCTTACACACGAAGTCACACATGGCTTCATCTAACCGTGGGTTAATATTATTCTCAATAATATTAATTTTAATTTTTTATTTATCTCGATTTTCGTGTCAAGCACGCTTATCGAAACAGTCGAGTTCTTGTTCTGAATTTTAAGGTCGTTACAGACAGTGTGATATGGTGGACATATTTTATGTAGACAAAGTGCAGGCGACTGACGTGGCACGACCCAATTGGCTGCAAGTGCAGTGGGGCTCAATTAATGCAGGGCGGTGCAATCAGTCACGTCGTGCCACGACAGCTACCTGCACTTTGTCTGCATCAAATCTGTCCACCATTTATAATTTTCTAAAATAAATTTATCTGAACAATAGGACAACTTAGATTTGTACCATGTGGCCCACATTTTTATCAATCCATGTGGTCTTGCTTGGAGCCCATCGAATCATGTCTATTACAGGATTGCAACTAGGGCTACAACAGAGCCGACCTGTTCGACTCGACTCAACCTGAAAATAAGAGTTTTTCCTCTCTTAAGCTCGGCTCGCGAGTCAGAGCTGAGCTTTTTATTTAAAGTTCGGTTGAAGTAGAGCTGAGGTTGTAAAGCTCACTCGGCCTAACTCAGCGCTATCAATAGTGTATAATACTGTTATAAATAATACAATATTATATATATATATATAACCTATAAAAAAGGCAAAGCAAATGGACAAATTTTCCCCTTCTGAATTTTCGGTTCTATCGCTACAAGACAAAAATCCCATGATTTTTTTTTTTATTTTTTATGTTAGCAAATCCTCTTTTGGTTTATGTTAGCAAAAACTCAATGATTGTTTGGCCCCAGTGGAAAATTACTTCTACATTTGGTAACACAACTCATTTCTCTATTTGCTCCAGCAAGAAGCAATTTTAAGTAATAAAACTGTTTTGTGCCAGAGAAAATTTTACAAAGAGAAGGCAAAGAGTTGCTTCAGCTCCTATAAGAGCTAACCCAAACTTAGCCTTGGTAACATCTTCTGGTAGTATTTAGGATTAATGAGAGCTCATCTTCATGGTAGTATTTAGGATTAATGAGAGATCATCTTCAGCTAGAAATAATACTCTCACCATCCTACTTTTTAGGAAATCTTTTAACAATTAAACTCATCCAAATGACATGCCATCATTTGAACTGTGCTCAAACTAAAAACATGGCCATCAAAGGATTCAAACCATACGACTATAGTATTGTATTATTGACAGTTCATATATATTGTATGGACCATATAAAAGTTCTATGATCTGATAGTATGAATCCTTTGATGGCCGCCCTTTCGGGGTTGAGTTCATTTCAAATGATGACCTATCATTTGAATGGGTTGGGCTGGGTACATAAATTTGGTGGCTCCACATTGCCGAAAAATAGGATGGTCAGAGTGTTATCTCAACCAAATTATGAGGAGAATCAATATCGAAATCTTATCTAACATGCTAATGATGATCAATTGGTCATGCATGTTACAAACAATCTCGAGAGTCAATCTCGACTGGTTGAAACTGGATTTCAACCGGTCGAGATTACCAAACAGAGGATGAAAAGGCCTTATACAAACTCGACAGGTCAAGTTTGTAACTCGACTTGCCGAGTTTCACAGGTAAGATAAATCTCGACCGATCGAAGTTGAATCTCGACCGATCGAGTTTGGTATTTCAAGCATAGATCGAGTTCGACCACAGCCTGAGATTTCCTTCTTTCCCAATTTTATTAGGGTTGTTTAGGGTTTTCTTTTTTAAATAATTGATTAATCTATGATGGATTGAGGGGTGCTCCCACCTGTTGAAGTGTGAATCGTGATTTTCGCGCTGATTTAGGTTGACGAAGGTCGGATTCGACGGGCCGTAGTGACCAATTTCACAACCAGATCAGATTTCCTCGTGTTTTGCCATGGAACTTGGTTGTTGAAGCTTGTATGAACACCACTGGAGGCATTCATAGTTGTTGTCGTTGTGGTGGTGATGCTCGGGGAGCAACTTTGATGGTTGAGCCTCTGTGGGTGAGACAAGGTGGTATTGGATGGCTGCACTGGAAGATGGTGGTGCTTGAACTGTGTTATTGCAGAGAAAGGAGAATGAGAGAGCGAGAGATGGAAGCAAGAGAAAGAAAGTCCGAGAGAGAAATTTGAGAATTATTTCTCTCCAAACTTATATATATATATATATATAAGAGGTAGGTAGAGAGAAGGTTAAATTGACAAGTTGACTTGCCAATACGATAAGAGTCCTTTAAGGACTCTAATTGATTGCTAAACAATCCCATGTATTCTGGGATTTAATTGTACTTTGCTTAAGGCAATAGGTCTCTTAAGATTCAATTACCATTTTTAGTATAAATCGGATCTTATTTTTAAATTTTCTTAATTTAATTGTGTGGGCTATGATAATATATGTGCACATGTACTGATCTTGGTGCTTCACCCATCAATCACCATCAAATAGAGTCAAAAGGGACCCAGGTCATAACAGGGACCCTTCTTGCTGCCACATTTAATTAATCGTATACCCACTAGCGTACTGAATGCTTAATGTTTCAAACATATTCTCAAACCTGGTCATCCCCCATTTGAAATTGAACTCAAAGCCTTTGGGTATACTTGTTTTATTGAAGACCTTCGATCTCAAAGGCACAAATTGGATGAGAAATCAGTCTGTTGCGTATTTGTAGGATTTGCATGCCCAAAGGATATAGGTGCTTTAGACCCAAGACTTATAAACTGTATACTTTATTCAGATTCACATTATTTGAGGGCACTCCATATTTCTCTTAGAGATCTTTTACTTCAGTGCCTCATATGTAGGATCTTCTATTGTGCTTCCGCTTCCTATTTCTCACATTCCAACCGGTCTCTCAGCTCCTCCCTCTATACATGGCCGTTTTCCTCTATGACACACCTATCAACGCCCAAGCAAGTTAGTGCCTCCTCATATTCTCCAATGCCATCAGTTCATGGACTCATATTCCTCAAGTATACCTGCACCACCTATATCTTTGGAATCTCCTATTACAACTCCTTCTTCCCCTATTATTGGAGACCTCTCCCTACGTACTGCTCTTTGTAAAAGTTAGAGGAGTTGTGTTACTCCTCGTCCTATTTTCAATATGTCTCCTATTAGGCTCTCTCACATTCTTATCATGTCGCTCTAACTAGAGCTTCTACCATTTCTATTCCTCATTCTATAGAGGAAGCTCTCCAACATCCTTTGTGCTTGAATGCTATGGCTAAGAAAGTGATTGCACTTATTAAGAATATGGCTTGGGAACTTATTGATCTTCCTCTTGACAAGCATACCATTGGGTGCTGAATGTAGAGAAAGATAGAACAACTGAGAGAGATAAGGCTCGCCTTGTTGCGAAAGGTTTCACTCAGATACAAGGTTTGGATTTCATAGCCATGCTTGCTTCGATTGCCAAACTTTAGACTTTATATAATAAAAAGGATTTTCCAAAATGATGCATTGGATGAAGAGGTGTACATGGACCCACCTCCTGGGTATCGTCTCCAGGGCTGGGAGGGGGGGGGGGGGGGGTTATTTTGGGAAGGCATGTCGCCTTATTTAAGTAGTCTCCAAGAGCTTGATTTTACATATTCAATGCAGTTGTACTTGTTTTGGTAAATGTCACTCAGATCATACTTGTTTTGTTCATACCAGAGTTAGTGGCATGCAGACCATTATATTGGTATATGTTAATGATATCATGAGAATTGGGGATGATACCGCATGGATTGCCCATGTAAAGGCAAAGTTCGGTCAAGCCTTTGAAGTTAAAGATTTGGATAATCTTTGTTTTCTTCTTGAGATTAAGATTGCTTGTTTTTAAAAGGGCATATTTTCCCCTTGATTTATTGCAGGATGCAAGTATGCTTGGGTGTAAACCAATTAAGTCTCCAATGGATCCCAAACACCATCTATATGCTAATATGAAAACTATATGACAAATGTGTGCATGCTTTCAACACGAAAATCTCTTACATTAGAATTAAATAAAACAAGAACCTGATATAGGCTTACTCGATTGGATTATGAGCACGACCCTTAAAAATGTCAGATAACAACCATTGTTACTTGTTAGTGTTGTTTTTTTTTTCCTTTCAAATACCCTCGAGTTATTTATGAGCATGCAAATAAGTAAAACAAAATACTTTTAACCTTTCATTGATTTAGTGCTCAACAGTATCTTGCACTCTAATGATTTTGGGAGGGAAATTTACGCCTTGTTTGGATATCTACTTCCAACACTTTTTAAAAGTAAACCTAAATTAGACCCCCAACTTCATGTTGGGAAGAACAAAAAAGATAATTTTGTATGTACCAATTTAACCAATGTGTATGAAAAAGCTCTCAAATGCAAACCCTCATAGCATTATATTAAGGATAGCTCTGTTTGCACCCATTTAAACTAACAGCACCCAACTTGCACTAGGATAAGCAATAAGGTACACAATATCAAATCATATAGTTATTATCAATGCTTAGTGGCAGCTTCAATAAAAAAAGGTCAATATCCAGTGTTGGTTATGAGTGTACGGGTTGCTAGGAGGGGTGGACAAAATACAAACCTAATTTCTTGCTTTTTACGCACAAAATGGTTGCTCTCGGAACTGAAACTCGCTTCTTCACGTTTGATAGCCCAAGCCTTTTCTGTTGTAGCAAATAGTTGCAGCTTCGAAGCTTCTTATTTTGTTTTTCTTTATGTTTTTTTTTTATAATTTTCAAAATAAAAGAAATCAATGAACCTATTATATGTATGCAATAAATTTTGTTGAGAAGACGATAAATTTAAGAAAATGATTTAGCAAGAAATCTGATTGTTTATTACCAAAGAAAATCTGCCACTTAGGATCATTAAAATTCAATTGAGGCCTCGTGTATGGGAAGGTTGATACTAAAAAAACTTGAAGTAATCAAGTTCAATCCCAGCCAACCCTAGAAAAAAGAAACGAATTTAGCTCATATCCTTAATGAGGTTTGGGACTATAGCGTCCAAACGCAATCCATGTAGCATCCATTATGAGGATCAAGTACCACACTAACTTAGACAAGATCAATCGGGTACCTCCTGAAAATTTGAGCATGAACCGATCCATATCTACCGTTAAAATGGTGGTCAAATGTGCCTAAAATCAATGCATCGGGTTGGTTAGGCATCACCTTATCTTTGACTCATCAAACGAGGACAAAAATCTCAAAAAAAAAAAAATTACTTTTTCAAATTACATATCCCATGATAACCAACCCAAAACCGGTATTATTTTGGATATATCATGCCACGTGGCATGTGATCTGGCATCGGAAGGCAACCCTACACATTCCCCCATTTCTCATCCTAAGTATATATTAGAAGTGTGATCTACACATTACACTCCACAAATTTGTCATAGAGCTTCTTATTTTTGTTATTTTTTTTTTTCGTCATGCAGTTGGTATTAGGCACACAGGCTGTGCACAAGTCAAACATCCGATAAGGCATAGATATTATGGCATCAATATGTAGAAGTAATGATCCACTCACAGTTTGGGTCTTGCATATATAATACCACCTGATAAAACAAACTTACGAGTTACAACGTTAAAAAAGGAATAATGGCTCGTGACCACGTTTAAACAACAAAATAAAATATTGCTTGAATGATCTTATAACATTAAATTAAAATTTTGACTTTACCCCATTAAAGTGTGGGTTACTATTATGCCACGTGGTGGTGTATGTCTGTGATCAATTTAAGTTGTCTAAGTGGCAATCCATTATTGGAACATATCTCAGCCAAAGAATCATACCTATAAGCGGATGTAAACCGCCCAATTGACAAAACTTTAATATCAACCATTAAAACTCAGGACAACTATTAGAGTGCCCATATTAGATGGTTCAAATCTCCCAGAACGTGTGATTGTTGGCCCATTGCCCATCAACCTATGATCTATTACTTTGATGGTATAGCTTAGCAACACCTAAAACCATTAATGGTGTAAGATCATTTAAATTTTATTTTAGTGTTTAAATGAGAGTCATGAGACTGAAGTCCATATTGGAAGGGATAATAGCTCGTGACCGACATTTAAACACCAAATTGGTGTTCAAATGATCTCACGCCTTTAAATTAGACTTTTTTATCTTACACCCGTGAAGATTTATTCTTATGCTATGTGGCGCACATTTGTGATCAATCTAAATTGTCCAAGTGACAATTTGTAATTGGAACATATCTCAACCAAAGAACCATGCCTATAAATGGATGTGAACCATTTGATCGCTTACTTTAATATCAATGATTAAACACTAAGAACAAGATGGGATTGTCCTTCAATGCATGATCTATCACTCTGATGATATGGATTACCCACATTTAAAATCATTAATGGTGTAAGATCATCTAAGCACCATTTTGGTGTTTAAATGATGGTTAAGAGTCTTAGGTCCAGATTGGAAAAATGACTCATGACCAACATTAAAACACCAAGTGAGTGTTTAAATGATCTTACACCATTAAAGTGCCCTTAATTATTATGTCAAGTGGCGCCTATGATCATTTTAAGTTATCCAGGGGATAATCCATCATTGAAACATATCTTAGCCAAAGAATCATGCCGATAAGTGAATGTTTACTATCCTATTGATGAACTTTAATATTGGTTATTAACATGAAGAATAGTGATTGGTATAAGAATAAGATCCTGTGTTTCAAATCTCCTAAGAAGTGTGTTTTTTGGGCTCATTGACCTTTAACGTAATGATCTATAACTTTGATAGTACCTGATACTCATGTATTAAAGGAAAATTTGCATTTTCGGCTCTATACGTTTGCTTATTTGCATAAATGGCTCTATAGTTTGAAACTTTATAGAATCGGTCAGCTCCAAGCCAAACCGATTCCACGTCAGCACTGACCTATTTTTTCATTATATATATATATATATATATATATATATATATATATATATATATGTTTATTTTCCATTGTTTCACACGCTATCTTAAAATAGCGATTGTATTAAAGTGTACCTTATTTAATAACTATCACACATCAATTACCTGAACCAATTGTAGTTATCTAAATCAATTATAACCCATTAAAACTCTAACATACAGAAGAAAGAAGATAGAAATATAAAACAAACAAAAGTGCTAATTTAATATAGCGGGCCGCTAACGTAAAATAGTGACACACTATCTTAAAATAGCGGTAAGAAAATAAAAAGAAGATCAAAGAGAAGAAAAAGATAAAACTATAGAACAAACGAAAGTGGGCCGCTATCTTAAGATAGTGGCTGCTTTAAAATAGCTAGTTATCTAAACCAATTGTAACTCATGTTAAAATTCTAAAATACAGAAGAAAGAAGATTAAAGGGAAAAGAAAGAAGATTAAAGGAGAAGAAGAAAATAGAAATATAGAACAGACAAAAACGGCAACTATCTTAAGATAGCGGGCCGCTATCTTAAGGTAGCATCAAGATACGAGCCCGCTATCTTAAGATAGCTACCGCTTTTGTTTGTTTTATATTTCTATCTTTTTCTTTTCTCTTTAATCTTCTTTTTATTTTCTTCTGTATTTTAGAATTTTAATATGAGTTACAATTGATTTAGATAAGTACAATTGGTTGAGATAACTGATGTGTGGTAGTTATTAAATAAGGTACGCTCTAATACGACCGCTATTTTAAGATAGGGTGCAAGTAGCATCCCACAATCTGTAATATCCCTGATATTTTAGATGTGATTTCAGTTACCTCGGTAAGCATGCCCGAAAAATTTACGAGACAAATCAGATTGACTTTGGTAAGTTAGGGTATGATGAGAGATGTGACCAAAAGATTTTGGTTTCAGACTTGTGGAAGTCAAATCTATTGTAGCTTATACATTAAGTAATATGTGAGCGTTTAACACCGAAAACATGTGCAAGTTAAGTGATAGAATTTTAGGTGAAATATCATGATATTTTGAGGAGTGAATTTAACTTATAAAGGGAGAGAATTGGAGGAGAAGTCTCACTCTTCTCTCTCTCTTGTTTGAATCCGAATTGAGTCCTTTGAAACCTTACCTCCTTGCTTTGATCTTAGATCCCTTGTGATTGAGAATCCTCTCCCCATCTCAACCATTGAATAGCCTTATATCTTACTTCTGATTTGATTAAGATATTGGGAAGGAAGATTAGGGGAGAGTGGACGGTTAGTCAATGATCTGGGCTAGCCTTTGCTCTAACAGTAAGGTTAGGGATGGACTGATCTTTGGGGTCCAATTGAACTTTGTGGTTGGTTCCGGTACTTGAAATTGGTGCAACGAGAGCCAAGGGATCTAACTTCAAGAGGTAAGCTTTTAAACCCCTTTGAGTTAAATAATTTATGCCTTGCTTAGTGTAGAAATATGGTGAATGTGGAGAAGATAAACAAACTATGGTTTGGAATGAACAAACAAATCTGAAAAATAAAATTCGAACACCACAGACCTGGAGAAATTCGAGGGTCGAATTTAAATTCGAAGGTCGAATTGAGATTTTTAGGGCCTGATGAGATTTTAGGAATTCGAGGGTCGAATTTATTTTTGACCATCGAATTAAAAATTCGACCATCGAAATTAAATTCGAGGGAATTTTGCCCTGTTTTTTTGTTTTTTGAAAACTTTTGGAAATTGTTTTGGGGAGTTTTTTTGTTGACTTTTTGGACTTAATTAACACCTTTGGTGTTAATTATTGTAGGTTTTATGAGAGGAGTCCATTGTGAGGACTGCTATGCATGCTTTTGGATCGAATTGAGTTGAGTAGGGGAATCCTAAACCTATTTGCATTCTATTATTAGTTTTAGGTTATTTGTTGTAAGCATGAAATATGAACTTTGATAAACAGTACATGATTAAGAACTCCGAAACTTGATATAAGAACTTAGAAATTTGAACTTCTAAACCTCATCTTTGAATGTGAACTTTGAATCAGAACTCCAAAAATCTGAAGAATGTATTAATTACATAACATATGATATGTTTAACATTGCATTTGATTTGAGGCACATACGAATGAAACCCTAGATCCTACCAACCGTATTGATGGTAATTTTATTTGGCACAAGTTTCTCTCATTACGTAGGGGCTTGTTGCACTTCGGAAAAAGGGTTCATGAACGACGATGGTCAATAGGGTTTCCCATCGGTGATACTCGTGCTCTCATGCTAGTATGTAATTTGAGAGATTATTTTTAAGTTATAATTTTAAGATAAGAAGCATGCTAAATTATGAATTTGGAAACATCAGAACATTAGAATGATTGAATCATCTTTTGGCTTTCAAATTTAGAACTGGAATTTAGACATCTATGCATCTTTTGAAAACCATGTCTGATCCGATTTTTGTCTTTGAAAAATCTTTACTTATGATAAAATGAAAATGGACAAGTTTTCTCTATTGGGCTTAGATGTTAGCTCACCCCGACTATATGTCACAGGTGCTGAGACTGATTAGGAATGGAAGATCTGGATCTGGAGGACTCCGACTATATTCCTAAGGAGGAATTGGAGACCCCAACGGAGGAATTCGTCCCTTGATCTAGATTTATACTTTTGGTATTTTTGGGTTTAGAATTATTCTTGAATATTGGGCCCTAGGCCATTGTTTTGTCTTTTGGATATCACTTGAGGAACCATCATTAGGAACCACTATTTTAGGTGTTGGATTAGTCATCACCGATGGTTCTTCTTGGTTCCTCAGGGTGGTATATTATTTTGAATGAGCTTTTGTTCTTGCTTATTTTTGCTATGCCTCTGATTTGATCTATGCTTATACTGTCGACTTCTGTTTGTTACGGCTTATTGAGAAATCAATAAGTTGATGAACCGACCTTTCTTATACCTTTAAGGATTGGAAAAGTCGGGTCGTCACACGATCTTAACAAAGCGGCCGCTTTTGTTTGATCTATATTTCTATATTCTTCTTCTCTCTTTCATTTTTTTTTTAATTTTCTTTTGTATTTTAAATAACTACAATTAGTTGGTTTAGATAACTACAATTGATTGAGATAACTGATGTGTTGTAGCAGCCCGCTATCTTAAGTTAGCGACCGCTTTTCTTTGATTTATTTTTCTATCTTCTTCTCTCTTTTATCTTTTATTTTTTATTTTTTTCTGTATTTTAGAATTTTAACATGGGTTACAATTAGGGTTGTCAACGGGCCGATTCGTGCCATTTTTGATAGGCCCGTTTAAGTTTTAGAATAAAAGTGAGGCCCGAACCCGACATGATATCTTATCCGAGCTCGGCCTGGCCCACCCGATTATGAAATATGTGAGCCCGAGTCAGACCCGAATAAACCCAGCTTGTTACTAATTAGGCGGAAACTCGGGCCGGACGGGCCTTTTATAGTTTTTGTCTAATATTTTTTCTATTCGGACTGGGTTCGGGCCGGGCGGGTACTACTCGGGCCAGGCAGGCATTTTATGAGTTTTGCCCAACAGTTTTTGCATTCGAACCCATGCCTGAAATTTTAACAAAATATTTCCTAAAATCATTTTTGTTTTCGGATCATTTGAGCCTGACCCAAAATCATTGAAATCTAATTTAAAAGACCCAACCATAGGCCTATAACCTCTTTCATATATAACCTGTTTTATATTCCTGAACCTATAAACCACATTTTAGAAACTATACATACAACCAGAGGTCCAAAACATGCATCATTATTTTATATTCATACAAGACCCAATTAAAGGTCCAGAACCTGTTTCATAAAAAACTAAAAGACCCAAACTCAACCTGTTTCATTCAAGACCAACCTGAAAACCCCACCTGTAAACCATATTTTAGAAACTATACAATACAAATCGGATATAAATTACAAAAAATTAACTATGCTAATAATGGTAGCATAAATTATAAAAAATTAATCATATTTTGGAAACTCTCAAATCCTCTTTTAAATTTTTTTTTATGTCCATCTTCTCATTCAGCCATCCTCTCCTCAGTCATTTCCATGAAAATCCTCTTCTTCAATAACCTATAAAACAAAGAAAACAAAAGAATTATAACTTGTACATTATATAACTGATCAAACTCACCTCAATATAAATGATCAAACTCACCTAATAAAGAAATCATATTCCTTCATTCTCATCAACGTCGACAACACCACTATAATCATGACGTATCAAATCTTGACTGTAAATGAGCATTTCTACCATTTCTGGATGTAATGAACTCCTAGTTTGATCAAGCACCCTTCCCCCGATGCTAAAAACAAATTCCGAAGCAACCATGGAAAGAGGAATTGCGAATATATCCTACACAATTTGCAAAAGAACCGGGTATGTAGTTGAGTTATTTTTCCACCATGCTAAAATATTAAACTTTTCGGTTTGAGGCTCTTGTGGGTTCTCTAAATACAAGTATAATTCAAACTTTGTTCATAAAGTGGCCGGACCTTTCTGCCTACCATTATTTTAAAATTATTCCCACAATGAAAAAACTTGAGGACCACCCTCTTTAATTGGAACACTTGGAGGTAATTCACAATCATTACCATCATTCGAATGAAATTTACTATTATACTCATCGAATATGATCGTCAAATTACCGTGTACGTCCTTATAATATTTTTCACCATCTTCTTCATATAAAATACTAAAAATAAAGGCCAAATATTTCATTTTAAATTGATGATCTAATACCACAGCAATTGAGAGGAGTAAAGAATATTCTTTCCAGTATTTATCAAATTTATCTAGCATTATCTTAGCCATATTATGAGCCCACACAACCTTTTCATCCGCCATTTATTTTTTAAGTTGTATATAAATTTTGATTACTTGATGAAAAAATAAATGAATGGTTGGATATTTTGTACTGGAAAATTTTTTTGTAGCTTTGAAAAAAATTTTCAAATACCTAAAAAGGTCTTCGGCCTTAACCCAATCTTCAGCCGATGACGCAAATGGATAGTTTGAATCACGATCTTTTAACCAAGAGAACCCATCTCTAAATGAAAATGCATATTTTATCATTAAAAATGTGGAGTTCCATCGAGTTGCGACATCAAGAGATAATCCTCGAGCAATGTGCCTAGCATTTGCCTTTACCCAAATATTAAAATTTTGTTGGGGGGATGGTGATGATTTAATATACTTGATGCTCTTCCTAATATTTTTAACAGAATCTTTAATGTCTTTCAACCCATCTTGCACAATCAAATTGAGAATATGCGTGGAACATCGAAAGTGAAATAACTTACCTCCAGTTAGAAGCAAGTTCCTTCTAGTAAGATGTTCTCTTAAATATTTAGCCATAATAGTATTATTAGATGCATTATCTAATGTTATAGAAGAAATTTTATATTCTAATTTCCATTCAATAATACATGATAAAATATGATCAACAAGAGTTTGGCCCGTGTGAGGATAAGAGATCAAAGGGAAGTTAATCACACGGCTTTACAAATTTCAATTCTCATCAATAAAATGAGCAGTTAGACACATATACCCAAGTTGTTGATTAGAAGTCCAAATATCCGAAGTGAAGCTAATCCTTCTTGATATTTTATGAAATAAGTCATATAATTTTACTCTATCTTTTTTATAGACATCAAAACAATCTTTTTTAATCGTGTTACGAGAAATCATTTTATGTTTGGGTTGTAGACCTTTAAGTAACTCAATAAACCCTACGTGGCTAACAAATTTAAATGGTAATTCATGCAAAATTATCATCCAAACAACTAGCTCACGATATTTAATTGGATCAAACTTATAGTTATCAACTCCTCCTTTTCCATCAAGACACAATTGTTCTTGTTTATTATAATTATTAACTCCTTTTATTTTTGGACAATTAATTTCGCCGTGTCTTTTTAAATGGCTAGTTCCATTATTTCCACTATTAGAGCCTAAGAGTACCTTACAAAGCTTACATTTCACTTTGAGGACTCCCCCAACCGTCACTTCGTTAAAATAGTTTCAGGCACTAGATGTCTTTCTCCTTTTTTACGATCAGGCATTGTGGAGGTAGAAGGTTTACGGTAGAGGGTGCAGGAATTGTTGGATCAATAGGCATTGTGGAGGTAAAGGGACCCACACCACCTGTCGGTGATGAGTTTCCTTGAAGAGGAGGACTGCTAATGATATCAACATCATCGTCCGCTGCCTCTATCTCCATGATGCCACAATTCTCAAATAGATCAAAGGGATTTGACATATGGCAAATATAATTCAAATAATTTTTATAGATATGACAGATTTAAATATAATTAGATATTAAACTAATCACTTTAATACCACATCAATTGCAGAATTTTAAATGAAAAATGAATCACTAAATTTAAACTAATAACTGATTTTTTTTTTTTTAAATTAATCACTATTGACAGATTGCAGAAGTTTAAATTAATCACTATTAGCAGATAATCATATTTTAAATTAAACACTAATTGTAGAGTTTAAATAAAAAATTAGATAATCACTATTGGGAGATAATCAGATAATCACTATTGATAGATTGTAGAAGTTTAAATTAGTCACTATTGGCAGATAATCAAATTTTAAATTAAACACTAATTGCAGAGTTTAAATAAAATATCAGATAATCACTATTGGCAAATAATCAGATAATCAGATAATCACTATTGACAGATAATCAGATAATCACTATTGGCAGATAATCAGAGTTTAATCACTATTGGTAGATAATCAAAGTTTAAATAAAAAATTAAACACTAATTTTAATTTAATAATTGATTTTTAAAAACAAAATTTAATCACTAATTGCAAAATACCACAACAATACAACATGACAGCAAGTAATTGCAAAATTTTAAATAAAAAATCAATCACTGATTTTAAACTAATAAAATAATAAAATAAAAATTAAACTTAAAAATAAAACTTATTGCTTATTGGGGGAATGGCAGAGCCGGTGGTGGACTAATGGTGTTGGTGGTGGTGCGCGGCGTGCTGGTGGCGTCATGGTGGTGCGTGGTCTAATCAGATCACCGACGAAGAAACCCTAATCAGATTGGCGTCAAGGCGGTAGAGATAGAGGGTTGGGCTGGGTAGAGAGAGAGAGAGAGAGAGAGAGATTGGGACTGGCTGTCGGCGAGAATAGATAGAGGCCTAGAGGGTTGGTCAGTTGGGCGCTTGGGCTGGGTAGAGAGATAGAGGGGTTGGGACTGGTAGAGAGAGAAGGTTAGGCTGGGTAGAGAGAGAGAGAGGTTGGTACTGGGTCACTGGGCCGACTGGCAGAGAATTAGCACCAAATTTGGGTAGAGAGAGAGAGATTGGGACTGGTAGAGAGAGAGGTTGGGCCTGGTAAAGAGAGAGGGTTGGGCTGGGTAGAGAGAGAGAGAGAGGTTGGGCCTGATAGAGAGAGAGGGTTGGGCTAGGTAGAGAGAGAGAGGTTGGGTTGCGGTGGTGCCGGCTGCGAGGGATGTGGTGGCCGGTTGTGTCGGTGAGACTTGAGAGAGAACTTGAGAGAGAGATGCGAGGGCTGCGGGGTGTCGGCGACTGCGAGAGAGAAGGAGAAGTTGAACCATCGAGATGGAGATGGAGAAGTTGAGAACCGACTGAACCGTCAAGATGGAGAAGGAGATGGAGATGGAGAACCGATTGAATCGTCGAGATGGAGAACCGACTAAGCAGTGAGCAGGGCGAGCGCCGTCCTCGTCGAGATGGAGGAGATCTCAGATCTGAGAAATGAAATGAGAGTTAAAACCCTAATTTGTGGTTATATAGGCTAAAAACTAGGGAAATTACCCTTTTAACCCCTCATCTATCCGTTGAATGGTAATGAGAGGGGTTAAAAGGATAATTATAAACGGGTCGGTTTCAGGCCGGGTTTACTGGCCCATTTATTTTAATATATATAAGGGCCCGTTTATTTCACATGTCAAGGCCCAAACTCGAACCCGTTTATATTCGGGCTTAGCCTGGCACGTTTATATTCGGGCTTAGCCCGACCCGTTTATGAAATTTCTCAAAAAAATAAGTCCGAACCCGGCCCATCCGGGCCTGACTGAAACCCGACCCGTTGACAGCCCTAGTTACAATTGATTCAGATAACTACAATTGATTGGTTTAGATACTACAATTGGTTGAGATAACTGATGTATGGTAGTTATCAAATAAGATACACTCTAATACGACCGCTTAAGATAGCAGCCGCTTTTGTTTATGAAATTTGGAAAATTACGATTTATAAATATTATCTATTATATTTATCAATTAAAGTCTACTCACAACCATCACACAATCAAAATAAAGTACGCAAGACATTTTTAACGTGGAAAACCCATCACAGGCAAAAACCACGGGATCTATCTCAGATCCAAAAGAAAATTCACTATGAATAATAAAAGAAAACTTTACAGTGCTTATTTGGAATGATATACCCTAGCACTCCAATCACCAAACACAATAGCCTTTCTCCATCATACTATCCATAGTAACCATTACCATCAACCTACGTTTCTTGCGAAGGTTCACTTGTTTCAAACAAGCCTTATACAATAGCCTTACATAAACACTTTACCATCAAAGAGATCTAAGAATATAAACAAGAATGGTAGGTAATCTCCATGACTGAAAATGGACCAGAAAAAATTTAAACTCGAAATATTTGGATCAGTTTTGAAACTGCCCGAACTGTCCGAAATATATAAGTTTTTAGGGCACGGACGTCCGTGAATCACTCACGGTCGTCCGTGGTCACGGACGTCCGTAAGTTCACTACGGACGACCGTGGGTCCAAAACGAGAAAACTTTTTCTTACTTACTTACTTGGCAAAACCCTTTTCTTACGGAGCAATACTGTTTTTGAGTCATGATTGTGACAAACAAACTTACAATCTCCCCCTTTGTCACAGTCATGATAAAAAAACAGTTTACAAAGACTGATAAAAAAAATACATTCAATTCTCTTGTAAGTCCTATACATCAATCTAGAATGTAAATGCAGAAATTACAACTCTAGTTGCTCCCCCTAACTATTTGCCAAGTCAAAATGAAACCTTAAACCTATATACTACATTGATCTTTGAATTCAAGCTCTTCACCTGTTCAAATAACTAAAGAACACGTTAATAACACAAGTGAAATATAATAAATCATCTCCCCCTTTTTATCATAATGTGACAAAGGGTAAATTTAAGATAAATGTTGAAGTGAAACTTAAATGTAAAAGCATTATTTCCATCATATGAAACATTTAAGTAATTTAATAGATAAACATAACTTCACATAATATGGAAAGCATGTACATCAGATGAAGTTTTTTTTTTTTTTATTACAATATTAAACCAAAAAAAAAAAAAACTTAAACCACATAGCTACAGTTTTATAACAAAGAAATCATCATTCTGGAGGCGGGAAGTGTGCTTCTGGAGGAGGAAAAATACTATTGAAGCGATTCATCATTGCTTCAAAACCGTCAATCATGGTCATTTGGAGCGAAGAAATTTGCTCCCCATAGATATTAAATCCTGTTTCAATCCGATTAGATAAATGTTGAATTTCAGAATGCATATGTTGCATCTCAGTATGCATCCTATCAAAATGTTGATCATAATAATGACCCTGTGGAACCTGATACGGAGGAACTGGTGGAGGAGCATCAGCAGCTTGAGGAAGGTCTTGTTGAGCAGGAATATCTTCAGGCTCATCCTCATCAGATGTTTCATCGAGCAATTCAACATCGTCTAAATCTAGGATAACTCTTTTGCCTATTTTCTTTAACTTACCTAAAGGTGCCATTGCTCTAGATGTAGACAGAAAAGGAGGAAGAGTCATTTGAGACTCAACAATCTTACTAATAAGTAGAGGAAATGGAAGAGACATTTTAGAGGTATCATCCCTCATGCGGCGAACGATGAATTCAAAAATAATAGAAGACACACATAAGGGACGATTTCGGTCTAACAGGAACATTAGATAAATAATGTCCCAACGCACTTGATCTTTATTTCCCGCTCTTGGTGTAAGAGTAGCAAAAAGAACGTGGCGAAGCCATTGAAATTTGATTTTCAAAGAAGAATAATGCACCGCAACTCCAGTGAGTTGAGACGGTGCAGTGCGCACATGGTCATAGATGGTTGAAGGACTAAACAGAGATTGAATTTGACTTTCATCAACAGGATACCTATAACCATTTTCATTTAACGGAATGCCTAAAATTTCAGAAATAATTGAAGGAGAGAAAGAGATTTGCTTACCATAAACATAGGTGACTGCAAAACACTCCGTCCTATTCTCTACAATCGTGGCGTTGATGAGATTCGCATAAAAACACCGAACTACATCGGTGTAAGCGGAGCCCGTTAGAGAAAGAAGTGGAAGCCAACCTCTAGACGCAAACATGTCATACAAATCATGATCTCGAAGAAAATTTTCAAGAACCACCCGTTCAACTATCAGATTTCGAGTAATAAAAAGACGTTGAAATCGTTCTTCATGACTTTTAGACGCAACACCTTGAAGTTCAGGCGATGAAGATGAGGAAGAAGCTTTAGCTTTTTTTGAATTTTTCCTATGGAGCGACATGTTATAAAAGTAAAAAAAATTTTGAGTGAAAAAAATGAGAGAGGCGGTCGAAATGGCGGTTTTTTAAAAAAATTTGGACGGACGTCCGTGCTGGTTCGACGGACGTCCGTGGATGTACCAGATATCCGTGAATTTTAAAATCAACCGTTTATTTGTTACCTCGGAAATTGAATTGACGGACGTCCGTGTTGACATGCACGGACGTCCGTGAGTTAATGACAATTGTCAGTTAAAGTAACGGCGAAAAGACAGTTTGACTCTTTGAGACGATTCGTATTCCGGACGTCCGTTGTGGCTCACGGACGTCCGTGATAAAAATGACAGTGAGCGCCTCATACTTCGGACGTCCGTGAGGGTAGAGGCAGTGAAGGAGCATATTTGCGGACGTCCGTGAATTTTTTTTCGGACGTCCGTGAAGAAAAAGTAAAAATTTTTTTTTGGAACATGATAAAATTTTTTTTTTTTTTTTTTACATATATAATACTTAAAACTTTCATTTGTAAGTGTTAAAATATCCTAAAAACGCATAGGAATCAATTTGAGGAGCTGAAAAAATCATCCTTTTATATATATATATATATATATATATATATATATTTTAAATAACATAGTTAATAAAGGAAGATTTTTAAAAAATCAACGGTAATTGCAACATCAACATATATTGAATTTATATTGAGACTTTTTTTTTTTTTTTTTTTTTTTTTTTTTTTAAATGTTCTCCATTAAGTAAATGATACTCAAACCTTTTTAAGCTTTCTAAAAAGACCTTTTTAATGAGCGTTAGAATATTGACTCCCAACTAGTTAGTTTAGGGCAATAGATTTTAAGAAATCCCAACGATTTTACTAGCTCAGTCAATTAGGCTACAAGGTAGAGTAAAAAATTTAATATTCAATCAAATTTACTTGCTTTCTATTCAACCCATATAGCGAGGTTAGGCCAATGACTCCTAATTGATTGACTTAGGGCATTAAGTATAGAATACTCCACGGGCTTATTAACTCGAGTTGAAAAGGCAAAGTGTAAGATAGATCAGAATAATACAGAACATTATTTTAACCAGAAAGCTAAAATTCAACATATACTCAAAACATAAGATTGTTGCAATGACAATTTAATTTAAAAAATTCTTTATATACTAACAATAATAAGAACCTACCTTGATGAAATGTAATATCGCCTAATCGAATCAACTCAAGATATTACAAATGCATTTTTAGAATATTTTACCAAATGTAGACAAATGAAAATTTAGAACGTATTATACAAAATAAAATGAAAGCTATGTAAAAAAATATGCATATATATATATATATATATATACAATTGAAGAAATAATGATTAATCGATTAAGCATAAACCAATGGATTTTCGAAGAAATTCAAATCGATCAAAATCCAACGGTTTTGTAAAAATATCTGCTAATTGTAATTGTGTGTGTATGTACTCCAGAAGTATAATTTTTTCTTCCACCAAATCACGTATAAAGTGGTGTCGAATATCAATGTATTTTGTTCTAGAGTGTTGTACAGGATTTTCAGAAATACAAATAGCACTGGTGTTATCACAGAACAAGGTCATTACACCTTGAGAAATCCCATAGTCTGACAACATTTGCTTCATCCATAATAATTGAGTGCACCCATTACCAGCAGAAATATATTCCGCTTCAGCAGTGGATAAAGAAACGGAAGATTGTTTTTTGCTGAGCCACGACACTAGACAGTTTCCGATGTAAAAACAACCACCACTTGTGCTTTTACGATCGAGTTACCATTAATCAAAATCAGAAAAACCAATGATATGAGATGTGGTATCGTAGGGATACCAGAGACCTAACTCTAATGTACCGTTAACATAACGAATGATACGTTTAAGAATAGTTAGGTGAGATTCCTTTGGGGCTGCCTGAAATCTAGCGCACATACCCACACTGTAAGCAATATCCGGTCTACTAGCAGTAAGATAGAGAAGACTACCTATCATGCTTCGATAAAGTGTATCCACTACATTTTTACCATTTACATCTTTTGTCAATTTCACTGACGTACTCATGGGGGTACGGGCAGGTTTACTTGATTCCAAGCCAAATTTCTTTACGAGTTCTTTTGCATATTTGGATTGGGAAATGAAAATGCCAGTGGAACATTGTTTGATTTGAAGACCTAAGAAGCAATTTAATTCACAGAATAAACTCATTTCAAATTCATTGCTCATAAGAGTTTGAAATTTATGAGCATTTAAGTCTAAGGTGGATCCAAAAATAATGTCATCAACATAAATTTGAGCAACAGTTAAATTTGATGATTCTTCTTTCAAAAATAATGTTTTATCCACACTACGTTTAAAACCATTTGTGATTAGATATTTTGTGAGTCTCTCATACCAAGCACGAGGTGCTTGTTTCAAACCATATAGTGCCTTTTTAAGTTTAAATACATCATGAGAATGATGTGGATCTTCAAATCCTTTGGGTTGTTCTACGTATACTTCCTCAGTCAAAAAACCATTTAAAAAAGCACTCTTTACATCCATTTGGTATAATTTAAATTTTAGATGACATGCCATTGCTAAGATTATGCGAATAGACTCAAGTCTAGCTACTGGAGCAAATGTTTCATGAAAATCAATACCTTCAACCTGAGTGTACCCTTGAGCCACCAATCTTGCTTTGTTTCTAATGATTTTACCTTCTTCATTGGTTTTATTTTTAAAAATCCATTTTGTACCGATGATTCTAATGTTTGAAGGTTAGAAACAAGTTCCCACACATCATTTCTTTTGAATTGAGTGAGCTCTTCTTGCATTGCGATGAACTCCAATGCTCATCAAGAAGAGCTTCTTTAATATTTTTGGTTCAAGACTTGATGTGTAACAAACATGAGAGAGAGAGATTTGACAAATTTCTAAATTTTTTCTAGTGAGTAATTGAGTGGATAAATCACCAATGATAGCGATCGGTGGATGATTTTCATATCTCGAGCATAGGAAGGCCTATGTCGAGACTCATGCTCGTAGATATTGTTGAGAGGAATATCTACACTAATATCAGGTGATATTAGATGTGGTGTGTAGAATTTTCACTATCATACGATAAACTCGTGTTATCTAGTCTAATTTTTCATGATTATTAGGAACAATAAAAACTTCATCAATATCTCTATTTAAAAGAAGAGGAGTCTGATTTTGATCTTCTACAACTACATTAATCGATTCAATGACAAGTAAGAGTTCTTAAATTAAAAACCCTATAAGCTCCTTAAAGAGTAACCAAGAAAAATACCATAGTCTTTAGCATCAAATTTACTAAGATATTCACGATCTCGTAAAATGTGACAAGCACTACCGAAAATGCGAAAATAACTAACTTGAGGTTTTAGCATTCCATATTTCATATGGTGTTTTAGTAGTGTTTGGTCTAAGGTATACTCGATTAGAAATATAGCAAGCGATATATGACCTCATTACAGATTTTTAGCCACATTATTAGCATTTAACATAACCCTAGCCATCTCTTGAAGAACCCTATTTTTTCTTTCAACAACACCATTTTGTTGAGGTGTGTGAGGAGCAGAAAATTCATGCTTTATTCCATTTGAAGCACAATATTTTGCAAAAGAATTTTCAAATTCTTTACCATGATCACTAATTGAACTATAGCAAGATTTTTTCAATTTGAGTTCTCTTAGAAATGATGATAAATTCATCAAAAGCTTGAGATTTTCTCTAAGAAATGCAACCCATGTATATCTAGAAAATCATCAACAATAACAAGGACATATTTCTTACCTCCTAAACTGCTTGTTCTCATGGGACCTACTAGATCAAAATGTATTAATTCAAGGATCCTAGAAGAAGTAGGAATATTAACTTTTTGTGCTAACGCAGTCTGCTTTACCCATTTGACAAGCACTACAAATAGATCCATCTGGTTTACTTAATTTAGGTAAACCTCTAACAAGTTGATCGAGGCTAACTTGTAAAGATCATGTTTGTTCATGTGGCCAAGCCTCGATGCGGATGTTGATCTCATTAGTTTTAGAGATAAGACAATTATTTTGATTAGGATCGCAAAAGTGTAGCTTATCGGTAGATCTAATTCCTTGAAGAACAATTTTGTCTTTAGAATCAACAACAGTGCACAAATTTTTTGAAAAATTAATATTCATTCCATCATCACATAAATGACTAATACTAATGAGATTAGCCTTAAGTCCTTCAACATAAAGGACTTCTTTTAGGTTAGGACATCCAGTGCATTAATTGTTCCTCTTCCAAAGAATTTTACAAGAACTTCCATTACCGAAAGTCACATTTCCTTCTGAGCATGGGCTAAGATGAGAGAAGAATGATTTCTCACCAGTCATGTGCCTAGAGCATCCACTATCAAGGAACCACTTAGATGATTCACTTGCTTTTAGTGAAATATGAGCCACTTGAGCAGTCAAATCAGATTGCGAATCCAAACACGCTTTGTATTTAAGATTTGATTTGTTTTGAATCACATGGTTGTTTTATATTTATGTGTACTACTCAATGAAATGACTTTATTTTTCTTAAAAGTTTGGAAATTAGGAACATAGAATTGAGAGTAATCAAAGTAAAATGGACAATACACATAAGTATGCCCTTTCCATCCACAAGTGTGATTGGGACTCTCTTATTAATAAGTCTAGTATTTGAAGATCTGAAATTATTTTCCTTTTGTCTAGTATTTGAAGATTTGATTTCTTTAACAAATTTTGGAACATGATTTACATCAGGTTTTAGATTTTTATTTACTACATGATGATATCCAATACATTTGTACATTGTTCTTTGACGAGGCGAGTAATTTCTCCATTTTCTCATTAGTCTTGTAAATGTTTGAATATTTTTGAAATAAAATCAAGTTCCTTGTTAGGTTTGCATTTATTCCAATAAGGGAATATACTTTATTTTCTTGTTCTATAAATTTTGGAGTGACAGAATTTATATTCACTTGGAGATTTATTATAATATTTTTTAACTCAGCCTCTTCTATGATTAATTTGATTTTTCTTTAGTTAGATGTATTGATTCTTGATAAAGTTCACTATAGGCATTTGTTATATCCAATACATCACCGTCAATTTGATTAGAAGATGAGATTGAAGCAATAGAATTTTCAATATGAGAAGTATTAGTTTCTACAATAGATGCAATAAAAGCTCTAAAACCATAAGAACTAGATTGATTCATCAAGATGTCTCGTTGATCTTTCAATCTCATGTGAAGCAGTCAAGGCTTTGGATTTTCCTTTATCAATTTTCTTACTAGGACATTTATTAGCGTAATGTCCATAACCATGACACTTAAAACATTGAGTAATGTCAGGAGAGTCCTTTTTAGGTTTCTTCTCAAATGATTTAAAAGTTTCATTACTTTCAAATTTTTTAAAAGGTTGTTTCTTATTTTTATAAAATTTTTTAAATTTTTTAACAAATAAAGCAAGTTCATCGAATTATCGAATCCTTTGCTAGAGTCAGATTCAACCTTAGATGATTTAAATGCAACACTTTTGGTGACATGATTATCTTGAATTTCATATTCATAAGTTTGTAATGACCCAACGAGTTCATCTAAATTTAGATTGTCAACATCTTTAGATTCAACAATAGCATTAACTTTTGATCTGAATCTTTTAGGTAGAGACCTTAGAATTTTTCGCACAATTTTAGTATTAGAAACAGGTTCTCCTAAATTGAATGAGCCATTTACAATATCATTTAAGCGAATATAGAAATCAGAAAACTTTTCATCGTCATCCATGCGAAGATTTTCAAATTGAGAAGTGAGCATTTGAAGTTTGGAAATCTTTACTTGAGGAGTTCCTTCATACGTGGTTTCAAGAATTTTCCATGCATCTTTGGCTATGATGCTAGTACTTATTCAAACTCGTAAGCAGAATCGCCCAAATAAGGCATTTAGGGCCTTGGAATTATAACCAAGATTATCATATTCTGATCATAAAGATCTTGGTTTAATAGTAGTATGGTATATTATCGACAATGAGGTCGTAGTTGGTGGCGACCATCCGTCCTCAATAGAATACCAAATGTGAGGATCAAGTGAACTTAAAATGCTCTCATCCTTGCCTTCGAAGGATAGTTAGAGCCATCAAAGAGGAGGTCTAGCGAGATGCACCTTCTGAAGATCGTGATATCCCAAATTAGACATAACACTTAATTTGTTAAAATTTACCAAGTGACCACGATACCAATTGAAATTTGGAAAATTACGATTTATAAATATTATCTATTATATTTATCAATTAAAGTCTACTCACAACCATCACACAATCAAAATAAAGTGCAAGACATTTTTAACGTGGAAAACCCATCACAGCAAAAACCACGGATCTATCTGATCCAAAAGAAAATTCACTATGAATAATAAAAGAAAACTTTACATGCTTATTTGGAATGATATACCTAGCACTCCAATCACCAAACACAATAGCCTTTCTCCATCATACTATCCATAGTAACCATTACCATCAACCTACGTTTCTTGCGAAGGTTCACTTGTTTCAAACAAGCCTTATACAATAGCCTTACATAAACACTTTACCATCAAAGAGATCTAAGAATATAAACAAGAATGGTAGGTAATCTCCATGACTGAAAATGGACCAGAAAAAATTTAAACTCGAAATATTTGGATCAGTTTTGAAACTGCCCGAACTGTCCGAAATATATAAGTTTTTTAGGGCACGGACGTCCGTGAATCACTCACGGTCGTCCGTGGTCACGGACGTCCGTAAGTTCACTACGGACGACCGTGGGTCCAAAACGAGAAAACTTTTTCTTACTTACTTACTTACTTGGCAAAACCCTTTTCTTACGGAGCAATACTGTTTTTGAGTCATGATTGTGACAAACAAACTTACAGTTTAATCTATATTTCTATCTTCTTCTCTTTCATATTTTTTTTATTTTATTCTGTATTTTAGAATTTTAATATGGGTTATAATTGATTTAAATAACTACAATTGGTTGATGTGTGATAGTTATCAATTAAGGTACACTCTAATACGACCGCTATTTTAAGATAGTGTACCTCTAAGTTAGTGCCGCTATCTTAAGTTAGCGACCGCTTTTGTTTGATCTATATTTCTATCTTCTTCTTTTATCTTTTATCTTTTATCTTTTTTTTTTCTTCTGTATTTTAGAATTTTAACATGGGTTACAATTGAAATAAATAAAAACGGGTCACGCTATTGTAAGATAACGGGCGCACCTTATCTGATGGCACCAATATCTTAGAATTTATGATATTTTATCTTATGTTTGCTATGTAGGATTTAGATTACCAGCGGAAAAATAGACAACAAAAAATAATGGAAAATAAACATATAACAATGAAAAAATAGGTTGGTGATGACGTGGAAAGGGCTTGACTTGGAGCTGGCCTATTCTACAAAGTTTCAAACTGTAGGGCCGTTTCTACAAATAAGCAAACTTATAGGGCCAAAAATGCAAATTTTCCTATAGTAAACCATTTTTTTCTTTGATAAACCATTAGTGGTGTAGGATCATCTAAACATCGTGTTGGTGTTAAATGACAGAAGCGGCAAGTTCATCTATATTTGGTGCAAAGCCGTGTACACAATGTCCAGCTCCCTTAGCCAAGTCCATCAAACCTTGGAAGCATAATGGTGGAGCCACATTGTTCAATGGGGGATCCCCCATGAAAAGTTTTTTTTTGGGAAATTTACCGGATCGACCCTGTCAGATACACCATTTCTGTCAGAGACCCTATATTTTCACCTTTAACCAAAACGACCAGCTCTAAGCCGAGCCAATTCCAGCTTGCACAAAAAGTCAGAAATACCCCTTACACTTTTTTTCATTCTACATAGTTTAAAATTTTAAATATTTGCACTTTTATATATTTACGCGATGTGAAACGGGATCTATGCCGTCTGATTTGAAGGCTACAATATAAAATCGATGGTGCCAAAGATAGACACAAAAAAAGGTGATATTGCTTCTTAAAAAAAAAAAATAATATATATTTTTTAAAATCAGTCAATGTCGACTCTTTAATTAGTCGATGGCGACTCTTAAAACAGTTGGTACCAACTGCCTAAAGAGGTGACATCGACTGCTTAGATAGTCGCCATCGACTGTATAAAAAAAAAAAAAAAAAAAAAAAAAAATTATATATATATATATATATATTTATTTTTATACAATCGCCATCGACTGTTTCAAATTTTTTTTTTTTTTTAACAATTGATGTCGCCTCTTTAAACAGTCGGTACCGACTCAACATCGAATGTTAAAAAAAAAAAAAAAAAAAGAGGCGATATCGCCTTTATTTTGTGTCTATGTTTGGCACCTTCGATTTAATATTGTGTCCATCAAATCGGATGGCATAGATCCTGTTTCACATCGTGTAAATATAGAAAAGTGCAAATATTTAAAATTTTAAACTATATAGAACGAAAAAAAGTGTAAGAAGGGGTATTTATGATTTTTTGTGCTTATTAAAAATGGCTTGGCTAAAAGCTGGTTAGTTTGGGTAAAGGTGAAAATATAGGGTCTCTGACGGAAAAGGTATATCTGACAGGGTCGATTCGATAAATTTTCCTTTTTTTTTTTCTTTAAAGTCTTTTAAGTTCCATCTTTTTAGGGGCAAGATCTTTTAATAAGGATCTCCAAATCCTAAAACTTCTTAAGATATTTTAAAAACTTAATTTTTCATCCACAAATTTTTCTCTCCAATTCTTCCCAAAATTCTCTCGGTTCCCCCATGCTCTCTCTCTCTCTCTCTCTCTCAAATCTTAGTCACCCATCTCTTTCACTCTCCGATCGGATATTTTAAAAACTTAGTTTTTCATCCACAAAATTTTCTCTCCAAATCCCATCTCAAAATTCTCTCGGTTCCCCATGCCCAAGCACTCTCCAATCTCTCTCTCTCTCTCTCTCTCTCTCTCTCTCTCTCTCAAGAGTTTCTCCACTCCCCAAGTCCCAACGTCTCTCTCTCTCTCTCAAATCTTAACCACCCATCTCTTTCACTCTCCGACCGCCAACGCCAAGATCTCTGATTGTTGTCGATTTTTCGTTGAAGTCAAAGATATACTATAATTATTATTTTTTAATAAAAAATAAAAGCCCTAATTTATTATTTTTAGTGAGAATTGTTTCTTTTTAGAGTTATTTAATTATTATTATTATTATTTTCTATTTTGTGATTGTGGTTTGATAAAAGGAGTGTGACAAAATTATTACTATCTTACGACTATAAGGGATCCCACATTAGAAAAATCTTGATTCCACCACTCGAAGCACATATGAGCAATGGTCAAATCCAATCAGTTGAGACTGGATTTTTGAGTTCAACATTTTCAATCTTTGAAAATAGGAGAATCCACGTCATCCTATATAGAATAAAAGTCAAGATTATCCCATATCGAAGGGCAGCAAATGTGGTTTAACAAATCTGATTCGCCCAGATAGATGCACGGCTCTTTTGTTAAACGTTTAAAAGCACTCTCCCCGAGAAGACGACCATGTGATGTGACGGACGTGAAAATAAGGGACAAGGAATGCACCCTCGCAGTAGAAGCAAAGGTAAAAAAAAGTGAGGCACGTGTTTCCATGATTTCCAGTATGATACAAGTATTGGTCATACCTGGTACCGAAATTAAAACCATGTTCAATACTTATTTCCACTTCATTCTCGTTGATTGTGATCTGTTACCCCTTTGAATCAAACAGTGCAAGTGAAGATTTTCATAAGGGATCTTCAGAAAACTGGAAAACTAGAATCAAAGGTGTGAGCTCATAATTCTATTTGTGTTTGATGATTTTGTAGTGCGTCATTCTTATTTTACTGCGTCATTTTGATTTCACTGCTCGCAGTGTGTGGAAGCACTCCTAAAGCCATTGAAGTTGCACCCAGTACAGGCTAAAACTATGGTTGACAAATTTGCTGCTGTTGAAATACTCCAGGTAATGTTTGGTGACATATACCAATGAGTACCGATAATGTATGCGCTCATGCACCTGTGCATGTATTTTACACAACATAGGAATTTGAACTTGGAGACATCTAAATAGTACGGTATGGATGTAGGGGGAACATGTGACGTTGCAACAAGCATTATAGCAAGATTGATTGTTTTAATTATAAGATCAAACCCTGTATTCTCCTACATCCATACCTTACTATTTAGATGTCTCCAAGTTCAAATTCCTATGTACATAGTCCAGGTATCCCTGTCAAACACCAACACAATAAAAAAATATAAGCAATGTTCATTTGAATCAACCGGAAATTCCTAAAATACATGTACAAGTGCATGAGCATATACATTATCAATACTCACTGGTATATGTCACGAAACATTACCTGGAGTATTCCAACAGCAGCAAATTTGTCAACCATAGTTTTAGCCTATACTGGGTGCAGCTTCAATGGCTTTAGGAGTGCTTCCACACACTGCGAGCAGTAAAATCAGAATGACGCACCACAAAATCATCAAACACAAATAGAATTATGAGCACACACTTTTGATGTAAAGCGCTCAACCCAATATGTGTAACTTACACCTTCTAGTTTTCTAGTTTTCTGAAGATCCCTTATGAAAATCTTCACTTGCACTACTTGATTCAAAGGGGCAACAGATCACAATCAATGAGAGAATTAAGTGGCAATGAGTACTGAACATGGTTTAAATTTCAGATCTACCAGGTATGACCAATGCTGGTATCATACTGGAAATACCAGCTGGTATTTTGAAAATACCGGCCAGTAAAAACTTTATGAACCCCTAAAATGTTTAATACCCGACAGTGTTAACCCTCTGGGTTTATACCAGGTCATACGGTCCGGTATTTTTGGTCTTAGTCCAATATGTAAACCATGGTACTAATACAAGAACAAAAAAATAAGCACCTTTGGACTGAATGAACCTTTGAAATCGAAAGGATAGCAAACAATGAAACCTGCACAAGAACATGAGGCGCGTACTTATATTAGATTTGGTTATATGAATTCCAATAGCATAGAGTCATCAGTGTGCCATTCTAGGCGGCCCAAGAGTTGGTGTGGTCAAGACCAGCTCCTTATTTATCTACTATGCCACTCAGTGGGATAGAAACCAATCCTCATGGTCACAAAAAAAAAACAGATTAATGTAGATGAAATACTGTAAGAGCTAACTGACTCATGGATTCGATGGCCCAGAAAAATAGGCACTGTTGCATTTCAAGTTAGGGCATCCCACCACGCTGTAGGTACTCTTAAATACATTAGTCCCACAAATCATGTTAGTAGCTACCAAAAACTAATATATTGTTAAGTTTGAATTAGCCTAATTACCCACATAGATTAGCTAGTATCAATTAATGCCATGGTAGAAGATAAGTTGTGTATGTGACCTATAATTGTCAAAAATATGGATGTGAGCCCGAAGCCACTTTTCTTTTATGCTCTGGGACCCTCGTAGAAGTTTTCTTCTAAAAATAAAGATTTATGAAAAAGGTCTAGTTAAAGAATATATAATCCTACCCATCACTCTGTGCTTAATTTGAAGGTCTAGTTAAAGAATATATAATCCTACCCATCACTCTGTGCTTAATTTGAAAGAGTCAACAAGCTATACTTAAAAAAAAGTTCCAAAGATGCAGCGTGGATCATCCTGTATTTATGAAAAAGGGAGATGGAAGAACCCGTGTACTGTATATGGATGAACTACGTTGTGAGAACTGTGGTCACACATTTGAACCAGGGAATATTGGTTTCGCAATGGAGGTATGTTTCAGGTTTGTTAGACGATGCCACAAAAAAAAAAATCACATTAAATAGACTCACCAATGGAGAAAAATAATTATCTTGATGCCCAAGAGGGAAATTGGCTCAGTAATTTCAATATGTATCAAAGACTACTAAGGAAGTTGATATACCTTATCATTCGCGATATGGCCTAGCCTACTTTATTAGCACACGGTGAATTAGTTTATGCGTGAAACAAGCGTTCTCCATCTTGAAGCTATATTTAGGATTTTGAACTACTTGAAGTCTTACTAGGAAGGAGAATACAATAAGCTAATAATAGATATTTTCGTGTTTTACCCTGTTCTGATGCAGATTAGGTCAGTTTATGTTTTGCTAGCAAGCCTAGCTCAGGTTTTGTACAGTTTTTTTTTTTTTTTTTGGATAACCTAGGTATCCGGGCCTCTTAGAGCACCCGCTTAATCCCAGGGGCACATGCACACTCAAAATTCAGCACATGCCGGGTTGGCACAGGATATAAATCCCTAGGGTGGCCTCAAGGGGGGAGGGGATTCGAACTCAGGTCTCCTGCTTTTGAAAGCAGGTACCTGGCCAGCTCACCTAACCCCTTGAGGTTTAGGTTTTGTACAGTTATAGTGAGGAATCTTGGTCATGTGGAAGACTAAAAAGAATCATATAGGAGGCCCACTTAAAAGGTTTTTTAACTTCTTCATATCAATACATAAGGGTTTTTGAAGTCACCTGTGATCCCTATTTAAACTAACAATGTAAGAGGTCGACCACCATGTTTACAACCCTAATTTCTTTTCTCTTCTTCTTTTGCATGTCTTTTTCTTCCCCAACTTTTTAAACCCCAACTTTAAAGCCTAAAAAAAACTTTGAGCTTATGCTTCCTAATACCTGTTTTCAGCTTGGGAAGAAACCAAGATAAAGCACAATTAATGGGAGAAAACCAAACATACCAAAGTCTGAAAATATGTGGCAATTAATGGGAGAAAACCAAATATACCAAAGTTTGACAATCTGTGGCCATCAAATCAATCTCTGTTTTCTTTTGTACCAACACACTACATCATTATTTAAAAAGAAAGATTAGCTAAGACATGAATTACAAAAATATGTTGAATAGGCAAGAACCCCAAACATAGATAAGGGGTAAAGAACGACCCTATATGGGATCATACAACATACCAAGGTCTGAAAATCTATGGCCATCAAATCAATCTTTGTTTTCTTTCGTACCAGCACACTACATCATTATTTAAAAAGAAAGATTAGCAAAGACATGAATTACAAAAATATGTTGAATAGGCAAGAACCCCAAACACGGATAAGGGGTAAAGAACGACCCTAAATGGGATCATACAACATACCAAAGTTTGAAAATCTGTGGCCATCAAATCAATCTTTGTTTTCTTTCATACTAGCACACTACATCATTATTTGAAAAGAAAGATTAGCAAATACATGAATTACAAAAATATGTTGAATAGGCAAGAACCCCAAACACAGATAAGAGGTAAAGAACGACCCTAAATGGGATCATACAAACTAGATGGATAAATGACTGATGTACATCACTTCCAATATGTAAAAAATGTCATCTGAAGGAAACTTTTAGATTTTAGTTTGCACAAAGCAATAGTAAAAAATCAAGTTATAGAGCCTTCTGACCCATTAAGCGACACTTGAATAGTTCTGACCCATTAAGCGACACTTGAATAGGAGATAAAAACTAAGAACCTTGTTGGCTCGTTCATTCAATGTTATTACAAATAATTTTCTCTATTGAAAGAGACTTTTGCCGCACCATGCAGTATAATTAAATAAGATATAACTTCATCTCATACAGGAAATATATAATGTGAAGAAGAATAACCTATCCAGTTTGAACACATCCACCTATGCCAGATCAAAAGAAAGGTCCGAAGTGTAAGAGATATTGACAAAAAAAGCCAAAACATCGGGGCTACACTCATGTGTTTACTATAAATCCGTAACTAACAGAATAGGTGCCTATTCACAATATCCAAACATGAGCATATAGGCTTGGTAAAAGGAAAAGTGTGTGTTCATGTCTGGAGATTGTCACAACAAGCTGAAACTCCAGAAGTGAACAAATGGTGTACTTACTAAGAATATACTTCATTTCCTGATTAACTAGAAGGGAGGAGCATTTAATGGTATAATAGCAAATGATCGCCTTTAAAAAGATTATCCCATGACCGTCCACTTATTCCTCCATGTGGCACATGATTTTGAGCAATCCAAGTCCTCGAGATGGTAATACGAACGGTCATCCATATTTTTTAACGGTTGAAATTAAACTGCACAAATAAGATGATTAAAATCCTCTAATAGGCGTGATTTTTTTGTTGTGACATGTGTCAATGATGGGATGCTATTGAACTACTTCAATTTATCGAGCATGTGAGCCATGGGGCATGAAAGTGGACAGCTATGGGATAATTTGTTTAAAGGCGGTCATAAGAGTTGCCCCTATATAAAAATTAGTGACTACAACCTACTTGACTAACCATATAGTTCCCTTTATCACTTAATTGAAATTGGTCACCATACTTGAGTTTAGGTGCTAGGATTGTGGTTAGGTTTAATGGTATGAGGATTAGATTAGCGTATTAGGTTCAAGCCTTCATGGTTACAGAAGAAGACGAGAGGGGAGTGACAAGGAATTAAGGCAAATGGCTTAACGTTAGGAGCAGCCCCAGCCCCCTTTTAATATTAAAACCAACTAAAATGCATAGATGCGACTAATAAGTAGTGGATATTGGTGTATATAGTATATAGTATGACACAATAAGGGTATAAGAGTATCAATGTTTCCATTGTAAAGGGTATTTTTGTCATTCGATATCAATATAAAGGCCGTTAGGGACTCTTAACACTAACTAGGTTATTTGACTCTCTCTCTCTCTCCTTCTTGCTCTCTAACCTGGCTGCCACCATTCACAAGGGAATTAATTCACATTATAAGGAAAAGGGACTAGGCATTCTCGGTAAGGTGGACATAGAGAAGGCTTATGACTATGTGCATTTGAGATTTCTAGATTATATGCTCGATTAGATGGGATTTGGCCAAAGATAAGAAGGTTAGGATGAAAGCCTCCTATGTTTCAGCTTGGTTTTCAATCATGGTGAGTGGGTCCCCCAAGGGATATTTTAAAAATACTACAAGTCTAAGGCAGGGGGATCTGTTATCCCCTTTCTTTTTTAACATTGTAGGATAAACCCTTAATAGACTGCTTGAGAAAGGGGCCGAGTAAAACCAAGCTTATGGGTCTTTGTGTGGACTTCAATACTATCACTAGCATTGTAACATATATGGTATGTAGTTGGAATCACTGTTGTCATATGCGATCGCATATGCCATCAGGAAGGGGTGGATCGCATATGTCATCATGGCATATGCGATCTAGGAATTATGCCATTGCATACAGTGTATGCCATGACATACTTCTCCAACATTTTGTTTTTTATTTTTTTGCTTTTAGACTTCCCCAAGCCCTATTAATAGGGGGTTTCTCTTCCTAATGCATACCACAACTCTCAAAGGTATATTTTGGGTCTCTTTCCTTCTCTTTTGTATGATCCACTTTATTTTTGTACTATTTGGACTTATTTTTTATATTTTCGCTTCTAACTTATGGGTTATATACTTATAATATATACTTTTATTTTTCATTCTAGACACTACAAATTAATGAAGCACAAAATAAATACAAATATATTACTTTTCAATATGGGGAACTTTGGCAATTTTGGGAGATTTTTTTGGAAAAAAGAAAATTATGCCATGGCATAATGGCATATGCGACCCACATATGTCATTTGACTATATCGGTTGGAATCTATTCTCATTGAAATATCTGGGCTTACCATTGGGAGTGGAGAACTTGAATGCTAGTAAGTGGAAACCAGTCATCCAGACGTTTGACAAAAAATTTAGCAGTGTGGAAAAAACCTTTTCTAAGTAGGAGGTAGGATGGCGCTTATAAAGTCTACTCTCTCAAGCCTTCCAATCTTATATATATATATATATATATATATATATATATATATATATATATATATATATATCTGTGTGTGTGTGTGTGTGTGTTTAGTTAGCTATCTAATGGAGGTGATAGATAGGATTGAGCAGATCCAGTGGAAATTTTTTTAGGAACGGGATGATAATGAGGAAATTTCACCTTGTAAATACAAAGGTGTGCAAGCTTGCTAAGATGGATGGATGACTGGGCATCTGGAGTGTCAAAGAAATGAACATGACTCTTCTTGGTAGGTGGCTGTGGCGAATAGGGATTGAAAGAGATAGCCTATGGGTGCAGGTCTTTGCCAATAAATGCAGTATTTGAGTTAATGGTTGGGAGATAAATAACAGAAGAGGCTATAGGGGCAAGGTAGTTAACGCGGTGTGGCGAGGTCATGGCGAAGAGGCTCGCTACCCCATGACGTGGCCATAGTGAAGCCGTAGCAAGGCTATTTATTGTTATAATTTTTTTTTAAAATTATTTTATTTATTAATTAGTAGTATTCCTTTTTTTGAAATTTGTAACATGGTAAGTATAAATAAATAAATATGAAATATCAATAAATATAGAATATTTAAAAATATGAAATATTAAGTACACATACGGTAGTATCGCAGACGCTGAGATTTTGACGATGCTGGTGTTGGTAGTTGCTGTGACGAGAGAATGAGAGAGAGAGAGAGAGAGAGAGGAAGTTGAGATTTTGTGACTTGTAAGTTAACTTTTGTAACTTATATTATAAAAAATGTCATAACTTATAAGTCTTATACATTATTATCCAAAAAATAAAATAGCGTGCATGGCGACACCATAATGCTATTCCGCTATGGCGTCACTATTTAGCCATCATATTTGATTATATGGCGTTTCTCATTGCCATTCGCCATGGCAAGGCCATAGCGAGGCTATAGCGTGGCCTTGACAATAATGTATAGGAGTTCAGTTTGGTGGACGAGGGTTTTGCTCAGTCAAAGAATCCTCTTATCAGTGCATTTGGTTCAATTGGGGTTCGAGAGGAGAGGAATTAGTCTTTGCAGAGGTGGGGGTTGGAAATGCAGCTCTTTCATATCACAAGTAATCTAAATGCTTCCAATGCAAGCTTGAAATACAGTAAGGGCGGGGTTGAGATGTGGGACATCCGAATGAGGTGAAATTTGAGAGATAATGAGTTATCTTATCACATCGAAAGTTGCATGCCTAATCGCTAGAGAGAAGATAAACACATATGGTTTGTTGGAAAAGGGTATTTTTCCTTTCAAATATTTCTACATTTTTCATCGGTGTTGACTGCATTTTGCTCACAAGTTTGGCTCCTCTCAAAGTGCTTTTCATCAAATAGACTTCCCCTTAGGGTCGGATTCTCACTATAAATTAGTTGTCCAACAGGGGTATGGCTATTTGAAACCGAAGTGTTGTGTAATGATGTTACATAAAGTGATGGCCTACTCATGCATTGTAATGTGGATCTTTCATCTTTGATTCCTTTGGAGTTATTTGGTAAATCCAAAGTCCCATGGGGAGTTCCTTGCTGGTTGGGATAATGGTTCTTTTGGTAATGAGAAACAAATCCTCTGGAGGGATTTTTCTGTTGGTTGTTATGTAAGCCATCTAGTTAGAGAAGAATGACAGAATTTTTCGTGATGTCCAACGACTTCTGGCTATGTTGACAAAATCTGAAAGGGATTGGGCTATTTTTGGTGCTTCAGTGTTGGCATGAAGCAGTGTTCAAGTCTAGGAAATAACTTGTTTCAATTTTGGCTGGTATGGACCCAAGGGAGGTTTGTTCTCGAGTTGCCCCTGACTTCTTTGGGAGTTTGAGGGGTTGGCATGTTGAGGGTCAGTTCCCTGTGTTCGTGTATTTTTTGGAGTTTCAGCTGTTAGTTGCTCAGGCTTGTGTTTTTGTGCTCTAGTTTCTCGTTGTAGCTCAAGTTTGTATCTCTTTCCTTTATTTTCTATTAATAAAATTGCTTTTCTCAATAAAGAAAAGAAAAGCTGTATAGAGAAGTCAAAGAGGAAGTCAACAGATGTCAAACAAATAAAAGAAGAAAAGAAAAAGGAGGACATGGACAGCTAAAGGCAAAGTCCCCCCCTCCCACCACAAAAAAAGGGCACTGTGGGGCTGACGACATCAATATGATGTCACCAAAAAAGGAGTTGAGATCTCCATCTTAAGAACAAATGTTCTCACTTATTTTGTTTGTCAAGAATTTTGTTTTATGCAATTAACTTGCCTTTTTCATTAATATCGTTGTAAGCAGACTTGCTCCTACTTCTTGCTTGATTTCATTGTGATCTTTATACCAAATCATAGTTGTTCTTAAGTATAACAACATAGGTTTGCATCAGTCCAGGACATCAACATTCTCATTAAAAAAAAAAAAAGACCAAGATTTCTAGGAGAAGAAATGTAAATGTTTTTTGAAAAATTCTTTAGTTGATGGATGGAATCTGAATACATGTTTCAAACACATTTAAATGTACATTGCAGCATTTAAAAAATAAAAGTAATATAGCATTACAAACTGATAAAAAAGCAAACAACACTTTTAACAACTGTCCAAACATTTAGTTCATAAGATAGTTCAATTGAAGAAAAATCAGAATTGTGCTTCCTTATCACGATTTTTTATATTTCTCATCCGCCTCACTCATCCTGTGACGACCCGACTTTTCCATTCCTATTGGTATAAGAAAAGCCGGTTCGCCAACTTATTGATTTCTCAATAAGCTGTATTTCAAACAGAAGTCGGCAGCATAAGCATAGTTCTAAACAGAAGCTAAACTAAATAATCAAGGACAAAAGATCATACCAAAATATATCACCAAAAGGAACCAAGAAGAACCACCAGTGATGGCCAATCCAAACACCTAAAATAGTGGTTCCTAATGATGGTCCCTCAAGTGATATAAAAAATGACAACAATGGCCTAGGGCCCAATATTCAAGAGATCAAATAATCCAAAAGTACCAAAAGGACAAATCCATATCAAGGAAAGAACTCCTTTGTTGGGGTCTCTAGTTCCTCCTTAGGAATGTAATCAGAGTCGTCCAAATCAAGATCGTCCGAACTTATTTCAGTCTCGACACCTGTGACGTATAGTTGGGGTGAGTTAACATCGAAGCTCAATAGAGGAAACTTTGTCTATTTACATTTTATCATAAGTAAAGGTTTTAAAAGACAAAATCGGATCATTTATGGTTTTCAAAAGATGCCTTGCAGACTAAACTTTCAATTCTAAAACAGTGAATCAAAAGGGAAATTATCATGTCTAAAGTTATGATGTTTTCAAATTCTAAATCATGCATCTTATCTTAAATTTATAACTTAATTTTATCTCTCAAATTACATACTAGTATGAGAGCACGAGTATCACCGATGGGAAACCCTACTAACCATCGTCGTTCATGAACCCTTTTTCAGAAAGTGCAACAAGCCCCTACGTAATGAGGAAAACTTGCACAAGGTTGAAATATCATCAACACGGTTAGCAAAATCTAGGGTTTCGTTCTAATGAACCTCAAATCAAATGCGAATGCTAAACATATCAGAGTTTATGTACATAATACATATTCGGATTTTCAGAGTTCTAATACAAATTTCCCATTCAAAGGCGAGGTTCAAAATTTCTAAACGTTCTGAGTTCTTATTTATGTCACAGTTCAAAGTTCTTATTCATGCTGTGTCTAACAAAATTCTAGAGTTTATGCTTAATAAAACTAACCAATACTTAGAATAAAATGCAAACAAGGCTTAGGGTTCCCCTACCTCAACTTGACTTGAATTGGTCAAAAAAACATACCAAGAGGTCCTCACAATGGACTCTTTATCACAAGGCCTACAATGATTAACACCACATGTGTTAATAGAGGTCTAAAAGTCCACACAGAAATTACCCACAACATTTTCCAGACAATTTTCGAAGATCAGAAAATAGGGCAAAATTCAATCATCGAATTTTAAATTCGATGGTCGAATTTAAATTCGACCCTCGAATTGCCCCAAAAGTGCACCAGGCATAATAGCCCAAATTCGACCCTCGAATTCCAATTCGATGGTCGAATTTCTCTAGGTCTGTGGTGTTCTAGATTGTTCTTCAGACTTGATTTTTTTTTCATTCCAAAACATTAATCTGTTTATCTTTTCCAGATGCACCATTTACCTAACTAATCTAGGCATAATTAACTTACTCAAAGAAGTTTAAAGAGCCTACCTTTCAAGGTCTACTCCTTATCTTCCGTTGATCCAATCTCAAGCATCGGGTCAAAGCCAAGCTTCAGTTGGACTCCAAATTTCAGTCCATCACCAACCTTGCTGCCATATCACAGGTTTAGCCCAAATCATTCACCAAAAATGTCCTCTCTCCCCTAGCGTTCCTTCTGAATATTTCTAACTAATCAGGAGTTGAGCACAAAGATTTTCAATGGTTAAGATGGGGAGAGGGATTTTAATTACCAAAGGATCTAGGATCTAAGTAAGGAATCCAAGTTGCAAGAATGCAAGAATTCTGGTTCTCACGTGAGGAAGAAGAGATCAAACTTCTCCTTCAATCTTCTCCCTTTATAACCTAAATTCTCACTTCAAATATCATGATATTCTACCAAAATATCATGATCTTTAAGTTTAAAATTCTATCCACTTAACTTGCATTAGTTTTCAGCGTTAAGCGCACACACATGACTTAGTGTATATGTTACCAAACATATAGCTTCCATAAGTCCAAAACCAAAATCCTTTGACCAAATATCTCATCATACCTTAACCTACCAATTAAACCTGATTTGTCCCGTAAATTTTTCGAGCACCTTATCGAGGTAATCAAAATCAGGTCCAAAATATCCGGGATATTACATTCTCCCCTCAGGAATTTTCGTCCTCGAAAATATAAAAGACCACAACAACAGCATCCGAACCAAAATCTCAAAATAATACCAAGGCACAAGACAAAAACAAAAGTACATGGGTCATAGTGCGATGGCTTCACAAGGTACGCAAGTCAAGGGACGGGATCCGAAGTAACCTGGATGTACTGCGTGTGGCACCCAAAGGGCTATAGTGGATTGCATTCGTACATGGATGCCTACACCCCAAGTGTCACGTGTCGAGAAACAACCTCACTGTGACTCATGGTGCTCATAGCGAAGACTTCAAAGTACACAAACAAGTTATCTATCTGATAGGGTCGAATCACAAAACCATAGAAAACACCGAAGCAGAAAGCAAAAGGAAAAGCAAATCCATAACCAGAGATAACCCCATAATGTAGAACGATATGCAAAGTAAAATTAGGCCGAAAACAAGTCAAAATAACTAGAAATAATGCAACCACATATCCAGAGATCTGAGAACCCATATACAAAAAGAATAGATCGAACCATCAAAAGATAACAAACTAAAAAGTTATAAAAAGTAGCAAAGGTAGAACCACTAGGTTCTAGATAATCCATCCACCAAGAAATAAGTATAGTCCCAGTAAAAATAAAAGACTGCAAAAAGTAAAGCCATAGAGTCACCACAACTGCACTAATCCCCCCTATCAGCACTGGATCCAACATCCTGAGGATCAACAACATCACCACCATCATCATCAGCATCATCATTCGTGCCGTCATCTGTAGCTTCCTGATATTCTCGAAGATCGTAGGGCAAAGTACAAGGGTAGCCATCAGTGCCCCTGAGCCTTTCACATCAAACTGTGAGCTGCCTAAGGCCATATCTTCCAGTTGCTTCCATCTCTGTATCCGACTGACAAGATGCAATAATTATGCTGAAGACCTCCTTCTGAGAGCATCAACAACGATGTTTGCCTTTCCTGGATGGTACTGGATAGAGCAATCATAGTCCTTCAAGAACTCCATCCATCATCGCTGCCTTATATTCAAGTCCTTTTGAGTGAATAGGTACTTGAGACTCTTGTGATCGGTGAATATATCGAATATCTCACCGTAGAGGTAATTTCTCCAGATCTTCAGGGCGAAGAGAACTACTACTAACTCTAGATCATGCGTCGGATAATTTCTTTCATGGTCCTTCAACTGCCGAGAACCATACGCAATGACCCGCTCATGTTGATTAAGCACACAACCTAATCCCTCATAAGAAGCATCACTGTACACCGCGAAGCCTCCACTGCCTGAAGGTATAGCAAGTACCAGCATTGTAGCCAATCTCCGCTTAAGCTCTTGAAAGCTCTGCTCACATTGCTTTGTCCAATCAAACTTCACATTCTTTTTCATAAGTTGTGTAAGCAGACCAAATATCTTCGAGAAGCTCTCGACAAATCTCTGATAGTATCCTACCAGACTAAGGAAACTATGGACCTTTGTAACTGTCGTCAACTGTTCCCAGTTCACCACTGAGTCAATATTTGTAGGATCAACAGATATACTAGACTCGGAGACGACGTGGCCCAAGAAACTGACTTGATCAAGCCAAAACTCACACTTGCTGAGTTTGGCATACAACTGATGGTCCCTGAGTGTTTGAAGAGCTACTCATAGATGCTACACATGCTCCTCTCTGGTTTTCGAATAGATGAGGATGTCATCCACAAAAACTACCACTGATTTGTCAAGAAGTGGCTTGAACACGCAGTTCATCAGATCCATAAACGATGTTGGCGCATTCGTCAACCCAAATGGCATCGCTAAGAACTCATAGTGGCCATATCACGTACGAAACACAGTCTTGGATATATCTTTCGCCTTGATCTTGAGTTGATGATAGCCCGACCTTAGATCAATCTTTGAAAAGAACTTTTCACCCTGTAGTTGATCAAACAAGTCATCTATCCGTGGAAGTGGATAATGATTCTTAATCGTCATCTTGTTGAGCTGGAGATAATCGATGCACAGATGTATCAATCCATCTTTCTTCTTCATAAAATGTACCGGCGCTCCCCAAGGAGAAACACTCGGTCTAATGAAGCCTTTATCCAACAGCTCCTGAAGCTGCTCCTTTAGCTCTTTCAACTCCGCGAGCACCATCCGATATGGAGCCTTGGACAATGGTTCGGTACTCGGAGCTAAGTTGATCGTGAACTCGATCGCTCGGTCCGGTGGCAATCCAGGCAGATCTTCAGGGAAGACATCAGGATATTTACATGCAACTGTGATAAATGCGATGTCTTTATTTTTCTCCTTATGATCTTGCAAGTAGGAAAAATATCCACAACAACCGCTCCTCATCATACGCTCAGCTCGAATAGCTGAAATAAGTGGCGCGATGCTCGATTTAACTCCACATGTGCAACCATGGGATTTTTGATGATCCCGTTGCGGCGATGCGCTCGCTAACAAAAGTATAGAGTTGCCACCCAGAGCTTTTGGTGTCCCGGGAAACCTAAATCATTTTTATAAGTATCGAAGTACTAAAAATATGACTCTGAATCCGGTCCATACCAAAGGCTCTTGGGTAGGGGCTTCGATTATCAATCGGAAAGGTGCTAGGCACCTGATCAACCCGCTTAACGCAGTCTCTACTTATGGCAAAAATAAAAAGAAATAACAAGAACAAAAGAGAGCTTCTTCTTGCCCAAAGGGGACTAAAATCCTATTTGTGCCCCTCCGCTCCTACCGAAAAGTTGGCGGCATAATGGCACAAATGCAATGATGAGAAGAGCTAAAAAGAGATAGGAGAAGAAAGGGGAGAGCCGGAGCCCTGAGGTCCTTGTAGTATCGTAGGAGAGCCTTGCGTGGCTTGCTTTTGATGAGTTCTTGATGGCTTGTAAAGCTTGAGAATGGGTTCTAACTCTTTAAGAGAGATAGTTAAGAGGTAAAGGGAGGGTGCTAGGATAGGACACACACCTAACCTAGAGGTTTTTTCATGAAAAATAAAGGTGAGAAAGAGGTTTGGAATTTTGGTTTTTGTATGGAAATGTGCACCAAAGGGAGAAAGATCTTCTCACTTAAGCTCTTTCTCTCTTATGCAAAAACTCTCAACCTCTAATCCAAGGGGAGGGGGGCTCTATTTATAGGAAATGGGTGGGTTAGGAGACCACTTAAGTGCTAATTGGGATTAGCAATTAGGTAATCTCAAATCTAAGGTTTCCTAGGATTTTGAGAGCTTGGAAAGGTGTGAAGGTGGTTCTAATGGTGGATGATAGGTTGGTGTTTCAAATCACTTAAGGGTTGCAAATAGGCACTAAAAGGGTACAACTATTAGAGGTCGCAACGCTTTTTGGGAGTACGTGTCATTTTTTTAGACGTGCCCCAGATCCACATGACCCAGAGCATCCAACTTTAAATAATCCTGAACAGATCTAACCAAAATTGGGTGTCTACCAAAAGAGACATCCAGTCCTCGTCTCTTCCAATAATGATCATAAACATCATTTAACTATGCATAATCATGCTCCCATTAGGGGTGATAAGCAACAACAAAGGCGATGAAAGCCCCGACCCAGACTTATCCGGGTATAATTTACGGGAACAAATGATCATCATACAGATACCTAGACACAACATATACTTTACAGGGATACCGCTGCCTATGCAGGTTTTAAGCCTGCAGAAAATAAAGGGGAAATGAACCCTTCTGGATGCATGGTTGCACATAGTATAGTTTGATTGATACATAATCTCATTTTCAACAGGTTGGTCAGAACCAATGATTGACCTTTTCCAACGGAGAATCCAAAGCTTTAAGACAGTTAAGTTCATATGAGTCCAAAACAGAGCGCTCATCGCAAAGATTTAGCAGTGGAGTCATCCTGATCAAAACATTGACCGTTTGATCAGGATTGACGCCGTTGCTCCTACTTAGAAGTAGGATCCAGAATCCAAGGTGCACCTTAGACTTAGGACGTTACTATAGCACAGTGGTGTTGCTGATAAAATATCGACATTTTACTGCATCAAAACACGTATGTGCGCCGCTTTGTCGGGAAATACAAATTTATTCTTCTTTTCTTTTTTCTTTTTTTCAAAGATTGCTTTTTCCTTTTTTTTTTACAAGCATTATCTAGACCTCGAACCCCGGGAGGCGCACGCTCAGACAACGCATACCAAGAGCCCGTGCCTTCGCAATAGTTTGCGACGAAACTGAAGCAAACGTACTGAAGTTCATATGATATCGAAAAGACCAAGTTAGAATTGGGTGTCCACCGAAGGATAGTCAATCTTGGCCTCCGTCATCAAGGAAGTTACAAATGAACAACTATGGATAAACATGCACCCATTAGGGGCGATAAGCAGTAAAGGCGATGGAAGCCCCGACCCGGACCTGCCCGGGTATAATATATGGGAACAAACGACCATCATACGGTTACCCAGACGCATGGCATATACTTTACAGGAATACCGCTACCAATACAGGTTTTAAGCCTGCAGAAAAATAAAGGAAATGAGTGCTTTTACATGCATGTTTGCACATAGTTGTCTGACATAGTTTCGTACCTGACGGGTTGGAATCAATCCAACAATGGATGTTTTAGAGGACGGAGTTATCCGGACCTCAAACCCCGTAGGGAACTCGCCTGGATAGTGCAGACAAAGAGTCTACATCTCCGAAAATATCACATGACGAACTTGAAGTACAAGGCACTCAAGTTCACTTGAAACCAAAATATGGAGAGATCAGGGCGAAGATATAGCAGTGGAATCAATCCGATCCAAACATTGACTGTTTGACCAAAATTGACACCGTCGCTCCTACTTTGAAATAGGATCCATGGATCCAAGGCAAACCTTAGACCTAGGACATTAATTTTGTACAGCTGTGTTGCCGGTAAAATATTGACATTTTACCACATCGAAAATACGGGAGTGCGTAGCTGTGCGTAAAACGTTCACAGATTTTTAATTAAATTTATTTATTTATTATTATTTTTTTTCACAATGATTTTCCTTGTTTTTTTTTTTTTTTTTTTGAATAGACCTGACGTCGGTGGTGAGGTGCTTCATCTGATTTGTCCATCGTCGAGAGGTTGTCGGCTTCGAGGCTTCAGACCGTTTTGATGTTCCTTCACAATCTTAAGAAAACGTCAGTCTCTTGTTTTGTTTATACATATACAAAGAAAATGCATCCTAAATAATAGAAGGAGAAGTAAATTTTTACCTACACTTTTTCAATTTCGAGATATTTTTTGGATTTTTGTTTTCAGAGATTTTTTATTATTTTTCTTCATTTTTGAGATTGAAATATGATGCTGAAAATATGTACATGGAAATGAGTAGAAATATATGCACATTTTTTGGTATTTAGATTTTTCTTTATTTTTTTTGTTTTTGGTTTTTTTTTTTTTTTTTTTTTGATGCCTTGACAGTGAGACGGAGTAACGGGTCCCATTCTGAGCATAGTCAAACTCTTTCATGCAATCGAACCTAAGTGAGTTTTCAGATTTTACTAAGGCTGGAACATTAATCAGTTTGGATTGAGTCAAACCTTTCTCCTTATCCTGAGTTATATGTTTGACAAAGCAATTTCACAAAGACAATTCTGGTCGGGACCCGTCTTGACTAACATGAGCGTCCCAGCCGAAAAAAGGGTATCAAAGAGAGTAACCAAGAGGGCTCCTCAAGCATCAATCTTCTCAATCAGTGCAAACCTTTCTTTTTTTTCTTCTTTTTTATTTATCTCCTTGTTTACCCGTGGCGCCTTTTCGGGTTTTCACCACATCCATGGGTTTAGCTCTCTTACCCCAAGCGCCCTTTCGGGTTTTCACTTGGTCCACACAAACTCGTTGTTTTTACCCATAGCGCCCTTTCGGGTTTTCACCATGTCCATCTTGCTTTGAGCTTGTATTTTTATTTTATTTTTTATTATTTATTATTTTTTCATTTCTTTTTTTAATAGCCACGACATAGACGTCGATTCCATCATAGCCGGCTGGATGGGGTTCTGGTGTCGTCTCACAACTCGGCTTGTGTTGACTTAACAGATATTATGACTGCTTGTGAACCTAAAAGAGGGCTTTCTTCAGGGTGTAGCTTGGCCATGGGTTAGGTAAGGATTTGAAGGTATGCTGAGCTAAAAGGGTTCCCTTGGTACGACTTCAGTTTTCTCAACATACTTTCTTCATTAGGGGTATACTATACATGCCCTGTGATTCTCCTATATTTTTTTTATTCTTTTTGCTCCATTTCAGGCAATCTCTTTTTGAGGTTTTACTTTTTCAATTTTTTTGGATTTTGATCGCAACTCTGCTTCATCTTTTTTTTTTTTTTTTGGTCACATTTTTCGGGGAAGGGGTTTATTGAAAGAAAGGCCTAGGCTCAAATGGGGCAGCAAAGGATGTCATCAGTTTTAGGGATGCTTTCTGGCTATTGTGTTTGGAATGATGGCCTCTTTTGAGTGATTCTTAAGCAGTCACGCATCTGTTTCACCAATACTTACCTTATCGCAATAGACTACGAGCAGAATCGTTGGATGTATCCTGCATTGATGGGCTCAAGAAGATGATGTCCGTCCATGGTGGCGAGGCGGATGGTGAATCTCGGTAGCACTTATCGGATGACGTAAGGCCCTTCCCAGTTTAGCTTAAACTTCCCTCTCGGATCGGTGTGAAGGGATGGAAAGATCTTTTTCAGCACAATATCTCCTACCTTTAGATCTTGACTGTGGACACGTTTGTTGTAAGTGCATGTGATTTGCTCCTGGTACTCCTGAGTGTGACACAAGGCTAGGAGTCTCTTCTCATCTAGTAAGTTCAATTGTTCAAAGTGGGATAGCTCTTTCTCTGCTTTAGGTAAGCCTGATTCCATGAGGATTTGAAGCGAGGGTACTTCAACCTCTACCGGCAGGACGACCTCGGTTCCATACACAAGAGAGAATGGTGTTTCCCCTGTAGCGGTACGAGTCAATGTTTTGTAGGCCCACAAAGCAAATGGTAGCATTTTGCTCCAATCTCGGTAAGTGACGACCATCTTCTCAAGGATGCAGATGACCATCTTGTTCGTAGCTTCTACGGCTCCATTAGTTTGAGGTCGATAAGGTGACGATCGATGGTGCTTGATTTTGTATTGCTCACAGAAGGCTCGGATGCGCTTATTCGCAAAGTTTGTGTCGTTGTCTGTGATAATATTCTTAGGTACTCCAAATCGACACACAATATTGTTTTTGAGAAACTTCTCGACATGACCGACCATAATGTTGGCATATAATGCTACTTCAACCCACTTGGTAAAGTATTCAATGGCGACGAGGATGAACCGTTGTTCGTTCGATGCTTTCGGATTAATAATTCCGACGAAGTCAAGGCCCCACGTAGCAAATGGCCAAGGAGTGGTCATGCAGTGAAGATCGATGGTAGGAGCGTGTATCAGGCTGGAGTGTTCTTGACACTTGTAGCATTTCTGAACATGTTTGCAACAATCTGATTTCATAGTGGTCCAAAAGTATCCCTGCCGTAGAATTTTCTTAGCAAGCATGTGACCACTGACGTGGGCTCCACACACCCCCTCGTGGATCTCCTTCATGAAATTGATCGCTTCACTTTCAGTAAGGCACCTGAGTAGGATGTTATTATAGGATCATTTGTAAAGGCACTCCTCACAAATGACATAGCCTGTTGCTAGACATTGAATGGTTCGTTGGTCCATCTTGGACGTACCCTCAGGGAAGGTTAGTGTCTCGAGGAAATTCTTGATATCTGAGAACCAAAGTGGCTCATCATCAAGCTTTGTAGGTTCCTCAATCTGGAGGTAGAAGGCTGACTCATTCCTCTGCTCGATCATGATTGGCTTCATCTCAGCACCATACGAGATTTTTTATTATTGATGCCAATGTGGCTAGTGCATCGGCAAAGCGATTCCTTATTCAGGAGAATATGAGAATGTCATATCTTGGAAGCAAGCTATTAGATCCTCAAGGTGCTCGTGGTAGGGGATCAGTTTCTCATCTTTCATCTTTCAGTCACCGTTCGTCTGACATATAATTAACTGCAGATCGCCAAATACTTGAAGGTGAGTTATATTTAGATTAAGGGCCGCCTACAGACTAGTGGCACAAGCTTCGTACTCAGTCATGTTGTTAGTACAAGGGAAGTTGAGCTTGATAGAGACGGGTACGTGAGATCCTTTGGTGAAATTAGAATGGCGCCAACTCCCTGACCCTCGACATTTGCTGCCCCGTCAAAGTGCATTACCCATGATTCCTCTGCTTCTTAATATCGTCCTCCATCATAAATAGGATGTCTTCATCAGGGAACTCGATTCTTAAAGGTTCATAATCAGGCAAAGGATTGTCGGCAAGATGATCGGCGAGTGCCTGCCCCTTAATCGACTTCTGAGTGACATACGTGATGTCGAACTCAGACAATAAAAGCTGCCATCGTGCGGTCCGCCCAGTAAGAGCTGGCTTCTCAAATAGGTACTTCAATAGGTCCATTCAGGCCAAAAGTAGAACAACTTGGGATAACAAGTAATGGCGGAGCCTCTGAGTAGCCCATACAAGAGCTAGGCATGCTTCCTCTAGATGAGAATAGTGCGTCTCATAATCAGTAAATTTCTTGCTCAGATAGTAGATGGCCTGGTCTCTTCTTCCTGTCTCATCATGCTGACCTAAGACGCATCCCATCGAGACCTTCGTCATGGAGAGATATATTAAGAGTGGTCTCCCTAGCTCGGGTGGTACTAACACAGGTGGGTTAAGGAGGTAGCTTTTGATTTTGTCAAACACTGCCTGACACTCATCGTTCCATTCAACGGGCGAGTTCTTCCTTAGTAGCTTGAAGCTCGACGTGCAGATTAGAGTTAGTTGTGCAATGAACCGTCTGATATATTATATTCTGCCCAAGAACCCTCTAACCTCTTTCTCAGTAGACGATGGTGGAATTTCTGTGATAGCTTTGACTTTGACTGGATCGACCTCGATCCCTCTCCTGTTGATGATGAACCCCAACATCTTTCCGGACATAGCACCAAACACACACTTTTGTGGATTCAGGCATAATTTGTACTTCCTCAGCCTCTCAAACAATTTCTGGAGGTTTATCAAATGATCGCCTCGCTTTGGTGACTTGGCTATCATGTCATCGACATATACTTCAATTTTTCGGTGCATCATGTCATGAAACAACATAGTCATGGCTCTCTGGTACGTTGCACCGGCATTCTTCAGCCCAAATGGCATGACTTGATAGCAAAAGGTTCCTCAGGGGGTAATGTACGCTATCTTCTCACGATCAACCTTTGCCATCTTTATTTGATTGTATCCTGAAAATCCATGCATGAAAGAAAGCATCCCATGCTTGGCAGTATTATCGACCAAGATGACGATGTGTGGCGATGGGAAATCGTCCTTTGGGCTTGCCCTATTCAAATTGCAGAAATCGATGCACATGCGGACCTTTCCATCTTTCTTTGATACAGGCACAATATTGGCTAGCCACTACGAGTACTTCGATACCATGAGAAACCCTGCATCATATTGCTTGATGACCTCATCTTTGACTTTCAACATCCACTCAAGTCGGAGACGTCTCAGCTTTTACTTGACCAGCTTCATATCGAGGTAGAGAGGCAACTCATGCTCGACCAAATCAGTGTCCAAACTAGGCATGTCCTCGTACGACCAGGCAAAAACGTCTTGGTATGACCGAAGGAAGTTGATCATGCTTTTTCTCTCCTCGGGAGATAGCGACATTCCGATTTTGGTTATTCTGGGAATCTCCTTAGTCCCTAGATTGACTCTTCGGTCTCTTCGACAACGGGGGTAGGGCCATGCTCAAAGTCGGCAAACCGGCCAAGGAGCTCATTGGGGAGCTCCTCCAAAGGACTATCTTCGTCTAGACTTATAACTCCTACCTCTTATTGTATTTCTACAGGAAAGGGGTCGATTTTATGTTGGACGGGTACTTCGATTAAGGCATCTTTTCATGGAATTTTATCTGGAATCTTAAAATATAATATTTTTAGGTTTTGTATTTTTTCAATTGTTTTAGGATTTTGTATTTTTTCAATGTTTTTGAGATTTTTGTTTTCTTCGGAGATGGACCCTTGGCAAAGCGGGTTGCTATATATACAAGGTATTTCCAGCCAAGGGCTTATCTCACTTTTTATAGGTTATTTTATTTTGGGAAATAGGTGCCAACTTTTAGGCCACTCCCTGCTTTCAGGGTTTAGGGTAAAGATACCCAATTGCGTACTTGAGGGGCCGCTCCTATACCTGTTTGAATGGAGGGTGCTGACTGATATGGCTCTTTGGAGTTAGCCTCCATCATATTGATCCCCATTTTGTTTGAGATGATGTCCTCAGACATCAACACCGTTTTGTAGTTATTTACCACAAGGGGAGTTTGTTCAGGTACTGGTCGTAGTTTTTCGAAAAGGGACAACGCAGCCAAATCTATCTCCAAGCTAGGAAGGGTAATGTGGGGATTGGTGGGATGGATAGGGGTTATGGGTTTGTGTGGGGTCAAAATAGGTTACCCCATTTCGATCGATCTTTATGACCCCAGCACTGATAAAGAAATCCCTGATGTGCGGCCTATGGCGAGGTTTCTCTTCTATGTTGATTCCTCGAGCTTTTGCAGCTGCGGTGACCCTGGCTTTCTCTTTAGCCTCTCTGACCTCTTCCTCTGTGGGCTTGTAACCTAACTCGAATCGGACCTTCTGCCCCTTGGCAATAACTGGCTCTTTCCTTCCTTGTAATCTGGGCCCCAGACCCCTTCCTTTTTGATACTCCATTTTTGGAGCATAGCCACTGCTACTACCATTCCGCCTCTAATTTTAGGAATGATGCCCTCAATGGGCTCCAGGAGTATTGCCGACATGTCATATTCAAAACTATGGAGGTCAACATCCTCAGTGGTGTGTGGTACATTCAGTATATTAGGTTTCTCAATGCTATTGTTGGCCTTTTCTTTCTCACTGTGCCCCTCTCTCAGATGCAAATTTAAGTTTTTGGTGTAACGTGGAAGGTATGGCTCCGACTTCGTGCAGCCACGGGCGCCCCAACAACAGATTAAATGAGGATTTAATATCCATTACTTGAAATAAAATGAAAAAGTTTATTGGCCCGATTAGCAGCTCAAGATCAACTTCTCTTATTATTTCTCTCCTGGTATTGTCAAAACCTCTAGCCCTGGTTCTTGTGGGCCTCAACATGCATGGATCGACCCCGATCTTGGTGGCGGTTCTTAATGGACATATATTCAATGCGGACCCATTATCGATTAGAACTAAGGGGATTACCATGTTTTCAGACTCGACTGTTATATTTAAAGACTTCGAGTGGCTACCTCCTTCCTCTGGTAAGTCATCGTCAGAAAATAAAATGGCATTCGGAGCCATCACTTGACCAATTATCTGCCCGACCTCATATGGGCTAACTTGAAGTCGCATATGCACATTCTTTAACGCCCCCATTAATGCTTGTAAATAGATTAGGGACGTCATCAACAAATTCCATACAGTTATATGGGCAGGCAATCTTCTCAGCTGAGTCTGTAGTATGTGCTCTCGACTCATTTTCTCAAATGGGTTCACTGCGCTATCTTTCTTCCCCTTTGGCTGGGCTTGTACTGCCGCCAATGCTTCTGGCTGTTTCAAGATCTTCCCCGACCTGGTAACAAAGTCCATGACTCCTTCTCTGCTACTGCTGTCGGCGTTAGCATTGGTTTGCTCGTAGCTCAGCATGACCTGATGAGGGTCATAGGTTGGTCCTGAGAGCTAGAAAAGTATGGCTTCCGGTACTTGAAGTGTATGTACTGATGGCTCAGGAGGTGTGGGCAACACTTGGTTAACGTCAGTAATAGATGATTGAGTGACCGAATTAGGCCAAATGGGGGTGATAAAGCTTGAGGGTGGTGGTACTGGGGGAAAAGGGGTAAAAGTGGGCCATTGATAGTTGATGGGTGCGGGTGGAAGATTGGGGGCCTGATGGTTTGCAGGATAGTTCAAGGGGGTGGTGGAGTATGGTTGATACACATTTATTTGTATGTAATTTATGGGGGTGGGTGGTGGAAAATAGGCGCTAAGATCTAAGGGCTTAGCTGCTGGTGTAGGGGTGGGAAAGTAATCCGCCAGATTTAGGGGTTCAATCACCCCAATGATTCTTTCTTCTCTGTCTTACTGCCTTGGGACCTCAAAATTTTCTCTGTTACTGATGTAATAAGAGGGGTTAAACTTGTATTCTTCATCCAATTCTTCTACCATCCCTATGGTGGGTCTGGGACCTACTATTTCGATAGGGTGTGGTGGCAAAGGCACCTGGTGGATATTCGCATGCTGGTTTGCTTGGGTGGGTGCAGGGGGAATGATTTTCCCAGCATTGATTAAATCTTAGATCGCATGCTTCAATGGGAAGCAACGATCAGTTGGGTGACCTGGACCCTGATGAAAATTGCAATGTGTATTGGGGTCAAAATTATATGGAATTGAATTAGGAGGAGATCGTGGTTGGAGTGCAGTTACTAATCCTTTTTCAATTAATAAAGGTAAAAGTACACTCAAAGACTGCCCAAAGGGCATAAAAACTCAATCATCACGGGCTCTCCTTTCTAGGGTCATTTGCATCCCCTACCCATTCCCTGCTCTTTGTATTGGTACGGGAGCTGGTTGTGCTACTTTAAATTGAAAGGGGACTACATTGTTATTGGGCCGAGCATTTGTTACATTCTGTACCTCTGCCCCTGTCCTCCTATCGTTCTTCTGTTCAGTAAATCTCCTAACCCCATTCGATCCCTCGGAAGCATTCTTACGAGCCGCCCTTCCTTGATGGCGCCCTCACAGCGGTTGGCATTCTTAACCAGGTCAGTAAAACTGGACTGCTGTTGGTACACCAGAAAATCTGAAATCACTGGCAGAGTATTCTTTGAAATCATCTCTATTTGCTCATCATCAGATATTCTATTTCTGACTTGAGCTGTCAGTGCTCTCCAATGTCCCAAGTAGTCGTTGAAGGTCTAGTCTTGGTTCTGCCTTAAGCGGGCCAAGTCTGACTTACGCGCCTCAATGTCTATATTATAGATATATTGTTCTTGAAAGAGGTGCATCAATTCCTTCCATGTTTTCATCACGGATGGTTCCAAAGATGTGAACCATCGCAATGCCAAACTGGTCAGACTCTTCTGAAAGATATTTATTAGCAGTCTTTCATCCCCTCTGTATTGGCACATGTCCCCACAGTGGGACTTCAGGTGTGCAATAGGGTTACCAGTGCCGTTGTATTTGTCGAAGGCCAGCATTTTAAATTTGCGAGGCAAGGGGACCTCGGCGAACAAACACAAATCTGTGAAGTCCGTGGTATGGATTTCAGCACCACCCATTTTTATCAGCTGCTTTTGTATTTTGTCCAACTGTTCTTTCAGCTGCTTTGACTCTTTGGAAACAGGGGCCACTTTCTCGATGGCGGGTTGGATCTCGCTTTGTGCCACTAGGGGGTGGGAAATGATAGGAGGTGGGTTAACGCTTGCTAACGCCCCACCATAGGCTCCATTGTTCCTAATCTCGTCCTCTTCATACTGCTGGTTGGCATAATGTGCAGTGAGGGCGAGATTTTCTTATTGGTGTTGCATGGGTTGGATGGGAATGGCATGAGTGGAAGTTGGGTGAGCCCATTGGGGATGAGGGAGAGTTTGTTGGATGATGGGATGATTGGAAGTTTGGTTTTGGGGTGGGACCTAATGGGGCCATTGGTCATGGGGGATGGTTTGGAGATGGTCTCGGGGTATGGGGCTATGAGAAGCATGGGTTTGAATTGGGTGTGAAGGTTGGGCGAAATGTTAGGGGTATTGTGGAAGGTATGAGTGTGGGGTTTGGGCTTGGGCCATGAAGCCTTGGTCATGATAAGTTTGGGCCATGGGCCCTTGATGGGTCTGGCCCATGGGCCATTGGTGGGTCTAGCCTAATGGGCCTTAGTGGGCTTGGGCCATGGGCCCTGGGTAGGCTTGGGTGGTAGGGTGCTGGGCCATTGGGCCCTGAAAAAAAGGGGTTTGGGCCAATGGGCCTTGAGGCATGTGAGAGGTGGGGATTTGGGCCATGGGGCCTTGGGGCATGTGGGTAATGGGGGTTTGGATGGTGTGAATTATGGGGGGTTGATGGGGGTCATGGGGGAATGAGGCATAGAGATTGGCTAGGGTATGAGATGGGTTTATGGGTATGGAGTGTGGAGGAGAGGAGGCATTTTGGGAAGCCTTCCACATGGAGTAGGCTTGGAACATCTCCTCCATCATGCTCAAGGAAGGAGGATCGGATGTAGATGATGGATTTAAGGGATGATTGGGTATAGGTGGGGTGAATGTGGAGGGAAAATTGGGCATGACCATGGAAAGTGATGAGATATGGGATGGATTGAAAGAATGGGGTGGGGCATTGGCAAAGGGGGATGAGTTGGGGATGTTTAAGGATGATGAAGGGTAAAGTGTGGGTGCTTGGGAAAAACCGGGCATGGCCTCGGTAAATATGGGCATGACCCGGGAAGATGGGGGGATTTGTGGGGGGTTGGATAAGGTGGGGGTGACATAGGTGAATGAGGGTGGGTCGGGGGGAAGATGGCAAGTGGGGCATGGATGTGGATGAAAAAAATTGGGTTGGATTTTTTATGGATGTGGATGGGAAATGTGATGGATTTGGTATGCGCATGGTTTGGGCAAAAGATGGGGAGTTGGGGGTTGAACTTTGGATGTTTTGGGAGGTAGTGGTTGGGAAAATGGGGGCGCCAAATGGGCCAATAACGGTAAAGGGTGGTTGGGTGAGGGAGATGGTGGAAAAGACTTCCCCCGAATGGGAATGGGTTGATAAATGTGGCGGGGATGTGTCGGGATCGGCATAAGCTGGGTCCACTGCCCACGAAATTCTATGGGAATGGGTTGGGTAAGGGTGCCTTGGATAAGGCCCAAAAATTCTCCTTCTTCCCTATGGGACGATGGTGGGCAAGATGATGCCGTTGTGTCGGCACCATAGCAGCTATATATTTTTTGGTTTTGGTTTGGTTTTTATTTTTTAATTTTTGGAGAAAATTTTGAAAAATAAAGGTTTCGAGGCTTTGGAATTCCCTTCTCGGGTGGCTCTCGTACCCTAATTCAAAACCCGCGACGATGATTCCGACGCACTTCGGAAGAATCGAAGGAGGACCTTCGATCTATTGAAGGCACAGAAATCGAGGTAAACAATCCGATCCCCCGAATCGAGCCAAGAAGAAGTTGCCTTCTTTCGATCGGCGGGGGCGTATTGGGTGTCGGAGATGGCGAGACCCAAACAGGGGTACTAAACACACTAATCGGGGGACTTGAGATATGAGAAAGCCTCAGATTTCGGGCTGCTGCTATCTAGGTAGGCTTGGCGCAACTAATACATGCGCCAAGGTAGCAGGGCCTCTTTTTTGCAATGGCACAACTATTAGTTGCACCAAGGTAAAAGTGGAGGATTTAAAGCTGGCGCAACTATTAGTTGCACCAGTTATAAATTCTTGATTTTTGCACTGGCGCAACTAATACTTGCGCCAGGCAAAAATGATGCTCCAACTTCTAAAATAGCAGGGAACATCAGCCTGAAAGTGGGTCCTTTTTTGGGTTTTGAGGAAGCTAGGCTTCCGAGAACTAAGCTATTTTTTGGTGATCGGTTCTCTCCTCACCGCACCTAAAGGATTTGAGTCCGCTATAACTCGCTAGTGCGCTCCCCAAGGGTTTTAAGATTTGGAGTGGGAACCTACCCGATATACCTCCGGCTCAAGCGCCTTCTCAGATACTAGGTGGGCTGGGACTTTTCTGGATCATCACCACTAGGGGTTGCTGCCATACTAAGACCTGGGTGGTTGTATGTGTGCCTAAACCGAACCCTTTTTTAAAATCTATCATGTAAAAATAAGTTAATTAAGCTCCCTATTCTTGATTCAATTTTTATTTTTTTCAAAACTTCTTTTTTTGTGAAAGTTTTCTTTAGTTCAAAGACCGGGGGTGATGGCCCCGTGTCGCCACTACGGGCCGGCGTCCACTGTTGGGATATGAGTGCGCAAGTAGGCCCGCCAATCGGCTAAGGCACTTTAAATGACAGAAATTTAAAGGGAATTAAAAGATAATGCGCAAGTAGGCCCGCCAATCGGCTAAGGCACTAAAATGACGGAAAAGTAAAGAAATAAATAGACAATGCGCATGTACGCCTGCCGATCGGCTAAGGCTCGTAAATGACGGGAAAGTAGGGGTGAGAAAAAAACAAAAATAATACAAAAAAATAGCTAAATAGTTAGTAAAATAAAAAATAAATGGTCAAATTTCAAGGAGAAGCTCTACAAGCTTTCCCCAGTAGAGTCGCCATCAGTGCAACCGTGGGATTTTTGACGATCCCGTCGCGGCGATACGCTAGCTAACAAAAGTATAGAGTCGCCACCCGGAGCTTTTGGTATCCCGAGAAACCTAAATCATTTTTATGAGCACCGAAGTGCTAAAATTATGACTCTGAATTGGTCCACACCAAAGGCTTGGGTAGGGGCTTCGGTCATCAATCGAGAAGGTGTTAGGCACCCGATCAACCCGCTTAACGCGGTCTTTACTTATGGCCAAAATAAAAAGGAATAATAAGAACAAAAGAGAGCTTCTTCTTGCCCAAAGGGGGGCTAAAATCCTATTTGTGCCCCTCCGCTCCTATCGAAAAGTCGGCGGTGTAACGGCACAAATGCAAGGATGAGAAGAGCTAAAAAGAGATAGGAGAAGAAAGGAGAGAGCCGAAGCCCTCGGGCCCTTGTAGCACTGTAGGAGAGCCTTGCGTGGCTTGCTTTTGATGAGTTCTTGATGGCTTGTAAAGCTTGAGAATGGGTTCTAACTCTTTAAGAGAGAGTTAAGAGGTAGAGGGAGGGTGCTAGGATAGGACACACACCTAACCTAGAGGTTTTTTCATGAAAAACAAGGGTGGGAAAGAGGTTTGAAATTCTAGTTTTTGTATGGGAAATGTGCACCAAAGGGAGAAAGATCTTCTCACTTAAGCTCTTTCTCTCTTCGACAAAAATTCTCAACCTCTAATCCAAGGGGAGGGGGGCTCTATTTATAGGAAATGGGTGGGTTAGGAGACCACTTAAGTGCTAATTGCGGTTAGCAATTAGGTAATCTCAAATCTAAGGTTTCCTAAGATTTTGAGAGCTTGGAAAGGTGTGAAGGTGGTTCTAATGGTAGATAATAGGTTACTGTTTCAAATCACTAAAGGGTTGCAAATAAGCACTAAAAGGGTACAACAGAACTAGCAAAACACACTCCAAAGATCAAGGTGGTCAACAAGTCAAACCCTAATTTTGATTTTCGAGGTAAAAACCAGAGGCCACTGTTCATATGCCTAGCATAACTATTAGTTGCGCCAGGCATATGCACAATAAAATAGTGCATGCACAGTGGCTTTCGGAAGTTGCAAGCCCGCGGGGGGACCCACTTAAGCCAAGTAAAAAAATTGAATTTCTACCCAATTTTTGAAATGCCGTAACTTTTGATATACAACTCTGATTGAGGCAATTCTTGGCTTGTTGGAAAGATGGAGAAGTCCTCTTTCCAATGGTATATGATTGATAGTAGTAGAAGACCTCAAATAGTCTAAGTGCCCCACTCTTCATTCATTGCCCGAGAAGGTTAGGTTTAGGGTCCGGAAGGGGTTCTACGGGTTGAGATTGGTTTCTAAAGGTTTGGGATAGGTTCCTAAGGGACCTAGGGTCATTCCTAAGGGTTCCATACATGCCATCAAAAGCTCGAAAATGTGCCTCTCTCGAAATATGTTTCGATCCGACCTTGGGCCAAATTTGGGTGTCTATACCACAAAATCGAAAGGATTTCCATTTTGGAGGTCGAAAGGTCACAATCTTTTGTAGACAGTCCACGCTCGCGTGGTGTGCGAACAACCAATCCATCTCGAGAATCACATCGAACCATTTCATGTTCAACGTAATCATGTCGGCCATTGCCTCGTGGTCATCAACCATCACGATAACTGACTGACACACTATATCCGTGCTCACCGAGCTTCCCGTAGGAATTTTCACGTCCAAGATGAAAGCAAGAGGTTTGGGAATGATGCCTAACTTCTCAGAGAAAATTGGAGTAATAAACAAGTATTGATAGACCCATGGTCTATCAATACTCGTGCTTCTATTTTACTCGAGTTGCCTTCACGACTCATAACAAGGGTACCTTTTATCAAGAATTTTCATTTGTTATATGCAATGATTATAGTTTTTCAAAAGTTTCTTTAATGAATTCACAATTGCAATTAATATCAACTAATACAAGAATTGATAATCTAAACTTTAATAATACCTTGGATCACGTCATTCGACATTTGGGCATCATGTGCAGTCACCGCATAGGCTTGACCCTGAACAGTAGGTCGCGATGATTTCTGCATAGAGACTGACGTAGTCTTTCCCTTGTCCTCCTCTGGACATTCTTTGATCATATGACCAACCTTCCCACACCTGAAGCATCCTCTAGTGTTTCTTTGACAATCCTTCGTCTTATGTGGTTTCCCACATCGTGCACATGCTGAAGGTGGAACAGGAGTAACAGATGGTCCACGAGATGATCCTTGAGCCACAGAAGCCCCGCTCGTAGTAGTGCTTGCAGCTTATAAAGGTCGTACTGGTGAAGAACTTTGCGGTCACTGATACGAGGAAGACACAGGTCTCGAAGTAACAGCCGGCTTGGAATACGATAACTAAGTAGGATATTGAGGAGGTCTCGAGAACCTTGGCTTTTTGTTCGCCTGCTCAAACACTTTAGACTGTCCCTGTTCGAACCGGTTTCTATTGCCCTGATCCCTTCTCTGATACTACTTCTGGATCTCTTCTTCAGCAATGGGGGCCTTTGACATGATGCCCTCGAAGGTTTCCACCTCTCACATTGCAACCTTCTCTTGTATATTTGGCCTCAAACCCCGCTGGAATTTCTGAGCCCTCATCAATTCCGTTGCCACATGCAAAGGTACGAAACGTGCAAGCCTATCAAACTTTGTGCCATACTTGGGCACAGACATATCGTTTTGTTCTAGTTTAATGAACTGGACTTCCCACTGATTACGCACGATCTTTGGAAAATATTGATCATTGAACGTCTCCACAAACTCCGCCCAAGTCCATGGAGTGTTAGGATAGTCCTGCTCTCGAGTCCTGGATACAGACTTCCACCAAGGACTGGCCTTGCCCAACAACTTGAAGGTTGCCCAGCGCACCTTTTCTACATTAGTGCACTGCAATACCTCAAATATTTTCTCCATCTCATCGATCCATCCCTTGGCCTCTATTGGATCAGTCTGACCCGAGAAAGTAGGAGGTCTCATCCTCCTGAACTCTGTAAAACCTCCTGGCTGCTAGCAATTCTGTCTGCTGAGCCATTGCCGCAGTTTGCTGAGCCATGTTGGTGGCCAAAGCCGCCAATACTTGGTCAACATTTCCTCCTCCACCTTTACCAGTTTCCAACGGGTCTGCATTAGGCTCAGTAGCCACTCTATCTCCGTCCCGCGAGGTACCTATGCCCTCATCGATCTCCTCTACACGAATCATCCTAGGTTCATCTCAACCTCGGCCCCTGCCTCTGAACTGTGGAGTCATGCTGATCTGTCATTGTTGAAGAACAATACCAATAGATTAGTATTGATTGTAAAAAAAATCATACCCTTAGTCCTAAGACTCTGAATCTAGAGCTGCGCTCTGATACCAACTGTGACGACCCGACCTTTCCAATCCTATCGGTATAAGAAAGACCGGTTCGCCAACTTATTGATTTCTCAATAAGCCATATTTCAAATAGAAGCCGGCAACATAAGCATAGTTCTAAACAGAAGCTAAACTAAATAATCAAGGATAAAAGATTATACCAAAATATATCACCAAAAGGAACCAGGAAGAACCACCGGTGATGGCTAATCCAAACACCTAAAATAGTGGTTCCTAATGATGGTTCCTCAAGTGATATCCAAAATGACAAAACAATGGCCTAGGGCCCAATATTCAAAAGATCAAATAATCTAAAAGTACCAAAAGGACAAATCCAGATCAAAGAAAGAACTCCTCTGTTGGGGTCTTTAGTTCCTCTTTAGGAATGTAATCAGAGTCCTCTAGATCAAGATCGTCCGAACCTATGTCAGTCTCAGCACCTGTGCCGTATAGTCGGGGTGAGTTAACATCGAAGCTCAATAGAGGAAACTTTGTCTATTTACATTTTATCATAAGTAAAGGTTTTCAAAGACAAAATCGGATCATTTATGGTTTTCAAAAGATGCCTTGCAGACTAAATTTCCAATTCTAAAACAGTGAATCAAAAGAGAAATTATCATGTCTAAAGTACTGATGTTTTCAAATTCTGAATCATGCATCTTGTCTTAAATTTATAACTTAATTTTATCTCTCAAATTACATACTAGCATGAGAGCACGAGTATCACCAATGGAAAACCCTACTAACCATCGTCGTTCATGAACCCTTTTTCGGAAAGTGCAATAAGCCCCTACGTAATGAGGAAAACTTGCGCAAGGCTGAAATACCGTCAACACGATTAGCAAAATCTAGGGTTTCATTCTAATGAACCTCAAATCAAATGCGGATGCTAAACATATCTGATTTTATGTACATAATACATGTTTGGATTTTTGGAGTTCTAATACAAATTTCACATTCAAAGGTGAGGTTTGGAATTTCCAAAAGTTCTAAGTTCTTATTTATGTCACAGTTCAAAGTTCTTATTCATGTTGTGTCTAACAAAATTCTAGAGTTTATGCTTAACAAAACTAATCAATACTTAGAATAAAATGCAAACAAGTCTTAGGGTTCCCCTATCTCAACTTGACTTGAATTGGTCAAAAATCATACCAAGAGGTCCTCACAACGGACTCTTTATCACAAGGCCTACAATCATTAACACATGCGTTAATAGAGGTCCAAAAGTCCACACAGAAATTACCCACAACATTTCCCAAACAATTTCCGAAGATCAGAAAATAGGGCAAAATTTGATCATCGAATTCTAAATTCGATGGCCTAATTTGAATTCGATGGTTGAATTTGAATTCGATGGTCGAATTTAAATTCGACCCTTGAATTGCCCCAAAAGTGCATCAGGCATAACAGCCCAAATTCGACCCTCAAATTCTAATTCGATGGTCAAATTTCAAATTCGAGGTTCAAATTGAAATTCGACCCTCGGATTTCTCCAGGTCTATGGTGTTCTAGATTTGTTCTTCTGACTTGATTTTTTTTCATTCCAAAGCACTAATCTGTTTATCTTTTCCAGATGCACCATTTACCTAACTAATCTAGGCATAATTAACTTACTCAAAGAAGTTTAAAGAGCCTACCTTTCAAGGTCTAGTCCTTAGCTTCCGTTGATCCAATCTCAAGCACCAGGTCAAAGCCAAGCTTTAGTTGGACTCCAAATTTCAGTCCATCACCAACCTTGCTGCCAAAGCACAGATTTAGCCCAAATCATTCACCAAAAATGTCCTCTCTCCCCTAGCCTTCCTTCTGAATATTTCTAACCAATTAGGAGTTGAGCACAAGGATTTTCAATGGTTAAGATGGGGAGAGGGATTTTAATTACCAAAGGATTTAGGATCTAAGCAAGGAAGCCAAGTTGCAAGAATGCAACTTCTCACCTCAATCCTCTCCTTCAATCCTCTCCCTTTATAACCTAAATTCTCACCTCAAATATCCTGATAATCTACCAAAATATCATGATCTTTAAGTTTAAAATTCTATCCACTTAACTTGCATTAGTTTTCGGCGTTAAGCGCATACACATGACTTAGCGTATATGTTACCAAACATATAGCTTCCACAAGTCCAAAACCAAAATTGTGACAGCCTAGATTTCGGCACCCCAAAACCCGCACCGTTATTACAACCCTTTAGGTCGCATCCTAACTTCACATAGAACACTTGATACATCTACGCCTAAGCGGAAACAGAGCACGTCTAACTAATCAAATGAATCCGAATAATGCAATTTAAACTTTCATTTCTATATAAGGTAATTCTAACTACTGAAAGACGGTTCAATCCTCATGCCCATCACATGAAACAAAGAACCGAACCGAACCATCAGTGACACAACAAAAGTCACCATGGGATGGTTCGCAAAAAGAATAACTTATTTCTTGGTAATTTGACTTCTTCCAAAATATAAGTGGCTGGACGTACCAAGCCTTACAATGATTCTCACAAAATAATCAAAGTGCCACAGTGCACGTCTACTAAAAGAAATCCTCGGGAGGGGGCTCCGACTCCTTCAAAGGTACGTAGTCCGAGTCCTCTAAATCCTAGTCCTCGGTGTCCTCAGCTATCCCCGAACCTTTGACGTATAGTCGAAGGGTGAGCTACATCATAGCTCAATAAGGAGAACAAATAGCATGTATATTTTCTGACATCACACATATATTTCATGACACATTTCTAAGCATGGAAACAAAGTTTAAACAATTTCTTAACCAAAGAGACTATCTGATGCATGGTTTCAAATCACATTCTTACTAGTCAAATGGAACACACCCTTATACACACACACTTAAAACAATCACTTAAGTAATTGCTCGAGCAATATAGCATCGAGCCCCCGATGGAAGTACCCACCATCGTCGTTCATATGAACCATTTCATAATGCCCAAGTCCCTTTGCAAGAGGTGACTTGTGTCGAACGTAGTATTTCCACTATTGGAAATCAAAGAACGGATATCCCCCCGAACCGGTACACAATTTGTACGGACATTTTGCCGTACCGATCACAGATATCCCGTCGTGTCGGTCACGGATATTCCGCCGTGTCGGTTGGGTATTCACAATTTAAACCTTAAATTCATCGTGCAGGTTACATATAGTTTATCACCGTCATTTGTGGTAAGTATAATTAGTTCAAGTTTCACATATGGTTCTCACACACTACTTCACATTTTCTTGCCACCACACACAACATGCCTTACATCTCCCAGATGTCACACACATAACTTATCCAGCATTTTCACACTCACGCACGCAAGATTATCTTTCTTAGTGATTATACTTATGAAAATCATGTAATCAAAAGCTATGAATGAACTTATGCAAATACCAATCACTTACTAAATGAACATGTATATCCTTATCATATCATTACGCACATGCTAATTGAAAGTAAAATACACATGCCACTGAGTTTCCCTACCTCAAACGGAGTCACACAGAGATTCAACTAAATCGCGTCAAGCACGTGCTCATATCTCTCCCCATATCGCTCCTATAATCAAAAGTATTCAAACGACCTCTAAGAATGCTTAGAAGAACAAAGGACATAAACTACTGAAGAATTCAAAAGAAATGAACAAGGTGAAGTACCATGTTCCTCGCGCGAGCGAGCCCCGAGGCTCGGGCACGCGAGAAAAATTGATTAAAACCTCGCGTGACCGAACTGACATTCAGTTGTCTGATGGGTGTCGCGCAAGGCCTCGCTCAAGCGAGACCTTTTTACCTTCAAGTCCTCGTGCGAGCGAGACACAACATTCTCATGGCTCTTCTTAATTTATCGCGAGGCTATGTAAGTCATGTCTTTGAGGCTCGCTCGTGCAAGCCTTTAAGCTCGTGCGCGCAAGGAGCAGAGACATTCCAAATATGAGTTTTCCCCAAACTCGATCCTCACCCAATCTTAACTATTTTCAACCCTATTTCTTAAGGAACATTAAATGCTATATTTACAACATTAATAACATTAAATCCTCACCTTTAATGCCTTGAATGCTCCTTGGATTGGGTCTTCTTTCTTGAAGAAATCAAGGAAGGTCTCAACAACCTAGATCCACTTCATGGCTTCCCATTAAGCTAACGGATCCGCACGAGATCATCTGAGTCGTGTAGTTCGAATCTCTATGCACGATCACACCACTTCATTTACCCACTATTAGATCTACACACCTAGATCCATCAATCAATATTTCTTTCTCTACAACCCTTTCCCTTTCTTTATCTTTCTCTCTCTTAAAGAACTCCACAAGCACATAAAAGAGACCCATGTGGGAGACCCCTTTTATCTCAACACATGAGCTTGTTAGCTTGTTACTCACACACACCATACTTAGGTGTTTAATAAACCTCTAACACCTAATGTGTTAGTTATATACACACTCTAAGTCGTGTATATGTGCATGGGTGCCCTTGTGAACCACATACACACATTTGAACTACATATACCCATGTTCACCCCAAACCTACACGGTTTACGAAATTCGGGGCTATTACAAAAATCCTTTGACAAAATATCTCATCATACCCTAACCTACCTAATTAGACCTGATTCGTCCCATAAATTTTTTGGGCTCGCTTACCGAGGTAATTGAAATCAGGTCCAAAATATCCGAGATATTACACATCCACTAGAATACATCGAGCAGGATTAATGAATTGTTCAAGCAATGATGTTCTTTTTGTACTTACAGATTATAATTTCATGCATGCATAATTTTCTCACTGATGTCCACAGATAAATTAACATCATGAACAAAATTCAATGTCACACCATTCAAAAATTGTTGTGTACGTATTGCGAATAATGAATTGGCAATAACAAAATTTTAATTGAACGCAAGAAACAGGAAACAACAAGAATAATGTCAAATCAATGATTAAAATATTTACATTTTATGCACAAAATTTTATACCTCAGAGGCGATGCAGTTTTATTAACTTGATCTGAAACAACTAGCCCAACATATTTATTTCCAATATCTAATCCAAGCAGCTGCCCCTGCTCCAGTGCGTTTGTCTTCATCTTCAAGATATATTGAAACAATTCAACTGGCTTCACAAACTTCATCTATAAAGTCCATAAAAGTTAGTCACATTTTATATCTTTCAAAGGAAAATGCTTACTGTCAACCAATAACAACATAACAAATAGTGGTCACTGAAGGCTTGTATTTAGTTTTTTATTTCCATCATAAGAAGAGTTCAAGAGGCACATAATCTGAAAATTAATAATCATTTTGCTCATGCTATTAAAAAAGAAACTTTCAAAATAATTACAGCTACCAAGAAAGCCTCCAATGATACTCCATTACAATGTATTATTGAACTCCCATCCAAGAATCCATGGAAACTACCACATCTAAAAAACATATATCAAAAGCTGACGTCGCAATCCATGAGAAATGATAACAATCGCAGTAGAAAATATCAGACATTGATATTTATAACAATGTAAGAACAAAACAAAGCTATAATGCTTTTTTTAGTCCATGAACAAGTTCCTAAAACCTCAGCTATATACCCCAAAATTCAGCACACATTGGTTTCCCTAAAATTAACTGTGCCTATGACAGTCCCAATCCGGGATGAATAAAGAGGAGGGTTAGCATCACATTGGGAGCTATCCACCTGCAATGGAGCCCAATTATTGCGAGAAGTAGCCAAGCGTCGGCTAGGCAACACCAAGAAGAGACCCACAACATGGGTGTCTAGTTGTTATGAATAATAGGCAAGGGTTCGCACATCCAAATGGACGGGTGCAAGTAAATAAGTTACTATGAAAGTTACATTTGGCCTCCTAGAACATGACTACAATGACAAAAATGTGTTAATGGAGTCTATGAAGAGGATTTTCATGACTTTCTTCCAAGATTTTTGGCTTAATTATCGGAAAAATAAAAGACTTTCTTCTACGAGTTGGAGTTGAAGGGAAGATGAGGCTAGGGACCTTTGGGATGAGCTTATGCCTTTCTCCATGAAAGCGTAATAGGTTTAATGACAGAAGTTAAGAAACTTATTTTGGATGTAGTTGATGTATGTAGTAACAAGAAAGGATAAAATTAAGAAAACATACTCAATAGGAAATTATTTAGGATTGACTCCAATAGAAGAGGAAATTAATGGATGCCGACATAGATGGTTTGGACATGTCTAATAGAGACCTAAAACTGCCCTTGTACTAAGAATTAAATCGATGGGACAAGGAACGAGAAGTAGAGGAAGATAGATAAAGACTATTAAGAAATGGCATGAAGGATTATAGAGCAATGGAGAGTTTAGCCCTAATTAGAATTTGAGATTATCAAAAGCTTACTTGGCACATAGCTTTGTAAGCAATTAAAATTTAAAAATCTCGTAGGCCTTGTTCAGGTGTTTCCTGGTTTTTCCCAGAAAAGCTCAGATTCTTGGACACTTAGATTCCTGACAGATTCTTAGCAGACTCAGATTCCCGACTTTTCCCATATGCATTCTTAAGTTACTCAAATTCATGACTTTTCTTATAAAAGATGAAAATCCTTTGTTTTTAAGTTCCTCTTAGAAAATCCTTAGAATCCATTCAATTAGTGGTTATGCTATAACCGTAGAAACGTGATTGAATCATCGACTTATGTGTCGTACTCGAATTTCACTCAAAATTTACGGGCAAGCAATCGAGATGGGGCTGAACATATTTGACGGAATCTTTTTTGGAATCTGATTTAATGGCCAATACTTTTAAAATGGGCCATTAATACCCAACATAGTCACCAAATTAGGGTTTGGCAATAGTTCGACAAGGTTAAAATTCGTTAAAATCTAGCAAATCCGAGAAGTTCGGGGAGATATTCAGAGGAAAATTGTGAGAAAAAATTAAAATAAAAAAAATATATATTTAAAATTATAAAAAAATATATATATTTATTTATTTCTATTAGTTTGTCACAATTTTTTGAAAAATTTCGGGAATAATCCAATTTTTTTGATTAGGCGAATTTTTGAAAAATTTACGAATAATTAGGGATTAAGACAAGTGGCATGTGTTGCTATGTGGAATCTTGCAACCGCAAGACGTATGCTTTCCACGTTGCACCTCCATTATTAGCTATTAATTTGCAATCGCGCTTCTCAACCCTCAAAACACATCAAGCTTCCAAAATATTTATTCTCGTAGTTATTTCCATATATCTTCAATTAATGATCTATCACTTTAACGGTATTTTTTCATAATACGACTCTTACAAGGACCATACCAAAAAACTCATATTCCTATATATGATATGATTATAAACTCATGAAAATGGATACATGGAGACAAACTATCTCGAAGTCAAGAAGGGACAAACTATAGCTTATATAATATACTAATCTGAGCTACTCTACTATAGCTCAAATTAGTTATGTAATATATGTGTCGACTAGTTGACAATCAGGCAGTCCAAGATAGACGCATTAGATGAATATAGATGGCTCGATTGGGTGAGTAGCACAAGATATCCGACAAAGGTATTACGTAGGTTCAAAGTTCAAGTGGCTGGAGATACTTCTTGGGTGAGTAGCACAAGATATCCGACAAAGGTATTACGTAGGTTCAAAGCTCAAGTGGCTGGAGAGACTTCTTGGGCATGCGCCAACAATAAAAACAAGTGGCTGGCCAAGCAAGATGTGGGAGAGGCTTTGAATATTATATATAACTTTGATGTTGGGTTTTACCAAAAGACAAAATAATGTATGGAAGAAGAGCTCTTGAGAAACACATCTTGTCTTCGTCAAGATCCACCATATGTTCGCATGCTTGCAAACCAAGGCTAGCAACACTTCCATTACAAATCCCAATCAATGTTTCGCAGCCGCAAGGAAGACTTCACAACCGTATCAACAACTGAAGGCAAGATTCTGCTCCTTATAAAGTATAGGGAATGCAAGTATCTAATCCATTTAAGACCTAGAATAATGCATGCAGAATGTGTAGAGTAACCAATCTGATTTTTCTGATATTTTGGATGACTTTCATCTTATGCTCATTAGTTTTTTTTTTTTTTTTTTGAATCATGGATGAATGCCAGATTGATTTTTATACTGATAATAAGGTTGCTTATTCATAGAATGAAAATTCAGAAATTCTTGGAGGGTTTGTTAGTTGGTCCTCCACTTTGAGAACTATCCCTCTTTAGATGAAGAAGGGAGTAAGCTGGTCGGGTCTCGAATCAAGAAGGGAGCTGAGCAGTATCAAGATGACCGTTGGAGAATCCAATGTGCATCTTTTTGGTATTTTACAGCAGTGCAACTCAGAATTTGAGCTTTTCCGCTCAAATTACTCCGAGTGCTACATGTCGTTGTCGCTCAAAAAAACAAGGAAAGTGGGTGGCCCCATGGCAACTCGCGAACAGCAGATTGTCTCTGATTTACTTAGATTTCGCTCCGATTCTGAGTTTTAACTCTGAATTCGAAAGAATTTTGGCTCTCGAACGGGGCCGTAGTCAATGTTCATTGTTCTTCGCCTGCAAACCCATCTTAACTATTAAAATGGGGAGTCTCCACTAGGCAACGTTCATGCTCTTTAAACAGAACACGAGCTCTATAGCAGCTTGACATGGGACAACGGCCCTAAATTACGCGAATGCCCATGAAATGCTAATTTGCCAAAATTAAACTAATTAATTGAACAATTAATCATTAATTAAAGCGATACCTTAGGGTTTCGTAGGGTTCTGCTTAAGTGACCATGCTTGATTCACGTAGGGTCCAAGCCGATGCGCGAGATCCGTTAGGAAATGTGGAAGAAGCGATCCTAGAGATAGAACTTTAGTTTCGTCTAGGTTGGGGCATTAGATCGTAGCTCGCGATGGAATCGGTAGTTCCTTGCTAGGGCTTTTGAATTGTGGCGATTAACGGCACAAATCGAACAATCTCGAGCCCAACAATGGTCATGGATCGATGGGCTAAGATCGAATTCAATCCACAAGGATGGACGTCAAGGTTGTTCAAGATCTAGGGTTTGGGATTGGAACAATCAATTAAAAGAGGGAAAATTGGGTGCAAGAGATTGATAAAAATTGGGAAAAATTAGACAAGAGCAAGAAAAAAGAAAAGATCAAAGATAACATGGGCATCACACCCTTGGCCTCACACCAAACCCACATGGGGAAGAAAACTCACTCTTCAAAGCTCATCTCAAGCTCAAAATGCAATGCACTTTCATTAATTTTCAACAACTGCACAAAAATGGCTTATAATTAACCTTTTATATCAAATATCCAAAAGTTCTAACCCTAAAATAGAAAAGTACAAAGTTACCCTAAATGGTAACCTAAAAGCTCTAAAAAATAAAGGAAAACAAAAGAATAAATAGGCCTAAATCGGGCAAGCACGTCAGTAGACTCGCTTGAGCGGGTTTGGTTCTCGCTCGTGCAGGAATCTTAAAGGGGTCGCTTGAGCGACAATCAAAATTCACTCGAGTGAGTTTTGACCGAAAGTTTGATCTTGATTTCATGCACATTCTTGCTCGAGCGAGTTTTGGCCAAAAATTTGCTCACATTTCTGGAGCATTCTCGCTCGAGCGAGAATAATGCTGACTCTAGTGAACCTGGGCAGGGGCTTTCCTTTTAGGCTGCTCCTTAAGATCCTTCCTCATTGGACCTTGGTGCTCCATTGCTCCTCTGTTGCCTCTTCTTCCGCCGGTACACCTTGTATGGCCTAAAACCTAGATGATTGGTTTCGGCATCCCCATCAATTCTCCCAGACCCAAAATATTTTATCACCGATGAAACTGACTCGTGGCATCAGTCGGTTATGGCTCCTTCGTTGCTTCTTCTACTACCGGTACACCCTGTGTGGCCTAAACCCTAGGTGATCGGTATCGACATCCCCATCAATTCCCTTAGACCCAAAAGGTTTCATCTCCGATGAAACACGCATGTAGTACTGGTCAAGTGTATCAGTCGGAAAGGTGGAACTCCTTGCAACTAACCCTAGCAATTTCGGCATCCGGTGACGAATGATCATCACCTCGGTCGATTTCTCTGAAGTCTCCATGAGTTGTGCAGCTTCATATTGTAGTAAAATTTGTTGCTAGCTGTTTGAAATTTGCAGCAGCTCAAAGTTGTGATCCACCACCATTTGGTTGATCTGGGCTTCATGGGACATCTTGATTGAGGTGCCTAGGTCAGTCATGGCTCTAATGCCATCCCTCTTGAGGTAGGCATTGTCCCTCATGGCATGTAGGAGGGTGCAGTATCGAGGGATGGAAACGGAAGAGGCAGGAAGTATAGGCAGCTTAGTGGGGGAGGAAGGGTTGGGTGATGGCATGGGTGAGGTGGAGATTGAGGGTAAAGGGTGAGGGATATCAAGGTTAGGCTCCAGATCAGTTTGGGTGGAGGCATAGGTAACGGTAACAACAGTTTCTGGGTTAGGTACAAAAGGGGAAAGGGGTGGAGGAGGTACATGGGGGGGTGTAGGGATAACTGGTTGTTGGGAAGGTTGGGTTAAAAGTTGCAAGGTGGAGTGGATGGCTTGTAGGCTAGCTGGAAGGGAGGACTGATTTTGGAGTGTGGGGTTCATGGCTTGGAGTGTGGCCTCAATAGATGATTGGGTTTGGTTGTTGGCCATCACTTGGGACTGAAGGGAAAGTAATAGGTGTAGGATATGGGGTAAAGGATCAGGTGTGACAGGGGTTGTGGGTTGGATTGGTGGAATTGGTTGGAAAGGGTAGGTGTGGGTATGGGTAAAAGTGTTGGGTTGTGGTGATGGAGGTGTAGAGGCAAATTGATGTGGTTGTGGTGAAGTGGGATGTGGATAATTAGGTAGAGGAGAGTATTCATCCTCAATGTTATCCATAATAGACTTCATCAGAGATGAATACCCCTCACTGGTTATATGGTCCTGGGTGTGGTGAGGTGATATGGAGAAGGTAGGGTCAATGTCAAAGGACATGGATGGTGGGGAAGGGATGACTTGTTTAGCTGATGTGGATTGGTGGGGGCTTAAGGGTTCAGCAGCTATAATGGATGGGCTAGCTGTGGGGGGTAGGCTTAGACTTTCTCCGGTAGGTTGAGGTGATGGGTAAGGAATGTAAGGTAGGGATTGGGTCTGTAGTAAGAGGAATAGATAGAGGTGTGGAGGTGGTGATGGTGGAAAGGGATGCTGAAGTGTTGGGAGGTAGGGAAACTGGGATGGAGGGCAAAGAAAGTGAGATGGAGGGTAGAGAGGCTGATGGGATGAAAAAACTAGGGATAGCAGGCATGGAAGGAATGGAGGGGATGGCTGCAGGTGATGAGGGGACCAAAGTAGAAACTAAAGAGCTGGCCACTTGAGGTGCCTCTCTTTCAGGACTCTCAACAGATTTACTTTTGCTTTTCCCAATGAGAGTCCTACTGGCAGACCAAACCCTCTTACCAAACACTGTGGGTTTCACAATCTCCACTTCCTCATCCTTTTTAAACACAAATCCCCCTCTCTTGAGCAAGGCAGTGATGAGCCTGCTTTAGGGGAGCCCTGGTAGGGCTTGGGCCTTCCTGCATTTGTCATTCACATCCACCATTACTTCAAACACCAGCCAAGCAGCATTTAAAAACTGGCCCTTAGAAAAAAAAATAGGGCATCCAGTATTGGTGTTCTCCTCTCCTGCTGATGGCCACTGACGTAAATGTTCTTTCTCAAAATGGAATCAAAGAAGCGCATGTTGGGGGGTAAATCTCTTCTCCTTATTGAGTCCCCAGACCCCACAATGCCCTAGGTGAGGTGCCTGGCCATTGTTTTAAAAGGCACACTCTCAACTAACCCATATATTGTATAAAAAACAGCAGGGACCCCCAATGTCAATCCAATATCTCTGTAGTCCACTACTAGCTCCTAGTTATCAATCGAAATCACAAGAGAAGGCTCAGTGGAACCTTGCTTGGTCCCCTTCCTCAGCTTCTGATACCATAACTTGACCAGCCTAGGGTAAGACTTTTCACTTAATGGGGCCCTCAATGGTGTCAGACCTGCTTGCACCAAATAGTCCATTGTGGCCTTACAATCATCCTCCTTAGAAAAATAAGGGGTATCTACAATTGTTTCTGGGATTAGGCCTAATGCATCAACAAACTCATTGGGGATGGACAAGTGGGTATTGACCTCAGGCTCTGGAATTTCAGGCTCAGAGGCAAGTACTATCTCAGGGGCCTCAACAATTTCTTCAATGATTTGGGCCTTCTTAGAATTCTTGGCCTTCTTAGATTTGACAGTTTTCTCAGCTTCATCCATGGCAAGTTTCCTTTTTGCAGGTGGGGTTTCCTTAGGCTTTGCAGGTTGCCTACTGGATTTCCTAGTGGCTTTGGTGGCAGATTTGGAGGGTGCTTTAAAAAGATTAGCCAAGAGATCCTCTTGATCAGCCATTGGTTACTCACTCTTCTCAATTCAATTCCAATCACTACACAACTTCTTTGATTACACAAATTACCCACATAGACTAGAAATTAAAGTGCCCAACTTGAAATCACAGAATGGAGATGAAGAAAGGCTTACCAACGGAAACCTAGGGTTTTCATAATTTGATGTGCATGGAACCAAAACAGCTCAGATTAGGTGCAAAATGTAGCCCAGGATGAATTGAAGCAATGGGACCAATGCCACGGTGTATGGAATAACAACCAGGGAGGTGGAGGAAGAAAAAGGAAAATGGAAAAATCGCCAGAGAAGAATTATAACTTAGAGGGAAGCTGTCGAATGGAAAAAATGGAGATGTCGCTAGGTTTAAAGCCAGGGGAAACGAGTTTCGACAAGATTGGGGCAAGGTATCGATAGGTTGATGCAACCTGCCGAAAAGTGAAAAGTGCCTGATCTTCGCGAGAGGTCCACACAATCCTGCTGACGGGTTGAAGAAAACAGAAACAATCATTTCTAGAGGTTCATAGAACCTCTCGACAGGTTCTTTGAACTCAATATGCAATCCTCTCGACAGGTTCTAGGCTCCAGAAAAATTACTTCGAGAGGTTCACAGAACCTCTCGATAGGTACCTTGAACCTGTCGAGAATTCAACCAAAAACCTTCAGAACTTGTCGAAGTGTTCCTGGATCCTATCGACAACCACTTTTACACCGTCAGAACCTGTCGAGATTTACTTCACACCTCTCGACAGCTTCTAGATCCTGTAAAAATGCAAACTAGAAACTCTCACAACCTGTCGATATGTTCATAGAACCTATCGATAAGCTGTAATTTAGTTTAACAAGACTTGTACTCAGTCCCTAGTTCATTTCCCAATAGATTTGACACTCCAATGCTGTCTACTTTACACATTTGACTTATTATCCTACATGAGGTACTAAACAAACATGGCAAAATTCATGTACAATGCCAAACAGGAATTAATCAACAACAAAAATAGCAGCAAAAATAACCAAACACAGTAACTATTATAATAGTATACAATGTTGAAATTCATACATGTTACGGAGGTTCATAAAAGTGGGTGATCTTCACAGGCTCCACCACATTTTCAACAGCGAGTTTGAGCCTTTGACCATACACTTTCATGCTCCTACCATCTGTTGGGTTCTTGATTTCAACATCTCCAGATGGGGATACATGCTCAACTATATAAGGTCCCTCCCATCGTGGTCTCAGTATTCCAGAAAAAAAATTCAACTTAGAGTTGCACAGATATACCTTGGTGCCAGCTATGAACTTTCTCCTCAGCAGATGTTTAGCATAGAAAGCCTCTTTCCTCTCCTTGTAGATCCCAACATTTGAGTATGCCTCCAATCTCAACTCATCCAATATATCAATTGAAAAAGAATCCTCACCATTCAAGTGAGGCTGATTGGTTGCATGGTAAACATTCAATTTAACCTTTAGGTTGCCAAAAGACACCTCCATTTCTCCTGATCTATATTGAATATAAGCATTGGCAGTGGCCAAGAAGGGCCTGCCCAATATCACAGGAATAGAGGTGGTGCACTTGCTTGGCTCCAAGTCAAAAACTAAAAAGTCTGTTGGATAGAAAAATTTATCAACTCCAACTAATACATCCTCTATCAATCCCACAAGCTTCCTTTCAGATCTGTCTGCTAGTTGTAGCACCACATGTGTGGGCTTCAATTCTCCCAAGCCTAACTTCTCATAAACAGAGTATGGAAGTAGGTTTACACTAGCTCCCAGGTCTAATAAGGCTCCCAGGTCTAATAAGGCCTTCTCACTAGTATGATCCCTAATAATGCAGAGGATTGTGGGAACACCAGGGTCTTGAAGCTTGGTTGGAGTTGCAATAGATAGCACTTGGTTCACTTTTCCATCACAAAAGACCTTCGTGGATAAGTGTATCTTAGACTGTCTTTTGTGGGTACACAATTCTTTCAGAAATTTTGCATAGGCTGAAACTTGCTTTATGGCATCAAGTAAAGGCAAGTTGATCTTCACTTGTTTGACAGTTTTCACCATTTCCTCCACTTTAGCATTCCCCTTATCAAAAGGAGAAGCTGCTTTCAATGCATTGGGAAATAGTAAATGGTGAACTGTCCTCCCATTTGCAGCCTTAGCAAGTTCATCAAGTTCTTCTTTATTTTTATTGTCAATTTTTTGTTGGGGCACATCACTCCCCTTATTTTGTATATGCTCCTCCTGCTGCATATTCTCATGAGTTGTTTCTTCATTTTCTACACTTGACTTATCAGGCTCAATACCAACTTGATTATCCACTAGCCTCCCACTCCTCAAGGTGGTGACAAATTTTGCTACTTCATGGGAAGAGGTCTCACCCACCATGTACTGCCCTCTTGGATTATTCATAGGTTGACTTGACAATCTTCCTTCCTCTCTCTTAGTCAAAGTATTAGATAGCTGACCAAGGTGGTCCTCTATATTCTCGATGCTTTGACTATGAGAATTAACAGTTTGAGATAAAGAGCCCAAATTCTGCAGTGACGTCAGAACTTGCTCTTCAAATGTGAGGGACCTAGAGGGTGCTGGGGCTAGTGCACTTTGATGAAAAGGCTGAGCCATTGGTTGAGCCATAGGTTGTTGGTATTGGGGCCTTGGAAAATAATTCTGCTGGTATGGCTGGACATTCCTATAAGGCATGGACTGTTGTGGCTGCTGCTAGTTTTGAAAATTATCCTGTCTCCACCTCAGGTTGGGGTGGTTTCTCTAATGATAACCAGCAGTAGGCTGTTGTCCATAGGACTGAGGTGCATTCACATGTTCCATCACAAACTATGGATATTGGGCAGCTGAGAGACATTCCTCAAGGGAGTGAGTAGGGGACCTGCATATCACACATGCCTCCTCTACTCTGGAAGCCATTGGAGGCTGCATTGCTCCCATGAGCTTATCAAACTTTTGAGTCAAGTTGTCCACTCTCCTCTCCAAATCATTGTATCCATGTACCTCATACATTTTCCCTCTTGTAGTATTTTCTCTCACCAATTTAGGAGTCTCACAATCTCTTGACCAGGTCTCCCTTTGCATGGAGTTTTCACTAATGATATCAAACAACTCCTAAGCCTCATCTGCTGTCTTGTGAAGGTATGTACCACCACAGGAGGCATCAACCATATCCTTGCTTTTGGGATCAATTCCTTGATAGAAACTTTGGACAAGTTGTCATTCAGGAATTCGGTGATGGGGACATTGCTTCAAGAGTTCTTTAAATCTCTCCCATGCTTAGTGAAAGTCTTCAGTTGGGGCTTGAGAAAATGAAATAATGCTCTTCCTCAACTGACTTATTTTGGACATGGGAAAAAAATTGACCAAAAATTGACATTGAAGGTCATTCTAGGACTGAATACTATTGGTTGGGAGCATTGACAACCAAGTTCTGGCTCTATCCTTTCGTGAAAAAGGAAAGAGTCTCAACCTGGTTGCTTCCTCCCCCAGACCTGTAATATTGAATGTAATGCACAGTCCTAGAAATTCGTCAATATGCTTATAGGGGTATTGTTTGCTCAGGTGTAACATCTGGATGATAGATGAATTGATCTCACAATTCCCTTGAATAGCAGGGAATTGAATGCAGAAGGGAGAATTGTACACCCCTAGTGCATTGAATTCTTTCAGTGTTCTAGGTTGCTCACCCATTGCAGTATTATCAACCATAGAAGTGTGTAAGGAATGCTTAGATTTGAGAAGTCTTTCAACTTCAAGATTTACAGGAGCAATCTCAGGATCAAGAGACCTCCTCCCAAGCATACACACACAAGAGATCAGGTACAACACAGACAATCACAACACAAAAATCAGCAAAACAAATACATAAGCACACAACTACAAAATTGCAGATCTACAAAACTACAAATCTAGAAATGTAAACAAAGTTTGGAGATGCAAACTTAAGCAATGATTGCTCCTCCAAGTGATACAAAGCTCCTCTTAGCACCACAAATCCAGATCTGAAACAGAGTTAAACTACATAAAAAACTAAAGCAACAATTAATCAAACACTTAACAGTCAGTTAAAAACTTAATTTTAAAATAAGAAAAACTTAGATCTAGCAAGTTAAAAACACAGATCCCCGACAGCGGAGCCAAAAACTTGTTATGCTGCCCACCTTGCAATTATTATATGATTAAAACAGTCAATTAAAAGTCACAGACTACAGATGCATAGGATCAAGGAGAGCAGCCAGTCTTGCAAGAACCAGGACTGTTGCAGCAAGTTTTAAAAGGTAAGTAATGGTATGTCCACAGGGAAATGCGATTTAACTATAGTAAATCTCCAGATCTATGGTAGATCTGGCACTCTATCCTAATTTAAACTAAACTAAAATAGGAAAGAGGAGATGTTTTTATCACTTTTACTATAAACTACAAGGATTAAATGCAATTGATCCAGATCCAATCAGACATAGATGAGGAGATATGGAGAAAAGATGAAAATTCAAAAGATGGAGAACAATAGCTAGGGGTCTTGGTCTCTTATTAAAAATCGAAGGAATCAAAGGCAGTGTAGAGGATAGATTTGTAGCAATCCTCCATCTAGCTATAAGCTCCCCATTTCTGGCAGATGCAGGGTATAAGAATCCAATCTCCACCAATGAATCAAAGCAATCCTAGGGTGATAATCTGCTCTTCTACTGGATATAGTTCACCCCAGAGACTGCTCCAACCTACTAATCTTGATTAGAATAGGTAAACTATTACAGATGCTGTGAATGCCAGGCTACCAGCTCCCCATTTCTGGCTGGCATCCACAAGAGTATCCAATTCAGGGAAATCAAATACGAAAAAGTGAAATATAGATTAGAATCACCTTTAAAAACCATAATTACATTACAAACTTACAATCCTATTATGCCCAGATCTGCAATTTGTGCAACATATAATCTCTTAAAAGCCTTTAAAACTCCCGATTTACAACTCAAGACCTCACCCTAACTACTGAAAAGAGTTCAGTCAATCATGATTGGCTAAAGAGAGAACGGGAGAAGAAGGAAGAGAGAGGGAGGTTTTGGAGGAAAAAATGGATCTCGCACTAAGCTCTGATTTTCCTAAATTCTGGATGTCTTCAATGTATTTTCTTCAAGCTTTTATACTCTCCTCCTCTGTCCTCAGATTTGTTTCGACCAAGCAGAGCTCAAAAGAATAATTATTTAATGCTAATGTGGCTGATTTCTCTTCTAGAAGCTCATCTCACATTGGTTCTCAACTAAGCAAGTAGTTAGGGTTTCCATACATGCTCAGTTGAGTACCAAAAATACTCCCCAGGGGTCGCTAATGTGCCTTGGAATGTGTGCACAAAATCTGAAAGTTGGCAGCTACTGAAAAAGGAAACTGAGAAGTTGCCAATTCGAGTGTCGAGAGGTTCAGGGAACCTCTTGACAGGTTCTAAATTTGCATTATATGTACATCGACATGTTGCATTGGCCTTCGACAGCTTCTGTCTGCTTCTTGACAGGATTGGAGTAGCTCTTGATAGGTTTGAACACATCTCGACAGGTTAATGAAGATCCTATCGACAACCTAGGAGAACATCCCGAGAGGTTATTTTGCACTTGGCAATAGGATTGGGGCTCCGTTTAAACCTCTGTCTAATTCTTCATTCATCTTCTCGATAGGTTATAATCAACCTGTTGACTTGTTATACAATCTTCAGTGAAGTGCTCAACAGGTTGGCTCTATCCTCGCGACAAGGAACATAGCTTTAGTTAAGTTGTGGATAGGTTATCTTGCACTGCTCGACAGGTTCAGTTGAACCTCGCGATAAGTGTCTGGAACCTCTCGACTGCTCCTGTATCTCAAAGTATCCTCTCGACATGATCCACATCTGTACTTCCAACCTCTCGATAGGTACTGTTAAGTAGTGAAAAATACCATTTTTCACCCCTAAACATGAGCCTTGAAAGACCCTTGAGAAGACTAAATAAGTGCTTTAGTGTGCATTTTATAGCTAACCAATCAGACAGGTCCAAATCCGAAAAGAATCCCAAAAAGATCAAAAAGCTGACAGCTCATGTCAAGTTTAAAGAAGGAGTGAAGAAACAGCCTCAGCAATGGCTAAAGAGGGTCTAAAAGAGCAGACAAAGACCTGAAGCAAGAGAGAGAGCCATTCGCAAAGAAAAAATCAAGTTAAAAGTCAATTCGCAAAGAAGAATGGGAGCCTAGAGTTCAATTCGCAAAGAACTTCTACTATTCGCAAAGAACCTGAGACTAAGCGAAGAGAGAATAACTGCAAATGAGCTTTTCGAAAGGATACAGAACTGTTCGAATAGAAGATTTACCTCTGCGAAAAGAAGAGAAGACCAATTCGAACAAGAACCCCGAAAACAAAGATCTCCGAAGCCAAAATGCTGCGAAGAGAGCTTCGAGCCAAACTACTTCTTGAAAAAGCCCTTAAACTATGCGAAATGGCATTACGGGATTTGCTCGTCCAAGGGTATTTCAAGAAACTTTGCATGCGCCCCAATGCAATCAAAAGACCGGGAACATTAGGAAGGTTCAATCAAGATCCAAGGCATATACCAACCCATGTGAGCGCCCAAAGTTAAATTACCTGGCGGGAACTTCCAGAAGCTCAAACAGAATTTCAAACCCATAATGTAATTGATGCTTCGGCAGATTGGCGAACCGGATCGAGCATTTCCATTGGCCAAACAGATCTGGATCCCCGTGCTCAACCCTCATTGGGCAATCCGGATCTAAAGCATTCTGATTGGTCAATCAATCCCATGCGCAGGATGGAGGAAAAAGTATAAATAGAGAAGCCATTCGCCCAAATTGGGCATCCAGTTTTAGAGTTTTCATCTCTGTTTCCCTCATTCGGTCGGATAGCTTATCCGAACCCCCCGTAATCCTTCTCGTAGTTTACCTTTGAGAGCCATTGTGAGTGATTTGTACTTCCAAGTTCGGATTCAAGGACCGTAAGTCTGAGGGCTCTCTAAGAAGTCGTGCTCTGTAATTGTAATTTTGGATTTTAAAAGGTTGCAGTAATTTGTGTCTTCTCCATTGGAGTCATGTCGAGGGTTCTGAATGTTCACCTTAGTGCATTAGACTTCTTTAGATTCACTCATCCGCATGCAACTTCCCTTAATTCATCACCCCTGTGCGAATTAGCGTTGGTAACCTAATTCTAGCAAAGATTTACGATGATGTTCATGTTACGAACTAAAGAATAGGCCACAACTATTGGATGATCTGTGACCATTTAAGTGGATGATCATAGCCATAAGTCTAAACCTATTCCTTAATTCGGATTTATTTCTCTTACATCCTGTCTTTGGTAGCCGGATGAAGATTGAATCTGCTGTTGAACTCTGATTCTCCATTAAAATTCAGAGGCTAAAGTACATGAAGCTATTATTTCGCATTTGTCTTATTTTAAACATCTCCCCAACTCGGATCTGGATCATGTAGTTACTCCTTCTCTTTATTCGCTTATAGCTAAATGTGGCACAATCCAACACTCTCTCTTATCTATTCTTTTTTAGATAATTATAGAGCCAGATCTGGTAGCAGATCCGAGGTTTATCTCTCGCTTAGACAAAATTCTCGTAGACGATCTTGAAATACTTACTTTTAAAACTTGCTACAATTGGCCCCGATCTTGCAGCCAGTGTTAGCCCCAATGTCGATATCCCTTTCATAAGTTAACATCCATATAACCTAGCATTCTTTAATTCTTTAATTTTGATTCATAATGCACACAATTATGGCACACTTGGAGCGACAACAAGTTTTTTGCGCCGTTCTTGGAAGTTTGTTCTAAAATAGATAGACCTATGTTTATTTTCATTTATTTATCATCATTTATTAATTTTGTTGTTATTTTTATGCAAAAAAAGGAAAGTTTATAAATAGACAGGTTTGTTGTACCAAACTCCCTCTGAGTTGTATGTTTGGCAGGAGAACCCTCAATCTTGAGATTCTCCCGTTAAATTCAAAAGTTGAAAGACTCTAAGAAACCGACATACATCACAGGACATCTGCGAAATGGGTGAAGAACAGAGATTGTTAAGAGACTACTTTGCCCCGGTGCTTATAATTCCCCATTTTGCATTCAATTTCCACGGAGGGAAATTATGAAATTAAGTCCTCCACCATCCAAATGTTGCCTTCATTCCATGGATTGAGTAAGGAAGACCCTTACAAACACATTGATGAATTTCTGCTTTATGCACAACATTTAACATAAATTTGGACTGGTCAGAGGCAACCAAGCTTAGGCTCTTTCCTTTTCATTAAAGGACAAAGCTAGAGCATGGTTATCTATGTTAACACCAAGACATCACATCATGGAATGATTTGCAATGTCAATTTTGTCAAAATATTTCCTAATGACTAAAACCATAGAGACAAAGCATCATCTCTTTCTCCCAAAACTCAATGAAACTTTCCATGAAGCATGGGAAAGGTTTAAAGAATCTGATGAGAAATGCCCTCACCATCAAATTCCTAAATGGCTGGTTCAAAGCTTCTATCAAGGAACCGATCGGAAGGGCAAGAACATGGTGGATGCCTCTTGTGGAGGTACCTACTTGTAGAAAAAGCTTGAAGAAGTTTGGGACCTCTTTGAGGTGATTGGAGAAAATTCAACCCGGCGAGGAATCTCTGTCAAGGGACCAGAATCCACTAGGATGAATAATCCCCAATTCACAAGAGGGAAAGTTTATGAAGTCAATGAGTGGAAAGGAAAGTGGATAATTTGACCACAAAATTTGATAGACTGATGGACTCATTTAAAGCTCCAAATGGGTCAAGAGTAGAGGGGGCATGTCTGATATGCAAGTCCCCCACTCATTCCATTGATCAATGTCCTTCTGCATCACAATATCCAGAACTCATGATGGAACAAGCTCTTGGAGCTCAGTCTTATGGATAGATGCAAGCGAATCACTACCCATGGATATCTCATCCTAATCTCGTGGAATCGGGAAATTACCGGCCCCAACAATTACCTTTCAAACACCTTTCGGCCATATCGTAGAATTTTTATAATAAATCAAATTTTCAATGACCTAACCAACAACAAGCCATGCGTGATGCACCAGCCCCGCCCCTCCTAGATCCCCGACCTTTGAAGAGCGGGTCTTGAGTTCACTTCAAAATCTTGGAACTACTGCCTCGATGTGAACCTTCACAATGAGCATTAAAAATTGAAGAAACTCTGGGCCAACTCTCAAATTCATTGGCTAGAGAGAAGAGGGTAAACTATCCACCAACTGTGAACAATCCTAAGGGCAGTTCATGGTTGGAGAATCCTCAAATGGCCATGAGGAAATCAAAGTGTGACTACTTTGAGAAGTGGAAGAATAATAAACAACACGATTGGGTAGTGAAGAGGAAAAAGATGAAGAACAAGTGCAGAACAACAAATTTGGATAGCAATATGGTCATTGATTTACATCGAAAATTCAAAAAATGAAAATGTAAAAATAACAAAATTGTTGAAAAGATGAGGAGGGGAAAGTTGTTCCTCACTTCCCATCTCCCCATGCAATGAAGTCAGTTTCTCCTTTTGACAAAGGAAACACAAAAATTGAGGAAATGATGGAGACATACAAGCAAGGTAAAATTAATCTACCCCTGCTTGATGCAATCAAACAGTCCTCGCTATGCAAAATTTCTCAAAGAGGGTGTGCACCCACAAAGGCAATCTAGGATACATTTATCCAAGAAGGCCTTTGTGGAGAAAATCAACCAAGTGCTATCAATTGCAACACCACCTAAGATGCAAGACCCCGAATCCCCACAATCCCCTGCATCATTGGGGAGCACACCATTGAGAAAGCCTTGCTAGATCTGGTGCTAGTGTCAACCTGCTTCCTAATTCTCTATGAGAAGCTAGGTTTGGGAGAATTGAAACCCACTCAAGTGGTGTTACAATGAATGATGATCCGAAAGGAAACCTATGGGGTTGATTGAAGATGTTTTGGTAGGAGTAGACAAGTTTTCTACCCTCACCGACTTTTTGGTGTTGGACATGGAACCAACCAAAAGTACCACTTGCCATCCTCATTACAGGAAGACCATTCACAGCTCTGACTAATGCATGCATTCAATGCGTGTCCGCATCATGGAAGTGTCTTTTGGAAATATGAAAGTTAAATTGAATGTGTATAATCTTTGTTACTCAACCTCAATTCTCTGAGGAATGTTTCCATGTTGACATCATTGATGAAATTTGGTGGAGGAGTCTTTACAAACATTTCGCAAGGTAAAGACTCCACCACGAATTTAAAATGATTGGGGATCCACCGAGAAAGAAGGAAAAGGAGATCAAATTCAAAGGAGTCTGCTTTGTGCAAGGCACTCACCATCATCAAGTTCTCTCTCTTGGAGACTGCTCCTCTCCCTCTTCCACAAGTTACCAAGGTACCTTTCTTGCCCTCTTTTCTCAACACAATTGGAACTCAAACAGCTCCCCAAAAATCTGAAATATGTGTTTTGGGAGATCATCAAACACTACATGATTATTTCTTCCTCCCTTACAAAGGAGCAAGAAGAGGAGCGTTGGTAGTTCTAAAAGCACAAGAAAGCAATTATGGACCATTCTTTGATTTAGGAGGAATAAACCCAGGTATGCATGCATAAGATCCACGGAAGAGGATGCCAAGCCTTCTAGAGAAATGCAAAGAAGGTTGAATCCTCACATGCAAGAAGTGGTAATGAAGGAAGTTGTCAAGTCGCTGAATCTTTGGGGTCATTTACCCCATTTGATTCTGCTTGGGTAGCACCACAGTGGTGCCTAAGAAATCTGGCATCATTGTTGTAGCAAATTGAATCTGGTAAACTTATGTCCACCGGACAAACAAGCTGGATGGAGAAGGGTCATAGACTACAAAAATTAAATACCATGACAACGAAAGACCATTTCCCCCTCCCTTCATTGACTAAATCCTTGATAAGCTTGCGGGCAAAGCTTACTGCTTCCTTGATGGGTACTCTGGTTACAACCGGATCCTGTGTACCACAGGACCAAGAAAGACCACCTTCACCCCTTTGGCACTTTTTGCCTATAGGAGGATGCCCTTTGGTCTTTGCAATGCCCCTGCTACTTTTCAAAGATGCATGTATGCCATCTTTTTCGACATGATTGATCAATTCATGGAGATCTTCATGGATGACTTTTCAATTTATGGAGACAGCTTTTCCCAATGCTTACCACCTCAAGTTGGTGTTGCAAAGATGTGAAGAAACCAATTTGGTTCTAATTTGGGAAAAGAGTCATTTTATGGTCACCAAGGCATTGTCCTAGGACATGTGGTCTCCCATAAAGGCATAGAGGTGGACCAAGCAAAAATTGATCTAATTGCACATTTGCCTCCTCCCAGGAATCAATCGAAGTTTCTTAGGGCATGCGGATTTTATAGGAGGTTCATCAAAGATTTCGATAAAATTTCCAAGCCACTCATCATTCTGTGTCAAGATGTTCCTTTTGTGTTTACTAATGAATGCATGACTTTGAGGTCCTTAAGAAATGTCGATTTCAGCTCCCATCTTGCGATCCCCGACTATTCAAGGTGCCCTTTGAGTGATGTGTGATGCATCGGACTATGCCCTAGGAGTCTGTCCTAGGGCAGAAAGGATAAGCTTCCCCATGTCATAGCTTATGCCAGCAGATCCATGATAGATGCCCAGCTCAACTACACAACAAGCGAGAAAGAGTTCTGGCCATTGTGTTTGCATTGGAAAAATTCAGCCTTATGTTTTAGGTTCACAAATTGTGGTGTTTATCGACCACTCGCCTAAAGTACCTTCTGCTAAGAAGGATACCAAGCCCAGATTAATCGTGGATCCTCCTATTACGGGGAGTTTGATCTCTGATTAAGGATAAGAAAGGAGTGGAGAATGTGGTGGTGATCACTTATCCGAATTCTCAATCTTGAGGATGATAGCTTACCCATTAATGAATCATTTCGATGAGCAACTTTTGCCATCAATACCCACGATCCTTGGTTTGCAAACATAGTCAACTTCTTGGCTATTGGATGATTCCTCAACATTGGAATCGAATGGATAAAGATCTTTTCTTCTCACAAGTTAAACATTTCATTTGGGAAGATCCTTATCTATTCAAGAATTGTGCAGACCAAGTGATCGAGAAAGTGTGTCCCCGGACCATGAATTCCGCATATTGTCAATGTGTCATGAACAGTTTGTGGAGGCCATTTCTTGGCAATAAAACAAAGCAAAATTCTGCAGTGTGGTTTCTATTGGCCCACAATCTTTAAAGATGCCTTACAAACTTTGTAAATCTTGCGAATCGCCAAAAATCGGGCGATTTCCAAAAGAAACTCAATGCCCTGACCAATCACGTAGTTGAGTTGTTTGATGTTTGGGGCATAGATTTTATGGGCCCTTTCCCCTTCTAATGGAAACAATTTCATCTTGGTAGTCAGGATTATGTCTCCAAGTGGATTGAGGCCATAGCTACCAAATCCAATGATCACAAAGTGGTTTTAAGATTCCTCAAAGACCACATTTTTTCCAGATTTGGATTCCCAGCCATCATTAGTGATGGGGAAGCCACTTTTAAACAGTTTGACTCTCTATTAAAAAGTACTCATCACTCACGAGTAGCCACTCCTATCATCCACAAACCGGTGGATGTGGAGATTTCAAATAGAGAGATCAAACACATTTTGGAAAAAAGCGTGAAGAAGGACAGAAGGATCGTCCTTTAAGCTTAATGATGCTTTGTGGGCATACTGAGCGCCTACAAGACTCCTATAGGGATGTCCCCTTCGAGGAAGGCATGCCATCTACCAAGAGAATTAGAATATAAGGCCTTGTGGGCAATCAAAACTTTTAATATGGATCTAGCTGCGTGGTAACCACGGAGCTTCAACTCAACCGAATGGAAGAACGAGGATGGATGCCTACACTAGCTCCAGTTGTACAAAGAAAAGGTTAAATCATTCCATGATAGGAGCCTCATGAGAAAAGAGTTCATACCGGGTCCAAGGTATGGTTAGTCAACTCTAAACTTAAATTCTTTCACGGCAAATTGAGATCCGGATGGAAGGGCCATACATCATCATCAAGGCCTCCCCTCGGGAGTCATGGATATTTCAGATCCCAAGGATGGAAGAATACTCAAGGTAAATGGTCGAGGCTCAAACCATGCATTGAAAACACCAGAGCCCTTCGCCCACCTATCATCATGAATCTCCAAAAATCTGATGGTAGAAAAGTGTATAATATGTTTGTACAACATTGTTTTTCTGATTTTTGCTGTTTCTGTCTATTTTTCTTGTACGCATAGTGTAAATACACTTCAAAGTTCAAATCGCAAAGTAAAAAGTACTTTTCGAAAAGTTCAAAGTTCTATTCGAATTGATTCTGGAGCTGTAATGAACTACTCGAAAAAAACCATGTTCTGTTCGAATAGTTAAAATTTCCTTTTCGAATAGAAAATCTGGGGAGAAGTCCTTTGCGAAAAGATCTTTCTGAAGCCAAATCCATTTCGAATAGACATACTGAAGCTCAGTTCTTTGCGAACTACACTTTCTCAAGATTTTTTTACCTTTCGAAAGACACTTTTGCTATTCGACATAGAGAAAAGGACTCTTTTGGAACTTTTCACTTAAGGGTGCTTTGCGATTTTACTTGTTAGTACATTAGGTCATTTTGAAAGTCACTGGATATCTGCAAACACTCTCCCAAGCTAAACCCCTTTTCAAAACCCTAGATCACCCTCTTCTCTCACGAGCTCCACACGAATAACCACCATCTATTCTAATCTTCTGCGCTTTTTCTCTTGTCAGAAATCAAAAGGGTAGAGCCCAGCTGCGCGATCTGTTCAAAGCAAAGAAACCCAAACAGAGGAAACCCCTAGATCGCGGTAACTTTCTCTATTCTTGCTCAAATTTTTCTGTGATTGCTGGTAGTTAAGCATACACTTGAGGCCATTTTAAATATGGGAAAAACAGAGAAATCCCTTCGCCATGTTCCCTAAATCTTGACCAAGAAGACGAAAACACCCCCAAAGCCAAAGGCAAAGCCCCAAAATCTACAAAGAAAACTATCCATGAACAAAGCGAGATAGGGTTGAGAAGGAAAGAAAGTCGCCATGAAGAGCACCTTTGATGTTTCCAGCCGAATCTCATTGTCTCCCCTACCCCTCCATTTGGTTTTGCCCAATCCCTTTATTGATGCCACGAAGATACTCCCAATTCGTGGATGAAACTTTTCTCCTCCAAACCCAGTTAGAACTGTCTTTAAGATATCTCACAGCGACCTCCATCAACACCATCCTTACCCCTTTACCGAGAAAATCTACCCACGGATGACAAATTTGTGGTACCAAAACCTCACCATGGTGATGGTGAAGATCGGTGATGTGCCAACCCTAGTAATCTTCATAGACAAGCTGTGATCTTCTAGTAACTTGAAGACATTGGGCATGCCTTGGGAATTCCTTTTCGATTTAACCACGAGGGACCCCGCCCCTCCCCAGGCAAACCTCTTTTAGAGATATGGCTGCCCATTTGACACAAGGAATGGTTGGATCTGGGCAATCCATAATGAGGAGAGATCTTCCCCCTCGGTATCTTGATGGATTCAATTTACGAGGAGCCTCTATGTCATAGGGCACACCCAAGAAAGGAGAACCCCATTTTAGAAGCTGTTTACTTTTCAAAGGGCAATTCTTCAATGCCCTTTGCTAATCCGAGGCCATGGCGATGTTAGTGCTAAAGTAAAAAAGGAACAAAAGATTGCGGCCTACCTTTTGGAAGACTGACATGACCCTTTTGAGAGCCAAATTTGACATTTCGAGAAGAGCCCTTTGAGGTATTAACCTCACAATTTTGGAAAAAGGCCCGACTACAAGCCGTGCCATGTTAAGGAGAATGAGGGAAGGCTGGAGCCCTACTGCAGCTCCTGCTGCTTGCACAACCCTGCTTATTCACCTGCGTTGAGCCCATTGAAGAACATGTCGCTGCAATTGAACCAGAGCCTGCTCTTTCTGCTGGAATTGAACGAGAACCATTTACAGAAGCTGCAGTAGAAGAGGAGCTTCAAACTTCAAGAGCCTCACCCCTACCCTTCCTCTCACATCCCCGAGGTCATCGGCTCTTCTCTTTGCACCTCGACCGCCATTGAAGGCCCGGTCCCTTACACCCCACCCCTCCCCTATCCCAGATAGCCCTCCATCTATCATTGCCATTCCATATACTCCTTCCCCACCCTCCACCCCTATTATGCAAACCCCACCCATCTCACCCAACCTTGGCTTACTCCTAGCAGACTTGCCCATTCCCAGCCTAGAGGAGGTAGCCACCCCATACTAGCCCCATCCCTTCCACCCCTCTGCTCATAAGCCCCCCATTCCCCCACTCCACAAATTTGCACATACACGATTTTCCCCACATACGAATCTCACCCACTTCCCACAGGCACCACCCCCTCTATGAGCCTATGGAGATAGCTCCCACCCCCTCACCCTCACTCCTTTCACCCATTTCCCACCTCCCTTTCACACCCATTACCCCCAACCCTCCACTTCCCAAATCCCAGCCCCACCACACAAATCTCTTCCACACCCCAATACACCAAATACTCACCTATCTCCAAAACATTCAAACTCGGCTCCAAACCAACACAGACACCACGATGCCACCTTGAGCCGATCCAAACCCTAACTACCCCTAGTGCCCCTACCTTCCATGTTGCCTCCCATGCAACCCAACAGACCCCAAGTCCTTCTACTTCCACCCTCCACCACCACCCAAGCTACCCAAACCTCCCCAACACTGTGGCCTTACCTCCTCCTCTCACAGACACAGCCATGCAGACAGATCCTCAAACTCCACCACCACTGCTCCGCACACATCTACCTGCAGACAGACCCACTCCACCAACCCCTCTGTCTTCCAACTTAGCCATCCAATGACCCTCCCTCACCCCCACCTCCCCGGCTACACCCCTTTAGTTCCCTACCACTCCATTCCCTCCAGAGATACCCCACCTTACCAAGGCCATGCAAGACAACCCTTACATCCGTAAAGATGTCCTCAATGGTGACTTGGAGGCTTACATCGAGACCTCCCTATGAAGCTAAAATTGCAAAATTGGAACACTTCATGCAATTTGAAAGAGAAAAAATAGAATCTGGTCTCACAAATCTACCAATTAGTCAAGGTGAAAAACATAAGGTAGCCATGCTACAAGCCCAATTAGTTCAAGAATGCACCAAATTGGCTCAGAACAAGAGATCAGCCTAACCAAACATTTAGGCCTCACCGAAAAATCAAGTCAAGAGTACACCGAGCTCCAAACCTCTATTCTTGAAAATCCTCATCAAAATCTCGAGTCTACTTCAATCCAAGACCCCACCTATGACAATGATTTTGATCCAAGTTATTGATGAATGCATGTACTTTCCTTTTTGTAATTTTAATATATACATCCAGTGTTTTTTTTTTGTTCACTACTGTGCATTTGTTTCTGTTGCTTCTTAGTTTCTGCTTTCAGCTAATTTTTTTTTTTTTTTTCGGTTTACTTTCATAAATTCTACCATTTAGATCATAGTGAGCCGCTATTTTCTTTGTTTTTCCTTACAACAACAAGTGTGGACACGGTTCCTCACGTTTCCCCCAATTTCAGTTGTTACTCACTTATTAGAATTAAATGCGAAGTTACTTTCTGCGCCTCCCTACGTAATGCTACTTAATGACCCACGATTCTGGGCCATGAGCATTCCCAATGCCCCCCCATTCAAGTCCCACCCTTTCGGCTTCCCCACCTTACCTATACATAACCAACCTCTACCAAATTCCCCCACATCTTTCCCCACCCTTCCAAAATGGCCGACGACCAAGCCAATAAGCCACCACACGCTTTTACCCCATGTGGCTGGACCCACCACCACGAAGGTGCCAGATCCGCTCCGGCCCTCTGGGGACGAATTTGAAGAGGTCCTCGCGATTTTGGCCAAAGAAAAGGAGGCCCAACTCTAGCCTCCTCAGAAAAAACAAAAAACTCAACCTTCCCCTGCCACTTCCACCCCTCCACCGCCCCCCCTCCCCTAAAAACACCTGGCCTATTCTGTCTTTATTTATTTATTTATTTTTTATGTAAAATGTTTCTAGTTAATAAACTTTACTTTCTCCCATTCTCCATGTCATTTTTTCTTCTTAGTGTTGCTGCCTTGTTTCAATTTTTCCGGTATAATGTGACCATGCCACCTTTGAACCAGTGAGGACACTGTTCCCCATAGGTTTGGGGGTATGGCACAGTGTCCCCTACCATGGGATAATTAGCATAAGGGCATCACAATCACCAAAGTAATAAGGAAATGAATCAATTTACTTAAGAATCATGACAATGTGGAAATTTTAAAATTTTCTTTGCAAGAATTTAGACATTCTAAACCCTACAATATTCCACATTTCCATGATGTTAACACCAGGAAAATACACTTGTATTAGCACATAGCAAGTCCACAGGAAGAGAAAAAGGTAAAGATATACTTAAAAGCTCAAGGAAAACCATAACCAATTGAGAATTGAGCCTATATGTTTTACATCTCCGTTGAAGAGTGACTGAGGCAACCCTTTTCCGATTCAAAGGATCGAGGCATTAGATCCACTAGAAATTAGGAAACTCCAAATCAAAAGCAACAAGATTCATGAAACGAGGAAAAGATCAAGGCCTTCTTTGGACAGCTTGAGCTTAACAGAACCAACCAAGAAAGATCTGCCTTGTTTGTACCCCAATTGAGCTATAAATCCTACAATGCTTCATCAAAACACCCATTTTTCTTGCACCTGAACCAATGGAACCAATTCAGCCTTCCTCACCTTGAGAATTCAGAGTTAAAGGAGAAAGAAGTAAAGATGGAACATTTCTGGGCAAATATCAAAATAAATGAAGAAGAAATACCTCAAAAATGGGCAGTATGGTGATTGAGAAAGTAAAAGAAAAACAATGTGAAAAAGAAGCAAGCAAAAAAAAAAGGCAAAAAGGGGAACTTTATGTTGAAAATTCAAGATCAAAGGAAGAAGAACTGAGTACGTTGAACACGAGAATCTCAAAAGAAGCTAAACTCAAGAAGGTGGAGTCATGAACCACCTCCTTCAATTCTCGACTTCTCAAAAATCCAAACACTGCTCAACCTTCCTATCCCTGAAACCTCACTCCACGAGCCATACAATAAACCCAGCCTAAAAGTCCTTGTGATCCAAAGTTGAGTGAACTGTCATGTGGAGATAAGCAGTTTCCCAATCTATGGTGAGGAGATGTCAAGGATGCCAAGACTGAGAATCATGCCTATGCTCATGCTTACAAATCCATTTGGGAGATGTAAGCTCTTGAGCTTGAGTGAAAATGAACCCTTCAACAAAAATCTTGATGAGAGTACACCTGGTAAGTGTTTGGGTTGGAACTTGAGCACATTAAGTATGACTTATAACCTAATTTTTATTCAAATGATGAACTCTCATTTGACACATTTGCATGATTTCTATGGCTGCTCACAGATTGGAAAGAGTGAAACATTCATAAGGTTTATAAATGTTGAAATCCCCTTGCAAACAATAAACCTAAATTTCTGTTTAAACATTGATTCAAGAGTAACTAATTTTGATCTTTGATTGCTCATGGGATGACAGTGCACTAATGCCAACTGTCCCATGGAGAGGTTTGTGGGTACCTTCACTGAAAACCCTCAGGAGACTTCACTCCTCCTCTAGGGATCACCTAGGGGTTTAAAAGGCTTGTTGCATATGCTAAATGCACCTGTGCTTCCTACAAAAGTGGCTCTTTATTTTGCTTTTACGTTTCTTTGCTCAGGGACTACCAAAGCTTAGGTTTGGGGGTGTGTTAAGTAGTGAAAAATACCATTTTTCACCTCTAAACATGAGCCTTGAAAGACCCTTGAGAAGACTAAATAAGTGCTTTAGTGTGCATTTTACAGCTAACCAATCAGACAGGTCCAAATCCGAAAAGCATCCCAAAAAGATCAAAAAGGCAGCTCATGTCAAGTTTAAAGAAGGAGTGAAAAAACGACCTCGGAATGGCTAAAGAGGGTCTAAAAGAGCGGCAAAGACACGAAGCAAGAGAGAGAGCCATTAAAAAAAATCAAGTTAAAAGTCAATTCGCAAAGAAGAATGGGAGCCTAGAGTTCAATTCGCAAAGAACTTCTACTATTCGCAAAGATCCTGAGACTAAGCGAAGAGAGAATAAACTGCAAATGAGCTTTTGAAGGATCTGATGTTGAATAGAAGATTTACCTCTGCGAAAGAAGAGAAGACCAATTGAACAAGAAATGAAACCCCACGAAAAGATCTCCTGGGCCAAAATGCTTTGCGAAGAGAGCTTGAGCCAAACTACTTTCTTGAAAAAGCCCTTAAACTATCTGAAATGGCATTAAGATTTTGCTCGTCAAGAAGGTATTTCAAGAAACTTTGCACGCGCAATGCAATCAAAAGACCGGGAACATTCGAAGGTTCAATCAAGATCTGAAGGCATATTCAACCCATGTGGCGCCCAAAGTTAAATTACTGGCGGAACTTCCGGAAGCTCAAAGCAATTTCAAACCCATAATGAATTGATGCTTCGGCACTGATTGGCGAACCAGATCGAGCATTTCCATTGGCCAAAACAGATCTGGATCCCCGTGCTCAACCCTCATTGGGCAATCCAGATCTAAAGCATTCTGATTGGTCAATCCAACATGCGCAGGATGGAGGAAAAGTATAAATAGAAGCCATTCGCCCAAATTGGGCATCCAGATTTAGAGTTTTCATCTCTGTTTCCCTCATTATTCCGGATAGCTTATCCGAACCCCTGTAATCCTTCTTGTAGTTTACCTTTGAGAGCCATTGTGAGTGATTTGTACTTCCAAGTTCGGATTCAAGGATGTAAGTCGAGGGCTCTCTAAGCCGTGCTCTGTAATTGTAATTTTGGATTTTAAAGGTTGTCGTAATTTGTGTCTTCTCCATTGGAGTCATGTCGAGGTTACGAATGTTCACCTTAGTGCATTAGACTTCTTTAGATTCACTCATCCGCATGCAACTTCCCTTAATTCATCACTCCCTGCGAATTAGCGTTGGTAACCTAATTCTAGCATTTACGATGATGTTCATGTTACGAACTAAAGAATAGGCCACAACTATTGGATGATCTCATGACCATTTAAGTGGATGATCATAGCCATAAGTCTAAACCTATTCCTTAATTCGATTTATTTCTCTTACATCTGTCTTTGGTAGCCGATGAAGATTGAATCTGCTCTGTTGAACTGATTCTCCATTAAAATTCAGAGGCTAAAGTACATGAAGCTATTATTTCTGCATTTGTCTTATTTTAAACATCTCCCCAACTCGGATCTGGATCATGTAGTTAGTTCTTTTCTTTATTTGCTTATAGTTAAATGTGACACAATCCAACACTCTCTCTTATCTATTCTTTTTTTTAGATAATTATAGAGCCAGATCTGGTAGCACAGATCTGGAGGTTTATCTCTCAGTTTAGACAAAATTCTCTGTGGACGATCTTGAAATACTTACTTTTAAAACTTGCTACAATTGGCCCTGATCTTGCAGGCCAGTGTTAGCCCCAATGTGCTGATATCCCTTTCATAAGTTAACATCCATATAACCTAGCATTCTTTAATTCTTTAATTTTTGATTCATAATGCACACAATTATGGCACACTTGGAGCGACAACAGGTACTGAAACCTCTCGACAGCTTCTTATACACCTGCCCAACCTCTCGACTGCTTCTTTCCTTACTCTCAGAACCTCTCGACCACTTCTGCTTTGTGATTCCACAGTTGGCAGACATCCTTAGTGTGTTGTTCTTCCTTTGTTCGACACTCTGCCACCTCTTGGTGGATTCAATCCTCATTCCTTGTAACTGCACTTAGTCTCAAGCATTCCCAATTGGGCTTAAGGCCATCTCATGACCTCCCAAGGTTCTGTGGTCAGCTTGATTGGCTGGTCTTTGGGCTCTAAGGGCACATGTTTGAGCAGTAGGTTGCTTCTTTGGCCTTTTTAGATAGATTTTTGTACTAAGGCTGTACTTTATTGCTTATCTACAAAACATACTTAGAACACCTTATTAATCAGCTCAAGGGTCCACCAAAGGTCAGGTTAAGGGGTGAAAAATGGTATTTTTCATTGCTTAATACGTACTACTAGCCAGGCGAGTGAGGGAGGTTCTATTGCCTCCTCTCCTCGGAGGCCTCCGATTGCTCCCCAGGCTTCAGTGGATCAGACACCTGATCCGTGAGTAGATGAGGCTGGGGATAGCAGTGACTGCCCATTCCAGAGGCACCGAAGGGAGTAGAGCACCTTTTGTTTGTTTCTTTTCCTCTTTTATTGTATATACAGGGGGTATGCCCCAAGTGATTCATGTAATTTTTATTGAGATATATATATGCATACCTTTTTCTTCAAATGTACTCTTCTTACTTTCTTTCTTCTTTTTTTGTACTTTACCTTTTATCTTGCATGCCTTAGCTACTTGCTTTTGATGCCATCAATTGTTATTAGGACTTGGATGCTTTCAGCTGGCTTATTAGCAATTGAGGGCTATTTGCATCTGCACAAGGAAACAAGATCATTAATAATTTTATTTTTCCCCTTGCTGATTGTCAAGGGGGGTGGTTTCTCAAAATAATAGTAACTTTTTCTTTCTTCTTTTTTTTGTGTACTTTTTTTTTATATAGTTTTCATTATAATGCAAAGAAAAATAAAGCAACAGGGAAAGCAAAGTTATTGAAACAAAAATCCTAAAACTAAAAAAAAAAAAAATGTCCTAGTGTAGGAGTGTGATGAGATAGGCAGTGTGGTGTCTTCGACGGTCTTCCTCGTGTGATGATCTTGTTGTTCTGCATCCAACTATGAAAAAACAAGGGCCTTGTCGTGATTCTTTTCTGAATAAAAATGCCCCAGTGTCGAGTCGCAATGGAGCTATTATGGGTATCGTGAGCATCTAGAGTTATATGTGTGTTTGGTGAGGGTTAGTTCTGAAGAAAATCTTCTTTTGGTGTTACCTCTTCGGATAAGACGCTAGTTATTTCAGCTGCATACTAGATTTTACCTTCGAGGGTGATCATCATGTTTTGTAGCTTTGATAGGAGTGGGGTGACTGGTAGATAGTAGATGATTGCATTAGTCGTCACTCATGAGGTTTCAGTTTTATTTATGAAAATATCTTATGAAAGATTCAGGCTCATCGTCCAAAAATAAAACAAGAGGGTGAAAGAGGGGTAAGGCTAGATGAAAGAGGGGTAAGGCTAGATGATGTCTAGGAGTAGCTTCCTACTTGACAACTGTAAAAGGGATAGTTAATAACTTTTTCCTCGGGTGATATGTAAGTGTCATAGTTGATCTCTTCATCATGTTTCGGTACCATCAAAGTCTCACATTCTATGGTTAGCAAGAGCTTGTCCTCCTCCCACCATCTTATGAAGATATCTAGTAGTGTGAAGACACTAGGGATGCTCTTGTGGTTTGCTTATACTCTCCTAACAAGATTAGTAGGAATGTACTCGCAATTTGTTTATGCGTCTCTGGGCTCATTGACTTGTTCACTCGTCGTATTGCTCTCACTCAATTATGCTTCTTTTTTTTCTCTTTTGGTCTCTTGCTTTTGTCTCTCTCTTGAAGCAAATATATTTTTTAAAGCAGCTTGCTAGCGCAAGAATAGTGAGTTTTGATTGAGCCTAACATTTTCATTTTTTTTGCTCTAACGTCTCCTTCAATGATAGGGAAAGGGATGAGAATCAAGTGTTCCCTACGCTTTTAAAAGAAGTTGGGTATTCCACTGGTCCTTTCGATCAAATCACCCAAATAAGGAGGTGGGCGATGAGTTAGAAGATTTCAAAAGATGTTCTCGAAAATAATGACATATGACTAGTGAATGGCTCATGATGACTACGAGGGTGGTAAGTATAAGTATCTATGTCTGATTATGAAATGTGATGATCACGGTACTAAGGATAGTATTTTCTCAAGTATATGGTGTTCCACGGGTTAGGAAGTTTCTCACCATCTTGGTTTACTAGTTTGTATGCATGTCCGGGGTACGCGACTGCTATAACATATGATCCCTCCCAATTCGGCTTTAGTTTCCCCTTAGGGTGAGCGTGTTTGGAGGGCATGATTTTCTTCAAGACTAATTCTCTAATTTTGAAGGTTCGCTCAAGGACCTTCTTATCATAGGCTCTAGCCACTCTCCTTTGATATACTTGTGCATGGTCGGCTGCCCTTATATGAGTCTCATTGAATTGTTCTAGTTGAGTGAGCAAAGTGACTCTCTTTTCATCTATGGATAGTTGATCATGAAGCTGTACAGGTAGAGATGGTACTTGTATTTCGTAGGGTAGAACTGCTTCCATCCCATATGTAAGGAGATAAGGAGTTTGGCTAGTAGCTGTGCAAATAGAAGTCTTATAGGCCAGAGTGTTTCCGACAGTCACTCAGGCCAATCAGCCCATTGCTCGTCTCCATTGTTAGTTTCAGAATTTGGATCAATGTCTTATTCGTGGCTTCTGCTTGTCAATTCCCTTGAGTGTAGAAAGGTGACGAGTGTTGTAGGTCGATGCCGTATTTCTTGCATAGTCTCTTCGTCTTCTCATCAATGAATTGCAGTCCATTTTCGGTGACGAACATTCTGGGAACTCTAAACCTTGTAATGATGTTCTGAATGATAAACTTTATGAGTGTTGAAGCAGTGATTTTGACGTATGACTCAGCTTCTGCCTATTTGGTATAATATTCGATCGCAATGAGGATGAAGGCGTGCTTCTGAGTATTCCTGACTGTGTCTGTGAAGGGTCCAATAATATTGAAGGCCCACATCGTGAATGGCCATGGTGAGGCTATGGGATTCAGAGCGACAGATGGGGCTTTGATAAGTGCGGTGTGCTCTTGACATTATTGGCAACATTGAACATATAGGTGATAGTCTCTCATCATTGTAGGCTAGTAGCAGCCTTGTCATATGCTTTTCTCGGTGAGTCTTTGACTTCCAGTGTGAGCCCCGCAGGCACTAGAGTGGGCTTCGCAGATGATGTATTGTTCGGCCGCTGTGACACACCGGAGCATGACTCCTCTAGTGAAGGCTTCTTTATAAAGCACTTCTCTCAGGATGTAGAATCTGACACATCTATTCCTTATAGTCTTCTGTTCTATCTTTATCGTATAAGAAGGGACATGTCGGTACATTAGAAAGTTCCAAATATTGTAGTACCATAGCTGTCCATCATCGGTCGGCGATTGCTGGAATTTGAAGGTTGTGACGGTAGCCTCTTTCTTTGTTTGTCTTTCCATGGTAGATACTTCTTCCCGCTTTATGGTCTTGGGAAGAACTGGAAGTTCTGGCTTAACTTTCCACGCTACTTTGTGTGCAGGCATAGTAATCTTCTCGATGATGAAGGATTTGATACTCTGTCCGACTGGAATCTATATGACCGAAGCTAGGGTGGTTAGAGAATCAGCTAGCTCATTTTCTAATCTTGAGACATGGGTAAAAGAGAATCTTTCCAACTTTTTCACCAGGAATTGAGCTATTTCTAGGTAGTCCATTAGTCTTCTTTCTTTAGTCTTCCATTCTCCGATCATTTGTGATATCACAAGCTTGGAGTCACAGATGGTCTTCAATTATTTGACTCCTAGTTGGAGTGCTACTCGTAGTTCGACGATGAATGCTTCATATTCCGCGACATTATTAGTGACTAGGAGGTCGAGTTGGAAAGCTTTAGGTATGACGACTCCTTATGGGCTCAGTAGAACTATCCCAATGCCTTTTCCTTTTGGATAATGAGCTCCGTCGAAGTATAAGGTCCATGAAGTTTTATTAGGTTCGTCCTCTTGAATCGAGAGCAAGTCTTCATCGTGAAAGTCAGTGCGTACTGGATCGTTGCTTGGAAGTGGAAGATTAGTGATGTAATCGGCGATCGCATGTCCTTTGATCGACTTATATGTGACGTAGGTGATATCAAACTCCTGCAGTAGCGTGTGCCATCGAGCAATCTTTCTAGATGTGGCGGTCTTTTCGAATATGTACTTTAATAGGTTCATGCATGATAGTACTATTATCTTGTGAGCTTTGAAGTAGTGGCGTAGTTTTGTTGAAGCCCATACTAGTGTCAAGTAGGTCTTCTCTATTGCTGTATATTTTTATTTGTATTCGACCATCGTCCTGCTGAAGTAATAGATAGCCTTCTCCTTCTTCTCATCTTCGTCGTGTTGTCCTAGGATTACTCCCATCGCTTTATCATTGGCTGAAACATATAAGATCAAGGGTTTTCTAGGGACTAGTGCTGAAATATCGGAGGGTTGAGGAGATATTTCTTGATGTTGGCACTGGTCATCCCATATGTACTCGGCTCCTCCTTTCATTAGTCTGTAGACTGGATCGCATAGGTCTGAGTGTTGGGAGATGAATCTCCTGATGAACTGCAATCTTTCTATCAGGCCTCGTAGCTCTTTAATGTTACTAGGAGGTGGCATTTCGAGAATAGCTTTGACTTTTAATGGATCGACTTCGATTCCTCGCTTGCTAACTATGAATCCTAGTAGTTTTCCAGACGTTACTCCGAACACACATTTCTTTAGATTCATTTTTAATTGATACTTCTCTGATCATTTTAGTACCAGTCAAAGTGCTTCAGCATGTCCTTTATAGGTTTGTGATTTCACTAATATATCATCGGCGTAGACCTCTACCCACTTGTGCATCATGTCGTGAAATATAGCCATCATGGCACATTGATATATGGCGCATGCGTTCTTCAAGTTGAATGACATGAAGACATAGCAATAAGTCCCCCATGGCGTTGTGAATGAAGTCTTCTTTTGGTCAGATTCTGCTAAGTTGATTTGGTTATACCTGGAGAAACCATCCATAAAGGATAACATCTCATGTTCAACAGTATTATCGACCAAAGTGTCAATATGGGGTAGAGGGATGTCATCTTTCGGGCATGCCTGGTTAAGGTTTCAGAAGTTTATGTATACCCGTACCCTGCCATCTTTCTTAGCAACTGGTAAGATATTTGCGACCCACTTGGGGTAGAGGACGACTTGGATGAATTTTTCCTTATGTAGCTTGTCGACTTCTTTTTTGGCTTGTAGTGCTATTTGTGGGTGCATTCTCCTTAGCTTCTACTTGACAGGCTTGACATTGGGTTTCAGGACTAGATAGTGTTCTACTAAGCTTGGGTTCATTCTAGGCATGTCTTCATAGGACCAAGCGAAGGAGTTGAGGTGCTCTTGTAGGACTTGAATAATTTGTTGTCGTTCCTTAGGACTAAGTGTTGCATTGATCAGTAGCTTCTTGGGCTTCTCCTTGGTTCCGAAGTCGATTTCTTCTGTAGGATCCACGACAGCTTGAGTTTGCTCATTGAAGCATTTGATGACTCGTCAGATGTCCTGCATTTTCTTAGTAATTGGTCATTCTCCTTCATCACCAGTAAGCTCATAGACTGTAAGATTACTACATGGGGGGGTTAGTTTTGCGAGAGATAGCCCTTCATCAGTACATTTGATGACTGTGACATCCTTAGTGACAAGCAAATTAAGGTTATTCATCCTCCTCTCAAAGTCATTGAGTATCTCACCGGGTATGATTACTGGCTTGCTTTTTGGTCACGACGCCCTGTGCTCTAGCAAGGGGGAGGTAATAGGGTTGGTCGAGCGAGATCAAGGAGTGTCTATATGGTGTCGACAGTAGCGACACGACTTGGACCGGGTATATCAGTCATTTCTTCCTTGATTTTATTGGCACAACCGACACTTGTAGCTTTAAGAGAGAGATCTCCTTGTTGGTCGATAAAGGGGTTTGGGATGAAGGGCTCCCTCTCTTTTTCAAAATTTTCTAATTTTTAAATTTTTAGGTGTTTTGGGGTTTTCTAATTTTTTTTAATTTTTAATGATAAGTAGGATACAAGGTCAATTTCCTAAGAAGGAACCAATGGGGAAGGTTTACCTAGTTTGGGGAGAGCGACGGCTGGGGCCGTCCATGCGAGCCTTCAGATGATGTGGATCCTTTCTGGATTTGGCATTTTTTTTGCATTCTTCATTTGGGGTGATCCTCTGGATGAGTGACGAGAGCAACGGCCCTGTAGATGACTCGGCGTCTTCTATCATGTTTATTGTTGGATCCTCAAAGAGTATCTAGGGACCCTTTGGTTCTTCTACTTCACGTGAGTCTGATCGTTGGTCTTCTAGGCTTGTAAGTTCCACTCCTTGGGATTCTTGATGTCTCAGCATGAAGGCGCTTACCCTACAGCGAGGATGGTATGGATGATTAATGCAGGGGTATCCCCATGGGCCCTCCCATCTTGTTAGTGACTACCCAGGAGTAATATCGGAGTCATCGTCAGGGTCCTCTCTTTGGGATTGGTTTTAGTTATCGGATGATCCTTGCAGGTTCTCCTCTAATTACTCTGCTAGTTCGAGGGCGGAGAGGTCTAGCTAGTAGTCTTTGTCATCGCTTGGTGGTGGATTCCATTCCTCTTCTAAAGTTTTCGAGAAAATTCAGAGTGGTGGTGATCCAGGTGACTAGGGGTCATCGAGTGTCAGTTCTTCTTCGGCTTATATCGCCACAATGTGGAAGTCTTCTTCGTCTGTCTACTCCCAATCTTCTGTGAGCGGCTCAGGCTCAGGATATTTCTGGTCTTTTATATAAGGAGATTCTTCAGTTTTGAATAAGGGGCCAACTCCCTCAAGTGGCTTGTCTATATTGTCACTTTGGCTTAGATCTATTAGATCAGCTAAGGCTTCAACCATTTGTTCAATCTTCGTTATCTGGGGCTTAGTGAAGGATTCTTCTCTCTTCACCGCGTTGGCCTTCTCGGTGGTTCCGTAGACGAAGTGGTCATACAATGACCACTTAGGTGATGTAGGTGTCATCTAATTTATTGTTTGGTTGATAACCTACACCGGTGAGTTTTCGGACTTTCTTGGGGACCACTAGCCCTATTCACCCTTGCTTATTTTTGTTGAGTCTTGTGCGTGGGATGTACCCCAACTGGTACATGAGATCCCATCCCTTTGCAGCAGTTGGGTTTAATCATACGTGCGTGCGAGATCAAGTCCAACTTCTCTCTTTATTAGTTTTCGTTGGCGTGCTGGTGGAGATCTTGGGTAGTTGACTTTCTCTATTGACATGTCGTCAGGAGTCTCCATCTTCTTGATGTGTCTAGTAGATAACATTAAATCGTGAGCTGTCGGGATGCTTGCGACATAGTCGGTATCCATATTATCGAAAGGGGCGTCGACATATACTCCGATGACAGCATCCTTGTGGGGGAACTTGATGCATTGGTGATAAGTCGATGCTACAACCTTCATTGACTCCAACCACTTCCTCCCTAAGATTAGGTTATATGTTCTAGAGGAATTCGATACGTGGAATGTGGTGTCGATGGTCGTTGGTCCGAGCCGAACTTGAAGCTTCATAGTTCCTTTGAAGAAGTGTCGTGTGCCGTCATATGCGATGAGGGATAATGACGATGGGCGTATATCTTGCTCAGTATATTCGAGGGTCTTGAGCGTCGTTAGTGGACAAATGTTCAGTCTTGCCTCTGTGTCTACTGAAGCATGAGGAACTGAGAATCCTCTGAATATCACTGTAAGGTATATAGGGGCTGAAGTTCCACATAGTGATTCTTTTGGAATGTCGACATTTATGAACATGAGTGTTGGAGGTTGCGCCATGACCGAGGTAATCTGGTGTAGCTCGTCCAAAGTGGTGTCTTCATCTATGTGGGTCTTTGCTAGTGCCTTCATCAACAATTAATAATGCTCCAGAGACTTCTTGATGAGTTAAAGTATTGATATCTGGGTTAGAACTTTCTCAAGGTGTTGTAGAAGATCGTATTCCTGACCTGATTCCAATGTTGACTCCTTACCAGGCCTGTGTGCTCTATTCATGACCGGTTGGGGCTGCGGCGGTGCCAACATCTGCGGTGGAGGAATTACATGTGGCAGAAGTTGGTTCTGGGTTTAGAGGAGTCGAGGGTTCCGATGGATATCTTTGAAGATTGGGGATCCGCGCCCTGAAGGACTAGACACATATCAGGATAAAGTTTGGGTATGGTGGAGGATTCGGTGGTTCGATTCGAGTGATCAAAGTCAAAGGATAGTGTCGAACGATTGGAAGTCTCTGAGGTTCAACATGGTTCGCTGGGATGTTTGGGGGATTGATGCAGGTAATTAGGGTCGAAGGATGAATAGAGATTCGGCTAGGGAAATACTGTGGTAATGTGGGAGACGGGTTCCTGATTGTGGTTGGGAATGGAATTGTTGATTATCCCTAAATTCTATGGAGGCTGAGTGTTATTTTGGCTGGTGTTTCAGAGGGACTCCCAATCGATTTGATTTCAATCATTCATGTCGTATACCACATCCCGCAAGACCCAACAATCTTCCAAGTTATGTCAAGCGAACCGATGGAAGGCACATAATTTACCGTAGTCTAAATACGTTGGCTACGGGAGCGGTCTCTCTGGTGGGAATCTAATTAAGTTCTAGTTACTGAGGCAAACGAAAGATATTAGGGATGGTATCAAGTAATGGAGGGCAATGTTCGCATTTCGGCTAATAACCGGGTTTGGTTTATTGATTGAAACTTTGGGGTGGGGGTACATTGTTGTAGTTCGAAGGGTTTGTCTGACTCTGAGCAGTGTTATGATTCTGATTTTCGTATTGGTTAGGATAAGCATTTCCCTTCGAGTATTGATTACGATTCTGGTATTGATTTTGGCTTTGATTCTAGTATCGTGGTTGAATCTGATTCTGGTATTGATTTTGGGTGGGATATCTTGGCTGCAAATTCTTGTTTTTGAAGCTCTGACCTTGATTGACAACCACGTTGACTTGCTTGGAGCTCGCGATTTTCTTGTTGTTCTTCACCTTGGATTCGCTAGAAGAAGAGCATTTGGATGCTATTATCTAGAGGGAGAGATCTCCATTCTTGATGTGTCGTTGTATGCGAGAGGCTCTGATATGAAGTGCAGCGAAGTCTAGACAATTGCTTATAATAAGAGCACTTTGGAGCGGCTCTCAAATGTTATCAATAATGAGGTCGATCACATCCGGTCTGGGCCACAAGCTTTCTCCAACATCCTATGAAGTCAGTGAACTCTTCGGTAGGCTCTTGCTTTATCGTTAGGTCGCTGAGACTGACCATCTCTTGAATTAGATGCTTGTACTGGTCCAGGAATTGGCTGACTAGTTCGTCTAACATGTCGATTCTGTAAGTGGCAGGGTAGCGAACTAGTTGAGAGCTTCTCCTTCTAGCGATCTATAAAAATAATGGATGAGAAGCCCTTGGTCGTCGCGTATGGGCCAATAATCATTACAAAACAGTGCCAGATGGTGATTCGGGTTTCCTGTGCCGTTATATTTGGTAAACTTGGGAGGCTTAAAGCCTGTTGGTATGTTGAACTCGAGATCTCTGTAGAAATTTTCAAATCCGAAGGACCCGAGGTGTTCTCTCTTAGACATGAATTCATCTAGGACCCGAGTAAGGTCTTCCATTTTTACATTGGCGTCTTTCTCGGCAGTCCGGAGAGGAGCTCGACTTTGGAAATTAATACTAAAAAAGGTGCGGGTAGTCTGCCTTGGTGGAGATAGATGAGGCAAAGCAGTGCTTGGTGTTGGTGGTGACCTCTGCTCTCATTGTCGATCCCGATCATCTTCACCATACTGTTCTTTGATGGTCTGGTATAGGGGGGGCCAACCCTCGGAGTAGGCCTTTGGCTTCCTGTCCTCCCCTTTGCAACATTGTAGCGTTAAGATCCATGAGTTGTTAGGCCGTAAAGTTTTGTCCGATTCCACTTCCTCTCCTGCCATCGTTATTGTTGGTGCTCGAAGGAGTGAAGGGTATTTCGTTGTCACCGGCCATGTTTATCTCAGGGTGACTTTGATCAAAACCGTGAGGTCGTCGATTATCATACGCGGGATTACCATGATAATCCCTTAGAGGTGGGTTGTTATTATCGGCAAGATTGAGTCTACAGTTCCCCGATATCTCGAGCTTTTAAAAAATGTTCATACACTCTCCTATGATACTCCTTCGAGAGTCGGGACTAGCTGTCCAGTACCGCTAGCCTGACTATCTGAGGTTTCTAGAGAAGAGTATGCAATTCTAGAAGTCTAGAGTTCAACCCAACTCCTTTCGTTGGAAACCTCAGAGAGAACCTCGAATTTCCTAAGGGCTCGTTCGGGAGTCGAAATCTACTCAGATTCTGAGTTTGGACTCAAATTTGAGCGAGAATCTGAGCTTTTCCGATTGAATTGGCTGTTCGGGAGTTCAGTGGGCCCCACTATAAGATCTGACGTTTTCCGAGTGAAAACGACAGGCGTGAGTCTGAGATATTTGGACGGAATAGCTCAGAATTTGAGTTTTGAAGTTGTATACTCTTCCCTTCATGTAACACTCAATCCTTCCCTCCACCAACGATCATCATGAGTTAAAGTACCTGCGTTTTTTTTTTGGCTTTGCCTTTAAAAAATGCAGCTGAGAAGGGATGTTCCTTCTCCATGTGCCACGATCTTCTAGGATGTGTCACAGTGTCTCGTTACGATGATGATGTCTCTCACTCCCTTTGTCTCTCTCTCCTAAATGGAGATGAGTTAGTATCAGATGTTTCAACGAACGCCAAAGAATAATGTTAGACATCTTTACCACCATGTAAAAATTGTCCGCACTGATCTATATTGTCCACTAGATAGATCAGTAGATCATCAAACATTTGCATCACAAATATAAGTGTTCAATCTAATGCCTTCAACTAAATTGGATGCATCCATAGGCCATAATTTTTTTGTGTAAAAAGGTGCAGTAAATCAGATGGTTGGGATTTTTTATCTTGTTATGCGTAATCAGCCATCTGAACCATCATAGCATGTGCATGGCAGGGATGAGACAAACAACATTCTCAGTGCTTAGGCCTGACCACGTAATATAATATCTTGAATGAGACACAGAAAATATGTTGAAGTAAAAGCTTGACCGAATCAACATAAAGAATATGGCCCGCATACATATACTTTGAAGGGTTGGCGTTAGGTACGCGGCCTAAGCCATCTGCACTGCAATGCTATGATCAATCACCATCCACCAACTTTTGGATTGGTGCCCAAGATATCCATAATCTCTATCATCTAATTTAGTAGTCAAATCCTATCATCTGACTCCGTCAAATATGTTCAACCCCATATCGATTGGTTGCCCGTAAATTTTGAGAGAAATTCGAGTACAGCACATAAACCGATGATTAAGATCACGTTTCTACGGTCATAGCATAATCACTGATTGAATCTATTCTGAGGATTTTCTGAGAGGAACTTAAAAACAAAGGATTTTGTGTTTTGTAAGAATCATCGAGAATCTGAGTGGTTTAAACGCATATGGTGAAAACCAGAATGAGATGCCTAAGAATGCCAAGATTACAGTGTCCAAAATCTGAGCTTTTCTGGGAAAAACCAGGAAACACCTGAACGAGGCCTAAAAGAGAGAAGCTTCAGAAAGAGAAGAAAAACTAGTGAATTGGGGTTTTTGGTCGTGGGTGGGGGGGGGGGGGATATATTTATAGGTATGGGGCTAATTACGCACGTGGGGGCATATGCGCAATTGGAAATTGTGCACACAATGGCAAGCGTGTAATCAAATTGCGCGTAGATTCCACAACGCGTAACTCACTTTGAGTCAGTCATTGACTCGGGAATGATCGGCTGATTGACTCAGCCGGTGTTCTAGTTCCAATGTACTAGGAGCTAATTACGCGCATGGAGCCATGCGCATAATCCAAGTATGAGCATAGGACCATGCACGTAACCGGGGTGTGCGGGCGGTCTTGGGATTCAGAGACCTGGTCTAACTTGGACCAATTGCATGCTTCAAGTGATGAGTGCAATCGAATTGTGCGCCTAGATTTAGGTGCGCAATTGGGGTGTCGGGTTGGTGCACGAGAGGTATAGCTTGATCCATATTGGACCAATTGCGCGCAGGCAGGGGTGTGTGCAATCAATTATGCGCATGGGTCTAGGGGTGTAATTGGGGATCCTCTCGGGTTGAATTGGGTCTGAGTCTGTGAGTTAAGATTTCAGCCCAGATCTCAACCATACACTATGTAAATTGTGTATAGTCCCCAGGTTTAGGGTTTTAGGGCTTTCAGAGAGGGTTGGTCCCTTTCCGAGAGTCGTGGGAAAGGTCAAAGGTTGATCGAACTAGTTTGTATACTCCAATAGGGAGAAAATGGGGTGTCTACACAACCGTAACTGCAAGGGGTTATTTGTACAGGGAACAACACTGCAGGGATTGTAGTGCAAATCGGCTTAAGTCAGAGAGTTGTTTGTAATTTCAAGATAAGTTGGGGGATTTGCAAAATACCCTTTTTTTATGAATAACGATGAGGTTATAAGAGCCTCACCCCGCGGTTTTTTTTTATAAGTGTTTTTTTGCATTTAGCCCCCTATGTTATCGAGAAATTACACTCCGTCCCCCATGTTATTTATATTTATTTTTCTCCCCTTTGACTGGCGTTTTCTGTACATATGGCCCCTTATCGCGACGAATCATTGAAATGTGCTTTCTACCGTTACACTTATTCATTTAACGGTGATTAAGTGGTATAAAATATCATTCTACCTGTGCAATCGTGGGATTCGTGACGACCCCGTCGTGGCGATGCACTTGCTAACAAAAATATAGAGTCGTCACCCGAAACTTTCGGTGTCCCGGGAAACCTAAATCATTTTTATGAGCACCAAAGTGTTAAAAATACGACTCTGAATCCGGTCCACACCAAAGGCTCTTGGGTAGGGACTTTGGTTATCGATTGGAAAGGTGTTAGGCACCCGATCAACCCGCTTAATTTAGTCTCTACTTATGACCAAACTAGGAATGACAAAAGAAAAGAAAATAACTTCCTCTTGCCCAAAGGGGCTTAGAATTCTATTTGTGCCCTTCCGTTTATATCGAAAAGTCGGCGGCATAACGACACAAATGGGAAGATAGAGGGAGCCAAAAAGAGATAGGAGAAGAAAGGGGAGAGCCGGAGCCCTCGGGCCCTTGTAGCACCATAGAAGAGCCTTGCGTGGCTTGCTTTGATGAGCTCTTAAAGGCTTTGTATGGTGGAAAATAGAGTTCTAATTCCTAAGGCATGGTAGCTAGGAGGTAGGGAAGGAAGGTTAAGGGATAGCACACACCTAACCTAGAGGTTTGGGATGAAGTGTAAGGCTTGGAAGGAGGTTTTTGAATTCTAGAATTTATATGAGCAATGGTGCACCAAAGGGAGAAAGATCTTCTCACTTTAAGCTCTTTCTCTCTTAGGTAGGAATTTTCAACCTCTAAACCAAGGGGTGGGGTCTCTATTTATAGGAAATGGGTGGGTTAGGAGAGTGTTTAGATGCTAATGAAGATTGGGAATTAGGTAATCTAACATCTAAGGTTTCCTAGGGTTTAGAGCCTTGAAATGTGTGAGAAGGTCCTCCAATGGTGGATCATGGGGTGAGTCCTTAAGCCACTTAAGGGGTTGCAAATAGGTAGTGAATGGGTGCAACAGAACTATCAAAATACACCCCAAAGGTCGAGGTGGTCAACAAGTCAAACCCCAATCATGAATTTCAGGATAAAAAGACATGGTTACTGTTCATATGTCTGGTGCAACTAATAGTTGCGCCAGACAAATGTACAGTAAAATAGTGTGAGCAGTGCTTGGAACTTGGCTCGCGAAGGTGTGAACAGTTCCTCGGTCTTCACCCAATAGCGTGAACAGTGCTTTGAACTGGAGCAACTAATGCGCCAGGCTTAATTTCTAGAAGAAGTGGTCTGGCACAACTAATAATTGCACTAGGCAAAATTATAACTGGCGCAACTATTAGTTGCGCCAAATCCCTAGGGGGGCCCACTTGAGATTACTTTTTTGCCCTCCGTGTTCGAACCGCCATATCTTTTGATGTATAACTCTGATTGGGGCGATTCTTGGACCATTGGAAAGCTGACGAATTCCACTTTTTTTTTGTATAAGATTCAATCGTAGTAGAAGGCTGTAGCTCATCCCAGTGTGCTACACCCTTTTCCAAGGCTTGGAAGGTTAGGTTTAGGTTCAGAACGGGTTCTAAGGGTTGGGGTTGATTTCTAACGGTTTGGGGTAGGTTCTTAAGGGATCTAGGGCAGTTGCTAAAGGTTCCATACATGCCATCAGAAGCTCAGAAGTGCACCTTTCTCAAAATATGTTTCGATCGGGCCTTGGGTCAAATTTGAGTGTCTACAGATGCCCCTCTTTGGTTTCCGATCACTAATGATTGAATGCCAAAGAAAAGAGACATCCAGAGAGGCCCAAGGCATTATTGACGGGTCCATTGCATTCAGAACGAACTTCAAACATCGGGTAAGTAACATGGTGAGAAAACGAAAGCCCTGTATGTCGAGAAAAATGTCCACTTCTCAAGGTAATCAATCCCCAAGCGCTTAGCGACATTACTGGGCATAACCGAGGGAATGAGTTGCGAAAGCCTAATAGCTAGGAAAAATGTTCGCTTCTCGAGTTACGAAAGCTCGTTAGTTAGGGAAAACGTCCGCTTCTCGAGATAATTTGAAGGTGATTGATGTTAGAGATTCATTCTGAATACAATAGCTTCGTAAGCAAGCGGGGTGATCAACCCACATTAAAAGATAGGCGCAAAGCAAAAATACACAAGGCTCCACAGTTTGCGTCCAATCATACGAGGCATTTGATTGCCCCCTTTGACTGTTCGCGGGCGCCCCTGCTGAAAGCAGGGTTCGAGGACTTTGGGCGAACCCATCGATCCCGAAGTTTATTTAGCAAGACTGCCCGGGCAAAGTGAATAGAAATCACAACGCTTTTTGGAGAGGACGTTCCATTTTTGAAAGCGTGCCTTAGATCAACATGGCCTAGAGTATTCAGCTTCGACCACCTTGAACAGATCCAACCAAACATTGGGGTGTCTCCCTAAAGGGACATCCAATCCTAGTCTCTGTCGACAACGGTCATAAACATCAACTAACTATACATAATCATGCACCCATCAGGGGCAATAAGCAACAACAAAGGCGATGGAAGCCCAGACCTGGACCCCCCCGGGTATAATTTACGGGGAAAAATGACCATCATACGGATACCCAGACGCATGGCATACACTTTACAAGGATATCATTGCCCATACAGGTTTTAAGCCTGCGAAAAATAAAAGGGAAATGAACCCTTCTGAAGGCATGGTTGCACATAATTTGATTGATGCGTAATCTCATTCTCAACAGGTTGGTCTCAACCAACGATTGACCTTCTCCAATGGAGAATCTGAAGTTTAAAACACTTAAGTCCATGTGAATCCAAAACAGAGCGCTTAGCTCAAAGATTTAGCAGTGGAGTCAACCTGATCAAAACATTGACCGTTTGATCGGGATTGACGCCGTTGCTCCTACTTTGAAGTAGGATCCAAAGATCTAAGGCGAATCCTAAACTCAGGACTTTAATATGGCACAGTTGCATTACTGATAAAACATTAACATTTTACCGCCTTATGCTTGTGCGTAGCTCTGTGGGGAAACACAGATTTATTCTTTCTTTTTCAAAATGATTTTCTCTTTTTTTTTTGAATAGTCCTAACGTCAGTGGTGAGATGCTTCATTTGATTTGCCCATTGCTGAGAAGTTGCCCACTTCGAGGCTTTGGACCGTGTGATATTCCTGCATATTCTCGAGAAAATGCCAGTCTCTTTTTTATTTATATAAGTAACAAATGCATCCTAATTAATAGAAAGAGAAACAAACTTTTACTTTCATTTTCAAGACTTATATATATTTTTTGGATTTTTATTTTTCAGAGATTTTTTGTTCTTTTTCTTCCTTTTTGAAATGGAAGTAAGATGCTGTAACTATGTACATGGAAATGACTAGAAATATATGCACATTTTTTGGAATTTGAATTTTTCTTGATTTTTTTATTTTTGGCTTTTTTTTTTTTTTGATGCCTTGACAGTGAGACGGAGTAACAGGTCCCATTTTGAGCATAGTCGAACTCTTTTATGCAGTCGAACCTGTGTGAGTTTTCAGATTTTACCAAGGTCGGAACGTTAATCCCTTTGGACTGAGTCAAACTTTTCTCCTTACCTTGAGTCATATGTTTGACAAAGTAATTTCATAAAGACAATTCTGGTCGGGACCCGTCTTGAACTAACATGAGCAGCCCAGCTGAAAAAAGGGTATCAAAGAGAGTAACCAAGAGGGCTCCTCAAGCATCAATCTTCTCAATCAGTGCAAACCTTTTTTTTTTTTTTTTTTTTTATCTCTTTTTTTACCCATGGCGCCCTTTCGGGTTTTCACCACGTCCATGGGTTTAGCTCTCTTACCCTAAATGCTCTTTCGAGTTTTCACCTGGTCCGCACAAACTTGTTGTTTTTACCGGTAGTGCCTTTTCGGGTTTTCACCTGGTCCGCACAAACTCGTTGTTTTTACCCGTAGCGCCCTTTCGGGTTTTCACCACGTCCATCTTACTTTGAGCTTGTATTTTTATTTTATTTTTTATATTTTTTTAGCATTTTGTTTTTCTAACAGTCACAACATAGACGTCGATTCCATCATAGCCGGCTGGATGGGATTCTGGTGTCGTCTCACAACTCGGCTTGTGTTGACTTATCAGATACTATGACTGCTTGTGAACCTAAAAAGAGGGCTTCCTTCAGGGTGTAGCTTGGCCGTGGGTTAGGTTAGGATTTGAAGGTATGCTGGGCTACCTTGATGCAGCTCCAGTTTTCTTTATAACATACTTTCTTCCTTGGGGGTTTTACTGTACATGCCCCATGATTCTTCTATATTTTTTTTATTTTTTTTACTCCATTTCAGGCAATCTCTTTTTGAGGTTTTGCTTTTTCGATTTCAAATTTTTTTTGGATTTTGATAGTGACACACACATTTTTTTTGGGAAGGGGGGTTATTGAAAGAAAGGCCCAAGCTCAAATGGATAGCAAAGGATATCATCATTTTTAGGGATACTTTTTGGCTACTGTGTTTTGAATGATGGCCTCTTTTGGGTGGTTCTTAAGTAGTCACGTATCTGTTTCACCAATACTTACCTTATCGTGATAGACTAAGAGTAGAACTGTCGGACATATCCGTCATTGATGGGCTCAGGAAGATGATCTCTGTCCATGGTGGCGAGGCGGATGGCGTATCCCGGTATCACTTCTCGGATGATGTAAGGTCCTTCCTAGTTCGGCTTGAACATTCCTCTCGGATCGGCGTGGAGGGATGTGAAGATCTTCTTCAGCACAGTGTCTCCTACCTTTAGATCTTGACCGCGAACACGTTTATTATAAGCGCGTGCGATTCGCCCTTGGTAAACTTGAGTATGACACAAGGCTAGGAGTCTCTTCTCATCCAGTAAGTTCAATTGGTCAAAGCAGGATCTCTCTCTTTTTGCTTCAGGTAAGCCTGATTCCATGAGGATTCAGAGCAAGGGTACATCAACCTCAACTAGTAGGACGGCCTCAGTTCCATACACAAGGGAGAATGGTGTTGCCCTTTATGCAGTACGGATTGACGTTCTATAGGGCCACAAAGCAAACGGTAGTATTTTGCTCCAATCCCGGTAAGTGAAGACCATCTTTTCAAGGATGCGGACGACTGTCTTGTTCGCAGCTTCTACGGCTCCATTAGTTTGAGGCCGATCAGGTGACGAGCGATGGTGCTTGATTTTGTATTGCTCGTAGAAGGCTCAGATGCGCTTATTCGTAAAGTTTGTGTCGTTGTCCATGATGATGTCTTTGGGTACTCTAAATCGGCACACAATATTATTCTTGAGAAACTTCTCAACGTGATCGATTGTGATGTTATGATGCTGTTTCAACCTACTTGGTAAAGTATTCAATGGCGACTAGGATGAACCGATGCCCATTTAATGTTTTTGGATTAATCATTCCGATGACGTCAAGGCCCCTGGTGGCAAATGGCCAAGGAGTGGTCATGCAGTGAAGATCGATGGCAGGAGCATGTATCAGACTGGAGTGTTTCTGACACTTGTAGCATTTTTGAACATGTTTGCAGCAATCTGATTCTATAGTGGTCCAAAAGTATCCCTGTCGCAGAATTTTCTTAGCAAGCATGTGACCGCTGACGTGGGCTCCGCATACTCCCTCATGGATCTCCTTCATGATATTGACTGCTTCACTTTCTGTAAGGCACCAAAGTAGGATGTTATTATAGGATTGTTTATAAAGGCACTCTCCACAAATGACGTAGCCTGCTGCTAGACGTTGAATGATTCGTCGGTCCGTCTTGGATGTACCCTCAGGGAAAGTTAGTGTCTCGAGGAAATTCTTCATATCTAAGAACTAAGGTGGCTCATCATCAGGCTTTGTAGGTTCCTCAATCTGGAGGTAGAAGGCCAGCTCATTTCTTTGCTCGATCATGATCGGCTTCATCTCAACACCATGCGGGATTTCTATCATTGATGCCAACGTGGCTAGTGCATCGACAAAGCGATTCCTTCTCCAGGGGACATATGAGAATGTCACGTCTTTAAAATAAGCTATCAAATCCTCGAGGTGCTCATGGTAAGGGATCAGTTTCTCATCTTTCATCTTCCAGTCAATGTTTGTCTAGCATATAATTAACTGTGAATCGCCAAACACTCAAAGGTGAGTTATACCGCCTGCAGACCAGCGGCACAATCTTTGTACTCGACCATGTTGTTCGTGCAAGGGAAGTTGAGCTTCATAGAGACTGTTATGTGTGATCCCTTCGGCAAAATCAGAATGGCACCAACTCCCTAACCTTCGGCATTTGCTGTCCTGTCAAAGTGCATTACCCATGATTCCTCTGCTTCCTCAGTATCGTCTTCCATCATGAATAGGATGTCCTCATCAGGGAACTCAGTTCTCAAAGGCTTTTAATCTGGCAAGGGATTGTCGGCAAGATGATCGGCGAGTGCCTGCCCCTTAGTCGACTTTTGAGTGATGTACATGATGTCAAACTCAGACAATAAAAGCTGCCAGCGTGCAGTCCGTCCAATGAGGGCCGACTTCTCGAACAGGTATTTCAATGGGTACATACGGGCTAGGAGTAGCATGGCCAGAGATAGTAAATAATGGCGGAGCCTCTGAGTAGCCCATACAAGAGCCAGGCATGCCTTCTCCAGATGAGAATAGCGCATCTCATAATTAGTAAATTTCTTGCTCAGATAGTAAATGGCCTGCTCTCTTCTTCCTGTCTCGTCATGCTGCCCCAAGACACATCCCATCGAGACTTCCGTCGTGGAGAGATACATCAAGAGTGGTCTCCCCGGCTCGGGTGGTACTAACATATGTGGGTTAAGGAGGTAGCTTTTGATTTTATCGAACACTGCCTGGCAGTCGTCATTCCATTCAACAGGCGAGTTCTTCCTTAGTAGCTTGAAGATCGACGTGCATATGGGAGTTAGTTGTGCAATGAACTGACTGATATATTGTATTCTTCCCAAGAACCCTTTAACCTCTTTCTCAATAGACAGAGGTGGCATTTTTATAATAGCTCTGACTTTGACTGGGTTTACCTCGATCCCTCTCCTGCTGACTATGAATCCTAGTAGTTTTTCAGACATAGCACCAAACACATACTTCTGTGGATTCAGACATAGTCGATACTTTCCCAAACTCTCAAACAGCTTCTGAAGGTTTATCAAGTGATCGCCTCACTCCGGTGACTTGGCTATCATGTCATCGACATATACTTCAATTTCTCAGTGCATCATGTCATGAAATAGCGCAGTCATGACTTTCTGGTACATTGCACCGGCATTCGTCAATCCAAATGGCATGACTCAATAGCAAAAGGTTCCCCAGGGGGTAATGAAAGCTGTCTTCTCACGATCAACCTCTGCCATCTTGATCTAATTGTATCCTAAGAATCCGTCCATACAAGAAAGCATCCCCTACTTAGCAATGTTATGGACCAAGATGTCAATGTGTGGCAGTGGGAAATCGTCCTTTGGGCTTGCCTTATTTAAATTTTGAAAATCGATACACATGTGGACCTTTCTGTCCTTCTTCGGCACAGGCACAATATTGGCTAGCCACCCGCGTTATACTGTTTGATGACCTCGTCTTTGACTTTCAACATCCATTCGGGTCGGAGACATCTCAGCTTTTACTTGACCGACTTTATATCGGGGTAGAGAGGCAACTCATGCTCGACCAAATCAGTGTCCAGACCAAGCATGTCCTCGTACGACCAGGCAAAAATATCTTGGTATGACCGAAGGAAGTCGATCATGTTTTTTCTCTCCTCGGGAGATAGCAACGTTTCAATTTTGGTTATTCTGGGAATCTCCTCAGTCCCTAGATTAACGTCTTCGGTCTCTTCGACAATGGGGGTAGGGCCATGCTCAAAGTCGGCAAACCGATCAAGGAGCTCATTGGGGAGTTCCTCCAAAGGACTATCCTTGTGCAGATTCGTAACTCCTACATCTTCTTATATTTCTACAGGAAAGAGGTCGATTTTACGTGGGACGGATATTTTGATTAAGGCATCTTTTCGTAGGATTTTATTTGGGATTTTAAATGATAATGTTTTTAGACTGTATACTTTTTAAATGTTTTTGGGATTTTGTATTTTTTCAATGTTTTTGAGATTTTTGTTTTCTTCGGAGACGGACCTTTGGCAAAGCGGGTTGCTATATATACAAGGTATTGCCTATTAAGGGCTTACCTCACTTTTTATCGGTTATTTTTTTTTAGGAAACGGGTGCCAAATGTTAGGCCATTCCCCGCTTCCAGGATTTGGGGTAAAGATACCCAATTGCGTACCTGAGGGGCCGCTCCTTTACCTGTTTCGATGGAGGGTGTTGACTGATATGGCTCTTTGGAGTCAGCCTCCATCATATTGATCCTCATTTCGTCTAAGATGATGTCCTCAAACGTCAATACCGTTTTGTGGTGATTTACCACAGGGGGCGTTTGTTCAGGTACTGGTTGTCGTTCTTCGAAAAGGGATAATGCTGCCAAATCTATCTCCAGCCTAGGAAGGGCAATGTAGGGATTGGTGGGATGGACAGGGGTTATGGGATTGTGTGGGGTCAAATGGGTTACCCCATTTCGATTGATCATTATGACCCAACACTGACAAAGGATTCCCTGATGTTCGGCCTAGGGCGAGGTTTTTCTTCTATGTTGATTCCTCGAGCTCTTGCAGCTGTAGCGACCCTGGCTTTTTCTTTGGCCTCTCGGACCTCTTCCTCTATGGGCTTGTATCCAAACCCGAATCAGACCTTCTGCCCCTTGGTAATAACTGGCTCTTTCCTTCCTTGTAATTTGGGCTCCAAATCCCTTCCTTTCTGATAGCCTCACTTTTGGAGCATAGCCACTGCTGCTACCATTCCGCCTCCAATCTTAGGAATGATGCCCTTAATGGGCTCTGAGAGTATTGCCGACACCTCATATTCGAAACTATGGAGGTCGACATCCTCAGTAGTGTGCGATACATCTAGTATATTAGGCTTCTCCACGCTGTTGGTGGCCTTTTCTTTCTCACTATGCCCCTCATCGATGATCGTGATAATTTTGTGCCCAGATGCAAATTTAAATTTCTGGTACAAAGTGGAAGGTATGGCTCCGACCTCGTGCAGCCATGGGCGCCCCAATAATAGATTAAACGAGGATTTGATGTCCATTACTTGAAACAAGATGGAAAAGATCATTGGCCCTATCAATAGTTCAAGATCAACTTCTCCCATTATTTCTCTCCTGGTATTATCAAAACCTCTAGCGCTAGTCCTCGTGGGCCTCAACATGCATGGATCAACCTCGATCTTTGTGGATGTTCTTAATGGGCATATATTCAATGCGGACCCATTGTCGATTGGAACCAAGGGGATTACCATGTTTCCGGACTCGACCGTTATTTTCAAAGACTTTGAGTGGCTACCACCTTCCTTCGGCAAGTCAACATCAGAAAATGAAATGACATTCGGAGCCATCACTTGACCAATTATCTGCCCGACCTCATCTGGGTTGACTTGAAGTGATACATGCGCATTCTTTAACGCCCCCATTAATGCTTGAAAATTGAGGGGGGACATCATCAACAAATCCCATACAGTTATATGGGCAGACATTCTTCTCAGCTGAGTCTCTAATATATGCTCTCGACTCATTTTCTCGAAGGGGTTCACTGTGCTATCCTTCTTTCACTCTGACTGGGCTTGTACTGCCACCGGTGCTTTTGGCTACTTTGATATCCTCCCAGACCGCATGACAAAGTCCACGGCCCCTTCTCTACTGTTGCTGTCGTCGTTAGTGTTGGTCTGTTCATAAGTCAGCAAGACCTGGTGAGGATCATAGGTTGGTCCCGATATCTGAAACGGTATAGTTGTCGGTGCCGAAGGCACTTGTACTGCGGGCTCAAGAGGTGTGGGCGACACTTGGTTTATTTCGGTGGTGGTGGGTTGGGTGGTAAAATTGGGCCAGATGGGGGTGGTGAGCTTAAGGGTGGTGGTATTGGGGGGAAGGAGGTAAAAGTAGGTCATTGACAGCTGGTAGGTGCTGGTGGGGGATCGGGGTTTGATAGGCTGTTAGGTAATTGACAGGGGTGGCAGAGTTTGTAGGTGGCTGAACTGGGGGCAATGGGGTGGGCGCAGGCCATGGATAACTGACGGGTGCAGGTGTAGGATTGGGGGCCTAATGACTTATTGGGTAATTGACGAGGGTGGTGGTGTATGGCTGATATGCATTTATGTGAACATAATTGATTGGGGTGGGTGATGGAAAGTATGCCCTAAGATCTAAGGGTTCAATTTGCGGAGTCGGGTTGGGAAAATAATCTGACAGATTTAGGGGTTCAATTACCCCGATACTCCTTTCTTCCTCCTTCCTTGGTAATGGTGTTACATAACTCTCCCGATTACTGATATAATTGGATGGGTCAAATTCAAACTCTGCTTCACTTTCTACCATTCCGACAATGGATCTGGGACCTGCTCCTCTTGTAGGATGTGGGGGTAGCGGCATCTGGTGAATATTTGCATGTTGAGAAGGTGCAGGGGGGATGATTTTTTCGGCGTCAATCAAATCTTGGATTGCATACTTCAATGGGAAGCAACGATCGGTCGGGTGACTCGGACCCTGATGAAAGTTGCAGTGGGTGTTTGGGTCGTAGTTCCTGGGGATCGGGTGAGGAGGTTGTAGTTGGCGGATAGCAAATAATCCCTTTTCCATTAACAAGGGAAAAAGTATACTCAAAGATTGCCCCAGCGGCGTAAAATCTCCATCATAGCAGGCTCTCCTCTGCTCCGGAGTCATTAGCATTCCTTGCCCATTCCCTTCTCTCTGCATCTGCTCAGGCCTGACCGGTGCTAGCGGGGCTGCCTGAAATTGAAACGGGGTTATGTTATTATTGGGCTTGGTATTGGCAATGTTTTGAACATCAGCCCCGTCCTCTTCTCAGCTCTCTATTATGAAAATCTCCTAACTCCACTGGGTCCACTTGGCATGTTCTTATTTAGACAGCCCTCCCTAATGACATCCTCACATCGGTTACCATTTCTCACTAGATTAGTAAAGCTAGACTGTTGCGGGTACACTAAAAAGTCAGAGATCATCGGCAGAGTATTCTTTGAAATTATCTCTATCTACTCATGATCAGGTATTCTATTTCTGACTTGAGCCGCTAGTGCTCTCCACCGCACTAGATAATCGCTGAAGGTTTCGTTCGGGTTCTACCTCAAACGGTTAAATCTAACTTATGCGGCTCAATGTCTATATTGTAGACATATTGTTCTTGAAAGAGGTGCATCAAGTCCCTTCACGTTTTTATCATGGATGGTTCCAAAGATGCGAATCATCTCAAAGCCAGACCGGTCAGACTCTTCTGAAAGACTTTTATTAGTAGTCTTTCGTTCCCTCCGTATTGGCACATGTCCCCATAGTAGGACTTCAGCTGCGCAATAGGATTGCCAGTGCCATTATATTTGTCGAAGGCCAGCATTTTAAATTTGGGAGGCAGGGGGACCTCAGCGAACAAACATAAATCTGTGAAGTCCGTGGCGTGGATTTCAGAACCACCCATTTTCATCAGCTGCTTTTGTATTTTGTCCAACTGTTCTTTCAGCTGCTCCGACTCTTTTGATAGAGGGGCTGCTTTCTCGGCCATTGGATGGACTTCACTCTGGGCCACCAAGGGGTGAAAAATTATGGGAGGAGGGTTAAGGCTGGTCAATGCCCCAGCGTAGGCTCCGCTATTCCTAATCTCGTCCTCCTCATACTGCTAGTCGACATAATGTGCAGTGAGGGCAAAATTCTCTTGTTGTTGTTGCATGGGTTGGATGGGAATGACATGAGTGGGGGCTGGGTGAGCCCATTAGGGATGAGGGAAAGTCTGTTGGATGATGGGATAAATGGAAGTTTGGTTTTGGGGTGGGGCCTGATGGGGCCATTGGGCATGGGGAACGATTTGGAGACGGTCTTGGGGTATGGGGTATGGCATGGGTTTGACTCGGCTGTGAAGGTTGAGTGAAATGTTGGGGGTATTGTGGAAGGCATGAGTGTGGAGTTCAGGCTTGGGCCATGAAGCCTTGGTCATTTTGGGCCATGGGCCATTGATGGGTTTGGGCTAGTGGGTCTTAGTGGGTCTGGGCCATGGGCCCTTGGTGGGTATGGGCTATGGGCCTTTGGTGGGTATGGGCTATGGGCCCTGGGTAGGTTTGAGTGGTAGGGTATTGGGCCATTGGGCCCTGGAAAAAGGGGGTTTGGGTCAATGGGCCTTGGGGTATGTGGGAGGTTGGAGGTTGGAGATTGGGCCATTAGGCCTTGGGGCAAGTGGGTAACGGGGGTTTGGGTGGTGTGGATTATGGAGGGTTGATGGGGGTCATGGGGGAGTGAGGCATAGAGATTGGCTAGAGTATGGGATGGGTTCATGGGCATGGGGTGTGGTGGAGAGGTATTTTGGGAAGCCTTCCATCAGGAGTAGGCTTGGAACATCTCCTCCATCATGGCCATGGAAGGGGGATCGGATGTGGATGGTGGATTTAAGGGATGATTGGGTATGAATGGGATGGAGGTGGAGGGAAAATTGGGCATGGCCCTGGTATGATCGGGCGTGGCCATGGTAGGTGGTGGGATATGGGGTAGATTAGAGAGTTGAGGTGGGGCAAAGGATGGGGAAGGATTAGGGATGTTTAGGGATGATGATTGGTGGGGTGTGGATGTTTGAAAAAAATGGGACATGGCCCCGATAAAAATGGGCATGACCCGGGTAGATGGGGGGATTTGTGGGGGGTTGGATAGGGCGGAAGTGGTGTATGTGAATGTGGGTGGATCGGACCTATAGGGAAAGATGGGAAATGGGGCATGGATGTGGATTGGGAGAATGGGTTTGAGTTTTGTATGGATGTGGATGGAAAATGAGTTGGATTTGGCATGGGCATGGCTTGGGCAAAAGATGGAGAATGGGGGGTAGTGGTCGGGAAAATGGGGGCGCCAAATGGGCCAGTAATGGTAAAGGGGTTTGGGTGAGGGGGATGGTGGAAAAGACTTCCCCCGAATGGGAGTGGGTTGGAGAATGTGGCGGGGATGAGTCGGGATTGGCGTAAGCCGGGTTCACTACCCACGACATTCTACGGGACCGGGTTGGGTAAGAGTGCCTTGGATAAGGCCCAAAAATCATCCTCCTTCTTCCCCTACAGGATGGCGGAGGGCAAGATGATGCCATTGTGCCGGCACCACAAACTACTATTTTTTTGCGTTTTGATTTGCTTTCTTTTTTTTTTTTTTTTGGGAAAAAGTTTTTGAAAAACAAAGGTTCCGAGGCCTTGGAATTCCCTTTTCGGGTGGCTCTCGTACCCTAATTCAAGACTTGTGGCGACGACTCCGATGCGCTTAAGAAGAATCGAAGGAGAACCTTCGATCTATTGAAGGCATGAAAATCGATGCAAATAACCCAATCTTCCGGAATGAGCCAAAAAGAAGTTGCCCTCTTTTGACCGGCGGAAGTGTATTGGGTGTCGGAGATGGCGGGGCCCAAACAAGGCACTAAGCACACTGATCGGGGGACTCAGGAGGTGAAAAAGGCCACGAATTCGGGCTAGTGCTGTGCAGAACAGACCTGACACAACTAATACACGCGCCTAGGTTGCAGGTCCCATTTTTTACACTGGCACAACTATTAGTTGCGCCAAGGTAAAAAGTGAGGATTTAAAGCTAGCGCAACTATTAGTTGCGCCAGTTATAAATTCTAGCTTTTTGCACTGGCGCAACTAATACTTGCATCAGGCAAAAAGTGCTGCTCTAGAACTGATGACAGCAGGCACCTACACCCGAAATGAGTCTCTTTTTTTGGTTTTTGTGGAAGCTAGGCTTCGGAGAACTGAGCTATTGTTTGGTGATCGATTCTCTCCTCACCGCACCTAAGGGGTTTGAGTCCGGTATAACTCGCTAGTGCGCTCTCCAAGGGTTTTAAGCTTTGGAATAGGAACCCACCTGGTATACCTCCGGCGTGAGCGCCTTCTCAGATACTAGGTGGACTGGGACTTTTCTGGATCATCACCACTAGGGGCTGCCGCCATACTAAGACCCGGGTGGTTGTGTGTTTGCCTAATCTCAACCCTTTTAAAATCTATCCCGTAAAAATAAATTAATTAAGCTTCCTAGCTTCGTTCAATTTTAATTAAAAAATTTCAAAGCTTTTCTTCTTTTTTTTTGGAAGTTTTCTTTAGTTCAAAGATCGGGGGTGAATGGTCCCGTGCCGCCACTATGGGCCGGCGTCCACTGTTGGGATATGAGTGCACAAGTAGGTCCGTCAATTAGCTAAGGCATTTTAAATAATGAAAAATTAAAGAAATTGAAAGACAATGCTCAAGTAGGCCCGTCAATCAGCTAAGGCACTAAAATGACGAAAAAGTAAGGAAAATTAAAAGACGAAGCGCATGTAGGCCCGCCAATCGGCTAAGGCTCGTAAATGACGGAAAAGTAGGGGTGAGAAAAATAAAAAATAGTAAAACAAATTAGCAAAAATGGTTAGTAAAATAAAAAAATGAAGGACCAAATTTTAAGGAGAAGCTCTACAAGCTATCCCCAGCAGAGTCACTATCTATGCAACCGTGGAAATCATGACGATCTCGTCGCGGTGATGAGCTCGCTAACAAAAATATAGAGTCGCCACCCGGAGCTTTCGGTGTCCCAAGAAACCTAAATCATTTTTATGAGCACCGAAGTGTTAAAAATATGACTCTGAATCCGGTCCACACTAAAGGCTCTTGGGTAGGGGCTTCGGTTATCGATCGAGAAGGTGTTAGGCACCTGATCAACCCGCTTAACGCGGTCTCTACTTATGGCCAAATTAGGAATGACATAAAAGAAAAGAAAATAGCTTTCTCTTGCCCAACGGAGCTTAGAATCTTATTTGTGCCCCTCCATTCTTACCGAAAAGTCGGTGGCGTAACGACACAAATGGGAAGATGGAGGGAGCCAAAAAGAGATAGGAGAAGAAAGGGGAGAGCCGGAACCCTCGGGCCCTTGTAGCACCGTAGGAGAGCCTTGCGTGACTTGCTTTAATTAGCTCTTGAAGGCTTTGTATAATGGAAAATTAGCTCTTGAAGGCTTTGTATAATGAAAAATGAGGTTCTAACTCCTAAGGCTTGGTAGCTAAGAGGTAGGGAAGGAAGGTTAAGGGGTAGCACACACCTAACCTAGAGGTTTGGGATGAAGTGTAAGGCTTAGAAGGAGGTTTTGAAATTCTGGAATTTGTATGAGCAATGGTGCACCAAAGGGAGAAAGATCTTCTCACTTTAAGCTCTTTTTCTCTTAGGTATAAATTTTCAACCTCTAAACTAAGGGGTGTGGGTCTCTATTTATAGGAAATGGGTGGGTTAGGAGGGTGTTTAGATGTTAATCAAGATTGAGAATTAGGTAATCCAACATCTAAGGTTTCCTAGGGTTTTTGGAGCCTTGAAATGTGTGAGAAGGTCCTCCAATGGTGGATGATGGGGTGAGGCCTTAAGCTGCTTAAGGGGTTGCAAATAGGTAGTGAATGGGTGCAACAGAACTATCAAAACACACCCCAAAGGTTGAGGTAGTCAAAAAGTCAAACTCCAATCATGAATTTCGGGGCAAAAAGACATGGTTACTGTTCATATACCTGGCACAACTATTACGGTAGAACAGTGTTAACAGTGCCTGAAAGTTGGCTCGTGAAGGTGGGGTCCACATTTAAAACTGGCGCAACTATTGGTTGTGCCAGGCTTAATTTCTGGGAGAAGTGGCCTGGCCCAACTAATAGTTGCACCAGGAAAAATTATAACTGGCGCAACTATTAGTTGCGCCAAATCCCTAGGGGGGGCCACTTGAGATTACTTTTTTGCCCTCCGAGTTCGGATTGTCATATCTTTTGATGTATAACTCTGATTGGGGAAATTCTTGGATCGTTGGAAAGCTGACGACTTTTACTTTTCAATGGTATAGGATTCGATCGCAGTAGAAGGCCGTAGTTGGTCCTGGTGTGCCACACCCTTTTCCAAGGGTCAGAAGGTTAGGTTTAGGTTCAGAACGGGGTTCTAAGGGTTGGGATTGATTTCTAACAGTTTGGGGCAGGTTCCTAAAGGATCTAGGGTGGTTCCTAAAGGTTCCATACATGCCATCAGATGCTCAGAAGAGCACCTTTCTTGAAATGTATTTCGATCGGGCCTTGGGCCAAATTTGGGTGTCTACACTACCCTTCACCGTTGCCAGGTCACATCATCATAAACCTCTTGACTTATAGCCATAGTTACAACCACAACCACAACCGACTGGCGGGTAGAAGACGACTGGAAATCCATCATCAGATCCTACACCTCTTAGGGACTCGCCTCTTCCCCCAATCTCTTGTCTTCTTTATGTAAATGAGGGCTTCTGGCAAGAAAGATTAGCAATGGTCTTCAAAACGGGCTTAGGGTTTTGAAATCAAGGCACTCCACGGATAATACAAGCAATATGCACATAACCACAAATCTTCCAAAGTCTCTCAACCATAGTTTTAAGGCCCAAGTAATATGGCCTCATACCAAGAACATAACCAACCAAGGTGTTGCGCTATCGAAGCGATTCTTTTTGTATCTCCACAACGGGACACAATACCACACCTTTTTTCAAGCTTGGAATAAACTCAAGTTTCTCAAACGAATCTGAGATCTTACTCTCTTTGAATAAAGAAGCCACATACCTGGTATCTCTGGAGGCTTCAAGGGAACCTCCATAGTGAAACCAACCGAGTTTCAATCACCGTGAAAAAAAAAACCAAATCTGATAGAGGCGATGGATGATTCTCTATGAGTTCTTTTCCAACAGGGTTATTGGGGCAATCCCCCAAGGACCATGCAAGTTCCAAGCTCAAGAGCCACCCCAAATGTCCTCCAACTTCACGGCGAAGAAGGCAAATCATGAAAATTGATGCCTCAGAGCAAGCTCTCCCCAATCTCTCTCTCTCTCTCTCTCTCGTGCAAAAATCCCTCCTCGCCGCTCCCATCTGTCGATGCCCGAATGACTCAAGGTCTCACCGTTGGCTCCTCGATCTTCTTCTTTTTCTTTTTCTTCTTCATCTTCTTCTTCTTCTCTTAAAGATGGGTAACTTGTTTATTATTATTTTTGAGATTGTCAGTCGCCCACCGGTATTCTGCCTTGCATTGTGTGCTACAGACTAGGTCCGCCAGGGCGTTGCTGCGCTTGTTGTGCCATTCACAAGGCAGAGAGGGAAATGATTCTTCTCTCAACGACGGAGAGCAATAAAAGTTGTAATGGAGGGGAAGAAGATGAAGTGGAAGTGCATTGAATTTTTGGAGAGAAGATGAGGGCATTTGTGATTTTAAACTGTAATTTTCATTGAGTCATAAGGGTAAGAACATCTTTACACAATTCCGTTAATGTCCGTCCAACAATCAGTACCAGTCAAAGCTGGTCAACTAATCGCAAGCGATTTTTTACACAAATGCCGCCAATCAAAGGGGCAAAAAATAAATATGCATAACACGGGGGGCATAGTGTAATTTTGCATTAACATAGGGGCCTCAGTCTGGAATGAAAGCAGTGTTAAAAATACTAATTTTCTAATAAGTCAAATCTTGTTATAGACCCAGCTTCAATGTGTAAGGATCTAATCAAATATTTGCCATCTAATGAAATATTAGTAGTGATCACTATTGTTTCCTTTCTGTGCAGATTACATTGGGTGTTGGTTAATGCTAATTGAATAAATCTTTATCAAATTGGGTACAACTTTGTTCTACTACCGAAACCCTCCAAACTAATTGACTACTTTGAAATTAGATAATGGAGATCATTTTTCACACATATCTTTTACACAATGGATCTTGAGACCCTGATTACTATCAGACGGTCAATTTTGTATTTACCATGACACAAATCACAAATCAATGGCTCTAAAATCATGTTTGAGTGTGCAATGTATTTTGTAAGCAATGCTCTCAAGAATGCAAAATTAAAGATCCAATAGACAAAAGGCAGTTGAAAAAAAAAATTAACAGATTATAGATGAGAGATGGGAAAGCAGTTCTGTCATCATCTTCATGCAGTACATAATATAATATTTTTTTGCTTATATTGGTGTAATTGTTGTTTAAATTTATCTTTTTCGTTTATATTATTTTGAATTACACAATGACATTATTTAAATCCTTGCTATTAATTATATCTAAGTTTCAAGCAAGATCTATTGTAAGGGCATTAAAAAGATTGATACAAAGAATGAAGCCTAAACACTGACTTCCAAAATTCTGCAATAAATGCGGTATATCAATATATACGTAAACAATTTTAATTACATCAAACAATAATTGATCATATTTTGTATTTTTTTCCTCATTTTGATTAGATTGAAACCTTTTGATATGCTCAAGGACACGGGCATATCCACATGTTAGGTTATCGGGGCCGGGCCCCTACAAGCTATTGTAAAAGCCTTTAAAGGCGTATTAATAAGAGTTTGAGGGCCTGTAATCTGTTTCCACAGCCCCTATTTAAAAAATACTTAAAAAAGCTTCCATGAGTTTTGCTATTTGCCTCGGACGATTTGGCTGTGGCAACCGCATGCACCATTACTTATTAAATTAATTGAATCTTAAAGGTTAATAATCTTAGGGTTCAAATAACCGAACCAAGTTACCAACTAAAGCAAATCTCTTTTAAGTTTTAATCAACACTCTCCTCTCATTTCTTCTCCCTCTCTCTACGCCAACTGCGGTGTCTCTATGCTATCACACACACACACACACACACACTCTCTCTCTCTCTCTCTTATCTACTCTTTCCCTCTCTCCTTTCTCTGTTCTCTAGTCTCTTCACTGCTCTCTCAGGCTTAGGCTCAGGCTCCACTCTCGTCTCCTCCACTACTCTACGGTCTCGCCGCTCAACCGACATCGTGTCTACAAATTCGACCCATCATTCCACTACAGGTGTCTCTCTCTCTCTCTCCCTCTCCATGACTCTAATTCTCTCCTTAGATTTTTAAACCCCTATATCCCTAAATTTCTAAACCCTAATGCTACACCCCCAATTCCTAAACTTTTAAAACGTTTAAAATCTTACATTTCTAATCCGTAAATCTTTTTCATAAAGTCTGAAATCCCTAAATTTTTCTAAATAATTTTTCCAAATCCCTAAATTTGTAAACCCTAAATCATTTTTCTAACCCTCAAATCTTAAGTTTTTAAACCCTAAATCTAAATTATTTTACTAAATCCCTAAATTTTAAATCCTTTTTCCTAAATAAATAAATCAACCCCTAATTGATTATAACCCTAATATTAAATAGGATACATAATGGCTTCATACATATATTTAAACACCAAAATGGTGTTTAAAAGATCTTACACCCTTAAAGTTTGACTAATTATCTCACACCATTGAAATGAGTTGTTTCATCATGTCATGTGGTGGCACACATTTGTGATCAATCTAAATTGTTCACGCCTCAGAAGAAGTGTCAGAATTTGATGAATCAAAATCAATACATTGTGGCTCTTTTTCTAAGAAAGAAGATAATGACGGAAATGAATACAAAATTTATTTGACGGCATTAGTTGATTGCATTCGATATCTTCTTCGTCATTGATTAGCTTTTCATGGGCATGATGAATCAGATGATTCACCCAATCGAGAAACTTTAAAGAACTTTTGTATTTTCTAGCCGATCATAATGAAGAAATTAAATGTGTCTCATTAAAGAATGCTCCTAGAAATATCCAAATGATTGCACCTCATATTAGAAAAGAGATTATAAATGCATTTGTAGGTGAAATCACACAAACTATTATTCAAGATCTTTGAAAAAACTCATTTGCTATTTTTATTGATGAATCTCGCGATATAACTATAAAAGAGCAAATGATTGTGATTTTATGCTATGTGGATAAAAGGGGATGTGTACTTGAACTTTTTTTGAAATTTAAGCACTATTTGTTAAGCATAATTTAAATATAAGTAGATTATGTGGGCAAGGTTATGATAGCTGTTCAGTTCTAATATGTGTCTAATAAAGTTTTAACTTATTGCAAGCGCACAATGGAAATTCTAGAGTTAGTATAGGATCGTTCCCACAAGGAAGTGTTTACTCTTTATACTAATTCTATGCAGAAAATTTATATATATCTTTAAGGTTCTAAACTACTTGAAAAATATGAATAAAAGAATGATTTTTTAAACTAATTTTCAGAAAATAAATCTAAATCCTCTTTTTTTCAGATTATGGTCATCAAGCACAATCCTTCAAGTCTCAAATATTTATAAAATTAAAATACCGTTACACTATATATCAAGTTTTCTAGAATTGTTCGTCAATCAAAACTAGAATCCTATCAATATAGATTTAATCTAATCAATAATCTACCAAAAATTTGGGCGTCAATCAAACTCTAGAAAATTGAAGATGAAAAATAAAAACCATTACGCTAATCTGCAAATTCTAACATGAGTCATCAATTCAAATTAAAATTTGAATATGTTTACAAATCAATAAAAATCTAAACTAGAAAGCAAATAAAATTATATCTTTCATCCCTTAGCCGCAGGTGTCAATTGCTTCTGAGAAACTACAAATATCTACTCTAATCTTCCGGCTCTCAATCCCAGTTGTCAATTGTGATCGAGGAACCTTGAATATCTAAACCACTCTAAACTAATGATCGAAAGAATACCCAACCTCAGTTGTCAATTGACTCTGAGAATTTATTTGATGATGAATTCCTATGCCGAGCCTCTTATTTATAGATCATAATGGTCGATTTACATTGATCTAATTCTAATAAAATAAAATACTAAAAATAAAAGATTCCTAATATAATTCTAATTCCTAATTTTATCTTTCTTGCTTTAGATAGTTGATGCCCTTATGGAATTTCTCTTTATTTTCAGCAATAGAGTCCTTCTAAGAGTCTTGTTCATCAATCTTCTCAGATCCGTGATCTACCGACCTTCTAATTCAAGAATTCTTCTAAGTTGGTTCATGTCGGTGTAGATTCACAGTTAGCAGTAGCAATAACAAGCTTTTATTCTAAAAAATCGTAAATCACGATTTTCCATTCTTCACAGCTTTCATAGTTGATGATTTTCTGAAGTACGATTTTTCATAACAATTGATCGTTTTCTTCTTTTTATCATTTTCACTTTGAACATTATTTGAAGAATCATAAATTACGATTTTCTTATTTCTTTCTTCAGCAACAGCGCTTAATCGTAAAACATGATTTCTTGGCTTTCAGCTTTGACAAATCATTTTTTTCGTTCAATCGTCTTTCTTACTGCTTTTTGAGTTCATTTTGATGATGATTAATACTTTGACTTTATTTTACTGATTTTTCTTAATATTTATACATCATTAACTTGTTAGTAGCAAACTAACGTCTAGCATCACTAAGTTAAGGGTAATAAAATTATAAATTATGTGACTGATCACACCCCAAAACTTAAGATTTGCTAGTCCTTAGCAAACAAGGAAAAATAAAATATTCTAAACTAAGAATTTAAATGCCACTTTCGTAGGGAGCACGATTACATTTAGCAGATGCAAGAAGCCTTTAAACCCCTAAGTGATCCCTAGTGAAGGAGTTGTAGTCTCCTGAAGGTTTTTAGTGAAGTTACCTACAAACTTCAAATATTTTTAGATTTTTTAAAATAAAATGAAAAGTTAAAAATCTAAACTAATTTTGTACACTAACTAATTTAATCATCACATGGTTGCTACGATTTTTCAAAAATACGATTTCATTAACCATCACTTTCTATCCTAACAGTTATCCTTAATCAGAACTCAACAATTTCGATTCTGTAAAGCATGGAGTGTTTGCTTATCAGTGAATAATTTATTCTTCATAAATTTTTTTAAACTGCAAATTTATAAAATATTTTCATCCAAAAACTCTCACTATTGGCATACTCTCAAAAAAATATCAAAATTCTGGGTTCTCTCAATATGATATATTTTTAAGAATTATTCAAAGGATATTAAAAAAATTAAATCTCATGGAAAAAATAATCAAATCTATTCATATGATTCCCTATGCAATCCATAGAATCTATTGTTCACATCTCTACTAGGCTTATGCTTTTGCAAATTGTAAATCAAAAAGGTCTTTCCTTTGACTTGTAATGGGGCTTTGGGTTTAAGAGGTTTCAAAGAAAGGATAAAAGGATTCCAAGTTTTCTGAGAATTTAGCTCTTCTTTTTCCTATCTTCTTCTCTATTTTTTTACTTCAGTAAGTATCCAAAAAGTTGGATAACTTCTTCCCATTTACTAATTCTTGTTTTTGTAAAATCCCACTGTACATCCCTTTGATCTAGAATCGTCTTTTTACGATTTTCCTTCTTTTCAAAAGCTTTTTTTTTTTTTTGCTTTAGAATAGTAATCTTCTTTCAAAAATCATCTTTTACGATTTTTCATTCTTTTTCTATATTTTCTTTTCTTATTTCTTCAGTTGTACCCGTTTTTCATTCCCCTTTATCTGTTAACTTTTACTCCTTTCACTTCCTCTTTTTTCCTTCTTTTACATTCTAAACTTAGAATTTGTATGGGTAAAAGGATGAAAGCTTTGGGTAGTACATATGATTAAGGGTTTATAAGATTTTAGTACAAAGAAATTTTTAGTTTAGGCTTCTAATATGGGTTCAAAGGATAAATTTTTATGGGATTTTGGCTTTCTGGTTAAATCAAAGATGGCCTTTGATCATTTTTACGATTTACTAGCATAGATGCCTTACTATTTTGATGTTTCTACTAGATAGTTCTAGAAAGAAAATAGGTTATCATAATCATAGAATAATTTGATTCTAAGTTTCAGCACAGTATAAGATTTTTCATAGTATTAGTAGAGAAGTTCAAAGAAATTTGAGTTGCATAAATAATAGTCTCTTTCTCAAAAAAGAGGAAATATGGCTCAAAAGCTCACTGGTTATATAATTTTGAAACTATAGTCTAAATATTACAGTTTAAATCAACCTATTATTTCAAACATTCATTCTGACATAGTGTTCAAAGAGCTAGTACATGAATTATAACTGTTCTATTTCTGATTGTTAGACTTCTACTACGATGGATCGTTCGATTTCTGATATCATATTTTTGGCTGTCTTAACTCATGTGATGGTTAAATCAGAAAAAAAATTCTAAACTAAAACTTCTAAACTAAGAACTAATTCTAACAAAAAAAAAAAAAAATTCTCTGCAAAAATTCTAAAAAGTTATGCAAAAATAAAATGTTATTTACAAAATTCTAAACTAATATATACAAGTGATGTATGTCCCCTCCAAACTTAGATTCGACAATGCGCTCATTGGCATAAAAAACAAAAAAATAGGGGATTAAAAAAAGTCATACCTGTGAGGCTTATGATTTTCCATTTTGTTTTACTCACTAGGTGATGATGGGTATGGTACAAGTGTTGAGATGATTGGTACAAATTTTGGAACCGGTAGGGCCTTTGGGGAAGAAATCATGTTCGTATCTTCCTCTTCCGGTTCTAACATCACTATTGTATCGCATTCAGATTCTCCATCTGGTTCATCCTCCATTTGGATCAAGTGCAGGCGGCTTCTTTAAGAGAGCATCAGTACCCTCTTTCTTTGCTATCAGTGCATTATATTGTTCCTTCATAACTCGCAATTCTTAGAAGTAGTCATCTCATCAATTTGTTGTTCCATTGGTAGAGAAATTTCTTCTGCTGCTTCGATGTTTAAGCTAACAAGGGCTGCTCCAGAAACAATTGACAGCGTGTCTGCTTCAATGGAATGGGGCAAGGTAGGCCCATTGGTGAGTCCAGAGCGAAGTCATATAGACTAGCTTGATAAAAAAATTAGGAATTTTAACTCAGCTACCCTCTCGTGTATTGGAGAGTCAATCTCTGCTCTCTCTTGAGGTTGAGTAGAAGTACTCACTTCCTCTACTATAGCTAGTTCTTCTGGGATTGTAATTTCTGCTAACTGCTCCATGGCAGATTCTTTCTGGGTCTCAGGAATCTGTGGGCCTCTTGGTGTAAAGGAGGTTCTTTCTGGGCGTGAAGTGAGAGGAATTTTCTTTTTATTTTCAGCACCTAAAGTTCTCCTATAGGCTGTTACCATGAAGCTTTCCTCTGCTCTCGATAGAGCCTTTTCTTTGGGATCTATGTTGTATCCCACATTCATCAGTAAATTTGTAATAAGTGCTCTAAAGGGCAAAGTCAACTTCTTCGTCTGATATTTTTCGTGACCTAATTTCTCCCTCACGGTGGTGATTACCTCAAAAAGGTAAGAGGACATGTCGAACCAATAGTGATTCGCCATTAAGTACAATGCTCTGGTAAAAAGTTCTCTTCTCTGAGTTCAGTGACCTGTGGGGTGAATAGTCTTATGAATTAAAATGTCAAAGAAGTGCAGTGATAAACTCCTTGCTTCCAAATATTTTTGAAGGAAAAAGGACCTATCCCGTAGAGGCTTTGTTGCCATTTGGATAAAATCAGGGAGGGTATTGGATAGCATCCTCAAAATGTTGGCCGCTGAGTTGTCCTAGGATACTTGTGGTATTTTCAAGGGTGCTTGCATTACCTTGCCGACCATTTCCTTTGTAATTTGGATGGATAGTCCATCGATACTAGTGGAGAGGACTGGGGGTGCTTCCTGGCTACTTTTGGTCATATTTTTGTAAAACAGTCTCACTAATCTGGGGTAGACTAGTGTTACTCCTGGTTCTAAGAAATACTGTAGCCCGACATCCTTAAAATATTTGATGGCTTCTCAACTCATTTCTAATTTTTACAAAGACTCAATGTCTACCGCGATTTTGACTCCCACAATATGGTGTTTCATTGAGGTTCGGAGCTGATCTAATATCGTGGCAGAAGACGCTGGCTTTTTGGCTTTATCTAACTTCATGCCCTTTGTAGGGACAGATACAAAGTCGGTCTCATGTGTTTCTCTATGTAGTTTTCTAATAACTACCCCGGACGGTCTAGATTTCTTCTTGGGTGGGTCTGCTGCTTTTGATTTAGCTATGAGGGCAACAAACTATGCGATACGATTAATAATGGAAGAGTTATCGGAATTGTTACCTCCCTCTTCTTCTTCCTCTCTCTGGCGCTTGCCCGTTTCGTTAGCCATGCTACAACTCTTTTCCTGCAATAGTCAATAAAAATTGGAGAGTTTGAAAATAAGACCGATGTATTCTTTTTACTAATATGTAGGCCCTATATCAGTGATGACTTGCTGAACCGATCGTCACTCGGGTTTTGACTTAGAATCGTTAGTTGATTCTGGCTTTCACCGATTAAGAATACAAATTCTCATATAAGTTAAATCGTAATCGCTACAAGTCAACTGATAGGCTTATCAAAAAGACAATTGATCGTAAATCATACGATTGTTCGCAGAAGTATACAATGGGAATTATAGTACGATCCATCATTTTTCAATGAATTGGGCCGTAATGTAATGCCTAAACTTAAAAGAAAAAGATATAGTTTACAAAATTTACAAATGGTGCTACGGATGAGTTGGCAACTTGACGGTCCCTGAGGTTTGTTAATTAGGATTATGGGGAGCAGATGTCTCTCCCAAGAACACTTGTCATCTAGGATTGTTAACTGGTTGTGTCAGCAATTGACCACTTTCTCTCTTTGCCACTTGCGAAGCTAGTTGACCAATCTGGCTTTTTAGCTTCGTAATGGACAGAGTGTGCAAATAAAGTACTTGAAAGAATTGAGCAAGCTGATGTAAATCTTTTGAGTGTTGATGCAATTGCTACTGTAAATCCTGAAGGATTTGAACAACTGTGGCGTCAGGTGCATTGCTCGGTGGTCCAAATTATTGCGGTGCTGGCAGTTGAGGTCTCTGGTGGAAAACTTGGGTCTGGGGAAATCAGGGTTGCGCAACCGATGGTGCTGGTTGTGCTCCTCCTGTGAAACCATAGTTAAATCTAGGGTGATTCCTCCATGTTGGGTTTATACGTGCTCCCATAGTCTCCCCTCTGAAAGGCCATTATTTGTTCATTTTCCACCACCTCCTAGTGGGATGGCGCAGCTAGGTTTTCAATATAATTTTGAGTCTGGAAGTTAGAATAGCTTGCCAAGGATCTATCCGGAGTGCCAGGTTTGGAAGCCATTAATGTTGCGATTTATTGTTCAAGAGCCAAAACTTTTGCACTCATGTTATCCTCCTTTACTTTATCTTTACTGATATCGTAAAGTCCACCCCTCGCGAGCGGGGTGTGGCGGGTGACATCTGCGTCAGATCTAAGGAAAGCTTGTTTTTGCTTTGAGTTATTGACCAGTTTCTCAAATAGGTTCCAGGACTGCTAGCCATTTTGAGCCATAAAAGCTCCTCCACTCACGACATCGACTGGTTTGTCTCAGTCAATCCTTGATAGAAACTCTGTGCAATTGACCAATTTGGTATCTCGTGATGAGGACACTTCTGTAACAGATCCTTCATCCGTTCCCAGCTCTCATGAAATAGTTCTCCCGGCCTTTGACTGAAGTCTTGAATTACTTGACGAATTTGGTTAGTTTTACCAATGGGGAAGTACTCGCCTAAGAACTTGGACTACAGTTCCTCCCATATGGTACTACTTCTGAAAGGTAATGAAATTAGCCATGCCTTCGCCCTATCTTTGAGAGAGAATGAGAACAAACGTAGTTTTACGGCTTCTTTGTTGGTTGTTGATAGTTACAACATTGTGCAAAGCTCTATGAAGTCCCTCGGATGTTGGTAGAGATCTTCTCGATCAAGCCCATGAAATATAGGTACCAATTGAAGCGTATTGATCTTGATTTTATAATTTTGACCCGCAAGCACCTCTGGTATAATTATATACGAGGGCTTGGTCAAAGCTATTGGGCTGATGTGTGCTTAGAATGAAAGATCGCCAGCCATGGTTACGAATTCTCTCTTAGAAGGTCTATTTGATGCTAAAGTGCGCAGGAGAGTCCTTTCTATTTTCGGATCACACTCAAAGAAATCTAAACTTTGAGATCGAGTGTGATGCATACACTAAAGAAATTCAAAAAAAATTTATGTTTTTATTTTTATTTGATTTTTATTTTAAAATGCAAGGAAAGAAACAAATCTAAGCCTCTAGCTTCTCTGATCTGGGGAAGTTGAAACATTGATTCACTGCTCCGAATAAACCTGCAAAAGCTTAAAGAAGTGATCAAGAAAATAAAAATATAAAGAAAAATAAAAAGAGAAAGATAAATACTCGTTTCCTAAAAACTAATATAAAAGAATAATCCGCTTCCCCGACAGCAGCGCCAAAAACTTGTTCGGCTCTAATATGTGTCTAATAAAGTCATAACCTATTGCAAGCGCACAATGGAAATTGTAGAGCTAGTATAGGATCGTTCCCACGAGGAAGTGTTTACTCTTTATACTAATTCTATGCAGAAAATTTATATCTATCTTTAAGGTTCTAAACTACTTGAGAAATATGAATAAAAGAATGATTTTTTAAACTAATATTCATAAAATAAATTTAAATCCCCCTCTTTCTAGATTATGATCATCAATCACAATCCTTCAAGTCTCGGATATTTATGAAATTAAAATACCGTTACACTATATATCAAGTTTCCTAGAATTGGTCGTCAATCAAAACTAGAATCCTATAAATATAGATTTTATCTAATCAACAATCTACCAGAAATTTGGGCGTCAATCAAACTCTAGAAAATTGAAGATGAAAAATAAAAACCATTATACTAATCTGCAAATTCCAACATGAGTCGTCAATTCAAATTAAAATTCGAAGATGTTTACAAAGCAATAAAAATCTAAATAAGAAAGCAAATAAAATTATATCTTTTACCCCTAAGCTGCAGGCATCAATTGCTTATAAGAAACTATATATATCTACTCTAATCTTTCAGATCTCAATCCCAGTCGTCAATTGTGATCAAGGAACCTTGTTTATCTAAACTAGTCTAAACTAATGATCGGAAGAAAACCTAACCTCAATTGTCAATTGATTATGAGAATTCCTTCGATGATGAATTCCTATGCCGAGCCTCTTATTTATGGATCATAAGGGTTGATTTACATTGATCTAATTTTAATAAAAGAAAATACTAAAAACAAAAGATTCCTAATATAATTCTAATTCCTAATTTTATCTTCCTTGCTTTAGATAGTTGATGCGCTTATAAAATTTCTCCTTCATTTCAGCAATAGAGTCCTTCTAAGAGTCTTCTTTATCAATCTTCTCAGATCCGTGATCTACCAACCTTCTAATTCAAGAATTCTTCTAAGTTGGTTCATAGCGGTGTAGATTCACAGTCAGCAGTAGCAATAACAAGTTTTCATTTTGAAAAATCATCAATCACAATTTTCCATTCTTCACAGCTTTCATAGTTGACAATTTTTTGGAGTACGATTTTTCATAACGATTGATCGCTTTCTTCTTTTTATCATTTTCACTTTGAACATTATTTGAAGAATTGTAAATTACAATTTTCTTATTTCTTTCTTCAGCACACCGCTCAATCGTAAAATACGATTTCTTGGGTTTCAACTTTGACGTTCAATCGTCTTTCTTACTGATTTTTGAGTTTATTTTGAAGATGATTAACACTTTGACTCTATTTTACTTATTTTCTTTAATGTCTGCACATCATTAACTTGTTAGTAGCAAACTAAGGTCTAACATCACTAAGTTAAAGGTGATAAAATGATAAATTATATGACTGATCAATAGTGCTAGTAACATGAAAGGTGAATTTAATGGCCTAAAGACGCTCATAATAAAGGAGAACAAATATGCATACTAGATTCATTGCTTTACACATCAACTCCAATTGGAACTTGTTGGAGGTGCAAAACTTTATATTGAAGTTGGAATGCTCTTTATAGTAGTTTCTAATGTGATTAATATTGTTGGAGAATCTAGCAAGTGTGAAGACATTCTTCAAGATAATATAACTGTTGCAGTTCTTGATGCAATTGAGAGTGGAGAATTTTCAACTAGACAAGGTCTGAATGAAGATACTACACTTATGGGGCACACACTATGATTCCATGGTAATCTTCAGTGACATGTTCTCTTCTGCGATTGACATATTGGGAATTGTCCATGAAGATAGCTCAAATTATGATCAAAGAGTTGTGGAAAGAGGCTTAATAATCAAGATAGAGCCTTTTGAGTTTGCATTTACATTACAATTGATGTTAACTATATTGGAGATCACTGATGCACTATCCAAAGCATTATAGTGAAAAGAGCAAGATATTGTAAACGCTATGAATTTAGTTAAATAGCTAAGAAAAAATTGCAAGATATCAAATATAGTGAGTAGGATTTCATCATTAACAAAGTATCCTTATTCTGCAACATATATAAGATTAGTGTCCCTAATATAAATAATAAATTTGTAAAACTAGGGCGGCCATGGCGCAGAGTAGAAGAAATCACATATTTGCATCATTATCGTGTTGAATTGTTCTATGTTATCATTGATTAATAACTTTAGGAGCTTAACAGTCGTTTCAATGAAGTGAATACCGAATTGTTTCTTTGTGTGACATGTCTAAATTCAAATCGTTCATTCTCATCTAGAAGGGCTCTCGTAGTTTTTCAACATAAAATTGAAACTTACTGTGACAGCCCGGATTTTCCTAACCTGAATTTTTCGAGATTTTTTTTTTCTTTTTTTTGAACCAATAAAATGGGAAAACCCGAGACCGTCGGGTGGCAGATAACGATCCGAATACAGAATACTACTTGGTACATCCACAAACATGTAGAAACTCAAAGCAGGTAATACATATGGCATAATTTAAATCTCTAATTCTAACATCTAGCATGAACAATAACTAACAACACCACAACTTACCATAATCTACGATCCCGAAAATCTTATCAATCCACAAGTCCAATGTCCTGATAAGTATTTTACCTGTGACGTATAGTCGGGGTGAGCTACATCTAAGCTTAGTAGAAGAAATTCAAGCACTACTCACATCTTATCATTGAAATACACAGATTCGGTGATAGAATTTCAAAATAATTTCGTATAAAAAAGAGTTACAAATATTTCATTTTCATTTTAAAAATAAAGCGAAGCGAAAACAAAGCATATCGGAGACGAACATAGATCAGAACAAACCATAGCTATAAATAGAAGCAATTCATAAGCAAAATATATCAAAATATAAATATGTTAGAAACGGAGACATATCATGATGAGAATATAATGAAGCGAAATAACATATCATCAAATTGAAGCATACGAGAACGAGAACGTATCATAGAATAAAACATACATATTCGAAGCCAAAGCATCCCATTACGGGAACAAGGTAAAAACCTCGGGAACTCAACCCGTCTTTGCACATAAAGTATAATCACATCACAATCACATAGTCATCCCATATGCGGGAAACAAAACATATCGGGTCACAAAATCAATGAGGGGCCAAAGCATCCCATAAGCGGGAACAGAGTAAAAAACCCAGGGACTCAACCCCTCTTCGGAGACTCAAATCCTCTCCGCCACTCATTTTTTTCAGATTCAAAGAGTTCTCAATTCAACTTCCTTAGCGGAATAACGAATTCGAATGCGGAATGGAGCACAAATGGATACAGAATAAAACACAAACAGATACATAAACGAAAGGAAAACTGATACATAAACGGAACGAACATACACATGCGTTCAATTACAAATTCATACTTCAAAGCTTTCATATTTTCTAAAATAGTTACAAAATATTCTTTTACATCACATTATCTATGAATAAAATAAAAAATGCAATTAGATGGTGAATTTCTCCTACCTTAACCTCGAAGTTATGCGAAGCCAAGCACATTCCTATCGATGGCCTTCGCCCTCAATCTACATCACAAGTACACAATGATTTATCAAGGATTAACCCTAATAACTAATAACTTAGACATATTTAAGTGTTTTCTCAAAATCGAGGCGGGAATGGGCAAGTTAGTGCTAACTTAGAATTTGACGTAATTTCCCTCTAAATTTTGATCATTAAAATAGTTTATTAATAATTTGGTCAATTCTCAAAAGTTGTAGATCTCGTTGTTTTCTTTCCAATGCCTTTAGAATCATATTAATCGGAGTTCGGAGTAAAAAGTTATAGCTAAAATTTAAAAGTTGTATCGACACTTCAGTCAAAACGTGCTAACCTAGAACTTGGCCTAACTTACAGATCAATTTTGACCCCTAAATAATTTGATTCATGAATTGGTTCCTTCCCAAACGTTTTAGATATCTTTATCATCTTTCCGACGCCGTAAGAATCGCATCAATCGGAGTTCGGAGTAAAATGTTACAGTTAAAATACCAAAATAACGTCAGCATGCTCAGACAAAATCGACCAGTCGGTTTTCAAATTCGACCGGTCGGTTTTCAAATTCGACCGACCGATTTCTAGATCGACTAGTCGATTTCTCCAGATCCCAAATTGCATACTGCTTTGTGAAAATCGATCGGTCGATTTCTAAATTCGGCCGGTCGATTTTTAAATTCGACCATTCAATTTCCAAATCGACTAGTCGATTTCTCCAAAACCCAAATTGCATACTGTTTTGTGAAAATCGACCGGTCGATTTTGAAATCAACCGGTCGGTTTTTGACAGATTTCACCCAAACTCAGGTTTCAACTTCTCCAACCCATTTTTTCTCAAATCTTAACTCATTTCTTCTAATTCTTCACTCATAAACATAAATCAACCTAACTCAACTATAAATAATAATTTAGCACCATTTCCATACCTCAAAATTGATCGATTTCTCGATTCACGCATTCACACCACAAGCTAGAGTTTCAAAGTTGATTTAGCCAATTCCTCTTGCAATTGAGTCAAAACAGAACCCACGACAACTCTATTCTTGATCACACATCATTCTTCACTCTCTTGATCGCTTATGGCACGATCACACGGTCGGTTCTCGACCGTCAAATCCACACATTCAAAATTTCTCAAATCTCACCGAAGTCGGAATCTAACGACTCCCCGCAGTACACGTACTAACCTGAGGCCAATACCTCGTAGATCAACGAAGCCGATCCGAGCTTTGGACTTCCACGTGTGTGATCTCTTCTCTCTTCTCTCTCTAGAAACCCAATGCCCCAAGGAAGTTAAACCAACTATTAGCTTCCAAAAGAAGCTTGTTTTGTTTTATAACTAAAGGGATTGGTTCCCTTATAAAACTCATACACCCATTTTGGGTGTTAGTTCTTATTCAAAGAACTAGATTTGGCGTGAAACGGACATACCTAATTAAGGTGTCATCTACTATATAAATGACCTTTTGGTTCAGTATGGGGCCTACACACACAAACCACTCATCAATTAATTTCAGTGTTGAGCGAATACACACCACCACGGTGTGTAAACTTGGCTCTAAAATCTCACACAAGCTCAAACGGACTCAAAACGATTCCATTTGAAAAATCCAAGCGGCGACGTGTTTCTTAACAGACATGCACTCAATCAGAATCTATAGTCGGCTCGACTAGTTGGTCCACATTGTCGGCCCAATATAATTGGCCTAATCGTCGGCCCAATTAGTGAGCCCAATATAGTTGGCCTAATTAGTCGACACAACTGGTTGGCCCAACAGTCGGCCCACATAGTTGGCGTATTCGAGTAGAGGCCCAAGTTCGCAAATTGGGCTCGGGTTCGTGTGCAACGTGCACAAACACACATACACTCTACATAGGGTATAACTTGGGATTTTATGCACTTGGCGCATACTCAAATTATAACCAATGGTTTTTGAGACCATTTCACATAGGTCAAATGTTTGACTTGAGTCAAAACAGTCGCACGACCATCCAAGGTCAACGAGTCAACAGTAGCAAAATACGGGTTGTTATACTTACATTCTTGATGTGCGCTCCAGTGACATGCTTTCGAAGGTGAAAGGGATCAGTGAACTTGCTCAGAAAATGATTAAAACGAAAAGAAATATTTTGTATCTGTATGTTTACTCTCTCATAACATTGTCACTAATCCTACTAGTTCCCGCAACCGTTGTTAAGAGGGCATTTTCTGCTATGTATATTATAAATAATAGGCTGAGAAATCGAATGAGAGATGAGTGATTGAATGATTGTTTGATCATATATATTGAGAAAAACTTTTTTGATAGCATTGATACGGAGAAAATTTTCTTACACTTTTAGGGTATGAATCCTTGTCGAGGACAATTGTAAACAAATTTCTTGATAGTTATAGAAAGACATTTTAGAGAAAATTGTTTGTCATATTTATCAGTTTGACTTTTTAAATAGTTTTATGATTTTTTTTTCTATTCTAACTAAGGGCGTAAGAAGAATTATTAGCATATATCGACTATGGATTACTCGGTGCCCCCGCCACACATGAAAATCCTGCATTCACCAATAAAGGAAAATGTGGATCAGAAGGTGAAAAATAAGCAATTTTCTTATTTGAACCATGTAAGTTTTAAGATTCATTATACTTATATATTTTTCTTATAAATTATACATCATATTTATTTTTACATTGAATTTTAATATTTTTTCAAATTAGTGTTGGCATGGATTGCCATGATATTTTTGCACTAGGGAAGAGTCCTTAGTCAAACATTTTTAACCTCTTGGTGAGAGAGAACTTTCTCTCTCATTCACACAGAAACGAGGAATAGATTGTCATCAGCTGGAAAATCTCATTTTGTACATTATAATGAGTCTACAAAAGTGGAATAACATGAGAGGGCGCAATGAGGCAGTTGAAAATTTTGAAGACGATAGTCCTCTAAACCCATGGTTGAAAAGTTCAAACCTTAGAATTTGAAAAATTACACAATGCCCTCCTTTGTTTATAATTTAATAAATGCATATCCAATATTTTCTAAATATGTGTTCTTCCCTTTGTATTTGTTTAGTTTTCTTTTTCATTAAGTATAGATTAAACGATCACGGATCACCATTGTCTAATTCAACATAGTCAATGTTCTTAAGTATAAGCGCCCATAAGATCGGCTGTAGAAAGAATGTAGGATGTTTATTTTACTTTCCTTCTCTATCCCTCCATCATAAGCATGGTGACTAATTAGTTGGGGTTTAAGAATTATTTGGCTTGGGTCAAAAAAGTTCAAAAAATGTTTGGAAAAATTTGAGAAATTTATGAATAATTTTTTAAATTAACAACTAATCTTGAAATTTGCAATTTTTTTAAAAAGTCACGACTAATTATAATTTTATTCATTTTTCAAAAAATCACAAATTATTCCAACATTTTCAAAAACTTGGAGAGTTTGGTCACTAGGATCCTAACTTTGCTATTAAATAAAGGGTATGTCTATTCTCACCCATTTAATAATAAGTATCGCACAATTTTTCTAACAAACAAAAATCATTGGCTAATTTGAATCAGACAATGGAGATTTTTTTTTTTCTCCCAATCTTTCTCACGATTGATCTTAAGATTATGGCGTACCAATTGGACGGTGAGATGTTGATTCCACATGGCACACGTATCTAAAAGTGAAGGTAAACTCCTTTGCCCATGATCTAGGTCACTATTGGAGATGTGTGCCATGTGAAATCAATATCTAAATGTCTAATAGGAGCGTCATGATCTTAAAATCTATCGTGAGGAAGATCGGAACAAAATACAATCTTTGTCGGCTGATTCAAATCAATTAATGGTTTCCATCCATGAAAATATTGTGTGGTGCTTACTATTAAATGGGTGAGAATAGCCATACCCTTAAATATATTGAAGGAAAATTTGAAAGAAATAAATAAAAGAAGTAAGGACCACCTGATCCAAACCGGACCGAACCACAAACCAGTTCATAGCTTAATAGAGGGTTTAGCAAATTAGGTAACATTGCTTTCTTTTGAAATGTGAACTTAAATTAATAATAAAAAAGAAGTTAAACCCCTCCAAACGGCTTTAAACAAATTGTCATGAGACTCCTGACCGTCCAGATAATAGTCCTGGAATCCGAAACACAAAATGAGACTCACACATGCTCAAACCCATTGACTGCCTTGAATCAAAGGATTGAGTTTATTTTTTATCCCAAAATTTTATGCGATGGATCTTGAGATCAGTAGCGTCCCATCAAACGGTCAATTTTTGAGTTTATTTCAATTGGCACAAATGCCAAAATATGACCTTAAAATTAGGTTTGAGCGTGATGAGTCCCGCTTAATGTTAAGGTCACTTTTCTGGGATGTATGTCACGTGAAATAAAAAAATGACCGTATGATGATACACTTATGATCTCAAGATCCATCGTGTGAAAGATTAGGATAAAATGATCTCCATCGTCTGATTCAAAGAAGTCAATGCGTTCCAACGTGGGTGAACTCAATCTCAGTGGGTGAATTTAAAGGTAATCTTCAATCGAAGCCAAAAAAAATCCAGTCTATTGGATGATTTTAACCTTCTGATTGACACATTCTATTATTGATGATTTAAAAAATAAGAACTGACCATTGATTTTAAAGCATAGATTTGATGGTTCAGATCCTCCAAGGAGAGTATCCTTGGGTACTTAGTTCAATGTATGAATTGTTGGTAGTATGCCCTAAAAAGTCATTCTATATTTATACTTGATGCTTTGATTAATTGAGATAAATCTTGTATTCATATTATTAATATAATATTTTCGCATAAATTATAAATGATTATATGACCTAAACCTTGATCATTAAATGATTAAAGAGATGACGAACATCAAACATGGTCCTTAAGCATATTGTAGAATGAGTTAGGTAATCAGCTACGGGCAAACATATGAGATCTAACTCTTCAACTCCTTATATTTAAAATTATTGTCTCAACCTAATATGGAATTGAGCATTCCATTTTGGTAGGTTGCCAAAGTATTGGATGCTTTTCATTAAGAGATAACTGAATCTTTAGTTATTATAGTAGATACTACACATCGATACATGGATATTTATATTAGATAAATACATTGACCGATTGCACCATGAGAGGTTGCATGATGGATTATGTTGTCATAAGATAACCTCATACTCATAAGCATTGATTAATAAAGTCCTTAGACCAAAGAAGTTATACTAATTATTGAATGATGATTTGTATCACTTTGAGGGTATATATATGAACTGGTTTAGTTTATAACATGGTACTTATTGGGAGTACAGTGAACCATTTGCGTGATGATAGAATTTCAACATGGAATCCATGACGATTCATCTTTGGTATGTTCAAGATTGGAGAAAGATTGTCATCAAATGTGAAGTCCTAATGTTAGGTGTTTTATCGATGATTTATTGAAAAGATTATTTTATTAATGAATAAAATAATATTAAATATATATTTTATTTTGAGCGACATTTATATTCGTGAGAAATAGTTTCTCAATATTTGATGATAACTATAGCCCCAATGTCATTCGTAAGATTATGAGATTGACAATATTTATTTTACCCATAAGTCTACAAGGAGCATTGAACATGGAAGGATAACATTAATAGTCGTGTCTATGGATGGAACCCTATAGGTTAAATATTCTATTTTAGGGATTCACTATCCTATGGTAGTCAAAATAGCATATCCCAAAGCGAGCCGACCTTGCGCTCTAGATAGGTTCATTGCTTGATCTTTTCACTCATTCAATGAACATAAGACGTCCATTACCTTATTACACAAGATCTATTTATTTAATTAAATAGTCTATAATCATTAATAGTCATTCTAACTCTTATTAAGGACATTTTAGTATGACTAAATTTGCTAGGACACATTGATAATTATTATTAATGGATAGGCTTTAACTTACCATGTGTATCATTTAGTCTTGGTGGATAAGAAATACATGCTATCACACTCTCTATCTCTTTTTTAAAAGATACGGAAGTTTAAAGCAAATTTTTGAAATTCAAAAACTTGTTATCTTTCAGATAGAGTATGAGTTGTAATAAGATACGAAAGTTTAACTTCTGTGAGAAAAAGAATCTTTTCCAAATATTAGTGAAAAGTTCTCTCTCTCTCGATATACTGATTTTGAGAGTCTTCTTCTCTGAGAGTGAAAAAGAAAAGGAGAGAACATTGAACCTTCGAGAAGCAAGGTCATTTCTGTTTTTGGAGAACAGATCTTTTTCCATTTGGACTACATCTTCTTTCAACCTTCGAGAACTCAATCCCAAGATTGAGAAAAGGTTTGTTATATATATATATATATATATATTAATCTATTATTTTTATCTATGATCTTTTAGGATATTTTCTTTATCTATTTTGAGATTGCATAGATCATGTGACAGCCCGAATTTCGGTACCCTGAAACCCGCGCCATCATCGGGTTGACACTAAGGCCGAACCCCAAACAAAAAATGTGGCATATCATTCGTACAGCGGAAACAAAGCAGAACCATAATTAACTAACTAACATAAACAAAATAAGAAGGTACTAATGTCTTCCACCAAAAGCTCAAAATGAAGGTTCTAATTTCATATAAATACTTATGGAAAAAGAACCGACAAGAACCACTGATAAGGACCATTCCTCACCGAAACATGGTTCACCAAAAAGAATTACAATCACTGTCCAAAATGAATATCAATCCTTTGCATTAACTATTACAATGCTAATCCTTCAATCTAAGGCCAGACTTACCAGGCCTAGCACACAGAAAACAATTTGGGTGAATTTTTTCTAATTCCTTCCCCGGAGAATAATCTGAATCCTCCATCTCTGAAATCTCCACTCCAACGTCTTCACCTGAACCTTTGACATTAGTCGAGGAATGAGCTTCATCCAAGCTCAATAGGGAAAAACTCATAGCATGCATATCATAAACATCAAACATATATATTATGACATAATGGAAATAAAGTTGATCAGAACATGTGCACAATTGTGAGTGTCATGGCATGAAATACATATGCGATACTTGTTTGGAAATTATAACGCACGCTCACATCTTTGTCTCAACATATGAAGGAACTTAAAAGTACTTTACTTAATTTATTGCATGAGAAACTATAGCCTCGAGCCCCTGATGGAATACCCACCATCGTCGTTCACGTGAACCATTTTCACATATATCCAAGGTTCCATAAAGTTGAACACTTTGCCGAACATAATTACCGTTGTACAATAGGAGTCACAAAATTACACATAGCACAAAGGGTGTACGGATTGGCCGCCGTACCAGTCACGGATATCCTGCCGCATCAGTCACGGTTATACCGCCGCGTCGGTCGGGTATTCACATAGAATCTCAAATTGAAGTACATACATATAGCTCATCGCCGTGTAAAGTGATAATTATAGCTTAGTTTGAAAGTCTGAATAGCTCTTCACACACACATATTGGATTAAATCTTGAAAGATTCATAATTCTTACACATTTCGGAAACATACTTATGCACATGCCTTTTCAATTCAAAGTCATAAAAGAAATTCACATGATTGGATCAAAGAATACATCATAACATAACATACATACTATCCCATTTGGATACCCTGAATGACATATTATGCCATTTAGTCTTAGGCATTCTCCATCTGAATTCTATTTTAAACATGTACAGTTTTTTCAAATTGATCACTCCCACATTGGATTAGTTATCTCTGATCCGCAAATCAAATTATTTCAAACCTCCATTAGATTCCTTGAGCTTAACACTCACCAAGGAATGTCTATTCCTCCCATATTTATGGTTCTTCCCAATGTTACCCTATTGGTTATCCTTGGTTTATCCTTTATCAATAAACTCCTACCTTATTTTCAGGTAGTCATACGGGTCTTCCTACCCAGTCTCATAATATCCCTATCACATTTGGATTTTTTCCTTCTCCTTCGGTGAGTCCCTCTATTTGCCTTCTCCCAAAAACCCATTGTGTAATTTTGGGGCCCCCATCTCCACTTTCACTTTCATTTCCATTTACTCCACCCCTAAGTATCAAATTACACAATATTTTAAAACTTTCCATTCATAAGAATCCACTCACTCAATATTTTAAGTATCCTTCCCCTTTATCTTTTCAATATTATAATCCTACTTTTATTTTAATCCTTCATAAACTAATAAGTTTACTTCATAAACTAATCAGTTTATTTTTGCAAGAATTTACCTGCACAAGCCAAGGCAATAGCCAATGGAAACAAATTTTAATTATTATACAAAACCCACCAACAAAGTGGAGTCCTATTTTCAGTATCTTATTATTATTAATAAGCATCATATTTATACTAAACCTACCAAAACAGTGGAGTTATATTTTGAAAACCATCTACCTGATGGATGCATCTTTATGGGATTATCTTACCAAAACAGTAGATAATCTACTAACACACAATTTTCATGCAGATTATGGCTAGCTTTTCCAGTAACTCTTCTCATCAACCAACAAGAGATATTGCTTCCCCCCAAAGAAAAGCTTATACTTTCCTTAGAGGTTTCAACCCATGAGTTTATACCTATTGGCAAACTTGTCATAGCCAAATCTACAATTTTCCCAATTCATTATACCAGATACACAATTCCCTGCAAAAAGCCCAAGAAGCTTTTGACTCATATCCAACTACCCAAATACTAGCAAAACCTAGTATCCATAATCAAATCCCTGAACTTATCAACCTTAGTCATATCCCTGACTTCATTAGCCCTGACCTTTCACTCGACTTTTATTAGGATGTAAGTGGTATAGGTCCAAACCATATGAATAAAAATAAGAAAAGAATCCAGCAACTTCTGAGTTCCCTTACCACTAAAAGCCAGGTTCAACAATTAAAAATTAAATTATCATATGATAGTCTTATCTCTTTATTAAGAGAGTTCAACTGGGAAGAAAATTTTTCCATTGAAAAAATCAATCATTTTCTCGACCTCATTACCTCCATTGAACCTCATTTCAATGACCCTATTCTTCATCGTCTCAAACGCATCTGCTTGTTTGAGAAACTCAAATATGTTCTCCCCATTGATATTTCTCAATCTATTATTGCTCAAATTGAGAATCCTGCTTTTGAAATCAAGACAATTCTCTTGAAAAACTATCAATTCCTTAACACTCTTCAAGGTTCTCATCTTCCAAAAATTTCTCTTTTTAGTCATGATAACCCTCACAATCTTCTTCAATGCCTTGATTGGGGTTTGATCAATCAAATTATTTTCCCAATTTCTGACATTCCCAATGTTCCTAGAATGATCAAATCTTTGCTATTCCATGTTGCTAGATCCTTACCTAGAAGTATTCATCTTACCTTTTAGATCACTAGTACTATTGGCCGGCGATCTAGAGAACAATTCTTCCAACCATATCAAATTTGGATTCTTAGTAAAACACGGATGTATGAATTTTCATATATCAACAAAGCTGATCCTTTGGCACAATCTAATGCCTAGTCAATTTCTCCCAAATCCTATTAGATTCGTTCCCTAATGCATTTTTCTCAACAAGCTAGAGAAATTTCCAAGCACCATTATTCTTTCAAAATTACTGATGGTCGACGAATTTTCATCACTGATTTCCCTATGGAATAGATGGCGACTCCTCAACAAGAAGAGGAAGCAGAAAAATTTCTCCAACAATTGATCAGCAGGAGCAATCTCCATTTGCCTACCAACTTAGAAATTGAAGCTTCTATCCAAGAAGAAGAGCTGTTAAATAATGTACCCGATTCAGATAGTTCCCTATCTCGCGACTCAATATTTTATCAGAACCTTGACAATTGCATGGAACCATGAGGTCTGGCCATTTGATTCAAATATCAACAGGACAAATCAGCCAAAACAGCTGTTTGTTCAAATTAATAATCTTCACAAATCATAATGGACCCCGCCATTCAGATTATTGTCAGCCAACACAGCCTACAATAGTCCATTCAATAGCTGTACCAGCTGTCTATGACGCAAGCCATGAAGTCATCTTCCAAATAATGAAGCCCTGACGCATGCCATGACGTCAGAACACAATTATCAAGGGACGAAGCGACTGCATCCAATCTACATAGCACACGTGTTCCACTCAATGGTGGATTTCAACCCGTTACAAGTCCGCAAGCATTTATAAAAGGGTTAGCCTGGGGATTGTCCAGGACACCGAGTATTCACCCAACAATTTTCATAATTCCTTTCTCTGCTCTCTTGTTCTTTCTTTTTATCGGTGTATATCGGGAAGGCAAGCCATATCGGTAAGCATTCCTTTATATTAGTTTATGCTTGTAATAGTAGTTGCATAGTGTGTACATAGTTTTAAGATTCCTTATGTTTTGAGTTTTAATTGTAAGTTTATTTTATTAGGGATTAATATATGATATAAGGCTTTCTTCCCGTGTGCTTCTTCCTCTTCCATTACTACGCTTTCCCCTCACTCTGTGTTTGGTATCAGAGCCATGTCCGACTAAGCCCGTGGTAATTACATATGGTGGGTGGCTAGTGTTAGAATCTTGAGAGGTAGTAAATCGTGATTAAGGTGGCTAATCATGGGCGTATGAACTACTGTTCATCGTCTTCTTCAGTGATTTTTATGGATGACTTATAATGGTCTATTTAGATTTACTACTATGCTGTGGTAGCGTGGGAAGTCGCGTTGGGATGATTTTATGGCATTGTAGCAGTGATTGCGTTGTTGCCGGGTTATTCCCCATAAAAGTTATCATGGATGATTTCATGGATGGATGCAATTTTGCAACAACAATCTAGTAGTCTAAATGAATTTTTGTAAGAAGTACTCAATACCAGGTTATCCACCATTTGGGTTTGCTTTGCAGCACACAATACCGGGTCACCTAAACATATGAAATCTATGGTTCACACATCAGAGCGATGCTAAACATACTTCGAAAGATTTCCCCAAAATCTCGCAGTCAAAACACAACAAAATCCCAAATCTGAGAATTTCGATCGGTCGAATCACAAATTTGATCGATCAAAAATATTTTTGATCGATTGAATCCCACAGAAGCCAATTGACCAATACACAGTTCGATCAAACGAATTCTAATTCAATCGATCGAATTTTATAATTCGATCGATCGAAAATATTTCGATTGGTCGAATCCCTCAGAAGCTAATTAACAAACCACACTGTTCGATCGAACGAATTTTAATTCGATTAATCGAATTTCTAATTCGATCGATCGAAAATATTTCGATCGGTCGAATCCTCACATTATTGTTTTCAAAATCTCTGTTCTCTACATTTCGATCGATCGAGTGTGAGATTCGATTGATCGAAACACATTTCGTTTGATCGAAATTATTTCGATCGAACGAATTTCTTCAGACATCGAATTCTTCTTTCTTAAGTCCATTTTGATCGATTGAACCAAATTTCGATCAGTTGAAATAAACAGATTTCATCTGTTCTTGGGTTTTCACATTCGTTCTTTTTTTTTCCCAAATCATACCTTATTTCATATGATTTTTCGATCATAAAGTAGATAAAAGCAAGATAAAAATAACAGCTAGCACAATTTCACGATTTAACCTTAAATTCCATACCTTAATTCCACCCCAAATCCCCAATCCTTGCTTTCGAATCAGATTAGGGTTTCCCCAAGTGACAGCGGCCCTTCCTCGCTCCAAGCCCTTAGCCGCTAGCTTCGAGAATGGATCGTTCTCGCATTCAATCTGCATACAACACCCAATTCACCCTCTCTCTCCTCTTAATTCCTAATGATAAGCAATAACTAGAGTATCGAATGCAATTATAAATGAGGGTATTTATTTCCTTTTATAATCAAGCCCTAGGCTTAGGTACAAAGCACTACACCTAGGTTGGGTGTATGAGGGTTCACCAACCCCAAACCTAGCCTATTTACACAATATCCATTCCATAGGATTTGATCTATAGATATTACTCAATCCATCGGCACGGTTCTCGACGTGTGGACAGTCGGGCACGCGTATAGAGGCATATTGTTCATGGTCAAACTTAGGGACGTTACAGATCAAGTGTTAATAAAAGTGCAAAGATCCTAATAAGTGGGATTTATGTTTTTAATAGTGGATACCTACTTTTTTTAAATCAACAAGTTTGAAATTTCAATGAAATGATAAAATTATAATCGTGACCAAAGAAAGAGCGAGAAGCTCTAGAAAGGCTCCCCCCCCGGGCCAAGTCTGGAACTCGTCCCTGAAAATTCGCTTCTCTCCAAATTTCCAAAAATGGACAATGGGCAGAGAGCATTAAAAAACGAACCCTTCTGAAGCATTGGCTAAGATGAAAAATTGGGCCAACACATCCTTCCAACTTCTTCAAATGCCTGGATATTCAGATTACTTCTCGAGCTTCATCACTCTGCGGAGAACCCTCTTTCTTCCTATAAACCGACTTGCACTCACTCGCTCTCTTTTCCTTAGGTAACTCTGTCAATTCCCAAGTTTGATTCTTGTAAAGAGAATCCATCTCTTCACCCATTACAGTCTTTCATTCCTGTGCACATCGACTACTGATTGCATCCTTGAATGAAGACGGCTCATTGTCATCCAACGTCAACGAGTAGGTGACCATATCCTTATAATTGTAGCTAATTGATGCTCTAATATTCCTTTTAGGTCTTCCATCTACTAAAGATTGTTCTGATTCTCTCTCAACTATTTCTACACTATCCTTTGATGTAATAACTGTAGAAGTTTCCAACTTCACCTCAAACTGATCTTTCACCACCTCTTCTATAATTTTCATGATCTGTTTGTTAAAAGTTCACATAATAGATTCATCAAAGGTCACATCTCTATTGATCACAACCTTATTCTACTCAGGACACCATAATATGTATCCTTTTATATCATTTGCATACCCTAAGAAAATCGCTTTCTTAGCCCTTGGGTCAATTTTACTATCTCTTACATGATAGTAAGTTGTGTAACCAAATGCACTGCAATTTGTAAGCTTCCTTGACCACATCTCAATCAGAGTCTACCACTCTATTACTATAGATGGTGATATGTTTACTAGATAGCATATTGTACTAATTACTGCCTCGGCCCAAAACTCTCTACCCAATCACGCATTAGATAACATACATCTTATTTTTTTATGTAGAGTTCTATTCATACATTCTGCTACCCTATTATGCTACAGTGTATTTCTCACTGTGAAGTGCTTAGCAATATTGCTCTCTTCACAGAACTCTTGGAACTGTCCACTGGTGTACTCACCACTAATCATTATATTTCAAAGCCTTCTAAGTGAACAAGTTCGAATGTACAAGGGCAAGTACAAGGGTGTCGAACTATAGAGACTAGTCATTTATTTTAAACTAAAGCCTTATTAGAAATGGGGTTTTATAAAAGTAATATTCTAATTATTCTAGCAAAGAAAATAGATTTGGAAAATATTGAGAGACAAGCCTGGGATCTCTCTTGGATCTCAGATTCTTAAATAATTTGTATCCTATTCCTAATTTATTCTGAATTCCAAGTACCCCCACTCCAGGCTACAAGCTCAGTCGCATCGTTTATGAGTTAGAGAAATCTAATCGCGAGTTAGATAAATCAAATCGTCAAAGAACTATTGCACGAACCAACAAAGACTACCCTACAAGGCCTAGTCCATCGGTGAATATCTTATTTAGGCTAACCTTAATCCCTACAAGGCCACTGAGATTATTCTAAATAAGATTGCAGCGTTACTATCCCGTTCTCGATCTAGTCGGAACCTCGAACATGTAATCATACCATAATGAAATTCAAAATAAAAGAGAAACAGAAATAAAATTATTTACTTATCTTTGATCGTACAAGAGATCCCAAGCTTCGAGACGTTTTAGCCGCACATCGTTTCTATGATATTCATCATCGTTGAATCGATCATAAAACGATGATTACAAAGCCCTCAATCTCACAGACTCATAGATTTGAAATGTAAACCTAAACTACAAGCAAAAAGCCCTACGACTGAAAGCTATTTTTGTGACAACCCAGATTTTGGCACCCCGAAACCAGTGCCATCAGCACAATCCTCTAGACCGTGCCCCAAGGTTATGTACGGAACATTGGTATAACAAGCAATATTAGGACAAAATGGAACAATAACTACACGATGCGGAAGTAAAATTCTATTCTAAGTATAAACCCAAAAGACAGTTCTACTTTCATGCCACTGCATGAACAGAGAACCGACCCGAACTATTGGTGATAAACATATCACCCCAGATGGTTTGCCAAAAAATATATATCACAAATTCACATTGTTTATCAAAATAAAGGCTTGACATACCAAGCCGTACAAATGAGCTCTCAAAACTACTCTATCAAAGTGCTCAGCAGAGTCTCCTAGAAGAAGTCCTCGGGAGGAGGTCCAACTCTTCCCCAGGCACGTAATCCGAATCACCCGGATCCACATCTCCCGAAGCCTCGGCCGCTGCTAATACTGAACCTGTTACGTATAGTCTAAAGGGTGAGCTACATCCTAGCTCAATAGGGAACAACACAATGAACATATAAATCAAAATCTCACATATATTTCATGATATTCTAAGCATGATGTATCTATGCATTTGCTAGAAAAATAGTTTAAAAGATGATAGTTTAGCCTTGAAGTTTACTGGTGATTTGCATGTTTCATTTATTCTCAAACTGTTCATGAATTACACTGATTAGGCTTAAAGCAAAACTTAAATTTTTAACTTAAGTAATCCCTGAGCAATATAGCATCGAGCCCCGATGGAATACCCACCATCGTCGTCTAAATAGACAGTTGTTATATGCATTCCCTAGGAATACTACCCAAGCCCCTTTCTCAATAGGCTGCGGGGTTAAATCTCATCTCAACATCCCTAGGATGTGCTTACTATGTACGGATAAACCTCCATATCGGTGTACGGATTGGCCGCCGTATCGGTCACGGATATCCTGTCAAGTCAGTCGTGGGTATTCCGCCACGTCGGTGGGATATTCTATTCAAACCTTAAATAACAAAAATATCATGTGCTTTACATATAGTTATTCACCGTGTAAAAGTGCTACTTTATATCAGTTAGGCCTCATTAGCAGTTATTCAATCTTACCAACATCCCTGGGATGTCTAAATTACTCGCATCACACTGATACCTTAATCACTTTCTAATCCCCTGGGGATGCCTCATTTTCATTAGATTACTTGGTCTCAGTTACTTGCATTACACTGATGCCTTTATCACTTTCTTATCCCCTGGGGATATCTCATTCTCATTTACTTTATTGGTGTCACACACACACCATTTTTACAAATATTTACACAGTTAAAACATTTTTAGATTGATTTTTATATCACTACATACATGCTCTTGTAATTAAAGTACATGTTCAAGGTGTTCCCTACCTCAGGTCTCTGAAGGTCCAAGCATCAAGGTCCCACACGGCTCCTTATGCTTGCTCTCACACGTATCACCTATGGTACATCATAACACATGCAACATATTAATAAAGATGCAATAGAGAAGGTCCTAGACCCTCCATGAACCTCAAGGTCCAATTGAAAAGTCAAGTGAAACTGCCAAAATTGATTAATCGAACCCTAAATCGATTAATCGATTCCCAAAATCAATTAATCGAACACTAAATCGATTAATCAATTCCCAAAATCGATTAATCGAAATTCAAAATCGATTAATCAAAATCCCCAAAATAGTAAAGTCGATTCTCAAATCGAGTAATCGAAAGTCTGAAATCGATTAGTCGATCCCAAATCGATTAATCGAAATCCAAAATCGATTAATCGACTTCCCAAATTGATTAGTCGATATCCCTAAGTCTTTTCTCTTCAGGCATTGGAGGTACCCAGTCGATTAGTCGATTTCCAAATAGATTAATCGAACATCAAAATCGATTAATCGATTTCCAGATCGATTAATCGAAATCGGGCATCCTTGCCTTTTAAACTTCTAGACCAAAATCGATTAATCGATTCTCAAAATCGATTAATCGATTTGGCCAGACTCAGCCCCTTTTCGAGTTGTTCTTCCCAAATCCCTTTCTTTTCTATTTTCTTTCTTTTCTAGGTCTTTAATCTAACATTTTAACCATACTTGACTGAATTAAATTTATCAAATCTTTAGGCAATGCAATCTAACAAAACTCACCTCAATAAATCCCTTAAAGGATTGATTCGTTGGGTTTTATGGCTAGGGTTCCAACTTTTCGCTTCAACAGCACCTCATCCGTTGAATCCGGCATTCAATGCTCTAATCTCCTCTTGATTTGCATTAACTCCTAGCTCTCACTCTCTCTCTTCTTAACTCTCTTTCACCAACCAAACAAAAGCAACCTAGGTTTATTAAAAATAACTTATATCCTCTCTCCAGCTTGTGTGTTAGGCACATACACTAGAGATAGGTGTACGTGAGCACTAACTCACACTATACACTACACTTAGGTCACATTGACATTACATCAGTTTATCCCTTCATGAGTCTACTGTTTGACCATCACTTGGTCAAACCTACGACCAGTCGGGCATGGATCCTGAGGTCACTGCTTAACGCTCAAAATTTTGGGATATTACATTCTCCCCACCTTGAGAATTTTCGTCCTCGAAAATGAACTCGACGGCTTCTCAAAGGGGTCTCCCCCCCCTCACACGCAATTGAAGGTAGATACCTGCTCATGAAAAATTAACTAGGTTACTACACGATGTAAGAAGAAAAACAATAGCGCAAGTGAATGTAAAATGTCAATTTTCATTTCATCGATTCCAAAAAGTTTACAATGTTGTTCATGTCTCATTAATTACAAATCACACACTTAATTACAATATGAAACTGAATCAGAAAGTCATCGACAAAACCTAAAAACATGAACTCCAGCTCAAACAGTCCCCTCTCCAGGCTGATCAGGTGCTAGCTGGTCTGGTGCTGGCTGACTGGTCTGAGTAGGTGGGGGCTGAATCATCTCAGCAGGCTATGGTGGTACCAAGTCGGATACATTAGCGGTAGAGGTACTCGCGTGAAAAGCTGCACCCGAGTGAAAAGCGGTCCGGCCCGCAGTCCACGCCTCCTCCTGCACGAGACGCTGCTAATAGTCCAACGGATAGATGTAACGCATGGTGTGATACATCAAGAAGTCCATCCGCCGGTTCATCCTTTGGTTGTTGGCCTCCATTCGGTCCAACACATCCTCGATCGTGGGCACTGGGTGAGCTGCTCGGCGGTGGTATGATGATGTAGGTGTGGCAGCCGCTGACTACGAAGGTGGCGTAGCGGATGTGGTAGGAGGTGGCACGATGGGTTGCCTCCTAGCTGGCACTGAAGCTTGAGATGGGGCTCCCTCAGCGGGTGGAATGACAGGTGGTGCTCCCCCTACTGGAGGGTCCTGCTATGGTGGTGGTGGTGGTGGTGGTGGTGCTACTGCTGGCCCGTAAATTGGTAGGGCCCACTTCAACAGTCTATATCTACGACGCCACAAAGCGACTGAGTAATGCTTTACGTGGTCCATACGTTTCTGCTCATGAGAACCTCTAAAACCTATTGCAACGATCTTGAAATCTTTAAACCTTATGCCCTTAACCAGTTTTATGATACATGGATAACGTTCCGATCATACAGGAAGGGCAAAAGCGTGACACATCTTGTCTTTTCATTCAAGGAGATGATTACAAATGATCTCCCTCAAGGTCTTACCATTTAGGTGCACCAGGATAAGGTCGTGCATAAATACTTAGGCATGATTAATCGACTCTTCATGTGCACAACTCTCAACACACTCCCTATACTAACTGAATCCCCATCGAGTCCTTGAAAATTTATAGTAATTCATCATGGCTTAGGTGAAAACAGTGCAATCTGTCGTAGCGACATCCAATTCTGCTCTCCCATGATATCTATAATTTAAATTTTCCTATCCTCTGTCCATTGCCTACATGATTGTCCTAGATTCTTCCAATTCTCGGGAAAACTTTCAGAGTGAAGTACAGCGGTTAACAACCGAACTCAAGTTTGAAAGGAATGTATTTAAATACACCATAATAATGACTCATTAGTCAGGAAAAAGAATATTAGGATTAAGTCTGTTAATTCAATTTCATTACTCATAATGTCAACTCAACTTCAAATTATGAACAATCTATCCGTAAGTAATTTCACCCTAATTGTGAAGATTTATCCAAGTCTTGTCCTTATATTTGTCACCTACTTAGTTAATCCTTTGAAATTGAAATTTGTTTATGTCCTGGAGGTGATTTAATCGGATGCACATACGACGGTGTTGTGATATTCCTTAAGTGTCAAAAGCAACTACAATTTCTAAGGATATTCATCATCAAAAAATTTGAGTAAAATCTCGACAATTGATAGTAAGTCTATACCTTGGGAAACTTCATGTGCCATTTGGGCATCATGCATCGATGTTTCATTCGTAGGACCTGGAGTAGTAGGGAGGATCGGCTCGGAAGTAGACGTCGATGCTACCCGCCTTTGATGTCTCACTGGAGAATCCTTGATCCGGTGCCCGTGCCCTTTTTCACCGCATTTTAGACATGTGCGCAAAACTAATCGACACTCTTCCATTTTGTGGCGCTTCCCCCTACTCGCGCGTATACCCATCTATGTAGATGTCGTCGCCCCCTTCCTCAATGCTGGACAGTGTTTAATCAGGTGTCCCCTTCACCCACACTTGAAACACCCTCACATGCCTCGCCTATAGTTCGATGTCTTATGTCATTTTCCACACCTTGAGCATGACTCAACCTGTGTCAATGGAAAGATGCGAGTCGTCTCGCTCAACCTTGTCGTGAGTAATGCAGTCTGCTGAGCCCTTTTGTTGATCATCGTCACAAGCAACTGTCTATTCTGCTCATTTTCTCCGGTACGTCCAGTTCTCGTTCTTTTGCGTGGTGCCATTGCGATCTGTCAAATGAAACAAAGGTTTCAATCAATAACAATCATGATCATTATGGCTCTATATTTCGACAAAACAACTAAAACATATCCTATATCCTATCATCGAACTTCTATCACGATCACCAATCATCTCCATTATGAGAGATTGTGAAGATCCACAACCTAAGTCCTAAACGAATCCTGTTGCCACAATTTAAGACTTCAAGAACCTAAAGCCTAAGGTTTCCACCAACTGTGATAGAGTCCTAATTGGATCTCCTATACCCTAACGGAATCTACTGCCATAGTCTTGTATCCCAACAAGTTCTACGCCAAGACCTAATGCTTAAGCTCTACCGCCACATCGTCCCTAGAAGACTTAATGCCTATGCTTTGATACCAACTATGACAGCCCAGATTTTGGCACCTCGAAACCCGTGCCATCAGCACGATCCTCTAGACCATGCCCTAAGGTATGTACAGAACATTGGTATAACAAGCAATATTAGGATAAAATGGAACAATAACTACACGATGCGGAAGTAAATTTCTATTCTAAGTATAAACCCAAAAGACAGTTCTACTTTCATGCCACTACATGAACAGAGAACCGACCCGAACCATTGGTGATAAATAGATCACCCCAGATGATTCGCCAAAAAGAATATATCACGAATTCACATTGTTTATCAAAATAAAGGTTTGACATACCAAGCCGTACAAATGAGCTCTCAAAACTACTCTATCAAAGTGCTCAGTAGAGTCTCCTAGAAAAAGTTCTCGGGAGGAGGCTCCAACTCTTCCCCAGGCACGTAATCCGAATCACTCGGATCCACATCTCCCGAAGCCTCGGTCGCTGCTAATACTGGACCTGCGACGTATAGTCTAAAGGGTGAGCTACATCCTAGCTCAATAGGGAATAACACAATGAACATATAAATCAAAATCTCACATATATTCCATGATATTCTAAGCATGATGTATCTATACATTTGCTAGAAAAATAGTTTAAAAGATGATAGTTTAGCCTTGAAGTTTACTGGTGATTTGCATGTTTCATTTATTCTCAAACTGTTCATGAATTACACTGATTAGGCCTAAAGCAAAACTTAAATCTTCAACTTAAGTAATCCTTGAGCAATATAGCATCGAGCCTCAATGGAATACCCACCATCATCATCTAAATAGACAGTTGTTATATGTATTCCCTGAGAATATTATTCAAACCCCTTTCTCAATAGGCGGCGGGGTTAAATCTCATCTCAACATCCCTGGGATGTGCTTACTGTGTATAAATAAACCTCCGAACCGGTGTACGGATTGGCCGCCATACCGGTCACCGATATCCTACCGAGTCAGTCGTGGGTATCCCACCACATCGGTGGTATATTTTATTCAAACCTTAAATAACAAAAATATCATGTGTTTTACATATAGTTATTCACCGTGTAAAAGTGCTACTTTATATCAGTTAGGCCTCATCAGTAGTTATTCAATCTTACCAACATCCCTGGTATGTCAAAACTACTCGCATCACACTAATGCCTTTATCACTTTCTCATCCCCTGGGGATGCCTCATTTTCATTAGATTACTTGGTCTCAGTTACTTACATCACACTGATGCCTTTATCACTTTCTCATCCCCTGGGGATATCTCATTCTCATTTACTTTATTGGTGTCACACACACACCCTTTTTACAAAGATTTACACAGTTAAAATATTTTCAAATTGATTTCTATATTACTACATACATGCTCTTGCAATTAAAGTATATGTTCAAGGTGTTCCCTACCTCAAGTCTCTGAAGGTCCAAGCATCAAGGTCCCACACGGCTCCTTATGCTTGCTCTCACACGTATCACCTATGGTACATCATAACACATGCAACATATTAATAAAGATGCAATAGAGAAGGTCCTAGACCCTCCATGAACCTCAAGGTCCAATTGAAAAGTCAAGTGAAACTGCCAAAATCGACTAATCGAAATCCAAAATCGATTAATTGAAATCCCCAAAATAGTAAAGTCAATTCTTAAATCAAGTAGTCGAAAGTCCGAAATTAATTAGTCCATCCCAAATCGATTAATCCAAATCCAAAATCAATTAATCGATTTCCCAAATTGATTAGTCGATTTCGCCAAGTCTTTTCTCTGCAGCCACTGGAGGTACCCAGTCGATTAGTTGATTTCCAAATCGATTAATCGAACTTCAAAATCGATTAATCGATTTCCAAATCGATTAATCGAAATTATGCATCCTTGCCTTTTCAACTTCTAGACCAAAATCGATTAATCGATTCTCAAAATAGATTAATCGATTTGGCCAGACTCAGCCCTTTTTTGGGTTGTTCTTCCCAAATCCCTTTCTTTTCTATTTTCTTTCTTTTCTAGGTCTTTAATCTACCATTTAAACCATACTTGACTGAATTAAATTTATCAAATCTTTAGGCAATGCAATCTAACAAAACTCACCTCAATAAATCTCTTAAAGGATTGATTCGTTGGGTTTGATGGCTAGGGTTCCAACTTTTCGCTTCAACGGCACCTCATGCGTTGAATCCGACATTCAATGCTCTAATCCCCTCTTGATTTGCATTAACTCCTATCTCTCACTCTCTCCTTGGTCTCTCTCTTCTTAACTCTCTTTCACCAACCAAACAAAAGCAACCTAGGTTTATTAAAAAAAACTTATATCCTCTCTCCAGCTTGTGTGTTAGGCACATACACCAGAGATAGGTGTACGTGACCACTAACTCACACTATACACTACACTTAGGTTACATTGACATCACATCAGTTTACCCCTTCACGAGTCCACTGTTTGACCATCACTTGGTCAAACCTACGACCAGTCGGGGACGTATCCTGAGGTCACTGCTTAACACTCAAATTTTTGGGATATTACAATTTTATTCCTAACCTAGGGTCCTTAATTATAGATGTATAAGGCCTTGTAACATTGATTTCTACTTGGAAACAAACCCTAGAATGAATCTAATCTAAACTAGCAAAGTAGAAGATCTTGGAGTCTTGATTTTAGAAAGAATATCAACTATTTGTGCCTAAATATTAGCAAGAAACCCAATCTGCGCGCCTGAAGATCCGTAGAAAATCTTCACTTCGATCAGTCCAGATTTGCATTTGAACCAGACACAAAATGAAACTCTGAAGCTTCCCTTCTGCTGTTAGGTTGTGACCAGTCAAAATAAATATTTGGACAGGTCACAACTCAGATTTCTGAAGCATTTCCGCAGGTCGCAGGTCCAAATTCACGTTCTGAACCAGTTTGGACCGGTCACAAAAATCCTGCACTTTTCTGCGTTTGTATGTAAACTTCAGTCGGCCACAACTTTTCATATACAATTTAGAATCCAACAATTCTTGGCTCGTTAGAAAGTTGGGAAAGTCTTCTTTCCAATGGTATACACCTCAGCTCCAAGAGATCTATATGTAAACTTTGGTACTCTTCTTTTTCTCCGTTGTTCTGCTAACTTCTTGCCATAGCTTCAAGATTTCCTTAACTTTGCTCTTTTAACTACATTTTCACTTTAAGGGCTTTGAAACCTGTTATGCTCAATCTTACACTAAAAAAAAATATTAGTAATTAAATGAGGCCTAACAATGCCGAGATTTGGGCCTAAAATATACAACTTTTAAGGTCGATCAATCATCATTATCGGTTCTCAACCGCTTGACCTTCCTTCCAGTCTGATTCTGAAATAATATTTTCCACTTCTTAAAGATTTCCAACACCTCATCTTTACTCTTTATCATGTAAATCTATGCATACCAAGAGTAATCATCGATGAAGGAAACAAAGTACCCGACACCACCTTTAAAAGGAACCTTTGAAGGCTCCCATATATCTGAATGCATATCGTCCAGTGGGCCTTTTGTAGTGTGAACCATTGTGTTGATTTAACCCTGCACTATTTCTTGAAATCATAGTGCTCACAAAAGTCAACTTTGCCGGCCTTTACACCTTTCAACAGCCCCTGCTTGCTCAACTCTTTCATTCATATTTCTGACATATGCCCTAGGCGCATGTGTTATATATGTGTAGGGGACAAACTGCTATCATTAGACATAGATACTGTTGCTCCCCCTATCACTGTACTTTCTAATAGAAAGTAAAGGTTCCCAACCTTTTTCGCTTTCTTTACAACCAGAGATCCCGTTGTCACCTTCAACACTCCACCTTGAGCTGCAAACTTAAGCCCATTAGAGTCTAGTGTACCAAGCGATATGAGGTTCTTCTTCAGTTCTAAAATATGATGTATATTGGTCAATATTCTCACAACCCTATCATGCATCTTTATTCTAATACTCTCCTTTCCAACTATTTTATAGGCCATATTATTACCCATCAAAATCTTTCCACCATCCACCTTTTTATAAGACGTGAACCAGTCCCTATTTTTACACATGTGATTGGAGCACCCTGAATCAAGTATCCATGCATTCTATGAGTATTTATTAGAAACCACTGATAATACATTCCCATCATCATCTGGAGCATATTCGGCTATACCAGGCTCATCAACGAACCCTTCTTGCTTCTTATCCCGAGCATCTTCCCTCTTTGTTTATAACTGTATGTGGACAATGTCTTCTGATGTGACCCTTTTCGAGACACTTGTAGCATTCTATCATCATTCTATTTTTAGATTTAGATCTGAACTTTGATCTACCCCTTTCGGATTTACGGTCCTCTGCTCTCCCCCTAACTAACAAGTCATCTGCTTGTGTGTCACTATCCGAATATCTCTTCCTCATGTAGTTATAAATCAGTGCCGCTATAATCGACTCCAATTCAATAGTATCATTCCCACAGAGGAGCGTAGTAACCAAGTGCTCATAGGAATCGGGGAGAGAAGACAAAAGTAATAATATTTCGTCTTCATCTTTAACTTCTTCTCCAACATTTAATAATTCAGATATTATTCTATTGAATTCATTAAGATGTTCATTGAGAAGTGCTTGCCTTCATGTGTAACTTGTACAGTTTCTTCTTAAGATATAGGCGATTCGTCAGAGATTTTGTCATGTAGATACTCTTCAATTTTACCCACAGTAATGTCGTCGAGTTCTCCCGCATCACATTATAAGTAATTTTCTTCGCTAGACATAGCCAAATCGTACTACATGCCTGAAGTTTGAATTCTTTCCAATCACTATCGGACATATTCATCGGCTTACCCAAAAATCCTTTCAATGCCTTTTGTATCTCTTGTTGAATCAAGATATCTCGAACTTGTACTTGCCATAAAATTGATCTTCCCGTCGAATTTCTCAACCTCGAACCTCGCGTTCAAAACTTTTACGGACTTCGATGTCATCTCCGATCGTAGAATAGAAACCTAATAGCTCTGATACCAATTTATTGCATGGAAGCTCACAAACTAACCAACGATCTCACAATCAACGATCAAATAAGAAAGCAAAAATATAAGAAAATCAACTACAAATACGCAAGAGACAATATTTATGTGGTTTGGCTATATGCCTACGTCTACGGGCAACGATGATTCACTATATTAATGATTACACAGGAATACAAGAACACTCAAGCCTCAACATAGCTCTCCTCAAAACCCTAGATAAGTTTCCAAAGCTTTACAATGATTTCTCAATCTTACAATTCGTCCATGAGTTTTTCCTTTATATAGAAGACTCAAATCATACTTCTAACCTGTGATAACCTTAGTTTTGAGGACGTTTAATCTTGATGAGGATGAACTTACGGGTGAGCCTTTGAATAAGGTATGTTAATTTTCAAGGACGACGCATGCTAGGGACGTCCCTCTGTGCTCGTGTGCAACCTAGAGGTACAATATAGGAAAGTTTCAAATTCTAAAATGATGGCACATTGTTGTACAATGGTTGAATGATAAACTCTGTTTCCAATTTTATAATGAGCATCACTTATGAAATTCTAAATGTATTTTTATGGCAAGTAGACAGTTGTGGATAAGGTTTAGATTGTGTAAATGTGAGTTGTATAATGTTCAGCGTGCATTCAATGTGGTTGCAGGTACAATGTCAAATATTAGCAATGGTTAATATAAGTTGTCTAGTTGCGATGATGTTTGTGGACATTAGCTGAAACTATGTGTGTCCGGTACGAATTAGGAACTGTGTGTAGGGTTATGTGTGGATGTGAAGGGATACACGCATGTGCATAGGTGGGCTCACGTGATGGATGAATGTGATATGTCATATGTGCGTGTGTATCTTACGGGTAGCCATGTGAACGCGTGGTCAATTTTCGAGGATGGAAATTTTATAAGGTAGGGAGAATGTAATATCCCTAAATTTCATGAACCATGTCAGCCAGTCACGTGTGCGTGTCGACACGGTGCACGATGCCATTCCAAATTTAGGATCGATCAAGATTGTCAAGGTGTTTGAACATGTGTAGATGAGGCTAACATTTAACTTAAAGGTATGGGGTTCACAAGTGAATCAAATATGGTACCAAACACACATTCGTGTGTATGTGCATGACAAGGAAGTAACACACTGATTGGCTTATTATGTGTATTAAAATTATATTGAATTCAAGTCTTAACCTATTGCAAGTGCACAATGAAAATTATAGTACTAGCATAGGATCGTTCCCATGAGAAAGTTCATCTATCTATTTACTTCTTATTTATATCTTTTATTCAAATCCTTATTTTAAAAACTTTATTTATCGTTAAAATCTAATCTACTGGAGAAATATGAATAAAGAATTTATTTTAATCTAAGGTGCATAAATTAAATCTAAATCCTCCTTCTAATTGAGGTCGTCAATCCCAATCTTCAGCTATCGAATATTCATGAATTTAAACAGTACTTTTACACCATATCTCTAGTTTCTTAGCATTGATCATCAATCAAGTCTAAGATTCTATCAATACAGATTTAATCTAATTAATAACTTTCTAAAATCTCGGTGTCAATCAAACCTTAGAAAACTGAAGATGGAAAAGTAAAAACCATTACACTAATCTGCAAATTCTAACTTGAGTTGTCAATTCAATTTAAAAGTTGGAGATGTTTACAAAGCTGTAAATTTAAACTAAAAAGCAAAGTAAAATATATCCTTCACCCCTCAGCCACAATCGTCAATTGCTCCTGAGAAATTACAGATATCTACTCTAATCTTCAGTACTCAATTGCAGTCGTTAATTGCTCTTGAGAAATCTCAGATATCTAATCTATTTGAACTATTTTACACTACTTTAATTGGAAGGAAATCCAACCACATGCGGCAATTGATGTTGAAATTCTTTTATGCTTATTCCTACACCGGGCTTTCGTATTTATAGATCATAAGGAGCCGGTTTACAAAGACTTCTAATTCTAATAAAAGAAACCACTAAAAATAAAAGATTCCTAATATAACTCTAATTCCTAATTTTATCTTTCCTTGCTTCAAATGATAGATATACTTCTGGATTGTTCTTTAGTAACAGTAGAAAAGATCTTTGCAGATGAAGATAGAAAAGATCTTTGCAGTGTATCTTCATCAATCTTCTCAAATTCATGATTCACCAGACTTCTAGAGATCTTCTAATTTGGTGTATGGCGATGATAGTTCTCACGTGATCAACAGTAGTAGAAAGCTTCCATTCTGGGAAATCGTCAATCACGATTTTCTCTTCTATTATAACTTCTTTGAAAAATCATAAATCACGATTTTCTATTCTCAGGGCTTTCTTACTTGGACGACTTTCTATTACAAACGATCGTTTTTTTTTCTTTTATTGTCTTTACTCTTTTATCGCTTCTGAAGAATCATCTTTTTAAAGAATCGTAAAATTATGATTTCTCATTTCTTTCTTTCTTCTTACTTCAAAGTAGCGTAAAATCGTTAAATACGATTTTTCATTTTTCTTATAATGGTGAGTCGTCTTATACACACTCAATCGTCATTCTTATTGCTATTTGAGTTCACTTTGATAAATATTAACACTTAGGCTCTCTTCTACTGTTTTCCTTAATATCTGTACATCGTTAACTTGTTAGTAGCAAATTAAGTCTTAGCATCACTAAGTTAAGGGTGATAAAATGGTAAATTATGTGACTAATCACACCCCCAAACTTAAGCTTTACTAGTCCCTAGCAAATAAGAAAATATAAAATATCTAAACTATGAATTTAAATGTCACTTTCGTAGGGTGCATGATTGTATATAGCAGATGCTACAAGCCTTTAAACCCTAGGTGATCCCTAGTGGAGGAGTTGTAGTCTCCTGAAGGTTTTCAGTGAAGTTACCTACAAACTTCAAATATTTTTTTGATTTTATAAAAATATATTTTTCTTTAAAAGTAAATAAAAATCTAACTAATCTACTTAATTGGTCAATACATAGTCTATTACAATTTTCTAAAATTACCAATTCTTTATCCATATTTTCCATTATAATAGTTATCCTTGATTAGAACTCCAACAATTTCAATTCATAATAAACACAGAGTGTATATGCACTAGTGAACAGTTTATTCTTCATAATTTTTTTTAAACTGCAGATTTGAAAAATATTTTCATTCAAAAACTCACTATTGTCATACTCTCAAAAAGATATCGAAACTTTTGGGTTCTCTCGGTATATTTTTCAAAAGAATTCAGTCAAAGATAATTGTAAAAATAAATCTCATAGAAAAGATTATCTTATCATATTCTTACGATTCCTTGTACAATCCATAGTATCTATTATCCTTATCTCTATTAGGCTTATACTTTTGTAAATCATAAATCAGAAAGGTCATTCCTTCAGCTTGTAATGGGGTTTTAGGTTTCAGAAGGTATCAAGGAAAGGTAGAAAAAGATTCAAAGTGTTTCTGAGAATTTAGCTCTTCTTTTTCCTATCTTCTTCTACTATTTTATTTTAGTAAGTATTCATTATTAGATAACTTCTTCCCATATGCTTTTTTTCTTTTTTATATCCCAATTCTTCAGCTATAAAGTCGTCTTTTATGATTTCTCTTCTTTTCACAGCTTTTTGCTAAAGAATCGTTCTTCTTTTTCTCTCCTGTCCTATATTTTTTTTATTTGTTTATTTTTTTTCTTCTTTTGTACCTCTTTTCTAACATTCCTTCTCTGTTTCATTCTTACTCCTTTCACTCCCTCTTCTTTCCTTCTCCGTGTTCTAAACTCTCAGAAATGGTAAGGGTTAAAGGTAGAAAGCTTTAGGTAGTACATATGGTTAAAGGTTTATAAAATTTTGGTACAAAGAAATTTGGTTTTAAGCTTCTGATATGGGTTCAAAGGATAAAATATTCTGGAATTTTGGCTTTTTGGCTCTGATTTAAACAAAAGATGGCCTTAAATCATCTTCACGATTTACTAGCATAAATGCCTTATTGCTTTGATATTTATAATAGACAGTTCTAGATAAAAATCAGTTCATCATATTCATAGAATAATTTGATTCTAAATTCAACAATATGAGATTTCATATCAGTATAGAAGTTCAAAGAAATTTTTATGATTTTGAGTAGAAACAGTCTCTCTCAAAACAAAAGAGGAAATATGGCTCAAAATCTCACTGGTTTATAATTTTGAAACTGTAGTCAAAATTATTGTAGTTTAGATCAATCTATTGTTTCAAACATTCATTCTAATCCAGTGTGTCAATGAGCTAAATATTAATTATAACTATTCTAAATTCTAATTATTAAACTTCTATTATAATGAATTGTAAGTTTTCAGGATTTGTAATTTTTTCTATCATAATTCTTATGTACTGATTAAAAAATTAATTTAAAAAAAAAACTAAAATAAAATTACTAAACACAGAAATTGTGTATCCCCTCAAACTTAAATCAGACAATGCCCTCATTGACACAAAATATAAAAAATAAATTATTGATATACTGATTATTTACCGAAAAAAATCTGTTACCAGATACATACTCTCCCCCAAACTTGAGAGAAAATACATGCGGCTTATTCTCGGAGTATCAATAACAAAAAAATTAGTAAAAAAAAAAATGTTAGTAATGTTAGTAACACACATTGTTAGTAAAAAAAATTACAGAGTTAGTAAAAAGAAATTATATATATATATATATATCGAAATATTTACAATGAACAGAAGGGGAAATAAAAACTAAAATCTATTATAAAAACTAATTACATAAAAGAGTATAATCCTAGGAAAAATCTAGACATACACTAAACTAAGACACTGGTAGCAACGTCCGAAAAGGGGTCTTCAATGAAGATCGGTCCTCTGCTTCTAACCACCTTCAATCAAAGTCTCTCATTCCTTCCTACCAAAGGAGTATCCACTCCTTTGTAGGTCGCTCCCTCTGTCTTCCAAGTCCCGCCGAGAAATGCACATAACATTTCTCTTTTTGGGAAGAAATGCAAGCCACTGTGAAAGTCCTTTGAGGAGTGGGAAGTGAACACCTTTCCGATTCATCTTTTGCCTATACTGCTCCCTTACGAAACTGTGTGAAGGGAATGTAGCGCAAGCGAAGGGAGACAATAAGCAATGGAGAGGGGTGGTGAGGAACGGCTCAACCCACCATCATCATGTGGGAGTTTGCATTTGGGGTGGGTTGTGATGGTGTAAAGATTAGGAAGTGGGGGAAGATGGGTTCCTGGTATATAGTTTCGGATTTGGGTTAGATTTAGGGTCAAGGGTAGTTTCAGTGGACGATTCAGCATCTCGAGTATGTTGCTAGCGCTTCAAATTTTCCACTTTCTTTTCTGCAGCCAGGAGCTCAACTCTATGTATTTCGAGAATTTTATCAAATTGTTTACTGAAATTGTTCTGATTATCCTCTTCCATCATAGAGGTTTAAAGTATGAAAGATGGAAGGCGAAAGATATGAGTTAGTTTATGGATGGGTATGAATTTATAAGGAATAGGCTTTGTTTTTGAATCGTCACATTGAAATAAATGTCGATGTGTAGGTTTCTAAGCTAGGGTAGTTGGGAAGTGGGAGTTTTGAATGCGAACTTTGTTTGTTTCTCTTATGAATTTAAAGGGTTCGAATTCAAATGTAACCGATAAGATCGATCACTAAAACTGCTTGTAATATCTCGGATATTTTGGACTGGATTTCGATTTCCTCGATAAGCGTGCTCAGAAAAGTTACGAGGAGAAACAAGTTTATTTGGGTAGGAAAGTGTAAGAGATGGTTAGTGGTCAAAGGATTTTGGGTTTAGACTCGTGGAAGCTTTATGTTTGTTAACATATACATTAAGTAGTTTGTATGCACTTAACGTCGAAAATAGTTGCAAGTTAAGTGGATAGAATTGTAATCACAAAGATCTAGATATTATGTGGTTTGCTAATTTGGTTATAAAGATAGAAGAGTGAAGGAGAAGATTGATCTTCCTTCCTCACGTGAGAACTACACTCCCAACAACCTTTGCCTCCTTGTTTTGATCTTTAGATCCTTTGAGAGTTAGAATCCCTCTCCCCATCTCAACCATTGATAAGCCTTGTGTCTTGCTTTTGATCTGTTTAAGATATTAAGAGAGAAAGATAGGGGAGAAAGGATATTTATGTGGATGTTATGGTCTCTTGCTCTTGAAGCAAGATTGTTATGGACTGACTTGGAAGTCCAACTAACTAAACCTTGAGGTTTTGATTCGGTGCTTGAATTTGGAGCAACGGGAGCCGAAGGATTTAACTTCAAGAGGTAGGCTTTTAAACACTTTGGACTAAGGTTATTTATATATTGATTAGATAAATGGTGTGTATAGAATTAATAACAAGTTTTGTTTTTGAATGAATAAATTGCAAGAAAGAAGAATAAAATCCGAACAAAAAAACAAACCTAGAGAAATTCGAGGGTCGAATTTGGGCTTTTATAGCCTGATGTAATTTTGGGAAATCGACCATCGAATATAAATTCGAGGGTCGAATTTGGGCTTTTATAGCCTAATGCAATTTTGGAAATTCGAGGGTCAAATTGTGCCCTATTTTTTTTTGGTTTTTGGAAACTTTTGAAAAATATTTTGAGGAGTCTTTTGGTTGACTTTTTGGACTTAATTAACACCTTTGGTGTTAATTAGTGTAAGTTTTGTGATAGAAGTCCATTGTGAGGACTGCTATGCATGTTTTTGGACCGAATTGAGTCGAGGTAGGGGAACCCTATACCTAATTTGCATGCTATTATAAGTTTAGGTTATTTTATTTGCAAGCATGAAATCTGAATTTTGATAAACATTACATGATTAAAAATTCCGACACTTTGATATAAGAACTCATAAATTTGAATTTTCGAACCTCATCTTCGAATGTGAACTTTGAATCAGAACTCCGAAAATTCGAAAATGCATTAATTACATAAAACATGATATGTTTAGCATTTGCATTTGATTTGAGGCACATACGAACGAAACCCTAGATCCTACCAACCGTATTGACGGTATTTCAACTTTGCACAAGTTTCCCTCATTATGTAAGGGCTTGTTGCTCTTTCCGAAAAAGGGTTTATGAACGACGATGGTCAGTACGGTTTCCCATCGGTGATACTTGTGCTCTCATGCTAGTATGTAATTTGAGAGATTATTTTTAAGTTATAATTTTAAGATAAGAAGCATGCTAAATTATAAATTTGAAAACATCAGAACATCAGATTTATTGAATCATCTTTTGGCTTTCTATTTTAGAACTAGAATTTAGACATCAACGCATCTTTTGAAAACCATATCTAATTCCGATTTTGTCTTTGAAAAACCTCTACTTATGATATAATGCAAAATGGACAAGTTTCCTCTATTGAGCTTCAATATTAGCTCACCCCGACTATACGTCATAGGTGCTGAGACTAACCTGGGATCTGAAGATTTGGATCTGGAGGACTCCGACTATATTCCTGAGGAGGAATTAGAGACCCCAACAGAGGAATTGTTTCCTTGATCTGGATTCGTTCTTTTGGTACTTTTGGTTTAGAATTATTTTGAATATTGGGCCCTAGGCCATTGTTTTGTCTTTTTGGATATTACTTGAGGAACCATCATTAGGAACCACTATTTTAGGTGTTGGATTGGCCATCACTGGTGGTTCTTCCTAGTTCCTCAGGATGATAGATTATTCTGTATGAGCTTTTGTTCTTACTTATTTTAGCTATGCCTCTGTTTAGACCTACGCTTATGCTGCAGGCTTTTGTTTGTTTATGGCTTATTAAGAAATCAATAAGTTGATGAATCGGCCTTTCCTATACCTTAAGGATTGGAAAAGTCGGGTTGGCACACTGCTTGTTTCCTAGAATTGTCATTTACAATTCTATAGAATGAAAGTCAGACATATTGACGGTTCAATCGTACTCGCTATGATTTGACTCTACGAATCACCAGAGGTCATACTGCATACGCTTCTAAGTGATTATGACCTAAAAGAGATTTTTATGATTGACTGTACTTTTACATACCGTAGATCGTAGAATACTCTTTTTCTAATACTATATACATATATTACAGATGTTTTGCTACGGGTGAGTCGATAGCTCGACGGGTTCTAGAGGGAATTAATTGAAAACAGAGGGAGTTGATGTGCCTCACACAGATATACATCCTCTAGACGTACCAACTGCATGTGAATGTAGTAAGTTACACTCTCCTCCCAAAAGGGTTAGCTGCTCAATTTGAGTTTCCAACCTTTTGATAGTGTCATAGGTGATTGAGTATCTAGGTCTGGATGTGACTATATTGCACCCTACTGTCTGCTATTTGTATCAGGGCATCCTCATTGGCAGTGTGGTGTTGGGCTTCTGTGGGGTAAGGAGGAATAGTTGTAGATTGGGAGACTGAGTGAGTCGAGCCATGCTTAAGACCACAGGCTTATCCTTGTTGAGATGTTGGGTGTGATTTTGTACCCACCAACGATTGGACCTTTGTTTTCCAAAACCTTAGTTCCAAAAAAATTTTCATCATTGACTTTAATTTATATAATCTTCCTTGCTTACGAAGTACACTTGTTAAAATCTCCGAATCAATCTCACCTGATGCGTGATTTTACACCGGTTCCTCGCTAAGGGTCTCAAAGAGTTTCCATGCTTCTTCTGCAGTCAAATTTTAAAACATACCACCACTAGCTACATCAATCCTATGTCGGTTTGCATTGTTAAGACTTTCATTAAAAAATGAGCACTAAGTGCCAGCGCATAATCCCATGGTGAGGGCACTTGTGCAGAAGATCCTTGAGACGGTTCCAACATTCCTGAAGAGATTTGTTCAGAAATTGCAAGAACGTTATGATCAGATGCAGGATTTTATTCGTTCTATTGATCGGAAAGAATTTCATGAGGAACATGCGTTTCAACCCTTCCCAATTAGAGATCGAATCATGGGGCAAAGAGTTTATCCACTGCTTTGCTTCATCTCTAAGGGAATATGCGAATAGCCTCAATCAAGTGGTGTAACAACCCAGAATTATGGACCGTATAGGCCTCGGGTCACGCACGTGTGCGTGTGGTCAATTCACAAACCTGGGCCAACAAACACACAAGATGGATATAAGTGTATAACATATGATACTTCCTTTTCTCTATATAAGTGGAAGTGGAGATGAGTCTCTCCCCACGTTATTCATTCTAACCTAGTTTGAGAGGAGGAGATAGAGAAAGGGAAAGGAGAGTTTTGTAGAGAAGAAGGGCAAGGTCCTTGGAGCGTGAGCGTGGAAGATCGCAGAGGATCCGTAGGGAAGGGCCGGCGTGAACCATAGGCGACTCTTCAAGGTATATCGACGATTCGAGCGCTAGATCAAACCGTTTCTGAATCTGGCGATAGAGGTAAGGATTAATATGATTTGAATGATGTCGACAATAACCAACCTTCATATTAGATCTAAAGGAAATAGGATGAGTTCTCAAAAACAACAGAAAAACGAAGTTAAAGTTATGCTTCTCGCTCGAGCGAGGCTCGTTTGAACCGCTCGAGCGAGGACAGAAAATATATATATATAAGAAAAGCGTTCTGGGATCGCTCAAGCGAGGCTCGTTGAACCGCTCGAGCGAGGCTCGTTTGAACCGCTCGAGCGAGGCTCGTTTGAACCGCTCGAGCGAGGCTCGTTTGAACCGCTCGAGCGAGGTACCCAGACTTCATCCTATAACCTTATACGTAAAAACAACTCACATGGACTATGCACTCTAGGAGTGCTAGCGATCGTCCATGATCATACTAAGACAAGTCCTTTCACTTGAAATGTAGAGGTACGCGAGAACGGTACGGGTCATCACGACATAAAGGAACCAGGAGTTTTGCTTTGAGGTAGGGAACCTTATCGAAACATGTGCATTATTCAATTTTCATATGTGTACTACAATTTAACTGTTAAATTACGCCATGTCATTCCATATAAGTAGGGTGCGTGTGTATAATTGAGAACATGAAACCAGGGTCCCCAGGGGACATGAATAACTACGTGTTAAGATTATGAGATGTGGTACCCCAGGGGTACGGATAAAAATCAGTGAAGAAAAGACAATAAGTGACAAGGCCTAATATATTAGAAATTAGCACAATCACGGTGAATAACTATATGTATGGCACTCTTGATATTTTTACTATTTAAAGTTTGTTTAGAATACCCCACCGACGTGGCGGGATACCCACGACTGACTCGGCAGGATATCCGTGACCGGTACGGCGGCTAATCCGTATGTTGTAGTACATCCCAGGGATGTAGAATTTCAGAGTAGACCCCGCCACCTAGAGAAAAAGGGGCTTGGGCAGTATTCCCAGGGAATACAGATTTGAGAACTGTCTAGTTAGACGACGATGGTGGGTATTCCATCGGGGCTCGGTGCTATATTGCTCGGGGACTATTTAAGTTAAAGAGTTAAGTTATTAGGCCGAATTCACAACTAACTAGTAAGGTGAGAAAGAATCAAACCATGCAAAGTAAGTAGTGGCATTTATCATTTCTTCTTTCATTTCAATTACCTTTTTCATTTGTATCTTCAGCTAAACTGTGTTCAGAAACTGTATAACATATATGTCAGGTTTAATCTATATGTTCTTTACGTTTCTCTACTGAGCTAGGATGTAGCTCACCCCTTAGACTATACGTCGCAGGTCCAACACCAGCGGCAACACAGGATCTGAGAGACGTTGATCCGGAAGGTTCGAATTACTTGGCCGGAGAAGAGATAGAACCTCCACCTGAGGAATACTTTTAGAGGTTTCATACATTTTGAGTGGTGAGTAGAGAGTAGTCGTGGCTTGGTATGTCAAGCCCTTTCTTTTAATTGTAATAAATTACTATACTTTATTTTGGCGAACCTTCGAGGGTGATAAGACTATCATCAATAATTCGGGACAGTTCCTCTGCTCATGAATTGGCATGAGACCGGATTGTCAGTTGGTAGTGAGACCATATGGAAACATGGAGACATAGTTAGTTAAAGCTTTAGTATTTTAAAATGGTTGGCTTTTACTTGTTGTACGAGGTTCCGCATAGATTTAAGAGGCATATCCTTGAGGGTCGTGCTGATGGCACGAATTTCAGAGTGAAGAAATTTGGGCTGTTACAAGCATGACTACGAGGGTCGTGCTGATGGCACAGATTTTGGAGTGGTGAAATTCGGGCTGTCACAGTTGGTATCAAAGCCGTTCTTCTAGAATTCTGACAATCATTCTTTTGTCAGAGCATAGGGACTTCTGCTGATGAAAGTTAGTTAATATGCAGATCGTGATGTCTTCGGGAAGGAGAGGACGACCTCGGGGTGGTCATGATAGGAACTTACGCAGTAGGGGCGACTTCATCTCGCCAACGAACAGAGTGCCGTTAGGAGAAAGAGAAATTCCCGAGAGTAGTAGTCAAGGGAATAAGGACCAGGCCGACAATCACGATCAAGATCGTCAAGGCCAAGATCAGAGGGAACAAGATAGAATCAGGAAGAGAAACGAAGAGAGAGAAGAACGTCAGAGAATGATGCATACTATGGAAACCATGGCGGCTGCCATGGCAGCATCCTTGTCAGCACAAAATACTAGTAACCAACATCAACCGCCTACACCTCCAGTAGTGCCTACACCCCCAACTGTATCGGCATTTACAGAATTCAGGAGGATGAGACCCCCTAACTTTTCAGGACAAGCAGACACTATGGCTGCTGAAAATTGGCTAAGTGAGATGGAAAAACTTTTCAACGTGCTTACTTGCACGGAAGATGAGAGCGTCCGTTGGGCTGCATACATGTTAGATGGGGAGGCTGGACCTTGGTGGAAGTCTGTGTCACGAACTAGGGCTCAGGAGACCCCAAACGCACCATGGACGTGGAACGAATTTGTGGAGGAATTCAACAAACAGTATTTCCCAGAAGTGGTTAGAAATCAGATGGAAGTACAGTTTTTGCAGCTCCAACAGAAAAACATGACAGTAAGAGAGTACAGAATAGAGTTTATGAGACTTGCTCGTTTTGCTCCCGACTACGTAGTTACGGAAGAAATGAAAACAAAGAGGTTTCAACAGGGTTTGAGGCCGGATATTCGAGGGGTAGTTGCTCCATTTCAGCTATGAACATATGGAGAAATTATGAGTAAAGCGCTAGTGGTAGAAGAAGAGAACAACAACCGCTACCGTCAAAAGGAACAATAGGGAAGAGTAAACGGGGATCATAACAGAATTGGGGATTTCGAACCAATGAATAAGAAACAGAGGTTTATGGTACAGAATCAGAGGCAGTCGTTTCAATCAGGTTATGGAAGACCGACACAACAGAACACATATCAAAGGTTTCCATTTCTGGCGTCAGGAAGACCGATGAGATACGAGAGTCCTGCTACCCCTACAGGGACTGCAATCACACAAGGCTTTTCGCGCGTTGCATCTTCAATACCAAGGGATACTTGTGCCAAGTGTGGCAGGCCCCACAAAACTGCTGATTGCAGACAGGGAATGCGAGGTTGTTTTAAATGTGGCAAGATGGGCCACGTAATTAAAGACTGTCCTGAAGCAAACAAGGAAAAGACAGTTTCAGCGGCGATCTCACGACCAATGCAAGCCAAGAAGACGGTTGTGTAAGGGAGAGCCTATGCAGTTACGGCTCAGGAAGCAGGAAATGTGCATGACGTCATCCAAGGTGAAAAAAAAAAAAAAAAAAAAAAAAATTTCTTGTTTATTTTAAGAAGTTTCTTTTCTTAGATAGAGAATGTGCATTCAATAAAATAGTGTAGTTTCTCTTTTCTAAACACTAAATTGTTTGTGGTATAGAAATATGGAAAATACGTGAAATTTATATGTGTGTATGTATATTATAGGTACTTTAACCATGTATGAGAAAGGATGTGTCTTTAGATATGACGCTAGAGTGTTGTTAGACCCAGGGTCTACCCACTCATTCATCACCCCGTGATTTGCCAAAAGGATAAAGATTGTTCCAAAGGGGTTAGACTTCATTCTATCTGTGTCACTTCCGACTGGAGAGTTAATAAATACGGAGTTGACTTGCAAAATAGTCATTGTAGCTGTTCAAGACCTAGAGGTACATGAATTAGAAGCGAATTTGATACTGTTGGACATGCAGGGATTCGATGTGATCCTTGGAATGGACTGGTTGTCACAACATAGCGCAACGGTCGACTGCAAGAACAAAGTGGTCATTTTCAGACCCAACACAAGAAGATCATTTCGGTTCCAAGGAGTTAGGTCGTCGTGTGTGCCACTAATCTCGGCAGTAAGGGCCGAGAAAATGATCAGGAAGGGCTGTGGCGGTTATTTAGCATTCTTGAAATCCGATAAGGAAGAGAAGAATGTCGTCTCGGAAATCACAGTGGTTCGAGAGTTTCAAGATGTGTTCCCGGATGAATTGCCAGGGTTACCTCCAGAGAGAGAAGTGGAATTCGCTATCGACTTACCGCCAGGAACGGAGCCAGTCTCAAAGGCACCTTACCGAATGGCTCCTGCTGAGTTAAAGGAATTGAAGGAACAGTTATAAGAACTTATGGATAAAGGGTTTGTAAGACCGAGTGTGTCTCCTTGGGGAGCGCCTGTCTTATTTGTAAAGAAGAAAGATGGGTCAATGCGTCTATGCATCGACTATCGACAATTAAACAAACTAACCATAAAGAACCGATATCCGTTGCCAAGAATTGATGATTTATTTGATCAACTGCAAGGGGCACGCTATTTCTCTAAGATCGACCTCAGGTCGGGATACCATTAGTTGAGAGTCAAGGCCGCAGATATTCAGAAAACTGCATTTAGAACCCGGTACGGACACTACGAATTTCTAGTTATGCCGTTTGGATTGACAAATGCTTCGGCATCGTTCATGGATCTGATGAACCGAGTGTTTAAACCACACTTGGACTCTTGCGTCGTAGTGTTCGTTGATGATATATTGATCTACTCCAAATCCAAGACAGAACACGAAGAACATTTGAGGATTGCTCTACAGATGCTACGTGAACACCAATTGTATGCCAAACTCAGCAAATGTGAGTTTTGGTTGGAAGATGTTAGCTTTTTGGGACATGTCGTCTCGAAGCATGGTGTCACTGTAGATCCAGCAAAGATAGAAGCAGTAGTTAAATGGGAGCAGCCAAAGACAGTGACTGATGTCCGAAGTTTTCTGGGCTTAGCAGGCTATTATCGACGTTTCGTTGAGGGGTTTTCAAAGATATCGGGACCTCTCACAAAGCTGACATGAAAAGATTCAAGATTCGAGTGGAGTGAGGCATGCGAGAAGAGTTTTCAAGAACTCAAAACGAGACTCACTTCTGCTCCAGTATTAGCGATTCCTTCAGGCAGTGGAGGTTACGCCGTGTACAGCGACGCGTCATACAATGGCCTTGGTTGTGTGCTCAACCAACACAAGAAAGTGATAGCTTATGGGTCAAGACAGTTGAAAGAACATGAGAAGAACTATCCGACACATGACCTAGAGCTAGCAGCAGTTATATTTGCATTAAAAATTTGGCGACACTATCTCTACGGTGAGACCTTCGAGATTTTTACCGATCATAAGAGCCTCAGATACTTGTTCACTCAGAAGGAACTGAATATGAGACAACGAAGATGGATGGAGTTTCTTAAGGACTACGACTGTTCCATACAGTACCATCCAGGTAAGGCTAACGTAGTAGCAGATGCGTTAAGTCGAAAGGGCCTAGCTCTATTGGCCAGTTTGGTTTTGGGGATACATAGATGGAAGTTGTTTGAAGACCTTTCGACGTATGATGCAAATATTGAGCCACATGCTACCGGGAGTTTTCTGGCTAACATATCAGTGAGACCAGTAATATTCGAGCACATTTATGAACTACAAATGAAGGATCCAGCATTAATGAAGAGCCGTCAAGATGTAACGGAGGGCATCAGTACGGATTTCTCAATCAAGGAGGATGGCTCCTTGATGTTTAAGAATCGACTCTGTATTCCGGATAATGCAGAGCTGAAACGAACCATACTTGACGAGTCGCACAAATCAAGCTACGCGATACACCCAGGTAGCACAAAAATGTACCAAGATTTAAAAAGAAATTACTGGTGGAGAGGCCTAAAACAAGATGTAGCAGAATATGTTTCACGATGTTTAACGTGTCAACAAGTGAAGATCGATCATAGACACCCTGCAGGATTGTTACAAACACTGCCAATACCAGAATGGAAATGGGAATCAGTCTCTATGGACTTCATCGTTGGACAACCCCGTACGACAAAAAGATATAATGCCATTTGGGTGATCGTGGACCGACTGACTAAATCGGCACACTTCCTACCTTACAACACGATGTATACAGCAGAAAAACTAGCGGAACTCTATATGAAGGAAATAGTACGCCTACACGGAATTCCAAGCAGCATTGTCTCCGACCGAGATCCGTTATATACATCAAAATTCTGGAAGAAGTTTCAGGAAGGAATGGGGACACGGCTAGATTTCAGCTCAGCTTTCCATCCACAGTCAGACGGACAAACAGAACGAGTAAATCAAGTGATAGAAGACATGCTCAGAGCGTGTATGTTGGAAATGCAAGAATCATGGGATCAATATTTGCCGTTAATCGAATTTGCATATAATAACAGTTTCCAAACAAGCATCGGAATGGCACCATATGAAGCATTATACGGAAGGCGGTGTAAATCGCCCATCAACTGGGAGGAAACTGGAGAAAAGTTTGTGTTAGGGCCCGAGCTGCTTAAAGAGAATGCGACAGTCGTCAAAATCATTAGGGAGAAACTTAAATCGGCTCAAAGCAGACAGAAAAGCTACGCGGATATAAAACGGACGAGCGTTGATTATAAAGTAGGGGAACACGTGTTCGTTAAAGTGTCACCTATGAAAGGAGTGATGAGATTTGGAAAGAGGGGAAAATTGAGTCCAAGATATCTTGGGCCATTCGAAGTTCTGGGCAGAGTTGGCGAAGTGGCATATCGGATTGGCTTACCCCCGGTGTTCGATCGAGTACATAACGTTTTCCACGTTTCTATGCTTAGGAAGTATGTGAACGACCCATCCCACGTGTTGGAAGGTCAACCACTAGAAATGTGTGAGGACATGAGCATGATAGAAGAGCTAGCGGAGATACTGGACAAAAAGGAACAAGTACTGCGCACCAAGATCATTCCATTAGTGCTTGTACGTTGGAAGAATCATCCGACCGAAGAAGCAACATGGGAACGAGAGGCTGACGTCAAAGAACAATACCCCAAGTTGTTTGAAAAGGCAAATTAGGATTGGTTGTAAATAATGACTAACTTAACCTTTTGATTTCAATAAGAATTCTACATTTATGGCTTAAGACGGTTGCTATGGCGAGTTTAAGGTTACTGAATCACGTGATGGGCACGCTCGAACGAGTTTTAACACTCGCTCTAGCGCGTTCTACATAAAATATTAAATATCACTCGTTTTAGACCGCTCGAGCGAACAATAGTGACCGCTCGAGCGAGGTGTAATAGCCGCTCGAGCGAGAATACCAGACCGCTCGAGCGAGACAAATTTATATACCAGTTATAGTTCTGTGACCGCTCGAGCGATCACTAACGACTGCTCGAGCGAGGATGGATTATAAATAGAGGACAAAATTTTATCAGCTATTCCATCTTCACGCGAGCGAATTGGGGGGACCGAGCGACACCTAGGGTTCACGTTTTGACTACCGTCAGTCCGATTCAAGCCGGTTTTCGTTCGATCCGAACCGTTTAAACATAAATTCTAGGTACCAATCTACCTTCTTCACTTTCTTTCACCTTCTTTTCAACTGGTTTGCTCTAATGGCTTCCTCAAGCCCAAATACCCAACCAAGAAAGCGGATGGCGACTCAGTCGCCATCATCACGGAATAAAGCACCACAACAACCACCACCTCCACCGCCCGCACCCATGTCAACCCAGCTTGATGGATGGTGGGGCACGAAAGAGATAGAACCCGAGTGGGAGATTCACCCATCGTGTTTTATTGACCCGACGTCAACACAATGGACGTCGGATTTCCTAACCAATCACCGACTAAGATCATTGCTCACACCATTTGGATCTCGGTATTATCCGAGATTGGTAAGGTTATTTTACCAAACTTTTAAAACCAACATCAGTGAGGACACCATTCTCGTCACCATTGACGGAATGGATTTGACTTTTGGAGGCAGCGACATATCCGCCGCAATGAATTGCCCCCTCACTTACACCCCGACACCGAACACACAACCACCACTCGTTGGGAATGTCGGATTCCCAACAATCATTGCTGATATCACTGGCGGCGCGTCCGCATCGGGTCAATCCATCACCCGATCACAGTTGCCACCACACATGTGGTTTTTAGATATTATCTTCAAGAAAAATCTGCACCCCACGGGTCATGACCAGGAGCGTCGTGACGCATTTTTACGAGCCCTGCACTCCGCTTACCACAATAGGTGGTTTAGCGCCCCAATGGTTGTTATAAAAGGCATGGTGCATGCCTATAGGAGGAAAGTTAGGGGCGTTATTCCACCTCCGATAAACCGCCTCCCATATGCCCGTCTAGTATCCCGACTCCTCGATGCACGTAGTGGGAAGGAGGGATTTCAGATCAAAGGCGACGAGTTATTGCTTACAGATAACGTCGTACCCTATATGGCCCAAGACCTCAGCCGAAACCTAAAGGGGCTTCAAAACAGTGTTAATAAGAAAAGGGATCGGCTAGCTGCAAGGCAGGTACCACCGCCACCATCGACCGGGCCATCTACCCCCTCCACAGTACCCTCACCACAGCTACATGCTGCCGACACTGGCATCATGAGGGATATTCTCCAGCAGGTCAGGGAGACCCGACCGCACCAGAGATTTCAGGAGGCACTCCTCATCGACCTTATGGGTCAAGCCTATCCACAGACATACCAGCAGAGGGTAGCGACGATGAGAGACGCCATTTTAGGTGCATCTAGTTCGGCCCAGCCAGCTAGACCCACTACGCGGGGGGCCACCCAGGCCGGTCGGACAGAGGGTGAAGACGAGGGCGATGACGATGGGAGTGATGAGGAATGGGAGGAGGGCGACGAGGAGTGCGAGGAGAGTGACGATTAGGCCACCATGGTTATTTTTGTTTTGCTATTATGAATATTTTGTTGTTATATGGTTTTGTAATAATAGGTGGGAAAATGTTGATACTGTCGTGACATGATTGTCACACAAAAATTTTATGTGGGGAACTGAATTTTGGTTATGTATATATAGATGTATATATGTCCTTGTCTGCCATGTGATGATGTTGATGGAAAGACCATAAATCATGCAAATATTTTTCATGATCAATATCGTATGTGAATTTGTACTTCATTATAAGTGTTATATTCAGGTCCTAAAACTCATCAGGCCGTTAAGGCATTTACAAACACTCGTGCATAAATAAATAAATATTTTCGAGTTACGGGATAATGAGACCACATAATACATTACTAGGGAGAAACTAAAGAACACCCATTCAACATTCTGATTGTGCTTTAACAGGGTCGATTTTCGAGGACGAAAATCATATAAGTAGGGGTGAATGTAACAACCCAGAATTATGGACCGTATAGGCCTCGGGTCACGCACGTGTGCGTGTGGTCAATTCACAAACCTGGGCCAACAAACACACAAGATGGATATAAGTGTATAACATATGATACTTCCTTTTCTCTATATAAGTGGAAGTGGAGAGGAGTCTCTCCCCACGTTATTCATTCTAACCTAGTTTGAGAGGAGGAGATAGAGAAAGGGAAAGGAGAGTTTTGTAGAGAAGAAGGGCAAGGTCCTTGGAGCGTGAGCGTGGAAGATCGCAGAGGATCCGTAGGGAAGGGCCGGCGTGAACCATAGGCGACTCTTCAAGGTATATCGACGATTCGAGCGCTAGATCAAACCGTTTCTGAATCTGGCGATAGAGGTAAGGATTAATATGATCTGAATGATATCGACAATAACCAACCTTCATATTAGATCTAAAGGAAATAGGATGAGTTCTCAAAAACAACGGAAAAACGGAGTTAAAGTTACGCTTCTCGCTCGAGCGAGGCTCGTTTGAACCGCTCGAGCGAGGACAGAAAATATATATATATAAGAAAAGCGTTCTGGGATCGCTCGAGCGAGGCTCGTTGAACCGCTCGAGCGAGGCTCGTTTGAACCGCTCGAGCGAGGTACCCAGACTTCATCCTATAACCTTATACGTAAAAACAACTCACATGGACTATGCACTCTAGGAGTGCTAGCGATCGTCCATGATCATACTAAGACAAGTCCTTTCACTTGAAATGTAGAGGTACGCGAGAACGGTACGGGTCATCACGACATAAAGGAACCAGGAGTTTTGCTTTGAGGTAGGGAACCTTATCGAAACATGTGCATTATTCAATTTTCATATGTGTACTACAATTTAACTGTTAAATTACGCCATGTCATTCCATATAAGTAGGGGTGCGTGTGTATAATTGAGAACATGAAACCAGGGTCCCCAGGGGACATGAATAACTACGTGTTAAGATTATGAGATGTGGTACCCCAGGGGTACGGATAAAGATCAGTGAAGAAAAGACAATAAGTGACAAGGCCTAATATATTAGAAATTAGCACAATCACGGTGAATAACTATATGTATGGCACTCTTGATATTTTTACTATTTAAGGTTTGTTTAGAATACCCCACCGACGTGGCGGGATACCCACGACTGACTCGGCAGGATATCCGTGACCGGTACGGCGGCTAATCCGTATGTTGTAGTACATCCCAGGGATGTAGAATTTCAGAGTAGACCCCGCCACCTAGAGAAAAAGGGGCTTGGGCAGTATTCCCAGGGAATACAGATTTGAGAATTGTCTAGTTAGACGACGATGGTGGGTATTCCATCGGGGCTCGATGCTATATTGCTCGGGGACTATTTAAGTTAAAGAGTTAAGTTATTAGGCCGAATTCACAACTAACTAGTAAGGTGAGAAAGAATCAAACCATGCAAAGTAAGTAGTGGCATTTATCATTTCTTCTTTCATTTCAATTGCCTTTTTCATTTGTATCTTCAGCTAAACTGTGTTCAGAAACTGCATAACATATATGTCAGGTTTAATCTATATGTTCTTTACGTTTCTCTACTGAGCTAGGATGTAGCTCACCCCTTAGACTATACGTCGTAGGTCCAACACCAGCGGCAACACAGGATCCGAGAGACGTTGATCCGGAAGGTTCAAATTACTTGGCCGGAGAAGAGATAGAACCTCCACCTGAGGAATACTTTAGAGGTTTCATACATTTTGAGTGGTGAGTAGAGAGTAGTCGTGGCTTGGTATGTCAAGCCCTTTCTTTTAATTGTAATAAATTACTATACTTTATTTTGGCGAACCTTCGAGGGTGATAAGACTATCATCAATAATTCAGGACAGTTCCTCTGCTCATGAATTGGCATGAGACCGGACTGTCAGTTGGTAGTGAGACCATATGGAAATATGGAGACATAGTTAGTTAAAGCTTTAGTATTTTAAAATGGTTGGATTTTACTTGTTGTACGAGGTTCCACATAGATTTAAGAGGCATATCCTTGAGGGTCGTGCTGATGGCACGGATTTCAGAGTGAAGAAATTCGGGCTGTTACAAGCATGACTACGAGGGTCGTGCTGATGGCACGGATTTCGGAGTGGCGAAATTTGGGCTGTCACAAGTGGAGTCTTCTGTCAAGTTTTTAATTCTAATGATAGTGCATATTCTTACGAATTTATTTAAATGGAGATAAGGATCTTTATCCATTAGCTCCTGAAAAGTCGAAAGTGTTTGAAGTATATTGGGTGTAATTTCAAAAGTCCTATTACCGATAGTAGGTGTTTGAATACATGGGGGTAGTATAAGAGGTGTCCATGCATAGTATTCCCCATGGTTTTAGCCAATGTTTCTTCCCGCCATACTGAGATCACAACAGGATGGCTAAAAACAGTTATTATAAATATCTATTTGAATTTTAATTTTATCTCATTTTTATTCTAGAAGGCAGGGAGAGAAACAAATCTGAGCTTCTAAATTCCGTGGCCAGTAGAAGTTGAAAACTTTTAATTTACTGCTTCAAATAAATCTGTAAAAGATTTAAGAAGTGATCAAAGAAAGTTAAAAATATAAAGAAATATAAAAAGAGAAAGATAAATATTTATTTTTAAAACGGAAATATATATAAAAATAAATAAAGATCAAACTTCCTCGGCAGCGGCACTAAAAACTTGATTGGTTTATTATCTGTATTAAAATTATATTGAATTCAAGTCTTAACCTATTGCAAGTGCACAATGGAAATTATAGTACTAGCATAGGATCATTCCCACGAGAAAGTTCATCTATCTATTTACTTCTTATTTATATCTTTTATTCAAATCCTTATTTTAAAAACATCTATTTATCTTTAAGATCTAGTCTACTGGAGAAATATGAATAAAAGGTTTTGTTTTAATCTAAGGTGTATAAAATAAATCTAAATCCTCCTTCTGATTGAGGTCGTCAATCCCAATCTTCAGCTATCAGATATTTAGGAATTTAAACAGTATCGTTACACCATATCTCTAGTTTCTTAGCATTGGTCGTCAATCAAGTCTAAGATCCTATCAATACATATTTAATCTAATCAATAACTTCCTAAAATCTGGGCGTCAATCAAACCTTAGAAAACTGAAGATGGAAAAGTAAAAACTGTTACACTAATCTACAAATTTCAAAACATAACACCACTTAGCCGCAGTCGTCAATTGCTCCTAAGAAACTATAGATATCTACTCTAATTTTTAGCACTCAATTGCAGTCATCAATTGCTCTTGAGAAACCTTTGATATCTAATTTATTCTAACTATTTTACACTACTTTGATTGGAAGAAAATCCAATGACATGTGGCAATTGATGCTGAAATTCTTCGATGCTTATTCCTACACCGGACTCTCTTATTTATAGATCATAAGGAGTCGGTTTACAACGACTTCTAATTCTAATAAAAAAAAACTACTAAAAATAAAAAATTCTTAATATAACTCTAATTCCTAATTTTATCTTTCCTTGCTTTAAACGGTAGATATGCTTTTGGATTATTCTTTAGTAACGGTAGCAAAGATCTTCACAGTGTATCTTCATCAATCTTCTCAGATCCATGATTCACCAGACTTCTAGAGATCTTCTAATTTGGTGTATGGCGGTGATAGTTTTCACGTGATCAGCAGCAGTAGAAAGCTTTCATTTTGGGAAATCGTCAATCACGATTTTCTCTTCTATTATAGCTTCTTTGGAAAATCGTAAATCACGATTTTCTATTCTCAGGGCTTTCTGACTCGAACAACTATCTATTATAAACTATCACTTTTTCTTCTTTTTTCGTCTTTACTCTTTTACCGCTTCTGAAGAATCGTCTTTTTAAATAATCGTAAAATTACGATTTCTCATTTTTTTTTTCTTCTTACTTCAGAAGTAGCGTAAAATTGTTAAATACGATTTTTCATCTTTCTTATAATGGTGAGTCATCTTATACACACTCAATCGTTATTCTTACTGCTATTTGAGTTCACTTTGATGAATATTAACACTTAGGCTCTCTTCTACTATTTTTTCTTAATATCTGCTCATCGTTAACTTGTTAGTAGCAAACTAAGTCCTAGCATCACTAAGTTAAAGGTGATAGAATGGTAAATTATGTGACTGATCACACACTTAAGTATGAATAGGTGGAATGGCTTCTCCCGTAAGCCATTCGCTTGCAACCTGTTTAAAGGAGAGAAAGAGAAGAAGGAAACCTTGTGTTCTCGTGTGGATCGTTGCTGCCGAAAGCGCGAGTGCTTGATCGATCCTCAGCACAAAGCCGCGCACGTGATTGTGTGATGAGAGGCATTGATTTGAGGAACGTGAGAAACCTTGCTACGAAACCCCTTTCGTAGAGAATCTGTTGTGAGTCTTCATAGAGCGTGAGGAGTTGGGATTTTGTGAGTGTGCTAGAGGGGAGATTGATCTTCACGCGCGCCTTGATTCGATCACAAGAGGATGGTTTTCTAACCCTTTTGATGCAAGGGAAAAGAGAACCTGGAGATTGAGGTTTAGGTCATCAATGTGAAAATTTTCTGCAAGATTATCAGGTGAGATCTTGTGTTTAAATCATGTTTATTTATGATTTGTGGTTGGGCAATTAATGCCCCAAAATATTAGCAATAAATGGGGGTTTGAATGGGAAAAACGAACTTGGAAAGAAGAAGCCCGTATGGCTGAGAATCTGTCAAAACTGATCGATCAAAATTAGGAATCAATCGATCGATTTTGATAGGACAAAGATGTGAAGAGTTTCTGGAGAAACCGATTGATCAATGTGTGAACCGATCGATTGGATTGTGACACAAAGATATGTGAGTTTTCCGAAGAAACAGATCGATTGAAATGGAATTCGATCAATCAATTTGGAATCCGATTGCTCGTATTATGACATCAGAGAAATGTACATTTTTGAAGAAACCGACCGATCAAAATGGATTTCGATCAATCGATTTTGAAAATCGATCGATTGACCTAGATTTCGATCGATCGATTTTGGAAACTAATCGATCGATTTGGCCTGATTATGAGATTCTTTAGTTCTTGGGAAAGTAACTCGGGGAGATTGTAAGGCTTCCCGTTTTTCGTCACTTTTGACTTATAGGATGTAAATTGGTGTATTCTAGGTTGTGATCAAGGGGATGTGACAAGAATGTCACCTTGATAAGAAAATCTTCATTTTTACTTCGAGTTGAGGTAAGGGAAATTCAACGTCCATTTGCACTTTTGATTTTGATTCCTAGATGTCTTTGATATTTGTTTCATTTCGCTTCTTGGCTTGTAGCTAGTATAATATTCGTTTGTTATGCTTCTTGGTTTGTAGTTCGTACGTTTAGTGTTTTGTGTTGCTTCTTGACTTGTAGTTCGTATGATGTTGCTCCGTTTTGCTTCTCGACTCATAGCTGGAATGATATTAGTTTTGCTTCCTTTTTGACTAGTAATTTAGAAGACATTAGTTTAATTATAGAAAAAATTGGTTTTCGGAGTTGTGACAATTTGCATGTTCATCATGAAAGCTTTGGAAAATAAGTTTTGCATTTAAGTCTTATATTATGCATATGAAAAAAAAATTGTGAACTCCGAATGAACTAGTTTCCGAAATAAGGGAAAAGAAATTGAGATTTGCCATGAGTTATTTGGTGCAACCGTGGAAATCGGGACGATCCCGTCGTGACGATGCGCACTCTAACGAAAAATATAAAGTCACTACCCAGAGCTTTCGATGTCCCGAGATACCTAGTTCATTTTTATGAGCACAGAAGTGCTAAAAATATGAATCTGAATCTGGTCCACACCAAAGGCTCTTGGGTGGGGGCTTCAGTTATCGATCGAGAAGGTGTTAGGCACCTGATCAACCCGCTTAATGTGGTCTCTACTAATGGCCAAAAATAAAATAAAGTGAAAGAAAAGAAAATAGCTTCCTCTTGCCCAAAAAGGCTTAGAATCCTATTTGTGTCCCTCCGTTCCTACCGAAAAATCGGTGGCATAACGGCACAAAAGAAAGGATGGAGGGAGCTAGAAAGAGATAGGAGAAGAAAGGAGAGAGCCGGAGCCCTCAGGCCCTTGTAGCACCATAGGAGAGCCTTATGTGGCTTACTTTGATGAGCTCTTGAAGGCTTTGTATGGTGGAAAGTGGGGTTCTAACCTCTAAGGCTTGCTAACTAAGAGGTAGAGAGGGAAGGTGAATGGGTAGCATATACCTAAACTAAGGGATCGAAGGTGAAAAATATCACTCAAAGGAGATTTTAGAATTTTGGAATTTGTATGGGAAGTGTGCACCAAAGGGAGAAAGATCTTCTCACTTTAAGCTCTTTCTCTCTTAAGCCAAAATTCTCAACCCCTAAACCAAGGGGAGGGGGGCTTTATTTATAGGAAATGGGTGGATTAGGAGGGTGTTTAGATGCTAAACATGGTTAAGAATTAGGTAATCTAACATCTAAGGTTTCCTAGGGTTTTTGGAGCCTTGAAATGTCTGAGAAGGTCCTCCAATGGTGGATGATGGGGTGAGGCCTTAAGCCACTTAAGGGGTTGCAAATAGGTAGTGAATTGATGCAACAGAACTAGCAAAACACACCCCAAAGGTCAAAGTGGTCAACAAGTCAAACCCCAATCACGAATTTCGAGATAAAATCTAACAGTTACTGTTTATATGTCTAGAACAACTAATAGTTGCGCCAGATAAATGCACAGTAAAACAGTGATGAATAATAGCCTGGAAGTTACCTCGCAGGGGAGGGGGCCACCTTTAAACTTGGCGCAACTATTAGTTGTGCCAGGCTTAATGTCTGGGGGAATTGGCCTAGCGTAACTAATAGTTGCACTAGGAAAAGTTATAACTGGAGCAACTATTAGTTGCGCCTGACTATTTTTGGGGAGAAATTGCCTGGCGCGACTATTAGTTGCGCCAAATCCCTAGGGGGGCCCACATGAAATTACTTCTCTACCCTCCGAGTTTGGACTGCCATATCTTTTGATGTATACCTCTGATTGGGGCGATTCTTGGACCGTTGGAAAGCTGATGACTTCTACTTTTCAATGGTATAAGATATGATCACCGTAGAGGGTCGTAGCTAGCTCTAATGCACCACCCTTTATCCATTGCCCGAGAAGGTTAGGTTCAGGGTTTGGAATGGGTTCTAAGGGTCGGGACTGGTATCTAAAGGTTCAGGATAGGTTCCTAAGGGGTCTAGGGTGATTCCTAAGGATTCCATACATGCCATTAAAAGCTCAGAATTATGCCTCTCTTGAAATGTGTTTCAATCAGGCCTTGGGCCAAATTTGGGTGTCTACAGATGCCCCTCTTTAGTATCCGATCATGAATGATCGTATGCCAAAGAAAAGAGACATCCGAAGAGGCCCAAGGCATTACTGACGGGTTCGCTACATTCAGAATGAACTTCAAACATTAGGTGAGTAACATGGTGAGAAAATGAAAGCCCTGGGATGCTGGGCTAATCATTCGTTTCTCGAGGTAATCGGTTCCCAAGCGCTTAGCGATATTACTGGGCATAACCGAGGTGGAATGAGTTGCGAAAGCCCAATAGCTGGGAAAAATGTTCAACTCTCGAGTTTTAAAAGTCTGTTAGTTGGGAAAGACATCCGCTTCTCGAGATGATTTGAAGGTATTTAATGTTTAAAATTCATTCTGAATGCAACAGCCTCGTGAGTAAGAGGGGTGATCGACCCACATTCAAAGATAGGCGCGAAGTAAACATACGCAAGGCTCCACATTTTGCGTCCAATCCTACAAGGCATTTGATGACCTTATTGGATTAGTCACGGGTGCCCCTGCTAAAAGCAGGGTTCGAGATTTTTGGGCGAACCCATCAACCGCGAGGTTTATTTAGCATGACTATCCGAGCGAAGTGGATAGATGTCACAACGCTTTTTGGGAGTACGTACCATTTTCAAAAATGTGCCCCATATCCACATGACCCATCGTGTCCAGCTTCAAATACCACTAAATAGATCCAACCAGTTGTTGGGTGTCTACCAAAAGGGACATCTAATCCTGGTTCCTGTCGACAATGATCATAAATATCAATTAACTATGCATAATCGTGCACCCATCCAGAGCAATAAGCAACAACAAAGGCGATGGAAGCCCCGACCCGGACCCGCCCGAGTACAATTTACGGGGACAAACGACCATCATACGGATACCCAGACACATGGCGTACACATTATAGGGATGCCGCTGCTCATACAGGTTTTAAGCCTGCAGAAAATAAAGGGAAATGAACCCTTCTGAATGCATGGTTGCACATAGTTTGATTGATACGTAATCTTATTCTTAACAGGTTGGTTTCAAACAACGATTGACCTTTTCCAATAGAGAATTTGAAGCTTTAAGATTCTTAAGTTCATATGAACAGAGCGCTCATCGCAAAGATTTAGCAATGGAGTCGACTCGATCGAAACATCGACTGTTTGACCGGGACCGACAGTGTTGCTCCTTCTTTAAAGTAGGATCCCAAGATTTGAGGTGAACCTCTGACTTATGACTTTAATATGACACAACTGCGTTGCAGATAAAATATTGACATTTTATTGCTTTATGCCTGTGTGTCACTGTGGGGAATGCAAATCTGTTTTTGATTTTTCCATCATTTTATGCCTTTTTTTTTTGAAATTTTCAACTGTCATTTTATGTGATTTTTTGGAATTTTGAAGCTATTATTTTATGTGAATTTTTTGGAATTTTCAAGCTATTATGTGTTTTTTTTTTTTTTGTGAATACTTCTGGCTTCACTGTGGGGATTTTTCATTTCTGTATAGGACCGAGGTGCTTATCGACCTCGGTCCATCTTTATTTTAGCACGGCTTCCTTGGTAAGTCGAAGGATGACCGAAATGCCGCCTCGGGAGCGCGTGCATCTGCCGGGAGTGACAGAACAAACAACAAAAAGTGGGGTAACCAGTTTTCCCATCTGGCCCGTTCCAGGCCCAGAACCCGACCTAAGTGGCCACCATGGGCCTTAAAATAGCCTGGCACAATTAATAGTTGCGCCAAGCAAAAGGAGGGCAAAACTTTGCCTGACGCAACTATTAGTTGTGCCAGGTTTGGCTGGGGGGATTTAAACAGCCCAAACTCGGGCTGTGGGGCATCATTTCGAATTTTTCCCCCCCTCTTCCTCTTTGAAACCGAAAACCGCCCTCCTCCTAGGGTTCCTTTACATTGCCTCTACACGTGCCCCATTGCCGTTGCTTTTGCTTGTGGATCGATCGCCGACTCACGCTAGATCAAAGACCCCGATTTTTCTATAAGGTAAAAAACCTCTTCTTCTTTTTCTTTTTTGATTTTTCTTGCTTTTCCTAGTAAATATCATCATGATCTTGTATTGTCAGATGAATAATGGTTTATTTTTTTTGTGAATATGTTTATTGATGATGTGTTGATGATTTTTTTTTGAATAATGCCCTCTTTTTGTTGTTTTATGGATTTTTTGTTGATGCCTAAATATATATATATATATTTATTCTCTCTTTTTTTTTTCTGTGTTTTGTTTTATATGAGAAAGGGGTTTTCTTTTTGTTTTTATTTTGAACACAAAGCAAGGATTTTGGGTATTTTTGATGATTTTTTTTTTTTTTTTTTGGACATTAATTAGGAGAAATGGGATGTTTGGTTTTCTCTTTTTTGAAAATTAATTAAGGAACTAATGATTTAATTAAGGGAAAAGATTTTTTATTTCTCTTAAATTTAATTAAGGAAACGGATTTTATTGTTTGAAAACTAAACTAAGGTATTGGTTTATTATTACCATCTATCATATTTTTCGTGTTGGCCCTCTTCTTCTCTTTTTTTTTTTTTTGATTTTATGGGTATGATAAAAGGGTCCCCCCCTCCTTTCTAGTTTTACTAACGTAAAAGGAATTTTAGTTTATTTATTTATTTATTTTTTTTGGCTTTTTTCTTTTTTCTTTTTTCTTTTCCTTTTTTCTTTTGATTTTCAAATGATGATTTTTTATTTTTTTTTTGAATAACTTGCTTTATTTTTATACATAAAAAAAGGAGATTTGTTTTGTATTTTTATTAACAGGGAAGGGATCTTTTTCTTGTGTTTTGCATTTTGTTCTACTTTCGAAAGCAAGGAAAAGGGGCCCTCTCTTTTTTGGTTTCGGCAAACATAAAGAAAGGCCCTTTTCGTTTTTAGTGAACATGAAGAAACAACGCATTTTTTTGTTTGTGTGGATGTAAAAAAAAAGGCATTTATTATTATTTTTTTGTCTTGTTGTTTTGTTTTTTTTTTTTGAAAGAGCTCGTTGCACGTGTATCTCTGTACCTGACCAGATGTGATTGCCTTTTGTTGCCTCAGTATGTCAGGCGGTGATGAGCACATTCCCGAGGAGGGCCCCGAGGAGGGACCTGAGATTGTATATGGTCAGCGGGGGGAGCAGTTCCTCTGAGTGGGGCGGAGAGCGGGCCCATGGCTCGAGATGCAGGGCGAGGCTGCCCAGGCTGGCCTCCTTCATCAGCAGCACACCCATATCTCAAATTTTCGAATAGCGGGGAAGGTAAAAGATAGGTTCAATTTCTTTCCTTTGCGCAATTTTACTTTACCCTTGCAATCTGATGCACATTTTTTTTTGGTGTAGGATTTACCCAATATTATGTTCCGCAGGGGGTGGCTCGACTTCCATGAGTTCTACCTCCATGTCCCCCCCGTAGTGAAGGTCCTGTTGGAGCAGGTGGGCTTTGGGGAGTTCCTGTCCTGTCCCGCTATGAGAGTCGATGCTGCTTATTTGAAGGCCCTAATCGAGAGGTTTCGTCCTGAGACCATGACATTCCATATGCCGTACGCCGAGATGACATTGATGCCCATTGACTCGGCCATGATTACCGGCATTAGGATAGGGGGAGTCCAGATCTCCACTTTGGCGGTACCGAGCTGGGAGGACATTACTCGATTGATTGGGGCCTATCCCCCTCGCGGCCAGACCCATGGTACAGAGGTCAAGATGTCTTGGCTGACTTCCCTCTTTTCACTTGATGAGTTGGTGGACTTGGGTCAACCAGATAGGGCGCTCTATATCACGCCTGAGCGGGTGATTGTCCTAGCTCGTATCACCCTCCTACTCCTGCTGGGAAAGACCCTCTTCATAAATGCCAGCGGGGGATGAGTCAGCCAACCTTGTTGAGCGTGATGAATAATTAGGGCGACGTCCCTAGGTACGATTGGGGAGGGGCAGGATATGCGTGGTTGATGTAAAATTTATCTCGGGTTACGACTGGGGATTCGAAGTCGGCCGTGGGTTTTTGGGCTTCCCTGGAGGTAATTCCTCATTCCTTTGCTTTCATCATATATATATATATATATATGTATTGATCCATATATGCTACCGACCCACTCTTGCCATGCCCCTTTTCAGGTATGGTGATATCACCACTTTCACCCTGGGAGCCCGCTCCTTTTCTCGGAGGTGCTCACCTATCCCCTCCTCGGCAACTAGAACCAGGCTGGGTGCCGCGACATAGGCCTAAAGCACTTGGAGATGGGTCTGAGGTCCCAACTCGACTTGATGGTCCCCGAGCAGGTGACAACTTTTCAAACTTTGTTTGTTTTAGTTGGGATATTTCCTTTGACTTAGGTGTTGCTTACTTGGCTTCTTTCTTTCTCTTCTTCTTTTTGGGCAGATCCTCACTGATCCGTATCTGACATCTCCTTTCTGGGACCGAGCAGCAGTGGGTGCCTCCCGTCTATTCAACAATCGTCGCGTCGTCTTCTTTTATGGAGCCTGGGCCCGGTTTTATTATCTGGGGGAGCGAGTGGTACACCAGTTTCAGGGCTACTATGCCATACCTGTGGATCCTCCGGCGGACGTTTGGAATCCCGCTGGTAGTATTGAGGAGCTTACATCGGCTTTTTTCAACAATGGGTTCCCTATCCATGCCCTTCACGTGCCTGGGGACTATCATTTCTAGTATGAATGCCTGCCTCATCGATTCATCCTACCGCGCTTTGTCCCTAGCGCTAATTTTCTGGCATTTGGCGGCTCGCTTGGTCAGGTAACTCTTCTCAGCTTGGATTAGTTTCCCTTATATTTTTAATTTGGCCTTTGTCTCATCTGAGTGGATCTTTATTTTGTTCATAGTTTGCTCCGAGAGATGATTCCGGTGATATGTCGTGGTAGATCCGGCGCCGCCCTTCCGTGCGGGTCCCTTGGGCGAGGGCTCCTCGGGTGTTGGTCCGTCGGGTACCTCTCATGCTGGTATCCCTGGTGGTGATCCGTCCGTAGTCTACGGGACCTTCCGACGCCTCAATGATGGCTTCCTCTTGAACCTCTGTGCTGACGTATATCGACAGGTACGGCTCTTCGCCGATGAGGCCCGTGTTACTCCTCCTGAGGTGGTCCCTGGGGTAAGTCTTCTGATGACCCATTCCTCGTTCATTTTAGTTTCCCTCTGCGCACGCTTTTAGGATTGTCCTGACAACTGAATATTGTATCGCAGGACTTCAACTTGGCTATGGAATATGCAGAGTATCACCATCATCTTGCAGAGCTTAGGGAGGTGGAGATGGTGAGTACTTGGCTGCCCTGCTCCTCTTATACATTTCATTGTTACTGGTCCCTTAACTGATCTTGACCTTGACCGTGCTTTGCAATGTGCCCGTGCTAAGGAGTCGCGTTCCCTACTCAGTAGGATCTCGCAGGCGTGGTCTAGGGTGGGGGACATGCGGACCTATCAGGGCTCTTCTCGCCGTCGCAAGAAATCAAAGGGCGTGAGCAAGGAATAGACTTCTAATTTTGTTTTTAGAACTCAGTACTCTTTGGAATTTGATTCGATTTGTTTAAAGATTTGGGGATGATTGATGTGATACTTTGGATTATTATTTTTTGGAAGATATTTTCAGTACTTCTGCTTTGATGTTATGTCATGATCTCTTTGCATCGGATCTGTTTCTGTGCAGGATGCGCTTGCCCAAAATGCTCTCAGAAAGTAACCTTTTGATTGTAGGATCAACCCTTCATATGAATGAACAAAATAATTGCCAAATTGTTAGTAAAAAAAAAAGGGGGTACGTGACAAAAAAAAAAAGGGGTGTAAGTCCCCACCTGGGTCCCAAGATGGCTGAAGGGGGAAACCGCAGTGTGGCGCGACTAATAGTTGCGCCAGGTTAACATCCCCAGAAATATGTGCTTGCGCAACTATTAGTTACGCTAGGCAAAACTAGGGGCCAGAATGTATTGGCGCAACTAATAGTTGCGCCAAGCTTATCCTGGGGAAAAACTCACTGGCGCAGCTATTAGTTGTGCCTTGTTTAACCTGGGGGGCAGTGGGTCCTTATATACCCGAGTCAGTCCAAAAGTGACTTCTTTTTTGTTTGACTTGGCCCTTTTGACTGGTTCCCTTTGCTCTTGCTTTTCCAAAGCGGGTCCATCACCATACACCGATTTTAATCCTCTTAAAAGATCCTTGTACGTTCATGGATCGCTTTCTAGCCCTCCCTTATGTGGAGGGCCGGGAGCTAATTTACCCCCTTTGGGCTTGGGGTCCAAACTTTTAGCGGCCTGGTTTGGGAGCTTGAATGAGAGTGAGCTCGCCGACTTGGGGCGCCTTGGGCTATCTCACCTTCCTTCCTTCCTAGAGATTCCTCTCTGGTGGGAGCTTCTTCATGCCGCCGCTTCATTCTGGGACGTAAACCTCCACGTATTCCGTTTTTGGAAGAGGGAGCTAACCCCAACCCTCGAGGAGCTATCCAATCTGTCTGGCCTGAAGCTTCACAGGGGCCCTGCAAGAGTTATGCCTCGGCGGGGATATTCCAGATCCGTTCATCTTACTCTCAGTTTGAAGAAATTCGAGTATGAGAAGAGCCTTATTGGGGGGCCCACAAGGTGTTCGCTGAAATTCCTCAAAGAACTTTTCGGTGATGAAAGCCTCCAAAAATTGCCGGTTAGGAATGTCTTTAACGTGAAAGCTCTAGCACTTGGTATCATCTCTGAAATCCTCCTCTACACCGGGGGAGAGAGCTTCTCATTGGCAGTTTGCGATATTTTGATGGAGCTGGAGGTAGGCCAGTCCATGATGCACTTGGTGCTTGCCGAGTTGTACCAATGCCTTGATTCCTTTGCTTTGGGTAAGGTGGAGGGCCTTCAGGGATGCCCTCTGTTGCTTCAGGTTTGGTTGGGTGAACATTTTGCAGTTTTGGGACCTGTGCCCCGCTTTTACATTGCCCGAGGCGAGGTGGCCCAATGTTTTTTGGGTAGATGCCACCTGCTTCCATAGGGCGATGTGTTAGCTCTGAAGCTTTGGTTGACCGATGTCGAGCTAACATGGAGGCTTCCTTGGTCAGACCGGACCTTTCCAGTGATTCGTTCTAGAGACCATGAGGGCATCTCCCTCCTAGGATTGACTGGCAGCACCTTCTACTTCCCATTTAGGGTACTGCGCCAATTTGGCTGCTCTCAGCAGGTGCCTTGTGAGGCTAGACCCCCTTTATGTGATTTGATCTTTTCTAGGGGATCCTCTGGGGACATAGATCAGATTGCTGCTCTTTGGGAGACACATCAGTCGATGCTAATGTGTGATATGGAGCGGGGAGGCTTGGTTAGGACTTCTCCTAAGTACGAGGCCTGACTGTTGACTGGGCGGCCTGCTGTTGATGGTCCAAATTTATCAGAGATTTTTGACACTGGAGGCTCCTGGTTAAAGAAAGAGACGGCACTCCGAGCCCACATCGAGTTACTGGTGGATGAGAAAAGGATCCTGCATGAACTTTTGACACATGAAAAGGTTAGAGCAGAAACAACAGAGAGTGAGGTCCTCCATTTGAAGGGATCATTGAGCGTTGCTTTTGGAGCCGCTGACTCTTCTTAGAAGAGGTTCTGTGCGACCATGGATCCTATTGAACCCATCGCGGCGATGTGCTCGCTATGAATAAAAATGTAGAGTCGCCACCTGGAGCTTTTAGTGACCTGGGAAACCTTCAAATCGATATTTTGAGCACCAAAGTGCTAAATATGACTCTGATTTACCGGTCTTTGCCAAAGGCTCTAGGGTAGGGGCTTCGGTTATTGATCGGGAAGGGTTTAGGCACCCGATCAATCCGCACGTAGCGGTCTCTATCTATGGCCAAAATAAAAACAAAAGGGCGGAGTTTTCCCTTGCCCGAAGGAATTACGGTCCTATCAAGCTTTGAGCCAAACCAAAATTTCAGCGGCGTAACGGCTTGAATCCTTGGACGGGGGAAACACTAAGAAGGTAGAGGAAGAGAGGGGTGAGCCGGAGCTCATGGGCCCTTGTTGCACCATGGAAGACCTTCGCTTTGGCACGCTTCCGATGGTTTAAACGGTATGGAAATGGATTTTAATGCTAGGATTCGATAAAATAGGAAGTGTAGGATGAGGCTCAAGGCTAGACTTTAGCTAAAGGGAGTGATCTAACGGTGGAAATGGGTTGAAATGGGTTAACTAAGCATGCTGGAATTTTGGCAAAATGTGTGCATTTTCTCTCACTAGGGTTCTCTCTTAAGCTCAAAATTCTTAATCTTGATTTTTTCAACCTTTTGGGAAGAGGAGGGCCTCTCTATTTATAGAGAAGAGGTGGGTTAGAGGGTTAATTAAGAGATAATTGGTTTAACAATTAGGTAATCCTCCATCTAAGGTTTTCTAGGTTTTTAGCGTCCTAGAGGTTTGGGAAATTGGTTTCAATGGCGGATGATGGGGTGAGACCATGGGTGACTTAAGGGTTGCCAATAAGCTCAAAGGGGGTGCAACCAACCTCAAGACACCCACGCCAACCAAAGGGATGGTCAAAAGGTCAAACCAGATGAAGGAAATTTGAGCAACTGATGACAGTTACTGTAGCTAAGCTGGGTGTATATATTATATACGCTCGGTTTATGCACAGTGATTTCCACAAAAATCAGGGGAGTTTTGGGAAGATGATACCCGTGGTGGGTCCCACCTATGATGGGCGTATATATTATATACGCCCGGCCAAATTTGGCCCCAAAATGTCAGGCGTATATAATATATACGCCTGACCAAACTAGGGCCAAATTGGCTAGGCGTATGTAGTACATACGCCTGAGCAAAAGGTTGTCATTTTATATGAAACTTCAAACAACCATAACTTTTGAACCACAACTCCAAATTAGGTGATCTTTAGCTCGTTGGAAAGCTGGAAAAGTCCTCTTTCCAATGGTATGTGTCTCATCCTCAGAAGTGGTTAGTCTAAAAAATTGTAGGTCTCCTCCCATCAAATGCTCAGAAGGGTTTAAATTGAGTTTGGGGAGGGATCCCAGGGTTTAGGGGTGATCTCTAAGGGTTGGGGGAATGGTTCTAATGGGTTTTAGGTGATTCCTAAAGGTCTGGATAGATTTCCAAGGGTTCGGGGGTGCCATCGAGGAACAGCCTGGGGGTGCATTTCTCTAGATCGATAGATCAGACATGGTAGGGTGGTATCAATTTGGGTGCCTAATTCAAGAGCTTGAATGGTCGTTGGCTGACGGAACGGAATGTCCGGGAAGATGACCTTCATGCTGAGATTAGTGCTTTAAAGCATGAGCTGAGTCGCTAACTCCTTCCTACACACAGAACTTTTTACACAGATCAGATATACAGAAAAGGGGCATAACAAACCCCTTTACAGATACACACACATTTTGGTATACATATTTTCTTTATGTTTTGGTTGTTTTTGGTTTATGCTTGTAAAAAAAGAAAACACGCTAGTCATCACCGACTATATATTTTTTTTGGACGTGGTGTAAGTGGTGCAAAAGGCAATTTGTTATACACATCTATACAGATCCATTTTTGGTTTTTATATTTATTATTATATATTTTTTTGGTGCCTTAATTATTGGGTGAAATCACAGGTCCCATTTCGAGCATAGCTGAACCCTTTATACGGTCAGACCTGAGTGAGTTTTCGAATTTTACCAAGGCCAGAACGTTAATTCCTTTGGATTGAGTTAAACCTTTCTCCTTACCTTGAGTTATACATTTGACAAAGAAATTTCATAAAGACAATTCTGGTCGGGACTCATCTTGAACTAACATGAGCGGCTCAGCCGAAAAAAGGGTATCAAAGAGAGTAACCAAGAGGGCTCTTCAAGCATCAATCTTCTCAATCGGTGTAAAACCCCCCCTTTTTTTTCTTCTTTTTTATTTATCTCCTTTTTTACCCGTGGTGCCCTTTCGGGTTTTCACCACGTCCATGGGTTTAGCTCTCTTACCCCAAGCGCCCTTTCGGGTTTTCACCTGGTCTGCACAAACTCGCTGTTTTTACCCATAGCGCCCTTTCGAGTTTTCACCACGTCCATCTTGCTTTGAGCTTGTATTTTTATTTTATTTCTTATTATATTTATTTATTCTTTTTATTCTCTTTTTTTTCAACAGCCACGACATAGACGTCGATTCCATCATAGCCGACTAGATGGGGTTCAGGTGTCGTCTCACGACTCGGCTCATGTCGACTTAACAGATATTATGACTGCTTGTGAACCTACAAAGAGAGCTTCCTTCAGAGTGTAGCTTGGCCATGGGTTAGGTTAGGATTTGAAGGTATGCTGGGCTAAAAGGGTTTCCTTGAGACGGCTTCAGTTTTCTCAACGTACTTTCTTCCTTGGGGGTTTTACTGTACATGCCCCGTGATTCTTCTACATTTTTTGCTCTTTTTGCTTCATTTCAGGCAATCTCTTTTTGAGGTTTTGCTTTTTTGATTTTTTTTTTAAGGTTTTGATAGTAGCTCTACTTCATCTTTTCTCTCTCTTTTTTTTTTTTTTTAGTATATGTACACGTATATTTTTTTGGGAGAATGGGTTTATTGAAAGAAAGGCCTAGGCTCAAATGGGGTAGCAAAGGATATTATCATTTTTAGGAATGTTTTTAGACTACTGTGCTTGGAATGATGGCCTCTTTTGGGTGATTCTTAACAGTCACGTATCTGTTTCACCAACACTTACCTTGTCATGATGGACTAAGAGTAGAACCGTCGGACGTATCCAGCGTTGATGGGCCCAGGAAGATGATCTCCGTCCATGGTGGTGAGGCGGATGGCATATCCCGGTAGCACTTCTCAGATGATGTAAGGTCCTTCCTAGTTTGACTTGAACTTTCCTCTCGGATCGGCATGGAGGGATTGGAAGATCTTCTTCAGCACAGTGTCTCCTACCTTCAGATCTCGACCGCAGACACGTTTATTGTAAGCGCGTGCGATTCACCCTTGGTAAACTTGAGTGTGACACAAGGCTAGGAGTCTATTCTCATCTAATAAGTTTAATTGTTCAAAGTGGGATCTCTCTCTTTCTGCTTTGGTAAGCCTGATTCTATGAGGATTCAGAGCGAGGGTACTTTGACCACTACCGGGAGGATGACCTCGGTTCCATACACAAGGGAGAATGGTGTTGCCCCTGTTGCGGTACGGATCGATGTTCGGTAGGCCCACAAAGCAAATGGCAGCATTTGGCTCCAATCTCGATAAGTGATGACCATTTCTCAAGGATACGGACAACTATCTTATTTGCGGCTTCCACGGCTCCATTAGTTTGAGGTTGATAAGGGGATGAGCGATGGTGCTTGATCTTGTATTGCTTGCAGAAGTCTCGGATGTGCTTATTTGCCAAGTTTGTGCCGTTGTCCATGATGATATCCTTGGGGACTCCAAATCAGGACACAATATTGTTTTTTAAGAAACTTCTCAATGTGGCTGGCCGTGATGTTGGCATATGACGCTGCTTCTACCCACTTGGTGAAGTATTCAATGGCTACGAGGATGAACCGATGTCCGTTTGATGCTTTCGGGTTAATCATTCCGACAACGTCAAGGCCCCAGGTATCAAATGGCCAAGGAGTGGTCATGCAGTGAAGATCAATGGCAGGAGTGTGTATCAGATTGGAGTGTTCTTGACACTTGTAGCATTTTTGAACATGTTTGCAATAATTCGATTCCATGGTGATCCAAAAGTATCCCTGCCATAGGATTTTCTTAGCAAGCATGTGACCGCTGACGTGGGCTCCGCATACTCCCTCATGGATTTCTTTCATAATATTGACCGCTTCACTTTCAGTGAGGCACCTAAGTAAGATGTTATTGCATGATCTCTTGTAGAGGCATTCCCCACAAATGACGTAACCTGTCGCTAAACGTTGAATGATTCGTCGGTCTGTCTTGGATGTACCCTCTGGGAAAGTTAGGGTCTCGAGGAAATTCTTGATATTTGAGGACCAAGGTGGCTCATCATCAGGCTTTGTAGGCTCCTCAATCTGGAGGCAGAAGGCCGGCTCATTCCTCTGCTCGATCATGATCAGCTTCATCTCAACACCATAGGGGATTTCAATCATTGACGCCAAAGTTGCTAATGTGTCGGCAAAGCGATTCCTTATTCGGGGAATGTATGAGAAAGTTACATCTTGGAAGCTAGCTATCAGATCCTCGAAGTGTTCATGATAGGGGATTAGTTTTTCATCTTTCGCCTTCCAGTCACCATTTGTCTGGCATATGATTAACTGTGAATCGCCAAATACTTGAAGGTGAGTTATATTCAGATTGAGAGCCGCCTGCAGACTAGAGGCGCAAGCTTCGTACTTAGCCATATTGCTAGTGCAAGGAAAGTTGAGCTTGATAGAGACTGGTACATGGGATCCTTTCGGTGAAATCAGGATGACACCAACTCCTTGGCCCTCGACATTTGCTACCCCATCAAAGTGCATTACCCATGATTCTTCTGCTTCTTCTATATCGTCTTCTTTCATGAATAGGATGTCCTCATCGGGGAACTCAGTTCTCAAAGGCTCATAATCAGGTAAAGGATTGTCGGCAAGATGATCAGCAAGCGCCTGCCCCTTGATCGACTTCTGAGTGACGTACGTGATGTCAAATTCAGATAATAAAAGTTTCCATGGTGTGGTTCGTCCAGTGAGAGCTGGCTTGTCAAATAAGTATTTCAATGGGTCCATTTAGGCCAAGAGCAGAACCGCTTGAGATAGCAAGTAGTGGCGGAGCCTATGAGTAGCCCATACAAGAGCTAGGCATGCTTTCTCCATATGAGAGTAGCGCATCTCGTAATCAGTAAACTTCTTGCTCAGGTAGTAGATGGCTTGCTCTCTTTTCCCCGTTTCATCGTGCTGTCCCAAGACCCATCCCATCGAAACTTCGGTCGTGGAGAGATACATTAAGAGTGGTCTCCCTGGCTCAGGTGGTACCAAAATAGGTGGATGAAGGTGGTAGTTTTTGATTTTTTTGAACACTGCTTGACAATCATCGTTCCATTCAACGGGTGAATTCTTCCTTAATAACTTGAAGATCGGCATGCAGATTGGAGTTAGCTGTGCAATGAACCGATTGATATATTGTATTCTACTCAGAAACCCTCTAACCTCTCTCTCAGTTGACGGCGGTGGCATTTCAGTGATGGCTTTAACTTTGATTTGGTCGACCTCAATCCCCCTCCTGCTGACGATGAACCCTAAAAGTTTCCCTGACATAGCACAAAATGCGCACTTCTGTGGATTCAGTCGTAGTCGATACTTCCTCAGCCTTTCAAATAGCTTATGAAGGTTTACCAGATGGTCGCTTTGCTCCGGTGACTTGGCTATTATGTCGTCGACATACACTTTAATCTCTCGATACATCATGTCATGAAATAGTGCAGTCATAGCTCTCTGGTATGTTGCACCTGCATTCTTTAGCCCGAATGGCATGACTCGATAGCAAAAGGTTCCCCAAGGGGTAATGAATGTTGTCTTCTCGCGATCAACCTCTGCCATTTTGATCTGATTGTATCCTGAGAATCCATCCATAAAAGAAAGCATCCCATGCTTAGCTGTATTATTAACCAAGATGTTGATGTGTGGCAATGGCAAATCGTCCTTTGGGCATGCTCTGTTCAAATTATGAAAATCGATGCACATGCGGACCTTTTCGTCCTTCAACACAGGTACGATATTGGCTAGCCATTGCGGGTATTTGGATACCATGAGAAACCCTGCATCGTATTGCTTGATGACCTCATCTTTGACTTTCAGCATCCATTCGGGTCAGAGACGTCTCAACTTCTGCTTGACTGGCTTCATATCAGGGTAGAGGGATAACTCATGCTCGACCAAATCAGTATCCAGACCAGGCATGTCCTCGTAAGATCAGGCAAAAATGTCTTGGTATGATCGAAGGAAGTTGATCAAGCTTTTTCTTTCCTCAGGAGACAGTGACGTTCTGATTTTGGTTATCCTGGGAACCTCCTTAGTTCCTAGATTGACGTCTTCTGTCTCTTCGACAATGGGGATAGGGCCATACTCAAAGTCGGCAAATCGGTCAAGGAGCTCATTGGGGAGCTCCTCGAAGGGGACATCCTCGTCCAGACTCGTGATCCCTACCTCTTCTTGTATTTCTACAGGGAAGTGGTCGATTTCACGTGGGACGGGTATTTTGATTAAGGCATCCTTTTGTGGGACATTTTCTAGAATATTAAATGACAATATTTTTAGACTTTGGATTTTTTCAATATTTTTGAGATTTTATGTTTTTTCCATGTTTTTGAGATTTTTGTTTTCTTTGGAGACGCCCTTGGCAAGGCAGGTTGCTATATACACAAGGTATTGTTTGCCAAGGGCTTCTCTCACTTTTTATAGGTTATTTTTTTTTAAGAAATGGGTGCTAAATGTTAGGCCACTCCCCGCTTCCAGGGTTTAGGGCAAAGATGCCCAGTTGCGTAGCTGAGGGGCCGCTTCTTTACCTCTTGGGATGGAGGGTGCTGACTGATATGGCTGATTGGAGTCAGCCTCTATCATATTGATCCCCATTTCGTCTGAGATCATGTCCTCAAACGACAACTCGGTTTTGTGGTGATTCACCACAGGAGGGGTTTGTTCAGGTACTGACCGTTGTTCCTCGAAAAGGGACAATGCGGCCAAATCTATCTCCAAGCTGGGAAGGGAGATCTGGGGATTGGTGGGATGAACTGGGGTTGTGGGTTTGTGTGGGGTCAAATGGGTTGCCCCATTTCAATCGACCTTTATGACCCCTGCGCTGATGAAGGAATTCCTTATGTGCGACCTAGGGCGAGGTTTCTCTTCTATGTTGATTCCTCGAGCTCTTGCCGCTGCGACGACCCTAGCTTTCTCTTTGGCCTCTCGGACCTCTTGCTCTGGGGGCTTGTATCCTAACCCAAATCTTACTTTCTATCCCTTAGCCATAACTGGCTCTCTTCTGCCTTGTAATTTGGGTCCCAGACCCCTTCCTTTCTGATAGCCCCACTTTTGGAGCATTGCCACTGCCGCTATCATACCGCCTCCCATTTTAGACATGATGACCTCGATGGCTTCTGGGAGTATAGCCGACACCTCATATTCAAAACTATAGAGGTCGACATCCTCAACAGTGTGCGGTATATCCAGTATGTTAGGTTTCTCTATGCTATTGGTGGCCTTCTCTTTCTCACTGTGCCCCTCTCCGATGATTGTGGTAATCTTATGCCCCGATGCAAATTTGAGTTTCTGGTGCAATGTGGAAGGTATTGATCCGACTTCATGTAGCCACGGGTGCCCCAATAACAGATTAAATGAGGATTTGATATCCATGACTTAAAGCAAGATGGAAAAGGTCATTGGCCCTATCAACAGCTCAAGATCAACTTCTCCCATTATTTCTCTCCTAGTATTGTCAAACCCTCTAACACTGGTTCTGGTGGGCCTTAGCATGCATGGATCAACCCTGTCTTGGTGGCGGTTCTTAACGGCTATATATTCAATGCAGACCCATTATCAATTAGTACCAAGGGGATAATCATATTTTCAGACTCAACGATTATATTCAAAGATTTTGACTGACTACCTCCTTCCTCAGGTAAATCTGTATCAGAAAATGAAATGGCATTTGGAGCCATCACTTGACCAATTATCTGCCCGACTTCATCCGGGCTAACTTGAAGTGATACATGCGTATTATTTAACGCTCCCATTAATGCTTGGAAATGGAGTGGAGACGTCATCAATAGATCCCATACAGTGAGATGAGCAAACACTCTTCTCAGTTGAGTCTCCAGTATATGTTCTTGACTTATCTTCTCGAAGGGGTTCACCACATTGTCTTTCCTTCCTTTAGGTTGGGCCTGTGCTGCTGCTGGTGCTTCTGGCTGCTTTAACATTCTCCCTGACCTGATAACAAAATCTACTGCCCCTTCTCTGCTGCTGATGCCGGCATTGACATCTGTTTGTTCGTAGCTTAGTGGGACCTGATGAGGATCATATGTGGGTCTCGAGAGCTAGAAAGGTATAGCTGCTAGTACTTGAGGCACTTGTAATGTCAGCTCAGGAGGTGTGGGCAATACTTGATTCACCTCGGTGGTAGCGGGTTGGGTGGAAAGATTGGGCCAAATGGGAGTGGTGAAGCTTGAGGGTGGTGGCATTGGAGGGAAGGGGGTAAAAGTAGGCCATTGATAGCTGGTGGGTGCTGGCGGCAGATGGGGGGTCTGATGGGCCATTAGGTAAATGAACGGGGTGGTGGGGTTTGCCGGTGGCTGAACTGGGGGTGATGGGGTGGGTACAGGCCATTGATAACTGATGGGTGCGGGTGTTGGATTGGGGGCCTGGTGGCTTAAAGGGTAATCGATGGGGGTTGTGGTGTATGGTGGTAGTTGAAATGGGGCGGTCACAGGCCATTGATAACTGACGGGTGCAGGTGCAGGATTGGGGGCATGAGGGTTTATAGGGTAATTGATGGGGGTTGTGGTGTATGGTTGGTATGCATTAATATTTACATAATTGATGGGTGTGGTGGACAGAAGGTATGCCCGGAGATCCAAAGGTTCAAATTGTGGGGTTGGGTTGGAGAAATATTTAGACAAATTTAGGGGTTCAATTACCCCAACATTCCTTTCTTCATCATTCCTCGGCCATGGTGCCACATAATTCTCCCGATCACTGATATAATCGGATGGGTCAAATTCAAACTCCTCCTCATCTTCTATCATTTCGACGATGGGTCTGGGACCTGCTCCTCTGGTGGGATGTGGGGGTAGTGACACTTGGTGAATATTAACATGCTAAGAGGGTGCAGGAGGAATGCTTTTCTTGACATCGATCAAATCCTGGATGACATGCTTCAATGGGAAGCAGCGATCAGTAGGGTGACTCGGACCCTGATGAAAATTGCAGTGGGTATTTGGGTCATAGTTCCTCGGGATCGGGTGAGGAGGAGGTTGTGGTTGGCGGATAGCCACTAATCCCTTTTCTACTAATAGGGGCAGAAGTACACTCAATGATTGCCCCATAGGTGTGAAGACTCGGTCGTAGCGGGCTCTCCTCTGTTCTGGGGTCATTTGCATTCCTTGCCCATTCCCCATTCTTTGCGTCTGCTCAGGCCTAACAGGTGCAGGTAGGGCTGCCTGAAATTGAAACGGTGTAGTATTATTATTGGTCCTGGTATTGACTATGTTCTGGACATCGCCCCCTGTTCTCTTCTCGTTCCTCTGTTCTGAAAATCCTCTAACCCCACTGGGTCCACTTGGCACGTTCTTATTCAGACGACCCTCCCTGATGGCATCCTCACATCGGTTAGCATTTTTCACTAGATCAGCAAAACTGGACTGCTGCTGCTACACCAAAAAGTCTGAGATTACTGGTAGAGTGTTCTTTGAGATCATCTCTATCTGTTCATCATCAGGTATTCTGTTCCTGACCTGAGCTGCCAATGCTCTCTATCGCCCCAAGTAGTCGCTGAAGGTCTCGTTCTGGTTCTGCTTCAAACGGGCCAAGTCAGACTTACGCGGCTCGATGTCTATATTATAGACATACTGTTCTTAAAAGAGATGCGTCAAGTCCCTCCACGTTTTCATCATAGACGGTTCTAATGATGTGAACCATCTTAAAGCCGGCTCGGTCAGACTCTTTTGAAAGACTTTTATTAGTAGTCTTTCATCCTCCCCATATTGGCGCATGTCCCTGCAATAGGACTTCAGGTGCGTAATAGGATTGCCAGTGCCATTATATTTTTCGAAGGCTGACATTTTAAATTTGAGGGGCAGGGGGACCACAGCAAACAGGCATAAGTCTGTGAAGTCCGTGGCGTGGATTTCAGTATCACCCATTTTCATTAACTGCTTCTGTATTTTGTCCAACTGTTCTTTCAGCTGCTCTAATTCTTTGGACACGGGAGCTGCTTTCTCGGCAGTTGGTTGAACTTCACTTTGGGCCACCAGGGGATGGGCAATTATGGGAGGAAGGTTGAGGCTGGTCAAAACCCCAGCATAGGCCCCGCTATTCCTAATCTCGTCCTCTTCATACTGTTGGTCGGCATAATGTGCAGTGAAGACGGGATTCTCCTGTTGTTGTGGCATGGGTTGGATGGGAATGACATGAGTGGGGGTTGGGTGAGCCCATTGGGGGTGAGGAAAGGTTTGTTGGGTGATGAGAATTTGGTTTTGAGGTGGGGGCTGATAGGGACATTGGGTATGGGGGAAGGTTTGGAGATGGCCTTGGGGTGTGGGGCCATGGGAGAATTGGGTTTGAGTGATGACATAGGTTTGACCCAGCTGTGAAGGTTGGGCTAAATGTTGGGGGTATTGTGGAAGGTGTGAGTGTGGGGTTCGGGTTTGGGCTATGAACCCTTGGTCATTTTGGGTCATGGGCCATTGATAGATTTGGGCCATGGACCCTTGATAGGTTTCGGCCAAGGGCCCTTGATGGGTTTGGGCCATGGGCCCTTGATAGGTTTAGGCCAAAGGCCCTTGATGGGTATGGGCCATGGGCCCTTGATGGGTTTGGCCCATGGGCCCTTAGTGGGGCTGGCCCAATGGGCCTTGATGGGTTTGGCCGAATGAGACTTGATGGGTATGAGCCCTTGATGGGTCTGGCCCAGTGGGCCTTGATGGGTTTGGGCCATGGGCCCTTGGTGGGTCTGGGCCATGGGCCCTTGGTAGGCTTGGGTGGTGGGGTATTGGGTCATGGGCCCCTGGGATATGTGAGAAAAGGGGGTTTGGGCCAATGGGCCTTGGGGTGTGTGGGAGTTTGGAGATTGGGCCATGGGGCCTTGGGGTAAGTGGGTAATGGGGGTTTGGGTGGTGTGGATTATGGGGGATTGATGGGGGTCATGGGGGAGTGAGGCATGGAGATTGGCTAGGGTATGGGATGGGTTCATGGGGTGTGGAGGAGAGGAGGTGTTTTGAGAAGCCTTCCACATGGAATAGGGTTGGAACATCTCCTCCATCATGGTCATGGAGGGAGGGTTGGATGGAGATGGGGGATTTAAGGGGTGATGGGGTATAGATGGGATGGAGGTGGTGGAAAAATTAGGCATGGCCCCGGTATAATCGGGCATGGCCACGGTAGGTGGGGGGATAGGGGGTGGATGAGGGGATGTATTGGGTATGTTTTGGGATGAGAAAATTTGGGCATGGCCCTGGTAAAAATGGGCATTACCCGGATGGGTGGGGGATTTTGCGGAGGGGCGGATAGGGCGGAAGTGGTGTATGTGAATGTGGGTGGATAGGGTCTATAGGGGGATGATGGGAATTGGGGCATGGATGTGGATTGGGAAAATGGGTTTGGCATGGGCATGGTTTGGACAAAAGATGGAGAATGGGGGGTAGGACTTAGGATATTTTGAGGGGTATCGGTTGGGAAAATGAGGGCGCCAAATGGGCTGGTAACGGTTAAAGGGGGTTGGGTGAGGGGGATGGTGGAAAAAACTTCTCCCGAATGGGAGTGGGTTGGAGAATGTGGCGGGGATGAGTCAGGATTGGCGTAAGCTGGGTCCACTACCCAAGACATTCTTTGGGAGCGGGTCGGGTAAGGGTGCCTTGGATAAGGCCCAAAGCTCCTCCTCCTTCTTCCCCTACGGGACAGCGGAGGGCAAGATGATGCCGTTGTGTTGGCACTACAAACTATCTATTTTTGGGTTTTGATTATATATTTTTTGAATTTTATGAAATTTTTTTGAAAAATAAAGGTTCCGAGGCCTTGGAATTCCCTTTTCCCTTAATTCAAGACCCACAGCGACGGTTCCGATGCACTTCGGAAGAATCGAAGGAGAAACTCCGATCTATTAAAGGCATGAAAATCGAGGCAAACAATCTAATCCCTCGGAATCAGCCAAAAAGAGGTTGCCCTCTTTTGACCGGCGAGGGCGTATTGGGTGTCGGAGATGGCGGGGCCTAAACAAGGCACTAAGCACACTGATCGGAGAACTCGGGAGGTGAAAAGGGCCAAGGATTCGGGTTGGGGCTGTGCAGACAGACCTGGCGCAACTAATATTTGCGCCCAGGTTGCAGGGGAGCCTTTTTACACTGGCGCAACTATTAGTTGCGCCAAGGTAAAAAATGGACTTTAAAGCGAGCGCAACTATTAGTTGCGCCAGTTATAATTTCCAAGTTTTTGGGCTGGCGCAACTAATACATGCGCTGGCCAAAAACTCAAGCTCCAGACCTGATGACAGCATCCACCAACACCCGAAATGAGTCTTTTTTGGTTTTTGTGGAAGCTAGGCTTCTAGAAATTGTGCTATTCTTTTGTGATCGATTCGCTCCTCACCGCACCTAAAAGGTTTAAGTTCCGTATAACTCTCTAGTGCGCTCCCCAAGGGTTTTAAGCTTTGGAATGGGAACCCACCCGATATATCTCCAGCGCAAGCGCCTTCTCAGATATTAGGTGGGCTGGGACTTTTCTGAATCATCACCACTTGGGGCTGCTGCCATACTAAGACCCAGGTGTTTGTATGTGTGCCTAAACCCAACCCTTTTAAAAATTTATCCCGTAAAAATAGATTAATTAAGCTTCCTAACTTGGTTCAATTTTAATTTTTTTCAAAGCTTTTCTCTTTTTTTTTTTTGGAAGTTTTATTTTGTTCAAAGACTGGGGGTGATTATCCCGTGCCGCCACTACAGGCCGGAGTCCACTGTTAGGTTATGAGTGCACAAGTAGGCCCGCCAATCTGCTAAGGCACTTTAAATAACGGAAATTTAAAGGAATTAAAAGACAAAGCTCAAGTAGGCCCGCCAATCGGTATTAAAATGACGGAAAAGTAAAAAATTTTAAAAGACAATGCGCATGTAGGCCGGCCAATAGGCTAAGGCTCATAAATGACGGAAAGATAAGGGTAAGTAAAATGACTTAATCGGAGGGGTGAGTAAAAAAATAGTAAAAATAAACTAAAAAAATAACAATAACATGTTAGTAAAAATAAAATAATAATAAGGCCAAGTTCAAGGGGAAGCTCTACAAGCTACTCCCCAGCAGAGTCGCCATCTGTGCAACCGTGGGAATCGGGATGATCCCGTCGCGACGATGCGCACTCTAACGAAAAATATAGAGTCGCCACTCAGACCTTTCGGTGTCCCAGGATACCTAGTTCATTTTTATGAGCACTGAAGTGCTAAAAATATGACTCTGAATCCGGTCTACACCAAAGGCTCTTGGGTAGGGGCTTCGGTTATCGATCGGGAAGGTGTTAGGCACCCGATTAACCCGCTTAACGCGGTCTTTACTAATGGCCAAAAATAAAATGAAGTGAAAGAAAAGAAAATAGCTTCTTCTTGCCCAAAAGGGCTTAGAATCCTATTTGTGCCCCTCCATTCCTACCGAAAAATCGGCGGCATAACGGCACAAATGGGAGGATGGAGGGAGCTAGAAAGAGATAGGAGAAGAAAGGAGAGAGCCGGAGCCCTCGGGCCCTTGTAGCACCGCAGGAGAGCCTTGCATGGCTTGCTTATTGATGAGCTCTTGAAGGTTTTGTATGATGGAAAGTGGGGTTCTATCCTCTAAGGCTTGCTAACTAAGAGGTAGAGAGGGAAGGTGAATGGGTAGCATATACCTAAACTAAGGGATCTAAGGTGAAAAGTATCACTCAAAGGAGGTTTTAGAATTCTGGAATTTGTATGGAAAGTGTGCACCAAAGGGAGAAAGATCTTCTCACTTTAAGCTCTTTCTCTCTTAAGCCAAAAATTTCAACCCCTAAACCAAGGGGAGGGGGGCTCTATTTATAGGAAATGGGTAGATTAGGAGGATGTTTAGATGCTAAACATGGTTAAGAATTAGGTAATCTAACATCTAAGGTTTCCTAGGATTTTTGGAGCCTTGAAATGTGTGAGAAGGTCCTCCAATGGTGGATGATGGGGTGAGGCCTTAAGCCACTTAAGCGGTTGCAAATAGGTAGTGAATGGGTGCAACAGAATTAGCAAAACACACCCCAAAGGTCAAGGTGGTCAACAAGTCAAACCCTAATCATGAATTTCAAGGCAAAATCTAACAATTACTGTTCATATGTCTGGCGCAACTAATAGTTGCGCCAGGTAAATATATAGTAAAACAGTGATGAACAATAAACTGAAAGTTAGCTCGCGGGGGTGGGGGCCACCTTTAAACTTGGCGCAATTATTAGTTGCTGCGCCAGGCTTAAAGTCTGGGGGAATTGGCCTAGCACAACTAATAGTTGCTCCAGACAAAGTTATAACTGGTGCAACTATTAGTTGCGCCAAATCCCTATGGGGGGCCACATGAAATTACTTCTCTGCCTCCGGATTTGGACTACCATATCTTTTGATGTATACCTCTGATTGGGGCGATTCTTGGATTGTTGGAAAGCTGATGACCTCTACTTTTCAATGGTATAAGATTTGATCGCAGTAGAGGGCCGTAGCCAGCTCTGCTATACCACCCTTTATCCATTTCCCAGGAAGGTTAGGTTTAGGGTTTGGAATGGGCTCTAAGGGTCGGGACTGGTTTCTAAAGGTTCGAGATAGGTTCCTAAGGGGTCTAGAGTGATTCCTAAGGGTTTGGGGTGATTCCTAAGGGTTCCATACATGCCATTAAAAGCTCAAAATTGCGCCTCTCTTGAAATGTGTTCGATCGGGCCTTGAGCCAAATCTGGGTGTCTACATTATTAAATGATTATTATGTGGTAGCATATGCATTCGATTTAAGGTTCACGTGAATGAATTCCCTACAGATGGGATGGGATATCCATACATTTCTACCGGCCAACGATAATTTCGCTTCGCCAAGTATCCCTCATCCGGATATTGCGAACCCAAATTTGATGAACCTCGTGTACATGTTTGGCACGGCAACCGATGTTGCCTTGGCTGTTCAAATAAATAATTACATAATACGTAAATAAATGGTGTAGAAAGAATTAAGATTAGAACTTGATTAGGCCTTTTGTAGTGAAGCCGTGCACCGACTCACCGTGTGCCGCTTAACATCAAAACCAAAACCTAAGATAAGTGGATAGAATTTAAGTAATAAATATTAAAGATATTTATTTTTTATTTTTGCAGGTTATAAGAGAGGAGGGGTGGGTTGCTTAATGGCTAAGTTTTAGCCATTTGAAAATTGTAAGAGAGAGAGAGAACCGAACACCATTAGAGCACCGTCACCTTTGAACCCTTCTTGTGAGATTTCAAACACGTGATTGCCTGCAAGCTTTGCACACTTCACGCAGCACTTGACATCGATCATCGTTTGAGGTTCGTTCTTGTAAATCTCAAGCCATTCAAACCTTGCTTCATGAACGCTCCATCTCGCGATCGTTAACCGGTCTTTGATGAGGTAAAAATCGATCCGTGATCATAGAAGACCTCACCTTTGTGTTCACTGTGATTGATCCTTGTGGAATCGCCGTAGAAATCTGAAGGTTTCACTCTGAAACCCTTGTTCGGCAACACTTCTCGTAAACCATAGAATCGATCGGTGAAAGGTACGATCGAGTTAAATTAGTGATCTAAACTGTAGATGTGCAATTAATATAACCTTATAGGATTGTAAGTGCAAAAGTAGAATAAAATCTGTTTAAAAAATTAGAGAAAAACAAGTCTAGGAAAGAAAAGCCCGAAAGACTGCTATTTCTGTCAAAATCGAATGATCAAAATGTAAACTGATCGATCGAACTGAAAACTGATCGATTGATTAGGACACAACAGAGGTACCAGTTTTCTAAAGGATCCGATCGATCGAATTTTAAACCGGTTGATCAAATTGGGAAACCAATCAATCGAAATGTAAACCGATGATCGATTTCCCATGTTTCTGGCTGTTTTTGGTTTTTCTTTGGAAAAACTCTGTGAAACTTTGAGTCTTCTATTTTTCGATGCTATTGACACATTGTACGGTGTTAATGCGATCTAGGTGAGAGTGTGGGAGATCATGGATGAGGACATCTGAATCACTTTAATCGGATCCAAAACATTTGGTAGGAAAATCTTAACATAAATTACATTTTAGTTTTTAATTTGCATGAATATTTTACAATAAATTTGAATACTGAAAATCTGAATTTTTGTTTTATTATGATCTTGAAACCTTGCATATGAAATCTGAATCTTGCATCTGAAATGAGAATTTTGATCACCTGAATACTAAAATCCTGAAACTTGAATCCTAAAGCCTGAAACCTGAACTCTGCATCTGAATTATATATTAGAACTTTACATCTGAAATATGTATTAGAATCTGCATCTGATTTATGGTTCACTCGAACGAATCCCTCAATTCTTGAACACTATTCCTAGCGCAAGTGACCCTCATAGTGCAGGGGCTGGTTGCATTTCCTAAAGAGGGTTCATTAAACAATGATGGTTAGGTAGGGGTTCCCATTGGTTTTATTCCTGCTTCCAAGTTATAGAGATTTGAGAGGTTGATTTAAGTTATAAATTTAAGTCATTTAATATAAGTTGCATGCATAAGTTAAGACTGAACGAGAATCTGGATTAATCTGAAAACTTGATTTGTTTACATCTGATTTAAGAATTTGTTTTGAAACTTCATATATGAAACTGCATCTGACCATGGTATTTGACATCATGTTATCTATTCTGTTTTGAATATCTGATTTGAGAACTGTCTATTCCGAATATGATTCGAAAACCATGTTAATTAAGAAATAATGTGAATGAGTTTTGTTTCTTCTATTGAGCTTTGTTGGTTAGCTCACTCTGACTATACGTCACAGGTATTGATTTGGTTTCTGAGGATCTTGAGCTTGAGGACTCTAACTACATTCTGGAGGACGAGTCTGAGAATCCTCCTAACGAGTTCTTTCCCTGATTTGGGACTCGGTCTTGTTTTGAATATTTTTGAGGACTAGATACTTGGCTTGGTACATCCAGCATGTTTGATTTATATTTTGAATCATGTAATTATCATACATTATATTTTTGTGAACCATGTTACGGTGATGGTCGGCCATCATCGTTGGTTCGTTTCGGTTCTTTTGTCCACGTGTTTCACATGGAATTAGAACCATTTTTTTGTCTTGTATTTTATATAGAAATGAAGCTTCCTTCTGTTATACTCTGATATTTTCTTGTGTTCTGTCCGACTTATTGAATTATCGATAGGTTGACAAGTCGACCTTCCCGGTATTTTGGATACAGGAAAGTCGGGTCATCACAGTTGGTATCAGAGATATGACTCTACATCCAGATTTCCATAGGGCTGTGGGCATGCTTGTCTTTACAATCAATACTAATCAAAGTTGTTATTTAACAATTGTAGATCAGCATGGCCCCAAGGTTTCGAGGCCAAGGCCGAGGAAGAGGTAGAGAAGGACCAAGAACAGTTCGTGTAGATGATGTTCCTGAGGGCATAGGTACTTCACGGGGAACTGGATTTGTTTCCGGTGCTAATGAAGTCCCTATAGGAGTAGGAGGAGATGGTAACAGACGTTTTGAGCAAGTGTTCGAGGCTTTGGCCAACAACATGGCACAACAAATGGCATCGATGGCCCAACAAGCACAGTTACTTGCGGCCAGGAATCAGCCATCAGGGTTTGCAAAGTTTCGGAGGACGTACCCTCCAAATTTTTTGGGTCAGACTGAACCGTTGGAAGTTGAGAAGTGGCTTAATGACATGGAGAAGATGTTCGAGGTGCTTCAGGGCACTGAGATAGAGATGGTATGATGGGCGGCTTTCATGTTTGATGGAGAGGCTGACCCATGGTGGAAATCTGTGAAGAGGGCCAGGGAACAAGATACTCCAAATGTTCCATGAACCTGGGCTGAGTTTGTAGAAGTCTTCAATGATGAGTATTTTCCTCGAATAGTGAGGAACCGGTGGGAGGTTCAGTTCATCAACCTGGAGCAGGGCGACATGTCAGTGCATGAGTATGGTGCAGAGTTCACGAGACTCTTAAAGTTTGCACCTCTACACGTGGCCACTGAGTTGTTGAAGGCCCATAAGTTTTAGCGTGAACTAAGACCAGATATACAGGAGAGAGTTGCGACGTGGGAGATGGAAACTTATGGGGGAGTTATATCCAAGGCCCTCATTGCTGAGGAAGAATTTTAGAAGCAGTTTTTGAGGAGGGATCAGATGAATAGGAACATGATTGGTCAGGGGCAATCTAGTGCTTCTGAGCAGGTGAACAAGAGGCTGAAATTCTCGAGACCGTCGATATATCCTATTCAGCTAACTTACTCGAGACCTGCTACCTATTCTGGACTGACCTCTTATCAGAGACCATCTGGGACATTGTCTGCGCGACCTTTTCGTCCTTCAGGTATGGTTGCGAGTGGACCATCAGTGACACAGGGATCTTCACGTGCTACGCCTTCTACTCCTACTCCATTATGTACAAGGTGTGGGAAATCACACAAGACGGAGGACTGCAGGAGAAGTACTGGAGTTTACTTCAGGTGTGGCAAGATTTCCCATATGGTCAGGGATTGTCCGGAGTAGAGTAAGGAAAGGACTATTTCGACATCTACTCAGAGATCTTCTCGACCTACTATTCAAGGTCAGGCTTATGCCGTTATGGCTGTGGATGCCCAGACATCCAATGGCATCATCCAAGGTATGATTTATAATGGATTATAAGTTTAAGTTCTCATATCTTACATAAAGAAGGTGCATAAAATGAGAAAATCTTATAAATTTCTCCTTTATAAATGAAGTAAGCCATTTGAATAAAACATCTAATTGAATAACGTGCATGAAAACTAGGTACCTTATAAATGTATAAAAGGGTGATTATTATTGTTACGATGTATGAGTATTGATAGATCCAAGATCTACCCACTCATTTTTTACACCTACGTTTACGGCAAGATTGAAGGTCATCCCTGAGCCTCTAGATTATATCTTGGCCGTGTCAGTCCCAACAGAAAATTCAGTTAGCACAGACACAATGTGTCGATCAATTGTCATCGTTATCAGGGAATATGCAGATCCTGAAGCTGTGGCCGATCTGATCTTACTAGATATGAAAGGATTCGATGTGATCCTTGGTATGGACTGGTTGTCCACTGACGATGCAAATGTCGACTGCCGAAGAAAGATAGTTACCTTTCGTCCCAGTAGGGATAGATCATTTCGATTTTTTGGCATGCGATCGACCATTGTACTATTCATCTCTTCAATTTGAGCTCAGTGTATGATGAGAAACGGATGCAGTGGATATCTCGCTTTCTTACAAGAGCAACCAGACGGGAAGACTATTATTGCAAACATTCTAGTTGCGTGCGAGTACCCAGATGTATTTCTCGAGGATCTCCCTAGATTACCACTTGATCGAGAGATCGAGTTTACGATCGAGTTGGCTCCAGGTATTGAGCCATTGTCCAAAGCTCCGTATCGCATAGCTCTGATCACTACTTATATGTGAATCTAATTAAGTCTTAACCTATTGCAAGCACACAATGAAAATTGTAGAGCTAGTATAGGATCATTCCCACGAGGAAGTATTTATCTTATCTTTATTTCTATTTCTATTTCAAAGTTTATACTTATCTTTTAAGGTCCTAAACTACTTGAGAAATATGAATAAAGAATGATTTATTAACCTAAAGTGGATAAAATAAATCCTAATCCTCCTTCTTCAGATTGAGGTCATCAATCCCAATCTTCAGCCCTCGGATATTTATAAAAATAAACAGTACCGTTACACCGTATTGCAGTCTTCTAGAATTTGAGCGTCAATCAAAAACTAAAATTCTTCAACACAGATTTAATCTAATCAACATTCTCCTAAAATCTGGGCATCAATCAAATTTGAGAAAATTGAAGATGGAAAAGGAAAAACCGTTACACTAATCTGCAAATTCCAACCTGAGTCGTCAATTCAAATTAAAACTTGAAGATGTTTACAAAGCAGGAAATTAAACAAATAAAATCTAAACTAGAAAGCAAATAAATATATTTTTCACCCCTCAGCCGCAGTCTTCAATTGCTTTTGAAAAACTAGGATATCTACACTAATCTTTAGCACCCAATGTGACAACCCGATGTTTCCCTTCTTAGTCTATTGGAACCGTCACGTCGGATCACCTAATATGATCCTTTCATATTAGGTGATCCGACGATTCGAGACCACGTTATAATTATGTTATTACATTGTGTATCGAACAATTATCGTTCTGATCAAAGATTACTGGGTATACGAAGCACAACCAAGTTGTCTGAGATTTTGAATTGCCCAGGACCTCTATTTTAATTGTAACTGATTGCCGTGATGCTCTCTTACAAGTCTTATTTGCTGTTCATGAGAACAGATGGGTGAATGCCCCAAAAGTGGTATGGGAAGGCATGCAATATGCCAATATTCATTTACAAAGTAATGTCTCTAGCCCCATGCCAGCATGCCCATATCCCCAATTGATCACCCGCCTCTTAGAAGGTCACTCTGATAGTGTCAATCAAGTCCCTTACCAAGTCCCTCAAGGTGCAAAAGTCCACACTGATAATATGCGGGTCTTTTGCCCAGCTATATGGAAAAATGTGTATCAAAGATCACACCAAGCGGTGCGAAACCGCCAAGCCCAACAGATCTGCCCTCCTCCACAACCTCCACAAGCTACACCTTCCGTCCCAACCCACAACATCCCCATTCTCCCTCAACCTCAAACTCAAGCACAAACTGAATCAGTTCCCTCGTCACATGGGACGTACACCAATGCTGATCTTGTATAGCTCATGTGTTAAAACCATGAGCAAACTCTTCTACAATTCGATCATTTATATCGAAATTACTATATGCTCCATCAAAGAATTGATTATATTGAAGAAGCTACAAATATCACGATGGAGCATACGTTTCCGACTACTGCAACCCCTTACATTGGGCGGGAGCGAAACTATGTCTCGCAATACACCCGCAATGCAGCATTACTTGAGCCAGAATTTCAGCAAGAATTTCAGCAATAAGATGTTGGTCCATCATCAGCTGGTCAGCAACAATCGAGTCCACAGCCTAGTGAGTATATATCTCACATTGATAGCAATTTCACTTCTATGTTTTCAGATGTAGCTAACTCACATATAGCTAACTCATGTGTATACTAGTCTATGATATAAATTGTTATGAATTTTGTTATTGGATGCTATCTATGTGCCAGCTGACAGTAGTTGGTTTTCTTTGACACATGTGGTATGATCTGGAATAGTAATTCTTGTTATTAATTTTACTATACCATTCTCATTAATTTTGCTGATTGCACGTTCTCGTCTATGTTTATTTTCGAGGACGAAAATCCCTTAAGTAAGGGAGAATGTAACAGCTGCCAGCATGTGACACTACGTGGTATCAACACGGGTCAGGCTAGGCGTGTGTCTAAACACAAGACACAAATGGAATTTGACTAGCTTGATGTTCAAAATATACGAGTGATAGTGTAGTACAATTACACTAGAAATAGGAACCAGGTTCCATATACCATTAGGGTGTATTAGCCAAAGACACTGAATAAAACAAATGATATCATATCTAAATATATTAGTTCATCTCTATGTGTAATTACTTGTTAGTTCGTTACTTAGCTTTAGCTTTAGTAGTACTAATCCATTTAATTAGGGTAATGAAATTCTTTTGGCTTTTGGCTTTACACTATAGCCAAACCCAGTTAAAAAAAAGGGCTTACACATTTGAGTTGTGTTTGAGCTTTATATGGGAATGAAATCTTTTTTTATCTTTTTTAACTTATCAGCCTCTATACTACAAAGCCAGTACCAACTTATATCCTATGTTCGCCACTATTAGCTAATAAGCTGTCCGAATCCCTCTTGGTTACATGCATGCATGAGTCATCTGTCGACTCCATGCATGCAATGGGGAACCCAAACACTATAAAACTTGCTACAGCACGTCTTTCTTCCTGCTAGACCTTATATGTCTTCCCATCTTCGTAAACAAAACCAAAATACACACTTTCCAAATTCTATAGCAGACCACCACTTGATGCAATGCATTCCTTCACACATTGTGTAAATTCCATAGCGACTTTCCGATGTGGTTGCATGAGTTCGGTAGATGATCCACTAATATTGGAGAGGCCACCAAGAGGTATGCCGTCAAACGCAACGTGGATTAGTTCATATAACGTAGAAGTCATTTACTATTAAGGGTATGCTCTTGGTGTCGAGTCCATGCACATGGATCGACAGCCTTAAATCATACACTTCATGTGAAAATTTGGAGTCAATATCTTCACAGTATTGCACCCCGGCTCTTTCGGACCGTACATCGGAAGGAAGGACTAAAACTTCGTATGATGGCAATTCGATGAGATCGAATTGGCAACACCGAGACAAAATACTTCACTAGTGCACTCCAGATTTTCCATACCACAATGAACGTGCATGGTATATCTCATGCCAAATTGACTACTGACTTGTAGATATATATATGTATAGAGATATAAATACATAACGAGCTAATCCAAACCACAAAAGCATAAAAAAATAGAAGGGCGGAGAATGACCACGGCAAGCACAGCCTCAGGCTTGCCGCAACAAGCTTCTGAGCTTGCCACGACAAGATGCCCAGCTGAAGGCTTGCCGCGGCAACCCCTATGGCTTGCCGCGACCACATATGTGGGCTGATGTTTTGGCTATGGTCTTTGTTTAACAGGCTCTTGATCTATCTACGTGTGGTGACTCTCAAGTCTGTAAATAGTATACAACATATATTTTGGGTCTCGGATAACCTTATATTTCATGTGATTACATTAAAATCCAGATATATACCTTATACCTTATAGGTTCAACTTGGTGCACTCGTTACACGATGATCTTACATGATCTTACCTACATGACGGCATGAAGGCACGTACACAGACCTACATAAGCAAGTGAACAGGTAGGAATTTACATTGTTAACATAGATTTAGTTTACTCATTCTCATCTCGATTGCAAATTAATTATTAAAGAATAGCTTTACATAGTGCTGAACCAAGTGAACTTACAATTCTCTACAAAATACACATGCTGAATAGAATAGAGGTAGCATGTAAATCTAACTTTTATGAGACCTGATCATTATAAACTTGAGCAAGCATAGAAGTTGTTTCTTTATAAAGCATAGCAGTATGTCTTTGCTGAACATATGATGATACTGTTAAGTATAAATGCATAATGAAAAAGAGACCAGTTTAGTCATTTCATGTTGATTGTTAATAATGCTCGTTATCATTATAGATATATCTATATGTTACATAGAAAAATACTGTTTTGATATATATATCTACGATAGATAGATATATACCAGTCAGTTGGGTATTACTAATGGATATAAGGGTCTTGCATATTCAATGCCATGCATAAGCATATTTGGTTATCTTTGGTTCATTTTTACTTTGTTTTGATACCAAGTGATCCTGGTAACTCAGGAGCTTGATTGCGTAAATCTTGTAGGCAAGTGATCTCGCTATCTCGGGAGCCTGACAAGTGATCCCGCTACCTCAAGAGCTTGATTCTCTTAGTCTAAGTGATCCTGCTAACTCAGGAGCTGGACAAGTGATCCCACTAACTCAGGAGCTTGATGTTTTGTTTCCTATACATGTCTTATTTGCTGATAACCTCGTTTTCTGTCAGCAGGATTTCTTGTTCAACATTATTTCTTGTATCTGTTGTACCATAAAGTTTGGTAGGTATTCAGCATGTCAGCATGATCATTTAATACATAATAGTAAATTGTGTCGATTATAATTATATGTGGATAAACGCTGCCATTTTAGTATATGCCTTAAGAAGTGAATTGGTAAATGAAAAATATGACTTACCGGTGTAAAGTTTTCTGCTAAGTTTTGATGATAGCTCCTTCCACGACTTAAATGTCTTAGTTGCAAATCCAGATCCCGAGCACGCAGCTGACCCTAGGTACGTGCCGGATGAGGAGGAAGGAGACGGCGACGAAGAAGACGAGGAGGACGATTTTGCGGAAGACTTCCTCCCAAAATACTTTTGTGGCTTGTGGATTGAGAGATAGAGAGGTTTGGATAGAGATATTGGATAAACTTGTATGAATTATGTATGGTATTTTACGATACTTTGTTATGGGATGTATAGGTTTCTTTCCATTGATTAGATGACAGGTGGCCGTCATCAGTGGAAAGCTATACATCAAATCCGTTATCATTGTATATAGTGTTTGCTAGTTTCTGTTTAGACGAGTAAAAGTCAATTTATTTTACCATATTATTGACTGTCAGAGTAAGTATATTGCTTCCACATTTGCAACACTTTGTACAACTTATGGCCCCCTTATATGAAAGGATCATATTAGGTGATCCGACGACGCGACGGTTCCAATAGACTAAGAAGGGAAACATCGGGTTGATCCAATGGAAGAACCACGGGTCTCATGAGGCTACCTGAGAACGCGAAACCGATATTCGTGCTCCGTACGCTCATTTCTTTCCATAAGGTGCATTAATTATTGTATTTAGAAATTTCTGTTTAATGCTCATGATATGACTAGACGATATGACTATGCTATTTTATGTGGCCTGATAAATAAATGATATTCTGTTTTATGCACCAGAAAACAAGAGACCACATAAAATATAGTAAACCAACTATGGTCTATATACCTTTATACACTTAGAATTCGCTATTTTGTTAAAATCAAAGTATTTGAAGGAAAAATAAACCTCAAACCTTAGATCAAATATTTTTCATAAATACCCAGTAGGGGTGACATATCATAATACAATTCCTCCAAGTCTAGGTACGACTACTAAGCCATCAAGAGGCTGACACAGTACCTGGCCGAATAATACCATAAGGTACGGATAAATTTTTCATCAAAATTAAATAGTTTAACATTGGTATACACCTCAAAAACCTTCACCAAGTGTAACAACTGGCACATTTTTATCCTGACAACATCGGGTACTGACTTGAGTAGGGTCAGGCTTGTGCCAAAAACGTGACACAAAGAACTGATTGGCATTTTAATGATGACTGTTAAATAGTGGAGCCTTAGGATAAAAATATTAAAAATATTTTGATCATAGATTAGGTAGAAATTAAAATATTCGGAGCCCTCCTAAGGATAAAAATTTATATAATACAATTTTAAATAATGCATAGGACTGCTAGGCACTGAGGGGTGTCAATCTTTTGACCCAAAACCCATTAGTGCATGGAGAAAAATACCAACCAAGGCCTGATGGCCTTGCCTCGGCACTTTGAGGCAACTAAATTATTTTGGTATATTAGAGATATACCAAAATAAAGTCTATTTTGTCTTATATAGGTATACACCTTCTAAAGGTGTGTGGGACGAGGATGGGATTGCATCCCAAAATAGCTTATAAGCTGTTTAATTTCGGATAGCCTCCACGCATGTATGAGTCATTTCGACTCTCATGCACGCAAGCTACTCAAGCCCTACAAGAACTTGCCAGCCTTCTTCTTCGTCCTCTAAATTTCTACTAAAAATTCTACTACAAATTTTGTAATCCATAGCCAAGAAACAGAGATGCTCACATTCCAATCTCATATCCTCTTATTACTTCAACTACTTGCGATTTAATTCTACTTAAACCTTGAATTCAAAACCCATAAATTCACCTGCATTTCAAGTACAAGCCTTGCAACAGACATCACTGGACTCGGGAGATTCTCGCAGATAGCCACGTGCTTACACACTTACGAGTTCGGCAAACTCGACACTGACGTACGTTCGACGTCATCTCGTTGTAATCACAAGCACACTAGAAGGTATGCCGTAAATAATATATCCAATTTTGGTGCAATATATATACAATATATTAGCTTTATATGTATACAAAAGAACCAGCCAATTGCCTAAGTAAAAGAAGTCAAAGTGAAGCAGAAAACATCCCGGCAAGCCAAAGCATTGTGCATTGACCACTGTTCGGTATTTTGGTCATAACTTTGACCCTGAACTCCGATTGGCACAATTCTTGATGTGTTGGAAAGGGGACAACGAGCCCTATAACTTTTATGAAGTAACAAATTCCTGAATCTAATATTTACAAGGTCAAAAATTAGTGACAAGTTGCGGAAAGGTGCCCAACTGAAGGCTTGCCGCGACAACCCTTATGGCTTGCCGAGGCAAGCCTATGTTTGGCTACCGTGTTTGTTTCAAAGGCCCTTGGCCTGTATTGGGCGTATGTGCGGTAACACTACAGTATACTAATCTTGTCAAACATGAAAACATGAATGTGGGGTCTCAGGTGACCCACTCTTCCATTCGGATACTAAATTTCCATATATCCATTATAGGTGCAACTTGGTGCACATACCAAAATGCTACAATGACGGTGCGTTTTGAACGCTTGGGTAGGTGCACATAGAAGAAAGTATATGTAAGTGTGATGTACATCGAAATAACGATAGGGAGTTTACATTGTTAATTTATATTTTATTTTTGAATTCATCCCTCATTAGTAAGTTATAATTATGCCTATGTTAGTTTGCTCCATATGCTAGTAATAGTTTCAGTTGCTATAAATATGCTAGTTGTGCTAGTTCTGCTGAGGTATACTAAGCTATGATGATAGTAAGATCAATGCCATAAATGTTTATACCATGAACTTTGATGCTCGAACCATGCTAATTCAGCTCGACGTAGGATTATTCTATGAATATATGTCAACATGATAGTTTTTGGAATATAAAGGCAGTTTTAAATGATGATTAGAGAATTATAAGGATGCCAATCAATTTTGTTGATGATAAACGCATGTGATAATGTCAGTTTGTATAATGAACTCATGTCAGTTGGGATGGATATGATATTAATGAAATCAGTATTGATTTATGGCTAAAGGATTATGCTAAAATATATAGTGATAACGGGATAATGCTAAATCAGTTTAGAGGAATGGTTTTGATTAATGATGATCTTGTATCGCTCATGTATAATCATATATAATAATCATAGATAGAAATAGAGAGTTTTGATATGAAGAATAATTCTACGTTTAGAGTTGATATCTGCTTATATGAAACCTGTTCATGATGTTCTTGCATACATGTTAGCATGCATTGTTCATGTACTGTTATCTTTGATGTCATGTACACGGCTTTATTCTCGTCTTGAAATAAGTGATCCCGCTAACTTGGGAGCTTGATATCTCGTCCAAGTGATCCCGCTAACTCAGAAGCTTGATTTTCTTATTTCTTATATGTCTTATTTTAGTATGATTTCTGTAATTGTCCCGCATGATTCCTTGTCCGTATAGATCCTCGTATTTGTTCAGCATGAATCTGTCAGCATGATACAATATTTGCATGTTTTATTTCTTGTTATACTATATGTTGCTAGAATAGATACAAGGTAAGATATAATGTGTTTTGTTGAAATTTATACATCTAGAAGTGAATTGGAAATCTAACATATAAAGTAGCACTTTAAATTTCCCTGCTAAGCTTTGATGATAGCTCATCCTACGACTTTATGTCTTAGCTACAGATATTACTCAGAACCCTGAGCATGAGGCTGATCCTACCTACCAGTCTGAGGAGGAGGACGAGGAGGAAGGTTCTGCTGAGGACTTCTTTCCTTGAGAGGTTTGAGAGAGAGATATTTGTTTATAAAATACTAGACTTGTATAAATAACAGTGTGGTTTGAGATAGTTTACTTCTTCATGTATAGATTTTCTATTTATATTTCCTGTTCAATTTACTGCTTTAGATAAAGGAATGGATATCAGTTGTGTCATATTTCTTTATATCAGAGTTATTTTAATTCGCTTCCGCTATTGTAAAAGTTTGTACACAATGCACTTGTCAGAAAGGATTATGTTAGGTGATCCGACAGTGCAGCCTTTTCCATTTATGAGAAGGGAAAAGGTCGGGCTATCACAGGTGGTATCAAAGCTCCGCGTTAAGTCTTTGACGACTTAACTCTAGTACGAATATATGGCACTACTTTTGATGTTTGTTCAGTGTTAGAGCCTCGGCTTTAGGTAGGACTCAAGGCTATGGCAGTAGGTTCTGTTAGAGCATAGGTTGGGGATTTGTACGACCACATTTGACTAAAGTAATCGGTCACTATTGTGGATCTTTACGACCACACTTGATTGAAGTACTCGGTAAATAGTAATTGAAGTATGCCGATAGGATCCGAGTTAGGATGTAACTTTTGGCAAGTCATGGGCTCATGATGATCACGATCATTGTTAATTGGAATATTTGTTTCATGTTGAGAGGTCAATATGGAAAATCGCAAAAGAGCTAGGACCACGCATGCTGGGACGAATGATCATGAACAAACTAGGCAACTACTGGAGACAATGGTCAAAATAATGGCCCAGCAGAATGAGTTACTTACAACAATAGTACAGCCCACTGCACGCACTTTTTTGCATTCACTCGTTGAGTCATGCTCACGGTACAGAACCCTACTATAATGGGAGCTTTCAGAGTTTCACAAACTTCACACGCCTCTTCATCCATTCCGTTAGCATTCTGTGGAAAATGTTGGAAGGCACATTTGATGGACGAATGTCGTAGAGCGTCTAGGGTGTGTTTTCATTGTGGTAAGATGAGACATCAGATTAAGGATTGCCCAGAGATGATGGGAACGACATCAAGGACGGCACAAGATGCCAAAACCAGCAATGATATTATCTAAGGCATTTGACTTATGTAGTTATAAGTTCATTATAAGAGAGGTGCTTCTAGGTCAATACTTTCTTGCAATTGTATCTAGAGGATGCCTACTTGTGGTATGAGACACAAGTTTTGGTAGATCCTAGATATACCCATTCATTTGTCATGCCTCAGTTTGCTGAACAATTAGGAATGTTGGAGCTACCCCAGAACCTCTCGACTTTATTTTTAGACATGTCAGTTCCGGCTGGGCAATCTATCACGACTGACATTGTGTATCGATCAATTATCGTCCTGATCAAAGATTACTGGGTATACAAAGTAGTAGTCGACTTGATCATACTCGATATGTAAGGATTGGACATAATCCTTGGAATGGATTGGTGGTTCAACCACCATGCAAATGTCGATTGTCGAAAGAAGATCGTCACTTTCCGACCCCAAGGGAGGAAATTAGCTAGATTTTTCAGAGTACAGTTAACTATCCTCCCCTTCATTTCAGCGATCCGAGCACAATAATTACTTGATGATGGTACTCAAGGGTATATCACGTTCATTCAAAGTCACGAGCAAGAGGAAAAGAAAGTTTCACTTTCACTTTCAGATGTGCCAATAGCCTGTGAATTCCCTAATGTCTTCCCTGATGAGTTGCCAGGATTTCTGCTTGACAGGGAAGTGGAATTTGCTATCGAATTAGCCCCGGGTATCGAGCCAGTATCAAAGGCACCATACCAAATGGAACTAGTGGAGTTGAAAGAACTCAAGGAACAGTTGCAAGAGCTTATTGACAAAGGGTTTATCAGACCGAGTGTGTCTCTGTGGGGCGCACCAGCATTGTTAGTGAAGAAGAAAGATGGGTCAATGCGTATTTGCATTGACTACCATCAATTAAATAAGTTGACGATCAAGAATCATTATCCGCTCCACAGAATCGATGATCTCTTTAATCAAGTACAAGGAGCACGATGGGTTTCAAAGATTGATTTATGATCAGGATATCACCAGATGAAGGTGAAAGCTGAAGATATTTCGAAGACGACATTTTGGACATGATATGGTCACTAAAAGTTTCTCGTCATGCCCTTTGGGTTGACCAACGCGCCTGCATCATTTACGGACTTGACGAATCGAGTCTTCAAGTATTCCTTAGATTAGTGTATCGTAGTATTCATCGACAATATTCTCATCTCCTCAAAGATGAAGGCAGAGCATGAAGGTCATCTGCATTTTACTTTGCAGACATTGAGAGACTCTCAGCTGTATCTGAAGTTTGGTAAATGTTACTTCTGATTGAATCAAGTCAGTTTTCTGGGCCATGTCATTTCCGAAGACAGGTATTACCGTAGATCCTACAAAGATAGAGGCTGTAGTGCAATGGAAGCAGCCACAAATCGTAACTGAGATCCAAGGGAATGTGTGATTACATATGATTCTCGATAGTTAAAAGATCATGAGAAGAACTACCCCACTCATGACCTGAAACTAGCAGCGGTCATCTTTGCATTAAAAATCTGGAGGCACTACCTTTATGGTGAAACCTTCGATATTTTCACTAATCACAAAAGTCTCAAGTATCTCTTTACCCAGAAAGAGTTGAATTTGAGGTAGAGAAGGTGGATGGAGTTTTTAAAAGACTATAACTGTTCTATTTAGTACCATCCCGGCAAAGCTAATGTAGTTGCTGATGTGCTCATTCGGACGTCATCCGCTCAACTAGCCCATCTTGTGACACGGTTATAGAGATGGAAGTTACTCAATGACATAGTATCCTCTAGTGCCACTCCTAGGGCAACATTAACTGGAGGTTTGCTTGCTACAGTGATGATCCGATCCACACTCTTTGATAGGATCAAAGAACTCCAGATGCATGATGCAGAATGCATACCAAATGATAATGCTTTGTGTAACAAAATTCTTGAAGAGGCTCACAAGTCAACTTATGTTATTCATCCTGGTAGCACAAAAAATGTACCAGGATTTAAAGAAGACATTTTGGTGGAATGGATTGAAGCGAGAAGTGGCGGAACATGTTGCAAAATGTTTGATCTATCAATAAGTGAAGGTTCAAGCATCCCGCTGATCTGTTATAGCCACTAACCATCCCAAAATGAAAACATTTTCATGGATTTTATCCTTGGCTTACCCCATACGCAGAAGGGTTACAATGCGATTTGGGTGATCGTAAATCATCTCACCAAATCCGTGCATTTCTTACCCTATAGTATGAAGTATACAACATCGAAATTGGCCGACGTCTATCTGCGAGAGATAGTCAGACTACACGGGATACCAGTGAGTATCGTGTCAGTTCATGATCTATTATATACCTCCCGATTCTAACAGAGTTTTCAAGAAAGAATGGGTTCAAAGTTAAAATTCAGTTCAACATTTCATCCTCAGACTGACGGTTAGACAGAAGGGGTGAATCAGGTAATAGAAGACATGTTAAGGGCAGGCCTGTATGCTGGATTTCCAAGGATCATGGGATAGGCACTTACCTCTGATTGAATTCGCATACAATAACAACTTCCAGTTGAGCATCGACATGGCACCATTCGAAGCACTGTATGGACGTCGATGTAAATCTCCAGTTAATGGGGAAGAAGCTTGTGAAAGTCTTCTTTTGGGCCCTGACTTGATTGAAAGTATCAATGCAGCTGTACATGTCATTCGTGAGAGATTGAAGAGTGCCCAGAGTCGACAGAAGAGTTATGCTGATCTCAACCGCACTAGTGTTGATTTTTAGGTACAGAAACACACCTATACTTGTCCTTGTTACGTAAATTCAATTTTGTGTATTATATCTCTAACATATACCGTACAGATCGACAATCACATCTTTATTAAAATATCTCCGATAAAGGGCGTGATGCGATTTGGGAAACAAGGCAAGTTAAGTCCTTGGTCCAATGTTCTCAGTCTTGGGCAGAGTTGGTGAGGTTGACTATCGAGTTGCGTTTCCTCCACAATTATCTAGCGTACACGATGTATTCCATGTGTCTATGCTGAGGAAGTATATCAGTGATCCAACACACGTGTTGGATTATCAATCACTCGATGTCCAGGAAGATTTGACAGTGACTGAAGAGCCAGCTCAGATTTTGGATCGCAAAGACCAAATCTTGAGAACAAAACATATGCCACTCGTATTGGTCCAATGGAAGAATCACGGTTCTCATGAGGCTACCTGGGAACGCGAAGTTGATATTCACGCTTAGTATCCCTATTTATTTACCTGAGGTAAGCCGTTTATTTTTGTAGTTATTCCATATGATATAACAAATTTTTGGTATACATTTATATATATGTTGTTATATATATATCAAAGTACAGACGTTGAGGGAAAACAAATTGTCCTCTACCATATATGCCCTGCTAATGCACTGCTAATGTATAGAAATACCATTGTTTAATTTAAAAATAGTAACACTATATCCACAAATTGGGCTTGAACACTACCTAGTGAGTTAGTTCAATACATTCCCCTCATTAGTTTTGTTTTTGCTTACTCTATAGTACCTAGGTATGTGCATTATAAGGGAAAACACGTAATAGTAGATTGATTTTCTATTGACTTGCGCCTTGTAATGTCGTATACCTTCAATTACGTATATAAATTATATGAACTCTAATATTATGACAACAATGTCTCACTTTCTCCATCTTCGTTTATTTTTGAGGACAAAAATCCCTTAAGTAGGGGAGAGTGTAACAGCTGTCAGATTTTTATCCTGACAACATCGAGTACTAACTTGAGTAGGGTCAGGCTTGTGCCAAAAATGTGACACAAAGAACTGATTGGCATTTGGATGATGACTGTTAAATAGTGGAGCCTTAGGATAAAAATATTAAAAATATTTTGATTATAGATTAGGTAGAAATTAAAATATTCGGAGCCCTCCTAAGGATAAAAATTTGCATAACACAATTTTAAATAATGCATAGGACTGCTAGGCATTGAGGGGTGTCAATCTTTTGACTCAAAATCCATTAATGCATGGAGAAAAATACCAACCAAGGCCTGATGGCCTTGCCTCGGAACTTGAGGCAAGCAATACAACCTTGCCTCAGCCAGTTGAGGCAACTAAATTATTTTGGTATATTAGAGATATACCAAAATAAAGCCTAATTTAGCTTATATATGTATACACCTTCTAAAGGTGTGTGGGACGAGGATGGGATTGCATCCCAAAACAGCTTATAAGCTGTTTAAATCCGGATAGCCTCCACGCATGCATGAGTCATTTCGACTCTCATGCACGCAAGCTACTCAAGCCCTACAAGAACTCGCCAGCCTTCTTCCTCCAAATTTCTGCTAAAAATTCTGCTACAATTTCTGCTGCAATTTATGTAATCCATAGCTAAGAAACAGAGATGCTCACATTCCAATCCCATATCCTCTCATTACTTCAACTACTTGCGGTTTAATTCTACTTAAACCTTGAATTCAAAACCCATAAATTAACTTGCGTTTCAAGTACAAGCCTTGCAATAGACATTGCTGGACTAGGGAGATTCTCGCAGACAGCCACGTGCTTACACACTTACGAGTTCAGCAAACTCGACACTGACGTACGCTCGACATTATCTCGTTGTAATTACAAGCACACCAAAAGATATGCCGTAAACAATATATCCAATTTTGGTGCAATATATATATATATATATATACAATATATTAGCTTTATATGTATACAGAAGAATCAGCCAATTGCCAGAGTAAAAATAGCCAAAGTGAAGCAGAAAACACCCCGGCAAGCCAAGCTTGACAGGCTTGCCGCGACAATCTTACATGGTTGCCACGGCAAAGTGCTCAGGCTTGCCACGGCAAGGATTGTGCATTGACCACTATTCGGTATTTTGGTCATAACTTTTGACCCTGAACTCCGATTGACACAATTCTTGATGCATTGGAAAGGAGACAACGAGCCCTATAACTTTTGTGAAGTAACAAATTCCTGAATCTAATGTTTACATGGTCAAAATTAGTGACAAGTTGCGACAAGGTGTCCAGTTTAAGGCTTGCCATGGCAACCCTTATGGCTTGCCGAGGCAAGCCTATGTTTGGTTGCCATGTTTGTTTCAAAGGCCCTTGGCCTGTATTGGGCGTATGTGCGGTAACACTACAATATACTAATCTTGTCAAACATGAAAATATGAATGTGGGGTCTCATGTGACCCACTCTTCCATTCGGATACTAAATTTCCATATATCCATCATAGGTGCAACTTGGTGCACATACCAAAATGCTACAATGACGGTGCGTTTTGAATGCTTGGGTGGGTGCACATAGAAGCAAGTATATGTAAGCGTGACGTACATTGAAATAACAATAGGGAGTTTATATTGTTAATTTATATTTTATTTTTGAATTCATCTCTCATTAGCAAGTTATAATTACGCCTATGTTAGTTTGCTCCATATGCTAGTAATAGTTTCAGTTGCTATAAATATGCTAGTTGTGCTAGTTCTGCTGAGGTATACTAAGCTATACTAAGCTATGATGAGAGTAAGATCAACACCATAAATGTTTATACCATAAACTTTGATGCTAGAGGCATGCTTGTTTAGCTCGACATAGGATTATTCTATGAATATATGTCAGCATGATAGTTTTTGAAATATAAAGGCAGTTTTAAATAATGACTAGAGATTTATAAGGATGCCAATCAGTTTTGTTGATGATCAACGCATGTGATAATATCAGTTTGTATAATGAACTCATGTCAGTTGGGATGGATATGATACTAATGAAATCAGTGTTGATTTATGGCTAAAGGATTATGCTAAAATATATAGTGATAACGGGATAATGCTAAATCAGTTTAGAGGAATGGTTCTAATTAATGATGATCATATATTGCTCATGTATAATCATGTAAAATAATCATAGATAGAAATAGAGAGTTTTGATAGGAAGAATAATGCTATGTTTAGTGTTGATATCTACTTATATGAAATCTGTTCATGATGTTCTTGCATACATGTTAGCATGCATTGTTCATGTATTGTTATCTTTGATGTCAAATACACATCTTTATTCTCGTCTTGAAATAAGTGATCACGCTAACTCGGGAGCTTGATATCTTATCCAAGTGATCCCGCTAACTCGAGAGATTGATATCTCGTCCAAGTGATCCCGCTAACTCGGGAGCTTGATTTTCTCGGTCCAAGTGATCATGCTAACTCAGGAGCTTGATTTTCTTAATTCTTATATATGTCTTGTTTCAGTACGATTTCTCTAATTGTCCAGCATGATTCCTTGTTCGTATGAATCCTCGTATTTTTTCAGTATGACTCTGTCAGCATAATATAATATTTACATGATTTATTTCTTGTTATACTATATGTTGCTAGAATAAATGTTAAATGTTGCTAGAATAGATATAAGGTAAGATATAATGTGTTTAATTATAATTTATGCATCTAGAAGTGAATTAAAAATCTAACATATAAAGTAGCACTTTAAATTTCCCTGCTGAGCTTTGATGATAGCTCATCCTACGACTTTATATCTTAGCTGCAAATATTGCTCAGAACCCTGAGCATGAGGCTGATCCTACCTACCAGTCTAAGGAGGAGGACGAGAAGGAAGGTTCTACTGAGGACTTCTTTCCTTGAGAGGTTTGAGAGAGAGATATTTATTTATAAAACACTAGACTTGTATAAATAGCAGTGTGGTTTGAGATAGTTTACTCCTTCATGTATAGGTTTTCTGTTTATATTTCCTGTTTAGTTTACTACTTTAGATAAAGGAATGGATATCAGTTGTGCCATATTTCTTCGTATCGGAGTTATTTTAATTCACTTCCGCAATTGTAAAATTCTATACATGATGCACTTGTCAGAAAGGATCATGTTAGGTGATCCGACGGCGCGGCCTTTTCCATTTATGAGAAGGGGAAAAGTCGGGCTGTCACAGGTGATATACTATTGTGTATCTTCATCAGCTGGTCAGCGACAACCGAGTCCACAGTCTGGTGAGTCATAAATTCACATGTTAACAGTTTTGTTTATGTCATTTCAATTCGAAACCTGATTAAATTGAATTACTATCTCATATCAAATCTAACTGAGATGGAATGATACTGCCTGTTTAGGTTCTATGTATCTCACACATGTATATGTAGTGTATTTTCATATTTTATATATCTGTGTTTATAGTAATTCTGGTTTTCTATATATATGGATTGAAAATACCACATATAGTCGAAGTAAAACATGGCATAGGAATATTTGCTAGTGAGACATCAGGATCATTGTATAGTCATTAGATACACCCTTGATTTTTAACTCTTATATCTAACCACCATGACCTGATTTACATCTAGGTATATTTTCGAGGACGAAAATCCTTTAAATAGGGGAGAATGTAACGGATGCCCTGTTAAAACCCACACTAGTGAGGTCACGGGTCTGGTAGGACGCGTGCCAAAAATGGGACACAAAGGGCCTCTCTAAGATAATGGTCAACATTAATAAAAACGATGTGGTCTGTAGTTTGTACATTTGGCAGGAAACCTAAGTCTTCAATACATTGAATGCTTAAATATGTCTATGCTTAGATACTAGCTCATATTTTCCCAAAAGAAGATTTCCCTAACTGATAGTGTGTAAATTGGATCTGTGTAATCCAATTTCATTCCACCTACGCCTCAAATGGCTAATACATGGACACCTAGTGTACTGGCTTAGCAGTGTAAGTAAGACTGTTTTGGCTCTTTCATCTTATACGCTGATACCTGTAATAGCATGTAGTGGATGGATATTGGATTCCAGCCTTCTTGCACTAGCATATACATTGTAGAGATGCATGTGAGAAAGACAATAAGTAAGTCGTCTTTGTTTTATCTACTTGTACCATCTTCATTAGTATGGGTTTTATAAGGGAATGTCCCTCATAGCAGTTAATAAGCTGCTTGTATTGTATTTTGATTACATGACTCAGTGAGTCATCATACAACCCCATGCACGTAAAGTGCAGCTGATCCATTATAAAAAAAGCAAGAGAGTCTTCAGCTGCCTGTTTTAGAGTTCGTTGTGAACCGACCATGCAGTGACATGAAACCATTGCCATTAAAACCACAGCCCTGTCAATTACAACAAAACCTGACGATACGGTCCCATGAGTTCGGATTTTAGTTATCGAGCTCGGTGAACTCCTTTGGCATTGTTGTAACTGCGAGTCAACAAAAAGGTACACAAATAAACCTTACTAAATCAGCATACACTAACTCAACGATTTGTGGTTTCGATGTACCTTAAATCGCATTGGCAGCACAGACGGAGATAGTAGGTGGCGTTGGTGTGCACTGAGGACATAGCATGCCGAAATTGTTCACTCGTGCACTCTGGAGCTTCTATGCCTCATGCACATAGATAAATATAATGCTGCTGAATTGCAGATCTTTATATCGACATATATATATATATATATATATATATATATATATATATATATATCGTATATATTTATATACCAGCTACAGATCGATATACAGATATATACAGAGCTATATACAAATATATATATATATATAGCACCACAATAGCACAGAAAGGCTCAGCAAACAAGAGAAGCAAGGAAGACACAACGGCAAGCAAGGCTTGCAGCGGCAACCTTACAAGGTTGCCGCGGCAAGAGCCATGAACCTTGGTCTATTTTTGGGTTGTGTAAGTTAACGAGGTGGAGTATGACCTTTGGTTTTAGCATATGTATCCCAATGATGGCACTAAATTCATATGTATGAAATGACAATAGAGGTGCAACTTGGTGCACTAGTTTATGCGATGATCTTCAATGCATAAAGGCACGTACAAACAAATCCACATAGGATTGTGAATGGTAGGGATTTTACTTCGTTAGAATATATTGAGTTTCCTTATTCTCTAAGGAATTTCATAATATTGATCATACCAGAAGTGATTATATAAACCTGATAAAATGAATGTCTCTTCTTTGATGTCTCCAATGTATCTGGTTATTACATAAAACCATAGCATTTGTGTTTACATGACCCTCATATCAGTATCTTTCTCTACATGCATATTAGTATTGTACAAACTTGATATATCCCTATCTGATATAAGATAGTGTTGAAATCAAATGCGGATGACTTATGCTACTTTAGACTACATGCTTGTTTATACGCCTACTAAGCTAGTTAAGTGATCTACAAAATTAGTACATGCGTAGATAAGATCTATCTTGCATTGACAATGGCACGCATGCATAGTCATGTCTCGTTATGTCTGAAATCTTTGCTGTCCTATACACATTTTAAATCAGTTTTGAAGCAAGTGATCCAGCTAACTCAGGAGGTTGACAAGTGATCTCGTTTACTCGGGAGCTTGATGTCCTGGTTCAAGTGATCCCGCTAACTCGGGAGCTTGACAAGCGATCCCGCTAACTTGGGAGCTTGATTCTTCTATTTCTGCCTGTACGTGTATCTTTGTTCAGCTTGATTTCTCATACTTGTTGCATCATGAGTTAATTTAGCATGTCAGCATGTTATATTATTCGCATAATAAGAAAGTCTTATTCTTTATTATATTTTATAAATCTCGATGAGAATGTGGTAAATCATAACTATATGGTAGCAATATAATATTCTCTACTGAGCTTTGATGATAGCTCATTCTACGACTTAAATGTTTTAGTTGCAGATCCAGATCCCGAGCACGCAGCTGACCCTACGTACTTGCCGGACGAGGAGGAAGGAGATGACGACGAAGAAGACGAGAAGGACGATTTTGCGGAAGACATATTCCCAAAATAGGTTTGTGGCTTGTGGCATGAGAGATAGAGGTTTGGATAGAGATATTGGATAAACTTATATGAATTATGTATGGTATTTTGAGATACTTTGTTATGGGATGTATAGGTTTCTTTCCATTGTTTAGATTACGGGTGGCCGTCATCAGTGGAAAGCTATACATCAGATCCATTATCATTGTACATAGTGTTTGCTAGTGTCTATTTAGACGAGTAAAAGTCAATTATTTTGTCATATTATTGCCTGTAAGAGTAAGTACATTGCTTCCGCATTTGCAACACTTTGTACAAGAAATGACCCCTTATATGCAAGGATCATATTAGGTGATCCGACGATACGATGGTTCCAATAGACTAAGAAGGGGCATGTCGGGTTGCCAAGTTATAATTATGCTGATCTTGTACAGCTCATGCGTGAAAACTATGAGCAAACTCTTCTACAATTCGATCATTTATATCGAAATCACTACATGCTTTATCAAAGAATTGATTATATTGAAGAAGCTACAAATATCATGATGGAGCATACGTTTCCGACTGTTGCAACCCCTTATATTGGGCGGGCGCGAAACTATGTCACGCAATACACCCACAATGCAGCATTACTTGAGCCAGAATTTCAGCAAGAATTTCAGCAATAAGATGTTGGTCCATCATCAGCTGGTCAGCAACAACCGAGTCCACAGCCTGGTGAGTATATATCTCACATTGATAGCAATTTCACTTCTATGTTTTCAGATGTAGCTAACTCACGTATAGCTAACTCACGTGTATATTAGTCTATGATATAAATTGTTATGAATTTTGTTATTGGATGCTATCTATATGCCAGCTAACAGTAGTTGGTTTTCTTTGACACACGTGGTATGATCTGGCATAGTAATTCTCGTAATTAATTTTACTGTACCATTCTTATTAATTTTGCTTATTGCACAATGAAACTTTTATCGGTACCTTATGGTATTATTCGGTCAGGTACTGTGTCAGCCTCTCGATGGCATAGTAGTCGTGCCTAGACTTGGAGGAATTATATTATGACATGTCACCCCAACTGGGTATTTATGATAAACATTTGATCTAAGATTTGAGGTTTATTTTTCCTTCAAATACTTTTATTTTAACAAAATAGCGAATTCTTAGTGTATAATAAAGGTATATAGACCATAGTTGGTTTACTATATTTTATGTGGTCTCTTGTTTTCTGGTGCATAAAACAGAATATCATTTACTTATTAGGCCACATAAAATAGCATAGTCATATCGTCTAGCCATATCATGAGCATTAAATAGAAGTTTCTAAATACAATAATTAATGTACCTTATGGAAAGAAATGAGGGTACTGAGCACGAATATCGGTTTCGCGTTCCCAGGTAGCCTCATGAGACCCGTGGTTCTTCCATTGGATCAAGACGAGTGGGATTTGTTTCGTTAGTAAGATTTGATCTCTACTGTCCAAGATCTGACCTTGTTCCTTGGTCACTATTAAATCTTCCTGAATATCTAACGGTTGATAATCCAACACATGTGCTGGATCGTTGACGTACTTCTTCAGCATAAACACGTGGAATATGTCATGCATGCCAGATAAATGTGGAGGTAATGCAAGTCGATACGCGACCACTCCTACTCTGCCCAAAACTGGGAATGGTCCGACATAACGAGGACTTAACTTGCCTCGTTTCCCAAATCACATCACGCCCTTTGTAGGAGATATTTTGATAAAGACGTGATCGCCAATCTGAAATCAACACTCATTCTTTTGACATCAGTGTAACTTTTCTGCTGACTCTGAGCACTCTTCAATCATTCCCGAATAACGTGAACAACTGCATTGGTGCTTTCTATCAGGTCAAGGCCCAAAATCAAACACTCTCTAGCTTCTTCCCAATTAATAAGAGATTTACATAAACGTCCATACAATGCCTTGAATGGTGCCATGCCGATGCTTGATTGGAAGCTGTTATTATATGCGAATTCAATCAGGGGTAAGTGCTTATCCCATGATCCTTGAAAATCTAGTATTCAGGCCCTTAACATATCTTCTATCACCTGATTCACCCTCTCTGTCTATCCGTCGGTCTGAGGATGAAATGCAGTACTGAAGTCTAACTTGGAACCCATACCTTCTTGGAAACTCTGCCAAAATCATGAAGTATATAAAGGATCGCAATCTGACACAATACTTATGGGTACCCCATGTAATCGTACAATCTCCCTCAGATAAATTTCAGCCAATTTCGACGCTGTATATCGCGTACAATAGAGTAAGAAATGCACTGACTTGGTGAGATGAGCAATAATCACCCAAATCGCATGATAACCATTCTGAGTATGAGGCAAACTGAGAATGAAATCCATGGAAATATTTTCCCATTTCCACTCTAGAATGGGCAGCGGCTGTAACAAACTAGCAGGGTGCTTGTGCTCAACCTTTACTTGCTGACAGGTTAAACACTTTGCAACATATTTCGCTACATCGCCTTTCAAGTCGTTCCACCAAAACGTCTTCTTTAGATCCTGGTACATCTTTGTGCTGCCAGGATGAATAACATATGCTGACTTCTGAGCTTCTTCGAGAATTTCTTGACGTAGGGCACTATCATTCGGTACGCATACTCGGCCTCAAAATAATAAGGACCCATCGTCCTTGATTGAGAAATCTGACTGTAGCCCACTTTGTACTCCCTGTCTAATGAAAATAAGCTCTGCATCCTGCATCTGGAGCTCTCTGATCCTATCAAAAAGTGGAGCTTGGATCATTACTATAGCAAGTAAACCTCCAGTTGATGTTGCTCGCAGAGTGGCACTCGATGATACAATATCATTGAGTAATTTCCATCTCTATATCCGTGTCACTAGATGAGATAACTGAGCGGATGATTTACGACTGAGCGCATCAGCTACTACATTGGCTTTGCCGGGATGGTACTGAATAGAACAGTCATAGTCCTTCAAGAATTCCATCCACCTTCTCTGTCTCAAATTCAACTCTTTCTGGGTAAAGAGATATTGGAGACTCTTGTGATTTATAAAAATCTTGAAGGTTTCACCATACAGGTATTGTCTCCAGATTTTTAACGCGAAGATGATCGCAACTAGTTCCAAGTCATGATTGGATAGTTCTTCTCGTGGTCTTTCAACTGACGGGAACCATATGCAATAATACATTCCCATTTATTCTAAACACATCCTAACCCACTGTATGAGGCATCGCTGAAGACGACAAAACCACCATTGCCTAATGGTAATGCTAAGACGGGTGCAAAAGTGTGTCTCCTTTTTAATTCTTGGAAACCCTGTTCGCATGCCTCAGTCCATTCAAATTTAACATTTTTTCAAGTGAGCTGCATGAGTGGTCCAGCAAGCCGTAAAAACCCTTCAACAAAATATCGGTAATAGCCTGTAAGACCTAGAAAACTTCGGACCTCGGTTACTGTCTGTGGCTGCTTCCATTGCACTACAGCCTCGATCTTTGTAGGATCAATCGTAATACCTGCTTATGATATAATATAACCCAAAAAATTGACTTGAGTAAACCAGAAGTCGCATTTACTGAACTTAGCATATAACTACAAATTTTGCAATGTTTGCAATGCCAGATGTAGATGATCATCATGCTCTGCCTTCGTCTTTGAGTAGATGAGTATATCATCGATGAATACTACGATACACTGATTGAGATACAGTTTGAAGACTCGATTCATCAAGTCCATAAATGTGACAGGTGCGTTGGTCAACCCAAAGGGCATGACGAGAAACTCATAGTGACCGTAGCACATTCGAAAAGTTATCTTCGAAATATCTTCAGCTTTCACCTTCAACTGGTGATAACCCGATCGTAGATCAATTTTTGAAAAGAATCGTGCTCCTTGTAACTGATCAAAGAGATCGTCGATTCGAGGGAGCTGATATCTATTCTTGATTGTCAGCTTATTGAGTTAGCGATAATCAATGGAGAGGCGCATCGAACCGTCTTTCTACTTTATGAATAACACTGGTGCGTCCCACGGTGACACACTCTGTCGGATAAAGCCTTTATCAAGAAGCTCCTGTAACTACTCCTTGAGTTCTTTCAATTCTGCCAGTGCCGTTCGATACGGCGCCTTTGATACTGGCTCGGTACCCGGAGCTAACTCAATAGCAAATTCCACTTCCCTGTCAGGCGGTAACCCTGGCAACTCATCAAGAAACACATCAGGGAATTCACAGGTAATTGGTACATCTGAAAGTAAAAAAATTTTCGCTTCCTGATCTTTACTTTGAATAAAAGCAATATACCCCTGAGCACCATCATCAAGTAATCGTCGTGCTTGAATCACGGATATCAAAGAAAGATTAGTTGACGGTACCCCATAAAATTTGGTTGATTTCTTTTTTTGCGGGCGAAAAGAGACAATCTTCTTTCTACAGTCAACATTTGCATGGTGCTTGAACAGCCAATCCATGCCAAGGATTACGTCGTATCCTTGCATCGGAAGTAAGATCAAGTCGGCTACTGCTTCATATCCCCAGTAGTCCTTGATCCAAATGATAACCAATCGATATACCATATCAGTAGTGAGAAACTATCCAGTTGGAAGTGTTACGTCTAAAATAAAGTTAAGAGGTTCTGGAATACCTCCCAACTTCTTTAATTTTTCAGTAAACTGGGGTGTAACAAATGAGTGTGTAGATCTAGGATCTATCAAAACTCGTCCGTCATAACACAAATAAGCATCTTTTAGATATAATTGCAAGATACCTAAGATATACAGACTAGTGTTAGCTAGATTATTTCTAAGTACTCAAATATTAAAGTAACAATATGTCAATATAGCAAATATAGATGGAGTTCTCATAGTTCACTAGATGCACCTTATCTATCTAAAAAAATAATTTATGGAAAAGTTTAAAGTAGAAATTAATGGACAAACATACCTTGAATGATATCATTGCTAGTGCGTGCATCCCATGCACTGACAGCATAAGCTTGGCCTTGTACCGTAGGCCATGCAGATCGTAACACTGGTCCCGCTTTTGTTGCTATTCCGACCATTTCCTGGCATTCTTTGATCCGGCGTCCCATTTTTCCACAACGAAAGCATGCCCCAGATGCTTTTCAGTATTCATCTGTCTTATGTGTCTTCCCACATTTCCCGCAAATCTCTTTTGAAGCAATCGATGAAGCTATATAGGATCCCGTGCAGGAACCTATCGATCGTGCTTATGAAAACCTAGATGTACTTCTAGCCCACCATTGGAAAAGACTGGTCCTGACCACGTGGAATCCTCAGTGGTAATGGGAACGTTGGTGAGCCGTAAGGTCGTTAATAAGCTCCTACAGCTGGTTGAAATGCAGCCTATCCTTGGAATCGCGATCGTTTACTAATTTGACCGGAACTATACGATGGAGATGGAGCTTTCTGGCTTTTTGTTTTTCCTCTCTCCTTTTGAACATGGTATCCACATCTGTTTCTACTATCAGGGACAATTTCATCACATTGACATAAGTCGTTGCTTGAAACAACGAAATTCATTCCTTGATCAGGGATTTCAAACCTCGCACAAACTTTTGTGTCTTCATCAGCTCAGTGGCTACAAGCAAGGGTGCAAAGCAAGAGAGACGAGTGAATTCTACTTCATACTCTCTAACCGTCATCTGACCCTATACTAAGGTCGCAAACCACACCTCTATCTTGTATCGCTCAGGTGCTGTGAAATATTTTTCATTAAATGCCTCTGTGAACTCTGCCCAAGTCTATGGTACTCTAGGCATTCTCGTTCGTTCTACAGACTGCCACCATGGCTCTGGCTCACTTTCTAATTTATATGCTGCCCAGCTCACTTTTTCTTCCTCGGTGCAAGTAACTCTTTGCAGCACCTTTTCGATCTGTGTCAACCACTTTTCGGCCTCCAGTGGGTAACGCTTACCATGAAAACTCAACGGTCGGAGCCAAACAAACTCGGTAAAACCCTCGGGGCATCGAACAGCAAGCATGGCCATGGTGTTGACCATAGTCTCCATTAGCTGCGGGTTGTGTCTTGCATTTTGCTCAATTCCAAGAGCATTTCCCATCTGAGGAGTATTTACCACTGACAGAGTTTGCACTGGCGGAGTATGCTCAGCAACATTCTCCATTGTCGTTTGGCTTTCTGCGATATGCACATTCTCTCTGCTTCTCGAGGCGGTGTTGTGCTCATAGCCTGCTACTGGAATCGCATTTGGCCTAGTGCGATGGGGCAACGGTGATCTACCCCAACCTCTTCCACATCGTGGAGGCATCTCAACCTATTGTGATAATGCAATGACTTGATCAGACAACATAAACTCAACCTAACTCCTCCTTTTGACCAATTATTAGACATTTTTCCATATACGTACGCTAGAGGTAAGTCTCTAAATGACTTAATGCCGGAGCTTAGATACCACCTGTGATAACCCGACGTTCCCCTTCTTAGTCTATTGGAACCGTCGCGTCGTCGGATCACCTAATATGATCCTTTCATATAAGGGAGCCATAAGTTGTACAAAGTGTTGCAAATGTGAAAGCAATATACTTACTCTGACAGTCAATAATATGGCAAAATAAATTGACTTTTACTCATCTAAACAAAAACTAGCAAACACTATATACAATGATAACGAATCTGATGTCTAACTTTCCACCGATGATGGCCACCCGTCATCTAAACAATGGAAAGAAACCTATACATCCCATAACAAAGTATCATAAAATACCATACATAATTCATACAAGTTTATCCAATATCTCTATCCAAACCTCTCTATCTCTCAATCCACAAGTCACAAACTTATTTTGGGAAGAAGTCTTCCTCAAAATCGTCCTCGTCGTAGTCTCCTTCCTTCTCATCCGGCACATACGTAAGGTTAGCTGCATGCTCAGGATCTGGATCAGCAACTAAGACATTTAAGTCGTGGAATGAGCTATCATCAATTCTCAGCAGAAAACTTTACATTGGTAAGTTATATTTTTCATTGACCAATTCACTTCTTGAGGCATATACTAAAATGGTAGCATTTATCCACACATAAATATAATCGACACAATTTACTATTATGTATTAAATGATCATGCTGACATGCTGAATATCGACCAAACTTTATGGTACAACAGATACAAGAAATTATGATGAATAAGAAATCTTGCTAACAGAAAATGAGGTTATCAGCAAACAAGACATGTATATGAAAAAAAAAATCAAGGTCATGAGTTAGCGGAATCACTTGTCAAGCTCCTGAGTTAGCAGGATCACTTGGACTAAGAGAATCAAGCTCCCGAGGTAGCAGTATCACTTTTCAACCTCCCGAGTTAGCGGGATCACTTGCCTACAAGATTTACACAATCAAGCTCCCGAGTTAGCGGGATCACTTGGTATCAAAACAAAGTAAAAATGAACCCAAGATAACCAAATATGCTTATGCATGGCATTGTATATGCAAGACCCTTATATCCATTAGTAATACCCATCTGACTGGTATATATCTATCTATCGTAGATATATATATCAAAACTGTATTTTTCTATGTAACATATAGATATATCTATATGATAATGTGCATTGTTAACGATCAGCATGAAATGACTAAACTGGTCTCATTTTCATTATGCATTTATACTTAGCAGTATCATCATGTGTTCAGCAAAGACATACTGCTATGCTTTATAAAGAAACAACTGCTATGCTTGCTCAAGTTTATAATGATCAGGTCTTATAAAAGTCAGATCTACATGCTACCTCTATTCTATTCAGCATGTGTATTTTGTAGGGAATAGTAAGTTCACTTGGTTCAGCACTATGTAGAGCTATTCTTTAATAATTAATTTGCAATCGAGATGAGAATGAGTAAACCAAATCTATGTTAACAATGTAAAGTTCCTACCTGTTCACTTGCTTATGTATGTCTGTGTACGTGCCTTCATGCTGCCATGCAGGTAAGATCATGTAAGATCATCGTGTAACGAGTGCACCAAGTTGAACCTATAAGGTATAAGGTATATATCTGAATTTTAATGTAATCACACATTAAAATGGAATCTCAATAATTTTATAAGATATCTTTGGCTAATTCACCCTAATGGTATATGGAACCTGGTTCCTATTTCTAGTGTATTTTTACTACACTATCACTCATATATTTTGAACATCAAGCTAGTCAAATTCCATTTGCGTCTTGTGTTTAGACACACGCCTAGCCTGACCCATGTTGAGACCACGTAGTGTCACACGCGGGCAACTGTTACATTCTCCCTTACTTAAGGGATTTTCCTCCTCGAAAATAAACAGAGACGAGAACGTGCAATCGGCAAAATTAATAAGAATGGTACAGTAAAATTAATAATGAGAATTACTATGCTAGATCATACCACGTGTGTCAAAGAAAACCAACTACTGTCAGCTGGCACATAGATAGCATCCAATAACAAAATTCATAACAATTTATATCATAGACTAATATACACGTGAGTTAGCTACATATAAAAACATAGAAGTAAAATTGCTATCAACGTGAGATATATACTCACCAGGCTATGGACTCGGTTGTTGCTGACCAGCTGATGATGGACCAGCATCTTGTTGCTGAAATTCTTGTTGAAATTCTGGCACGAGTAATGCTGCTTTGCGGGTGTATTGCGAGACATAATTTCACGCCCGCCCAATGTAAGGGGTTGCAGCAGTCAGAAACATATGCTCCATCATAATATTTGTAGCTTCTTCAATATAATCAATTCTTTGATGGAGCATATAGTGATTTCGATATAAATTATCAAATGGTAGAAGAGTTTGCTCATGGTTTTCATGCATGAGCTGTACAAGATCAGCATTGGTGTACGTCCCATGTGACGAGGGAACAGATTCAGTTTGTGCTTGAGTTTGAGGTTGAGGGGGAATGGGGATATCGTGGGTTGGGACAGAAGGTGTATCTTGTGGAGGTTGTAAAGGAGGATGGATCTGTTGGGCTTGGCGATTTCGCACTGCTTGGTGTGATCTTTGATACACATTTTTCCATATAGCTGGGCTAAAGACCCGCATATTATCAATGTGGACTTCTTCACCCTGAGGGACTTGGTAAGGGACTTGATTGAGACTATCAGAGTGACCTTCTAAGAGGCGGGTGATCAATCGGGGATATGGGCATGCTGGCATAGGGCTAGAGATGTTACTTTATAAATGAATATTGACATATTGCATGCCTTCCCATACCACTTTTGGGGCATTTACCCATCTATTCTCATGAACAACAAATAAGGCTTGTAAGAGAGTATCATGGTGCTCTCTTTCATGTTGCATCGGGTATAAGTTACATCAGAAAATACAGTCAAGAAACCACATCTTCTGTGGTAATTGGTTGTAGCGGACTGAAAGGCCTTGGGCAGAAGAGGTCTGCCCATCAGTCATCTTTGTCATGATATGATAAAATTTCACATCCTTTTGTCGAGGCATCCGTAGTCCGAGACTGACATCAAAATTTGAACTACAATCCATAGCTTGAGCTATGTCTTGTAAGTTAAAATAAAATTTGCGATTATCAATTTCAGTTTCAAGCTGGCCAACTACTGGTGACACTTTAAATTTTGATAAAACAGACGGACCAAACGTGGATAGAAATGAGTATGGCAGGGCAGGTGTAAGGCGTCTAAATGCGCTTATTCCATATACCAAATGGACCATGCCGTTTGGTTGTTCGGTGTAAGTAGTGTATCATCAACGATCCACTCAGGTTCCATCGCTTTCGCGTCCCACCATGGACGGGCTGTTCTCGACCCATGGGTGGATCAATTTGGTCATGGGAGGTAGAAGGATACTCCTGTCTTCCTAGGAGGCATACTTAATTGAATCAAAGTACAAGGAATGAAAATCAGAGCTAAGGGTATGGGTTTACCTCACAAGAAGACCAAAAATGTGGACGAAATGCTGAAATAGCATAAAATGGAGAGCTGCCAAGTTGAAATCAGTAACATGCAATAGGTTTTGGCTCATTTTTTGAGTGCATGAAGGTCATATGGCTCGGGAGCTAGAAGAAATAACGAACCCCACAATAAAAATAACAGAAAACTGACTAAAAGGGGGTTTCGGACCCACATATGCTCTACAGGATTGCCGCTGCAACCATCTATACTTGCCGCGGCCAGCACTTCCTTGTCGCGGATATGGGGGTCAAATGCATACTTGCCCAGATTTTGATATCGGGCAGGCTTGGGTTGCATGAGATTGGTATCTGGGTGTATCTAACAGACAAGTGGTCTGTATAAAAATTGTGGTGAAGGTTTTTGAGGTGTATACCAATGTTAAACTATTTAATTTCGATGAAAATGTTATCCGTACCTTATGGTATTGTTCGGTCAGGTGCTGTGTCAGCCTCTCGATGGCTTAGTAGTTGTACCTAGACTTAGAGGAATTGTATTATGGTATGTAACCCCTACTGGGCATTTATGAAAAATATTTGATCTAAGGTTTGAGGTTTATTTTTCCTTCAAATACTTTTATTTTAACAAAATAGCGAATTCTAAGTGTATAAAGGTATATAGACCATAGTTGGTTTACTATATTTTATGTGGTCTCTTGTTTTCTGGTGCATAAAACAGAATATCATTTATTTATCAGGCCATATAAAATAGCATAGTCATATCGTCTAGCCATATCATGAGCATTAAACAGAAATTTCTAAATACAATAATTAATGTACCTTATGGAAAGAAATGAGGGTACTGAGCACGAATATCGGTTTCACGATCCCAGGTAACCTCATGAGACCCGTGGATCTTCCATTAGATCAAGACTAGTGGGATTCGTTTCGTTTGTTAGATTTGATCTTTGTGGTCCAAGATCTGACCTGGTTCCTTGGTCACTATTAAATCTTCCTGAATATCTAACGGTTGATAATCCAACACATGTGTTGGATCGCTGACGTACTTCCTCAGCATAGACATGTGGAATACGTCATGCATGCCAGATAAATGTGGAGGTAATGCAAGTCGATACACGACCTCTCCTACTCTGCCCAAAACTAGGAATGGTCTGACATAATGAGGACTTAACTTGCCTCATTTCCCAAATCGCATCACACCCTTTGTCGGAGATATTTTGATAAAGACGTGATCGCCAATCTGAAAATCAACACTCGTTCTTTTGAGATCAGCGTAACTTTTCTACGAACTCTGAGCACTCCTCAATCGTTCCCGAATAACGTGAACAATTGCATTGGTGCTTTCTATCAGGTCAGGGCCCAAAATCAAATGCTCTCCAGCTTCTTCCCAATTAATCGAAGATTTATATCAGCGTCCATACTTGATAGGAAGCTGTTATTGTATGCGAATTTGAATAAGGGTAAGTGTTTATCCCATGATCCTTGCAAATCTAGCATGCAGGCCCTTAATATATCTTCTATCACCTGATTCACCCTCTATGTTTGTCTGTCGGTCTGAGGATGAAACGCAGTACTGAAGTCTAACATGGAACCCATACCTTCTTGGAAACTCTGCCAAAATCATGAAGTATATAAAGGATCGCGATCTAACACAACACTTATGGGTATCCCATGTAATCGTACAATCTCCCTCAGATAAATTTTAGCCAATTTTGACGCTGTATATGCACTGACTTGGTGAGACGATCAATAATCACCCAAATCGCATTATACCCTTCTGAGTACGGGGCAAACCGAGAATGAAATCCATGAAAATATTTTCCCATTTCCACTCTGGAATGGGCAGTAACTGTAATAAACTAGTAGGGTGCTTGTGCTCAACCTTTACTTGCTGACAGGTTAAACACTTCGCAACATATTCCGCTACATCTCGTTTTAAGCCGTTCCACCAAAACATCTTCTTTAGATCCTGGTACATCTTCGTGCTGCCAGGATGAATAACATATGCTGACTTGTGAGCTTCTTCGAGAATTTCTTGGCATAGGGCACTATCATCCGGTACGCATACTCGACCTCAAAATAATAAGGACCCATCATCCTTGATTGAGAAATCTGGCTGTAGCCCACATTGTCCTCCCTATCTGATGGAAATAAGCTCTGCATCCTGCATCTGGAGCTCTCTGATCCTATCAAAAAGTGAAGCTCAGATCATTACTATAACAAGTAAACCTCCAGTTGATGTTGCTCGCAGAGTGGCACTCGATGATACGATATCATTGAGAAATTTCTATCTATGTATCCGTGTCACTAGATGAGATAACTGAGCGGATGATTTGCGACTGAGCGCATCAGCTACTACATTGGCTTTGCCGGGATGGTACTGAATAGAACAGTCATAGTCCTTCAAGAATTCCATCCACCTTCTCTGTCTCAAATTCAACTCTTTTTGGGTAAAGGGATATTTCAGACTCTTGTGTTCTATAAAAATCTTAAAGGTTTCACCATACAGGTAGTATCTCCAGATTTTTAACGCGAAGATGACCGCAGCTAGTTCTAAGTTGTGAGTGGGATAGTTCTGTTCGTGGTCTTTCAACTGATGGGAACCATATGCAATAATATGTTCCCATTGATTCTAAACACATCCTAACCAACTGTATGAGGCATCACTGAAGACGACAAAACTACCACTGCCTGATGGTAATGCTAAGATGGGTGCGAAAGTGAGTCTCCTTTTTAATTCTTGGAAACCCTATTTGCATGCCTCAATCTATTCGAATTTAACATTCTTTCGAGTGAGCTATGTGATTGGTCCAGCAAGCCATGAAAACCCTTCAACAAAACGTCAGTAATAGCCTACGAGACCTAGAAAACTTCATATCTTGGTTACTGTCTGTGGCTGCTTCCATTGCACTGCAGCCTCGATCTTTGTAGGATCAACCGTAATACCTGCTTTCGACATAATATGACCCAGGAAACTGACTTGAGTCAACCAGAAGTCGCATTTACTGAACTTAGCATATAACTATGAATTTCGTAATGTTTGCAATGCCAAACGTACATGATCTTCATGCTCCACCTTTGTCTTTGAGTAGATGAGTATATCGTCGATGAATACTATGATACACTGATCGAGATATGGTTTGAAGACTCAATTCATCAAGTCTATAAATGCGGCAGGTGCGTTCATCAACCCGAAGAGCATGACGAGAAACTCATAGTGACCGTAGCGCATTCAAAAAGCTGTCTTCGAAATATCTTTAGCTTTTACCTAATATACTACCCCTGATCGAATTGCCCATGATATAAGTATATGGGTTCATCAATTTTGTAAAGTCCCACATCGAGTAAATAGAAACTAATAGTATATGGGATCAATTTGGACCGCAGAGCCTCCCAATACCCAGTAATCTTTTATGTGGGCCGTGATGTAAGAGAGCATCACGGCCGACAGGTTCTCGCACGGGATCCTATACAGCTTCATCGGTTGCTTCAAAAGAGATTTGCGGGAAATGTGGGAAGACACATAAGATAGATGAATGCCAGAAAGCATCTGGGGCATGCTTTCGTTGTGGAAAAATGGGACACCGGATCAAAGAATGCCTGGAAATGGTCGGAATAGCAGCAAAGGCGGGACCAATGTTACAATTTGCATGGCCTACGGTACAAGGCCGAGCTTATGCTGTCACTACACGAGATGCACACACTAGCAATGATATCATTCAAGGTATGTTTGTCCATTAATTTCTACGTTAAACTTTTCCATAAATTATTTTTTTAGATAGAGAAGGTGCATCTAGTGAACTATGAGAACTCCATCTATATTTGCTATATTGACATATTGTTACTTTAACATTTGAGTGCTTAGAAATAATCTAGCCAACACTAGTCTGTGTATCTTAGGTATCTTGCAATTATTTCCAAAATATGCATATATGTGTTATGACGCACGAGTTTTGATAGATCCTGCATCTACACACTCATTTGTTACACCCTAGTTTGCTGAAAAATTAAAGAAGTTGGGAGGTATTCCAGAACCGCTTAACTTTATTTAGACGTAACACTTCCGACTGGACAGTTTCTCACTATTTATATGGTATATCGACCGGTTATTGTTTGGACCAAGGACTACTGGGGATATGAAGCAGTAGCCAGCTTGATCTTACTTCTGATGCAAGGATACGACATAATCCTTGGCATGGATTGGCTATTCAAGCACCATGCGAATGCCGCCTGTTGAAAGAAGATTGTCTCTTTTCACCTGCAAAAGAAGAAATCAGCCAAATTTTATGGGGTACCATCAACTAATCTTTCTTTGATATCCGCGATTCGAGCACGGCGATTACTTGATGATGGTGCTCAGGGGTATATTGCTTTTATTCAAAGTAAAGATCAGGAAGTAAAGAAAATTTCACTTTCAGATGTACCAATTGCCTGTGAATTCATTGATGTGTTTCTTGATGAGTTGCCAGGATTACCACCTGACAGGGAAGTGGAATTTGCTATTGAGTTAGCTCTGGGTACCGAGCCAGCATCAAAGGCGCCGTATCAAATGGCACTGGTAGAATTGAAAGAACTCAAGGAGCAGTTTCTGGAGCTTCTTGATAAAGGCTTTATCTGACCAAGTGTGTCACCGTGGGGTGCACCGGTATTATTCGTAAAGAAGAAAGACAGTTCAAGGTGCCTTTGCATTGATTACCGCCAATTCAATAAGCTGACAATCAAGAATAGATATCCGATCCCTCGAATCGACGATCTCTTTGATAAGTTACAAGGAGCGTGGTTCTTTTCAAAAATTGACCTACGATCAGGTTATCACCAGATGAAGGTGAAAGCTGAAGATATTTCGAAGACAGCTTTTCGAACGTGCTACGGTCACTATCTGTTTCTCGTCATGCCCTTCGGGCGAATGAAGAGGTCGTTTGGTCAGTTTTACCGATTTCAAGTGGCCCATAAAGTTGCCCCTTCAAGTGGCATCTAAAGTCGGCAACACACTTAAATCACGCATAAAAAGGCCGCTCAACCTAATTCACGATAGATTCAGCATTAGGTGAAGTTGCTAAGCACAACAAGGCTCTCAAGTATCAAAGTTGAAAGGTTAAAAGGCCTTGTTGCAAATAACATTTCCCCCAAAAGGTTCAAAAAAAGCCGCCCATGCTTTAAGTTCTAAAGCCTTTTTAGGTGCCATATGAAAGTCGCTCGGCTAACTTTTTCTTCCTCGATGCAAGTAACTCTTTGCAGCACCTTTTCGATCTATGTCAACCACTTCTCAGCCTCCAGTGGGTCATGCTGACCATGAAAACTCGGCGGTCAAAGTCAAACAAACTCGGTAAAACCCTCGGGGCGTCGAACAGTAAGCATGGCCATGGTGTTGACCATAGTCTCCATCAGCTGCGGGTTGTGTCCCGCATTTTGCTCAATTCCAGGAGCATTTCCCATCTAAGGAGTATTTACCACTAGCGGAGTTTGCACTGGCAGAGTATCCTCAGCAACATTCTCCATCGTCGGTCGGCTTTTTGCGATATGCACATTCTCTCCGCTTCCCGAGGCGGTGTCGTGCTCATAGCCTGCTACTGGAATCACATTTGGCCCTTCTGAGTATGGGGCAAACTGAGAGTGAAATCCATGGAAATATATTCTCATTTCCACTCTGGAATGGGCAGTGGCTGTAACAAACCAGCAGGGTGCCTGTGCTCAACCTTTACTTGCTGACAGGTTAAACACTTTGCAACATATTCCGCTACATCGCGTTTTAAGCCATTCCACCAAAATGTCTCCCTTTAGATCCTCGTACATCTTCGTGCTGCCAAGATGAATAACATATGCGGACTTGTGAGCTTCTTCGAGAATTTCCTAACGTAGGGCACTGTCATCTGGTACGCATACTCGACCTCAAAACAATAAGGACCCATCGTCCTTGATTGAGAAATCTGGCTGTAGCCCACTTTGTACTCCCTGTTTGATGGAAATAAGCTCTGCATCCTGCATCTGAAGTGCTCTGATCCTATCAAAAAGTGGAGCTTGGATCATTACTATAGCAAGTAAACCTCCAGTTGATGTTGCCCGCAGAGTGGCACTCGATGATACGATATCATTGAGTAATTTCCATCTCTGTATCTATGTCACTAGATGAGAACATCAATTAAAATAGTAAGATAAAACTTGGGTTGAACTCTAATATTATGCAAATACTCTGATATAAGATTACTATTTTAATTGTATCTTATGGATTGAACTCTAATATTATGACAACAATGTCTCACTTTCTCCGTCTTCAATTATTTTTGAGGATGACAATCCCATAAGTAGGGGAGAGTGTAACTGTTGTCACATTTTTATCCTGAAAATATCGGATACTGACTTGAGTAGGGTCAGGCTTGTGCCAAAAACGTGACACAAAGAACTGATTGGCATTTTGATGATGACTGTTAAATAGTGGAGCCTTAGGATAAAAATATTAAAAATATTTTGATCATAGATTAGGTAGAAATTAAAATATTCGGAGCCCTTCTAAGGATAAAAATTTGCGTAACACAATTTTAAATAAAAGAATAGGACCGCTAGGCACTGACAGGTGTCAATCTTTTGACCCAAAACCCAGTAGTGCATGGAGAAAAATACCAATCAAGGCCTGATGGCCTTGCCTCGGCACTTGAGGCAAGCAATACAACCTTGCCTCAGTCACTTGAGGCAAGCAATACAACCTTGCCTCAGCCACTTGAGGCAACTAAATTATTTTGGTATATTAGAGATATACCAAAATAAAGCCTATTTTGGCTTATATAGGTATACACCTTCTAAAGGTGTGGGACGAGGATGGGATTACATCCCAAAACAACTTATAAGCTGTTTAATTTTGGATAGCCTCTACGCATGCATGAGTCATTTCGACTCTCATGCACGCAAGCTACTCAAGCCCTACAAGAACTCACCAGCCTTCTTCTTCCTCCAAATTTCTGCTAAAAATTATGCTGCAATTTCTGCTGCAAATTCTGTAATCCATATCCAAGAAACAGAGATGCTCACATTCCAATCCCATATCCTCGTATTACTTCAACTACTTGCGATTTAATTCTGCTCAAACCTTGAATTCAAAACCCATAAATTAACCTGCGTTTCAAGCACAAGCCTTGCAACAATCATCGCTGGACCTCAGAGATTCTCGCAGATAGTCACGTGCTTACACACTTACGAGTTCGGCAAACTCGATAGCGACGTACGTTCGGCGTCATCTTGTTGTAATCGCAAGCACACCAAAAGGTATTCATATATGGGGGCTTTAAGTTGTACAAAGTGTTGCAAATGCGGAAGCAATATACTTACTCTGACAGTCAATAATATGGCAAAATAAATTGACTTTTACTCGTCTAAACATAAACTAGCAAACACTATATACAATGATAACGGATCTGATGTATAGCTTTCCACCGATGATGGCCACCTGTCATCTAAACAATAGAAAGAAACCTATACATCCCATAACAAAGTATCGCAAAATACCATACATAATTCATACAAATTTATAGCAATATCTCTATCCAAACCTCTCTATCTCTCAATCCACAAGCCACAAACCTATTTTGGGAAGAAGTCTTTCGCAAAATCATCCTCCTCGTCTTCTTCGTCGTCGTCTCCTTCCTCCTTGTCCGGCATGTATGTAGGGTCAGCTGCGTGCTCGGGATCTGGATCTGCAACTAAGACATTTAAGTCGTGGAATGAGCTATCATCAAAGCTCAGCAGAAAACTTTACATTGGTAATTCATATTTTTCATTTACTAATTCACTTCTTGAGGCATATACTAAAATGGCAGCATTTATCCACATATAATTATAATCGACACAATTTACTATTATGTATTAAATGATCATGCTGACATGCTGAATATCGACCAAACTTTATGGTACAACAGACACAAGGTTCCCCGACGCTACGTGCCAAGATATTGTCCTCTTTGGGTGGCTCCACATGGTCCCACCAGCCATCCCTGATCCCACTAGTGGCCCTTTCTCTTCAAGGTTTTATTTTTGGTATGGGCCGACCCATCACATGGGCTGCTGTACCCACCCAAAACGCGTCTTGCAAGTAAGAGAGTGGGGCTACTTTATCTCCGTGGTCAGACAATCTGCTACTCGATGTGGGACCCATAATCTCCCCATCTAGTAATTGAGTCGTCCTCGGCTCTGATACCATTTTGTAACGCCACATGCCAAGATATTATCCTCTTTGGGTGGCTCCACATGGTCCCACCAGCCGTCCTTGGTCCCACCAGTAGCCCTTTCCCTTCAAGGTTTTATTTTTGGTATGGGCCAACCCATCACATGGGCCGTCGTACCCACCCAAAACACGTAAATGTTTAATATTACACCCCTATACTATCCCTGATCGAATTGCACCTACGATATAAGTATATGCAGTTGTTCACCACTATTTTATACAGGCCATTTGTCTATTAGATACACCCAAATACCAATCTCATGCAACCCAAGCCTGCCCGACATCAAAATCTGAGCCAGTATGCATTTGACCCCCTTGCCACGGCAAGGAAGTGCTGGCCGCGGCAAGTATAGATCGTTACTGCGGCAACCCTGTTGAGCATATGTGGGTCCAAAACCCCTTAGGAAAGAAACCTATACATCCCATAACAAAGTATCACGAAATACCATACATAATTCATACAAGTTTATCCAATATCTCTTTCCAAACCTCTCTATCTCTCAATCCACAAGCCACAAACCTATTTTGGGAAGAAGTCTTCCGCAAAATCATCCTCCTCGTCTTCTTCGTCGTCGACTCCTTCCTCCTCGTCCGGCACGTATGTAGGGACAGCTGCCTACGCAGGATCTGGATCTGCAACTAAGACATTTAAGTCGTAGAATGAGCTATCAACAAAGCTCAGCAAAAAACTTTACATTGGTAAGTCATATTGTTCATTTACCAATTCACTTCTTGAGGCATATACTAAAATGGCAGCGTTTATCCACATATAATTATAATCAACATAGTTTACTATTATGTATTAAATGACCATGCTGACATGCTGAATACCGACCAAACTTTATGGTACAACAAATACAAGAAATCATGTTGAACAAGAAATCCTACTGACATAAAACGAGGTTATCAGCAAACAAGACATGTATAGGAAACAAAACATCAAGCTCCCGAGTTAGCGGGATCACTTGTCAAGCTCCTGAGTTAGCAAGATCACTTGGACTAAGAGAATCAAGCTCCCGAGGTAGCGGGATCACTTGTCAAGCTCCCGAGGTAGCGGGATCACTTTTCAAGCTCCCGAGTTAGTGGGATCACTTGCCTACAAGATTTACACAATCAAGCGCCCGAGTTAGCAGGATCACTTGATATCAAAATAAAGTAAAAAGGAACCCAAGATCACCAAATATGCTTATGCATGGCATTGTATATGCAAGACCCTTATATCCATTAGTAATACCCATCTGACTGGTATATATCTATCTATCGTAGATATATATATATATATATATCAAAACTGTATTTTTCTATGTAACATATAGATATATCTATATGATAACGAGCATTATTAACAATCAGCATGAAATGACTAAACTGGTCTCTTTTTCATTATGCATTTATACTTAACAGTATCGTCATGTGTTCAGCAAAGACATACTGCTATGCTTTATAAAGAAACAACTGCTATGCTATCTCAAGTTTATAATGATCAGGTCTTATAAAAGTCAGATCTACATGCTACCTCTATTCTATTCAGCATGTGTATTTTGTAGGGAATTGTAAGTTCACTTGGTTCAGCACTATGTAAAGCTATTCTTTAATAATTAATTTGCAATCGAGATGAGAATGAGTAAACCAAATCTATGTTAACAATGTAAATTTCCTACCTGTTCTCTTGCTTATGTAGGTTTGTGTACATGCCTTCATGCCGTCTTGCAGGTACGATCATGTAAGATCATCGCGTAACGAGTGCACCAAGTTGCACCTATAAGGTATAAGGTATATAGCTGGATTTTAATGTAATCACATGGAATATTAGGTTATCCGAGACCCAATATATATGTTTTATATTGTTTATAGACTTGAGAGTCACCGCACATAGATCAGATATAGATCAAGGGCCTGTTAAGCAAAGACCATAGCCAAAACAGCAACCCACATATGTTGCCGCAGCAAGCCATAGGGGTTGCCGCGGCAACCCTTCAAATGGGCATCTTACCGCAGCAAGCTTAGAAGCTTGCCGCGGCAAGCCTTCAGCTCCTTGACGCAGCAAGCTCAGAAGCTTGCTGCGGCAAGCCTGAGGCTGTGCTTGCCGTGGTCATTCTCTACCCTTCTATTTTTTTATGCTTTTGTGGTTTGGCTTAGCTCTTTATGTATTTATATCTCTATACATATATATCTACAAGTCAGTAGTCAATTTGGCATGAGATATACCATGCACGTTCATTGTGGTATGGAAAATTCGGAGTGCACTAGTGAAGTATTTTGTCTCGGTGTTGCCAATTCGATCTCATCAAATTGCCATCATACAAAATTTTAGTCCTTCCTTCTGATGTACGGTTTGAAAGAGCCGGGGTGCAATACTATGAAGATATTGACTCCGAATTTTCACACCAACTGTAAGATTTAAGGCTGTGGATCCATGTGCATGGACTCGACACCAAGAGCTTACACTTAATAGTAAATGACTTCTACGTTAAACGAACTAATCCACGATGTGTTTGACGGCATACCTCGTGGAGGCCTCTCCAATATCAGTGGATCATCTGCCGAACTTGTGCAACCACATCGGAAAGTCGCTATGGAATTTACAGAATGTGTGAAGGAATGCATTGCATCAAGTGGTGGTCTGCAATAGAATTTTTCAAGGTGTGTATTTTGGTTCTGTTTACGAAGATGGGAAGACATATAAGGTCTAGCAGGAAGAAAGACGTGATGTAGCAAGTTTTATAGTGTTTTGGTTCCCCGTTGCGTGCATGGAGTCGACAGATGACTCATGCATGCGTGTAACCAAGAGGGAGTCGAACAGCTTATCAGCTAATAGTGGTGAACATAGGATATACGCCGGTACTGGCTTTGTAGTATAGAGGCTGATAAGTTAAAAAAGTCAAAAAGATTTCATTCCCATATAAAGCTCAGACACAGCTCAAATGTGTAAGCCCTTTTTTTTAACTAGGTTTGGCTATAGTGTAAAGCCAAAAGCCAAAAGAATTTCATTACCCTAATTAAACAGATTAGTACTACAAAAGCTAAAGCTAAGTAACGAACTAACAAGTAATTACACATAGAGATGAACTAATATATTTAGATAAGATATCATTTTATTTGGTATCTTAGGCTAATACACCCTAATTGTATATGGAACCTGGTTCCTATTTCTAGTGTATTTGTACTACGCTATCACTCGTATATTTTGAACATCAAGCTAGTCAAATTCCATTTGCGTCTTGTGTTTAGACACACGCCTAGCCTGACCCGTGTTGATTACACGTAGTGTCACACGCTGGCAACAGTTGCATTCTCCCTTACTTAAGGGATTTTTGTCCTCGAAAATAAACATAGACGAGAATGTGCAATCAGTAAAATTAATAAGAATGGTACAGTAAAATTAATAACAAGAATTACTATGCCAGATCATACCTCGTGTGTCAAAGAAAACCAACTACTGTCAGCTAGCACATAGATAGCATTCAATAACAAAATTCATAACAATTTATATCATAGACCAATATACACGTGAGTTAGCTATACGTGAGTTAGCTACATCTGAAAACATAGAAGTAAAATTGCTATCAACTTGAGATATATACTCACCAGGCTGTGGACTCGGTTGTTATTGACCAGCTGAAGATGGACCAACATCTTGTTGCTGAAATTCTTGTTGTAATTCTGGCACGAGTAATGCTGCATTGCGGGTGTATTGTGAGACATAATTTCGCACCCGCCCAATGTAAGGGGTTGCAGCAGTTGAAAACGTATGCTCCATCATGATATTTGTAGCTTCTTCATTATAATCAATTCTTTGATGAAGCATATAGTGATTTCGATATAAATTATCGAATTGTAGAAGAGTTTGCTCGTAGTTTTTACGCATTAGCTGTACAAGATCAGCATTGGTGTACATCCCCTGTGACGAGGGAACCAATTCAGTTTGTGCTTGAGTTTGAGGTTGAGGGGGAATGGGAATGTCGTGGGTTGGGACAGAAGGTGTAGCTTGTGGAGGTTGTGGAGGAGGACGGATCTGTTGGGCTTGGCCGTTTCGCACCGCTTGGTGTTATCTTTGATACACATTTTTCCATATAGTTGGGCTAAAGACCCGCATATTATCAGTGCGGACTTCTTCACCTTGAGGGACTTGGTAAGGGACTTGATTGAGACTATCAGAGTGACCTTCTAAGAGGCGGGTGATCAATCGGGGATATGGGCATGCTGGCATGAGGCTAGAGACGTTACTATGTAAATGAATATTGGCATATTGCATGCCTTCTCATACTACTTTTGGTGTATTCACACATCTGTTCTCATGAACAGCAAATAAGGCTTGTAAGAGAGTTTCACGGCGCTCTCTTTCATGTTGCATCGGGTATAAGTTTTATCGGAAAACACAGTCAAGAAACCACATCTTCTATGGTAATTGGCTGCGGTGGACTGAAAGGCCTTGGGCAGAAGTGGTCTGCCCATCAGTCATCTTTGTCGTGATGTGATGAAATTTTACATCTTTTTGTAGAGGCATCTGTAGTCCGAGACTGAAATCAAAATTTGAACTACAATCCATAACTTGAGCAATGTCTTGTAAGTTAAAATAAAATTAGCGATTATCAATTTAAGTTTCAAGCTGGCCAACTACTGGTGGCACTTTTACATTTTGATAAAACATATGGACTAGATGTGGATAGAAATGAGTATGGCAGGGCTGGTATAAGGCGTCTAAATGCGCCTGTTCCATGTACCGAATGGACCACGCCGTCTGGTCGTTCAGTGTAAGTAGTGTATCGTCAACGATCCACTCAGGTTCCATCGCTTTCGCATCCCACCATGGGACAGACTGTTCTCGACCCATGGGTGGATCAATTTGGTCATGGGAGGTAGAAGGGGGTTGCCCTTTGCTTTGGCTGATGCTTTTGGGGGTTTGGATACTCCTGTCATCCTAGGAGGCATACTTAATTGAATCAAAGTACAAGGAGTGAAAATCAGAGCTAAGGGTATGGGTTTACCTCACAAGAAGACTAAAAATGTGGACAAAATGCTGAAATAGTAGAGAATGGAGAGCTTCCAAGTTGAAATCCGTAACTTGCAACAGGTTTTGGTCCTTTTTTTGGAGTGCATGAAGGTAGTATGGCTCGGGAGCTAGAAGAAACAAGGAACCCCACGGCAACAATAATAGAAAACAGACTAAAAGGGGGTTTCGGACCCACATATGCATAACAGGGTTGCTGCGGCAACCATCTATACTTGCCGCGGCAAGTTACATGCTGTGGCCAACACTTCCTTGCCGCGGCAAGGGGGTCAAATGCATGCTGGCCCAGATTTTGATGCCAGGCAGGCTTGTGGTGCATGAGATTGGTATCTGGGTGTATCTAACAGACAAGTGATCTATATAAAAATAGTGGTGAAGGTTTTTGAGGTGTATACCAATGTCAAACTAATTAATTTCGATGAAAATTTTTTCCGTACCTTATGGTATTATTCGGCTAGGTATTATGATATGTCACCCCTACTGGGTATTTATGAAAAATATTTGATCTATGGTTTGAGGTTTATTTTTCCTTCAAATACTTTTATTTTAACAAAATAGCGAATTCTAAGTGTATAAAGGTATATAGACCATAGTTGGTTTACTATATTTTATGTGGTCTCTTGTTTTCTGGTGCATAAAACAGAATATCATTTATTTATCAGGCCACATAAAATAGCATAGTCATATCGTCTAGCCATTTCATGAGCATTAAACAGAAATTTTTAAATAAAATAATTAATGTACCTTATGGAAGAAATGAGGGTACTGAGCACGAATATCAGTTTCGCGTTCTCAGGTAGCCTCATGAGACCCTTGGTTCTTCCATTGGATCAAGATGAGTGGGATTTGTTTCGCTCGTAAAATTTGATCTCTGTGGTCCAAGATCTAACCTGGTTCCTCGGTCACTGTTAAATGTTCTTGAATATCTAACGGTTGATAATCCAACACATGTGTTGGATCGCTGACGTACTTCCTCTGCCTAGACATGTGGAATACCTCATGCATGCCAGATTAATGCGAAGGTAATGCAAGTTGATACGCGACCTCTCCTACTCTGTCGAAAATTGGGAGTGGTCCGACATAACGAGGACTTAACTTGCCTCATTTCCTAAATTGCATCACGCCCTTTGTCGGAGATATTTTGATAAAGACGTGATCGCCAATCTGAAAATCAACACTCGTTCTTTTGAGATCAGCGTAACTTTTCTGCCGACTTTGAGCACTCTTCAATCGTTCTCGAATAACGTGAACAACTGTATTGGTACATTCTATCAAGTCAAGGCCCAAAATCAAACGCTCTCTAACTTCTTCCCAATTAATCGAAGATTTACATCGGCGTCCATACAATGCCTCAAATGGTGCCATGCTGATGCGTGATTGGAAGTTGTTGATGTGAATTTTAATTGTGATATTTTACTCGCAAGTGCACGAATCAGATTGTATATAGTGGGTGCGGATTACGAGATCGTTCCCACGAGGACTAATTTTGAAAGATCTAAAAAGATAAGCAATTCCAGAAATCTACTAAGATCTAACAGTATTCTACCAGTCTTATGATTTAGGTGGTTTGATGAGATGATAATTACTGACTACAAATTAAAACTTAACTGATAATTCAAAAATAAAGATAAAGATGAAGATACTAAATCCTCCCATCTTTGGTCCGTTCTTCCCATAATACAAATCTACGGATTAAACTATGAGATATACCATTGAGAACAAATATCTTTTATGGAAGACAAATGGTCAAAAACCCCGATAGGTTCCACGTTGCATCCACAAGAATCGATTTAAATGATTTTCATATATAGATCTGAGATCAAGGGCATGGCTCGGCACACTTGATCTCAGGTTCAAATAAAAATCATCCCCAAAGTGGGTAAAAATTTCAACAATAATACCACCATAGATCTGAAATCAAGGGCATGACTCGGCACACTCTATTTCAGATTAGGGAGTAATTAAGATAAAATTACCATTACAGATCCAAGATCCAGGGCATGGCTCGGTACACTCGATCCCGGATCATAATCGTAATTAGATCCATACGATGAAAGCAAAAAGACCATATAACAATTATTGGGTAAAATTACTGTCACAGATCTGAGATCTCGGGCATGGCTCGGCACACGCGATCCCGGTTAGTGGCGGGGATTTCATCCGTTCTTGATAGCACAACAACCATAAAATAAGATCTCATATTTTAATCCTAAATTTATATTATTAAAAGTACATCCCTCGGATGGGAATCATTAGATCCCCATCCTTATGAATTTAGCCACACATATTGCAATTAAATGACATAAATAAATAAGGAAGAGAAAATAACATTAATTTAATGAATTAAAAATACCTCAACTTCAAAAGAAATTACTTTGATCCAAAAGTACGATGGTCTTCAGAAACGAGAATAATGCAGGAATAAACTTGAGCAAAAATATAATAAACTGGAGGAATGAATACTGGAAATTAAAGGAACAAAGCTCTCAAAAAGGAATAAATAAAAACTCTCTATTTCTATGTCTAACTATGAAAAAGAAAAGCAAAAAACTAAAACTCTAATCTCCTATCTCCCTAATTTCTCTTTCTCCCTCGAAGTGTTTGAGTTGCTTTAAATAGATTCCCGGTCGCAGAAGTCTCCCCAGCCGCCAATTTAGGGTCGATTAATCGACCCAATAGGGTCGATGTATCGACCCTACAAAAGAGGCTCAAAATCAGCTTTAAAGTAGTCAATTCCGTGTCAGACTCTCCTTCTCCTTGATTAATCGACCCCCAAAAATCCGTGAATTTCAGCACACTTTTTGTATCAGGCACTGCTTCGGTATTTCAGCCATAACTTTCTGTCCCGAACTCGGATTGAGGTGATTCGTACGCCGTTGAAAAGCTGACGAAAAGATATACAACTTTTGGGTTTTGACAATGTCATAATTCAGCTGTCTTGAAGGTCCAAATTTAGCCGCAAGTCGCACCAAGTTCTCCATGACCCAAAGTTATAGTGTTTTGACATTATTTTCAGAATTCTTGGGTTGTTTTCCACACTTGGCTTGTATTTACCTGAAACACTTCAAATCTAATAATTCTCATCAGATAGCCTTCATCGAACAGCTAAATATAGGTATTTAGGGGTGAAATATCATCATATTTCAGTACTCATCATACCCCCAAACCTACACTTTGCTAGTCCTCGAGCAAAGCAAACTAAAGAAAATAAATGCCACTTTCGTAGGGAACACGATTGCACTTAGCATGTGCAACAAGCCTTTAAATCCCTAGGTGATCCCTAGTGGAGGAGTTGTGTCTCCTGAGGGTTTACAGTGAAGTTACCCACAAACTTCAATACATTTTTGAAATCATTGATAAAATTGAGTTTTCAAAATATGATTTTGATAACATATATACCATTCAAAACTCAAAATCATTAATCAATTCAACATGCGAATTCTTAATTTTAAATAACAATGTTATACTAATCATACTAGCATCCATTCAAATTAGTCTAATGCTCAAATCATTAGATAACTCATCCATTTATGCTTAAACGTGAAGTGTGTGCATACCCAAACCAAAATTCATTCATCTCAGAACTAGTTCAAACGGCAAACCGTCGGATCTGTTGTTTTGACTCAATCCTCACTTTAGGTATACTCTTGAAATAAAATCACTCCGATGATGGGTAAGTTTTCGCACACATGTGAGAGATCAATACAAAGCAAATAAAAAGGTCTCACATGATAAATGAAACACGATGCAATCAATGAACAAAAATAAATCTCATAAGAAGATACTTGCATATCCTAAGCATGTCATATCAAGTGTCATAAGTATCACATATTCACTCTCCACAAGGCAGTTACCAATGCAAGATCAGATCATGAAGGTCTTTTTGTAGGGTTGTAATGGGGCTCAGGAAAGGGTAAGAAAGGAAGGGAAGTTGGGATTCAAAATTTCTGAGAAATCGAAAAGGAAACACCTTTTTTATTTTTTCTATTTCTCTTCTTTTTCTTTTCTAATCTCTCACTATTTTTCTCAATATTCTTCTATTTTTCTCAACTTTCTTTTTCTTTTGAATTTCCTTTTCTTGAAGCACCTCATATTTTTCAATATTTTTTACAATTTTCTTTTTCTTTTTCTCCCCCATTTTTCTTTTATATTTTTACCATACACTCTCAGTAAACACCACAACTCAGTAACTCTCCACTTACTCTCTTTTCGTTCACTCTCATCCCTCGTTCCTAATTTCTCAGAAATAAGAAGGGTAAAGCTTGAATTTTCAAAAATGGTGAAGGGTTAAAGGTTAACGTGGCTTATCAAAAATGTATAAAGGTAAATTTTTCAATAGGCTCAAAGGGGTACTAGAAGGATAAATTTATATAAGATGAAATATTTTAAGCACAAACGAGCTAAAGATGGCCTTCAATCATATCCTTAAAAGATGGTAACCTTGCCCATTTGTCTTGAGTAGATATACAGTACATTCTAATATAATGATATGAAATTGATTTCATGCAAAGTCACAAGCCAAAATAAAATGTATGAGATTATACAAAGTAATTCGTATTCAAAGAAAACTCCGAGTTTATGTATTCACTCATCAATGACGAGAAATTAGCTCTAAAGCTCACTGGGTTTAGTCTCCACTAAGAACCTAAGATTCAACATTCAAAATAGTTCATCGATTTCTAAGTCTTAGCTTGGTATAAGTGTAAAAATTCTAAGCATGAATATCAAAATTATCCACAAAATATCACATTAAGCTTCATCATCTTAGATACAAGTAATCAGAATATGACATCAGTATTCTCAAAATTAAATTCACATGCATCATCAACTAAAGTTTGAAAACAATCGTAAAATAATGTGCATGATGACTTCAAAGATAAAAAATTTCTTTTCTTTTTTTTTTTTAAAATTTTTTTTTAAAAAATTTTTTTTTTTTTTTTTTTTGTACTGTCGATTAATCGACTCAAAGGAGTCGATCGATCGAGAGTGGTAGGTCGATCAATAGACTCCTTTGAGTCGATTGATCGAGAAAAAGCTAAATTTTTTTTTTTTTTTAATAGAAAAATAAGTGACGCAAAATAAATAATCATACCCCCAAACCTAAAGATGACAATGTCCGCATTGACTGAAAGAAGTAGTGCACCCCCAAACCTGTTTGAAAAAATACCTCAACACAAAGATCAGGTGCAGAGAATATGTGCATCAAATTGGAACATGACAAAAAATATATTGAAGGGAATATGGCTACACTATTTAGGGAATTAAAAAAAAAACAACCTAAACTAAAAAAAAATAAAATGCTAGAAATAAGCATGAGAAAAAAATAAAAATAAATAAATAAAACCTAAATCCTAAACGAAACCAAACGGAAACTACACAATTGGGTTGCCTCCCAATGAGCGCTAGTTTAAAGTCGATAGCTAGACCGTGGGCATCGCTCAGTCAGGGTGAGCCAGTGGCTCACACAAAGGAAGAGTGTCAGAGAATGCAATTGCATTCTCAAGGCAATTTCAATGGTTGGACCGTTAACTCAAAAACATTCTCGTGTTTGGGTTGATAATATCAATGCCCATTGAGAGTATCAGAGATTTTGAAAAGGCCACTCCAACGGGTTTTAGTTTCCTAGAAATAGATGAAGTCGTAAAGTAGAACCTGTTGACCAACAACGAAAGATTTTCGTAGAATAGAGTGATCATGAACCCGTTTCATACGGTCCTTGTACGATTTAGCACACTCATAGGCATCAGCACGGATTTCTTCTAATTCATTTATTTGGAAACCCCTTTGGAAACTAGATTGCAAGAGATCAAAATTTAATGACTTAATGGCCTAAAATGCTCGATGTTCCAGCTCAACCGGGAGGTGACATCCTTTACCAAAGACCAACCGATACGGCGACATGCCAATCGGAGTTTTAAACGCCGTTCGATACGCCCATAGAGCGTCATTCAACTTTAGCGACCAGTCTTTACGATTCGGATGGATTGTCTTTTCTAAAATCCGCTTAAGTTCCCGATTAGAGACTTCAACTTGGCCACTTGTCTGAGGATGGTATGGCGTAGCGACTTTGTGCGTGACACCATATTTCTTCATTAATTGGGTGAACACTTTATTACAAAAGTGCTTTCCACCATCGCTGATTATCGCCTTTGGAATGCCAAAACGAGAAAACACTTGATCCTTGAGAAATTTGATCACTACTCTGTGATCATTCGATTTACGCATACCTCTACCCATTTCGAGACATAATCAACACCGACAAGAATGAACGTATTTCCAAACGAATTAGGGAAAGGACCCATAAAATCGATCCCCTAAACATCAAATAATTCAACTTCTAAAATTGGATTGAGCGGCATCATGTTACGCTTTGTGATTCGACCCAGCATTTGACAGCTGTGACAAGATTTGCAATGCTGATGACAATCCTTAAAGATCGTCGGCCAGTAAAAACCACTTTGGAAGATCTTTGCGGCAGTCTTTTTGGAACTAAAGTGACCTCCACAAGGCAACTCATGACAGAACAAGATGATTCGTGGTTGCTCAGATTCAGGAATACATCTTCGTATGATTTGATCAGGACAGTATTTGAATAAGTATGAATCTTCGAAAAAATAGTGTTTCACCCGAGCTAAGAAAATGGATTTCTCATTCTTCGACCAATGGTGAGGTAATTTCTCGGTGACTAGATAATTGACAAGATCCGCATACCAAGGTGGACAATCAATCCTGAACAACTATTCATCCGGGAAGTGCTCCAAGATCGGAACAGGCTCGTCAGATCTCTCAATAATTATTCATGACAAGTGATCTGCCACCACATTTTCTGAGCCTTTCTTGTCCTTGATCTCCAAATCGAACTCTTACAGCAACAAGATCCATCTAATTAAACGTGCCTTAGCGTCTTTCTTAGCGAACAGATAACGTAGAGCAGCGCGATCTGTGAATACCACGACTTTAGATCCTAATAAATAGGATCGAAATTTATCCAACGTGAAAACTACTGCTAAAAGTTCCTTTTCAGTGGTCGAGTTGTTCAACTGGGCATCGTTGAGAGTACGACTCGCATAGTAGATTACATGCAGTAATTTTTCTATTCGTTGCCCCAGAACAGCTCCAATTGCATAATCAGAGGCGTCGCACATTATTTCGAACGGGAAGTCCCAGTTTGGAAATTGAATTATTAGAACTTTTATCAATTCGGCCTTAATGGTTTCAAAGGCTCGCAAACATTCATCATCAAAAATGAACGGGGCATCCTTGGAAAGTAAACTGCATAGCGGTCACACTATCTTGCTGAAATCTTTAATAAAACGCCAATAAAAACCGGCGTGCCCGAGAAAAGATCTGATTTCTTTCACTGTCCTAGGTGGTGGTAGATTGGCAATTAAATCAACTTTGGCCTTGTCGACCTCGATACCCTGGGATGATATGATATGTCCCAAAACAATACCATCTTTAACCATGAAGTGACATTTTTCTCAGTTAAGAACAAGGTTCTTCTCTTGGCATCGTTCAAGCACTAGTGACAAATGATTCAAACAGTCAGCAAAATTGATTTCATGGATCGAGAAGTCGTCCATGAAGACCTTGAGGAATCGCTCGACCATATCTGAAAAAATACTCAGCATACATCTTTGGAATGTAGCTGGTGCATTACAAAGCCCAAACGGCATTCGTCGGTAGGAGAAAGTACCAAAAGGACATGTGAAAGTGGTCTTCTCTTGATCCTCAGGTGCAATGACTATTTGGTTATACCCGGAATAACCATCGAGGAAGCAATAGTACTCATGCCCGACCAATCTTTCCAACATATGATCAATAAATGGAAGAGGAAAGTGATATTTCCTCGTCATCAAATTTAACTTTTGATAATCAATGCATACTCTCCACCCTGTTTGAATTTTTGTAGGGACTAGTATGTTTTCCTCATTCTTCACCACTGTGACTCCCGATTTCTTAGGGACCACTTGTGTGGGGCTGACCCATTTATTGTCAGAGATGGGGTATATAATTTCAGCATCTAGAAGTTTGATTACCTCATTTCGGACCACGTCTTGCATTATAGGGTTTAGTCTCCTCTGTAGTTCCCTAGAAGGCTTAGCATTGTCTTCCAAATGGATTCGATGCATATAAACCGTGGGGCTAATGCCTTTGATATCTTTTATCGACCAACAGAGGGCACTTTTGTGCTCTTTGAGTACATTCATGAGTTGGCCTTCTTGATGCGCATCCAATGTTGATGAAATTATAACGGGTTGAGTTTGATTCTTCCCCAGGTAGACATACTTGAGATTTTTCGAAAGAGGTTTAAGTTCTAAGGATGCTTTCTCCTCCTCTTTCGGCTTTTCCTTAATTAATTCAATTTGAGTTCCACACTATATCCTTCTCTTCTCCCAGACGCGGTGTGGAGTCCAACATGTGATTCACTTCTTGGATCAGTTGATCCACATCAAAATTCTCTCCAAAATGCACAAGACAAGCTCCTAAAGGATCTTCAGTCTCAGATGCATAAAATATTTCTTCTATGATTTCATCGAGTATGCATGCTTGTACATGTTCATCATCCTCCATGGGCTGCTTGGCAATATTAAAAATGTTGAGTTCCACTGTCATATTCCCGAACGACAGATTCATGATCCCGTTTCGACAATTGATCAGCGCATTGGAGGTAGCTAGGAATGGTCTTCCTAGAATCACTGGGATGTTATTCTTCAAATTTGATGCCGGTTCAGTGTCCAAAACAACAAAATCCACAGGAAAGTAGAAAGAATCCACCTTGATGAGGACATCTTTCACAATTCCACGAGGGATCTTTACGGACCGATCAGCTAACTGAAGGGTCATCGCAGTGGCCTTAAGTTCTCCCAACTCGAGCTCCTTGTACACAGAATAAGGCAACAAGTTGACACTTGCTCCTAAATCCAAAAGGGCCTGATCAATACGGTTATCACCGATGATGATCGAGATTGTAGGACAACCTGGGTCCTTGTATTTGATCGGGAGCTTTGCTTGTAACACTGAACTAACTTGCTCGGCTAAGAAAGCCTTTTTCGGAATATTTGTCTTTCTTTTAATTGTGACCAATTCCTTCAAAAATTTAGCATAAGCCGACACTTGGTGGATGACATCTAGGAAAGGAATATTAATTTTTAATTGCTTGAAAATCTCATTTATTCCTTCCTCATTGCGATTTTTCAGTGGTGCCATCAATCTTTGCGGGTACGGTGCTTTAGGAACAAAACTTCTCTTCTGTTCACTCTTTTCTTCTGATGTTTATTTTGCTTGTACTTTATCATCAATTTCTTCTTTCTCCTCAGATTTCTTCTCTCCATCAAACTTTTCCTCCTCCTCTAGCAACCCTACTTTGTTATCGACCTGCTTTCCAGATCTCAATGTTGTGATCGCCCGAATTTGTTGTTGATCATCCTCTTGTGTTGAAGTTGATGTTTGTTCAACAACCATTTGGCCCCTTGGGTTAGAAATTGGTTGGCTCGGAAACGATCCTTTTTCTCTTTCACAGAGAAAAGTGGCCAATTGTCCAATTTGGGTCTTTATTTTAGAGATTGAGGATGTGTGAGAATGAATGAGTTTCATCAGGTCCTCAATAGAAGGAGTTTGTGTATGAGGACGTTGGGCAGTATTTCCCTGTGGAATGTTAAATCCAGGTGGTGGAAATATTGGCACAAAATTTTGCTGTGGTTGGTTTTGATAACCTCCCATTGGTTGTGCAAACTGAAAATTCTGGTTCATTTGCCTTGACTGCCCAACCTGATTTTGATTGTATTGAAATTGATTCAGGTTATTGAGCCCTTGCTATTGGAATTGCCCTTGACCGTAGTTCTGCTGCGGTTCTTGGTTGAAATTTTATTGGGGATAAAAGTTCGTCCCCTGCTTCCTGGGCTGTATTCTTTGATTCTCTTGTTTCCATGAGAAATTTGGGTGGTTTCTCCAGCTATTTGGGTTATTCTCATTGAAAACGTTTCCTTGATTCCGCCCATAATTATTCACAACATTTAGCTGTTCAGATGTGTCTTCATGATAGTTCTGCATTGAAGGACAATCATCTACCATATGCATTGGACTTGCACAAATTGAACATGGCTCAGGTTGTGTATTTACCATATGCACATTCTTCTTTAATTTCAATTCCTCCACTTGTTGAGTGAGGAAATCAATTTTAGCCATCAAATCCGGGGAATCCTTTACTACGTATAGTCCTCCTTTCTTGGTTGAACTCCCGGCTTGATCACGGGCTTTGACTGGTTGTTCCCGAGTCTTTGTGAAATCCCAGTGCTGAGAATCCTCAGCAAGCTTTTCTAGGAAAGCATAAGATTCAGTTTCCTTAAGACTCAGGAATCCTCCGCCATTCATTGACTCCACCAGATGTCTATTTGGTTGACTCAGTCCATTGTAGAAACACTGAACCTATCTCCACTTTGAGTATCCATGGTGTGGACATTTGAGTAAGAAATCCATGAATCTATCCCAAGCTTCATATAATCTCTCATCTTCCTCTTGCGTGAAATCCGTGATTTCACGTCTAAGGACATTAGTCATCGCCATAGGGAAGAACTTTGACAAAAACTTTTTGACCATCTGATCCCAGGTGGTTATGGATCCCAATGGTAGAGAGTTTAACCAGGCTTTTGCTTTATCCTTTATAGAGAAAGGAAACAAGCATAACCTAACAGATTCTTCGCTGAAGTTTTGGTAAACAGATGAGCAGACTTCGACAAAGTCTTTGACGTGCTGGTATGGATCTTCTCTCTCCATGCCATGAAAGATTGGAAGGATTTGAATGACATTTGTACGAATTTCAAACCAGCCACCAGGTGTGGCGGGACATACAATGCATAATTGGGTATTTGTAGTGATCGGAGAGAACAGTTCTCTCAATGTTGGTTCTTCCTCTTGTTCAAGTTGCCCATTCATATTGTCAGTCATACTGACTTCAGTGGATGATTCCCTTGAAAATTTCTGCCTTGATCTAGCGTCCTTACGATTTTTATTTTTTTTTATTAAAATTAAAATTCGAATTTAAAATAAAGAAATTTTTTTTTTTTTTTAAATTCGAATTTCAAAAATAAAAATTAAATTCGAAAATTAAAATATAAAATTTAAATTTCAAAACCTAAAGACAATCCTACAAAATCCTATAAAATCTTACCTAAAAGAGAAAAAGAATGGAGAGAATAGAAAGATTCCTACAAAGCCTAAAGTAAGTAGTCCCACAAAAATTAATAACTAGATTTTAGAAAATCCTACAAAATATCTAAAAGAGGAAAATAAGGAAAATAAACTCCTAAAAAATTTAAAATAAGAAATTCTAAAAATCTAAACTTCCTAAAAGAACTCCATAAAAACTTATCTAAGAGAGAAAAATAAGGGAAAAAATTTGGATTATTTATTTATTTTTTAAATTAAAATTAAAATTCAAATTTAAATTAAATTTTAATTTTATTTATTTTTTTATTTTTATTTTTTTAAATCCGAATTTCAAAAATTAAAATTAAAAATTAAAATTTTAAATCTAATGGCAATCCTACAAAATCTTATCTAAAAGAGAAAAATAAGGGAAAGAATAAAAGATTCCTAAATTTCCTAAGGAAGGTATCCTAAAAATCTATACTTCCTAAAAAAACTCCTACAAAATCTAAAATAAGAAGCCTAAAAATTTCAACTTCCTAAAAGACTCCTACAAAATTTAAAATAAAAAGCCTAAAAATCTCAACTTCCTAAAAGACTTCTAAAAAAAAAATACTTACCTAAGAGAGAAAAATAAGGGAAAGAAGATTTTGCAAAGCAAAAATCCAAAAATTGATTTTTTTTTTTTCTTTTAAGCAGAAATACTATTTAAATCTCCGAAAATTCCTAAAATTTACTGTCTACCAAAAATTTAGATTTTCTTATTTAATCCCCGATAACGGCGCCAAAAACTTGATGTGAATTTTAATTGTGATATTTTACTGGCAAGTGCACGAATCAGATTATATATAGTGGGTGCGGAGTACGAGATCGTTCCCACGATGACTAATTTTGAAAGATCTAAAAAGACAAGCAATTCCAAAAATCTACTAAGATCTAACAGTATTCTACCAGTCTTATGATTTAGGTGGTTTGATGAGATGATAATTACTGACTACAAACTAAAACTTAACTGATAATTCAAAAATAAAGATAAAGATAAAGATACTAAATCCTCCCATCTTTGGTCCGTTCTTCCCATAATACAAATCTACGGATTAAACTATTAGATATACCACTGAGAACAAATATCTTTTATGAAAGATAAATGGTCAAAAACCCCGATAGGTTCCACGTTGCATCCTTGTAATCAGAACTTAGATGATTTTCATATATAGATCTGAGATCAAGGGCATGGCTCGGCACACTTGATCTCAAGTTTAAATAAAAATCATCCCCAAAGTGGGTAAAAATTTCAACAATAATACCACCATAGATCTGAAATCAAGGGCATGGCTCGGCACACTCGATTTCAGATTATGGAGTAATTAAGATAAAATTACCATTACAGATCCAAGATCCAGGGCATGGCTCGGCACACTCGATCCCGGATCATAATCGTAATTAGATCCACACGATGAAAGCAAAAATACCATATAACAATGATTGGGTAAAATTACCGTCACAGATCTAAGATCTCAGGCATGGCTCGGCACACGCGATCCCGGTTAGTGGCGGGGATTTCATCCGTTCTTGATAGTACAACAACCATAAAATAAGATCTCATATTTTAATTCTAAATTTATATTATTAAAAGTACATCCCTCGGATGGGAATCATTAGATCCCCATCCTTATGAATTTAGCCACACATATTGCAATTAAATGACATAAACAAATAAGGAAGAGAAAATAACATTAATTTAATGAATTAAAAATACCTCAACTTCAAAAGAAACTACTTTAATCCAAAAGTACGATGGTCTTCAGAAACGAGAATAATGCAGGAATAAACTTGAGCAAAAATATAATAAACTGGAGGAATGAGTACTGGAAATTAAAGGAACAAAGCTCTCAAAAAGGAATAAATAAAAACTCCCTATATCTATGTCTAACTATAAAAAAGAAAAGCAAAAAACTAAAACTCTAATCTCCTATCTCCCTAATTTCTCTTTCTCCCTCGAAGTGTTTGAGTCGCTTTAAATAGATTCCCGGTCGCAGAAGTCTCCCCAGCCGCCAATTTAGGGTCGATTAATCGACCCAATAGGGTCGATGCATCGACCCTACAAAAGAGGCTTAAAATCAGCTTTAAAGTAGTCAATTCCGTGTCAGACTCTCCTTCTCCTCGATTAATCGACCCCTAGAAATCCATGAATTTCAGCACACTTTTTATATCAGACACTGCTTTGGTATTTTAGCCATAACTTTCTGTCCCCAACTCGGATTAAGGTGATTCTTTTGCCGTTAGAAAGCTGACGAACAAATCTACAACTTTTGTGTTTTGACAATTTTATAATTCGGCCGTCGTGAAGGTCCACATTTAGCCGCATCTCGCACCAAGTTCTCGATGACCCAAAGTTACAGTGTTTTGACATTATTTTCAGAATTCTTGGGCTATTTTCCACACATGGCTTGTATTTACCTGAAACACTTTAAATCTAATAATTCTCATTAGATAGCCTTCATCGGATAGCTAAATATAGGTATTTAGGGGTGAAATATCATCATATTTTAGTACTCATCAGTTGTTACTGTATGCAAATTCGATCAGGGGTAAGATCCTTGAAAATCTAGCATACAGGCCCTTAACATATCTTCTATCACCTGATTCACCCTCTCCGTCTGCCCGTCGGTCTAAGGATGAAATGTTGTACTGAAGTCTAACTTGGAACCCATACCTTCTTAGAAACTCTGCCAAAATCGCGAAGTATATAAAGGATCGCGATCTGACACAATACTTACGGGTATCCCATGTAATCGTACAATCTCCCTAAGATAAATTTCAGCCAATTTCGACGCTGTATATTGTGTACAATAGGGTAAGAAATGTGCTGACTTGGTGAGACGATAATCTGGCTGACACCTGTCTCCAGATTATCATCAAAATACCATACATAATTCATACAAGTTTATCCAATATCTCTATGCAAACCTCTCTCTCTCAATCCACAAGCCACAAACCTATTTTGGGAAGAAGTCTTCCGCAAAATCGTCATCCTTGTCTTCTTCGACGTCCTCTCCTTCCTCCTTGTCCGGCATGTACGTAGGGTCAGCTGCATGCTCGGGATCTGGATCTGTAACTAAGACATTTAAGTTGTGGAATGAACTATCATCAAATTTCAGCAGAAAACTTTACATTGGTAAGTTATATTTTTCATTTACCAATTCACTTCTTGAGGCATATACTAAAATGGCAGCGTTTATCCACATATAAGTATAATCGACACAATTTACTATTATGTATTAAATGATCATGCTAACATGCTGAATACCGACCAAACTTTATGGTACAACGGATACAAGAAATCATGTTGAACAAGAAATCTTGCTAACAAAAAATGAGGTTATCAGCAAACAAGACATGTATAGGAAACAAAACATCAAGCTCCCGAGTTAGCGGGATCACTTGTCAAGCTCCTGAGTTAGCAGGATCACTTGGACTAAGAGAATCAAGCTCCTGAGGTAGCAGGATCACTTGTCAAGCTCCCGAGTTAGCAGGATCACTTGGTATCAAAACAAAGTCAAAAGGAACCCAAGATAACCAAATATGCTTTTACATGGCATTGTATATGCAAGACCCTTATATCCATTAGTAATACCCATCTGACTGGTATATATCTATCTATCGTTGATATATATATCAAAACTATTTTTTCTATGTAACATATAGATATATCTATATGATAACGAGCATTATTAACAATCAGCATGAAAGGACTAAACTGGTCTCTTTTTCACTATGCATTTATACTTAACAATATCATCATGTGTTCAGCAAAGACATACTACTATGCTTTATAAAGAAACAACTGCTATGCATGCTCAAGTTTATAATGATCAGGTCTTATAAAAGGCAGATCTACGTGCGACCTCTATTCTATTCAGCATGTGTATTTTGTAGGGAATTGTAGGTTCACGTGGTTCAGCACTATGTAGAGCTATTCTTTAATAATTAATTTTCAATCGAGATGAGAATGAGTAAACCAAATCTATGTTAACAATGTAAAGTTCCTAACTGTTCACTTGCTTATGCAGGTCTGTGTGCGTGCCTTCATGCCTTCATGCAGGTACGATCATGTAAGATCATCGCGTAACTGTTGTACGATTTTCCTTGGTGTGACAATGTGTGCTTATGTTATTATGTGGTGAAAATAAATTGAAGACAAGGTGATATAAAAGAATGGATTCAGCACAACCAAAGTAATCCTTGACCTGCAAGATTCAGGGTCTATTGTAGGCCTCTAGATCTGGCTACAGATCTGACAATCCTAAGAGAAAGGAGTTGGGTGCCACGACTACACTCAATTAACACTCATGGAGGAAAATAGAGTGCAGGTCTATCCTAAAGAGACTAAGAAATAAAATGTAGCCCCATCCTAAAGAAATGGCTAAATGAGATGGTGATGGAGTGTGTCAAAAATAAAATACAAAAATTGGTGAGAAGTAAGCAGGTTGAGCTAAAGTTAATGATCCAGCAATGTAACTCAGATTTAGTCTGTCTCTGCAATGTTCCTTGCTGAGACGCTATTAAAAGCCTCAACAAGGTATAAGCTTCCAGTTTAACCCATTCCATTTGGGGCGCTCTTAGGGCTATACTCTGTCCACTCCAATGGTCACAGGGTATCCGATAGAGTTATTCAAATCTCATTAGTTAAATCAGAAATTTGCTTCTAGATTGAGTGGAGTGATAAGTTCCCACCCGAACCCTCTCTAGCCATGAATACTATTAGATGACTATGTAATGCCGATTCTCTGAGCTCCCAGATCTGCGACATCCATAGGTATTCCAACCCATAGGATCCTAAGTGCTTTGCTAAGGCCAACGGCTCACTAGTGCCCGCAAAAAAAACCACTCAATAGGTTGAATAAGGCCTTAAGCTCAGCTGGTCATTGCTATGAACGGCCTGCAATGACTCAGCCTCAAACTGCAATTACTATAAGTGATCAAATCTAGTATCTGATATTCGATTAGGTAAAACAGAGGGGAGCTAGTTACTGTACAAACCTGCTCACAAGGCTCTAGAAGCTCATATGTAGGGGAGAAGAATCCTCCTCAAACATGTGGCTAGACATATCCTTAGGGCTATACTCTGTCCACTCTAATGGTCACAGGGTATCCCATTGGTCTGTCCATACCTCAAAGGTCTGAAGAAGAACATGTAAACTGATGCAACCACCATGGTCCACAGGCCTCCGAGTTCCCCATATCTCTCTACAGATCCAACATTGCTTTTCATGTGTTTATCAAATCAAGGGAAATCAGATGGTAAAAAATAGACCTACTAGAAACTAAATGGGCTAGTCCCAAATACATGGACCCTATAGAAGTCTAAAGAAGCCATAAGATCTATAGATTTGATTAAGCATTAAAATAGCAGATCATTAATAAAAATAAAACTTACAATGAACTGCCCTCTAGGATGCAACTTGTACAAAACTGCTCATCCACTGTCCCAATGTATACAAAAATCTATCACAAAACTCAAACAAAATTAAACCTAACTGCTTACAGGGGGATTAGCCAGCAAGTGCTGAGCTAAGAGAGAAGAAAAATAGGAAAAGGAGATGATCAAATCCTAACCCTAGCCTGCTGGAGCTCTCAGCCGACAGAGGATGAAGGAAAGATATAGATAATTAGCTCTAAGTGCAGCTTATATACTCTCTGAAAACGGCCTTGGCTCAAAAGGGATTAACCCTAATTTCTCCATCAGACGTGGCACTGTTACAACCATTGTATGTCTGGAGATATGCGTCTCAAAATCCATGCCTCGAGAAGTGTGCCTTAGCCTTGGGAAATTCCCAAAAGGTCCTTGAAGAAAACTGAGAAGTTGGGAGCTCGTGCTTCGCGGGGCTAGTGTTTGCTTTTGGCTCATTTGCGCAGCTGCTTTGCCTTCGCAAAATTGGTTTGGGCTGATGGGAAGGGCTCATTCATGCAGTAAACCTTTAGTGAGTCGCACAGTTGCTTTGTGTTACAGTGCTGCCATGGAGTTGATCTGGAGCGCCAGGCTTTCTCACGCAGTAGAGCTACAGAAGCTCTTTTCTTGCCAAGTACTCGCACAGATGGTTTTCTATGCTCACGTAGTAATTTGTAAAGCTCTAGAGTGCGCGAGATCTGTGCAAAAGGAATTCTGGGCATCTTTCTCATCCAGAGCCACGTGAGAACTCCGCGAGGGGACTTTCAGTTCTTATACATATGGGTTCGCAGTGTTCTGCGCGCAGCTGCTTTGAGGCTTAATCTCCGCGAGAGCTTCGCGAGGGTAGATTCTGAAGGTATTACACCGTGAGATCTTTGTGATGTCTTTATAGCTCTCCTCTTGACTGCGCGACATATCTACACGAGGGCCTCTTCCACTGCATCTGGAGCTTCGGGAGGAAGCTCCTCAACTCTACGAAGTCTATCTATTGCTGCTCTAGTGCATTGCACTTGCTGCTGTCACAGTCTCCTCCCTTCTTAGCTAACTTCATTCATCTGCTAGACTTTGGTCAATGATGAGTCACCATGGTGAGCACTACCAAGGTGTTCCATCAGGCTTTGGCTCAGCTGTCATCTTCGCTTGTATTCTCTCTCTCTTTTAGGCCAAAAAGTAAGGATTTTATATTAAGCTGCACATTTTATTACTAACTGCAAAAAAGACTTAACCAATGATTATTAGTGGGTTTCAGGGTCCATCAAAGGCTAGGTTAAGAGGTAAAACATGGTACTTTTCAGTGAATAACACACCCCCAAATCTAAGCTTTGCTAGTCCCTGAGCAAAGAAAAAATTAAAAATACTATTCTAAAAAAATTTAAATGCCACTTTCGTAGGGAGCACAGATACATTTAGCATATGTACCAAGCCTTTTAAACCCCTAGGTGATCCCTAGTGGAGGAGTGAAGTCTCCTGAGGGTTTTAAGTGAAGATACCCACAAACTTCTCAATGAAACAATTAACAAAGGTACAACATTATCAAGTCAGCTGTCTAGAAACAAAGCATCAGTTCGCCTTTAATTCACTGAAAATGTGAGGAATTTAAATACATGATATGCATAAACATTTAAACATCATAAACTTCACATGAGTGCACAACATTTCCCATTAGTTCACAACAAGGGGGACAACACATGTATGCCAGAACTGAGTTCATCATTAATTCAAAAATTAGGTTATAGGTCATGCCTAATATATTCAACATCAGACCCAATGCTCACCAGGGCATACTCTCATAGGGGACCTTGAGGGTTTCATTTTCTCTCCAACTCAAGAGAAGTTACAGCCCCCAAATGGGCCTGTAAGCATGAGCATAGGCAAAGCACTTAAGTCCTGACATCATTGGCATGTCCTCACCATAGATTGGACAACTCTTTGTCTCTACATGATAGCTCATGGAACTTTGGATCACAAGGTCTTTAGCTGGGTTGTAATGTGGCTTATGAAGTGGGTTATAAAGAATGGAAGGTTGAAAAGGGATTCAAAATTGGAAATCAGTAAGTGAAGGAGGTGATTCATGACTTCACCCACTTATAGTTCGGTAGTTTTCATATTCTTTCAAATTTTTCAGACTTGAAGTGGCTAGCTTCTCCTCTTCATTTTGATTTTTCCAATGAACTTTTCCTCTTGACTCCTCTCTCAATCCACTTCGTTATTGTTTTTCTTTCTTTTCTTGTATTTTTTTCTTTCTGTTTTTTTTTTTTTTTTTTTTTTTGGTGACTTGCCACTTCTTTCCTCAGCTGCTACACTACTCAACTTTAGGTATCTCTTCTCTATTCACCCAATGCTGACCCTATCTTGTCCATCTTCAGCTCCTTCTCCTTTACCTTCTGAATTCTCAGAGTGAGGGTAGGTTTGAATCAGGTCCATAGGTTCAGGTACAAGTACTCAGGTGTATTTTGAAGAAAATTAGGAATTAAGGCTCAACAAGTGTGTGCACAAAGGCAGTTGATTAGGATTTGGTCTGTTTAAGCTCAAACTATCCAAGAGAAGGCCTTGATCCTTTCCTAGGTTTCATGAGTGATGTCAGCTATTTCAACTTGGAGGTGCCTAACTTCTAGTGAGGGCATTGCCTCAGCCAATCCTTAGAGCTAAAAGAATTGCCTCAGTCACTCCTCGAAGAAAGGAAAAATTTTTGTAGGCCCAATTCTCATTGGTTATGGTCTTCCATTGAACTTTTAAGTATGTCCTTACCTTTTTCTCTTTGATGGTTCACTCAGTACTGATACAGGTGAGTTTACTTGGTGTTCACAACAAGGAAAAGTTAAAATTTAAAAGATTGTAATGCCTAAAGGTCTGCAAAATTTTAAATTTCGCATTTTTTTGAATTCTTAGGTGAACATGGTTCTGTTCCTATCTTGCTCACTTGAAATCTGCTGCACTTAGGTTTACTATTTCATTGGCAGAGCTTGCCTGCCACACCCCCAAACCTATGAGGAGCAGTGTCCTCACTGATTCAGAGGGCAATGGTAGTGCAGCAGTGATAAATTTAGAAATTAACAAAAATAGAAGCTACAAAAGAGAAAAAGAACACAGAACAAATAACAAGAAAAACAGACAAACAAGCAAACAAAAATGTAGAAAAGTAGACAAACAACAATAAGAAAAGACAGTAAACTGAATAGAATATAATACAAAGAAAATTCATTATAATATTTAAGGTATGTACAAGGTAAGAGAAAGTAAACTTCCTAACGACACACTATTTCCTATCTGAAAACATGTATGCTATGCTATCCATTTAAGGGTCTGCTGGTGCATTTGAAATTTTAACTCTTTTTCCCTTTGTCTTTCTTCTGCTATATAGGTGGTGGTGAAGGTACTCTTCCAGTTGCCTCTCAAGGATTGCAGCCTTTTGTTCAACCAATTCAGCACGAGCAATAATGAGTGCCCTGATCTCCTTGGAGGCAGTCAACCTTTTCTCTAATGAATCAGCTCTGAGCTTTTCTATTGCTACATTCATTCTCTCTTGGTCAGCATTGAGCTTCTCTTTTACAGCTGAACTTTCTTGGGCTTTATATAGGTGTAACATCTTCTTCCAGCCCTTCCCAATGTCTAGTAGCAGCTGCTCGGTATCCCATTTCAGCCATTGAATCTGTGCTTCATAGGATGTCTTAAGAGTGGTCATTCCTTTAATAACATCCCTCTTGATGTAAGGGTGGGATTGCATTGCATGAAGGAGGGTGGAGTATGGAGGACTGCGAAAAGAAGAGGTAAGAATTAAGGGGAGGTCCTCACTTGAAGAAGGGCTAGCCAAGAATGACAGGGGGGTGGACTGAGAAGTGGGGTGTGGAGGCTCAGGGGGGGGGGGCTCCAGATCAGATTTTGTTTGGGTTGATTGGGAGGAGATGGGTATTAGATCATCCACATCTGTCATAGCATTAGAGGTAGCTACAGCAGGTGGACTTTTTGGAATAGGTTCATCCTCAGTTTGGGTGCTGGCATCGGTGAAAGTGAAAAAGGGTGGAGTAGGAAAAGGTGGAGAGGTAGGGATGGTTGGTGAATGTGATGGTTGGGATAAAGTGGCCAAGGTGGAGTGGATGGCTTGTAGGCTGGTTTCAATGTAGGCCTGGTTTGGAGGGTGGAGGTTATGGAATTAATATATGTTTCTATGGATGAGTGGGTTTGAGTATTGGCCAACATTTGGGACTGGAGGGAAAGTAGGATGTGCAGGATTTGGGGTAGTAAGTCAGGTATGGAAGTGGGTGTGGGTTGTGGTGTTGGCTGGTGCAAATGATGGAGAGGGTGCAGCTGCTGCCTCAGCAATGGTGGGGGCTGCTTCTCTCAATAATTCCTTTTTCAGTACCCCATCCATGAATCTAGGGTTGGGGTGCAGATCTCTCTTCCTTATTGAGTCCCCTGAAGCCATGATTCCTCCAATAAGCTCCCTGGATATCTCTGTAATGGTGGCAGTCAGGGGAGGTCCTAAGCCAAACTTAGGGTCATACCCATCTGGTATCCCTAGTACCCTTGCAATGTCAGACTGGTTAAACACCATTTCAAAATTATCAATTAGTACCAGCAGTGCTAGGTTCCCATCATCACCAATCTTCAACCTCATATTCTGATAAAATAGTCTAACTAATCTTGGAAACACCAGCTGCATTGAGGGTTTCAGAAGTGGCAACAGAGTTACCTTAGTCAGATATTCAATGGAGGCAGAGGTCACTGGTAGGTCCTTAAAATAGACTTTATCAAAAATAGTCTCAGCCTCTAGCGGGATTGCTTGCACAAAGTCAGAGGGGACCCTGAGGTATACATTATTTACTTCCTCCTCAACCTCAGGGGCCAAAGGGGTTACAGCCTTGCCCTTTTTCTGCTTCTTTGATTTTTCAGGGCTCATAGCAGGTGGGTGCTCTCTGGCCCTCTTCTTTGGGGCAAATTTTCTCTTTTCTTTTAAGATTGAAGGGACAACATCAGGTGAGGGTACCTCAGAGGTCTCCAATGTGGAGGCCTCTACAATCCTTGTGGATTTCCTAGTGGCCATAGGGCTGCCACTAGGAGCAGGGTTCAACATGGCTGCTAATGTATTAATGAATTTTGAACTCTTGGCCATAGGTGCTCCAAAGCTCAAAAATAAGGTTCACAGACCTAGGAGAATGCAAATTACTCCTAGTAGGCATAAAAGTAACACAATTTGTCTTCTCTCTCTCTACTTTACTAAAGCAATCAAATCACAGAGGGAGAGTTGCATAGCTTACCCAATGCGAGCTAGGGTTCGACCTAGAAGTGTGCACAGAGGCTCAAATCCCCCAAAACCATGCTCGAAGTAACCAGGAACAGCTGGGGAGAAAAATGGTAAGAGGAAAAAGCTGTAGGTAGAGTGGCTCAAGCTGTGTAAAGGAAAACAAAAAAAGAGAGGATCACTTCTAGGCGGATAGAGTTATGGCAGAGAGAGAAAATGAAGCAAATGAGGGTTTTTTGCTGAGTGCAAATCTCGCGGTTCGCGGAGTTGTCTCATGGCTCTCGCGGAGTAGGAATGTCACACAAATAGCTTTTGAGTCCGCGAAAGGTTTTGTCGCTCAGCAGAGCATTTGACATTCAGTGAATCTCGCGGAGTTGGCCACAGTGGAATAAGTGCGTGAGGCATCCTTTTGCTTCAGAAATATACTTCACGCTGTCCTCGCACAGAACAACACACAAGGCATTCCTTGCACACAAATTTAGTTCGTGGAGTAGAAAGCAACTCTGCGAGGCACTTTTTCAGTTAGGGCTTAGCTGTTCTAGCACACGAGGGAGCCAAAATATGGCTCGCACAGCAAAATCCAACCTTCCAACTTAGCAAGATATCATTTCTTGCACAACCTTCATGCTTTTAACTTAGTGCAACACATTGGTTGGTGCCTTATGTTGTGCCCCCAACCATTGTGCATGAGCACCAAGCCTAAGACAAGTGCTTCATTTTACTCATTCAAAATATATGCCCTTTTTCAATCAACAGATCATCAACACTGCAGAATCCTAAAATAGTTTTACAGCTCAATGTCCATGCAAGTCATGATCAGAGTATTTCAGCCATTCATCAACAAACACAACCGAATCAAATGATACAAAGGCACATGTTTTCATTCACAAACGATCAAAACACAGACAACGCGAAACAACCAATTCAACAACACACTAAAAAACTCAAATGACAGAATTCTAAAGAACACAATTCAACAGAAACTTTTCATACATATGATACAATTATTACCAAGATTCCAATCACTGGACACTAGCTTCATCCTACGTAGAGGATGCATCACTAATCATGAACTGACCTTTCAGGTTTGTCAAGGGCTGACTAGGCAATTTTCCTTCCTCCCTCCTGTTCAGAGTATTGCAAATCTGACTAAGCTGGTCCTCAATCTTCTTGATACTCTATCCATGAGAATTAACAGTCTGGACCAGGCTCCCCAGATTTTGCATTGAAGTCAGCATCTGCTCTTCAAATGAAGAGGACCTAGGCTGTTTTGTGGGCAAAGCCAACTAGTTAGATTGTGGAGTGGGTAACAGGAAATGTTGCCTTGGTGGGTATCCTTGATTGAACTGGTGCTAGGGTCTATAAGGAGCTACCATTTGCTGTTGTTGGGGTTGAGGATATGAGTCTTGTCTCCACCTCAGATTTGGGTGGTTCCTCCAAGAATATCCAACAAGCAGCTGCCCAAAGGTTTGCGCAGCATTGGCTTGCTCCATAACAAAATCTGGGAACTGATTGGTAGATGGATAATCATGAATAGAATGTATGGGAGACTAGCATATCAGACATGCCTCCTCCACCTGTGCAACCATACGGGGCTGCATCACATTCATCAATTTGTCAAACTTCAAGCTCAAGTTGTCCACCTTCCTCTTCAGATCACCTTGCACCTTTACTTCATATATTCCACCTCTAGGGGTGGCCTCTTTCACCATTTTAGCTGGAATCTGATTGTCATTGCATGACAGAGATTCCTGCTGCATGAAATTTTCCCCTATAATGTCAAACAGTTCCCATGCTTCCTCAGCTGTCTTGTGGAGGTAACTACCACCACAGGAAGCATCCACCATATCCCTGCTCTTGGCATTAACACCTTGATAAAACACTTGGATAAGTTTCCACATTGAGATTTGGTGGTGGGGGCATTGTTTTAACATCTCCTGGAATCTTTCCCAAGCTTCATTAAAATTCTCAGTTGAGGACTGAGTAAATGATAAAATACTAGTCCATATCTGACTAGTTTTCTTCATGGGGAAAAATTTAGCCAGGAATTTGGTTTGAAGGTCACTCCATGATAGTATGCGGTTGGCAAGGAGCTTTGTTAGCCATGTGCTGGCTTTGTCCTTTAGTGAAAAAGAAAAAAGCCTCAATTTCATGGCCTCAGGCCCTAAGCCAGCAATGTTGAAGGTAGTGCAAAGTGCTAAAAACTGGTCAATATGCTTGTAAGAATCTTTCTTACTAAGCCCATGAAATGAAGGTAGCATACTGATGGTGAAGGATTTAATTTCATAGTTCCCCTCAACAGAGGGAAACTGCAGAAGGGAGAGGTGTACTCTCCAGGTGCATTGTATTCTTTTAAAGTCCTTTGCCTCTCAGCCATGGTGTCTGCTTCAGTCTCAATAAAAGGGCACTGTGTGGTGTGTCTAGGTCTAAGGATCCTTTCCACCTCCGGATTTGGGGATTCCAAGTCAAGGTTTAAAGACCTTCTACTGAGCATACACTCACTAACAGTAATGAAAATGGTTACAAACACACAAAGAATTTCAAGCAACAAAAAAAAATAACAACTACACAAATTTACACTAAAAAAAGATAACAAAGGATTCAACATAAATGGCATACACTCACTAACAGCAATGAAAATGGCTACTCTCCACTTGCAGCTCTAGCTTTTCCCTGCTTTTGCTGTCCATTTCTGCAAAATTCCATAAAGAATTAGTAGTACTTTTATTTTAGATTAAACACAGCTACAAAGAATTTGTTAGTCTAAGTTACAATACAACTTAGGTCTACTAAAATGATCAAAATCCCCAACAGTGGTGCCAAAAACTTGTGGTATAATTTTCCTCGGTGTGACAATGTGTGTGTATGTTATTGTGTGGTGAAAATAAATTGAAGACAAAGTGATATAAAAGAATGGATTCAGCACAACCAAAGTAATCCTAGACCTGAAAGATTCAAGGTCTATTGTAGTAAGCTTTGATAAGTAAGAGTTTGTCTCACAGAGAAAATGATCAAGAGCCCAAAATGGGCACTAATAGTAGGCCTCCAGATCTAGCAACAGATCTGACAATCCTAAGAGAAGGGAGTTGGGTGTCACAACTACACTTAATTAAAACTCAAGGAGGAAAATAGAGTGTAGGCCTATCCTAAATAGACTAAGAAATAAAATGTAGCCCTATCCTAAAGAAATGGTTAAATGAGATGGTGATGGAGTGTGTCAAAAATAAATTACAAAAATTGGTGACAAGGTATCCCATTGGTCAGATCTGGAGGGCAGTTACTGTACAAACCTCCTCACAAGGCTCTAGAAGCTCATGTGTAGGGGAGAAGAATCCTCCTCAAACATGTGGTTTGACATAACCTTAGGGATATACTCTGTCCACTCCAATGGTCATAAGGTATCCCATTGGTCTGTCCATACCTCAGAGGTCTGAAGAAGAACATGTAAACTCCTGCAACCACCATGGTCCACAGGCCTCTGAGCTCCCCAGATCTCTCAACAGATCCAGCATTGCTTTCCATGTGTTTATCAACCAAGGAAAATCATATGGTAAATGATAGACCTACTAGAGACTGAATGGGCTAGTCCCAAATACATGGATCCTATAGATGTCTAAAGAAGCCATACGATCTATAGATTTTATTAAGTATTAAAATAACAGATCATTAATAAAAATAAAATTACAATGAACTGCCCTCTAGCCTGCAACTGGTACAAAACTGCTCATCTACAGTCCCAATGTATACAAAAATCTATCACTAAAACAAAACTAAACCTAACTTCTTACAGGGGGATTAGACAGCAAGTGCTGAGCTAAGAGAGAAGAAAAATAGGAAAAAGAGATGATCAAACCCTAACCCTAGCCTGCTGAAGCTCTCAGCCGACAGAGGATGAAGGAAAGATAAAGATAATAAGCTCTAAGTGCAGCTTATATACTCTCCGAAAATGGCCTTGGCTCAAAAGGGATTAACTCTAATTTCTCCAATAGACGTGGCACTATTATAACCCTTGGATGTCTGGAGATACGCGTCTCAAATTCCGCTCCTCAGGAAGTATGCCCTAGCCTTGGGAAATTCCTAAAAGGTCCTTAAAGAAAACTGAGAAGTTGGGAGCCCGTGCTTCATGGGGCTGGTGTTTGCCTTTCGCTCATTTGCGCAGCTGCTTCGTGGAGTTGGCTTGGGCTGATGGCAAGGGCTCATTCGCGTAGTAAACCTTTAGTGAGTCGCGCAGTTGCTTCGTGTTGCAGTGCTATTACAGAGTTGATTTGGAGCGCCAGTCTTTCTCGCGCAGTAGAGCTGCAGAAGCTCTTTTCTTGTCAAGTACTCGTGCAGATGGTTTTCTACGCTCGCGTAGTAATTTGTAAGGCTCCAAAGTATGCGAGATCTGTGCGAAAGGAATTCTGGGCATCTCTCTCATCTAGGGCCATGCGAGAACTCCGTGAGGTGACTTTCAGTTCTTATGCATATGGGCTCGCAGTGTTCTGCTTGCGGCTGCTTTGAGGCTCGATCTCCGCGAGAGCTTCGCGAGGGCAGATTCTGAAGGTATTACACCACGAGATCTTAGCAATGTCTTTACAGCTCTCCTCTTGACTGCGTGATATATCTGTGCGAGGGCCTCTTCCACTGCATCTGGAGCTTCACGAGGAAGCTCCTCAACTCTGCGAAGTCTATCTGTTGCTGCTCTAGTGCCTTGCACTTGCTACTGTCACAGTCTCCTCCCTTCTTAGACAACTCCATTCATCTGCTAGACTTTGGTCAATGATGATCAGCAATGATGAGTCACCATGGTGAGCACTACCAAGGTGTTCCATCAGGCTTTGGCTCAGCTGTCATCTTTGCTTGTATTCTCTCTCTTTTGGGCCAAAAAGCAAAGATTTTGTATTAAGCTGCACATTTTATTACTAACTGCAAAATAGACTTAACCAATGATTATTAGTAGATTTCAGGGTCCATCAAAGGCTAGGTTAAGAGGTGAAAAGTGGTACTTTTCAGTGATTAACAGTAACAAGTGCACCAAGTTGTACCTATAAGGTATAAGGCATATATCTAGATTTTAATGTAATCACATGGAATATTAGGTTATCTGAGACCCAAGATATATATTATATACTATTTAGAGACTAGACAGTCACCGCATGTAGATCAGATATAGATCAATGGCCTGTTAATCAAAAACCATAGCCAAAACAATAGCCAATAATAACGGACACAATTTTATGTGGGCATCTCAATACCCATAATCAGTTGAAAAATTCATCACCACAATTTTAGGCTAGTACAAATTTTCAACTAATTTGAGTGGAACTATAGTAACATAAAAGAGAGCGCCGTGATGCTCTCTTACAAGCCTTATTTGCTGTTCATGAGAACCTATGAATGATGCCCAAAAAGTGGTATGGGAAGGCATGGAATATGCCAATATTCATTTACAAAGTAACGTCTTTAGCCCCATGCCAGCAAGCCCATATCACCACTTGAGCACCAGCCTCTTAGAAGGTCACTCTGCTAGTGTCAATCAAGTCCCTCAGGGTGAAGAAGTCCGCACTGATAATATGCGGGTTTTTAGCCCCACTATATGGAAAAATGTGTATCAAAGATCACACCAAGCGATGCGAAATTGCCAAGCCCAACAGATCCGTCCTCCTCCACAACCTCCACAAGCTACACCTTCTACCCCAACCCACGACATCCCCATTCCCCCTCAACCACAAACTCAAGCACAAACTGAATTGGTTCCCTCGTCACATGGGACATACACCAATGTTGATCTTATATAGCTCATACGTGAAAACCATAAGCAAACTCTTCTACAATTCGATAATTTATATCGAAATACAATATGCTCCATCAAAGAATTGATTATATTGAAGAAGCTACAAATATCATGATGGAGCATACATTTCCAACTGCTGCAACCCCTTACATTGGGCAGGTGCGAAATTATGTCTCGCAATACACCCGTGCTGACATTTACGTGTTAAATTTCAGCAAAGATCTTTGGTCCATCATCAATTTGATACAACAAGAGTCCACTTGGTGAGTATATATCTCACGTTGATAGCAATTTTACTTCTATGTTTTCAAATGTAGCTAACTCACGTGTATATTAGTCTATGATATAAATTGTTATGAATTTTGTTATTGGATGCTATCTATGTGCCAGCTGACAGTAGTTGGTTTTCTTTGACACACGTGGTATGATCTGGCATAGTAATTCTCGTTATTAATTTTACTATACCATTCTTATTAATTTTACTGATTGCACGTTCTCGTCTATGTTTATTTTCGAGGACGAAAATACCTCAAGTAAGGGAGAATGTAACAGTTGCTAGCGTGTGACACTACATGGTATCAACACGGGTCAGGCTAGGCGTGTGTCTGAATGCAAGACGCAAATGGAATTTGACTAGCTTGATGTTCAAAATATACGAGTGATAGTGTAGTACAAATACACTAGAAATAGGAACCAGGTTCCATATACCATTAGGGTGTATTAGCCAAAGATACTGAATAAAACAAATGATATCTTATCTAAATATATTAGTTCATCTCTATGTAATTACTTGTTAGTTCGTTACTTTGCTTTAGCTTTAGTAGTACTAATCCGTTTAATTAGGGTAATGAAATTCTTTTGGCTTTTGGCTTTACACTATAGCCAAACCCAGTCTAAAAAAAGGGCTTACACATTTGAGCAATGTCTAAGTTTTATATGGGAATGAAATCTTTTTGTCTTTTATAACTTATCAGCCTCTATACTACAAGGCCAGTACCAGCTTATATCCTATGTTCGCCACTATTAGCTGATAAGCTGTTCGAATCCCTCTTGGTTACAGGCATGCATGAGTCATCTGTCGAATCCATGTACGCAACGAGGAACCCAAACACTATAAAACTTGCTCTTACACGTCTTTCTTCCTGCTAGACCTTATATGTCTTCCCATCTTCGTAAACAGAACCAAAATACACACTTTGAAAAATTCTATAGCAGACCACCACTTGATGCAACGCATTCCTTCACACGTTCTGTAAATTCCATAGCAACTTTCCGATGTGGTTGCACGAGTTCGGTAGATGATCCACTGATATTGGAGAGTCCACCAAGAGGTATGTCGTCAAATGCATCATGGATTAGTTCATATAACGTAGAAGTCATTTACTATTAAGGGTATGCTCTTGGTGTTGAGTCCATGCACATGGATCGATAACCTTAAATCATACAGTTGGTGTGGAAATTTAGAGTCAATATCTTCACAGTATTGCACCTCGGCTCTTTCAGACCGTACATCGGAAGGAAGGACTAAAACTCCGTATGATGGCAATTCGATGAGATTGAACTGGCAACACCGAGACAAAATACTTCACTAGTGCACTCCAGATTTTCCATACCACAATGAACGTGCATGGTATATCTCATGCCAAATTGACTACTGACTTGTAGATATTTATGTATAGAGATATAAATACATAAATAGCTAAGCCAAACCACAAAAGCATAAAAAAATAGAAGGGTAGAGAATGACCATGGGAAGCACAGCCTCAGGCTTGCCGCAGCAAGCCTTTGAGCTTGCCGTGGCAAGGTGCCCAGCTGAAGGCTTGCTGCGGCATGCTTCTGAGCTTGCAATGGCAAGATGCCCAGCTGAAGGCTTGCTGCGGCAACCCCTATGGCTTGCCACGGCAACATATGTGGGTTGTTGTCTTGGCTATGGTCTTTGCTTAACAGGCCCTTGATCTATATCTGATCTATGTGCGGTGACTCTCCAGTCTCTAAATAGTACACAACATATATATTGGGTCTTAGATAACCTAATATTCCACGTGATTACAATAAAATCCAGATATATACCTTACACCATATAGGTGCAACTTGGTGCACTCGTTATGCGATGATCTTACATGATCTTACCAGCATGACGGAATGAAGGAACGTACACAAACCTACATAAGCAAGTGAACAGGTAGGAACTTTACATTGTTAACATAGATTTGGTTTACTCATTCTCATCTCGATTGCAAATTAATTATTAAAGAATAGCTTTACATAGTGCTGAACCAAGTGAACTTACAATTCCCTACAAAATACACATGTTGAATAGAATAGAGGTAGCATGTAGATCTAACTTTTATAAGACCTGATCATTATAAACTTGAGCAAGCATACCAGTTGTTTCTTTATAAAGTATAGCAGTATGTCTTTGCTGAACACATGATGATACTGTTAAGTATAAATGCATAATGAAAAAGAGACCAATTTAGTCATTTCATGCTGATTGTTAATAATGCTCGTTATCATATAGATATATCTATATGTTACATAGAAAAATATAGTTTTGATATATATATATATATATATATATATATATATATATATATATATATCTACAATAGATAGATATCAGGGTCTTGCATAAGCATATTTGGATATAAGGGTCTTGCATATACAATGCCATGCATAAGCATATTTGGTTATCTTGGGTTCCTTTTTACTTTGTTTTGATACCAAGTGATCTCGCTAACTCGGGAGCTTGATTGTGTAAATCTTGTAGGTAAGTGATCCCGATAACTCGGGAGCTTGACAAGTGATCCCGCTACCTCGGGAGCTTGATTCTCTTAGTCCAAGTGATCCTGCTAACTCAGGAGCTTGACAAGTGATCCCGCTAACTCGGGAGCTTGATGTTTTGTTTCCTATGCATGTCTTGTTTGCTAATAACCTCATTTTCTGTCAGCAGGATTTCTTGTTCAACATCATGATTTCTTGTATCTGTTGTACCAGAAAGTTTGGTTGGTATTCACCATGTCAGCATGATCATTTAATACATAATAGTAAATTGTGTCGATTATAATTATATGTGCATAAACGCTACCATTTTCGTATATGCCTCAAGAAGTGAATTGGTAAATGAAAAATATGACTTACCAATGTAAAGTTTACTGTTGAGCTTTGATGATAGCTCATTCCAGGACTTAAATGTCTTAGTTGCAGATCCAGATCCCGAGCACACAGCTGACCCTACGTACGTGCCGGACAAGGAGGAAGGAGACGACAATGAAGAAGAAGAGGAGGACGATTTTGTGGAAGACTTCTTCCCAAAATAGGTTTGTAGCTTGTGGATTGAGAGATAGAGAGGTTTGGATAGAGATATTGGATAAACTTGTATGAATTCTGTATGGTATTTTGTGATACTTTGTTATGGGATGTATAAGTTTCTTTCCTCCAGTGGGTCATGTTGACCATGAAAACTCGGCGGTCGAAGTCGAACATACTCAGTAAATCCCTCGAGGCGTCGAACAGCAAGCATGTCCATGGTGTTGACCATAGTCTCCATCAGCTGCGGGTTATGTCCCGCATTTTGCTCAATTCTAGAAGCATTTCCCATCTGAGGAGTATTTACCACTAGCGAAGTATGCTCAACAATATTCTCCATCGTCGTTCGGCTTTCTGCGATATGCATATTCTCTCTGCTTCCCGAGGCGGTGTCGTGCTCATAGCCTGCTACTGGAATCGCAATTGGCCCAGTGCGATGGGGCAACGGTGGTCTACCCCTACCTCTTCCACGTCGTGGAGGCATCTCAACCAATTGTGATCATGCAATGACTTGATCAGACAACATAAACTCGACCTAACTCCTACTGCTGACCTATTACTCATAGAGAATTTTTCATCCGGTGATGACTCTGATATAAGATTGACCAAAATCCTGATTATGTATAGAAATTCAAGTCTATTGGGAATTGGTGGAGCGAGGGATACTCGACACGTGGTTTTAATGGACATTATCAACAACTGAGGTAGGGAATAAATACGTGCCAGATTTCTTGTTTTCCTTCGAATTCTTGCAATTGATGTACTTCGTAAATGTCTAATTTTTCCAAATATACATGTATATACGAAAATCTTGATATGATTTAAATACTAAAAATGTGAAATTGTACGTGTTTGCATGTTTTAGCATGTGGCATCTTGATACATGATTTCATTAGCTTCATGAACATGTGACTTTTATGTTTCAATTTGATATCACTATCATCTGCTTAGTTTACGTGTTCGTTCCTTGTACTTTGTCATGTCTCTGATCGAATGACCCTGTTAACGTAGCTCAGGGGCCTGATGATCTCAGTGCAAGTGACCCTTTTAACTTAGCTCAGTGGCTTGACATTTTGTTTCAAGCGACCTTGTTAACAAAGATCTAGAGCTTAAACTCTCGTCCCAAGTGACCTTGTTAACGTAGCTCAAGGGCTTGGATTCTTGGCCCAAGCGACCCTGTTAACGTAGCTCAGGGGCTTGGTATTTGACCTATCTTTTTTAAGAACTCTCAATACGCATTCTGATTTAAAATTCTTGATTAAGACGTTTGTAAGCACAATATATTCCCTCTCTACTTGACATGCATTAGTTTGAGCATGCTTATTTGCAGATCTGAAAATATATGCTTTGATAATATAGTCAAATTCAGGATTTTGTTATTTATGTTAATTATTTTACGGATTTCTCTTATATTTAATTTCATCAAGAATTCATGAATTTGAATATGATAAATGAGTGATTTTGCAAATCTTATTCCCTATTGAGCTTGGATGAAGCTCACCTCTCGACTATACGTCACAGGTACATGTGTGGATCAGGATCGGACACCGGGGAAAGGCTTAGGATCCGCGTGTGGAGTTATTTTCTATTTTTGGATATTGGTATAGTAACTATACTTGTTGATATAATCTTGTGTAGTTGTTTCCACTGTTTGGTGAAGGACGGCCTTCACCGGTATGCTTTTTGGGCTTTCATGATAAGAGGAATGTATAATTTGGTTTAGCTTCGCATATTGCTCTATAGTATAGCTTAGTTTCCGCTTTGGGCACTTTACTTCTGCACACTTGTAAGCTTACCATTTGGTGAGGGCTCGATCTTTCTGAATTCTTATTTGGGTAAAGATCGAGTTGTTTGGAAGTGATAAATACACTTGAATACCATAATAACACTAATTCAGATCTCGTGCTAGATCTGACGGCACAGATTTTTAGGATACAGTTAAAATAGTAAGATACAATTGAAATAGTAACTAAGCGGATGATATGCGCTCAGTTATAACCCAAGCCTGCCCGGCATCGAAATCGATGCCAGGCAGGCTTACCCTGGGAGATAAACAGTTTTCCTGACCCTGGGAGATAAGTAACGGCCCCACTCTTACATACAAGACGCGTTTTAGGTGGGTACGGCAGCCCATGTGATGGGTCGGCCCATACCAAAAATAAAACCTTGAAGGGAAAGGGCTACTGGTGGGACCAAAGACGGCTGGTGGGGCCATGTGGAGCCACCCAAAGAGGACAATATCTTGGCACGTGGCATCGGGACGTTACAAAATGGTATCAGAGCCGAGGACGGCTCAATTACTAGATGGGGAGATTGCAAAGTCCCACATCGAGTAAATAGTTGTCCTGACCCTGGGAGATAAGTAACGGCCCCACTCTTACTTGTAAAACGTGTTTTGGGTGGGTACGACGGAGCATGTGATGGGTCGGCCCATACCAAAAACAAAACCTTGAAGGGAAAGGGCTACTGGTGGGACCAGGGACAGTTGGTGGGACCATGTGGAGCCACCCAAAGAGGACAATATCTTGGCATGTGGTAATCGAAGTACTGGGTGTATCTAACAGACATGATACCAATCTTGTCAAGCTCCCGAGTTATATTAGACTAGTACAAATTTTCAATTGACACAATTAATATTAGAAAGTGAGGCAGAGCCATGGTGACAGTCTGTATAGCAGTGCTAATGCACTGCTATACAGACTGCCACCATGGCTCTGCCTCACTTTCTAATTTATATGTCGCCCAGCTCACTTTTTCTTTCTCGGTGCAAGTAACTCTTTGCAGCACCTTTTCGATCGATCTATGTTAACCACTTCTCGGCCTCTAGTGGGTCATGCTGACCATGAAAACTCGGCAGTCGAAATCGAGCAAACTCAATAAAACCCTTGGGGCATCGAACAGCAACCATGGCCATGGTGTTGACCATAGTCTCCATCAGTTGCAGGTTGTGTCCTGCATTTTGCTCAATTCCAGAAGCATTTCCCATCTGAGGAGTATTTATCACTGGCAGAGTATGCTCAGCAATAGTCTCCATCGTCGTTCCGCTTTCTGCAATATGCACATTCTCTCCGCTTCCCGAGGCGGTGTAGTGCTCATAGCCTACTAATAGTGGCAAACATAGGATATAAGCTAGTACTGGCTTTGTAGTATAGAGGCTGATAAGTTAAAAATGAAAAAAAGATTTCATTCCCATATAAAGCTCAGACACAGCTCTATAAGGTCTAGCAGGAAGAAAGATGTGTTGTAGCAAGTTTTATAGTGTTTGGGTTCCCTGTTGCGTGCATGGAGTCGACAGATGACTCATGCATGCGTGTAATCAAGAGGGATTCGAACAGCTTATCAGCTAATAGTGGCGAACATAGGATATGAGCTGGTACTGGCTTTGTAGTATAGAGGCTGATAAGTTAAAAAAGACAAAAGGATTTCATTCCCATATAAAGCTTAGACATAGCTCAAATGTGTAAGCCCTTTTTTTTAACTTGGTTTGGCTATAGTGTAAAGCCAAAAGCCAAAAGAATTTCATTACCCTAATTAAACGGATTAGCTACTAAAGCTAAAGCTAAGTAACGAACTAATACGTAATTACACATAGAGATGAACTAATATATTTAGATAAGATATCATTTGTTTTATTCGGTATCTTTGGCTAATACACCCTAATGGTATATGGAACCTGGTTCCTATTTCTAGTGTATTTATACTACATTATCACTCGTATATTTTGAACATCAAGCTAGTCAAATTCCATTTGCGTCTTGTGTTTATACATGCGCCTAACCTGACCCGTGTTGATACCACATAGTGTCACACGTTGGCAACTATTACATTCTCCCTTACTTAAGGGATTTTCATCCTCGAAAATAAACATAGACGAGAACGTGCCATCAGCAAAATTAATAAGAATGGTACAGTAAAATTAATAACGAGAATTACTATGCCAGATCATACCATGTGTGTCAAAGAAAACCAACTACTGTCAGCTGGCACATAGATAGCATCCAATAACAAAATTCATAAAAATTTATATCATAGACTAATATACACGTGAGTTAGCTATACGTGAGTTAGCTACATCTGAAAACATAGAAGTAAAATTGCTATCAACGTGAGATATATACTCACTAGGCTGTGGACTCGGTTGTTGCTGACCAGCATCTTGTTGCTGAAATTCTTGTTGAAATTTTGGCACGAGTAATGCTACATTGCGGGTGTATTGCGAGACATAATTTCACGCCCGCCCAATGTAAGGGGTTGCAGCAGTCGGAAACGTATGCTCCATCATGATATTTGTAGCTTCTTCAATATAATCAATTCTTTGATGGAGCATATAGTGATTTCGATATAAATTATCGAATTGTAGAAGAGTTTGCTCATGGTTTTCACGCATGAGCTATACAAGGTCAGCATTGGTGTATGTCCCATGTGACGAGAGAATCGATTCAGCTTGTGCTTGAGTTTGAGGTTGAGGGGGAATGGGGATGTCGTGGGTTGGGATAGAAGGTGTAGCTTGTGGAGGTTGTGGAGGAGGATGGATCTGTTGGGCTTGGTGGTTTCGCATTGCTTGGTGTGATCTTTGATACACATTTTTCCATATAGCTGGGCTAAAGACCCTCATATTATCAATGCAAACTTCTTCACCCTGAGGGACTTGGTAAGGGACTTGATTGACACTATCAGAGTGACTTTCTAAGAGGCGGGTGATCAATCAAGGATATGGGCATGCTGGCATGGGGCTAGAGACGTTACCTTGTAAATGAATATTAGCATATTGCATGCCTTCCCATACCACTTTTGGGGCATTCACCCATCTGTTCTCATGAACAGCAAATAAGGCTTGTAAGAGCGCATCACGGCGCTCTCTTTCATGTTGCATCGGGTATAAGTTACATCGAAAAATACAATCAAGAAACCACATCTTCTGTGGTAATTGGCTGCGGCGGACTGAAAGGCCTTGCGCAGAAGAGGTCTGCCCATCAGTCATCTTTGTCGTGATGTGATGAAATTTTACATCCTTTTATCGAGGCATCCGTAGTCTGAGACTGACATCAAAATTTGAACTACAATCCATAGCTTGAGCTATGTCTTGTAAGTTAAAATAAAATTTGCGATTATCAATTTCAGTTTCAAGCTGGCCAACTACTAGTGACACTTTTAAATTTTGATAAAACAGACGGATCAGACAAGGATATAAATGAGTATGGCAGGGCCGGTGTAAGGCGTCTAAATGCGCCTGTTCCATGTTCCGAATGGACCATGCCGTCTGGTCGTTCGGTGTAAGTAGTGTATGTTGGCGGATTCTGGTGTGCTTACATTATTGGTTGGTGGTGAAAGTCATTTAAAAATCAAAGAAAGAGTAAAACAGGGGGTGAATTCAGCACAACTCAGAAGTCCTAGACCTGCAAGATACAGGGTCCTTTGTAGCAAGTTTTGATAAGTAAGAGTTTGTCCCACAGGGAAAGGTGATCTACAGCTCCAAAGGAGCCATCTCTAGTAGTCCCTCCAGATCTAACTACAGATCTGGCAGTCCTAAAAGGAGGGGAGTTTAAGGTCACTTATTCTAAGTATTCTAATGTCTAAAATACATAAAGGGTTGAGAGGATGGATGGAGTGTGGAGTATAAATATAAAAGGGTGAGAAGTATGTTATTGAGCCAAGATTAGAGAAGTTTTGTAACTCAGATTCAGATCTGATGTTATAGAAGTCCTGTCCAATGGCTACATTATCACCACTGAGGAGAAAGGATTCAACCCATCACTCTGCCATTATTCCACCCTTAAGGCTATAACCTGTCCACTCAAATGGTCACAGATTATCCCATAGGGGAGCCACTATCCAGGAATGGGTCAAAACACAACAAGTAAATCATTACAGGCACTATTTCATTTAGGCTACCAGCTCAAGAATCCATAGGGAACCTCAATCTCTAAAGCTCTATATGTGGGGCTAAGACTGTAGGACCATGATAGCCCAGACACATAGAACCAGCAAGAGATTGAGTACAACCTTCGATCTAGCTGTCCATTGCTTGAGTGAGGCTACAATGGTCCAGTCACTAGCCTACAATCTCTATAACCAGATCAGATCCAACATCTGATGGCGGATCTATACAAATATAGGGGAGTCTGCCTCTGTACAATCTCTCACCAGGCTTCTACAAGCTCAGGTGTAAAGAAGAAGGATCCATCTTGGATCGGTGGATTAGAATCACCCTAAGGCTATAATCTGTCTACTTAAATGGTCACAAACTATCCCAGAGGTTATCCTCCTTATGGAGCCCAAAACAAAACAAGAATATCGTTGCTACCACCATGTTCACAAGGCTACCAGCTTAAGCTCTCATGGGGATTTCAGATCTAGTGGGTCCTATGGTGGGGCTAAGGCTGTAGGACCATAATAGCCCAGACACACAGATCACTTGGATCTGAATGAGCCTTAGAATCAGTCCTCCATTGCTTTAAAACACAGCCAAAGCAATGGAGCATCACAAGGCAGCAGCCTTGCACAGAGCATCTCACACACAAACACCAATCCCACAAAGTACAGATCCTATTACAGAACTTCTATTAATCTAGTTCAAAAATGCATACAAAGACATAGCCAGCAAGTGCTGGACTATGGAGAGAAGGAAAAGAGAAAAAGAAAATTACTTACAGCTAAAATGAAAGAGAAATGAAAAATGATCTGAGATGTGTTCCCAGTTATCTAAACCTAAGCTAGGTATGGGTTTATATAGCAGTGGGGTGGCGGCGCATTAGGGTTAGAAAACCCTAATTTTAACGATGCCATGTGGCCTAACAGTGATCCTTGGATGCCTAGGGGCGCGTGTACAGAGATTTGGGCGTGGGAGTGCGTGCCCTAATCGCTTGGAAATTCCTAGAAGGTCCTTTATTGAAGAGATGGAAGTTTAGGTTCAGAGCTTCGCTAGGTAGCTGTGGTTTCCCAGACTTGTCGCGTGGTAGCTCTTTGCTCTTCGCTAGGATGATTTGACATTGAAGCTTCAGCTGTCGCGAGGTTGCCTTGGTTTGCTCTTCAGGCAGTCGCGCAGTAGAGAATTGTGCTCTCGCTGGATTGGGCTTCACGAGGTTGAGTGGAAAACATAGTCTCAGATGTCGTGGGGTTGAAGTTCAAGAAGTCACGAGGTTGCTCGGTCTACGCCAGGATGTTTTCTTCTTGAATGGCGCGAGAACTGCGCGACATTGCACAATGTGTTCTACTCTTGAGCTTCGTGAGAGCTGCCCAAATTTGAGTTTCTGAAGCTCTTCAGTCACTCATCTGCGCGAGAGGTTGCTGTAAAGTCTTGGGAAGCTCAGTTGAACTGTGCGAGGCATATTTCTCCTGAATCCTCTAAAACTTGGGTCAGCTGCACGAGGCTCATTTCAGGTCAGGATTCAGAGTTCATTCTTCTGAGGGATTTCTGGTGCCAAAGCAGGCACCTTAACAGGATTCCTGGCCTTATTTCGCTGCTGATTATTACCTATATAAAACACTTAACAATAACTTATTAGGAGGCTAAGGGTCTAATCAAAGGTTAAGTTAAGGGGTGAAAAGTGGTACTTTTCAGGTCTTAACATACCCCCAAACCTAATCTTTGCTAGTCCCTTAGCAAAGCTATATTAAATCTACTCTTAAAAATTAAATGCCACTTTCGTAGGGAGCACGGATACATTTAGCATATGTACCAAGCCTTTTAAACCCCTAGGTGATCCCTAGTGGAGGAGTGAAGTCTCCTGAGGGTTTTCAGTGAAGACACCCACAAACTTCTCAGTGAAATAGCCAACAAGAGTGCAGTATCATTAAATGAGCAGTCAAGGAATCAGATTTAGTTTACTCTTGAATAAGTACACATAAAAGAATTTTAATCCATTGATTGCACAGAGATTTAGATAGCATAAACTCTTCATGATTGCACAACATTTCCAAATAGTTTACAATCACAGAAAATTGCACTAGTGTGTGCCAGCACTGAGCTTATCATTAGGTCAAAAATTAGGTTAAGGTCATACATAATGCATTCAAGTTCAGACCCAAAAACTTTGCAGGGCATACTCTCATAAAGGTTTTGTTGAGGGATTCATTTTCTCACAGGCTCAAGAGCAGTTACATCCCCCAAATAGGTTTGTAAGCATGAGCATAGGCAGAGTTCTTAAGTGCGGACATCATTGGCAGTTCCTCACCATAGATTGGATAATTCCTTATCTTCACATGGCAGCTCACTCAACTTTGGATCACAAGGGCTTTTAACTGGGCTGTAATGTGGCTTATGGAGTAGGGTTAAAAAGAATGGAAGGTTGAAAAGGGGTTCCAATTTGAAAAATCAGTAGGTCACAGAGGTGGTTCATGACTTCACCTTCCATAATTCAGCTCCCTTCATCTTCTTTGAGATTTTCCGATTTGAAGTGATCAGTTTCTCTTCTTGATTTTGATTTTCCAATGAAAGTTCCTCTTGACTTCTCTCTTATTCCTCTTCATTATTATTTTTATTTCTTTTTACTGGAGTTTCCTTCTTTTTATTTTGTTTTTGCTTTTCAAAAATGCCACCATGTTCTCAGTTACCATACTGCCAGATTTTTGAGATCCTTCTTCTCCATTCACCTAATGTTGACCATAGCTAGTCCATCTTCAACTCTTTCTCCTTTACCTTCTGAATTCTCAAAGTGAGGGTAGGTTGAATCAGGTTCATAGGTTCAGGTTCAAGTACTCAGGTGTATTTTGAAGAAATTTAGGATTTAAAGCTCAAAGGGGGTATGGACAAGGGCAGTTGCTTTAGGATTGTTCTTTTTAGGCTCAAACTGTCCAAGAGAAGTCCTTGATCCTTTCCTAGGTCTCATGAGTACTGTCAGTTGTTTCAACTTGGAGTTACCTAACTTCTAGTGAGCACAGTGACTCAGTCAGTCTTTAGAACTAGAAGGGATTGCCTTGGTTACTCCTCAAAAGATGGAAAAAAATGTATAGGCCCAATTCTCACTGGATATGGTCTTCCTTTGAACTTTTAAGTATGTCCTCACCTTTTTCTCTCTCTACTAATTCACTGAGTGCTGATACAAGTGAGTTTCCTTGGTGACATTATCATGGAAATGTGGAGCATTAAAAGTTTATAATGTCCAAGGTTTGCATAAATTTTAAACTTCTTAATTTCATGATTCTTAAGTGAACAGAGGTCCATTTCCATATTGCTCAGATGAGTCTGCTGCACTTATGTTAGCTATTCCATTGGCAGGGTTTGCCTGGCAACCCCCAAACCTATGAGGAGCAGTGTCCTCACTGGTTTAAAGGTGTCTGTGCAGCAGAGTTATTACAGCATAAAAGACAAGAACAAGAAATAAAGTAACCAAGAACAGAAAACTGTACAGCATATCAGAAAAAGAAAATATCATTAAGAGTAAAAGAAAATTACAAAAATGGAGGAGGGAAAGAGGGAGAGATTAGGGGTGAGGGGGTTGAGAAGGTGGGGGAGCAGGTGGAGAAGGCGGGGGAGGGGGTGGAGTGGAGGGGGCAGGGGATGGCTTTGTCTTTTGCTTCTTCTTCTGCGGCTAAAGCTTTTCCTCCTCCTCCTTGGCAAGGATTTGCAGAACCTCCTCGTATTCATCCCAGAGGGGTTGGAGGGGATCCGGCTCTTTAGGTGGCAGCGGGTCCAACCACATCGGGTAAAACTTGTTAGGCAGCGCATCCGGCTTGTCATCTTCCATGATTAGGATTAGGGAAGGACCGCTAGGGTAAGAGGAGATAGGATGCGATGAAAATGAATAGGGCCTCCCTGTGTATTTAAAGGAGAGGATGGTGGAAGATGAAATGGTTGAATAACATCCAAGTCACCGCAATTAATTGAGAGTGAGTTGGGAAACGTCAAGTCTCAGCAATCAGCGTGGGAAATGACAAATGCATTAGACTCGCGCAGCTGGGTAAGGGAATCACGAGAAATCAGAATCGCGCGATTATGGGAGTTAGAGCTGGAAGTGCACGAGAGATTCTGCAGCATTGAAACTCGTGACAGCGAAAGAAATGGTCTATGCGAATTGCGCGAGTCTTCCCAAATCACAATTTGGAATGTGCGAGGGCCAAATCAGCAATTCGCAGAAGAAGAAGAATAAATCATACCAATCCCACATAAACTCTATCAAGCTTAACAATATTAAACTCCACATAACCCCTAAAATTTTCTAAAACTTAAGGTAGAAACAAAAGTAGTATAGTACAACATGGACACAACTGCGGGTCAGGTAGATGTAGGGGTCCCATGAAAATGAATAGTGCTCATAGGATCTGCAAGTTGTTCAATGCAAGGCTTAAGCCTCTGACCGTTCACTTTGAAGGTCCTCCCAGATTTGGGATCCTTGACTTCCGCAGCACCAGATGGGGAAACATTCACGACAACATAGGGACCATCCCATCTGGATTTTAATTTGCCTAGAAAGAATTTTAGTTTAGAGTTGAATAACCAAACCTTACCACCCAGTTCAAGGCTTTTTCTCAGCACGCCCTTATTGAAGAAAGCTTTAGCCCGTTCCTTGTAGATCCTGGCATTGGTGTAAGCATCCATCCTCAGCTCATCCAATTCTGATTGTTGTAATGACCTGTGTTGACCAGCAAAAGTTAGGTCCATGTTCAAATTCTTAATGGCCCAATAGGCCCTGTGTCCTAACTCTACTGGGACATGGCAGGCCTTGCCATAGACCAGTCTGAATGGGGACATTCCAATGGGAGTCTTATAGGCAGTCTTATAGGCCCACAGTGCATCATCCAGTTTCTCAGCCCAATCTTTCATGTCAGTCCTAACTGTTTTCTCAAGGATGTGCTTGATCTCCCTATTGGAAATTTCAACTTGCCCACTTGTTTGTGGGTGGTAGGGAGTAGCAATCATATGGGTCACAGAATATTTCTTGAGCAAGCTCTCGAAATTCCTGTTGCAGAAATGGCTACCCCCATCACTGATAATAGCTCTAGGGGTTCCAAATCTTGAGAAAATGTTGTGTTTTACGAATTTGAGGACCACCTGGTTATCATTGGTTCTTGTGGCAATGGCTTCTACCCATTTGGAAACATAGTCCACTGCCACTAAGATGAAGTGGTAACCATTAGAGGGGAGAAAGGGGCCCATGAAGTCTATTCCCCATACATCAAACAGTTCTACAACAAGGATGGGATGTAAAGGCATTGAATTTCTTTTAGACAGCCCTCCTAATTTCTGACATCTCTCACATGCCTTGCAGTGTGTGTATGCATCCTTGAATAAGGATGGCCAGTAAAAACCACCGCAGACCTTGTCGATTTTCTCCCACTAAAGTGGCCTCCACAGGCATTTTCATGGCACATGGCCAGAATACTGGGGATATCTCTTTCGAGAACACATCTTCGGATGATCTAGTCGGCACAGTACTTGTATAGGCAAGGTTCCTCCCAGGAAAAATACTTGACCCTTGAGAAGAACAGGTCTTTATCCATTTTGGTCAAGTGGGGAGGAATCTTTCCTATAACTAGATAATTGACAATGTGTGCAAACCAAGGGACTAAGGATTGGATGGCAAATAATTGCTCATCAGGGAAGGCATCATTTGTAGGGCCATCCAGGCATTTCTCCAAGATAATTCTGGACAAGTGGTCAGCCACCACATTCTCCACACCCTTTTTGTCCTTGATTTCGATGTCAAACTCCTGTAGCAGGAGTATCCATCTAATCAGCCTAGGCTTAGCATCTCTCTTGGACAGTAGGTACTTCAATGTCGAATGGTCAGTGAAGATCACAGTTTTAGATCCTAGTAGGTAGGCTCTAAATTTGTCAACAGCGTAAACCACTGCTAGAAGCTCTTTCTCAGTTGTGGTATAGTTCAGCTGAGCTTCAGCAAGTGATTTGCTGATATAAGCAATGACCACAGGCAGTTTATCTTTTCTTTGGCCCAAAACAGCACCTAATGCCAAATCTGATGCATCACACATCAGCTCAAAAGGTAGGGTATAGTCTGGTGTTTGGAGTACAGGAGCAGAGGTGAGGTAGATTTTCAATGTTTCAAAAGCCTTAAGACAGTCAGCAGAAAAGTCAAAGGGCACATCCTGGCAAAGCAGGTGGCACAATGGCTTAGCAATTTTGCTGAAGTCCTTAATGAACCTCCTATAAAATCTCGTATGCCCCAAGAAGGATCTGATTTGCTTGACTATTTTTGGAGGGGGCAAATTGGCAATGAGGTCCACTTTGGCCTTGTCTACCTCAAGCCCTTCTTTAGATACTACATGGCCCAACACAATGCCTTGTGTTACCATGAAGTGGCTCTTTTCCCAGCTTAAAACCAAATTGGTTTCTTCACATCTTTGCAAAACTAGAGGTGTCAGAGACCTTTGGCCAAAGCTGTCCCCATAGACAGAAAAGTCATCCATAAAAATCTCCACAAACTTGTCAATCATATCAGAGAATATGACATACATACACCTCTGAAAAGTGGCTGGCGCATTACAGAGTCCAAAAGGCATCCTTCTGTAGGCAAAGGTGCCAAAAGGACAGGTAAAGGTGGTTTTCTCTTGGTCTTGAGGATGCACAGGGATTTGGTTGTACCCTGAGTACCCATCAAGAAAACAGTAAAAAGCTTTTCCAGCCAATTTGTCCAGAATTTGATCAATGAAGGGGAGAGGGAAATGGTCCTTTCTAGTTTTAGAGTTGAGCTTCCTATAATCAATGCACACTCTCCAGCCAGTGGTTGCCTTGGCTGGCCTCAACTCTCCAGTTTCAGTCTTAATCACTGTTATGCCAGATTTCTTGGGCACCACCTGGATAGGTGCCACCCAATGAGAATCAGAGATAGGGTAAATCACCCCTGCATCTAGCAATTTAATGATTTCCTTAAGGACCACTTCCTGCATGTGAGGATTTAACTTTCTCTACATTTCCCTGGAGGGTAGTGCTCCTTCCTCAAAATGAATCCTATGCATGCAGATTGATGCATCAATTCCTCCCAGATCGGCAATGGTCCAGCCAATTGCCTTCTTGTGCTTCCTCAAAACTGTTAGTAATTTCTCTTCCTGCTCATTGGTAAGGGAGGAAGAGATAATCACAGGAAGATTATCACCTTTCTCAAGGAAAGCATATTTTAATGTTTCTGGAAGCTTCTTGAATTCCAGATCAGGGGCTTGTTGGGCGGATAGCAAAATTGGTGCATTGGAGGTTGGAGGAAGACGTATCAATGTAGGTTTCCAATTGGAATGTTGCACTGAGCCCACAGAAGACTTCAATATGGTCATGTATTTTGATCTCCCATCTGGGCTCTCTTCCTCCACCATGTCCCAAATTTTAACTAAATTTCTGACAATGTTGCCCCACTCCAGTAAAGTGGGCAATTCCTCTTCCACAATTTCCTTTAGTACATCCACTGCAAAGCTCTCCTCATTGTCCATCTAAGGGTACTTTGCACTATTGTACACATTCAGCTCAATTTTCATATGTCCAAAATTTACCTCCATTACTCCAGACCTGCATTGAATGCATGCATTGGCAGTGGCCAAGAAAGGCCTGCCCAGTATAACAGGTATGGGGTTTGGGCTAGTGCTGCATCCCATGTCCAAAACTAAGAAGTCAGCAGGGTAGAAAAACTTATCCACACCTACTAAGACATCCTCAACCATTCCCAAAGGTCTCCTCTCAGACCTGTCTGCCATCATCAGCACGATGGGGGTAGCCTTCAGCTCCCCTAAACCTAGTTGCAGATATACACTGTATGGCAACAGGTTAACACTGGCTCCAAGGTCTAAAAGGGCTTTTCCAATTGTATGGTCTCCAATTACGCAGGGAATAGTGGGTATCCCTGGATCTTGCAACTTCTCAGGCATTGATAAGTTAAATACATAATTCACTGTATCAGTTGCAAAGACCTTCTTGGACACATGGCCTCTAGCCTTTCTCTTTTGGGTGCAGAGGTCTTTCAGGAACTTTGCATAGGCTGGGACTTGTTTAATTGCCTCAAGCAGGAGTAAATTGATTTTACACTGAAGGTCTCCATCATTTCCTCCATCCGGCATTCCCTTTATCAAAGGGATAGGACCATCCAAAGCTGAGGAAATGGCAATGAGGTTCACGGTTCCTCACCGCTAGCCCATGACTAAACTTCTGCTTTCTTTCTTTTTCATATTTTTCTCCCTCATGGCTCAACTCTGACCTCATTATTTTTCTCCAGCTGCAAAGTGGCAGGCACTTCTTGGCTTTGTGGTCCCACAACTTCTCTATCATGATCATTTGCATCATCTGTGGAAGTTGCCTCTGCTGGTATGTTACCCATCTGGTTGTTTACCACCGCCGCATTAGGCCTCAAACTTTGAGGAAGCTTCCTCAATTAAAAATTGACCCTTGGGGTTAGCAATTGGCTGGCAGGGCAATCTGCCGTCATCTCTCCTAGCCAAGGCTTTTGACATTTGGCTCATCTGCTCTTCCATTTTCTGGAGGCTCTGACCATGATAGTCCACAGTCTGAGCCAAGGAACCCAAGTTTTGCAATGAAGTCAAGACTTGGTCCTCAAAAGAAACATTTCTAGGCTGAGAAGGGGGTAAGACCAACTGATTTTGCTGCTGATGGGGCTGCTGATGGTGCTGGAAAGTAGACCTAGGGGCATTCCCTTGATTGAACTGCTGCTGTGGCCTTTGTGGTAAGGCCAACATTTGCTGGGGCTGCATGTAGTTGTCTTGCTTCCACCTCAGATTTGGGTGGTCTCTCCATTGGTAACCAGCATTTTGATGCTGGTATCCGTATAGCTACCTATTGTAGCCCCCAGATTGTTGTTGGCCATAAGATTGAGCAGCAGCAGTATGTTCCAAAATCAATTCAGGAAATCGCCCTGCAGATAGACATTCCTCCACTGTGTGTTGTGGGGACTGGCATATCAGACATGCCTCCGCCACATGAGCAGCCCTTCTGGGTTGCATCACAGTCAATAATTTGTCAAACTTCATAGAGAGGTTTGCCATCTGCAGCTGCAGGTCATTGTTCCCAGACACCTCATAAACTTTTCCTCTTGATCCAGCAGCAGGCCCCACCTTTGACTCAGATTCCTGACTAGTTCTTGCCAGGGATGGCTTTTGAAAAGCATTCTCACTAATCACCTCAAACAATTCCCATGCCTCCTCAGCAGTCTTGTGCATGTAGGATCCACCACAAGAGGCATCGACCATATCTCTATTTTTCTCATCAATCCCAATGTAGAAGCTTTGTACAAGCTGTCACTCAGGGATCTTGTGGTGGGGGCATTGTTTGAGCATCTCTTTAAACCTATCCCAGGACTGGTTAAAATCCTCAGTTGGGGATTGAGCAAATGCAAGAATCTCTTTCCTCAACTGGCTAGTTTTGGTCTCAGGAAAGAACCTGGTAAGGAATTTGGTCTGCAGATCTTTCCATGAAGCAATGCTATTGTTGGGAAGAGTGGTTAGCCAGGTACTGGCCCTATCCTTCAGAGAGAAAAGAAAGAGTCTGAGCCTAGTAGCCTCAGGTCCCAAACCAGTGATATTAAAAGTGGTGCACAAGGCCAAGAACTAGTCAATATGCTTGTAAGGGTCCTCCTTGCTAAGCCCATGGAAAGCTGGCAGCATCTGGATGATCAAAGTTTTTATCTCATAGTTCCCCTGAACATCAGGGAATTGAATGCTAAAAGGGGAGTTATAGTCATCCGGAGCATTCAACTCCTTGAGGGTTTTGGGTTGTTCTTCACTCATAATTGTTGTCACAGATTCACTTGGGGGCTCTCCTGTGGTGTGTCTGTCTCTCCTAAGTCTCCTTCCCCTTTCTAACTCAGGGTTAAGAGGCTCTAAAGCAAGGCTGAGGGATCTCCTCCCTAGCATACAAGCACACCAACAGCAAGGAAAGCTTCTTGCAAGCACATTGCAAAAGAATAATTGTACATTAACAAATTTATCTAACTAGTTTACAGCTATTCAAAGAATGCATTTAAACTATCCTAGATACTGCTAGAAAAAAAAAATTAAGAAAGGTAGACTGAGCTTTAAAAGTCAGAGAGTTTGCAAATAGAGGTAGCTAAGCTCCAATTGCAGTCCAACTATCCTTCACTGCTGCTATCTAGATCTGCAAGAAAGGTTCAAAATTATGTCAGCAGTATCAATAATTCACATGTGCAAAGAATACTAAGAATACAAAAACTAAGGGTCTACTAATAGATCATCTTTCCCCAGCAACGGCGCCAAAAACTTGTTGGCAGATTCTAGTGTGCTTACATTATTGGTTGGTGGTGAAAGTCATTTAAAAATCAAAGAAAGAGTAAAACAGGGGGTGAATTCAGCACAACTCAGAAGTCCTAGACCTGCAAGATACAGGGTCCTTTGTAGCAAGTTTTGACAAGTAAGAGTTTATCCCACAGGGAAAGGTGATCTACAGCTCCAAAGGAGCCATCTCTAGTAGTCCCTCCAGATCTAACTACAGATCTGGCAGTCCTAAAAGGAGGGGAGTTTAAGGTCACTTATTCTAAGTATTCTAATGTCTAAAATACATAAAGGGTTGAGAGGATGGATGGAGTGTGGAGTATAAATATAAAAGGGTGAGAAGTATGTTATTGAGCCAAGATTAGAGAAGTTTTGTAACTCATATTCAGATCTAATGTTATAGAAGTCCTGTCCAATGGCTACATTATCACCACTGAGGAGAAAGGATCCAGCCCATCACTCTGCCATGATTCCACCCATAAGACTATAACCTGTCCACTCAAATGGTCACAGATTATCCCATACGGGAGCCACTATCCAGGGATGGGTCAAAACACAACAAGTAAATCATTACAGGCACTATTTCATCCAGGCTACCAGCTCAAGAATCCATAGGGAACCTCAATCTCTAAAGCTCTATATGTGGGGCTAAGACTGTAGGACCATGATAGATCTGATGGCAGATCTATACAAATATAGGGGAGTCTGCCTCTGTACAATCTCTCACCAGGCTTCTACAAGCTCAGATGAAAAGAAGAAGGATCCATCTTGGATCGGTGGATTAGAATCGCCCTAAGGCTATAATCTGTCTACTTAAATGGTCACAAACTATCTCAGAGGTTATCCTCCTCACGGAGCCCAAAACAAAACAAGAATATCGCTGCTACCACCATGTTCACAAGGCTACCAGCTCAAGCTCCCATGGGGATTTCAGATCTAGTGGGTCCTGTGGTGGGGCTAAGGCTGTAAGACCATGATAGCCCAGACACACAGGTCACTTGGATCTGAATGGCCCTTAGAATCAGTCCTCCATTGCTTTGAAATACAGCCAAAGCAATGGCGGATCACAAGGCAACAGCCTTGCAAAGAGCATCTCACACATAAACACCAATCCCACAAAGTACAGATCCTATTACAGAACTTCCATTAATCTAGTTTAAAAATGCATACAGAGACATAGCCAGCGAGTGCTGGACTATGGAGAGAAGGAAAAGAGAAAAAGAAAATTACTTATAGCTAAAACGAAAGAGAAAAGAAAAACGATCTGAGATGTGTTCCCAGAAACCTAAGCCTAAGCTAGGTATGGGTTTATATAGCAGTGGGGTGGTGGCACATTAGGGTTAGGAAACCCTAATTTTAACGATGCCACATGGCCTAACAGTGATCCTTGGATGCCTAGGGGTGCGTGCATGGAGATTTGAGCATGGGAGTGCGTGCCCTAATCGCTTGGAAATTCCCAGAAGGTCCTTTGTTGAAGTGATGAAAGTTTAGGCTCAGAGCTTCGCTAGGTAGTTGTGGTTTCCCAGACTTGTCATGTGGTAGCTCTTTGCTCTTCGCTAGGATGATTTGACATTAAAGCTTCAGCCGTCGTGAGGTTTCCTTGGTTTGCTCTTCAGGCAGTCGAGCGGTAGAGAATTATGCTCTCGCTGGATTGGGCTTCGCGAGGTTGAGTAGAAAACATAGTCTCAGATATCACGGGGTTGAAGTTCAAGCAGTCGCGAGGTTGCTCGGTCCTCGCCAGGATGTTTTCTTCTTAAATGGCGTGAGAACTGTGTGACACTACGCGATGTGTTCTACTCTTGAGCTTCGCGAGAGCTGTGCGAACTTGAGTTTCTGAAGCTCTTCAGTCACTCATCTGCGCGAGAGGTTACTGTAAAGTCTTGGGAAGCTCAGTTGAACTGCGCGAGGCATATTTCTCTTCAATCCTCTAAAGCTTGGGTCAGCTGCGCGAGGCTCATTTCAGGAATGGATTCAGAGTTCATTCTTCTGAGGGATTTCTAGTGCCAAAGCAGGCTCCTTAACAGGATTTATGGCCTTATTTCACTGCTGATTATTACCTACACAAAACACTTAACTAGAACTTATTAGGAGGCTAAGGGTCTAATCAAAGGTTAAGTTAAGGGGTGAAAAGTGGTACTTTTCAGGTCTTAACAGTGTATCGTCAATGATCCACTCAGGTTCCCTCGCTTTCGCATCCCACCATGGGACGGGCTTTTCTTGACCCATGGGTGGATCGATTTGGTCATGGGAGGTAGAAGGGGATATTCCCTTTGCTTTGGTTGATGCTTTTGGGGGTTTGGATACTCCTATCTTCCTAGGAGGCATACTTAATTGAATCAAAGTACAAGGAATGAAAATCATAGATAAGGGTATGGGTTTACCTCACAAGAAGACCAAAAATATGGATGAAATGTTGAAATAGCAGAGAATGGAGAGCTGCCAAGTTGAAATCAATAACATCCAACAGGTTTTAGCTCATTTTTGGAGTGCATGAAGGTAGTATGGCTCGGGAGCTAGAAGAAACAAGGAACCCCATAGCAAAAATAACAGAAAACAGACTAAAAGGCGGTTTCGAACCCACATATGCTCAACAGGGTTGTCACGGCAACCATCTATATTTGTCATGACAAGTTACTTGCCACGGCCAGCACTTCCTTTCCGCGGGAAAGGGGACAAATGATTTTGACAACCCAGTGGGTGGCAGTGACAATATAAGCTCAGCCTTGTATCGTAGGTCGTGCAGATCATAACACTAGTCCCGCCTTTGCTACTATTCCGACCATTTTCGGGCATTCTTTGATCCGGTGTCTCATTTTTCCACAACGAAAGCATGCCCCATTAACTTGTTTGTTACACCCCAGTTTGCTGAAAAATTAAAGAAGTTGGGAGGTATTCTAGAACCTCTTAACTTTATTTTAGATGTAACACTTTTGACTGGACAGTTTCTCACTACTGATATGGTATATCGATCGGTTATCGTTTGGATCAAGGACTACTGAGGATATGAAGCAGTAGCCGACTTGATATTACTTCTAATGCAAGGATATGACATAATCCTTAGAATGGATTGGTTGTTCAAGCACCATGCGAATGTTGACTGTTGAAAGAACGTTGTCTCTTTTCTCCCGCAAAAGAAGAAATTAGCCAAATTTTATGGGGTACCGTCAACTAATCTTTCTTTGATATCTGCGATTCGAGCACGGCGATTACTTGATGATGGTGCTTAGGGGTATTTTTCTTTTATTCAAAGTAAAGATCAGGAAGCGAAGAAAATTTCACTTTCAAATGTACCAACTACCTGTGAATTCTCTGATGTGTTTCCTGATGAGTTGTCAGGCTTATCGCCTGACAGGGAAGTGGAATTTGCTATTGAGTTAGCTCCGGGTACCGAGCCAATATCAAAGGCACCATATCGAATGGCACTAGCAGAATTGAAAGAAATCAAGGAGTAGTTATAGAAGCTTCTTGATAAAGGCTTTATCCAACCGAGTGTGTCACCGTAGAGCGCACCGGTGTTATTCATAAAGAAGAAATACGGTTCTATGTGCCTCTGCATTGATTATCGCCAACTCAATAAGCTGACAATCAAGAGTAGATATCTGCTCCCTCGAATCGATGATCTATTTGATCAATTACAAGGAGCACGGTTCTTTTCAAAAATTGACCTATGATCGGGTTAACACCAGATGAAGGTGAAAGCTGAAGATATTTTGAAGACAACTTTCCAAACGCGTTACGGTCACTATGAGTTTCTCGTCATGCCCTTCGGATTGACCAACGCACCTGCCACATTTATGGACTTGATGAATCGAGTCTTTAAACTATATCTCGATTAGTGTATCATAGTATTCATCGATGATATACTCATCTACTCAAAGACAAAGGCAGAGCATGAAGATCATCTACGTCTGGCATTGCAAACATTGCGAAATTCGTAGTTATATGCTAAGTTCAGTAAATATGATTTCTGGTTGACTCAAGTAAGTTTCCTGGGTCAAATTATATCGGAAGTAGGTATTACGGCTGATCCTACAAAGATCGAGGCTGTAGTGCAATGGAAGCAGCCACAGACAGTAACCGAGATCCAAAGTTTTCTAGGTCTCGCAGGCTATTACCGACGTTTTGTTGAAGGGTTTTCATAGCTTGTTGAACCACTCACGCAGCTCACTCGAAAGAATGTTAAACTTTATAATCATTTACTATTATAAGGTAGCGTAATCTGGCTGACACAATACCTGGCCGAATAATACCATCAGGTACGAATAAAATTTTCATCAAAATTAAATAGTTTAGCATTGGTATAAACCTCAAAAACCTTCACCACTATTTTTATACAGACCACTTGTTTGTTAGATACACCCAGATACCAATCACATGCAACCCAAGCCTGCCCGGCATCAAAATCTGGGCCAGTATGAATTTAACCCCCTTGCCGAGGCATGGACGTGCTGGCCGTGGCAAGTATAGATGGTTGTCGCGGCAACCCTGTTGAGCATATGTGGGTCCGAAACCCCCTTTTAGTTTGTTTTATGTTATTTTTGCTGTGGGGTTCCTTGTTTCTTCTAGCTCCCGAGCCATACTACCTTCATGCACCCAAAAAACGAGCCAAAAGCCTGTTGCATGTTACTGATTTCAACTTGGTAGCTCTCCATTCTCTGCTATTTCATCATTTCGTCCACATTTTTTGTCTTCTTGTGAGGTAAACCCATACCCTTAGCTCTGATTTTCATTCCTTGTACTTTGATTCAATTAAGTATGCCTCCTAGGAAGACAGGAGTATCCAAACCCCAAAAAGCATCAGCCACAGCAAAGGGCAAATCCCCTTCTACCTCCCATGACCAAATCGATCCACCCATGGTGGAACAGCCCGTCCCATGACTGAAGAGTCATTGCACGTAGATCAGATATAGATCAAGGGCCTATTAAGCAAAGACCATAGCCAAAATAGCAGCCCACATATGTTGCCGAGGCAAGTCTTCAGCTGGGCATCTTACCGCAGCAAGCTCGGAAGCTTGCCATGACAAGCCTTCAGCTGGGCACCTTGTCACGGCAAGCTCAGAAGCTTGCTGTGGCAAGCCTGAGGCTGTACTTGCCGTGGTAACCAAAGATATCAAGCTCCCGAGTTAGCGGGATCACTTGGACGAGATATCAAGCTCTCTCGAGTTAGCGGGATCACTTGGACGAGATATCAAGCTCCCGAGTTAGCGGGGTCACTTGTTTCAAGACAAGAGTAAAGACGTGTAGATGGCATCAAAGATAACAGTATATGAACAATGCGTGCTAACATGTATGCAAGAACATCATGAACAGATTTCATATAAGCAGATATCAACACTAAACGTAGCATTATTCTTCATATCAAAACTCTCTATTTCTATCTATGATTATTATACAATAATATATATGTTTTATATATATGTCGTACATGATTATAACAGTAAGTTGTTGCGGAGATGGATTCACCAAGTGTATGATTTAAGGCTGTCGATCCATGTGCATGGACTCGACACCAAGAGCTTACCCTTAATAGCAGATGACTTCTATGAACTAATCCATGATGCGTTTGATGGCATACCTCTTGGTGGCCTCTCCAATATCAGTGGATTATCTGCCGAACTCGTGCAACCACATCGGAAAGTCGCTATGGAATTTACAGAACGTGTGAAGGAATGCGGTGCATCCAGTGGTGGTCTGCTAGAGAATTTTTCAAAGTGTGTATTTTGGTTCTGTTTACGGAGATGGGAAGACATATAAGGTCTAGCAGGAAGAAAGACGTGCTGTAGCAACTTTAATAGTGTTTGGGTTCCCCGTTGCGTGCATTGAGTCGATAGATGACTCATGCATGCGTGTAACCAAGAGGGATTCGAACAGCTTATCAGCTAATAGTGGCGAACATAGGATATAAGCTGGTACTGGCTTTGTAGTATAGAGGGTGATAAGTTAAAAAAGACAAAAAGATTTCATTCCCATATAAAGCTTAGACACAGCTCAAATGTGTAAGCCCTTTTTTTTAACTGGGTTTGGCTATAGTGTAGAGCCAAAAGCCAAAAGAATTTCATTACGCTAATTAAACGGATTAGTACTACTAAAGCTAAAGCTAAGTAATGAACTAACAAGTAATTACACATAGAGATGAACTAATATATTTAGATAAGATATCATTTGTTTTATTCGGTATCTTTGGCTAATACACCCTAATGGTATATGGAACCTGGTTCCTATTTCTAGTGTATTTGTACTACACTATCACTCATATATTTTGAACATCAAGCTAGTCAAATTCCATTTGCGTCTTGTGTTTAGACACATGCCTAGCCTGGCCCGTGTTGATACCACGTAGTGCCACACGCTAGCAACTGTTACACCCAATAGCAATCATCAATTGCTCTTGAGAAACCTCTGATATCTAATCTAAAAATAATAATAATAATCTAGTCTAATGATCAAAAGAAAACCCAACCTCAGTCGTCAATTGATGCTGAGATTTCTTTGATGGCTTATTCCTATACCGGGCTCTCTTATTTATAGCTCATAAGGAGTCGGTTTACAAAGTTCTAATAAAAGAAACTACTAAAGTAAAAGTATCCTAATATATCTCTAATTCCTAATTTTATTCTTCCTTGCTTTTGGATGTTTGATGTGTTCCAGATTTTTTTCCTTAACAGCAGGTGCAGAGTCCTTTTAAGATTCTTCTTCATCAATCTCTCAGATCCGTGATTAACCAAACTTCTAATTAAAGAGTTCTTCTAATTCTGTTCTTGGCGGTGGAATTTCTAACGTGATCAGCAGCAATAGGAAAGCTTCTATAATAGTAATCGTAATTCATGATTATATTTTTTTCTTCTCTTTCTTAGAAAATCGTAAATCACGATTTTCTATCTTTCATAGCTTACTTCATAGACGATTCTCTAAATTACAATTCTTCGCCTTTAGTCTGTATTGCCTTTTATTCTTTTGTCTCTTTCTTAAGAATTGTCTTTTGAAGAATCGTAAATTATGATTTCTCATTTTTCTCTTCTTTGGCTTCAGTATTAGCACTCAATCGTAAAATATGATTTCTCAGCTTTCAGTAGGTGGCGAATCGCCTTCTTACGTTAAATCATCTTTTACTGCTCTTTGAGTTCATTTTGACAAAGATTAACACTTTAGCTCTATTTTTCTATTTTTCCTTAATATATGCCCATCGTTAACTTGTTAGTAGCAAATTAAGTCCTAGCATCACTAAGTTAAGGGTGATAAGATGGTAAATTATGTGATTGATCAAGCTCCAGCCGAGTTAAAGGAACTAAAGGAGCAACTGCAAGGGTTTCTAGACAAAGGGTTTATCTGACGTAGTGTTTCTTCTTGGGGAGCACCGATTTTATTTGTCAGAAAGAAGGATGGTTCAATGCGGCTCTACATCGACTATCGATAGTTAAACAAGTTGACGATTAAGAATCATTATCCACTCCCGCGAATTGATGACCTATTTGATCAGCTGCAAGGAGCAAGGTTCTTTTCAAAGATCGACTTGAGGTCAGGATACCATCAGTTGAAGATCAAGGCTGGGGACATTTCAAAGACAGTGTTTTGCATGAGGTATAGTCATTATGAGTTCTTAGTGATGCCATTTGGGTTGACAAATATACCGGTATCATTTATGGACATGATGAATCGAGTATTCAAAGCACACTTTGACAAATCTATGGTTATTTTCATAGATGATATCCTCATCTATTCGAAGACAAGAGAGGAGCATGAGCAACACTTATGGGTATCTCTTCAGACACTCAGAGACTACAAGTTATATGCAAAACTCAGCAAGTGTGAGTTTTGGCTTGAGAAGGTCAGTTTCTTGGGCCATATCATCTCAGAGACTGGTATCACTATTGATCCAACCAAAATTTAGTCGGTTGTGAACTAGGAACAGTTGAAGAAAGTAACAAAGGTTCATAGTTTCCTTGGTTTGGCGGGATACTATCGACGATTTGTGGAAGGTTTTTTCGAAATCTCAGGGCCGCTTACACAGCTTACAAGAAAGAATGCTAAGTTTGATTGGACAGAGCAATGTGAGCAAAGTTTTTAGGAGCTCAAGAAGCGATTAACTACTGCATCAGTACTTGCTCTACCTTCAGACAGTGGAGGTTTTGTGGTATACAGTGACGCTTCGTACAGTGGTTTGGATTGTGTGCTTAATCAGGACAGGAGAGTCATTGCTTACGGCTCTAGGCAACTCAAAGACCATGAGAAAAATTATCCACCTCATGACCTTGAGTTAGCGGCGGTGATCTTCGCTCTGAAGATATGGAGGCATTACTTGTATGGGGAAACATTTGATGTATTCACAAATCACAAGAGCCTCAAATATCTCTTCACTCAGAAGGATTTGAACATGAGGCAATGACGCTGGATGGAGTTCCTGAAAGACTATGATTATTCCATTCAAAATCACCCTGGGAAGGCTAACGTTGTGGCATATGCTCTGAGCCGAAAGTCTTCTGCTCAGTTGTCACGTCTCATTTCGAGAGGGCATCGATGGCATTTACTTGAAGATATGGTATTATGCAACACAAGGTTTGACGTTAAAGGTTCGGGTGTGCTGATGGCTACTATAGTAATTCGTCCTACGCTCTTTGAAAACATCCAGAAGTTACAGATGGCTGATGATGATCTTATGGCTATCAGAAGGGATGTGATTGAGGGAAGTAAAATAGATTTCTCCATCAAAGAAGATAGAACATTGCTGTTTTGAGGCTGGGTATGCGTATCAACCAATACTGAGCTTCGAGACACCATATTAGAAGAGGCTCACAAATCTATGTAAGCCATTCATTCTGCAAGTACCAAGATGTATCAGGATTTAAAGAAAAGTTTCTGGTGGAGAGGCTTAAAGAGAGATGTAGCTGAGTACGTGTTGAGATGTTTAGTGTGTCAGCAGGTCAAGTTGATCATCGGAATCCAGCTGAATTATTACAACCATTACCGATACCCAAGTGGAAATGGGAGGCCATTTCTATGGACTACATTCTGAGGTTGCCGAAGACATTAAGGAAAAATAATGCCATCTGGGTCATTATTGATAGGATGACTAACTATGCTCATTTACTGCCTTACAATACGATGAATACCGTGAGCAAACTCACAGAGTTATACCTCAAGGAGATAGTCAGGCTGCATGATATATCGGTCAGTATCCTATCCGATAGAGATCCACTATACATGTCTCAGTTATGGCAGCGATTTCAGGAAGGGATGGGTTCTAGGCTTGATTTCAGTTGGGCGTTTCATCCTTAGACCGATGGGTAAACTGAGAGGGTGAACCAGATCATCGAAGACATGCTATGTGCTCGCATGTTGAATTTCAAAGGGTCATGGGACCAACACCTACCTTTGATCGAGTTCGCTTACAACAATAGCTACCAGTCTAGCATTGGTATGGCTCCCTATGAAGTTTTGTATGGCCGGAGATGTAGGTCTCTGGTTAATTGGGAAGAAGTGGGTGAGAAGCTTTTTTTGGGACCGAAAATTGTGGACAGTACTACTGAAACAGTTCGGTTGATCCGTGAGCGATTGCGAGTAGCTCAAAGTCTCCAAAAGAGTTATGCTAATCTCAAATGACAACATGTTGAGTTTCAGGGGAACGTTCTTTAATTAATCACCTTTCATTTCCTTTGAATATGTTATAGTAGCTAATACCCTACATTTCATGTAGGGGACAATGTCTTTGTCGGAATCTCGCCTACGAAAGGTGTGATGTGTTTTGGCAAGCGTGGGAAGCTTAGCCCGCGTTATGTTGGACCTTTTGAGATATTGGGCTGAGTCAACGAAGTTGCGTACAGGATTGCTTTGCCACCGCAACTATCCTGCATGCACAATGTATTTCACGTGTCTATGTTGCAGAAGTAGGTGAAGGGCCCGACTCATGTGTTAGACTACCAACCCATTGAACTTCAGGAGGATTTATCATTGGTTGAGGAGCCAGTATAGATCCTAGACTGTACAGAGCAAATTTTGAGGTCTAAGAGGATTCCATTGGTTCTTGTGAAATGGCAGAACCACTCCGCTGAGGAAGCAACTTGGGAGCGCAAAGCTAAGATTCATGACCAGTAACCACACTTATTCGAGTGATGTTCCTCAGTTCTGTAGTCGTTTCATTTTTTTTTTAATTATTACATATTGTATTGGATACATTCACTTGGGATATACATTTTGGATTAATATGAATATGTTTTCAAGTTCGTAAATTTACTTGTTACTGTAGATAATTGCATGGTCTTATTTCTAAATAAGTTTTCTTTAAATTTTCTTCAGTTAACAGATTGGGTTCTCTTGTGCAGTCGGCTTACTTTAGGTTGCATTCTACCTTTCCAACAACCATCGCGTATTGAATTTCTGCGAACGAAAATTTCTGAGGGGAGAATGTAATATTCTGGATATTTTGAACCCCGTGTATGTGTCCGGCATGACGACCGATGTCACCTTGGGCATTTAAATAAATAATTTCATAATACGTAAATAAATGGTGTAGAAAGAATTAAGATTAGAGCTTGATTAGGCCTTTAGTAGTGAAGCCATGCACCGACTCACCGTGTGTTGCTTAACACCAAAACCAAAACCTAAGATAAGTGGATAGAATTTAAGTAATAAATATCAAAGATATTTATTTTTGATTTTTGTAGGTTATAAGAGAGGAGAGGTGGGTTGCTTAATGGCTATGTTTTAGCCATTTCAAATTTTGAAGAGAGAGAGAGAACCGAACGCCATTGGAGCACTGTCACCTTTGAACCCTTCTTGTGAGATTTCAACCCTGTGATCACCTACATGCTCCGTACACTTCGTGAAACACTTGATGTCGATCATCGTTTGAGGTTCGCTCTTGTAAATCTCAAGTCATTCAAAGCTTGCTTCATGAACGCTCCATCTTGCTATCGTTAACCGCTCTTTGATGAGGTAGAAATCAATCCGTGATCGTAGACGACCTCACCTTTGTGTTCACTGTGATCGATCCTTGTGGAATTGTTGTAGAAATCTGAAGGTTTCACTTTGAAACCCTTGTTCAGCAACACTTCTCGTAAACCACAGAATCGATCAGTGAAAGGTACGATCAAGTTAAATTTGTCATCTAAATTGTAGATGTGTAATTAATATAACCTTATAGGATTGTAAGTGCAAAAGTAGAATAAAATCTATTAAAAAAATTAGAGAAAAACAAGTCTAAGAAAGAATAGCCCGAAAGACTGTTGTTTCTATCAAAATGGATCAATCGAAATGTAAACCGATCGATCGAACTGAAAATCGATTGATCGATTAGGACACAACAGAGGTACCAGTTTTCTGAAGGATCCAATCAATTGAATTTTAAATTGATCGATCAAATTGGAAAATCGATCGATCAAAATGTAAATCGATCGATCGATTTCCGTTGTTTCTGGTTGTTTTTGGTTTTTCTTAGGAAAAATTTTGTGAAACTTTGAGTCTTTTATTTTTCAACACTATTGACACATTGCTCAGTGTTAATGCGATCTAGGTGAGAGTATGGGAGATCATGGATGAGGACATCTGAATCACTTTAATCGGAATCGAAACATTTGGTAGGAGAATCTTAACATCAATTACATTCTATTTTTAATTGGCATGAATATTTTACAATAAATTTGAATGCTAAAAATTTGAGTTTTTTGTTTTATTATGATCTTGAAACCTTGCATATGAGATCTGAATCTTGCATCTGAAATGAGAATTCTGATCACTTGAATACTGAAATCCTGAATCCTGAATCCTGAACTCTGCATCTGAATTATATATTAGAACTTTGCATCTGAAATATGTATTAAAATCTGCATCGTATTTATAGTTCACTCGAACGAATCCCTCAATTCCTGAACACTATTCCTGACGCAAGTGACCCTCATAACGCAGGGGCTTGTTGCATTTCCTGAAAATGATTCATTGAACGACGATGGTTAGATAGGGGTCCCATCGATTTTATTCCTACTTCCAAGTTATAGAGATTTGGAAGGTTGATTTAAGTTACAAATTTAAGTCATTTAATATAAGTTGCATGCATAAGTTAAGACTGAGCGAGAATCTGGATTAATCTGAAAACTTGATCTGTTTACATCTGGTTTAAGAATTCGTTTTGAAACTTCATATATGAAATTGCATCTGACCATGGTATTTGACATCCAGTTATCTATTCTATTTTGAATATCTGATTTGAAAACTGTCTATTCGAATATGATTTGAAAACTATGTTAATTAAGATATAATGTGAATGAGTTTTGTTTCTTCTACTGAGCTTTGCTGGTTAGCTCACTCCAACTATACGTCATAGGTACTGATTTGATTTCTGAGGATCCTGAGATTGAGGACTCTAACTACATTCTAGAGGACGAACCTAATATTCCTCCTGACGAGTTCTTTCCCTGATTTAGGACGCAGTCTTGTTTTGGATATTTTTGAGGACTATATACTTAGCTTGGTACGTCCAGCCTGTTTAATTTATGTTTTGAATCATGTAATTATCATACATTATATTTTTGTGAACTATGTTTCGGTGATGGTCGGCCATCATCGGTGGTTCGTTTCGGTTCTTTTGTCCATGTGTTTTCACATGGAATTAGAACCATTATTTTGTCTTCTATTTTGTATAGAAATGAAGCTTCCTTCTGTTATACTTTGATAGTTGCTCGTGTTCTATCCGGCTTATCGAATTATCGATAGGTTGGCGAGTCGGCCTTCCCGGTATTTCAGATACGGGAAAGTAGGGTCATCACAATTCCTCAAATGTTCAATTGAGTGACATTGGTTAGGGATTCCCATCGAAAATTCTGTGGCTCCTAATGCTATATTATGCTTGGGAGAATTTAAGTTATTGTTTTAAGTTATGCATGAGATGATAAGGTGCATGAAAAATACGTATGTGAGAAAGAAATCAGACAACACTTGAAAACCACAAATTTTACGGTTATGATTTATGTAACACACCATCGTAGACTATGGAAATTTCTTTGAGATTCCGTCTTGATATAAATTCCAATTCTTTTCGTGAAATTCCGTTTTTTAATTATCTTTCAATTTTATCATTGAATCTATGCTTCTATATGATGAAATTTACATTGAGCTTTCCCTTACTGAGCTTAAACTGTTAGCTCACCCTGACTATACGTCACAGGTGTAGATTTGGAACAAGTATCGAAGAAAAGAATAGGATCTCCAGTTTGGGGAATTTTACCCTAGGTACTGGTTTTGGGCTAGGAGCGCTTTGGGTTTAGTTTGTGTACTTTTGGACTTGGATTTGGTACATTCTATAATCAGATACAATGACACTGTTAGTTTTGTGAATATGTTTTGTAAGCCACTAATTTGGTGATGGTCGGCCATCACCGGTGGTTTCTTTTAGGCCATTTTGTTTAGTTGTTATGTATAAAAGGAAACCTTTATTTTGCCATGTGCAACCTTGCTTTGAGTCTACATTTTGTAAGTGTACCAAGAAATTTCTATATTCGGATTGTGAAGTGCGATCCGACGGTCCGGGTTCTCCCATTTGGATTTGGTATAAAGAAGTAATTATATATATATATATATATATATTAGGAAAATGTGTTGGAAAAATTCGGGCTGTCACATAACCCAAGAGAAACTGCCCAATTACGGAGTGTAGTTGCAACTCGGCCATCGTGGGTCGCTCGAGCGACTTAGGCCAGATAGTTTGCTCCATGTGAATGTGCACTGGTCGCACGAGCAATAATCGAACTCGTTCAAGCGACTTTCACCTGAAAGTTTGCCTTTGTCTGAGTGCTCACCTCGCTCAAGCGACAACCAAGTTGGCTCAAGTGATCTTACCAAGTTAGAGCCAAACTGTAACATGAATGATATACGACCCGCCTAGTTGCCAAAGGCTTTCATCAATAACTCAGGGTTGACTATACAGACATGTTTAGCCCTGTAGTGAAACATACTACCATACCCATGATTCTCTCTCTTGTAAACGTAACTAGTACACATTCATTCATTCATTCATTCATTGTAGGCTAATTGACCATTACCATCATATCACATTCATGCTTACGTGTATTTTCTTCCTAGTGTGATATATGTTGATTGGACTGGTAGGCTACTAGTAGACCCGGTGATATATAGTCAATTACGTACTGGATTTTGTCTGGTATGAATGGGAAGCTTACGCTTGTTCATAAGGATGCATATAATGTCTCATATATAGGAAAACTAATTAACCCAGTTTGAGTACTAAGAAGATAATGAAAATCAAGATAATTAGGAGATTTAGGTGAGGTGCATGCATGGTAAGCTCCCCTGGATAATAATGTGGGAAATTTGGTTGTGTCAAAATAAGGGACCATATGGTGAGCCTTCAATTTTCCTGCATGTGTTTGATAACATGGAATTCAACTCTTGGAAGTGAATTAGCAATTCCATGCTCACTTTCTTTGACTTGGATTCCCATGAAAATGGCACTTCTCTTGTTTAGGTATATTGTGTGTATTGTGTGGGAAGTGACAATTACATTTTCCCTATTTGATTAGACTATCACGGAAATAAATTTCTATGGGATTGAAAAATATTAAATTTTAAGATACATCATTTTGATTAATTATTTCCCAATAATCTCTATTTTGCCTCATAAAACTGGCACTTCCACTATTTCATGAGTGAAACTGATTTTAGTTGTGATGCAATTGGTGGCTGGAAGTGAATACCACTTGTGGACCCCACCTCAACTCACTTCCATTCCCTTAAATTCTAATCAAACAAAAAAAATGTGGAATTGGAAAATTCAATTCCTTGCTAGAGTTGCCACTTCCACCTTATCAAAGACACCTTTTAGGCCTCGTTCAGGTGTTTCCTGGTTTTTCCCAGAAAAGCTCAGATTCTTGGACACTCAGATTCCTGGCAGATTCGTAGCAGACTCAAAGTCCTGGCTTTGTCTATATGCATTCTTAAGTTACTAAGATTCACGACTTTTCTTATAAAAGATGAAAATCCTTTGTTTTTAAGTTCCTCTCTGAAAATCCTCAGATTCAATTCAATCAGTGGTTATGCTATGACCGTAGAAACATGATCTAATCATCTATTTATGTGTCTTACTCGGATTTTTCTAAAAATTTACTAGCACCCAATCGAGATAGAGGTGAACATATTTGACGGAGTACTTTTCTAAATCTGATTTAATGGCCAAAAAAATATTAAAAGGTATTGGGTACCTCTACTTACACCAACCAAAACTCTAAAATACCCACCTAGCAAGTAGCAACACTTCGAGATGATTTGATTGATGGGTAGGTGTGTGCTATGAGAATTTCGATGCGAAACTATTTTTATTTTCCTTATAGCTGATGGGAGCAGCTATTTGCACCTGTTTTTAGAGTAAGGTACCACACAATTTTTATTGGACAAGAACCATTGGCTGATCTGAATCAGACGATGGAGATTGTTTTTTGTTCCAATCTTCCTCACAATACATCTTAAGATCATGGAACTCCTATTAGATGACCAAATGTTGATTTAACATAACACATCCCTAAAAAGTGACCTCGAAGATTGAAATAAAAAAACATTTCAGTCATCTACTTCAAATCAGGTTCTCGTCCAAGAAAAGTTGTGTGGTACTTACTCCAAAAATGGGTGTAAATAGCCGCTCCCATAGCTGATATGTTGTACATCTCACTAATACAAGATTTAAATATAATCCGCCAATACTTAGAATTTCCTCTAACTAAATATAAATGCAAATTAAAAGTCAAGATCATATCTTTATTGTGAGGAAAGTGAAGGAGGAATCAGTCATTATCATAAATAAAAAATAAGAAAATATTATACAAAGAAAAATAAATTGTGATAATCAGAGAGAGAGAGAGAGAGAGAGAAAAGAATATATATAAGCTGCCCTTGAAGCATCTTCGTGTCAATGAGTTTAGGTTCCAGGCAGCCGACCCTGACATTTTGGGGGCCCAAGGCGAGTTCCTAAAATGGGGGCCCCTATTTCATATTACTTTATAATATATAAAAAATTCGCCAAAATTTTTTTTTGACATAAAATAATACTCATTCTATTTTACTATATATAATTTGAAAATGTAATTAAGAATTTAATACAAGTAAATATTAAAAGAAAATGCAATACAAAAAGAAAGTGCAATACTCATAAATGCAATGCTAAAAAAATTCATTTAAATATTTCTCTTCTCGTATTTTTAGCGGTAAAGTCACTGATTAATGTTGTATAGTCAATCTTATCCACCATATTATTTTCAGTAGATCACATAGCTAATCCATTTAATCTTTCTTGTGACAACGTTGACCGAAGATATAATTTGATCAACTTTAATTTGGAAAACTTCTTTCAGTAGAGGCAACTATAATTGGTATAGCCAGCAATATCCTATAAGCAATCCAGACATTTGAGTAACAACCTTTCATTTGCTTCAAATAATTTAGCACTTCAATCGGCGTTTTCACTTCTTTTCGCAAAGTATCTTTCAAGACTTTCAATTCTGAAGATAAATCTAGCCCATCAATATCAATATGTTGTTCATGTTTGAGAACATGTTCAAGATTTACGCAAAAAGTCTTCAAACATTCTTCACTGACCAAACCTAACTTCTTCAAATCAAACAAAAGTCTAAAATATTGCTCATATATTTTAAATTGTTCAAACCTATGCTCAATTGATGGAAGGCTTTGATCAATAATATAAGTGAAGTAATTAATTCTAAAAAATTCTTCAGCTGACTGTGCCACTTCTTCACTTGCATCCTCATCAAACTGTCTCTTTCTTCGAACAATGCATTTTTTACGAAATATAGGCTGAATCTCCATTTCAGTCGCAACTTCCTTAGCTTCAGCTAGGGCCTTCGCGAACCCACTTTCTCTATACCTTTTAAAATAGGTAATGAGTCCTTCTAACTGTTGGATAGTAATATTTATACTTTCTTGTTGAAGAAACTTGCTAACAATATTCACAGCAAATAATACATTGTGCCAAATAATCATAGCTAGTAAGAACTCATAACTCTCAAGTTCATTTGTTGCAAGAGATTGTGCTTCACTAGAACTTTTGCTGTCATTTTCATAAGTAGACTCTGCCAGGATAAGTAGAGCATCTCTTATTTCTAAAGTTTGATACTTTATTGCTTTACCACTTTAAACACGACTCTCCCAACGTATTTGTGATAGCCCCTTAACTATAAAACCTTTCACATTATCAGTTAAAATTTGCCACCGCTTTGTAGAAGATGAAAAGTGTGTGTATATATGTTGCACTATGCCAAAAAATAATGAAGCTTTAGAACAAGAGTTCGACATGTCAGAAAGTGTAAGGTTTAGACTATGACAACCACATGGAGTGTAAAATGCTCTAGGATTTATTTCAAGCAATTTTTTTTGTACACCTTTGTATTTTCCTTTCATATTGAATTCATTATCATATCCTTATCCTCTTATATCATCAATATTGAGTTCAAGAGTCTTCAAAACTTCTACAAGAACATTAAAAAGCCCTTGTCCAGAAGTATCATTGACTTTTAAGAATTCTAGAAAGAACTCTTTCACTGTATTTAACTTGGGGACTCATCAACACATCTTATGACAAGAAACATTTGCTCTACATGGCTAATATCTGGAGTACAATCAAGTATTATCGAATAGTATTTCACTGTTTTGATTTTCTGAATAATCGTACTTTTGATCGTATCCCCCATCATTTGTATCAACTCATTCTGAATTTTGTGACTTAGATAATGATAATGGATTTCTTTATTTTAGACTCGTCGAAGGTGCTCTTGCATTATTGGATAAAATTCAGCTATCATTTCAACAATATCCAAAAAGATTTTATTCCTCTCTTGATAAATCTTTTTATTATCCCCTCGGAATGCTATATTCATGGATGCAAGAATCTCCACGATAGAAAATCCTTATTAATACATGCCTCCAATGCTCTTTCTCTTTCTTTATTTTTTCTTGGACCTCTTGATCAATTGTCTCATTCTTTTCCAATCTCAAACTCAACTCAATTCATTTACTTATGCTTGTAATATGTTCGCTAGTCCTTTCATGACTTTTCAATCTTTTGCTTATATTCTTCCAATCATTGAATCCTTCTTTAGCCAATTGAGTAGTCATTCCTTCAGTGAAAAATAACTTGCAACTGAAACAATAATCTTTCTGGCTAGTATTTGAATATACTAACCATTTTCTATCATACTTTTCTCCATTTGCTAATTGTTGAATGTAATGAGAGGACGAAAACTTCCTACCATAAATATTTCTCGGAAAATTCTCATTCTCATCTCTCAAAGGACCCTTCTCTACTAAGAAGTCTCTAAGACTCTGTTGGACATTGTTCCAATTGTTCGGATCATATATTTAAAAGCCAACATTTGTTATTATCAATCTCATTTTCATTCTCATTTATATTTTCTTCTTCACCCTCATCTTCCCCTTCATTCACCAAGTCTTGGCCTTCATGTTCTTCATTATTGTCGTATTCTTCCTTATTGCTCAAGTTTTTAAGTTCTATATGTTTACTACTTCCAAAGAACTTGTAAATGGCTCCTTCTTGAGACTGAATAAATTTTTCTATCTTTTGCTTCTTTCGTTCTTCTCAGCTCTAGAAGGATAGCTTCTATTAGACATGATTTAAATGCGGTGTTTCTCAACTACAAACATGAGATTAAACAAAGGATAAGTTGCTAATACCATATATATAACGACATAATAAATAAATTTCTAAATGTCTATCATTTAATTATCAACATAAGAAATAAATTTCTAAATAAAAATAAGGGCGACACTAATTGGCTCCTCAAACATTGGAGCTAGAGGGCCAGTTCTAGGCCGACATGTCACGAGGATGGTAAGCGAGTGCGATGGGCAGGTAAGCATTCATTGAAATTGGATATCATGGGCAGGTAAGCCAACTCTAGTGTTGTGGCATCAAAGTTCCCCATGGGAAGAGTGGTAAAAAGATCAAGGCTCTAGGTTGAACCAATGGAATTAGAGTAACTTAGTTTGGTTTAGTCATGAGGGTTAAAGGTAGGTCTTGAAAATGGGATGTATTATGATACTCATGATGGAAATTTGGTGTGGTACTTCTATCACCTTGGGATGATGTGACACCATGGTGGTCTCACACCAGAGTCAGATTTTGAATGAGGGAGTGATGTCACGATATGTTGAATTATGAATTGTATCTCTAATATGCATAGAGGTATATTGAGAAAGCTTTACTCCAACAAGCAATGTTTTAAAAGAAACGTGAAGTGAGGTGTTACAACTACTTAGAGGCGGAGGCATATGTTTCAAGGTGTGAGGCATGTGCCTCTTGAATTTTTATTTCTAATTACAAAAATTAGAAAAACTGAGAAAAAAATCACACAAATTAAAAGGACATTTTACTTCCACGCCATCAATTTACCGTAACCAACCGAAATAATGCCGAGAGTATCTGGGTCAGAACTTTTTCCTATCCGATGTGAGACTATCACAATCCCCCACCTTATAGAAGACCTATTTTCGGCTCTGATACCATTCAGTGACAACCCAGACCCACATGCCACAACATTGTCCGGTTCTGAGCTTATGTCCTCGATTTTGTTTCTGGCATGGCCTTCAATCTCCATCCAAAAAGCGTCATGACATGTAACACCCGCCATCACATATAGCCCAGGGTCAAGAGTTTTCCCTATCTCCCTATTAAAAAAAAAAAAACAAGAGACTTTTTTCCCTATCTGATTTGGGAATATCACATTGCTAGTGGTGTTAAGCCGGATCACCTAATTCAAACTCTTGTCCCAGACATCATAATAATAACAGTGACCTAAACAATGTTTTAGGGTCCTGACATTAGTGCAACTAAGCTTTTTCTGTGATTGATGGGCAAATGGGTTTCCCTATGTATGATTGAAAAAGGAGGAATGCAGGTCCACAATTGTCTAACCATGCAATAATTAACAAATATTAAAATACACATTTTTCTTTGAAAAAACAAACAGAAGGGCACATGGATTCTGTAAAAAACAATTATATCAAATCTACATACTATTGAATCTAAGATGGTGGATTAAACGATGCAAGATTCATGTATATCTAACTGAGATATACCAAAAGAAATAAACAGAAAAAAGCATATTTCAGATTAATTTCATTGGAAAAGAAGAACCCATATGATCATCTAGAGCAAACCCACTTTTAATTTCCATAACAAAGAACCCATATGATCAATTAAACCAAAACCCACTTCAGAAACCCATTTCAATCAATTGAAAATTTTGAAAAAGAATCTATGTTTTTTCCAATTTAATAAGAAAAAAAAAAAGCAAAAGACTTCAGATTTCACCTGGTTTATATTGGTAAGTAAGAACAAAAATAAAATAAAACTAAATGAGTGGAAGAAGTTTGAGAAGCATACCTTCCACTAGGTCTGTTGTAGCTTGAGCTTGAGATCTTTGAGCAAGACAGAGAAGGCAAAACCACCAAAAAACAAGGATTAGACTCAATAGGATACCTAAAGTGGTGGTCGGTGGAGCCTTGAGAGACGGTGGCCGGTGGAGCCTTGAGATACAGGAGGGTTAAGGGTTTGGACTTCGGAGAGACGAGAGAGAGAGGGCTGGAGATGGGGGCCCTTTATATATATATATATATATATATATATATATATATTTATATTTATATATTTATTTATTTATTTACTTTTTTTCAAACCCAATTTTTAAAAGGGTTTTTTTTGGGGGGGAGGGGCCTGGAAATCGGGGGACCCAAGGCAGTCGCCTGACTCACCTTAGTCTAAGGCCGGCCTTGGTTCCAGGAGGAGCCATACAAAGTCCTAAAAAAAGACATTAACATCCTATTGAAAGGCTCATTTACCCGCCTAAAATCTCAATTTGCATCAACACCAGTTGCTTTTCTCCCTGAATTCGGTGGCAAACAGAGGAAACTGGAAGGTTAAAGAGTTGAATGTCGCAAGAGATGAAGAAATTGGGGGAAACGAGTGAGGAAGACAATGAAGATGAGATGGACATGGAGATGGAAGTGAAGGAAGAATACGAAGACGACGACCATGCGAAAAGCAACACAAATATCGTCACCGTCGGTAGCAGAGGGAACGTAGAAGTTGGGAATAGTGGGAATAGATTTCAGCAGCATCAGCAAAATCAGATGGCAGGGAGCGGAGTTCGGAGGTCTTGGCCAGAAGAAGAGAAAGAGAGGACGAAGCTGAGAGAGAGGCATCAGAGGACGATTACTGCGAGGATCTTGGCAGGTCTTCGGAAGATCTTGGGATCTCATGTATATACATACTTAAGTGAAGTATACTCAACCGCCACAATCTGTGCTCAAAATCTGAGCTATTCCAAGCAAATTGCTCAGACGAAGAGACGTCCTTTTCACTTGGATTTTTCTCAGATTCCCAGTTCCCAAGGATAACTCTCAAATGCATGAATCAATCAGAAAATCCCAAATTCTTGCTCCTTTCTGAGTAAGAACTCAAATTCTAAGTTTTGAGCATCTCCCGAACGAGCCCTTAAAGTTTTGGTGCTAATTGCCACTTCCCTTGGATTCTCAATTTGACATCTTGTTCTCTGAGTTTTCTTTTGGGGCTTTTTAGTTCTAGTTCTATTTTTGTTCCTTGGACTTTCTAGTTATGTTTCTGTAATTTGCGTCCCTGACTGTTTAGGGGGTGATGGCATTGCCAAAGCTCTCTTAGCAGTTGGGTGGTTTTCCTTGTTGTTGTATGTGATTTGGCTTTATTCTTTAATGGTAGAATGAGGTCCCTTATCAGTAAACTTTAAGTATTAAAACAAAAACAAAAAAAAAGTTTCTGTCTGGTTCTACATTGCCATTAAATCATTAACTGTAGTAACTATCTATGGCATGCATATATATATGAGGAAGTCATCGTTAATTGCTTTAGCCAACTTTTCTGAAAAAGTTGGGCTACTTATGAGCTGGTTTGTGCACTGGAAGTTTTTATGCTGACACTTTTCTCCCTATTATGGGTCACGTGGAGTTTCAGGTGGCACCTAAAACACTGTTTTGGTGTCACATGACTTTATGGCCACTTTTATGGGACTTGTGCGATGTAGTTTGAAAAAGGGGCTATCTGTCTGATGGTACGCCCATGGTCTCCAAATCTATCGTGTGAAAGATTGAGACAAGGATCAAAATTTCGGTTTCTCGACTAATAATTTCACCCCATACATTTGTGGACCGAAATTTCAGTTCAATGTTTCGTTTCGGTGGGGATCGAAACCGAAATTTTTATCCATGGATTGAGGTGAAAAACTATCTTCACCATCCAATTCGAAGCAGTCAATGGATTTTCTGAGTTAATATTGTTGGCGCCAATTGTAATGACCCTGAATTTTTGAAAACAAACGTGACTGCGTTGGCATGCATGCCTGACACAGAAATCGAGGCAAACTAAAATTTATAATAATAATACTGACATCAATAAGTGTGATCTGTACACGTGTGAAGTCATCTCCCACATGTAACACGAGTGTGAGCTCCGATTAGACCTTTGATGAGAGCGTGCAATTGAGTGGAGTGCATGTGCTCAACACCAGAATTAAAACCATTAGAAGAAGAAATATCAGAGATATTTCTCTATGTTAGCTTATAAGGGAAGGAAGGGAGTTAGAATTCTTTTCTCTACTCTTTTCTTTGCAATTTCAGTTGATCTGTAACCAAGAGATTGGGTTTCTGAAGATTTTCTCGTGTGAAACCAAGGGTTAAAATGCCAACACAATTCTAGAAATCTAATCTAAGAGTGTTGAATAGACGTTGGTACGTCGTGTTTAATCTAAGGAGAGGTAACCACCTCTGTGTGTTGACGTGGAGCTGCGCATCGGTCCTTACGGATCGCAAACGGCGACGAATCCTTGATTTCAAATACAAAACCACCTTTGAACCGAAGTTACCTTGGATCACGAAAGCAACTTTAAAGAGGTGAGTTATTACATGCTTTGAATAGTTTTGATGCTTTAAATGTGATGAGGCATGAGCTTGTATGATTTGCAGAGAATCATAAAGAGTTAGAGATGAAATAGGTTAAAATTAACGAATAGCATTGATGAGAGAAATTGTCATATTCGATCGATCAAATTTAGTATTTGATCGATCAAACTTATAGGTTGATCGATCGAATCCTATAATACCCTATAGAACAGAAGGGTGTTTTTCTGGAGGTTGAAGCCCGATAAATCCAATCATTTTTCCCAAGGATTGATCAATCAAAGATGAAAATAATCGATCAAGTGAAGAATTGATTGATCAAATTGGAAATTGATCGATCGAGTTGAGAATCTGATCGATCATTTTTCCCAAAATGATCGATCGAATTGTATATAACAGTATATAAACAGGAAGTCTGAAAATTTAGGAAATTGTGCTCTGAAGGGTCCGATCGATCAAATTTAGAATTGATCAATCAAATTGTGAATCCGATCAATCAAAGAAGGAATTTGATCGATCGAATTCCCCTGTTCTGTCTATGTTGGTTTATGGGATCCAATCAATCAAATTTGGGATTTGATCGATCAAATTGAGAATCCGATCGATCAAATTAGGAAATTGATCGATTGAATTCCCCTATTTTTCCTATTGTGATTTTTTGGGAAAAACACTGCTAGACGTGGTACCAGATGACTTTCTAAGACCTCTGACACTTAGTACATAGTACGTATGGTCTAGGTTAAAACCAAGACGCTTAAATAAGCTTTTGATTTGCTTAGAAAGATGCAATTTAAGGTAAGGGAAATTCAACTTAACTTGCATTTGATTCTAATCTCATGGACTCATAATTTCTGTATTCTGACACATGTTCTAATCCATGTCTTAAAGCATTCATTGAATATATATGAAATATTCTGTGATTCTAAATTCTGACACTTGACTCTTGCTATTTGACATCTGATTCTTGATATTATATATATGATATGATTTAAGGTTCATGTGATGAATCCCACCAACACAACGGTATACCGGTGACCGGCACGGCGGGATATCCTTGTATCTGTTCTGTGATCTGCCTGACATAAGTTGCTCTCATTATGCAGAGGCTTGTTGTAATTCCTGCAATTGTTCATTGAACGACGATGGTCAGGGTTACCCATCGGCAAACATCTAACTATCACGTGCTAATTCACGGGAGTTATTTAAGTATATGATTTAAGTCATTTAATATAAAGTATGCACTTCATCTGAAACCTTGAGCATAAATCTGATTCCTGTTATCCAGTAACTGTCATTTATTATTTCAAAACATCAGCATCTGCACTTGTCTAGCCTTTGAAATATCTGCTCCACTCTGATTATCTGTTCTAATATATGTTCTGACAACCATGTTTTACAGTTTAAATACAATTTAATTGAGTTTCTTCTATAGAGCTTAGACGGTTAGCTCACCCCTAACTCTATGTCATAGGTTTTGAGGCTCGAGCTCTACGTACTGAGAGCGATCCGGATTATCAGCTGAAGGTTGAGGATGAGAAGGAGGAGGACACAGATATCCCTGCAGATGAGTTTTACCCGTAGTTTGGGTACTTAGACTTGTTCTGTATTTTGAGGGTTCTGTACTTGATATTTTGGATTATCTGGTCTAGTGGCCACTCTATTCTGTATTATTTCTGTAGATACTTTTATTTTTGTTATATACATCTTATAGAAACCTTAATTTTAGGTGATGGATGGCTATCACCAGTGGTTCTTCTTAGTTCCTTTTTGAGGATGTATAATCAGTTATTGTTATAAATTACTTTTCTTTATATTTAGGTATCTTATTTAATGACTCAGTCTACCTCTTTTAATAGTGTCTGCTCTAAGTTCCGCTAGATGAGTAGACATTTGTATGTTTATTCTGGGGATCACCGGTGACGATGATCCTGATGGCATGGGCTTCCGAGTGTAGAAATCCGGGCTGTCATAGTTGGTATCTGAGCATAGGCTTTAGGTCAGGAACAAAAGGGACTATGGGCTTGATTGTCTTTACAATATGTATACTGATCAATGTTATTATTTTCACAATGACAGACTGGTATGGCCCCAAGGTTTCAGAGGAAGAGGAGGAGGTAGTGACAGACCAAGGACGATTTAGTTATAAGATGTCTTCGAGGGTGTCGATACATCTAGGGGAATTGGATTCCTGTCTGGTTCAAATGTTGTTCCTGTAGGAACAAGAAGAGGGAGAGGTAGAAATGAATGGATGGAGCAGGTGTTGGAAGCATTAGCTACCAACGTGGCTCAATAGGTTGTGACAATGAATCAACAAGTAGCAAGACAAATCGGAGGTTTCGCAGAGTTTAGGAGAATGACACCTCCTAACTTTTTGAGTCAGACTGATCCGTTGGAAGTCAAGGGTTGGCTTGATGAAATGGAGAAGACATTTGAGGTGCTACAATGCACCGATGTTGAGAAGGTGCGCTGGGCAACCTTCAAGTTAGACGATGAAGCTAGTCCTTGGTGGAAATCAGTGTCCAGAACTAGGGAGTAAGAGATTCCCAATGTACCGTGGACCTGGGAAAAATTCATTGAGGTCCTCAATGACCAATATTTTTCCAAGATAGTGAGACACCAGTGGGAGGCTCATTTTATTAGACTGGAGCAAGGTAACATGACAGTACATGATTATGGTGCGGAGTTTATGTGACTCTCTAGGTTTGCACCTCAACATGTGGCCATTGAGTTGATAAAAGCTCAAAAATTTCAGCTTGGCTTAAGGCCAAATTTACAAAAGGAAGTGGCTATGTGGGAGATGGAGAGTTTTGGGGGGGTGATGTCCAAGGCCCTCATTTATGAAGAGGAGAATCAGAAACAGTTTGCGTGGAGGAAACAATAGAACAAGGAGAGGTCATTTCAAGGACAATCAAATGCTCTCGATCAGGAAAACAAGAGGGCTATATTCTCGAGACCTCCTAGGCACCCTACGCACTCTAGACCGGCTGTGTCTTCAGGATCGAGTTCTTACCAAAGGCCATCCGTACCTGTGTCATCCAGACCATTCAAACCTTCTGGTTCTTCAACTAGTGGAGCTTCCATTGCATAGAGATCTTCGTCGGTCTCTTCATTTTCTCTGGCTCCAGCATGTGCCAAGTGTGGAAAGACACACAAGACAGAGGACTGAAGGAGAGAGACGGGTGCGTGCTTCGGATGTGGCAAGATGGGCCACATGGTCAGAAATTGTCCTGAGGAAAGTAAAGAGAGAACTGAATCGGCATCCACCTAGAGATCTTCTCGACCTACTGTGCAAGGTCGAGCATATGCCGTCAAAGCAATTGATGCCCTGACATCAAACGATGTCATCCAAGGTATCGTTGCGCTTTGAGAATTAAATTTTTGTTTTCCTTAGTATATCTACTTTATTGAATGTCTTAATAAATTCCGTACATATGAATACTCTTGAACATTGTACAATTGATGTACAGTTAATCTGATTTTTCTTTGTATAAACTTAAGGCATTCTTCCTATGAGCCAAAAGGGGGATATATGTGAAACAGAGGCATGAGTATTGATCGACCCTGGGTCTACTATTCCTTTATCACCCCGATGTTCTTAGCATGTATGGGTATTACACCTGAGACGTTAGACTTCATCTTAACAGTGACAATCCCTACGGGAAGTTCTGTGAAGATGGACACCGTGAACAAATCAGTCATCATTCGAGTTGAGAATTGGGAGACTCAAGTAGACTTGATACTTTTAGAAATGGTGGTATTTTATGTGATATTGGGAATGGACTGGTTATCTGTTTATTATGCAAGCGTCGATTGCCTTCGAAAAATGGTAATTTTTCGTCCTCTAAAGACGAAGTCTTTCAGGCTTTTCGGACTAAAGTCTAGGGTAGCACCTTTCATATCAGCTATTCGGGCTAAGCGTCTGATGAAGAATGGGTGCAGTGGTTACATAGCCTTCCTACAAGAGCAGCAAGAAGAAAAGAATATCATTTCTGATATTTCGGTGGTTTGTGAGTATTCCGATGTGTTTTCCGAGGATCTACCTGGACTACCACCGGATCGTAAGATTAAGTTCGCCATCAAGTTAATTTCGGGTACTTAGCTAGTGTCAAAAACTCTGTATCGTATGGCTCCAACTGAATTAAAGGAATTGAAGGAAGAACTGTAAGAGCTTCTAGACAAAGGGTTTATCAGACCCAGTGTGTCTCCTTGGGGAGCACCAGTGTTGTTTGTTAGAAAGAAGGACGGCTTAATGTGTCTCTGCATTGATTACCGTCAGTTAAATAAGTTGACGATTAAGAATCGTTACCCGCTTTCGAGAATTGATGATCTTTTTATCAGTTATAATGAACGAGGTTCTTCTCTAAGATTGACTTGAGATCAGGCTATCACCAGCTAAGAGTTAAATCTGAAGATATACAAAAGACAACATTCAGAAATCGATATGGACACTATGAATTTTTTATAATGCCATTTGGTTTGACGAACGCTCCCACGTCATTCATGGACATAATGAATTGTATATTCAAACCATATTTAGACAAGTCCGTAGTGGTTTTCCTAGATGATATTCTCATCTATTCCAAGACGTGAGAGGAACATGAGCAGCACCTGCGAGTAGCTCTACAACCCTCAAAGATAAAAAATTATATGCAAAGCTTAGCAAGTGTGAGTTTTGGCTTGAGCAAGTCAGTTTCTTAGGGCACGTTGTCTCTAAGAAGGGTATAACGGTCAATCCTGCAAAAATCGAATCTATGGTGAATTGGGAGCAACCGAAGACAGTGACAAAAATTCGTAATTTCCTTGGCTTGGCGGGATGCTATTAATGATTTGTAGAAGGGTTCTCCAAACTCTCGAGTCCGCTTACTCAGCTTACTAAAAAGAATGCTAAATTTGATTGGACGGAGAAGTGTGAATGAAATTTTTAAGAACTCAAGAAGTGTTTAACCACCACACCAATACTAGCTACACCTGCAGGTGGTGGAGGTTTTGCAGTCTATAGTGACGCTTCATACAGTTGATTGGGTTGTATTCTCAATCAGGATAAGAAAGTCATCGCTTACGGCTCTAGGCAACTCAAAGACCACGAGAAGAACTATCCCACTCACGATCTTGAGTTAGCACCGATAATTTTTGCTTTGAAGATCTGGAGGCACTACTTATATGGTGAGACCTTTGATATCTTCACAAAGCATAAGAGCCTCAAGTACCTGTTCACTCAGAAGGACTTGAATATGAGGCAGCATCGATGGATGGAGTTTCTGAAAGATTATGATTGTTCCATCCAGTATCACCCTGGGAAAGCTAATGTTATAGCCGATGCACTGAGCCGAAAGTTTTATGCTCAGTTGTCACATCTCATTGCTCGTGTACACCGATGGCACTTACTTGAAGATTTGGCTTTGTGTGACACGAGGTTTTATATTAGAGGTTCAGGAGCTTTGATGGCTACCATCATCATCCAACCCATATTATTTGAAAAAATCTGCAAGCTACAAATGACTAATGATGTACTCATGACTATTAGACGAGATGTGATTCATAGACATGAGGCAGATTTTTTCAGTAGTCAGGCTGAGATTGGTAGTATTAAGACAGATTTCACCATCAAAGATGATGGAACATTGATGTTTCGAGACCGAATATGCGTGCCAAGCAATATAGAGCTGCGAGAGACGATTTTGGAAGAGGCTCACAAATCAATGTATGCTATGCATCCTGGGAGTACCAAGATGTATCAAGATTTAAAGAAAAGCTTCTGGTGGAGAGGCTTGAAGAAGGATGTTGCGAAGTATATGTCCAAATGTTTGGTTTGCCAGCAAGTAAAGGTAGATCATCGATATCTGGTAGGATTGTTGCAATCATTGTCGATACCTGAGTAGAAATGGGAAGCCATTTCTATGGACTTTATATTAGGGTTACTGAAGACGTTGAGGAAACACAATGTCATCTGGGTCATTGTAGATAGACTGACCAAGTCTGCACATTTTTTGCCGTATAGTACTACGTATACCGCTAGCAAGTTTGCAGAGTTGTACTTTAAGGAGATAGTTCGGCTTCACGGTATACCAGTCAGTATAGTATCTTATAGAGACCCCCTCTACACGTCACAGTTCTGGCAGAGATTCCAAGAAGGCATGGGGTCTGGACTTGATTCCAAGAAGGCATGGGGTCGCGGGTTAGTGCATCCGTGCCACCCGTAGAACCGATCGCACAACCCATTGTGCAACCTGTGGCACCAACCAAGCAAGTTGTGCCACCCGTCCAACCACCACAGCCACCACAAGTTACTCAGGAACTTTGAAAGGAGTGGTGGGCTTCCAAAACCTTTCTGCCTGAATATTCTTTTGACCCTACACTCTTCGATGTCTGACTCAAAATGAATTGGATGGTCGGTTACGTTACCAAACTCGAGTTGCAACCTATGCATAAACCCTTCCATCCTCATTTTTGCCCTAGAATAGTTTGACTATTCTATCAATACCTTAGGCGGGGCAGTGATCGCCATCAATTAACCACCAAAATTGATGGGCTCGAGTATAAGTTTAACCAATTTCAGCGGCCTCACAATGCCCACCCGAGTATGTCGAGACTTGTGGTCTGTCGGCACCCTATATCAAGGACGTGCCATTCCAAGACATCATTGCCAAAATGACACATGGTCAACAGGGGTTGTATCAATCAATTACCCGAGCTCAACTTCCTTATAACTTATGGATGCTTGATACTTTTATCAAGTATACTATTTATCCTTCCAGCAAGCCTTATTTTCAGCTTTTGAGAACCATTGATTTTCCATTGCCGACATGGTCAATGATGGCATACTGGATGCCATGGATCGTATATCTGAGAAGAAAGCGTCTCTGAAAAGAGATATGTCATATGCTCAGTTAATGACGCGTATGGTTGAACAATATAACACCTGGAGAACCTAGATTGAGCAATAACGTCAAAATCTTCCAGGTTAAGGATTGGACGAAGAGCTATAATCTTTTGGTAAAGAGATTGTCAAAAGAGGGGGTGTAGTACGAGACCAAGCAGCAGCCGAGCCTGCAACGCAAGCTCCAGATATAGGGGAGGCACTGCCTAACCTTCCACCTCTGGGTGACGTGCCTGCTAGACCAGCTCCCATTCGACCCCCGTGTCCTACTCCTGCTTGGACATCTAGACATCGCGAGGCACCCACCACTAACATTGCAGATGCAATAGCTGCACTCACTGAAAGCAATAGGCGGATTCACGAGCTTTTGGATGGGATGGAGGAGCACAACCGTCAAGTGCATCAACGACTTGATTTTTTTGAGGGTATGCTTTTACAATTAATGCAGTAGGCATACCCCACTACTACTACCCCCATGATCGGTCACGCTCATCTGCACGTCGCTGATCCGCGTGACTATCGCACCCAATGGACCTACACCTGACGATGTTGGACCATCTGCTCCACCGATAGGTAATTACACTGGATCCTTTTCTCTTTATGTTATATTTATATGCATATACTTCTGATTCTATATTTAAATTAGTTTTGGTTCATATGCATTTTTCCTACATGCTTTTTTTGATATTCCCTGTCATATTAGTTTTCTGTTTTGCCTGCTTTCTATATCTTTTGCTTGTGACCTCCGAGTTAACCCTGTTAATTACCTGTATGACTGGTATGTGTGTGTTTGGTGTGAGTCACGGTGGAGTGTTTTCCGAGCACGTGACCCTTAGGAAGGTATGCATCCATGGACGGATGCAATCCTCTATGGCGGTATGGGTTGCCACACGCAGTACATCCAAGTTACTACGGATCCCGACCCTTGAAAAGCGTACTTAGCGAGGTCTATTGCATTGTGACCCACTCTTTATAGTTTGGAATGTCTTGTTTATGTTTTGATATGAGTAATTATTAGGATTAGAGCTCACTGTAAACCTGACTACATATGTTTGACATTTTCGAGGATGAAAATTCCTAAGGAGGGGAGAATATAATGACCCTGAATTTCTGAAAACAAATGTGACTGCATTGGTATGCATGCCTGAAACAGAAATCGAGGCAAACTAAAATTTTATAATAATAATACTGACATCAATAAGTGTGATCTATGCACATGTGAAGTCATCTGCCACATGTGACGTGAGTGTGAGCTCCAATTAGACCTTTGATGAGAGAGCGTGCAATTGAGTGAAGTGTATGTGCTCAACACTAGAATTTAAACCATTAGAGGAAGAAATATCAGTGATATTTCTCTGCGTTAGCTTATAAGGGAAGGAAGGGAGTTAGAATTCTTTTCTCTACTCTTTTCTTTGCAATTTCAGTTGATCTGTAACCAAGAGATTGGGTTTCCGAAGATTTTCTCGTGTGAAACCAAGGGTTAAAATGCCAACTAAATTCTAGATATCTGATCTAAGAGTGTTGAATCGACGTCGGTACGTCGTGTTTGTTCTGAGGAGAGGTAACCACCACTATGTGTTTACGTGGAGTCATGCATTTGTCCTTACAGATCGCAAAAAGCAATGAATCCTTGATTTCGGATACGAAACCCCCTTTGAACCGAAGTTACCTTGGATCACGAAAGCAACTTTAAAGAGGTGAGTTATTACATGCTTTGAACAGTTTTGATGCTTTAAATGTGATGAGGCATGAGCTTGTATTATTTGCAGAGAATCATAAAGAGTTAGAGTTGAAATAGGTCAAAATTTACGAACAATATTGATGACAAAAACTGTCATATCTGGTCGATCAAATTTAGTATTTGATCGATCAAACTTTCATTTGATCAATCAAACTTATAGGTTGATTGATCGAATCCTATAATACCCTATAGAACAAAAGGGTGTTTTTCCCGAGGTTGAAGCCTGATAAATCCGATCAATCAAATTTGAGATTTGATCGATCGAATCATGGATTGATCGATCGAATCATGGATTGATCGATCAAAGTTGAAAACAAGCGATCAAGTGAAGAATTGATCGATCAAATTGGAAATTGATCAATCGAGTTGAGAATCTGATTGATCATTTTGGGACAATATCGATCGAATTGTATATAACAACATATAAACAGGAAGTCTGAAAATTTAGGAAATTGTGCTCTGAATGGTCCGATTGATCAAATTTGGAATTGATCGATCAAATTGTGAGTCTAATCGATCAAAGAGGGAAATTGATCGAGCGAATTCTCCTGTTCTGTCTGTGTTGGTTTATGGGATCCGATCAAGCAAATTTGGGATTTGATCGATCAGATTGAGAATTCGATCGATCAAATAAGGAAATTGATCGATCCAATTCCCATGTTTGGTCTATTTTGTTTTTTTAGGAGAAACACTACTGGACGTGGTACCAGTTGACTTTCTAAGACCTCTGACACTTAGTACATGGTACATATGGTCTAGGTTAAAACCGAGACGCTTAAAGAAGCTTTGGATTTGCTTAAAAAGATGCAATTTAAGGTAGGGGAAATTCAACTTAGCTTGCATTTGATTCTAATCTCATGGACTCATAATATCTGTATTCTGACACATGTTCTGATCCCTGTCTTAAAGCATTCATTACATATATATGAAATATTTTGTAATTCTAAATTTTGATACTTGACTCTTGCTATCTGACATCTGATTCTTGATATTATATATATGATATGATTTAAGGTTCATGTGACGAATCCCACTAGCGCGGCGGTATACCCGTGACCGGCACGGCGGGATATCCGTGTATCTGTTCTGTGATCTACCTGACACAAGTTGCTCTCATTACGCAGAGGCTTGTTGTAATTCCTATAATTGTTCATTGAACGACGATAGTCAGAGTTACCCGTCAGTAAACATTTGGCTACCACGTGCTATATTCACGAGAGTTATTTAAGTATATGATTTAAGTCATTTAATATAAAGTATACACTTCATCTGAAACTGTAACAACTGCCACACTTTAAGCCAGACAATACCGAGTACGAACTCAAGTAGGGTCAGGCTTGTGCCTAACACGGGACAAAAAGAACTGATTCAGATTTGGTCATGATGACTGTTAAATAGTGGGGTACTTAGTGGCCTAGTATATTGATTTAGTTGACCAGGTACCCCATTCACTCAAATAGCAGTGCATGAGATATACACTAGAATTTTTGAAACTAACTCGTATACACTTAATATAAGTGTATTAGACATACACTTGAACTTGACACTAGGCCATATACCCACAAATTGTGTAGCAGAAAAATATAGGATCCAAGCTTTATAAGGCTTATAACATAGCACCCGCCAAAAGACTCCATGTGAGCATGAGTCATTTTTTATTCCCATGCACGTCAAGTGCAAAGGAGATAAAACCCCCACGACTATCCCTCTCATCCCTCAAAGTGTGAATTTCAAACCAGAACGAACCCTCGAGAAAGAAACCCTCTTCTATCTCTCACACCCACTTTGAAATCCTATCTCTTCAAACCCTTGGATCACAAGGTGACCCTACAATTCAGCCAAAAGAATTTACGGACGACGATCGGCCGATCTCTGAAATTTAGTCGCACTCTACCATCAAGAAGTTCTAAATCAATCTCGCGAATTCGAAACCGACACTATTTCGACGTCGTCGCAACTAAAGAATCCACCAAAAGGTATTCCGTAAAATGAACCACGTATTGGATTAGTTCTTTTACAACAGATTATAGGTAATTGATGACGACTCCGTAAGATCGGATCAACATTCAGAGAAATCGGTCACATGTGAGGATTCAGAGCCGAAATCTTCGATTTCCAAAGCCCGGAACCTCGCACACCAAATGAAAAGATATTAATGAACTTTCTATCAAAATTGAATTGAAAATAGTGTTAGACATAGGAGGCATAGAGAGGAAGCTCAGAGGAATTGTGAAACAGAATCGGAGAAGACAGCAAGCTAAGTCTATCAGGCTTGTTGCGGCAACATCAAGCTTGTCGCAGCAAGGTGTTGGCTGAGTGGCTTGTCGTGGCAACCCTATGCCTTGCCACAGCAACCTTGTGTATAATTGTGTGTGTGCTGTGTTGAGCCTTAAGGCTAGTCGATCACATATTCTATAAGTAAAGGTTTGTAGTGAACCATTATTTATGCTAAGCATACTAAAACATGTTAATATGCTCTTAGGTGCTCAGGAGGAGCTCGTAAAAATGGGCATTAGCCTAGATTCATGTACGTGTAACACGTAGACTTGATCGCAAGGTAGGGATTTGACCTTGCTGGTTTATATATTGTTTCTCATTCTAATCTTGATAGCAAGTTATTGTAAGTGCATGACTATTAGTCATCTGATTATGCTAGTTTTCAATTTCAATGCATGATTATGTTTACGTCTTGCTTGGTATTGTTTCCCTATCTTCATGTTTGATATACCTGAATATGTTAGCTACTCATGATGCTCTCACATGCCTGATACTATGCAATCTTCACGTCTTGTATTTGCTTAGTTTTGAGTCAAGTGATCCCGCTAACTCGAGAGCTTGAGTACGTATTCTTGAACACAAGTGATCCCGCTAACTCGAGAACTTGGATATCTTGTATATAACTGTTTTACGTCTGATAGCTTGTTTAAGCTAAATATGTTTCAATATGATTCCTTATACTCGTTCCAGCATGACTCCGTTGCATGATAAAGATTATTCGCATGATTAAATGTTATTATATTGTAAGTTGCCATAATAGATACAATGTAAGATAATATGTGCTTGAAATTGTATTGTATGCATCAAGAACGTGAATTGACATATTAATGTATTGGGTCAGCATTGTTAGCTCCTTACTAAGCTTTGATGATAGCTCATCTCATGGCTCCATGTCAAATTTCAGGCCTTGATCAGGACCCTAAGCACGAGGATGATCCTACATACCAACTTGAGGAAAAGGAGGAAGACGACGAAGAGGAGGAAGAAGATTCTGCAGAAGACTTCTTTCTGTGATAGGTTAGAGAGAGAAAATATATGAGAAATTTTTTGGAAGAACTTGTATCAAAAACCATTACAATATTTCGTCGAGATACTTAGTTCTATATATGTATAGGTTTTCTTTCCATTGTTAAGATAACGGATGCTCGTCATCGATGAAAAACTATACATAGTGCTTGTTTATATTTCAAATTCTATTTTGCTATTTCGGATAAATATCAGTTGTTGTCATTTTGTCTTCATATCAAAGTTGTTAAATCACTTCCGTAATGTAATACTTTGTTCACGATGCACTTGTAAGAAAGGATCATGTTAAGTGATCCGACAATGTGACCTTTTTCGTATAATATAAGGGGAAAAGTCAGGCCATCACAGAAACCTTGATCATAAATCTAATTCCTGTTATCTAGTAACTATCATCTATCATTTCAAACATCAGCATATGCACTTGTCTAGTCTTTGAAATATTTGCTCCGCTCTGATTATTTGTTCTGATATATGTTTTGACAACCATATTTTATAGTTTAGATACAATTTAATTGAGTTTCTTCTATTGAACTTAGATAGTTAGCTCACCCCTAACTCTGTGTCATAGGTTTTGAGGCTCGTGCTCTAGGTACTGAGAGCGATCCGGATTATCAGCCGGAGGTTGAGGCTAAGGAGGAGGAGGACACAGATATCCCTGTGGACGAGTTTTACCCGTAGTTTGGATACTTAGTTTTGTTCTGTATTTTGAGGCTTCTATACTTGATATTTTGGATTATCTGGTCTGGTGGCCACTCTGTTCTGTATTATTTCTGTAGATACTTTTATTTTTTTTATATACATCTTATAGGAATCATTATTGGGAACCATTATTTTGAGTGATGGATGACCATCACCAATGATTCTTCTTGGTTTCTTTTTGAGGATGTATAATCAGTTATTGTTATAAATTACTTTTCTTTTTATTTAGATGCCTTATTTAATGACTCAATCTACCTCTTTTAATAGTGTCTGCTCTGAGTTTTGCTAGATGAGCAGACATCTGCATATTTGTTCTGGAGATCACCGGTGACATTGATCTGATGGCATGAGTTTCCGAGTGCGAAACTCTGGACTGTCACACCAATAGAGGTTTCCTTTGTCAATTAATGCTAATTAATGTGGGACTTTCCCAACAACATTCAAGTGGAAAGAAAGCAGATTAATTGGAGTTGCCACGAACCCAAAACTCGCCGAAGAAATAAGTAGCCACATCTTCCTGATGGGCCAGCCTTTGACACGTGCTAAAACTGACATGTGGCAATCCAGGATCACTTGCGCTGGACCCGGTATCCTTTTGGAAGTGCAACTTGTTCTCTCCTCCTTTTCCTTTTCTACCAAGCCACCTTTGGTGCTTTTCTCCTTTACGAGTTTATGCTGCACATATTATTAAAATGTATATTATTTTTTTGGTAAGCAATTAAATTCTATATAACATATTATATAGAGATAATAAGATTAATTAGATTGAGAGTATCTTTATTTGCAACAAGAGATTATTTCTTCCCAATTATGGTTTGCCCTTGTTAAAATCACTGACTACTTTGAACCAGAGGTTGGAGATGGATTTTTATCTCAATCTTTCACATAATAGATCTTCGGTCTTATCAGATGGTCAAATGTCACACTTACCAAAAATGATCCCTGAGAACCACATTCGATGATACAATGTGATCACATTCACTTTTGAAGATGTGTGCTACATGGGACAAAAACTTGATTGTTTGGTGTGACGCCCCTGATCCCAAGATAGGTTGTTTCAAAGTTTGGGATGAAAAATGATCTCCATCCAATGATTCAAAGCAGTAACGTTGGTTGCCAAAACAGAATCCCTTATTGCATATAAATTTACCCTTAAGTTTATTGTGAATCTCACATTGGATAGGACCCACATCCTTTCCTTTGGGAAAATTAGCAATAAACAGAATAAAATTGTTATATTATGATGCTTAGCACTATCACAGATGATGGTGTCCTCTATCCTTACTTGCAAATGTCTTTATGTGCCTCTTAATCTAGACCGTCAAATCGAACGAGACCATCGAATTGATCTCTTTTCTTGGAGCATCTAATTAGCAATTTTTGACATATGATGGTGTAAGGCTCTATGCTATATGAAGTATAGCTCTTGATTGGCATTTAAACAAAAAAAAAATGGAATTTAAATGATCCTACAATGTTGAAGTTTGCTTTTGATCTTGTACCATCAATTTAAATAGTCCAAGTGGCAGGCCGTCCTTTCCAACATATCTTAGCTAAAGAATCTCCCATGTCTATACAAATCATTCAATCAGTAAATTTTAAAATTAGCCATTAAAAATTAGCGCTAGCAACAATAGATATTCGAGTGCATAGATCAGATGGTTAAAATAGACCCAGTTCAACTCAATAGATGATCTATAACTTTCATGTTTTGGATTGCTCACATCTTACACATTTAATGGTGTAAAATCATTTAACACTGCAATGGTGTTTATATGATTAGCGTCAAGCTCTATTATCAAATATATTTATAATGATATTTTGGGTGAGGTCTTTAAACTTGGGAACTTTTTCCTTGAGTGCAAACATGAAGACGTGAGACTTGGCTTAAATAGCAGCAAGAAAAGTTCTCCAGAACATAAAATTGGATTTCTTATAGGGTATAGCTCTAGTTGCACCCTCCAAAATTCTAAAAGCACCCACGTCGTTTCATGTTATACCATCTACAGTAAGGCCAGGTGGATGCTTTTAGATTTTTAATTGGCACTACAAAAAATAAGACTATTAACGGCAGTTTTTTTTAATAAAAAACTGCCGCTAGGACTAATAGTGGTAGTTTTTTATTAAAAAAAATTGCCGCTATTAACCTTATTTTTTGTAGTGTGGTGCAAATAAAGTACCTTTTTTTCTATTAGTTTAAGAATGGAAAAACCCACCTACATTTAAACAAGAATTTTCTTTTTTTCTATTAGTTTAAGAATGGAAAAACCCACCTACATTTTAACAAAAATAAAAACTTGCCAAAATTGTTAATTTAATTTATTCTGTAATATGAATTTAATATCTTTTAATAAAATAAATAATATTTTACAAATAATTTTTTTTATTTTTTGATAACGAATAAATCCATTAATAAGTAAAATCAGAAATAATTACATCATGAAGTTGGGGAGGGATATCCTCCATCCATATTTCATCACAATTTCTTTGCAATCTGATTTTTGACAATAAATCAGCCGTAGTGTTGGTTGTTCTCATAACACGCTTACAAGAGTGAGATCTAAAATCTATCAGGCAATCTTTGATTTCGTCAAAAATGTAGCCCAGCTTTGAAATATCATTCTTAGAAATTTTTTATGGCGCTGATTACTTGAGCAGAATCTCCTTCAAAATCGACGTCGTGAAACCCACACTATAAGCGAAACAAGCGGCTTCGAGAAAAGCATAAACCTCTGAATGGTCCGGTTTAGACACATTTGAATATATTTTACCCTCGATGTAAGAACCATACCATTATGATCTCGAATTATAACACCTACACCTGCAGCTTTATCCGATTCGCACCGAGCACCATCAAAATTTATTTTAAATCGATCTTGGGTGGGAGGAGACCAAGATATAGTTGAAGGAATTGGACTTTGGGTACGGGCCTTGAGAGTTTTGATATGTAGAAACTCCACTAGATAGCATTCGGCCTGCCTAGAGATCGAGCTTAGGTCCTTCTGTTTGAAGCCATCCACCTGATATATCTCAGTCCATATTGCCCAAGCAATCATGAAAAGACGATCTAATAGGTCTCTACCGAATTGATTATGGAACTCCATAGCCCACTCTTTAAAATCTACTTGGACGCTCTCATGAATTCGGGCGCCCAGCGATGAGTAAAACCAGCTCATTTAAGCTTTGTGACAATCTTTCAGAGTGTGAATAACTGTCTAGTCTCAACGATAGACCCGCATACATTACATATTAGTGAGATGGATTCTATTTTTTTATGGAGCAAATCCTTGATCAGGAGGATATTTTGGCATGCTCGTCACGCAAATATTTTGACCTTATTTGGAATACGGTACCTCCACAGATCTCGCCAGAAGATATTTTCTGATTGGGAAATAGATGAAGACCCCCTTTCCTTTGTAAGATCATCAGACAGCTTTAAAAGCACTTCTAACCAAAAATTTACCGCTCTTCTCCAGGGCCCATGCTAATATGTCATCCTTTTCAATGGTAGGAATGGGGATGCTCAAAATAACGCTCACATCCTCCTCCCAAAAAACTTCCCTAAGGAGTTGCTCACTCCAACGCTTAGGGTTACTCCACATCATTTATAAGAAACCATTTTACAATTAATATTATTTTACCTTAATTTGTGTCTCATGCAAGCAAAACTTTCAATCTTCGATTTCCTGTTCGATCATCCATAGCTAGCCCAAAAATTAGTCAGTACGTGATACTACAGTTTTAAATACTAAGTCAAACAAGTCAAATATTAGGTCATATCAATTAATATGTATCGGATATGAATCAGACAAATACAAAAAATGCTCTTTTTATAAATTATTTATATTGTTACATTCTTTTAAAAAATAAAACACATAGCTTAAATATCGGCCGATTTAGCCACTACGTATCCGATAAATATCGGCATGGGACCCAGCCGTTATACCGATTTACATACGAGTTTAGATTCTTGCCCGGCATCGTGAGCGTACTCAATTTAATCTCCCTCCATCAACCTTGGAGAATGTGTTGATATTTTTTAACACCAAATCAGCGAAGGTCAAAAGTATACATTCAATGATTTGTTGCTCATAGATAGTTGTACGTCTTCTGAGGCATGACCATTTGAGAGGGCGATTGACCCGAAAATTGCATGTATGATTATAATCATCCAATCAGGGCGACAGCTTGGTGCAATAATAAAAGGCTTGGGTTGTCAAAAGCATGAAAACGCAAGTTCGAGTCCGGAGAGCAGCCACCCACTCTCAACACCCCGTTTACAAAATATCACCACTACGCAATCGCCTATCATAATCTTCCAATCAAAGTGCCTTCTTCTGTGAACCGTTGATTATCTAAAGAAATGCAGTTTATCAGATGGTGTTGAAAGACTGGACTCGAACATGATGATCAACCTTTTAATTAGAGGAGAGATGTGGTCCACACACCAAATATTCTCCTGCATGGTTTATACACAAGTTCTTTCCCCTTTTATATTAATTATAACTATATATAATACATGGCGAAAAGAAAAGGTTATCTCATATAACTTTCAGTTGCTTAGAATGGAGTAATAGCGTCAAAAAAGTAGCATCAAAACACCCCGAAAATGAAAGCTGTATAAATTAATTATTGAGAGTGTGAAAGGCAAATAAGTTGAGATGGCCGAGTTGGTCTAAGGCGCCAGATTAAGGTTCTGGTCCGAAAGGGCGTGGGTTCAAATCCCACTCTCAACATTGTTATTTTAAATTAGATGATAGAAATTCTTTTTCGTGCCAATCTTTGGCATCATAGATCATTACATCATGACCTTCAAATCAAACGGCTTAGATGGTGTTCCACCTAATACAGGTCTCAAAAATAACGAAACTTACTTTTTAACCCATGTGTTAGGGTACAAATCTCTTATGCAAGTTGTACCTCTCATAGTTTAACTTATGTTCATTTATAGAGAAAAGATCATTTGTAAGACCTAAAAAAATTTCTAGATGTCAGGAAAATATTTAGGTTACATATATGGGTAGCTTTATCAACACTCGTGGAATCAAACTGTTGAATTCTCTTAATCAAACAATGGAGACAAAGAAAGGTTCATCACCGCAAAATGATGGTTTCTATAGCTTCGTCGATTAGGATTGAATGGAGAAGGAGAGAGGTTTGTGGGGTTGATGTCACTACAAAATAAAGGGCCTTTAGCGGCATCCTATTAGGAGCGGATATAGAGTGGCCGCCACAAAAAACATAGGGTTACCGACGCTTTGACTGCTGCTTCATGTTTCAAACCCCACGGCAAATTATTTTGTTTCTTCGGTTCCCTCACGCGCTCTTTATTTCTTTGGTTTCTCTAACTTCTCCTTCAAAGCTAAACCCACTCCCTCCAACCACGTTCCAATCCTCTCCCATTCTCGCCAATCTCTCCCAAATCTTTGTAGCATTCTCCCCATTCTCTTCAGAATCTCTCTCGTTCTCATAGATCTATCCCAAATCTTACAGATTCAGATCTCTCCCAAATCTCGTTATTTTTTGTCACGCCCCGAAATCCGATACATGATCCATTTTGGCACATGAACGCATTCAATAATCAAAATTCAAATAAAGGAAACACAACGGTCCATTCTCATTAATAATAGAATTCAAAGTTATATTTATTTTCAATTCCAACGTTAAACAACTCCCAACCAAGACTAAGCCAACAAGTCTTCTAGGGTCTATTCCTGAAATGTAGCTTCTGACCCACGAGGTACGGCCTCTGAAATTTAAATAACAACGGGGGTGAGATAAAACTAAACAAGTAACCCCCAATAAATAATATAACTCTTACATCAATTTTATCAGTTTCAAATTGAGAACTTCATAAGAAATGTCATTAGCTAGACCATCTAATGATTTAATATAAAGAAGAAGAACAAAAACAACTTAGTTTACAATTGTACTACATATATTATACAATTGCTAAATATTAGCACGGATCCAAGTGCAGTTACATTCATATCATTATTCATCTTGGATACCACTCACAAAGGAGAGTTCAATGATTTAATCAATCTCATTGTCAACCGTACCGATCCGGTTTGACAGGTTTACTTCGTATTATGGAAGTATACAAATGTACCCGTTCGTCTAATACTATCATGCAGCCCCATGGGGATCTTAATCAAATATCATATCATAAATATTTATTATTTCTAAAGTCCTTCATATCAATTTCATTTGAAAAAATTTATCCAATATGCTTTATCAATTCTCATTCTAAAACAGTGTAATATTTCAATATAATGAGATCATATGAAATTCAAATCGAGTAAACAAAGCTTACGACATTTATATTTTGTTGATAATAACATGATTCAAAATGACATAATCATTATTGGGCAAACAAATCTAAATTTATCCATACAATCATAACCATTCAAACATCTACTTATCAAAGTTATAATATATATTATGAAGAACAAAAGCATCGTTAACTAATAAGGTATGTGTTTAAAACATGCTATGGGATAGGCTACTTGCCTCAATCGTCGGATTTAAGGGAGGATAGTGTGAAGTTTCACGGTTCCGGTAGTTATCTGGGCACAAGGAAAAGTGATCAAGATAAGAGAACGAACTACCGTAAGTTATCGATGTTAGGATGGATTCTATCGAGTTATTTCAAATCTCTATTTTAAAAATATTTGGTATCGAAAATCCTTAATTTAAAATAGCGTGATTTATAAATCAGTTTTAAAACCCTTGATTTATTATTTAACAAATAATTTTTAAATCCTTTTTAATCTTAATACCTGATTTAATATACTTCTATTTTAATATAAAATTAGCATAAAATCAGAGTTAAAAATATAATTTCAGGTTATAAAACCAGCATAAAAACTAGAATTAAAAATATAATTTTAGGTTTTAAACTAACATGAAATCCGGAATTAAAAATATAATTTCATATTATAAAACTAAAATAAAACCAGAATATCAGATTATAAGGCCAGATTTAAAATATAAAATCAGAATTTAAAAATCAGAGAAAATAAACCTAATATTATAAACCTAAAATCAAATAGAATATACTTTCAGATTATAAGACTAAATAAAATAGAACATGATTTCAAATTATAAACTGAATTTTAAAATACCCATCGGCAGATAAAACCAAACTTTAAAATATACAATTAGAATTATAAAATCAATATTATAAACCAGAATAAAACAGAATTTTAAAATATAATTTCATAATATAAAAATAGAATAAAATCATAATATAAAATACCTAATCAGGTTATAAAATCAGATTTAAATATAAACCAAAATTTCAGTTTAAAACCAGAGTATAAAATAAGAACATACCTTAAAGGAAGAAGAGAAGAAGGGAGGACAAAAGCTTGGTGTGGAATTGAAGAAGGGAAATGCTCTATTTATAGGCCCGATGAATGACCGTTTGGATTCGGGATTAACGTCGAGTAAAGAGAGGCGTTATCGAATTGAAGAAGAAGAAGAGAAACGGCTTGACTGTTATGCGTGGGTTTTTATTTGGGGTTTTAAGTTGTAATGGGAAAGGTTAAGGTGTATAGCAAATACAAGTTAGAGTGTGTGTGTCATGGGTCGAATCGGGTCGGGTCGGGTCGAGTTAGGATTTGGGTCGTCACATTTTTCGTCTCCATCGCTTCCACAACACCCTAGTCGTCCCTGCTCGACCTCTGCTCAATCAGAGAAGAAGAAATCTCCCCTCGAGTAAGTAAATTAAAGACATATAAAACTTGTATTTTGATTTTTTCCTGCCATCAAAATCCCTAATGTTGGTTTCTTTAACAGCAGCAACCTCCAATCTTGGCCATCCATGTGATAGCCCGAATTTTCCCAACATTATTTTCTTAGATATTTATTTTTAAACTTTAAACCAAATGGGAAAAATCGGACCATCGGATCGCAGAACACGATCTGAATACATAACACTTGGTACATCCACACACAATGTAGAAATCAAAGCAGATATACATATGACAAAGTCACATTTTTCCATTTCTATATAAAGCATATAAACAATGGAGACAAAAACAAACCACCAGTGATGGCCAACCATCACCAAAACAGTGGTACACAAAAGAATGTACAAATCCAATTCTATCCTTCTACAAAATTTCTGGACGTACCAAGTCCAAACTCAATAGTAAACTTAGACTATACCAAGTCTAAAGCCCAAGCCTATGGGTAGAAATTCTCAAGCGACAAATCCGCCTCTATCTTAGGTAATCAATCAAGGCCCGCTACAAGCTCGGGTCCTGTCCCAAATCAACACTTGTGACTTATAGTCAGGGTGAGCTAACAATCTAAGCTCAGTAGAGGAAAGCTCAACACAAAAATCATATCTTATTAAATCAAAGCATATATTCGATGAGTGAATTTAAAAGCTGTTTTCATATCAAATGCAGAATTTAAAATAATACTGAGTTCGAAATCATAACTAAAACGTGTCAAATCATAAAAATGGACATATCACGTCAGAAAGCAAAACCTACCATGTAAGAAAACAAAACAGCGTCATGTCAGAGAACAAAGACATATCGTATCAAAATGCATAATAGAACGGGAGCAAAACATAAACAAAGCACAGAAACAAAGTGGAAATATATTTAAGTCAGAAAGTGGAATAGAACGGAACATTGTACGAAAACAGAGTCATCTCAGAAACAGAACTTATCGGATAATGAAAACATAAACAGAAACATATCAGAAATAGAAACGTATCAGAATCCAAGCATCGGATCGAAGCATCCCTTTGTGGAAACAGGGTAAAAAGCTCGGAACCTCAACTCCTCTTTGTCACCGATGTGTGACTAAAGCATCATATCAAAACATCCCTTAGCAGGGGAACATAACACATCACATCAAGGCATCCCTTAGTAGGGTACATAAATATATCAGATCATAACCATATGACCAAAGCATCCCTTTGTAGGAGCAGGTTAAAAACCTCAGAGCCTCAACTCCTCTTTGCCACCATGATTTTAGAGTCATACAAATCACGTATCGGATTTAGAGTTCAAGTTCAAAACAAAGTCAGAGTTCAGAGTTCGAGACAGATTCAAAGTTCAAGACATATTCAAAGTTCAATGTCAGGAGTTTAGTGTTTAAAGTTCAATAATTTCAAAGTTCAAAGTTATATCAAAGAAAATTTCAATTATTCGAATGCAAAACAAATTTCACAAAAATCAAAAGTTCCATTTCTAAAATCATAAATTCAAATCACATTATTATCAAAGCATATGATTCAAATATTAAAAATATAATCGTGCATTAAAGTTCCCCTACCTTTGTTCATGAGATACACAAAACGATGCAACTTTCCCGTACAAGCATTCTCGATTCTCAATCTATATCACATTCATAATGATGCATTAAATATTGGTCTTAATTTCTAACAACTCTGAAGCATCTAAGTGTTTTCTCAAAATCAAGGCAAAAATGGGTAAGTTCATGCTAACTTAGAATTTGACCCAACTTTCCCCTAAATTTTGACCTCTAAAACTTTTTATTCATGAAATTGTTAATTCACAAAAGTTGTTTATCTTATTTTCCTCTTTCCAATGCTGCAAGAATCGCATCAATCGGAGTTCGGAACAAAACGTTATGGTCAAAATACTGAAGCAGTGTCATACCCAAACTCTAAATCTCAGACGCACGAGGTTCAGGGTCGGGCGCATGAGGTTTTTCTGAAGGCAGCTTGGGTGCACGAGAATGAATCTTGGGCGAGCGACCTCTAATGGCACACCCAGCTCGGGCGAGCGAGAATGAATCTCAGGCGCACGAGCTCCTTCTGAAGGCAGCTCGGGCGCCTGAGGTTCAGAAACTCTGCGATTTCTTGCGATTTCTTGCCATTTTCACCTACACTAACTACACAATCTTCCACACAACTAGTTCTAAAATTTTAACATCTTTGGATTTCGATTTCTTACCTTTAAAATGAGCGAAAACCACGAGTGATCCGAGTGTAAAAATCGAATCGGAAGAGTGGGTAGAGGGTTTCAAAAAGGATTTAAAGGAACGTTTATGGAGTTGGATCTTCACCTCTCGTTCACGGATCTCTTTTGCATGGAAGATTGACAACGACGATTTCCCCTAGCACAAGATTTCTAGCACTTCACGTTGACACGGAGTTTAGGAATGCGCGTAATCAGTGGATTCCTTCTTCTCTTCACACTCTCTTTCTCTTTCTCGTTCTCTCTCTCTCTCTCTAATTCTCACACGAGCAAGGGAAAAGGGGTGATCCACGTGAGGATCATCCCCACTTATCCACATGGCTTTTTCTTCCTTGTGAAACCCACACACATTCATGTGTGTTTGTTCCTATCTGTAGACACCCAAATTCGGCCCAAGGCCCGATCAGTCTATACTCCGAGAGAGATGTACCCCTATGCTTCCGATGGCACCCCCTGAACCCTTGGGAATCTATCCAGACCTTTAGGAGTCACCTAAAACCCATTAGAGCCATTCCCCCAACCTTTAGAGATCACCCCTAAACCCTAGGATCCCTTCCCAGACTCAACTTAAACCCTTTTGAGTATTTGATGGGAGGAGAGCTATACATTTTTATACGGACCACTACTGAGGATAACCCACATTCCGTTGGAAAGAGGACTTCTCCAGCTTTCCAACGAGCCAAAGATCACCCGATTTGGAGTTGTGGTTCGAAAGTTATGGCCGAATGAAAGTCCACATAAAATCATGACTTTTTGCTAAGGCGTATGTATTACATACGCCTAGCAAATTTGGCCCCAGTTTGGTCAGGCGTATGTATTATATACGCCTAGCATTTTTGGCCCAAATTTGGCCGGGCGTATATAATACATGCTCCTAGCATGGGGTGACCACCAACACAGGCACCCATCTTCTCAGATTTCCCCTGGTTTTCTTGAATTTCACTGTGCATAAGCTGGGCGTATGTAATATATACGCCCAGCTTAACTACAGTATCTGTCATTAAATGCTCGAATTTCCTCCATCTGGTTTGACCCTTTGACCATCCCATTGGTTAAGGTGGGTGTCTTGAGGTTGGTTGCACCCCCTTTGAGCTTATTGGCAACTCTTAAGTCACCCATGGTCTCACCCCATCATCCGCCATTGAAACCAATTTCCCAAACCTCTAGGACCCTAAAAACCTAGAAAACCTTAGATGGAGGATTACCTAACTGCTAAACTAATTAGCTCTTAAGTAACCCTCTAACCCACCTCTTCTCTATAAATGGAGAGGCCCCCCTCTTCTCAAAAGGGTTGAAAAGATTAGGGTGAAAGCTTGAGTTAGGAGAGAGAGAGCCCTAGTGAGAGAAAGTTCTTTTCTTATTTCTTCAACCAGAATTCCAGCATGCATAGATCATCCTTTTCAACCCTTTTCAACCATTAGATCACCTCTTTTAGTTAAAGCTTAGTCCCTAGCTTCATCCCACACCTCCTATCTATCGAATCCTAGCATTAGAACCTATTATTCTACCGTTTAAGCCATTTGAAGCCATCGGAAGCACGCCGAAGCAAAAGTCTTCTACGGTGCAACAAGGGCCCGTGAGCTCTAGCTCACCCCTCTCTTCCTCTACCTTCTTGGTGTTTTTTCCGTCCAAGGATTCAAGCCATTACACCGCCGAAATTTCGGTTTGACTCAATGCTTGATAGGACCATATTGCCTTCGGGCAAGGGGAAGCTCCGCCCATTTATTTTTATTTTTGGCCATAGATAGAGACCGCTACATGTGGGTTGATCGGGTGCCTAAATCCTTCTCGATCGATAACCGAAGCCCCTACCCTAGAGCCTTTGGCAAAGACCGATAAATCAGAGTCATATTTAGCACTTCGATGCTCAAAATATTGATTTAAGGGTTTCTCGGGTCACCAAAAGCTCCGGGTGGCGACTCTACATTTTATTCCATCGCGAGTGCATCGCTGCGACGGGTTCGAGAGGATCCTTGCTCGCACAGATGACGACTCTATTGGGGATTTCACCCTAGCGCTTCCCCTCTTGTTGGCCTTTCTTTTATTTTTTTTTACTAACTGTTGCTGTTTTTTTTTCTAATTTTCTGTTATTTTCCTTTATTTTTGTTGTTTTTACTAACATACTCACCCCTACGATCCAGTCCTTTAAGTGCCTTAGCCGATTGGCGAACCAACTTGCGCCTTTAAATTTCAGTTTTTACGATTTTGTCATTTAAGCCGCCTTAGCCATTTGGCGGGCCTGCTCGCATCTACTTTCTATGTCATTTAAATTTCAGTCATTTACGAGCTTAGCCATTTGACGGGCCTACGTGCGCTCTTTATTTCAGTCATCATATCTCACCATTGAACGCCGGCCCGTTGAGGCGGCACGGGCTTGTCATCCCCGACCCGATTTTGGACTTAAATTCACTCCCCTTTAAAAATCTGTAATTAAAAGTGAATCAACAGTGTGGGGACATAATCAAATCTATTTTTGCGTATTTTGGGTAGTTTTTTGGGGGGTTTAGGCGTAGATATAATTTACCCGGTTCCCAGTAAGGCGGCAGCCCCAGTGGTGATGATCCTGAAAAGAACCACCCCTTCCCGTACCTGAGAAGGCGCTTGCGCCGGAGGTATATCGGTTGGGTTGCCAATTCCAATCAAGCCGTAAAACCCGCAATGGTGAGAGGGTAGAAAGCACGAATTCAGTCATGTATCCCTAGGAAGCGGAAAGGAGGGGCCCGATAACATGCACAGTAGTCCCCGGGAGCCTCCCTCCCAGAAAACCAGTCCAAAAGACCCATCTCGGGCTTGCTGTTTACTGTCAAAATAAGCTGACAGAACTATCTCTGCCAGACGTATATAATATATACGCCCAGCCAAAAATCCCTAGAAATACTCAAGCGTATATAATATACACGCCCAGCCAAATCTGCTTAATTTTAGTCAGGCGTATATAATACGTACGCCCAGTATATACTGGGTTCAGGCAGCCCGATCTGAGGCCCAATCCACCACCCAAGTTCCCCGATTAGCGGTATTAGTACCCACAGTAGCCTCCCGCATTCTGTAACACTCAATATGCCCCCGCCCAGTCAAGAGAAGGCGACTTCTCATTGATTTGCTCCGGGGGATCGGGTCATTTGCGTGGATTCCCTCAGCTTCAATAGAACGAAAGGGTTCCCTTTCGCTTCTTCCAAAGTGTGCCGGATCCCGCCGTGGGACCTACTAAAGGCACATATATCACCCAAGACGGGAACTTTTCTAGGGCAGCAAATCATCATTCATTTAAATAGGGGAGATAATTTTCATTTGAAAAATCCAAAAAAAATAAATATATAGAAAAATCAAAAATCTGTATATACGCGCACTTTCGGTGCGACCGTCACTACGGTGACCTCAAACCCAACCCGTAGAGGAAGAACTAGGAAAGTGTTAAGTCCTTACCCAAGGCATCGGTACAACACTCGTCAACAAATCATGTCGAGCGCCGATACATCTCCGCCATCATCCCCATTCCATTCCCATATAGGAGAAGACCCAATCTCGAACACCTTCACCCAAACCCGGTTCGATGTCACGGGTCCATTTGGGGCACCCGTGTTTGCATCCACCCCATTCCCCACCCTTACATTTTCCCAACATACCCCCATCTCATCCTCTACTGAAACACCTCATTTTCCAATCGACCCATACATCCCCATCTCCCATCCATACACCCTTACCGCACCCCTACTCCCAAAGACCCCATCGGGAACCTCATCCCCCGCCTACCTCCCACACTCCGTCCACCTCATCATCCATGCCTCCTATATCCCATATCCCACTCACCTCATCTCACATACCCTCCACATCACATGGTCCATCCACATCCCAATAGACCCCCCTATTTACCCAGGTCATGCCCAACTTTGCCCAGGGTGTGACCAGCAACCCACCATCTTCCTTAGCCATACATCCACACCCTCCAAGCACAACCATTCATACCCCCCATACGCAGGTCATGCCCAATTTCATCCAACCCCCTCCGTCCTTGAATGGGCCATCACCCTCCAATCTCACACCTGAATCTAATGGAGAACATGAGAAGGATGTATGCCCTGTGGGCTACCTCTCGGAGTCCAACATTCCAAACCCCACATCTAGGTCTCCAAAACCTCCATACCCCATTCCCCCATGACCATGCCCAACCACCCATCATTATTACTATCCAAGATCCCTCACCTCAATTCCAGGCCCAGGCCCAAGCCCAACAGACCCAAGCCCCCTCATCTCAGAACCAAACCCACACGAATCCTTGGGCCCAAACCCATCAAACCCAGGCCAAGGCCCAAAATCCTCAAGGCCCAGGCCCAAAATCCTTAAGGCCCATGGGCCCAAGCCCAAACCCATCAGACTCAAGCCCAGGCCCAAAATCCTCAAGGCCCATGGCCCAAACCCAAACCCATTAGACCCAAACCCAGGCCCAGAACCCTCAAGGCCCATGGCCCTAGGCCCAAAACCATCAGACTCAGGCCCAAGCCCATCAGACCCAGGCCCAGTTCCAAGCCCCCTAGGGCCCTTGGACCCAAACCTATCAAACCCAAGCCCAAGGCCCATCACCCCGCACCCAATACCAACAAGGCCCATTAGCCCAAAATCATACCAACCCCCACACCCAGGCCCAAGGCCCATCTACCCAAGCTTTCCAAAACCATCAAGCCCAAACCCAAGGCCCATCCACCCACACTCATCAAGGCCCGTTCACAAACCCCTTACCCCTTCACCAATACCCTTCATTCACCTACACCCCTTATGCCCCCATCCCGCCTCCAACGGAAAATCTGATCCGCCCTATGCCTCAAAACCATGCCTACAGCATCTCGCCAAATCAACCACACCCCCATCACCCCCAGAATAAACACCCAGCTCAGCACATCATTCATCCACAAGCCACTCATCCATTCACTCCCTCCCATACCCTACAAGCCTTGTGGCCCCACCAGGTCATCCAACCCATCACCCCAAGTCCAAATAGCAGACCTCGCCCCTCACCAGTACAATGATCAACAGTACGAGAGGGCGAGATCCGCAACAGTGGAGGAGCTGCCAGCTTCGGCCCCCCCAGGCCCGTCATCGTCACACCCAGGGCCGAGCCAAATCAAGGGGAAGTAGCCCCAGCTACAGTCTCAAAAGAATTAGAGCAGCTGAAAGAACAGATAGACATAATACAGAAGCAGCTGACGAAGATGGGAGGGCTAGAACTGCATTCGACTGACTTTTCAGACTTGTGTCTGTTCTCGGATGTCCCCCTACCAGAGAAATTCAAGATGTCATTATTCGATAAGTATAATGGCACTGGTAACCCCATCGCCCACTTAAAATCTTACTGTGGGGATATGTGTCAGTACGACGGAGATGAACAACTCCTCATCAAAGTGTTCTAAAAGAGTCTGACGGGCCCAGCACTGAGATGGCTCACATCCCTAAAACCGTCCATAACCAAAACTTGGAAAGATCTGACACACTTATTCCAAGAACAAAATGTCTATAACATGGACATAGAGCCAAGGAAGTCGGATCTGGCCCGTTTGAAGCAAAGACATGATGAAACTTTCAGTGCCTACTTAGGGAGGTCGAGGGCATTGGCCGCCCAGGTGACCCACCGGATTTTGGATGATGAGTAGATTGAATTAATAACCAAGGGAGCCCTCCCAGTCATCGCAAAATTCTTGGTATATTAGCAGCAGTTCAGTTTTGCTGATTTTATCCGAAATGCCAACCGTTGCGAAGACGCCGTTAGAGAGGGCAGGTTGGGAAAGAGCATGGCCAATGGGGCCGTTGGGGTTCAAAAAGCTGTCGAACCAAGGGTTGAAAGAAGGCCAGGGGCAGAGGTGCATAACATCGTTTATCCCCAGGCCAATACCACCCCGATACAGCTCCAGGTCGCACACCCACCCCTGCCCCGTTTTGAACAAACGCCAAGGCTGAATAATGGACCAAGGGCCCCGTTCACCCAGGAACAGATGAAAGCACCATTCGAACGAGTCTTCACGCCGTTAGGGTAATCATTAAGCGTCTTATTACCAGCCTCGCCCACCACCCAATCCGATACCAAGAAACTATGACCCGAACCTGCATTGCAACTTCCACCAGGGGCCAGGTCACCCTACGGACCGGTGCTTCTCACTAAAGCACACAATCCAAGATTTAATAGAGGTGGAAAAAAATTTTCCCCCGCCGCTTCCTCAAGGGAAAAACCAGAATATCCATCAGGCCCCTCTGCCACCGCATTCAGGAGGCCCCAGGCCTAACATCCATTGGGTAGAAGAGGAAGAGGAAGAGCTTGACCCCTCGGATTACATCAGTAATCAAGAGGAGTTTTTATTTCCTAGGCTGAACGAGGGCGAACCAATTGTAGGGGTAATCGAGCCCCTGTATTTAGCCGATTACATCCCCACCCCGGCATACCAAGAGGAACCCCTAAATTTAAGGCAGTAATTTCTCACTCCCGCTCCTGCCTATCAAATTCAAATGGGCCCAACCCCTCCGCAATCATATGCATATCTGCCCCACTCCCAATTTACCCGACAGTACACACCACCTCCCAGACACCCCACCCCATACGCCATCCCACCATCAGCAACCCCATACACCTCTCCGTCACGCCCAAATCACCCCACGCCATACATAAATCCACCACTCCCATACTACCCTACCCCATATCCACCCCCAAATCCCACCACCCAGTATACTACCCCACCATCCTCAAATAACCTCGCCCAATACACAATTCTACCATCCCTAAATCACCCCGCGCCATGCACGACTCCATCATCCCTTGTTTACCCCGTTTCATCCATGAACCCATCATCGCCCCACCATGCCACCCCGATTACAAACCCTTCGTACCAGTACCCCCCGCTCCATTTGCTACCCCCTCATACCCCCATCACCCGCTCCACACGCACCTCGACATTTCCGGTCACCTATCCTAGTCACACCCCCACCATCCCTGCGCTATTTCGCCCCCAATCCAGCTCCACCTTCACCCAAACAAACAACCCCTCACCCACTCCCCTTATCACCCGCTCCTAATCACCACTGGTCTTACCACACCCTGGTAAAGCCTGCACAAACCCCCTATTGGAGTCAACTTGGTTGGGCCCGAGAATCCAACATACCCAGCCCAGTCCACCCCAGAATCCCCATGCACTCCCTTCCTCATCCCAAAAGCCGCCTATGACCCGCATCAAGTGTCGTTAAGTTACGAGCAGACGGATTTATCACCCGGTCAGGCAGGATTTCTATGCAGCCAAAAGCATTGGGGGCCATAAGAGGAGAAGAGAAGAAGAAAGAGAAGGCCGCAGGGTACCCCTTTGAAAAAATGGCCAGAGAGCATGTGTTGGAGACATAGCTCAAGAGGACACCCGCACATATTACTGTCTGGGATTTGTTAATCACGTCCCCGCTCCACTTTCAAGCCTTAATGGGAGCACTTAAAGACGCACATGTTTTCGCTCACGTGACCCCAGACGAGGTAGGAGAAATAATTGGGCAAGTATTGGCCCCGAATGCCATTTCATTCACTGATGCGGATCTGCCGCTCGAAGGGAACAACCACTCTAAGCCCCTGAATATAACAGTGGAAGTAGGGTACCTGGTGGTGTTGTTGGTCTTGATAGACAATGAGTCGGCATTGAACGTATGCCCTCTAAGGACGGCAATCAAAATCGGTGTGAACCCCAACACCTTCCGGCCATCCATAACCAGCGTCAGGGGATTTGACAACACACGGAGAGAAATCATAGGAGAGGTAGACCTCGACCTGATCATCGGGCCGCAAACCTTCACTGTCACCTTCCAGGTAATGGACATCAAGTCTACATTTAATTTACTATTGGGTCGGCCGTGGCTGCATGGGATCGGGGCAATACCATCAACTCTACACTAAAAGCTCTGATTCATCTCAGGCGAAAGAATCGTCACCATCGTAGGTGAAAGCAGAGAAGACAGGGAGCGGAGCGCTCTGCATATTGAGAATCTGAAAGTGCTTGACATGCCGCACATAGCGGATGACACCGATCTCCATCGATTTGAGTATGACTTCTCAGCCATTACCCTCGAACCGGCTGAAAAAACCCCTGCCAAAACTGGAGGAGGAACGGAGGCAGCCATGTTCATGCTTCACAAATGGGGCCACCAAAAAGGGAAAGGACTGGGCCCGCGCCTTCAAGGAAGAAGAGACCCCGTCAGGGCCAAGGGGCAGCAAACCAAATTTGGCCTGGGCTACAGGCCCGATGAAGAAGAAGTCAGAGAGGTCAAAGAGAGGATAAGGGCCGCATCGATCGCCAGGGCCAGGGGAATCGACCTGGAGGAAGAGCCTCCCGCTCGGCCCCACATCAGCCAAACCTTTGTAAGCACCGGGGTGGTAAAAATTGATCTGAATGGGAAGACAAGGGTAACCCCACCCAAGCTTGCTTCCACCCACCCCACTAACCCTTACATCACCCTCCTGGACCTCGAGGTGGACTTAGCAGCCCTCTCCTTATTTGAGGAGGAAATCCCCGAGCCCGCCCATCACTCTAGCATTAGCCACTTTGGGCCCGCCCTAACCTTCAAAGACAGGGTCCCGGAGGATCCCTTCATAAACATGCTAAAGGGGGAACTGCAAGAGCCTATTGATGCCATTTCCAACTAAAAGGGTAAAGGCCAAGCCTCGCAGGTAAGTAACTGGGCATCTTTGCCCCAACTCCTGGGAGCCGCCAAATGCTGTGAATACGGCATCGGCTCTCTAAAAAAAAAATAACCTGTAAGAAGTGAGGTTAGCCTCTACGACACTCTACCCTGTATATATAGAGATCCACCTCACCAGGGGCTAACTTCCGAAAAATTGCAAAAAACCATAAAAATAGAAAAAATATCAATTCCAAAAATATTGTCCTTTAAGATTCCTAATAAAATTGAAAATGATGTCGTGACACCCGTCCCACGTGAAGCCGACCTTCCCTGTAGAAATACGAGAAGAGGTAGGAGTCACGAGTCTGGACGAGGAAGGTCAAGTCGATGAGCTCCTCAAACAATTTGCCGATTTCGAGTATGGCCCTACCCCGATCGTCGAAGAGACAGAGGACGTCAATTTGGGCACCGAGGAGGTCCCTAAAATCACCAAAATCGAAACATCGTTGTCCCCTGCGGAGAGAAAGGGTATGATAGACTTCCTCCGGTCATACCAAGACGTCTTCACATGATCGTATGAAGACATGCCTGGTCTGGATACCGATCTGGTTGAGCATGAGTTGCCACTCTACCCTGATTGTAAGCCGGTTAAACAAAAGCTATGACATCTCCGACCTGAATGGATGTTGAAAGTCAAGGATGAGGTCATTAAGCAGTACGACGCGGGTTTCCTCATGGTATCCAAGTACCCGCAATGGCTGGCCAATATCGTCCCCTTGCCAAAGAAAGATGGAAAGGTTCGAATGTGCATTGATTTCTGAAATCTCAACAAGGCAAGCCCTAAGGATGACTTCCCATTACCCCACATCGATATCTTGGTCGATAACACTGCTAAGCACGGGATGCTTTGTTTCATGGACGGGTTCTCAGGCTACAATCAGATTACGATAGCAGAGGCCGACTTAGAGAAGACCGCGTTTATCACTCCTTAGGGAACCTTCTGCTACAGGGTGATGCCATTCGGGCTCAAGAATGCTGGGGCAACCTACTAGAGAGCAATGACGGCCCTATTCCATGACATGATGCATCGAGAGATCAAAGTGTATGTCGATGATATGATTGCCAAATCGCTGAAAAGGGACGACCACTTGGTAAACCTTTAGAAGTTGTTCAAAAGGTTGAGAAAGTACAGGCTGCGGTTGAATCCCCAGAAGTGCGCATTCGACGCTATGTCAGGAAAACTATTAGGTTTTATCGTCAGTAGGAGAGGCATCGAGGTCGATCCGACCAAGATCAAGGCCATCACTGAAATGCCACCACCGTCTACGGAGAAAGAGGTCAAAGGCTTTTTAGGTAAAATCTAGTACATCAGTCGGTTCATTGCACAGTTAACTCCGACATGCGCACCGATCTTCAAATTACTAAGAAAGGATTCACCAGTTGAGTGGAATGATGACTGCCAAGCTGCATTTGACAAGATCAAGGGTTACCTCCTAAATCCTCCAGTATTGGTACCACTTGTACCTGGTAGACCCTTGATAATGTACCTATCCACGACAGAAGTTTCGATGGGATGTGTTTTGGGGCAGCACGATAAAACAGGAAGAAGAGAGCAGGCCATTTACTATCTAAGCAAGAAGTTTACTGATTACGAGATGCGCTACTCTCATCTAGAGAAGGCCTACCTAGCGCTTGTGTGGGGTACTCAAAGACTTCTACACTACCTATTATCCCAAGCCGTTCTACTTCTAGCACGGATGGATCTGTTGAAGTACCTGTTCGAGAAACCTGCTCTCATTGGCTGAACTGCACGATGGCAACTTTTATTATCTGAATTCGACATCACGTCCGTCACTCAGAAATTGATCAAGGGGCAGGCACTCGCCGATCATCTTGCTGAGAACTCTCTGCCTGACTATGAGCCTCTAAGGACTGAATTCCCCGATGAGGGCATCCTGTTCATGACAGAAGATGATACAGAAGAAGCAGAAGAATCATGGGTAATGCACTTCGACGGAGCATCGCATGTCAAAGGCCAAGGAGTTGGCGCCATCCTGATTTTGCCAAGAGGATCCCATATACTGATCTCTATTAAGCTCAACTTCCCCTACACTAACAATATGGCTGAGTATGAAGCTTGCGCCGCTGGTCTGCAGGCAGCTCTCGATCTGAATGTAACTCACCTTCGAGTATTCGGCGATTCATAGTTAGTCATATGCCAGACGAATGGTGACTGAAAGACGAAAGACGAGAAACTGATCCCCTATCATGAACACCTTGAGGATCTGATAGCCTGCTTCCAATATGTGCGAAAGACGAGAAACTGATCCCCTATCATGAACACCTTGAGGATCTGATAGCCTGCTTCCAATATGTGACTTTCTCATACGTCCCTCGGATAAGGAATCGCTTTGCCGACACATTAGCAACTTTGGCGTCAATGATTAAATCCCTTATGGCGTTGAGATGAAGCCGATCATGATCGAGCAGAGGAATGAGCCGGCCTTCTTCCTCCAGGTTGAGGAACCTACAAAGCTTGATGATGAGCCACCTTGGTTCTCAGACATCAAGAATTTCCTCAAGACCCTAACCTTCCCAGAGGGTACATCCAGGACAGACCGACGAACCAGTCAGCGCTTAGCAGCAGGTTACATCATTTGCAGGGAATGCCTCTACAAGCGATCATACAATAATGTCTTACTCAGGTGCCTCACTGAAACTGAAGCAGTCAGTATTATAAAAGAAATCCATGAGGGAGTATGCGGAGCCCATGTCAGCGGTCACATGCTCGCTAAGAAAATCCTACGGCAGGGATACTTTTGAACCATCATGGAATCAGATTGCTATAAACATGTTCAAAAATGCTACAAGTGTCAAGAACACTCTAACTTGATACACGCTCCTGCCATTGATCTTCACTGCATGACCACTCCTGGGACATTTGCTACCAGGGGCCTTGACGTTGTCGGAATGATTAATCCAAAAGCGTCAAACGGACATCGATTCATCCTCGTCGCCATTGAATACTTCACCAAGTGGGTAGAAGTGACGTCATATGCCAACATCACAGCCAGTCACGTCGAGAAGTTTCTCAAGAACAATATTGTGTGCCGATTCGGAGTACCCAAAGATATCATCACGGACAATGATATAAACTTTGCGAATAAGCGCATCCGAGACTTCTGCGAGCAATACAAGATCAAGCGCCATCGCTCGTCCCCTTATCGGCCTCAAACTAATGGAGTCATGGAAGTCGCGAACAAGACAGTCATCCGCATTCTTGAGAAGATGGTAGTCACTTATAGAGATTGGAGCGAGCAGTTACCCTTCACACTTTGGGCCTACAGAACGTTGATCCATACAGCTACAGGGGCAACAGCATTCTCCCTTGTGTATGGAATCGAGGCCGTCCTCCCGGTAGAGGTTGAAGTACCATCGCTCTGAATCCTCATGGAATCAGGCTTACCCGAAGCAGAGAGAGAGAGAGAGAGATCAAGCTTTAATCAGCTGAACTTATTAGACAAGAAGAGACTCCTAGCCTTGTGTCACACTCAGGTTTACTAGGGGAGGATCGCACGCGCTTACAATAAATGTGTCCGCGGTCGAGATCTAAAGGTAGGAGACACCGTGTTGAAGAAGATCTTCCCATCCCTCCATGCCGATCCAAGAGGAAAGTTCAAGCCAAACTAGGAAGGACCGTACGTCATTCGAGAAGTGCTGCCAGGATACGCCATCCGCCTCGCCACCATGGACGGAGATCATCTTCCTGAGCCCATCAATGCTGGATATGTCCGACGGTTCTACTCATAGTCTATCATGATAAGGTAAGTATTGATGAAACAGATATGTGATTGCTTAAGAATCATCCAAAAGAGGCCATCATTCTAAGCATAGTAGCCTAAAAGCATCCCTAAAAATGATGATATCCTTTGCTACCCCATTTGAACTTGGGCCTTTCTTTCAATGAACCCATCCCCCCAAAATCTATATATACATATATATATATATATATATATATATATATATATATCTACGTGTACGTATACCAAAAAAAAAAAGAGAGAAAAGATGCATGTGTATAAAGTTACTATCAAATCCAAAAAAATTGAAAAAGCAAAACCTCAAAAAGAGATTACCTAAAATTGAGGAAAAAGAACAACAAAAAAAAAAGACAAAAAAAAAATGTGTATAGAGGAATCACGGGCACATATAGTAAAAACCCCCAAGGAAGAAAGTATGTTGAGATAACTAAAGCCATATCAAGGAAACACTTTTTAGCCCAGCATACCTTCAAATCCTAACCTAACCCATAAACCAAGCTACACCCTGAAGGAAGCCCTCTTTGTAGGTTCGCAGGCAGTCATAATATCTGTTAAGTCAACATGAGCCGAGTCGTGAGATGACACCAGAACCCCATCCAGCCGGTTATGACGGAATCTTTGTCTATATCGTGGCTTTCTAGTTCTAAAAAAAAGAACAGAAAAAAGAAAGAAAGAAAATTAATTTGAGTTCAAAGCATGATGGACGTGGTGAAAACTTGCAAGGGCACCGCGGGTAAAAACAGCGAACTCACGCGGACCAGGTGAAAACCTGAAAAGGCACTTGGGGTAAAAAAGCGAACCCATGGACGTAGTGAAAACCCGAAGGGGCGCTACGGGTAAAAATAGGGATGACAGGCATGGCGAAAACCCGTCTTGGGCGCTGTGAGCAAAAACGTCAAAAAAAGAGAGATTAGGAGAGGATTTGTTCTAGCTCACCTATTTTAGCCTGGACCCCTAAGCCCCTTCTCCTTCTCTTGTTGGGCCGCTCATGTTAAAATTTGATCGGATCCTAATCAAGTATGTCGTCCCTACCGCATCGTCTGACACATGACCAAAGCTAAGGCCAGAAAACCAAGCAATCTCGGGGGGGGGGGGGGGAGCTGACCCGTCCATGTTTAAAAAGAAACGTCGGAAACTCCTAAATGGGGTTCGACCATGCTCAAAAAGAGGACCCGTCAGTTGGCCTTGAAAATACCGACATCACAAAAAGGAGAAAATTTCAAAAAAAAAAGATAATATATTTTCCTTTCCCATAAGAAGCCTCACCCTATGAAGGAGAAAATTTTGAAAAAAGATAATAAATTTTCCTTTTCCATAAGAAAAACCTTACGTTGCGGGACGTATGAAAGAAAATTCGAACACCAAAAAAATATGTATATATGTGTATAACAGATTTCATTTCTTTTCTTACAAGCATCACGTATGAAGTGTCACGTCCCAAAAAGATAACAACATGACACACTTTCTACTTTTTGCCTTCTGTACAAGTATAAAACAAACAAAAAAGGAAACAATCTAAAAAAAAAGGAAGGAGATCTTTGTTAAGGGGCATCAGCCCCCCCTCTGTGTATATGATCTATGGTATGTGCAGGAATAGGTCAGGGGCAGGAACCACACTTCAAGGCGCTGATCTCTGCAAGAAGAGAGTCCTCACGGGCATTTCAATAGGTCAACCACCTACCATGAACACTCTTTTGCCACCTCCGTGAAGCGTCAGCTGCACCGCGAGACTCGATCAAAAGCCCAGTCAACCGAAGAACCTCACTCTCGGCTGTAGCAGCCCTCACCTCTGCCATCTCGGCTCTAGCCCTCTCCTTCCCCAAAGCCTCAGTCAAAGCCAGCTTCTCTACAAAAAGAGACTCAATTCTTGTCCGGAGCATCATTTCCTTGAATGGCCAGGGTCCCGTCTCTATCGCATCTATCGAAATAGGGTTAGGGGCAGGTAAGCTCTCAGATGCCAGCCAAACCTCGTAATCAGAAGAGAGGGCACCCCCCTAAACCAGGCTACACATGTGCGCCGATTGGCGGGTCTCCCAGTGGGCTGCTATGCGATCCAGGTCACTGAGGGAACCCCAAGAGAATATCAGGGAACACAAGGGCGGCCTCACAGTGCTTGGCACGTGTTGGGTATATCCAAATTGACGAAGCACCCGAGATGGGAAATAGTAGGTACTACCGGTCAACCCCAAAAGTGTGATTCCCTCACAATCCCGAGAGCGGACAATCGAAAAGGTGTCGTCCAACCAGGAAAGTTGCCAAATCAACTTCGCATCAGAGAGCCACAGGCTCAGTTCTTCGATGCTCCCATGGGGTAGCCTCGAGCAGCGTGTCAGAAAGCCCCGAGCCACATCCCCTCTTACCAAGCAGAATCTCGGCGCAGGCCCCATGATAGCTAAATGCTCTCCTAGCCAAATCTGAATGAGGAGTGAACTCCCGCGAAGAATCCCAACCTGGCCCGAGGCTGAGGCATCCAGGCCCTGATACATCTCAGCCAAGACTAGGTGCACCAGTGAACGGCCTCCCTCCAATTCGATCAAAACATCGCATAACCCAAGGGAAAATGTCTCGCCCCCAGTAAAGAAGAGAACTTTCAATAGCAAATAAAGGGCAAAGGCCTTAACATTAAAAGGATCCCGGACTGGCAACTTTCAGAGACTCGAGTTGCCAAAAAGTTCTCTCAGGAATTTCACCGAGCACCTATTGGGCTCGCCGGCGAAGCCCTTCTCATACCCACCCTTTTTCAAACCAAAAACCGCATAGACCGCCTTTGTATACCCCGGTTTGGGCACCACTTTGGCAAGCCCCCGATGCATCCACAAGCCGGTGATAGAGGCTAGCTCCTCCAAGGTTGGGGTGAGTTCCCTGGACCCGAATCTGAAGACATGAGCCCTATGGTCCCATGACGCTAAAGCCGCCTATAGGAGGTCGGGCAACAAAGGAACAGCAAGGAGAGAGGAAAGATGGGATAACCTGAGGCGATCCAGAGCAGCGAGCTCGCCCTCAGCCAAGCTAGCGCACCACTTTTGCAAAAAACTTGGCCCCGAGTCCAAACAGGGAAGTACACTAACCCCATCCCCTGTGTGAGAATTTGGGCTCGGAAGCGGGTCCATAGACATTCAAAGATATCCTATACAAGGCTCAGTCAATGTAGGGCGATGGACCCGCTTGTCAAGAAAAAAGGAAGAAAGAGAAAAGAAAGAAAAAGGAGGGGTAAAAAGGCACGGCCCGAGTGAATAGTGAGGCAAAGAGGGCTGGGCGCGGGTTATAAGGAACTTGTCGAGGACCAGTTAGATGAGGCGTATATAATATATATGCCATGGCAAAATTCTAAAATTTTTTGCCAGGCGTATATATTATATACGCCAAGGCAACGTGGCAGATTATTTTGCTAGACGTATATATTATATAAGCCAAGGCAAAATTTCAAAATTTTTGCCAGGCGTATATAATATGTACGCCCAGTTAATGAGGGCAGGGAAGTGTAGCCCCCCTCACATTATCCCATTCTTTTTTTTACTTCACAAGAGAGGTGCAGATTTCACGTAGCCTGCTTTTTTATCTCGGGACAGCCCACTGGCGAGTACGCCCACGCACCCATGGGAAACCCTCGGATGACGTGGCATCCGTGGGTCATATGCGGGTAATCACACGCGAGCTCCCCCCATCATTGGAGGGGCTCTGACCTGCTTCATGCAAAAAAAAAAATCATAGAGGCAGAGAAATAAGCAAATGGAGCATTCATATAAACCATAAAAGTTGTGAGACCATCCAAAAAAAACTCAAAAGAAAATTATTACATATTCCCCAATGTTTCAAAGTCTAAATTGTTAAATTGTTTCAAATTTTCAGAAAATGAACTAATCCTGGGCAGCCCTCTTTGACTTCTTCCCATGTCGGGCGCGCTTTGAAAGGTACGGGTCTCCCCCACCCGGGTCCACGCCTGAGAGATGCGGCCAAGCAGAGAGCGCGACTCCTTTTCACGAGCACGCTGCATAAGCACACAAATGGCCATCAGTTAGGGAAACAAGCAAAAAGTAAATATGAGGATGACTAGATGCGGTCAATATTCACTCACCACCTCCACCTCCCTAAGACCGGAAATGTTACGGTAATATTCAGCTTGGTTTACGACCGACTCATAATCGTGCAGCAAAAAGATAAAGAGAGAGGTATCAGTCGCACAGGCTATCGGCATAAGCCAAGAACATAGAAGAGCAAGGTAACGAGGGAGATATTACCCCAGAGATCAGCTTAGGGGGTGGAATCCGGATAGCTTTAGCAGATATGCGTGCCTTCTCAGCCACATCGGCACACATACGCTACAGAAAGGCATCATCCAAGCGCTTAAAGGTCCCCTAGACCTCAGTTGGTGAACTGCCGGAAGCACCAGCACTGGAAGGGTCGGAAGGTCCTGCACCAGTAGCCTCACCAGGAACAGTTGCCTCACCCCCCTCATCCGAATCGTCATCCTGTCCAAACTATAGAGAGAAACAGTCTTTGTTCAAAAAGCAGGGCAATTAAGATAATCATATGGAAGGCTGCTAATAGAAAGAGGAAAGAACATTACCTGAGATCAAGGACCACCAAAAGCCAAAAAATTAGCGCCAGGCATGAATCAGGGTAGCAAAGAACGAAAGGGCAGAGACTCGTACCATATCTGATATCCCCCAGTAAAGAGAAGGTCATCAATAGGAACCCCATGGTGGAGAAAGCGAGCGGAAAGCATTTCGATAGAGCCCTCGGGAGCCAATACATCAGCTGGAGGAGCTTGGGGCACGACAAAAAGAGGTCGATACTGGTGAATCACCCTCTCTCCTAAGTAATAGGCCCTAGCCCAGGACCCATAGAAGAAAATAATGCACCGATCTAACAAAACGCGAGAAGGGCCTACTGCAGCCAGATTCCAGAAGGGGGATCCAACGTAGGGATCAAGGATGACCTGCTCAACACAGAAGAGGAGAGATTTATACATTTGGCCAGAACTCACAGCATAAGAGCCATCAAATTTGCAAAGAGAGAAATTGTTATACCTGCTCAGGGATCAGAAGATCAAACTGAGAGCGCAACCCTAACTCTAGGTGCTTCATACCTACGTCCCGGCGGCGGTTTGCATGCCAATTGTTCATAAGGGGGAACGTAGGAACTTCCGAGAGAAGCAGAGGGCGACCAGGTTGGAAATGTAGATACCCCCATACCTGAGAAAGCAAGCAGATAATACCTGAGAAAGCAAGCAGATAAAAACAGATATGCAAAAAAAGGGGGATGAATTGAGACCAAAGGATAAAATACCTCAAGCGCGGGCCAGAAGCCCACAATAGAGCTGGAGTCCCCAAGAACGGCCCACACCAAGCTGGACATGAGCACCGCATACCAGCACCTCCCCAATCAAACAAATGTACAATGTCCCAATTCACCATAAGACTGAGTAGGGACAATGAGACCCGCCCTCCGCTGGTATTTGAAAGGAGAGTCTTGCCCAGGAGGAACAGCAGAGAAATGCAGGCCAACATCAGTGTACGCTCTGGCTTGAGGTAAATGGTCGCATCAGGTTGGCCCAGGTCCACTAACTCGTGAGGCTCGAACAAACCAACCAGCCAAGATAACTTGACCTCGGAACCACGAATGTTCCCGGAGGTTGGGTAGGCCCCTATCAATCGAATCAGCTCCTCCCTATCAGGCGTACGAGCAGGTAACACTGGCACCCCTCCAACATGAACCCCAGTAATCATGGACCAGTCCACGGGCGTGATGGTCATCTCAGCCATGGTCATGTGAAATGTCATGGTCTCGGGGCGAAACCGCTCTATCAGGGCCTTCAGATAGGCCGTGTTGGCCCTCACAGCGGGGCATGAAATGAAGTCCCCAAAACCAGCTTGGGCGAGCAGGTCCTTCACCACCTACGAGGCGCTGGAGGTCGAACCAGCCACCCCGGAACATAATGTGAGGCAAAGGCTACAAACAAAGGCATCGGTCAAGTAGGAGCAAAGTGGTATAATGAAGGCATCAAAGGAAAAGATAAAGGGCTCATCTATTTACCTGGCCAGCGATCCCAAAGTTGGAAATATGGGTATGCTGACAATGCAGAAGGCCAGTGCGGGCGGCTTCACCTTGCATTTCGTACCAAGGTTGGGAGGAGCGCTGTGAAACAATGAAGTGTTCCCTGTGAGGACCATAGGCCATCTCGGGCCCCTCTTGTGGACCCTGCCCTTCGTCGCCGGACATCTGAAAATATGGAACACATCGGTATAAGAAAGGGCTGCTAAAAAAAAAGAGAAAGAGGGAGAATAACAAAAAAAATGCAGTAATCCATAAAAAAGAAAAAAATGATGAATGAAGAATGAAGAATGAATGATGATGAATAATGAGGAAAATGAAAAAAGATGGGGGAGCATAGAAATAAGGAATCACATATACCTGAAAAAAAATACACTACAAAAAAGAACATCAAGCATTTCAAACCCAAAAAAAAAGGAGAGAGAAGAAGAAAAGTAACAAAAATGCAAAAAATATATATATAACAACATATGTGCACTAATCCATCACAAACAAAAACAACAAAAAAAACAAACAAAAACAACAAACAAATGAGAACCAAGATGATGATGGATGATGAACGGTGATGATACATATAATCATAATTGATGAGATAATAAATAAAAAAAACAACAAACAAAAAAAAGAGAGGCATCACATATAATAATAAAAAAAAAAGAGCATTACATATAATAAAAAAAAAAAAAGAGAGAGAAACAACAAAACAACAAAAAAGAAGCATAGGCCTAAGGAACCACATGTAATAAAAATAAAAAAATAAAAAAAAGAAGCATAGGCCTAAGGAACCACATGTAATAAAAAGAAAAAAAACAACAAAAAAGAAGAGCGTAGGCATGAGGATCACATATACCAAAAAAAAAACATAATATATATATACATCTTTCAAAAAAAAAAAAGGGAGAGAGAATGAACATCAAGCATCTCCAAAAAACAAAAAAAAACAACAACACAACATTATCAAAATTCAAAAGAAAATTCGATGATTACCTTCAATGGGAAATAAATATAAAATCGGCGGAGAATAAATGTCTTTTGATCCGCACACGCAACTCCCGGTAATAGAACCCAAGAAAAATCAAATGCCAAAACCCTAAGGGGCTGTCCCGGACTTGAGAAAGAAGGAGGGAAGAAGATAGAGTTTGAAAGAGGGGGTCCCTTTTGTGCTCTGGCTTGGGCAGTTTTAAAACTGCCAATTTTGGTCAGGCGTATATAATATATGCGTGCAACCATTCTTTTGCCAATTTTGGTCAGGCGTATATAATATATACGCCCGGCCATTTTTTGCTGCAGATTAGCTGGGCGTATATACTATATACGCCTAACTAAAATCGGCAGTTTTAAAACTGCCTGGCCATTTTTTTGGCTTTGAGGCCCGACGAACCCCCTTGTATGCTACGGACCAAGGTCCGGTCCCTCTTAAAAGCCCACATACCATCAACCGATGGTGCACACATCCCCAACGGCCCTTCGAGCTCTCTTCGATTGGCCCAAAGGGACCGTGCCACAATAAATGGATCTAGATCTGTAAGCACCCGCTGAGTGCTCCATAAAATCATAAAATCAAAAAAAAAAGAGAGAAAAAGAAAAACCAAACATGACACTGCCCCTTCCAAGGGAGCGCCGCTTCCAAGAGCCGTGTTAAATCAATTCAAAATGATCGGGTTCACCCGAAAAATCTCAAACCCTGTTTTACACAAGGACACCCCGTACCTGATCCGTAGGCAGATAATTTTACCCATCTCCGGTCACTATTCCCTAAAAGCGCTCCCCAGGAGTAAGAGTCTGACCCGATAGACAAATAAACTCATCCATCACCGGTCACTCCTGAGAACGTACACCTGCCCAAGATCTTCCCTAGCAGAAGTCGAGACCTGATCCGGCAGGCAAACCAAGGACCTATTATCGGGATGCGTACGTCCTTAAGGTACATCAACATGGCAAGTTGATTCGCCTAAGGATACGTGCATAAATAAAAGCAGTTTGAGCATGCTCGGAGTCTTGAACTGACATGAAAGAAGAGAAAAATAAAAAAGAAAAAGAGAGGAAATAACAACCTTTGGTTATGAAGTAAAAATCCTGAGTAGGTTGACCCCACCTTCCAAGCGTTAGCTCTGATCATCCACCTTCGGATCTATGTTGACTAAGAGTATACCCGACTTCAGACCATTCGAAAAATCTATTGTCAGTCGAAACTGACCCGTCAAAAATAAAATTACAACCAACCAAACTATGTGCAAACATACAGACCGAAAGGCTCATTCCCTTTTATTTCCTTTTACACAGGCTTAAAACCTGTATAGGCACGGTATCCCTATTGAATGTACGCACTTGCGTCTGGGTATCCACAGGATGGTCGTTTATCCTTGTAAATTGTACCTTATGGTCGAGGCTTTCATTCGCGCCTATTTGCTGCTTATCGCCCCTGATGAGTGTTTGTCTGTGCATAGTTAGTAAGATGTAATTTCATTAGGGACGGAGGCTAGAATTGACCATCTCTTTCGATGGATGTTTGGTTCTAGCCCGATCCTTTTAGCTTTATCTCAAGTTAAGGAACTCCGGTTCATGTGAATCAGGAGCACCTCGCCACCAGAACAAGCACATCCCCAAGGTGCACCTATCCCCGACGGAGCGCACGTATTTTTAAAGCGTATCAACTGACATTTGATCCACTTAAAGAGTTGTGCAAGAATAAAATTGCCAGAGGTCCTTGAAATTTGCTTAGAGGCCTCGAAACAAAAGAAAATTTAGAAAAAGGAAACACACAAAAAAAATTTCTCTGAAAATGGGCATGCATTCCCAAGAAGTGTTACGACATCAATATTCGCTCCACTCAGGTAAATCATGCTAAAGCAACCTCGAGGTTGATGTGTTCACCCAGAAACTCTGAGCCTTACCTAGGTAAGGGCACCCATGACCAATCCAATGGAGCTGTCAATGCCCCATAGGATTGGACACATTGTTTAGACCTTCGCTTTGTGTACTTCACGTCGATTATGAAGCATAGATCGATCACCCCGTTTCATGGAGCTATCTAGTTCAAATTAATACTCAACATCACAAATTTATAATTTCCCTTAGGAAGTGGATGATATCCCGACTAGCGGGCTTACACTTTTTGTGATCATCGCAGTTAAGCCCAGTAATGTCGCAATGAGCTTAGGGGCTATTAGCTCTGAGGTATGGACGATATCCCGAAATGAGAGGGCTTACGTATACTCACCATCACCATGGATGTTTGAGAATTGAGTTGAACCAGGCGGACCCATCAAACGTGCCTTGGACCTCTTCGGATGTCTCTTATCTTTGGCATCCGATCATTAGTGATCAAATACCAAAGAGGGGCATCTGTAGACACCCAAATTCGGCCCAAGGCCCGATCAGTCTATACTCCGAGAGAGATGTACCCCTGTGCTTCCAATGGCACCCCCTGAACCCTTAGGAATCTCTCCAGACCTTTAGGAGTTACCTAAAGAGTCACCTAAAACCCATTAGATCTATACCCTCAACCTTTAGAGATCACCCCTAAACCCTAGGATCCCTTCCCAGACTCAACTTAATCCCTTATGAGCATTTGATGGGAGGAGAGCTACAAATTTCTATACAGACCATTATTGAGGATGAGCCATATACCGTTGGAAAGAGGACTTCTCCAACTTTTCAATGAGTCAAAGATCACCCAATTTGGAGTTGTGGTTCAAAAGTTATGGCCGAATGAAAGTACACATAAAATTATGACTTTTTGCTCAGGCGTATGTATTACATACGCCCAGCAAATTTGGCCCCAGTTTGGTCAGGCGTATGTATTATATACGCCTGGTATTTTTGGGCCAAATTTGGCCGGGCGTATATAATACATACGCCTAACATGGGGTGGCCACCAACACGGGCATCCATCTTCTCAGATTCCCCCTAGTTTTCTTGAATTTCACTGTGCATAAGCTGGGCGTATTTAATATATATGCCCAGCTTAGCTACAGTATCTGTCATTAAATGCTCGAATTTCCTTTATTTGGTTTGACCCTTTGACCATCCCCTTGGTTAAGGTAGGTGTCTTGAGGTTGGTTGCACCACCTTTGAGCTTATTGGCAACCCTTAAGTCACCCATAGTCTCACCCCATCATCCGCCATGGAAACCAATTTCCCAAACCTCTAGGACCCTAAAAACCTAGAAAACCTTAGATGGAGGATTACCTAATTGCTAAACCAATTAGATCTTAAGTAACCCTCTAGCCCACCTCTTCTCTATAAATAGAGAGGTCCCCCATCTTCCCAAAAGGGTTGAAAAAATCAAGGTTGAAAAGATTAGGGTGAAAGCTTGAGTTAGGAGAGAGAGAGCCCTAGTGAGAGAAAGTTCTTTTCTTATTTCTTCAAGCAGAATTCTAGCATGCATAGATCATCCTCTTCAACCCTTTTCAACCATTAGATCACATCTTTTAGTTAAAGCTTAGTCCCTAGCTTCATCCCACACCTCCTATCTACCGAATCCTAGCATTAGAACCTATTCTTCTACCGTTTAAGCCATTTAAAGCCATCAGAAGCACGCCGAAGTGAAGGTCTTCTACGGTGCAACAAGGGCCCGTGAGCTCCGGCTCACCCCTCTCTTCCTCTACCTTCTTGGTGTTTCCTCCGTCCAAGGATTCAAGCCGTTAAGCCGCCGAAATTTCGGTTTGGCTCAAAGCTTGATAGGACTGTATTGCCTTCCGGCAAGGGGAAGCTCCGCCCATTTATTTTTATTTTTGGCCATAGATAGAGACCGCTACATGCAGGTTGATCGGGTGCCTAAACCCTTCCCGATCGATAACCGAAGCCCCTACCCTAGAGCCTTTGGCAAAGACCGGTAAATCAGAGTCATATTTAGCACTTCGGTGCTCAAAATATTGATTTAAAGGTTTCCTGGGTCACCAAAATCTCCGGGTGGTGACTCTACATTTTATTCCATCGCGAGTGCATCGCCACGACGGGTTTGAGAGGATCCTTTCTCGCACACTATCCACTTAAATTGCTCGGTGTGAAGCACATACACACCACTTGGGTGTTCTAGTTCTTATCCAATAATTTTTGGCTTCGGTGCAAAGCTTGTACACTTAAACCAAGTGTTAATCATCACTCACCACACTTTGCTTCGGTGTGAAGCACACATACACACGTGTTTGCCCTTATACCTGAAAGGTTCTGGCTAGGCGTGTAGTTCACACACCCAAGTCGGTAATTGTCATATGTCGAAAGGTCCTAACTAAGCCCCAACATTGTCAGCCAAATTAGTCAACCCAATATAGCTGACCCAAATAGTTGGCCCAATTAGTCCAACTAGTGTTAATCATTAACAAGCTTTCATTTTTCCAAAATTTTGCCTCTAGGTTGCACACGCGCAGAGTGTGTCATCCCAGGCATGCGCACTTAGTCAGTATGTGCGTGTTCGAAATTTGGGGAAATTACAATCCAAGCTCAGGGAATTGGAAGCAAAAGCCCCAATCTCAACCATCCAAGCTCAGGTTCCGTGAACACAATCTTGCTCGGATTTACTTACATTGCATTATCAGGTCTTTTTTCAACTTTTATAAAAAAAAAAAATTTAACATTTTAATAAGTTTCTATATTTAATTTTTATGCTCATCAATATCATCATCTTGCTTATGATGCCAAGGTTTTTTATGTGGTTTTTTCAATTTTTGCTTCATTGGATCTTTTTTTTTGTATATTCTGCATATATTTTGTATTATTTATAAATTTTTGCATATGTTTATTAGAGGTTAGAACCCTAGAATCAAGATGATTTGAAGGATTTGCTAATTAGATGGATTTTTTAGGCTGGATTCCAATGACATGTTGGTTTGGTTTTAATTTTAATTTTTTTTTTAACATTTTAATAAGTTTCTATATTTAATTTTTATGCTCATCATTATCATCATCTTGCTTATAACACCAAAGGTTTTTACACAATTTTTTCAATTTTGTTTCATTGGTTCTTTTTTTTTGTATACCCTGTATATATTTTGTATTATTTGTAAACTTTTACAACCCGACATTTCCGTAACAAGTATATTGGAACCGTCGCATCGTCGGATCACCTAATATGATCTTTTCATATAAGGGGTCATGTCTTGTACAAAGTGATGCAAATGCGGAAGCAATACACTTACTCTGACTAGCAATAATATGGCAAAATAAATTAATTTTTACTTCTCTAAGCAAGAACTAGCAAACATATATACAAGAATAACTGATGCATAGCTTTCCACCGATGACGGCCACCTGTCATCTAAACAATGGAAAGAAACCTATACATCCCATAACAAAATATCTCCAAAATAAGATACATAATTCATACATGTTTATCCAATATCTCTATCTAAACTTTTCTTTCTCCTTTCATGTCCACAAACCTATTTTGGGAAGAAGTCTTCCACAAAATCATCTTCGTTGTTGTCTTCTCCTTCCTCCTCGTCGGGCACGTACGTAGGGTCAACTACGTGCTCGGGATCTGGCTCGCAACTAAGACATTTAAGTCGAAGAATGAGCCATCATCAAAGCTCAGTAGAGAATATTATTTTGCTAATATAGATTTTTGATTTTTCTCATTCACTTCTTGAGGTATATACTAACTGTAAGCATTTATCAACATATAATTTACACAAATCATGATTCTGTAATTAAATGATAATGCTAACATGCTGAATACAGACTAAATTTCATGGTGCAACAGATACGAGAATTCATGCTAAAACAAGATACACGTGCAAGAACAACAAAATCAAGCTCCCGAGTTAGCGGGATCACTTGGAACAAGAATATCAAGCTCCCAAGTTAACGGGATCACTCGTCAAGTTCCTGAGTTAGCGGATCACTTGCCAAGCTCCCAAGTTAGCAGGATCACTTGGAACAAGAAAATCAATAACGTATAAAGGATATCACAACTAACAGGATTTGAAGAAAGCAATATGACTCATGCATTGATATTCAAAAACTTGCATGCTTAGACTAAAATGCATGTAGTATAGAGTACACTAATGCATATGTAGTATAATAAACTGCCTCTGCATGTAAACTATCAATATATATATATATATATATATATATATATATATAACTGATATCACTTTCATGTGCTTTCAAATTGCCTATATATATGTCCGTTATATATATCTATATCTGACCACACTACCATTACTATAAATTCATATATCATTGTCATCAAACCCAGAAAACAGATATGCTCACATGCATTTCTGATCAATACAATACAACGAATAGTCACCATTATGCACGAATTTGCAATCTTAATGAGAATAAGGAAATCAAATCATGTTTTTACCAAAGTAGATTCCCTACCTGTCTACACTTTTACGTGTTTTCATGCCGGGAAGATCATTGCATAACGAGTGCATCAAGTGGCACCTATAGGGTACCTATAGATCATATATACAATTAATAGAATCAAAGGGAAGATGGGGTCATCCAAGACCCGATATCTAGATAGTGTATACAACGTATAGCTTGGAGGGTTCTCATACGTATGCCCGATAAAGACCAAGGCCTGCGCGGCACAGAGTAGTCATGCCTAGGCTTGCCTTGACAAGTAGCCAGCTGAAGACCTTGCCGCGGCAAGCCTTGTGAGGTTGCCGCGGCAAGCAGCCTTGCTGAAGACCTTGCCGCAGCAAGCTCACAAGCTTGCCGCAACAAGCCTAAGGCCAGCCTGCCATGGTGCCTATTTCTTCCTTATGGCTTTTGGTTTTCCTTTGGTATTGGGGGTGGCCATTGCATGAGATATATATATATATATATATATATATATATATATATATATATATATATATGTGTGTGTGTGTGTGTGTGTGTATGATATCACTATATCGATATATATATATATATATATCTATAGGTCTGAATAGTTCTGAATATATAGATATTTATATATATCTGAATATGTCGTTGGACATAGCAGATCTGGAGTGCAACTCGAATGCCACACCGTGTCTATCTCTGTGCTGCCGATGAAATCATATGTATTCGTTATTACAGATTGATTATTTAGTAGTCCCACAATCCTATTCAACTAAGGTTTTATTTGTTGTACCTTTTGGTGGACTTGCTTTTTCAACGGTGGTACCAAATGTGGAGTAACATCGCGTTCGCCAAGCGCGTTTTCAATGGCAGGGATCTGCGAAGCTCATTGAAACTAAGGTTGTCTGTGATCAATGGCAGGTCACTTTGTGAGCTAAGGTTCTGCGGAACAGGAGTCTGGAGGTGTACAAAGGTAGTTGGAGAGTTTCATTTGAATTTGCTGATTGTCCTTTTTGCTGGCTGTTGGCTATTTACTAAGGGAGTAAGTAGGAGTAGGAAGAAGTAGGTGGTTCTTCTACCTTTATACCAGTCTCGCTGCACTTTGCGTGCATGGTCGGCCTTGATGACTCACACTATCGTGTAGTCAACAGCGGAGGCAAGGAGCTTATAAGCTCTTTTAAGCTGGGTTGTTATGCTAAGCCCGTATTTGCATTTGCTCTGTACACACTTAAACGACAAGGAAGGTAGACAATGATATAAGTCTGCTACCCCTTTTTAGTATATAGGATATAGTATATATGCCAGAATAGATGTAAACTGTCTACCAAGCATATACATGGTTGAGCTATATTTTATAGCTAGCTGAGATTGGTTCTCATGCAATATGGGCACCTCTTTGTATAAGCAGATAAGCCAAAAGAGGCTTATCCTAAAGACATACTTCATGCCCACGGTTTATATTTCATGAGAAGGGGTATTTAAACTTGGCTTGGGCTAGCTTAATAGCTATATGAGTTATATGATATAACGTATAAAATGTGTGGTTATGATCTATTTAATTCTAACATGCTCTAATTTTACGTGTATACCCTGACAACCTACAGACCACCTAGTTTTGATTAGTGTAGACCACTACCTTAGAGAGGTCCAATGTGTCACGGTTTTGGCACATGTCTTACCGGACCCGTGACCTGTGTACATAGTGGGTTTTTTTACAAGGCATCTATTACATTCTCCCCTATTTAAGGGATTTTTGTCCTCGAAAATATACCTAAATGTAAGAAGTAAACTCTATAGTGTATTAAATCAATATACACTAGTCTTGGTGTCGCAATATTGAACATCATTAGACTAGTCTATCCTATATATGGTACTTGTTAACAATCAATCTCAATAGAATTCATAATGTATAAAGTACACTATAAAGTACACTAGCAGAACCTGTATTACTAAAATAATGATAGTAACAACAACAAATAGTAACAACCTACTATTAATCAGGTGCAGAATTGAAATGTCATAAACAACCTACTAACTTGTGAGTTTATAACTCACCAGGCTGTGTACTAGACGGCTGTGGACCAGCTGATGAAGGCCCTTCTTCCTGTTGCTAAAAGTCTTGCTGGAATTCTGGCACGAGTAATGCTGCATTGCGAGTGTATTGGGAGACATAATTTCGTGCCCGCCCAATATAAGGGGTTGCAGCAGTTGGAAATGTATGCTCCATCATGATGTTTGTAGCTTCTTCAATAAAATCAATTCTTTGATGGAGCATATAGTGATTGCGATATAAATTTTCGAATTGGAGAAGGGTTTGCTCATGGTTTTCACGCATGAGCTGTACCAGATCAGCATTGGTGTATGTCCCATGTGACGAGGGAATCGATTTGGTTTGTGCCTGAGTTTGAGGTTGAGAAGGAATGGGGATGTCTTGGGTTGGTACTGATGGTGGTGCTTGTAGAGGTGGTGGGGGACGGATCTGTTGGGTTTGGCAGTTTCGTACCTCTTGAGATGATCGTTGATACACATTTCTCCATATTGTTGGCCTGAAGATCCGCATATTATCGGTGCAGACTTCTTCACCCAGAGGGACTTGGTAAGGGACTTGATTGACACTATCAAAGTGTCCTTCTAAAAGGCGGGTGATCAAGCGGGGATAGGGGCATGCTGGCATGGGGCTAGAGACGCTGCTTTGTAAATGGATGTTGGCATACTGCATGCCTTCCCATACCACTTTTGGGGCATTCACCCATCTATTCTCATGAACAGCAAATAAGGCTTGTAAGAGATTATCACGGCGCTCTCTCTCATGTTGCATCGGGTACAAATTACAATGGAACACACAGTCAAGAAACCACATCTTCTGTGTTAATTGGTTGCGGTGGACTGAAAGGCCTTAGGTAGAAGAGGTCTGCCCATCAGTCATCTTGGTCGTGATGTGATGAAATTTCACATCCTTTTGTCAAGGCATCTGTAGTCCGAGACTGACATCAAAATCTGAACTACAATCCATAGCTTGCACTATGTCTTGTAAGTTGAAATAAAATTTTCGATTATCAATTTCAGTTTCTAGCTGGCCAACTACAGGTGACACTTTTAAATTTTGATAAAATAGACGGACCAGACGTGAATAAAAATGAGTATGGAAGGATTGGTATAAGGCGTCTAGACACACCTATTCTATATACCTAATGGACCAGGCAGTCTGGTCGTTCGGTGTAAGGAGTTTATCGTCAACGATCCACTCAAGTTCCATTGCCTTCGCATCCCACCATGGGACGGGCTATTCTCGATCCGTGGGTGGATCAATTCGTTCATGGGAGGTAGAAGGGGCTTTGCCCTTTGCTTGGGCTAAGGCTTTTGGGGGTTTTGATACTCCTGTTTTCCTAGGAGGCATACTAATTAAATCAAAATGCATGGAATGCAAACCAGAGCTAAAGGTAAGGTTTTACCTCACAAGAACACCAGAAATATGGCTGAAATGCTGAAATAGCAAGGAATGGAGAGCTACTAAGATGAAATTAGTAACATGCAACAGCTTTGGACTCGATTTTGGAGTGCATGAAGGTAGTATGGTTCGGTAGCTAGAAGAAATAAAGGACCCACAACAAAGAAAATAACAAAAAACAGACTAGAGGGGGTTTCAGACCCACTTAAGCTCCACAGGGTTGCCACGGCAACCATCTATACTTGTCGTGGCCAACTCTTCCTTGCCGCGGCAAGGAGTTCTGACTGAAACCTGCCCGGATTTTGAGGTTCACTGGCTTGGCTGCAAAGGTCATTGATGCATGTGTGTACTTAACAGATAAGGGGTCTGTATAAAAATATTTGTTGACCATTTTGAAGTGTGTTGCTATGTTAAAATATTTTATTTTGATGAAAATGATATGTATGGTATTACGCGGACATGTACTGGGTCAGCCCCTCTATGGGCCTCGTCATCGTACCGACTTAGAGGAGTGGTATTAGGATATGCCATCGTTACTAGGTATCTAGGAAAAATATCTTATTTAAGGTTTGGGGTTTATTTTTCCTTCAAATAATTACATTTTATTATTTATCAGGCCACATAAAATAACATAGGCATATCATGAGGCAGTAATGTTGTAAATTCAAGAAGTAACATACCTTATGTAAATAAATGAGGGTACTGAGCACGAATATCTGTTTCGCGTTCCCAGGTAGCCTCATGCGATCCATGATTCTTTAATTGGATCAAGACGAGTGGGATTCTTTTCATTCGCAAGATTTGATCTCTGTGGTCCAAAATCTGACCTGGTTCCTCGATCACCATTAAATCTTTCTGGATATCTAACGGTTGATAATCCAACAGATGTGTTGGATCGCTGACGTACTTCTTCAGCATAGACACGTGGAATATGTCATGAATATCAGATAAATGTGGAGGTAACGCAAGTCAATACACGACCTCCCCTACTCTGCCCACAACTGAGAATGGCTTAACATAACGAGGACTCAACATGTCTCATTTCCCAAATCACATCACGCCTTTTGTCGGAGAGATTTTGATAAAGACATGCTTGCCAATCTGTATGCCATTCATCAGAATGATAATATAGGTCAGTGAATCCACAAAGGCCTTATTAGTGTAGGGTATTACCTGAAAATCAACACTTGTTCATTTGAGATCGGCGTAACTCTTCTGTCAACTTTGCGCACTCTTCAATCGTTCTCGAATAACGTGAACAACCGCATTAGTGCTTTCGATCAGATCAAGGCCTAAAATCAAATGCTCTCCAGCTTCTTCCCAGTTAATCGAAGATTTACGTCGGCGTCCATACAGTGCCTTGAATGGTGCCATGCCGATGTTGGACTGAAAACTGTTATTATATGCAAATTCGATCAGGCGTAAGTGCTTATCCCATGATCCTTGAAAATCTAGCATACAGGCCCTTAACATATCTGCTATCACCTTATTCACCCTCTTAGTCTACTCATCAGTCTAAGGATGAAATGTAGTGCTGAAGTCTAACTTGGAACCCATACCTTCTTGGAAACTCTACCAAAATTGCAAAGTATATAAAGGATCACGATCTGACACAATACTTACGGGTATCCAATGTAATCATACAATCTCCCTCAAATAAATTTCAGCCAATTTTGACGTTGTATCACGTACAATAGGGTAAGATATACGCCAATTTGGTGAGACGATCAACAATTACCCAAATCGCATTGTAACCCTTCTGAGTACAGGGCAAACCGAGAATGAAATCCATGGAAATATTTTCTCATTTCCACTCCGGAATGAGCAGTGGCTGTAACAGACCAGTAGGGTGCTTGTGCTCGACCTTTACTTGCTGACAAGTTAAACACTTTGTAACATATTTTGCTACATCGCATTTTAGGTCGTTCCACCAAAACGTCTTCTTTAGATCCTGGTACATCTTCGTGCTGCCAGGATGAATAACATATGCTGCCTATGAGCTTCTTCGAGAATATCCTGACGTAAGGCACTATCATCAGGTACACACACTCGACCTCTAAACAATAAGGACCCATCATTCTTGATTGAGAAATCTGGATGTAGCCCACTTTGTACTCCCTGTCGAATGGAAATAAGCACTGTATCCTGCATCTGGAGCTCTCTAATCCTATCGAAAAGTAGAGCTCGGATCATGACTGTAGCAAGTAAACCTCCAGTTGGCGTTGCTCACAGAGTGGCACTTGATGATATAATGCCATTGAGCAGTTTCCATCTTTGTAACCATGTCACTAGATGAGATAACTGGACAGATGATTTGCGACTGAGCGCATCAACTACAACATTAGCTTTGCTAGGATGGTACTGAATAGAACAGTCATAGTCCTTCAAGAATTCCATCCACCTTCTCTGTCTCAAATTCAACTCTTTCTGGGTAAGGAGATATTTAAGACTCTTGTGATCGGTAAAAATTTTAAATGTTTCACCATATAGATAGTGTCTCCAGATTTTTAACGCGAAGATGATCGCTGCTAGTTTCAGGCCATGAGTGGGATAGTTCTTCTCGTGGTCTTTTAACTAACGGGAATCATATGCAATAACACATTCTCATTGATTTAAAACACATCCTAACCCACTGTATGAGGCATCACTGAAGACGACAAAACCACCACTGCCTGATGGTAATGCTAAAACAGGTACGGAAGTGAGTCTCCTTTTTAATTCTTGGAAACCCCGTTCGCATGCCTCAGTCCACTCGAATTTAACATTCTTTCGCGTGAGCTGCATGAGTGGTCCAGCAAGTCGTGAAAACCCTTCAACAAGATATTGTTAATAACATGCAAGACCTAGAAAACTTCAAATTTCGGTTACTGTCTGTGGCTACTTCTATTGCACTATAGCCTCGATTTTTGCAAGATTAACAGTAATACCTATTTTCGAGATAATATGACCCAGAAAACTGACTTGAGTCAACCAGAAGTCGCATTTACTAAACTTAGCATACAACTGCTAATCTCTTAATGTTTGTAATGCCAGACGTAGGTGATCTTCATGCTCTACCTTCGTCTTTGAGTAGATGAGTATATCGTCGATAAATTCTAAGATACACTGATCGAGATAAGGCTTGAAGACTCGATTCATCAAGTCCATAAATGCGGCAGGTGCGTTGGTCAACCCGAAAGGCATAACTAGAAACTCATAGTGACCATAGCGCGTTCGAAAAGTTGTCTTCAAAATATCTTCAGCTTTCATCCTCATCTGGTGATAACCCAATCGTAGGTTAATTTTTGAAAAGAACCGTGCTCCTTGTAACTGATCGAAGAGATCGTTGATTCAAGGGAGCGGATATCTATTCTTGATCATTAATTTATTGAGTTGACGGTAATCAATGCTGAGGCACATCGAATCGTCTTTCTTTTTCATGAACAACACCGGTGCGCCCCACGGAGACACACTCGGTCTGATAAAGCCTTTATCAAGAAGCTCTTGCAATTTCTCCTTGAGCTCTTTCAACTCTGCCGGTGCCATTCGATATGGTACCTTTGATACTGGTTCGATAACTGGAGCTAACTCAATAGTGAATTCCACTTCCCTATTAGGCGGTAAGACTGGCAACTCATCAGGAAAAACATCAGGAAATTCACAGGCAATTGGTACGTCTGAAAGTGAAATTTTCTTCGCTTCCTGATCTTTACTTTGAATAAAAGCCATATACGCTTGATCACCATTATCAAGTAATCGTCGTGCTCGAATTGCAGATATCAAAGAAAGATTAGTTGACGGTACCCCATAAAATTTGGCTGATTTTTTCTTTTGCGGGCGAAAAGAGACAATCTTCTTTCGACAATCAACATTTGCATGGTGATTGAACAACCGATCCATGCCAAGGATTACGTTGTATCCTTGTATCGGAAGTAAGATTAAGTCGGCTACTGCTTCATATTCCTAGTAGTCCTTGATCCAAACGATAACCGATCGATATATCATATCAGTAGTGAGAAACTGTCCAGTCGGAAGTGTTACGTCTAAGATAAAGTCAAGAGGTTCTGGAATACCTCCCAACTTCTTTAATTTTTTAGTAAACTGGGGTGTAACAAACAAGTGTGTAGATCCAGGATCTATCAATACTCGTACGTCATAACACAAATAAGCATCTTTTGAATATAATTGCAAGATACCTAAAGCATACATACTAGTGTTAGCTAGATTATGTTTAAATAACCAAATATTAAAGTAACACAATATATTAATACCCAAATATATGGAAAATGTTAACGTAGGTATTTAATGGAAAAACATGCCTTGAATGATGTCATTACTATTGTGTGCATCCTTTGCAGTGACAACATAAGTTCGGCCTTGGACTGTAGGCCGCGCTAATCATAACACTGGTCCTGCCTTTGCTGTTATTTTGACCATTTCCGGGCATTCTTTGATCCGGTGTCCCATTTTGCCACATCGAAAATATGCACCAGAAGCTTTATGGCACTCATCTATTTTGTGTGCCTTCCCACATTTCCCGCAAATCTCTTTTGAAGAAACCGATAAAGTCGTATAAGATCCCGTACGAGAACCTGTCAACTGTGCTTGAGAGAACCCAAATGTACTTCTGGCTGCCATGGGAAAAGACTAGTCCTATACACGTGGGATCCTCGGTGGTAATGGAAACATCGATGAACCGTAAGGCTGTGCATAAGCTCCTGCAGCCGATTGAAATGCAGCCTGTCCTTGAAATCGTGGTCGCTTACTGATTTGACTAGTACTATAGGACGAAGCTGGAGCTTTTCTGGCTTTTTGTTTTTCCTCTCTCCTTTTAAACATGGTATCCACATCTGTTTCTACTATCAAGGCCAATTTCATCACATTGGCATAAGTCATTGCTTGAAACAACGAAATTCGTTCCTTGATCAGGAGTTTCAAACCTCGCTCAAATTTTTATGTCTTCATCAGCTCAGTGGCTACAAGCAAGGGTCCAAAATGACAGAGACGAGTGAATTCTGCTTCATGCTCTCTAACCGTCATCTGACCCTGTACGAAGGTCGCAAACCACACCTCCATCTTGTATCGCTCAGGTGCTGAGAAATATTTTTCATTAAATGCCTCTGTGAACTCTGCCCAAGTCCATGGTACTCCAAGCAGTCTTGTTCGTTCTACAGACTGCCACCACGGCTCTGCCTCACTCTCCAATTTATACACCGCTCAACTCACTTTTTCTTCCTCGATGCAATTAACTCTTTGCAGCACCTTCTCAATCTATGTTAACCACTTCTCAGCCTCTATTGGATCATGTTGACCATGAAAACTCGGCAGTCAAAGTCGAACAAATTCTGTAAAACCCTCGGGGCGTCGAACAACTAGCATGGCCATGGTGTTGACCACAGTCTCCATCAACTGCGAATTATGTCCTGCATTTTGCTCAACTCCAGGAGCATTTCCCATCTGAGGAGCATTTACCACTGGTGGAGTTTGCACTGGTGGCAGAGTATGCTCAGCAACATTCTCCATCGTCGTTCGGTTTTCTGCTATATGCACATTCTCTCTGCTTCCCGAGGCAGTGTCGTGCTCATAGCCTGCTACTGGAATCGCATTAGGCCCAGTGCGATGGGGCAATGGGGGTCTACCCCTACCTCTTCAATGACGTGGAGGCATCTCAACCTATTTTGATCAAACAATGACGTGATCAGACAACATGGACTCACTCTACATACGACTACTAACCAACAATAAGACATTTTGCCATATATATACGCCAGAGTTAAGTCTCCAAATGACTTAACGTCGGGGCTTTGATCCCACCTATTACAACCCTACGTTTCCCTAACAAGTATATTGGAACCATCGCGTCGTCGGATCACCTAATATGATCCTTTCATATAAGGGGTCATGTCTTGTAAAAAGTGATGCAAATGCGGAAGCAATATACTTACTCTGACTAGCAATAATCTGGCAAAATAAACTAATTTTTACTTCTCTAAGTAGGAACTAGCAAACATATATATAAGAATAACTGATGTATAGCTTTCCACCGATGACGGCCACCCGTCATCTAAACAATGGAAAGAAACCTATACATCTCATAACAAAATATCTCCAAAATGCCATACATAGTCCATACATGTTTATCCAATATCTCTATCTAAACTTTTCTTTCTCCTTTCATGTCCACAAACCTGTTTTAGGAAAAAGTCTTTCGCAAAATCATCTTCGTCGTCGTCTTCTCCTTCCTCCTCATCGGGCACGTACGTAGGGTCAGCTACGTGCTCAGGATCTGGATCTGCAACTAAGATATTTAAGTCGAAGAATGAGCTATCATCAAAGCTCAGTAGAGAATATTATTTTGCTAATATGGATTTTTTATTTTTCTCATTCACTTCTTGAGGCATATACTAAATGTAAGCATTTATCAACATATAATTTACACAAATCATGATTCTGTAATTAAATGATAATGCTGACATGCTAAATACAGACTAAATTTCATGGTGCAACAGATATGAGAATTCATGCTGAGACAAGATACACGTGCAAGAACAACAAAATCAAGCTCCCAAGTTAGCGGGATCACTTGGAACAAGAAAATCAAGCTCTCGAGTTAGCGGGATCACTCGTCAAGTTTTCGAGTTCGCGGGATCACTTGTCAAGCTCCTGAGTTAGCGGGATCACTTGGAACAAGAAAATCAACAACGTATACAGGATATCACAGCTAATAGGATCTAAAGAATGCAATATGACTCATGCATTGATATTCAAAAACTTGCATGCTTAGACTGAAATGCATGTAGTATAGAGTACACTAATGCATATGTAGTATAATAAACTGCCTCTGCATGTAAACTGTCAATATATATATATATATATAACTGATATCACTTTCATGTGCTTCCAAATTGCCTATATATATGTCCGGTATATATATCTATATCTGACCACACTACCATTACTATAAATTCATATATCATTGTCATCAAACCCAGAAAACAGATATGCTCACATGCATTTCTGATCAATACAATACAACGAATAGTCACCATTATACTTTTCTACTAATTAGGTCTATCTAGTGAGCACGAATTTGCAATCTTGATGAGAATAAGGAAATCAAATCATGTTTTTACCAAAGTAGATTCCCTACCTATCTAGACTTTTACGTGTTTTCATGCCGGGAAGATCATTGCATAACGAGTGCATCAAGTGGCACCTATAGGGTACCTATAGATCATATATACAATTAATAGAATCAAAGGGAAGATGGGGTCATCCGAGACCCGATATCTAGATAGTGTGACATGAAGAGACCAAGGCAAATGTACGTAGAGTAGCCATGCCTAGGCTTGCCTCGGAAAGTAGCCAGCTGAAGACCTTATCGTGGCAAGCCTAAGGCCAGCCTGCCGTGGTGCCTATTTCTTCCATATGGCTTTCTGTTTTCCTTTGGTTTTGGTGGGGGCCATTGCATGAGCTAGATATATATATATATATAGGTCAAATTAGGTCTGAATAGTTCTGAATATATAGATCTTTATATATATCTGAATATATCGTTGGACATAGCAGATCTGGAGTGCAACTCGAATGCCACACCGTGTCTATCTTTGTGATACCGATGAAATCGTATGTATTCGATATTACAGATTGATTATTTAGTAGTCCCACAATCCTATTCGACTAAGGTTTTATTTGTTGTACCTTTTGGTGGACTTGCTCTTTCAATGGTGGTACCAAACGTGGAGTAACATCGCGTTCGCCAAGCGCGTTTTCAACGGCAGGGATGTGCGAAGCTCATTGAAACTAAGGTTGTCTGTGATCAATGGCAGGTCACTTTGTGAGCTAAGATTCTACGGATCAGGAGTCCGGAGGTGTACAAAGGTAGTTGGAGAGTTTCGTTTGAATTTGCTGATTGTCCTTTTTGCTGGTTGTTGTCTATTTACTAAGGGAGTAAGCAGGAGTAGGAAGAAGAAGGTGGTTCTTCTACCTTTATACCAATCTTGCTGCACTTTGTGTGCATGCTCGGCCTTGATGGCTCACACTATCATGTAGTCAACAGCGGAGGCAAGGTGCTTATAGGCTCTTTTAAGCTGGTCGGGTTGTTATGCTAAGCCCGTATTTGCATTTGCTCTGTATACACTTAAACGACAAGGAAGGTAGACAATGATATAAGTCTACTACCCCTTTTTAGTATATAGGATATAGTATATATGCCAAAATAGATGTAAACTGCCTACCAAGCATATACATGGTTGAGCTATATTTTATAGCTAGCTGATATTGGTTCTCATGCAAAGCCCATATGGGCACCTCTTTGTATAAGCAGATAAGCCAAAATTGGCTTATCCTAAAGACATACTTAATGCCCACAGTTTATATTTCATGAGAAGGGGTATTTAAACTTGACTTGGGCTAGCTCAATAGCTATATGAGTTATATGATATAACGTATAAAATGTGTGGTTATGATCTATTTAATTCTAACATGATCTCATTTTACGTGTATTTTTGCTACCAACCCTGACAACCTACATACCACCTAGTTTTGATTAGTGTAGACCACTACCTTAGAGAGGTCCAATGTGTCACGGTTTTGGCACATGTCTTACCGGACCCGTGACCTGTGTACATAGTGTGGGTTTTTTTACAAGGCATCTGTTACATGTTTATTAGAGGTTAGAACCCTAGAATCGAGATGATTGGAAGGATTTTCAGATCAGATGGATTTTTGAGGCTGGATTCCAATGACATGTTGGTCTAACTCGGTATCTTAATTGATGCATTGTGTCATGAGGGGTGCTTGATTTGCACTACAGCAAATTCCAACCCTTAAACTGTGGTGATGATGGCAGGTGGGACACGACACTTAACAAAGGAAAACTTAAGAGGTATATGAATATGGTTCTCTTTAAGCAATCAAAATCGGTTTTAGAATTAGATCAGAAGGATATGTAAATTCTGTAGGCTAGTGGCCCCTTCACTGTGGCAATGGTACGTATAGATTAACTGATCCTCCACTCTTTGAGTAGAGTAGGGCTGTCAATTGGTTATGTCGACCCGATTAACCATGGTTGGGCACATGAAGTGGACCCCTCAGGTCGGCCATGAAGCATCCGACATGATCTTTAGGCCAGGCCAACCTGATAACTTTTCTACATAATATAGATGGATTTGAGGGGTTGGGTTGGGTTGACCTGATATTTTTATGTATGATTTAAGGCTGCATTTGGGGACAGCTCTTTCGCGCCAAAGAGCAGCACTTTCACTCTCTCTTTCGCTCTTTGGCTCAAGTGAGGAGCTGCTTTTAAGTATGATTTAAGGCTGAATTTGGAGATAGCTCTTTCGGGCCAAAGAGCAGTTCTTTCGCTCTCTCTTTCGCTCTTTGGGCTCTCTCTTTCCTCTCTTTGGCTCAAGCGAGGAGCTGCTTTTATGTTTGGTAACACAACTCCTTGCCCCATTCTCTTTGGCAAGGATTTGTTTTAAGTGATAAAACTGCTCTCTACCAGAGCAGATTTTATCTGCTGCCAGAGCAGATTTTGTCTGCTCTGATGGAGAGAAAGCAAAGAGCTATGCCTGCTCTTATAAGAGCTAACCCAAACACAGGTTCAGAGCATTTTGAATCAGGTTGAGTTGGGTGCAATCTCGGGATGAATCTGATCTACATGATTGGCCCATACACCATCTGGCACCAAAATGGTCTGAATACACGGTGATCATGTAAATTTGATGGTGATAGATGTGTTATCATACATGTACTCTCAAGTAGCCATTCACCTAACGCACAACTATCTTTATAATGATTTTTCTTTCCTTTTCGTGTATGTTGTTAATCACTTTCAAAATAATCATACATATTTGAAACACAAAGCCCCAATTTCACTTGTTTCTAGCACTGGAGAAATTAATTAAACCATGTCTAAGAGCTCCTAGGTTCACCCCATTACCCACAAAAATGCTTGTTACTCCCATGTTCGATACCTGCAATCACAACCAAATACAGTTGATTAAGGGTTAAAAAACTATCATATAGCATCATTGCAACACCATTTTTAGCCAACGTGGTACATGTTTTTAAATAATCCAAGTCATCAAAGTGGTAGCTCACGATAGGTAATTTGAACCATCTGATCTATACACTATAATATGGATGATTATGCATAGTTTTTTAAATGGTCAATATTAAGTGTTCTAATCAGATGATTTGTCTTTGTGAAGCCCTTCACCTCTATCTGACTTTTTTTTTTTTTCTATGGCACTTTGTCAGCCATCTGATAGACTATTATAACTAGTCCTTACCGTTAACCAGCCCTAAATCAGTACTGTGTTGTGAGCCTCCCTATGAAAAGATAAGATTATTATCCATTCCCCTAAATTTTACCTCATGCTTCAAAGTAGGGACACATGTAACCGATCCATCAAAATATGTTCAAGGAATCACCCTCAATCAATAAATGGGGTAGTGGAAGAGTATAAGGAGAATTTAGATTTGTTTGTAGTGAACTTTGTTAGTAGTGATCGTTGGTAGTAGGAGAACTTTTATTTTTTGAACAAAAAGGCATTTAGAATGGTTATAAAAATTTATTATATTTTTTTTTCCAACATTATGTATGGCAAGACTTTTGGGCTTTCTATTTTCGATGGCATTATTTAAATGCAACTTCTAGGATTTTTGTGAAGTTTAATCAAGGAGGTTTGGGACTACAAATCTGATATTCGACATGACGGATAAGAGTTGGATTGAGATGAATAGGTATATAATTATTTAACGATTAGATGCATTAATTATGGGTAAATTTTACTTAAGGTGTGGATTACATAAATAAATTATTTACTATATTTTTGAAATAAGGTTTCGGGAGAGTACGGTAGAGATGTGAAAGAATTCATCAACCTCAAGTGGTTAGGCGAGCTGGCCAGGTACTTGCTTCCAAACGCAACAGACCTGAGTTCGAATTCCCTCCCCCCCTTGAGGCCACCCTAGGAATTCATATCCTGTGCTAACCCGGCATGTGCTGAATTTGGGGTGCACATGTGCCCCTCGGATTAGGTGGGTGCTCAGAGGCCCAGATACCCAGGTTATCAAAAAAAGAAACCTAGCTATAGCTCTTGGAGCCTCTATTAATGGGGTTGAAGTGTCCATGTGTTAAATGCCACAATGGACGATATCATGATACAAAGATGGTAGAAGACCATTTGATATGTCAAGGGATTGTTCGAACTTACATCAACTGGTTTTACCATGGGGAGGAACCACTTCAATCAAGTTCTGTAAGGGATAATATTCTTGATAGTGAAGCTGATGAGCCTAATATGGGTGATGACATAAGCCATATATTGCATGATGCATTTGGGGTACAGCTCCCAGATGTAGCTTCAGATGATATTGAACCTGAAATAGATCATTTACCTGAAACCAGTGCTACCAAATTTTATAAATTGGCACATGATGTTGATCAAGACCTCTACCCCAGATGTAAATCACACTCAAGGTTGTCTTTCCTTGTTAGGCTATGGCATATCAAATGCCTTGGAGGATGGAGCAATAAATCGTTTACTATGTTGCTTAATTTATTAAAAGAGGTACTCCCTGAGGGATTAATATTACGTAAAAGTTTTTCACAAGGTAAGAAGATTATTTCAGACTTAGGACTAAGTTATAATAAAATTGACGCTTGCCCAAATGATTGCCTGTTGTATTGGAAAGAGTTCGCATACAAACAAGTATGTGATGTTTGTGGCACCTCAAGATGGAAGTATCAAGAGGAGCATTTAGAAGGCAACAAGAAGAAGAGTCCAGCAAAAATCCTGTGTCACTTTCCTATAAAACCGCATCCTCAAAGGTTGTACATGTCCTTGAAAATTGCATCTGACATGAGATGGCATCACAAGGGTCGCACTAAAGATGGGATGTTACGACATCCTGTAGATTCTCCGGCTTAGAAACATTTTGACCTCGTTAACGCAGCATTCGCAATAGACTCATGCAGTGTTAGATTTGGGTTAACAAGTGATGGTTTTAATCCTTTTAGGATGATGAGTATTGTGCATAGTACTTAGCCTGTGATATTGATTACATACAACTTGCCACCATGAATGTGCATGAAGCAACCGAACATAATACTTGCATTGCTTATACCTGGACCATCTGGGCCTGGCAATGACATCGACATTTATTTGAAGCCATTAATAGAGGAGCTGAAAGAATTACGAGAGTTTGGCGTTGAGACATATGATACTTCAAGGAGGGAGACATTTAAATTGCATGCAGCCTTGTTACGAACCATCAGTGACTTTTCATAGTATGCTATGTTATCAAGTTGAAGTACAAAAGGAAGTTAGCATGTCCTCCCAGCAATAGAGAAATATGTAGCCAGTACTTGCGAAATGGTAGAAAGCACTATTATATGGGCCATCGTCGATTCTTACCTTCAAATCATATATTTCGAAAGCAGAAACAATCTTTTGACGGAACAGTAGAAGTCATACCAACTCCAATTCCAATGTCTGGGTCAGATATATTGATTGAGTTAGATAATGTTACTCATAATTATCGGAGAAAAAGATCAAGAACTATGGAGCATGTCGACGTGTCATATAATTGCAAGAAGAAGAAGAGTGTATTCTTTGAATTGCCATATTGGGAGCATAATTCACTCGGACACAATTTGGATGTCATGCATATTGAAAACAATGTTTGTGATAATTTGCTTGAACTCTCTTGGATATTGATAAGAAAATGAAAGATAATTTAAAGTCGCGTCTTAACCTAAAAGAAATGAATGTGAGACATGCTCTTCACCCTCAAATAGATGCAGAAAAAAATCAAGCGTATCTACCACCTGCATGCTACTCAATGGATAAAAATGAGAAAGAGCTGTTCTGTAAAATTTTGAAGAGTGTGAAAATTTCAGATGATTACTCTTCTAACATTGGAAGATGCATTAATGTTAGAGAGCGCAAAATATCTGGATTAAAATGTCACAATTCACATGTCTTAATGCAACAGTTTTTACATCTGACTATCCGAAAGACGTTGCCCAAGAACGTAGCTTCTACAAAATAGAGTTGAGCACATTCTTTCATGAACTATGCTCCAAAGTATGTCGGATTGATGATTTGCAACGTCTTGAAGAGTGGATTGCTTTGGTCCTTTGCCACTTAGAGTGAATTTTTCCACCAGCATTCTTTGACATTATGGTGCACTTGACCATACACTTGTCATCAGAGGCATTACTAGGTGGACCCATTCATTATCGTTGGATGTATCCCATTGAAAGGTATGATGTCGCAATAGTGTATGTTGTTTAATTATTTATCAAACTTTTTAGGATTTCACTCACGTAGGTCAATTTTATTTTAGCATATAGGTATTTGTATACATTTAAATCATATGTGCGTAATAGAGCTCAACCCGGGGGGTCTATTGCAGAAGGGTACCTTACAGAAGAATGTTTAGCATTATGTTCTCGCTACTTTGACAATGTTGAAACGAGGTTCAACCGACCCCCAAGGAACCCTGACGCTGTTGTGATTGGGAATGACACACAATTCAAACTTAGTGCTCTAGAATGGACACAAGCACATTGTTATATGGTATTTAACCATGAGAATATCACACACTATTGTTGTTGACTTTGTGATGTCAGAAATTTTATTGAAAAATGGATAATTAAACAGAAAATAAAGGGTGAATGTATCAAAGCACAAAGCACAGTCCTGCAAGAATCCAGGGCCTGTTGCAGCAAGTTCTAAAGGGAAGTAAGGGTTGTCTACAGGGAAAAGTAATCTAAATGTTGGTGAATCCCCATATCTATTACAGATCTGACTCTTCCTATCTATCCTAAAGGCACAGAAAAATAGGAAAAGCATTTTGGTTGTCACTTTTAACTAAAAATAGCAAAAAATTGATCTAATTGTAAACAAATTTTTAAAATGAACTAGAGATGACCAAGAGAGAAATTCGAATGAGAGATCAAAAGTTTTGGTGAAAGAAAATCAAATGTGGAGAATTAATAGCCTAGGATCAATCTCACTGATAAATTGATTGGTTAAACAACAGTGCAGAGGATGGATCTGCAGCCATCCTCCATTTATCTACAAGCTCAAATGCAAGGTATAATAATCCAACTTAAACCAAAGGCTTGAATTGATCTTAAGGCTATGATCTGTCTACTTCAATGGCCACAGATCATCCTAGGGATTTCATTCAATCCAAAGGCCCAAATTATAACAAGAAACCCACTACAGATGTTGTGGATACAAGGCTACAAGCTCAGGCATTCACATGAGCATACAATCTATGAAAATTTGATGGAAATCAACAAATCTACATATTACATGAACTTTAAATCCAACAATTCATTGATTTAATACAGCTTACAACAAATTACTCTCGGATCTGTAGTCTCTGAATTATCCAATCCTCACACAAAGCTATCTCACCACTAAATTTACAGATCTGACCTTTCCCTAGCTGTTAGAAGAATTTAGCCAACCATGGTTGGGCTAAAGAGAGAAAAGAAAGGAGAGAAGAAGACTAGAATTTTGGAGGGAAACTAATTCAAATTTTTGCTCAAACTCCGGATGCCCTCTTTGCTGTGTTTCTCCCCTACTTATATTTCCCCCAGTTGTCTCAAATCTATTTTAGCCAATCAGATCAAAAGAGGATCAAATATGTTATCAGACTTGCTGAGGTGGCTGCATTCCCTCCAAGAATCTCCCACGAATTTGTTAGAATTGGTTAAGCACACGTGAGTCAGTTAGGGAGGTTCTCATTCGTGCCCATGAAGTTTTTAAAATACCCTCCAAGGCTGTCAGCATGCCTTTGGACATGTGTATCAAGTCACTAAAGCCCAAAGTTTCTCAGTCAACAAGTGGAAAGTTCAGCATTCGCATGTCGAGAGGTTCAAAGTACCTCTCGACAAGTTCTGTATATCATTTTGATAGGTTCAATCTTTACTTCGATAGGTTGCTTTGAACTGCTCGACTTCTCTACTTACTTCAACCAACCTCTCGATAGGTTGGATCATCTGCTCGGGATCCAACATAGCTCTAGGTATGTGTTCGACAGGTTGGTCTATTCTGTTCGACGAGATCAGCTTGATTGCATGCAATGTAACTGAGAGATTGGCTGTCCTTTTCCTTCTGCTTGATAGGTTCTCTGAACCTCTTGACAAGTTATACTTCAGCCTTAGATCCTCTCATGGAGTTCATTTCAGCATCGAAACCTCTTGGTAGGTTGGAGTACAGCTTGAAAACCATTCGTGAGGTTCTTCTCTTCATCAAGTGCAGCTGCTCTTTGCTCAGTTGCTCATTTCATCACTTGGACTGTTAGAAATATTACACTGCAGCAGCTCTCCAAGGCTTTGACTTCATCTTTCATCTTCAACAGATATTCAAGGATACCAATGCATGATTCTCCATAGTACATTTAGTGTAAACTCATCAGCTCCTCAGTGTAGACACCCAAATTTGGCCCAAGGCCCGATCGGAGCACATTTCGAGAGAGACGCACTTTCGAGCTTTTTATGGCATGTATGGTACCCTTAGGAACCTTCCTAAACCTTTAAAAATCATCCTAGAACCTTTAGAACCCTTCTTGAACCCTTTAGAATCAACCCTATCCTTTCCAAACCCATTAGAACCCTTTCCCGGACCAGTGCCGAACCCTCCCGAGAAGTGGTTAGAAAGAGGAGTGCTAAAATTTATACAAACCTTTTCTGAAGCTTAGTTATTTACCATTAGAAAGAGGACTTCCCCAGCTTTCCAACAAGCTAAAAATTGCCTCAATCGGAGTTATATATCAAAAGTTATGGCGATTTAAAATCGGGCTGTTATGGAGGAATTTTGCCTGGCGCGAGTATTAGCTGCGCCAAGCCATTTCTCCCCAGAAATAGCCTGGCACAGCTAATACTCGCGCCAGGAAAAATTCATAGACAACCTCGTGAGGTCTTCTCGACGGGCTCTGAACTTCTCGACCATTGTACATTTGTCTGGCGCATCTATTTATTGCGCCAGGCTTAGGAACAGTGGCTATGGGTTCTTACCTCAAAAATTGAGATTAGGGTTTGACTTGTTGACCATTTTGACCCTTTGAGTGTGTTTTTCTTATTCTGTTTCACCCTTCCCTATCTATTTGTAACCCCTTAAGTGACTTTAAACCCCTACCCTATCATCCACCATTGGAGCATCTCTTCACTTTTTTTAAGGCTCCAAAAACCCTGGGAAACCTTGGATGACTAGATTACCTAATTCCTAACCTAGTTTAGCCTCTAAAAACCCTCCTAACCTCTCCTTTTCCTATAAATATAGAGGTACCCATCCCTTTAGAGAGGCTTGAAAATATTCTCAAAATAGAGATTAAGAAACCTCTCTCTCTCTCCTCTAGTGCCCTTTTCCATATAAATTCCAAAACTCTCAAACCTCATTTTAGACCATGTCTTTCATCCAAATCCTTTAGGTTAGGTGTGTGCTACCCCCTAGCCTTCCCTCTCTACCTCTTAGCTTGCAAACCCTAGGAGCTAGAAACCACCATACAAGCCATTGGAGCTTACCAAAGCAAGCTTACGCAAGGTTCCATAGTGGTGCAACAAGGGCCCGAGAGCTTCGGCTCTCCCCTCTACTCCTCTACCTTCTCGGTTCTTCCTCCAACCTCTCATTTGTGCCATTATGCCACTGAATTTTTGGTAGGAACGAAGGGGAACAAATAAGATTTTAATGCCCCTTGGTCAAGAGGAAGGCTTTTTTGTTTCTTTTATATCATTCTTGTTTTGGCCATAAGTAGAGAGTGCATTAAGCGGGTTGATTGGGTGCCTAACACCTTTCCAATCGATAACCGAAGCCCCTACCCAAGAGCCTTTGGCGTAGTCCGGATTCAAAGTCAATTTTTAGGACTTTGGTGCTCTTTAAATTTGATTTGGGTTTCCCAAGACACCAAAAGCTACGGGTGGAGACTCTTTAATTTTTAGGAGTGCGCATTATCGCGACGGGATCATCTCGATTCCCATGGTTGCACACTCAGTGTAACACACAATTCTTTCTCTTTGGCTTGAAATTGAGAGATTGCAGCATTAAATCATTATTTTCCTGCTATCTACAAATCATACTTGAAAATCATTATTAACTGGCTCAAAGGTTCATCAAAGGTCAGGTTAGGAGCTAAAAAGTAGTACTTTTCAGAGAATAATAACTATTTAAAGTAGGACTTCACAATTCATAAAGGTCTTTTATATACCCACTCAATGTGTGATGCTCACACGACAATAATTTCATGCAGGCATCATGATGGAGAGTTGATACTGTCATATCCAATAGCAAGTCCCCATGTAAGGCAAAAAATTCAGAATGCACAATTTGTTGATTAGTTTAAGAAACATGTAATTTAAATTTATTTTAACAAATCAAGAGACACATTATTTTAATGAATTTGCTAGTATTTTGACCTATATACGCACTCCTAACAAATTCGAAGATTGCGAAAAAATTCAAATAATTCAATATCGGAAGAGATTCATTTGCTCGCTGAAGGGCCACTTTCTGAAGCAAGAAGACTAACCAATTATACTGTTAATGGATATAAATTTTGAATTGTTGATAAGGAGAGGAGGGATAAAACCCATAATAGTGGTGTTCTAATCATTGCAACTACTGCGAGTTATGCAAGTACAAAGGTTAGAAGGTCTACCATAGGAGAAATAACTTATTATGGGCGTTTAATGGACATAATCGAATTAACATATTCTAACTGGATAAAATTTATATTATTCAAGTGTAATTGGGTTGACGTTACAACACTGGGTAGAGGAATACAAATTGATGAGATGGGGTTCACACTTGTGAATTTCACGCAATTATCGTTCACAGATCAACAATTGTCGGATGAACAATACGTTTTGGCATCTCAGTTTGTTCAAGTTTTCTATGTTCAATATCCAACTGACCTGAATTGGCATGCAGTTGTAAAGACTAAACCCAGAGACTTATTTGATATGAGATGGGATGGTGATGCATTGTTGGACAGTAGAACATATGGCAACCAAGAAGCTAACAGTATTGTCGAAAATGATAATGATGTCAATTGGGTGCGAAAAGATATGGTTGGCTTAACTGTTGATGCACCTCACCAGATGCATGCTGCGCATAAAGTTCCTTCAACTGATTTCATTGATGATGAAGATGGATCAAAGTCCAATTAAAGAATGGATGAATTTTATTTTTCATTGTTGATCAATTTGAAGCAATAGCCTTCAATTGAATGTTGTCATAATTTCAATTAAGAACACTTTTCTTGTCAGATACACTATAGTTTAGCGATGTATTATTGTCATAATAATTTACCATGTTATGATATTTATAATTCTAAATTATTTTACATGTTCATTGTCTTCCTTTTGCATCTCCGTGTTTTATTTTGATAGTCTTATTTTTCATCTTAGTTGGTTGTTTTTATAATTACGAGATATTTTTTTCCTATTTTTCCCAAATGAACCATAATCAAGTAACCCTAAATGCAAAAATGTCCACACAAGGGTCATTAGAAACTTTGTAGAAAAAGACCAAGAGAGGTCGAACCAAGTCTAAGTTCACAAGTGGATTGAATGAGGGGGAGAAAAAAGAGCTAACCATTGATGATGGACAAGTGGTATCAGATAATGGTCATGAATTTTCAATTTGGTTGGGCACTCTAGTAAGTGATAATTGATTACTATCCATCACCCGTAATACGTGGTGACATGTTGGTAAGGAAGAAAAGCAAAGGGTGTGGGATCATATTAAGGTACAAATGGATTTTTAAATTTTATTTTTTTTCAACACTATGTTAGATTTAAATAATTATATTAACATAATTTCATTTAAACTATGGTATAGGACAAAGTTGTTTTGGGCGAGGGAATGCATCACATTGTAATACAATCCGTCGGCAAAAAATCGAGAGATTATAAATGTGATCTAAAATCAAAGTATTATACTGGTTGCCCAGCTGATAAGGATTGATATGACCGTCGCCCTGAGGATCTTCCATCGGAAGATTGGTAAATTCTTGTAAATTTTTGGGACTCTAAGGGACAGGTATATTTTTTTATATTGAATCTTTATAGTTTATTTACTTTACATAATAAACTCGTAAACATCAACCAATTCGCGCATTCCAGAAAAGAAGTGAAAGAAACATGCGAAATCGGTCTTGTCAAAAATTACACCATATAGTCGATACCAAAAACTTCGCGAGAGTACGACGTGAAGAGGTAGGCTTTTAAGTTTTTGTTCAATTTATTTATTACATACCCCATTTTTTCAATCTTTGTCATTTACCAACTAAAGATTCACGGTTGACAACAACTTAAGAGATAGTTCTACTCCACCTAGTCGTGCAGAGGTATTTGTGATCATACACTATCACAAAGATGGAAAACATGTGAATGATTTGGCTACAGAGAAGATCCTAAGTTCACAATATTTTGACTTTAATTATATATTGACCTTGTGTAACTAGCATAATAAATAAAATATTAATGATTGTACCATGAGATTAAGGCTCGCTTATCAAAAGACGGTTCGGTGGATTACACTGGTCCAAATGATGTATACTCCCAAGTGTTTGGAGCGAAAGAAAAACTCAAGCTTGTTTGAGGTGTAGGATTGGGCTCTACTCCCACCAGTTTTTGGGGCCTTCTACTCAACGTGCATCATCCTTTACTCAATTTGTTGCAATGAAAAATAAAATTCACATGTTAGAGAAGCAATTAAGGCAAAATCATGAATAGCATAAACAAAAGGATGTTGAGGTTGCGGAGAAATTGAAGCAGAATGAAACCAATATGGCAAAACTTATGAGCATAGTTGAGGCCATGCCGAGACAGGTATGTATAACTTTTTTGTCTTTCATTGTTGAAATGTTCTCTAAGTTTTCTCAAGGATATCTAAGTGACAAGTGCTCTTTCTTATTGTGCAGCTTGGCAGAAATGCTGATCCTGCTCCATAATCTTGAATACAATTAGTAGTGGTCAGAATTTATTTTTTTTACAATTCGAATTAGACAAATGTTTGATCTCTTTTGGGATTGTTTGATATTATGATTTCAATTTTGGGAATATTTTAAGTACGTTTTTGGGACTCTAACTTCGATTGCTTTTATGGGGTATTATATCTCAGTTATATGTCTTGTCTTATCTCTTTGTATGAGCAATAATTATTTTAGAGTTTGAATCTGAATGGTGTGCCTTTATCATATGATATCAAATACCAGGTAACTCATCTTCCTCGATGTCGATTGCTCATTTGTGCTCCAAGTTGATGATTCAAAGAGCTCATTTTATCTTGCAACTGTTTGTTCTGCTAGCAGATTTAAGAACCCATGGTGAAGATGATGAGGCAACGAATGCAAAAAAATATGAGAAAGTTGTTGAGAGGAGGTAAGCATATTTCTAGCCATTTATTTGGAATTTGGGAAATATAAAGGGGCTGATGAGTAAAGGACATGTATTTAAATATGAAATTTCATTCTTCTATTTGGGTGTGTATTGAATACTTGTAGTTCAATAGTTATTTACTGTGATGCTGCTTAATTCCTTATAAATATACCATCATCATTACATGTTTAATGGCAAGGCCTAAGAATGTTACATTGAATGTGCCCAAGCCATCTTTAACATTTCTTATATTTTCATTGTTTGTTTGACAAGGTTTAGGTTGTTGGATTCGCTTAGAATTTGAGTGGATGCAATCTTTTAAACAATTCTAATCAGTTGAAAATTCGTTGGTGAATCGTCTATCCTCTATCAACTTGGTTGACTTGGGAAAGATTACACCAAGTCAGTTGGTGCATGGATCAATCTCCTTCCAAATTGGTCAAACCTCAGGAGATGGATAGATATTCCATCAGCACCAAAATCAATGCAAGGTCTACTTCTCTTGATTTGGCACTTAAAAAATATCGATAAACCTCCCATGATTTGACCAGTTTGGTGGAGGGAGATTGACTTTGGGTGCCCATTTCCAACTGTGATCTTACTAGTTGCTATTAGGTGCTCGAGCCCAAGCAGGTGACATTTGCCAATACAAATGGTACAAATCCCTGGAAGTGTTAATACCGGATGGCATGAGCCCTTTAAACTTTGTACTACCTTGTTCTGGAGCCATAATATATCTGGGGTTACAATCTGGCACCAACTGGTATATTAAACCTTGGTCATGACTCATGTCTGGTTTTTTAATGGAGATGACGAACGGAAGTTTTTATTGAAATATGGATATACCTTTCGAGATATGATCGAACTCAAATATTGTATAATTTATCCCTGAATCTCGGCTTTGTTTGACCTCACCTAACCACTAATTTATGCTTTTAGTTCGTGTTCTGTTGCAACATGTGTAAAAGCTAGATAAACATAAAGAGCGTGAAAAGAGCAAAGTTTGGAAGAAACCCAAGCAAATGGCAAGGATACAAGGAGGAGCAGGTGAAAGGAGAGCTTCAAATGGTCAATTAGATCGGTCCAAACTGCAATTTCAATTGGTCGATATAACACAGCAGAAGGGTAAAACAGCTGAAGAGAACAAATCCAAAATAGATCGGTTGAAGCATCAAAATCGACCTATCAGAACCCAAAAAGCTTCAGAAGTGGAAAGAGAGACTAGTCAAGATTCAACTGATCGGTCAAAACTGGAAGAGCATATACATTCAGAAGAATTACTCGACCGGTCCAAACTGATTCGACTGGTCTATTAATTCATGAAGTCAAAGCCCCCGGGGGTCATCTTCTACCTGGAGAAGGAAAGCACGCTCAACCAGTCGATGCTCCAAACTCGACCGGTCCAAACGAAGTTTCTGAATAAAAAATCAGCTACGCCAACTGTGGATGAGCTCTACCTCCGAGATCTTCTCCAGGAATCTCTTCAACAGGCTAGATAACTCCAAACCGCACGGATTTTCTTCCAAAATCTTCCTTGGAGGATTTTTAAGATCTAAAGAATCCTTGTCGTATGTATTTGTTCTAGGGTCTTATAGTCTATAAATAAGGACCCTAGGGTTTAGTTTGAGGAGACTCGCTAGAATCTTTCTAGAGGGCTCTAACGTGAGTTTCAGTAGATTTGGTTAGGAATAGTCTGGAATGGAGAGAGATTGATTGTGATCATCGATTAGAGCCTTCTTCAGTGATGAAGGACTCTGAATCGATACGTGTGTAAAGCCTCTCGGCCAGGGATCTCTTGTAAATTTCATATGAGTATTCAATAAAGTGTTATTTCTTTTTGTTATTTTAATCCCCAAAATGGTATGATTGTATGTTGGAGGTTTCAAGAGTCATCGAGAATGAGTGATTATAAAGGTTTATTTCTATTTAACGAAACCTCAGTGGCCTTGTAGAGATTGGGGGTGGATTAGGTAGAATACTCACTGACGAACTAGGCCTTGTAGGGTAGTTTTAGTTGGTTACGTGCAATGATGCTTAACAATTAGGTTATCTAACTCGTGATTAGATCTCGCTAAGTCATAAACGATGCAACTGAGCTTGTAGCCAGGAGCTGGTATACCAGGGATTTATTATAGGAAAGTAGTAGATTTTTTTGGGTGCTAATCTGAAATCCAAGAGAGACTCGTGACTGCCTTCTCTTCTCCTATTTCCAACTATTTAGATTTCTTTAATTACATTAGGAAGCTAATGCTATAAAACACTTCGTAAAACAAAATTAAATGAGAGATAAACAACAAATTCCTGTGGTTCGACACCCTTGTACTTGCCCTAATACATTTGGACTTCTGCACTTGCGAGGTCATATTTTAAGACGATCAAGTTTTTGGCACCGTTGCCGGGCATTTCGGCTTTATTTCTTATTTGATCTTTGTTTTGCTATATTTCTGTGTCATTATACTAACTATAGAGTGTGTGTTGTAGGTCTGGAAACTCGAAGGCTCGAATACACTGAAGCTAGTCACGGGACGCTATGAGAGGCTAAGGTACGTGTTTTTGGTTTCTCAATAATAAATTAATTATTTTCATGTTTTTTTATTTCCCTTATATATGCCAAGGTCGAGGTCACAATTTCCTTCTCTAGAGTGACTAGACCCTGAGCTTGAGAGGACGTGTCCACGAATTTGCACTAGTTCTCGGTCCTCTCAAAACGTCATAAGTTTTGAACATTCTAGCCACCCCGCCCTACCTCCGATTCAACTTAACATGGCGGGAGAAGACCAAAATGAGGTTAAAATGTTGAGGGAATATTATACACCATCAACTCTTGCAACTCCCTCTTGTATTCGATTACCCACAGCAGTCAGAAATGGAAACTTCGAAATTAAGCCCAACCTGATTCAAATGCTTCCTAGCTTTCACGGGCTTAACAATGAAGATCCCTATGACCATCTTACAACCTTTCTAGAAGTCTTGACTCTCTTCAAAATTAACACGATGGCGGAAGAGGTTGCTCGTATGAGGGTCTCCCTGTTCTCATTAAAGGATAAGGAAAAGAGGTGGCTGACTTCTTTGCCTAGGGATTCGATTACCACTTGGGAACAACTCCAAACAAAGTTCTTAGTCAAATATTTCCCAATTGGTAAGACAAACATCATCTGAAAGACCATAACATCATTCGAACAAGATCCGGATGAATCCTTTCATGAGAGCTGGGAACGCTTAAACAAAATTCTGCACAAGTGTCCCCATCATGGGGTCCTGAATTATCAAATTGTGCAAGGCTTTTTATGAAGGGTTGGCTAAGTCAAACTGACAGATGATAGACGCTTCTTGTGGGGAATGTTCTTGACAAAGACCGCAGACGACGCTTGGGAATTGTTTGAGAACTTAAGTGAGAATTCAGTGCAACAAGTCGCATCGAATTGGAATGATTTCGAGGTTTCACGAGTTGTACCTCCTAATCGAGGAGGTATTTACAAACTAAAACCAACAATATTTCTACCAAGGTCGAGGCTTTGGAAAACAAATTTGAATCCATGTTGAGTGCGAAGTCGCACTCAATAGCTCAAGTAAGTGAGGTTTATGGCATATGCCAAAGCCCGACTCATACACCTCCCAATTGTCCAGCTCCTCCATTATACCCTAAGGCGGTACAGGAACATATAAATGCTTCAAATTCCTTCTAGCGATCGGATCAAAGCAATTTTGGAAACACCTAAAATCCGAGCTGGAGGAATCATCCGAATCTGGCCTGCAAGAGCAATGCAGATCAGGGTTCTTCTCAGCCTTTTAGGCCCACATTTAATTCACAGCCCCCACAGTTCCAAGGCCAATAGCAAAATAGACCTCGTTGGAGTAACAACAATTTTGAGGAGACTATGCTGCAAACAACACAAAGTTGGCAGCAGCAGTCTCAACAACAAACACAGTTGCTCCACTCCCATGCTCAGTCCATTGCTAAGTTGGAAACTCAACTTGGGCAACTAGAAATTGCTCTAAACAAGAGGGACGAGGGCTGATTACCATCTCAACCGGTTAATAATCCAAAAGGTCATGTCATGGTTGAGGAGACTTTGTCTTCCCAAGACCCGCCAGCATCACAGTGAGCACATGAACCTAGTTGAGCTACCAACATAACCGTAGCACTTCTTGGGAGGCAACCCAAGTTCATTATAAAATATTAGTTTAGGATTTAATTATTAGATTTAATGTGTCTGGGTTTGTGCTGGTATTAGGAAAGAAAATAAAAAGAAAAATAAATAAATAAATGGGAAGAATATTAGGCTGAGAACTAGATTTTGCACCAATTATTCGACCGGTCGAAATTGACTTCGACCGGTCAGTTTAATCCTGAAGAAAAGAATGCAGACCGGTTGAGCCTGGATCGACCGGTCGGGCAGCAAGGATCATGTTTCAGAACTGAAGTACTGTTGGAAAACTGCAGTTTTCCTAATTTTGTGACCGATTGAATTGGTTTCAACCAGTCAAGATATTTGAGCTTAGGATTATATAAAGCTCTAAGACTGGTCAAAACCCCATTTCGGCCAGTCTTGCCCTAGCCCCCCTGCATTCTCTTCTTCTTCGTTCAGCCTGTGAATCTCTCTGCAACTTCTGTGAATTTGGTGCATGTCGTGCTACATTTCAAGCTTATCCAAGACAGTGCTTGAGTTAACAACCGACTCTTTGAAACAAAATTCACGTTTCTAGGATAATCCCGAGCTTTTCTTTTTTATTTTATTTTCGTGAGTCAGGAAATGATTTCAAAGCGCAAAAAAGGCAAGGCACCCATGGTGGATGCCCCGTCTAAGACAAAGGCATGAACCACTGTGCCGCCGAACCCTAGTGTCGGTATTCAAATTAGCACAAGGTTGTCAACTGTTGTGCCACAGCCACCACCAGCTGTTCCCAAGACTCAATCCCTACAACAGGAGACTCCAAACCCGTAAATGATGAACCATGTTTTCTTTATCGAACCCGAGTTCAATAGGAAATTTTTTGTCTAGTTACCCGAGGCCCAGTTTGCACTGGCCTACTTTAGGAGAGTCAGCCTCGAGGATCTGTTGATTCCATCAGCAACAGTAGTTACCCTCGTCTTGTTTGCCTTTTCTATCATAACCTTACTTCTAGCACTGGCAAGCATGAGAGATTAAAACCAAGGTCGATGGTTTTGACCTGCCAATAGATAGGGCAGCATTAGTAACTGCCTGTGGTCTCCCCACTGTTCGCAATTCTCAGTGTGCTTACTTTATTTGTTGGTGGTAAAAGCAATTCAAAATCAAAGTAAAACAGGGGATGCAATCAGCACAACTGAGAAATCCTAGACCTACAAGATACAGGGTCCATTTGTAGCAAGTTTTGATAAGTAAGAGTTTGTCCCACAGGGAAAGGTGATCTACAGCTCCAAGGGAGCCATCTCTAGTAGTCCCTCCAGATCTGACTACAGATTTGGCAGTCGTAAAAGGATGGGAGTTTAGGGTCACTTATTCTAAGTATCCTAAGGTAGCCTAATGAATTAACTATAGAAAGGGTTGAGAAGATTGATGGAGTGTGGAAAATAAATATAAAAGGGTGAGAAGTATGCTATTGAGTCTAGATCAGAGGAGTTTTGTAACTCAGATTCAGATCTGATGTTATAGAAATCCTGTCTAATGGCTACATTATCACCAAAGAGGAGAAATAATCCAACTCATCCCTGTGCCATGATCCAATCCCTTAAGGTTATAATCTGTCCACTTAAATGGTCACAGACTATCCCATAGGGGAACCACAATCCAGAGATGGGTCAAAACAAGTTAATCATTGTAGGCACTACTTCATCCAGGCTACAAGCTCAAGAATCCACAAGGAACCTCAATCTCTAAAGCTCTATGTGTGGGGCTAAGGCTGTATAGGACCATGATAGCCCAGACACATAGAACCAGCAAGAGAGTGAGTACAACCTTTGATCTAGCTGTCCATTGCTTGAGTGGGACTGCAATGGTCTAGTCACAAGCCTACAATCTCTATAACCAGATCAGATCTAACATCTGATGGCGGGTCTATACTAATATAGGGGAGTCTGTCTCTGCACAATCTCCTACCAGGCTACAAGCTCAGGCTCGGAGAAGAAGGATCCATTTTGGATCGGCGGATTGGATTCACCTTAAGGCTATAACCTGTCCACTTAAATGGTCACGGACTATCCCATAGGCTATCCTCCTCACAGAGCCCAAAACAAAACAAGTTAATTGCTGCCACCACCATGGTCACAAGGCTACTAGCTCAGGCTCCCATGGGAATTTCAGATCTAGTGGGTCCTGTGGTGGGGCTAAGGCTGTATAGGACCATGATAGCCCAGACACACAGATCACTTAGATCTGAATGGATCCTTAGAATTAGTCTTCCATTGCTTTGAAACACAGCCAAAGCAATGGCGGATCACAAGGCAGCAGCCTTGCACAGAACAACTCACATTCACACACAAATCCCATAAAAGTACAAATCCTATTATAAAACATCCATTAATCTAATCTTAATAAACATACATAGGCATGGCCAGCAAGTGCTGGGCCATCGAGAGAAGAAAAAGAAGAAAAAGAAAACTACTTACAGCTACAGAAAAATAGAAAAGAAAAAAGATCTCAGATCAAGTCTCCTCTCTAAACCTAAACCAAGTTTGGGTTTTTATAACTGTGGTGTGGTGGTGCATTAGGGTTAGGAAACCCTAATTTTAACGATGCTGCGTGGCCTATTAATGATCCTTGGATGCCTCGGGGCGCGTGCATAGAGATTTGAGGGTGGGAGTGCGTGCCCTAATCCTTGGAAATTCCTAAAAAGTCCTCTGCAGAATGATGGAAGTTGGAGTTCAGAGCTTCGCCAAGTTGCAGTCGATTCCCAGACTTGTCGCGTGGTAGCTCTGTTCTTCACGTGGTTGAGTTTAACTCTAAAGATTCAGTTGTCGCGAGGTTGCAGCTTCTTGGTGCTTTGAGTAGTCACGAGGTAGCTAGTTAAGCTCTCGCTGGATTGGGCTTCGCGCAGTTGGATTAATGCTTGTGAATAGTGTGAGAACTGCGCAAGCATTCCATTTCACTTCGCGAGGCTGCTCTCTTCCTAAACAACGAGACAGGTTCTCTTGACATTTACATCCCGTGGCTACTGCGCGACAGTTGCGCAAGGCAAGATTATGAAGCCCTCTCTCCTCAGCTATTCTGAGTGAACTGCGTGAGGTTGAGAGGGGTCTTCTTGAACTGCGCGGGACTGCACGACCTTTAACTTTTGAACTTCGCGAGAGCTGCGCGACTCAAGGCTTCTGAAGCTCTTCTGTCACTCCACTGTGCGAGAACTTGCTGTGAAGTCTTGGAACTTCACGAGGACTGCGCGAAGCATATTTTTCTGAATCCTCTGGAGCTTTGTTAGCTGCACGAGGCTCTTCGCAGGTCTGAATTCAGTTCTCATTCTTCTGAGGGACTTCTGGTGTAAAAATAAGCTCCTTAGCAGGATTTATGGCCTTATTGCACTACTGTTTATTACCTACAGAAAATACTTAATAAGCATTTATTAGATGGCTAAGGGTCTAATCAAAGGCTAAGTTGAGGGGTGAAAAGTGGTACTTTTCAGGTCTTAATACACCCCCAAACCTAATCTTTGCTAGTCCCTTAGCAAAGCTATACTAAAATAACTACAGAAATTAAATGCCACTTTCGTAGGGAGCATGGATACATTTAGCATATGTACCAAGCCTTTTAAACCCCTAGGTGATCCCTAGTGGAGGAGTGAAGTCTCCTAAGGGTTTTCAGTGAAGACACCCACAAACTTCTCAATGAGACAGCTAACAAAAGTACATTATTATCAAGTGAGCAGTCAAGAAATAGAGTTAGTTCACCTTTGAATTAGTAAAAATATAAGAAATGTAAACACATTGGCTGGACAGACATTTAAACAATATAAGCTTCTCATGAAAGCACAGCATTTCCAATCAGTTTATACCAAAGACACTACACAGGTGTGTCAACATTGAGCTCATCACTAGATCAAAAATTAGGTTACAGGTCACACCTAATGCATTCAAGATTAGACCCAAAACTCTCCAGGGCATACTCTCATAAAGAACTATTGAGGGTTTCATTTTCTCTCCAGCTCAAGAGCAGTTACATCCCCCAAATGGGTCTGTAAGCATGAGCATAGGCAAAGCTCTTAAGTGCTAGCATCATTGAGAGATCCTCACCATAGATTAGATAACTCTTTATCTCGACATGACAGCTCACTCAACTTTGGATCACAAGGGCTTTAACTGGGCTGTAATGTGGCTTATGGAGTTGGGTTAAAAAGAATGGAAGGTTGAAAAGGAGTTCAAACTTGAGAAATTAGTAGGTGAAGGAGGTGATTCATAACTTCACCTTCTTTAATTTAGCTCCTTTCATCTTCTTTGAGGTAGTTTTCAGATTTGAAGTGATCAGTTTCTCTTCTTGATTTCGATTTTCCCAATGAAAGTTCTCTCTTGACTCCTCTCTTACTCCTCTTCATTATTGTTTTTGTTTCTTTTTTATATTTTTTTCTTCTTTTTATTTTATTTTTGCTTTTCTGAAATGCCACCATTTTCTCAGTTACCATACTGCCAGAATTTGAGATATTTCTTCTTTATTCACTTAATGTTGACCATAGCTAGTCCATCTTCAACTCTTTCTCCTTTACCTTCTGAATTCTCAGAGTGAGGGTAGGCTGAATCAGGTTCATAGGTTCGGGTACTAGTACTCAGGTGCATTTTGAAGAAATTTAGGATTTAAAGCTCAAAGGGGGTATGGACAAGGGCAGTTGCATAAGGTTGGTCTATTTAGGCTCAAATTGTCCAAGAGAAGGCCTTGATCCTTTCCTAAGTCCCATGAGTGCTGTCAATTGTTTCAACTTAGAGTTGCCTAACTTCTAGTGAGCACAGTGACTCGGCCAGTCCTTAGAGCTAGAAGAAATTGCCTTAGTCACTCCTCAAGAAAAAAAATTTTGTATAGGCCCAAATCTCACTGGTTATAGTCTTCCTTTGAATTCTTAAGTATGTCCTTACCTTTTTCTCTCTCTAATGATTCACTAAGTGCTGATACAAGTAAGTTTCCTTGGTAATCTCATCATGGAAATGTGAAATATTAAAAGTTTATACTGTCTAAAGTCTGGAAAAAATTTTAAATTTCATTATTTTTTTGATTCTCCAGTGAACATGGTCTATTTCCATATTACTCACAAGATTCTGCTATACTTAGGTTAACTATTCCATTGGTAGGATCTGCCTGCCACACCCCCAAACCTATGAGGAGCAGTGTCCTCACTGGTTCAAAGGTGGGTGTGCAGCAAATTTATTAAGGGCAAATGAAAAGGAAAGAACATGGAACAAAACAGACAAAAGACAAAGAAAAATAGCAATGGCAAAAGGAGAAGATCTATTATAAGAGAGAAAGGTACAAAATGAAAGACAAAAGGAGAAAAAGAAAATGCAGAAACAGCAAAAATCCTAGGTACAAGCTAATCGGAGCCTGAATCAAAATCGGTCCCAACCCATCCTCTTGGCATGCTCTTGAAGGAGAGCCTCTTCCTCTTTCTTCTTTCGTGCCCTCTCTTCCTTTCGTTGGGCTTCAGTTTTGGGCATGGCTGGTGCCCTGACCCTTATTTTTCGGTTCTTTGGTTCAGGAGGGATCATTGAAGATTTGTCTATGGTTTGCTCCAGTGATTTGATAGGACTTTTGCCTTTGGGACTCTTCCCTTTTGAGCCCTTCCCTTTTGAGGCTTGCCCTTGCTGAGTCTGAGGGGGAATAAGAGGAGATTTTGCTTTTTTCGGCTCAGGAGGGACAACCGGGCGCTTGCCTTTATCTTTCTGGTTCAGTGGTGGTGCCTCCTCAGACTGGGCAGATTGTTCTTTTCCAATTTTTAGAGAGGCAGCTGGGTGAGTAGTCCTCTTAGCTGTATCCTTCCTTCTCTGAGGATAAGTTTGCTTAGCAGGGTCTGATGAAGGAGGAGTAGCGGGACTTTTAGCACTTGGATCCACAGGGGATGCAGAGTCAGACTCTGAATCAGAGGGAAAAAGAGCAGTGGGATCCAATCCAAGGGCTGCAGCAGCCTGTCTGCATTCATCTTTGGAAAGTAACCGACCATGGGGGTCATCCTGAGCAGAAACTCTGGTGGCCTTTGAGGGTGGGGATGGGGGTGCAGGTTTTTTACCTTTTTAGGTAGCAGTGGCTCTTTTGGAGGGAGAAGGTTTCTTGGAAGCAGCCCTTTCTCTCTTGGGTGCAAGAGATTTAGCAGGCGGAGGCACTGGAGCAGGAGGTGGTGGAGGTACTTGAGTAGGAGGTGCATGAGCAGGGGATGTAGATGTAAGAGCAGGGGGAATGGAAGAAGATGGCCCAGGGGGTGTGGAAGGGGGGGCCTCAAGGGGTTCTGTAGCCAGAGGGGTGGCCTGAATTGGTTGGCCTAACAGTGAGACAATCCTTTTTTGCAAAATGCCAATCTGTTTTTTCAGCATAAAGGAGTTTGGCATCAGAAAGCCCCTTAGTGAGCCTGTGGATCTCCTCAGCATTGTGCAGTTTCTTTTCAAACATCCAGGCACTCTTTTGCTCCAGCTCTGCGTTGGCTTTCTCCATCTTCCCATTCAGGTTATAGGCAGTTACCTCGACCTTTATCGCAGTGAGGGTCTCCAAAATACTCTCCCATCCCTTTGAAATATCTCTCAGCTGCTGTCTGTGAGCAAGCTTCAAGTCACTCAGTTTCTGCAGCAGAGGGTACGTAATAGATTGTCAAAGTTGGGCCATTCCCCTGAGAACATCCCTCTTGATGTAGGCATTGTCCCTCATGGCATGGAGGAGGGTGAAGTAAGGAGGGGTGTAGTAGGAATGTCGTGGTAAGATTGATAGAAAGGAAGTGGAAGCAGTAGAAGGTGATTGGTCCTGTGGGGGTAAAGTGGGGGCTGCAGTGATGAAGTCTATATGAGGGGAAGGGGTAGAAGGTTCTGGGTCAGTTTGTGCTGAGTGGTCAGTGACTTGAGGAGGGGGTAGGATAAGAGGTGGGATGGAAGGCATTGGTGGAAAAGTAAATGAAGGGGGGTCACTGAAGGTGGGTGGTTATGGGTAAGGGTAAAATGGAATGGTGAAGGGTCGGAATGGTAATGGTGGGGGTTAATAGGAAAGGTGGATGGGAAGGGAATGGGGTCTGTTTGGGTGGAAGTGTTGATAAATTGTGGCGGAGGTAATATGAGTGGGGGAAGGATAGGTAGAGTGGGGAAGGAGTGGTGGGGTATGGTGTCTTGGAGGGTGAGGGTTGGAGTTAAGTCAATGGGGGGAAGATCTGGTTGCACTGTGGAGTCAGAGGTGGAAGGGGACTGGACTTGTGGGGTAGAAGGTGGTTGTGCAGAGATGGGTGGTTTTGTCAATGTTTGAAGGGTGGATTTGATGTTGGCGATGTCAGTCTGCATTTGGTCTTTGGTATGTGTTGTGGTTGATAGTTGGGTATGAATGTCATGTATGAGGGAAAGGATATGGGTAAGTGTGTCTGAGGTTGGTTGGGGTGGAGTATGAGAAGAAGAGGCAACAGGTTGGAAAGGGGAAGTAGGGGCATGATGGAATGTTGTAGGAGGAGGAGATGGAGGGTCTGGTGAGTGATGTGGGGAAGGAAGTGGGGAATCTGGGAGAGGGATATCATGGGTTAGCAGGGCGTCAAGCAAGGTAGTCATGAAGGCCTGATATCCGGAAGTAGTGGCGAGGTTAAAGTCAAGGTCTGTGAGTGGAGATGGAGTTGGGAGGGGCTGGACTGTGTCTTGGTCCATATGTGGGATGTCTGTGGGAATGATCGGGGTGGTTGGTGTAGGTAAGGATATGGCAGGGGTTGTGTGAGAGGTTTTCTTTTTAATATAGGTTATTAGGGGAGGGCTGTCAGGGTTCAGTTCAGATGGTGGGGGACTTGGGGGTGTGTACTGAGGTAATGTGGGTGAAGGTGAAGGGCTGTCATGGGGGTCAATGTCTTCCTCCCAGGAACGAATCACCGAAAAATATGGAGTGGGTACGGAAAAGGGAGATAAAAGAGGGAAAGGGAGAGATGGAATAGGCAAAGAAACGAATGGAGGGATAGGTGTGGTGGATGGAGGTATTGCTGCAGAATTAGTAGTGACAGGAGCTTGCACCACCTTCTTGGGAGCAGGAGCTTTAGCCACCTTTTTGGAAGCAAGGGTGGCCTTCGCAGCAGCAATCCCCTCTCTTTGCTCAGAAGCAGCCTGAGCCTTCTCTTTCTTGTTGGGATCCATCAAGCTCCTACTGATCCCCCACTGGCGCTTGACAAAAGTAGTAGGGGGGAGGTCAATAGTTAACTCCCCCACTGGTATCTTCTATCCTCCCCTCAAGAGTAGTCTGGTGATGAGTCTTGCATAGGGGAGAGTGTGGAGCTTCTTTTTGTGCCCTAGCTTCACCATAATATCCTTCATAGCCTCAAAAATCAACCTGGCAGCATGAAATCCATGGCCCAGAGAGAAGGAATAGACAGCATCAGCAATTGGAGTCCTCCTCTCCTGCTGATGGTCGGCACAATAAATGTTCTTTCGCAGAACTTGATCAATGAACAGAAGTTTAGGGTCCAGGTCTCTTCTCCTGATGGAATCTCTTGTGGCCTTCAATCCTCTGGTAAGGGCCTGTGCAATGGTATCAATGGGGGCACACAAAGGGGGGCCATATCCGCAGTTGGGGTTAAAGATAGCAGGGATACCCATTACTTCAGCAATCAACTCAGGGTTGAGTAACATTTCAAAATTGTCAACTAACACCAGGAGGCCTGGCTGCCCACGATGGTCTGGTCTAGCCCTAATGTGCTGGTAAAAGAGTTGCACTAGTCTAGGGTAGGCTAGTGCAGAGATAGCTTGCAGCAGAGGAGTCAAACAAGCTTTGCGAATGAACTCAATGGCAGGGGCTAACAGAGGCTCCGTTTCAAAGAAAGATAGGTCAAAAATGGCTTCAGGCTCCAAGGGAATGGGAGTCAGGAGCTCAAAGGGTATAGAATAATCAGGTGTTAGCGTAGCCACATCCTGAACCACTTCCTTCCCTTTTTGCGACGCCTCAGAGGACTTGGCTTTCTTGGGAGTGGGCTCAACGGGAGCCTTATCCCTTGCTCTTTTCACAGGTGCGCCTTTAGGGGCCATTGAACTTCTCCTCTGTGAGTATATAGTTTGAAAAATGAAAAGTAAAGGTTGAGAGCTGAGGCTTACCCTAAAACTTAGGGTTCTGTTCAATCTGATGCACAAATGACCGCGAGAGCTCTTAGCACGGGGCAACTGGTGGAAGAGGCTTTAGGAACAAATCCCCAAAATGAGAAGGTGAGTGATGGACTATAAAATGGATGCTGGAGGAGAGAGATTAATGGGAGTCAGAGTTAGGGTTTCGCTGGCTGGAGAAGAAACTGAAAACATAAAAGGAAAGCAGCGCGGGGTTGGATTATATATATCGCGAGGCTTGGCGCGCTTTGAAATTATTTGCTCGCTGGATAGAAATGAGTGGGTCGCGAGGAAGCCCACACAACTACGTTTGAAACTCGCGACAGCAAAGCAGCGTAGTTCCTGATGACCTGCGCGAGAGGAAGCCAAGCCACATCTTCAGAACCTCAGGACGGCTTAAACAGAGTCAAAAATTCACACACCCACTAGTCAGCCTTTGACCTTTGTTTGGTGGGTGGATTCTCTCACATGCTCTCGTCCAAGGACACCCTTAGTCATTCTAAACAGGACTCTCCATGCTTTCCCAACAATTAATCATGCAATTACTCAAAAAGCATTTAGTCAAAACCTCATATCCAAAAAGCATTCTCATTATCACAGCAATATAATCATCATTCATTCATTCAAAAGCATCAATTCAAAGGGGACAAGAAGCAAAGCAGGCAGAAGAATTTTCAGGTCATTTACACTCAGACTCCAACAAGATCACTAAACATTCCTATAAACAGGAAAAAGAACGAACCATACTAAAATACATAACATACACAATGCACAGTTTTGTGAATCAATTTAATGAAAGATCCCCCTGCCCCTCAGGGTTTGAGGATCCTTCACCAATCAAAAATTGGCCCTTGGGATTAACCACTGGCTGACTGGGCAACCTCCCCTCTTCTCTTTTAGCTAAGGCATTCGATAGTTGGCCTAGCTGCTCTTCCAACTTCTTTATGCTCTGACCATGAGAATTCACAGTCTGAGCCAAGGACCCTAGGTTTTGCAATGAGGTCAAGACCTGGTCCTCGACAGAAGTATTTCTGGGTTGAGATGAGGGTAAGACCAATTGATTTTATTGCTGATGGGGCTGCTGCTGGTGCTAGAAATTGGACCTAGGGGCATATCCTTGGTTGAACTGCTGCTGTGGCCTTTGAGGTAAAGCCAACATCTGCTGTGGCTGCATATAATTGTCTTACCTCCACCTCAGATTTGGGTGGTCTCTCCATTGGTAACCAGCATTTTGGTGCTGGTATCCATATGGCTGTCTGTTGTAGCCACCAGATTGCTGTTGGCTAAAAGATTGCACAGCAGCAGCATGTTCCAATACTAATTCAGGATATTGCCCTGCAGATGGACATTCCTCTACTGTGTGATGTGGGGACTGGCATATCAGACATGCCTCCACCACTTAAGCAGCCCTTCTGGGTTGTATCACAGTCAGTAATTTGTCAAATTTCCCCGAGAGGTTTTCCATCTGCAGCTGCAGGTCATTATTCCCAGACACCTCATAAACTTTTCCTCTTAACAATGCAGCAAGCTCCATTTTTGACACAGACTCCTGACTAGTTCTTGCCATGGATGGCTTTTGAAAAGCATTTTCACTGATTACTTCAAACAATTCCCAAGCCTCATCAGCAGTCTTGTGCATCTAGGTTCCACCACAAGAGGCATTAATCATATCTCTATTTTGCTCATCAATCCCATTGTAGAAGCTTTGTACAAGCTGCCAGTCTGGGATATTGTGGTGCGGGCATTGTTTGAGCATTTCCTTAAACCTATCCCAGGCTTGATTAAAATCCTCAGTTGGGGACTGGGCAAAAGCAAGAATTTCCTTCCTCAACTGGCTAGTTTTGGTCTCAGGGAAGAACTTTGTCAGGAACTTGGTCTGTAGGTCTTTCCATGAAGTGATGCCATTGTTGGAAAGAGTAACCAACTAGGTACTAGCCCTATCCTTCAGAGAGAAGGGAAAGAGCCTGAGTCTAGTGGCCTCAGGTCCCAAACCAGCGATATTGAATGTGGTGCACAAGGCCAAAAATTGGTCAATATGCTTATATGGGTCTTCCTTGCTAAGCCCATGGAAAGAGGGCAGCATCTAGATGATTGAAGTTTTAATCTCATAATTCCCTTGAACATCAGGGAATTGAATGCTAAATGGAGAGTTATAGTCATCCGGAGCGCTCAACTCCTTGAGAGTTCTGGGTTGTTCTTCACCCATGGCTACTGTCTCAAATTCAATTGGGGGCTCTACTATGGTGTGCCTGTTCCTTCTAAGTCTTCTACCCCTTTCTAGCTCAGGGTTGAAAGGCTCTAAAGTAGGACTAAGAGATCTCCTACCTAGCATACAAACAGACCACCAGCAGGGACAACTCCTTGCAGGCACATTACACTTGACTTAAAGAATTTTCTAACAAATTTACAGCTATTTTAAGAAAACATAAATTTACAATTATACTAAATAACTGCGATGGATTTTTCAAAGAAACTAGACGAAGTTTTTTAAAGGTTAGAGAATTGCAAACAGAGGTAGCTAATCTCCAAATGCAGTCCACTGTCCTTTTCTGCTGCTGTCTAGATCTACAAGAAAGATTTAAAATTACATTAGCAGTATCATTTATTCACAGCTACAAAGAATACTAAAAATACAAAAACTAAGGGTCTACTAATAGATCATCTTTCCCCGGCAACGGCGCAAAAAACTTGTTCGCAATTCTCAGTGTGCTTATTTTATTTGTTGGTGGTAAAAGCAATTCAAAATCAAAGTAAAACAGAGGATGGAATCAGCACAACTGAGAAATCCTAGACCTGCAAGATACAGGGTCCATTTGTAGCAAGTTTTAATAAGTAAGAGTTTGTCCCATAGGGAAAGGTGATCTACAGCTCCAAGGAAGCCATCTCTAGTAGTCCCTCCAGATCTGACTACAGATCTGGCAGTCCTAAAAGGAAGGGAGTTTAGGGTCACTTATTCTAAGTATCCTAAGGTAGCCTAATGAATTAACTACAGAAAGGGCTGAGAAGATGGATGGAGTGTGGAAAATAAATATAAAAGGGTGAGAAGTATGCTATTGAGTCTAGATCAGAGGAGTTTTATAACTCAGATTCAGATATGATGTTATAGAAATCCTGTCCAATGGCTACATTATCACCAAAGAGGAAAAAGAATCCAACTCATCCCTGTGCCATGATCCAATCCCTTAAGGTTATAACCTATCCAAAATGGTCACAGACTATCCCATAGGGGAACCACAATCCAGAGATGGGTCAAAACAAGTTAATCATTGTAGGCACTACTTCATCCAGGCTACAAGCTCAAGAATCCACAAGGAACCTCAATCTCTAAAGCTCTATGTGTGGGGCTAAGGCTGTATAGGACCATGATAGCCCAAACACATAGAACCAGCAAGAGAGTGAGTATAACCTTCGATCTAGCTGTCCATTGTTTGAGTGGGACTGCAATGGTCCAGTCACAAGCCTACAATCTCCATAACCAGATCAGATCTAACATTTGATGGCGGGTCTATACTAATATAGGGGAGTCTATCTCTGCACAATCTCCTACCAGGCTACAAGCTCAGGCTCAGAGAAGAAGGATCCATTTTGGATCGGCGGATTGGATTCACCTTAAGGCTATAACCTATCCACTTAAATGGTCACGGACTATCCCATAGGCTATCCTCCTCACGGAGCCCAAAACAAAACAAGTTAATTACTGCCACTACCATGGTCACAAGGCTACCAGCTCAGACTCCCATGGGAATTTCAGATCTAATGGGTCCTGTGGTGGGGCTAAGGCTGTATAGGACCATGATAGCCCAGACACACAGGTCACTTGGATCTGAATGGATCCTTAGAATCAGTCCTCCATTGCTTTGAAGCACAGCCAAAGCAATGGTGGATCACAAGGCAGCAGCCTTGCACAGAACAGCTCACATTCACACACAAATCCCATAAAAGTACAAATCCTATTACAAAACATCCATTAATCTAATCTTAATAAACATACATAGGCATGGCCAGCAAGTGCTGGGCCATGGAGAGAAGAAAAAGAAAAAAAAAAGAAAACTACTTATAGCTACAGAAAAACAGAAAAGAAAAAAGATCTCAGATCAAGTCTCCTCTCTAAACCTAAACCAAGTTTGGGTTTTTATAACAGTGGTGTGGCAGCGCATTAGGGTTAGAAAACCCTAATTTTAACGATATCGCGTGGCCTATTAATGATCCTTGGATGCCTCGAGGCGCGTGCACAAAGATTTGAGCGTGGGAGTGCGTGCCCTAATCCTTGGAAATTCTTAGAAAGTCCTTTGCAGAATGGTGGAAGTTAGAGTTCAGAGCTTCGCTAGGTTGCAGTCGATTCCCAGACTTGTCGTGTGGTAGCTCTGTTCTTCGCGTGGTTGAGTTTAACTCTGAAGCTTGAGCTGTCATGAGGTTACAACTTCTTGGTGCTTTGAGCAGTCGCGAGGTAGCTAGTTAAGCTCTTGCTGGATTGGGCTTCGCGTAGTTGGATTGATACTTGTGAATAGCACGAGAACTGCGCGAGCATTCCATTTGACTTCACGAGGCTAACTCTGGCTTCGTGAGGTTGCTCTCTTCCTGAACAACGCGACAGGTTCTCTTGACATTTACATCCCATGGGTACACCGTGACAGCTGCGCAAGGTAGGATTCTGAAGCTCTCTCTCCTCAGCTGTTCTGAGCGAACTACGCGAGGGTGAGAGGGTCTTCTTGAACTACATGGGACTGCGCGACCTTTAACTTTTGAACTTCACGAGAGCTACGCGACTCAAGGCTTCTGAAGCTCTTCTGTGACTCCACTGCGCGAGAACTTGTTGTGAAGTCTTGGGACTTCGCGAGGACTGTGCGAAGCATATTTTTCTGAATCCTCTAGAGCTTTGTCAGCTGCGCGAGGCTCTTCGTAGGTCTGGATTCAGTTCTCATTCTTTTGAGGGACTTCTGGTGCCAAAATAGGCTCCTTAGCAGGATTTATGGCCTTATTGCACTGCTATTTATTACCTACAGAAAACACTTAACAAGCTTTTATTAGATGGCTAAGGGTCTAATCAAAGGCTAAGTTAAGGGGTGAAAAGTGGTACTTTTTAGGTCTTAACACCCGCTACATACCCTGTGGGAAGTGGCCTGGTAACAGGTCAAAAATTCCTAGAATTTGCTGAATTGGTGAATGTCATTTTCAGTAAATCACTAGTGGGCCCCACCTATACCACAAGTGCCGCCCTTCGACCCGAACTTTCTTTGTGAACATAGTGTTATATGAAACACTAAGTCCCATTACACACAAGACCCAACACTGTGGGGACCTTCTGCGGGTCCTTTACACCGTAATCAAGGGTTGGTGGTTGTCGCTGGTGCAATTGGTTTTCTTTGGACTCTTTGATACCCTTAAGAAACTGGCAATGCCCCGCTCCCATAAAAAGTCAATTCGGCTCCCATACGGGCGAGCGATCTCACGCTTGTTGCTTCGACAGGGGTATAAGATCGACCCGCAGGAGCCACCATTGACAAAATTGTCCAAGCTTTATGATGCAGGCTAATGGAAGAAAGCCAGGCCCACTGCTGCAAATCAGGCAGCTGTAACCTCTTCCTCGACCTTGCCTCCGACGGAGACACCGGTTTTCTCCGTACCCAACCTTGCTGGATCTGCTACTGGGCCAGCTAGCACCACCATCCCGATCCCTTCTTTATCCCAAACTATACCCTTCACGCCCTCACCATCACCATCACTTGAGATGGGGGACGCTTTCCATACCCCTCCGTCTCCTCAACCTCCATCTCCTTTCCCATGGGTTGAGACTACATCCATCCCCTCACCTGTCGGTGCATCTCCGGTGACCGTGCTGTTCACAGGCCCTATTGTTACACCGGAACGTGTGCCCGCCCCATCCATTTCTATAACATCTTCTATATCCCCCCCCCACGTTCTTTACCGACACCTTTGACATCGGTGTCTGTGGCTATAATCCCATCGGTGGATCCCCTTTTCCCAAGCACCTCTCATTCCACGGTGGAGTAGCGCCTTCATGCTTTAGAGGTGGGGCAGCTAGAAATTCATGCTGAGCTCACCTCTATGCGGGGGTTGTTGCATGAGGCATTGGGGGGAATTTCTTTATTATTGTCACGGACTGGTCCGAGTGGGTCTTCCCACAATGATGGACCTGCTCCTCCATCTAGTTCACCTCCCCCTACACCTCCTACAGATGACTTCTTCATCGAGGAGGACTCAACCATGGACCCACCTGAAGCTCCTCACACAAAGCCTGCTGATCCGGTTCCCCCATCATCATAGAGAGAGCCAGAAGCCAGCCTCGCTCCCGGGCTAGAAGAGTTAGAGGAGCCCAGCTCCTCCTCCCTAGTCTCATAGGGGACTGTGAAAGAGGTGTCCGAGGATGGGACCTCTTGTGATTTGGTTGTGCTCCACGAGGGTCCACTTGACCTCGTGGTGTCCAACCCCTCGACCTGGGCCATTATGCCTTTCCAGGGATAACCTAATCGGTCCCGGGTGGTGGTGGATGCTGCTCTTGAAGAAGAACTCTCTAGATCCAACGCTACTTTAGCCGCTGAGAGATCAATGACAGTTTCTCTTCGAGAGAATTGGCTTACACTAAAAAGGGATCATGAGGAAGTTATGCTCAAATTGTAATATGAGGAATATTACTACAGAGGGATGCTAGATCTTTTGTGGAGGCTGCATTGAAGCATGCTAGGGATTGTATTCAATGGGAGAAAGAGATGAACAACTTGCATAACCAACTGTCTCCCATTATTCTCAATACCAATGATGGTGACTTAGGTGGTTCCACCCTTCTCTCTCATAGGAAGGATGTCCCCTTGCAGCCACCTCCCCCCTCGTCATTTACCCAAAAGCGGACAAAGCGTTAAGCGGATATATTTGTGGTGTGTGAGCCAATTAGATATATTCTACACTTGTCTTCTTATTGTGTATATTGGATACTTTTGTTTTTGTGTAATGAGGAGATAGCACCACTTACGTTTGGGGGTGTATTGTACCCAACGGTGTGGTTCATGATCTTGAATGTCTTCCATCATATACTGAATCACTGTTTTATATGTACCCTTAAAACCTTTACTTTAAAACCATCAAAAGTTTATTTTGCCATAATTTTTGAGATATAATAAAAGATGCATGAAAATTTTAATTTTTAGACATCCATGCCATGACAAAGTTGCGGTTGTTTAGGATAGTCAGTCCCAATACATTTAAGGATTGGTCTGAATTCCATGCTTAGAAAATTTTTACACCATTTTCCATGCTTAAGCCTAGAAATCAAAGGATTAGTTCAAATCTGAAATTTTAGGATTCCAAGAATTGACTAAAACTAGTGAGCTTTAGAACCTTTGTCTGTCGTCTTTGATGAGTGCTAAATAAACTCGGAGTATCCTTGAAATTCTCGCTAAATTGTGTAAATCTCATAAGTTTTACTTTGGTTTGTTGATCATGCATCGTTCATATTATTATACTAGAAATCATTGTGTCTAAATTCAAAACAAATAGACATCATTATCACCAAGAAAGGAGATGATTAAAGGCCATCTATTAGCTCGTTTGTGCCCAAAATGCCCCACCTTATACTTATTTACCTTTTGCACCCTTTGAGCCTCATCGAAAATTGTTGTCTTTATATGTTCTTGTTAAGCCTCATTAAGCATACCCCACACCTATGCTAAAAATGTAAGGCCCTACCCTTTAATCTCTGAGAATTTGGGAAAGAAGGATGAGAGCAAAGAAAAGTGTATGGGAGAAGGAAATGTTCTTACTAGCATATGGTAGAATTGAAAAGAAGAAAAGGGGGGAGAAAAAGAAAAGAAATATATAAAAATGAGGTGGTGATTAAAAGATAAAATGAAAAGAAGGCAGAATTGAGAAAAGAAAACAAAGCGAAAAATCTAAAAGAGAAAAGAGCAAAAATAGAAAATCAAATAGAGTTTCTTTTCCAATTTCTCAGAGATGCTTGAATCCCAACTTCCCCTTCTTTCTTGAGCCTTCACCCGAGCCCCATTACAACCTGGTAAAAAGACCTTTTTTATCCGATCTCAGGTGGTAAATGCCTTGTGGAGGGTGATGATATAATTGACTATGGCACATAGTATAACATGCATGGGAAACAAACATCATTCTTTTATGAGGTTACTATTAGATTTCTTTGATACACCGTCTTTCTTATGTCATGTGAGATCCTTTAAATTGTGTTATAACTCTATCCCACGTGTGAGCAAAGTGTAGCCCATTCATCAAAGTGACATTGTTGAGAGTGTATGCCTAAAGTGAGAATTGAGTCAAGACTTAGGATCCAATGATTCTCGGATTGGATTGATCCAAAGATAGAAAGATTTTAGCATCGGCATCTGCACACACAACACTCTGGGTATAAAAGAAAGATTGATCCAAGGATCAAAGCATTGGGCTGATTGGAATACACAACAGTGGAACTGTCATGGTATCGGTATTTAGAATAAGAATTTGCATGCTAACATGATTATAGGTTTTGATTTTTAAATATATATGTTATATGAAAACCAGTTTTGAAAAGTCTTTTACCGATGGTTTTGAAACAGTTTTGGAAGTTTGTGGGTGTCTTCACTGAAATCCTCAGGAGACAAAACTCCTCCACTAGGGATCACCTAGGGGTTTAAAGGCTTGTTGCATACGCTAAATGCAATCGTGCTCCTTACGAAAGTGGCCTTTACTTTTATATAATAATTTATACAATATTAGAATAAATTGCTTTTGGTTTATGGTTTAAATGTTGTCTTTGCTCAAGAACTAGCAAAGTTGAGGTTTGGGGGTGTAATCGGACTCAAATATTGTATAATTTATCCCCGAATCTCGGCTTTGTTAGACCTCACCTAACCACTAATATATGCTTTTAGCTGTGTTGTGTTGCAACATGTGTAAAAGCGGGTTAATCATAAAGAGAGTTAAAAGATCAAAGTTGGGAAGAAACCCAAGCAAACGGCAAGGATCCAAGGAGGAGCAGCTGAAAGGAGAGCTTCAAATGGTCAATTAGACCGGTCGATATAGCACAGCAGACTGGTAAAACAGCTGAAGAGAACAAATCCAAAATGGACCGGTCGAAGCATCAGAATCGATCGGTCAAAACCCTAAAAGGCTTCATAAATGGAAAGAGAGACCAGTCAGGATTCAACTGACTAGTCGAAATTGGAAGAGCATATACATTCAGAAGAATTACTCAAGCATATACATTGAGAAGAATTACTCGACCGGTCTATAGATTCATGAAGTCGAAGCCTCCGGGGGTCATCTTCTACCTGGAGAAGGAAAGCAAGCTAGACTAGTTGGTGCTCCAAACTCGACCAATCGAAACAAAGTTTCTGAATGAAAAATCAGCTACGCCAACTATGGATGAGCTATACCTCTGAGATCTTCTTCAGGAATCTCTTCAACAGGCTAGATAACTCCAAACTGCACAGATTTCCTTCCAAAATCTTCCTTGGAGGATTTTTAGGATCTGAAGAATCCTTGCCATATGTATTTGTTCTAGGGCCTTATAATCTATAAATAAGGACCCTAGGGTTTAGTTTGAGGAGACTAGCACGCCAGAAACTTTCTAGAGCGCTCTGACATAAGTTTCAGTAGATTAGGTTAGGAATAGCCCGGAATGGAGAGAGATTGATTGTGATCGTCGATGAGAGCCTTCTTTAGTGATGAAGAAGGATTGACTCTGAATCGATGCATCTGTAAAGCCTTGGCCAGGGATCTCTTGTAAATTTCATATGAGTATTCAATAAAGTGTTATTTCTTTTTGCTATTTTATTCCCTATAATGGTATGATTGTATGTTGGAAGTTTCGAGAGTCATCGAGAATGAGCGATTGTAAAGGTTTATTTCTATTTAACAAAACCTCAGTGGCCTTATAGGGATTGGGGGTGGATTAGGTAGAATACTCACAGATGAACTAGGCCTTGTAGAGTAGTTTTAATTGGTTGTGCAACCGTGGGATTTTTTATGATCTCGTCACGATGATGCGCTCTCTAACAAAAATAGAGTCGCCACCCGGAGTTTTTGGTGTCCCGGGAAACCTAGATCATTTTTATAAGCACCAAAGTGCCACAAATATGGCTCTAAATCCGGTCCACACCAAAGGCTCTTGGGTAAGGGCTTCGATTATCGATTGGGAAGGTTTTAGGCACCCAATCAACCCGCTTAATGCGGTCTCTACTAATGGCCAAAATAAAAAATAATATAAAAGAAATAAAAAAGACTTCCTCTTGGCCAAATGGGTCTTAAATCCTATTTTTACCCCTCCATTCCTACCAAAAATTCGGCGGCATAATAGCACAAATGGGAGGGTGGAGGAATAACCGAGAAGGTAAAGGAATAGAGGGGAGAGCTAGAGCTCTCGGACCCTTGTTGCACCACTGTGGAGCCTTGCGTTGGCTTGCTTCGGTGAGCTTTTGAAGGCTTGTACGATGAGAAATGGGGTTTCAACTCCTATGGCTTACTAGCTAAAAGGTAGAGAGGGAAGGCTATGAGGTAACACACCTCTAACCTAGAGATTATGGGTGAAAAGCTAAGGTCTAAAGGTACTTTTAAAGTTTTGGAATTTGTATGGAATGGTGCACTAGAGGAGAGAGAGAGAGAGAAGGGATTCCTTAATCTCTTTAATGCAAATTTTTTCAAGCCTTTGTAAAGGGAGGGGTGTCTCTCTATTTATAGGAAAAAGAGAGGTTAGGAGGGTGCTTAGAGGCTAATTGAGTTTAGCAATTAGGTAATGGGCCATCTAAAGTTTTCTAGGGTTTTTGGAGCCTTAAAAATGTGAGAAGATACTCCAATGGTGGATGATAGGGTGAGGCTTTAAATCACTTAAGGAGTTCCACATAGGTAGTAAATGGGTACAATAGAACTAGCAAAACACACCCTAAAGATCAAGGTGGTCAACAAGTCAAACCCCAATCTCAATATTTGAGGCAAAAATACACAGTTACTGTTCATATGCCTGCTGCAACTATTAGTTGCACCAGGCATATGCACAGTAAAATAGTGCATGAACAGTGCCTGAAAGTTGGCTCCCCATGGTGGGGTCCATATTTAGAACTGGCACAACTATTAGTTGTGCCAAATCCCTAAGGGGGCTCTCATAAAATTACCATTCTGCCCCTTGAGTTCGGGATGTGATCTCTTCTTGTACACAGCTCCAATTGGGGTGATTCTTGACCCGTTGGAAAGCTAAGGACTTCTACTTTTCAATGGTATAAGATCCGATCATAGTAGAAGGTCACAGCTAGTCTCAGTGAACCACTCTTCATCCATAGCTTGGGAAAGCTAGGTTTAGGTCCAGAATGGGTTCTAATGGTCGGGATCGGTTTCTAAGGGTTCGGGAAGGTTCCTAAGGGATCTAGGATATTTCTTAAGGGTTTGGGATGGTTCTTAAGGGTTTCATACATACCATCAAAAGCTCAGAGATGTGCCTCTCTCGAAATGTGTTTCGATCGGGCCTTGGGCCAGATTTAGGTGTCTACAGATGCCCCTGTATTCGATCACTAATGATCGAATGCCAAAGAAAAGAGACATCTGAAGAGGCCCAAGGCATTACTAATGGGTCTGCTGCATTTAGAACGAACTTCAAACATCAGATGAGTAACATAGTGAGAAAACGAAAGCCCTGTATGTCGAGAAAAATGGTCATTTCTCAAGGTGATCAATTCCAAGGCGCTTAGCGACATTACTGGGCATAACCAAGGTGGAAAATGAGCTGTGAAAGCCTAATACCTGGGAAAAATGGTCTCTTCTCGAGATGATTTGAAGGAATTTGATGTTCAAGGCTCATTTTGAATAAAACAGCTTCATAAGTAAGGAGGGTGATCGACCCACATTCGAAGATAGGCGTAAAGCAAGTATGCAAGATTCCACAGTTTGTGTCCAATCATATGTGGCATTGATCACCTCATCTAACTGGTAACGGGTGCCCCTGCTTGAAGCAGGGTTCAAGGTCTTTGGACGAACCCATTGATCCTGAAGTTTATTAAGCACGACTACCCGAGCGGAGCGAATAGATGTCGCAACACTTTTTAAGAGTACATGCCACTTTTCTAGCGTACCCCAGATCATCATGACTCAGAGTATCCAACCTTAAATAACACTGAACAGATCTGGCCAAATCCAGGTGCCCCCCTGAAGGGGGCATCCAATCCTGGTCTCTGCTGTCAATGATCTTATGAATCATTTAACTATACATAAACATACACCCATTAGGGGCGATAAGCAATAAAGGCGATAAAAGTCTTGACCCAGATCGGGTTTGGGTATAATTTATGAGAATAAACGACCATCTTACAAATATCCAGACATAAAGCGTACACTTTACAGGAATATCATGTTGTAGACACCCAAATTTGGCCCAAGGCCTGATCGAAACACATTTCAAAAGAGGCACATTTCTGAGCTTTTAATGGCGTGTATGGAATCCTTAAGAATCACCCTAAACCCTTAGGAGTCACCCTAGATCCCCCAGGAACCCACCCCAAACCTTTAGAAACCAACCCCGACCCTTAGAACCTTTTTCTTAACCCTAACCTAACCTTCCCAGGCAATAAGGAGGAAGGGTGCACCAGAACTGGCTACGACCCTGTGCATCGACCAACTCTTATACCATTAAAGAGTGGAGGTCGTCAGCTTTCCAACGATCCAAGAATCGCCCCAATCAGAGGTATATATATCAGAAGATACGGCAATCCAAACCCGAAGGGTAGGAATGTAACTTCAAGGTGCTTCCCCTAGGGATTTGGCACGACTATTAGTCGTGCCAGGCTATTTCTCCCTAATTTTAAGCCTAGAGCAACTATTAGTTGTGCCAAATTTAAAAGGTGGCCCCCACCCCGCGAGCTAACTTCCAGCACTGTTCCTCACTATTTTACTGTGCATTTGCCTGGCGCAACTCCAGGCATATGAACAGTAACTTTGGGTTTTTGCTCGAATTTTGTGTTTGGGGTTTGACTTGTTGACCACCTCAACCTTTGGGGTGTGTTTTGATAGTTCTGTTGCACACATTCCTTACCTATTTGCATCCCTCCAAGTGGCCTAAAGCCTCACCCCATCATCCACCATTAGAACTACCTTCACACCTTTCCATGCTCTCAAAACCCTAGGAAACTTTAGATTTGAGATTACCTAATTGCTAACGCCAATTAGCATCTAAGTAGCCTCCTAATCCACTCCTTTCCTATAAATAGAGCCCCCCACCCCTTGGTTTAGGGGTTGAGAGTTTTTACCTAAGAGAGAAAGAGCTTAAGTGAGGAGATCTTTCTCCCTTTGGTGCACCATCCCCATACAAATTCCAGAATTGAAAAAGCCCCTTTAGACCTTAGTATTTCACTAAAAACCTCTAGGTTAGGTGTGTGTTACCCCCTAGCTTTCCTTCTCTACCTCTTAGTTTCAAGCATTAGGAGTTAAAACCCCATTCCATACCATACAAGCATTCAAAAAGCTCACCGAAGCAAGCCAACGCAAGGCTCTCCAACGGTGCTACAAGGGCCCGAGAGCTCCGGCTCTCCCCTCTATTCCTCTACCTTCTTTGCTTTTCCTCTATCTTAGAATTGAGCCGTTATGCTGCCCAAATTTCGACAAGCGGGAAGGGCTCAATAGGATTGGTGTGCCTTCAGGCAAGGGGAAGTGCCACTCATTTTACTTTCTTATATATATATATATATATATATATATATATATACTATATAAACCAGCCCCACATAGACCTGGCCTTAAGTAGAGACCGCATTTAGCGGGTTGATCGGGTGCCTAACACCTTCTCGATCGATAACCGAAGCCCCTACCCAAGAGCCTTTGGTGTGGACCGGATTCAGAGTCATATTTTTAGCACTTCGGTGCTCATAAAAATGAACTAGGTATCCTGGGACACCGAAAGCTCTGGGTGGCGACTCTATTTTTTATCGTTAGAGAGCGCATCGTCGCGACGGGGATTGTCCCGATTCTAACGGTTGCACAGATAGCGACTCTGCTGGGGAGTAGCTTGTAGAGCTTCCCCTTGAACTTGGCCTTATTATTTTTTATTTTTTCTAACATTTTATTGTTGTTTTTTTATTATTATTGCTATTTTTTTTGTCACTCACCCCTCCGATTACGTCATTTTACTCACCCCTACGATTCTGCTTTAAATTTCAGCAATCTTTACCTAGTCACTTGACTGGCACCTTTTTTTACTCATCCCTACGATTCCACTTTATATTTCAGCAATCTTTTCCTAGTCACTTGACTGGCACCTTTTTTACTCACCCCTACGATTCTGCTTTAAATTTCAGTAATTTTTGCCTAGTCACTTGACTGGCACCTTTTTTTACTCACCCCTACATTTCCGCTTGAAATTTCAGCAAGTTTTGCCTAGTCACTTGACTGGCACCTTTTAAATTTCAGCACTTTATATTTCTCACCTAGTCGCTTGACTGGCCCCGTCTTTTTTTATTATTCATATCCTAACAGTGGACGCCAGCCCGTAGTGGCAGCACAGGATAATCACCCCCGGTTTTTGAACTAACGAAAACTTCCAAAAAAAAGAAAAAGCTTTGAAAAAATTAAAATTAAACTAAGTTAGGGAGCTTAATTAATTTGTTTTGCGGGTTAGATTTTTCAAAGGGTTGGTTTAGGCATACATACAAACACTCGAGTCTTAGTATGGCGGCAGCCCCTAGTGGTGATGATCCAGAAAAGTCCCAGCCCACCTAGTATTTGAGAAGGCACTTGCGCCGGAGGTATTTCGGGTGGGTTCCCATTCCGAAGCTTAAAACCCTTGGGGAGCGCGCTAGCGTGTTATACCGGACTCAATCCTTTAGGTACGATAAGGAGAGAATCGATCACCATAAAATAGCTCAGTTCCTGGAAGCCTAGCTTTCACAAAAAAACCAAAAAGAGACTCATTTCAGGCATCAGTGGCTGCTGCTTTCTATTCTGGAGAGGCAGTTTTTACCTGGCGCATGTATTAGTTACGCCAGTGTAAAAACACTGGATTTTATAATTGGCCCAACTAATAGTTGCACCAGCTTTAAACTCCCAACTTTTACCTTGGCACAACTAATAGTTGCGCCAGTGTAAAAGTCCTCCCCTGCAACCTGGGTATAAGTATTAGTTGCGCCAGGTCTGTTTGGCAGCACCCAACCCGAATCCTTGGCCCTTTCCACCTCTCGAGTTACCCTATCAATGTGCATAGTGCCCTATTTAGGCCCCGCCATCTCCGACACCCAATACGCCCCCGCCGGTCAAGAGAAGGCAACTTCTTTTTGGCTCATTTCAGGGGATCGGGTCGTTTGCCTCGATTTTCATGCCTTCAATAGATCGAAGGTTCTCCTTCAATTCTTCCAAAGTGCATCGGAGCCATCGCCGCGGGTCTTGAACTAAGGTACGAGAGCCACTCGAAAAGGGAATTCCAAGGCCTCGAAACCTTTATTTTTCAAAAAGTTTTCATAAAATTCAAAAATATATATATATATATAATCAAAACACAAAAAATATTTAGTTTGTGGTGCCGGCACAACTGCATCATCTTGCCCTCCGTCACTCGTAGGGGAAGAAGGAGGAGGATTTTTTAGCCTTATCCAAGGCACCCTTACCCGACCCGCTCCCGAAGAATATCGTCGGTAGTGGACCCGGTTTACGCTGATCCCAACTCATCCCCACCACATTCTCCAACCCACTCCCATTCGGGAGAAGTCTTTTCCACCATCCCCCTCACCCAACCCCCTTTTACCATTACCGGCCCATATGGTGCCCCCATTTTCCCAACCGATACCCCCCAAAATATCCAAAATCCAACCCCCCATTCTCCATCTTTTGCCCAAACCATGCCCATGCCAAACCCATTTTCCCAATCCACATCCATGCCCCAATTCCCACTGTAATAGCCCGAAAAATCACGCAAAACTATGACCTCGGGATCCGTGCCCGATTGGTCACAAGTTTGACCAATCAGGAGATCAAGAGTTAGCATAGGATGTGGTGAACGGACGAGATGTGATAGCTTGAGTGATTTCGTGGTGTGTGTTGTAAATATGAAGTCGCATATACCTATTGAGGTGCATGTGCTCAACACACAAACTAAGAGAGGGATAAAAGGGTTTAATAACCCTAGATGGGTATTTTGGGTTGTTGAAGGAGAGTAAAGAAGAGAGAGAGAGAGTAAAAAGAGTGATTAATGCAAGGAGTAAAGGCTAGCTGAGGAAGGAAGGATCCAAGTATTAAAGAGGCCGATTCAACGCAAGGATCCATTTGAAAAAAGCTAAAAGCTGGAACCCTAGCCTTCCAACCCTAGATTTGAAATCAACTTGAGATCTATCCAAGGTAAATTTTGTAAATAAGATGCATAGATCATAGGGGTTAAGTTGTGGTTAAATGTGGGTTAGATCATAGGATAATGGCTTAGAAAAATAGAGGAAAAGTGTGGAAAAAGATTGGGAAAACAATGAAATTTGAATCGACAATTCGATTAATCGAAATTGGGTTTATTAATCGAAATTGGCGAAGTTGAAAGGTCGAAGACGACTTGATTAATCGAATTGGATTTCGATTAATCGAATTTGATTCGATTAATCGATTTGAGAATCGATTAATCGATCGGGAACCTCGTGGACCCCAAGGGTTGGAGGAAATGATTTGGAAAAATCGACTAATCGAAATGGGATTTCGATTAATCGATTTGAGTTTCGATGTCGATTTGGGATCGATTAATCGACTAAATCAATTGTTGACGGTAGGTGTACCTTGCGAAGAAGAAATTCGATTAATGGCTGGATTCGATTAATCGAATGACTCAATGGACGGTAGGTGTACTTTGCGGAAAGAAGAATTTTGATTAATCGGCTGGATTGATTAATCGAGCGAAGCTTCATTTGACGGTGAGTTTACTGCGAAAAGAAGAATTTCGATTAATCAGCAGATTCGATTAATCGAATGACAATTCATTATTGGCGAGAATGGACTTTGCGAAAAGGAGAATTTCGATTAATCGAAATTACTTCGATTAATCGATATTGACCTTCGATTAATCGATTTTGGAAATCGATTAATCGAACCAAGTTCGATTAATCGATTCTGGATTTCGATTAATCGACTGGGATAAATTTTGTTGACTTTTAGGTTTGACTTTAAGATTCTTGGAGGATCTTATACCTTCTTTATTACATCCCTTGTGATGTGTTTTACCTGTTATGTGGGACCATAGGTGGTAATGTGTGGGCTAGTGCACGAGGAGCCACGTGGGACCTTGATGCATTGAACAAGTGAAGACTTGAGGTAGGGAACACCTTGAACATGTACTTTATTTTACAAGAGCATGTATGTAGTGATATAAATTTCAATTCAATTATTTTTACTGCTCAAAGAATTGTGAAAAGTGTGTGTGTGTGACATTCATAAGAGAATCTAATGAGCCATCCCGAGGATGAAGAAGTAAAGAGATAAGAGCACCAGGTCTGATGCAAGTAAATGGATACATCCCAGGGATGTATCCACAGATTGAATCATGTTTGATAGGGCCTAACTGATATAAGATAGCACACTTACACGGTGAATAACTATATGTAAGGCACCGATATTTTTGTTATTTGAGGTTCCTTAGGTTACCCCACCGACGTGGCGGGATATCCACGACTGACACGGCAGGATATCCGTGACCGATACGGCGGCGAAACCGTAAGCCAGTGCGGAGGCTTATCCGTACATAGTAAGCACACCCCAGGGGTGTTGATTGAGACAAGTGAAACCCCGCCACCAATCCCCAGGGGAAAGGGGCTTGGGTACTATATGGTATTCCCAGGGAATACATTAAAACTGTCTATATAGATGACGATGAAGGGTAGCTCATCGGGGCTCGATGCTATATTGCTCGGGGATTACTTAAGTTGAAAGTTTAAGTTTTGCTTTAGGCCTTTTCAGCATTTTTCATGAGTAAATGAAAACATAAGAAACTAATGCTTTTAACTGTTTTATGAACAACTGCGTAGTTACATCATCCATCGTATATCATAGAATATATGTGAGTTATAACTTATATGTTCAGCAGTGCTGGTTCCCTATTGGGCTAGGATGTAGCTCACCCTATAGACTATACGTCGCAGGTCCATTAGTAGCATTGCCGAGGTTTGGGGGCTGATCCGTGAGTCGGACTTTCTTTGCCCGGCGAGAGTTGGAGCCACCTCGAGGACTTCTTCTAGAGGACTCAGTTGTGCTACTTTGAGGAGTTTTGAGTAGAGATTATGCGGCTTGGTATGTCAAGCCTTTATTTTGAAAACATGTATATGTATAGAGTTTGGATTATTCTTTGGGGCGAACCATCCGTGATGATTTATATCATCGATGGTTGGATCGTTCTCCTTCATGCAGAGGCATGAGGGTAGAACTCCCTTTGAAAAGTATTTCTAATTAGATTTAAATTCAAGTTGTTCTTATTTCTTTTTATGCTTGATATACGGTGTTGGTGCATAGTTAAGGGCACGCGGTCAAGATGATCGTCTTGATGGCACCGGGTTTGAAGTGCGAAATCCGAAACATCATGATTGGTATCAAAGCCTTTTCTTTTAGCAATTCTGACAAGGGTTCTTTCGTCAGAACATAGGGGCTTCTGCTAACGAAACTTTAGTTTCAAATGCAGCCGCAATGTCAGCTAGAGGGGGGGGCCGACCAAGAGGAGGCCATCAAAGGAGTTTATGAGTGGAGATGATTTCATCTCTCCTACCAACAGAGTGCCTTTAGGAGGTAACGAGGCCCCAGGGGGCAGTAGTAGCAGACATCATGAGGAAGAGGATCGAGATCATCAGGATCAAGATCTAAGAGAGCAAGAAAGATTGAGAGAAAGACAAGAAGATAGAGAGGAACGACAAAGGATGATGCACACTATGGAGACTATGGCAGCTGCCATGGCTCAACAAGCAGCATCCTTTGCAGCTCATCGTCGAAGAGAAGCACCACCTACACCACACAGGGACCTGCGTTGCTGTGCCCTCATCTTTTCTGAGTTTAGAAGGATGAGACCTCCACAATGGCCGCTGAGAATTGGCTGAGGGAAATGGAGAAAGTTTTTAGCGTGCTAACTTGCACGGAAGATGAGAGTGTAAGATGGGCAGCTTACATGTTGGATGGGGAGGCTGGGCCTTGGTGGAAGTCCGTGATAAGGACTCGGGCTCAGGAGACCCCAGAGTTGCCTTGGACTTGGGAGGAATTTGTTGAGGAGTTCAACAAACAATATTTCCCGGAAGTGGTGAGGAACCAATTAGAGATACAATTTTTGCAGCTTAGTACAAGGGAGAATGACCGTGAGAGAATACGGGTAGAGTTTCTACGACTTGCCCGTTTTGCTCGGATTACGCCGCTCAAGTGATGAAGTCCAAGAGGTTTGCAAGGTTTGAAGTTCGAGGTTAGGGGAGGCGTAGCTCCATTTCAGCCGAGGACCTATGAAGAGGTCATGAGCAAAGCATTGGTTGTAGAAGAGAGAACACAAGCAGATATAGGCAGAGAGAGCAGAGGACTTGACCACGGAAGGATGGGGAACTACTGAACCGGTGAATAAAAAGCCGAGGTTCGTGGGAAAATCGAGACTGCAGTTTGAGGAGGTTTTGGAAGGCCGCAGACATGACAACAACACCAACAGAGGTTTCCATTACTTGCGTCGGGAGACCTATGCTATGAGAGCCTGCCATGTCTCTGGTGCCACTATCACAGGGGTTCTCGTACGTATCTTCCGCACCTCGAGAGATGTGCGATGTGGCAAGCCATAGGACTATAGATTGAGAATCGGAACTAGAGGTTGTTTCGATGTGGCAAGGTGGGCCACATGATCAAGGATTGCCGAGACAGACAAGGGCAAGACGATTCTGACACGACCCATTCAAGCAAGGAAGCCGATTGTTGGGGAGAGCCTATGCGATCCAACGCCAGAAGCGAGGAATGTGCACGACGTCATCCAAGGTGAGAAATTTTATTTTATTACAAAAAAAAAAAAAAAAATTACGTTTCATAAAGAATTTTAGATGGAAAGGGTGCATGCATTAGGAATAGTGTAGATTCTTTTAATATAAACTGAGAGTGCATTTTGATGTGTAAATTCCTGTATGTATGTGTATATATATTATAGGTACTTTAACTATGTATGAAAAGTGAAGTGTAATTAGACATGGCGGCTAGTGTTGATAGACCGGGTCTACCCACTCATTAAATCACTCCACGTTTGCTAAGAAGATGAAGATCGTTCGAGGCGTTGGATTTCGTCCTATCTCGTGTCTATTCCGGAGAGTTAGTAGACACGGAGTTAGCTTGCAAATCCATCGTCAGAAAGTGATTCAAGACTTAGAAGTGCATGAATTGGAAGCAAAGTTGATATTAGACATGCAAGGGTTTGATGTGATCCTTGGCATGGGTGGTTGGCATTGTGCGACCATTGATTGCAAGAACAAGGTAGTCATTTTCGGACCCAAACACAAGAAGATCATTTGGTTTCAAGGAGTGAGGTCGTCATCGTACCCTTGATCTCGTGATAAGGGCGAAAAGATGATCGAAAAAGGTTGCATGGATACTTAGCGTTCTTAAAGGAGGACAAGGAAGAAAAGAACGTCATTTTTGAGATAGCAGCGAGACTTTGGTGTGTTTCGGAAAGAATTGCTGGATTACCTCCGTAAAGAGAGGTAGAATTCGCCATTGACTTAACACGTGAACGGAGCCTATTTCGAAAGCACCTTATAGAATGGCTCCCGCTGAGTTAAAGGAGTTGAAGGAACAACTACAAGAGCTGATGGACAAGGGGTTTGTTAGACCAAGTGTATCTCCATGGGGAGCACCGGTCTTATTTGTCAAGAAGAAAGATGGGTCAATGCGACTATGCATTGACTATCGACAATTGAACAAACTTACTGTGAAGAACCGCTACGCGTTGCCTAGAGTTGACGATCTATTCGACGAACTGCAAGGAGCAAGGTATTTTTGCAAGAGCGACCTAAGATCCGGTTATCATCGATTCTTGAGTCAAGGGAGGACATCGAAGACACTTTAGGACACGGTATGGACACTATGAATTCCTTGTGATGCCGTTTGGATTAACGAATGCCCCAGCGTCATTTATGGATCTGATGAACCGAGTGTTTAAACCACACTTGGACTCCTGTGTGGTAGTGTTCGTTGATGATATACTAATATACTCCAAATCCAAGACAGAACACGAAGAACACTTGAGGATTGCTCTACAAACGCCACGTGAACACCAATTATCGCCAAACTCAAGAAGTGTGAGTTTTGGTTGGAAGAAGTTAGCTTTTGGGACATGTCGTCTCAAAACGCGCGCTTCAGAGATCCAAAGAAAGATAGAAGTGAGTTAAATGGGAGCAACCAAAGACAAAGGATGATGTCCCAAGTTTTCGGGCTTAGCAAAGTGCTATTATCGACGCTTTCGCTGAGGGGTTTTCAAAGATATCGGACCTCTCACAAAGCCGACACGAAAAAGATTCAAGGTTTGAGTGGAGGAGGCATGCGAGAAGAGTTTTCAAGAACTCAAACGAGACTCACTTCGCCCAAAGGTTAGGCAATTCCTTCAGCAAAGGGAGGATACGTGTACAAATGACGCTATACAATGGCCTTGGTTGTGTGCTCAACCAACACAAGAAGGTGATAGCTACGGATCAAGACAGCTTGAAAGAACACGAGAAAATTACCCGACTCATGACTTGAACCGGCAAAGCAATATTTTTTATTTGAAAGATTTGGAGACATTACTTGTATGGTGAGACATTTGAAATTTTCACCGATCATAAGAGCCTCCGATATCTGCTCACACGTAAAGAGCTCAATATGAGAGCACAGATGGATGGAATTCTCAAGGATACGATTGCTCTATACAATACCATCCGTGCAAGGCGAATGTAGTGGCCGATGCATTGAGTCGAAAAGGTTCAAATTTCGCTTAGCTTCCTTGATTTTGGGTATGCACCGATGGAAATTATTGGAAGACCGCATTCTATGATGCTAACATTGAGTCAAAGGACACCGGATCCTTTTGGCTAATATATCAAGAAAGCCGTGATATTTGAGCATATCCACGATCTAGATGAAAGATCCGACATTAACAAAGATTCATCAAGACGTGAATGAAGGCATCAGTCGGACTTCTCGAAAAAGAAGATGGTTCTTTGTTGTTTAAAGGCCGTCTATGCATCCGGACAATGCCGATCTAAGACGTAACAATTCTTGATGAAGCTCATAAGTCAAATTATGCTATCCACGGTAGCACCAAAATGTACCAAGATTTGAAAAAGAATTCGGTGGAGAGGATGAAACAAGACGCGTGGAGTATGTGTCACGATGTTTGACTTGTCAACAAGTGAAGGTTGATCATAGACATCCCGGGGACTATTGCAACCTTTACCAATACCGTAATGGAAGTGGAATCGATCTCAATGGATTTCATTGTTGGATTACCCTGCATCGCCAAGAGACACAATGCCATTTGGGTCGTCAGAGACCGATTGACCAAATCAGACACTTTTTGCTCAGATAATACCACATATACGCGCAGAAGATGCGTAATTATACATGAAGGAGATTGTAAGATTACATGGATTCCAAGCAAGATCATTTCAGATCGTGATCCACTATATACGCCCAAGTTTTGGAAGAAATTTCAAGAAGGAATGAACACGACTAGACTTTTAGTTCAAATTTTCCATCCTCAAACCGATAACAGAGCGGTGAATCAAGTGATAGAAGATATGCTCGTAGCTTGCATGCTTGATATGCAAGGATATCGATGAGTATCTACCGATGCTCGAAGTTCGATATAACAACAGCTAAACGAGCATTGGCATGGCACCGTATGAAGCTCAGATGGACGACGATGCAAGTCACCTCTCAATTGGGAGGAAACAGTGAGAAATTTGTATTAGGACCAAATCGCTGAAGACAACGCCACCGTTGTCCTAATTATCGAGAAAGGTTGAAGACAAAGACAGTAGTAGATGTAAAAGTTACGCCGATGTGAAGCGGACTAGTGTTGACTACAAAGTGGGAGCATGCATGTTTGTGAAGGTGTCACCTATGAAAGGTGTAATGCGATTTGGCAAGAGGGGAAGTTAAGTCCACGTTATGTTGGACCATTTGAAATTTTGGGACTAATAGGTGAAGTTGCATATCGCATTAGTTTACCACCGCTATTTGATCGAGTACATAATGTCTTCCACATATCGATGCTCGTAAGTACGTGAATGATCCGCCTCATGTGTTAGGAAGCAACCTATAGAGATGTGTGAGGACATGAGCATGATAGAGGAACCAAAGGAGATCTTGGATCGAAAAGAGCAAGCATCACAGACTAAAGTAATTCCCTTAGTGCTTGTTCGATGGAACAATCATCCAAAGAAGAGGCTACTTGGGAACGAGAGGTCATGTAAAAGAACAATATCCGCCTTTGTTTCCAACGACGTGAAAGTGCAATGTAAACCACAAACGTGTTGTGAAATTTCCACTATACTTGTAATTCAATGGAAATTTTAATCCAATCACATGAAATTGTCAAAATAAGAAAAGAAACAAAGAGATTTAAATTCAGAAAACTGGGCAAAATCGATTAATCGAATTTCAAATCGATTAATCGATTTGGAATTTCGATTAATCGATCTTGTTCGATTAGTCGATCGGCATGTGCCAAAGGATCGAAAATGAAAAGTTGAGTTAGAAAATGCATAGAAAGAAATTTCGATTAATCGAAATGGGATTTCGATTAATCGAATACTTAAGAAATTTTTGAAGTTTTTGCACGATTTCGATTAATCGAAACTAAGTTCGATTAATCGATTTTGAGATTTCGATTAATCGAAATGAATTTCGATTAATCGACTGGCACGCGCCAGTGAGCTCAAAATTTTAAATTTTTAAACAAACACGATTTCGATTAATCGAAATATTTTCGATTAATCGAATTTTATTTTCGATTAATCGATTTGAGAAATCGATTAATCGATTTTACGCGGCTTAACCTAGTTTTAAATTTCGATTAATCGAAATGGAATTTCGATTAATCGAGCCGAGGCCTATATATATAAGTTTGGGGATTTCATTCCCCATTCGAAATCATTTGAACTTCCGGACTTTGGGCGTTTCGACTTCCTTCTTCTTCTCCAACTATCCGACCGGTCTAGGGTTCGATTTTCCGTCGATTCGCGCCCACAATCTACCGTATTCGCCTTTGAAAACCACGGTAAACCCTAGAATCGAACTTTTTCTTTCATTTGAAGTAGATAAACCCTAGTTTAGTGAAAATGCCGCCCAAAACCCGTTTGTCTTCGAAGAAGGCAACCTCCAAGTTGCCGGTTAGGCGTAAGAACGCCGCACCACCACCACCTACCCCATCGCCGGTGAGGACTCCATCACCGTCGGAATCGGAGACCACCTCCGGTTCGACGAGCGCATCTACGCGCGAGTCTTCCCGCGAATCCACCCCCATGCCACCACCACCCACCAACGTGGAGCAACCAAACGAGTGGTGGGCTGCCAAGACCTTTGAGGTCGAATACACCATCGACCCTACCCTATTCACAAATCCCGATTTACCGGGCGAGACCCAATGGGCTCAGAACTACCTAACCAGTGCCGGACTCGGCAACCTTCTCAAACCAATCCGGGGTTCCTATTACCCTAGATTGGTGAGGTTGTTCTACCAAGGGCTAACCAATGGCCCTAGTGACGATTGCATTATAACCAAAATCGAGGGTCGTCTCTATACGATCACTCGTCGGCACATACATGAGGTGCTTGAATGCTACCTCGACTTTACTCCCGAAACTACCCTATTTCCACCCTTTGAAAAGGAACCCCGTTTTGAAGAGGTCATGACTCGCATGACCAACGGGAAGAAGGGGTCGGGCACGTCCATCAAGAGGGTCGACCTTCCACCCTACATGTGGATGCTCGACTCCATCATAAAATGCAACCTTTACCCGATGCGCCACGACACGGAGCGCGTGGATAAAGTGCAACATGCACTTTACGCGGCCTTCTGTGGCCGATGGTTTGATGCTACCATGGTCATCCTTGAGGGGATGCGGTACATCAAGAGTAAACTGATGAAGGGCAACATGCGGCCCAAGGAGAAGATGCCGTATGCTCGGCTCATCTCGAGCATGTTGGACGAGCCCTCCTACACTATTTCACCCCACGAGGTGAGTGCTACGGATCGCGTGAAGACGTTCACCAAGTCTTCATGGACCAGCTACAACCTATTAAGCGGACCCTACCGGCTCGGTCCCGCTCCCGCCCCTGACCAGGGCGGCAGTGTAGCACCGCCACCACCCCCACCACCTCGGGACCCACTTGAGGGTGGGGCACACCACCGCAGAGCCATCTGTGGAGAGGTTCCTCCCACCACGCCCACGCCGACACCACTGCACACTCGCGCCGACTCCCCCCTCATCCTACCGCCGGCGCGCCGCTCCATCCGGTCCTACCATAGAGGACGTGTTGGCCAGAATGGACGCAAATAACGAGAGGATGAACAGGAGGATTGATTTCCTCATGTTTCACACCCTCCAGTTCATCTACCCCCACACCTACATGGATATGTTGGCATGAAGAAGAATGGACCACGGACGACCGCCTTCCATAGAGGACCGTCTTCCATCCCACCACAGGACGCAGTTCCTCCACATCCACATCCGCTCACCAGCCCGCCGCCACCCACAACCGCCTGACCAGCCCAACAGACACCCACCCTTTGTTGCCGCCACCTCAAATGGAGCACTGCTCAAAGGATCAATCGACTGGCGAGGGACGCATGAGTCTTTGTGTTTATTTTTATTTTTGTATCAGTCATGTGTTGTGTATATGTATATCTTGTATGCCACTTTATTGGCACTGTGTAAAACTTTTGATATTAATGGAAAAGCTAAATTTTTGTGTTAATTGTTTGCCTTCGTCAAAAATTTGCGTTCCATGCATGTGATTGTGTCTACTTAAATTCGTCTGAGTCAACTAGACCACCTCCCCTGAAAGTGTGGGGGGAAGCGAGACAGAAACCCAGACAGACACACCTTGGGTTATTTTCGAGGACGAAAATTCCCAAGGTGGGGAGGATGTAATAGCCCGAAAAATCACGCAAAACTATGACCTCGGGATCCGTGCCCGATTGGTCACAAGTTTGACCAATCAGGAGATCAAGAGTTAGCATAGGATGTGGTGAACGGACGAGATGTGATAGCTTGAGTGATTTCGTGGTGTGTGTTGTAAATATGAAGTCGCATATACCTATTGAGGTGCATGTGCTCAACACACAAACTAAGAGAGGGATAAAAGGGTTTAATAACCCTAGATGGGTATTTTGGGTTGTTGAAGGAGAGTAAAGAAGAGAGAGAGAGAGTAAAAAGAGTGATTAATGCAAGGAGTAAAGGCTAGCTGAGGAAGGAAGGATCCAAGTATTAAAGAGGCCGATTCAACGCAAGGGATCCGCTGAAAAAGCTAAAGCTGGAACCCTAGCCTTCCAACCCTAGATTTGAAATCAACTTGAGATCTATCCAAGGTAAATTTTTGTAAATAAGATGCATAGATCATAGGGGTTAAGTTGTGGTTAAATGTGGGTTAGATCATAGGATAATGGCTTAGAAAAATAGAGGAAAAAGTGTGGGAAAAGATTGGGAAGAACAGCTCGAAAAGGGCTGAATCTGACAATTTCGATTAATCGAAATTGGGTTTCGATTAATCGAAATTGGCCAGGAAGTTGAAAGGTCAGAAGACCACGACTTCGATTAATCGAATTGGATTTCGATTAATCGAATTTGGATTTCGATTAATCGATTTGAGAATCGATTAATCGACTGGGAACCTCCAGTGGACCCCAAGGGTTGGAGGAAATGATTTAAGGAAAAATCGACTAATCGAAATGGGATTTCGATTAATCGATTGAGTTTTCGATTAAACGATTTGGGATCGATTAATCGACTTGTGAAATTCAAGCTGTTGAGCGAGGTGTACCTTGCGAAAAGAAGAAATTGATTAATCGGCTGGATTCGATTAATCGAATGAAACTCAACTGTTGAGCAGGTGTACTTCTTGGAAAGAAGAATTTTGATTAATCAGCTGGATTCGATTAATCGACGAAACTTCATATTGAGCGGTGAGTTTACTGCGAAAAGAAGAATTTCGATTAATCGAAAACAGATTCGATTAATCGAATGACAATTCGTATTGAGCGAGAATGGACTTTGCGAAAAGAGAATTTGATTAATCGAAATTACTTCGATTAATCGATATTGACCTTCGATTAATCGATTTTGGAAATCGATTAATCGAACCAAGTTCGATTAATCGATTCTGGATTTCGATTAATCGACTGGGATAAATTTTGTTGACTTTTAGGTTTGACTTTAAGATTCTTGGAGGATCTTATACCTTCTTTATTGCATCCCTTGTGATGTGTTTTACCTGTTGTGTGGTACCATAGGTGGTACGTGTGAGCTAGTGCACGAGGAGCCACGTGGGACCTTGATGCATTGAACAAGTGAAGACTTGAGGTAGGGAACACCTTGAACATGTACTTTATTTTACAAGAGCATGTATGTAGTGATATAATTTTCAATTCAATTATTTTCTCAAAGAATTGTGAAAAGTGTGTGTGTGACATTCATAAGAGAAAACTAATGAGCCATCCCTGTGGATGAAGAAGTAAAGAGATAAGAGCATCGTGTGATGCAAGTTAATGGATACATCCTGTGGATGTATCCACAGATTGAATCATGTTTGATAGGGCCTAATCGATATAAGATAGCACACTTACGGTGAATAACTATATGTAAGGCAATATTTTTGTTATTTGAGGTTCCTGGATATCCACTCGACACGTGGATATCCGTGACGATCTGGCGAAACCGTAAGCGGTCGGAGGCTTATCCGTACATAGTAAGCACACCCCAGGGGTGTTGATTGAGACAAGTGAAACCCCGCCACCAATCCCCAGGGGAAAGGGGCTTGGGTACTATATGGTATTCCCAGGGAATACATTAAGACTGTCTATATAGATGACGATGAAGGGTAGCTCATTGAGGGCTCGATGCTATATTGCTGGGATTACTTAAGTTGAAAGTTTAAGTTTTGCTTTAGGCCTTTTCAGATTTTTCATGAGTAAATGAAAACATAAGAAATCAACAAGATCTAATGCTTTTAACTGTTTTATCAACAACTGCATAGTTACATCATGCATGGTATATCATAGAATATATGTGAGTTATAACTTATATGTTCAGCAGTGTTTGTTCCCTATTGGGCTAGGATGTAGCTCACCCTATAGACTATACGTCGCAGGTCCATTAGTAGCAGCTGCCGAGGTTTCAGGGGACGCTGATCCCGGCGAGTCGGACTTTGCTGCCGGCGAGGAGTTGGAGCCACCTCCAGAGGACTTCTTCTAGAGGACTCCGTTGTGCTACTTTGAGGAGTTTTGAGTAGAGATTGTACGGCTTGGTATGTCAAGCCTTTATTTTGTGAAAACATGTATATGTATAGAGTTTGGATTATTCCTTTGGGGCGAACCATCTGTGATGATTTATATCATCGATGGTTCGGATCGGTTCTCCCTTCATGCAGAGGCATGAGGGTAGAACTGTCCTTTGAAAAGTATTTCTAATTAGATTTAAATTCCGCAAGTTGTTCTTATTTCTTTTTATGCTTGATATACCAGTGTTCCGTGCATAGTTAAGGGGCACGGTCAAGATGATCGTGCTGATGGCACGGGTTTCGGGGTGCCGAAATCCGGGCTGTCACACCCACCATCCCCCTATAGACCCGATCCACCCACATTCACATACACCACTTCCACCCTATCCAACCCCCAGCAAAATCCTCCATCCATCCGGGTCATGCACATTTTTACCAGGGCCATGCCCAATTTTCCTCATCCTTCCTCATCATGCCCCCCATCATCCCAATACATACCCAATACATCCTCTCATCCACCCCATACACCCCCACCTACCGTGGCCATGCCCAATTATACCGGGGCCATGCCCAATTTTTCCACCACCTCCATCCCATCTATACCCCATTACCCCTTAAATCCACCATCCACATCCCACCTCCCTTCCATGGCCATGATGGACGAGATGTTCCAAGCATACTCCTCATGGAGGCCTTCCCAAAATATCTCTCCTCCACACCCCACATCCATGAATCCATCCCACACCTTAGCAAACCTCCATGCTTCACTCCCCCATGACCCCCACCAACCTCCCATAATCCACACCATCCAAACCCCCATCACCCACATACCCCAAGACCCCATGGCCCAACCTCCCACCATCCATACACCCCAAGGCCAAATGGCCCAACCTCCAAACTTCCATACACCCCAAGGCCCATCGGCCCAAACCCCCTTTTACCATACATCTCAGGGCCCCATGGCCCAATACCCCACCATCCATGACCTCCAAGGCCCATTGGCCCAAAACCCCATTACCCATATCCCCCAGGGCCCATTGGGCCAAACCCATCAAATCCAAACCCATTAGGGGCTCATGGCCCAAATCCACCAATGGCCCATGGCCTAGACCCATCAAGGGCCCATGAGTCAGACCCATCAAGGTCCATTGGGCCAGACCCACCAAGGGCCCATGGCCCAGACCCAATAAGGCCCATTTGGCTAAACCCACCAAGGCCCATTGGGTCAGACCCACCAAGGGTCCATGGCCCAAACCCATCAAGGCCCATTGGGCCAGACTCACCAAGGGTCCATGGCCCAAACCTACCCAGGCCCATTGGCCCAAACCTATCCAGGGCCCATGGCCCAAACCCATCAATGGCCTATGGCCCAAGATGACCATGGGTTCATGACCCAAACCCAAACTCCACACTCATACCTTCCACAATACCCCCAACCTTCACAGCTGGGTCAAACCCATGTCATCCCCCAAACCCAATTCCCCCATGGCCCTACACCCCAAGGCCATCTCCAAACCTTCCCCCATACCCAATGGCCTTACCAGGCCCCGCCTCAAAACTAAATTCCCATCACCCAACAAACCTTTCCACACCCCCAATGGGCTCACCCAACCCCTACTCATGCCATTCCCATCCAACCCATGCAGCAACAAGTTGAGAATTCTGTCTTCACTGCACATTACGCCGATCAGCAGTATGAAGAGGATGAGATTAGGAACAGCGGGGCCTATGTTGGGGCATTGACCAGCCTCAACCCTCCATCAGTAATTTCCCACCCCCTGGTAGCCCTGAGTGAAGTCCAACCAACTGTAGAGAAAGCAGCTCCCGTGTTCAAAGAATCAGAGCAGCTGAAAGAACAGTTAGACAAAATACAAAAACAGCTGATGAAAATGGGTGGTGCTGAAATCCACGCCACGGACTTCACAGACTTACGTTTGTTCGCTGAGGTCCCCTTGCCCCCCAAATTTAAAATGCCAGTATTCGACAAGTACAATGGCACAGGCAACCCGATCGCACACCTCAAGTCCTATTGTGGGGACATGTGCCAGTACGGAGGTGACGAAAGACTGCTAATAAAAGTCTTTCAGAAAATTTTGACCGGACCGGCCCTGAGGTGGGTCACATCTCTTGAACCATCCATGATGAAGACATGGAAAGATTTAGCGCATTTGTTCTAGGAACAATACATCTATAATACTGATATTGAACCGCGCAAGTCTGATTTGGCCCGGTTGAAGCATAATCCAAATGAGACCTTCAGTGACTACTTAGGGCGATGGAGAGCACTGGCAGCTCAAGTCAAAAATAGAATACCAGATGATGAGCAAATAGAGATGATTTCAAAGAACACTCTGCCAGTGATTTCTAATTTTCTTGTGTACCAACAGTAGTCTAGTTTTGCTGATTTGGTGAGGAATGTCAACCGCTACGAGGATGCCATCAGGGAAGGACGTCTGAGTAAGAATTCTTCAGGGGGCCCTAGCGGGGTCAGAAGATTTTCTGAGCAGAGGAACGAGAAGAGAATAGGGGGCGATGTCCAGAACATAGCCAACACTAGGCCCAATAATAATACCGCTCCATTTCAATTTCAGAAAGCCCCACTAGCACCAGTTAGGGCTGAGCAGATGCAAAGAATGGAGAATGGGTAAGGAATGCAAATGACCCCGGAACAGAGGAGAGCCCACTACGACTGAGTCTTTACACCTCTGGGGTAATCTTTGAGTGTACTTTTGCCCCTGTTAGTGGAAAAGGGATTAGTGGCTATCCGCCAACCGCAACCTCCTCCTCACCCAATCCCAAAGAACTATGACCCAAATACCCACTGTAATTTTTATCAGGGTCCGGGTCACCCTACTGATCGCTGCTTCCCATTAAAGCACGTCATCCAGGATTTGATCGATGCCAGGAAAATCATTCCCCCTGCACCTTCTCAGCATGCTAATATTCATCAAGTGCCACTACCCCCACATCCTACCGGAGGAGCAGGTCCCAGACCCACCATCGGAATGATAGAAGATGAGGAGGAGTTTGAATTCGACCCATCCGATTACATCAGCGATCGGGAGAGTTATGTAGCACCGCTATTAAGAAACGTTGAAGAAAGGAATATAGGGGTAGTTGAGCCCCTAAATTTATCAAATTATTTCCCCAATCCAACTCTATAAATTGAACCCTTGGATCTCAGGGCATACTTTCCATCACCCACACTCGTCAATTATGTGAATATCAATACATACCAACCATACACCACAACCCCTATCAATTACCCGATAAACCCCCATGCCCCCAATCCTACACCCACATCCGCCAGTCATCAATGGCCTACGCTCGCCCCATTCCAACTACCACCATATACTACAACCCCCATCAATTACCCAATAAGCCACCAAGCCCCCAATCCAACACCCGCACCCATCAGTTATCAGTGTCCTGCGCCCACTCCATCACCCCCAGCTCAACCACCGGTAAGTTCCACCACCCAAGTCAATTACATGACGGCCCATCAGCCGCCCTCACCCACTAACTATCAATGGCCTACTTTTACCTCCTTCCCTCCAATGCCACCACCCTCAAGCTCCACTACCCCCATTTAGCCCAATCTTTCCACCCAACCCACTACCACTGGGGTGAATCAAGTATTGCCCACGCCTCTTGAGACAACAGTGCAAGTACCTCAAGAACCGGCAGCCATACCTCTCCAGCTCTCGGGACCCACATATGATCCTCATCAAGTCCCGCTAAGCTACGAACAAACAGATATCAATACCGGTGATAGCAACAGAGATGGGGCAATAGATTTTGTTACCAGATCAGGGAGGATATCAAAACAGCCCGAAGCACCAACAGCAGTATAGGCCCAACCCAAAGGAAAGAAAGAGAGCACTGTGAATCCGTTTGAGAAGATAAGTCGAGAACATATACTGGAGACTCAGTTTAGAAGAATGCCTGCCCATATCACTGTATGGGATCTATTAATGACGTCCCCACTCTATTTTTAAGCATTAATGGGGGCATTAAAAAATGCGCATGTATCACTCCAAGTTAGCCCAGATGAAGTCGAGCAGATAATTGGTCAAGTGATGGCTCCAAATGCCATTTCATTTTCTGATGCCGATTTACCTGAGGAAGGAGGTAGTCACTCAAAATCTTTGAATATAATCGTTGAGTCCAGAAATATGATTATCCCCTTGGTACTAATTGATAATGGGTCTACATTGAATATATGCCCATTGAGAACCGCCACCAAGATTGGGGTTGATCCGTGCATGTTAAGGCCCACCAGAACCAGCGCTAGAGGGTTTGATAATACCAGGAGAGAAATAATGGGAGAAGTTGATCTTGAGCTATTGATAGGGCCAATGACCTTTTCCATCTTGTTTCAAGTCATGGATATTAAATCCTCATTTAATCTATTATTGGGGCACCCATGGCTACATGAAGTTGGAGCCATACCTTCTACATTACACCAGAAACTCAAATTTACATCTGGGCATAAGATTATCACAATCATTGGAGAGGGGCACAGTGAGAAAAAAAAGGCTGACAATAGCATTGAAAAACCCAATATGTTGGGCGTGCCACACACCGTTGAGGACGTCGACCTCCACAATTTCGAGTACGAGGTGTCGGCAATACTCCCAGAACCCATCAAGGGCATTATGTCTAAAATGGGAGGCGGTCTGGTAGCAGCAGTGGTGATGCTCCAAAGATGGGGCTATCAGAAATGAAGGGGTCTAGGACCCAAATTGCAAAGTAGAAGAGAGCCAGTTGTGGCTAAAGGACAAAAAGTAATATTCGGGCTAGGATATAAGCCCATAGAGCAAGAGGTCCGAGAGGCCAAAGAGAAAGCAGGGTCGCCGCAGCTGCAAGAGCTCAAGGAATTAACAGAGAGGAGAAACCTCGCCCTAGGCCACACATCAGGGATTCTTTTGTCAGCGCAGGGGTCATAAAAATTGATCAAAATGGGGCAACCCATTTGACCCCACACAAACCTATAGCCCCAGTCCATCCCACCAATCCCCAGATCTCCCTTCCCAGCTTGGAGATAGACTTGACCGCACTATCCCTTTTTGAGGAACGACGGTCGGTATCTGAACAAACCCCCCCTATGGTGAATCACCACAAAACCGAGTTATCGTTTGAGAACATGATCTCAAATGAAATGGGGATCAATATGATGGAGGCTAACTCCAATGAGCCATATCAGTCAGCACCCTCCATCCCAACAGGTAAAAAAGCGGCCCCTCGGGTACGCAACTAGGCATCTTTGCCACAAACCTTGGAAGCGAGGAGTGGCCTAACATTTGGCACCCGCTTCTAAAAAAAAATAACCTATAAAAAGTGACATAAGCCCTTGGCAGGCAATACCTTATATATACACAAACCCGCCTTGCCAAGGGTCCGTCCCCGAAGAAAGCAAAAATCTCAAAAACATGGAAAAAATACAAAATCTCAAAAACATACAAAAAACACAAAATCTCAAAAACATTGAAAAAATCCAAAGTCCAAAAATATTGTCATTTAAAATTTTGGAAAATGTCCCACAAAAGGATGCCTTAATCAAAATGCCCATCCCACATGAATCGATCCCTTCCCTATAGAAATACAAGAAGAGGTAGAGATCACAAGTCTGGACGAAGATGTTCCCTTCGAGGAGCTCCCCAATGAGCTCCTTGACCGATTTGCCGACTTTGAGTGTGGCCCTACCCCCATTGTCAAGGAAACCGAGGACATCAATCTAGGAACTGAGGAGGTTCCCAGGATAACCAAAATCAGAACATCATTGTCTCCTGAGGAAAGAAAAAGCATGATCGGCTTCCTTCGGTCATACCAAGACATTTTTGCTTGGTCATACGAGGACATGCCTGGTCTGGATACTGAATTGGTTAAGCATGAGTTGCCCCTCTACCCTGAGATAAAGCCAGTCAAGCAGAAGCTGAGACGTCTCCAACCCGAATGGATGCTGAAAGTTAAAGACGAGGTCATCAAGCAATACGATGCAAGGTTTCTCATGTTATCCAAATACCCGTAGTGGCTAGCTAATATCGTGCCTGTACCGAAGAAAGACGGAAAGGTTCGCATGTGCATCGATTTTCATAATTTGAATAGAGCAAGCCCAAAGGACGATTTCCCACTACCACACATCGACATCTTGGTCGATAACACAGCTAAGCACGGGATGCTTTCTTTTATGGATGGATTCTCAAGATATAATCAGATCAAAATGGCAGAGGTTGACCACGAGAAGACAGCGTTCATTACCCCCTGGGGAACCTTTTGCTATCGAGTCATGCCATTTGGGCTGAAGAATGCCGATGCAATGTACTAGAGAGCTATGACTGTGCTATTTCATGACATGATGCACCGAGAGATTGAAGTGTATGTCGACGACATAATAGCCAAGTCACCGGAGTGAAGCGACCATCTGGTAAACCTTCAAAAGCTGTTTGAAAGGCTGAGGAAGTATCGATTATGTCTAAATCCACAGAAGTGCGTATTTGGTGCTATGTCAGGGAAATTATTAGGATTCATCTTCAGCAGGAGGGGGATCGAGGTTGACCTAATCAAAGTCAAAGCCATCACTGAAATGCCATCTCCGTCTACCGAGAAAGAGGTTAGAGATTTTTTGGGTAGAATATAATATATTAGTTGGTTCATTGCACAGCTAACTCCAATCTGCACGTCGATCTTCAAGTTACTAAGGAAGGATTCGCCCATTGAATGGAATGACGATTGTCAGGCAACATTTGGAAAAATCAAAAGCTACCTCCTTAATCCACCTATTTTGGTACCACCTGAGCCAGGGAGACCACTCTTAATGTATCTCTCAATGACTGAAGTTTCCATGGGATGTGTCCTGGGGCAGCACGATGAAACGGGAAGAAGAGAGCAGGTCATTTACTATCTGATCAAGAAGTTTACTGATTACGAGACGCACTACTCTCATTTGGAGAAAGCATGCATAGCTCTTGTATGGGCTACTCAAAGGCTCTACCACTATTTGCTATCTCAGGCGGTTCTGCTCTTGGCCCGAATAGACCCATTGAAATACCTATTTGAAAAGCCAGCTCTCACTGGAAATTCGACATCACGTACGTCACTCAGAAATCGATCAAGGGGCAGGCGCTTGCTGATCATCTTACTGATAATCCTTTACCTGACTATGAGCCGTTAAGAACCGAATTCCCAAATGAAGATATCTTGTTCATGACAGAAGAAGATACAGAAGAAGCAGAAGAATCATGGGTAATGCACTTTGACGGGGCAGCAAATGTTGAGGGCTAAGGAGTTGGCGCCATCCTAATTTCACCAAAAGGATCCCATGTACCGATCTCTATAAAGGTCAACTTCCCTTGTACTAACAACATGGCTGAATACGAAGCTTGTGCCACTGGTCTGCAGGTGGCTCTCCATCTGAATGTAACTCACCTTCGAGTATTTGGCAATTCACAGTTAATCATATGCCAGAGGAATGGTGATTAGAAAACGAAAGACAAGAAACTGATCCCCTATCATGAACACCTCGAAGATCTGATAGCTTGCTTCTAAGATGTGACTTTCTCATACATCCCCCGGATAAGGAATCGCTTTGCCGATGCATTAGCAACTTTGGCATCAATGATTGAAATCCCCTATGGTGTTGAGATGAAGCCGATTGTGATCGAGCAGAGGAATGAGCTGGCCTTCTACCTCCAGATTGAGGAACCTACAAAGCCTGATGATGAGCCACCTTGGTTCTCAGATATCAAGAATTTCCTCGAGACCCTAACTTTCCCAGAGGGTACATCCAAGACAGACCAAAGAACCATTCAACGTTTAGTGACAGGTTATGTCATTTGCGGGGAATGCCTCTACAAGCGATCATACAATAACATCTTACTCAGGTGCCTCACTGAAAGTGAAGCGGTCAATATTATGAAAGAAATCCATGAGGGAGTATGCGGAGCCCAGGTCAACGGTCACATGCTCGCCAAGAAAATCCTACGGCAGGGATACTTTTGGACCACCATGGAATCAGATTGCTGTAAACATGTTTAAAAATGCTACAAGTGTCAAGAACACTTCAGTCTGATACACGCTCCTACCATTGATCTTCACTGCATGACCACTCCTTGGCCATTTACTACCTGGGGCCTTGACGTTGTCGGAATGATTAATCTAAAAGCATCAAACGGACATCGATTCATCCTCGTCGCCATTGAATACTTCACCAAGTGGGTAGAAGCGGTGTCATATGCCAACATCACTGTCAGTCACGTCGAGAAGTTTCTCAAGAATAATATTGTGTGTCGATTTGGAGTACCCAAAGATATCATCACAGACAATGGCACAAACTTTGAGAATAAGTGCATCCGAGACTTCTGCGAGCAATACAAGATCAAGCACCATCGCTCGTCCCCCTATCGGCCTCAAACTAATGGAGCCATGGAAGCCGCGAACAAGACAGTCGTCTGCATCCTTGAGGAAATGGTCATCACTTATCGAGATTGGAGAGAAATACTACCATTTACTTTGTGGGCCTACCGAATGTCGATCCATACCGCTACAGGGGCAACACCATTCTCCCTTGTGTATGGAACCGAGGTCGTCCTCCAGGTAGAGGTTGAAGTACCCTCCCTCTGAATCCTCATAGAATCAGGCTTACCCGAAGTAGAGAGAGTGAGAGAGAGAGACAGAGAGATCCCGCTTTAACCAGCTGAACTTACTGGATGAAAAGAGACTCCTAGCCTTATGCCACACTCAAGTTTACTAGGGGAGAATCGCACGCGCTTACAATAAACGTGTCTGCGGTCGAGATCTAAAGGTAGGAGACACTATGCTGAAGAAGATCTTCCCATCCCTCCATGTCGATCCAAGAGGAAAGTTCAAGCCAAACTGGGAAGGACCTTACATCATTCGAGAAGTGTTGCCGGGATACGACATCTGCCTCGCCACCATGGACGGAGAACATCTTCCTGAGCCAATCAATGCTGGATACGTCTGACGGTTCTACTCTTAGTCCATCACGACAAGGTAAGTATTGATGAAACAGATACGTGACTGCTTAAGAACCACCCAAAAGAGGCCATCATTCCAAGCGCAATAGCCCAAAAACATCCCTAAAAATGATGATATTTTTTGCTACCCCATTTGAGCCTGGGCCTTTCTTTCAATAAACCCATTCCCCCAAAAAAAATATACGTGTACATATACCAAAAAAAAAAAAGAAAGAGAAAAGATACATGTGTATAAAGTTACAATCAAATCCAAAAAAATCGAAAAAGCAAAACCTCAAAAAGAGATTGCCTGAAATGAAGGAAAAAGAATAACAAAAAAAAATGTGTGCATAGAAGAATCACGGGGCATGTACAAAAAAAAAAAAAACCCCAAGGAAGAAAGTATGTTGAGAGAACTGAAGCCGTATCAAGGAAACCCTTTTAGCCTAGCATACCTTCAAATCCTAACCTAACCCATGGCCAAGCTACACACTGAAGGAAGCCCTCTCTGTAGGTTTGCAAGCAATCATAATATATGTTAAGTCAACATGAGCCGAGTCGTAAGACGACACTAGAACCCCACCCAGTCGGCTATGACGGAGTCGACGTCTATGTCGTGGCTCTTAAAAATAATAATAATAAATAAAAAGAATAAAAAAATAAAATAAAAATACAAGCTCAAAGTAAGATGGACGTAGTGAAAACTCGAAAGGGCATTACGGGTAAAAACAGCGGGCTTGTGCGGACCAGGTGAAAACCAGAAAGGGCGCTTGGGGTAAGAGAGCTAAACCCATGGACGTGGTGAAAACCTGAAAGGGCGCCACGGGTAAAAAACGGAGAAGAAAAGAAAAAGGAATTGAAAAAGAGAAGTTTGGACTGATTGAGAGGATTGATGTTTGAAGAGCCCCCTTGGTTACTACCCCTGTCCCCTTGTTTTTGGGGGGGGCGCTCATGCTAGTTCAAATCAGGTCCCGACCAGAATTGTCTTGGTGAAACCCACACCGTCGAACGTATGACCCAAGGCAAGGAGAAAATTTTAACTCAATCTAAAGGGATCAATATTCCGGCCTTGGCAAATTCGAAAAGTCATCCAGGTCTGACTCCAAAAAGGGGGGGGTCGACCATGCTCAAAGGTGGACCCAAGTTTTCTCAAAATATCACCCAATGATTAAGGCACAAAAAAAAAGAAAAAAAAAAGTAAAAAAGAGGAGATAATACATAAACAAAAAAAAATAGATCTTTATAGATGTATATAACTGCCTTTTGCATCACTTGCACCACATCTCAAAAAAGTCGGTGTGATGACTAGCGTGTTTTCCTTTTTACAAGTATAGAAAGAAGAAAAAAACAACAACAAAAATAATATATATATATATATATGTATACCAAAAATGTGTGTGTATCTGTAAAGGGGTTTTCTACGCCCCTTTTTCTGTGTATATGATCTGTGCAAAAAGTTCTGTGTGCAGGAAGGAGTCAACGGCCCAACTCGCGGTTCAAAGCGCTAATCTTAGCATAAAGATCATCCTCTCAGACATTCCTCTCAGTCAGCCAATGACCATGCAGGCTTTTTAACCTCTTCCAAGAAGAGTCGGCGGCTCCAAAAGCAACGCCCAGTGATTCTTTCAAAAGAAGAACCTTGCCCTCCGCTACGTCTGCTCTAACCCTCTCGCATGCCAAGAGTTCTTGCAGGACCCTCTTCTCATCCACCAATAGCTCGATACGGGTCCGGAGCACCGCTTCTTTCTTTGGCCAGGGGCCTCCAGTCTCAATGCTCTCTGACAAATTCGGGCCATCGACGGCAGGCCGCTCAGTCAACAGCCAAGCCTCATACTCAGGAGAAGTTCTAACTGAGTCTCTCTACTCAAAATCACACATCAGGGTCGACTGTCGCGTCTCCCAAAGAGCAGCAATCCGGTCTATGTCTCCAGAGGATCCCCTAGAAAAGACCAAATCACATAAAGGGGGTCTGGCCTCACAAGGCACCTGCTGAGGGCAGCCAAACTGACGTAACACTCGGAATGGGAAGTAGAAGGTGCTACCAGTCAGTCCTAGGAGGGTGATACCCTCATGGTCTCTAGAACGAATCACTGGGAAGGTCCGATCCAACCAAGGAAGCCTTCATGTCAGCTCAGCATCGACCAACCAAAGTTTCAAAGCCGACGTATCACCCTGGGGGAGTAAGTGGCATCTACCCAAAAAATAGTGGGCCACTTCACCTCGAGCAACATAGAAGCGAGGCACGAGCCCTAAAATGGCAAAATGCTCACCCAGCCAGACCTGGAGCAACAAGGGGCATCCCCGAAGGACCTCCACTTTGCCCAAGGCAAAAGAATCAAGGCATCAGTACAGCTCGGCAAGCACCAAATGCGTCATGGACCGGCCCGCCTCCAATTCCATCAAAATATCACAAACTATCAATGAGAAGCTCTCTCCCCCAGTGTAGAAGAGGATTTCAGAGATAAGACCAATTGTTAGAGCTTTCACGTTAAAGACACTCCTAACCGGCAATCTTCGGAGGCTTTCATCACCAAAAAGTTCTTTGAGGAATTTCAACGAACACCTTGTGGGCCCCCCGACGAGGCTTTTCTCATACTCGGATTTCTTCAAACCAAGAGTAAGGTGAACGGATCTGGAATACCCGGGCCTAGGCATAACTCTTGCAAGGTCCCTATGAAGCTTCAGGCCAGACAGATTGGATAGCTCCTCAAGAGTTGGGGTCAACTCCCGCTTCCCAAAACAGAATACATGGAGGTTCACATCCCAGCACGAAGCGGCGGCATGAAGGAGCTCCCACCGAAGAGGAATCTCTAAGAAAGAGGGAAGGCGAGATAGCCCAAGGCGCCCCAAGTCGGTGAGCTCACTCTCGTTCAGACTCCCAAACCAAGCCGCCAAGAACTTGGGCCCCAAGCCCGACGAAGAGGATACATCGGCTCCGGACCCTCCACGTAAGGGAGGGTTAGGAGGCGGATCCATGAATGTACAAGGATCTTTTGGGAAGATAAGAATCAATGTAGGAAGATGGACCCGCCATGGAGAAACAAGAGCTAAAAATGCCGGTCAAAGGAGCCAAGTCAAACAAAAAAAAGAAATAATTTCTGGGTCAATTCGGGCATATAAGGCCCCACTGCCTGCAGGCCAAAGCTGGTGCAACTGATAGTTGCGCCAACACATTACTGTCCCTATTTTGGCCTAGTTGCGCCAGTGCATTTGAACCCTATCAGTTGCGTCCGCACAGTACTGTCCCTATTTTGGCCTGGGGCAACTAATAGTTGCGCCAGTGAATTTGAACCCCCAATTTGGCCTGGCGCAACTATTAGTTGCGCCAGTGAAATTTCCTTGGCACTTTAGCCTGGCGCAACAAATAGTTGCGTCGGACTAAAAACCCCCCCTCCAGCCATCTAAAGGCCGAACTGAAGAGGGGACTTCTGCCCTATTTGTTGGTTTTATATATGGCGGCACTTCCAACCATCAATGACTTGTGGATTATTTTATTATGTGCAGGATTGATCCTACATTGAGGGATGCGACCTAAAAGGCCACTTTTCTAAAAAGGGTATGAAGCAGGCACATCCTGCAGAGAAACAGATTTGATGCCAAGCAAGCGGAGCATAAAATCAAAGCAAGACCATTTCCCAAATAATTACAAAAAATCAAATTTGTTTCCAAAAGTACCATACCAACCATTCTCCAAATTGTTTAAAAAATAGATCCCAAAATAAAATCCAAAAAATGTTGAAGGAAACTAATAGCCTATTCCTTGCTCGCTCCCTTGAACTTCTTGCGACGGCGAGAGGAGCTCTGATAGGTCCTCATGTCCCCCACTCTAGACCACGCCTGCGAAATCCTACTGAGTAGGGAACGTGACTCCTTAGCCCGGGCATGCTGCAAGGCACAATCAAGGACAAAATCAGTCAAGGGGCCAATGATAAAAAATAAAAATAAAAAAGAGAGGAGTTGAGCAGCCAGGAACTTACCGTCTCCACCTCCCGAAGCTCTGTCAGATGACGATGGTACTCCGCATATTCCATAGCCTAGTTGAAGCCCTACGATACAAAATTCAATTGTTAGAACACCCCTGAAAGCATGTACCGAAGGAAATAAAAATAAAGGAGAAGTGACTCATCTAAAAACTCACCCTAGGGACCACCTTTGGAGGAGGAACGCGGGCCACCTTAGCAGAGAACCGTGCCTGTCGGTTCACGTCGGCACAGAGATCTGAGAGGAAGCCATCGTCAAGATGCCGAAAGGTCCCATAAGCTACAGATGGACCCCCACCAGGGACACTCGCCTGGGAGGTACCCGACGGACCAGCACCTGACGAACCCTCGCCCGAGGGACCCGCACCAGAAGGACCAGCACCAGAGGGATCTACACCTGACATGTCAGCAGCACTCGGCCCACCTTCATCATCTGAACCATCTCCCGGAGCAAATTATGAACCAGACAAGGATCTGTTCAGATAAGACTTAGGCCGAGTAAAAGCGAAAGAGAAATTAATTCGAGCTGAGAAGGTTACCTAACCAAGTGGGCCCCCGAATGCAAGGAAATTAGCACTAGGGACAAAACGCGACAAGATGAACCGGTAGGGGAGGCACTCGTACCAAGCATGATAATCCCCAGGCACATGGAGAGCGCGAATGGGGAACCCATTGTTGAAAAAGGCTGCTGTCAACTCCTCAATACTGCCAGCAGGACTCCAAACATCAGCCGGTGGGTCCACGGGTATGACATAGTAGCCCTAGAACTGATGCACCACCCTCTCCCCCAAATAGTAGCATTTGGCCCACTCTCCATAAAAGAAAATGATGCAGCGGTTGTTGAATAGGTGGGAGGCACCCACAGCTGCTCGGTCCCAGAAGGGGGACATCAGGTACGGATCGGGGAGGATCTGCTCAAAATCGTAAAAAAAAAAAAGCAAGAGGGACCAAATAAGCAACGCCTCAATCAAAATAAATGCTCAAGCTGAAAGTAAACTAGGGTTGAAATTATCACCTGCTCAGGCACAATCAAATCAAGCTGGGACCTTAGGCCCATTTCCAGGTGCTTTAGGCCCACGTCATGGCGTCGGGCCTGATGCCAGTTGCTGAGGAGGGGATAGGTGAGCACCTCCGTGAAAAGGAGTGGGCGCCCAGGGTGAAAGTGGTGGTATCCCCATACCTGAAAATGGGGCATGGCACGAGAGTGGGTCAGTAATATAAATGGATCAGTCAGAAAAGAAAAATGATGAGTAAATGATAGCGATAATAAAAGTGAGGGGGTGAGGAATTACCTCCAGAACGGCCCAAAATCCCACGACAGACTTCGAGTCCCCGGTCGTGACCCGAGATAAGTTGTACATCAGCCAGGTGTATCCCGCCCCTCCCCAGTCATGCCTGGGAACATCGCCCCAATTATCCATCACACTCAAAAGGGCAAGGCTGACTCATCCCCCACTGGCATTTGTAAAAAGGGTCTTGCCCAGTAGGAGTAGGAGGGTTATGCGATCTAGAACGATCGCCCGCTCTGGCACGATGTAAAGCACCCGATCTGGCTAGCCCAGGTCCACTAGCTCATCAGCAGCAAAGAGGGAGGTCAGCCAAGACATCTTGACCTCTGTGTCATGGGTCTACCCACGAGGAGGATAGGCCCCGATCAACCGAATGATGTCCTCCTGGCTCGGTACCGCCAAGGTGGATATCGGGACTCCGCCGATCCTAATGCCAGTAATCATGGCCCAATCAACGGGCGTTAGCGTCAGCTCGACATACGGCATGTGGAACGTCATGGTCTCGGGACGAAACCGCTCAATAAGGGCCTTCAAATAGGCAGCATCCGCCCTCATGGCAGGGCAGGATAAGAACTCCCCGAAGCCCACCTGCTCCAACAAAACTTTCACCACATAGGGGACATAAAGGTAGAACTCGTGGGAATCAAGCCACCCCCCACGGAACACAATGTTGGGCAGCTCCTGCACCCAAAGAAATACATATCAAATGGCAGAGGTAAAGAAAGAAGACTGCACAAAGGAAAGAAACTGAACCTATCTTTTACCTTGCCCGCTATTCCGAAATTGGAGATGTGAGTGTGCTGCTGATGGAGGAGGCCGACCCAGGCAGCCTCACCCTGCATCTCAAGCCATGGGCCCGCTCTCGGCTCCACCCAAAGGAACACTCTCCTCACGGACCGTACATTATCTCGGGTCCCTCCTCGTGGCCCTCCTCGGGGACGTGCTCATCACCGCCCGACATGCTGGGGCAACAAAGCAATCACATCAGAACGGGTCAATGATAAAAAGTCATGATATCCTATGCTGTAAAAAGGGAGGTAAGTATGCTCACCTTCCTCCTTTCTTTTTACATATAAAAAAAAATGAGAGATACACATCCAAAAAAAAACAACAAAAAAATCCATTTTTAGGCTGAAAATGAAAAAAAAAAAAAAAAAAGAAGAGTCTTTTCTTCAGAAAAAGATAATAAAGAAAATTTTCCCTTCCTATCTTTGAAAATAAAGCAAGTTAGAAGCAAATAAAATTGTTCTTTTATCACTCCAAAAAGAAAAAAAAAAAAAAAAAAAGGGCCCCTCTTTTACACTTAGAAAAAGAAATCCTCCCTTTATGTCTAGGGAAACAAAAATCTCTTTCATTTTGTTTAGAAAAACTAAGTCCTTCACTTTATACCTCGAAAATCATAAAAACAAAAAAGGTCTTTCCTACTGTTTTTTTTTTAAATGATGAGAGATACACATCCAAAAAAAACAAACAAAAAAATCCTTTCTTTACACCTCTAAAAATAGGAAACAAAAAATCTCTTTCTTTCTGTTTAGAAAAACTAAAAAAGGTCTTTCATTTTATGTTCCTAAAAACAAAAAAAATCCTTTCCTTATGCCTCTAAAGAAACAAAAAAAACAACAAAAGAATCCTTTTCTTCATGGACCATAAAATCAAGCAAAAAAGAATCCTTCTTACATGCTATATAAAAAAAAAAACAAAAAAAAACAACAAATACTTTCTCCTTAATTAGTTTTCAATATATAGAAACCAAAAATCATTAGAAATTCCCTTTTTCTAAACTAGTTGTCAAAAAGGATGTATAAAATCCTTGCTTTGAGATAAAAAAACAAAAAATAACAAAATAAAACCCCTTTTCTAGGCACAAATAAAAACAAAAAAAAATTATTATCTGCATATATTACGCATAAAACCAAAAAAAAAAAAAAAAAAAGAAGGAGAAGGCATCATTCATAAAAGATCATTCATACATCATCAACCAATATGCCTACAACAAAAATAAACTATTCTTCATCTAGAAATGCAAGATCATGATCACATTTGCATAACAAAAAGCAAGAAAAATCAAGAAAAAAAAAGTTTAAAAGATTACCTTATGAAGAAAACGGGTTTTTTTGTCTAGCGTAGGCCCCCGATCGATCCGCAAGCGAAACAACGGCAATGGGCACGCTAAAGGCAACGTAAAGGAACCCTAGGGAGAGGGGGAGCGGTTTTCGGTTTCAAAGAGGAAGAGAGGGGGAAGAATTTGAAATGAGACCCCATTGCCCGAGTTCGGGCTGTTTTAAATAGCCAGCCAAACCTGGGGCAACTAATAGTTGCACCAGGCAAATGTTTGCCTTCCTTTGGCTTGGCGCAACTATTAGTTGCGCCAGCCTATTTCTAGCCCCATAATGGCCTGGCGCAACTAATAGTTGCGCCAGGTACTCTGGTCGGGTCTTAGGCCCGGTACGGGCCAGATAGGAAGACCGGTCCCCCACTTCCTTTTGTTTATTCGTTCTGTCACTTCCAACAGATGCACGCGCTCCCAAGACAGCATTTCGGTCATCCTTCGACTTGCCAAGGAAGCCGTGCTAGAATAAGGACGGGCTGAGGTCAACAAGCACCCCGGTCCTACACACAAGGAAAATCCAGAAAAATACAATCCCCACAATGAGCTGAAAATATTCACGAGAAAAATTCACATAAAACTCTAAAAAAAATTCACATAAAACTCCAAAAAAAACACATAAAAATCCAAAATTTCACATAAAATAATAACTCCAAAACCCCAAAAATTCACATAAAATAATAACTCCAAAATTCCAAAATTTCACATAAAATAATAACTCCAAAATTCCAAAATTTCACATAAAATAATAACTCCAAAATTCCAAAATTTCGCATAAGATAATAGCTTCAAAATTCTAAAAAAAATCCCATAAAATAACAGTTGAAAAATTCAAAAAATCACATAAAATGATAGAAAAATCAAAAATAGATTTGAACTCCTTTTTCGCGCACAAGCATAAAGCGGTAAAATGTCAATATTTTATCAGCAATGTAGCTGTGCCACATCAAAGTCCTGAGTCGGAGGTTTGCCTCGGATCTCTGGATCCTGCCTTATGGCAAGAGCAACAGTGTCGGTCTCGATCAAACAATCAATGTTTCGATCAGGTCAACTCCACTGCTAAATCTTTGCGACAAGAGCTTGGACTCATGTGAACTTAAGTGCCTTAAGCTTCAGATTCTCTGTTAAAAAAGGTCAATCGTTGGCTGAAACCAACCTGTCGAGAATGAGATTATGTGTCAATCAAACTATGTGCAACCATGCATTCAGAAGGGTTCATATCCCTTTTATTTTCTACAGGCTTAAAACCTGTATGGGAAACGGTATCCGTATAAAGTGTACGTCATGCGTCTAGGTATCCGTATGATGGTCGTTTGTCCTCGTAAATTGTACTCAAGCGGGTCCAGGTCGGGGCTTCCATCGCCTTTGTTGTTGCTTATTGCCCTAATGGGTGCATATTTATGCATAGTTAATTGATGCTTATGATCATTGTTGGCAGAAACTAGGGTTGGATGTCCCTTTTGGGTTAGCACCCGAAAACTGGTTAGATCTGTTTAGTGGTATTTGAAGCTGGATGCTCTGGGTCATGTGGATCTAAGGCGCATTTTGAAAAATGGCACGCACCCCTAAAAAGTGTTGTGACATCTATTCACTTCGTTCAGGTGGACATGCTAAATAAACTTTGGAATCGATGGGTTCGCCCAAAGATCTCGAACCCTGCTTTCAGCAGGGGCACCCGCGAATATTCCAATAAGGTCGCCAAATGCCTTGTAGGATTGGACGCAAGCTGTAGAGCCTTGCATATGTTTGCTTCGTGCCTATCTTTGAATGTTGGTCGATCAACCCTCTTACTTACGAAGCTGTTGCATTCAGAATGAATCTCGAACATCAATCACCTTCAAAACATCTCGAGAGGCGAACATTTTTCCCAGCTATTGGGCTTTCGCAACTCATTCCACCTCGGTTATGCTCAGTAATGTCGCTAAGCACTTGGGAACCAATTACCTCGAAACGAATGATTAGCCTGGCACTCCAAGGCTTTCGTTTCCGCACCGTCTTACTCATCCGATGTTTGAAGTTCGTTCTGAATACAGCTGACCCATCAGTGATGCCTTGGGCCTCTTCGGATGTCTCTTTTCTTTTGCATTCAATCATTAGTGATCGGATACCAAAGAGGGGCATCTGTAGACACCCAAATTTGGCCCAAGGCCTGATCGAAACACATTTCGAGAGAGTCACATTTCCAAGCTTTTGATGGCTTGTATGGAATCCTTAGGAATCACCCTAAACCCTTAGGAGTCACCCTAGATCTCCCAGGAACCCACCCCAAACCTTTAGAAACCAACCCTGACCCTTAGAACCTTTTTCTTAACCCTAACCTAACCTTCCCAGGCAATAAAGAGGAGGGGTGCGCCGAAACTGGCTACGACCCTCTGCAGCGACCAACTCTTATACCATTGAAGAGTGGAGATCGTCAGCTTTTCAACGGTCCAAGAATCGCCCCAATCGAAGTATATATATCAGAAGATACGGCAGTCCGAACCCAGAGGGCAGGAAGGTAACTGCAAGGTGGCCCTTAGGGATTTGGCATGACTATTAGTCGCACCAGGCTATTTCTCCCAAGAAATGGCCTGTCGCAACTAATAGTTGCGCCAGGTATCAATTTTGCCTAGCGCAACTATTAGTTGCACCAGCCCAATCCTCCCTAATTTTAAGCCTGGCGCAACTATTAGTTGTGCCAAGTTTAAAAGGTGGCCCCCACCCTACGAGCTAACTTTCAACACTGTTCCTCACTATTTTACTATGCATTTGCCTGGCGCAACTATTAGTTGCGCCAGGCATATGAACAGTAACTTTAGGTTTTTGCCCTGAATTTCGTGTTTAGGGTTTGACTTATTGACCACCTCAACCTTTGGGGTGTGTTTTGATAGTTTTGTTGCACCCATTCCTTACCTATTTGCAACCCTCTAAGTGGCCTAAAGCCTCACCCCATCATCCACCATTAGAACCACATTCACACCTTTCCAAGCTCTTAAAACCCTAGGAAACCTTATATTTGAGATTGCCTAATTGCTAACCCCAATTAGCATCTAAGTAGCCTCCTAATCCACTCCCTTCCTATAAATAGAGCCCCCTACCCCTTGGTTTAGGGGTTGAGAGTTTTTACCTAAAAGAGAAAGAGCTTAAGTGAGAAGATCTTTCTCCCTTTGGTGCACCATCCCCATACAAATTCCAGAATTGAAAAAGCCCCTTTAGGCCTTAGTATTTTACTAAAAACCTCTAGGTTAGGTGTGTGTTACCCCCTAGCTTTCCTTCTCTACCTCTTAGTTTCAAGCCTTAGGAGTTAGAACCCCATTCCATACCATACAAGCATTCAAAAAGATCACCGAAGCAAGCCAACGCAAGGCTCCCCAACGATGCTACAAGGGCCCGAGAGCTCCGGCTCTCCCCTCTATTCCTCTACCTTCTTTGTTTTTCCTCTATCCTAGAATTGAGCCGTTACGCTGCCCAAATTTCGGCAAGCGGGAAGGGCTCAATAGGATCTGTGTGCCTTCGCGCAAGGGGAAGTGCCGCTCATTTTACTTTCTTTTATATATATATAATTATATATATATATATACTATATAAACCAGCCCGACATGGACCTAGCCTTAAGTAGAGACCGCATTTAGCGGGTTGATCGGGTGCCTAACACCTTCCCGATCGATAACCGAAGCCCCTACCCAAGAGCCTTTGGTGTGGACCGGATTCAGAGTCATATTTTTAGCACTTCAGTGCTCATAAAAATGAACTAAGTATCCCAGGACACTGAAAGCTCCGGGTGGCGACTCTATTTTTTATCATTAGAGAGCGCATCGTCGCGACGGGGATCGTCCCGATTCTCACGGTTGCACACATGCCAATACAGGTTTTAAGCCTACGAATATAAGGGAAATGAACCCTTCTGCATGCATGTTTACACATAGTTTGATTGATGTGTAGTTTCATTCTCAATAGGTTGGTCTCAACCAATAATTGATCTTTTTCATAACAGAGTTATCTCAACCTCAAACCCCATAGGGTGCATGCTCGGACAGTGCAGACCTCAAGTCCACACCTTCAAAATAGCTCGTGATGAATCTGAAGTTAGACACTTACGTTCATATGAATCCGCCAACTGAGCGCTCGTCGCAAAGATTTAGCAATGGAGTCGACTCGATCGAAAGATTGACTGTTTGACCAAGATTGACACCGTTGCTCGACACCGTTGCTCCTACTTTAAAGTAGGATCCAAAGATCCAAGGCAAACCTTAGACCCAGGATGTTAATGTAGTACAGCTGTGTTGCCGATAAAATATTATCATTTTTATCGCATCGAAACACGCATGTGCGTCCAATTATATGAGTCATAGACCATCTCCCTTAACTGGTCACGGGTGTCCCTGCTTGAAGCAGGGTTTGAGGTCTTTGGGTGAACCCATTGCTTTCGAAGTTTATTTACCACGACTATCCGAGTGGAGTGAATAGATGTCACAACGCTTTTTGGGAGTGCGTGTTGTCTTTTTAAAACATATTTTTGTTATTTTATGTGAGAAATTTTGATCCCTTTTTTGGTGTTTACCTTTTTGTGTTCTTTTGGATTTTAAGTTGTCATTTTATGTAATTTTTATGTGATTTTTTTGGATTTCAAGTTGTCATTTTATATGATTTTTTGGATTTTTCAAAACTATTTTTTTATGTGATTTTTCTAGATTTTTCAAAACTATTATTTTATGTGAATTACCTATTATTTTATGTGAATTTTCTATTACTTTTCAAAACTGTTATTTTATGTGATTTTTGGATTTTTCAAAACTATTATTTTATGTGAATTTTTGGATTTTTCAAAACTATTATTTTATGTGATTTTTCTGGATTTTTCAAAACTATTATTTTATGTGAATTACCTATTACTTTATTTTCTATTATTTTTCGAAACTATTATTTTATGTCAATTTTTGGATTTTTCAAAACTATTATTTTATGTGAATTACCTATTATTTTATGTGAATTTTCTATTATTTTTGGCTTTTTCTGTGGGATTTTATCATTTTTGGACTTTTTACATTTTTTCTATGTAGGATCAGGACGTCTATCGCTCTTGGTCCATTTTATTCTTAGCACGACTTTCCAAGTAAGTTGAATGAGGATCGACATACCCTTAGGGGGTGCGTGCATGTACCGAGGGGAATCAAAACAAAGAGAGGGGGTACTGGGTTATGCATCCGACCCGCACCAAGCCCGAAAACCCGTTTAAAAGTGGCTAGAGCAACTATTAGTTGTGCCAAGCCAAAAGAGGCCCTAAAATTGCCTGGCGCAACTAATAGTTGCGCTAAGCCTGGCTGGGGAATCGATTTAAGCAGCCCGAGTTCGGGCAGCAAGGGTAAAATTTTGAATTTTTTCTCCCCCCCTCTTTAACAAACCGAAAACCGGCCTCCCTTAGGGTTCCTTTACATTGCTTCCACGCGTGCCTCATTGTCGGCATTCGCTCGTGCCGATTGATCACCATCTTATGCTAAATCAAAGACCCTTTTTTCTTCACAAGGTAACCATTAAAAAAAACCCATCTTTCTTGATCTTTCTAGTTTTTTCTTTGTAAATGTGGCTATAATCTTGCATACTTTGATGAATAATGATTTATCTTCGTTATATGCTTGTTTATTGATGATATGTTGACAATTTTTTATGAATGGTGCCCTATTTTTGTTATTTTATAGAATTTATTGGTGCCTAATATATATATTTTTTGTTGTTTTGTCATTTTTTTTTTTTTTTGTGTATATAGTATAGACTTTATTTTTGTTGTTTTTTGTTTTTTTTTTTATTATTATTTTGCATATGAAGTATATATTTTTTGGAATGCTTAAGTTAGAGAAGCAAGGGATTTTTTTTTGGTTTCTTTTTGAATTTTAATTAAGGATAATGATTTATGACTTCTCTTAAATTTAAGAAAACAAGAGATTTTATTTTTTTTGAAAACCTACTAAGGCATTTTTATTATTTTTGTGTTGTGTATTTTTTTTAATTCTTTGGGCATAAACTAAGGATTTTTTTTGTTGTTTGTTTGTTGTTGTCTTTTTTTTTCTTTTTTGTTTTTGTATATATAGAGGAAAGGTTCTTCTTTTTTGGTTTTTTTATTTTTAGGAGCATAAAAGAAAGGGATTTTTGGGTTTGGACTTTAGGAGCCTAAAGAAATGATGATGATGATTTTTTTGCCTTGCTTTTTTCTTAAACATAGAAAAAAGGAAATTTGTTTTTATTTATTCTTGAAGATAAAAAAGGGAGGGATTTTTTATTGTTTTTTTTTTGCATTTTCAAACTAAAAGGGATTTTTTTTCATGTATGTGTGTACCTTTATTTTCTGAAAATGAACAGAAAGAGTGTGAGCATATTTACCTTCCCCTACAGTTCTTTATCACTGATCTGCTCCGATGTGATTGTTTTCTGTTGCCCCAGAATGTCCGGCGACGATGAGTATGTACCTGAGGAGGGCCATGAGAAGGGGCTCGAGGTAGTCTATGGCCCGCAGGGAGAGCAATTTTTTGTGGTAGACGGAAAGCGAGTCCCTGGCGGGAGATGCAGGGTGAGGCTACCCGAGTTGGCCTCCTCCACCAACAGTACATTCACATCTCAAATTTCGGCATAGCGGGCAAGGTAAAAGATAAGTTCAGTTCTTCCTTTCTTTGAGCAGTTTTTCTTCTTTTCTAAGATCTGATGTATTTCTTTTGGCGCAGGACCTGCCCCCTATCGTGTTCCGCGAGGGTTGGCTGAATTTTCATGATTTCTACCTCTATGTCCCCCCCGTGGTGAAGTTCTTGTTGACGCATGTGGGCTTTGGGGAGTTCCTGTCTTGTCCCCCCATGAGGGCCGATGCCACGTACTTGAAGGCATTGATAGAGTGATTCCGCCCTGAGACGATGACCATCCATATGCCTTATGCCAAGATGGCGCTGAAGCCCGTAGATTGGATAATGATTACTAGCATTAGGGTAGGGGGCATACCGATAGCTAGTCTCGTGGTGCCGAGCAAAGATGACATCATCCGATTGATAGGGGTGTACCCCCCCCCCCCCCCGTGGGCAGATGCATGGCACCGAGGTCAAGATGACCTAGTTATCTGCGCTCTATACGGCTGATGAGTTGGTGGATCAGGGCCAGCCAAATAGGGTGCTTTACATTATGCCTGTGCAGGCGATCATCCTGGCCCGTATCACTCTCCTGCTCCTGCTGGGTAAGACCCTCTTTACCAATGCGAATGGCGGTCGAGTCAGATTAGCGTTGCTGAGCATTATGGACAACTGGGGCGACGTCCATAGGTACGACTGGGGACGGGCCGGATACGTGTGGTTGATGTATGGCGTAGCTCGGGTTACCATCGGGGATTCCAAATTTGTTGTCGGTTTTTGGGTGGAGTTGGAGGTAATCCCTAACTCTTTTGCTTTCGTCAGTTTTACTTGAATGGTCTTTTATGCTACTGACTTATTCTTTTGTGTACCATTCTTCTTAGGTATGGGGGTACCACCACTCTCATCCTAGGCGCCCGCTTCTCCACTCGGATGCATTCACCTATCCTCTTCTCAGCAACTAGAACCAAGCTCGGCTCCGTGACATGGGCATGAAGCACCTAGAGATGGGCTTGAGGTCCCAACTCGACCTAATGGTCCCTGAGCAGGTAACGCCCTTTTCGATTTTGTTTATTCCAGTTTGGAAATCGTCCTTGATTTATTATGTTGCATGTCTGATTGATTGACCACCTCTTGACTTGGACAGATCCTCCATGACCCATTTTCTACAATCGGGCAGCCGTAGGTCCATCACGCCTATTCAACAACTGCCACGTTATTTTCTTCTATGGGGCGTGGGCCAGGGCCTACTATCTAGCAGAGAGGGTGGTGCACCAGTACCAGGGCTACCATGCCAAACCCATGGACCCTCCTGCAGACATCTTGGATCCTACAGGTAGTATTGAGGAGCTCACTGCGGCCTTCCTCCACAATGGGTTCCCTATCAATGCCCTTCTTGTGCCTAGGGATTATCATATATGGTACGAGTTCCTGTTATATCGGTTCATCCTACCGCGCTTCGTTCCTAGTGCCAACTTCCTTGCATTTGGTGGCCCGTGCGCTCAGGTAATTCTCCTTTCCCCTTTTTTAGATTAGTCCCCCTTTTATTTTAATTCAGCCTTTGTTCCTTTTGAGTGGATTTCTATTTTATTCACAGTTTGCTCAAGGGGATGACTCGGACGATGAAGGTGGAGCGGCGACGGGTACTGCTGATACTTTAGGGGTAGGTCCTTCAGGTGCTGGCCCTTCTGGCGCGGGTCCCTCGGGTGAGGGTTCTTCAGGAGCTGGTCCGTCGGGTACCTCTCATGCTGGTGCCCTTGGTGGTGATATGCCTGTGGTCTTTGGGACCTTCCGACACTTGGACGATAGCTTTCTCTCTGGCTTGTGTGCCGGCGTGGATAAGCAGGCGCGTATCTTAGCTAAAGCGGCCCGGGTTCCTCCTCCTTAGGTGTTTCCAGGGGTAAACCCTCTTACGATCATTCTTCCCTTGTCTTGTCTTCTTTTATCAATGCATGCATTTATTAGTAGCCTTGTAATTGCCCCGATAACTGACATCCTATCCCTCTGAATGTAGAACTTCGACTCGGCTATGGAGCATGCAGCGTATTACCGTAACATCGCAGAGCTCCGGGACGTGGAGGTGGTGAGTATCTTGTTGCTCCACTTTTCTCATTGGTTCTTCTATCCTGTGTTCCTCAATTGATCCTGATCTCTGACTTTAACTATGACTTGCAGCATGCACACACCAAGGAGTCACGATCCTTTCTTAGCAGGATTTCCCAGACATGGTCCCGGGTGGGAGATATGCGGACTTACCAAGGCTCCTCACGTCGACGGAAGAAGTCAAAGGGTAAAGATTAGGCCCTAGTTTCTGCATTTTGCACAATTCAAACATTTTAGCACATTTTTGGGATAATTTTGGGATGTTTTAAATAGATTGTGATGGATGACTGTGGCATTTTTGATGATTTTTCTGCTTAGAAATATTTAGTGCTATTCCTTTGATTGCATGTTATCTCTTTTCTTATATATATCCGACTGTTTGCAGGATGGTTTTGGGGAATGCTCGCAAAAGTGACCCTTGAGGCCACATGCCTTGGTGTGGGTTTCCACCTACACAAAGAGTCAAATGATTTCAAATGTTAGGTGCTCTTTATGTTTGCGAATGTTCTTTACAGTATAAAACAGGTGGATAGGATAACTGGCAAAGGGGGGGCAGTAAAGGCCCACAAAAATCCCTAAAAAACTCAGAAAAATGGCATGGAGAAATTGGAGTTTGGCGGCGCAACTAATAGTTCTTGCTTTAGCCTTGGGAGCTGTGGGGCCTTATATGCCCGAGACAGTCCAAATTCTTCCTCTTTTCTTTTTGACTTGGCCCTATTGACTGATTTTTTCTCTCCTTACTTTCCCAAGGGCGGGTCCATCAACATACATTGAATTTTATATTCTTGAAAGATCTTTGTACGTCTATGGATCCACTTTCCAATCCTCCCTTACATGGAGGGCTTGGGACCAATTTACCCCTTTCTTTTGGGCTTGGGGCCCAATTTTCCTAAAAGTTGGCATGGGAGCTTAAATAAGAGTGAGCTCGTCGAACATGAGTGGCTCGGGCTATCACGTCTTCCCCTCTTCCTTGAGGTTCCTCTACGGCGGGACCTACTTCATGCGGCAGCCTCTCTTTGGGATACAAGTGCTCATGTGTTCCATTTTGGGAAGCGGGAGCTAACTCGGCTTCTCTCAGCAGGTGTCTTGTGAGGCAAAATCCCCTCTATGTGACTTGATCTTTTCTAGGGGGTCCTCTAGGGATGTAGATCAGATTGCTGCTCTTTGGGAAAAGCGTCAGTCGACACTATTGTGTGATATGGAGCCGGGTGACTCGGTTCAGTCTTCCCCCAAATACGAGGCTTGGCTATTGGTTGAGTAGCCTGCTGCTGATCATCTGGATCATACGGAGAGTATTGACATAGGAGGTCCCTGGCCGAAGAAAGAAACGACGCTTCGAGCTCGTATTGAGTTGTTGGTTGATGAGAAGAGGGTCCTGCAAGAACTTTTAGCACACGGAAAAGTTAGAGCAGAGGTAGCAGAGAGCGAGGTCCTTCGTCTAAAAGGATCTTTGAGTGTTGCTCCTGGGGCTGTTGATGCATCTCGGAAGAGGTACAAGAGCTTGCATGGACGTTAGTTGACTAAGCGGAATGTTCGGGAGGATGATTTTATCACTGGGATTAGTGCCTTGAAGCGCGAGTTGGGCCGCTGATTCCTTCCTGCACATATAACTTTTTTTGCACAGATCAGATATACAGAAAAGGGGTGTAAGAAACCCCTTTACAAATACACACTTTTTGGTATACATATCTTCTTTATGTTTTTGTTTTTTTCTGCTTTTGTTAAAAAGAAAGAAAAAAGGCTAGACATTACACCGGCTATTATTTTTTTGGGGATGTGGTGTAAGCAGTGCATTTGTAAATGAAAAAGGAAAATGTATTATATTTACACCAACATTTTTATTCTTTTTATTTTGTGTGTTTTTTTTTCGTGTGGTGCCTTAACCACTGGGTAAGGTCTCTGGTCCTCTTTTGAGCATGGTCGAACCTCCTTTAAGTAGTCGGATCTTGGTTGAGTTTCAACAGCTTTACCAAGACTGGAACGTCAATCCCTTTGGGTTGAGTCAAACCTTTCTCCTTACCTTGAGTCATACATTTGACGAAGCAGTTTCACTAAGACAATTCTAGTCGGGGCCCGATTTGAATTAACATGAGCAGCCCAGCCGGCAAAAAGGGAAACAAGAAGAGTAACCAAGAGGGTTCCTCCACCATCAAAACTATCAATCAAATTAAACCTTTCTTTTTAATCCTTTTTACTCATAACGCCCAAGGTGAGTTCGTTGTGCCCATTTTTTTCCCTGTTTTTACCCGTGGCACCCTTTCAGGTTTTCGCCACGTCCAAGGGTTTAACTCTCTTTCCCCAAGCGCCCTTTCGAGTTTCTGCCTGGTCTGCACAAACTTGTTGTTTTTACCCGTAGCGCCCTTTCAGGTTCACCACATCCATCTTACTTTGAGCTTGTATTTTTATTTTCTTTTTCTTTTTATTTCTTTCATTTTTTTTTTAGAAGTCACAACATAGACGTCGATTTCATCATAACCGACCAGATGGGGTTCTGGTGTTGTCTCACAACTCGGCTCGCGTTGACTTAACAGATATTATGACTGCTTGTGAACTTAAAAAGGAGGGCTTCCTTCAGGGTGTAGCTTGGCCATGGGTAGGTTAGGATTTGAAGGTGTGTTGGGCTAAGAAAGGTTTCAATGATATGGTTTCTAATTTCTACAACATACTTTCTTCCTTGGGAGATTTTACTGCACACACCCCATGATTCTTCTATTTTTTTCTTTTTCCTTTATCTTATTTCAAGCAATCTCTTTTTGTGGTTTTGCTTTTCTTATTTTTTTGGATTTTGATGGTTACTTTACTTCCCTTTTTTGTATATGCACACACATTTTTTTTGGGGGAAGGGGTTTATTGAAAGAAAGGGAGGGGTTTATTGAAAGAAAGGCCCAAGCTCAAATGGGGCAGCAAAGGATATCATTTTTAAGGATGCTTTTTATCTACTGTGCTTGGAATGATGGCCTCTTTTGGGTGGTTCTTAAGTAGTCACATATCTGTTACACCAATACTTACCTTATCGCGATAGAGTAAGAGTAGAACTGTCGGACGTATCCAGGATTGATGGGCTTAGGAAGATGATCTTCGTCCATGGTGGTGAGGTGGATGACGTATCCCGGCAGCACTTCTCGGACGACATAAGGTCCCTCCCAGTTCGGCTTGAACTTCCCTCTCGGATCAACGTGGAGGGATGGGAAGATCTTCTTCAGCAAAGTATCTCCTATCTTCAATCTCGACCTCGGACACGTTTATTATAAGCGTGTGTGATTCGCCCCTGGTAAACTTGAGTATGGCACAAGGCTAGGAGTCTCTTCTCGTCCAATAAGGTCAATTTTTCAAAGTGAGATCTCTCTCTCTCTCTGTGCTTCGGGTAAGCCTGATTCCATGAGGATTCAGAGTGAGGGTACTTCAACCTCTATCGGTAGGACAGCCTCGGTTCCATACACAAGGGAGAATGGTGTTGCCCCTGTAGCGATACGAATCGACATTCTGTAGGCCCATAAAGCAAATGGCAGTATTTCGCTCCAATCTCGGTAAGTGACGACCATTTTCTCGAGGATGCGAATGACCGTCTTGTTCGTGGCTTCCACAGCTCCATTAGTTTGAGGCTGATAAGAGGACGAGTGATGGTGCTTGATTTTGTATTGCTCGCAGAAGGCTCAGATGCGCTTATTCACAAAGTTTGTGCCGTTGTCTATGATGATATCCTTGGATACTCCAAATCGATACACAATATTATTTTTGAGAAACTTCTCGATGTGACTAGCCGTAATGTTGGCATATGACGCCGCTTCTACCCACTTGATAAAGTATTCAATGGCGACGAGGATGAATCGATGTCTGTTGGATGCTTTCGGATTAGTCATTCCGACGACGTCGAGGCCCCAGGTAGCAAATGGCCAAGGGTGGTCATGCAGTGTAGATCGATGGCAGGAACATGTATCAAATTGGAGTGTTCCTAACACTTGTAGCATTTCTGAACATGTTTGCAGCAATCCGATTCCATAGTGGTCCAAAAGTATCCCTATCGCAGAATTTTCTTAGCGAGCAAGTGACCGCTGACGTGAGCACTGCATACTCCCTCATGAATCTCTTTCATGATGTTGATCACTTCACTTTCTGTAAGGCACCTGAGCAAGATGTTATTATACGATCACTTGTAACGGGATCCCCACAAATGACGTAGCCTGCCACTAAACGTTGAATGGTTTGCCGGTCCGTCTTGGACGTACCCTCAGGGAAAGTTAGTGTCTCGAAGAAATTCTTAATATCTGAGAACTAAGGTGACTCATCATCAGGCTTTATAGGTTCCTCAATCTGGAGGCAGAAGGCCAGCTCATTCCTTTGCTCGATTATGATCGGCTTCATCTCATCACCATATGAAATTTCTATCATTGATGCCAACATTGCTAGTGCATCGGCGAAGCGATTCCTTATCCGAGGGACATATGAGAATATCACGTCTTCGAAGTAAGCTATCAGATCCTCAAGGTGCTCATGGTAGGTGATCGGTTTCTCGTCTTTCATCATCCAATCACTGTTCATTTAGCATATGATCAATTGTGAATCGCCAAACACTCGGAGGTGAGTTACATTCAAATCGAGAGCCGCCTGTAGGCCTGCTGCACAAGCTTCGTACTCAGCCATGCTGTTAGTGCAAGGGAAGTTGAGCTTGATGGAGACTGGTGCATGGGATCCTTTTAATAAAATTAGAATGGTGCCAACTCCCTGACCCTAGGCATTTACTGCCCCGTCAAAGTGCATTACCCAAGATTCCTTTGCTTCTTCTGTATCGTCTCCCGTCATGAACAGGATGTCCTCATCGGGGAACTCAATTCTCAGGGGCTCATAATCTGGCAAAGGATTGTAGGCAAGATGATCGGCGAGTGCCTACCCCTTGATCGACTTCTGAGTGACGTACGTGATGTCAAACTCAGATAATAAAAGCTGCCATCGTGCAGTTCGCCCAGTGAGAGCCGGCTTCTCAAACAGGTATTTCAACAGGTCCATTCTGGCTAGGAGTAGAACGGCTTGAGATAACAAGTAATGGCAGAGCCTCTTAGTAGCCCATACAAGAGCCAGGCATGCTTTCTCCAGATGAGAATAGCGCGTCTCATAATCAGTAAATTTCTTACTCAGATAGTAGATGGCCTGCTCTCTTCTTCCCATCTCATCATGCTGCCCTAAGACACATCCCATCAAGACTTCTGTAGTGGAGAGATACATCAAGAGTGGTCTCCCCGGCTCCGGTGGTACTAATATAGGTGGGTTAAGGAGGTACCCTTTAAATTTATCGAATGCTACCTAACAGTCGTCGTTCCATTCAACGGGCGAGTTCTTCCTTAATAGCTTGAAGATTGGCGTGCAAATTGGAGTTAGCTGTGCAATGAACCAACTGATATATTATATTCTACCCAGGAACCCTTTAACTTCTTTCTCAGTAGATGATGGCGGCATTTTGGTGATGGCTTTAACTTTGACTGGGTCGACCTCGATCCCCCTCCTGCTAACGATGAATCCCAACAGCTTTTCAGACATAGCACCAAATGCGCACTTTTGTGGATTCAGACGTAACTTGTACTTTCTCAACCTCTCGAACAGCTTCTGAAGGTTTAGTAAGTGATCGCTTCGCTCTGGTGACTTGGCTATCATATCATCGACATATACTCGATTTCTTGGTGCATCATGTCGTGAAACAGTGCAGTCATAGCTCTCTGGTACATTGCACCAACATTCTTCAGTCCAAATGACATGACTTGATAGCAAAAGGTCTCCCACAGAGTGATAAATATCATCTTCTCTCGATCTGCCTCTGCCATCTTGATCTGATTGGTTCCTGAGAATCCATCCATAAAAGAAGGCATCCCGTGCTTAGCAGTGTCATCAACCAAGATGTTGATGTGCGGCAATGGGAAATCGTCTTTTGGGTTTGACTTATTCAAGTTTCTAAACTCAATGCACATGCGGACCTTTCCTTCCTTCTTCGGTACAGACATAATATTGGCAAGCCACTACGGGTACTTAAATACCATGAGAAACCTCGCGTCATACTACTTGATGACCTCGTCTTTGACTTCAGCATCCACTCGGGTCGAAGACATCTCAACTTCTGCTTAACTGGCTTCATACCAGGGTAGAGAGGCAACTCATGCTCAACCAAATCGGTATGTATCCAGACCAGGCATGCCCTCGTACGACCAGGAAAAAATGTCTTGGTATGACCGAAGAAAGTCAATCATGCTTTTTCTTTCTTCGAGAGATAACGATGTTCCGATTTTGGTAATTCGAGGAATCTCCTCAGTCCCTAGATTAACGTCCTCGGTCTCTTTGACAATAGGGGTAGGGTCATGCTCAAATTCGGCAAACCAATCAAGAAGCTCATTGGGGAGCTCCTCCGAAGGGATATCCTCGTCCAGACTCGAAACTCCTACCTCTTCTTGTATTTCTACAGGAAAGGGGTCGATGTTACGTGGGACGGGTATTTCAATTAAGGCATCTTTTTGTAGGATTTTATTTAGAATTTTAAATAATAATTTTTTTGGACTTTGTATTTTTTCAATGTTTTTAGAATTTTCATTTTCTTCAAAGACGGACCCTTGGCAGCACGAGTCTGTATATATACAAGGTATTGCCTTCTAAGGGCTTATCTCACTTTTTATAGGTTATTTTTTTTTTAAAAACAGGTGCCAAATGTTAGGCCACTCCCTGCTTCCAGGGTTTGGGGCAAAGATGCCAATTACGTACCTGAGGGGTCGCTCCTTTACCTGTTTGAATGGAGGGTGCTGACTAATACAGCTCTTCAGAGTCAACCTCCATCATGTTGATCCCCATTTCGTCTGAGATAAGGTCCTCAAACGTTAACATAGTTTTATGGTGATTCACCACAGGGGGAGTTTGTTCAGGTACGGGCCGTAGCTCCTCAAAGAGGGATAACGCGGCCAAGTCTATCTCTAGGCTAGGAAGGGTGATGTAGAGATTGGTGGGGTGAGCTGGGGCTATGGGCTTATGTGGGGTTAATTAGATTACCCCATTCCGGTCAATCTTCACAACCCCGGCACTCACGAATGAATCTCTGATGTGAGGCCCTTCATTCGTGAGTGCGAGGCCGGGGACGGGGTTTTTCCTCTATGTGTATCCCCCTAGCTTTTCTAGCTGCCCAAATCTAACATTGTATGGGCTTTCTCTTTAGCTTTCTGCACCTCTTCTTCTGTGGGCTTGTAACCTAGCCCAAATCTGACTTTTTGGCTCCCCTTAGCTATGACAGGCTCTCTTCTACTTGCAGTCTGGGCCCAAGTCCTCTTCCTTTTTGGTAGCCCCACTTTTGGAGCATGGCCACTGCCACTACCATTCCACCTCTAGTTCTTAGAATGATGCCCTCAATGGGCTACAAGAGTACTGTTGATATCTGTACTCGAAACAATGGAGGTCGACATCCTCAGCAATGTTGGGTATATCCACCATATTGGGTTTTTCGACGCTATTAGTGGCCTTCTCTTTTTCACTGTGCCTCTCTCCGATGATTGTAATGATCTTATGCCTAGATGCAAATTTGAGTTTTTGGTGCAATGTGGAGGGTATAGCTCCAACTTCATGTAGCCACGGGCGCCCTAACAGCAGATTAAATGAGGATTTGATGTTCATCACTTGAAATAATATGGAGAAGATCATTGGCCCAATTAATAACTCAAGATTGACTTCTCCCATTATCTCTCTTCGTGTGTTATTGAAACCTCAGGCGTTAGTTCTTATGGGTCTCAGCATGCACGAATCTACCCCAATCTTGGAGGCGGTTCTCAGCGAGCATATGTTTAACTTAGACCCATTATCGATCAAGACCAGCGGGATTGTCATATTTTCATACTCAACAGTTATATTTAAGGATTTTGAGTGACTACCTCCTTCCTCAGGTAAATCGGCATCAGAAAATGAAATGGCATTTGGAGCCATTACTTGACCAATTATCTGCCCGACTTCATCAGGGCTAACTTGAAGTGAAGACATGCGCATTTTTTAATGCCCCCATTAATGCTTGAAAATGGAGTGAGGACGTCATCAATAAATCCCATACAGTAATATGGGCAGGCATTCTTCTCAGCTGAGTCTCCAGTATATGTTCTCAACTCATTTTCTTGAAAGGGTTCATTGCACTATCTTTCTTTTCCTCTGGTTGGGCTTGTATGGCTACTGTTGCTTTTGACTGCTTCGAGATCTTCCTGGATCTCGTGACGAAGTCCACTGCCCCTTCACTATTGCTGCTAGCGTTGATATTTATTTGTTCATAACTCAGCAGGACCTGATAAGGATTATAGGTTGGCCCCGAAATCTGAAATGGCATGGTTGCTGACATCGTATGCTCTTGTACTGTGGGCTTCGGAGGTGTGGGTAATACTTGATTTACCTCGGTGATAGCTGGTTGGGTGGCAAAATTGGGCCAGATGGGGGTGGTGAAGCTTGTGAGTGGTGGCATCGGGGGAAAAGGGGTAGGGATAGGCCATTGATAGCTGATGGGTGTCGATGGGGGATTGGGGGTAGGGGTAGGACATTGGTAGCTGATGGGTGTTGGCAGAGGATTGGGGTAGGGGTAAGCCATTAGTAGCTGGTGGGTGTTGGCGGGGGATTGGGGGTATGATGAGCTACTGGGTAACTAACGGGAGTGGTGGTGTATGATTGATATGCATTTATGTGCACATAATTGAAGGTGTGGGTGATGTGTTGTCGCTCCAAGTGTGCCATAATTGTGTGCATTATGAATCAAAAATTAAAGAATTAAAGAATGCTAAATTATATGGATGTTAACTTATGAAAGGGATATCAGCACATTGGGGCTAACACTGGCCTGCAAGATCAGGGCCAGTTGTAGCAAGTTTTAAAAGTAAGTATTTCAAGATCGTCCACAGAGAAGTTTGTCTAAAATGAGAGATAAACCTCCAGATCTGTGCTACCAGATCTGGCTCCTTAATTATCTAAATAAAGAATAGATAAAAGAGAGTGTTGGGTTTTGTCACGTTTAACTAAAAGCAAATAAAGAAAAGAACTAACTACGTGATCCAGATCCGAGTTGTGGAGGTGTTTAAAATAAGACAAATGCAGAAATAATAGCTTCATGTATTTTAGCCTTTGAATTTTAATGGAGAATCAGTTCAACAGAGCAGATTCAATCTTCATCCGCTACCAAAGACAGGATGTAAGAGAAATAAATCCGAATTAAGGAATAGGTTTAGACTTATGGCTGTGATTTGTCACGGATCATCGACTAGCGTGGCCTATTCTTTATTTGAACATGAACATCATGTAAATGCCGCTTGAATTAGGTTACCAACGCTAATTCGCAGGGATGATGAATTAAGGAAGTTGGATGCGGATGAGTGAATCTAAAGAAGTCTAATGCACTAAGGTGAACATTCGTAACCCTCGACATGACTCCAATGGAGAAGACACAAATTACAACCTTTTAAAATCTAACGTTACAATTACAGAGCACGGCTTTAGAGAGCCCTCGACTTCTGGTCTGAGCTTCTCGAAGAGCCCTCGATTCTGATCTTGAATCCGAACTTGGAAGTACAAATCACTGCAAATGGCTCTCAAAGGTAAAATACAAGAAGGGATTACAGGGAATCGATGAGCTTCGAATGGAATGGGGAAACAGAGATGAAAACTCTAAAATCTGGATGCCTCAATTGGGCAAATGTCTTCTCAATTTATAGCTTTCCCTCTATCCCGCATAAGGCTGAATTGACCAATCAAGTGCTCGATCTGGATTGCCCAATGGCTGTTGAGCACGGGATCCAGATCTTTTCCGGCCAATGAAAATGTTTCGACCGTTCACCAATCAGCGTTAGAAGCATCAATTATATTTGTAGAATTCAAAAGTTTGTTTGAGCTTCTAGAAGTTCCCGCCAAGTGATTTCATCTTTGGGTTTTCACGCGGAATATGCCTTTGGTTTGTGCTTGGAATCTTCCGGAATGTCTCGGGCTTTTAATTACATTGGGGCGTGCAGAGTTCTTGAAATGCCCTTCAAAGTGGTTGTAAATCCTCAAAGATGCCATTTCGAGTTTAAGGGTCTTTTAAAGTAGTTTGGCTCCGTAAGTTCTTTTCGCAAAAGCATTTTGGCTTGAAGTTCTTTTATAAAGCATCTTGGCTTCGTAAGTTCTTTTAGAAGGACTTTGGCTTGAAAGTTCTTTTTCGCAAGGACTTCTCTTCTTCGCAGAGGTAAATCTTCTATTCGAGTGTTTTCTTCTTTTCGCAAAGTTCAAGGTTCTTTGCGAATAGTAAAAGTTCTTTGCGAATTGGACTCTAGGCTCCCATTCTTCTTTGCGAATGGCTCTCTCTCTTTTTTCAGGTCTTTGTCTGCTCTTTTAGACCCTTTTTAGCCATTGCTGAGGTTGTTTCTTCAATCCATCTTTCAGCTTGACATGAGTTGTCAGCTTTTTGATCATTTTAGGATGCTTTTCGGACTTGGACCTGTCTAATTGGTTAGCTGTAAAATGCACACTAAAGCACTTATTTAGTCTTCTCAAGGGTCTTTCAAAGCTCATGTTTAGGGGTAAAAAATGGTATTTTTCACTACTTAACATGATGGAAAATAAGACATAAGATCTAAGGGTTCAACTCACGGAGTCGAGTTGGGGAAATAATCTTACAAATTCAGGAGTTCAATCACCCCAATATTCCTTTATTCAACATTTCTCGGCAATGGCGCCACATAGCTCTCCCGATCACTGATGTAATCGGATGGATCAAATTCAAATTCCTCCTCACATTCTTCTACCATCCCAATGGTGGGTCTGAGATCTGCTCCTCCGATAGGATGTGGGGGTAATGGCACCTGGTAGATATTTGCATGCTGGTTCACTTGCGAAGGTGCTAGTAGAATGATTTTTCTAACATCGATCAAATCTTGGATCGCATGTTTCAATGGAAAGCAGCGGTCAGTCGGGTGACCCGAGCCTTGATGAAAATTACAATGGGTATTAGGGTCATAGTTCTTTGGGATCAGGTGAGGAGGAGGTTGCAGTTGACGAATAGTGACTAATCCCTTTTCTATTAGTAAAGGTAAAAGTACACTTAGAGATTGCCCCAGGGGTGTAAACACTCGATCATAGCGGGCTCTTCTCTGCTCCGGAGTCATCTGCATTCCTGGCCCGTTCCCTGTTCTCTGTATCTGCTCAGTTCTGACTGGTGCTGGTAGGACTGCCTAAAATTGGAACGGGGTTATATTATTATTGGGCAAGGTGTTGGTGATGTTTTGAACGTCGGCCCCGACTCTCTTATCATTTCTCTATTCTGAAAACCTCCTAACCCCGCTGGCTCCACTTGGTACATTTTTATTTAGGCAGCCTTCCCTGATAGTGTCCTCTTATCGATTAACGTTCCTTATCAGATCAGCAAAGCTGGACTACTACTGGTACACCAAAAGTTCTGAGATCACTAGTAGAGTATTCTTGTAAATCATTTCAATCTGCTCATCGTCAGGTTTCCTGTTTCTAACCTAAGCTGCTAGTGCTCTCCATCGCCCCAAATAGTTGCTGAAGGTCTCATTCGGGCTCTGCCTCAGATGGGCCAAGTCGGACTTACACGGTTCAATGTCTGTTGTAGACATATTGTTCCTAAAATAAGTGCGTCAAGTCCTTCCACGTTTTCATCATAGATGGTTCCAAAGATGTGAACCACCTCAGGGCCGAACCAGTCAAACTCTATTGAAAGACCTCTATCAACAGTCTTTCGTCCCCTTCATATTGGCACATGTCCCCACAATAGGGCTTAAGGTGTGCAATAGGATTGTCGGTGGAATTGTTCTTGTCAAAGGTCAGCATTTTAAACTTGGGAGGCAAGGGGACCTCAACGAATAAGCATAAATATGTGAAGTTCGTGGCATGGATTTCGGCACCACCCATTTTCATCAACTGCTTTTGTATCTTGTCCAACTGTTCTTTCAGCTGCTCTAACTCTTTAGATATGGGGGCCACTTTCTCGGCAGTTGGTTGAATTTCACTTTATGCTACCAAGGGATGGGAAATGATAGGAGAGTTAAGGCTGGTCAATGCCCCAACATAGGCTCCATTGTTCCTAATCTCATCCTCTTCATACTGCTGGTCGACATAGTGTGCAGTGAGGGTGGGATTCTCATGCTGGTGTTGAATGGACTGGATGGGAATGACATGAGTGGGGGTTAGGTGAGTCCATTGGGGGTGAGGGAAAGTTTGTTGGGTAATGGGATGAGTGGAAGTTAGATTTTGGAGTGGGGCCTAATGAGGCCACTGAGCATGGGGGAAGGTTTGAAGCTGACTTTGGGTAGACTGGGGTTGATGTAAGGCATGGGTTTGAGCTAGGTATGAGGGTTGTGAATGGGTGAAATTCTGAAGGAATTGTGAAGGGTATGGGTGTGAGGTTCCAAGGTTTTGGGCTTGGTTTGGGCCATGAAGCCTTGGGAGGGTTGGGCCACAAAGTCTTGGTAATGATAGGTTTGGGCCATGGGCCATTGATGGGTTTGGGCCATAGGCCCTTGATGGGTTTGGACCATGGGCCCTTGGTGGGTTTGAGCCATGGGCCCTTGGTGGGTTTGGGCCATGGGCCCTTATTGGGTTTGGGCCATGGGCCATTGATGAGGTCTGTCCCATTAGGCCTTTGATGGATCTTGTCCATTGGGCCTTGATGTGTTTGGGCCATATGCCCTTGGTGGGTCTGGCCCATTGGGCCTTGATGGATCTGGGCCATGGGTCCTTAGTGGGTCTAGGCCATGGGCCCTTAATAGGTGTGGGTTATGGGGTTTTGGGCCATGGGACCTTGGGACATATGGGGAATGGGGTTTGGGGCCATTAGGCCTTGGGATATATGGGTAGTGGGGGTTTGGGTAGTGTAGATGATGGGGGGTTAATGGGAGTCATGGGGGAATGAGGCATGGAGGCTTGCTAGGGTATGGGACGGATCAATAAATGTGTGGTGTGGATGAGAGAGGATGTGTTGGGAGGCCTTCCACCTATTGTAGGTGTGGAACATCTCCTCCATCATGGCCATAGAAGGAGGATCGGATGGAGATGGACTATTTGATGGTTGGAGGGGTGTGGATAGGGTGTGGGAAGAGGAAAATTTGGGCATGGCCCGAGTAAGAGGTGGGATATGGGGTGGATTGGAGAAATGAGGTGGGGCATTGGTGGATGGATTTGGCATGTATGGGGGGAATGTATGGGGCATGGCAGTCAAAAATGAGGGAGGAAATTTGGCCCTAGCTTCAGGAAAGATGGGCATGGCTTGGGTAAATGGAGGGATGTGTGGGGGATTGGATGTAGTATGGGTGGATGCGGGTGGATTGGGTTGGGCGGATGAAAAGTAAGGCATGTTTGTTAGGGAAGAGGATGGGTTTTGAGCGAGTGTGGAAGGGAGGTGAGATGAGTTGGAGATGGCCATGGATGTTTGGAAAAATGATAGGAAATTTGGACTTTGGGTATTTTGCAAAATGGTGGAAGGGAAAATGCGAGCATTGAACGAGCCGATTATGGTGAGGGTTGAATGGGTGAGGGGGGTGGAATTGAAGGATTCTTCGGTGTGGGAATGGATTGGAGAATGTGGCGGGGATGAGTCGGGATTGGCATAAGTCGAGTCCACGGCCCACGACATGTTTCGGTATCGGGTTGGATACGGGTGCCTCGGATGGGGCCCGTAAAGTTTCCTCCTTCTTTCCCTACAGGATGGCGGAGGGTACGTTGATGTCGTTGTGCCGGCACCAATCAAGACTCTATTTTTAATTTTTTTATTTTTATTTTTTTTTTTAGATTTTTGTAAATGAAAATGAATGAGGATTTTGGGGCCTTTTTGAATTCCCTTCTCAGGTGGCTCTATACCCTAAATAGGTCCCGTGACAAAGGTTCCAAAGCACTTCGGAAGAATCAAAGGAAAACCCCTTGATCTATTGAAGGCATGGAAATAAATGTAAATAACCCGATCCCCCAAAACAAATCAAGAAGAAGTCACCTTCTTTTGACCGACGAGGGCGTATTGGGTGTTGGAAAATGTGGGGCCTAAACAGAGGCACTAAACACACTGATCGGGGAGTCCGGGGAGTGAAATAGGCCATAGATTCGGACTGGGGCTGCTCAGAACCACACTGGCACAACTAATAGTGGCGCTAGAGCAAAAGGTCCCAAATTAAAGTTGGCACAACTAATAGTTGCGCCGGTGTATTTTTGGGATTTTGTACATTGGCGCAACTATTACTTGCACCAGACTAAAAGTGCTCTCCAGTTTGCTTGACAGCAGCAGGCCTAGTCCGAAATGGGACTCCAAACTAGTTTTTGGTGGAAGCTAGGCTTCCGGGGATTGACTGTTTATATGATTCGCTCTCTTTCTCACCGAACCTAAGGGTTTAAGGCCAAATTGGGTTCGCTAACGCTCACTTTTTCCCGGGTTTTAAGCTTTGAATGAGAAGGTTACCCACCTGATATACCTCAAGTGCAAGCACTTTTCTTGGGTACTAGGTGGGCTGGGATTTTTTCGGATCATCACTACTAGGGGCTGACACCGTACTAAGACCCGAGTGGTTGTATGTGTGCCTAAATAATCCAACCCTTTGAAAATCTACCTTGCAAAAATTAATTTAGATCCCCCTTGTTGGTTCAATTTTATTTTTCACTTCTATGGACATTTTCTTAAGTTCAAAGACCGGGGGTAATATCCTGTGCCGCCTCCACGGGCCGGCGTTCACTGTTAGAATATGATTGCAGAATTAAAAGAACAAGTAGGCCCGCCAAATGGCTAAGACACTTTAAATGACAGAAATGTAAATAAATTTAAATGTAAAGTGCAAGTAAGCCCACCAATCGGCTAAGGCACTTAAAATGACGGAAATATAAAGAAAATTAAAGACTATGCGTAAGTAGGCCCACCGATCGACTAAGGCTCGTAAATGACGTAAAAATAGGGGTAAGTAAAACGATGTAATCGGAGGGGTGAGTAAAAATAAATAAATAATAGTAAGAAAAAGGTTAGTAAAATAAAAAATAAAAAGGCCAAGTTCAAGGGGAAGATCTACTAGCTACTCCCCAGCAGAGTCGCCATCTATGCAACCGTGAGATTTTTTATGATCTCATCGTGATGATGCGCTCTCTAACAAAAATATAGAGTCGCCACCCAGAGTTTTTAGTGTTCCGAGAAATCTAGATCATTTTTATAAGCACCAAAGTGCTACAAATATGACTCTGAATTCGGTCTACACTAAAAGCTCTTTGGTAGGGACTTCGGTTATCGATTGGGAAGGTCTTAGGCACCCAATCAACCCACTTAATGTAGTCTCTACTAATGGCTAAAATAAAAAATAATATAAAAGAAATAAAAAAGGCTTCCTCTTATCCAAATGAGTCTTAAATCCTATTTGTGCCCCTTTGCTCCTACCAAAAATTCGACGGCATAATGACACAAATGGGAGGATGGAGGAATAATTGAGAAGGTAGAGGAATAGAGGGGAGAGTCGGAGCTCTTGGGCTCTTGTTGCACCGCTGTGGAGACTTGCGTTGGCTTGCTTCGGTGAGCTTTTGAAGGCTTGTATGATAAGAAATGGGGTTCCAACTCCTATGACTTACTAGCTAAGAGGTAGAGAGAGAAGGCTAAGGGGTAACACACCTCTAACCTAGAGCTTATGGGTGAAAAGCTAAGGTCTAAAGGGACTTTTGAAGTTCTAGAATTTGTATGGAATTGTGCACTAGAGGAGAGAGAGAGAAGGGAATCCTCAATCTCTTTAATGAAAATTTTTTCAAGCCTTTGTAAAGAGGGGTGCCTCTCTATTTATAAGAAAAAGAGAGGTTAGGAAGGTGCTTAGAGGCTAATTAGGTTTAACAATTAGGTAATAGTCCATCTAAGGTTTCCTAGGGTTTTTGAAGTCTTGAAAAATGTGAGAAGGTGCTCCAATGGTGGATGATAGGGAGGGGCTTTAAATCACTTAAGGGGTTGCACATAGGTAGTAAATGAGTGCAGCAGAACTAGCAAAATATACCCCAAAGATTAAGGTGGTCAATAAGTCAAACCCCAATCTCAAAATTTGAGACAAAAATACATAGTTACTGTTCATATGTCTGGCGCAACTATTAGTTGCACCAAGCATATGCAGAGTAAAACAGTGCATGAACAGTGCCTGAAAGTTGATTCCCCGAGGTGGTGTCCATATTTAGAACTGGCGCAACTATTAGTTGCGCCAAATCCCTAAGGGGGCTCTCATGAAATTACCATTCTACCCCTTGGGTTCGGGATGTGATCTCTTCTTGTATACAGTTCCGATTGGGGTGATTCTTAGCCCGTTGGAAAGTTGAGGACTTTTACTTTTCAATGGTATGATATTCGATTATAGTAGAAGGTCACAGCTAGTCCCGATGTACCACTCTACATCCATGGCTCGGGAAAGCTAAATTTAGGTCTAGAATGGGTTATAAGGGTCGAGATGGGTTTCTAAGAGTTCGGGAAGGTTCCTAAGGGATCTAGGATGTTTCCTAAGGGTTTGGGATGGTTCCTAAGGGTTCCATACATGCCATCAAAAGCTTAGCACACCCATGTCATAGAAAATTTTTGTCTAAGATTTCATTGTGCATTGATTAGGCAAAGCTGATTGATCTGTATATCAGAATATTTGTTAAATAGCAATTTGCTGCTAGCTGAACTCAGTGAAAGTTCACTCTCTGGTTTCCTTACCTTTTGAATCTAAGACACAATGCTCAAGCCAATTTTAAACTGAGAAAATGTTAGTGACATTGAAGGGTGGTGCTTTTTTAGGAGATTGAAAGCAGTGGGTATTTAACACATTTGAATTACACATTCATTGAGTATTTTGGTTATATTGTAGGTTGACCAAATGGTGATCCACTCTGCTTTAGACCCTCGTTCAGGACAACTCTCTGTGCTGATTACTTCTACAATTATTTCAATCATGGTATCGACATATTATTTGATGGCCAGGTAATATGTTTTTCTTCTTTCAGGAATCATGATCAAATGCTTTGTCATTGTTTCAACTTTCAAATGCATGTACCTGAACTTCGACTTCTTGAAGGTTTAAAAAATATCATGTTGTTCAATCTGCAAACTCATTAAATCAAGAAGTTTGTTTTACATACAAACTTTCCAGGGCATACAGATTTCAATTCATATATAAAGTGCAACTTTATTATCTTTGGTTCTAATGGTATGTTTGTTTCATACAGTAGTTTACATAAGCTTCCCTTGTAATAACAAAACGATTCACATTTTTCTTTGTTTATGTGCAGTTGGCGTACCAATTCAAGAAGGAAATATCCCTAAGCAGTGCATTACACCAAGTACAAAGTGGGAGCAAGTGAAGGTAACCAGGCTTTTAATCTAAACATATATATATATATATATATATATATATATATATATATATATTGTGTTTAGAAGTTCTTAACAACATTTTAAATTTGGATGCAAAATATTAGAATTTTGTGTATTTGCATGGTATGGTATCAGAGAAAAACCTTTTTATTTATTTGGCTAGCTGTAATTCTTTAGTATTGGGGCTCAGTGCCTTCATATTTTTGTGCTTCTTGTTCCTACAAATACACTATGTTAATCTTTGCGCACTGACAATGAAAATATTGGTTTGCACTTTGTAGTAGTGGAAGTGTGCTTACCTACTGTCGGAACAAGTAATCATGTTCTTTTGCTGGAGCTAATATAGATTGACTGACCTGGTCACCAAGGTTTGTGAGCTCCTCTGACTCATTTCCATTTACGTAGTTTTTCGTGTGCTATGAATGTAGCGCAACTCGAGGTCTTCAATTATGTGGGCTTATAACTAATAGCTACCTTATCAAGTTTATGCTGGTACAAGTTTTAAAAAATTGCCTAAAAAATGGTTGCTACAAATTCAGGTAGATGCTTGACAATGGATTTTGTAGAACCTAGTAATCCAACTAGCCCAAATGCCAAATCATGTAAGCGCTTTCAGTAATCCAACTACCCAAAATGCTAGAATTCTTGTGAAATTACATATTTGATAAGTCTAAAGAGTTGAAATATAAATTTTGTTTTCACTAAAATTTATTTATTGGTTCTTTTGAACAGGTATTAAGAACAATCACCTGATTATGTTAGACGCAAGAGGATATGATTACTCTCAATTTTCTGCACATGCAATTGAATCATACTTATTTAGGTAAAGAAATCTCCCCCTTTTGGGTTTAGTTTTCTTTAGTTTTTGTGTATATGGGTGTTCTTATGGCTTGCAGAAGGTAAGCAAAAGAGAGATAGCCAGAAGAACAGTGATCACCGAAAAATGTCAGAGATCTTCTGGTCGTTCGATTCCCAAAAGAGGTAGGTTAAATCACCAGGCCAAATGATGCAAGCAAAATAGAGCTCAACAACTAACCGAAGATGGTGCAAATCGCACCTCTTGAAGAATGCTTCTTTGGCAAACCAATCTCAATGGACGAGCATTATATTTTTCATCTTCTTCCTTTTTTTTATTTTTTATCCATCACAATTAATTGATATTTGAAGATTAAACATTTATTAAGATATAAATGGTAGCTCTATTCGTGCCTACAAAATTACTGAGGGCATGTATGGTGAAATACCATGTGACTGATTTAAATAAGATGATTGAGATTGCTTTTTCGCTCAATCTTTCATCGATGGATCTTTAGATCATGACCGTATCATCTAATGATCAGTTTTGAATTTTACATGGCAGGAATCTTAAGAAAAAAAATGATTTCAAAAACATGTACTACACATCATGCTCAAATATGATCGTATTGTTACCATTTTTAATCTCTGCCACGTGGAAGGATAATCTAACCGTTTGATTGCACACACATGGCCTAAAGAACCGTTGTATTGAAGATCGGGATGAAAATAAACCTCTGTCATCTAAATTAAGCCAGTCATTTTGGCTTACCAGAGTATTACCCTCAGTAAATTGGTGGGTGCAAATAGAGCTACCTAAAAAAATATTCCACTTTGCCATCGGCGGTTTTAAACCGCTGCAAGTTTGCAACCCACCAATGATTATACACAGCCTCAACACTGTCGCAAGTATGACCATCGGCGGTTATCAGCCACCGCAAGTATCAATGCTTGCAACCCACCTTTGGAACTCACCGGCGGTATACACCGGCACCAAACCGCCGCAAGTATATATGACCATCGGCAGTTCTAAGACGCTGCAAGTATCAATGTTTGCAACCCACCTTTGTAACCCACCAGCGATTATACACTGCCGCAAAACCGCCGCAATTATGACTGCCGGCAGTTATAAACCGCCGCAAGAAGCAATCCTAGCTGGTGGTTTGATACGGTTGACAGCAGCCACGAATTGCCAGTGAAAAAGTGCACCGACAACACTTTTCGGAGCAGTTTTTGAATCCACCGGTGGGACTATCGCCGAAGGTTTTTGCAATTACAGCAGCAGTTTTTAGCCATGGGAAAACCTTATTTTTTTTGTAGTGTGTAAATGTATTGAAAATAGCTCTGAGGCACGTAGTTCACTACGTTATTTTAAAGACAATAAACACCATCACTTCGTCAGATAAACAAAGGCGCAACTCGGCTTCTCAGCGAATCTACCTTCAAGATACAGCAGAGCCCAATTTTGCGAAGAATCGTATGTTCTTTTCTAGATTGCAATTTCTAGAAGAATAAAAAAACCTGCTATAGATTTGTATTTTTTCATATAACGATAATGATAAATTGAATTCACTTATGTCTTTTCAAATTTATGGTGAAGAGATGTATCAGACACTTCTTTGGAGAGAAATGTGAAAAGACGCTACGAAAAGACTATTTAAAATCTTTTATCCATTATGTAGTGCCTCTTCGGCTTAAAAGCTATTAGAGGCAACCGTTGGGCTCTATTGGAAGTCACCCGCTCATTGAGCTCAAAGATGTTGGGCCTTTTGGCTCGTGCCTCTTGAGCTTCTCTTCTTTCCTTCTTTCTTATATATATATCTTACTTATTTGCACACAAAGTAAATAATTTTTACAAGTTTGCCATTGAATTATTATTAATATATATAATGATATTTACAAACTTAACTTTAAAATAATAGAATATATATTACTACATTATATATATAACATTCTCCAATTTGTTTCAAAATAAAAAAAATGTGTATCAGAGTGATCATGCTAAACATTATCAGAGGTACCGTTCGGTTTGAACCTTTGACTAGTACATACTAAGGTATCAAAATCGGTATCGGTTTGCTCGAGGCCAATATGACTCGGCCGATACTAATACGTATCAGCTGATAAGATACGTGTCGGCCGATACAATATCGGATACCCAATACGAGATACCGATACGTAACGGTTTGGCTGAAAATCAATACGTATTGCTATCGATCGATTTTTTATACCGAAATTACATATACATTTACTATAACCTATACATTTACTATAACAAACCGAAATTATATATACATTTATTATAACCTAAATCATTAGTGACATAAGGCTTGCACTTTACAGTCATGCGCTAAAATCCTAATTTTATAAGTATCTCAAAGAGATAACCGAATCTCTATTGAAGTTGCTTCACTTCTATATTCATATAGGTGAATCTGTCATAAGTGTTCTTATAACTACTTTATCACCCCAATAAATAAATGCCTAAAGAATCATTAAAAGTTAAACTCACTCTCTCACGTTATAAGATATGTACACGAAATTTAATACCACAGGGATAACCAATAGGTAACATACATTTGTGTACTTTCAAGGGTCACAAAGTAGTTTTTTATCTCATTGAACTTAGGATTTGGGATCTCCAACTCTACTATGTTGAAGTTCAACTATTGTGTCTTTAAAGATATTAGTCTTAGGCCTATCCCCCTCGATGTTCTCAACATTGTATCTATGGGTAGTGCTTTTGTAAGTGGATTTGCAAGCATCTCAAAAGTTGATATATAGCCCCACATGATCACTCCATCACTCAACATATGTCGAATGATATTATATCTAAGGCCAATAAACTTTGGTTTCCCTTTATATTTCTTATTATCTGAAATTTGTAAAATAATTTTATTATCACAATAAATATTGATTGCATATATATGTTAAATCAAAGGAATTTATCTTATAAAGCTTAAAAGCCACTCTGGCTCTTTTGCTCCCGTAGACAATAGTATATACTTTTATTTCATATTTGAATCAGAAAAACATGTTTATTTTCTAGACCCTGCGATACTGCTCCCCCTGCAAAGTAAAAATTCATCCGTTTGTGAATTTTGAATCAAAGGAGTCAGAAATCCAAGTAGCATCAGTAAAGCCCTCTAAAAGTTTAAGTTTGCCACTATATTATAAACTATAATCTATATTTCCTTTTAAGTATCTCAATACCCTACGAATACCTTCCCTATGTTTTGACCTTGGGTTGCTAATAAACCTACTCAATACCCCCATTATAAATGTTATATCGGGTCTAGTATATATATATATATATATATATATATATATATATATATATATATATATATATATATATATATATATACACGGCTTTCATCTCAGTAATCATAAACTATAATTATTGAACTTGTTCAAGAATCGATTTATCCTCAGTCGTCTTGAAATCATAATATTAGGAGACTAGAAGAGTTTTTTGCACCTAAATCTTCAATTAGATACTTCTTTAATGAATCTCATAAATATTTAGTGATATTGCACTTACAAAATGTGAACTTCACCACATGGAGGATGGGGTTTCGACAATCTTAATCACCTTCAGCAATTTGAGTTTTACATTCAATCATCTACTAGTCGTTGTAACGACTCGGATTTAACATTAACGTTGAATTGTTGACCTTTGACCTTTGACGAGAATGTGATCTTTGATTGATTTAACCTAAGTCAAACCTTTGACCCATGTGACGTGGCCTTTGGCCTATATATTTTAATTTGGCGAATGCACCCAAAAACTATCGTAACCCAAATTTGAACTCGACAAATTAACTCAAAATCCTAACTTTAATCTAACCCAAGCTCGAATTTCCAAGACCATATCTATGACTTGTTGTTTTATTTAAAAATAATAATAATAATAATAAAATAAATAGAAACAATATCTTTACATAGTGTTGGATGGAAAGGAGCACCAAACTATATATGAGTGCTCCACACCCTATTACCATCCACACAAGAATAAAACAAGAAAGAAAAAAAAAATGCCAATATAATAGAATCTGGTGCAAGGCTGGCATCGAATTCAAAAGCCTTGTGTTGCTTTTTTCTACTATTATGGTGTTACATTTTTTTATTATTGTTGACTAAGCAGCCATCCGAAACCTCTCTCTCTCTCTCTCTCTCTCTCTCTCTCTCTCTCTCCTTGGCATTCCTCTCTTGTTTTCTTTCTACAATTAGAGCAGCCACCGATTTCTCTCTCTCTCTTCATTTTCCTCTGCATCTTGGGTAGCCTAAGCACCACAACAATAGAGCTGCTATTTTCTTCTTCTCACCGATCTCCACCCCAAAATATCGATAACAAGGGATCCACCAACATCAAATCGCCATCACCACTCTATCTCTACCGTTCAACAATTCAAACAAGGCATTATTCGGGATCACTTCCTTCTTACGATGTTAGGACCCAAGGTAGAAGGAATTTAATTATTCATTTTTATTTTGACTCATTTGATTAATTGGTATGCTCTAATAATAAATTATACCTTAAACCCATCATTCCTTGACTTTGGCCCATTTATTTAATTAGACATGTTTGAATGTGTAACGTCATTGATTGATAATTTTCACTTTATAATTTCTTTAAATAAAGTGTACTAAGACCTGCATGTTAGTTCCTATTTATATAATGACTATACTCTTAAAAAAAAATTAATCTAACATAAAAATTAGAGGTTGATGTTAAAATTGCATTTCAAACCAATTTAAGCTTTACCCTAACTTCACGTAACCACATAAATTGTTATAAACCTCCAATGGATGTGTCGTCAAATGAGTGATGTAGAGGGCAATGCTATCTATCAAAACTATTTCAAAACCTGAGAGTAAATCAGTCTCTAGCCACCTCGAAAATTAACCCCAAGATGCCTACTTTAAAATCTACACAGTGAATTCCTACATCTAATTTATGTCCAAGTGTTCTGTGAACGCACGTTTGACCTTTGATCAAACACTCATACGAGTTGAATCACAAAAATTTCTATATGATCATCTCTCCCAACTTTTTATGATCTTCATATCTGACGATTAAAATTTTTCAATTTTAACATTAATCATGAAAGTTAATTTTTGACTAATTAAGCCCTAATTCAAATTACATCAAAATTGTAGAATTATTTTATACAAAAGTAGGTCGCATTTTGTGATCACAAAAAATCAAACATGTTAACAAGATTTAGTTTATTCTTATTATATTTTATCTATCCACATAATTATCAAATATAAAGTTTGCATTATTAAATTAGAAAAAGACACGATATGAATTCACGATATAGATATAAATAGACAGATTTAAAAGGCATTTAAGATATGAATAAAAATATGCATTGTATGAATTTATGACAAAACAAGTTAAGAGTTATAATTATATGTACGCTAAAGACAAGCAATCATTTTACATATGTGATTTTCAATTTCAAATAAGATTCCATTATATCATATCAAAACATAGATCAAACACAAGCCACATCAATGAGTAGGGGCTACAGCTAATCATAAATATTATTCATTGGCGATAATAGACGAGATCACTATCAATATAAATTGCTTTAATTTTAACACCTAATGTGTAAAAATTACTATAAGTTAATATTTAAGTCATACAAAAACTAAAAGACATGTGTCATTGTAATTAGTCTATTTCTCACAAATATATTTCTCGAAATATAAGAGCACTCAAATTTTATTATATGTAGAATTTTAAACACGACCTTTAAAAATCTCTATCTCATAATCTTAAATTTTGTTAATTTTTTCACGTCTTGTGATATGCCTATTTATAATACATTAATTCAATAGATTTTGTGTATGTTAATTAATTAAATGTTTCAAGTCATGAAAGGTAATTAACTCCTCCCTATTAAGCACCATGAAAATTTTTGCTTATCTTAACATTATCACATGTACAAACATTAATAAAGATTTTAATTTATAAGAGGATCGTGATTTCATGCCTGAAGACAAGAAAAACCTCCCACCTAAAAAAATTTATTCTTAGTGAAAATTATTTGATTAAGATTTAATGACTTTTAAATATTTATTTATTATTTTTCACATACATTAATATAAGTAACAATGCTTATGTGGCATAAAGTTAGCACTATAAGTCAAAAAATCATCCGATACTGATACATATCGATTTTGAACCTGAGCAATACAATACATTGCCTATATATCATACCTCCTAAAAAATAAAATAATTTTCATTCGATACAAGCAATATATCATTCATATCATACAATACAAACAATAATTTTAAATTATCGAGCAATAATTTGATTTGAGTTTTTTTTTTTTTAAAAACAAAATTATACATTCAATATATCGCAGATATAATAAATATATCAAACAATATGCAATACATATCGAACATATTGAACGATACAGATGATAATTTAATTTTTTAGATTTTTTTTAAAAAAAAATATATTGAAACAATACATTCAATATATCACCAATACATTAAATGTATCAAACGATATGCGATATATATCATCCTAAACTTCAAGACAATACATATCAAAAATCCAATATTTTAATCCTTAGTTAACACCAATAACATTTTTGAATTAATATTTTTATATATAGTTGTTAAAATTATTTGTTTTTATAATATTATTTTTAAAAAAATAACTCATATTTTTTCAAATAAATTACTATTACATTAGAATTAAACTATCACATGTCTATAACAAAAACATTAACACATATTTTCATATAAAAAATTTAGGTCATTACAATCATACTTCATGTTCTTGCTGCTATGGAAATTGGTAGACAAATGTAGACGGGCGATAACATTGCTCAACAAAATACCAAAGCAAACTCTCTTCAATGAAATGCTAAAGCTCTCGACCTTAACAACAAATAAAAGAAAACTATCTCAAACCTGTCCTTAAGGGGATTGTGTGAACCGTGAAATTTTTTGAAGGGAACTCCTATAATAGAGTTGTGCCTACAATAATGACAGCTTGTAACACTGTGCGCAATTAAAGGCCAAAGGTTTTATGGCAGTCAAGATTCACTTTCAAGCCAATAACGACAACAATCAAGATCCACTAAAATACTAGACATAATTTCTCTATTATCTTTTCATGCAGCTCGATTATCTCTCTAAATACTGATTTGTTCTCCCTCATTTATAGCATTTGGGTGAGATGAGGGCATTTTAATAATTTCTTGTTTACATTTATTGTTTGATATTGTAATTCCCTTTTTCTAAAAGTTTTCAAAAGGGTATAATTAACTGAAATGAATTCCAACCGGTCATGTCTCTAAATTTACCAATTTTGTTGATTTCATAAAGGTACCTTTGTTTACAACCACACGTTCTTTGAGAGTTACGCACATCTCAAACTCCAACGTTTGGGTTTAGCTCTTTTGGGAGTAAAGAGCAGCTCTTTCACTTTTTGAGTCCGACGTAAAATTACTTTTACATTTAATAACATAACTCCTTACCTCATTTACTTTAATGAGCCTTTTTCAATAATAAAACAGCTCTATCTAAAAGCATATTTTATCTATCTTAACAAAGAGCAAGCAAAAAGGCTGCTTCTGCTCTTATAAGAGCTAATCCAAACACAAATTAAATATTAGAGATCATTTTTCACCCAAATCATCCACAGAATAAATCTTTAGATCAGCACACCTATCACTCCATTTTTTAATTCATGCCACAAATCATTAAAAATATGGCCCAAATTCAAATTTGAATATGATGTGTATCATATGATTCAAAGACTTTTCAAGGATTATGAGCAATGGAACAAAAACAGACCACCTAATAGGTGAAAAATAATCTATTGTATGGAACAATCTAAAGATCTATTATGTAGAAGATCTAGGAGAAAAATGATTTCCATCATCTAACCCAAAGCAACGGTTAAGGGGCAAGGTACCCAAACTCTATTATCTAAAAAAGGTAATAAGTGCACCTACCGTGAAAAGCTCAATCACCCAAGAGAGATGTACAGCTCGACTGCCTTTGGGTTAGCTCTTATCAGAGCAAAAGCCGCTGTCTGTTTGCTCGCCCCCAAAGCAAATTTTATCTGCTCTGTTAGGGAGAAGGGAGAGATCAGTTTTATCACATAAAACAGCTTTCCATCAGAACAAATGAGGCAAAGAGTTGTGCTACCAAATGTGAAAGCTGTTCTCTGTTGAAGCCAAAAGAAAAAAAGAACTGCTCCTAACCCAAAAACAGCCACTAGCTTTTGATAAGAGGACCCACTCACTGCTCGGACTGCATTCCAGATATAGGGCTTTCTGAAAGAAGAGAGAGATTGAGAGTAAAGAGCATTCACTAACATTAAAATCAAAACCTAGTTTTCAGTTCAGAGAAGTTTACAAAAAAAAACAAGCCCCTAAACATCGACCAATAGACACTAACTATAATACGATAAAATGCTTAATTAGGGAATATGGAGCGTCAACCCCCGAAACCATAAAGAGTCCTCCCCTGCCTCTTAAGAGCATAAACCACATCCATGGCAGTCACCGTCTTCCTCCTCGCATGCTCAGTATAAGTAACAGCATCCCGAATAACGTTCTCCAAAAATATTTTCAAAACTCCTCTGGTTTCCTCGTAGATCAGGCCACTGATACGCTTGACCCCGCCTCTGCGAGCAAGTCGCCTGATCGCCGGCTTTGTGATGCCCTGGATGTTGTCTCTTAATACCTTGCGGTGACGCTTGGCGCCGCCCTTGCCTAGGCCTTTGCCGCCTTTTCCACGACCAGACATCGCTTTTGATTTAGAGAGAGAGAGAGAGAGAGAGAGAGAGAGAGTGTGTGTGTGTGGTGGCGGGAGCCTTTGTTCTCGAGGGTCTTATAGGTGTTTGAATTTTGAAATTGAATTAGCGGGGACTTTTGTTTGATCCGTGTGAAATAGGTTAATAACGGTTGGCTTCGGATTGAACGGCTGAAATGATTTGGCTCTGTTTGGAGCGGATCGATGACGTGGACCAAGAGAGTGGGACGAGCCGGCTGATTATGGTAGACGTGTTATCGTGGCACGCATGGCATTTTGGCTTTGGGATAGACCATGTGCCCCGTAAGTATTTCAAAGCTGTCAACGCGACCTGGTACCCAACCCAATATTTTACCGGGTACGGCACATAAACATAGCAATCCGAGTTGGGTCGGGCATGCAACATCCAACCCGACCTGACCGTCAGGTAGGTCAGATCGGGTCAAATCAGCCTGATGATGCTTTATATATATATATATATATATATATATATATATATAATACACGAAAAATGTGGAGATTTAACGGGTTAGGTCGGGTTTCAGTATGGGCTGACTATATGCCATTCTGATTGGGGAGCAAATATTTGACCCAACCCATCGACAACTTGGGATGCAGAATCGGTTTATCGGACCGAAACCGAAAAATGTTTATTTTCAATTCGGTTAATAAAATGAATCGGTTTGGCTTTCCTTTTTATTTTATTTCTTTTGAACTGAAACTTGAATATCTTCGGTTTTCTAATGCATTAAACCCGACTTTTTTCTATTTTCTTATACTACCTCTTTGGTTTTTTAATTTCAGCACTCAACATTAAAACCGAACTGAACCAAAATCGGTCGAGCTGGTCATTGTAATGGTTGCATGTTGAATTTATCCACAAACTTGCCGGACTCCAATTTGTCTTGTACGTGGTAGGTGCTGCTAAATCCTGCATCTGAACTAGCAATGGCTGCATGCCTTGTCCAATCTCATCCAAAAAAACATTGGGGGTATGGTGCACTATGTTGATGTACAAATTTTGCTATGCATTGACCGCCTTTGAATCGGATGATGAAAATTATTTTTTTGTCCTCATCTTTCGCATAATGGATCTATAGATTGTAGGTGTACCATCAGACAGTCAATTTTTTATTACATAGGACACACATTTCAAAAAGTTACCCTAAAATCATGCTCGAGCATTATATATGTCATATGATTTTTGGATCACTTTGTTGGGGTGGGTCTATGCTCAGTGGCAGAGCCACATTGTGAATGGGGTGGTCAATTGACCACCAAAATTTAGTAAAAATTTATTATTAACTTTTAAATATCCTAATTTATATTATTGGACGTGGATTCATCCAAAATTATATTGACCACCCAAATTTATTTTAAAACTTGAAACAAAAAGTTTATGGTGTTTGTTTTCATAACACATATTTTCTTTTCAAAATTTTTAGAAACTAAAATCTCTCCTCTCGGATTCTCTCTCTCTCTCTCTCTCTCTCTCTCTCTCTCTCTCTAGTTCGCTTCGGGAGGGCTTCAGTCGACAAAGTCTTGGTTTTCTTATTACACAAGAGGCCTTGTTCTTGCTATCCTTTCGAGGCTTCGAGCGCCTTCATTAGCTCTAGTTACGGAAGAAAGGCCTTAAGCCGTTGAGCACGCACGCGCATCAGGTACTCACGCAGGTAAGAGTTTCTAGATCTGAAGAACGAAAAGTTTATTTATTTTTCCGATAGTTACGGAAACATAGAATTCAATCGTGTCAATTCATAAAAAATTAATTGATCATTTATCTTTTCATTGGATTTGGTTGTTTCTTCTTTCATACAAATCGACTTGAGGATCCTAATATTATGTTCATGATTGACTTATAAAATTGGGGACTTGTTGTTGCAACTGGCAATAGTATTGTACAATTTTATAATATCATAATATGATTAATTGAATGCTTTGAGTCAATTGTCCTACGCAGTCACTGAGAGCACCTACCTCGAAACCCCTTTAAAACCATTGATTGAGTCAGATCATATGATGGGGATTGTCTTTCACCGAGATCTTCCACAAAAAGATCTTGAGATCATGTTGCATCTATCAGACGGTCATTGTTTGATTCCACAATCTCACACATCCCCAAAATATGGCCATAAAATCACGTTTGAGCATGATGTGTGTCATTGCACACAAAGGGCATTTTGGGGGATCTGTGAGATGTGGAATAAAAAATGGATTCTCTAATAGGTGAGACATGATCTCAAGGTCCATTTTTTGGGGATCTGTGAGATCTGGAATAAAAAATGGATTGTCTGATAGGTGAGACATGATCTCAAGGTCCATTTTGTGGAAGATTGTGGTGAAACACGGCCTCAATCACGAAGCAATTTAAAGGGTTGCACATGTGGACGCTTTCATAGAACGCGTGGGCGCGAACAGAGCCACCCTTAAATTAATGCTAAAACTCGAATTAATTTAAATCCTTAATACCAAAACTTTATTACCCTAATGTCAATTTAATTTTATCTAACTTTTTATTTTTATATTTATTTTTTTAATTTTAGTTAAGACTCTAATCACTTAATGGATTTGAACTCTCATTCACTCAACCCATGTAATTTTTTTGTATGTGTATTTCTTGAAGCAGTTATGTTGTTAAAGTATTTTAAAAGAAAATTTGATCAATCTGCTTCTAGTCTTTCAACCGTTGACTCTGTAAAAAAGCATACACATGTAGCAGAGATTAACTTCAACGAACTTCCACATGATCTTGTATTACAAAAGTTGATTTCCAGTTATGATATGAATGATCAAGATAATGTTAGAAGAGCATATTTACAAATGCGTCCTTATAAGCCTCGTGATTTCAGTTTTCCTCAAACACTGATTTCAGATACGTTATGTCAGTTCAATAAACAATGGTTTGACAAATATCATTGTTTAAGTATAGCGAATCGAAAAATGCAGCATTTTGTTTCTATTGTTATCTATTTAAGCAAACTATTGGGAAACAATGAGATAATGACGTTTTTGTTATTGATAGGTTTAAAATTTTGAAGAGACATAAAAAACTTAAAATCTATGAAGGACAAGTGGATAGTGCTCATAATAAAGCCTATAGGATGACACAAGATTTATGGAATCAAGAATAACATATTCAGACAGCTTTTGATAGACATCGTGTTCAGATATGAAAGGAATATTCGTTTGACTGCATCGATTAAAACTATTTGTTTTCTTCTATGCCAGGGACTTGCTTTTCGTGGTCACGGCGAATCAGATGAGTCGAACAATCAAAGAAATTTTCTTAAACTTTTGAAATTTCATGTTAATGGTAAAGAAGAAGTTGAAAAGGTAGTATTAAAAAATAATCTTCAAAACCTTTGTAGACACCCAAATTTGGCTCAAGGCTCGATCGACCCGTACTTCGAGAAGGGTATACCCCCGAGCTTCTGAAAGCACCTCCTAGGCCCTTAGAACCATTCTCAAGCTCTTAGGAATCAACCCTAACCTTTCCAAATCCTTAGAAAGCCAAAAACGGACTCACATAACCCGTTTCGAACCAACCAAAATAGCTGATGAAAAGAGGAATGCCAAAATTTGCATAGACAATTTTTGAACCTGAGGCTTATACCATTCGAAAGTAGAGGTTCCCAGATTTTCAAAGAGTTAAGAATCATCTAATTTGGAGTTATACATCAAAAGTTATGGTAAAATGAAGATCACAGATTTATACAGAAAATTACAAAATCGAACTCATAGAGCCAATTTCGAACCAACCAAACTAGCTAATGAAAAGAGGAGTGGAAAATTTTTCATACATAATTTTCCAACCCGGGGCTTATATCATTGAAAAGTAAAGGTTCTTAGCTTTCCAACGGGCTAAGAATCGCCTAATTCGAAGTTGTACATAAAAAATTATGGCGAAATGAAAATCGCGAATTTGTGCAGGAAATTACAAAATCGGGCTGGGCCCCTGCGGGTCTTCAACTTCCAACAGTTTCGACCTGATTTTTCTTCAAAAAATGACAAAAATTGACATTGGGGGTTTGACTTGTGGACCACCCCAAAGTTTGGAGTGTGTTTCTTTAGGACCCTAATGACCCTATTAGCTTAAATTATCACCCTTACGCTATTTAAGTCACCACCCTATCATCTACCACTAAACCCAAATCCCTCTTCTCCAAGCTCTAGAAACCCCAAAAACTTTAGATTACCTATTACCTAATTTATGAACCCATTAGTGACTTAACCCTTTATTAATCACCTCAACCTCTATAAATAGAGAGCGACTCCCCTCTGTTTAGGGGCTTGAAAATTTCTAAAAGAGAGAAAAACCTAGAGTGCTCCCTCTCCATTTTCAAACACCATTCCTCTATACAAATTCCATATTTGAGTTTTGTCTTTTAGATCTCATCTTCCATCACCAAACCTTGAGAGTTAGTTAGAACTACTTTTTAGCTTACCTCTCCTACCCTCTAGCTCCTTAGCCATGGAGATTCAAACACATTCTTCAACCCATTTGCTATTGGAAGTTCACTGGAAGCGCATCAATGTGAAGGTCCATAACTGTGATAGAAGGACCCGAGAGCTAGTTTTGGCTATAGTAGAGACCGCTTACGAGCGGGTCAATCAGGTGCCTAGCACCTTCCCAATTAATAACTGAAGCCCTTACCCAAGAGCCTTTGGTAAAGACTGGTAAATAGGAGTCATATTTTTGCACTTCGGTGCTTGTATATCGATTTTGAGCTATCCCAGGTCACTAAGAGCTCCGAATGGCGACTCTATCATTAAGCGCATCGTCCGATGGATTGAGAAAATCCACGGTTGCACAAATGGCCACTCCACCAGGGATAGCTTGTAGAGCTTCTCTTTGAAGTTTTAGCCTTTATTTTGCATATATGTTTTGTTTTCCTTTCTTTTGTTTACTAACTTTTCATTTTTTTACATACTTACCCATTTGATTTCGTTCCTTTTATACTTACCCCTACGATTCGGTCATTTACAAGCCAGTCGATTGCCGAGCATATTTGAGCAATTTTTTACTTACCCCTACAATTCCGTCATTTACAAGCCTTAGCCGATTTGTGGGTCTACTTGAGTAATTTTTTTACTTACCCCTACAATTTTGTCATTTACTGCCTTAGCCGATTGGCGGGTCGGGCCTAGTTGATGCAATTTACTTTTCTCGCCTAGTCACTTGACTGGCCTTGCAATTTTTCTTATTCCTTATCATACACCATCAGTGGATGCTAACCCATAGAGGCAGCACGGGATTCTCACCGCCCATTTTTCAACTTAAGTAAACTCCCTTAAAACTGAACTTAAAATTGAACCAACAAGGGACCTAATTCATTTTTTTGCGGGTAAATTTTAAAAGGGGGAAATAGGCAACGATATACTTGTCCCGATTCCCAGTAGAGCGGCAACCCTAGTGGTGATGATCTCGAAAAGGACCATCCCATCCATTATCTGAGAAGGCGCTTGCACCGGAGGTATATCGGGAGGGTGACTGAGCTTAAGAAAAAGCCTTAAAACCCTTGGGGGAGTGCATTAGTATACATCGAAACAACCTTGTATCCCTTTAGGTACGGAAAGGAGCGACCTGATAAAGCAAAGGAAAAAGTCCTGGGAGGCATTGCCCCCAACGCCAAGTTTTAGCCCAACTCGGATCTGTTGCCATAAAAAAAATAAGAATAATAAATAATAATAATATATATATATATATATATAAACTGGACGTGCATATTACGCACGCCCAGCTAAAAAATCAGTTTTTTGCTTAAGCGTGCATATTATACACACCTAGCTTAAAAATCAGTTTTTTACTCAGGCATGCATATTGTGCATGCCTAGCTTGTTTGCTAGGCAATCCGAATTTGGGGCCTTTTTTCACCATTCCTATGCCCCCCACTTAGCGTTTTTAATATCCTTGATAAATCCCACACCATCGACACCCAAAACGCCCTCGCCGGTCAAGAGAGATCCCCCTCTTATTGACTCTTTCGAGGGATTGAGCCGTCGCGTGGACTTTCGTGCCCTTACACAGATCAAAGGTCTTCCTTTGATTCTTTCAAGGTGTATCGGAATCCCGTTGTGGGAGACATTAAGGATGTAAATACCGCCTAAAAAGGGAGTTCCAAGGTCCCGGAAAGGCATCATTTTTCTCCAAGGGAGAGGAAACTTGTATTTGTCATATACAAAATAAAAAAAAAAATTCAAAAAATAAAAAAAAAATTCAAGAAAAATTAAAATTTTCAAAAAAGGAGAGCTTGTGGTGTCGGAACAACGGCATCACCTTATCCTCCATCATCCCGTAGGGGAAGAAGAAGACGGGTTTCTGGTCCTCACTCAAGGAACCCGTATCCAACCTGCCAACAAACCATGTCTTGGGCGGTTGATCCCACCTATGGCGACCTGGATTCATCCCCACCACAATCTCCAACACATTCCCATTTAGAAGATATACCCATATCCGATTCCCCCACCCAATCTTGATTCAAAGTCACTGGATCCTATGGTGCACCCATTTTCTCATCCCCCATGTCAATTCAAAATCCATCACATTTTCCTCCCCATTTTTCCTCCACATTTGCCCAAAATACACCCTCCTCTCCTCTAAATATGCCCTATGTTCCCTCTACTTCAAATCCAATTCACCACATCCTCCCAATCCAAATTCATCCTATTTTCCCAAGCCAAATTCACCACACTTTCCTGCTCCAAATACACCTCATTTTTCCTCCTCCACCACCCAAGATTTATCTCATTTTCCTTCCACCCCCAACATACCCAATTTTCCCACATCAACCCAAGATTTATCCCATCTTCCTTCCACCTCCAACATACCCAATTTTCCCACGTCAACCCAAAATTTACCCCATTCCCCTTCCACACCCGACACACTCAAATTCTCCACATCTACCTAAAATCCAACCCAATTCTCCACATTCACCCAAAATACACCTCATTATCTCTCATTTACCCAAACCATGCCAAATTTTTCCACATCCACATCCAATCTAAATCCATCACATTTTCCCCCATCTACCCAGGTCATGCCTAATTTTTTCCACACATTTACCCAAGTCATGCCCAAATTTTCTACTTTCACCCAACATATACCTGTTTGTGATTTCCCAGTGTGCTTTATTTATTGTGTGGTGAGAACGAATTAAAAATTAAAGAAAATAAAAGATGGAAATAGCACAACTGAAATAATCCTAAGCCTGCAAGATACAGGATTATTGTAACAAGTGTTGATAAGTAAGAGTTTGTCCCATAGAGAAATTGATCTAGAACTCAAAATGGGCTATAATAGTAGACCTTCAGATCTGACTATAAATCTGACAATCCTAAAGAAAGGGAGTTGGGTGTCACGCCTACACTAAATTACCTAAAGAAAAAAATAAAGTGCAGTCATATCCTAAGAAAGGGTTATAAAGAAGGGGGTGATGGTGTGTTAAAATAAAGATAAAAGAATAAAAAGAAAACAGTTTAGGCAAAAGTTCATTCAGCTATGCAACTCAGATTTAGGGTATTCTCTATGCTGTAAGTCCTTACTGAAGTGCTATTAATAACCTCAGCAAGGTAGAAGAATCCAACTCAACCCATGCCATTTGGGGCGCTCTTAAGGCTATAGTCTGTCCACTTGAATGGCCACAGGCTATCCAATAGAGTCTGTCAAATCCCATTGATTGAGTCAGAAGAGCTGACCTAATCCAAAGGAGTGGGGGCTGATCAAATCCTATCCAATGAATCAAGTCAGGCCAAGAATACCATTGCAACACTATGTTTGCTAGTTCTACAAGCTCCCCAAATCTGCGTATAGATCTGGCTAACATTCATAGGGGTATTAAACCAAGAGAAATCATATGGTAAACAATAGATCTACTAGAAACTGAATGGGTTATTCCCCAAAAACATGGATCCTATAGACATCTAAGGAAACTATAAGATCTTTAGATTTAATTAGACTTTTAATCAATAATTTATTGCTTAAAAATAACTTGCAATACAATGTCCTCACAGCTACAATCACTATAGAGAAGCCATCTAACATCTGATAGCGGTCAAGTGAAATAGAGGGGAGCCTATTCCTGCACAATCTCTCACTAGGCTACAAGCACAAGTGCAGAGAAAAAGAATCCATCTCAGATATGTGATCAAGATTGCCCTAGGGCTATAGTCTGTCCACTCTAATGGTTACAGACTATCCACAGAGGCTCCCTTACCCACAAATGATGAGATAGAACATGCAAACTACTGCTACCACCATGGTTGCAGCGCTACAAGCTCAAGCTTCCATGGGCATTTCAATAAGCTCGGATCCTAAATGCTTGTTATAGCCTGATCAGAACTACGAGAAAATAGGAAAATAACAGATTAAAGAAGCATTAAAAATACAAATTCCATTGATCTGATGTAACCAACAATGAAATTCCCCAAGGCAGCAGCCTTGTGCACAACTCAACACAAAAAATCTCAATATTTACAAAACCTATTACAAAATCGAATAAAACTACACCTAAGTGCTTATCAAAGGTTTAGCCAGTAAGTGCTGAGCTAAGAGAGAAGAAAAAATGGAAAAAGAGATGATCAAAACCCTAACCCTAACCCTATCCTGCTTGAGCTCTCAGCCGATAGAGGTTGAAGGATAGAGGAATTGATAATTTTCTAAGTTACAAGCGCAACTTATATACTTAGTCTCAATGTTGTCGCAACCCTAATTTTTACAAGCAGGCATGGCACTGTTACAACCCTTGGATGTCTTAGGATGCATGCATAAGAATTCATGCCTCGGGGTGTGTGCCCTAGACCTGGGGAAATCCCTAAAAGGTCCTTGAGTTAGGGTTGAGAAGTGGAGAGCTCGAGCTTCGTGAGGCTGGCTTCTGCATATCACTTATGTCACACAGCTGCAGAGTGTTCACGGGATAGAGTTTGGTGTGAAATATTGATGTCTCGCGCAATGGAGCATTGGATGATCGCGTAGTTACTTTAGCTGTGAATGCACTCATGCAGAAGGACTTTCAGTGCATTGATTGCTTGCACAGAAGAGCTTCAGAAACTTCATTCACGAGGTACTTGCACAAATGCTTCTGCATCTCGCTCGGTATAGACTTGAACTTTTAGACGCACGAGAGCTGCGCGAGAGAACTTCTAGGTGTCTCTCTCCTCCAGAGCCATGCAAGAACTGCGTGAGGTGTATTCTGAAGGTTTAGTATGCGAAAGGTCCACGAGTTTCTCCATATAATGCTTGCAGCTGAAGTGCATGACTGCTGCGCGAGAGGCTTCTTTATAGTAACTCCATCCATTTGAACTACGCGACTTCTTCGCGAGCTCTATTACGCTGCATGTCTTAGCTGCGCGAGGGAGCTCTGCCAGTGACTTAAACAGCGCGAGGCAGTACCTCAGCTGTGCGAGATAGGTCAATGGCTCCTCTGCTGCTATGCACATGCTTCTGTTATAGCTTCTCCCACTCTCACCTACACACGATTCATCTGTTGAACTGTCTTGGTCCATTATGACATACACAATAGTCACCATGGTGTGTACCACCATGGTATTCTATCACTTTCTGGTTTAGCTGTCATCTTTTGCTTAAATTCTCTCTCTTCTTGTCACCAAAAGCATAGACTTTGTGTTAAGCTGCATAATTTATTCCTAACTACAAAACAAGCTAAAAAAAGAGTTATTAGTCAGCTTCAAGGTCCAGCAAAGGTTAGATTAAGAGGTGAAAAGTGGTACTTTTCAGTGAATAACAATACCCACTTTTCTATTCACATCCATCCCCTTAACCAATCCCATGGCCATCATGGACTAGGGCTTTCACAACTTGGAAGGCTTCCCAAAGCCTTCCTCATCCATCCCAAATTCCTATTCCATCACAAACCCTCCAAAATATCCACACGTCCTTCATCTAAAATTCCAATCCCAACCAACCACCCATAATCCATACCACCCAAAACACCCCACAACAACCATGGGGCCATCTGAGAGGGCCCCAAAGGCCCAATACCCAAGCCCAAGCCCATTCCCATTCAAACTCAAGGACCACATTTCCAAACCCTCAACAAATCCCCCAATTTCCTACATACCCCTATACCCAACAAGCCCACACTCCCCCTCAAATGGCCAACCCACCTCAAACCGGCATGAGCCCCATTCATCCACACCTAACCCAATATGAAAATTTGTCCCAAACCATCAACCATCCCCAATTTTTCCATTCACTCACTACCCAACCAAACTCCCAAAATGTGCAATGGCCTCACTAGGCACCCATCCAAAATCCACAATTCACTCATCCCATTACCCCACAAGTCACCCATCAAAGCTTCCCCCACATGTAATGGTCTCACCAAGCACCTGTCCAGCTCACTCGGAATCAGCAAGATAACCTCACCTTTCCTCCACCTTATGTGGATACAGATCCACAATATGAAGAGGATGAGGTTCAAAATAGTGGAGCTTACATGACGACATTCACCAATTTTAATCCACCACCACCCACACTCACCAACCAACAGACCACCCAAAATGAATTGAGACAATCTAGTGGGGTAACAACCCCAACTCTACAGTCTAGGGAGTCAGAACTATTGAAGGAGCAGATGGATAAAATCGAGAACAACTGATGAGGTTGGGCGACACTGAAATACATGCTATAATTTTTTTTGATTTATGACTATTTTCCGAAGTGTCATTACCCCACAAATTTAAATTGCCCACTTTTGATAAATACGATAGCACAGGCAACTCGATCGCCCACCTTAAGTCTTACAGTTGGGACATGTGCCAATACGACAGAGATGAATGACTCCTCATCAAAGTGTTCCAGAAAAGCCTCACGGGTCCGGCTCTAAGGTGGTTCATGTCCATTGAACCATCTATATTGAAAATATGGAAAGACCTCACTCATTTGTTTCAAGAGCAATATGTCTATAACATAGACATAGAACCGCACAAATTAGATCTGGCTCGGTTAAAAAAAAAAACCTGATGAGGCCTTTAATGAGTACCTTGGAAGATGGAGGGCCCTAGCAGCCCAGGTTAAGAACCATATCTCGGGCGAGGAGCAAATCGAGATGATCTCGAATACTGCTCTACCCGCTATCTTCGATTTCTTAGTCTACCAGTAACAAGCCAGTTTTACTGACGTGGTAAGGAATACTAACAGTTGCGAAGACGCATTGAGAGAAGAACGGTTGAATAAAAATGCAGCTAGTGGGGCCAGTGGGGTCTGTAAATTTATTGAACAAAGGACTGAGAGAAGAACAGGGACAGAGGTATAAAATATAATGAACACATAGCCCAACACCAGTATGGTCCCCTTTCGGTTTACGATAGCACAGCCAGCACCAGCACCAACAAATCATTCTCTAAGGCAGAATAATGTCCCTTGGGGGCAGCAGACCCCCGAGCAAAGAAGGGCTCGATATATCCGAGTGTTCACTCCCCTAGGGCAGTCCTTGAATGTCCTTTTGCCCTTACTAGCCGAAAAGGGTTTAATCACCGTACTCCAACCGCGACCTCCTCCAAATCCAATCCCAAGAAATTATAACCCCAATACGCATTGCAGGTTTCACCAGGGACAATGGTCACCCAACCGATCAATGCTTTCCATTAAAGCATGTAATCCAAGACCTGATTGAGGTGGGGAAGCTCATTCCCCCAACACCTCCTCAAGCCAATCTCTACACTAACATTCATCAGGCACCGCTACCGCCACACCTGCAGGGAGGAATGGACCCGAGGGCCACCATCAATATGTTGGAGGAAGCAATGGAAGAGGTCGACCCCTCGAAATATATCGGCACAAGGAAAAGCTACGAAATACCAGGGCAGTGGAATCAAGGAGGCGAAACCATCGGGGTAGTTGAGCCTTTGAACTTAGCGGATTATTTCCCAAGCCTAACACCTCAAGCAACACCTTTAGATTTGAGGTTGTATTTTCCCACGCCTGTTTACCATTTGCAGCCTAATTTTACCCCACCTCCGCAGTACCAATCGTATCCGGCACCAACTCCTATAAATTACATGGTGCCCAATTTTATCCCACCTTCGAAATCAGCTCCAACTTTCTCCTACAATTGGCCCAACTTCGCCACACCCCCAATCAATCCACCTCCAGCACCAACCCAATATAGTTGGCCCAATTTTGTACATGATCATCAGTCCAGCCGCCTCTTAAACCAGTCAACCACATTTGGCCCAACACTGTCACACTAGCCCCACTAGTTCAATCATACCCGACATCCCCATCCGTCCCATTTCAAATTATTGGACCAACATATGATCCCCATAAGGTCCTGCTCAATTACAATCGGACAGACATTAATGCTAGCAGCAACAGAGAATGGACAGTTGAGTTCATAACCGGTCGGGTAGAATCTCCAAACAGCTTGAGGTACTGATACCAGCTCAAGTAGAAGAGAGAAGGGAACCTGCAGCGGTGCACCCTATAGAGAAAATGACCTGAGAACATGCGTTTGAAACACAACTCAAAAGAACGTCGGCTCATATCACCATTTGGGACCTATTGATGACATCCCCAGCCCACTTCCAAGCTCTAATGGGGGCATTGAAAGACACGCACATATCTGACAAGGTCTCGCTAGATGAAGTGGGACAAATGATTGGGCAGGTATTGGCTCCCAATGTCATCTCTTTCTCAGATGCCGATCTTCCAAGTGAAGGAAGCAATCATTCTAAACCCCTCAATATCACAGTGAAAATGGAAAAATTGGTGATCCCTTTGGTGCTGGTAGACAACGGATCGACACTGAATGTATGTCCCCTCAGAACTGCAACCAAGATAGGGTTGATCCCTCCACATTCGGGCCAACCAAAACAAGTGCAAGAGGGTTTGATAATACCAGTAGGGAGGTGATAGGAGAAGTCAATCTTGAGCTCACCATTGAGCCAATGACCTTCTCAATCCCATTCCAAGTCATGGACATCAAGTCCTCCTTCAACCTGCTACTAGGACACCCATGGCTGCATGAAATTGGGGCAGTGCCGTCTACGCTACACCAACAACTAAATTTCATCTTCGAAAAGAGAGTTGTATCCATTATGGGAGAAGGGCGAGAGGAAAGAGAGAAAATGACCTACAACATCGAGAATCTCAAAGTGCTGAATGTGCCGCACATAGCCAAAGACACAGATCTCTACAATTTTCAATATGAGGCGTCAATGGCGGTGGCACCAGAATCCCCCGAAAGGGATACTGAAAAAATCGGAGGATAAATGGATGCAACGGTAACCATGCTCCAGAAGTGGGGCTACTAGAAATGAAAAGGGTTGGGCCCTCGCTTGCAAGGTAAGAGATACCTTTCAGAGCCAAGGGCGGACGACAGATCATATTCGGCTTAGGCTACAAGTTTACCGAAGAGGAGGTCCAGGAAGGCAAGGAAAAGGCCCGAACCATTGCCATAGCCAAATTCAGGGGGATAGACCTGAAAGATGAGTCTCGTCCATGACCGCATATCAAGAGCACATTTATAAGTGTCGTGTCATTAAAATTGACTAGAATAGGGCGACATAGCTGACCCCACACAAACCGGTGGCTATCCATGGAACCAATCCCTGAATCATCCCCCAAGATATTGAAATAGACCTTGACTCCCCATCTATTTTTGAGGAAGAGGTACCCCCGCTAATGCAAACCTCAGGCATAAACCCCCACAAGCCCTTGTTAATGTTTGAGGGTCGGGTCCTGTTGGGGAGATTTGATTGTGCTTATTGTTCTTATTATAAAAAATGATAAAGAATAAAAATGAGGAAACTAAAGAAAAGTAAAAACAAAATAAAATAAAATGGATTGAACACAACACAAAACCAAACTCAGTCCTGCAAGATACATGGCTTGTTGTAGCAAGTTTTAATAAGAGTTTGTCCCACAGGGAGTGATGATCTAAACCACAAGGGTTGTATATTAAATTTTCAGATTTAGCTATAGATCTAGTAACTCTAAACTAGAAAGCAAGGTAAAAGAGGGGGTGTTTAAGTGTCACAACTAAAAAAAAAAAAAAAAAAAAGGAATAAACTATAGCTAAAGAAAGGGGAAGAAGAGAGTGAAAGTGGTGTGATAAAATAAAGTAAAAAATGGTGAGAAGTAGGCAACTATGGGCTATTCATCTCTGCAACTCAGATCAATAACTAGATCTGCAGCATTCCCTCACTTGGCTACAAGCACAAGTGCAAGATAGAAGAATCCAACCTAACCCAGAGGTATGGACTGATCATAGGGTTGTATTTTGTCCCCTTGAATGGTCACAAAATACCCCAGGGATTTCATCCAATCAAAAGATTAAATGAGAACAAGAAAACCATTGTAGACATTATGTTTGTAAGGCTACAAGCTCATGCATTCATAGGAGCAAACATCCCTTGAAAATCAAGTAGACACTACAAAAAATCTCAGGCTGAATGGGGACTTAGACTCAGCTGGTCATTGCTACAAAAGGCCTTCAATGGCCTAGCTCACAAGTCTGCAATTTGTGCAAAATTCCAGGTCTATTCACTGATGATGGGATTGCAAACAGAGAAGGAGTTGGGTTTGCAGCTGTCTCTCAGTTGGCTACAAGCTCAAGTGCAGAGAAGAAGAATCTATCTCAACCTTGTGATTCAGACCAGCCTTAGGGTTATACCCTACCCACTTGAATGGCCACAGTCTATCCCAGAGGTTATCCTAATCACAGAGGTTAGAGATGGAACATGGATACCACTGCTGACACCATGGTTGCAGGGCTACAAGCTCATGCAACCATGGGTGCATCAAACCCTTACTGCTCTATGTAAGAAAAACACAAAAAAATAAAGATGAAATGAAGCTTTAAAATTGGCATTTCATTGAATAAAAAGAACTTACAATAATTGCCCTCAAGGCAAAAGTCTGTGCAAATACCCAAAACTACTCTCAATGCTTATACAAAATCGATTACAAAACTGAAATAAACCTAGCTGCTACAAAGCTTTAACTCAGCATGGATGCTGGGTTAAGGAAGAAGAAAGGGAAAAAGTAAAAAAGGAAACTAAAACCCTAAAAAGATAAATGAACTTAGGCTAATCTTGGCTTTGATCTAGCTATTCTGGATCTGATCCAGCTAATTTGGATAATTTTACAAACTAGCTTAAGTGTATTTATAAACAATCCATACAGCTCTTTGTTGCATTAGCCAATTAGAAATCAGGACTTTTAGAGCTGGTGTCGTGGCTCATTTGTGGCCAAGTAGTTGCATTGGGATGTGTGGGATAGCTAAGCACATTAGGTTGTGTGCCCTAGAAGCTGTAAAATCCTAAAAATATCCCTGAATATTGAAGACAGCTGCTGGAACCCGTGCCTCGAGTAGATTGGGCTTCATATTTGCATTCTCGAGTAGCTCTTGAGAGGATAGAGGCTTCAAGCAACTTCAGATTTTTATCCTCGAGCAGTTCTCGACCAGTTGAATTACAGTATTTGTACTACTCGACAGGATCATTGGCTTTAGGTATGTACCTCGAGAGGATCTCGAGAGGATGAAAAACAACCCATTTAAGCAGCTCGAGTGGTTGAAATGGAATTGAACTGCTCGACTGCACAAATTATAGCACTTTAAAGTGCTCAACGGGTTCAAGGGAACCACTCGAGTGAATTAATTGTGCAGATGAACTGCTCGAGTGGTTTATCTTGTAACTTTTGATTTGCTCGAGTTCAGCAAAGGCTTCAGGTCTTCATCTCGATAGGTTGCTCGAGTGGCTTAATGATCTGCTCGAGAGGATTAAAGGATTTGATGAACTGCTCAACAAGTTAAGCTATGAACCACTCGACAGGTTATTGATCTGCTTGAGTGCTTTAAATGCTTGAGAGTGATCTTCTCGAGATCTACTCGAACTACAATTCTGAAGCTGCAGTGCAGCTGCTCGACATGTGTGCTTTAGATCTTCATGTGCCCAGCTCGACAGGTTCAAGGCAATTGCTTGAGTGCGACCTCATAGATCCAGCCAACTGCTTGACAGCCATAAAGGCTTCAACTCTCCAACCTTGCAACTGCTCGAGAGGTTCCTGAACTACTCGAGCTCATTATGTAGGTTGCAGCTGTGCTGTTCATGTGTTTGTAGCAGTAGGTCTTGTAATTGCAGCAGCAGCTCTTGTAGCTTACTGGCCTCAGGTCTGCAACAGCTCCTCTACAAGTGGAATGCATCAGTTATGTAGCTTGGCATGGCTGCTTGACTGAGTGTGCCTTTGTTGCACTTGCATCTTGATATAGCTTCAATATAGCAGCAACAGCAGCTTAACTTTTAGGCTTGAGGTTTCAGTTCTGCCACTTGAATTGCTGGTTGGCTGCTATGTGCAGTTTGTATAGTTTGTTGCAGCAACACTTCATTAACTCAGAGCTCCATCTCTCTCTACCAGCAAGACTTCAAAGGCCTCGAAGCATGCTAAATTTCCCCAATGGTGTGAACCACCATGGTGCATTCACTGTGAATCCATCAGCTCCACAACTTAGCTCAGAATTCTTTCTTCTTGGCTTGGAAATGATGGATTACAGCACTAAGCTATATTTTTCTATTATCTACACAAACACACTTAAAAGTCATTATTAACTAGCTCAAAGGTCTATTAAATGTTAGGTTAGGAGGTGAAAAATGGTATTTTTAGTGCTCAATATACCCCCAAACCTAATCTTTGCTAGTCCTTGAGCAAAGGAAAAATAAAAAATAATTATTCAAAATAATAAATGCCACTTTTGTAGGGAACATAGATGCATTTAACTTATGCATCAAGCCTTTTAAATCCCTAGGTGATCCTTAGTGGAGGAGTGAAGTCTCCTGAGGGTTTTCAGTGAAGATACCCACAAACTTCACCATTAAAATAGTTAAGTTTAGTGCAGCCAATGATAAAACAGATTTTAATATATAAAGCATCATTCCACACCCATTCTTTAAAAATTAGAGAAAATTATAGCAATAATTCAAACCATTTAAAACTCAAAATCAACATGTATTTGCATCACCACTACTCAGTTTACATCAGGAATTCAATGTGCAAAAATCAGTACCAAGCTTACCTTCAATTCAAAAATCAGGTGTAGATACAACCCCAATGAAATTAAAATTCAGACCCAATCCTCACCAGGGCTATCTCTCATAATGAAAATCTAAGGTTTTCACATTCTCATAAGCTTAAGATCAATCACAGACCTCAAATAGACAACTTACTTGGACAAGTACTTTCACCATATATTAGACAACTCCTCATCTCCACATGACAACTTACTTCACTTTGGATCAACAAGGTCTTTTTGATGGGTTGTAATGTGGCTTATGGGTGAGGTTTATAAAGAATGAAAGGGGTAGAATAGGTTCAAAATTGAGAAATCAGTAAGGTGAGGAGGTGATTCATGACTTCACAACGTTCATTTCAGCACTGCTTCATCTTCCTTAAGTGGCCAGCTTCTTCTCCTTCTTCCAATTTTTAGATGAAGTAATTCACTTGACTTCTCTTTTTTTTATATATATTTTTATATTTTTATGATAAATTGACACACATATACCACTGATACACTGCTGTTTGTAGGTTGCTTCTCTTCTCCTTCCACCAAATGTTGGACCCAGCTCACCTATTTTCAACTTCTTCTTCTTCACCTTCTGAAATCTCAGAGTGAGGGTCAGGTTGAATCGGGTCATGAGGTGAGGGTACAAGTACTCTAGTGTTTGTCAAAGAAAAATAAAATTTTAAAGGCTCAAAGAGTGTATGCAAAAGGGAAGTTGATGGGTAGGAATTTTAAGCTCAAACAGTCCAAATGAAGGCCTTAGATCATCTCCTTAGTGTCATGAGTGCTGCCAATCAGTTTCAATTTGGAGGTGCCTAACTTATAGTGAAAAGGGATTAAATCAATCAATCTTTAGAGCAGAAAAATTGCCATAAACACTCTTCAAAAGAAAATTGATAAGCCCAAATCTCACTGGGTATGGTCTTCAATTTGACTCATGAAGTGTATTTTCACCTTTTTCTCTCCTCTCTAGTTCACTAAGTACAAACTGAAAAAAATTTCTTGATGTTTGCCTCATGGTGGTGCTAATTTTTCAAAATTTTCAGTTTTAAAGTGTTTACAATTTTTTTTAAATTTCCTAATTCTCACATGGGGGTGGGAATTGACTTTATTTATCTCAATTCAACCCACACTGTTGCACTAGAATTAACTATTCTATCGTACCACCTCCTGCCATACATACCCCAAACCTAAGATAAATAAAGTGTCCTCACTATTTCAATGCATGTATAAAAGTGAGGGATGTATAATGAAAAAAACACACTAAACTATAGCAGAAATTAAAGAGAAACTTGAACTAAAAGAATGCAGAAAATTAGACTAAGAAAAGGAAAAAGAGAATTTATACAAAAGGACAACTGAGAAAACAAAGCAACTACACAAACTCCTAAAAACAACAACTATATATCTCAGAAATTACACTAAAAATAGCAGGTATATACAAAACATTAACTATACTAAACACCTAAAATAGTAAAATCCTAAAAACAAATTCCTAAAATGATCTGAGTATGAATCTAAATTGATGGTAAAGAATTATCAACATTAATAGCACACATTTGAAATAAGATTCATACAAAATCAGATCACACTGTCCGGATGGGGGTGCATGAATGACAGAAATTTTGGTTACCCCAGCTGAAACTCAGTTGAATTGGAAGGAACTGTAATAAAAAAATGAAAGGCCATACCTTTGCATTTGCTTCAAACCTAAAATCCTCCAGCTCAACAATTTACAGTTGCATGCTAGATGCAGGGAGCAGCTCTAGCTCCATAACAGGTGGGCAATCCATAGAAGGCTGAGGGAGCACATGGGTGGGTGCCTCCTCAGTCAAAACTTCACAATTTCACCCTCCTCAGCCCATCTCATCCATCAAGGGCAGCAACTGTACACAATCCCCATTTCCTCCCTCAAAGCCTTCTCCTTGCAAGAAGAGAAAGGCACTATAAAAGCATGAGGAAATGGGGCTCAACATGATAAAAAAAAAAGTAAAATTATATATATATATATATATATATATATATATATATATATATATATATATATTAAAATGGGGCTGAAGAGCAGCCCTATTTAGCTCCTGCTACACTACAGTAGGAACTCAGTCCTCTCTCTGTCTTGCACACCTTTTTCCATTGAAAACCTCTTGGTGCTCCACCACCTTACCAGTCCTTAGGGCATGATTAGCCATAGCATCCCCATTAGTTGAAGAAGCTTCACCAATCATGTAATGCCCTTTGGGATTGTTCACAGTTTGGCTTGGGAGCCTGCCCTCATCCCTTCTTGTCAGAGCATTTGAGATGTGACCCAGCTGGTCCTCTATTTTCCTGATGCTTTGACTATGGGAATCTCTAGTCTGTGATAAGGAGCTAAGGTTTTGCAACGAAGACAAAACCTGCTCCTCAAAGGAGGGGGCTCTAGGTTGTGGTAGGGGAAAAGCTAATTGGCCTAGCTGGGGGGACTGATATAGGAAATGTTGTCCTGGTGCATAACCATCAGGGGAATGCTGGTTGGAATTATAGGGCAATGCCTGCTGCTGCTGGGTTTGAAACAAATCAACTTGTCTCCACCTCAAATTTGGGTGGTTCCTCCATGTGTACACAACAAACTGCTATCCAAATGATTGGATAGCATTGACATGCTCATTAACTAACTCTGAAAATGGACCAACAGAGGGACAATCAAGATGGGAGTGTGGATGAGTGGCATATCAGACATGCCTCTCCAATCTGTGCAACCATGTGGGGCTGCAACACACTCAACACTTTCTCAAATTTTTTAGACAAGTTGTACACCTTCCTCTCTAGGTTATTGTATACAGTTAATTCATACAATTTCTCAGTAGAAGTGGGTTCTTTTAAACCTCTAGCAGCTGGTTCAATGTCATTGCTTGACAAAGACTCCTGCTGCATGGAGTTCTCACTAATCACTTCCAATAGATCCCATGCTTCTACATCAGTCTTACTGAGGTATGTGCCACCACTTGATGCATCAATCATAGATCTACTATTAGCATCTATCCCCTGGTAGAGGCTTTGAACAAGCTGTCACCTGGGGATCTGGTGGTGTGGGCACTGCCTCAACAACTCTTTAAATCTATCCCAAGCTTCATGAAATTGTTCAGTTGGGAGTTGAACAAAAGAGATAATGCTCTTTCTCAACTGGCTAGTTTTACCAATTGAGAAAAATTTAGCCAAGAATTGGCATTACATGTCATTCCAAGACTGTATGCTATTTGTCAGGAGCATGGTGAGCCATGTTCGGGCCTTATCCTTTAGCGAAAAAGAAAAAAACCTTAGTTTGGTGGCTTCCTCTCCCAAACCAACAATGTTAAAAATAGTACATAGAGAAAGAAACTAATCTATGTGCTGGTAGGGGTCTTCCTTGCTCAACCCATGAAAGCTTGGTAACATTTGGATGGTTTGAGCCTTGATCTCATAATTACCCATAGCATTAGGGAGTTGAATGCAAGAGGGGGATGAGTATGCCCCTGGTGCATTATATTCCCTAAGGGGTTTGGGTTGCTCACCATCGCAGCTGTTACTAAATTTTCAGCAGGGGTGTATGTTGCTGGCCTAGGGCTCAGGACTCTCTCAATCTCAGAATTCAAAGGTTCTAGCAAAAGATTGAGAGACCTTCTTCTCAGCATACAACACACACAACAAAACAAAGGTAGCTTACAACAAATAGATAAAGAAAAATATAAGCTAATACAACTGGTGGAATTTTAGGACTGCAAAAATGAAATAAAAATAGGGGAGATAGAGATGCAAACTGATGTAGGAATGCTCCAGCTGCAGCTAAACTCCTCTATTTGCTAGTGCTCCAAGCATGCAAAAATTAAGAACTTCAGCAGGAATTTATTCAAACACTAAACATGCAATAAATTTAAACAGAAAATAGTATAATAAAATAAAGGATTACAACTGTAATTTATACAAACACTTCAAAGACACAAAAAGACCTAAAACAGAAAATAAAGGAAAAAATGCAAAAATAAAACAAAAACTACAACTGCAATTTATTCAAATGCTACATCTACAACAAATATATCTAAATAAAAACTCATATTTACTACCTAGATCAAAACTCCCCGGCAGCGGCGCCAAAAACTTGTTGGGGAGATTTGATTGTGCTTATTGTTCTTATTATAAAAAAATGATAAAGAATAAAATGAGGAAAATAAAGAAAAGCAAAAACAAAATAAAATAAAATGGATTAAACACAACACAAAACCAAACTCATAGTCTTGTAAGATACATGGCCTGTTGTAGCAAGTTTTAATAAGTAAGAGTTTATCCCACAGGGAATGATGATCTAAACCACAAGGGTTGTATAGTAAATCTCCAGATCTAGCTACAAATCTAACAACTCTAAACCTAAACTAAAAAGCAAGGTAAAGAGAGGGCGTTTAAGTGTCACAACTAAAATAAAAACAAAAAAAGTAGGAATAAACTATAGCTAAAGAAGGAGGAAGAAGAGAGTGAAAGTGGTGTGATAAAATAAAGTAAAAAATGGTGAGAAGTAGGTAGCAATGGGCTATTCATCTTTGCAACTCAGATAAAAAACTAGATATGCAACATTCCTTCACTTGGTTACAAGCACAAGTACAAGGTAGAAGATCCAACCTAACCCAGAGGTATGGACTGATCTTAGGGTTGTATTTTGTCCCCTTGAATGGTCACAAAATACCCCAGGGATTTCATCCAATCAAAAGATTAAATGAGAACAAGAAAACCATTGTAGATACTATGTTTGTAAGGCTACAAGCTCATGTATTCATAAGAGCAAACAACCCTTGAAAATCAAGTAGACACTACAACAAATCTCAGGCTGAATGGGGACTTAGACTCAGCTGGTCATTGCTACAAAAAGGCCTGCAATGACCCAACTCACAAGTCTGCAATCTATGTAAAATCCCAGGTCTATTCACTGATGATGGGATTGAAAAACAGAGGAGAAGTTGGGTTTGCAGCTGTCTCTCACTTGGCTACAAGCTCAAGTGCAGAGAAGAAGAATCTATATCAACCTGGTGATTCAGACCAGCCTTAGGGCTATGCCCTGCCCACTTGAATGGTCACAGGCTATCCTAGAGGTTATCCTAATCACATAGGTTAGAGATGGAATATGGATACCATTGCTGCCACCATGGTAGCAGGCCTACAAGCTCAAGAAACCATGGGTGGATCAAACCCTTATTGCTCTATGTAAAAAAAAAACACATACAAATAAAGATGAAATGAAGCTTTAAAACTGGCATTTCATTGAATAAAAAGAACTTACAATGATTGCCCTCAAGGAAACAGTCTATGCAAATGCCCAAAACTACTCTCAATGCTTATACAAAACCGATTACAAAACTAAAATAAACCTAGCTGCCACAAATCTTTAACTCAGCATGGCTGCTGGGTTAAGGAAGAAGAAAGGGAAAAAGTAAAAAGAAAACTAAAACCCTAAAAAGATAAATGAACTCAGGCCAATCCTAGCTCTGATCCAGCTATTCTGGATTTGATCCAGCTAATCTAGATAATTTTACAAACAACTCAAGTGTATTTATAAACAATCCATACAACTCTTTGTTGCTTTAGCTAATCAGAAATCAAGACTTTTGGCGCTGGTGTCGTGGCTCATTTGTGGCCAAATAGTTGCATTGGGATGTGTGGGACAGCTAAGCACATTGGGATGTGTGCCCTAGAAATATGAAATCCTAAAAATATCCCTGAATATTGAAAACAGCTGCTGGAACCCGTGTCTCGAGCAGATTGGGCTTTAAATTTGTATTCTCAAGCAGTTCTCGAGAGGATAGAGGCTGCAGGCAGCTTCCGATTTTTATCCTCTAGCAGTTCTCGATAGGTTGAATTATAGAATTTGTACTGCTCAACAGGATCATTGGCTTCAGGTATGTACCTCGAGAGGATCTCGACATGATGAAAAATAACCCATTTAAGTTGCTCGAGTGGTTGGAATGGGAGCTGAACTGCTTGACTGCACAAATTAGAACACTTTAAAGTGCTCGACAGGTTCAAGGGAACCACTTGAGTGAATTAATTGTGTAGATGAATTGCTCGAGTGGTTTATCTTGTAACTTCTGATCTGCTCGAGTTCAGTAAAGGCTCCAGGTCTTCATCTCGATAGGTTGCTCGAGTGGCTTAATGATCTGCTCGAGAGGATTAAAGGATCTGCTGAACTTCTCGACAGGTTAAGCTGTGAACCACTCGACATGTTACTGATATGCTCGAGTGCTTTAAATGCTTGAGAGTGATCTACTCGAGCTACAATTCTGAAGCTGCAGTGCAGCTGCTCGACATGTGTGCTTCAGATCTTCATGTGCCCAGCTCGACAGGTTCAAGGCAACTGCTCGAGTGCAGCTTATAGCACCAGCCAACTGCTCGACAGCCATAAAGGCTTCAGCTCTCCAACCTTATAGCTGCTCGAGAGGTTCTTGAACTGCTCAGGTTCATTATGTAAGCTACAGTTGTACTGTTCATGTGTTTGTAGCAACAACTCTTGTAATTCCAGCAGCAGCTCTTGTAGCTTGCTGGCCTCAGGTTTGCAACAGCTCTTCTACAAGTGGAATGCATCTATTATGTAGCTTGGCATGGCTGTTGGACTGAGTGTGCCTTTTCTACACTTGCATCTTGATATGGCTTCAACACAGTAGCAACATCAGCTTGACCTTTAGGCTTGAGGGTTCAGTTGTGCCACTTGAATTGCTAGTTGGCTGCAGTGTGTAGTTTGTATAGTTTGCTGCAGCAGCACTTCGTTAACTCAAAGCTCCATCTCTCTCTATCAGTAGGACTTCAAAGGCCTCGAAGCATGCTAAATTGCCCCAATGGTGTGAACCACCATGGTGCATTCACTGTGAATCCATCAACTCCACAACTTAGCTCATAATTCTTTCTTCTTGGCTTAGAAATGATGGATTGCAACATTAAGCTATATTTTTCTGTTATCTACACAAACACACTTAAAAGTCATTATTAACTAGCTCAAAGGTCTATTAAAGGTCAGATTAGGAGGTGAAAAATGGTATTTTTCAGTGCTCAACAGGTCCCAGACCAACCAATGATAAATATGATGGAAGCTGATTCTAAAAATCCATCTCAATCAGCCCCCTCCATCTGACCAGGTAAAGGTGTAGCACCGCAGGTGAGGCGTTGGGCTTCTATGCCCCTAACTCTGGAAGCATCAAATGGTTGTAAATATTGCACCAGCTTCCAAAAAAAAATAACCTAGAGAGATTAGCCCTTGGTAAGCAATGTCATGCATGTACAGAGACTCGCGTTGCCAAGGGCCAATTTTTGAAGAAAAGGAAAACCATAAAAAAATAGAAAAAATACAAAAGACTCCAAAAATATTGTCTTTTAAAATTCTCGAGAAAAAGAAAAATGATGCCTTACTTGAAACTCCCGTCCTACATGAAATCAATCCATTTTCTATTGAAATACAAGAGGAGGTAGGAGTCACGAGTCTGGATGAGGAGATCTTATCTGAGGAGCTCCCTAATGAGCTCCTTGACCAATATACCGATTTTGAGAAAGACCCTACACCGATTGTTGAAGAAACAGAAGATGTCAATCTGGGAGCCGATGAGGTTCCTAGAATCACTAAGGTCAGAACGTTGTTGTCTCTTGAGGAAAGAAAAAGCATGATTGACTTCCTTCGATCATACCAAAACGTCTTTGCATGGTCATATGAGGATATGCCTTGTTTGGACACTGACTTGGTTGAGCATGAGTTGCCATTATATCCTGATGCGAAGTCGGTTAAGCAGAAGTTAAGGCTTGTCAGGCTAGAATGGATGCTAAAAGTAAAAGATGAGGTCATCAAGCAGTATGACATGGGATAATAGACACCCCCATTTCGCCCTCTTGGAGTACACGAATTCGTTGGTCAGCCCTTGACCTTTTTAACCCTAGACATGGGACCATGCAATAGTACATGACTGAACATAGGTTAAAACAATAGCTCTATGGCTCAGATCCCAACGTAGGGAGGCTATATACTAAGTAATAGTATATAGTCAGAATGCAGACTGAAAACAATAGTCCGACATTCCATTCTTGAGACCATACCCGGACAACCCTGAATTAAGAGCCTGAAAACTGGCACTTAATTTGATCATACGCACAACCACAAGCACGCGATCAGTCCCCCTTTCAGACCAAAGTTCCTCTCATAGATCATTTCGAGACTCGATTACGTGCCTGGAAGCAAACACGCGATCGGATTGATCGCTACACCACCAGCGCGCAATTGGCCTACACCCGACCTAGTCTTATTACCCTTGACCCCTACGTTTCCTTAATTAAGTACTTCAGGTAATCACGCACGTCCCAACACGCGCATAATTATCCCCAATTTTGTTAGGACTAAGAAACTCGCTGACTTACTCAGCCCGTCGCTCACTGAGTCGATGACCGACTCAAAGCGATTAAGCGCCAGAATACTGGAGCACAATTCAATTAAACACCCGGAACCAAGCAAATAATTGAAGGAAAGCCTATAAAAGCTTTTTTTTTAATTCGACCCAAGAATAATACGAGAGGCTGGCAATTTTGAGAGAGGAGACTGTAAATTTCAAACCAGAGAACTCCGAGAATGAATCCCTAGAGCAAATTAGCCATGATTTCGAGATTCAAACCTCCGAATCTTTGATGATTCCTCTCCACAGCCTTGACCCTAGGTAAGAATTTAATTTTACTTTAGACTTAGGATTTCCCCTTAGTTTAATTAATCACTTCTATTTCTAAATTTTAGACCGTAGCACCCTCTTCGGACCGAAATTCTCTTTATCCGGTTCTAGTTCTCTGTTTCTAGAACCAGTCCTTAATCCACCGGTCCATTCTATCGACCTTAGGCTATGATTCTACTTCAAAATCTCAATTTACAGTCCTATTATTAATCTCTGGTTCTAACTCTTAGAGTTCAGAACCAGTCTCTAATCCTACGGTCTGATTTTTCTGATTTCGACTCTGATTTCAGTCCTTGGATTTTTTTTAGCCTTTAGTTTTAATCTTTAATTTCTAATTCTTAATTCTTAAGTTTTAGAATTCAGCCCTTAGGAAATCCCTGCCCAAATCCGTATTTTAGAGCCAACTAGGTCTCCCCAACCTTTTCTCAATTGTCAATCCCTTCACTTTTACATTCGGCTTACTTTGAGGTATCAAACGGAGTTGGATTGAGGCAAAATTGCTCATGTTAGAAAGCTTATTGAAGTAACTTTCCAACGAGCCAAAAAACACACAATTATGACATATATCGAAGAAGTTATGATCAATTTTCAGCCGCTACACAAAACGTGACGTTTTTCAAAACTCCTAGTTGAATTAGGATTAGTATATTTATTATATTATTTTATAAAATAGGATTTATGGTAAAAGCCTATAAATAAGACCTTTACCTCCTATCCAAATTTCCTCTAAATAATCTCCTCTACATAATCTTCTTTACATAATCTCCTCTACCTAATTTCCTCTACATAATTTCCTCTGTACAATTCTCCTCTATACAATTTTTTCTTATACAATTTCCCTCTATACAATTTCCTTTTGCACAATTTAGACGATTTCTACAGGTAATTCCTTAATCCTTAATTTTTTTGTTCTAGTTCTTAGGTTCTAGAACCAGTTTTCCTTTTTTTATTCTAATTCTAGATTTAGGTTCTAGCCCTCTAGATCTTAAATTCTAGATCTTAGGTCTTAATTTAAATTTCTAATTTTTTAATTCTAGTCTTTAAGTTCTAGAATCGGTCTTTAATCTCACAGTCCAAATTTTCCTAATTTTGATCCCGATTGTGGTCCTTAGATTTTGGCTTTAGTCTTAATTTCTCATAATTCAAAATTGTAAAATTTGCTTTATAGTTTCAGTTTTTAATTCTCTTTTTTTTTAGCCCTAAATCTTAGCCCTTAAATACCAATCATTAATCTCTCAATCTATAAAAAAAAATATTACTTTATAATTCAAATTTAGTCTTTTCAATTTTCAGCCATCCGATTTGCCCAAGGGAGCTTACGGAGGGTACTCGGGAATGGGGCCAATCCTCCTTAGCATAACAGGCCGCACCCCCATTTTTCCGTCTATGTATGTTGTCTAATTTTATTTCAATAAAACTAGCATGCTTATTTAAAATCAGAATTTCCATAGAAGTGGCATATTTAATTTAATTAGAGTTTTATTCAAATCAGTACAATTCTAATCAGTCATAACATAATTAAGAACGGTTGTACTCCTAGTACAATTAGGAGACTAAAATTAATTAGACTTCTAATAGGATTAGGAAACTAAATTAATTAGAGCTCAAATAAGATTAAAACATTTAAATCAATCAGACTCCCAGTAGGATTAGGAGACCAAATTAAATAAAATCCCAGCAGGAATAGGAAAACCAAACCAGTTACACTAAAGGCAACCCACAGTTGCTGACGTTCGCCGGCGGACGATTCAGTAAAGGAGTTCAACCTACAAGCCCCCGCTTGCCCTTAAAGCGTGATCAGTGACGTGTTACAACGTCGATAAATATCTGTAGCTGGCGATCGCATTTTCTCAGGTATTCTCTATTTAGTATTCGCCTCTAATTTCAACATTTAATATTTCCTAATTTATTACTCCATCATCGCCATTGCTAGAGTCCGCTTACGAGAGAATTGGGCCACTTATTCTGGGGACCGAGAGGAACCCAGAAAAAGTGCGCATCAACAGACTGACAATCAGGATGGGACCTTTATGCAAACCCTTCATTTTTTTAGATAGTTAGCTTTATCTTCCTTCCCTATTTTTCATTTCCGTCATGTCATTTGGTTTCTTTTTTATATATATGAGTCTTCGCCAAAGACTTGAAATGTCTGGTATACGAAGAGTAAGCTTAGGAGACCCACCATTGTGGGGCTATCATGACAACCCTGCATATGAGGAGCTGCTTTATGATCTTAGCCCACGACAGCCAGAAATTAATATGGCTAGAGAACAAGAGAATCTCTTCTCTACTCCACACGCCGGTAGTAGTCGTAACGCCAGAGAGAATGGCATATGGCAAAACCTTACTACTCAACAAATCATAGAGCTTAGCATTCAAAGGATACAAAGAGGAGATGAGGACTCCGAAGAATTTTTCAAAGGATTAGCTGTGACATATGACACTATTAGGTCACGACAATTCTCAGGAGAACATGAACGACAAGAGAGACTACCTTCTACCTCGAGTACGGTGCCAGCCCGCGCTACGCCATTGAGGTAACATCCTCATACACTCTTTAACGATAGTTTGCTAGACAAGGGTATCTCACGCGTCACTCTCAAAGAAAACACTATAGAGGTCGAAGACCTTTCGAAAATGCTCGATGAATAGATGGCTAAGAGGGAATGTCCAGGCCGCTCGTTCGGTTTCGATAAATTCTATTGAGACATTGAATTTGATCTACCCATGGGATTTAAGCCGCCAAAATTTACTAAGTACAATGGCACCGGAAACCCGAACCATCACTTAGCCCTCTTTTGTAATGATTGCTGACCTATACGCGACAATCAAGGACTTCTCATTCACTACTTTCAACGTTCATTAGAAGGAGAAGCTCTAGACTGGTTTGCGGAGCTCCCACTTTATAAGATAGAGACTTTTGATAATCTAGTCGGTCGCTTCCTAGACCAATACAAACACTTGATTCAAGAGACGATTAGCCTCAACGATCTGATGGTAGCCAAGCAAGGATCAGATGAAGAATTTATCGACTTCGTCGCAAGATGGCGAAAACTTGCTGCTAGAACTGGTACTTCAATGAAAGAAAAAGACTCAATCGACATTATCATTGACAATACTAAGGAACCACTAAGGAGCGTCCTAGTCATCAGCGATTGCCTCGACTTCACTGCACTCCACTCTCGGGCATCCTGACTAGCACGACACCTCAAAAGCGGAGATCTTGCATTATCCATAGTTACGTCAAAGGTGAGCTCTTCCAACAAGTCGAAACTGAAAAATAATAAGAAAGCCTCAAGAACCGAACAAGTTAATACGGTTGTCAATCAAGGACAAAATTTGAATAACGGGAACTTCCCACCGCGCCACTTCGGGCAGAATCAAACCGAACAACGATATGCTAGTCAAAATCAGGGTGCTAATCAACAAAGGTACGCAAACCAGAACCAGGGCCAGAACCAGAATCAAGGCCAATATCAAAATAGAAATCAATACCCTAATGCTTATCAGGTCCAAAATGCAACACAAAACCGACTGGCCCATGCACCGAATTATAACAACGTACCCCCAACTCAAAACTTTAACCCAACTAGGGGACCCTACCAGCCGAAGCGGGAACACTATCCCCCTTTACCTGATATAATTCCCAACATCTTTCGTCTCCTTAGCGCCTAGAATCTCTTATGATTCTCGCTAGAAAAGCCTAGGCCATGGCCCATAAATATAGACTATGATAAATATTGTTCCTTCCATCGATACGCAGGACACAATCTAGAGGACTGATGGGTTCTCAGGGACATAATCTATGATATGAACGACCGAAATTAAATTGATTGGGAAGCACTTAGGAACTTAACCCTAATAACAATCAACCCTAACAGAATTTAGGGATCATAAATAACCCCATGCCCAACCATAACCAAGGGACGCCAGCCCAGGTCACTATCGTAGATCTCCCCAGTCAACCTTGTTTCCAACCTGCAACATTAATCACTCGTGTCCCACCCTCTGACACTATTACTACCCTTATACTACCGTTATGGGAACTCCTTCCTCCTTACACCCCTCTGCTTTGATCACACGGATCGTGCCACCAAGCCCGCCTCCATGTCCAAAGTTTACTTAAATACGAGTCCATTCCTTTAGGGCTAGGAGGCCATTCCTCCGTCATTCCCCACTAGAGACATTGACCCCGCCAAATCCTGAACCAGTAGTGTTACCATTCTCTCCACCCGACTCTGGACTTGCGTATGAAGACCACATTCTTCAAACCGCTGTCCCAACTATTGCACGAGTAGACAGTGTCACCCACATGACTCCTAGCCAAGAGAGTGAAGCCAGAACTGAGTGTCCGTCAGATGAAGAGTAAAGCGAGCAAAAAGAATACCTAGACCCGTGCTAGACGCTGGTCTCCACTTTCTTAGAGGAAGAGGATCACACACAATACCTCCCACCTTAGAGTAGTGCCACACGGACACGCGCTCCAACCCCTAACTTCACTCGCTTCACAAATGCACCGACGTCGAGTCATGCTAGGTTTGACCAGCAACCGGCCTACCCCATTCTCAAATCAGGAACCAACTATCCACCTCCTCCTTTTCTGCGAAATAAAGATTTTATACATGCACAACCACCCGAAAGAAATACGAGAGAAAGGGAAGTCGACTTACCACCCCCACCTCACGTTATCCCACCACCAGTTCCTGTACCGCAACCACCTCAGCCGTCTGCACCTAGGGTCCATCTGCTAGGCAAAGAAGTAGCACTTAAGCTAGGACAAGAATATGATCTGTTACGACATCTCCAAAAGATTTTGGCCCAGATATCTATACTAGAACTCATCAAGAAGTTGCTTGATCATCACCGACTGTTAATCAGGACACTTGAGGACACTCAAGTGGACGAAGACACGACCCTGGATGAGTTTCATCAAATTACCTCTATCATGGCACAACCTCTCGCCCTCACATTCACGGACGCAGACATGCCTAAGGAGTCACTTCGCGGGAGTGTTGCCCCCATATATCTTACGATCATAATTAGACGGTGCCCCATGCATTGGTCGACACGAGCGCAGGACTCAATATTTGCCCTCTTATCACATTGAAAACACTAGAATACACAAAACAAGACGTCAAGCCCTTCGCCTTGTCGCTCATAGCCTACGACGGCTCACGTCGTTTCGTAAAAGGTACTATTAAACTTCAGGTCTGCCTTGGACCCATGAAAAAAGACGTTACATTCCATGTCTCTGACTCCGCTAGTACATATAAGCCCATTCTAGGCAGAAAATGGTTAGAATCGATGAAGGCTATCGCGTCCACATACCATTAATGAATTAAATTTCCGTATGAGGACTCCATTGTCCGTATATACGCCGAGGCACCCCTTCAAGAGATGGATACCGATTATGCGGCGAGCATTTCGACAGCCCATGACTCCATACTAAACACTGGCCACATCCAAAAGACCCTAATCTCTGATGAAACAACTGTCGCAGAAGGTTGCCCACCTGCCCTTCCTGGTATTCACCTAAAGCGACGACAAGAGCCATAAGGAGAGAGGTTGGCCCAGACCTCGCTAAATTATACGACATCAACCCAACCGCGATGAAAGGGTGGGATCTTATGTACCAACTCGGATACGTCCCCCACACCAGACTTGGTAAGAATAAGCAAGGTTGTGTGAGACCTATATTCCCGACTAAAATATGCAAACACATATGGTTAGGTTACCAATCGGATGGCCAACCATCCGACTTATTTCCTGCCTCACCGAAATGGCTCTTTATGATCACTTCGTCTATGAAACTACTAAGAAAGCGGATGTGCCGAGGCAGAAGGAAGTGTCCTTCACCAAATCCTAGGAAATGGAGATTGAACTAATATCCAAAGCATTCAACGATTTGACAAACCTGAACAATGACATTGATAAACCCCTCGAAGGAGTCAAACCCTTGTTCGATACTGAAAATCCCATAGAAGGAAGGAAGAAGGACCTTCCGGGAATCAAACCACAATCACAAGATTGGGAATCTATGGATGATGAAGATTTTCATATAGCAGCCCTACGAGACGACGAAGAACACTCACATTCATCATGGGAAGGGGATGACACCTCGCAAGAAAATATTAATTCGTACAACATCCACCTTTGCCTCGACCTTGGAGGATGGGAATGCTCGTGAGACTCGCCTTGTATATTTCACCCATATCAACCACGGTGCGAAGCATGCACTCACATACTAGAGCAATTTGCCGGCAGGATCACACATTCCATAATGAGCCAACCTAGGACATCACGCCTTATCGGATAAAGAGAGCGAATTGGATATTATCGTTGACTCTAACTTTGAGGGATGGGAATGTCCTTGGGAATCTCCCTACATTTCTTACCACTATTAGCCTTGTTGCCAAGCATGCGCGTTTGTCCCGACATATTATGAAGATTAAGAGAAAGAGCTCCCTCCCCCTGGGGATCCTTTAGGAGATTCCCCCTCGCGGGAAGAACAATCGTGTCATAACTTTGACGACTGTAGTTCAATCAATTACGATCTCCCGAGCTTCTTTGGGGAAGAGACGATCAGCCTAGTAGAGGACATTCGAACTTGCCTAGTAGAGGACATCTGACATGCCAAATTTGTAACAAGTCCACGTCCCCTGAAGGACTGCTCGAATGGCTCCAGCAGCCATCTCGCTCCCTCAACTAGAGTAAGTGGCTCTCTTGGTGCCTTTTGAGGCCACCAACCCCATACCATATTTATTATCAAAAATAAAAAAAAATAGAAAACATAGAAAATCCTAAAAATCTAGAAATAAAAAATCCAAAAAAATAAAAAAACCTTGGAAAATAAAGGCAACTCTTCATCCCGACTCAAGTTTGTAGTCAACAAGGGGACTTCCTTCCCCTGACTCCTAACTTGCCTCATGTGCAAGGACGAAAAGCATCCTGACTAAACAATAAGCCAGTTATCATACCGGAAGAAATACTCCACGACTTCGAGAGAAGGATCAATGGCCTTGACCTTCACCTTACCAACGATCTTTCGGTCATAAATTATGTCGATGAAGAGTTACCTTTCTCAAATTTGAATCCCCTGTATAGTAGTTTCGCAGTATATGAGCTCATTGAGGATGAAGGAGAAACACCAGGCACTGATGAGGCTCAAGACTTTTGATAGGTTGTTAAACGTTTCGACGAACAGACTCAGGCTGTCGCCGAATCCATAGAGGAAATCGATTTCGGTACTGACGAGAAACCCAAGAAACTGTTGATTAGTGCAACGCTTAATCCTAGAGAACGTCAGCAAATTATACTAGTTCTACAGGAACACCTCGACTCTTTCGCATGGTCCTACGAGGGCATGCCCGGTTTAGACCCAAGCCTAGTAGAACACAGTCTTGTCTTAGAACTCGATGCGAAACCAGTTAAGCAAAAACTCCGCAGGATGCACCCCCAAACAGCCCTTCATGTCAAAGAGGAAGTTGACAAGTTACATAAAGCTAAATTCATCCGAGTTATCCTCTACCCTAAGTGGGTTGCCAACATAGTACCTGTTGCCAAGAAAGATGGTAAGGTACGGGTTTGCATCAACTTTCGAAACCTCAATCAAGCATGCCCAAAGGATGACTTCCCGCTCCTGCATATTGACACTCTCGTCGACAACACTGCTGGATATGAGATGCTCTCCTTCATGGACAATTTCTCAAGATATAGTCAGATCAAGTTGGTGGAGTCTGACCAAGAGAAGACTTCCTTCACAACGCTGTGGGGAACTTACTGCTACGTCGTCATGCCTTTTAGGCTTAAGAATGCAGGAGCCACATATCAACGCGCCATGATGGCTATTTTTCACGACATGATGCATAAGTGTGTAGAAGTCTATGTCGGTGACATATTAGTGAAGTCTCAAGTGCGAGTAGGACATGCTGAAGCCCTTCGGCTAGTGTTACAGAGAACTAAGAAATATCAACTAAAAATGAACCCTAAGAAATGTGTTTTCGGAGTCACCTCTGAAAAATTGCTTGGTTTCATAGTTAACAACCAAGGGATTGAAGTCGACCTTGTGAAAGTAAGAGCCATCTTAGAGATGCCATCTCCCAGTAATATTAAAGAATTAAGAGGTTTGATAGGAAGATTGCAATTCATCAGGAGATTTATTTCTCAACATTCAGACTGATGCGATCCTTTGTACAAACTACTTAAAGGAGGGACTGAGTACAAATGGGATGATCAATGTTAGCAAGCTTTCGATAATATTAAAAAATATCTCCTTAACTCGCCAATACTATCGCCACCAGTTACTGGAAGACCCCTAGTCCTATACCTTTCGGCAAATGATAATGCGATGGGAGTAATTTTAGGACAATATGAAGAAGACGGTAAGAGAGAGAAGGCCATTTATTACCTTAGTAGAATGATGGTCGAATACGAACGGAAATACACCCCTATAGAGAAGACATGCCTCGCATTGGTATGGGCTTCAACTAAATTACGACATTACTTTGAAGCACATAAGATACTAGTGCTAGCCCGGATGGATCCTTTGAAGTACATATTCGAAAAGCCCGCCACATCAGGGAAGATCGCCCGCTGGCATATGCTATTACAAGAGTTGGATATCACTTATGTTACCCAGAAGACGATCAAGGGGTAAACCATCACAGATTACCTTGCAGATGTTCCACTCCCGAACGATGAACCCTTACACGCGGACTTCACCAATGAAGAGTTACTCACAATTCATAACGAAGAGCCCGATAAAACCTCATGGACTCTCTATTTCGACGGTACTCTAAATCATAAAGGGAAAGGCACCGGGATAGTTCTTCTAAGCCCGAAAGGAGTGGCGATACCCAAATCTTTCTAACTAGACTTTTCCATTACCAATAATGTTACAGAATACGAAGCTTTTATAGCTGGATTGCGGACAACGTTACAATTAAGGGTTAAACAGTTGAAGACTATCGACGATTCCAAACTAGTAATCTCGCAAGTTATAGGAGAATGGAAAACTAAGGAAAGGAGATTGATGGCATACCTAGAAACCACTTAATATTTGATGAAGAAATTGGAAAAGATCTCTTTCACACACATTCCTAAATTAGAAAACGAGTTAGAAGATTCCTTAGCCACACTAGCCTTTGTCATTCAAATACCCATCAGCCAAAATATGAAGGCCTTCTTCATTGAAAGATTAACAGCACCTGCCCATGAAGTAGCATGGACCGTTACGAAGGAACTACCAATTCTCCCTGCCAGCACATAATAAAAAGAAATAATCACTCTACAAAATCATGCTAAAACAGGAATCAAAGTCTCTACGTTCAGATTTGAGAAATCACCAACCAACAACGGACAACTATGGTATTTTGACATCTGGAATTTCTTGAAGCATCAACATGTTATCCCATATGCCATAAAGATTGAATGAAAGACTATAAGAAATCGGTATGCCCAATTCTCCATACTCGGTGAGACATTATATAAAGAAGCTTTCACCAAAGGAGTACTGCTACGATGCGTCACAACCACCGAAGGACAATACATCATCTGAGAAGCACACGCCAGCACCTGTGGCGCCCACTCCGGTAGACAGAGACTCATTGATCAAGTTACCCGCCAAGGCTACTTCTGGCCGACGATGATGAGAGATTTTCACCTCTATGTTCAATCCTGCAAACAATGTCAAGAGCATGCCGCACTTATCAAAGCTCCATCAGTTGCACTAAACACTATGACTTCGCCGTGACCATTTTCAATGTGGGCCTTCGACATCATCAGACTATTTACAGACACCGTTGGGAATACTCACAAGCATGCATTCATAATTACAGCGACCGAATACTACACCAAATGGGTAGAAGCCGAGTCTTATGTCAGAATCACCGCTTCGACGCTCACAAGGTTTATAGTTCAAAATATCATCACCCGATTTGGAGTACCCAGAATGTTCATCACTGACAACAGACCGCAGTTCATTGCAGAGAAGATGAAGAAGTTATGCAAGAAATACGACATCGATTTATGCCACTCATCGCCGTTCTACCCTCAAGGTAATGGACAAGCAGAAGCTACGAACAAGAACCTGATTCAAATCATGAAATGAACTGTGGAAACAAGTAATAGAGCCGATTGGCCTGAACCTCTATTAGAAGCACTCTGGGCTTATAGGACTTCTATTCGTACGACCATTGGCCAAACTCTCTACCTCCTCACCTACGGGATGGAGGCAGTCCTACCGTATGAGATACAAGTACCATCTTTACGTATCCAACTTGATGATGAGCTATCCTTAGACTAGAGGAGAATTTCTCTACTTACTCAGTTAGAGCAACTCGATAAAACACGCCTAAGGGTAGCTGATCACGCTCAGGTATATCATAGGAGAATGGCTAGGGCCTATGATAAGAAAGTCCTTGAATGAACTTTTAACATTGGCGAGCTAGTTTTAAAGAAAATTATGCCTTCCAAATACGCCCATTTGAAAGGAAAATTGAAACCGAATTGGGAAGGCTCTTACGTTATAACAGCCTGTGCGACCGTGGATCCTCTCGAACCTGTCGCGGCGATGCGCTCGCTTTCAATGAAAATGTAGCGTCGCCACCCGGAGCTTTTGGTGACCTGGAAAACCTTCAAATCAATATTTTGAGCACCGAAGTGCTAAATATGACTCTGATTTACCGGTCCTTGCCAAAGGCTCTAGGGTAGGGGCTTCGGTTATCGATCGGGAAGGGTTTAGGCACCCTATCAACCCGCATACAGCGGTCTCTATCTATGGCCAAAATAAAGTAAAAAGAAATAAAAATAAGGGTGGAGTTTTCCCTTGCCCGAAGGCAATACGGTCCTATCAAGCTTTGAGCCAAAATCGAAATTTTGGAGGCGTAACGGCTTGAATCCTTGGACGGAGGAGACTCCAAGAAGGTAGAGGAAGAGAGGGGTGAGCCGGAGCTCACACGCCCTTGTTGCACTATGGAAATCCTTCGCTTTGGCGTGCTTTCGATGGTTTAAATGGAATGGAAATGGGCTCTAAAGCTAGGGTTCGGTAAATAGGAAGTGTAGAGTATAGCTAGAGGCTAGGTTTTGGCAAGAGGGGGTGATCTAATGGTGGAAAAGGGTTGAAAAGGGGAAACAAAGCATGCTGGAATTTTTGGCTCAAGAGTGCACTAGGGTTTTCTTTCTCTCAAGCTTAAAATTTTCACTCTTAATTCTTCAACCCTTAAGGAAGAGGGGGGCCTCTCTATTTATAGAGAAGGGGAGGGTTAGGGGCTTACTTAAGAGCTAATGGGTTTAGCAATTAGGTAATCCCCCCATCTAAGGTTTTCTAGGTTTTTAAGGTCCTAGGATTGTGGGGAAACTGGTTTCAATGGCAGATGATGGGGTGAGACCAAAGGTGACTTAAGGGTTGCCAATAAGCTCAAAGGGGGTGTTACCAATCTTAAGACCCACCTCAACCAAGAAGATGGTCAAAGGGTCAAACTAGATGGAGAAAATTCGAGCTATCGATGATCATCAGATAGTCAAGGCGATATATATATACGCCCAATTTAGGAACAGTAAATTTCACCAAAAACAGGGGAGCCTTGGGAAGATAAAGCCCGTGGTGGGTCCCACCTATATTGGGCGTATATATTATATACGCCCGACCAAATTTCCCCCAAAATAGGCAGGCGTATATAATATATACGCCTAACTAATCTGGGGCTAAATTGGCTGGGCGTATGTAAAAGCCACGCTAGAGCAAAATTTTTATGATTTTATGTGAAACTTCAATCGGCCATAACTTCTGAATCGTAGCTCCAAATTGGGTGATCTTTGGCTTGTCGGAAAGATGGAGAAGTCCTCTTTCCAATGGTATATGGCCCATCCTTGGTAGTAGTCTATATGAAATTCTGTAGCTCTCATCCCATCAACTGCTCAGAAGGGTTCAAGTTAGGTCTGGGAAGGGATTCTAGGGTTTAGGGGTGACTTCTAAGGGTTGGGGGAATGGTTCTAAAGGGTTTAGGTAGATTCTTAAGGGTTTAGGATAGATTCCTAAGGGTTCAGGGGTTCCAATCGAAGCACAGGGGTACATCTCTCCCGAAGTACAGATTGATCGAGCCTTGGGCCGAATTTGAGTGTCTACAGATGCCCCTCTTTGGTATTTGATCACTAATGATCGGATGCCAAAGACAAGGGACATCCGAAGAGTTCCAAGGCACGTTTGATGGGTCCGCCTGGTTCAACTCAATTTTCAAACATCCATGGTGATGGTGAGTGTACGTAAGCCCTCTCATTTTGGGATATCGTCCGTACCTCAAGGCTAACAGTCCCCAAGCGCATTGCGACATTACTAGGCATAACTGCGATGATCATAAAAAGTGTAAGCCCGCTAGCCGGGATATCGTCCACTTCCTGAGGGAAATTATAGATTTGTGATGTTGAGTATTAATCTGAACCAGACAGCTCCATGAAACGGGATGATCGATTTATGCTTTGGAATTGATGCGAAGCACACAAAGCGAAGGCCTTCAAACTGTGTTCAATCCTATGGAATATTGACAGCTCCATTGGATTGGCCACGGGTTCCCTTACCTAGGTAAGGCTCAAAGTTTCTGGGTGAACCCATCAACCTCGAGGTTGCTTTAGCATGATTTACCCGAGTGGAGTGAATATTGATGTCGCAACACCTCTTGGGAATGCATGCCCATTTTCTAAGTGAATTTTTTTGTGTTTCTTTTTTCTGAATTTTTGTTCCGAGGCCTCTAAGCAAAGCTCAAGGACCTCTGGCAACTTTATTTTTGCACAATTCTTTAGGTGGATCAAATGTCAGTTGATACGCTTTAAGAATGCGTGCGCTTTGCCAAGGATAGGTGCACCTTGGGGATGTGCCCGTTCTGGTGGCGAGGTGCTCCTGATTCATATGAACCGGAATGCCCTAACTTAAGATAAAGCTAAAAAAAGATTGGGCTAGAACCAAACATCCATCGAAAGAGATGGTTAATTCTAGCTTTCATCCCTAATGAAATCACATCTTACTAACTATGCACAGACAGACACCCATCAGGGGCGATAAGCAGCAAATAGGCGCGAATGGAAGCCTCGACCCTAAGGTACAATTTACGAGGACAAACGACCATCCTGCGGATACCCAGACGCAAGGGCATACATTCAACAGGGACACCATGCCTATACAGGTTTTAAGCCTGTGTAAAAGGAAATAAAAGGGAATGAGCCCTTTGGTCTGTATGTTTGCACATAGTTTGGTTGGTTGTAATTTCATTTTTGACGGGTCAGTTTCAACTGACAATAGACTTTTCGAATGGTCAGAAGTCGGGGGCACTCATGGTCAACATAGATCAGAAGGGATGATCAGAGCTAATGCTTGGAAGGTGGGGTCAACCTACTCAGGATTTTTCACTATGTAACACAGGTTGTTATTTCTTCTCCTCTTTTTTTTTTGTTCTTTTTTCTCTTCTCTCTTTTTTTCCTTTTTTCATGTCAGATTGAGACTCTGGGCATGCTCAAACTGCCTTTATTTCTGCACGTATCCTTAGGCGAATCAACTTGCCATGTTGATATACCCTAGGGACGTGTGCATTCTGGTGATGGGTTCTTGGTTTGCCTGTCGGGTCAGACCTCGACCTCTGCCGGGGGAGATCTGGGGCTAAGTGTATGCTCCCAGGAGTAACTGGTGATGAATGAAATTCATTTGCATGCCGAATCAGGTATGGCGTGTCCCTGTGTAAGACGGGATTCGAGAACTTTTGGGTGGACCCTGATCATTTTGAATTGATTTAACACGGTCCTCGGAGTGGCGCAAATGGTCATTGCGACGCTCTTTTGAGAACTAGTGTCACTTTCAGCATTTTCTTTCTTCTTTTTTTCTTCTTTTTTTTTTTTATTTTGTGGGTGCAATAGGTGGGCGCCTACAGACCTAGATCCGTTTATTGTAGCACGGTCCCTTTGGGCCAATTGAAAGGGAACTCGAAGGGTCATTTGGGGATGTGTGCACCTGCACTACGTCAAAAAAGACGAAATAAGACTGCCCGAAGGCGTCGTATTTTCGATATAAGACGGCCTAAAGCCGTCCTCACGTCCGTTCTTTTTTTGGGCGTCTTAAATTTAAAAGACGATCCTAAACCGTCTTATATTCTGCAAATAAGACGATAGAGAATGACTGTTTTCGACAATCCAAATATAAGACGGTCTGAAGCCGTCTCATATTTACCAGTAAAGACGGTCACTGACCAATAAATAAGACAGCTCATGACCGCCGCTAATAAACCGTCCTTTATTGAGAGACGGTCATGAATTGTCTTATTTATTATATCGGAAAGTTTTTTTCTAAACCGTCCTATTTGAAAGACTGTTCCACTAAGACGGTTTGGAACCGTCTTATATGTTAAATTTTGGGAAAAAAAAATTAAAAAATAAGACAGTCGTAGACAGTCTCTTTTTTAAAATAGTAATAAAAAAAAAATATTTATAATAAAAAATAACAAATGAATATAATAAAAAGTTTTACTACTACAAATTTAACCCCCACACACACAATGGACCAAGTGATAGTAATGTATTATGGACCAGCTACAGAAAAAGGCACAATGAACCAGAAAGAAACCAATAAGACCCCCTACATTTGGCCAAGAAAAAGACAATCCAATGAGCTATTACATCAAGCCTATTGTTCACCGGCACCTCTATCCATTGGTTTATTTTCTCATGAATGCTAGTTACTACAGAGAATCCAGAAGACTCTACATATTTGTATTCTGAAAACTTGGCAGTGGAATGAAAATAAATGACAATGGAACTTAAAAAACACTGGTGTTACTACCGTATGGAAATACAAAGTAGAGGGGAGAAGTTAAAAAAAAAAACCATAATTTATTGGAGCAAACTGCAACCACCAATCAACCCAGTCACCACTCGTTAACACCAAAGACAGTAACAAACTTGACCCGACCACTGCAGATAGGAAGGAAAGCATGGACAGCATTGGCGAAACTCCACCAGCCCTCCCCATCTTAGGCACTTCACAGCTAGAGCCACAACACGAAAAACAGTAACAAACTCGACCCGACCTCTGCAGCTAGGAATGACAGCAACAGGAAGCCATGGGTAAACCACACAGATCTTACATCAGAAACCACACACACAGATCTTACATATAGAAGACTGATACGCATAATCCACACAAAACATGCATAATCCACACATATCTTACATATAGAAGACTGATACATCTGGACTGATAAAGTTATCTGCGATCCTTGCATCCGGTCCATCCAGATCCTACATCAGAAACCACACACAGCTAGAAATTCATCATGAGCCAAAGTCCTACCAACTGAATAAAAAGTTCACAAGGATAAAAAGTAAACTAAAGAAAAAGGGCATGAATATTTTAAAACATCATAAACACTGCATAATATAGTCATCTAACGAGAACATGCATAATCCACACAGATCTTACATATAGAAGACTGATACATCTGGACTGATAAAGTTATCTGCGATCCTTGCATCCGGTCCATCCAGATCCTACATCAGAAACCACACACACAACTAGATATCTTAGTATTAAATTACAGTCTTGTTATTCTATTTTTCAGTTTTCGATCTAGTTGGTTTACCTGGAGCATGGATTCTAGCGACGCAAGGATCGTCCCCGGAATTACGCCTTTGACGCCTCCACCATCGATGCTCAAAACTGTAACCATCTCTCCTGCAGAATTTTTAGGCCTTGCAGGGCTGGTGCTCCCCGGGATTGCGTCTTTGGGCTTCCCTGTACACTTTTGGGATTCTAACTTTGAGAACTGGTTTGTATGTTGGATTCACCAGAACCTGTGCGAAGGCCATCCTTGGTGCTACTAGTTATTGGTGCTTGCTTCTGTTCAAATGGGGAGAGGTATTTATAAGAGAGTGAATGAGAGAGAGAGAGAGAGATAACAAACGTTCTTGTATTTTTTTTTTGCTCTATATAAATATGTGAATCAAATATTGGGGCCTTTAGAAAATAAGGATTAGGTATACGACTTCAGGACATGTAGTGACTGTTAATTTTAAAAGAATCTAACCCCTTTCAATTACAACAGAACATGTTCAAAAAAATAAATAAAAAACCTTGGTACACTATGGCTATGTTTGGAATTGCTCTTGGGGGGCAAAGAGTGGCCCAATTAAAAAATCAGATTCAAATTGCACTTTTAAAGAGAACTAGATCAGCTCTTTCACTCTCCAAAAGAGCTTAGAGCACTTACAGCCAAACACATCTCATACTAAGGTGAGCTCCAACTAAGGTGCTTTGCCCCAGAGCAAAGAGCTGCTCATTGTCTCCAAAGAGCGATATATATATATATATATATATATATATATATATATATATATATATATATATATATATATATCATTTGTAGCTTCTTATTTTTTTTTAATAAGAACTTATGCTGAAAGCCTTTTAATCAGTTGAAAGAGATTATTTTTAATCCTAATCCCCGGATCTTGAGATTATGGTTTTTTTTTATTCCACGGGGGACACAATCCCAAAATAATTACTAGAAAATCACGTGGGACACAACTACTTAAATGTAATGAGAATCAGGTGGCACACAACATGCTTAAATGTAATGTTCAGTGAAATAAACAATGGACCATATGATGGTACCTCCTCCAATCACAGCTGACCAGAATTACTGACCGATACCAATCAGTTTTCTTGGTGCTGAGCAGTACATCTTGGTGACTTTGCTAAATTGCCCTCGGAAAATTGAAGTAGTCGCTACTTGACAAATTACTGCACAGTTGGTGGTGAGGCACCTCCCGTTTGTAACAGCAAAAGCCGGTACACCATTGATTCCTGAAAATAACGAGGGCCAACAATTCACAGCTAAATTAGCTATCATATAGTTCCAATTGCGTCAAGTTTTAGCATTTTTCTTGCCACTAAAAAATAGCATGTTAATAATGTCCCGAACCTGATATGTGAAATTAAAAAATTATTCTCGAGATAAATCCTCATGCCTCAAGTTAGAAACTATCAAAATTAAAAGTTCTACTCATGCAATTAATATGTAAGTTCATGCCTCCAATGTGCGAGAGAAAGGAATTCCTTTTGATGTAAACTTAATTTCTTTAATTAAAATCACATATTCTAGTGTGACATGTGAGTGAAAGAACATAAATATAACATAAATTTAATTATCAAAATATTAATTAAAAAAGTTATATGTTGATTGAATGATCAGCACCATCTGATGAAAAGAGAAATGGAAAAGAAAGGGGTCCACATTTGGACCCCGACCATGGAGGCCAATCCACATCTGATTCCAAACCGTTTGATCGCAAAAAGAAAAACACAACCATAGAGGTCAATCCACATCTCTATTCACCCATTGCATCAGGAACACTAGGAAAAATCCACAAGGCCACTGTATCAGGACCACTTGGAAAAATCCACAAGGTTTTGTTCTTCTGTTTGTGGGTCCTAAAATATAATTATTACACAGAAATTCTAAATTTAGTTTTCCTAAACTTACGACACGTTTTTACATGTGCACGTGATCCTCGATCCAACCGTTCCCAATCTACCTCGAAAATTGACTTTTAAAAATATTTTTTAACATATAACATACAGATCTACAAATCCAAACCCATCAAAACCCATGAATTTCAAAAGAAAACTCAAGGAACATGTCCAAAAATAAGAGTTTTCAAGCAAATATTTGCCCAAACAATAAATTTTCCATAATAGTGAGAAATCTACCTTCAAACTGTGATTTCCTTCAAGCACATCAAGATGAGGGTCTTCCAATGGGGCTAAGATCAAGATATGTTGATCTACAACCCTAAAAGACTGCTACAATACTGCAATGAGAGAAGCTGAAATTAAACTTACCCTTAAAAATATAAAAATATAAATATTAAAGGTGAAACAGTAAGTGAAGAAATAAGAACTCACTTTTTACATCATGATCCAAGCTACTACGCTACTACCACTATCTTAAAAAGGTCTGTCCAATGAAAAACAAATTAAGATTAGAATTGGAGCCCTTGTAAAAAGTGGGTAAACAAACCCTTTTCCCTCCTCCTTTTTCCGGGCTTGGAACCGGCAATACAAACGACATTGTGTTGGCGGAGTTAAAAAGGGGTTAATTGAGAGAAATATAACCTAACAGTATCTTAATTTATAGCAAAAACATAAATAAAAGTTTAAAAAATTATAAGATGTCTTAATAGGTTCAACAAGTAACATAAAGTCCAAAATATGCTACGGGCATGTCCAGCAGATAGAATCTAATAAAATTGGGTTTTACGGGTGGGCCACTGAATTATGTTTCCCACTGCATTTCCTAAGGTTCCTTCTTCTTCTGGCAATTGCACATCAGGAAAGAAGACTGTATCTACAATGATGTCATGTAAACCCTCCTCAACATGTGTTGCTGATAGTCTTCCTTCGGCGGCGATATCTTGCCTCCATATCAATTTACAACGGCCACCTTGTTGTGTTGCTGATGCGCCCGTTAGGAGAATCTATATATAATATTATTAAAATATTATATTAAAGTTCATTGGATAATATAAATAAGTATTAAATTAATACCTATGAAGATGAACCCATGCTCTGGGGGGTGGAAGGTGTTTGAATATTGGAATGAGGGGCTTGTGAGTTCCTCATCCACTCTTGCAGGTGAAGTACAGTCTCTGATAACTTACTATATTGGGACTGCAAGGTCTCCTGAGTTGATTGTTGCTTTCGTATCGTGCTAATATAAGGTGTCGTGTACTTGACTCGAGTCTTGGAGGCACCGAAACCCATTCCCTTCACTTGACCTCTTGAATCAGGTCCAAGTATCTATAAATAAAATTATGAGTATATATAGAACAATTTTCAGTAAAACAATTTAGATATTCAGTGAAGGTTAAAAAACTCACAGTGGCAACAGTGTCATGGTCTAAATCTTTCTCAGCAGATTCAGGATTTGAAACATGTAAAGCCTTTACTGCAATCTACAAGATAAATGAAAAATAGTGAAGGTATATTTAGAGATTAAACCAAATGATATTATTCTTACCACATGTGGGTCCAAAGCAGTGCCTTCTTTTCCCGAATGGGATGTCAACCACAAAGTTGTCCTATCAGGACTCTTCCCAGTTTTCTCCCTCTGCTCATAAAGGTTCAACAACATAGATTAGGGATTATTTAGTGAATAATGAAATATTATTATTATAAATAACAATTCACATACCAATTCTTCGGCGACTCTGGCCTGCCCCTTTCTACCGGATTGGTGAATACTTTTCATCCTTTTCCTACTCTGACTACCAGATAAACTCTTTGATTGGTATTCGGGTGAGGAAAAGTAAGTGATAAGCAAGTTCCAATCTTCCTCCCTAACACCCGATGGCGTATTAGCTTTTCTCTCTGTGTCATTATTATATTTTTTATAGTGGTTGGTGTATAGGGTGCTCTTCCGCTTTTTCCATAGGTCGCCCACCTTAGACATAAACCATTCCTTCCTCTCTTCTGCAATAATATATTCAAGCTGCGAACAAAATAATTTAGTTAGTAGCAGTTGAATATTTACTTTAATTGAAAATTTAATGGGGCATAAGTGATTCAAATATACTCACTGCGACAATATCCCAAATCTTCTCTTTAACCTCCAAGGGAACTTCTTTCCACTTTTTTACAGTTGGAGAAATGTATATCCTCATAATACGACCAATGCATGAGGCCAGTTGTGCGGCATGGGGCCCTGTGGGACCAGAACTATTGAAACTTACCTCAATAGGAGCCATATATCACTGTCATATATAATTTCACCAAACAATATAGTCATATGAATCTAAAATATAAAGTATTAATAATGATAACAATTAAGTAATCAATATAAGATAATCATTTTAAATTGTAATTTGGAAAAAATAATCATTGCACACTAATCAAGCAATCAATAACAAGTTCAATGATGTCTGTCACTCAAACTTATAAAGATAAATGTGAAACAAAGTCAACAATGAAAATAAACAATATTATTTTATTTAAAAAAATTCATCTTTCCATATTGATCAAACATTCATCCTTGCACATCTTCTATGTTATCGTCTTCTATGGGAGAGAGAATTTCATTCATTCTTATTTCAAAGACTAATGGGTCCTCATAAGCATCTGCATCCCTGTTTATTCTTTTTGGAGCATCCAAGACAACATACGATTTCTCCTCCTCGGGCTTTGTATGATCTTTGCAGTAGAATACTTGCGTTGCCTGAGAAGCAAGGATAAATGGTTCATCTTCTTCTTTTGTCTTTCTCTGTAATCTATCTAAATCAACAATCCGCAAATTTATATTTGGGTCAACTTTACATCCATTGACACTATCATCAACACGTACCCAATCACAATAAAATACTGTTTCTTTGAACTCATAGTAATCCAACTCCAAAATTTGTTGGATGACACCGTAGTACATGACATCCTCAACCACGGGGTTCGTATCCCTAGGGCCTGACACACGTGTAGTTAAAGCCTTCAAGGAGACTCCGCTATTTTGTGTCGTCATATTCTTTTTCGACTCGGCTGTATGATATTCATACCCATTTATAAAATATGCATTATACGAAATTGTTGTAAACTTTGGGCCATCAACAAGTCTTTTCAAGGTAGAATTTTCTACGGTTTGTAGTTGTTGCTTAAGCCACGGAATGTATTCCATAACCATGTCTCTACGCAGATTACTTCTACCCTGAATAGCAGGTATGTGGCTTTGTCGGTATGACTGATACTTCCTGCACATGAAAATTTTGATGATTGTGAGCGTGAACTAACCTAACTCACAAACTAATTGCATAAATAATTGAAATCTTACTTTTCCCACTCGGCATTGCCTGCAAACTGGCTCAATACCCATTTCCTTGCTTGTTGGTACTTTACATTATCAAGAAAATATTGCTTTCCTTTTTTATCTATAGGATAGCCACATTCACTCTGATCATCCAAACGCCCTCGCTTATGACTTCCATTACTACCGTCGAGGATGAAATTCATTGAGTATGCCATTGCTTCATCCATTAGGTAGCACTCTGTAATACATCCTTCTGGATACGTTTGATTTACTACATATCGTTTATACGTTTTCATCATCCTGATACATTTGTTGTTACTTAGAATAAACATCAAATGAGTCAAACTAAAAATAAACATATATCTGAATGTTTTATTTACCTTTCAAAAGGATACATCCATCTATATCTGACAGGTCCACAAATTTGAGCCTCCTCCACCAAGTGCACAACAAGATGTATCATAGATACAAAAAAAGAAGGTGGGAAGTACTTCTCAAATACGCATAGTGTTTCGACTACGTTTTCTTTCATCTTCAATAGTTCTACACGGTTAATGACCTTCGAACATAACACATTGAAGAATATTGATAAATTTTGAATAGCGGCACGCAGTGCCTTTTGATCTGGCTTTTTAAAAGCATGCATTAGCAAAACGGGTAGGTGTTGTTGCATGAGGATGTGATAGTCATGCGACTTGAGATTTTTTAGTTCCCCATCCTTTAAATTCACATTATGTTTCCAATTTCCGCTATACCCGATAGGAACCTTTAAATGATATAAAGTCTCACAAACTATTTTTTTCTCTGTTGGGGAAAGAGTGTACGAAGCTTGAGGACAAGTGATCTTGTCATTCCTAACTTCAGGCCATAATTTTTTCCAATGACCAGTGAATCCCATATACTCTAAGTCTTGACGAGCTGTAAGTCCATCCTTAGTCTTACCCTTTATGTTCATAATTGTTGCAAAGAGAGTTTCTGCCACATTTTTTTCGATGTGCATCACATCTAGATTGTGGCAAATAGGTAATTTCTGTACACACAAAGGACATTTCAATAGGTAAGATTCATGCATATAAAGAATAAAGTATAAAATATAAGTCAAAAAATGATTATAACAAACCTCCCAATATGGCAAGTCAAAAAAGCATGACCTCTTTGACCACGGGGTATCATCATTTTGACACCTCTTTCTCTTTAGGCCTGTTGGATCCTTTCCGAACTTGGTCTCGATAGTTTGCAATTTGTATAGTAGTTCAGAACCACTCAAGCGCCAAGGAGATAAACGAAGTTCCTCCTTGCCATTAAATTGTGATTTTTTATGCCTATGGGGGTCCGACATCTTTAAAAAAATTTTGTGCTCCATGTAAGCAAACTTCTTTCCATGTGTCAACCACACTGATTCTGTCCCTTCACAACAAATAGGACAACCATATCTTCCAGCGGTCCTGCATCCCGATAAATGAGCATATGCTGGAAAATCATGGATCGCCCATAACAGAATAACTCTCATAGTGAACTTACTTTGAGTGTAAGAGTCGTACACAACTGCTCCGGTCGACCACAAATCATTCAACTCTTTAATGAGCGGTTGCAAGTAGATGTCAATGTCATGTCCAGGACCGTTTTTACCAGGAATCAATAGTGATAGCATCGTAAACTCTTTTCGCATGCATAAAGAGGGTGGAAGATTATATGGAACAATCATGACAGGCCAACAACTGTAGGAGTTATTCTTATTACCAAAAGGATTGAATCCATCTGTTGCAAGTCCCAGATGAACATTACATTCCTCGACAGCGAAGTCACTCCATGTACTATCTACTTGTTTCCAACATGACGAATCCACAGGATGGCGCATGGTTGCTTCATTGGGTACTGATCCAGCTTTTGCATGCCACATCATATCCTTTGCAATCCATGGTACACTGTACATTCTTTTCAACCTAGGAGTTAATGGAAAATATCTTAATTTTTTCCACGGTACCCGTTTACTATTCACTTTTGTGTCAAACACTGGCTTCCACCTGCTTTCACCACACGTAGGACATTCATTGCGTTCCGCGTGCTCTCTCCAGTAAAGTATACAATCGTTCCGACATGCATGAATTATCTCACACTCCATACGCAAGGACTTGATCATTTTTTTAGCAATATATGTTGTCTCTGGCAAAGTATTCTCTTTGGGCAAAATCTTTTTAATCAACTTTAACAATTCAGTGAAACTATTATCTGACCATTGATGTCTCGCCTTCATGCTCAGCAACTCAACAGTCACTGATAATTTAGTTTTCTCGCTTTCACATGACGGAAATAAGGGTTGTACTGCATCCTCCATCAACTTCTGAAAATTAATATTATCGGGTAAATCATCTTCAACATCTCCAACCACTTCATCCATGAATGTATGCTCACTGATCCCATCTTAATTTTCAAGTACATGACCAAATGTGTTGTTCACCATATTCATAATTTCTGGAACTTGATTATTAGTGTAATTATTAATGGGTGTACCGACCCCTTCAGCTATATGCCTTTGGGGAAAGCTCTCTCCATGATGGACCCATGTCGTGTACTGCTGCCATATCCCATCACATATTAAATGTTCTTTAATAACGGCAAGTGTTTTCCTTCCTTTCGCAACATTACGACAGTTCTTACAAGGACAACAATACCAATCACCGGTCCCTAATTTATCGCTATTGGCTTTTATAAACTCAATGAATGAGTTCACTCCTTCTATGTATTTAGGTGTATGCCTTCCAGTGCTCATCCACTCCTTGCTCGGAGGTATAGATATCGAAGACATCTTCTACAATAAATAAGTCCATTGTTAGAGAGAACATGATAAATTATGCTTTGAAATACGTCAACACATGAAGATTACTTGCTATTTAAAATGCGTCAACACATGAATCACTGTATTTACGTATTGCTTTATTAGTAAGTCGGCTCGTTTTGCTCTTTATATAACCTTAATTACAATGTGTACAGTAGGCCTTTTATTTTTTACCTTATTGGTATTAATTAAGAACTGAAAAGGTTGTGATGTGATTTTGATTTAAGAACTGAAAAGCCATTGAACGACCAATTTTTTCTCTCATTTTAATGACTATAGAGAATGAGAAAGTAACCTTTTGACGACATTCAACGGCTAAAAGTAAACCAATAAACTTAATAACTATATCAATCTAACCCTTATTGGGTCCTCCATAGATATTGAAACACACAAAATGTGTGAAAATTCATCATTTTTATGTTAGTGACGTCTTCCGTAAATATCGGGGCAAACAAAATCAGCAGAAGACAATCTTTTAATTTAGTTAGTTGGTGTGATAGTGAGGCTAAAGCGGGCCAAAGTGAACCTATATACCCTAAAAAATAGTATATTTTAATGGCTAAGCACTCTTAAGATAAATGTTTATGATTAGAGAAGAATACTTATCAAGTATACAATAATTAAAGGAATTTAGTTAAGATCTAATAATATCCATGTATGTATAGTTTCCATTATTCATTGGGTCAGATAAGTAGCAATCAAGTAGTAAAGCTTAAATAAATCAAATGATTACACAAAATTCTAAGAGAATTGCTAGTCCAGCTATCCAACCAAATCAACCTATTTTCCTTGCTACTGAAAGCACCCCATAGCCAAAATAATAGTAATAATATGACAACTTGCAATAAAATTTAATAGCAGATTGGCATGAATAATTGTAACAATTACAGATCCATCAAAACCAACGAATAAGCACAAAAAATTTTAGATTTGAACCTACAAAAAATAACTGCAATAACCTAAACAATAGCTCAAAAAAATGCACAAAACAAAAAAAAATAAAAAACTATGTGAAAATATAAATCCACCTTGAATCTTGTTAAATCAACTGAAATTACTCATTAAAAAAAAAATAGCAGTAATAATCAACAAAAAAATCTCTCATGCAATCTCCGTAAACTAATTCGAGTTCGGGGAAGATTCCGAGGCTGCGAAACCTGACCCAAACCAAATAAATTCTTGGGAAAATTCTTAACTGAGTTTTTTTTTTTTATCGGTAAACAGAATAAATTCTTATTGAGTGTAACTTTGACTTCTGTTTAGAATGAATTTTCCATGTGCATTATATAGAATTCAATCATACAACAGAAAAACGAAAACCCTAATGCTGGATAAGAAGCTGCCATGAATCCTCGTTTCTCCAATTACACTGTGAGCCTAAACAAGTTGCTGAATCCTCATTTTTTAATTCTCAATTTTTAATGCATTGTATGCCTATTTCCAACTGTCCTATTTGTTTCTGTCACCGACCTTCCTGTTGTATGTAGATTGGTCAATTCAAGCATCTCCTTGGAGTAAAAGCTGCACCTAAATCCGTGTGAATTTTTCGGTGCCGCTGTGACAGCCCGGATTTCGGCACCCCGAAACCCGTGCCATCAGCACGATCATCTTGACCGTGCCCCTTAACTAAGCACGGAACATTGGCATATCAAGCATAAAAATGAAAGAATAATAACTTGCGGAATTTAAATCTATATAGAAGTACTTTTCAAAAGACAGTTCTACCCTCATGCCTCTGCATGAATGGAGAACCGATCCGAACCATCGATGATAGCTATCATCATGGATGGTTCGTCCAAAAGAATAATCCAAATCCATTATACACAAAGTTTAACCAAAACCAGGCTTGACATATCAAGCTGTACAATCTCTCTATCCAAAACTCCTCAAAGTCGCACAACGGAGTCCTCTAGAAGAAGTCCTCCGGAGGTGGCTCCAACTCCTCGCCGGCCGCAAGGTCCGACTCACCGGGGTCAGCGTCTCCTGAAGCCTCGGTAGCTGCTAGTAGTGGACCTGCGACGTATAGTCTATAGGGTGAGCTACATCCTAGCTCAATAGGGAACAAAGCATAGTTGAACATATAAAATAGTACTCACATGTATTCTATGATATGCATGCATGATGTGTCTATGCATTTATTGATGAAAAACAGTTGAAAACACTTCAGTTTACTGGTAGTTTACTCATGTCTTTTATTTAATCATGAATGATGCTGAGAAGGCCTAAAGCAAAACTTAAACTTTCAACTTAAGTAATTTCCGAGCAATATAGCATCGAGCCCTGACGAGATACCCATCATCGTCATCTATATAGACAGTTTTAAATGTATTCCCTGGGAATACTAATAGTACCCAAGCCCCTTTCCCCTGGGGATTGGTGGCGGGGTTTCACATATCTCAATCAACACCCCTGGGGTGTGCTTACTCTGTACGGATAAGCCTCCGCACTGGCCTACGGATTCGCCGCCGTATCGGTCACGGATATCCTGCCGCGTCAGTCGTGGTTATCCCGCCACGTCGGTGGGGTACCCTATCAAACCTCAAATAACAAAAATATCGGTGCCTTACATATAGTTATTCACCGTGTAAGTGTGCTATCTTATATCAGTTAGGCCTCATCAAGCATGATTCAATCATGGATACATCCCTGGGATGTATCCATTCACTTGCATCACACCTGATGCCTTTGTTTCTTCACTTCATCATCCCCTGGGGATGGTTCATTTAAGTTCTCTTATGAATGTCACACACACACACTTTTCACAATCTTTAAGAAATAAAAGCATTTGAATTGATTTCTATATCACTACATACATGCTCTTGTAAAATAAAGTACATGTTCAAGGTGTTCCCTACCTCAAGTCTTTAGCTGATCAACGCATCAAGGTACCACGTGGCTCCTTGTGCACTTGTTCACACGTACCACCTATGGTACCACATAACATGTAAACACATCACTACGGATGCCATAGAAGAGTTCCAAGACCCCCCAAGAGTCTTAAGGTCAAACTCAAAAGTCCACAAAAAGTATCCCAGTCGATTAATCGAACTCCAATTTCGATTAATCGAATCTCATTCGATTAATCGATTTCCAAAATCGATTAATCGAAATCCAATATCGATTAATCGATTCTGAAATCGATTAATCGAGATTCCCATTCGATTAATCGAATCCCAATTCGATTAATCGAATTTCTCTACTCTGCCAAGTCGATTCTCAAATCGAGTAATCGAGTTCTCAAAATCGATTAATCGATCCCAAATCGATTAATCGAAATCATAAATCGATTAATCGAAATCCCATTTCGATTAGTCGATTTTCCCAAGTCTCATCCTCCAGCCCCCCTGGGGTCCACTGGAGGTACCCAGTTGATTAATCGATTCCCAAATCGATTAATCGAAATCCAAAGTCGATTAATCGAAATTCATTTCGATTAATCGAAATCGGGTTCCTTGACTTTTCAACTTCCTGGCGAATTTCGATTAATCGAACCTCCATTTCGATTAATCAAAATTGCCAGAATCAGCCCTTTTCGAGCTGTTCTTCTCAATCTTTTTCTCATTTCTTTTCCTCTATTTTTCTAAGCCTTTATCCTATGATTTTAACCATTCCTAACTACAATTAATCTCCCATAACTTATGCATTTAATTCACAAGAAATTTACCTCAATCAAATCTCAATTTGATTAGATCTAGTGGTTGGAAAGGCTAGGGTTTCCAGCTTTGCTTCTAGCGGATCCCTCGCGTCGAATCCGGCGTTGAATGCTTAAATCCCCCCTTCCAATCAGTTGCAATAACTCCTTGATCACTCACTCTCCTTTACTCCTTTCTCTCTCTCTCTCTCTCTTCTTAACTCTCTCCAACAACTCAAACATTGATTTTAGGGTTATTAAACCCTTTTATCTCCCCTCTAGCTTGTGTGTTGAGCACATGCACCCTGATAGGTGTATGTGACCTCACATTTCCATCACACACCACGTAGGCACTCAGTCCATCATATCTCATCCATTCATCACACCTTATACTAACTATTGATCTCTTAATTGGTCAAACCTATGACCGATCAGGCACGGATCTCGAGGTCATAGTTTTTGTGTGATTTTTCGGGCTATTACAGCCGCCATCATTTAGGCCCCTTTAAAAAAAACCCCGCGATCATTTAGCCCCTTTAACAAAACCCGACTAACTCCGGGTCAGGCTATTCAAGGCCTAACCCGACCCAAAGGATAAACTCATATATCCAACCTAATTTTAAAATGGAATAATGCATCCTGGCTGACATTTAAGGCCAATATACGTTTCACTATAGACGCTATCAAATAATAGGCTGATGCGCGTAGTACCATTACAGGTGAAACTTGTATTAGCCTCGAAACGCGCTTCGCCATTACATGCAATCAAACACGCCCTTAAACACTAAAATCGTGTGTAAATGATCTTACACTACTACAATGTGGTTGAAAAGAGAGGTGTTACTCCCACACCCTTTTTTGTTACAACTGCATCACTTAAGTAAAGAAAAAAACCGTTGACTGCTTTGAATCGTTTTTTGTTGAAGATCGTTTTTTGTCCCAATATTCCACATGAGATCTTGAGATCATGAGATCATGGACCTACAACCAATCAGAAGTTCATTCCACATGGCACACATCCCAAAAAGTGAGGGTGACCCACATTTGTATGGTATGTAGTGGTAAACTATATATGCCTTCAATTTTGATAAATAAATGATATATTTTTACAGTGCCAAAATACCATTCACAATTATTTTTTTATTTCTTAAACAAAAATTCGGGGAACCCAATTGGAGCTCCAAAAATGCACAAGATGCTAGATTTTGACATGTCAAATATCAATATTACAAACCCAATATCCTTTACATGATCAGAAAACCTCATTAAAATCTTACAAGTTTTTGATATTGGACTAAACCCATACAATAACAAATAGGTAAGAAAAAACAAGCGTGTCTTCAATTTCAATAATGAACCACTTCATCACATTTGCCACCAGGCTAATACGGCTTCATCTGTCCTGAAAAGGACCTACCCAGATCTTGTACAAAGTTATTTCTAGAGAGAAAATTAAGGAGATCATTCTGCGGCTGGTGGTACCTAACCCGTATACCAAAAATTGCATAGAACAGATTTTTAATTGCCAAGACCAATCATCTACTTTTGCACAATCAAATGGGAAATTAGATTGGGGCCACAACAAGAAGACTCCTAGAACGGCGAAATCATCGTATCAAAACTCAAAACTCTACCACCGAGGGGCTTAGATTTCTTCCACTTTTATATACAAATTCGCTTCAAAGTGAGGAAAAAAAAAGAACATAAAAATATAAAACACAAAAATAAAGAACTCTTTGTCAATCAAAAGCTCAATAAAAAAAAAATAGGGCCAAAAGTTCTTCGGATCTCAAACCATCTATCTATAGCTTATGGTATTAAGCTTTAAACAAAAAAATTACACATCACACAACATAACGTTTTCGGAAGAAACCCAACAAGAAAAAACAGAAAAAGAAAAGAAAAGAAAAGAAAACATAGAGAGAGATGAGATCGATCTTAGACCGTTCGTTTATCTTTCTTGGCAGTCTTGATCCTCATCTTCTAATATTATTATTAATATTACTATTACCGCAAATCTCTTTCCAACAACAGGGATCCATCAAGATCATTTTAGATCTATAAATATTTAAAAAAAAAAAGTCTTAAATAACAAAAATAAGATTACCAATGGCTTATGGTCAAAACAGAAGTTGTGGTCGGCAAGCTTGTGGTCGAACCAGAGTTGCCGGATGGAGCAAGAATATTCTGTTTTTTTAGAGAGATGAGATAGGAGATGAGGGAGACAAGATGAAGCTAGGGTTTTTTTTGTTTTTAGAGAGATGAGGGAGACAGGATGAAGCTAGGGTTTTTTTTGTTTTTAGAGAGATGAGGGAGACAGGATGAAGCTAGGGTTTTTTTGTTTTTAGAGAGATGAGGGAGAGAGGATGAAGCTAAGTTTTTTTGGTTTTAGAGAGATGAGGGAGACGGGATGAAGCTAGCATTTTTTGGTTTTAGAGAGATGAGAGAGACGGGAAAGCTAGCTTTTTTTGGTTTTAGAGAGATGAGGGATAGGGATAGGGATAGGGAGAGGGAGAGGCGGGATGAGATAGAGGGAGAGGCCCTTAGCATTTACTTTATGAGTATTGGGATTATAAGTCGGTGTTTATTTTAGATGGTTTTAACCATCGTGAAAATAAGACCATTATTACCGTCTTATTATCCGTCACTAAAATCTGTGCCATTATTTGGTATGGCTCCGTCTTTTTACTAAATTTAAGACGGTTTTAGATTGTCTTATTTAAAGACGAAAAAAGGCAATCTTATTTTACGTCTTTCTTAAAGCTTTTTGACGTAGTGTTTCCGATTGTCCTCTCTCGGGATTGTGAGGGCATCACACTTTTGGGGTTGACTGGCAGCACATACTACTTCCCATCTCGGGTGCTTCATCAATTCGGGTATACTCAGCATGTGCTGTGTACCGCGAGGCCACCCTTGTGCTCTCTGATATTCTCTCGAGGTTCTTTTAGTGATCTTGATCGCATAGCTGCCCTCTGGGAAACCCGCCAATCGGCGCATATGTGTAGCTTGGTTCAGGGGGGCGTCGTCTCTCCAGATTACGAGGGTTGGCTGGTATCTGAGGAATTACCTACTCCTAGCCCGGCTTCGGTAGATGTGATAGAGGCAGGGCCCTGGCCATGTAAGGAAGCGATGCTTCGGACCTGGATCGAGTCTCTTTTCGTAGAGAGGCTGGCTTTGATCGAGGCTTTGGAGAAAGAAAGGGTCAGAGCTGATATTGCGGAGGTGAGAGCTGCTACAGCCGAGAGCGAGGTTCTTCGATTGACTGGTCTTTTGACTGAGTCCCGCAGTGCAGCTGAAGCTTCACGAAGATGGCAGAATGGTCTTCATGGTAGGTGGATGTCTGATCGAGATACCCGCGAGGACTCCCTTCTTGCAGAGATTAGCGCTTTGAAGCGTGCTCCTCGCCCTTGACCTGTTCCTGCACATATCATAGATCATATACATGGGGGGAAAGCTCCCTAACAGAGATCTCTTTTGGGTTATCTTTTTCTCTTCTTTTTTTTTTTCATATATACACAGCTATATACATTTTGGTCTTTTTTTTTGTTTTTTTGTGTGTTTTTGTTTGTAAAGGAAGCAGCAAAATAGAAAGTGTGTCATGTCGTTATCTTTTTGAGACGTGACACTCTGCAGGCAACACTTGTAAAGAAATGGAATGAAATCTATGCATGCGCTTTTTGTTTTTCTTTTTGTAGTTCTGCAATGTAAGACTTTTTACAGGGATTTTCTCTTTCACAAAGTGGGGTTTTTTTATGGGAAAGGGAAATCTGTTTACTTATTTTGTTTGGAATTTTCTCCTCCACAGTGTGAGGCTTTTTATGGGAAAGGGAAATCTATTATCTTTTTTAGAATTTTTCTCCTCCACAGTGTGAGGCTTTTTATGGGAAAGGGAAATCTATTATCTTTTTTAGAATTTTTCTCCTCCACAGTGTGAGGCTTTTTATGGGAAAGGGAAATCTATTATCTTTTTTGAAATTTTCTGCTCCACAGTGTGAGGCTTTTTATGGGAAAGGAAAATCTATTATCTTTTATGAAAATTTTCTTTTCTTTTGTGATGCCGGTAACCACAAGGCCAAACCAGCGGGTCCCTTTTTTGAGGTGCACGAACCTCGCTCGTGAGATGCGTGCTTTTTCTTTTAAACGTGGAAGGTCGACTTCGTGGATTGGTCCGCCTTCGCCTTTTTCCTTTGGTCATGCGTTAGACGTCGTGGTAGAGATGACATACTTGATCGGGATCTGATCCAATTTTCACATGGGTGGCCCAGCAAAGAGGAGGAGAGGCTCAAGGGATCCAAACAAAAGCAGGCAGGCTAGGGCATATCTTCTCCTAATCTCTCTTTTCTTGACATTTTTTGCTCATAGCGCCCAAGATGGGTTTTCACCACGTCCATGGGTTCGCTCTCTTACCCCAGGTGCCCTTTCAGGTTTTTACCTGGTCTGCGTGAGTTCACTGTTTTTACCCGTGGCGCCCCTTCGGGTTTTCACCACGTCCATGGGTTCGCTCTCTTACCCCAGGTGCCCTTTCAGGTTTTTACTTGGTCCGTGTGAGTTCATTGTTTTTACCCGTGGCGCCCCTTCGGGTTTTCACCACGCCCGTCTTGCTTTGAACTCAAATTAATTAATTTTTTTTTTTTTTTCAAGAACCAGAAAGCCACGATATGGGCGTCGATTCCATCATAGCCGGCTGAATGAAGTTCTGTGTGGTTTGTTCCCTCGGCTTGTTCTGATGCAGTAGATTTATGACCGCTTGTGGACCTTAAAGAGGGCTTTCTTCCGGGTTGTAATGTGGTTGGGGTTCAAACAGGTTGGGTTTTTTTGGGGATTTGGATCTAAGTTTTGGGTGATTTCTAGATTCGGGGACTCCTTTTTCTTTCCAAAGGTTTTTTATGCCCCAGTCATTTTTTTTTGTTTTTTGGTACCCGTCTTTTTCTTTGTTTTTGGGGGGCGCCTTCTTCTTCTTCTTTTGGTTTGGATTTTTCCTCCCTTTTTCTTCTTTCTTTTTCTTTCTTGGAATTTTGGGTATATGAAAGAAATGGTTGTTGGCCCGAAGTGTGTAGTAAAAAGGGTGAAGGTTTTTAGGGAATATTCTTTTGGGCTACTTGACTTTGAAATGATGGCCTCTTTTATGGAGCCCTTAAGCGGTCATGCATCTACTTTTATCGAAACTTACTTTGTCCCAAGACCTATGAGTAGAACTTACGGAGGTATCCAGTGTTGATGGGCTCAGGAAAGTGGTCTCCGTCCATGGTGGCGAGGCGAACGGTGTATCCTGGCAGAACCTCTCGGACGACGTAGGGTCCTTCCCATTTTGGCCTAAACTTCCCTCTCGGATCGGCGTGGAGAGACGAGAAAATTTTCTTCAGTACAGTGTCTCCTACCTTCAAATCTCGATCGCGGATGCGCTTATTGTAAGCACGTGCAATTCTCCTATGATAGACCTGAGTGTGGCATAAGACTAGGAGTCTTTTCTTGTCAATCAAGTCTAGCTGCTCAAAATGGGCTCTTTCCCTCTCAGCTTCAGGTAGATGGGATTCCAAAAGGATACGGAGCGACGGTACCTCGACCTCAACGGGTAGCACGACCTCGGTTCCATATACAAGGGAGAATGGTGTTGCCCCTGTTGCAGTACGGATAGATGTTCTATAGGCCCACAGTGCGGATCAGAGTTTTGTTGGCTGCCTCTACTGCTCCATTCGTCTGAGGCCTGTACGGGGATGATCGATGGTGCTTGATCTGGAACTGCTCACACAAGGCCCGGATGCGCCTATTAGCGAAATTAGTGTCATTATCAGTGATGATGTCTTTGGGTACGCCGAATCTACAAATGATGTTGTTCTTGATGAACTTCTCAACATGACTAGCCTTAATGCTCGTATAGGAGGCCGCCTCTACCCATTTTGTAAAGTATTCCACAGCGACGAGGATGAATTGATGTCTATTGGAAGCCTTAGGATTGATCTTGCCGATGACGTTGAGACCCCAGGTGGTGAACGGCCAAGGAGTGGCCATGCTGTGCAAGTCAATGGCCGGAGCGTGTATTAAGCTGGAGTGCTCTTGGCATTTGTAGCACTTCTGTACGTGCTTGCAGTAATCGGTCTCCAAAGTAGTCCAAAACTATCCTTGCCTTAGAATTTTCTTAGCAAGCAAGTGTCCATTGACGTGTGCCCCGCAGACCCCTTCATGAATCTCCTTCATGATCTCAATCGCTTCTTTCTTGGCTAGGCATCGGAGCAGAATATTATCGTGAGACCATCTATACAGGAGATCGTCGCAGATGACGTAGTTTGTTGCCAATCGCTGGATGGTGTGTTTGTCTACTTTGATGTTCCTTTCGGGACAGTTCGGGTCTCGAGGAAATTCTTGATGTCTGAGAACCAGGGTGGTTCATCATCTATCTCTGTAGGTCCTTCGATCAGGTGACAGAAAGCCGGTTCGTTCCTCTGCTCAATTATGATCGGCTTCATCACCACTCCATATGGAATCTCAACCATAGAGGCCAGGGTAGCCAGGGCGTCAGCAAACCAATTTCTTGCTCGCGACACATAGGAGAAGGTGACCTCCTCAAAGCAAGTTATCAGATCCTCCAAATGTTCATGGTATGGGATCAGTTTCTCATCCTTGGTCTTCCAATCCCCGTTGGTCTGGCATATAATTAACTGTGAATCTCCAAAGACCCTAAGGTGAGTTATATTTAGATCAAGAGCCGCCTGTAAACCAGCTGTACAGGCCTCATACTCGGCCATATTGTTGGTGCATGGGAAGTTCAATTTGATTGAGGTGGGTATATGGGATCCTTTTGGCGAGATAAGAATGGCACCAACTCCTTGGCCCTCGACATGCGATGCCCCATCGAAGTGCATTACCCAGGGCTCCTCCGTTTCTTCCGTATCTTTGTTAGTCATGAACAAAATGTCTTCATCAGAGAATTCGGTCCTTAGAGGCTCATAGTCCGGCAGAGGGTTCTCGGTAAGATGATCAGCGAGTGCTTGCCCCTTAATCGACTTTTGGGTGACATAAGTAATGTCAAACTCGGATAGGAGTAGTTGCCATCATGCAGTTCGATCAGTGAGAGCAGGTTTCTCGAATAGGTACTTCAATGGATCCATCCGTGCTAGAAGTAGAACGGCCTGGGATAACAGGTAGTGTCGAAGTCTCTTAGTAGCCCATACGAGCGCCAGGCATGCTTTCTCCAGATGAAAATAGCGCGTCTCGTAATCAGTAAATTTCTTGCTTAGATAATAGATTGCCTGCTCTCTTCTTCCCGTCTTATCATGTTGTCCTAACACAGCCCATGGAAAACTTTGTCGTGGACAGGTACATTATCAGGGATCTATCGGGTACGGGCGGTACCAATACCGGAGGTTTTACGAGATAACCTTTAATCTTGTCGAATGCAGCCTGACAGTCGTCATTCCATTCAACTGGTGAATCCTTTCTCAGTAATTTGAAGATTGGTGCGCATATCAGAGTTAACTGTGTGATGAATCAGCTGATGTACTGGATCCTGCCTAAAAAGCCTCTGACTTCCTTCTCTGTAGATGGTGGCGACATCTCAGTGATAGCCTTGATCTTGGTCGGATCGACCTCGATCCCTCTCCTGCTGACAATAAAGCCCAACAACTTTCCAGACATAGCGCCGAAGGTGCACTTCTAGGGATTCAACTGCAATCTGTATTTTCTCAACCTCTCGAATAGCTTCTGAAGGTTTATCAAGTGGTCCTCCCTTTCTGGTGATTTAGCAATCATGTCATCGACATATACTTCGATCTCTTGGTGCATCATGTCATGGAACAGGGCCTTCATTGCTCTCTAATAGGTTGCCCCATCATTCTTCAGCCCGAATGGCATTACCCTATAGCAGAAGGTTCCCCAAGGGGTAATGAAAGCCTTCTTCTCGCGATCAACCTCTGCCATCTTTATCTGATTGTATCCTGAGAATCCATCCATAAATGAGAGCATCCCATACTTTGCGGTGTTATCGACCAAGATGTCGATGTGGGGTAATGGAAAGTCATCCTTAGGGCTCGCCCTGTTGAGGTTTCGAAAATCAATACACATTCGAACCTTTCCATCCTTCTTTGGTATAGGGACGATATTGGCTAGCCACTGCGGGTACTTGGATACCATGAGGAAACCTGTGTCATACTGCATAATGACCTCGTCCTTCACCTTCAACATCCATTCGGGTCCGAGGCATCTCAGCTTTTGTTTAACCGGCTTAACATCGGGGTAGAGTGGAAACTCATGCTCAACCAGATCGGTATCCAAACCAGGCATGTCCTCATACGACCATGCGAAGACGTCTTGGTATGATCGAAGGAAGTCTATCATACCTTTTCTCTCCACAGGGGACAGCGACGTTTCGATTTTGGTGATTCTGGGGGTCTCTGTGGTGCCCAAATTGACATCCTCCGTCTCTTTGACGATCGGGGTAGGGCCATGCTCAAAATCGACAAATTGTTTGAGGAGCTCATTGGGGAGCTCGTCGGTTTGGCCTTCCTCGTCCAGACTCGTGACTCCTACCTCTTCTTGTATTTCTACAGGGAAGGGGTTGGCTTCATGTGGGACGGGTATTATGACATTGATTTTAATTTTATTGGGAATTTTAAAGGATAATATTTATGGAATTGGTATTTTTTCTATTTTTATGATCTTTTGCATTTTTTCGGAGGTCAGTCCCTAGCAAGGTGGATCTCTATATATACAAGGTAGAGTGGTCTAGAGGCTAACCTCACTTTTTACAGGTTGTTTCTTTTTAGAGAGTCGGTGCCATTTTTACGGTATTTGGCAGCTCTCAAGAGTTGGGGCAAGGATGCCCAGTTACTCACCTGCGAGGCCTGACCTTTACCTCTTCGATCGGTAGCGGCCTCGGTAGGCTCTTGCATTTCTTCCCTCAACATATTTACAGAGGGATCCTCCGGGACCTTGTCCTCTACGGTTAGGAGGGGCCCAGAGTGGCTGGTGCTGGAGTGAGGGGTGGATCGGGGAACTTCTTCCTCAAACAAGGAAAGGGCGGCTAAGTCCATTTCGAAGTCTGGGGGGATGATGTAGGGATTGGTGGGGTGGATTGAAGTAGGCTTATGTGGGGTTACCCTCGTCTCCCCATTCAGATAAATTTTTATTACCCCGATGCTCACAAAGGTTTCACGGATGTGGGGGCGAGCGTGGGGTTCTTCTTCTAAGATGATTCCTCTGGCCTTGGCGACTGCTGTGGCTCTCATCTTTTCCTTAGCCTCTCTGACTTCCTCTTCTCTGGGCCTGTAGCCTAAGCAGAATTTAGTTTGTTGCCCCTTAGCCTTGACGGGGTCTCTTCTTCCTTGGAAGCGTGGGCCCAGTCCTTTTCCTTTTTGATGGCCCCATCTATTGAGCATGAACACATCCGCGTCCATTCCTCCTCCAGTTTTATCTGGGGTCTTTTCAATTGGTTCGAGGGTAACACTTGAGAAGTCATACTCAAATCGGTGGAGATCGGCGTCCTCGGCTGTGTGTGGTATGTTCAGTATTTTCGGATTCTCAATGTGCAGAGCGCTCTTCCCTATGTCCTCTCTGCTCTCACCTATGATGGTGACAATTTTTCCTTCTGAGATAAATCTGAGCTTTTGGTGTAGAGTAAATGGTATTGCTTCGAGCTTATGTATCCATGGCCGGCCCAATAGCAGATTGAAGGTAGACTTGATGTCCATCACTTGAAAGGGGGTGGTGAAGGTTTGCGGTTCGAGGATCAGGTCAAGGTCTACTTATCCTATGATTTCCCTTCTAGTGTTGTCGAATCCTCGTGCGCTTGATATGGATGGCCGGAAAGTGTCGAGGTTCACCCCAATTTTGATTGCAGTCCTTAGAGGGCATACGTTCAACGCCGACCTGTTGTCGATCAGGACCAACAGTACCACCAAGTTCCCTACTTCCACTGTTATATTCAGGGGTTTAGAATGGTCATTCCCCTCGATCGATAGGTTTGTATCGGTGAAAGAGATGGCATTTGGGGCCAACACTTGCCCTATTATTTCCCCTACTTCATCTGGAGTTACATGGGTGGAGACATGCGCGTCCTTGAGCGCTCCCATTAGGGCTTGAAAGTGGAGTGGAGAAGTGATTAACAAATCCCACACAGTAATATGTGCGAGTGTTCTCTTGAGCTGTGTCTCCGGTATGTATTCCCTGGCCATTTTTTTAAAGGGATTTCCTGTGGCCTGTTCTTTCTTCTTTTCTTCTCCTCTAACTGCCCCTGATGCTTCCGGCTGGGCAGAAATCTGGCCCGATCGGATAACAAATTCAATAGCCTCTTCTTGGTTGCACCAGGCATTCATGTCCGTCTGTTCATAGCTCAATGGTACCTGATGCGGGTCATAAGCAGGTTTTGGGATGAGAAATGGAGTGCGTGAGGATTCCGGGGAGGATTGGGCCGGATATACTAGTTTCTTGAGTCCGACCAGGTTAACTCCAATGGGGGGTGGAATGGTAGTGGGGGGAATTGACAGAATTGGAGTTATGGGTATGGAGGGGGCTTATACTGGTGTTACCTGGCATGGTAGGACCAGTGGTGATTGGGTGATGAGGGGATTGGGTGAGGGGTTGCTTGTCCGGGTGGTGATGGAGTTGGGTTGGGGCCAAAATAGCGAAGGGATGGCGGGAGTGTGACTGGGCTGGAGGGATGGGGAGACGTTTGAGGTGTGGTGGGCGCGGAGTGATAGGGATATGAAGGGTTTGTATATGGGGAGGTATGATGGGATGGTGATGGGTTTGTGGATGAAGTGGGGTAAATTGAGGACGATGGAGTTGTACACTAAGTGAGATGGTTTGGATATGGCGGGGTAGTGGGTGGAATGGGGGGGGGTATAAAGGGTTTGTAGCATGGTGGGATGATGAGGGGTTGGTAGATGAAATGGGATAGATTGGGGATGATGGAGTTGTGCATGGACTGGGGTAATTCGGGGGCGATGGAGGGGTGTATGGGGTAAATTGGGTGGTGGGATTTGAAGGTGTGTATGGAATGGGGTAACTTGGGGATGACGGAGTAATATATTGGGTGGAGGGACTTGAGGGTGTGTATGGGGTAGGATAATATGGGGATGGCGGAATTGCGTAGGGAACGTGATGATTTGGGTGTGACGGAGGGGTGTATGGGGTAAATTGGCGTGGATACGCCAGATGATTGCAAGTGTGCAGTCTGCTTAGATTTGATAGGCGGGAGCGGGGGTGGAAAAATACTGCCCTAAATCTAAGGGCTCCTCTTGGCAAGCCGGTGTGGGAAAATAATTGACAAGATACAGTGGCTCGATCACCCCAACAAATAGTTCATCTTAGTTCGACCTGGGGAGTGAAAATTCCTCCTGATCGCTAATATAATCTGAAGGGTCAAACTTTTCTTCTTCTTCCTCTATCCAATGTATGTTAGGCCTGGGGCCTCCTGGGTGCGGTGGTAGAGGGGCTTGATGGATATTCTTATTCTGCCCTTGGGGAAGTGGCGGGGGTATGATCTTTCCCGCCTCTATCAGATCTTGGACCGCGTGCTTTAACGGGAAGCACCGGTCCGTAGGGTGACCCGGTCCCTGGTGGAAATTGCAATGCAGATTCGGATCATAGTTCCTCGGTATGGGATGGGGTGGCGGGCGAGGTTGGAGTAAATTGACCAGGCCTTTCTATAGCAATACTGGCAACAAGACACTCAAGGATTGCCCCAAGGGTGTGAACACTCGTTCGAACCGTGCTTTCATCTGTTCCTGGGTAAACGGGGCTCTTGGTCCGTTGCTTGGCCTTGGTACTTGCTCAAAATGGGTCGGGGTGGTTGTGTAACTGAGTCAGACGGGGCATTGATATTAGCACGGGGTAAATAATGTTCGTACTCGCCCCTCGGTCTTCTTTCAATTCTTGGTTCGACCGCTGAACCCGTTATTACATTCCTTCCTAACCTGCCCTCTCTAATGGCGTATTCGCAACGATTGGCATTTCAACGGATCAAGAAAACTAGATTGTCAGCCGATATACTAAAAATTTGCAAGACCGAGGGCTCCCTTGGTTATCAATTCAATCTGCTCATCATCGGGAATCCGATGAGTTACCTGAGCGGCTAATGCCCTCTGCCTCCCCAAGTAAGCACTGAATGTTTCATCATGTCTTTGCTTTAATCGGGCTAAATCTGACTTCCTTGGTTCTATGTCCATGTTATAGACGTATTGTTCTTGAAATAATCGTGTCAGGTCTTTCCAATTTTTTATCATGGACGGTTCCAGGGAGTGAACCACCTCAGTGCTGGGCCCGTTAAACTCTTCTAGAACACTTTGATGAGGAGTCGTTCATCTCCGCCATACTGGCACATATCCCCACAGTAAGATTTTAGGTGGGCGATGGGGTTGCCAGTGCCATTATACTTATCAAATGATGGCATCTTGAATTTCTGTGGCAGGGGGATATCAGAGAACAGACATAAGTCTGAGAAGTCCGTTGAGTGTAGTTCCATTCCTCCCATGTATTCTGCCTATCTTGTATTCTTTCAATTTGCTCTGGTTCCTTTGAGGTCATGGGGACCGCTTCCCCCTGATTTGGTTCGACCCTAGGTGTGATGATGGTGGGCCTGGGAGGGTTAAAACTGGCAGCTCCTCCACTATTGCGAATCTCATCCTCCTCTTACTGTTGGTCATGGTATTGGTGAGGGGTGAGTTCTGCTATTTGGACTTGGGGGGTGAGGGGTTGGATGACCTGGTGGGGCCATATGGTTTGTAGGGGATGAGAAGGGATAAATGGGTGAGTGTTTTGTGGGTAAGTGATGTGCTGAGTTGGTGGCACATTCTGGGGGTGATGGGGGTGTGATTGAGGTGGCGGGATGTTGTGGGTTTGAGGAATGGGATGGATTGTATTTCCCGTTGGAGGTGGGATGGGGGCGTAAGGGGTATAGGTGAATGAAGGGTATTGGTGGGGGGGTATGGGGTTAGTGAATGGGCCTTGATGAGTGTGGGCGGATGGGCCTTGGGTTTGAGAGATTTGGGTTTGATGGTTTTGGAAGGCTTGAATTGACGAGCCCTGGGCCTGGGTGTGGGGATTAATATGACCTTGGGCCAATGGGCTTTGTTGAGTTTGGGCTACTAGGCCATGAGGGGGCTGGGTTTGGGTCCATGGGCCCTGGGTTTGAGTTTGGTAGGTTTGGGTCCATGGGCCCTGGGGGGCTTGGACTTGGGCCTGGGTCTGTGGGCTTGGGCCCATGGGTTTTGAGGGTTTTGGGCATGGACTTGAGCCTGATGGGTTTGGGTCCATGGGCCTTGAGGATTCTGGGCCTGGGCCTGGGTTTGATGGGCTTGGGCTTGGGCCCGTGGGTTCTGAGGGTCTTAGGCCTGATGGGCTTGGGACCATGGGTTCTGAGGGATCTGGGCCTGGGTCTGATGGGTTTGGGCTTGGGCCCATGGGTTTGTAGGATTTTGGGCTGGGGCCCATGGATTTGTGTGGGTTTGGGTCTGGAATTGAGGAGGGGGATTTTGGGAGGTATGGACGATGGGTGGTTGGGCAAGGTTAGGGGGGAATGGGGTATGGAGGTTTTGGACATTTGGATGCGGGGTTTGAGAGGTAGGGTTGCGAGAAGCAGCCCACAGAGCGTACATCGTTCTCATGTCCTCCATCGAGGGCATGGATTCAGGTGTGAGATTGGGGGGTGACGACTCACTTAAGGATGGAGGTGGTTGGGAGAAATTGGGCATGACCTGGGTAAATGGGGGGTATGTTGGGATGTGGATGGGCCATGTGGTGGGAATGGTATGTGAGATGGGGTGGATGGGATGCAGGATGTTGGGGGCATGGGTGATGAGAGGGATGGAACGTGGGAAGTATGCGGGGGATGGGACTCCCTAGGGGGTCTTTGGAAGTATGGGGATGCGGTAAGGGTGTTTGGATGGGAGATGGGGATGTAAGGATCAGTTGGGAAATGAGGGGTTTCAGTAGGGGATGAAAAAGGGGTATGTTGGGAGAATGTGAGGGAAGGGGATGAGGTGGAGGTGAACACGGGTGCCCCAAATGGGCCCGTGATATCGAACCTGGTTTGGGTGAAGGTGTCGGAGATCGGGTCTTCTCCTATATGGGAATGGGATGGGGATGACGGTGGGGATGTATCGGCTCTTGACCTGATTCGCTGACGAGTGTTGTATCGATGTCACGGGTAAGGGCCAAATACCTTTCTGGTTCTTCTCCTACGGGTCGGGTTTGAGGTCGCCGTAGTGACGGTCACACCAAGATATATTTTTAATTGTTTTTCTTTTGGTTTTTGGAAAATGATGATGATTTGATTTTTATTTTGTTTTTGAAAATGATTTTTGATTTTTGATTTTGATTGATTGATTGATTTTTTTGTTTTTGAAGGTGGATTTTTTTTGAAGATGAGGATTTTCTTTCTCTTTTTTTTTTCAAATAGCAATTAACTCCCCTCTACTTAGATGAATGATGACCTGGTGCCCAAGGTCAACTCCCGTTTCGGGCGATATATGCACCTTTAGTAGGTCCCACGGCGGGATCCGACACACTTCGGAAGCAGCGAAAGGGAACCCTTTTGTTCTATTGAAGGCGAGGGAATCCACGCGAATGACTCGATCCCCTATAGCAAATCAATAAGAAGTCGGCTTCTTTTGATTGGGCGGGGGCATATTGGGTGTTAGAGAATGTGGGAGGCTACCGCGGACACTAATACCACTAATCGGGGAATTGGAGTGGTGGATCGGGCCTTAGGTCGGTTCTTGACAAAGATATACCGGTGTATATATTATGCACGCTACGACAAAAAATACAGATTTGGTCGCGATATATTATATATACCGCTTAAATCTGATTTTGGCGTATATATTATATACGCCTATGTAAATCTGGGGCCTTTTTGCTGGGCGTATATATTATATACGCCGGGCAAAAGGTTCTGTCAATTATATTTTGACAGTGGACAGCAAGCCCGAATGTGGGTCTTTGAACTGGTTTCTTGGGAGAAATGCTCCCAGGGACTGCTGTGTATGTTATCGGGTCCCTCCTTTCCGTTTCCTAGGGATACACGACTGAATTTTGGGTTTTCTACGCTCTCACCAATGCGGGTTTTACGGCTTGATCGGAATTGGTAACCCAACCGATATACCTCCGGCGCAAGCGCCTTCTCAAGTACTGGAAGGGGTGGTTCTTTTCAGGATCATCACCACTAGGGCTGCCGCCTTACTGGGAACCGGGTAAATTGTATCTGTGCCTAAACCCCCCGAAAACTACCTAAAAGCACAAAAATAAATTCAATTATGTCCCCCCACTGTTGGTTCACTTTTAATTACAGATTTTAAAAGGGGAGTAAAATTAAGTTCAAAAATTGGGTCGGGGATGACAAGCCTGTGCCGCCTCAACGGGCCGGCGTTCAATGGTGAGATATGATGACTGAAATGAAAAGCGCACGTAGGCCCGCCAAACGACTAAGGCTCGTAAATGACTGAAATTTAAATGACATGAAAAAGTAAATGCGAGCGGGCCCGCCAAACGGCTAAGGCGGCTTAAATGACAAGAATCGTAAAAGCTGAAATTTAAAGGCGCAAGTAGGCCCGCCAATCGGCTAAGGCACCTAAAGGACTGAATCGTAGGGGTGAGTACGTTAGTAAAAACAACAAAAATATAGAAAAAAATAGCAGAAAATAGGAAAAAAAAATAGCAATGGTTAGTAAAAAAAGAAAGGCCAACAAGAGGAGAAGCGCTAGGGTGATATCCCCAGCAGAGTCGCCATCTGTGCGACCGTGGATCCTCTCGAACCCGTCGCGGCGATGTGCTGGCTTTCAACGAAAATGTAGAGTCGCCACCCGGAGCTTTTGGTGACCCGGGAAACCTTCAAATCAATATTTTGAGCATCGAAGTGCTAAATATGACTCTGATTTATCGGTCCTTGCCAAAGGCTCTAGGGTAGGGGCTTCGGTTATCGATCGGGAAGGGTTTAGGCACCTGATCAACCCGCATACAACGGTCTCTATCTATGGCCAAAATAAAGTAAAAAGAAATAAAAATATGGGCAGAGTTTCCCCTTGCCCAAAGGCAATATGGTCCTATCAAGCTTTGAGCCAAAACCAAAATTTCGGCGGCCTAACGGCTTGAATCCTTGGACGGAGGAGACACCAAGAAGGTAGAGGAAGAGAGGGGTGAGCCGGAGCTCACGGGCCCTTGTTGCACTATGGAAGTCCTTCGCTTTGGCGTGCTTCCGATGGTTTAAACAGAATGGAAATGGGGTCTAAAGCTAGGATTCGGTAAATAGGAAGTGTAGAGTATAACTAGAGGCTAGGTTTTGGCTAGAGGGGGTGATCTAATGGTGGAAATGGGTTGAAAAGGGGAAACAAAGCATGCTGGAATTTTTGGCTCAAGAGTGCACTAGGGTTTTCTTTCTCTCAAGCTTAAAATTTTCACTCTTAATTCTTCAACCCTTAAGGAAGAGGGGGGCCTCTCTATTTATAGAGAAGGACAGGTTAGGGGCTTACTTAAGAGCTAATGGGTTTAGCAATTAGGTAATCCCCCCATCTAAGGTTTTCTAAGTTTTTAAGGTCCTAGGGTTGTGGGGAAACTGGTTTCAATGGCAGATGATGGGGTGAGACCAAAGGTGACTTAAGGGTTGCCAATAAGCTCAAAGGGGGTGCAACCAATCTTAAGACACCCACCTCAACCAAGAGGATGGTCAAAGGGTCAAACTAGATGGAGGAAATTCGAGCCATCGATGACCATCAGAGCTAAGCTAGTATATATTATATACATTTAACAAGAATTTCACCAAAAGGGGAGCCTTGGGAAGATGAAGCCGTGGTGGGTCCCACCTATACTGAGATATATATACACCACCAAATTTAAATAGGCAGGCGTATATAATATATACGCCTGACTAATCTGGGGCTAAATTGGCTGGGCGTATGTAATAGCCACGCCAAAGCAACATTTTTATGATTTTATGTGAAACTTCAATCGGCCATAACTTCTAAACCGTAGCTCCAAATTGGGTGATCTTTAGCTTGTTGGAAAGCTGGAGAAGTCCTATTTCCAATGTTATATGGCCCATCCTTCGTAGTAGTCTGTATGAAATTCTGTAGCTCTCATCCCATCAACTGCTTAGAAGGGTTCAAGTTAGGTCTGGGAAGGGATTCTAGGGTTTAGGGGTGACTTCTAAGGGTTGGGGGAATAGTTTTAAAGGGTTTGGGTAGATTCTTAAGGGTTCAGGGTAGATTCCTAAGGGTTCAGGAGTGCCATTGGAATCACAGGGGTACATCTCTCCCGAAGTACAGATTGATCGAGCCTTGGGCCGAATTTGGGTGTCTACACAGCTGCCTACCCCGAAAATATATATAAATTGGTGAACCAGGATTGGGAAGAACTCCTTAGCCCTTGGAATGCCTATTGATTACTTCTGGTGTGCTTACATTATTGGTTGGTGGTGAAAGTTATTTAAAAATCAAAGACAGAGTAAAACAGGGGGTGAGTCCAGCACAACTCAGAAGTCCTAGACCTGCAGGATACAAGGTCCTTTGTAGCATGTTTTGATAAATAAGAGTTTTTCCCATAGGGAAAGGTGATCTAGAGCTCCAAGGGAGCCATCTCTAGTAGTCCCTCCAGATCTGTCTACAGATCTAGCAGTCCTAGAAGGAGGGGAGTTTAAGGTCACTTATTCTAAGTATTTTAATATCTAAACTACAGAAAGGGTTAAGAGGATGGATGGAGTGTGGAAAATAAGTATAAAAAGGGTGAGAAGTACGTTATTGAGCCAAGGTCAGAGAAGTTTTATAACTCAGATTCAGATATGATGTTATAGAAATCCTGTCCAGAGGCTACATTATCACCACTGAGGAGAAAGGATCCAACCCATCACTCTGCCATGATTCCACCCTTAAGGCTATAACCTAACCACTTAAATGGTCACAGATTATCCCATAGGGGAGCCACTATCCAGGGATGGGTCAAAACATAACAAGTAAACCATTGCAGGCACTATTTCATCCAGGCTACCAGCTCAAGAATCCATAGGGAACCTCAACCTCTAAAGTTTTATATGTGGGGCTAAGGCTGTAGGACCATGATAGCCCAGACACATAGAACCAGCAAGAGATTGAGTACAACCATCGATCTAGCTGTCCATTACTTGAGCGAGGCTACAATGATCCAGTCACCAGCGTACAATCTCTATAACCAGTTAAGATCCAACATCTGATGGCGGATCTATACAAATATAAGGGAGTCTGCCTCTGTACAATCTCTCACCAGGCTTCTACAAGCTCAGGTGTAAAGAAGAAGGATCCATCTTGGATCGGCGGATTAGAATCACCTTAAGGCTATAATCTGTCCACTTAAATGGTCACAGACTATCCCAGAGGTTATCCTCCTCACGGAGCCCAAAACAAAACAAGAATATCGCTGCTACCACCATGCTCACGAGGCTACCAGCTCAAGCTCCCATGGGGATTTCAGATCTAGTGGGTCCTGTGGTGGGGCTAAGGCTGTAGGACCATGATAGCCCAGACACACAGGTCACTTGGATCTGAATGGCCCTTAGAATCAGTCCTCCATTGCTTTGAAACACAGCCAAAGCAATGGCGGATCACAAGGCAACAGCCTTGCACAGAGCATCTCACACATAAACACCAATCCCACAAAGTACAGATCCTATTGCAGAACTTCCATTGATCTAATTCAAAAACACATACAAAGGCATAGCCAGCAAGTGTTGGACTATAGAGAGAAGGAAAGAAAAAGAAAATTACTTACTGTTAAAAAGAAAGAGAAAAGAAAAAATGATCTGAGATGGGTTCCCAGATACCTAAACCTAAGCTAGGTATGGGTTTATATAGCAGTGGGGTGGCGGCGCATTAGGGTTAGGAAACCCTAATTTTAACGATGCCACGTGGCCTAATAATGATCCTTGGATGCATTGGGGCATGTGCACGGAGATTTGAGCGTGGGAGTGCGTGCCCTAATCACTGGAAATACCCAGAAGGTCCTCTACTGAAGAGATGGAAGTTTAGGGTCAGAACTTCCCTAGGTAGCTGTAGTTTCCCAGACTTGTCGCGTGGTAGCTCTTTGCTCTTCGCTAGGATGATTTGACACTGAAACTTCAGCCGTTGCAAGGTTGCCTTGGTTTGCTCTTCAGGCAATCGCGCGATAGAGAATTGTGCTCTTGCTGGATTGGGCTTCGCGAGGTTGAATAGAAAACACAGTCTCAAGTGTCGCGGGGTTGAAATTCAAGTAGTCGCGAGGTTGCTCAGTCTTCGCTGGGCTGATCTTCGCGAGAGTGAATTTGAGCAGTGCGAGAACTTCGTGAGCACTTCTCTTTGTTGGACTTCGCTAGTTACCTCGCGAGGCTCTACTGAGTTCTGAACTGCGCGAGGTTCTATGTCTCACTTGATCTTTGTGAGGTTGGCTTTGTCTTCGCCAGGATATTTTCTTTCTTGAATGGCGCGAGAACTATGCGAGGCATTCTTCTTCTGATAATTACGCGATCACTGTGAGGAATCTCTTTCTCCTCGGCCGTTACTGCTCGAACCGCGAGATTGAGAGAGGTCTACTTTGAACTGTGTGACACTGCGCGATGTTTTCTACTCTTGAGCTGCGCGAGTTTGAGTTTCTGAAGCTCTTCAGTCACTCATCTGCGTGAGAGGTTGCTGTAAAGTCTTGGGAAGCTCAGTTGAACTGCGCGAGGCATATTTCTCCTGAATCCTCTAAAGCTTGGGTCAGCTGCGCGAGGCTCATTTCAGGTCTGGATTCAGAGTTCATTCTTCTGAGGGATATCTGGTGCCAAAGCAGGCTCCTTAACAGGATTCCTGGCCTTATTTCACTGCTGATTATTACCTACACAAAACACTTAACAAGAACTTATTAGGTGGCTAAGGGTCTAATCAAAGGTTAAGTTAAGGGGTGAAAAGTGGTACTTTTTAGGTCTTAACAATGCCATGTACCTTACTTATGATCATCACATCTCGTGATTAAAATACTTATACTTATTATCCCCGTAGTAATCACGACCCATTCATTGGTCGTACGCCTTCAATCCTTAGAATATCCTTAAAATCTCTGACTTATCGCTCTCCATATACAGTCAGGAGATTTGATTGAAGGACTAGTGACCTACCTAAAACTTTTTTCAGAAGCATAAAAAACACCCTATTCTCATTCCCTATCCTTGCCATTGGAGGAGACGTTAGAGCAAAAAAAAAATAAAGATGTTAGGTTCAATCAAAACTCATTATTCTTGCGCTAGCAGGATGCTTTCAAAAAAGAAATATACATATAAAATAAAATAAAATAATAAATAAATATATATATATATATATATATATATCGAGCGAGAGCATTACGACGAATGAATAAGTCACTGAACTCAAGGAAGCATAAGCTGGCCGTGAGGACATCTCTGGTAATTTTACTAGAAGTGTATAAACAAGCTGCGAGGGCATCCTTGATATTCTCATACTACTAAATGTCGTCGTAAGGTGGCGGGAGGAGGATAAAACCCCTGCTAGCCATAGAATGTGAGATTTTGATGGTACAAAAATATGACGAAGAGCTCGATCATGGGATTCCATACCCCTAAGAGGAGAAGATTGTTACTTACCCCTTTTGAAAAAGTGTTAGTTACGAACTATTCCCCATATCACTAAGCCTTGCCTTTCCCCTTCTAGTTTTATTTTGGATGATAAATTTGAGACTTCACAGGAATGAAACTGAAACCATTGAATGGCGAATGATGCAGTCACCCACTATGCTTATCATACCTTTTCCTGAATAACCACAGAATAGGATGATCAATACCCTAAGATAGACCCCCGTATGTCATTAATCAAAGGACCCCCCTGTTCGGAGACAGTAACGACACACTATTCATTAAGACTAATTCACCAAATATCCATGGCTGCTTATAGACCCAAAATGCTTATCTAAGACCCAGAAAAGCTCCATTGCTTCCACACACTGGGGCATTTTTTTAGAAGAAGAAGGTAAATTATATCTGGGGCGCTGACCCAACTACAAAAGCAAATGAAGAATGATGAAGATACCGTTCAGAGAGCGTTATCAGAAATACTAGACTGCAAGTTCTACCATGCTTCTACACTGGGGCATTTTTATTTTATTTTTATTGTCATTTGCTTTCCCTGTTGCACCATTTATTATTTCAAAAGAAAAAAAAAAGAGAAAGAAGAAAAGAAAAAAAAAGGAAAAAAAAGATATATCCACCTTTTATTACCAAACCCCGGTCTGAGATATTCACCCCCCTTGACAACCAGCAAGGGGGCGAACAAAACTATTGATAGCATTACCTTTACATGTGCAGTTGTAAAGCGACCTTCAACCATCATCAGGCAGTTCAGAAAGCATCCAATTCCTAGTGATGGCCGACGGCACCAAAAGGCAAAAAAAAAGGGAAGACACCAAAAGGTAATCAAATAAGGAGAAGCCAATCAGGTACATCTGAACCAGAAAGTTATATATATATATATACATAGACATATATAAAAAAATTTTCTTTTTCTCTTCACATTTGTCACCAGGGACACTCCCCCTATATACAATGCACACATAAACAAAAAAATAAACACACACACACCCCTAATCTCTATGCTGTCGCTGGGGAGGAGTGTCGCTATCACCGGTATCGTCAGCCCGAAGGTTCGTAGACTGATCATCTAAAACACAATCCTGACACCCGGGGTCCTCGAAACCTCTAAACGACGAGGACCCCCTACTGAACCCCCCTCACTAGCCTGACTGATCGACCACCTCGACTGAGAGTGAGGAGGAAGCCTCGCATGACTCCCCCGAACGACGAAATCCTCATGACTATCACTCCTATCGCAACTGCGAGAGGTATGACGCGACTGCCCAGCTGAAGAACTTGGAGCCCTTGACTCTAACCCCTCACGATGACTAGCCGACTTGCGTGAGCCCCACTCGCCCCTCGTTAGGTGATATTGTAACCGATCCAGGGACACCTGCATCTTTGCTCATGTTGTTCGACAAGCGGCCTCTAGTGCCTCTACATGAGTCTGCTGCGTGACCATCATCGCGACCATGAGATCCTCATGACTCTCCACCTCTCCAAGGGCCCGTCTTGCCCCCGGAGTGGCTCGCGCTGCCTCTAACCTCGCCTTCTGGAGCTGACGAACTTGTATAACTCTACTTAATCAAAGGAAGTAAACATATGCATCTACGAACAATAACAAAACTCAAAAAAAAAAATACCAGATCTAACATCTCTCTCAGAAGTCGCTCGATTATCTCTGCAGTCACAGGATCGGCAGGTGACACCCGAGGGATAACAAACGTAGGCAGCTGTAATAAGAAAAACAAATACATTAGATAGATATTACGATAATAAATAAATTATGAACCCAATGACTAAAACATACTTGAGTAGGGATGGGAACAGACCCCTGAGGAGGAGCCTTGGGAGCAGAGTCTGAAATTGCCTGAACAAAGAAAAAGATAAAGAAAAAATAACGACAAACAACAAGCCAATGCAAAACACGTTAGAATAAATAGAAATGAACAATCTAAACTAAATTACACTAAACCATACCTAACTCTCGAGACACAGAGAGGCGGCGGTCGTGTCCCTCGTCTACAAGTCCTTAGCAACCCGACGCTGAAGCACCGACACACGTTAGTAAACTATCAAGTCAACATAATGATAATGCCTAACAAACTAGCACAGTAACATAAGCAGACTAAAGAGTGACAAAACTTACCCAATGCTCTAACCCAGACCGCAGACGAGCTATTGCCGGATCCTCCAGACTGGAGGAGGCCACTGAAGAAGGATCAAATGCCCGAGCCGAAGCCCCTGCGGCGGAAAGCTCTACCCTCTGAAAACTCCACCAATATGCCAACATTTAACAAGGATCCTCCGATTTTTCAATGGGAAATAAGTCCAATTCAAGATACTTACCAATCGCTCGATCTTTGAACTAAGCTCGCCTCCACCGTTAGGCTGGCCTGCTACTGACCACGCAACAGCTCGATCATCGCTGCCTGACGAGCAACCTCAGACTCCCTCTCAGACTGCCGACAATAAAATAACACCACCATATCGGAAATATCACCAGAATAAGCCAATATAACACATGGACAAATTAAAATCAACAAGTTGACTCACCAGGAGCTGACGAGCCTCCACTAATCGAACTCCTAACTCATCCTCTGCTGCCCTCGCCCTGGCAACTGAGTTAGTCAAGGAATGCAACATCTCCTCATCAGGACGAGGAGCATGTCCCATCTGCTCCATCGCCCTATGAAGGGCATCTAATGCTCCCCGCACACTTGCTGTGAGGTGGCCCTCCTCCAATGCAACCAACCTCTCCCTCAATGTCGATGTCGACTCTGGCCCACCAACGGCGAAAGAACCACTGCCATGAAAAGGACGCGTTAAGAGATGCCCACCACCTAATGCAGCAAACTATCTCCTATACTCTTGCCTATCCGCCTCATCACGCACCCCAATGACCCTAGTCCCCCCAACTCTAAAATTGGCTATCTGGAGTGCCATCCGCTCAACAAAATTCTGGCCTGGAGGGCCGGTCATCCTCTTAGCCACCCTGTGGCTAATCTCTGGAGGGACCCCCTGATCAAGTACCAGCTGCCGTACCACCCGAGAAATATGGATCCTCTCCACTCACTCAAAACAATGGACCCATATGTCCACATCGAAGAAGGGTCGGCCGAACTCAATCGCCGCCTCACCCACGTCCTTTGCATAATCATAGGGCCGCCATATCACCTACCTAGATGAGAAAATCAATCCATGAATAGAGTCTAATAGCCTCCCAAAAAAAAAATTAGACAAAGCTAAAACAAGAACATAATCTTATATACATACCTGCCCCGCGTGCATATCCTCAAAGAGGCCTCGCGCAGTCTAAAGATCAGTAGACCAGCGACGGCCCTTCAACACCTCTCTCCACACATGCATCCGAGGGAACGTAAACTCAACCCCTACCAGAACCCCCGGGCGCAGAAAATGAAATGATCGTATGCCCTAAATTAAAATAATGAAAATATAACAACAACGACCACACGCAATAAACAAACATTAAGATTGTCACCATAACCAAAGGATAGAACTAAAGTCACCACGATACCAATTTAACTAAAACTCATCTATGGAAATGGGAGGAAACCTCCGATTGACACTACCCCCTGTCCCCGACGATAAAACTGCTCATAAAGATGCACCAATGCATCGGCACCCCACGCATAGGTCGGGACTCAGTCCAAATCTCCTAGAACCATTAGAAATAACCCGGTGATGCATCCCCGAGTCGAAGAAGAGAACAGTACTATGGCCAAAAGGTGCATCAAGAATGCTCGGAGCACCCTATCTGCAGCCAACCCCAACTCGATCACGGGCTCTCGACCCATCACTCTCGCAAAACGTGCCTTGTAAAGCGCTGCTACCTCCAAATGGTGCCTCGGAGGGGTGAACCCACTCATAAACATATCGAAGAACCAAGTGACCCAAACAACACCTAGCTCTGATCCACTCGACCTATAAGGCACACCAAGAATCTCCTCACACACCTCTAAATAATTCCTCGCCATCCGCCCCGTGATCGGCTCACCCTCAAAATGAAGACCGGTGATGCGGACCTAGTCCTCAAGAGTTTGTAGCATCATGTCGACTGGAAAGAGAAGCGCCTAGTCTCTCTCGCTCCACCTCTCTATAATCGCTGTAACCAAGCCCCGATCGACACGAAAGGGCTCCAATTCTAGAATCGTCCTAAACCTGAAAGATACCAACCACTCTCGGTACCAAGTATGAGACTCGGTCCATACCGTGCTGATAGCTAGCTGTGGGGGCTCCTATTGAATGAAACACAAACAATAATAGTAAGATTAACACATACCCACGAAGAAAGATAAATAAATTCCAGTGGTTAGTGCTTGCAATCCTGAGGCTCAGCGCCTGGATGCTCCTCACCCTGCTCGCCCTCAACTCTCTCGCCTTCCTCCTCGGCTGCCCCTGGCTCAGCCTCGGGTACCTCCTCCCTGACCACGATCTGGTCTCCCTCGGGTACCTCCTCCCTGACCACCATCTGGTCACCCTAGGGGACTCCCTCCACGATCATCTCTCTGATATCCCCCTCCATGGTGACAGCGCCAGTCTGTGCCTCGGAAGTCTCACTCACATCTGTCATAAAAAACCTCTCCAACTCAGAAGCAGTAACCTTTGGCATGCGGCCACCCTCACCCTCCATACTAGAGTAAAGAGCTCGAAAAATTAAAGAAAATGAAAAAAATGGCGTCTGAAACTAATGGCCGGATCACTAGATATCGTGAAAACACGAAGAATGAACACACAGAAACCTGGAAACAAGAAAATCGAAGACTAAAACTGATCGCCCGACAAAAATGAAAAGTTTCAACTATTTATAGAACTCACCTGAATCCTGCGCCTGAATCTGGGCACTCAATCCAATCACGTGCAACAGATTCTGTTCTTAATTCAAATCAAACGCCCTCTCCTAAGCGCATAATCTAATCGTCGCCTGCTCACTTCAAACTAACCACTTGGTTGCGCGCTGCCCATCAAGTGCGCAATCACATTATGCGCTCAAACAGTGGCGCGCGAATGCCATGGGTGAGCTGATCCCGTGTGTAAACCTATGCGCTTAATTCACTTACACGCTACTGAACTGTTGCTTAATAACCCCCTTGCCCCTTTGAATGTGCGTTCTCTTCCGGGCGCGTAATTCGATCAAGCGCCCGAAATGAAGCGCATAATTTCCCACAAGGCGAAAATCTTCATATGCCTAGAACAGTAAACTCAAACCTAAAATGAAGACGTTTTGATTCTCACCATCAACCTGAAGCACGCCCTTGATGAGGCCGACCCAAAGCACTCCTAGCATAGGAAAATTTACACCTCGAAAAACAAAAAAATGTCCCTTTACAATAAATGAAACAAAAAAATGAATGTCCCTTTACTTTACAATAAACAAAACCAAAAAAAATGAATGACCCTTTACTTCACAATAAACAATCGAAATCCAAAAAAAAATGCCCTTTACTTCACAACACCCAATTGAAAACCAAAAAAAATGCCCTCTACTTCACAAATAAACAATTGAAATCTAAAAAAAAAAAAAAACGCCCTGTCCTTCACTTTCCTCAACCGAAAAAAAGGGTCTCCAACACCTTCGCATGTTCCGAATAAGATGCTCACCACCTTTAAAATACTCAAAGCCAAACTACCCTTAGCATGCCTCAGATCTAAAACAAACAATCAAATAAAAAAAAAACCAAAAACCTCACACCCCCAACGAGACAAACGAAATATAAATTAAATCAAACAAAAAAATTATTATTATTGAATAACCACAAATGAAATAACAAAAAAAATGTAATCACTCCTTTGATTAATAAAAATTATTACAATGCACATCGAGGGCATACCCTTTGAATATATAATTTAAAATAAGAATGCTAAAATCAGCACGTTCAGGTAATGGCCGAATCCCGACTTATTCGAGAGACCAGAGATCTCGGAGAGGCCCGAAAGAGGAAAGCACCCTGAACAAATTCGGACCGTAATAACTTCTTCCCCTCACCCCGAACCGGTCAGAAGGAATAGTGGCTCACAGAAAGCCACCCAGGATCTGCGGGATCCGTTGTTGGAAGCTTCCCTTGGACATATTAAAAAATGAGGAGCAACTAACACTGAATCCGCAGAGCCTACCGAGGAAACATAGGCATTGGTCACGAGAACTTTGACCTTGCCTTATCCTTGAGTTTCCTTTCTACCACCTTTTTCTCCTCCACATCTTCTCCCGATGGGGTGACACTTCGAGTTGGATTGATAGCACAACCCTAGTATCACCCCGAATTCCCAATCCCATCCATTCTCACCATTCACTTGATAAACACATTCTTCGGGTCCAGTACCCGGGATATGAAATAAAGAGGAATAAAAGACATTAATAAACAAAAAATGACCAAACTTATAAACACAAGATATCCCCCAAAACTTTTTAACCTACGAACTTAAAATAAAAGTCCAAAATAAACAATCAACCCAAAGCCTTAAACCCAAACTTCTCAAGTCTAGATAGGCCAATAGGATTGAAACATCCAATCACCATCTAGAACCCATGAAAAGTCACAAAACAAAGCAAAACACCTCAAATAAAACAAACTACATTAAATAAAACTACAAACCTTAAACAAAAAGAAAAAGCAAAGCAAAAAATATACACCTCAACAAGCCTGATAAGATTAAGTGAACCTACTAAGTAGGACCTAATAGGACGAATGAATAAACCTCAAGTCATTCTCATAACGAACTTTAAAACTATAAGCTAACTCAAATCTCAAAACTACAATAAAGCAGATAAGCCTAATTAACCCATCAATAAAAATTTAAGCCAACCAACTGATGGGACAACAAAAAAATAATAACAACAATAAAAAAAAATGCCCCTCTTTATTCATAATTTAAAACTTTACAAATATCACCGGAGGCATACCTCCTGAATTATAATCCAAAACAAAAACCTAAAACTTAACATACAACCCAAAATGAAAACCAAAACTACAATGAGCCAAAACGAGGAGCAAAACATCCAATCGGAGGCTTCAGAAATGTTGCCACTAGACTTGGAGAACTTAAACGAGCCACCGGCAGAAGAGATGGAAGGATTGGTTGGGTAATACATCCCTCCATTTGCAGCACATCCTCTCCCCGCCATCTTCACTTCCTCCGCCGCCGCCTCCTCAATGCTGCCTTCACTGGTCCCTAAAAAGGAACGGTGTGAAGACTAGAACCCTCATTCCCAATACCGCCCATTCCTAGAACAATAATCTCCTCGGACATCACACTAGGACGAAGATCCTGTGAAAAGATGAATATAGGAAGAAATCCCATCCCAATCTGATGGTTAGATCACTCAATATCACAAAAACACGACTTTCAAAATGCTAAAACACTCAAAAAAGGTCAAACTCGAGACTAAACCCGAAAATGAAAAGCAAATGAAGCTCTCACTCTTATATAGAACACAGCTCTAATCACGCACATGAAGACATGCGCTTAATTTAATCACGCGCAATACGCATAGCGCTCAATCCAAAACCCGCGCTCCTACCAAGGCGCGCAATTAGGCTGTCGCCCGCGCAAGGGACGATCGAGCGCTGTCTACAGACCGTGCAATCCATTTGAACGACCTATATTTGACGCTTAATACGAAAGGTCACTTGTATAATGACCGGGCGACCCTTCCAATCCTGCGCTCATGCTATGGTGCGCAATTAGATTACACGCTAATATTAACACGCTTAAACCCTTCCCTTAGACCCTGAATTGCATGCCTGTAATCGGTTGAGCAATCGGATCAAGCGGTTAATATCCGGTGCTTTTAACCCTCGACATGGGACCATGCAACAATACATGACTAAACACAGGCTGAAACAATAGCTCTGTGGCTCAGATCCCAACGTAGGGAGGCTATATACTAAGCAATAGTATATAGTCAGAATGCATACTGAAACAATAGTCCAGCATTCCATTCGTGAGACCATACCCGGACAACCCTGAATTAAGTGCCTGAAAACCCGTGCTTAATTCGATCATGCGCACAACCACAAGCGTGCGATCAATCTCCCTTTCAGACCAAACTTCCTTTCACAGACAGTTTCGAGACTCGATTACGCGCTTGGAAGCAGACGCGCGATCGGATTGAGCGCTACACCACCAGCGCACAATTGGTCTATGCCCGACCTAGTCTTATTACCCTTGACCCTTACGTTTCCTTAATTAACCGCTTCAGGTAACATGCTTAATTGGATTATGCACGTCCCAACATGCGCGTAATTAGCCCTAATTTTGTTAGGACTAGGAAACTCGCTGACTTACTCAGCCCGTTGCTCACTGAGTCGATGACCGACTCAAAGCGATTAAGCGCCAGAATACTGGCACGCAATTCAATTAAATGCCTAGAACCAGGTGCGTAATTGAAAGAAAACCTATAAAAGCTTTTTTTTAATTTGACCCAAGAACAACACGAGAGGCTGGCAATTTTGAGAGAGGAGACCGTAAATTCCAAACCAGAGAACTTCGAGAACGAATCCCTAGAGCAAATTAGCCATGATTTCGAGATTCAAACCTCCGAATCTTCGATGATTTCTCTCTACAGCCCCGACCCTAGGTAAGAATTTAATTTTGCTTTAGATTTAGGATTCCCCCTTTGTTTAATTAATCAATTCTATTTCTTATTTTTAGACCGTAGCACCCTCTTCGGACCGAAATTCTCTATATCCGGTTCTAGTTCTCTATTTTTAGAACCAGTCCTTAATCCAACGGTCTGATCTATCGACCTTAGGTGCTGATTCTACTTAAAATCTTAATTTACAGTCCTATCATTAATCTCTGACTCTAACTCTTAGAGTTCAGAACCAGTCTCTAATCCTACGGTCTGATTTTTCTGATTTCGACTCTGATTTCAGTCCTTGGATTTTTTTTAGCCTTTAGTTTTAATCTTTAGATTCTAATTCTTAATTCTTAAGTTTTAGAATTCAGCCCTTAGGAAATCCCTGCCCAAATCCTTATTTTAGAGCCAACTAGGTCCCCCCAACCTTTTCTCAATTGTCAATCCCGTCACTTTTACATTCAGCTTATTTTGAGGTATCAAACAAAGTCGAATTGAGGCAAAATTGGTCATGTTGGAAAGCTTATCGAAGTAGCTTTCTAACGAGCCAAAAAATCCACCATTCTGATATATATCGAAGAAGTTATGATCAATTTTCGGGCGTTGCACAAAAAGTGACGTTTTTCAAAACTCCTAGTTGAATTAGGATTAGTATCTTTATTATATTATTTTATAAAATAGGATTTATGGTAAAAGCCTATAAATAAGACCTTTACCTACTATCCAATTTTCCTCTATATAATCTCCTCTACATAATTTCCTCTATACAATTTCCTCTATACAATTCTCCTCTATACAATTTTTTCTAATACAATTTGCCTGTACACAATTTCCCTCTATACAATTTCCTTCTGCACAATTTAGACGATTTCTACAGGTAATTCCTTAATCCTTAATTTTCTGGTTCTAGTTCTTAGGTTCTAGAACCAGTTCCCTTTTTTTTATTCCAATTCTAGTTTTAGGTTCTAGCCCTCTAGTTCTTAAATTCTAGATCTTAGGTCTTAATTTAAATTTCTAATTTTCTAATTCTAGTCCTTAGGTTCTAGAATTGGTCCTTAATCTCACGGTCCAAATTTTTCTAATTTCGATCTTGATTGTGGTCCTTAGATTTTAGCTTTAGTCTTAATTTCTCATAATTCTAAATTCTAAAATTTACTTTATAGTTTCAGTTTTTAATTCTTTTTTTTTTACCCCTAAAATCTTAGCCCTTAAATACCAATCATCAATCTCTCAATCTATAAAAAAAAAAATTACTTTATAATTCAAATTCAGTCTTTTTAATTTCCAGCCATCCGATTTTCCCAAGGGAGCTTACGGAGGGTACTCGGGAACAAGGCCAATCCTACTTAGCATAACGGGCCGCACCCTCCTTTTTCCGTCTATTTATTTTATTTCAATAAAACTAGCATGCTTATTTAAAATCAGAATTTTTATAGAAGTGGCATATTTAATTTAGTTAGAGTTTTATTCAAATTAGTACAATTCTAATCAGTCATAACATAATTAAGAACGGTTGTACTCCTAGTACAATTAGGAGACTAAAATTAATTAGACTTCTAATAGGATTAGGAAACTAAATTAATTAGAGCTCTAATAAGATTAAAACATTTAAATCAATTAGACTCCAGTAGGATTAGGAGACCAAATTAAATAAAATCCCAGCAGGAATAGGAAAATCAAACCAGTTACACTAAAGGCATCCCACAGCTGCTGACGTTCGTCGGCAGACGATTCAGTAAAGGAGTTCAACCTGCAAGCCCCCGCTTCCCCTTAAAGCGTGATCAGTGACGTGTTGCAACATCGATAAATATTTACAGTTGGTGATCGCATCTTCTTAGGTATTCTCCATTTAGTATTCTCCTTTAATTTTAGCATTTAATATTTCCTAATTTATTACTCCATCATCGCCATTACCAAAGTTCGCTTAGGACAGAATTGGGCCACTTATTTTGGGGACCGAGAGGAACCCCAGAAAAAAGCGCGTACCAACAGGGATTTCCCATGGTCTCCAAATACCCGCAATGGTTAGCTCATATCATCCCGGTATCAAAGAAAGATGGAAAGGTTCACATGTGCATCGATTTTTGAAACCTCAACAAAGCGAGCTTAAAAGATGACTTCCATTTTCCACGCATCGACATCTTAGTCGATAACACTGCCAGGCATCGAATGCTCTCATTCTTGGACGGATTCTCCTATTATAATCAAATCAAAATGGCGGAAGCAGACCGAGAGAAGACAATATTTATCACTCCATGGGGAACGTTCTGCTACCGAGTCATGTCATTCAAATTGAAAAATGTTGGGGTAACATATCAGAGAGTGATGACAGCACTATTCTATAACATGATGCACCGAGAAATCGAGGTATACGTCGGTGACATGATCACCAAGTCACCAGAGAGAAGTGACCATTTGATAAACCTCCAAAAGTTGTTTGAGAGGCTGAGAAAATACATGTTACGTCTGAACTCTTAGAAATGTGCATTCGGCGCCATGTTAGGAAAACTACTGGGCTTCATTGTCAGCAGAAGAGGCATCGAGGTTGACTCAATCAAAGTAAAAGCTATCGTCGAAATGCCATTGCCATCTACAGAGAAAGAAGTCAGAGACTTGTTGGGCAGGATACAATACATCAGTCGGTTCATTACACAACTAACTCCTATCTGCACGCTAATTTTTAAGCTATTAAGAAAAGATTCACCCGTTGAATAGAACGATGATTGTCAACCGACACTCGATAAGATCAAAGGTTATCTTCTCAACTTGCCTATTTTCTTACCCCGAATACCCGAGAGACCGTTATTAATGCACCTCTCAACGACAAAATTCTCGATGGGATATGTCCTATGGCAACATGATGAGACTGAAAGAAGAGACCAGTCCATATACTACCTGAGCAAGAAATTCATCGACTACGAGACACACTATTTTCATCTGGAGAAAGCATGCCTAGCTCTCGTTTGGGCTACATAGAGGCTCCGTCATTATTTGTTATCCCAAGCCGTTCTCCTGCTAGCATGAATGGATCCGTTGAAGTACTTGTTTGAAAAGCTGGCCCTCACTGGCCGAATTGTACGCTGACAACTTCTCTTATCTGAATTTGACATCACGTATGTCACTTAGAAGTCAATAAAGGGGCAAGCACTCACTGATCATCTGGTCGAGAATCCCTTACCTGACTACAAGCCTTTGAAAGTTGAATTCCTAGATGAAGACATCTTGTTTATGACAGAGGATGACACAGAGGAGATAGAGGAGTCCTGGGTAATGCACTTCGACGGGGCAACAAATGTTGAAGGTCAAGGAGTTGGCGCTATTCCCATCTCGCCAAAAGGTTCATACAACCAATCTCCACCAAGCTTAATTTCCCTTGCACCAACAATATGGCCGAGTATGAAGCCTGCCTAGCCAGCTTACAAGCATCAGTTAACCTGAACATAAATCATCTCAGGGTGTTTGGTGATTCACAGCTGATCATTTGCGAAACCAACGAAGACTAGAAGACAAAGGATGAAAAGCTGATCCCATACCACGAGCACCTCGAAGATATGATCGCATGCTTCAATGATATTACCTTCTCCTATGTCCCACGAGTAAGAAATCGCGTTGCCGATGCACTAGCAACATTTGCATCAATGATAAAAATTCCATATGGCGTCGAAATGAAACTAATCATGATCAGGCAAAGAAATGAACCAGCCTTTTGCCTCCAGATTGAGAGAATCGAAAAACCTGATGATGAGCCTCCATGGTTTTCAGATCTTAAAATTTTTCTTGAAACTCGAGCTTTCCCCGAAGGTACGTCCAAGACGGACAGGCAGACCATCCAACGTTTAAAGGCTAACTATGTCATCTGTGGCGAGTGCCTCTACAAGCGATCATATTATAACATCCTACTCAGATGCCTAACTGAAGGCGAGGCAGCCAACATCATGAAAGATATCCATGAAAGGGCATGCATGGCTCATATCAATGGGCACATGCTCACCAAGAAGATCTACGACAAGGGTATTTCTAGACCACCATGGAAACAGACTGTTGCAAGCACATTTAGAAGTGCTACAAATGCCAAGAACACTCCAGTATGATATATGCTCCTGCTATAGATCTACACAACATGACCACTCCATGGCCATTTGCCACATGGGGCCTCATGTAGACACCCCCATTTTACCCTCTCGGAATATACAAATCTGTTTGGTCAACCTTTGACCTTGCTTGTGACTTTTCGGAAAGGACTTACCTTCTTTGGAAGTTTTGCAACCCTAATATAGGGACCATATGTTGAAATAATAGTATATGACTGAACACAGGCTGAAATAATAGCTTTGTGGCTCAGGTCCCTTTACCATAATGTGGGAACCATACACTGAAACAATACATGGCTGAACACAGGTTGAAACAATAGCTCTATGGCTCAGATCAACATAGGGAGACTATATACTAAAATAATAGTATATAGTCGAAATGTAGACAAAAATAATATTCCGGCATTTCAGACCCCTTAACCCTAAATTGGGAATCATGCACTGAAACAATAGTACATGACGACTGAACACAGGCTGAAATAATAGCTTTGTGGCTCAGGTCCCAATGCAGAAAGACTCTATACTGAAACAATAGTATATAGTTGAAATGCAGGCTGAAATAATAGTCTGGCATTTCAGACTTGACCCGGATAACCCTGAATTACGTGCCTAAAATTATGTGCGCAATTTGATTATGCGCAAACCCACAAATGTGTAATCAGTCCCCCTTCAGACCAGACTTCCTTTTCCTAGACCACCTCGAGACTCGATTACGCGCCTCACATGATACACGCGATCGGATTGAGCGCCATATAACAGGCGCACAATTGGCCTACGCCCGACCTAGTCTCACAGTCCTTAACCCCCAAGATTCCACGATTGAGCACTTCAGATGAAATGCTTAATCGGATTGCGCACTCCAAACGAGGCACACAATTAGTTCTAACATGATTAGAACTAGGAAACTCGGCTGAGCCAGTCAGCCGGTCGCTCACTGAGTTGGTGACCGACTCATAGCGATTAAGCATCGGGAGACCGGCGCGCAATTCAGTTAAATGTCTGAAACAGGGCGTTTAATTAGAAAAAAACCTATAAAAGACTTTTTAATTCGACCCAAAGAGAGGACAAAAAAACAGAGAGAGAACATAGCGAATACAGAGAGAAACATAGCCATGACGTCAAGATTCAAGTTTCAAGTCCTCCGCATCCGAGCTTTGAATTTCGAGATTCCTCTCCGCAGTCCTGGCCTTAGGTAAGAATTTAGTTTTTAGTTTCCGACCTTAGCTTTAGTTTTTTTAATTTTAACTATTAACATTAATATTGTAAGTCTTAGACCGTAGCACCCTTTTAGACCGTAATCTTAATATCTGATTCTTGTTCTCCGAATCTGGAACCAGTCCTTAATCTGACGGCCTAATCTCCAACCTTAAACCTTAATTTTGTTCTGAATTCTTAATCTTCAGTCCTATTATTATTCTCTGGCTCTAGTTCTTAGTTCTAAAACCAGCCTTTAATCATACGGTCTAATTTTCTGATTTCGATCCCAAATTCAGTCCTTAGATTTTAAATTCTAGTTTTAATTCCTTAATTTAAGATTTTTAGAATCCCAATTTACAATTCAGTTTTTAACTCCTAGTTTCATAATTTAATTCATAATTATAACTCAAAATTATCGACTTTAAAAAACCAAAAATACTACCTTATAAATAAAATTTTAATTTACTTTAATCTCAGCCATCCGATATGCCCAAGAGAGCTTAAGGAGGGTACTCAAGAACGAGGTCAATCCTCCTTAGCATAGCGGGTCCAAAACCCCTTTTCCTAGAATTTTAGTAAAATTAGTTCATTTATTTTAATTAGATATTTTTAGTAAAATTAGTTTACTTACTTTAATTAGAATTTTAGTAAAATTAGTTTACTTGCCTTAATCAGAATTTTAGTAAAATTAGTTCCTTCACTTTAATAAGAATTTTAGTAAAATTCGTTCCTTCACTTCAATTAGAGTTCTAGTATAATTAGTATACTTGGTTTAATTAGAATTGTAGCAGAATTAGTATATTTGTTTTAATTAGAATTTTAGTAGAACTAGTATATTTGCTTTAATTAGAATTTTAGTATAATTAGTATACTTGCTTTAATTAGAGTTTCACTGGAATTAATATATTTGCATTCCTAGTACGATTAGGAGACTAAAATTAATTAGACTAACATTAAAGCACCTAACACTTCACCTAACTTTAATCTAAACCCATACTTGCCTAACAAGTCTCATTCCAAACCAAACCTAAAACTAGAACAAAATCCAAACCTCAAACAAAACAAACACACGAAATTCCCTTTCACACCATAAAGAAATTATTCCCATAATTTAAAGAAAAACAAACCAAGAAAAAGGCTAAATAATTAACAGAACACCCCTTGTACAATGCAAAATAAATAACAAAATAGAATAGGATAAAATAAATAAAAAATAAAACAAAATAAAAATAAATAAATAAAATAAAATAAAACAAACAAAATAAAATAAAAACAAGATAAAACAAAACATAGAAACATGAAAAACATCACCCCTTACAGTCCCATCGTTACCTCACATCACAAACTGAACGCCATCCCATTCCAATCAGAAGAGCCCACCGGAGAACGAGACAGGTCAGCAACCATGAGTATACTGCCTCTACTATTGACTAAGAAAAGTAGCACGGGAAGTCACTCTAACAATATAATAAACACCAACGTGAAAGGCTTTGAGTTCATTCAAACAAGAAGTCTCGAGAAAGTCAACCGATAGAGATGATGTAGGTGGTTGTGTGATATCTCATGCTTCCACAAAGACCAAGATTCACTATATAGATCCACCTCAGGTATGCTTGTTCTGCCGCATGATGACCATCAATACCCCTCATCGCACACTAGTGGACACATAAAAGGACAAGTCCCGTCATGACGTAACAACAACCTAACCCAAGATCTACCAAAGAAAGAAATGAACATAGTTGTCCCAGCACATAACCTTGCATAACAGATAGAAAGAGGGAGAGGACCACCAATGTCCCATCGCAAATAGCACCTCCCCAAATGTCCCATCACACAGACAATCATCAAGCCCCCCACAGCAGGGACGAAAGAAGAAAAGAAACTCTCCGAAGTCCCATCACATGACTACCATGGGGGCGATAGCCATCAAATCCCATCGCAAACAACACGAGGGCCTTCCACCCAAATCAGGTAAGTATCACCCTCTCTTCACTCGATATTCTCATAAAAGATAGTCAGCTAATATTAAGTCAAATGTTTTCAAATCCCGACTCTCCTGATTCGCGAATCACTGTAATCCTCCCATAAGAGACAATCACCAGTATCTGCGGGGAAGGTTAGATGGAGTATTCGGCATACCAAGCGTCGTCTTAGAAACCAAATAAAGGTCGGGTCCCCAAATTCAGTACCGATGGATCTACTCAGTGACGTCTCGAAAGCCACATTTTCTGTTGTTTTACCATCAAATTGATCTTCAGTTAAAACCTAAAATTTTAAAACCCCTATCTATTAAATTTTCACCTCTCATCACCCCAATCTATTCTTTCCCCTAGGAAACCGAACACCGAGTATACTCAATTTTGAGAAATCACAAATGACCGCGGGAAAGGGATGCCCGACGCGCCATTGGTGTGAGCAATGACGCGCCCGGTCGGACTTGACTTGTGAAAGTCTTCGCCATTATATCATATCATTTATCATCTGGTCACTTGACCTCATGATTTGGTCACTTGACCTTATCTCTGGACATTCGTATGATGCCCCCCAGTACCTCGACTGTTTCCTCCCATTTGGCTGGCACATGAGACATGATGCCACTTGTGCCCGCGGATCAGGATATTCTCATTTCCCCCCGTTTGACTGCTACTTGCAGCATGACGCAACATTCGGCGAGATGCCACTTGCACCCACAGTTGTGGATACGCCTCTCGACAGCTACCACTGGGCCCCCGAATGCTCCATCTTAGCTTGCGTTGATAGAAAAGAAAGCCAAGCGTTTCATGTCAGCTCCCCGGTTCACACTTGTGATCCCTCAAAGAAGCGAGAAGGCACCCTGGAAGGGGGTGGCTACTTCTTCGACGCATTCTTATTCCACAAGAATGTGCCGAAGAGGGGCACCTATAGACACCCCATTTTCACCCTCTCGAGGTATACAAACCTGTTTGGTCAACCTTGACCTTGCCCACGATCTCTGAAAAAAGATTGACCTTCTTCGGAGATCATAAAACCCTGATATGGGGACCGTATGCTGAAACAATAGTAGATGATTGAGAAATTAGCTGAGATATCAACCCAGAAGATCTGACCCGCCAAGACCCGAAAATCCCCAAATTCCATGCATATCACTATGTGCTTAATTCGATTACACGTGAGATGGCTTGCGCATAATTAGTCCAACTTAGACTAGGCACAAGCTTCCATGCACCGCTAGAGTTCATAATTTCGTGCATATACTCCAGTGCTTCCACTCATAACCCCACACGCGGAATCAGTCCAGACACAGACTAGAACTCCAATTTCCATGACCGCTCGAACTCCCCAATCTCGCATAGATACACTTGGGAGAATTGGATTCCACACATCGTGCTATGCACGAAATTAGTTCCAAGTCTTACTGGAACTAGGCCACCCGGTTAGACGCCACTCTCGAGTCTGTGACCGACTCAAAGAGAATTAAACGCATACCCCCTGCGTAGAACTGAATTCAACACGAGGACTTATGCGCTTAATCGGCCAATCTCGCACATGTCCACATGCGCGAAATTTGCTCTATCCAAGTCTCTAGCTTGTCCAAACTCACCAATTTTCATATTCAAGTCTCTAGTTCCTCCCCTCCAAGCTTAGTTCTTAGGTTCTAGTTCTAGTTCTTAATTTCTAGTCCTTAATTCTTTGGTTCTAACTTCTAATTCCTAGTTTTAATTCTAGTTCTTAATTTTAGTTCCAGTTCTCAGGTTCTAGTTCTAAATTTTAGTTCTAGTATCTAGTTTCCAATTCTTGTTCTTAATATCTAGTTCTAATCCTTTGTTTCTAGTGTCTAATTCTTAATTTTCTTTCTAATTCTTAATGCTAGTTTGAATTCTTAGTTCTTAATTCTTAATTCTTAACCCTTAATTCAGAGTTCTTAATTCTTAGTTTCAGTTCCTAATTTTTTATTCTTAATCCGTAGTTCATAATTCAAACTCAATTCTTAATTCCCAATATTTACAAAATAATCCTTAGCCACCTAATTTGGCCAAGGGACCTTACGGAGGGTATCGGGAACGGGGCCGATCCTCCTTAGCATAGCGAGCCACACCCCCTTTTTTAAATTAGATTCCTAGTAGGGTTAGAACATTAGATCAATTAGACTCTCAGTAGGATTAGGAGAGTAAATTAACTAGGATCAGAGTAGCATTAAGAAACGAAGGTACTTCAAGTTAGAGTAGTACTAGAAGATCCAAAATTAGTTAAATTCAAAATAGGATCAGAAAGCCAAATCAATCAGACTTAGAGAAGGATTAGGAAAATTAGATTAACTAAACTCCCAGGGAACCCAGAGTTGTTGAAGTCAGCCGGCCAACGTTCAACAAAGAAGTCAACCCACACTATGAAAAGTGTGATAAACGACGTGTTGCCGCATCGATAAACATCAGGTGCTGGCAGTCGCAATGAACCAAGTACATTTTGCTCTGAATTTATCTTTATTTTTTGCATTTAATATTTCTTAGTTTATCTTCCATTGCCTTTTCCAGAGTCCACACGGACCAAATTGCGCCACTTATTCTAGGGACTGAAAGGAACCTAGAAAAAGCATGTGCCAACAGGGGCGTCATACGAACATCTAAAAATAAGATCAAGTGAGCAAATAATATGATGTAATATAATGGCGAAGGCTTTCACAAGTCATGTCAAGTCGGGCGCGTCATTGCTCACACCAACAATGCGTTAGGAGTCCCTTTCCAGTGGACATTTGTGATTTCTCAAAGTTGAGTATACTCAATGTTCGATTTCCTATTAAGCTCTGAAAAGTATCACTTTTCATCCCTTAACCTGGCCTTTGATGGACCTCTGAGCCAGTTAATAATGCTTTTTTAAGTGTGTTGTTTAGATAATAGCAAAAGTAGAGCTTATTGTTGCAATACTGTATTTTCAAGCCAAGAAGACTACATTTTATGCCAAGCTATGGGACTGATGGGTGTTCAATGAAGCACCATGGTACCACTAGGACAATTTGGCATACATGTGGGACCAGTTGACTTCCTAAGGGAGCCTTTGAAGTCATGCTGAGAGAGAGAAGTGAAGCCCAAGGTTAATGGAGTGCTGCTGCAATACAAGCAAACCAGCAGCTGCATCACTGAGCACATGTGTTCTAATCAAAAGAGCAGTTGCTGCATTGAAGACCTACTGTAGAAATCACACAAGAGTTGTTGCAGCAGTGGAGCCAACAACACTCAAGTAGATCAGCCACCCATGACTGCTGCAGCAGGCACTGCATAGCAGCAGGGCAACAGAAAGGAAGGCTCGCGGAGCTTCTCGCGAGGTTCAATTTACTTAGAAAGTTCCCTCACGAGGATCTCGTGAAGCTCAGGCCTGCAGCACTTAAAAAGGTCGCGCAGTTCTCGCGCGGTTCATTGGCGGAAGAGCTTCAGAAGTTCACTCGCGCAGATCCCGTGTGATTCATTTCATCCTCGCGAGCTGGGCACCTGGCACACTTTTATCCTATCGCACAGTCCTCACACACTCCACAAGCAAAGTCATCCGTGCGAGCTGCCTGCATCACTTAAGTCATCGTCACGACAGTACAGCGACAACCCAGCAAGATCCTCGCGACCTGAGCACCTGAAGCCTCATCTCTGTGAAATGCACAAGCAAATCAAGCGACATGATAGCTTCGAGCTCCAGACTTCTCAGTCCATACCTAGGGACTGTTTGGGTATTTCACACCCAGGGGAAAGAGCGGATTAGAGTGATGAGAGGTGAGAGAGTTTTGATAGATGAGAGGTTTTGAAATTGTGAGTTTTAACTTAAGATGAATTCGGTGGAAAAACTTTGGAAAACGTGGCTTCCGAAACTTCGCTAAGCAGATCCATCAGTATAGGATTTGTGAACCCGACCTTTATTGGTTGTCAAGACGACATTTGGTATCCCAAATACTTCATCTAACCTTCTCGCGGATACTGATGATTGTCTCTTATGTGAGGACTACAGTGATTCGTGAATCAGGAGGGACGAGTTTTGAAAATGTTTGACTTAATATTAGGTAGCTATATTTTACAGAGAATATTGAGTGATGAGGGGATGCTTACTTACCTTATTTGTTGGAAGGCCCTAGTATTAGTCACGATGGGACTTGCTGGCTATTGTCCCTGTGGTGGTCACGGGATGGGCATCAGAGAATTTCCTTTCTTCTTTCGTTTCTGTCGTGGGGGGCCTGATGATTGTTAGCGCGATGGGATGTTTGGGAGGTTGAAGCTTGCTTTGTGAAATGGGACATTGGTTAGTCCTCCCTTCTGATTACATGTTGGGGTAAATTACGATGGGTCATGGATACAACTTCTATCGTAGTTGATTGTAATGGGGCTCGGCGGTCATGTCACGATGGGACAAGGAAGTCTGAGGGAAATTCATCAAGTGAATCAAGCTCTTTATGGAAGCATGCGAAATCACACAACCCCCCACATCATCACCATCGGATGACTCTGTCGAGGCTTCTTGTTTGAATTTTTCCATATGAACTCAAAGCCTTCTTGTTGGTGTTTATGTGCTGTCATGGCCATCTCTTGTGCTTGCTTCCTTGGTTAGTAGCAACATGCTCATTATCGCTGGCTTGCTTCATCTTCCAGTGTGGGTGTTGCGATGGGACCGTGGGGGTGACCTTTTCTTTTTTTTTTTCCCCCATCTCTTTCTTTTTGTGTTATTTTTCTTTGTTTTTATTTTATTTTATTTTATTTTATTTTATTTCCATTTTATTTTATTTTAGGTCGTTTTAGGTTGTTTTAGGTTGTTTTGGGTTAGGATGGGATGGGTTTTTCGGGTTGCCTTTTGGGCTTTTGTAGTGGGCTATTTGAAATTTTTAGTGCGAGTTTAATATGTCTGTTTAAGGTTCGTCTTTGTTTTGTGAGTGTGACACTTGTCACATAGATGTGGTTTTAGGTTAAGGTTAGATGTTTCAATGTCATTGGTCCATCTACTTTTTCATGGATTTGTTTTTCATGGGGGACAAGTGTTTTATAATTATTGGTTTATCTAGGTTTGCCATGGATTTGTTTTTCTAATGGGGGCAAATGTTTTCAACTATTGGTTCATCTTAGCTTGTCATGGATTTGTGTCTCTAAGAAGGGTAAAAGTCTTGTTTTGATTTAATTAGATGAAGGGGATTTGTGAGTGTGACAATTGTCACACTAGGATCAAGGGTTCTTTTGTCTATAAATAGGTGCCAAGAAGGTGGGTTTTATTTTTGAATTTTATTATTTGAAATTTTGGTGGGCTTGTAATAAATTTTAGTTTTTGGAATTTTATTTTTCTTAATGTCTTTTCTTCCTCTTTATTTTATTTCCCGGGTATTATATCCTAAAGGGGTTTGTAAATTTTAATTCTTGGGAATGAGCGGTATTAGGAATGTGGGGTAGCGCTAGGGTCGATGATGTTAATCTAACCCATCGTGCTACCATGTTGAGGGAAGAGGTAGAAGAGATAAAGGTGGTGGAAAGGAAACCAAGGAAAAGAGCTGAGTTAGAGTTCTCGTGATCGGTCTCAGTTGCTCCTTGGTTGGCTCTACGGATTGACCTTTTGTCAGCCCTCCTTTGGGGGCTTCCTAGGTTGGCTTTCCATAGGTGTGTTCCTCAGATTCTGACTGGCCTTCTATGAGCCACTCTTTCTTTTCTGCTGGCTTGGGGCCTTGTTATGCTGCTACTCGATTGTGTAACTTGGAAGAGTGCATAATAAGCAGCATCTCAGGTAGAAAAGGAGGCGAAGATGAGATTTATGTTAGAACTTGTTCGGCCAACGCTTCCTCTTCGGGCGTCTCAACCATCTCTCCCCCTCTTGTATATCATCATTCAGGCACCCTCCCTTGAGCACTTGTGGATTCGGGTGTCTTTAAGTGTTTGACCTGAATTCAATTTTGTCTTTCATTTTAAATTATATTTTTAGGGGGTATGTGATTTGTAATCATTTTATCATATTTATAAAAGTGAGCTTGTGACTCATTTATGGTTGCTTAAACTTTGGCAGATTTTGGTTTGATTTTAGTTAATTTTGGTTTAGTTTGGTTTGCCTTGGTTCAAATTATGTGTCCGATCGAGGATTAAGTTCGAGGTATGTGAAAAAAGGGTATGAGTTTCTTTTAATTTTCGGAGCATGGGCAGTTAAGTTTCAGCGGTCCCTACGGTGGTGCGGGTGTATGCGTGAGTTCTGTGATGTGGATACTGTTTTATGTATAGCTACATGCCTGCAGCTTCATCTCTGGTCGTTGCTAGCTTGTGTATATATTTTGGTTATACATGGGGAATTCTACGCAAAGAGGGTAGAGCTTAATCAAATTCTACGCATACTTCATAGCGCGTGATTGTGGGTTCAGGGGGCTAATTAAGCGCAAAAAGATTGATGCTTAATCTAATTCCGCGAATGGGGACTTGCATGTGAATGGAAAGCCATCGGGTGACCTGGATGAGTGACTTAGAGCCCCATCAATTTGCGCTGCGCTTGTGTAGACACCCAAAATTGGCCCAAGGCTCGATCAACTCGTACTTCGAGAAAGGTGTACCTCTGAGCTTCCAGAAGTACTTCTTGAACCCTTGGAACTTAACTCAAACCCTTAGGAACCTTTCTCAGACCTTTAGGAATCAACCCTAACCCATAGAACCCTTCTTGTGAATGGAAAGGAGGAATGACAAAGTTTATAGATACATCTTCTAGAACTGAGTCCTATACCATTGGAAAGAGGATGTTCCCAGCTTTCCAACGAGCTAAGAATCGCATCAATCCAAGTTATATATCAATAGATATGGTGGTTGGAAAATTGTGCATAAATGCAGGAATTTACACTAGCGTGTATATTATACACGCAAGGCAAAATTGGTTTCTTTCTTCAGGTTTGAGCTCCAGAACGGGCTCTAAACTTCTCAGGGACACTGTTCCTAAGCCTAGCATGTATAATATGTACGCTAAGCTTAAGAATAGTGTTTTTGGGAAAATGGTCAGATTTTGAATTTGGGGTTTGACCCTTTGACCACCCCAAAGTCCGGGGTGGGTTTCTTTAGGACCATTGCACCCCTACTAGCCCTCTTTTTCACCCTTTTTCCATTTAGAAATCTACCCTATCATTTACTATTAAACCCAAGTTCCCACCTATCCAAACCCTTAAAAAACCCAAAAATCTTATATTAAAGATTACCTAATTGTTGGTACGCGCTTTTTCAAGGGCCCCTTTCGGGTCCCCGGAATAAGTGGCTCAATTCGGTCTGAGTGGACTCTGGCTAAAGGCGATATAATAATAAAATGCACCTGTAAATATATATATATACCTGGATTATTGCGAATGCCAGCTACAGATATTTATCGACACTGCAATACGTCACTGATCACGCTTGGATATGATGCGAGGCTTGCAGGTTAAACTCCTTTATTGAACATCGGCTGGCCAACCCCAATAGCTTTGGGTTGCCTTTAATCCAACTAGTTTGGCCTTCTTACTTCTACTAGGATTCTAACGAATCTAATCTCCTAATCCTACTGGAAGTCTAATTGACTTGGTCTTCTGATCCTACTGGGAGTCTAATTGATATAGTCTCCTAATCCTACCGGGAGTCTAATTAACCTAGTCTATTAATCCTACTAGGAGTCTCACTAAAAAAAGGGGCTGTGGCCCGTTATGCTAAGGAGGATCGGCCCCGTTCTCGCGTACCCTCCATAAGCTCCCTTTGGCAAGTCGGGTGGCTAAGGGGAATTTGTAAATACTGGAGATCAAAGACTGAATTTGAATTTAAGAAATAAGAATTAAGAACTGAAACTAAGGATTAAGAATTAAAAATTAAGAATTAAGGATTGAGAATTGATGAATTAAGAACTGGAACTAGAAACTAGAAATTAAGAACTAGATCTAGAATTAGAACCTAAGAACTAAGAACTAGAAATTAAGAACTAGAAACTAGAAAGAGATTACTTGATGCTGAGCGCTTCTTCCTCCTTCCAGCACCACAGAGGGAAACTCGAACATCCTACAAGAGGCCTAAGCTCGAGAGAGGAGAGATTGTTATGAAAATTGGTGAATTGGTCGTGGGTAGGGGGTTTATTTATAAGTATATGGCTAATTTCGTGCGTGTGGGCATGTCCTTAATTTACCGATTACGAGCATGCTGCATAGCATGGATTGAATTTCGCGTATGGCTTTATGCACTCAATCCGGTTTGAGTCGATCACAGACTCGAGGATGACTGGCTGACTAGTTCAGCCAGGGAGTCCTAGTTCCATTGTGCCTGGAACTAATTCCACGCATGGAGAAAAGTGGGGAATCTACTTACGCGCATCGGTAATTGCACATAATCCTGGACTTCGGGCGGTTTTGGGTTTTAGAGTTCCAGTCCAAATCTAGACTGATTTCGAGCGTTAAGGGACGCGTTTCGCATATCAAGGCATGCGCGAAATTTGAAACTTTGGGCAGTGCACAGAAGTTTATGCCTAGTCCAAGTCGAACTAATTGCGCGCAAAAGGCCACATGCGTAATTGAATTGTGTGCAAGCTGACTCGTGTGTAATTCGGGACCGATTGCACGCAAGTGGACCTACACGCAATTGAATTATCCACATACTGTCATGTGCGAAATTCAGGATTAAGTCTAGACATGCGTTTTAGGTTAAAGATAAACAAGCAGGTAGGCAAGTCAGAACAGACATGCATATATATTTACATGTAATATCATTTAAGTAAATGTCATAACTTTTTCCTTTTCATTTACTTAAGATATTACATGTAAATAACAAAATACCTCCCATTTGAATTCAATAAAAATCATTTCGGATAAAAATCTCAAAGAATAAAAAGTCAACTTTCCAGTTCAAGAACAAAATCTGATTTTTTGCAATTTGGTCAAATCTCTAACTTTCAAATGGCAAGCCTTTTTGTGAAATTTTCAAGCCCATAAATTCTACCATATCAAAGTGTTGCTAAAATACCAAAGTTCAATAAAAAAATTTCACTTATGGGCTTTCAAATGGGGAATATATTGTCAGGTTCTGGCTCGACCTTTGACCTTCGGTCAATAGGGCCTGGGGCTCAACTATACACTATTATTAATGGTGCATAATTCCTAGATTGTTGGGTTTAGGGTTTTAAGACTCTTAGAGAGGGTTGGCCCCTTTCCAAAAGTCACGAGCAAGGTCAAAGGGTGATCGAACAGGTTGTATATTTTGAGAAGGCAAAAATGAGGTACCTACACTAATTGCTAACCCACTTAGCCCTTAAGCATCCCTCTAATCCACTCTCCTTCTATAAATAGAGAGCCACCCCCCCCCCCCCCCTTTGTTTTGGGCTTGAAAATTTTTCAAAAGAGAGAATCCTCTAGAGTCTTCCCTTCCTTCTTTTAGCATTAAATCCACAAAATTCCAGCACCTAGGTTTGCCATTCACAACTCATCTTCCACCATCAATCCTTTAGCTTTAACAAGAACTATGCCCTAGCCTATCTCTCCTACCTCCTAACTCTCAAGCCTTAAAAGCCAAGACCCATTCCTCAACTAGTTTGCTATTAGAAGCTCACCGGTGTCGCTCTCGCGTGAAGATTCACAACGGTACTACAAGGGCCTATCTCTCCTACCTCCTACCTTCTTTGCTTTTCCTCTATCCTAGAATTGAGCCGTTACGCCGCCAAAATTTTAGCGGGTGCGAAGGGCTCAATAGGATTGGTGTGCCTTCGGGCAATGGAAAATGCCGCTCATTTTTGTCTCTTTTTTTACATATATATAATTATATTATATATATATATATATATATTGTATAAAACTGCCAACATATAGACCCGGCCATAGTAGAGACCGCTTACAAGCGGGTTGATCAGGTGTCTAACACCTTTCTGATCGATAACCAAAGCCCCTACCCAAGAGCCTTTGGCAAAGATCTATAAATCGGAGTCATATTTTTGCACTTCGATGCTTATATATCAATTTTGAGGTATCCCAAGTCATCATTGACCGCATTGTCACGACAAATTGAGAAAACCAACGGTTGCATAGCTTGATTTTGATTCTGCATTTCCTTTTTGGTGCCTGATTCAATTATGAGCATATATATTTGGGCGTAATTGACCGGCGTCTATAAAAATAGAAAATTCCCTCATTTGGACCCGCGCGTTCTAGTTTTTCTCTGATTTTCCTGCTTTCTTGCTTTTAAGCGTTCTGATTTTTGTGAGTGCGATATCTCGCAATCCGTCCGTTAGATTTTAGCACGGTTTATTCCGTTCTTCTCCATATTTTGAGTGCTTTCTAGTGAGATGGAGTCAGAGGGTAGCATGACGATCTCTAAGTTCATGGAGATGTTGGATGGCGCGGGTGCTTCGAAGATTCCGATTGTGGAGGATGTCCCAGAGATTGCTGCTGAGGCCGAGATTCCTGCTAGAGCCGAGGTCCCTCCCATTGCTAAGGGTGCTGATACATGCTGTTCTGCCTCAGGCTGTGCACCCAATACAAATTCCACTGGCAAACGCCTTCACGGAAAACCAGGTAGGTGCTCGAAAACAAGAGTCGTCCCTTTATTTTTCTAGGCATTTAGGCTTCAACGTAGATTATCTAGGATCTAGAAATCCATTTATTTTATACAGAACTTGCATTTGGTTGTGGTTTGCATGCGCATTCATGCATCATGCCTGTATATAGTTATAGGTCACGTTTATTTTACTGTGTCGTTTTAGTCATGTTTTGCATGCCTATTGTAATTTATTGTCATCGTGCTTGTTATGTTTTTATTTTTTGTGTGCTGTTGTTTGTCATTGTTATTATTATTGCTGCTAGTCATCACCATTATCGTTATTGTCTTTGACATCATTATTACCATGTATTTATTGACTTGTTTTGCTATCATCGTGATTAGTTACCAATTGGCAGTTACCGATTGATTATCGTTATTATTACCATTAGTATTACTCTTATTACTCTTATTATTTTTATTTTTCCAATTTTATTTTTATTATTATTATCATTATTATTATTATTATTTAGTTTTATTAGTTTTATTATTGTCACTCTTAGCTATCAGTAATTTGTAGTATCATCTATTAGCTTCATTTTTGTTAGCTCTTAGGTATCTTTCATAGTTTCATCTTACGTTTTCTTTCTTTGTTGGTTTGTGTGTTTAGGAGCCCCTTTCTTCGTCTATCAGCTCTACGTGGTTGAGCCCCAGGCATGGTTCCGAGCTCTCCCTACGTTTCAACAGATAAGACTCGCGTATTTTGGTTTTGGGCCAATTCTGAGGCTCGAGCCTTCCACCCTGACATCGGTTTAGTTGGGGCTATAGTAGAGAGATGGAGGGAGGAGCATCAAGCGCTACTCTTCCCTATAGGAATGATGCTTTTGACGCCCGAGGACTGGGTACATGTGACGAGCGTGAGGTTTGAAGGCAATCCTGTGATTGAGCAGATGCTATTTAACTACCATGCAGCATGCGTGGAGTGCCTGGGTCTTGAGTACCCTTCCAGCGAATGATTCGGACCAGGGATGATTCAAACCACCTAGTTCCTTGACACATTCGGTGCGGGGTTCACTCCTCCGAGGCACTACCCTGAGTCTACGATGGCGTTTGAGGAGCGTCACTGAGAGATAGAGACCCGTGCTCCAATGCCAGAGGCAGGGGTGAAGGACGACTGCGTCATCAAGGGTTTCCTGATGCATTTCTTTGGGGGCGTTCTGTTTTCTTCCTCCACCCGGGGGAGTGTCACCGGGTTGTTCTTGCCGCTGCTTGTGGACCTGGAGTAAGTCCCTTTGTATACATTGGGCACGGCAGCATTGGCCCATCTTTACGGATAGTTATTTCGTCGGGCGAGGGGAGTTGCTACCATCGGCGGCTTCATTCCCTTCCTACAAGTGAGGTTTTAGTTTTTTAAGTTTTTGGGGTTCATTACCTTCTTTTGGGAGTCTTACCGGTGTTGTTATGCTTAGTCTTGCACAGTTTTGGGTGTACGATCATTTACTCTTTCTTCGCCCTAGGGTCCGTCCGAGGATTCGGCCTACGTTCCCGTGGTTGTACGTGTGGCGGGAGTTGATGGGAGATCGTCGGAGGAGTACGAATCTCCAGACTGCGAGGTGGCTATTTGAGGACATGCACCTTGGTCAGGTGCATATTTTTGTTGTTCGTTTTACTTCGTGATGGCTCCCAATGCCATTTCTTTTTGAGATGTTGATTTACCGGAGGAGGGAAATAATGATTCCAAATCCCTCAATATCACTGTAGAAACTGAAAACATGATAATCTCATTGGTATTAATCGACAATGGGTCTGCTTTGAATGTGTGCCCTCTGAGAACAGCTACTAAAATAGGGGTGGACCCTTGTATGTTGAGGCTAACAAAACCAACGCCAGAGGGTTTGATAACACTAGAAGAGAGATAATAGGGGAAGTCGATCTTGAGCTCGTGATCAAGCCAATGACCTTTTCCATACCTTTCCAAGTGATAGACATCAAGTCCTCCTTCAACCTACTATTGGGGTACCCTTGGTTATATGAGGTCGATACCTCCAACGGTACATCAGAAACTTAAATTCATGGTTGGGTAGAAGATCATCACCATCATAAGCGAAGGGCATGACGAGAGAGAAAAAGCCACCCACAACATTGAGAACCCCAAAATGTTACACGTACCACATACAACCGAAGATACAGGTCTCCATAACTTCGAATACGAGGTATCAACGGTAATCCCAGAACCCCCATAAAGTATCACCTTGAGAACCGGAGGCGGAATGGTCGTGGCTGTGGCCATGCTCCATAAATGGGGCTATAAAAAAGGAAAGGGATTAGGACCCGAGTTTCAAGGCAGAAGAGAGCTAGTCAAGGCCAAGGATGGACAGCAAGTCATATTTATGTTAGGCTACAAGCCCACGAAAGAAGAAGTCCGAGAGGCCAAGGAAAAGGCTCGAACCATCGTTGTAGAAAAAGCCAAGGGAATAAACTTAGAGGAGGAACCCCATCCTAGGCCTCACATCCGGAATACCTTCATGAGCGCAGGGATTATGAAGATTGATCAGAATGGGGCGACGCAATTAACCTCGCAGCCCCTGTCCACCCTACCAATCCCCAAATTATTCCCCAAACTTGGAAATAGACCTAGCCGCTTTGTCCCTTTTTGAGGAAGAGTTTTCCATACCTGCACAATCTCCCCCTGTGGTAAACCACCACAGGACCTTGCTGGCATTTGGGGACAGAGTCCCAGACGAACCCAGGATCAACATGATGGAGGCTGACTCCAAAGAATCATGTCAACCAACCTCCTTGATCCAAACAAGTAAGGAAGCAGCACCACAAGTGAGGAATTGGGCAACTGTGCCCCAAACTCTTGAAGCAGCAAATGGCTACAAATACGACACCAGCTTCTCAAAAAAAAAAAACCTATAAAAAGTAAAGTGAGCCCTTGGCAAGCAATATCATGTGTATATAGAGACCCGCCTTGCCAAGGGCCCATTTCCGAAGAAACAAAAATCCTAAAAAGATAGAAAAACTCCAAAAACAAAAAATATTATCTTTCAAAATTCTCGATAAAATCAAGAAAAATGTTGCCTTAATTGAAAAACCCGTCCCATGTGAAATCGACCCCTTTCCTATTGAAGTACAAGAAGAGGTAGGAGTCATGAGTCTCGACGCAGAGATCCCTACTGAGGAACTCCCTAATGAGCTCCTTGAACGATTTGCTGACTTTGAGCATGGCCCTACCCCGATCGTTGAAGAGACAAAGGACGTCAATTTAGGGACCGAAGAGATTCTTAGAACAACCAAGATCAGAACGTCACTGTCTCCTGAGGAAAGAAAGAGCATGATTGTTTTCCTTTGGTCATACTAAAGGAAAACTAAGATATCTTCGCATGGTCATACTAGGACATGCCCGGTTTGGATACCGATTTGGTCGAGCATGAGCTGCCACTTTATCCAGATGTTAAGCCGGTCAAGCAGAAGTTGAGATGACTTTGACCTGAGTGGATGCTAAAAGTAAAGGATGAAATCATCAAGCAGTATGACGCGGGATTTCTCATGGTCTCCAAGTACCCGCAGTGGCTAGCCAACATCGTCCTAGTTCCAAAGAAGGATGGAAAGGTTCGCATGTGCATCGATTTTCGAAACCTGAACAAAGCGAGCCCGAAGGACGACTTCCCATTGCCACACATCGATATCTTGGTCGATAACATTGCTAGGCATGAGATGCTCTCATTTATGGACGAATTCTTCAGATAAAATCAAATCAAGAAGGCCGAGGTAGATCGAGAGAAAACGGTGTTCATCACTCCATGGGGAACTTTCTGTTATCAAGTCATGTCGTTCGGGTTAAAGAATGTTGGGGCAACATATCATAGGGCAATGACGGCACTCTTCCACGACATGATACACCGAGAAATTGAGGTGTACGTCGATGACATGTTAGCCAAATCACTAGAGAGAGATGATCATCTGATAAACCTCCAAAAGTTGTTTAAGAGGCTAAGAAAATATAGGCTCTACCTGAACCCTCAGAAATGTGCATTCGACGCCATGTCAGGAAAACTGCTAGGCTTCATCGTCAACAGAAGAGGTATCGAGGTTGACCCGATAAAGGTGAAAGCGATCATCGAAATGCTATAGCTATCTACCGAGAAAGAAGTCAAAGGCTTCTTAAGCTGGATACAGTATATTAGTCGGTTCATTGCACAGTTAACTCCTATCTGCACATCGATTTTCAAGCTACTAAGAAAAGATTCACCCATTGAATAGAACGACGATTGTCAAAAAGCATTTGATAAGATCAAGCAAGGGCTACGTTCTCAACCCGCCAGTGTTGATACCACTTGGACCATGGAGACCACTCTTAATGTACCTCTCTACAATAAAAGTTTCGATGGGATGTGTCCTAGGGCAGCATGATGAAACAAGAAGAAGAGAGCAAGCCATTTACTATCTCAGCAAGAAGTTTACTGACTACGAGACGCGTTATTCTCATTTAGAGAAAGCATGCCTGGCTCTTGTATGGGCTGCACAAAGGCTCCGCCACTACTTGCCATCTCAAGCCGTTCTACTCCTAGCGTGAATGGACCCGTTGAAGTACTTATTTGAAAAGTTGGCCCTCACTAGCTGAATTGCACATTGGCAACTCCTTCTATCAGAATTTTACATCACATATGTCACCCAAAATTCAATAAAAGGGCAAGCACTCGCCGATCATCTTGCAAAAAATCCTTTACCTGACACGAGCCTTTGAGGATTGAATTCCCAGATGAGGACATCTTATTCATGACAGAGGATGATACAGCAGAGACAAAGGAATCCTAGGTAATGCACTTTGACGGGGCAGCAAATGCCGAAGGTCAAGGAGTCGATGCTATTCAAATTTCGCCCAAAGGATCTCACGTACCAGTCTTCATCAAGCTCAACTTCCCATGCACAAACAACATGGCTGAATATGAAGCCTGCGCAGTAGGCCTACAAGCAGCCTTGGACCTGAACGTAACTCATCTTAGGGTATTTTGTGATTTACAGCTGATCATATGCCAAATCAATAGAGATTGGAAGATGAATGATGAGAAGCTAATCCCATACCATGAGCACCTTGAGCATTTGATTGCGTGTTTTAACGATATTACGTTCTCTTATGTCCCACGAGCGAGAAATCGATTTGTCGATGCATTAGCAACATTGGCATCATTGGTCGAAATCCCCTACGGTGTCGAGATGAAGCCGATCATGATCAAACAGAGAAATGAGCCTGCTTTTTGTCTCCAGATTGAGGAACCCACAAATTTAGATGATAAGTCACCATTATTCTCAGATATCAAGAATTTTCTCGAAACACAAACTTTTTCGGAAGATACATCCAGGACGGACAAGCGGACCATCCAACATTTAGTGGCGAACTACGTCATCTATGGCGAGTGCCTCTACAAATAGTCATATAATAGTATCCTGCACCGATGTCTAACTGAGGGCGAGGCAGCCAACATCATGAAAGAAATCTATGAAGGAGTATGCGAGGCCCACGTCAATGGGCACATGCTCGCCAAGAAGATCCTACGATAAGGGTACTTTTGGACCACCAAGGAATCTGACCATTACAAACACGTTCAGAAGTACTACAAATGCCAAGAACACTCCAGTCTGATACATGCCCCAGCCATAGAACTACATAGTATGACCACTCCTCGGCCATTCGCCACATGGGGCCTCGATGTCGTCGGAAAAGTCAATCTGAAAGCTTCTAATGGCATCAATTTATCTTGGTCGCCATCGAGTACTTCACCAAATGGGTAGAGGCATCATCATATACGGGCATCACTGCCAGTCATGTCGAGAAATTCATCAAGAACAACATTATGTGTCGATTTGGTATACCTAATGACATCATCACGGACAACGGCACCAACTTTGTGAACAAGCATATCAGAACCTTCTGCGAGCAATATAAAATCAAACATCATCGCTCGTCACTGTATCGGCCGTAAACCAACGGAGCCATAAAGGCTACTAACAAAACAGTCATCCGCATCCTTGAGAAGATGGTTGCCACATATCACGACTAGAGCAAAATATTACCATTTGCATTATTTACCTACCGCATGTCCATCCGTACCGCTACCGGGGCAACACCATTTTCCCTTGTGTATGGAATCAAGGTAGTGTTGGCGATTGAGGTTGAAGTACCTTCACTCCGCATTCTCATTGAATCTAATCTATTAGCAGCCGAAAGAAAGAGGTCCCATTTTGAGCAACTGAACCTCATTGATGAGAAAATGCTCTTGGCTTTATGTCACACCAGGCCTATCAGAGAACAATAGCACGTGCTTACAACAAACGTGTTTATATCCAAGATTTAAAGGTGGGTGACACAATACTCAAGAAAATCTTCCCTTCTCTTCACGCCGATCCGAGAGGGAAATTCAAGCCCAATTGGAAAGGACCTTACATTATCAAAGAAGTACTCCCTGGATATGCACTCCGCCTCACCACCATGGATGGAGATCACTTTCCTGAGCCTATCAACGTTGAATACGTCTGACAATTCTATTGCTAAGTCTCCTACGACAAGGTAAGTATTGATAAGATAGATACATGACTACTTAAGGACCCTTTAAAAGACCATCATCTCAAAGTCAAGTAGCCAAAAAGCGTCCCTAAATACTCATACCCTTTTGCTACCCAATTTGAGTCTCTAGCCTTTCTTTCTTACCCCTTCCCAGAAAAAGAAAAAATGTGTGTATATACCAGAGGGAAGAGAAAAGAGTTATCCTCAAAAATTGAAAAAAAATCATAAAAGTAAAATTCTAAAAAAGGGGATGTCTTAAAAAAGCAAAAAAAAAATAAATAAATAGAAAAGAAAAAGTGGGGCATGTACAGTCAAAAACCCCCAAGGAAGAAATGTATTATGGCAACTGGAACCCAATCAAGGAAATCGTTTAATCCCAGAATACCTTTAAAATTCCTAACCTATCTCTTTCAAACCCATAGCCAAGATACATCCCTGAGGAAAGCCCTCTTTAAGGTCTACGAGCAGTCACAGTATCCGTTGAGTCAGCGTGAGCCAAGCTATGAGATAACAGAGAATTTCGTCCAGCCGGCTATGACGGAATCAATGTCCATATCGTGCTCTTTGAAAAAGAAAAAAAAAGAAAAAAAATAAAAATATACAAGCTCAAAGAAAAATGAACGTAGTGAAAATCCGCAAGGGCGTTACAGGTAAAAACAACGAGTTTGTGCAGATCAGGTGAAAACCTGAAAAGGCACCTGAGGTAAAAATGCATACAACGGGCACGATGAAAACTCATCTTGGGCGTGGTGAGTAAAAAGGTTTTAAAAAGTTGAAAAAGAAAAAGAGAAAGTTTGGTTACTCCCTTGGTTATATTTCTCGAATATCTGGTCGTCATTTGGGCCACTCATGTTAGCTCAAATCAGGTCCTAATAAGGATATCTTCATAACCATGTCGTCAAACGTATGACCCAAGGTAAGGATAAAAGGTTGACTCGATCCATGGGGATGGATGTTCCGACCTTGGTAAAATTTCCAAACCTCACTTAGGTCCGACCATAAATGGATTCGACTATGCTCAAAATGGGACACATTGCTTCGCCTCTTTGTTAAGGCATCAAACAAAAAAAGAAGAAAATAACAAAAAAAACAGAAAAAAGATCAAGAAAAATATTTAAAAAAAAAAAATGTATATATTTCTACTCTTATCCATGTACATATTTACGGCATCATGCTTCCATCTCAAAATGAAGAAAAAGAACAAAAAAAAAATTATTAAAACAAAAATCCAAAAAAATATAAATCTTAAAAGTTAAAAATGTGTAGGTAAAGGTTTGCTTCTCCTTCTGTTAATTAGGATGCATATTGCTACCTATATAAATAAAAAAGAGACTAACATTTTCTTGAGAATGTGCAGGAACATCAAAAGGCCCAAAGCCTCGACGCAAGCAACCTCTCGGCAATGGACAGACCAGATGCAGCATCTCACCACCGACGTCCAGTCTATTAAAAAAAAAGGGGGAAAGAAAATCATTTTGAAAAAGAAAAAAAATCACATTTTTTTCTCGCATAGTCACGCGCATGCATATTTCAATACGGTAAAATGTCAATATTTTATCGGCAATGTAACTATGCTAAATTAATGTCCTAAGCCTAAGGCTCACATTGGATCTTTAGGATCCTACTTTAAAGCATGAGCAACGGTGTCAATCCCGATCAAGCGGTCAATGTTTCGATCAGGTTGATTCCATCGCTAAATCTTCGAGCTAAGTGCTCCGTCTTTGGATTCATGTGAACTTTGGTGTCTTAAGCTTCAGATTCCTCAGGAAAAGGTCAATCATTGGTTGAAACCAACCTGTCAAAAGGAAATTACCTATCGAATGACTATATTCAAATATGCATTCAGAAGGGCTCATTCTAGAGTGTAGGCTATGAAACCTACATTTGTACGGTATCCCTATAAAGTGTGCGCCATGCGTCTGGGTATCCATTGGATGGTCGTTTGTTCCCATAAATAGTATCCGAACAGATTTTGGGTCGGGACTTCCATCACTTTTGTTGGTTATCACCCCTAATGGGTGCATGTTTATGCATAGTTAAATGATTTGTAAGATCATTGCCGGCAGAGACTAGGATTAGGTGTCTCCTTCGGTGGATACTCAATTTTGGCCAGATCTGTTCAGTATTATTTGAAGATTGGGTACTCTAGGTCATATTGATCTAGGGCACATTGTCAAAAGAGGCAGACACTCCCAAAAGCGTTGCGACATCAATATTCACTCCGCTCGGGTAGTTGTGCTAAATTAACTTCGAGATCGATATGTTCGCCCAAAGACCTCCGATCCTACTTCATGCAGGGCCACCCGTGGCTAATCAAATGGGGCAAACAATGCCTGATGCAGTAGGACACAAACTGTTGGATATTCGCGTCATTGCTTTACACTAACCTTTGAGTGTGGGTCGATCACCCTCCTACTAACGGGGCTGTCTTGTTCAGAATGAAACTCAAACATCATACCTCATCAATCATATCGAGGAGCGGACATTTTTTTCAACATATTGGGTTTTCACAACTCGCACCATCACGGTCATGCCCAGTAATATCGCTAAGCGCTTGGGGACTAATAGCCTTGAGGAACGAACATTTTTCCCGACATACAGGGCTTCCATTTAGTCACCACATTACCATTTAATTTGAGGTTCATTTTTTAATACGGAGGACCCATTAGCGTGCCTTGGGCCTCTTCGGACGTCTCTTTCTTTGGCATGCAATCACTGGTGATCGGATACCAAAGAGGGGCATCTGTAGACACCCAAATTTGGCCTAAGGCTTGATCGACCAATACTTTGAGAAAGGCGTACTCCCGAGCTTTCGAAAGCATTTTTCAAACCCTTAAGAATCATCCCAAAACCTTTAAAACTTAGCCCAAACCCTTAGAAGCCAACCAAACCTTTAGAACTTAACCCAAACCCATAGAACCCGTTTTGAACCAACCCAAATAGTGGATGAAAAGAGGAGTGCCAAAGTTTTCACGGGCAGTTGCCTAACTTAAGACCTATATTTTTGGAAAGTAGAGGTTCCCATCTTTCCAACGAGCTAAGAATCACCTGATTTCGAGATGTACATCAAAAGTTATGGCAAATTGAAGAATACATAGGAATGCAAGTTTCAGGATTCAAAATCATGACGCTTTTTCATAAATCGTGATTCAAAATAGTGACACTTTTCCGTAAATCGTGATTCAAAATCATGACACTTTTTCGTAAATCATGATTCCAAATTGTAACCCTTTTTTAGAAAATCATAACCTTTTTTTGAAAAATTGTAACCGCTTTTCGGAGAATCATGGCCTCTTTTCATCAAAATGTGCCAACTTTGTCTTCTCCAACGAACCATCCGAGATGACTTTTTTTAGTTTAGTTTTGGATGTGTGGACTTTCCCGGACTTTGGGGAGGTTTCCTTTATGACCCTTATGCCCCTATAAAGCTTTAGAACCACCTTTGTGCCATTTAAGTGGCTACCTCATCATCCACCATTAAAACCCATTTTCACCTTATCCAAGCCCTAGAAAACCTAGAAAACCTTAGATTGCTCATTACCTAATTTTTAAACCCAATTAGGGAGTTAATCACTGACTAATTACCCCCAACTCTATAAATAGAAGTCCCCCACTCTTCACTTGAGAGAAAGATTTTTTATCCAAAGAGGAACCGACTTAAAACAGAGAAATATTTCTAAAAGGAAAGAGATAGAGAGAGAAACTTTTAAAAGAGAGAACTCTACAAAGATCTCCCCCCATCTCAAAGCTTAAAGGTTTTGAAATCCCAGTTCATCAGATACCACCCAACTTCTATCAATACCATTCCCAAGCTTTAGCTAGTTGGGAAATCTTAGCCCATCATCTATACCACCCCTCTTCCAAGCCTTAGAAGTTAAGACCTTGTCCTTAACTCATTTGCTATTGGAAGCTCATCGGATAGCATCCACGTGATGATCTGGCGGGGGTGCTACAAGGGCCCAAGAGCTTCGGCTCTCTCCTCTATTCCTCTACCTTCTTTTTGTCTTTGTTTTTCCTCTTTCCTAGAGTTTGAGCCGTTACTCCGCCAAAATTTCGGTGATTGCAGGGGGCTTAAATAGGATCCGAGTGCCTTTGGGGCAAGAGGAAGTGTTTTTTTTTACTTTGAAACTGGGTCATACTAGAGACCGCTTACGAGCGGGCTAATCGGGTGCCTAACACCTTCTCGATTAGTAACCGAAGTCCCTACCTAGAGGATTTGGCGCAGACCGGATTCAAAGTCATATTTGGCACTTCGGTGCATTTAATATTGATTTAGGTTTTTCGGGACACCAAAAGTTTCGGGTGGCGACTCCATTTTTTCTTGTGAGCGCATCGTCGCGACGAACTCGCAAAGTCCACGGTTGCACACCGAACTAACAAAATAAACTCATGTGTGCCAAGTCTAGCTTCTACGGTTTGAAAAGAGAAGTTCACCAAATTACCACGAAATAAAACTATGCAGAAATCGACGAAACTCAAAACCTCCTGGATCTACGTACGCATATTCCTGTACACACTACAAAAAATGTGTTTATTGGAGACGGCTTTTGGCCGTCTCCAAAGGTGTCTAAGTCGTCTCCAATAGTATTGGAGACGGCTTCCATGTAGTCTCAAATAGTCCCGTCTCTATTGTCTTTGGAGACCAAATGGAAGCCGTCCCTAATAGTCAAGGTTATTGGAGACGGCATATGGCCCGTCTCCAAAGTTATGTTAGAGACGTCTCTAATAAGTCATCTAGCCATTTCCAATACTTATTGGAGACGGCTTTAAGCCTTCTCCAATAAGTGACCTCCTATTATTGGAGACGGCTTTTAGCCGTCTCCAACATTTTTTTTTCTTTAAATATATATATTTTTTAAATATATTTGGCAGTGGTTTTTTTATGAACATTTTTTGGCAGTGGTTTTTTTATGAAAATTTTTTTTAAAAAAAATATATATTTATTTTTTTTAAATTTATGTCGACAATTTTTATGGAAATTTTTTTTTTAAATACTATTTTTTTTTAATGCAATTGTTTTAATGCAATTTTTTTAATGCGTTTTTTTAATACTTTTTTTAAAGCAATTTTTTATATTCCGAGAACAAGATAATGGTGTAGACATCATATAATGATACCTCCAGCTATTAAAACAGAAAGAATGCACAATTGAGAGATCCTTCTCTGGATTGAACTCCTTTAATTGATTGGAACCATTTTTATTTTCAAATTATAGAAAAACCTGTATACACAGAAGTTGTATACAACCTGTATACACAAAAGTTGTATACAGGTTGGCCATTGCTTCCCAAAATAACAAAGTCTCCTAATGTATTGCTTCAATCATAGTTTTTTCTTCTTCTACGGCTTTTAAATAGTAGTAGTTCATTTATTTCTCCATGTTCATTGGAAGTGAACATAGAGCACCATTCAAAAATGAATCAAATGATCCATTCCTAGAGTTGTTACTGAATGGCCGCCTCCCATCAGTCGGACAAGAAACGGACAACTACGCAAGTAATGTTATCTGAACTGCCTCATTCACTAGCTTCCTCAGTCAGCCTCCTGGCTGCCTGTTTTGGGTCCTCGATGGATTTAACCATGGAAATGGCCTCCTGAAATATTTTACAAATTAAGGGAAATAGGTGACTTTCAGGAGTGGAATATAGGTTAACAACAAATCCACCATGCGAAAAAAAAAATATAGGAAAAAAGAAATTTTTGAAACCTCATTTGTAACGACATCCCACAGTCCATCACTTGCAAGGATAAGAAATTCAAGGGAGCTATCGATCACCTCTTCCTGTGGTCGTTGGCAAAGTAAATCAAATTAGACAGCTGAGACACGTTTATTTTCCACACTTGACCAATAAAAAAGTAGACAGCTGAAACATGAAAAGCCGTAATGAACAACCTAGGATTTACTCACTTACATATATAGTTTAAAGTTCAATTTGATTCTCATAAAAGTGATTCACAAAAAGACATGAATCCCATCTCTTGAAATTTTTGAACAGATCATTGTATCACTAAAAAAATGGAATGTAGATTTGTTGGTTGCTCAAGATGTTAAGTTAGTTTTATCTTAAAGAATGAAAGAGATGAAATGGTATTGCAACTAGTGTGCAATAGTGTTACTGGCTTCATTATAATGAGTGATTGATCAGTCAAGATTAAATTAAGAAAACCAAAATTTGTTTCAATTTCCCAAAAATAATATAAAAGAGTCTTAGGGTTTACCACCCAGTTTAATGATTCAGTTCAACTAGCCCACATGTGAACTATCAAATTAATCTAGAACATTGAAATATCATTTGAGAATTTAAAAAAACTACAATGTTTTGATCATAAATTTTTTTGACTAGGGACTTGGAGATGTCAAGAAGTTGGACTTAATTCTCCCTTGGTCCCCTGGAAACTGTACACTGATGGATTTCAGAAGCATCTAAAACAAAGCTGACACAAGTTTGCACCAGACTCAGAGCTAGCATGTATGGTTGATGATTGATTACAGGAAAAAGCAAACAGAATAAAGATAGGAGAATTAAATGTAGGTTACAGATAAAATCAAACACCTAAATAAATGTGATGAGCAGGTTGACAATAAAGCATCAACAAGATTCAGACCTTAATTTCAGGATTGATCACTGAATGGGAGAATTGAACCATCTGATCTATGCATTCTAATATGGACAATTGTACATATTTACTCTAACGGTTGAAATTAAAGTGCCCCAATTAGGTGCTTCCAATCCTCTCATAGGTGTGGTTCATTGGGTGAGACATGCCAATGATGGGCTGCCAGTTAAAATATTCGGATTGATCAAAGATGTGCACCACGAGGCATAAAACTGGGATGTCATGGTCCTCTCTGTGTTTATTCAAAAAAAGAACAAATATAGAATAACACACTTGTTTGGTTGGTACCAAAGAGGTCAATCAGATATCATGAGCTCAAATATTCAAGACAAATTAAGTAAGGAAAAATGTGAGAATGCAATAATTAACACCAGTAATATAAATTGGACTTTTCTTATCTGCACAAGAGTAGCATCATCACCACATTTACATGTGGGTTTCATCAATTAAAATTAATAGAAAATCCCATCAGTTTTAAATGGTAGTGGGGAAGGAAATTTAAATCATGACATGTAACTAATTACAAATATAAAAAATTATAAAAATTAGTTTACTATATATATATATATATATATAGATAGATCTTTCAAAACGATATTTTAAAGCAATAAAATAGGCACATTAAAAAAGTGAATCCAACTTCATAAGAAATAGTATTCCAAAAAGTTTCCCGAAATCCTGGAAAATTTTGGCTAATTTCAGAATATATTGGTGATTCACCAAAATAGGTGAAATTTCCCCGGAAATTTCAGCACACCCCCATTTCAGCAAAATTCAAAGAAATTTGTGGCCACGTTTACAAGGGTACCTGGAATTCCCCAATGCCAAGATATTTCCAACCATGCTTGACCGTATAGGAGGGGTACCGTAGCTCTCCACATGGACCTAATCCCACTTCAATTTCGGAGATAACACCATCCTCAAAGAACTCATCAAATTCTACCTGGAAGCTTCTCATGTAGTCAAAGTAAACCTACAAAGAAATTGCAATAACATATAATAGCAACAAAGGAGGTACCGCATAATATGTATGTAATCTAAAACAAATTCAATTAAAGAGCATATTTTGGGTTTAAGATGCAAACTAGTGACAGCTCAAAATGATTTTGCAAAGAACATTCTTTGAAGGGAAAAAAATATCCACAAGGAATAACTTTCCATTTCATAATGAAATCAGAGAATAAACATACATCAACAGATAACAGTGTAAATATGTTTCTTCCTGAAAACCTTGAGAAAACATATACACCATTTAGGGATATATTTTTCAGGTTGGCATCAGTAAAAGCATATAATATTGCCGAATGCCGCCTATGCCTCTATAATAATAAAGCTTGAATACTTGATCCCTAAAACCGAGTATGACTCCAAGGATATTTGTTCCCTTTGTCAGTTGAAGACACAGACAAAGCGTATTGTAAGTGCAGTAGATATTATGTGCAACAGCTCATGCGAAAAGGAAAAAAGAAACCATCTATATCTATATATATATATATATATATATATATACCTCAACTACAGTTCGGCCTCTTAAAACCCGTTCCTTATCAATTCCCCATGTGAGGAATTCAAAGTTATGTCTTCCTGCCCTATCGGTAAAGAATATTTCCGGATTTTCTCTGCCAATTTTTGCCACCCAATGGGGCAGGGGAATACAAACATCATCACCAACATTTCCTCCACATGCATGAAATGGCATTACCACCTGTAATAGTTGCAAATTCAAGAATCCATCAGTTAGATACTTAGATCTGACAGAATTTTGGCAGAAATTGCAAAGATAAGAAGAGCATTCATATCGAATGGAAAACCAGCACATTTGCAAAGCATATGCGATATCAACTGATCAAGTATTACAAACTTATTGCATCTCGGCACATTCGAATAATATCCTCTTTGACAGAGCTCAAGCCATGACCAATATAATAACCGTTTCGCATCCTATCTTCAATTTCTCCAACCTGATAGGTTAATTCAATAAGAACACGAAGGAGAAAATAGAAAATTATAGGCAAGCAGAGAGTCATACAGTTTTCTTAACCAAAAGAAGAATCACTGAGTAAATCCTCAAATGAATAATCATTCATCTGGTGTGTAAGTAAATCGTCTTCCATTTCAAAGTCATCTCCACTTTCATCAACTAGCAACCGAGCACATTTTCCAGCACGAAGGTGATCTTCCTCTCCATTTAAGGACCATGAGAAACTTCCACATACCTTCATCAGTATATCAGTATGTCAGTAGTTTTTGTTAACGACTACTGTGTTCATTCACTGCATCAAAGTGAGTGAATTATCCCTCTACCAGCAGTCATCCATTGCATCAAAATGAGAAAAAAGGCACCAAAATTGTTAAATTCAATAATTCGGTCATCTTATCAAGAGATTGGATCTTAGTTCAAATACCCATACCTGTAAATCACCAGTTCTGATGGTGTCCTTGTACCCCCCAAAATCTTGATGAGTGAAAGCCCCCTGATATCGATATAAATATCCATTTCAGAATCTCATCATCTGTTGAACTCTAAATAAGCTAAGCTAGTTAACAAATTTAATAGATCAATATCTCATACCTGCAACACGTATGTCTGGTCCAATCCAAAATAGATCAATAAATCAGTAACTTCATCAATAAATAACATACCCATCCAAAATGTGTACCCATTCAAAGTGTTGTGAAGGAGAGCCTATTGTTGAGGCGGCGGTGGTGGAGGGGGCTACAGAAAGAAAATGAATGTTTGTTAGCAAGACAAATTATAGAAAACTACAAGAGAAAAAATTGTATGAAAGTTTTAAAGTAATGTTTACCATTGTTCCGATCAATCGAGTGATCAACCACTTCATTGCTTCAAGCTCTTCTCTCGAGGTGCTCACTTCTTCTTTCAATTGGCGGACCTCCTGCCCCCCTCCCCTAGACGACGACGGTCCGAAAATGCTTGCTGGGGTCACTGCCCCCCCAAAGCCCCGGACGCAACCACGTGTGTCTGATCCCAATACCTGAGATAATACATCATCTCGTCCAGTGGACTCTTGTGAACCCTCTGCAAGTCGTTCATCTATCTTTTGCTAAAATTTTCATATAAATTAAATATTTAATTATTATTTTAAAAAAATCTTATAAATTAAAAAATCATCTTGCCATTATCTCTGCTGCAGCGTCGTTCACTAGTTTACCATCTTTTTTTGTGTGATTCAACTTCCAGTTCCGCATCCTTGAGGGTGATTTCCCCTCTACCTGCTTTAACTATAAAAAATGACAAGTTTAATGTGTAAATTATAAAAAGTAGAAGTTTATTGACAAATTATAATTTATATTTGCATGTTAATACCTTGTAAAATTTATTTATGTGAGTAATATTTCCGATTGTACTCGGTACGGCTAGCTTTGCGCTATTTCTTTTATTACGCTCACTAATTACCTATATCATACAAAATTATAATATGCTATATTAATAAAAAGAATTTTTCAAAATAAGCAATGAGTTAGAAATTTACCTTAAACTCCTCACACTCCCAGTAATGACAATCGACTTCCACTAGTCGTTATCCACATTATCGAGGCAATCGGCAAATCGTTCCCCCGTAGTTGTGTAGGGGTCGAAGTGCTTTTTTTTTATATGATATCGATTAGCCTTTCATCTCTGAAGCAAGGTATAGTGCAGCCATCGATAAATGTCATCATAGGAAGGCATGTCAAAAACTTCCTACATTAATCAACAAAATTGATTATCAATCAATATGAATATGAAATAGAAAATAAAGAATTTAATTATTTATTATAACTATGTCATTTGTTACCATCAACTCCTCATAAGCACTCTTGAAACTCTCCTCGGGAATATCTGTAAAGTTTGGAACATTCACAGGAAATCTAATGCAATCCTTCGCTATTTGCCCAATCATCGAGGACATCTTACTTTGATCGCCCCCTACGACATGCCCCTTATACAATAGCTCAAGAATTTTCTCTCCTTCTTTCATTTTATTTTTAAAACCAAGTATTGCTTTCCCTCGCCCTTTCTTAACGTTAGGGGGTGGGGGTAGGGGTGGATCTACGTCAGCCATCAGACATAAATAAGAATGTCAAATAATCATTAAATCTCAACTTGTTCAAAATATAAGCAAAATGATGCAAATAATTATTAAAAACTGAATCTCAAACCTTATTTTATACATGTCTTATATTAGTGAATGGGATACAGACATAACCTTTGGTTTTTACACCTAAAGTTGTTGTTCTTCGAGCTCAAAGCCACATTTCAACACTTGACAACTAAAGCCTTTTACAATTTTACCATTATACCAAATAATGACCCCTTCTTATTTGAAAAAGGGTATTATTTTACACACAAAAGGGCCAATATTTGGTGCAATGGTAAAAGGCTTGAGCGATCAAGCGTGAAGATGCGGATTCAAGAAATTTTGTTATGCTATCTCACTAACATGCAACAGCTTATAGAAAAGTACACTCTTAGAAACCACAACCAAAAAAAGAGGGTCTGCTTTTTCAACAGAGAAAGTACACTCTGTTGCCCATTGTTGACTATATAGAAAAAGCTCCAATGGAGGAAACTGCTGCTCAAGCTCTCAATTATGAAGTTTCCATTCTTGGTTATTATAAGAATAAAGCAACAATAATTATAAGAATAAAGCAACAACAAAGGTATCAAGTAGTATGAAGTCAAGGTTTACCTAATTTACTCACATTCACATCAAAACTCATAGAAATACCAACTAGAATCAAATAGGCAAAAGGATTGAAAACTCCATCTATATAGAATTGAAATCATTACATATCAATCTAAAATCAGTTTTCATCTTCTTCTTCATCAATGAATCCATCGGAAGGATGTTTTCGGGTACAAGGGGCTTGGAAAGGTGCATCTACAATTGCTCCAACCACATCTTCCCTCACAATATTGAAAGTACTATCATCTTCTCGGGTACCAATTTGAACTTGACTACCATATGGCTCACTGTCTAGTAGTATATTGTCACCTCCACTCATATCGAAAGTGTCCCTGGGCTTGTTCTTGACGACAACATGCCAGCCTGGTTCGGTTGGATCTTCGACATAGAAAACTTGCTTTACTTGAGATGCCAACACATAGGGTTAGTCTTTCTGAGATGCAGATAAATGTGTAAAATTCACAAGTGTGAACCCTAATTGGTCTGTTTTAATACCTTTGCGTTGTCCAACATCAACCCAATCACACTTGAATAACACTAATTTCAGCCCTTGGCGATAAGTCAACTCAATTATGTCCACGAGACGTCCGTAATATGTGATCTCCCCTGAAACTGGATTTTTGTCCTTTGCGCTTGAATAACTTGGAGTGCTTGCAATGACCATCACACCACTATTTTGTGTTGTAGCCTTCCTCTCCTTATTAGTTGTTCAAAATTAATAATCATTGATAGTGTATCCAGTGAATCTTCTTGCATGAGTGTATGGAAAATCAACGAGTAAATCGAGTCTCACCGGCAACGTACTATTGGCCTCAATCATTGATTTAATCTATTAGATGTGGATAACAAGCTAAGTGCCTCTTTTAAGTGTATAAAACTAATTATCTCCTCACACTTACATATGATTTAAACAATCGCTAAACTGCTCTTTGTGTATATTTTGTTCCTTGTAATCAGTTTTACGCTTACGATACTTCAGGTTAATGTATGATTTATGTTTCCTACATTAAATGGATGTGAGGTGAGTATAATGGATTGAATTCAAATGGTTCGACAATATAAAGAGGTTGGGAGTTATTACTTCACATATCGAGCGACGCTATCATCACTGAACAATACATAGTTATGCATTTGTTTACGTTCGATATTGGTGAGAATGAATTGTTCAGCACCTCCAATTGCAGTGTCCTCAGCATACCTGATGGGTCTATTCAATCGTGTTTCAATATTTTGTAAGTACCTTGAGCAAAATATGAGACACTCATAAGCGAGATGTAATATCCCAAAAATTCGCGTTCAATGGTGACCTCGGGATCCATGCCCGACTGGTCATAGGTTTGACCAAGTAGGAGTTCATTACTTGACTTAAGAAGTGATGAATGGATGTGATGTGAATATAATGTAAGTGTGTGGAGTGTAATGTAAATCTGGAGTCACACCTATTTTGAGTGTATGTGCTTAACACCAAGATAAGAGGGATATAAGGGTTTAATAACCCTAAATTCATTATCTTGAGTTGTTGAAGAGAGTTAAGAGGAGAGAGAGAGAGAGGAGTAAAGAGGGTTGTTGAACAAGGAGTAAATGCAAGCTAGGGGAGGGGGGATTCAACCAATAAACGCTGGATTCGACGCGACTTGGATCCTTTGGAGCAAAAGCTGGAACCCTAGCCATTCCAACCTCTAGATCCAATCAAATTGAGATTTGATTGAGGTAAATTTTGTTAAATTAAATGCATAGATTGTAAGAGTTAAATTGTAGTCAAGAATACTTAAAATCATAGGATAAAGGCTTAGAAAAAGAAGGAAAAATAGGTTAAAGAAGATTTGGAAGATCAGCCCGAGAGGGGGGCTGAATCTGACCAAATCGATTAATCAAAATTGGAGTTCGATTAATCGATTTTGGTTTGAAAGTTGAAAAGTCAAGTAAGTCTGATTTCGATAATCGAATAGGATTTCGATTAATCAATTTGGGTGTTCGATTAATCGATTTGGAAATTGATTAATCGACTGGGTACCTCCAGTGGCTGGAGGAAAGTAACCTGGCGAAATCACTAATTGAATTGAAATTTCGATTAATCGATTTCGGATTTCGATTAATCGATTTGAGATCGATTAATCGATTTTGGGATTTCGATTACTCGAGTTGAGAATAGACTTCAATAAGTTAGAGACTTCGATTAATCGATTTGGGATCGATTAATCGAATTTAAATCTCGATTAATAAATTTTGAGAATTGATTAAACAATTTGGATTTTGATTAATCGATTTTGGGAATCGATTAATCGACTTTGACAGTTTTGCTTGACTTCTTAGTTTGGCTTTGAGATTCTCGGAGGATCTTGGACCTTCTTTCTTACATCTTTAGTGATGAGTTACATTTGTTATGTTGTACCATAGGTGGTACATGTGATCATGAGCACAAGGAGCCGCGTGGGACCTTGATGCTGGGAAATTCAAAGACTTGAGGTAGGGAACACCTTGAACATGTATTTTAATTTGCAAGAGCATGTATGTAGTGATACGTAATTTAAATCGGAAATTATTTTCAGCTATGTAAAATTTTGTGAAAAGGGTGTGTGTGTGACACCAACAGTGTAACTAAGAATAAGACATCCCTAGGGGATGAGAAAGTAACAAGATAACAAAAGGATAAGAGAAATTGGATGCATCCCAGGGATGTAGACAAGATTGAGTAACATTCGATAAGGCCTAATTGATATAAGATAGCACACTTACACGGTGAACAACTATATGTAAAGCACCTGTTATTTTTGTTATTTGAGGTTTGACCAGGATACCCCACCAACGTGGCGGGATACCCATGACTAACGCGGCAGGATATCCGTGACCGATACAGCAGCGAAACCGTAAGCCAGTACGGAGGTTTATCCGTATACAGTAAGCACATCCCAGGGATGTTGAGATAAGATTGAACCCCGCCGCCGATTCCCAGGGAAAAGGGGCTTGGGTAGTTTTGTATTCCCAGGGAATACGTATAAAAACTGTCTATTTAGACGACGATGAAGGGTATCTCATCGGGGCTCGATGCTATATTGCTCGGGGATTACTTAAGTTGAAGATTTAAGTTTTGCCTTAGGCCTTTTCAATGTCATTCATGATCTAGTAAAAGAGATGTGAAAACTGTAAACTATTTATTAAAAGCAAATGTACTTTACCATCTTTGCAAACTATTTTCTCAATAATGGCATAGATCTAGTATGCTTAAAATATCATGGAATATATGTGAGGTTTTAACTTATATATTCACTGTGTTTGTTTCCCTATTGAGCTAGGATGTAGCTCACCCTTTAGACTATACGTCGCAGGTCCAGTACTAGCAGCAGCGGAGGTATCGGGTGACGTGGATCCGGGTGAGTCGGACTGCACGCCCATGGACGAGTTGGAGCCACCTCCAGAGGACTTCTTCTAGAGGACTCTGTTGTGCTTTTTGATAGAGTTGTTCTGTGAGCTTAATTGGTACGGCTTGGTATGTCAAGCCTTCATTTCTGTTAAACAATGTAATTAAATTTGAGATATTTCTTTTAGGCGAACCATCTGGGATGATTAGTTATCATCGATGGTTCGGATCGGTTCTCCACTCATGTAGGGGCATGAGGGTAGAACTATCTTTTGAGAAATGTTTGAAGTCATGTTATTTCAGTATTTTTATATCATCTGTGTCTTTATTTTATAAATTGCTTGATGTACCAATGTTTTTGTGCATAGCGAGGAGGCACGGTCTAGAGGATCGTGCTGATGGCACCGATTTCGGGGTGCCAAAATTCTGGCTGTCACAGTTGGTATCAAAGCATTTTCTTTTAGAAATTCTGACAATCATTCTTTTGTCAAAGCATAGGGACTTCTGCTAATGAAACTTTAGTTTCAAATGTAGTCGTCAATGTCTTCTAGAGGGAGGGGCCAACCGAGGGGCGGCCAAAATAGAAGTCTACGTAGTGGAGATGAGTGCATCTCTCCTATAAATAGAGTACCCATAGGAGATGGAGGGGCTTCTGGCAGTGGTGGCCAAGGAAGCCAAGATCAGAGAGAAAATCAAGATCGAGATTGACAGGATCAAGATCAAAGAGAACAAGAAAGAATTAGAGAACAAAATGAGGACAGAGATGAGCGCCAAAGGATGATGCACACCATGGAGACCATGGCACAATAAACGCATCCTTTGCGAGATACCGCCGAGAACGCGACCACCTACACCACCAGAGACTGCACCGCCTATAGCTTCATCATTCACCGAGTTTAGGAGGATGAGACCTCCTAACTTTTCTGGGTAGGCAGACACTATGGCAGCTGAGAATTGGCTGATGAAGATGGAAAAGGTGTTTAGCGTGCTGACATGCACGAAAGATGAAAGTGTACGTTGGGCAGCCTATATGCTAGACGGGGAGGCTGGGCCTTGGTGGAAGTCTGTGATACGGACTAGGGCTCAGGAGACCCCAGAGTTGCCCTGAACCTGGGAGGAGTTTGTTGAGGAGTTCAACAAACAGTATTTTTCGGAAGTAGTGAGAAACCAGATGGAGATTCAGTTTTTACAATTAGTGCAAGGAAGGATGAGCGTCAGGGAATATGGATTGGAATTCCTACGACTCGCTTGTTTTGCTCCTGATTACGTCGCCACCGACGTGATGAAAATGAAGAAGTTCCAACAAGGCTTGAAGCCTGAGGTAAGGGGAGGAGTAGCCCCATTCCCACTGAGGACCTATGAAGAGGTCATGAGCAAAGCACCTGTTGTTGAGGAAGAAAATAATAACAGATATTGACAGAGAGAGCAGCAGAGGGGAAATACAGACCAAAGCAGAACGGGGAACTACGAGCCGACGAATAAAAAATCGAGATTCGTAACCCAATTCCAAGGTCAGAAACCACAATTCCAAGGGGGTTTCGAAAGACTGGCGCAACAGAACAACCAACAGAGGTTCCCATTACTTGTGTCAGGGAGACCGTTATGCTATGAGAGCCCTGCCTTGACTACTGGTGCTACCGTCACACAGGGATTCTTAAGGACAGCTTCTTCCGCACCTCGGGAGACTTGTGCCAAGTGTGGCAAGTCTCATAGGACAGTGGACTGCAGGATGGGAACTCGGGGTTGTTTTCGATGTGGCAAGGTGGGCCACTTGATCAAGGATTGCCCTGAGGTTGATAAAAGGAAGACGGCTTCAGTTTCAGCGCCACGACCTATTCAAGTGCGAAAGCCGGTCGTTCATGGAAGAGCCTATGCAGTCACCGCTCAGGAAGCGGGAAACGTGCATGATGTCATCCAAGGTGAGATTTCTTTCAAATAAAGAAATTTCAATTTTCTTAAAATTTTAAATAGAGAAGGTGCATTCAATTAACAATAGCATAGATTCTTTTCCTAAATGTTAAATTGATATGTAATCTATGTGTGTATATGTATGTATGTATGTATATTATAGGTACATTAACTGTATATGAGAAGGGATGCTTTGTAGGATATGACGCTAGAGTGTTGATAGACCCAGGGTCTACCTACTCATTTGTCACCCCTCGATTTGCAAAGAGGATGAAGATTGTTCTAAAAACGTTAGACTTTGTTCTATCTGTGTCTATCCCGACTAGAGAGTTAGTGAAGACGGAGTTAATTTGCAAATCAATCATTGTGGCTGTTTAGGATCGCGATGTTCACGAGTTAGACGCAAAGTTGATACTACTGAACATGCAGGGGTTCGATGTAACCCTTGGCATGGACTGGTTGTCGCAACATTGTGCGACGATCGATTGCAAGAACAAGGTCATCATCTTCAAACTCAACACAAGGAGATCGTTTAGATTTCAAGGAGTGAGGTCGTCGCACATGCCACTTATCTCTGCAGTTAGAGCTGAACGCATGATCAGAAAAGGCTGCAGTGGTTACTTGGCATTCTTGAAGGAGGATAAGGAGGAGAAAAATGTTATCTCTGAGATAGCAGTAGTGCAAGAGTTCGCCGATGTGTTTCCGAAGGAGTTGCCTAGATTACCTCCAGAAAGGGAAGTGGAATTCACCATCGACTTAGCCCTAGGAATGGAGCCTGTGTCTAAAGCACCATACAGAATGGCTCCTACTGAGTTGAAGGAGTTAAAAGAGCAGTTACAAGAATTAATGGACAAGGATTTTGTCAGTCCGAGCGTGTCTCCGTGGGGAGCACCGGTCTTATTTGTCAAGAAGAAGGATGGGTCAATGCGTCTGTGCATTGACTATCGACAACTGAACAAACTCACAGTGAAGAACCGCTACCCTTTGCTTAGAATTGACGATCTATTTGATCAACTGCAAGGAGCAAAGTACGTTTCCAAGATCGATCTGAGATCTAGGTACCATCAGTTGAGAGTCAAAGCAAAGGACATCCTAAAGACAGCTTTCAGGACACAGTATGGACACTATGAGTTCTTAGTGATGCCGTTTGAGTTGACAAATGCCTCGACGTCATTCATGGATCTGATGAATAGGGTGTTTAAACTACACCTAGATTCGTGTATCGTAGTGTTTGTTGACGACATCCTGATATACTCTAAATCAAAAGCGGAACACGAAAAACACCTGAGGATTGCTCTACAGACTCTACGTAAACACCAACTATACACCAAACTCAGCAAGTGTGAGTTTTGGTTGGAGGAGGTTAGCTTTTTGGGACATGTGATCGATTTTAAATGAACCCTTGCAAGTGTACAAGATCTGTTCTAGTAAGGCAAGAACAAGGGTGTCGAACCCACAGGGAAACGTGAATTTTTAATTAATTCTTCCTAGAGATTTAGAAAATATCCCCGAGGAAGTACCAAGGGGCAGATTTAATTTTTTACCAAAAACTTAACACTTTTCTAATTGCGAAAAAAGAAAATAAATTAATCTAAAAATTATGCAAAGAGAAATCTAAGAACAACTTTTGTGTAAATAAGATCAAGGAATTTGCTACCCCAGATTTATACCCTTTTCTATTTTTATACCCACAGTTTTATTAATCATCAAACACACCATCATTCCAAAAGATCAAAAGACTAGTAATTAAGCATGATCATTAACCCGGCATACCCTATCTAAAAACGATGACTCAGCCTAACATTGCGGTATGAATCATGCTAAAAGCATAGCGTATCCCATGATGTTTAGATCAAAACAATAAAACATAATCACACTTTGAGAAAAACGGTTTGATGATGAAATTATTAAACTATGGCATTAAACATAAAATATGGGTACTTATCTGGGGATCGCATCTTCCCCGATCTCTAACTTTTAGCCACTCATCCTTGGTGCAAGATCTTCAATTTCATTCAAGTCCATTCCCGAAGAAAAGAGAACTAAAATAAAATATGTTCTAACAAGTCTCTTTACAAAAAGTCTAAACTAAAATCACAAAACTAAACCCTAAAAAAATCCCTACAAAATTCTGCTCTCCCCAAAGTAAAAAGCTCCTTTTAATACAATGCCGCAGCCTCTTATTTATAATAGCCGCTTCAACCTAACCCTAATTGCCTCAATCGATTGAGGCTTAAATCTCAATCGATTGAACTTTGAATAATTGCCTCAATCGATTGAGGCTTAAATCTCAATCGATTGACATTTAAGAGTAATTTTCGTGAATTCCCGCCTAGCTTTGCATCAGACACTGCCTCGGTATTTTGCTCATAATTTTCTGTACCGAACTCGGATTGAGGTGATTCTTGAGGCGTTGGAAAGATGACGACGAGCTCTACAACTTTTATGTTTTAGCCATTTCCTGAATCTGACGTCTTGAAGGTCCAAATTGAGCTGCAAGTCGCACTAAGTTCTCAATGACCCAAAATAGCAGTGTTTTGACATTATTTTCGGGATTCTTGGGCTGTTTTAGAAACTTGGACTGTATTTACCTGAAACACTTCAAATCTAGCAAATCTCATCAGATAGCCTTCATCGGACGGCTAAATATAGGTATTTAGGGGTGAAATATCATCATATTTCACTACCCATCACACCCCCAAACCTACACTTTGCTAGTCCTCGAGCAAAGAGAATGATAGAAATATAAAGCAAATCAAACTAACATCCTAAAATTTAAATGCCACTTTCGTAGGGAACACGATTGCACTTAGCATGTGCAACAAGCCTTTAAACCCCTAGGTGATCCCTAGTGGAGGAGTTGTGTCTCCTGAGGGTTTGCAGTGAAGTTACCCACAAACTTCCAAAAATTTCAAACCATCGGCAAAATTGAGTTTTCAAAACATGATTTTTTATAACATATATACCATTCAAAAACAAAAACATCATTAATTGGTTCAACATGTGAATCATCAATCTTAAATACCAATGTCATGTCAATCATGCTAGTATCCATTCAAATTAATCTAATGCTCAAATTGTTAGATAACTCATTCATTCATGCTTAAACGTGAAGTGTGTGCATACCAAAACCAAGATTCATCCATCTTAGAACTAGTCCAAACGGAAAATCATCGGATCTCATGTCTCAACTCAATCCTCACTTTAGGTATACTCTAAATAAAATCACTCCGATGATGGGTAAGTTTTCGCACATGTGAGAGATCAATACAAAACAAATAAAAGGTCTCACATGATAAATGAAACACGATGTAATCAATGAACAAAAAACAGATCTCATAAGAATACTTGAATATCCTAAGCATGTCATATCAAGTGTCATAGGTATCACATATTTACTCTCCACAAGGCAGTTACCAATGCAAGATCAGATCATGAAGGTCTTTTGTAGGGTTGTAATGGGCTCAGGAAAGGGTAAGAAAGAAAGGGAATTTAGATTCAAAATTACGAGAAATCGAAAAGGTACTAACTTTTTCTTTCTATTGCTCTTCTTTTTCTTTTCTAATTTCTCACCATTTTTTTTTTCAATATTTTTCTTTTCTCACTCTTTCTTCTTCTTTTGAATTTCTTTTCTTAATGGTACCTCACATTTTTCTCCCCCATTTTTTTTCTTTTTTTTTTATTTTTTTTTTGCCATACACTCTCAGTAAACACCACAACTCGGTATCCCTCCACTTACTCTCTTTTCACTCATTTTCATCCCTCGTTCCCAACGTCTCAGAAATAAGAAGGGTAAAGTTGAATTTTCAGAAATGGTAAAGGGTTAAAGGTTAATGTGGCTTATCAAAGAATGTATGAAGGTAAATTTTTCAATAGGCTCACAGGGGTACTAAAAGGATAAATTTATATGAGGTGGGATATTTTAAGCACAAACGAGCTAAAGATGGCCTTCAATCATATCCTTAAAAGATGGTAATCTTGCCTATTTGTCTTGAGTGGATATACAGTACGTTCTAACACAATAATATGAATTTGATATCATGCAAAGTCACAAGCCAAAATAAAATGTATGAGATTATGCAAAATAATTCGTATTCAAAGAAAACTCCGAGTTTATGTATTCACTCATCAATGACGGGAAATTAGCCCTAAAGCTCACCAGGTTTAGTCTCCACTAAGAACCTACGATCCAACATTTAAAATAATTCATCGATTTCTAAGTCTCAGCTTGGTATGAGTGCACAAATTCTAAGCATAAATTTCAAAGTCATCCACAAATTATCACATTAAGCTTCATTATCCTAGATACAAGTAATCAAAATATGCCATCAATATTCTCAAAATTAAATTCTCATGCATCATCAACTAAAGTTTGAAAACTACTGCAAAGTAAATCATGTATGATGGTTAAAATTGTTTATTTATTATTATTATTATTTATTTTTTTTTTTTTTTTTTTTTTTTTTTTAATACATAACACAAGATAGATAACCATACCCCCAAACCTAAGAATGACAATGTCCTCATTGTTTGAAATAAGTAGGCACCCCCAAACCTGTTGAAAAGTACCTCACACAAAGAGCAGGTGCAGAGAATATATGCATTAGAACATGACCAAAAATAGATTGAAGGTAATGTGGCTATATGTATTTGGAAAGTAAAAACAACCTAAACTAAACTAAAAACGAAATTCTAGAACTAACAAAAACAAAAAGGAAAACAAAAAGAAGTAAAACACACTGGGTTGCCTCCCAGGAAGCGCTGAGTTTAAGTGTCGACAGCTCGACCTCTTCATTGCTCAAATACCGGGATCAAATACCTGGATCCACTGTTTCAATTTCACAGTTGATGGCTGCTCGGTTGATGGGGTCAGCACAGCCTTTACTTTAACAGGTAGTGATTCTATCTCAGGCACACTTTTAGCATCTTGACATGGTGAACACCAAATTTTCTCTTCTAACTGCCTCCTTTTAGATCCCTTTTTCTCAGAGAAGGCCAACAAAGCCGTTTCAACTTCTTCTTTGATGAGCATTGATGGTAATGCTTCATCCATTACTTTGTCCATGCGATCGATGTAAAAACAATCGACCTCATCCTCGCTGTGGGAATGGTTCATCGTATGGAAAATATTCAATCGAACCTTCATGTTTCCAAAAGCGTCCATGACACTGCTCGACAATTTATGCAAGCGTTAGCGATGGCGAGAAACGGACGTCCAAGGATGATGGGGACTTGATTAATTGATTTAACAGATGATTCCATGTCTAAAACAACAAAGTCCACTGGAAAGACAAACTTGTCTATTCCAACCAATACATCCTCAATAACGCCCTCGTTTTTCTCGATCTATCTCGCGATTGCGGTGACCGTTGTGGTCTCAATTCACCCATCGAAGTTTCAGATAATGAATATGGGATTAAATTAACACTGGCTCCCAAATCCAATAACGCTTTCCCAACTGGTTGCCCACCAATGACACATGGAACAGTAGGAACTCCAGGGTCTTTTAGTTTTTGTGGGGTTTCCAATTGCAATATGGAACTGACGTGATTAGTCAAGAACACTTTCCTCGAAACATGATTACGTGCCTTTCTCTTCCGAGTGCATAAATCTTTGAAAAACTTTGCATACTCAGGCACTTGTTTAATTGTTTCAAGCAATGGAAGATTTACCTTTACCTGCTTGAAGGTTTCGAAAATTTCTTCCATTTTAGTTGGGCCCTTTCCCATTCTAGATGGAGGAGTTAGGCATTGAGGAAATGGTGCCTTTGGGACATAGGGCACGGATTCCATTTCTAATTCTTGTTCATGCCCTTGTTGGCCAAGTGAAGGAGACTCGTCTTCCATGACGTTGTCTTTTCCCTTCTCTCTTCCTTTCTCCTCCTCTTTCTCTTTTCTGTGCTCTTTCTGCCTCTCTTCTTTTCCTTTTTCTCTTCTTTGCTCTTCCGCTTTCGCTCTTCTTTCCTTTGACTCATTCTCCTCTGCCATTTCTCTTGCTTCTGTAGGCATTTCCACTTGATTATCAACTTCACGCCCACTTCTCAGCACTGTAACAGCTTTCAATTCCTGATAGTTGGATGGTCCCTCATTAGATGATGTTTGACCCCGAGGATTGTTGACGGGTTGGCTAGGAAGCCTACCTTCCGCTCGTTGGCTCAGTTGATTAGTCAATTGACTAAATTGATCTAACATCATCTGTTGAAAAGCTTGCATGCGATCATCTTTTCTTCGGATCGAATCTTTTGAAGTGTTGGAATGAGATTGATTTAGATTGATTGAAATTCTTGTTACGATTGAAGATTTGGATGATCATACGGAGCATTCTGCTGGAAATTAGAATTCTGTTGGAAATTTTGGTGTGGGCGGAAATTTGGCTGAAAATTTTGTGGAAAAACTTGTTGTCCACCCATTGGATTGGCTTTGTATGGCTGGTGTACCTGACCAGTTTGGTTTGATCCTCCCCATCCTAAGTTAGGGTGATCTCTCCATTCCGGGCTGTAGGTATTGGAGTACTTGTTCCTACCCTGCCGCTGATAAGATTGAGTCTCATTGACCTGCTCTTGAAGAGTAGGTCCATTAGGGAAGAATGACAAGGTAGTAGAGCACTCATTAATATATGACCTCGGTGGTCACAAATTGAACACGCAATGGGGAGTAACAGAACTTTAGCTTGCTTAGTCGCGACTATCAACATGTTCATCTTTGGGGACAACATGTCAACCTTAATTGACAAATCGAGGTATTGTTGTTGACCTCCTTTTGGTTAACACATGAGATTTAGGTGCTAAGTCCAAAGTGGTTCGCCCCAATGTCGCACTTTGTATCGAAGTTTGATACAATTTCTCAAACAATACCCATAACTCGTCAGCTTCTTTTGTGGCACATGATCCACCACAAGATGCATCAACCATGCGTCTTTCTTCAGGAATTAGTCCATTGTAAAAACTTTGGACTTGTTGCCACCTTGGAATTTGATGGTTTGGGCAACTTCTGATTAATTCCTTAAAACGTTCCCAACATTCATGGAATGTTTCTGTAGGTTGTTGGGAGAAAAACTGAATTTTCTGACGCAATTCAATGGCTTTTGTCATGGGAAAATACTTCTTGAGAAACTGACGATGTAGCTCGGCCCAACTCCGAATAGATTGTGGTTCTAAAGAATAGAACCACGTTTTTGCCTTATCTCGTAAAGAGAACGGAAAGAGTCGGAGCTTTGCTATCTCAAGATGCGTTGTGGACTCTGAACATTTTGCATACCCCAGTGAATTCATTTAAATGAACGTGTGGATTTTCATTTGCCAAACCATGGAAAATTGGGAGCATATGAATCATCGCAGATTTGAATTCATAGTGGTTCCCTGGGATGGGAGCATGCATGATGCATTCCTGATCCTCGTAAAAACCAGGATCATTATAATATTCAAGTGTTCGAGGTCCCTCATAGTAATTATGGTTCCCATTATGTCCATTATTCACATTGTTGCCATTTTGATTGATGTTCCCATTTACTTCTTGCTCTTGATCAGCCATGGTATCAGTATGATGATACTGATCCCTTTGGATTCTACGGTTGTCTCGCAGAGATTGTTCGATCTCCGGATCAAATGGTAGCAAGTGTGGGTGATGAGAACGGGTAAAGTTCATGCACCACACTCACAAATAAGGGGTTTGAAGAATCCAATATAAATCCACACACAAGCTCAATAGATTGAGACAGAGGTCTCAATAGATTGAGAGAAGCACACAAATTTGCATAAAAATGACTCTATTAGTCAATCGATTGAGGGGCTGCTCTCAATCGATTGAGGTTCAAGGAGCACAAAGCACACACATTTACACACAATTGCCTTGTAAGTCAATCGATTGAGGAGGTTCTCTCAATCGATTGAGGTTCCAATATTAAAGCACACAAGACTTGTGTCAATTGATGGACATAGGGATGTCAATCGATTGAACAAAGGGTAGAGAGCACACAAAAAGTTTGCCAGTCAATCTATTGAGGGGCTGCTCTCAATAGATTGAGGTTCAAGGGTCACAAAGCACACAGAACTACACACTAATGACTTTGCCAGTCAATCTATTGAGGGGCTGCTCTCAATCGATTGAGAGAAGGCAAGAACTTCACAAAAGTTTAAAATCCAGTGTCAATCGATTGACATATACTGGTCAATCGATTGAGAGAAAGGTGCACAGTGACCAAAGTAAGGAGAAAGAGGAAAGAAAAACAATCAGAATTTTATTTTTTTTTTTTTATTTTTATTTTTTTTTTTTTTTAATTTTTTTTTTTAATTCAAATTAAAATTAAAATTCGAATTTAAATTAATTAAATTTTTTTTTTTTTTTTTTTTTTTAAATTAAATTCGAAAATTAAAAATTAAAATTGAAAATCCTATAAAATCTTTCCTAAAAGAGAAAAATAAGGAGAAGAATGAAAGATTCCTAAAAATCCTAAAACAAAAGTCCCACAAAAGTTAATGACTAAATTTAGAAAATCCTAAAAATATCTAAAAGAGGAAAATAAGGAAAAAGAGTCCTACCAAATCTAAAATAAGAAGTCCTAAAAATCTCTACTTCCTAAATTTCCTAAGGAAGGTATCCTAAAAATCTAAACTTCCTAAAAAGACTCCACAAAATCTTATCAAAGAGAGAAAAATAAGGGAAATAATTAATTTTTTTTTTTTTTTTTTTTTTTTTTTTTTTTTTTTTGAGAAATTAAAATTTAGAAAAATAAAAAATAAAATCTAAATTCGAAAATTAAAAATTAGAAATTAAAAATCTAGAAAATCTTTCCTAAAAGAAAAAAAAAAACTTCCTAAAAGAATAAAAAATAAAAATATAAACTTCCTAAAAACTATTTTTAGAAAATCCTATAAAATCTAAAAGAGGAAAATAAAAAAATAAAAAAAAGAATCCTACTAAACTAAGAACTTCTAAAAACCTAAACTTCCTAAAAGAAGATTGAAAAATCTAATCTAAGAGAGAAGAATTAAGGAAAGAAATTTGTTTTTGATTTTTCTCTTTCTTTTTTTTTTTATTTTCAGCTTTCAATCTATTGACAGAGTTGTGTCAATAGATTGAGACACAATTATTGCTAAAAACACACACAGTCAATCGATTGAGAACAAGGCTCAATCGATTGACTGACAAGCAAACACACACACAAAATAGAGTCAATCGATTGAGGGGTTATTCTCAATCGATTGACTGTTATAAAAACAAAAATCTCTAATCGGAATTAACCAAAATTTCGCCGATTTTCCCGGCAACGGCGCCAAAAACTTGATCGATTTTAAATGAACCCTTGCAAGTGTACAAGATCTGTTCTAGTAAGGCAAGAACAAGGGTGTCGAACCCACAGGGAAACGTGAATTTTTAATTAATTCTTCCTAGAGATTTAGAAAATATCCCCGAGGAAGTACCAAGGGGCAGATTTAATTTTTTACCAAAAACTTAACACTTTTCTAATTGCGAAAAAAGAAAATAAATTAATCTAAAAATTATGCAAAGAGAAATCTAAGAACAACTTTTGTGTAAATAAGATCAAGGAATTTGCTACCCCAGATTTATACCCTTTTCTATTTTTATACCCACAGTTTTATTAATCATCAAACACACCATCATTCCAAAAGATCAAAAGACTAGTAATTAAGCATGATCATTAACCCGGCATACCCTATCTAAAAACGATGACTCAGCCTAACATTGCGGTATGAATCATGCTAAAAGCATAGCGTATCTCATGATGTTTAGATCAAAACAATAAAAACATAATCACACTTTGAGAAAAACGGTTTGATGATGAAATTATTAAACTATGGCATTAAACATAAAATATGGGTACTTATCTGGGGATCGCATCTTCCCCGATCTCTAACTTTTAGCCACTCATCCTTGGTGCAAGATCTTCAATTTCATTCAAGTCCATTCCCGAAGAAAAGAGAACTAAAAATAAAAATATGTTCTAACAAGTCTCTTTACAAAAAGTCTAAACTAAAATCACAAAACTAAACCCTAAAAAAATCCCTACAAAATTCTGCTCTCCCCAAAGTAAAAAGCTCCTTTTAATACAATGCCGCAGCCTCTTATTTATAATAGCCGCTTCAACCTAACCCTAATTGCCTCAATCGATTGAGGCTTAAATCTCAATCGATTGAACTTTGAATAATTGCCTCAATCGATTGAGGCTTAAATCTCAATCGATTGACATTTAAGAGTAATTTTCGTGAATTCCCGCCTAGCTTTGCATCAGACACTGCCTCGGTATTTTGCTCATAATTTTCTGTACCGAACTCGGATTGAGGTGATTCTTGAGGCGTTGGAAAGATGACGACGAGCTCTACAACTTTTATGTTTTAGCCATTTCCTGAATCTGACGTCTTGAAGGTCCAAATTGAGCTGCAAGTCGCACTAAGTTCTCAATGACCCAAAATAGCAGTGTTTTGACATTATTTTCGGGATTCTTGGGCTGTTTTAGAAACTTGGACTGTATTTACCTGAAACACTTCAAATCTAGCAAATCTCATCAGATAGCCTTCATCGGACGGCTAAATATAGGTATTTAGGGGTGAAATATCATCATATTTCACTACTCATCAACATGTTGTCTCAAAGCATGGTATCACTGTAGATCCAGCAAAAATAGAGGCAGTGGTTAACTCGGAGTAACCCAAAGACAGTGACCGACGTCCGTAGTTTTCTTGGATTAGTAGGGTACTACCGACGTTTCGTCGAAGGTTTTTCAAAGATATCGGGAACTCTCACGAAGCTTACGAGAAAGGATTCAAGATTCGAGTGGAGTGAGGCATGCAAGAAGAGTTTTCAAGAACTCAAGACAAGACTCACTTCAGCTTCAGTGCTAGCGATTCCTTCAGGCAGTGGAGGATACGCAGTGTATAGTGATGCTTCATACAATGGCTTAGGTTGTGTGCTAAATCAACATAAGAAAGTGATAGCTTACGGATCGAGACAGCTGAAAGAACACGAGAAAAACTATCCGACTCACGACTTGGAGCTAGTAGCGGTCATTTTTGCGTTGAAGATTTGGAGACATTACCTGTACGGTGAGACGTTTGAGATTTTCACCGATCATAAAAGCCTCAGATACCTGTTTACACAAAAAGAACTCAACATGAGGCAGCGCAGATGGATGGAGTTCCTCAAGGACTATGACTGTTTCATACAATACCATCCAGGCAAGGCGAACGTAGTGGTCGATGTCTTGAGTCGGAAGGGTTCAGCTTAGTTAGCTGGCTTGATTTTGGGTATGCACCGGTGGAAGTTATTTGAAGATCTGGCACTATATAATGCGAACATCGAGTCGCAAGCTTCAGGAGCCTTTTTGGCTAACATATCAGTTAGACCAGTGATATTTGAGCATATCCACGACCTACAAATGAAGGATCCGACGCTAACAAAAATTCGTCAAGATGTGATTGAGGGCATTCAACCGAACTTCTCAGTGAAAGAAGCTGGCTCCTTATTGTTCAAAGGTCGTCTCTGCATTTCGAACAATACCGATCTAAGACGAACAATTCTTAATGAAGCCCACAAGTCAAACTATGCTATCCACCCTGGTAGCACCAAAATGTACCAAGGCTTGAAAAAGAACTATTGGTGGAGAGGTTTGAAACAAAACGTAGCAGAGTAAGTGTCATGGTTTTTGACGTGTCAACAGGTGAAGATTGATCATAGACATCCTGCTGGATTATTACAGCCTCTACCAATACCAGAGTGGAAGTGGGAATCGATCTCCATGGACTTCTTAGTTGGATTACCGCGTACTGCTAAGAGATACAATTCCATTTGGATAGTCGTGGACCGATTGACCAAATCAGCGCACTTCTTGCCTTACAACACGATATACACGACAGGAAGACTGGCAGAATTATATATGAAGGAGATCGTTCGACTACACGGAATTTCGAGCAGCATTGTTTCAAATCGAGATCCATTGTACGCGTCCAAGTTTTGGAAGAAATTTCAAGAAGGGATGGGAACACAACTGGATTTCAGTTCAGCTTTCCATCCTCAATCTGATGGTCAAACAGAACGAGTGAACCAAGTGATCGAAGACATGCTCAGAGCGTGTATGATAGAACTTCAAGGATCGTGGGATCAACACCTACCATTAATTGAGTTTGCGTATAACAATAGTTTTCAGACGAGCATTGGGATGGCACCATATGAAGCTTTATACGAAAGGTGATGAGATCACCTATTAATTGGGAGGAAACCAGGGAGAAATTTGTTTTGGGACCCAAATTACTGGAAGACAATGCCGCCTATGTTCGTATGATAAGGGCCAAACTCAAAACAGCACAGAGCAGACAGAAAATCTATGCCGACCTCAAGCGGACTAGTGTCGACTACAAGGTGGGTGAACATGTATTTGTCAAAGTCTTGCCTATGAAAGGTGTGATGAGATTTGGTAAGAGAGGAAAATTAAGTCCCCGCTACCTTGGACCGTTTGAAGTTTTGGGTCGAGTAGGGGAAGTCGCTTACCGCATTGGATTACCATCGTTGTTTGATCGGGTAAACAATGTATTCCACGTATCGATGCTCAGGATATATGTGAGGGGCCCATCTCATGTGTTAGGGAGTCAACCTTTGGAGATGCATGAAGACATGAGCATGATAGAAGAGCCGGCGGAAATTTTAGATCGGAAGGAACAAGTACTGCGTACCAAGGTGATCCCCTTGGTGCTTGTTCGATGGAAGACTCATCCAACCGAAGAGGCTACGTGGGAACGAGAGGCCGATGTAAAAGAACAGTACCCGAACTTGTTTACAACGAGTTGAGTGCAAAATTGTATCCCCGCAAGCATGTTTGCGGATTTAAAATCATATGTTGTAATTCAATATCGATCTTATGATCAATTTACCAAAAGAGAAAACCACTTATCCACATAGCGTTCCTAAGTTAAAATGCCGTGATGATCTATGTGGTAGAACCAATAACCAACTGACCATAATTTACCCAGAGAAATCAAGAAAATAGAAAATTTTGGAAATCTAAAGAATCTGATCAAAACCGATTAATCGATTTTGGTCGATTAGTCGACTGGCATGTGCCAGTGCTGGAAATTTGAAATAAGATTCAGAGAAATGACTCAGTGAATTTTGATTAATCGATTTTTATTTCGATTAATCGATTTATGTTTTCGATTAATCGAATTGAGGGTTCGATTAATCGAATAACTTAAGAAATTTTAGAAGAACTTAAAGGATTTTATATGATTTCGATTAATCGAGAAGGAAATCGATTAATCGATTTGGATTTTCGAACTGGAAGTTCGACTAATCAAGTAACTTAAAGAATTTAGAAAATTTTTGAAGGGTTGCACAATTTCGATTAATCGAAGTGAATCTCGATTAATCGATTTTGTAATTTCGATTAATCGACTGGCTCACGCCAGTGAGCTCCAAAACTTAAAATTTGTAACGGATACGATTTCGATTAATCGAAATGGTTTCAATCAATCAATTTTGAGTTTCGATTAATCGATTAATCGATTTCGCGCGGCTGAACCTAGTTTTAAAAACTCGATTAATCGAATTTGAATTTCGATTAATCGAAGCGGGTCTATATATCTATGAGTTGGGGTTTTGGTGCCCATTTGAAAATTTGGAAGTTGGGCGCCATTCTCCTTCTTCTCCGACCATCCATCCGATCTAGGGTTTGGAGCTTTTTTTCGTCGATTCCAGACCGAAATCACCTAGTTTCGCATCGAAATCTAAGGTAAACCCTAGATTTCTACTTTTTCAAATTTGACCTAGTAAACCCTAGATTTTTGGGCATTTTGAGTCGAAATGCCGCCTCGGACTCGCATGACCACTAAGAAAGCGGCTACGAAGCTACCGGTCAGGCGTAAGAACGCCACACTGCCACCACCTACTCCATCACCATCGGCATCGGAGACCACCTCCGATTCGACGAGCGCGTCTTCGCGCGAGTCTACCCCCATGCTGCCACCACCCACTAACGCACTTCAACCCAATGAGTGGTGGGAGGCTAAGACCTTTGAGATCGAGTACATCATCGATCCAACCCTCTTCACAAACCCCGATGTATCGGGCGAGACCCAATGGGCTCGTAATTACCTTCAACATGCCGGTCTCGGCAACCTTTTGAAACCAATCCGGGGATCTTACTACCCTAGGTTGGTTAGACTGTTCTACCAAGGGCTCGTGAACGGCCCTACCGATGAGGTAGTCAAGACAACCATTGAGTGTCGCGACTACACATTCACCCGCCGCCACATACACGAGGTCCCTCAGTGTTACCTCGACTTTACACCCGACACCACCCTCTTTCCACCCTTTGAGGAAGAGGTGCAATTTGAGGAGATCGTAGCCCGCATGACCAACGGGAAGACGGGGTCGGGATCCTCCATTAGGAGGGTTGACCTTCCCCACTACATGTGGATGCTTGATTCAATAATCAAGTGCAACCTTTACCCATTGCGCCATGACACTGAGCGCGTAGAGAAAGTGCAACAGGCACTTTATGCGGCCTTTTGTGGCCTTTGGTTTGATGCGACCATGTTCATCCTAGAGGGGAGGAGGTACATAAAGGGCAAGCTGATGAAGGGCAATCTAAGGCCCAAGGAGAAAATGCCTTGTGCTCGTCTCATCTCGAGCATGTTGGAGTGTTACTCCGACGCACCCGACTACGCCATATCGCCTCACAAGGTGAGGGCTACGGATTGCGTGAAGCAATTCTCCATCGCTTCATGGCGTCGTAGCTACAACCTTCTCAAGAAGACCCTACCAGCAACAGTAGCACCACCACCACCCCCACCACTATAGCAGGACCCACCCGTTGGGGGAGCACCACCAAGAGGGGACGCCCCGCCAGTCATTCCACAGCCTGCAAGAGCCCCAGCTTGCCCCTCAGTATCAGCTGGGCAGCAGCCCATCGTGCCACCTTCCACCACATCAGCTACACCACCCTCACGATCAACAGCAGCGACGCCTACTTCATCCTACCGTCGCCGACCAGCTCACTCCAACCCTACCATTGAGGACGTGTTGGCCCGCATGGAGGCCAACAATGAGCGGATGAACCGGCGGATGGACTTTCTGATGTACCACACTATGCGGTACATCTATCCGTTGGACTACCACCAGCGCCTAGCTCAGGAGGAGGAGTGGACCGCAGGTCGGACCGCCTTCCATATGGGTCCCGTCTTTCGTGCAAGTACCTCTACAGCTGACGCGTCTGGCTCGACGCCCCAGCAGCCCGAGCAGCCACTTGAGACGGAGCTAACCTAGCCACAGTCACTTGTCCAGCCAGAGCCTGCTCCAACACTAGATTAGCTGGGAGAGGGGACGGTGTGAGCTACAGCTGATATTTCCATTTCTGTTATCTGTTGTATGCACATTTTGTGAGCTTATCTCTGTAGCAACCAGTTGTAAATTTTGAGTAAACGAATAGAACAAATTTTGTTAACTATTTTCTAATAGTATAAATCTTTTCTGCCGTATGTGTATGTTAGTTGTTAGGATTATACATGGGTAACTACTGAGCCACCTCACCTCCGTGTATGGGGGGGGGGGGTTACCCAAAGCGAACACCCTTGGATTATTTTCGAGGACGAAAATTCCCAAGGTGGGGAGGATGTAATATCCCAAAAATTCGCATTCAACGGTGACCTCAGGATCTGTGCCCGACTGGTCATAGGTTTGACCAAGGAGTTTATTACTTGACTTAAGAAGTGATGAACGGACGTGATGTGAATATAATATAAGTGTGTGGAGTGTAATATAAATCTGGAGTCACATACACCTATTTTGAGTGTATGTGCTTAACACCAAGATAAGAGGGATAAAAGGGTTTAATAACCCTAAATTCATTATCTTGAGTTGTTGAAGAGAGTTCAGAGGAGAGAGAGAGAGGAGTAAAGAGGGTTGTTGAACAAGGAGTAAATGCAAGCTAGGGGAGGGGGGATTCGAGCAACAAATACCGGATTCGACCCGACTTGGATCCTTTGGAGCAAAAGCTGGAACCCTAGCCATTCCAACCTCTAGATCCAATCAAATTGAGATTTGATTGAGGTAAATTTTGTTGAATTAAATGCATAGATTGTAAGAGTTAAATTGTAGTCAAGAATACTTAAAATCATAGGATAAAGGCTTAGAAAAAGAAGGAAAAATAGGTTGAAGAAGATTTGGAAGATCAGCCCAAGAGGGGGGCTGAATCTGACCAAATCGATTAATCGAAATTGGAGTTTGATTAATCGATTTTGGTTTGAAAGTGAAAAGTCAAGTAAGCCCAATTTCTATTAATCGATTTGGATGTTCGATTAATGGATTTGGAAATCGATTAATCGACTGGGTACCTCCAGTGGCTGGAGGAAAGTAACCTGGGAAAATCGACTAATCAAATTGAAATTTTGATTAATCGATTTCGGATTTTGATTAATCGATTTGAGATCGATTAATCGATTTTGGGATTTCGATTACTCGAGTTGAGAATAGACTTCATTAAGTTAGAGACTTCGATTAATCGATTTGGGATCGATTAATCGAATTTAAATCTCGATTAATCGATTTTCAGAATCAATTAATCGATTTGGATTTTGATTAATCGATTTTGGGAATCGATTAGTCGACTTTGATAGTTTTGCTTGACTTCTTAGTTTGGCTTTGAGATTCTCGGAGGATCTTGGATCTTCTTTGTTACATCTTTAGTGATGAGTTACATTTGTTATGTTGTACCATAGGTGGTACGAGTGATCATGAGCACAAGGAGCCGTGTGGGACCTTGATGTTGGGAAATTCAAAGACTTGAGGTAGGGAACACCTTGAACATGTATTTTAATTTGTAAGAGCATGTATGTAGTGATACGTAATTTAAATCGAAAATTGTTTTTAGCTAAGTAAAGTTTTGTGAAAAGGGTGTGTGTGTGACACCAACAGTGTAACTAAGAATAAGACATCCTCAGGGGATGAGAAAGTAACAAAATAACAAAAGGATAAGAGAAATTGGATGCATCCCAGAGATGTAGACAAGATTGAGTAACATTCGATAAGGCCTAATTGATATAAGATAGCACACTTACACGGTGAACAACTATAAGTAAAGCACCTGTTATTTTTGTTATTTGAGGTTTGACCAGGATACCCCACCGACGTGGCGGTATACCCACGACTGAGGCAGCAGAATATCCGTGACCGATCTGTTGGCGTCGGCCAAGACGGAGGTTTATCCATTACGATAAGCACATCGAGGATGTTGAGATAAGATTGAACCCCGCCGCCGATTCCCAGGGAAAAGGGGCTTGGGTAGTTTTGTATTCCCAGGGAATATCTATAACAACTATCTATTTAGATGACGATGAAGGGTATCTCATTGGGGCTCGATGCTATATTGCTCGGGGATTACTTAAGTTGAAGATTTAAGTTTTGCCTTAGGCCTTTTCAATGTCATTGATGATCTAGTAAAAGAGATGTGAAAACTGTAAACTGTTTATTAAAAGCAAATGTACTTTACCATCTTTTCAAACTGTTTTCTCAGTAATAGCATAGATCCAGTATGCTTAAAATATCATGGAATATATGTTAGGTTTTAACTTATATATTCACTATGTTTGTTTCCCTATTGAGCTAGGATGTAGCTCACCCTTTAGACTATACGTCGCAGGTCTAGTACTAGCTGCAGCGGAGGTATCGGGTGACGTGGATCCGGGTGAGTCGGACCGCACGCCCTTGGACGAGTTGGAGCCACCTCCAGAGGACTTCTTCTAGAGGACTCTGCTATGCGTTTTGATAGAGTTGTTCTGTGAGCTTAATTGGTACGGCTTGGTATGTCAAGCCTTCATTTCTGTTAAACAATGTAATTAAATTTGAGATATTTCTTTTGGGCGAACCATCTGGGATGATTAGTTATCATCGATGGTTCGGATCGGTTCTCCACTCATGTAGGGGCATGAGGGTAGAACTATCTTTTGAGAAATATTTGAAGTCATGTTATTTCGATATTTTTATATCATTTGTGTCTTTATTTTATAAATTGTTTGATGCACCAATGTTTTCATGCATAGCGAGGAGGCACGGTCTAGAGGATCGTGCTAATGGCACGGATTTCGGGGTGTTGAAATCCGGGCTGTAACACGAGGTATCCTTCTACAATGAAACCTTCGGGATAGGCTTTATTGCGTACATATGACTTAAGTGTGTACAAGTATCTGCATACATAGAAATGAATGTACTTCCATTAAGGGAAATCAAACATAATTTATAAAAGTAAAGATAATTGCAGAGATTGTATGGATCATACCTTTCGATGGGATACATCCAGCGGTAATGGACAGGTCCACCAAGCATTGCCTCTGATGCTAAGTGTATGGGTAAATGGACCATAATATCAAAAAATGAAGGTTGAAAAATCCGCTCTAGGTTGCACAAAATCAATGGTATGGGCTCATGTAGACATTTGAAGTCCTCAACTCGACATGTTTTAGAGCATAACTCACGAAAGAACGTGCTTAGTTCTATTAGAGCAGAACTGACATTTTTTGGCACGGTCTTTCGAACAGCAAGAGGTAGAAATTATTGCATAATAACGTGTGAGTCATGACTTTTGAGCCCGAATATGTTTCGATCTTTGACGTTAACGCACCTTGAAATGTTAGAGGCATAACCATCAGGAATCTTCATGCTCTTTAGGATTAGGCAGAACATCTCCTTCTCACTTTTATCCATAGAGTAACATGCAGATGGTAAATACACTTTATTGTTATCTGCATGCTCTTTTGGGTGGAGCTCATGTCTTATGTTCATTGTCATCAAGTCAAGACGTGCTTTCAAACCATCCTTTGACTTTCCTTCCAAGTCCAGTAGTGTACCAACCACATTGTCGCATATATTTTTCTCGATATGCATAACATCCAAATTGTGTTTTAGTAAATTTTTTGACCAATATGGTAGCTCGAAGAATATACTCAACTTCTTCCAGTTATTTGGCATTGTTGGCATAGGAGGTGCATTTATTATTATTTTTTTCTTCATCTTCTTTGGTTTCTTCACAGAATAGTCAGTTTTGGGGATCTTGCCAAAGGTATGTTGATAATTTCTTAAATTCTCTAAAATTTGCTTCCTGGTTAGTGAGGTTAAAGCTTCTCTTTCTTCAATATTTCCATCGAACCACCGTTTATTCTTTCAAAATCTATGATCTAAAGGTAAAAATTGGCGATGACCCATATAACAATGCTTCCCACAATTTGGCAACCGTTCACTACAGGTATTCTCATGGCAATAGGGACACGCTTTATATCCTTTAGTGCTCCAATCCGAAAGCATAGCATATCCTGAAAAGTCGCTAATTGTCCAAAGCAAGCCCGCTCGCAATTTGAAAACCTCCCTCTTTGATGAATCGTATGTTTCCAACCCTTCTTCCCATAATTCCTTTAGCTTATCTATTAGAGGCCTCAGGTATACATCGATGTCATTTCCAGGACTTGTCAGACCCGGTATAAGCAATGAGAGGATCATGTTCGGCTTCTTCAAGCACAACCAAGGGGGCAGATTATATGTGATAAGTACAATAGGCCATGTTTTGTGCGCAATACTCATTGTTCGGAATGGGTTGAAACCGTCACTTACTAAACCCAATCTTATATTGCGATTTTTCTCTGCAAATGTTGGGTTGATATTGTCAAAGTGTTTCCATGCTAGAGAATCTGCACAATGTCTTAACACCCCATCTTTAGTGCGTTTCTCGTCATGCCATCTCATGTCAGCTGCAGTTTTTTATGACAAATACAAACGTTGTAATCGTTGTTTTAAAGGGAAGTGACAAAGAATCTTTGCAGGAGTCTTCTTGTCATCCTCAATCTCATGATTTTTCCATTGCGATGTCCCACAGATGTCACATTTTTCTTTTTTCTCAGACTCCTTCCAGTACAGCATACAATCGTAAGGGCATGCGTCGATTTTATTGTAATCTAGTCTCAAGCCTGAAATAATCTTTTTCCTTTGTGAGAAGTTCTCCGGCAACATCGACTCTTTAGGCAAAACCCCCCTTAGTAAGTCAAGCAACAACGTAAAAGAGTTGTTGCTCCATCCACCAAGGGCCTTGATATGCCAAAGTTTCACAAGGAAAGACAACGTCGTATGAGTGTTACATCCAGGATACAAGGGATTCCCTAAATCATGTGCATATTTGTAGAATTCAGAAGCACTAGCATTGGGTACATCACTTTGTTCCTGCTCCAAACCATCTGCGTCTTCATTTGGGTCCGGAAATCCAAAAGCATCTTGCACCATCCCCCTGATGTCATCAACCAAAACGTTCTCGTTGTCATCGGCTCTAATATCTACCACAGTTTCATGTCTAGGCAGTGGCCCTCTCTTCTCTCCGTGATAAGTCCATACAACATAACTTTTCATCATCTCGTTTATTACCAAATGCTCCTTCAATAAGTTGGGTTCTAAGTAAACACAATTACAGCATCTTGTACAAGGACACTTGAGCCTCCCATTGCAAGTAATTCCATGGGCTAAACCGTGATCGACAAATGCAGCCAACCCTTCATCATACTCTCTAGAATATCTCGACTTTTTTACCCAACTCTTTTCCATTATATAAAAGTTTCAAACCCCTAAAAGTATAAGGAATATATAGTTTAATATTTTTTTAAATGATAAAGATTTATATTTCTTGTACCCTATTCATTAGTTTTGCCCATTCGAAAATATCAAGTCATTTAATTATTCACATAATATGAGTTCAGAGTTTCTCTAAAAATTTTGACAGCATCTCCACGTAGTTCTTCAAATACGCGGACTTTTCATACTATTTTATACTTTTCATTATCCACAATGGACAATGAAAAATACAAAATAATATATGAAAGTACGTATCTGAAGAACAAAGGAGAAATATATCGAAATCATTTGAGAAAACTCTAAAAATCATATTAGTGAACAACTAATGTACATGATATTCCCAAACTATCTATCTTCAGATAGATAATTCGAAAGGTTATATGTCAATAATTCGACATATAACTTTTCAGACGGGCACTTATTTTGTATGATGATATTCATATGTATTCAACTATATATTGACTATTAATCTATAACAAAAGTTATAGATTAATCAGCTGAATAATGAAAGGACGTGCGAACCACTTTACCGCTCATGACCCAAAGTAATTTTTACGCCGTAAACTTTGGCCACTCGAGCAGCCCATGATCAAGCCATTGTGAAGATTAGGTCAGCCGAAACTTGGATTTTAGCCCGACCCAATCCGCCCCATTGACACCCAGCCTACAGTTTCAGTAGCCAATAGGGTCGTCACCCAGCCTATCAAGCAAAAGTTTGACCTTAATCTTGTACATATAAAAAAGTAGCATAAGGTTACAATTCAGGTTATCAGTAGCACAACACAGTCCCAGTTATCAGTGTCCATCGGTATTGTGCAATAACACCTAATAAAAGTATTTTACTTAATTAACCCCTTCTAATCCTTCTGTCCTTTGGATATTAAAACATTTGAGCAATTTGATTGGCTTCATCTATAATAAGAGACACCAAGAAAGCGATATCTCTAATTTGTGGGATGGAACTAATCAGCATACAATACAACATTAATTCTACCTCCTTGATTCCAAGGTGAATAAAATTCAACTTCTACAGATAGGACATAGTATTATTTAGGTCATGTGATATTTTTATAGGATATGAACGCGATCATATATTTTGGGCAACCAAAAGCATTTTTACAAGTTCATTGAATTCAGTAGCAATTTAAGGTGCACATAATTGTTGAAAAAGATAAGATTCTGACTGGAACTAAAATGTAAAGTCCAGTGTACCTCAATTGAAGCTTCGCAGTGGTCCAGAGCAGATTGGAACTCTCCAATCAAACAAAATGCCTGTGCAAGATTGTCTCGTGCCTGCGAAATTTCTTTCTACCATTAGAACGGTCAAATAAACTAGAGTTATGGTATTCAAAGATCAGATGACCCAATTTACTCCTTGCTCAACCCAATGAGACAGGTTAATGCACATGAAAAACAAAGAGTTATAGTAGGTCAACAATAGTTAGGGAAGACAAACAACCTACATCCAAAAGCATGCACATGCACATGCAAATTCAATGATCCTTGCAAAAGAAAATGTCAAATGACATTTAGAAGCGAGCATAAAAATCACATGTATAGGATGAATCTGTAAGAAAGGGCAGCCACGACATAGGTAAGCATGAATGAATAAAGAGATATTCAAAGTAGCAAAACAGAACACATCAAATTTTGCCAGACACCATTCTTCTTATCTTTACAAATGAAGAGAAAGATCTCGTCACAATAGACTTCCTGATAGATATGTTCACACATAACGGTTTGAATCATGGACAAGTTGTTTCAACAATCCGCGTGTCAATGTGTAACTAAGGATTGCCAAGCTGAATTGGGTACTTGTCTCCTCCATCAGGATTAGAGTTAAGCATTCAGCCAATCCAATGGTGGAAACCCATTCATGCATATGAATTTCTGTAATAAACACGCAGTAACTAAACAGAAAGTTTTCATTGAGAAAAGTTACGACTGCGGCAAAAATTTCCACAGAAAAAACAAAATTTGGCCATGCCATTCTCCCTAAGAACATGCTGTAGTAAGATTCAATATAATTAGTTAAGTACATCCAAATCGGCCCATAACCAATTGCTCAATTAGTAGAAACCATATATATTGGTGGCCAGAATTTAAGAAGAAAATAATAATAATAATAATAATAATAATAATAATAATATAATAATAATAATAATAATAATAATAATGTCATAAGACAACATGTTTTAAACCAAGAAATCTTGTCCAAAACAGGGATTGCAGATTATTTTTGTAGGAATAATAAGAAAATTGCTCCAAACTATGTTTTAAACGACATCATTTATGAATTTCAACATACTTTGGGTTACTTGGCAAATGATATGTTATTTGCATCACTGAACCAATAAATCATGAGGTCAAGAACATTCTTATAAGAAAATGACATCAAAGGCTCAACAACTTCTGAAGAAACTCATTTAGGCAACTGCCAAAACTGAGTCATTACTTACCAGCAAATGATATGTTATTTGCATCACCAAAACAATAGTCATGAGGTCAAGAATATTCTCATAAGAAAACAAAATTAAAGACCCAACAACTTTTGAAGTGACTAATTTAGACGACTGCCAAAATTGAGTCATTACTTATCGTCAAATCCTGTGGGCTTCAGGCCGAGCCCCTAGCCTCTCTACCTAAAACCATTGCAACAAAAGAGTCCTTAGTATAAAGGAAATATATGTGATTTTGGAGTTTCTCAACATAGCAATGTTTCTTAGCTATTTGCCTGTTCATATATTCAGCTCTAGACTGAAAAGAAGACGAGAGACAAAAATAGTGAATAGGAAAAGCACAAGATGTTGCATTCAATGCTACATAACTAGGGACTGGCTGTATAGCCTATAACTTACTGCCAAAGTAATAAACTCCTTCACAGAAAAGAATCTAGAGAATCTTTAGCAGTTGATGTAAATGGTGGTCTTATGATTTCACAAAGAAGAAACATTATAAAAAGGAGAAGAAACGCAGTAGAATAAAGGAAAACTGAACTCTATAATTCAAAACTAGAAAATAATAATATACTAATAAACAGTCAATTAGTTGTTCACATCACCCTCATATGGCCTTAATGGTAGTTTAAAATTAAGGCAAAAGATCCCTACTTCAGTTAGAAACCCAACCTATATTTAGATATCAATAAACTCCTATTTACCAAAAAACACTCTAATCTTCTAATTTTATAGCGGTCCGCAACTCCACATGGGCCTAGACACCTAACTGATCGACCTCCTATGTGCCTGGCATGTAGGTAGTCAGTCACTAGGTCAAATGTAAGCATCAATAAATATATTTATAATTTTTTTTCAAATGCACACTTCTATAAATAACTAGAATATATCAATTTACTACCAAGCATCCACAACATAAACGTATAATCAAACCAAGATTAATGACTATAAAGTAACAACCAAGAAAAAATCACAAAGTATGTTTCATAGCCATAAAGAGAATGCTTACTAATTTTCTTAAAGTATAAGCACCTATAATTAACTAATATGCATCAATTAGCCACCAAACTTCTCAAACATAAATTATGAAATTAGAATTAGTAAGCACGCAGTAACAACCAAGATTGCATCACACGATAAATCTCAATCATCATCAACATCTGCACAGATAGATGAGTGGAGTAACAAGAACGAATAAAATTATGAACGATTACAGGACATTTAAGAGTGGTACCTATAGAGGAGAAAATTACAAATTTCGTTTGAGATAGTCTGGACATATCCACTGGAGGTGAAACAGACCTTGTACAAAGGATTAAGATGTTAGAAGCACAAGGATGTAAGAGAAGAGGAAGACCAATGAAGACCTGGAGGGAAGCATTGAAATGTCACATAGCGATTATGGAGTTAGACAAAGCTTAGAGCTGAACATAAATGAGTTGAGAAACAGGACTCGCAAAGCCAACCCCAAATACATTGGAGAGGAAGAATCGAGGCATTTTTTCTTGATAGAAACATTAGATAGTTGTATAAACTAGTACTTTGGCAGCCTTCAATTCGAAAAGGACGTATAGATTAAAGCTATATCCTAGGGTCCCTCTCGGCCAGGTTGACGCATGACTTGAACAGCCATTAGCTCACCAAGTTCAGTCCTCATATCAAAGGTTCAATCACGATTTTCCCACTCGTTCACCCAAAAAAAGGTCACAATCATGCATCATTCCAATTGGATAAATCTAGTTACCTTCCGAAACAGCTAGAGAATGATCATGAGGGATAGGAAGAAAATTAGATGTAGTTAAAACACGAGTATTCATTCTTTTGTTAATGACATGTGACAATGATAACTCCAATGAAGATGGCCTGCAACGAGTAAGGATTCACAAAACAAACATCAACCTACTGCAGACAAGGCTTAGGATAACATTCTATAAGCTTGAAATAACAATGAAGTTGAAAATGGATGTCTGAAACATTAAAATAGAACTGAAGGTGAAAGGTCCAATGACATATAGGATACAACACTAGAAGAACCCATACAGTTATATGAATTTAGGCGAGAACTAGCAAAATTTCTGTCTTAGGACCATTGACTGATTTTGTAAGGTCATATTCAGGTTGCTTGAGGGCAAGTGTCTTAGCAATGTATCGGTGATACATCGAACCAAATATGTAATTTAAAAAATCACAAAAATTCCCAATATGTAATTGGAATTTTTTTAAATGGAATTTTTTTTTTTTTAAATCTTAAAAAATCATAAAAATCCCCAATATGTAATTAAATTTTTTTTTTTTTAACATATGTAATTATTTTTCATTGTATTTTAATCCTATTTATAGTACATTTCACACGTGTTTCCTACGTAAATAGACTAAATACAGGTAATTAGTCCTAATCGGAATTTCTGAACTACTCAAACAGAGCATCCACATATGATGCTCTGATTTTTGCATGCCTAGAAATGGAAAAAAAAAAATGTAAATAAAAACCAAAACAGATCAATAAATTTTTACACGAAAAAATCAGATTAGTGAGTATTTTGCCATGTAAAAAAGTTCTACTAATTCCAAACAAATTGCAAACAAATTCAAAATCTACTTGATCTGAATCAAAATCAAAATTCGTTCACTCACGAATCAAAATTTGAAATCAACTTAATCTGAATCGAAATCATAATCAAAATGCAGCTTGAATGAAAATCGAAATTGAACCACACCTTAGATCTGAACTTTGTCTACTCAGATTTAAGCAATTAGATGAACGATCCCTATCAAATCCGATTCAAACTATTGGCCTGAGATCCCTACCAAATCAGACGAACGATCTAATTAGATTGACCAAAACTTAAGCCAAAGTAAAAGGGAAATTACCTAGAAAGTAAAAAAAATCTCAAATTCGACCTTCCACGCTATGGATTTTTGGCTCCAAATCTCGATTTCGGTCTGCCAATCCTATCCAAATGCCAAACTTGGATCTCCAAACCTCTTATTCCTCTCAAACCCTAGTTCTCTGCGTCAAACCATTGAAGGTCAGATAAAAATCAAACAGATTCCAGAGAGCTTGTTTGGATTATATAGACAATTTGGAAGAGCTTGGTTCAAATTTAGATCTACAGACCTGGATTCGTCTCAAACCCTAGCTCTCTGCTTAAAACTATTAAGAGATCTCTACATCGGAGCTCAAACCTTGGGAGAAATGGAAATGAAGGCTCCAAGGTATCGACAGCAGAAATGGAAGAGTTTCTAAAGAGAGAATGTCGTGGGAGATCGTTTTATAGGGAAAGGAAGTTATTAAGTGTTAACTAAGTATTACTAAGGTCTGGACATTAAAGCAATGACGGAGACGGCTTAAGTCGTCTCTATTCATGTTAACGCGACTTTTAGAGACGGCTTTTAATTTGGTGTCTAAAGTTTTCACCAACCTATCCCTTAAGTCAATCATATCAAGATGGTTATAAGTGTCTTTATATATTATTTTATATAGGGAGACGGCTTTAGCCGTCTCTAATAAAAGCATCCGAGACGGCTTTTGAGTGGCTGTCTTCAATAAATAGCTATTGGAAACGGCTTCGAAAAGTCGTCTCCAATAACCGTCTCCAAAAGTCCTTTTTTTTGTAGTGACATAGTGGAAGAGACCCTTTAGATCAACCTCTTTACCCACGCCAACATCACGAGGGTCTATAACATCACCAATAAACCAAGTAAAAATCTCAGTACGAGTTATCGAAAACATTCGGAATGGGCTAGAAGCTTCCCTAATTTCAGAATGAATACCCAAAATAGCTTCAACCTCAGGAATCAAAGGAGTCAACTCCCCACATCTGAAGAAAAAAGTGTTGGTTTCAGGACACCACCACTCATAGGCTGCCTCAATGAGATCCCAATCGATCCACACATGAAGAAGATCGAGCAATTGCTTTAACTTTATACCTTTCAACATCTCATAATGAATAGGGCGCAATAGAAGAGTAAACTCGCATAAATGTTTCAGCGTTGCAGGTCTCCTATGAAGCCAAATCGGAACTTCATACTAGAGCAAGTCATTGAACATATGACGAGACAGATCTAAGGTAAAAGGGAATCTGGAACTATCAGGATGAAACCTATTAGGAACATCCATGCCAAAAAAGAAAAAATAATGATAATAATAATAAATAATAATAATAATAAATATAATAATAAAATAATAAATAAATAAAAATATTAATAAAATAATAATAATAATAAAGATAATAAGAAATTAGATCAAATGGATGGAAAGAATAAATAAGTATTGAAGTAGAATAAGAGTAGCTCATAAATAAAAAATAAATAAATAAGGTAAATAGCAAAATAATAGAGACCATGAAAAAATCAGACAGAGTAAACAAAGCAATGAAGAAGAGCCTACAAAAGGAATTTACCCAAAATATGATGAAGTTCATCCATAAATAGTATATATAGAAGAAAACGCTCCAAATCCTAGTAAAACTTAAATTATAACTCAAAATTCGAATCTGACTGAATTATACACCATTCTGATAGTGTATAATTCGTTTACGCTGCAATTTAGGTGTATAATTCCTAATTCTTGCATCAACTATAACTCTAATTATACACTACAAAGTTAGAGTATAATTCGAATTCAAAAAATAATAAAAAATAAAATAAAATAAAAAAAGCAATAATAAAGTAAAAAAATAAAAATACAAATAAAGATAAAAATTTAAATAATAATTAACATAAAATAAAATAAAATGAAAATTAAGATAAAAATTAAAATAAAAATAAAATAAAATAAAAATTAAGATAAAGATAAAAATAAAACAATAATAAAATAAAATAAAAATTAAGACAAAAATTAAAGTAAAATAAAAATGAAATAAATATAAAAACAAACTAAAAAAAGATGCGACCACATCGATGCAATACAGGCAATGTTGTCAAATCACTTAAGCCATGCTAAGCCATTTTACTGTATTTCGCTTAAGCGAAATCGCTTAATCGCATAAGTCATGAAATAATTTTATTTAAAAAAATAATAATAATAAATAAATATTAGTTAAGAACAAATATTCAAGTCTCTAGAAAGGAAAAATAGACATTCTTGCATTTAAAATAAAAGTTTTATTTACTAATATTCAAAAAGAAAATTTTCAAAATAACCCCTGAACTTATACCCCGTCATCAATAACACACATAAACTATTGATAATATCAAATAGGCACCCAAAGTACACTTAAGTTCATCAACTAAACTCCTACCGTCACCTTCCGTTAATAGTTGAACGAAGAATGCTTAGTTGGCATACAACTCAGCAAAATAGCGTACATGGCACCCAACGTCCAGGTGCGTTATTGATGACGGGGTGAAAGTTCAGGGGTTATTTTGAAAATTTCCCAAAGCCCAGTCATCGCCATGTTGGGTGCCACGTACGCTATTTTACTGAGTTGTATGCCAACTCAATATTTTCCGTTCAGCTATTAACGGAAGATGATGGTAGGGGTTTGATGAACTTAAGTGTACTTTGGGTGCCTATTTGATATTATCAATTGTTTAGGTGTGTTATTGATAACGGGGTGATAGTTCAGAGGTTATTTTGAAATTTTTCCTATTCAAAATTATAACTTCAGTTTTGATACTAAGTACCAACAATGAATTCTACACATCCATCTCTAACCCATTGTGGTACATCTCCTCCATCATTACCACCATCATCACTAGCATTGTCGTCATCATCGAAATCATCTCTTTCTTCTACATTTTCTTCTTCTTCCTCTATTTTGGCTTCATCCGATCTCACTAGTATGGAATCCATATCATATGGTTGTCTATCCTCTTCTTCTATTATGTGATTTTCATCATCAATATGCATGCCTTGGCTGCTACTACCTCCACCAACAGTTCTCCTCCTCCTATTAGTGGGTGCCAAACTAAGAGCCGCTTCTTCAACTTGGGCCCATGTCAAATCTTTCCCATGGAAGACATGCTCATCTGGAGAATCACCCATCCATGGATTGTCAGCAGGCATATCATCCACACAGATGGGATCATAGAACCCCAGTTTATCTCACCTTTCAGGGAATCGTTCACTCAATTTTTTATTGTACTGCATGAACACCAAGTCATTGGGCTTCTTTTACTCAAGTCGGTTCCTCTTTTTTGTGTGGATCTGTTAGACACGAGGATCGTTAGAAACAGAAGTATGAAACTATTAAAAACCTTGCAATTTAATTAAAATATTAACGGATTGAGTTTAAGACTTTAATTACCATCTCAAAAGAACTCCAATTTTGCTCACATCTGGAAGCGGCATAAGTAAGGCCAAGTATCCTAATGACCAATTTTTTCAAAATGGGGTCCTTTGTTATCGGATCTACCCCGTAAGCTGTCCACCAGTCGGTTGTAGATTAAAGAGAATTATTAGAACTATTAAAGTAGAAATACAGTAATTAGTTTGAACTTTAGAGACTTCTAAAGTTTATACCTACCTCGAGTTTTTGTTGTTCTATGTCGAATAACTATGTCTCTTCCAAGAAATCATTCCGCCTTCTTGTAATGGTCAAACTGATGACTTATTCTATTTTTTTCACCTCCATCAAGGACCATCCTTTCTAAACAATCAAGAAAACCAACTATATGAGTGGCATCCGCTTCATCTCGATCTGAGTATGCAAAGTACATCGTCAGATTAAGAATGAACGCGGCCGACTATAGTGGAAATGTCATTTGACTTCCCCACCTCTTATTGATTATATCCAATACGAGTTGATATAATCTTGACTTTAATTGATTATTAGATTTTATTTCTTCTTGGGCACCCTCCATAAAACTATATATTTATATCCTATTGGTGGTTTCTCATCACCATCCACCAATCGTAACACCTCTACGATTGGTTGAGAGTCATGTAGGGTTTGTGCAACACTAGTTCAAAATTGGTTTTGGAGCAATATTTGTGTAACTTATTTACCTTCAGCTTTCTTTGACCAAGGTCTATTGTTCCAATGGGTCGTTGTTACAAAACTTTTAAGCTCCTTTTTTTTCGTATACAAGCTTTGTAAAGTTAAAAACACAATTGCAAATGGGTCACGACGGGACATAATAAATTACCTCCTATTTCTTTGCACATTCTTTGAAGTAGAAGAGCATATTTGTACATAAACACAACTATCCTCTTAGCCTTAACAATTATTTTAATATATATTTTACCTATATCCTCTAGGGTTAGGTCTAAACAATGGGCCGCATATAGCGTCTAATATAATTGCAGTTGCTTGTCCATAAGAAAGTGATCGACGGCTATGTAGGATGCCGCATTGTCCGTTACGACTTGGACAATATTTTCGTTGGTCTTATCAAAAAATGTAAATAAATATTCGCTTGTGTGAGAATGGGCCGATGCATCTACCGATTTTAAGAACATAGTTTCGATAGGATAATTTATCAAAAAGTTAATCAATGTCCAACTTCTTCCATCCATCCATCCATTAGCTATTAATGTGTAACCGTATATTTTCCATGCATCCTTGTATTTGGCTAATATATTATTGGTCACTCTCACTTTTTCTTTGAGACATGTTTCTCGGATTTTATGATAGGAAGGGGGTTTAAGTCTGCGCCCAAATTTCCATTATGTCCATATACTCCATTATATCCTTTCAGATTTCTAGAGTAGCTTTTCTACAAGCCCTGGTATTTGATCTAGCTCCATGAGCAAGATGTTGTTTATGACGGCCTATGCCACTCGTGCTCTTATAATCATATAAGGTACAAACTATGGCTGCTTTTTCGGTAAGACTCTTATACCGTCCATATTTCCAACCCGGATATCTTGATTTAGTTCTTAGAGGATCCAAGATTAAAGATGTAGACATAATTAATTGGTGAATGGTGATAGAAAGTAGGAACTATCAAACTAGGAAAAGAGAATTAGAAATTTAAATTTTTTGAAATAAAAACGTTTGCTTGCTTGATCCGGGCCACATGATTGATAGAAGATTAGAACAGTAAAACTAGAAGTTTGCTTCACTCTTCAATCTTGAATCTTGATCCTTGATTTTTCCCTTTGAGGCTTTGTAACACTACCACTACTAATAATAGAATTAATTACAAGTTTACAACAATTTAATACACTAAGAAAGAGGATTACAAAGCATAAAATAAAATAAAAACTAGTTAAGAAAGATGAGGGGAGATTGGGAGTATAGAATGGAGATTAGGAAGTAAGTTTAAGTCAAAATAGTAGTGTGAAGAGTAGAGGACCTGTCCACCCTTTTATAGAGGCAAAGGGAACACAAAAAGGAAAAATGTATATATTTAATTGCTCTAACAGTCATAAATATGACAGTTGGAGCATTATGCGATCGCATAATGCCAAAATCGCATAAGCCATGATGACTTATGAAATTTGGTGGCTTACAATGACATAAGCGATCGCTTATGACAACACTGGATACATGTAATTTCATTTCTTCACTCAATATTTCTAAATATATATAATGAAACTAACATTAAGTGTTAACGCCTTTTAAAACCTAATTTTCTCCCATAAGTGACAATTATCAATATACGTGGAAAAGCCAGAAGGAGTATTATGGTATATCGAGCGTCATTTAGTAATACAAACAAAGGCCGGGTCCCCAAATCCCGTTCCAATGAATCTGCTCGGCAATGCCTCGAGAGCCGCATTTTCTGAAGTTTTTCACCAAATTTATTTAAGTTAAACCCAAAATTTCAAAACTTTGCATGCATATCTCTTATCTATCTCTTTCTACCTCTTCATCTACTTCCTATCCCCCATGGAACTAAACATCGAATATACCGTGTTTGTTGAAATCACAAATGTCCTCCAAAAGAAACCTCTCGAACGTTATTGGTGTGAGCAATGACGCACTTGGTCTGACATGATCTGCAAGGCCTTCGTCATCTCATCAAATTTCATTATCATCTCGACATTCGTTTGTGTCACCCATACTTCGTTTGCGTAAAATCCCCCGTATGGTCGCGACATGCACCCACGGCAGCGGAAGCACTCCTCGGTTGCTACAAAAGGCCTTCGAATCGTCACTTAGCTTGTGCAGATAGATAAGAAAGCCAAACACTTCATGTCAGCTTATTTCGGTTCACACTTATGAGTTCTCTAAGAAACGAGAGACCATCCTTCGTGGGTGTCTACTTTCTTCGACATATCCTTACTTCGAAAGGATGCGCCGAAGAGGGGCATTTGTAGACACCCCATTTTGACCTCTCGGAGTATACAAAAATATTCGGTCAACCATTGACCTTGCCCTGATTTCTAGAAAAGTCGATATTTTTCGAAAATCCCGAAACCCACTTATTCTGGGAATTATACGATGGAATTCAAGCATATCATTGATTATACGCCAGACTCTCAGCGTATAATCGGACTTGACCCGGTCCGAGACTGGTCCCCAATTATATGCCGGAACCAATGGCGTATAATTGATTATACGCATGCTTTCATGCATATAATTAGTCCTCACGGACTAGGAGACCTGAGAAGGACCCAATGAGACCAGATAAAGCTTAAACTGTCTCCGCGAGCCATGGCGTATCCGGACTCTTGATTATACGTTGTACCCAATGGCATGTAATCAAGAAGAATCTGATCAGATTTTGTGTCCAGGCTTATTCAGTCACCATGACTGACTAAGCCCATGACCGCCCGAATTTTATGCCTTAACCTTGGCGTATAATTCATTATACACGCGAATTAGTGGTGTATAATCCGAAATATACACTTAGCCTCAGTGCGTATAATGTAGGATTATACGCATGAATTTAGGCATATAATTACCCGAGACTATTAATACCCCCTACCCCACCTCATTCCACACATCATTCTTCTGTTTATTCTCTTTGGAACTCTCGAGGCTGGCTCTGAGATTCTGAACTAGAATCCAGTTGGGCTCTATGTGTTCGGGCTTAGAAGGTCAACTTTATTCTAGAAATCTCACTGAGTAGTTGCTCAAGTTGGAACTGGCCCAACTAACCCGACTCTCGAGTGATCCAAATAGAGATAAGGCTAACCCTAGATCCAACCTTTAGGAAACCCCTACTGAAATTTCTAGCTTAGATCCAATTAGGTTCACACCACTCGTGCACGTTCTCAAAACCATCATAGCCTTTAAACTGCTTTGCCCAGAGGAGCCAACGGAGGGTACTCGGGAACGGGTGCGCATAACGGGCCAACATAGCCCTTTTAGTTAGATTTCTTAGGATTAGAGAAAACCCAAACTAGTTAAACCTTAAGCAACCCTAGCTGCTAAAGTCGGCAAACTAATATTTAGTATAGGAGTCAAACCAACAATTCCCTACCTTAGCCTCGCGATCACTGACGTTCTCTAACATCGATAAACATCTATAGATGGCAATCACAAATCAGTTATTTTCAATTAAGTTATAATTAACAATATCTTTCTACAGGTACATATAAAATACCCTTTTTTTTGCTTAAATCTCTTCGCCCCCTCTTTGCAAACAAAGTCCCCGTAACCATATTGGGCTATTTTCCCGAATCTATTAGTGTTCTCGAAAACGCGTACCAGCACCAACTTGGTAATTTTTATATAAAAATCATAGCAAATGAAGACTTTTTACCTGGTGAGGTCGGGTTTTCAAGTCAAGTTGGGTCGAATTAGGTCAGGTGCACCATGGAATTGGACCAGGTTGGTCATATGCAAGGTAGCAAAATCAGACTCGGTATCGGGTATCGGTCCTAGGAGGACTGATACAACTCGGCCGATATGTATCGGCCGATTTTTTTTTTTTTTTTTTTTTAAACATATAACTCGGCCTATACTGATACCGTATCGGCCGATATCCGATATGTATTGGTTGATACGGGCCCGTATCAACGCCGATACATATCGGTATCAGGCAATGGTCATATGCCATTCTCTATTATTGCAGCCAAAATTTGACTCGGCCCAATCCCCATCAAGAGCCCTACGAACAAGAGGAGGGAAAGAGAAAAGCTTAGCACCCAAGAAACTAATCTTGTATTACTTGATATTGGCGACTTACATCATGGTTCATGAGACCCTTTTTATAGAGCAAAAACCTAATGCGCCCAACCATACTACACAAAATGAGAAGGGCACGACTGTCCTTGCAGTCCCAAATATAGTGCTTTAGGGAGATTTAAACCATCCCATCCATCTGTGGACTATAATATCAGCCGATATTTCTAATTTTAATGGCTGATATTAAAATGTATCAATTGAATGGTTCATATTCAATTATCGGCATGTTCCTTTGGGCTGTGAGATATTTTAATGATAGATTGTGACTTGGACACTATAGATTGATTATGGATGTGGGGCACATGATATAATGATAAATCACACTTTAATGGTATAAGATAGAAAGTCTAATTTTAATGGTATACGATCGTTTCAACACCATTTTGCTATTTTAAATTTTAAATGTCAGTCAGGAGCCATTATCCCAAATGGGGACCACTCTCTTAGCTGCCATTTCAATACTAAAATTATGTTTAAATGATTTTAAACCATCAATGGTTTAAGATGTGGGTGATTCGATCCCTCAAAGTGATGGATCATAAATTAGAGTATAACATGCCCTAAAATAGTATGTTAGGGAGATTAAAACCATCCGATCTGGTGTTGTTTTTAGTTTTAATGGTTGATATTAAAGGTCATCAATTGGATGGTTCACATCCACTCATAGGCATGTTTCATTAGGCCAAAACATATTCCAATGATAAATTCAGTTGGGCAGTTTAGATTGATCGTAGATGTGTGTCTATCACATAGCAAAATGATAAATCACACTTTAATGTTGTGAGATAAAAAGTCTAATTTTACTGGTGTTGGTTCATTTTAACACCAAGTTAAAATGTCTGTCATGAGCCATTATCCCGATTTATATAAGGTTCTCAATGGGCCGGGCTTGAGCCTGGCATGATCCAAAATGGGTCGGGTATGGATTGAGGTAGATAGGTCGAATAACAATATCACTTTTTGGGATGTGTGCCACTTGGTATCGAAATATGACCGTTTTACGATAGGCATAAGATTTGAAGTTTTACGATAGGCATAAGATTTGAAGATCCATTATGTTCAAGATAGAGACGATTTCGATTATCTTATTCAAAGCAGGCAATATTTTTAGCACATGATGTTCCGAGTTGGGAAGAAATAATCTCGAGTGGTAAGGGTACCTTTATTTACAATTCACATACTTCCTTCTCAACTCACATGTTCAAACTATTGACTGCTTTGAATCAAATGATAGATGTAGTTTTTCTTTTCAATCTTCGATGTAATAGATCTTGAGATCATGGTAATAGATCTTGAGATCATGGGCATTCTGATTCCACGAGTTATACATCCTAAGAAATACCATGATCATGAGCATACATAAACCATGTTCTCATATCGTTTTTTGGGATGTGTCATAGATAATCAAAATCTAACCGTCTAAGAGTAGGATCAGGATGTCGAACATTGGAAGGAAAAGCAATCTCTATCGTCTAATTTAAAGCAGTCACCAATTTAAGCAAATAAAATTCAGGTTGAAAGGAAGAATCTTGGATTAAAAACTTAAGGCTTATTTGGTAGATGCCCACTTTTTTGACAAATTATTATTTCATAGAAAGTCTAGTGTTTTTTTTTCATGTGATAAAAAAACAGGTCCCTTTATTGCACCATGCCACGCTTCTTTAATAATTCAAAATCACTACAAAGGAAATTCATATATTAAATTAAAGTGGGCTAAAAATTAAACTCATTGACAGATCTGAGCCGTCTGACCTATACAAGCTAGAATAGCCGCTAATTCAATTTTTAATGATAGACATTAAAGTGCGCTAATTAAATGGCTTGAATTCTAATAAACATAAAAAAAAATTCTTGACATTAAAGTGCGCTAATGATTTGAATTCTAATAAGCACGTGTCAATGCTGGGCTACAAAGTGGATGGACTTCACGAAGGGTACCTCTCTTCACGTAGGCTTATTGAAAGGCCCCACCTACATTTGAAACCTAATGAAACCCATAATTTTTTAGAATTAGACTGTGGAGTAGTCTTTCACTCATCCTTCCACACAACCAATTCTTTAGATGATTAATTTTTAAGTTTACGGGACACTATCTTTAAATAATGTCTAAATATTAAACTTATCATTAAGAGTGAGATTATGGTCTAAAGATTTATTGCGTGAAAGATTGGGGTTGAAAATTACCTCCATCATTTGATTCTAAGTATTTAATTAGGGCTGTGCAGAAACCAACTCGAATCGATCGAAATTGACCCGAATTTCAGTTCAGTTTCGGTTTTGGGACATCGGTTTGATTTCGATTTTAAAAAATAGAAACTGATAGTTATCGATTCGGTTTTAATTTTAACGTTAAAAAATCGAAACCGAACTCATAAAAAATCGATAATGGTGCTACACGGCTGCATAAGTGCATAGTACATACAAAACTTAAGTTGCAAACAAATAATTCTATTTTTCCCCTTTGAAATCTTATATTCTCATGTGTTTTTCTGTTGTTCGAAGAACCATTTAAGTTAAAGGCTTGTGAGAGTAGTAATGGGTTTAAAGGATGTGTATTTATAGGGTTTTAAGACCCCATTTTGTTTAATTGTGATTTCTGTATAATGTATTTGAATGTGTGATTTTGGATTTTCTTAGGACTCCCTTTGTAGTTTGTATTCGTGTTGATTTAGGTTTTGGAGTTTTGCATATGGGATTTTGGTTTCCTGAATTGTTCTCATATATTTGTCATTTTTTTATTTAAAATAAAATTATATAAAAAATACCCATCGATCTAGACTATCTGATTGGTCATTAATTTCTAGGAAATGTTATTAGCCATTTGATCAATCACCTACTTTTGAATGATTAATAGCAAATTAGCGATATAGGCAACAACTTACAGAGTCTTCAATGGTCTGACCCTTTGAATTGACAATGACTTCCTAATAAAAATAAGTAAAATACTGAGATTTAGAAACCAAAAACCAACCGAACCAACCAAATCGATAGTTATCGGTTAGGTTTCGATTTTGAACCTTATCGGTTTGATTTCGATTTTATAAAATAGAAACCGATAGTTATCGGTTCGGTTTTGATTTTGCCCCAAAACCGACCCGAACCGACTCGATAACACCCCTACATTCAATGGATTTGATGGGACTTCGAATATAGGTGTTTTTCACAAAACCTGTAGGTGCGAAAAGAGGTACCCTCACACAAATTTGTATCCAGTCATAGGGATGCAAGCTTTGACCCAAAGCCCGAAACCAAACAGAAAATCAAGCGAACCAAACCAGTCCCAATTGGCCTGAAAACTGATTCGGACAAATTCAAATTTAACCGACTCCGATTAGGTTTCAGTTTTGAGTGGCAAGAACTGAAAACTGAAGGGGTAGGATGAAAAAATGGGAAAAAAAAAAACTTAAAAAGCCAAAATCGAAAGTTTCGGTTCGATTTCAGTTTGTGGAAGTTTAGAATTTGGTGCAGGGAAACCGAAACCAATTTCATTTCCGTGCGAAATAGTTTATAGTGAACCGAACCGAAAACCGAAAATTTGGGTTTTGGTTCGGTTGGTACACCGAATTTGCATCCCCATATACAGCCTCAGAGGAAATAGAAGAAGTATTTTATCTTATTCGCTCTATAAACTTAAGAAGAGAGAGAGATGATGAAGATTGCAGCATGTTGGCTCTCTCAATATAAAATTACAATTCGTTTCTCTCTCTACGGTCACCTGCATTCAGTTCCACCCGTTTCTCTTTCTAAAACTTCACATAAATCGTTCCCCGACATCAGACGGTTTGAAAGTTTTGTGATTGATCAGTGTCGATCAGGCACCATTAATCTCGAAAATGCTTTAGAATATTTCGAGCTTATGGTGGATAAGCAGCAGCCCACACCCTCCATCTATACATTTAATTGCTTGTTGGGATCGATTGCCAAAATTAAACAGCATTCGATCGTCTTATCTCTCTATAAGAAGATGAACTCCATTGGGATTGGGATCTCTCCAGATAATTATACTCTGGCTACGTTAATTAATTGTTATTGCCATTTGAATCGGGTCGATTATGGGTTTGCGGTTTTCGGAGAAATACTGAAGCGGGGTTACAAACCCGACACCGTATTATTCAATACTCTGATTAAGGGGCTTTGTAGGTTGAATAGCATTGATAATGCAGTTGAGTTGTTTGATAAAATGACTCAACAGAATTGTGAGCCCAATGTGGTCACATATAGCACAGTTATTGATGGTCTTTGTAAAGTGGGATCGACAGATCGGATTGCTCTAGCAATTGAGTTGTTTTATCAAATGGGAGAGACGGGTTGTTGCCCTAATGTCGTTACTTATAATACTCTAATTAAAGGGCTTTGCGGAATGGGCAACATCGACAAAGCTCTTGATTTGCAGAAGCAAATGGTTCAAGGGAAGTGTAAGTGTGATGTGATCACATATACTACGCTTATTAAAGGGCTTTGTGAAACGGGTAACACTGACATAGCTCTTGATTTGCATAGGCAAATGGTTACGGAGAATTGTGAGCCCGATGTGATCACGTACACCACGATCATTGATGGTCTTTGCAAAGTGGGATCTGTAAATGAAGCCCTTAAACTGTTTGATGAAATGATTCATGGGAGCGTTTCTCCGAATGTTGTCACCTATAGTAGTTTATTGAGTGGATTGTGTAAGGTTGGTAGAATGGAGGGTGCGGAATCTCTCTTTCGGGCTATGGTTGATCGGGGGGTTTGCCCAAATGTTGTCACATATACTTCTTTAATCCATGGCTTTTGCAGTTTGGGGCAGTGGGAAGAAGCTATGAGATATTACAAGGAAATGGTTGATAAAAAAATTCCGCTTGATGTTGTCACATACAATAATTTAATTCTAGCCCATTGTAGATCTGCCAATTGGGGAGAAGCCGCAAGATTTCTCATGGAAATGATGGATCAAAAAATTTCACTTGATGTTGTAACATTCAACATATTGATTGCTGCTCTTTGCAAAGAAGGAAAAGCTGACAAAGCACACAAATTATTGGAGATAATGATTCGAAGAGGTCATGAACCTGATATAATTTCATACACTACACTTATGGATGGATTTTGTATGGCAGGTCAGATGGAAGAAGCGATTAAAATTTTTGAATGCATGGCGGATAAGGGCCATGAACTCAATATTGGTACGTACACTACATTGATCAATGGATATTGTCGAAGCAAAATGATAAATGAGGCTATTATACTGTTTGAGGAAATGCCTCAAAAGGGATTGATGCCTGCTATTTGTACTTATAATGCCTTGTTAACCGGGCTGTGTGATGCTAGAAGAATTGAGGATGCACAACAAGTATTTAGTGACATGGAAGCTCATGGTCACAGCCCGGACCTGTCTACGTATTCAATAATGTTGTACGGGTTTTGCAAAAACCAGTGCCTCGACAAGGCAGTGCAACTCTTCGAAGCCATGGTATCCAACAAAATTAAGCCCGATATTGAATTTTGTAATGTTCTCATTGACGGGCTCTGTAGCATTGGCAATATTGAAGTTGCGATGGAACTCTTTAATGGTATCTATTTCAAAGGCTTGGAGCCAGATGTTGTGACATATACTACCGTTATCAATGGTCTTGTAAAAGAAGGGTTGTTCCTAGAGGCATACAAATTATTCTTGCAAATGGAAGAAAAGGGCCACTCTCCAAATTCCTGCACATTTAATACTATTGTCCGGGGCTGTCTCCAAATGGATGAGATTGATAAGGCTATGGATCTTCTTCCAAAAATGGCTCATAGAGGGTTTTTACCAGATGAATCAACTGCTTCCATATTAGTAAACTTGGCATCGGATGAGGGTCAATATCACAAATTTACGAAATCGCTTCCTACATTCGAAGGTGAGTTTGTTAGCACTGAATCATTGATTGCATCGTTTAAAGCTTATATTACATCTGCGGGAAATTCTAGGAAATGAAAATTGAAATTTTATGTTGTGAAAGTTATGTGGCCTCTTTAGAGAAGGCCAAATTCCAAAAAAGGAACTGATGGGCTTAAGAAGGATGGTTGGCACAGCCGTGGTGATTGAGCTAATAGCAGTTGTGTTTGGGGTTGTTGAGTAATTTGACGAAGAGCCGCTGTTTTCTTACAGATATTTGACTGGTGTTCTGATAGCTATGAACCACTAATCTCTAGTCTAGTGTTGGAAGCTTGTCCATTACAGATACTGATTAAATAGGTAACTTACTTGTGGTGATATTTTTGTTTTTGTTGTCAATGTAGCCCTAAATCACGGCCAACAAAAAAAGGCAGTCTTGCTTTGGAGAACAGAGCAATCTGAAGATCATGGCGATAAAGTGGAGCAATATTATGGAGGATGATATTGATTCATAAGGGTCTTAGATCTGCACCACAATTTTAATGTTAACCCTTGTGTGTGGGCTAGCGCCATTTGTCGGTTATCACTGCATTGGCCACATCATCAAGTCACCTGTGATGGTCATTTAGAGAACAACTATTTCCTAGGAGCATGTTTCACATTGCTGATGGAATTTTTATTGGTTGTGTTTGGGATTGCTCTTTGGAGGTAAAGAGCAGTTCTCTGCTCTGGTGCAGAGCACTTTAGTATGTGACTGTGTTTGGTTGTAAGTGCTCTTAGGTCTTTCGGAGAGTGAAGGAGCAATCCAAAGCACAGCCATAGGTTATTCAGTTGTGGGAGTTTGTTACTATTATCGATGTAGCTTGGAACCATGGCCGCTAATTGTTGAATAAAAATTCCATCAGCAAAAAAAAAAAAAAAAAGGAACACTGCTGGTACACTGGGGAAAGGTATAATGTTTGACCGACATGTGATGCCCAAACTCAAGTATAGGTGCCACAAACTTTAGTGCCAGATCAATCCATTAACATCCGTTTTTTAAGCATTGACGACTGTTGATCTAACTGTGGTCAATGGTTTAAAGAATGCAGGATGAAACATCTCATCAATTCATCATTCATTTCCACTCTGTGAGATTGATGGTGTATATATATGTTCATATATATATATATATATATATATATATTACTGGTTTTTTTTTTCTATAAAGCCCTATGGAAGGTAAACCCTAGGGGGATGGGTGACACGTGGCACTCAAAATCAAGGAAAGAAGCGGAATGGTGCAGTGTTTGAACGCTGCACCTTGGTCCAGATCCCCTTTTCCACAGAGAAAAATAATAATAATAATAAGAAAAATCCTTTCTTTGGAGCCCAGGAGGTTCATTATTATTATTATTATTATTTATATATAATATTAGATATTTCCACCTATTTATGGCCAGGCTGCTGGTGCATCTTGTAGCAGCTGGGTTTGGGGTTGCTGTCTGTTCTGTTTGGAGCTTGCTGCTTTTTTAATAAAGTTTTCTTGTGTTCTTTGTGCTGTAGTGTCTTGTCAACGCGCAAGTATGTTTCCTTTTATGCTTTTTTTCATATAGTTGCTTTTTAGTGATAACAAAAAATCATCTATTTGTATGTCTGTAAGACTAAAAGATTCGTAGAGTAGACCTGTGGAGGTAAATTATCCCTTTGCATTTTCTGAATTATGAAGACAACATTTTTCTAGAGTATCTATCCCACTAACCGATAGGTCCTACTATACCCCTCAATATATATTGAATTATGAATACACCCCTTTCTAATCACTTAAATACCCAATTTGCTGTTTAGTTATTGAAATACTTCAAACCCTCGTATAGTTTCATAAATTCCAAGTGTATATAGAAAAGACCCATATACCTTCAATGACCATCCTAACCTCAACTGTACCCTTTATGATAAATTTTTATTATAATAAATTACCAAAAAATGACAAAAATACCCCCACATACATCATCATCATCATAGCCATATCCAGGGGCAGAACCACATACCCACCAGTGGAGGCGCACGCCCCCACTAAAACCCAAAACTTTCTCTCTCCCTATTTTCTCTCCCCCTATTCTCTCTCCCTAAAAAACCCCTCCCATGCTTAAAAATATGACGCCCTCTCTCCCCCTATTCCCTCTCTCCCTATTCTTTCTCTCCCTATTTTCTCTCTCCCTAAAACCCAAAACTTTCTCTCCCCCTATTCTCTCTCTCCCTAAAAAACCCCTCCCAGGCTTAAGAATATGACGCCCTCTCTCCCCCTATTCCCTCTCTCCCTATTTTCTCTCCCCCTATTCTATCTCTCCCTGTTTTCTCTCTCCCTATTCTCTTTCTCCCTGAAAAATCCCTCCCATGCTTAAGAATCTGACGCTCTCTCTCCCTATTTTCTCTCCCCCTATTCTTTTTCTCCCTAAAAAATCCCTCCCAGGCGTAAGAATCTAACGCCCCCTCTCTCCCCCTATTCTCTTTCTTCCTATTTTCTCTCCCCTCCTAGGCTTAAGAATCTGACGCCCTCTCTCCCCCTATTCTCTCTCTCCTTATTCTCTCTTCCTAAAAAACCCCTCCCACCGGCACCGCCTCAGCCCCCAAGGCCCCAAGTCTTTGTGGCCGTGGGCTGTCAGAGAGATTCATATTCAAGTTCTGTGGGGTTAGTATGGTGATTTCTTACTGTAGTTTGGTTAGGTATTTTATTTTGGTTTATCTAGTTAATCTGAAAGGATCACATTGTAACCGAACCAAATAATTTTTCTGCAGCACAATATTTTTTTTTGTTATGCATTTTGATTGATGATTTTTTCGCCTTCTTATCTCTCTCTCTAGATTTAGGATTTTATTTATTTTTTAATTGATTTAGGGTTAGGTACTTCTTCTTGTCTCTCTAGATTTAGGGTTTTATTTATTTTTAATTTATTTGCCATATGATACAATGAGTTATTGTGCGTAAATTATTGATTTATTTTCCTAAATCAATTATACCATATGATACCCCTTGTCTCTCTCTAAAATACTGTGCTTTTTAAATTATGATTTTTATGTTTTGCATGGGCTTTTTACAAATATGAGCATGAAAATAACATAATATGACCATGAAAATAAATACTCATCTATTATGAATACATAAGAGTGAACCATACTCAGTTATTCCACATGATTTGTGCTCCCCATATCAGTGAATATACAATGGAGATTTAGGGACTTTATTTTTATTGAAATTTAAAATTTTATTTGTTAAATATTAATTATATTTTGAATTTTATTGTGTAGGTTTTTAACAAATCGGATTTGTCCGATCGCGCAATCGGATTTGAGTTAAAATTTCTTCAGATCGTGCTAAATCGGAGGTAATTTTTCTTGTCTAAATTTAACTTTTTGTAATTCTATATTATTGGCTGATAATGATTAATTTATGTTTAGGAAATGTGATTATGTTTAGGATAAATATGTGAATAAATTTTTATTTGATGTGTGTGCTCTGGCAAATGCGATTTATAATCTTTCTTGGTTTAGGCCTAGTTTCTAGGGCAAATGCGATTTATAGTCTTTCTTGGTTTAGGCCTAGTTAAAATTTTCTTTTTTATGTAATTTTAATGAAAATTATAGTTTATAATATAAAGTAGTTTAAATTTAAATTCTTTGTATAAAATTTATCTTTAATTCATTTTGTGCCCCGCCTAGATGAGAATCCTGGTTCCACCACTGGCCATATCCCATCTATTTGGGGTTGGCTACAATATGACTAACCATAAAGCTTATAAAAATTACCATAATCTACCTGGCAGCCTCAGATAAGGTCGGGTCACTACACCAACAGAGGAGGAGATGGAGGAAAAAATAGGGAAGGCTCTCGAGAACTGGCAAAAATAAGTAAAGGGACTGTCCCTCACAGTCACAGCTATCTGTAAAGATAATTTATTCTGATTTAATTCATAGTTGTTTTAAATCTTCTAGCCATTTGGGTACATAACATTCTTGAATTGTAGATATACCTTAGATATTTAGAGTAAATAACTGTTAGCACTCTTACCTCTTTTCTTCAAAATGACTGGCCCAACGCCGTCCTTGCCACTTCCCATTGCCCCCTACTTTAGAGTGAAAATATGCTATGTTGTCATTAGATTAAAACATCTAATCTAATTATAAAACTCCTTTTAGAGTTTGTATTCATTTACGTAATTTGTTGACAGCGTTCTATAAGACTATGACTGCATAATAGGAAAGGGAAGAGGATGAAAAGGGCGAGGAAGAGGCAGGAGTCCCAGGTGATGAAGGGAAAGAAATGCTCTCGATGGGGATGGTGGAAGCAAGAGAAAAAATGGGGTATTCGATCATTTACCTCAATACCTACCTTTTCTCACTTGAATTGTACTATGTTAGTTGAATGTTATTAGATAAAGTAAATGTTTTCTTAGGAAAACACCCAAAAAAAGTCCAAATAAAAAATATTGAAGAGTCATATGATTGAGTTGGAGAAACTAGTGAGCTGCCTGAAGGAAGGAGTGAGGCGTGAGGCATAGGACGAAAAATTTACATGCTAAAGGTGTGGTTCCTTTTCAAAGATGAACAAAATAAGGTTAGAAACAATTCCATAAATTTGTTAGCGTAGAATACAATTGACGAGTTATTAAAATATCTATTACTAGTAACATGAAAATTTCTCTGTCATGCAGCCTCCCTCGAACTCCAATGATAGTATATAGTTAGAGCTCATGCCAGCCCCCATTGTAGAGGTACTATTGCCTCCATCTCCATGGCTTGTCTAATAATTTTGTAGTATCATGAGCCTTTAGTGTTTACTAAATGACTATATAATTTGCACAATGTTAAACTTTTTGAAGACACGTTAGTATTCATGTTATATATCCTTTTTGCTTAAAGCTTTCTCCCAAAGCGGCTAACAGTGATGATGTTATCAACATTTTGGAGTTGTAGGGTGCTGAAGGCTTATGCTTTTGGGGGCCATGGCAACTGTAAGTTCTATGTCATATTTAATAATCTTTTGAATTGCTGACCATAATAAAGATAATAGATTGCACATTGTAGAAATTTGTAACATTAAGCTTCTGCTGTCTTGCACTTAAAGTTCTTACATTCCAAACTAGTTTTCTGATGGAAGTTAGGTGCCATTAGACAAAACCGGTTGCCCTTGGAGTTAGAGACTGGGGTTGTGGGCGTTGTAGAAACGTCAACTTTGTTAGAAGAAGCATCTATCATTATTATGGCTGCTATGCAGGTATATCAGAGGGTTGGACTGTCAAGAATGCAAATGATGAGGTTAAGAATGTTCGTTCTTGCAATCAATCAATCCTTTCTAAACAACAAGCACGTGATGTTGGCGAGGGCTGGACCTATGTTATTTAATTCGCTCGCTCACCTAGTGAATCGCAAATTGATTGGTTAATGCTAAGAATTTTGTTTAAAATAAAATTTTGAAAGAATATAGAAGGGTTTGATCCTAAGACTTTATAATTTGTAAGTTTTATATCTAATCAAGTGATCAGTTGTATATCTTTTATCGAAGAGTGAAAATTTATATTATAAAATTATAAATACTTTAAAAAGTCATCTACCCCTAGTGAATCGTGTTCACTTGATAGTAGCGAATTACGAATTGCGAACCTGAATTTGAACTGCACGAACTAAGTAACTTTGGGTTGGACGACAGCCCAGAGGCATTTTCTTGATGTTGTTGTGGGCCATGATGGTAGGGTGGAGGGTGTTGATCCTCACCAAGCCCGAGACACAGTGAGGACTTTCAATGATTTTCTAGACCCACTCCATCACTAGACAAGGGTTTCAGACCCGAGAAAGTGCCGATGTGGGGTTAGCATTTACCATCCTCCCTTGTACAGTGTTTTGACCATTATTTTATTGTTGAATTTGGGGACAATAAATATTCAGATAGACCATTTCATCAAAGAACATGATTACATTTTACATGGCTTTCTACGACTGGATTCAAACGAGATGGGGTGCCTGAAGTCCCAAGATTACTTCAGTGGGCTACTCAAAACTTGCATTACATTCAATGGGGGTTAAAGTGTTGAGTTGGTAAAGCTCGGCTCTGCCACATTGAAGGGATCAGAGATGCCGTTCTCAAAATGGTGCCCAACCGATGGAGATGGTACAGTGATGAGAAAGATGGCGGTTACTGGCTGATTGGACTACCACTGCACGCTTGAACCACCGAGGTCCTCAACAGGACTGGAAGGAGGTGCGAGATTTTCCTCCGGATTGATCGTCCGATTGGACTTGGAAAAAACGCACTATGGGAAGATTCTCCAAATTAAAATTCAACCATAATAACTATTGTAAGGAGAAGTTTTATTGTTCGATAACAAAGATTAAATCCCATTTAGTAAATATTGCATGCAAAGAAATCAGTATTTAAGTCTACACCCCCCTGAATCTACTGTGCAATTAACAAGATCATCTGTACTTGAACTTAGCAGGAAGAAGGGGAGAAGAAGCATGATCACCTTATGAGGGCATCAATAGGAAGCAACCCTACTAGCGCTGGAGGTTTCTACTCGATGTCAGTCTCAAGCCATTACTAGTATGGGTCCTTTACGACAACAGACATTGAGTTCGATTATTTGAAAAAAAATAAAGAGAGACAGAGAGTTTGAGAATAGCAAGAATGATTTAGCTAATAACATTGCATTTAATTTTGTGAGAACTCCAGAATTTTACATGTTATGAAAGTAGTCTCAGATCATGGTCCTGGTTATATTCCCCTTGAGTAATGAAACTGTGAGGACGAAGTTGTTGTCTACGTTGAAGGGAGAAGCATCAGATTTTTTTGCTGAGGTGAGAAGGTCGTGGTTAGAGACGGGGTGTTTGCAAATGTCCATTTTTTTTTATCAGATAATAGAAGCAAAAACCATATAAACTTATTGGCTGCTTCTCCGATGGACATGTTTTTTTAAATTTTTAGAATCATAAGAGAGTAAAGTTAAAGATGTAAAATTTATAGCAGATTTCATAACAAAGGGGATTAATGGTTACCTAGGTCAATAACATGTTGTCTAAATCATTGCGGACAATGCTATAAATAATGGGGCTACCAATCTTCTTTTGGAAGAAAGGATGCCCCACGTGTTCATGTTCAATTATGCAACCCATTAGTTGGATTTCGTTTAGAAGATTACATAAACTGCTGAAATGGAAGGTAATTCCAGGGATGTTCAATTTTTGTATAATAAACATGTCTTAGCTCTCATGGAGGTGGTGGAAAAATCATTATAATTATAATTTATGATTGCATCATTTGAATGAAGATATTTGAATGCTTCAAGTGAAGAAGGGAAAATGCCTAAAATGTGATAAGTAGAAATGATTTCTAGGCTGATGTAAAAGTAATTGTTACAAACAGAGCCACTTATAAAATTTCTGGGGATGACAAATGAAGAAGGATCAATTCTTGGATACATATATGAAGTAATGGATATGCCGAAGGAGGCAATTGCAAAGTACTATAGTAATAATCATGCTTTTTGTTTTGGAATAGAATTGCCATGACGCCGAAATTGACAAAGGCGCATGGATGTCATGGATAAAATGGCTCGTATGGAGGAGAAAGAAGCATTTAGTTGCCAACTTGCCAATGACATTGCCATGAAGCCCAATATCTTTACACCATTTGCATGTACCCTTCTTCATAAAATGCATCCAGGAAAGTTCTCATTATTTCGTTTCTTGTAGTTTATAATTGTTTAGATATTATTATAATTCATTTATCAATTTTATAGATCTTCTTTAGGCAGTTGGTGGAAAGTCGTGAATCCCAGCTTTGCAAGGGGATGTGGCCTCGTCGGTATTGAAGCATGGGTGGGTGATCGTGCCGGGGAGCGTCGGGTCGGCATCGGGGGGCCATGTTTTGTCGGTTGATGAACTGGAGGAGGGAGAAATCCGACAATCACCGGAGGTCCAAGAGCTTGGCTTGCCGGAGGAGGATACTATCGGAGGACCGCTGGATCCGGTGAGGTCTGCTGACAACGACTATCTCGATCTTCCACCGTTGATGTCTTCAACGGTCTCGATGTCGGGATCGATCCCTACGGGCACTACCGATTGGAGTTTGAATTTGGGATGTGCCACGATGGAAGAAGAACTGTCCTTTTTAAAGTTGGAGCTTCCAGCTAGGGAAGACCCTATGCGTATGGAATCGGCACATGGTTGGGGGAGGCCATGTGGCCTTATCTCGGCAGATGGGAGTCACTCCATTTAATGCAAAGAGACATCCAGTCTCTGTTTTTCTATTTGGTTTACAGAAGGAGATAAGGGGAGCCCTTGTTACCATGGATCAAAATATCGTCTGATACCGATACGTATCGGACGATACGTATCGGTATCGGAGGTGGACGATACGTATCGGTATCGGCAGATGGGAGTTTCAGCTCTAAAAGAGCACACACAGGAGTGCACAATCGTTCGATCCCAGGCTTTGATCGATCGATTATGGTCAGTGGAAATTTTAATTTTGTCGACGTTTTGTTTCATATATATAATCGATCGATCGAGTACCATTGTCGATCGATTGATTAGTGACCCTGAGACTCATACATGATTATATATATAAATATATATACTCAATCGATCGACCTTAGATCGATCGATTGAATTTTTGCGAAAAAGAGCTCCGCCAAAACATGAAAATCGTTTTGAGGGGCATACTTGTCCTTTTTGATTATTTGTTTTAGAGCTTTATTTTGTTTTAGAGACCTCTTATATAAGGTCATTAAGAAAAATAATGTAATTAGTTTTTGATTAATGAAAAAAAGAGCTTATGCTTTCTGCTTGAGATGAGCAACTACAAAAAGTGAATCTTCTTTTTAAGAAGGGTTTGGCATGAAGCCAAGGGTGCGAAGCCCACGATCTCTATCCATCTTATCTATCTTTTGGTTTTATCTTTTTCTGTTTGCGTATCAATCCTAATCATCCCATTTCAACTGTTACCTTGTAATTTTCTTATATTCACCAGAGCCATCAAACCAATCTGAACAGTTGGATCAATATGATTCAACAAGCCCTAGATCAAATCGGTGATTCCATGATTGAACTACGAGCGAGCGTCCTAATCTGGAAGCGGTTACAGTCTTATCTCTAGGATCCTCCTTCCGCGAGGCTAACGGATCTAGCGCACGGACTGGACCCTACCCGACCCATACATGATCATCAACTGAAATCTATGAAACCCTAAGGTATTGCGATCGCTTGTGTGATTTATTGCTCAATTAATTTAATTTAGTTTCGGTATATGGCATTTCACTTTCATTCACGTGGTTTAGGGTCATCATCTCGCGTCAGGAATGGCCCGGGTTGTTTCGGACCACAGGCCGTTGTTGCTCCAGTGTGATTCTAGTGGGAAGGGGCCCTCTCCGTTTTTCTTTGAAAACATGTGGCTTCTCGACGACACATTCCAGGATTTGGTACCGTTGTGGTGGAACGAAACCTCTCCACAGGGGACCGTTGCATTCAAATTTGTTTCTAAACTGCAATGGCTCAAGGGCTGCATCAAGGTGTGGAATAGGGAGGTGTATGGGCTTGTCCATATTGTGAAAGAGGCGTTGTTTCGCCGTTTAAAGGAGCTGGACGATCTTGAGGAGAATCAAAATCTTTCGGAAGCGGAGAAAGTGGCGAGAGCATTGAAGAAATCGAAATTCAATGACAAGTGCTTTGTCGAGGAGGTGTGTTGGAGACAAAAAGCAAAGGTAGAGGCGGAATTTCCCTTTAGAGAAGAAGAGGTGTGGCTGGCCATCAAGCAAAGCGGGAAAAACAAAGCCCCGGGATCTGATGGGTCACTTTGGAATTTTACCATCACTTTTGGCCGATTCTTAAAGGTGATATTATGGAGGTTCTGCATGAGTTCCATGCCCACAGTTTCATCGGGCGATGCCTTAACTCCACCTTCGTCACACTTATTCCTAAGAAAGACGGTTTAGGAGCCGATATGGATTTGTCATATGTGTGTGCTTAAGATTATATTGAAGGTGCTTGCCAACCGGATCAAACCATTAATGGGAAAAATTATATCGGTGAATCAAGGGGCTTTTATTCAAGGGAGACGGTTGACTTGGTGGCTGTGGCCCAAGAGGTGGTGCACTCGGCCCATTGCTCTCAACATCCCGCGGCCCTTTGGAAGGTGGACATGGAGAAGGCTTACGATAGGGTGGATTGGAAATGCTTGGACTATATGCTCGGTAGACTTAGATTCAGAACTAGGTGGAGAGGGTGGATGAGGGTCTGTTACTCCTCAACCTTGTTCTCGGTATTGGTTAATGGATCACTTGCGGGGTACTTCAAAAGCACTAGAGGGATACGGCAGGGCGACCCGCTCTCACCCTTCTTATTTAATATGGTGGGTGAGGCTCTTGCTGCTCTGATTTCGTGTGCGAAACAACTTCACTTCATTTCCGGTATCCAGGTGGGCTCGCAGGGCAGATTCATCTCGTACCTCCAATATGCGGACGACACCATCCTTTTTGGGAAGGCGGACGCGGAGGAATTCAGATCTTTGGTGGAGGTCTTATCTATCTACGAAGCTGTGTCGGGTCAGCGGATAAACTTACATAAGTCTACAATTACGGGGATTGGTATTGGGGATCAGTTATTGGCATAGTTAGCAGAGACGATCAATTGTGTGGTGGAGAAGTTCCCTATCTAGTATCTAGGGCTCCCTCTCGGGCTGAGGCAGCCATCCGCTAGGGACTGAGATCCGGTTATCCAAAGATTTGAGCAAAGAATGTCTTCGTGGAAAGGGAAACTCCTCAGCAGTGGGGGTCGACTTCTCTTAGTAAAATCGGTTCTTTCCAGCCTACCTATTTTCTATATGTCGATGTTCAAATGTTCGATGGGTGTGATCCATAAACTCGAATAAATTCAAAGGAATTTCTTATGGGAGGAATCGGGGTTCGACAAGCGATATCTCCTTGTTAATTGGGACACTTGCTAGCTGCCCATGAGCTGTGGTGGTCTAGGGATCCACAATTTGAGGTGGGTGAACATAGCACTTCTAGGGAAATGGTTCTAGAGGGCTGGTCTGGACGAGGAAAGGGTGAGTCTATGGCGGGTAGTGTTGGAGGAAAAGTACGGTACTTTGATCGGCAACTGGGGTGTTAACGTCACCAGCAATAACGGCTTCCCTGCATGGTGGAAAGGGATTTGCGAAACTTGGAAACTTTTTGCCAGAGGGTTAAAGTACAGCTGGGGAGATGGTACTCGGATTGTTCTGGGACGACAGATGGGCGGAGAGTGGGCCTCTCAACCTTGCTTTCCCGGACATTTTTAACATCGCCAGGGACCCTGATGTATTGTTTGTAGACTTTGTTTCCGATGCTGAAGGGGGAGCGCTGTGGGAGGTAGCCACTCGAAGGCTCCTTAGACTTGAAGAGGTGACTTCTTACACTCGGCTTCTAGCTTGCTGTACCAATTGAGGAGGAATGTTCATAGGCTGGATTCTAGGGTATGGACTCCTAGCAAAGCCGGGATCTTCAGTGTCAGGTCCTACTTTTAAATGCTCTTGACCTGACCCTTAATCAAATTTCAAGGGGCTGGATTGTGGAAGGCAGTCATCCCCTCAAAGGTTAAATATTTTGCATGGATATTGTTCAAAGGGAAAAATCTTACGTTCAATCAATTGTGCCGGAGGGGTAAAGTGCTACACAATCTTTGTGCGATGTGTCTCCAAGAGGAGTCGGCTGATCACCTATTCATTCACTTCTAGGTGGCTCACAAAATTTGGGGGGTTATACTCATCTTTCGGTATGCTTTGGGCTGCTCCTTCTTCCCCTTACCTCCAATTTTTGGCATGGTCGAACGTCAGTTTCGAGGGCCAGCTGCGAGATTTTTGGAAGGCCAGTTTCTTTGTGGTCATGTGGAGCATTTGGCTTGAGCGGAATGCGCGGATCTTTGAGCGTAAGCACAGGCCGGTGGGGATGATTCCTAAAACTGTTCGAGACCTCATGTGCCTATGGGTCTCTAGTGGCTGCGAGGGAGAAACTGAAGAGGCTCTTCAGTGGGATCCGGGCTAAATAGGACATTGTGGTTTCCTTGCCTCTTTTGGCATTTCGGAGTGTCGTGTCTCTTCTTCTTTTATTTTTGTTTGTGTTGTTGTCCTCTTTGGTCATAGCGTCTGTGTATTGTCCTTTTCAGCTTCTCGTTGTTTTTCAATATATTGCATTACCGATAAAAAATAAAGTAAAAATCCCAGCTTTGCAGAACTTCGGAAGGTGGCTGTGAGATTGCTTAACCAGCCATGTAGTGCATCAGCTTTTGAGAGAAAATGGAGTGCATTTGAGGCTACACATAGAAAGAAGAAGAAAATTCGGTACCAAGACACTGCATGATTTGGCGTTTGTGAAGGTGAATTTACACTTAAAAAATTAAGAGAAAATGAAGAGGGGAAGTCGGAACTAATTTATTTGAAAAACTTTGTTGAATTCCCTGAGTTGTATCCTCCTGCTCCAGCAGCTGCAGCATCTCCACCACTAGCCAATGAAGTTGTGGATGTTGAAGATGAAGACAATGGTGATGATGTTGGCGCTGATGTAGAGTATGGCGACAACGCTCGTTATCATAGAACGTTGAATTTTGATTCTCTTTCTTAGTTTAGTTGTTTTGATCTGTACTCCTATGTGGTTGATGAACATTTAACAATTAATTTAATTTTTTGTTGATGGTTAGGCACTTATGCATATGTAGATATGCCTAACGTTGATGACTTCACGGTGGTTATGTTTTATACTTAGATGTTTGAATAGTTATTTTAATTTTGATAGGTTTCAATCTTTGATGCTTTGATTAGTTTGATGACTTTGATAGTACTTTTGAATGATCATGCTTATTAATGAATCATTCTTATTTTGTCCTTTTTGTGCATTAAAACTACTATTTCTAACTTCAAGGATGCTATAATATTTTTTTATTTTTTTATTTTCTCCAAATTTGAACGAATTTGGCTGAATTTTGCCAAATTATTGCCGTGTCTGGAATTTCTGACTATGTCCAATTCTATCAGATCCTCCATACTGATGAGGGGTGAAATAGACCTACAGTTGATGGTCTCATGTTTAAATCCATTCCCGAGCATGAAAGAAGTGTTATTGAGGAGGAGTTTCGGGAAGATGAGGTGAAGAGGTGTCAATTATGAAGATTGGTAAAAACAAGGCTCGGGTTCGGATGGCTTCACGTAGAATTCTTTAGGTTTTTCTGGGAGGTGCTTAGAGAGATATCACTCTTTTTTTTTCAAGAAATCTTTTTTGCATGGATGGATACTAGAGAAATGATGAATCCGACGTTTACCTCCGTGATCCAAAAGGTTGAATGCGCGAAATATATAAAAGATTTTAGACTTATTAGTTTGCTATTCAGTCTGTATAAAATTTTGGCCGAAGTTCTGACTAATAGATTGAAATCAGTAATGGCAGAGATCATTTCCAACCCTAAGGTACTTTTATTATATGCAGGTATATGTTGGATATGGCAGTTATGGCCCAGAAGTTGTAGATCTGCTTACAAGAGTCGGATGCCTGGGATTATCTGGGACATTGACATGGAAAAAGCATATGAGAGGGTCAATTGTGAATTCCTGGTTAGATAGTGGGGAGATTTGGGTGTGGGGAGAAGTCACAGAAGTGGGTGCATGCGTGCTACTCTGTAGCTTGGTTTTCTTTGTTGGTAAATGGGACGTCGAAAGGTTACTTTAAAAGTTCTAGTGGTTTACGTCAAGGGAATCCTCTAATTTCCCTGTCTCTTCAATATGATTAGTGAGGCGCTTGTGGTTTACTTTAAAAGTCATATGAGCTAAATTACTTTTCCGGCTCTAAGATTGGGAGGGAGAAATTAACTTTTGAGCACTTATTTATAATATGTGGATGATACAATTATTTCCTGTGGGATCGTGAGAGAGGAATTAAAAACCATTAGGGGAGTTCTTATGGCATATGAGGCTGTATTGGGACATAAAGTAGACGTTCATAAATCCAAATTATCCTAAATAGGGTAGAAGACAGCCTCATGGATATCCTTGCTAATGGGGTTGGATGTGTGGTGGATGCTTTACCAATTTCTTATTTAAGACTCCCGCTGTGTGTGGGCAAACTGTGGAATGCTCTATGGGAACCGGTTATTTAAAGGTATGAGAAGAGACTGCTAGTTAGTAAAGGTTACAGTTAAGTAATAGGGGGAGGCTTATGCTTATTAAAGCTACACTTACTAGCTTGTTGGTATTTTTATAGGTTCGTGTTCAATGTCCGATGGGGTTGATTGACCGATTCGAGCAAATTGAGAGCAATTTCTTATGGAAGGTGGTGGGCAGGATAAGAAGCACTGCTTAATTAATGGGCTACGAATATGAAGAAAATGACCAAAAATCACCTAGAAAAATATTGTATCTACACGACCCCAACTATACTTGATACATTGTATAGATTCATGTAACACCGAGCACAATCCTCTCTACTAAGCCGACTCTCTCCCACCAATGTCCCGACCACTCCAATCGTTCTCCATTCTCCCATGCTGGTTATTCAAGATTCAGACCTATCTTCGGTTTAGTGATGGATGGAAAGGCCATGGTGGTTAATATGTTTACTTGCTCAGGGAATACTGTTTTCTGGAGCATTTACACTAGAAGAAATTTATGGGATTATGAATTATTGTCTTCGATGATTTTTGGACTTCATGAGCAGTGTAGGCAGAAACCAGGTTGGGGAAGATCTGAGAGTCTAGGTTGTGGATCTTAAAAGGGGTTTTGACCCTTAAATCCTTTTACAAAGTTCTAGTTTGACAACCCTGGTTAGACATGTATGGACGAATCTTTGGAAGCACCCATCCCTCCCAAGGTAAATTTTTTTTGGCTGGAGCCTGGTGTTTGGTCGTATCTTGATAGTGGACCAACTAATCAATAGGGGGAAACCGATTCAAAATTGAGGTTTGATGCGGTTGGAAATAGAATGAGTCAGATAGCCATCTCTTCCCGCATTGCTAGATGGCTATGTATAATGTTGATAACCTTGGGTATCAATTGGGTTTTTCCGAACTCTTGTGGTCACTTGAAGTTAGCCTGGTACGGTGTTAAGTTTGGAGGGATTAAAGGAGCTTTCTAGAGAGTATCACTTTTAGCTCTACTATAGGCAGGCTTGGGCCTGCAAGATCCTAGGTTTGAGCCCAACTTTAAAAAATAGGCTTTACTATAGGCAATTTGGCTTGAGAGGATTGACCAAATTTTCAGATGGGTCAGGGGACCTAGGGCCATGATAATGAAAATGGCAAGGGCTATGTGATGGTGACATATGGATCAAAATATCAGACGAAACATATACGTATCGTCCGATACGTATCGGTTTCAGCGGTGCTCGAGACGATAATAAGGGTTTTTCTCTGGCACCCAAAAAAGCATGAGTTTATCGAGCGATACGGACAAATTATCGCCCATATCGCCTGTATCGGCGATAATTTCCAGCTTTGAGTTTGTGGGGCCCAACTACTTGGTAGCTCGGGAAAGCCCTTTTATTTTCAATTTTGTTCTTCTTTTTCTCTCTCTTCCCTCTTCTTTTTTCCCTTCTAAGCACCGGAGAGGCCTCTTCATCTTCCACCACCTGGAATCGATTGGGATCGCCGCCAACTCACCGGAGACTGTACAAAAGGTATGTGTTCCATTTTTTTTAGGTGTTTTTTCCCCATTTTCTTGTATTTTACGCGTAAATTGCTAGATCTATCCATAAATATGATAGATTTATATTTTTAGCCCCAAATTTGTGGGTTTTGTGCTAAAACCCTCAAATTTGACGGGCTAAATGCCTCAAATTTGAATTTAAAACGATTTTTTTTGTAGGGTTTATATTTTCTAACCTAGATCTACAAACCTAGGTTATTTATATATATTTCTTGGTACTTTATTCTTAACTTAGATTAATTATTTTGTTCCTAACCTAGATTATTTATTTTATTTTATTATTATTTGAATAAATATTTTTTATATAATCAGATATTAACTATTATTTTAAAAAATATTTATTGATTAGTATTTCAAAAAAATATATCTATTAATTTGTATTAATTATCAATTTATCATATGTTTTATGCTAATTAATTAGTATTAATTATCTATTAATATTTATTGACGATATGTCACATAGTTAATTACATGTGACATATCATCAATGATATGTCACATGTGATTAATGACATGTGACATATCATCAATGATATGTCTCATATAATCAACATCATTGATGATATGTCACATGTCATATCATTAATTAACAATATGTCACATGTAATTATCAATGATGTCACATATTATTAATGATATATGACATATTACACATTAATTTATTTGTTGCTTCTAATTAATATCCAATGGTCTCTAATTATAGGTGAAATATATAAATATGGTACATGGGCAAGATTCGGCCTGACAATACGGTAAAGTCATAGATGGCAATAGGCTCCGAATTGAGTATACGCTCTCTGGGAAGAAAATGCAGGGAGAGGACATTATATAACTGAAGGAGCATTTGACTCACATCAAAGGAGAGATTATAGGATGTCAGAATGTTCTGAGAGAGGTGATGTTAGCTATGAGAGCCACAGTGAAGGAAACTAAGGAAAAAAAAGAAAGTAGATACCGACAGAGATAGGGACATGTATGAGAGAATAAGGAGGGGGATCCAAAGTTTCCTATACCTGAACCTGAGGGATTAGGAGATGATGATGAGGATGTCGATGCGGTGATAGCGAGAGTGATGAAGGAGAGTGCTAAAGAAGCAAAATTTCGGCGTGATCAGGAAGAGGCAAATTATCGGTTTAGGTCCAACTTGAGGGGCCCATCCGTGCATGTTGGCTATGACGGGTCAAGTCAAAATTCACATAATGTTGAAGATGATGAGGGAATTGCAGGGTTGCATAGGTCAACAACCATGAGTCCTATGGATGCGTTAATGTATCGGACAAAAAGTTCAAAACAAACAAAATTCGGCGCAACCTTACTGAAAACATAGGGGAACAAGCTTGGAAAGGCAATTACAAAGTTTGTGGTATTCAACCACATTCCAAATCAAGTTGTGGAGTTTTCATACTTTAAAAATATGATCGATACTAGTGCAGAAGCTGGGCTAGGAGTGAAAAAGCCTTTTGCATACGAGGTATTTGGGCCCCTCCTTAATTACAAGTACAAGGAGATTCGAGCTTATGTGAAAAGCTTTGAGGAAGTGCGGGATGAGAGAGGTTGCAAAATTATATGCGATTGGTGGACCGGTCCTACAAAAAAGAGTTTGATCAATTTTTTGGTATATAGCAATTTTGGTACTCGGTTAATGTTGAAGGGACGTCACTTGTATTAAACTTCGTGTGCCGCTCATTGCGTGAACCTCATTCTTGAGGACTTGGGAAAGAGGAGCCCGACACAGACAATTATTCAAAAAGAAAGAATGATTACCTCCTTGTACAATAGTGATAAGTTGGTGAATTTGATGAGGGGGTTTACTAAGAATGAGCTTCTCTGGCCTGGGATTACACGGTTTTATCACACATTTTCTCGCCCCACAAGACTTAGCAAGATATAGGCATGAGCTTAAAACAATGGTGTCGTCCTAAGAATGAGCAAAATATGAATCAGAATTACTCGGTTAAAGAGACCTGCTTATACTCAAGTGGCTGACTTGATCTACAACACCCTGTTTTAGACAGATATTAAGCACTTGGTGGACGTCACTACCCGCTAGTACAGGTGCTGAGGTTAGTGATGACAAAGCAACCATGGGGTATGTTTAGGAGTCAATGAACAAGGCCAAGTTGGCTATCAAAATGAAATGCCCTGTAAAATATAAATGATATTGGTTGATTATCGACAAGAGGTGGGATAAACAATTCCACCAATACTTGTATGTCACTGGAAATTCGTGTTTAACTGCTTATTTAATGATTTTAATTTATTTACTATCTTCCATAGTGCACATTTTCTTCCAATATACGTGATGCTTTGAGTTGAATGAGACCCATGAAGTGTACAATGGTTTGCTCAATGTCATCCAACGAATGGAGCCTGAGCTAGCGGACCAAGGTCAAGCCATAAGAGATGTGAGTAGTCATAATATAATTTTTATTTTGTAGATCAATATGCTCTATTTATAGATTGATATGTCGGTTATCGTATTCCGGCTTTGTAGATTAATATGTTCCAGAAGAAACATGAGTCGCTTGGAACACGATTAATGCAATCTCAGATTCAACATGATAAATCAGTGGATTGGTGGATGTACTACAGACATGATGAACCAATATTAAGGCGGATTGTCATGTGAATTTTATTCCAAACATGTTCCTCATCCAACTGTGAGCGAATTGGAGTACATTTTCTCTTATCCACACAAAGACCAGGAATGGGCTAACTATGAGTCAATTGAAAAAGTTAGTCTGCTGCTATTATAATATGCGGTTAAGGGACAGGAATATGGAGAGGATCAATTGAAAAAGTTAGTCTGCTGCCATTATAATATGCGGTTAAGGGACAGGAATATGGAGAGGACCAACTGTGGTAAGCAAATTATTCAATTTCTTAGTTCATATATTTTTTATTTTATCTAATTGAGGAGGCATATATTAATTAATCAATTATATTCTACTCTATAGATAGTGAATATTTTAACCCCATCGAGTTGGATTATATATTCGCAGAGGATGATCTTTTGAATCAGTGGATTGAAAAGAGAAATTCTAGTGTTGGATAGTGACAACACTGCATGGTTGGATAATGCAGAAAGAATAGCGGAGGACCAGGCTTCTCAACAATCTAGGCGGAAAATAAGACTTCGTCACAAATCTCCCTTTGAACCTGATGAAGAAACACATCCCGGTATTGATAATAATGGTAATGATAATGATGATGGGGGTGGGGGTAGAGGCGATGAAACCCACGTTGGTACTAGTGGTGGAGGTGATGACGCAGGTCCCTCTTATGGAGGTATTACCGAATGGGGCTATAAATCATTAACAATGTTTGACACTCTTATATTTAGAGGTAGAGGGGTTGAAGGAAGAGCAACTTCAGAATCTTACCAACCACCACAAAATGATATGGGTTATACTATTTCTACCTTTGGGGGATTTAGTTTGCAAAACACTGATGATTCAACTAGCAGTACCCCATACCCAATCCCTCAACTAACCTACCCTCAACATGAAGACTTTGTTGGTCAAATTTTGGAGGATCGACATTTTCATATTACACTAACCCATACTCTATGCTAATGCCTCAGTTTGAAGGGGGAACATATGATCATGGGTATCAATATGACCAACACTATAGGCAAAGCCAACGCACTGATGATGATGATGATGACGACGACAAAGAACCACCGAAAAATTCAATGTGACTTTAATGTAAGTTTTTCATGTACAATATGCTACAATCAATAGTCTACTATGGTGACTTAAAGTTATATTCATATACAATGTCAAGTTGAAAGGTTTTATCGTTCTAAGGTGATAACATTCCCAAAGATACCTCAAAGAAGCCTTACATAATTTTTTAAAAATTAGAAAAAATTAGAAAACCGTTAATATATTTTTTCAGAATTTTTGGGTACTTTTTGGGTTTTTTTTTTTTTTTTATAAAATAAAATGTGCCAGACCGATACATTCAATGTATCGGCCGATTTGCTGGTAAGTATCATCCAGAGACCTGGACTATACGTACCGGATTTCTGAGATTTTGATCCATGTGGGGACATCAACTGATACGAAGCGTATAAGAAGCATAAGAAAAGGTTTAAAACATTGAGGCCTTTTAGAGCACTTTGGGAGGACCATGAAGACCCATGTGCACGTGTGTGCCATGCGAGAAGATCTCACTTTGGAAAGACATGCACATGGGGAGGAAAAGGAAGAGAGAAAGGAGCTGAAAAGAAGGCAAAAGACAGAAAATCAGGTTCTGTGCAATCTCGCACACGCGAGATTTAATCTCGCCTCCAAGATCGAACAAAGCGACGATTTGCATATGTGCCTAGTCGCACTCGCGAATTCAGGTTCGCGCCAGCGAGTTGTCCAGCTCGCGCGCGCGAGTCTAGCTTTCGCAAGCGCGAGATCGAGCTGAACTATGTCTCACAGTCCCAGTTTTGAGCGAAAATTTCCTTTTATTGTTGTCAATTAGATTAGAAATCTTCTATTTCGGTAATTTAGACTTAGGGTTTTGAGTCCTATATAAAACCTTGCAAAGACTTATTTTGCTTGTTAGTGATTATAATGAATGAGTGAATTTTGCATTGAACGTAACCTTGAGAACTTGTGAAGAGTTTTCTATGAAAGAGTGATTCTTTCAAATTTGAAGAGTGATTCTTCAATTTCCCGAGATGGGTATAGTGGGAAGCCAAGAAAATCCTTGGTGAAATTCCTTGGATTCTCCTTATCTTCTTTCTTCCGTCTTTTCAATTATTGTTAGGTAATATTTAGTCTTACCTTTCATTAAAACCCTAAAAATATATGTTCTTCAATTTTATGTTGCTGGAATAAATTTTCTTTAGAACCCTCATTTTTTATTTTAATCTTTTTAATTGACTCAAAACCTATTATTTTACTTTGATTAATTTAAGCCCTTCGAGCTTTGAATTCTTCAAACCTTAGAGAGGAGTCAAGACTTAAGAGACACCATCTTGATTGTCGCTTGGCCCTCTATACTAGAGTGAAAATCGAGTTCTTTCATTAGGATCCTATTTTCTAGATCGGGAATGGACCAAATGTTGATGGAGCACTAAATCAGATTGACCTAATTGCCTAATGTAATTTATTGAATATTTTATGTGCTTTTGGGATAATTTTGATATTTCTGCTACTCAATTAAATTCCAATTTTATTTCCAATTGCATAATTAGGGTTTAGTATTTTGTCCTGCATCAATATGGTTATGGCCTAGGTGAAGTTGGATAAAAATGGTTTGGTCAGGGATGATAGATGAATGGTATGACCTGCACATAAACTAATTTTTCCTCTCGCTGAGGGGAGGGGTTCTTGGGATGGCTCATGTTGCCCTTGTGGGACTGTTGGTGTATTGAGTGTTTTTCTTTTTTCATATGTTTTGTTCTTTTGGTTTTTTTTTTTTCTGCACTAGACACTCGTTGTGGCGTTGTTTGTATCTTTATGCATTTTAATGAGTTTTCTTTACCCGATAAAAAATATATATATTGAAGCATAGGGACCATTGCTTGGTGTGAGGGTTAGGCTGTGAAGCATGAAAACATGGGTTCGAGTCAGAGGCAGCCAATTTGTACATAAAAAATCCAAGGTTAGGTTGGTATCTTGTCCAGCCCTCCCAGCTCCCCGTACATACGGGACCAGCACTAGGTAATATCCTTCTCTATTTGAATTATTAAAGCATTACTTTAATTGCACGCGTTGAACTGAAATGTGAAGCACACATTTCACATACATTTATTCATCCTCCAAAGGACCTTAAGTAAATGACATGCGAGGCATACCAAGCTTGCATTTTATAGTTTCTACAAGGTTCTTGCGGCAATTTGATTGTTAATCATATACAGATTTATGAATGTTGGATACCTTATTAGTCTTATACACAAATATTGTTACAATCATAACTTGGAGTTTTTTTATTTGCAAGGCCAAGCACAGAAGTAGGCAAGAGGAGGTGTTGGGGAAGATTTTCAATGCTTGAGGGCTTGGAAAGTGGTTCGACAGTTAGAAAGATACTTCAGTTATCAATTTACCTAACTTGTTATGTCAATTGGATCAATCCATTCCTCCTTTTATGTAAGAATTGAGCGTGATCGGACGTTATAACGTTACTACTTCAACTCATTTCCTTGTAAGTGATAAATCTTTATGTGAGTAAACTCTTTTCAATTTTATCAAAGGTAGCTTTATTAGCACCAACGGATTCTTGGAGGGCACCTTCTCCAAAAACCATTGATTGCTTGGAATCAGACGATGGATATCTTTTTTCACTCCAATCTTGCACACAAGTGATCTTGAGATCCGTTTTTGATTCCATATGGAACATATCCCAAAAATGTGGCCCTAAAATCACTAGGCACACATCACGCTCAAATGTGATTTTAGGGCCATTGTTTTGGGATCAGTGCCACTTGGAATAAAAAATACCATATGATAGTATGTGTATGATATCAAGATCCCTTGTGTGGGTCATTTAAAAAAAAATTCCTTTGTGTGGAAGATTGGGGCAAAAAATGATCTCCATCGTCTGATTCAAAGCAATCAATGGTTTTTGGCGTAGGTGCCCTCCAAGATTTTGTGGCTGTTAATAAAGCTACCCTTTTATTTATGGAAAGAGCTAATGTTATTGTCACGACCTAGAATCCTTATCCGATCTCGAGAGTCTAAAATTTTGTGTTATGACACCGCGCGCTTATTAAGGCGATGAGCTGACATACATCTAATTCTTAATTCGATTTAGTATGTAAATCTTGGCATTTAAGATAACATTCAAAAATAAACGGCTCATAAACTAACAGTAGAAAACGTAGATGACATTAAAATAGTGGTTAATCCTAACCATGCATCTAGGATAGAGAAATAAATTGAGGTTTTACGTAGGGTAAATGGTCCCAAACGTAAACCCGTAAAAGTTACTGATAAGTTAAAGTAACTAATAACAAGTCTCTCCTGAAAGCGACACAAACTAGAACTAAAGAATCTCTCAATGCTCAAAGTAGTTCGTCGGATTTACTCCCTCGTCCAAATGGTAGCCGACGTTCTCATCCTCATGAGCCGCATCAGGTATAGCAGCATCCCCATCCTCAGTAATGGAATAATCAATGTTCTCACTTGCAACTATTAGTTTTGGGAGGGGGGTGAGTTTACTCAGTCACGTAAACTCAGCGGGTCGCACAATCGATCTACCATAACATACTCAGGTGATCATGTGTGCAATCGCTTGAGTTACGGTACATTTTGAAATAAATCAAGCAGCTATAAATTATTACAATAATACTAAGATCTTGTAGCCTATCATATCGAAACTGAAAGACGTAGCATAAAATGAAATGAATATGATGCACCAATTTCTAATGTTTTTTTTATCTATTCTGTCGATTTATTTTACGTGGCATATCTTAAAACTTAACATAGCTCTATATGCCTACACAATGTACTTCGCTTCTTACTTAATTTACGTATACAACATGTGCCAGAGCCGCTACTCGAACCTACCACGCGAGGTCCACGTGTAGATAATCACCTAACCTCCGTATGATATCGTATACTATCATCCAGCCTGATGAGGTTGCATGTATTTAAATCATTATCCCCTTACGTTCGGAACACTATTGTAGCGTATTGTTCTTAAAACCCATTTTGGCTGCAGACGTTGGATTTTGTGGTGGCACGCAAGACATGGCATATTTAGAAACTTATTTCGTATTTTATTGGCCTTCACAGCGTAACTTATCTGTATTTATATCTTACCTTATCTTACATATCGTTCCTTACCATTTACTTATAACTTAATTTAGAGTGAGTCACGGTGTGATAAGATTCACAAAATCATGCTTTCCGAGGGATGGGTTACGCTGTAACCTGAATGTTCTTCGTGTGGCAGCCCATACTCCCATAGAGGTGTTACACCCGTACATAGATGCCTACATTTCAAGTTCCACGTGACCGCGAAAGGAAACCCACCATGACGAAGGCTTAAGAATCGTGTGACATAGCTTATTCCTTTTTAATCATGCGTATATCCTATCATGATTTTCTATGTGATGCATGTCATATGATGGAAGGACTTACCTGACTAAAAGAAACTATTTCATACGCCTTACATGCTTGTGAATATAATAATCAAAGTTTGGACATAACAAATATTTCATACCTAATTTTGGAGAAACTTTTATGATCGCTACATTACTTAGATATCAGTCGGGCCTTCTGTTTTTAAAGTTTTCTAAGATTTGTGTAGTTTCTGCATTGAAATTTTTTTTTTCTAGTTTAACTCAAATGTTGGTCAACGAGGCAGTCAAACAAGCCTTTTAACCTAGTTGTATAAGGGTTCATATTCTTTACTAAATCTTTCAATTTTTCCGGCTTCAGAACACTTCCTTGAAATTTTAGTGACACAGTTCTGATCCGTTAGATTATATTGTATCCTTATTGAGATCATTTTGAACTTGGTCCTATGAGCTAATTGGGCCTTAATTCTCAAAAGTTAAGGGTCAAATATAGCCCATGACATTATTCCATGTGGCACATAGGGCTGCTAACAAAACAAATGAACTTTGAACCATTTAACATCTAATCTGAACCATTAGATGGTTAGACAATAAAATTTTACTTAAGTTTGGGTCATTTGTCCCAATCCTGAATCGACCTCTGGCACACTAGATCTTTCAGTCAACATTTTACAAGATCTAGGAGTCACGTGCACACTTAGGGTATCTACTATGTAGCGATTAGATTGAATGGACCTAAACCATCAAATACTTAAGAAGGCCAATCTTGAGGTGTTAGGACTTTGGGCTCAATTTATTTCGGCGTCTAAGGCCTCAGATCTAAGGGTTCATCCTTTCATGGTTTATAGCCTCTAGATGGTGCTTCCATCTCTTGATTTGTGTATCGATTTCTCGGGTTCTGAACCGTTAGATGTCTTGAGGATTTCAATTTAAGTAGATGGTCCATCTCTGCACCATTTCTTAGGTCGGGCCTACAAATTCCAATTTGAACCTATTTTGTTTGGATCTGTGGTGCTAAGGGGTGGTTGCACCAAATTAACCATATCAGGTAAGTTTTCCGATATACCCAACTACAATGGTCGACCCAAGCAAGCTATCACCGGCATTGTCGGCGTTTGGTCGGGCCGATCCCTGGAATTCATTTTATCCCAGCCCGAAGAGATTATATATAAATATATATAACCAAACAAGGATCACCCGAAGGCTTCTCTCTAATCTCTCTTTAAATTTCTATCTTAGAGGTTGGGCCTGTCCTCTCTCTGTTAAAACCATAAGTTTTCACTCTCTAAACCCATGAGTATTTCTCTCCTAGTCTCAAGTTGGCTATTCTCACTCTCTTTCTAAATTTCTTCTCTCAGGTTGGGTCTTCAACTTCTATAATAGGGATTTTAAATGGAGAAGAAGAAAGGTCATTGCAACTCTCTCATCAACTATTTTCTCTCTATACACTCCAATTCTCTTGAATTTTTTGCTAACTGAATGTTGGAGGATAGGATTGGGGATTTGGTCTCTCTTTCTAGATTTTCCCCATCTGTCTCTAAGATATATATATAATTTTAGTCACTAATTATGAATTTAGTAGCAGGGATGTAGAAGCATGTAGGTTAACTTAAGGATGGGTTTAGATTCCTTACTAAGCCCACACACAACTCATATGTAAACATCAATAACTACTTTTGAAATTTTTTACATCTATCAGCATGTTTATATATATATATATATATATATATATATATATATATATTAACTAGTGAACCAGTGGAGAAGAAGAGGCTGGGTCTGGCTCCTTGTTCTCTCTGAAATTTTGTGTGGGTTCTCTGTTGTTGGGTCGTGGGAGCAAAACGGAGGAAGCACAGTATAAATCATATATAAAATAGATATTTTTTTAAAATGGTATATAAAGAGATATAGACATATAAAACAGTGTATATAAAGTTTATAAAACATTATATAGACAGTATATATATATATATATATATATATATATATATATATATATATATATATATATATATATATATATATATTAACTAGTGAACCAGTGGAGAAGAAGAGGTTGGGTCTGGCTCCTTGTTCTCTCTGAAATTCTGAAATTTTGTGTGGGTTCTCTGTTGTTGGGTCGTGGGAGCAAAATGGAGGAAGCACAGTATAAATCATATATAAAATAAATTTTTTTTTAAAATGGTATATAAAGAGATATAGACATATAAAACAGTGTATATAAAGTTTATAAAACATTATATAGACAGTATATATATATATATATATATATATATATATATATATATATATATATATATATATATATATATATATATATATATATATATATATATATATATATATATATATATATATATATATATATATATATATATATATATATATATATATATATATATATTCATGTTTGTAGTAGAACCAGTGGAGAAAACGGTTTGGTCCTATTCTTAAATGGAGAAGAAGAACCACCAATGTAATTCTCTCTCTCTCTCTCTCTCTCTGCAATTTGTTTTGTTCCCTTTTATTTATTTATTTATTTTTAAAACGTCTCTGTTAGAGACGTGTAGAGGAATAATGGATGAAGAAGAGGATTTGGTTTGGTGTACCCCTATACATGCCTAAATATATATATATGTAAATAAATTTTGAATACTTAAATATAATAAATAGATATTTATTTTATATATATATATATATATATATATATATATATATATATATATGTTTATTCTTCTTTCTTATAGCTAACCAGCCATTAATGGAGCTTCATAAATAAAAAATATATATTTTTTAAAATAAAAAGCTGAATATTTTAAGATCGATCGAGGGGCACCCACCTGTTGGAGCGTGTACGTGGGTTTGCGGGATGATTCTGATCGATTCGGCGATGTGGTAGCCTACGCATCGTTTTGGTGATGGGTGCAATGCGGCGGCAGCCCACGCGTCGATTCGACGATGTGGTTTCGGTAGTGGGTCGATGGGGTGCTAGGTCGGATGCGAGAAGAAATTATCGCGATATTGGCAGTGCCGAGATGTTCTTAGAAAAGGAATGAGAGGAAGAGATAGATGGAGGAAAAAGGCTAGAGATACAAGGATTTATAGAAAGAAGGTGGAGGTTTAACTTAGGCAAGCTTTGCCGAGAAGGCAAGAGTCCCAAAGAAAGGTTTTCTTTCCAACCCAAGAGCAAAACCACTAAACCAATTAAGGTAGGTTGGATTTTTATTGCCACAAAGGCAATTTAATTTTGTGGGTCGTGGGCCATTAAATGACTAGTTTCTATTTCCTATTAAATGGCTAATTTTTTGCTTCTTAAAGGCTTGAGATGGCTTGGGATTTGGATGCCAGCTATGGTGTCTGAATCCTATTAGAATTGTAAATTCAAATTGTGTGTGAGGGTTGAGTTACAGTGTGGAGCACTCACACGGGGCCCGGTGCTCCCCAATATCTAAAGCTATCGAATGACCTTCCTATGATCTGGGTCATAACAGTTATGGATGTCTCCTACAAGATTTTCTACTGGAAGATATTATTATATAAGAAGTGGGTAGATGATCCTGCCCACCATATGGAGTTTGTGAGTGAAGATGATAACGAGCAGTGGTATTTGAGTGGGCAGGTAACTTGGCATTATATTTGACGAGCTTTTCCAATGCGGAAAGGTTCCCATATCGACCAACCCACAGCCAGCAAAGAGCTGCTTCTGCCGGCTGGGATGAGGAAGGTTTATGCTCGGGTTTGGTCTCTATCTAGGCCCAGGGGTGAGGCTTTTGTCTTGAATGTTTGGTTAGTTTATTCTTTTTGGTTTTTCTTAATAGAAGAACCATACCGAGCTGAACCCTGAACCAGTTCGCGTCGAACCATGTCGTGGTTCAGTACTGCTTCAAGCGAATCAGGTAACCCTGCTCTAACTAACTAGTTTTGTACCACTCATATGTTTAAAGGATAGTATTTTATAAAAATATAAAATTTTACCTGGGTTTTCTCGACATTAGCAAACTGCAAATCACAAACCCGAATTCGTACCGAGCGAACTCGGTAACATTACTCAAAAGCATTATAGTGAAAGGCCTCTCTGATTTGTTATTTACTCTTTTGATTTTTTGGATTTGATAAGTTTATTTGTTGGGAGAATTTTAGGTACAAAAAGGGCATGACAACATGCGACAAAAATCATCATCGAGATCAGGTTGCCAGGAGTTTTGCTTCTATATTTATTTAATTATTAAGTAGGTAAGCTCAAGAAATGTCCAAAGTCCTCATTCGAGTGTTTCCCGACTTTTCTCAGAAAAGCTCATAAAACTAAAAACTTTGATTTCTGTTGATTCCTGGCAGATTCATATTCCTAATTTTTCCCATATGCGTTCTTAAGTTACTCTGATTCCTGATTTTTTTCCGGAAAAGCACATAATCCTATTGTTCTTAAGTTCATCTCAGAAAAGCTCATAATCGGTTGAAATGTTGGTTGTACTACTGCCGTAGACATGTTATTTAATCATCGGTATATGAGTCGAACTTGGATTTAGTCCAAATTTTACGGGTTGTTAATCTATGCGAGGTAAAACATAGAAGTTCATGAGAAGGTCATGGGCCCAACTGGGTGTGCTTGGGACCAATTACAGTTGCAAGGAATGAAGATTGAACCCACCAAGAGGCTGCTGAGTGTTGAACAAATGAAGACAACACACCAAAGATCTGTGCCAGTTGTGGAAGCACAAAGCAAAACTTGTCGAGAGGTCCTGATGCTCAAAAACTAAAATGTCGAGAGGTTGCATCACCCTGTCGAAAGGTTCTGAGAGAAAGGAATGAAGCTATCGAGAGGTTGGATGTGTGTATATGAGGCTGTTGAGAGCTTTCCAGTACCTGTCGAGCAGTTGGGATTGAAGAAAAGAACCTGTCGAGAAGTTCTGGGAGTGCAGGCTTACTTGTCGAGAGGTTGGAGGTGCATCAGAAGAGAACCTGTCAAAGTCTTACCTGGAGATGCAGGGGAGCTCGTGAGGATCCAGCAGCCAGTTGGCAGGATTTTGTATAAGATGTCGAGAGGATTGAGGTAGCGTAGGCAGAAGTTAAGATTTCTCAGTCAATCTTGTCGACTAGTTCTAGCCAACCTGTCGAGCAATGCAAGGAACCTTTTGACAACTCACCTGAAGCCACACTCATCCTCGCGAGGTTCAAGCAACCTGTCAAAAGCTCAAAGGGAGCTTTACAAAGATGTTGACAGGATTTCTATAAACTGTCGAGAGGATCACTGCAGAACTAGACAGAAGGTGAAAACAAACTCCAATTCTGTCGACTAGTGCAACTCAACCTATCGAGAGCTACTCCAAACCTCTCGAGAAGTCTACAAAGCTGCTGAAAGCCACTGCAACCTGTCGATGTGAACACAAAGCAAATTCAGAACCTGTCGAGAGGTTTCCTGAACATCTCGACACTCGAATTAGGAACTTCTCAATTCCTTTCACAGCAGTTGCCAACTTTATAATTATGTGCACGAGTTCCAATGCATGTTAATGACCCTTGGGGGTATTTTTAGAACACAACTGAGCATGAATGGAAACCCTAACTGCATCACATGGGCCTACCTATTTTGGACCAATGGGGGAAGAGCTTCTAGAAGAGAAATCAACCACATCAGCAGCTCAGAATAACAGAATTATTCTCTTGAGCTCTGATTGGCTGAAACAGATCTGAGAAGAGAGGAGAAGAGTATAAAAGCTTGAAGAATTTACATAGCTAGCATCTAGAAATTGAGAGAACCAGAGCCAAATCCGATCTCCATTCCCCTTCTAAAAATTCCCTCTCTTCCTTCTTCTCCCATTCTCTTTTCAGCCAATCATGGTTGGCTAAACCCCTTCAGTAGCTAGGGCGAGGTTGAGAGATGTAAATCAAGAGTTTCAGAGGCTGTGTAGATAGATTGTATATTGCATAGATTATAGATCTGAGCACAATAGGATTGTAAGTTATGTTATTGCAATGTAATTGTAGTTTTTAAAGGTGATTCTGATCTATATTTTACTTTTTCGTATTTGATTTCCCTTGATTAGATATTCCTGTGGATGATTGAGCTTGTAGCCTGGCACCCACAGCATCTGCAATAGCTTACCTGTTCTAATCAAGATCATTGGATTGGAACAATCTCTGGGATAACTTGTGGCCACTACAAATGGACAGATCCTATCCTTAAGATTGCTTCAATACTTTGATTAAGATTATATTCTTATACCTTGCATCTGAGCTTGTAGCCAGATGAAGGATTGTAGCAAATCTGTCCTCTAGATTGCCTTTCATCCAATTGATTTTCAGTAAAGACCAAAATCCCTAGCTGTTGCTCTCCACCTTTTGATTTTAATCTTTTCCATTCCCTTGAATCTAAGTTTAATCAAGTCTGGATTAATTTGCTTTTGATTTTTGTAGTTCTTAGTAAAGTGGCAAATCTTAGAAACCTCTCCTCCTTGTTTTGATTTAGTCTAAATTAGGATAAAGTGCCAGATTTGTCATAGATATGGAGATTTATCATAGTTTAATCACATTTTCCTGTGGACATATCCTGACTTACCTATTAAAGCTTGCTGCAACAACCTTGGTTCTTGCAGGACTGCTTGCTTGCCTTAAGCCCACTTGTTGTAGTTTGTTCATTTAATTTGTTGTTTTAACCATTTACTAATTGTAAGGTAAGCAAGACACCAATGCCCTAACCACACCTAATGAATTCATGGTTGCCTTGGGGTTGGAGCCTGAAACTGCCTTTGACAAAGCCTTTTTTGCAAAGGAAACCTTGGTTGTTGAAGTCATGGAATTTTTTACCAAGGTTTCCTTGGAAAATCTTTTGACACCCCTGGAGGAGTTGGTGTACCCCAGACTAGTACAACTATGGTACCAGAACATGAGACTCAAGGAGTCTGGGGGTGGACCTGACAAAAAGGACCTAGGCATGGTCATTCTAATGAATGAGTTTGCAACAGTTGTGGACACAACTGATATTACAAGGGCTCTGGGCATTCTAGCTGCCTATGACCCAGCTTGCAATTTGGGGGCACCACTTAATGCCTCCATCTCAAAAATTGCAGAGAATTTGACCAATGGCAAGAAAGCCTCTAGGGACTCACTCATGAGGAGTGACTTCAGTCCCAGCCTACTTTTCATGGATACTCTTCTAAGGAAGAACATTTTTGTGTCTGAGCACCAACAGGAGAGGAGACACCCAATTGTTGATGCCATCTACTCCTACTCCCAAGGACACTGGATAAATGCAACCCAATTAGTTTTGGAGGGGATGAAGGACACCCACATCAAAGTACGTAAGAGACAGAAGCCACATGAGCTCCCCTACAGCGGCCTAATTACAACCCTGCTCAAACAAGGGGGCTATGTATGGAAGATGGGGGAACCAATTGAGACATTGCCCCCAATTGTGTTTGGGAAGAAATTGTGGGGGATCAGCATGTCTTTGATGGGGAAGAGGAAGAAGAAGAAGGTTTCTGAGGATGCATCATCAACCCTTCTAGGAGAGATCTTTGTAGCAGTCACATTGCCCATTACTCTAGCAGCTACATCAGTAGTTTCAGTACCACTATCAACCCTCTCCACCCCTCACACCATCCCACCACCAATCATATCCATTCCACCTTCCATTCCTACTCCCATACCTTCCATTCCATCCCCCACACCTTCCACAATAATCACCACCACCCTTGTGCCTGCTCCAACTCAACCCACTTTCCCTTTCAACTTACCCACTCCCACCATCAAAAGAAAATACAAAAAGAAAACCCATCAACCAACCACATCACCCATTGAACCTAGCCAACCCCCCACTATACCAGAGCCTATTCCAAGCCATGAATCCATTACCTTGCCCCAGCCCATACCAATTCTAGAACCTACAACTACACTAAATCCCACACCAGACCGACTTTCACCCTTCACATATGATGAAAGTGAGCCTATGGCCACTGACATTGAACCACCCACCAACATTGACCTTGTACCCTCCATTAAACCTGACACCATTGACCCACTTGACCATATTACCTCACCTACCCATTCCATATTACACCTACCCATGACCATGACCACCTCACCACTGAGAGGTACTCTACCAGCATAGACTCCATTGTGGAGGATATCAGGCATGACTACACCCCCTCCCAGATTCTCCACAACCATGCCCCTACTTCCCCTTTCCAACCAATCCCACCCACCCAACCTATAACCCCAGCCCTACCGGACCCCTTTTCCCAAATACTTTCCCTCCTTACCTCTCTTCAAAACCAACTACAAACCAATAATGAAACCCAAACCACCATGCAAACCAGCCTCCAATCCATTCAAACCACCCTTCATGCCTTAAACCCAACTCCCCAACAACCTAGACCTACACCCATGCCTCTCCCTACCCCTCATCCTTTACCTCAGCCTTTAACTTTTGTGGCAATAGTTGATGCTGCCACACAAATAGATTTTGATATTGAAGAGCTTCCCCTCATCCCATGTACCTCCACCTCAACCTACACCCAGACTGAAACCCATTCACCAATTGAAACACATGAGGAGGAGCTGACACTTATCCTTCCACCCACCCAACCATCTTATTCCAACACATGTACTGACCTATCCATCATCTCTCCCCCTTTGAATGACCCTGATAACTGGGCCATAGTCTCTGCTGAAGCAATCCCAATCCCCACATTTTACACCCTCCACAATTCTATGATTGCCAATCCTTATGTTTGGAGGGATGTGAAAATTTTGGTAAAATCTGTGTCAGATGTGGTGCACCAAACCTGTGAAGACCAGCTTGCTTTAACAAAGCTTGGTTATTGGAAGTCAATGGAGAGAACACTGCTTCACCATGAGAAAGAGAAGAAGTTGATGCAACAACAGATAGACAATGCCCTCTCCCTGTACAAGGTGTATGAGCAGAGGGCAGAGCACTTTGCCAAGATGGTGGAAACCTTGACCTCCACAATTTCAGTCATGAACCCTACCTTTCCCAAAGGAGTGTCAATAAAGGAGCCTTCCCAAGACAAAAGCAGCACCAAGCCCAAGAAACCAACTGTCACAAGATCTAAAGCTGGTGTTGCACAAGCTGAGAGTGTGAAGAAAGGAAAAGAAAAAACTCTCAGACTCCCCATGGACTTAGATTCAGATTCAGATTCTCTCTAGGTTTTTGAGTAGTAATTCTGTAACTAGGTTTTGTAGTACTTTTCTGTTTTGTAATTCTGTATCTCTCATACCTGTACATTTGTCTTAAATTTCCTTTCTTGTATCATACTAATTTTGTGAATAAAATTTCTTTTGTGTGCAAATTGTCAATGTGCTTAATTGTCTACATTTACTTTTTTTATTTTTGTTGTAAATTAATTTGTTCTGCAATTGGTTGTTACTCCTCTGTATACCCTATTGCCCCTAGCTATTTGTCCATTGAAACAGTGAGGCCAATGTTCATCTTAGGTTTGGGGGTATGACAGGATAGACCAATGGGTAGATCAAGGAGATAGTTAAGCTAAGTGCAGTAGTATTAGTCAAGTTTGAAACAAATAGAGTGAAGTTCACCTAAGCAATTTTGAAAAAGAGGAAATTTAAAAATCATGCAGACTTTTTAACACTAAAATCCTCTAAAAATTCATCACTTTCATGAAGTGAGCATCAAGAGAAATCTTGCAAAAGCAGTATATAGTGAACCAGTAAGGAGAGAAAAATGTGAGAACATGCCCCTTGAATTCAATTGAAGATCATAACTAGTGAGATTTGGGCCCATAAAAAAAAAACTTCTTTTGAAGAGTGTCTTTGGCAACCCTTGTGCTTTAAGGACTGACTGACTCAACCCTTTTCACTAGAAGTTTGGTATCCCCAATTTGAAACTGTTTGGTAGAACTCATGACATTAGGGAAATGATCTAAGGCCATCATTTGGATAGTTTGAGTTTGAAATCCCTACCCGTTGAACTGCCTCTTTGAGCCTTGAAAAATTCATTTTTCTTTGAAAAACACCAGAGTAATTGAGTCTAGACCTCTTGACCTGATTCAGCCTGACCCTCACTCTGAGAATTCATAAGGTAAAAGAGAAGAAGTTGAAGATAGGTGAGTAGGGTTTAACATTTGGTGAAAGGAAAAGGAGGAGAGAAAAATCTGCATGAAGGAGGATATCAGTTTTATGGTTGTGGCAACCATCATAAATATATATATATATATATATATATATATATATATATATATATATATATAAAGAAAGAGAAGTCAAAGGAAGTACTTCATCTGAAAAACTGAAAATAGGAGAAGAAGTTGGCCACTACAAATCTGAAAAACCTGCTAGAGGATGAAGCTGTGCTGTGATGAAGAAGGTGAAGTCATGAATCACCTCCTATCTCATGATTGAATTCTCAGTTTTGAACTTTTTTATCCCTTTCATTCTTTTTAAACCTTAACCCTAAGCCACATTACAACCCAATAAAAGTCCTTAGTGATCCAAAATGAATTGAGCTGCTTTGTGGAGATGAAGGGATGCCTGATCTATGGTGGAAGGAACATAATGAAGTTAGGAAATAAAAGCAAATGCCTATGCTCATGCTTATATGCCTATTTGAGGTCATTAACTGATCTTGAGCTTGAGTGAAATTGAACACCCTTCAATTCATTTGTGAGAGACAACTCTGGTGAGGATTGGGTCTGAGATTGAATTTATTGGGACATTGTTTGAACCTACTTGAATTAATGGTGAGCTTGGTACTATTTTGCACACACTACACTCTTGATGTCAACTGATTGGTTATGATGGACATACATGAATGATTTAGGTGTTAAATTGTCTGCATTCACTGTTTTAAAACTCTAATTTGAAAGATCAAGGGTGGAATAAAATTCTATATGTTGAAATCTGACTTGTTAAATGTGTGCACTTGGTTTAACTGCTTTCATTAGGAAGTTTGTGGGTACCTTCACTAAAAACCCTCAGGAAACTTCACTCCTCCACTAGGGATCACCTAGGGGTTTAAAAGGCTTTATGCATAAGCTAAATGCTTTTGTGCTCCCTACGAAAGTGGCATTTAAATTTTTAGAGTAATTTTTTAATTTTTTCTTCGCTCGAGGACTAGTAAAGATTAGGTTTGAGGGTGTGTTAATCACTAAAAAATGCTACTTTTCACCTCCTAACCTAGCCTTTACTACACCTTTGAGTCATCTAATAATTGTCATTTAAGTGTGCTTTTATAGTTAGTAATAAAATATAGCTTAATGCAACAGTTCACAGTTTGGCGGCCAAGAAAAGAGAGTTTCAAAGTCAAGGCTTAGAACTGATGAGAAAACAGAGAGTGCACCATGATAGTCCACACCATAGGGGCCATTTGTTATGCCTGGAACCCTTGGAAGTCAAACAGAGAGAGAAAATGTGGACCCAAACAGAGGGGAGTGCAGTAGCAGCCGGTGCACTGCAGCAGAGAAGCAGATATAAAGCCTCGAGCAGTTCTCGAGTAGTTCAAATGACAGCTTAATCATCTCGAGCAGTTCTCGAGTAGTTCAAGCATACAACATATAAATAGCTCGAGCAGATCTCGAGCAGTTCAAAACAAGGAAGCTTTAGAATTCCATCCTCGAGCAGTTCTCAAGAGGCTCTGAGCTTCAGAAATTTGTCTCGAGCAGTTCTTGAGAGGCTCTGATCTTCAAAATTTTGTCTCGAGCAGTTCTCGAGAGGCTCAGGCCATCCACATAATATATGCTCGAGTGGTTCTCGAGAAGATGCAGTTCTCGAGCAGTTGATAAAGCAGTAATTCATCCTCTCGAGCCCTTGAATTCCAGCCTGTAAAGCAGCATTTCAGCCTGTCGAGAGCCTCTCGAGGCAAAACACCTGAAGCCTCATCTGCTCGAGCTACATAATCTGAACCATTTCAACCTGTCAAGCCTTCTTCAGCAGTTAATCCAACCACTTGAGAACTACTCGAGATGCATAATTAGAAGCAGCAGCCTCTCGAGGATCGGGTTCCACCAGCTGTGTTCAATGTTCAAGGACATTTTTAGGATTCCACGGCATCTAGGGCACACATCCCAAGGTGCTGAGCTGTTCCCCGCATCCCAAGGCAATTACTTGGCCACAAATGGACCACGACAACAGCTACTTTCTAATTGGCCAAGGCATTGAGATATTTTGTGTGAGTTATACATAAGCTGTAAAAATAGCCAAAAATAGGCATCTAACATAACCTAGATTTGCTCTGAGCCAGGAGGACATTCTGTGCTTAGGTCACCCCTAGGGTTAGGTCATCTTTTTTCTTTTTCTTCCCTTCTTAAATCAGCATTTGTTAGCTAATTCCCCTTGTAATAGATAGGACTGATTTTTTGCTGTAATAAAGACTGTGTACATGCCTATAAAGGATCTAGAGTCTGCATTGATTACAGCTTGGAGGGCTTTTCATTGTAAGTATTTTATATGCAATAAAAGTTGTTTTTAGTGATCAATTAAATTTGTAATGCTCTTTTATTTTTCATTAAGATTTTTATAGATTCTATGCTCTCATGGATGCATGACCTTGTAGCCTTGCAAACATGGTGACTGCAGTAAGTTTAATGCTCTAATTTTAACCCCTTGACTGGAGTATATCTTTGGGTGATCTGTGACCACTAAGTGGACAGATCATGACCCTAAGATTATTACATATCTCAGGGTTGGATTGGATTCTTCCTCCTAGCATTTGAGCTTGTAGCCAAATGAAGGACAGATGTAGAATCAATCATTGCTATTCTTGACGAGCCCCTATTTTATTGCTTCTCACCAATTTTCCATTTAATTTTCCAACTCCATTTCCATCCTTTTCAGGCCCCTTTCTTGTTGTATAGATCTGTAATTTTCTTTTATGTTATTTTCTTTTTTTGGCACCCCAAAACTCCCTTCCTTTACCTTTGCTTTCTAATATAGGTTAGTGTTCTCAGATCTGCTGCCAGACCTGGAGATCTACTATATAACCATGTGTTTTTAGATCAAATTTTCTTGTGGGACAAACTCTTACTTATCAAAACTTACTACAACAGCTCTGGATCTTGCAGGACTGTGAGTTTAGATTGTTGTTTTAGTGCTGATTTCACTCCATTTCACCCCCCTTTCTGATTTATTTTTGCTACCCCATTTTTACCACATTTTAATTAATAATAAGCACAAACAATCTTTTTTTTTACGTACAATATGTGAAGATTTGGTTTGGGAGGCATCATATGAATGGCACAAAATAAATTGAGATTAATGGTGACATATGGAAGAGGTATTATGATTAGTTCTAGTGGCATGAAACGTTTGAAACGCTCTTCCCACATCTTAAAATATTGAGTTGTATTTCTTTCATCACCAATTTCTTTTGGTCGGAATGGTAATTCAATGGGGTATAAAATCCTACAAATTTGAATTAGAGCCTTAAGGAAGCATTAAAATGGACCTTTAAAGTAGGCAATGCGACAGCTCATATTTAGTGAACAAATTGGGCCACTCAAGTTGGTGGACCCTGAACCTATAAAGTAATGATGACCTATATAGTAATATGGCATAGTTTGCTATCATATGACACCCAATTGCATGATCAAGTGTAACATAAAGGAGCGGCTCGATGATTAAACTATTGTGAAAATAGTAATTATAATTAGAATCATGATAGGTTTAGACCTGGGAATTCCGCTCTAGCCAAACTATTCATAAAATAGCAAAAGGAAGTAGAGTAATAAGGGCATAGTGACCAAGTCGGGGTTCACGAGTAAATAGACTTGGAAAAAATCCGACAAAAGTTATCAAATTCGAGAAAAAAAAAAATTACAAAGTCGGGGTTACTTAAGGTATGTTTTTCCTTTATTTAGTTTATTTTAGTTAAAATTCTAATTTTGTATTTCAATTCTTGTTTTTATTCTGATTTTTTAATTTAGTTCTAGTTTGTATTCTAGTTCTGATTTTGTATTTCAATTTTGGTTTTATTTTAATACTGATTTTGTAATTTAGTTCTGGTTTTGTATTTTAGTTCTGATTTTGTATTCCAATTCTGGTTTAATTTTAATTCTGATTTTCCAATTTAGTTATGGTTTTGTATTTTAATTCTGATTACGTAGTTAATTTCTGGTTTTATATTTTAATTTTTAATTCTAATTTTATATTATAAATCTGGTTTTATATTGAAATTCTGGATTATATTTTAATGTTGGTTTTATATTTCAACTCGGATTTTATATTTTAAATTTCTGGTTGTATTTTGGCTTTATATTCTAATATTGTATTTTAAATTATGATTTTATCTTTTAAATTTCTGGTTTATATTCTGGTTTTATATTTTGATATTGTATTTTAAATTCTGATTTTATATTTTAAATTTCTGATTTTATATTCTGATTTTGCATTTTTAATTTCTGAACTTATTTTAAATCATAATTTTTTAAGATTGTCAATACTGGATTTTATAGATCAGGCTTCCATTTGAAACTAGAGAGATTTTTCTTAACATAAGATTATCATAAATCAGATTCTGAAATTTAGGAGAATTAAAAATTGTTATTAGAATAAATCAGATTTTAATTAAGGGTTTTAAAACTGGATTATAAATTAGAGCTGTTTTATGGTAAAGATTTCGATAATCGAATGTTTTCCAAAATAGGGATTTGAAATAACTCGATAGAATCCAACCTAACTTCGATGACCCTACCTTAGTTCGCTCTCTCTATCTCAGCTTCGACAATATTCTTCTTGACCACTTTTCCCTTGTGCCCAGGTAACCATTGGAACTGTGAAAGTTCACACTGTCCTCACAAGACCTTTTGACCCAACGATTGAGGCAAGTAACCTATCTCATAGCATGGTTTAAACACGTACCTTAGTAGATAATGATGCATTGTTCATTATATAGACTATGCTATAACATTAAGATAACTATATATATGAATGACTACTGATGTTATTGATGACTTTAGATTTGCCTCGTGCAATGATAATTATTTTAATTAAATCAAGTTGTGGTTAGTAAAATATATCATAAGGTATGATCGTCGTAGGCATCGTTTATTAGTTTTAACTTTCACATGATATCATGTTACATTGAAATATAAATTTGTTTTAGAATTGGAATTGATAGAGCATGTATATGAATGTTGGAGAAGTTTTTAAAAGAAATTGATATGAAAGGATATTGAATGATGAATGTCATAACTCAAAGATTTAAATATGATATGATATTTGAATAAGATTCCCATGGCCGCATGGTAGTATTGGACGAACGGGTCCATTTGAGTACTTTCGTAATACGAAGTAAACCCGTCAAACCAGATCGATACGGTTGATAGTGGGATTGATAAATGACATGGAACCCTCCTTTGTGACTGACATTCAAGATGAATGATGATATAAATGCAATTGCACTTGGATCGGTGCTATTATTTTAACAATTGTACAATATATATAGTACAATTGTACACTAAGTTATTTTTGTTCTTCTTCTTCATATTGAATCATTAAATGATATAGATGATGATATTTCTCATATGATATATAGTTCTCAAATTGAAACTGATAAAATTGCTATAAGAATTATATTACTTATTTGGAGGTTACTTGTTCACCTTTATCTCATCCCTGTTGCTATTTAAATTTCAGAGGCCGGCATCGTGGCTCAGGAGCTGCATTTCAGGAAGAGACTCTAGAAAACTTGTTGAATTAACTTTGGTTAGTAGTTTAAATTTTGAAAATGAAATAAATGTAACGTAAAATTCTAGTAATGAGAATGGGCCGTTGTGTTTCCTTTATTTGAATTTTGATTATTGAATGTGTCCATGTGTCGAATTGGATCATGTATCGGATTTCAGGGCATGGCATTGAATCATTCATCATACGACGTTGGATGGAGTTTCTAAAGGATTACGATTGCACTATTCAGTATTATCCTAGCAAGGTGAACGTAGTAGCGAGCGCATTGAGTAAAAAATTCTCGGGGACACTCGCCACACTCATGGTCAATAAGTGGAGACTACACAAAGATTTTGGAAATATAAAAGCAATCATTTGAGAGGAAGGATCGAAGTTCTTATGTGCTAATCTAAGCATTCAATCCACCATAGTATAAAAGATAAAGAAAATCAAGCAAATGATCCTCAGATGATAAAGTTGATGGAAGAGGTAAAAAATGGAGAAAAGTTAGAATTTAGAATATATGCAGATGGTTCATTGAAATATCAAGATTGGCTATGCATACCAAGCAATCCAGAGGTAGAGAAGGAATTATGTCATGAAAATGAATAGCATCTGTACATTTGGATCTTCCTCGAGCTCAAGATCCCTGTCTACATCTGTTCCTGTGACGTATAGTCGAGGGATGAGCTAACAGACTAAGCTCCATAGGGGAAAATGAATAGCATGCAATTTATAACATCACACACAAATTTCATGACATAATTCCAATATGCTTTTCAATTAAAGACTCACAACTTATAGGGCATTTGAATCGAATTAAAACTGATCTTAAATGCAGATTTCAAAGCTTATCTACATGACTCCCAAATCTCATTCTCCTAACAGAAAGAAATTTAAATTGATTACTTAAATACAATCTCAGACATATATAGTCTTGAGAGTCACATATATACTGATGGGAATCTCAACCACCGTCGTTCAATGAACCCTTAACATAACATGTCAAGCCTCTGAGTTACGTTAACAGTCACTTGTATCATTCGAAAATCACTGTTGGCCAGTGTAAATTGTATGGATATCCCGCCATACTGAAACACATAAGGGATTCGTTTCACGTGAACCTTAAATCATAGTGTAATTTCTAACTTATAGTTTATCACCATGTAATGTGGTATTTCATAACTAGTTTTGGAGTTTAGAATTTCGAAGTTCACACACTTACACACACAAATCTTTCTGAGTTCACACACACATTCTCATGTTTTGAATCCATATACAATGCTCATGCTTATTAAATGATAAAATTCATTATTTCACATTCATATTTATCATATCACAACCTTCACGCTAGTTGTATCAAATGCACATGGTATGAATTTTCCCTACCTTAGTCACGACTCACTCAAACTCGCAAGACAAAATTACATGAAGCCATTCGAGACTTCCTATAGATGTTCACCACTTTAACCTGCATCCCAGATCATCCACAAACCCCTTAGAAATGTCTAAGGAAGTCTAACGATTGAAGTTTCCGACAATTTTAAGAGAAAACACTCACAAATGCCCAAACTCTGAATCTCGGGAGCACGAGTCATGTGGCACCAATCCCTCTCGCGCGAGCGAAGCATCAGAGGCTCACTAGAGTCTATCCCGCTCACGCGAGGCTCAAAAGTGGCCTTTTGAAGACTTCTCGCACGAGCGAGAAGCAAGCTCGGGCGCGCGAGTCACCTGGCACACACAGCCCTCACGGGAGCGAAGCATCAGAGACTCACTGAAGTCTCTGCCTTGCGTGCGCACGACCCTCAAACTAGCCTTTCTGAAGGTTTCTCACGCGAGCGATGACTAAACTCGCGGGTGCGAGAACCAGAGTTTCTTCAGATCTTGAGTTTCAAAACCCATTTTCTTGCGCGACTCAATCGGTCTTTTCACCACACTTTTCACACGCATTTCCAGGAAATCAAAACTACTAATTCACACGAGTAACTTATTATCTCTTACCACTAAACTAGAGCAACCCACGCATAAATCAAGCGAGAATCGAGCCGCACACAAATTTGATGGAGTGGGTTTCAAATGAAACCAAACGGAGTTTGCAGATCCTCCTCTCCTGTCGACAACTTGACAAAGTTTCATGAAGGTCTGGAGCTTCGGAGCACATGGATTTGGAAATATCCTTTCTTCTTCTTCACAACCCTCTTCTCACTCTTTCTCTAAGCAACAAGCAAAATAAATAAATGCAAGGGTTTGTGCACGTGAGGTCACCCTTCACTTATCCTAAAAGGGTTTGCTTCCATGTGAAGCATTCACACATCGCATGTGTGTTATCTATATCCACCTAACTTGTTTGGTGTGAAGCACATACACCTAAGTGTGTGTTAAGTTCCTTTGGTTCCCTTGTGAACCACACGCACCACACCTTGTACTCAATCTCACATGCTCACTGGTCATCACACATGCATTGGCATTACCAAATCCAAGACGGTACAGTACAGCACACTTGTACGTACACCTAATTGACTTATGCGGTTTCCTGAATTTGGGGATATTACATCCTCCCCTACTTATAAAAAACAAATTCCTCGAAAATTGACCTAAGTCACTGGATCACGAACACGCTAACCAAAGCATAGGTCAAAATATCTTTAAGCTAATACTTATAACCAAATCACACACATCAAAATGAAAAGTATCTGCAATGGACATTCATAAAAGTGCACAAAAACTCATTTACATAACCATCCTGCATGAAAAACACATATACATATCCACAAGTTATCCAAATTGTTACCAAGTATCCACCACGCGCATTCATAAAAGTGACTGGAACATAGTTGGATCACACATCCAAGGCTACACCTGGTCAAATTTGACCTTACAATCGTACCTACACGGAGAACTCACAATCGACACATCTACGTATGAAAATTTGAAATCAAACTAAAGCATGCGAAACCCAATGTCCACCTGTATAAGATGGTAATCCAAAAACCATTCACATACACATTCCAATTTTAAGAAACCATATGCGTAAGTGCTAAATTCAAACTCAAAACTATTCACTTCCAAAATCGACACATCCAGCATGAAACACGGCCATAGTAATATCCATGACATTCTGAATTAGCTCAAGCTAATAAAATGATTCTACATACACGAAAATCCACGATCTAATATCAATATTCCATACATCCACAATTGTTCACATTGACAACCTCCTAAACATGCGATCATAGCACATTATAGATAACAAATATCCACCAATCAAAGAAATACAAAGGTTACAACACAACTCACAAAACAAAAGTCCCATTCACATTTAAAAGAAAACTCATGTTGTCAAGTTAAACTTACTATTCATCTACATGTAACAACCAAAATTAACCCATTCACACATCAAAATTAAACCATTCATACATCAAAATTAAACCATGCCATTGTGGCAACCATGCCACCACAGTTTCAAGAATTAACCACCAACAAGGTATAAAAAAATAATATCATTTTGCATTCCCAAAACAAATTTCCCAACATAACTTATAGAGACCAAACTCTCCTATCAGTTCTCAGCACCACTTGGCTGATCGTCAACATCCTCGGGTCCTCCCGCTCCAGAACTAGAAGCCTCGGCTATGTAGGCTTGTGCAGCTACCATGCGTTGTAAGTAGTCCGAAGGGTACATGTAGTGCATCGTGTCGGCTAGCATCGCCTCATGGTAATACTCCTGGTGGATAATCCGGTCATACTTATCCTCCACTCACTGGAGCGTAAGGTCCTGCAAGTCCATGCGCCGAAACAACTCGGTGGTGAAGTCCATATCACCGTACTAAGGAACTTTTGGCTGTTCTTGAACTTGACGTGGGGGTATAGGAGGTGGAGCTGCCTGCTCAGATCCTGGTTCGGGGTGAAAGGGTTGTTGTTGTGCATGTTGTGTTATGTCTCTTTCCTTCTTCCGCCTAACACTTGCTTGGAGGCTAGTGTAATTTAGTTTTAGGTCCTTAACTCGATAAGTTTTAACATTATCTATATAGAGGGGTTCCTCTGGTTGAACCTCATAACCGTCGGCTTCTGATGAGGGCTCGTATTGGTCAATCATCCTTGAGATTAGCCGAGCATACAACAAACGGTTTATGGGCGCTGGAGCGGCACCGGGCTTGGTATGTTCGTGGGCATGCTTTATCCCTTCCCTCACTAGGGCAGGTGCATTAAACCATCTATCTAGATGAGCCGCATAGATGGCTTGTAGGAAAGGGTCTCACTTTTCTTGCTCATGGCCGACTGTAAAAAGGTCTCTCCTAAAAATAAGTATCAATACACAACCCTCAAAATATAACAAGTCTAACTACCCAGACTATGGGTAGTACTCGTTCAGCCTGAATGTCTATATCCTCCTCCTCCGCCTCAGCCACTGGCTGATAATCAGGATCACTCTCAGTGCCAACAACCCGAGCCTTAGAACCTATGGCATAGAGTCAGGGGTGAGCTAACAGTCTAAGCTCAATAGAAGAATCTCAATTTATATTGCATTTTTACTGTAAAGCATGGTTTTCAAAACATGAATAAGAACAGATGATTCTAAAGAAGATGTTTAGAACAAACAAATCATAATACAGATGCTGAAATTTAAATGACAAGAGTTAGGTGAGGAATATCAGGAATTATATGCATTTTCATTAGTTTTCATTAAAACAGAACAATTTTCAAATAAAGTAAATATTCCAATTTTCAGATGTTATACATGCAATGCTTTTCCTTATTTAAATAACTTAAATAACTCCCGTATATATAGCACGTGGTAGTCAGATGTTTGCCGATGGGTAACCCCGACCATCGTCATTCAATGAACAATTTCAGGAATTACAATAAGCCTCTGCGTAATAAGAGAAACTTATACCAGACAGATCACAAAACAGATACATGGATATCCCGTCGTGCTGGTCACGGATATCCCGCCGCGTCGGTGGGATTCGTCACATGAACTTTAAATCACATACATATTACATAATATCGAGAATCAGGTGTCAGGAATTAGATATCAGGAATCAAGTATCAGGAATCAGAAATGACAAAACTTTCATTTATATGCAAGGAATACTTTAAAAACAGTAATCAGAAGCCATGTGTCAGAATACAAGTGTTAATAATACATGAAATTATAATAAATGCAATTTAGATTGAATTTTCCCTACCTTAATTCACATCTTTATAAGCAAATCAAAGCCTTTTTAAGAGTCTTCCGATTTTAACCTAGACCATACGTACATTACATTAAGTGTCAGAGGTGTCAGATAATCAACTGGTACGATGTACCATGGTATTTCTTTCAGAAAACCAAAGCAGACAGAAATAGGGGAATTCGAACTGTTCGAATTTCCCAAGCCTATACAGGTACATAGACTCAAAGTACTTCGAACCATCGGATTCCCCAATTCAATCGTTCGACTTCCATTCCAAACGTTCGATTTTTAAATCGAACCGTTCGATCCTTCAGAAGTCATTTTCGAACTTTCAGACCTCCTGTTTGTATAACTGTTTATATAATCCGATCGATCGAATTCCAATTTCGATCGATCGATTTTACAGTTCAAACTATCGAATTCCCAATTCGATCGTTTGAATTCATCGGGCTTCAACCTCCAGAAATTACACTTATGTTCTATAGGTGTAATATACAATTCGATCGATTGAATTCCCATTTTGATCACTCGACTCACAATTCGAACTATGATTTCTCAAAAGCCATAAGGCCTTGTCAGATTCGATCGATCATCAGAATCATTCGTTTGAATTTGACAGTTTCTGTTAGGTCTCCGGTTCATTATTTTTAACCCATTTCCATCATAACATCGATGACCTTCATCTAATCACACACACACACATACATGTTAGGACATCTATAACTACATCAAGCACGCGGTAACTCACCTCTTTATGGTTACTTCCGTGGTTCACGGTAACTTCGGCTCAAAGTGGCCTTCATATCCGGAATTAGAGATTTTGTCGTCGTTAGCGATCTCGAAGTTAGAAGTGAGACTCTATGCTAACGCAAAGAGATGCACACTCCTCCAAGTCCAACACGACAGATCAACCGCCCTTTCACACGCTTGGATCCAAGATCTCGAGGTTCTTCAAGCCTTGCTTTCACAAGGGAATTCTTTCGGAACCCGAGTTAACCAAGGCAATATTCAAGCTATACCTACAATTCACACTCATAGCCTAACACCAACTCAAACAGTAAAACAAGTAAGAGACGTAGAAGAAAGAACTCTAACCCCCTTCCTTCCCTTATAAGCTAATCTTAGATAAATATCTTAGATATTTCTATTTCTTTAAGGTTTGGTTCCGATGTTGAGCACACACACCATACGTAGGTGCGCAGTATTCTACCCAAGGTCTAATCAAGTCTCAGACTTGTGTCACAAGTGACACATGACTTCACACACACAAAGATTTCAATTACCCATATTATTCTTATTATAAAATTTTAAGATCTATCTTGGTTTCCGTGTCGAGCACGCATACCAAAGTAGTCACGTTCGGGTTTTCAGATTTTCAGAAGGTGACAGGTGGCATCCTCAAAATGTTTACCTCCGGGTTGTCGGGGGATACTCTCGGTAAAACTAGTGGTGCGTTCATTACTCCAGCAACCATTACTTTTGTAATAGTAACTGGGAATCCATCAATGGCGGTGGAGAGAATAGAAGATGATCCCTTACTGCTATTGGTCATATTCTTATAAAACAATCGAACTATCCGTGGGAAAACTTGTGTAACTTCGAGCTCTAAGAAATAATGGAGTTCAACATCTTTGTAATATTTGATTGCTTCCCCACTGATTTTCTAGTTCTCCCAAAAAGCAACGTCTACTGCGACTTCGGCTCCCACTAAGTGATGTTTCATTGAGGTCGTGTTGGCTAAGTTTTGATTGGGGTGCTTTTATTTTAATTTAAAAGGAGTGGCAAAAACAAATCAAAGATGGGGAGTGAAATGGAATGAAACAACACAAAACAACAATCTAAACTCACAGTCCTGCAAGATCTAGGGCTTGTTGTAGCAAGTTTAAATAAGTAAGAGTTTGTCCCATAAGGAGTGATGATCTAAACCACAAGGGTTGTATAGTAAATCTCCAAATCTAGCTACAGATCTGACAACTCTAAACCTACACTAAAAAGCAAGGTAAAGAAAGGTTGTTTAAGTGTCACAAAACTAAAATAAAATTAAAAATAGAAATAAAACTACAGCTAAAGAAAAGGGGAAGAAGAGAGTGAATGTGTGGTAAAATAAAGTTAAAAGATGGAGAAGTAGGCAGCTGTGGGCAAATAAGCAATACAACTCAGTTCTAGAACTGAATCTACAACAATCCTTCAGATGGCTACAAGCACATCTGCAAGGTAGAAGAATCCAACCTATAGAGGGATGAACTGATCTTAGGGTTATATTTTGTCCACCTAAATGGTCACAAAACATCCCAGAGATTTTATTCATTCAATGGATTAAATCAGAATAGAAAACCCATTGCAGACACTATGTGTGCAAGGCTACAAGCTCATGCATCCATAGGAACAAAAAGTCCTTGAAAATCAGGTGGAAACCATAAGAAATCAAAGGCTGAATGGGGCTTTAGACTCAGCTGGTCATTGCTATAAAAGGCCTATAATGACCTAGCTCACAAGTCTGCAATCTGTGCAAAAATCTCATATCTATTCACTGAAAATGGCCTTGTAAAACAGAGAAGTTGCATCTGCAACTGTCTCTCACTTGGCTACAAGCTCAAGTGCAGAGAAAAAGAATTCATCTCACCCTTGTGATTTGGACCAGCCTTAGGGCTATACCCTGCCCACTAAAATGGTCACAGGCTATCCCAAGGGTTATCTTAATCACAGAGGTTAGAGCTAGAACAGGAATGCTACTGCTGCCACCATGATTGCAGGGTTACAAGCTACCATAGGAGCATCAAACTTATATAAATCTATGTGAAAAACACAGAGAAAATAGAAATTTAATGGAGCTTTAAACATGGCATTTCATTTATTAAAAATGACTTACAATGATTGCCCTCAAGGCAGCACCCTTGCAAAAACCCAAGACAACTCTCTATGTTATTACAAAACCCATTGCAAAGCTGAAATGAAAGTAGCTGCTACAAACAACATGAACTCAGCATTTCTACTGAGCTACGGAAGAAAAAAAAAAAAGGAAAAGCAAAAACGAAACTAAACCCTAAAAATAAAAAGCTAAAAGTGAGCTCAGGCTAATCCTGGCTCCCTTCCCAAGAAAAATTATAGCTCTATTTATACAATCCTTAAAACAGGTGTGTGCAATAACCAATAAAAAATGAGACACTTTTGGAGCTGGTGTCGTGGCTTATTTGTGGTCATTAGATGCTTTGGGATGTGTGGGGCAGCTAAGCACATTAGGATGTGTGCCCTAGAAGTTGTGAAATCCCATAAATGCCCTTGGAGTTTCAAAACAGCAGCTGGAACCCGTGCCTCGAGCAGATGGTGCTTCAGAACTTTAAATCTCGACAAGATCTCGAGGGGCTGCAGCTTCACATTTTTTATCTCGAGCAGTTCTCGATAGGCTCTCGATAGGTTAAAATACAAGCTTTTAAGAGCTTGACAAGATCTTAGCTTCAGAAAATGCACCTTGAGAGGTTCTCGATAGGTTCTTGACAGGCTCTCGTCAGGCTAAAATAGCCCTTTTTCAGCACTGCAGCTGCTCGACGGAATGTTTTCAGTAGTGAACTGCTTGACAACAGCTATGCGACTTGAGTGGTTGCTCTTTTAAGTTTATAAACTGCTCGAGTAGACTGTTTGGAGATTGTAAAGTGCTCAAGTGGCTCTAGTTTCATCAATGAACTGCTCGAGTTCTTCAATGCAGCAGTTGTGCTGCTTTTAGATAAGTGGTCAGCAGGTATTAAGGCAGCAGCAATCAGCAGCTATACAGGCTGGCTTTAATCATTGCGGCTGCTCGATAGTGTAAAAAACTTCAAATCTGCAGTGCGAGTAGCTTGATGTTTCAGCAATAAAAGTGCTCGAGAATGAAGTGCTTTCAGCAGCAGCTCGTGAGGTTAGATTTTGCAGCAAAGCCAGCTGTTTGACCATATATATGTATATATAAATATATATATATATATATATATATATAGAGAGAGAGAGAGAGAGAGAGAGTTTTAACTCCGCAGCTGCTCTAAAGCTTCCAGCATTAACTCGACAAGATGAAACAGCAGCTCGACATGCTGTTGCAGCTGTAATGCAGCTCATGAAAATGGCTGGCTTTAGAGCTTTGAACAGCTTCAAACAAGATGAGTTTTGCAGCAATACATTCAGCTGCTCGATAGGTATTAACTCTGCAGCTGACAAGCTAGTTTCAGCACTGGTGCGTTCGATTAGTTGCTTGCTTCAGGTCTGCAACATCTTGACAGCTTTAGTGGATGGTGCAGCAGCTCTGCAGCTCAAGAGGATGGGATTCAGCTTCTCCAGGTAGCTTCAGAATGTTGTCCTCGAGCAGTTCTCATGAGGATGCAATGCAAGCTTTGAAGGGCTCGAGTGGATGATATTGGAGTTGGGTTTTGATCTGCTCGAGCAGATTAAATGGGGCTCGACAGGATGAGAATGCAAGCTGCTCGAGAGGATGGTTTGGAGATAGCTTGTGATCCTCTCGAGTGGATTAAAGTGGCCTGAAATTTGAGCCACTCGAGATCTACTCAAGTGATCTCGAGTGGCTGCTCCTCCACTCGACAGGCTGGTCGAGCACTTAAAGTGCTGATTTAATCTACTCAAGTGCTTCTGAAGTTGTAATGCAGCTGCTCCTCCACTCGACAGGCTTTAGCATGCAGCTGGAGATGGCCTTGACAGGTTGGCTGCTGCTCGAGTGCACTAAAACAGCACATTTAAGGTGCTCAAGTAGATTAAATGCAGCTGGTCTGCGGCCATTGCATCTCGACAGGTTCACTTCAGAACCACTTGAGTAGATTAAATCAGCACTTTAAGTGCTCGACCAGCTGCTGGCTTCAGTTCGGTTCAACAAGTTCACTTCGGATCAACCAGTTGCTGGCTTCAGAAGAATGTGCAGCTCAACAGGTTCTTCTACAGCAGTACATGTGGTGTGCTCTTGAGTGTATGGTGCAGCAGCATTTGCAGCTGCCGGTTTGCTTGAATTGCAGCAATAAACTGCTTACACCCTTGATGGTTTCATAGCCATTCCAGCTGGTGTGCTCTATCAGATGCTTCCTCATTGGATTGCTAGAGGGTTGCTGCAGCAGTCCTTGAAGGTTGCAGCAGCAGCTCTTGATTGCAGCAGCTGGTCTTGAGGTAATACACATGTGCTCAGTGCTGCAACTGCTGGTATAGTGCCTCTGCTCGAGTGCATCAAATGCATGGTCTTCAATGCAGCTTGCCAGCTTGATTTGCCTCAGCATTTGCAGCTTGAATGCAGCAGATATAACTGCATGCATGAATAAAGTTAGCTTTTGTGCTCCACACAAAGTTCTGGACTGCTGCTCATATATATTGTTGTAGTTGCTGCACATTTAAAATGCTTGAGCTGTTCAGTTGGTGCAATACAGCAACTATAGAATCATGTAGCTGAGTGTGCATATTGTATAGTTACTACAGCAGCAATGCTTCACTAGCTGTTCCATTTAATCCTCTGCAGCAGCAGTCCATAAAGCTAGGGCTTCTCTCTCTCAGCAGGCCTTCTAAGTCTCCAATGCATGCAAAACAACCCCAATGATGTGAACCACCATGGTACAACCTCTAAAAATCCATCAGCTCCACAGTTTGGCTCAAAATCCTTTCTTCTTGGCATGAAAATGATGGATTGCAGTATTAAGCTATAATTTTCTTGCTATCTACAAAACACACTTAAAAGTCATTATTAACTAGCTCAGAGGTCTATTAAAGTTTAGGTTAAGGGGTGAAAAGTGGTATATTTCAGTGCTCAACAGGTAGGGAGCCGATCGAATGATTTGTCAGAAGACGCTAACTCTTTCCCTTTGTCTACCTTCTTTCCCATTTGAGGGGCAGATTCAGTTTCTACTGCCATTTCTTCTCCGATTTGTTCTCGGAGAATTACCCCAATAGATTTGAGTTTCTTTTTAGAGGGGTCTGTTGCTTTTGATTTGGCTTTAAGGGCAGCAGTCTGTAACGTTCGCCTAATTAATGGAGACGAGTCTTATGAGTTACCTTCTTCTTCTTCTTCTTCCCTCGGTCGCTTGTCTATTACTATGTCCATGCTGCAACTTCCTTTCTGCAAGAGGCAATGAGAAATACCTTTAATTAATCATGAATTTCATGTATTTAATAAAACATTCTCGCAGAAACCTTCGCATTTGATCGTGAAAATTATCTCCTTACCCATTGTTGAGTCCCAAAACCGTAGTTTTCGAATATGGAATAAAATGCATGTAGGGTTTCCGAAATAAGACGAGGATGCAAGGGGAAGATGAAACGGTTAGGTTGAGTTGTCAAACGTTTGGATTAAGCCTTTTTGAAAAAGAGAGGAAAAACGGAAGAGAGATGGAGAGTTCGAAGATGGGGCCAAGGGTATCCTCTCATGATTATAAAAAGGCCTAATTTCAGTGACGACCTGCTGAACCGGATATCACTTGCTCTTTAACCTAGAATCGCCAGTCGATTCTAGCTTTCAACTTAATATACGAACTCTCGTATCAGTCGAATCGTAATCACTACGCTCCAGCTGACAAATTTTTCTTAACGATCATTCGTAAATGCATACGCTCGTTTGTGATTTTATACAATAGATATTGAATTACGATCCTTCGTTTTCCAATGAGTTGGTTCGTAATACGATACCTCACAAATTTCTAAAGAAAATGACAATAACTTTTTATATCTTACAGGAGTTGCTACGGATGAGTCGGTAGCTCGAAAAATCCATGAGGTGTTTATATGGGATTGTGGGGAGTTGAAGTCTCCCCTAAGAATTATTGTCCTCTTGGATTATTAACTGGTTGCGTCGGCAGCTGACCACTCTCTCTCTCTTTGCCACTTGTGAAGCCAGTTGACCAATTGGGCTTTCCAACTTCGTTGTGGACTGTGTGTGAAAGTGAAGTGTCTGAGAGAACTTAGCAAGTTGAGCTAAGTCTTTGGAATGTTGATGAGACTGTTGCTGTAGATCTCTGAAGATCTGAACAACTGTCGCATCAGGCGCATTGCTCTGTGGACTAAATTGTTGCAGTGCAACCGGCATTGGAGGCTCCTGATTGAAAACTTGGGGTGTTGGAAATCGTGGTTGCACACCCTGTAGAGGTAGTTGTGCTCCTACTGTGGATCCATAATTAAAGCCAGGGTGTTTCTTCCACAGTGGATTGTAGGTGTTCCCGAAATCTCCCCTCTGGAACGCCATTACTTGTTCCAGCTCTACCACCTCTTGATGTACTAGCGCAGTAGGATTCTCATTATGGGTGGTGTTTTGGTAATTTGAATAGGCCACTAAAGATCGTTCCTGAGTGCTTAGTTGGGCAGCCATTAATGATGCTATCTATTGCTCTAATGTCGCAACTTTGGTACTCATGTCATCCTCCTTCTTTATTTTGTCTTTAGTGACATCATAACGACCTCCCCTCGCGAGCGGTGTGGCGGATAACATCTAGATCAGATCTCAGTAAAGCTTGTTTCTGCATTGAGTTGTTGGCCAGTTTTTCAAATAAAGTTCAAGACTGCTGGCCATTATGAGCTATAAAGGCTCCTCCATTGACAGCGTCAACTGTGGACTAGTTGGTCTCAGTTAACCCTTGATATAAGCTCTGCGCTATCGACTAGTTTGGCATGTCACAATGAGGACACTTCCTTAATAAATCCTTCATCCGTTCCCAACTCTCATGAAATAATTCTCCAGGCAGTTGTCTAAAGTCTTGGATTGCCTGAGGAATTTGATTAGTCTTACCAATTGAAAAGTATTCGTTCAAAAATTTGGATTGCAGCCCTTCCCAGGTGGTAGTACTTCCTGTGGGTAATGAAATTAATCATGCCTTCACCCTATCTTTATGAGAGAAGGGGAACAAACACAGTTTGACGACCTCTTTGTTAGCTGGCGATAATTGTAACATTGTGCAGAGTTCTATGAAGTCCCTTAGATGTTGGTAGGGATCTTCTCTATCAAGCCCATGAAAGATAAGTAAAGATTGAAGAGTATTGAGCTTGATTTCATAATTTTGACCTGCAACTGCCTCTAGTACAATTATGCAGGAGGGCTCAGTCAAAGCAACTGGACTGAAGTGTTCTTGAATAGAACGCTCGTCAGTCATGGTTTGAAGTTCTCTCACAGCGGATCGGTTTGTTGCTATATTACGCAAGAGGGTCCTCTCAATTTTTGGATCACACTCGAAGAATTCTAGACTTCGAGAGCAAGTGTGATGCATACATTGAGGAGAGTCTGTGTTTGTATATTTTTGTTTTTATACGATTTTCATTTTAGAAAGTAGGGAGAAAAATAAAGTTGAGCCTCTGGCTTCCTTGATTAGGGGAAGTGTCGAAACGTTGAATTGGTGCTCCGAATAAATCTGTAAAAGATTAAGAAGCGATCAAAGAAAATAAAATTAAAAAAAGATAAAAAGAGAAAGATTAGTATCAGTTTCTAAGAAGAAAATAATAGAAAGAAAAATAAATAGATAATAGAAATTAGTTGCTTCCCCGACAACGGCGCCAAAAACTTGTTCGACCTTTTCTATGTAAAAAAAATATGTATAATTAAAACAAGCCTTAACCTATTACAAGTGCACAATGGAAATTATAGCAAAGTGATAGGATCGTTCCCACGAGGAAGTTAAATTTCTTATATTTATTTCTTCTTTATCTTTTTCTTCTTCTTTTCCTTAACTTCTACTCTTCTTTAAAAGATTGAGAAATATGAATAAAAGAATGGTGGTTTTAAACTAATTTACAAGAAAATAAAATCTAAATCCTCCTCTTTCCAGATTATGGTCGTCAATCACAATCCTTCAAGTCTCGGATATTTATGAATTGAAAATACCGTTACACTATATCTCAGTCTCCTAGGATTTGGGCATCAATCAAATACTAGTTTTCTTCAGTATAGATTTATGCTAATCTTTAATCAACCAGAAATTTGGGAGTCAATCAAACTCCAAAAAATCAAAGAATGAAAACTAAAATCTTATATTAATTTGTAAATTCTCAACCTAAGTCATCAATTCAAATTAAAAACTTGATATGTTTACAAGGCAATAAAAATTTAAACTAGAAAACAAATAAATTATATCTTTCACCCCTCAGCTGCAGGCGTCAATTGCTTCTGATAAACTATAGATATCTACACTAATCTTCCAGCTCTCAATCCTAGTCGTCAATTGTGATCGAGGAACCTTGGATATCTAAACTACTCTAAACTATTTTTTATCGAAAGAAAACCTAACCTCAGTTGTCAGTTGATGCTAAGAATTCTTCGATGGTTTTCTTCCTATACCGGACCTTCTTATTTATAGATCATAATGGGTTGATTTACAGAGATCTAATTCTAATAAAAGATATTGCTAAAAATAAAAGATTCCTAATATAATTTTAATTCCTAATTTTATTATTCCTTGCTTTCCACGGTTGATGCGCTTTTAGATTGTTCTCTTTATTGTAGCAGCAGCAGTAGTAGTAATAGTAGAATCCTTGTCAATCTTCTCAGATCTGTGATTCACCAAACTTCTAATTCAAGGGATCTTCTAATTATGTGCATGGTAGTGTAGCTGGCTTCACGTGATCAGCAGTATAAAAGCTTCAATCTGTATAATCATAAATCATGATTGCTCTCTTTTCAGCTTTTAATTCTCATGACTCTTGGAACAATTCTTCATTGTGAACGATCCTTTTTTTGTTGTATTGTCTTTTCCGCTAGAGCGTCTTTTGGAAGAATCGTAGATTACGATTCTTAATTTCTTTCTTCAGCAGCGTTCCACTCAATCGTAAATTATGATTATGCAGCTTTTCTTTACTGTCTGATCGTCTTTTACGCTCAATCGTCTTTCTTACTACTTTGTGAGTTCATTTTGACGAAGATTAATACTTTGACTCTTTTCGGCTGCTTTTCCTTAATATCTGCGCATCGTCAGTTCGTTAGTAGCAAACTGGGGTCTAACATTACTAAGTTAAGGGTGGAAAAATGGTAAATTATGTGATTAATCAGTAACCTTGGCAATTCTTCCGGAAATACATCTGGAAACTCGCATGCCACTGTAATCTCTGCTACGATGTTCTTCACCTCCTTCTACTCTTGTAAAAATGCAAGGTATCCACTATAGTCATTCTTTATCATCCGTTCGGCTCGAATTGCGGAGATAAATGGCACAATGGGCGATTGCATATCAAAGAATTTGAATGTTCTACTCTCATAGGGGCGAAAAGTGACTATCTTCGTTCGACAATCAACATTTGCATCATGGGTGGATAACCAGTCCATGCCAAGGATCACATCGAATCCTTACATATCTAATACAATCAGATCGACCGTTGCCCCATAATCTTCATAAACTCTAATGGCAACGACAATTGATCGATATACTGTGTCGGTGTTCACCGAATTTCTGGTTGGAACTGACACAGCCCAAATGAACTCTAAGGGTTCGGGAAGGATCTTTAATTTCGTGGCAAATTGATGAGTCACAAACGAGTGCGTAGACCCTGAGTCTATCAGGACTCGTGCTTCGTAGCAACAGTAGTCACTCGCTTTGTACATTTGTAAAGTACCTAAGTTTCATACATATAGTCTACTTAGGTGGATACAAATAGAAATCCCATCATTCTAAAGTGACAATGTTAATGACTATCTAATATCATGCGCCTTCTCTATCTAAAATCTAATAAAATAGACTGACATTATATAGAAAATCATACCTTGGATCACGTCATTGTTGGTCTGGGCATCCTATGCGCTAACGGTATACGCACGACCTTGAACAGTAGGCCCCATAGTTCGTATAGGCCTTGGCGTAGCAGTTGATGTCATTCTCTCTTTCCTCAATTCCTGGCAATCCTTGATCATATGCCCCACCTTACCGCATTTGAAGCATCCTCCTGTACCCCGTCTACAATCTGCGGTCTTATGTGACTTGCCACATTGGGCACACGCCACCTGCAGAGTAGATGATGCAGCCTTTGAAAATCCCTGAGTAACTGATACACCCATAGTAGTAGCAGGTCCCTCATAGTAGAAAGGTCTACCTGTATTAGGGTAGATTGTCTTGGAACTGGTGCTGCAATTCTCGACTTTTTATTCACCGATTCAAAGTTACTCGGTCTCCCTTAACCTGCCTTGCCCCTAATCTGTTGGTCCCGTCTCTTATACATATCTTCGATATCCTTCTCGGCAACCAGTGCTTTACCCATCACAGCGCCATAAGTATCCAACTCTAGCACTGAAATTCTATCGCGTACATTCGGCCTTAGGCCGCTTTCGAATTTATTAGCCTTCATCAATTCTGTGGCCACGTATTTCGAGGCAAACCTTGGCAACCTTGTAAATTCTGTCCCATACTGTCGTACGGATATTCCCCCTTGCTCCAAGTTCATGAACTTCTTCACCATCTGATTTCTCACTTGCTTGGGAAAGTATTCTTTGTCGAATACTTCGACGAATTCCTCCCACGTCCATACCCCATTGGGATTTTCCTGCTCTCTAAGTCTCAATACCGACTTCCACCAAGGGTCGGCCTCTCCTTCTAACTGAAAAGAAATCCAACTCACTTTCCCCTCCTCAATACACAGCAGTCGCTGCATAAGTTTTTCTATATTTAGCCATTTCTCCGCTTCAAGTGGATCAGTCTGGCCATAAAAACTAGGAGGTCTCATCCTCCTAAATTCTACGAACGTTGATAGTGTAGGTGGAGGCGGCTGCTGCTGATTATTGGTATGATTTGCAGCCAACAACTTCGTCTGTTGAGCCATCGCATTTGCTACGGCTTCCATGGCTAGTGCCATTCTCTCTTCTCTTTCTTGGTTTCATTCTTCCGGAAGACCCCTTTCACCAATCGAAACTCGATTTGAACTTGTGGGAATTTCCCCACCACTCCTTCTATTTCGGGCACGACCACCTCTCGGTCTACCCCTTCCCCTAGTAAAGATATTGATCTATTAACATGAAACAAAAGTTTTATTAACAGTCGGTCCCTATACTCTGACACAAAACTTAAACTAAAAGCTTAGGTCTTGTCAGAAATCTCTAAAGCCATAATGCTTTGATACCAACTGTGACAGTCCGAATTTCTAATCATGAAATCAGGACCGACGGATAGCCGATAAAGAGGATCCCTGAAAGGAACACTTGGCACACCCCCACACACAAAGCAGAATTCAAAATAGATATCTCTAACTAAGCAGATCGAGTAATCATACATGACTATTAAATCCCCAGTTCTATACATATATATGTCAATTACAAAAGACGATTCTAATTCCATGCAAGAATACATAGAAAGAGAACCAAACTGAACCACCGATGACGGCCGACCGTCACCTAAACAATGGTTCACAAAATAATACGTGCAATAAATACATGAATCAAGTTCTAACAAAAGAATGGCTAGACACACCAAGCTTGAATCACAAAATCCACAATCAAATCTGACACACAATCCCAACTATGGGAAGAACTCTTCTGAAGGGGGCTCAGTCTCCTCCTCTAGAACAAAATCTGGATCTTCCTCCAGCTCAAGATCCCTGTCTACATTTGTACCTGTGATGTATAGTCGAGGGATGAGCTAACAGACTAAGCTCAATAGGGAAAAATGAATAGCATGCAATTTATAACATCACACACAAATTTTATCAAATAATTCCAACATGCTTTTCAATTAAAGACTCACAACTTATAGGGCATTTGAATCGAATTAAAACTGATCTTAAATGCAGATTTCAAAGCTTATTTACATGACTCCCAAATCTCATTCTCATAACATAAAAAAAAACTTAAATTGATCATTTAAATACAATGTCAAGCACATATAGCCTTGAGAGTCACATATATACCGATGGGAATCTCAACCACCGTCATTCAATGAACCCTTAACACGAGATGTCAAGCCTCTGAGCTACGTTAACAGAGTCACTTGTATCATTCGAAAATCACTATTGGCCAGTGTAAATTGTATGGATATCCTGCCGTACCAGAATACATAAGGGATTCGTTTCACGTGAACCTTAAATCATAGTGTCATTTCTAACTTATAGTTTATCACCGTGTAATGTAGTATTTCATATCTAATTTTAGAGTTTAGAATTTTGAAGTTCACACACACACACAAATCTTTCTGAGTTCATACATACGCATTCTCATGTTTTGAATCCATATACAAAGCTTATGCTTATTAAATGAAAAAATTCTTTTTTTCACATTCATATTTATCATATCACAACCTTCATGCTATTTGTATCAAATGCACATGGTATGAAATTTTCCCTACTCAGTCATGACTCACGCAAACTCGCAAGCTAAAATCACACGAAGCCATTAGAGACTTCTCACAGATGTTCACCACTTTAACCTGCATCCCAAATCATCCAAAGACCCCTTAGAAATTTCTAAGGAAGCCTAAAGATCGAAGTTTCTGACAATTTCAAAAGAAAACACTCACAAATGCCCAAACTATGAATCTCGAGCACGCAAGTCATGTGGCACCAATCCCTCTCGCGTGAGCAAAGCATTAGAGGCTCACTGGAGCCTTTGTCCCCCGTGCGTGAGGCTCAAAAGTGGCCTTCTGAAGGCTTCTCGCGTGAGTGAGAGGCAAGCTCGTGAGTGCAAGTCACCTGGCACCACAACCCTCGCGCGAGCGAAGCATCAAAGACTCACTAGAGTCTCTGCCTTGCGCGCGCGAGGCTCAAACTAGCCTTTCTGAAGTCTTCTCACGCAAGCGAGGAGTAAACTCACGGGCGCGGGAACCAGAGTTTCTTCAGTTCTTGAGTTTCAGAATCCATTTTCTTGCGCGACTCATTCGGTCTTTTCGCCCACACTTTTCACACGCATTTCTAGGAAATCAAAACTACTAATTCACGTGAGTAATTTATTATCTCTTACCTCTAAACTAGCGCTACCCACACGTAAATCAAGCGAGAATCAAGCCGCACACGAATTTGACGGAGTGGGTTTCAAATGAAACCAAGCAGAGTTTGCAAATCCTCGTCTCTTCCACAAATTCTCACAAGACAGAGATCGACGACTCAAAACTCCCCTGCCGACAACTTGATGAAGTTTCTCTAAGGTCCGGAACTCCGGAGCACATGGATTTGGAAAAATCCTTTCTTCTTCACAACCCTCTTCTCACTCTTTCTCTAAGCAACAAGCAAAAGAAATAAATGTTAAAGGGTTTGTGCGCGTGAGGTCACCCTTCACTTATCCTAAAAGGGTTTGCTTGCATGTGAAGCAGTCACACACCACATGTGTGTTATCTACATCCACGTAACTTGTTTGGTGTGTATCACAAACGCCTAAGTGTGTGTTAAGTTCCTTTGGTTCCCTTGTGAACCACACACACCACACCTTATACTCACTCAATCTCACATGCTCACACGCATTGACCTTACCAAATCCAAGACGGTACAGTACACCGCACTTGTACGTACACCTAATCGACTTACACGGTTTCCTGAATTTTGAGATATTACAAATATGGACTACGTCAGTGGACTGCCAAGAACCAAGAGTGGTCACGATTCGATCTAGGTGATAGTAGACAGACTTACTAAAGACACACACTTTTTACTTGAAAAGATTACCCAAACGGTGGAAAGTCTCGCAAAAGTATATATTAAGGAGAATTGTCACGCCCTAAAATCTAATATATGATCCAATTTGACATATGAACGCATTCAATAATCAAAATTCAAATAACGGAAACACAATAGTCCATTCTCATTACTAGAATTCAAAGTTACATTTATTTCATTTCCAAAATTTAAACAACTCCTAACCAAAGCTAATTTAACAAGTTCTCTAGAGTCTCTTCCTGAAATGCAGCTTCTGAATCATGAGATCCGTTTTGAAATTTAAATAATATTGGGGATGAGATAAAACTCAACAAGTAAACCCCAAATAAGTAATATAATTCTTACAAAAATATTACCAGTTTCAATTTGAGAACTACATATCATATGAGAAATACCATCATTTATATCATTTAATGATTCAATATGAAGAAGAACAACAAAAATAACTTAGTCTACAATTGTACTACATATATCGTACAATTATTAAAATAATAGCACTGATCCAAATGCAATTGCATTTATATCATCATTCATCTTAGATACCAGTTACAAAGGAGGGTTTCATGTTTTTTATCAATCTCATTGTCAACTGTGCCAATCCGGCTTAATGGGCTTACTTCGTATTACGGAAGTACACAAATTGACCCATTCGTCTAATACTACCATGCGGCCCCATAGGGATCTTATTCAAATATCATATCATATTTAAATCTTTACGTCATGACATTCATCATTCAATATCCTTCCATATCAATTTCTTTTAAAAACTTATCCAACATTCATATATACGCTCTATTAATTCCAATTCTAAAACAAATCTATATTTCAATGTAGCATGATCTCATGTGAAAGTTAAAACTAATAAACAATGCCTACGACGATCATACCTTATGATATATTTTACTAACCACAACTTGATTTAATTAAAATAATTATCATTGCACGAGAAAAATCTAAAGTCATCAATACCATCAATAGTCATTCATACATATAATTATCTTAATGTTATAGTATAGTCTATGTAAAGAACAAGGCATTATTATCTACTAAGGTACGTGTTTAAACCCTGTTATAAGATAGACTACTTGCCTCAATCGCTGGGTCAAAAGGTCTCGTGATGACAACGTAAAGTTTCACAGTTTCGGTGATTACCTGGGCACAAGAGAAAAGTGGTCAAGAAGAATATTGTCGAGTCTGAGATACAGAGAGCGAACTAAGGTAGGGTCATCGAAATTAGGTTGGATTATATCTAGTTATTTCAAATCCCTATTTTGGAAAACATTCGATTATCGAAATCCTTACTGTAAAACAACTCTGATTTATAATCCAGTTTTTAAACCCTTAATTAAAATCTGATTTATTATAATAATAATTTTTAATTTTCCTAACTTTCAGAACCTGATTTATGATAAACTTATTTTAAGAAAATTCTCCCCAGTTTCAAATAGAAGCCTGGTTTATAAAATTCAGCATCAACAATCTTAAAAATTCCTAATTTACAATAAGTTCATAAATTAAAATATACACCAAAATATAAGCCATAAATTAAAAATGAAAAATAAGAATATAAAATCAGAAATTTAAAATATAAAATCAGAATTTAAACTAAAATATCAAAATATAAGTCAAAAATTTGAAATATAAAATTAGAATTTAAAATACATTATTAGAATATAGAATATAAACAAGAAATTTAAAATATTAAAATCAGAGTTGAAATATAAAACCAACAATAAAATATAAACCAGAATTTCAATATAAAACCAAATTTATAATATAAAACTAGAATTAAAAATTAAAATATAAAACTAGAAATTAACTACATAATCAGAATTAAAATACGAAACTAGAACTAAATTATAAAATCATAATTAAAATAAAACCAGAATTAAAATACAAAATCAGAACTAAAATACAACCCAAAACTAAATTACAAAATCAAAATAAAAATCAGAATTGAAATACAAAATCAGAACTAAAATACAAAACCAAAACTAAATTACAAAATCAGAATAAAAACCAAAATTGAAATACAAAATTAAAACTAAAATACAAAATAAGAATTTTAATTAAAATAAACTAAATAAAGGAAAAACGTACCATAAGGGAGAAAAGAAGAGAAGCTTGAAGAAGAGAGCTTGGTGTGGAAGATGAGGAAGGGGAGTGCTCTATATATAGCTCGGGTAGGTGACCGTTCAGATTTTGAAATAAATCGACGAGTAATGGTGGGCATTACCAAATTGAAGAAGAAGAAAGGAAACAACTCGGCTGCACGTGGGTTTTAATTTGAGGATTTAAGCTATAAGGGGAAGGGTAATGGTGTTTAGCATGTGCATGTTAGAGTGTGTGTGTGCTCATGGGTCGAATCGGGTTGGGTCGGGTCGAGTAATGGGTTAGGTCGTCACATTCTTTCCCCCTAAAAAAACTTTCATTCTCGAAATTTATCTTAAGCATTCTCGAATAAATAAGGGTACATCTGACGCATCTAGTCTTCACGTTCCCATGTTGCATCATCTCGGAGTGATGTTACCACATGACTTTAACTCTAGGAATTCTTTTGCTTCTCTCACCATGACTTTTTCAATCGATGATCTGCGTTGGGGCTTCTACAAAAGACAGATCTTCTTATACTTCTAAAGGTTCATGGTCGAACACGTGTGTGGGATCAAATTTATAATCTCATAACATCGACACGTGGAAGACATTGTGTATATTAACAAGTGATGGAAGCAAGGCCAGTTGATAAGCTACCTTTCCAATCATCTTTAGGATTTCGAACGGACCGATGAATCACTACGTGATAATCGACAAAAAATAACGGCCCAAAACCATTGTAAATGTCATAAACAACGATTTTAGGCCGTTGTAGAGGTCGTTGTTTATAGAGCAGTGATTTTCATAAACAACGGCCCAAAATTGTTGTTTATTTACCAGATAAACCACTGTCCATGTCCGTTGCAAATGATCGTTTTTAAGCTGTTGTTTTAACGAAAAAAATATTATTATTTTTCTTCAAAAACTACGGTTTAAATCAGTGATATATGTAAACAACGCCGACGAACCATTGTTAATTTCCACCATGAAATAATGAAATAACGGTCATAGACCGTTGTTTATGGTTGTTGCAAAATAACAACAATGTTGAACCATTGTTCTTAATGAGAAAATAGTTATTATTTTTATTCCGAAATCACAACCTGAATCAGTGGTATATGAAAACAACTGTTATGAACCATTTTTTTTTTTTAAATGCACAGCTTTCATTTTTTTTACTGCAATTTGAGTTAATTTACCTGTTATAAAAATTGTATCAACCACATATCATTCTAGGAGGGAAAAAATTCATAATCCATTCAACTAAATAAAAATTTTAATAATAAGTCAAAAGTAAAATTATTCTGCAACATCATTTTAATACATTCAATACTATCTCATTCAAAAATATTATATTAATATATTCAACATCCTATAAACACATTCAACATCGCCCTATTCGAGCATGACTCGGGTTGCCAATAAACCCAATGACATAAAATTTTAATGTCTCATTGTTTGACACCTTTGATTAAGCACCTTTCAACTCGTTGTCGAGATGACTCTTCTTTTATGATTTGTCCGCCCACTTCTGATATGGTTCTTGTGTGTTTTCAGCTTGCACCCAACTCTCATACCAAAAGTTTTCCTGCCACAAAAACAAACTCAGTCACATCAACAAAATCTAATAAAAAATGCTCATCCCTAAAAAAAGAGCATAACCAAATAAAAAAATTTGACATCCAAGTTATATAATTTGACCTTGCTGATGTCAGCACATAGATGAAGGTGCCAACCTATAGCCCATGTGTTGAAGGCTAACAAGGGGGTGACAGGTAAACTCCTTTGTGAGAGGATGATAATGGGTGGCAAATAGCAAACAGCAGTTGACTTTTTCAATGAGATGGCGGAATACGTGGACAAATATACAAGTCAAAAGAAGAGATTTAAGTTCTCAAGTATAAAGGGGAACTAGAACAGAAATATGATTTTCTAATTTCACAGATACAATTCTTTGTAAGAGTATTGCTTGTTGCACACATATCCTTTATAAAGAAGTTTCGAATTCACATATCAATAGGCAAATCTGAAGTTAATCTGAATTCACATATCAATAGTGAACCCCTTTCTTACATGAAGATTTAAATTCAAAATTCACTCAGTTCATATCGGAGAGAAAGATGGCGAATCAGGATCAAAGTTGAGAAAGATGGCGAATCGGGATCAAAGTTGATACTAAGTGTCCAATCTAAGCACCGCCAGGCCACCGGCCACTACACAATAACGCTTACCTTTCTCCATGGGCCGAACTTTGCTGAAGTTTGACACTGATTCCCAAACTGCATAGCAGAACCGTGAGAGAATTAAGAATAATATAGTAAACTACTAAAAATAGCTTAAAAGCAGGTGGATCTGCAAGAGAAGATGGAGATATACTTCTACCTCTTCAAACTTCTCAAAGTTTTGGGTATCCAACTCATCATTTACTTCTGGAATAAATGCAGCTTCCATCCAGCTGGAAAACTTCACAAAATTTCGGTCATTGCCTATCCTTTAATATCTTCAAAATAAAGGGCAGGTATCTCGGGTAGAGAAGATAATGCTGCTACACACTTGCACTGTTTCCAAATTAAACATAGTCTAGTTAGGTGCAATTCAATTAGCAAATTTAAAATAAACTATCAAAATAAAAATTATTCACAGAAATACTAAAAGACGTAACCTGTGTTGCTTGTATTTTTCCCTTATAGATACTAAAGAACATCCTTTCCTATTCAATTGCAAGTCATGTATGACATGGATGCAGTCTTTTAGATTAGACAGGCTATAGCCTGAGTAGTGTTGCAATGTTAAGCTCAGAATGCGACAGATGCTCCAACAGATCGCTGTGATGCTCTCGATGTAATTTTTGGCCAAATTTTGCTTGGAAGAGCTGCTCTAAGTTGGATTGTTAAGTCTGCCAGGAGGATGACATTGTTGTTGCAGTTCATGTAAAAGTTGCTTCCTGTGCAAAACCTGGTTCACCACGTTTAAGCTCTTAAAAGGTTCAACCATTGGCTGCCCAAAACCAGTATCACATGTCTGATGATGATGAAATTGTTCAGGCAACTGTAGAACTTGTGATTGTTGATGTTGCAGCTGCAGCTGCTGCAATTGCATTTCATGATGATATTGCTGTTGTTGCAGCTGCTGTTGGAGCTCAAAACGCCACTGCTTTTGGAGCTGAACCCTCAAATTATGTTGCAAATCTTGCATGGGGGAACTAAATGGCTCTTGGCGACCATGATTCATGTTCCGAGGAATAGCAGGACTCGACAACTGCTCTTGAAGCAATTCATTCAGATACAAGGAGGGATGCGAAGCCAATAAATTCTGTTACTGAACCTGTTGCTTTTGCAATTTCTGTGACAGCAAGTGCTATGATAGATCACACCAGTTGTATTCTTGTTCAAAACGCATCGATTGGTGGACATCCGTACTATCCTGAAACACATTTGGGCAAACGAATGAATTTCTTCTATAACTATCAGTCTCTATCTCCCCAACAACTAGGTTTTCTGGTAAAGCATTGAACGAGTTCTTATGGCTGAAAAGCGGGACATCTCGTCCCACCATAGTATTAGTACAGTGGCCCTCATTAACAATGCCAGATAATACATCTGATGACTGAAACTTTAGATGAGTCCCTTCCCGGTCAGACCACAACAGGGGAGGAGGGCGTAAACTACCATCATCTGCCAGAAAATGGATTCATGCAACTCATTTGCCAGAAAATGGGGACTGGGGGTATTGTCTAAAGGAGTTTGAAAGCTACCCGCAGGCTGTCCAAAAGGAATACTGCTGCTACTTCCAGGTCTCTCAGTAAACAACACTCCTGCAGTACGAAAGAAAACATTGTCAGATAAAGTAGAATATTATGAGTATGGGAATAGCAAAAAAAAATATAAGGGATAGAAAAGCTAACCACACCCCTGAAAATTAAAAGATATCTAACCTTCAGTATCTTGCATAGCTAATTCATGAAAGCTTCGTCCCTCTGCACTGAGATTACTTGCTGTAGCTCCTGAATCAGAACTTAACAATTGTCCATAATAAGGATCAAAGGGATATTCAAATTCAAATATTCTCCGCTCAACATGACGGCCTAGAGAACCCATAAACTCAGATAGTCCTCTTTGTTGATCACTCATGACAACAAATTCAGTAAAATCAGGATCAAGTGTGCTAGCCTCCAAGTTGCCTTTTATAGAATCAGATGATTCTAGCTTATTGTTAGAGTTAATACCAGAAACAAACTGAGTTTTGAATTTCAAGTGTGACATGACTTCCCCAAGTTCCTGAAAAGGTGCTCCTTTTGGAACATCTGACAAACGCACGGGTAAATCAGTGCCAAAAAACCCTTGATCGAACCATGAAATCATGTCAGCTCCCAAAAAAGCTCCCTGTATCTCTCCTTGTGGATCCCTGTAAAACAAACTCAACTCTTCAGGAGAGGTACCATATTGTTGGAGTGTCCGTTCGCCATTACTCTTTACATACTGCCCATCACCATTATTACTATTTTGGAGAAATGGTAAATCGAATAGAGGATAATTTTTCGGAAGCTTAGTTGGATTATAAAAACTAGCTGATTCAACGTGTTCAAACAATGAGTGCCCAGAATTTCCCACTCCTCCATCACCATTTAGCATACTAGTTTCAATTTTGCCAACTCTATTCTTAGAATAAGTCAGACTACTACTGGGCTCTCTAATATCGGATACATCAGGGCAGAAAGAAACTACTGGAATGGCACCACTAGAATCCATTAAACCAACTTTAGACACATATTTGTCTTCAAGTTCTCCATAATGTCTCTCTTTCTGAAACAAAGCACACTAAACTTCATCAATCAAATAAAAAGGCACAAAGGGTAAGTGACCCCTAAAGACCAGATAAAACCATGAAGAGGACATACAAAATTATCCCTTACCATATAACTTTTTCATACATCCATCAAAACTAAAAACATTTCCATGACTAGCCTTTTCCTTCTCAACTTTTGCAAAGAATTCTCCCGCCTCTTATGCCCTACTACTACAGGGTATACCGTTTTTGCTTTCAGTTGAAGTTCTTTCTGCTGCACCTGAATAACAATAATTTCCTCTAAGATATGGTAAAACCATACTGACACGTAGAAATTAAGGGATAAGCAATTACCTGTTGTGTTGTTATTGGTCACCCCCATCTTGCCATTACTCGAATTATTACGTACGCCTGTTGTGTTATTATTAGTCACCCCCATCTTGTCATTACTCGAATTATTACTTACACCACTGCTGATAATTTTTCCCTTCCGAATATCTTCCAGAACAGACTGCCAGGCACATCAATTACATGAGTCAATTCAAGCAATCATTTTCAAAAAAGTAGGAAGTGGTAGCATTTGACTAATTAGTGATGACATCTAAACAAAATAGCAGCTGAAACTTAAGAAAATTATACAATAACATAATGGTGTCAGGGGAACAAAAAACGGAAGCCAGGTATCCATGTAAGATTTTCTAAAAATTGCACAGCTAAACAGAAGGTACATAACTCATACAGGACTGTCCTAAACAATAAATAACATCATGCCTTTGACATCCATTTTTGAATCTACTGATTCACATTATCTGACTCATAGAATAAGGATCAGAATGTGACGAGTTAATCCCAATTCCATGATACAGGGATTCAGAAAACTTGATATTTTATAAATATTGTACTCAAATCATGTTATTGATAATAACATGGAACATTGAAGTTTACCACAGTAGAGCTCCTTACCCCCAATGTCATTAATCTGACTGCTCCACAAAGTTTATAAATACATACATATCAAATGAATACGATAAACTTACTACATCATTCTATATATAATTTTAATTTTTGTTTAAAAAAATTACAATTTAGGATCCAATTTAGAAGGTGATTTTATTCAGCCATCTTATGATCAAATTTGACGTCATAACATTGCCCATACTGAAAGGGCAATGTAACATTCTTCAAGATTTTAAATAATTTAAACGTAGCACGTAGTATATAGTGAACACAAAAGATAATGACTGGAGATCGGAGCATTTTAAATAATCTAAACATAACACAAAATATTGTGAACACAAAAAATAACGAATGAAGAGAAGTAAAATTATCGGCACAGGAACCCAATGATCCAAATATTATCATCAATAGGCTGCACCTCGAGTTTGCCATAGTCAAAAATTTGTACTGATAACATGCTACTAACTCACCTGCTCAAATACTTCTTTTTGGAGACACTGCACCAGCAGAGTTGGAGGCTCCCTTGAAGAGGTCAAAAACCTAAAATGGTGGCTGCAGTCATTCAAGAGTTCTTGAATCGAAACTTCATCTTTAGGATTATTCAAGGCAACACACACAGGTTGACTGTTTGATAAATCCCAGATTTTCACCTAAAAAAATTAAATAGCCTATTAAGGATACAAGCATAAAGAAAAGATAAATTGATGGAAAAAAAATGGAAATAATTTGATTAAGACATTACAATCTTATCAGTTGATCCTGTCACTAGAAGCTATCCAAAAAAAAAATAGCAATCAGTTCAATAAAATAATTGTGGCGAGATCTTTTATCTATCAGAAGTATAATGAAATTTTTTTGCCAGAGACGAGATTTTAGGACTTACATTAGCTGCTGATGGATTATATGAAACTGAACAAACAACTTTATCATGTGCATGGAGAGTGAAACTTGGCTTACAAGCAGAATCTGAATTGGATGCAGCAGCCCGAATGTCAAAACCTTGAACAGTACCATCTTCGAGGCTGACCTGGAGAAAATTCAGAAAAAAAGGCTAATTTGAGTCTCTAATTTTTCAGCAAAAATATGATTTCCCAAAAGGTTATGGATAGAAATCAATCAAGACCATTAAAGTATGGATGAAGAACAAATGCATATAGACCATTAAAGACAAATGATGGTGATTAAAAAAAATACAAACTTTAAAATAAAACCGTGATTATTGATTTTCATTTTTTTCTGAAAAAGACTTGAGGAATTCACCACAAATGAATATTCAGTGTGCGGGTCCCATGCCAAGCTTTCGACATCAGCTGTAACAGGCCATGTAATGCCTGCATGTAGATGATTCCTCATGTCCATCTGAATGTTGCAAACATGAAACAATAGTTAACTTGGGGAATCTATAGGCAAATCAATACATTTAAAAAAATTAAAATTAAAATTAAACTCAAGAATCAAGAGTTAAAATTTTCCCTAATGGTGATTCCAGATTCCAATGAAAGGTGATTCATTGGAGCACATCTCAGAAGTGGAATCACTGATCAAGTCTAGGTTGGTCAGACCATGTTGTGCAACTTGACTCATATTTCTGCACTTTTGATTCTGCACTTTTGTCTAACTCATTGAATTTGAGTACATATCAATTAATAGACTCCCTCTTAACTCATTGAATTTGGTCGCTGTTTTAATCAGGTACATTATGTGTTTTAACTTTTTAACATGAATTTTCTTTAATCCATCGAATCCTAAAGTATGCTTATTACTTCACTAGAGCTGGAGAACTTGTGATATCAAGGATCAACTATCTTCTATTTTCATTCTCATAACAGATATAAGTAGGTCCAAGGATGCTTGAACTCGAATGCTGGCATCACCTAGCATACCCATTATAACAACAAAATTGGGAGCTTTTTCATTACTACTTACTCCACAAGCTACTGTTTTAGGCCATGAAATCTTAGAAGACAGATAGCTGAATAATGGCTTATTTCCAAGACAGTGCTTTATAGCTACATTACGAAAAGACATAAAGGAGTGAATTAGCTCGATTGTGTCGATTTGTAGAATAAGTTTCCAAAAAAGCCTTTCGAGGTCTACTTGCATTTATGGGCATCTCCAAGTGTATTTTTTTTTTATTTTTCATAATCTTTGCTTCCTTTCAAATTCCAGTTATGCTTAATGCACAACAAGTACATATCAGTGGATCTGCAAAACTACAAACTGCTATGTTCTTATTATCACATTTCATATAATACAATTCTTTTTGGTCACTGAGAAAAATAAGATAACAAAAAAATAAAAAAATAAAGAATACTGCTTGAGTTAGGATAATAGTTTCTTTAAAGCTCATAAGCTGATGTACAGTGGCAAAAGGGAAAGATTATATATATATATAAATATACACACGCACACGTTCTTCACACAACAAATCAACAAATTTATCTCCCATAAACTACCAATAGTTGGTTCCACAATCGCACTGACACAGCACATGACCAAGATTATGAATGGACCATGAGAAAGGTTAGGTGGCTGAAATGTGTTTGCGTCTAGAACACAAAATGTGCATTTTAAACAAAAATGAGTATAATGTGGGTTTAATACATTGTACTCCTAACCTTAAGACTTTACACAAAAATAAGTCTAGAGATCTGTGCTTACACGGTATTATTCTAACGATCACTGTGAAGTTTCTAGATTTAATTTGAAGGGTTTATATACGTACAGATTTGATGCTGCATGCGGCTGCTCAATCTCAAAACGGGTTGTTTGATGCTCGCTATCCCTGTGATTTCTGTCCCCATCACCAAGTTGTTGATATCATAAGTACCTTCATATGAGAATATCAGCTCCAAATTACAAAACACCTGAAACCAACGACTAGAGATTAATAAAGCTTGTTGCGGATCAGATGCCAAAATGTGGATTATTCATCAAATGCAGTATTTATAAAGTTCCAATTCATAAAAAAGAAGAGCTCAACTGGAAGGTGCACAATAAACTTGAGGTCGCAGATATAAACTTGAGGTCGCAGATATATATATATATATATATATATATATATATATATATATATATATATATATATGTGTGTGTGTGTGTGTGTGTGTGTGAGAGAGAGAGAGAGAGAGACAAAAAAATAAGAAAAAAAAAAAAACTAAGGTGCTGAATCATGATTGAATAGTTACATGATAATTCATATACAATATATAGAACCAATCCTCTATTTAGTATATAAACAGAGATCGTCTCTGGTCACTTGCATCAATTGATGATTTGTTTTGCCACATGGCACACATCTTTAATCATCCCACTTCATCCACGTGAATAGCCAACGTGTGAACTTCACTTAGCCAAAATATACACCCATCAGCAAATTGGTACCATCCAATCCAAGCACTTCAATAACCCACCAAAAAAAACATAAAGCACTTCAATATGGACCCCAAATTAGATATGAAAACAACTGTCTATATTAAAGTGCCTGAATCGAATGGTTAGAATCCTTTGATGGGCACCAATTTAGGCCAACATCAGCTTACATCGTGATTTTCAATGTGGACAACTTGGATTCATCAAGGAAGTGTGCCTCATAGCAAACCAAATGCATGAGTGAGTGTCCCTTTTTTTGTGGGAAAGCTTGGATTGGTGAACCCTACTTTGGTGTGTAAAGTCTTAAGGTTATGAATGTTTCAGTTAGATTACATGGACTGCTGGAAATGTGGTCTCAACAATGACAAGTGGTATGATTATTTGGCCCATGTTTCCAAGATGATCTGAACACCATTATTTTGGTAGGTTATTTGGCCCATTGGTGTCTTGGCTACTGGTGATGTATCCAAAGATGGACAGATAGTCACTGATAAAAGAAACAGAAGACCAGTCGAGATATTGAACAATTTAAATTCCATGGCATATTGTCACCACTTCGCAAATAAATTAGGTTATAAAATGCAGTCTGCTGTGATTGGCAGTTTCAATGAGCAACAAAGAATAAGGAATACTCCAAATGTAACTGAATGGATGCCACATCATTTAGGCCTTCCACGGTAAAAAATCATAAATTTCCTACATAGAGCAGCCAACTACAAGAACAACGGCTGATATTCTCTATCCGTATTGTAATTTATTATTCAAATTCGATGAGATTTATATCAGATCAATTAAAGAAGACAACTGCAATTAAAAAATCATAAATTTCCTTCTTTAATAAAAAGAGATGAAGAAGAAAATCATCTTCTCAAATTGCGAACTCATCAGACTAAATACTAATTTCATGCATATAAATAAGCTAAAAACCTACATAGAGCAGCCAACTACCTATACAATCAAACTTAAAAATAAGAGTAAATATCTATGTTTTACCTTTTTAAAGTTTTGACCTTCATAAAAATGTTATTCAAAACTAATTAAATTATATTCTAAAAATAAATATTGGCCTTATCCGGCCCGGCCATGCGAAGGGGCCGGGCGAGTTTGGTTGAGTATATGGCCCAAGTAGGGGGCGGGTCATGACTGGATTGTGTTAACCCCAGGCAGGGCCAGTTATTTTTTACACGATCGCCCAGACCCAACCCATTGAGAGTCCTATATGAGATAAAAGATTAATGGGTTGTGCTTCAAAACAGTCAATATTGTTAAAATGAGATTTATTGTTCATTTTAAAAGTGTGTCACCACCTTGAATCACATGCTGGAGATATTTTTTTGATGTCATCTTCCCCACTCAATAAAGGTATAAAACCAGGTTCCACGTGTTCTAGTTTAGTGACCTGCTCCGGAATTCTGTTTGGAACTGGTCTGTTCCCCTATACAAGTCATAAAAAAATTGTTTCAACCAAAAAATAAGCATAAACCAAATAGAATAGTTTTGCGTTCTCTTTTAGGCTTTTAAACAAACACATAATATGCACATGTAGAACTCTACAAATTCAGCTGTTGAATTTTATTTTATTTTAAAGGCATTTATCATAATAACCCATGTCAGTAATTAGATTTAACATGAATGTATTTAACAATTTAGATAAAGATTAATCGGTTCTATTTTGCATCACAAAGTTAGAAAGGTTATGAAACCTCAACATTTCTATTATAATCTCCCAAAATAAAGACAGAAAACAAATCAACATTTACAAAGTTATGAAAACTCATAATTCTTATTATAATCAGTAAAAATAAAAACATAAAACAAATAAACATTCACTACACAAAGGAATCAAATAATAGAAAAACATATTGGCACAATTTAAAATAAATAAATAAATGAGAAAACCGTATGTATCGGAGCAGAGAAGTGAAGGGAATGAAACAAAAAAAAAAGTAGTAAATTAAAAAAATAAAAATTATTTGAGCCCAAAGATCACACTGTTGTGGGTTGTTGAAAGAGCAGACGAAATGGTATCATAATGAGAAGCATAATGTAGCTTCACCTAAAAAAATATCATACCTGGCTACGATGTGTATGCCAATGTAAATAAAATAAATGAAACAAAATCACGGAAACTCTCAGCAGAACAAAATAATTATCCTTTATTACTCGCCCAAGGATCCCTGCTTAATAAATTGATGTGGGCTAAATGGAGATTCTATGGCTGCTATCATAGCCACCGCATCTTCCGGTCATGCATCATCGTCTAACCAATCTCAAGTTCAAGTGTGTGTATGTCAGAGAGAGAGAGAAAGGATTAGGTAATTTTGGGCAAGAGATGGGACAACTATTCATCTCCCTCACATGCTTTGGGGGTATTAATAGTCACAATTTTGGGACTTTGTAAAACAACGGAGGAAGAGGGAGGGAGAGAGAGAGAAGAAGAAGAAGAAGATGAAGAGGTCTGATTTCGTGGGTAGAAGAATACGAATATTATTAGGGATCCCGCGCGAAGTTTCATTTAGGAATGAATATTTAAGCGCCAATATTATTTAGAAACCTAAGGTCATAGGTTCGAACCCGCTTATATGCAAAAAGGGCATTTAAGTGGGTCGTTGTAATCACATAAACTTCAGTTTTGGGCTGTTGCATTGGTTAATTTCTTTACAACGGCCATAAACCGTGATTGTTTTTAAGTAACTGGTATTATTTATTCCCCATTTTCACGTAGTGAATCTGGGACTGAGCTTTCCTTTCTTTCTGAATCTCAAAACTCCTTTAGTTGGTGATACCTTCAAGAACACGGGATCTCCAACTTCATTTGACGCTCTCGCCGATCCAGGTCAGCATAACACCTTTATCGATTCTGAGTAGCCATGAGACGTTCTCGAATGATTTGAATCTTTTTTGTGGTTTCTTTCACCAGTTCTGGTCCGAGCAGACTTCGATCTCTAACTACCTCTCAACATACAGGTGATCGACAAGGTCTTCCGTAGAGTGCCTTGAAGGGTGTCATCTGAATACTTGCTTGATAACCGTTGTTGTAGGCGAACTCGATCAATGGAAAATGATCGTCCCAGTGTCCTTTGAAGTTCAGCATGCATGCTCGTAATATATCCTCTAACGTGTGAATTGTCCTTTCAGCCTGTTCGTCGGTTTCTGGAGGGAAATCAGTGCTATACTGAAGCTTTGTGCCCAACTTTTCCTGTAACTTCCTCCAAAGTCCTAGCGTAAGTTCTGAATCTCAGTCTGACACGATCTTCACTGGTACCCCGTGCAATCGGACAATCTCTTTAATATATACTTTTGCGAGACTTTCCACCATTTGGATAATCTTGTCAGGTAAAAAGTGTGCGATTGTAGTAAGTCTGTCTACTATCACCCAGATCGAATTGTGACCGCTCTTTACTTTTGGTAGTCCAATGACGTAGTCCATATTGATCCACTTCCATTTCCACTCTGGTATTGGCAAAGGTTGTTCTTATTTTCGGCTTAAATTTGCTAGCATGATAAACATCTTGCTACGTATTTCTCTCTTCATGTTGTTCTACCAGAAGTGTCGCTTTAAGTCCTGGTACATCTTCATACTTTCCGGATGTACTGTATATCGAGACTTGTCAGCTTCATCTAATAGTTCCTTCTTTAACTCTGGATTGCATGATACACATAACTGATCTTGATGTCGCAACGAACCATCTGCACATTCTGAATCCTGACTTTTGTCCGTTTTTCACCTCTTCCATCCATGCTATCATCTGGGGATCATTTGCTTGATTTTCTTTTATCTTCTCTACTATGGTGGATTGAATGCTTAGATTAGCACATAAGAACTTTGATCCTTCCTCTCGAATGGTTGCTCCTAGATTTTCAAAATCTTCGTGCAGTCTCCACTTGTTGACCATGAGTGTGGCGAGTGTTCCCGATGATTTCTAACTCAACGCGTTCGCTACTACGTTCACCTTGCCAAGACGATAGCAATCGTAATCCTTTAGAAACTCCATCCAGCATCGTTGGCGCATGTTCAATTCCTTCAGTGTAAAGAGAGATTTTAAACTCTTGTGATCGGTGAAAATTTCGAACTTCTCCCCGTACAGGTAATGCCTCTAAATTTTTAAGGCAAAGATAACCGATGCAAGCTCCAGATCGTGAACTGGGTAGTTTTGTTCATGAGGCTTCAATTGACTTGATGCGTAGGCGATGACCTTCTTGTCCTACATAAGTACACAACTTAAATCTCTTCCTGATGTGTCACTGTAAACTTGAAATCCACCGCTTCCTGATGGAATTGCCAAGATTGGTGCTGATATCAACCGTTTCTTAAACTCTCGAAAACTTTGTTTGCACTTGCCCATCTAAATGAACTTGACACTTTTTCTAGTGAGTTTAGTTATTGGAAGTGCGAGATTTGAAAAATCCTTTACAAATCGTCAGTAGTACCCTGTTAGGCCTAAGAAACTTCTGATTTCCATTACATTCTACAGCTTCTCCCAATTTACGACGGCTTCAATCTTGGTTGGGTTGACAGACACTCCCTCTCTAGAAACTACGTGACCTAAGAATGAGACCTTATCTAACCAGAATTCGCATTTGCTCAACTTCCTGTAAAGATTATGCTCTCGCATTTGCTCAGCTTCCCGTAAGGATTTCAAGTTTGCAGCGACGCATCAGGAAGATGTTTAGGTTGTGTACTTATGTAGAACAAGAAGGTCATCGCTTACACATCAAGACAATCGAAGCCTCATGAACAAAACTATCCAATTCACGATCTGGAGCTTACAACAGTTATCTTTGCCTTAAAAATTTGGAGGCATTTGCAGTGAGTTTTCCTATGGGCGCAACTTTGACACTTAGTCTTCCATGTGGCTGCTTGCCTTGTGGTGAGATGTCGTCTGTATGTACTGTGGGTATTATAAGTTGTGGTAGTCCAAATCATCACTGCAACAGGAGGGTTGGCTCTATTGTAAGGGAAGGCACCACTTGGCCTGGTGCGCTCCATTGACCACGATCGTAGAAATGTGCCCCTTCTTCCTCTATCCGACGTACTCCGACTCTGGCGTTTGCAACAAAGCTCTGACGAAGAGCCCCTTTCATACACACATCTAATCGCCATCTCAACAACCAAATCAGAGGAAAAATGCTTTTCTTTGGTTTCGTATTCTCTTCGTCGTCGCTTTCCTTTTCTTTTGAAATATTGAGGAATATAGGAAGAGAAGAGCTCCAACAATGGGGTTTCGTGAGAGGTGAAATCGCAGAGATCACTGAGAAGCTCTTTCCCGGGTTTCCACACTTTTGCGCTCGAAATTGTAGACCAAACCTGGTTTGAATTTAACCATGATTGACTTACCCACAATTCCACGTGTCTAGAGATTTCTCTATGCTAGGGGGCATTATCCCCATTGCCTTGCATTATTTGCACCCATTTTCCGATGAAGGGCACACTCTTCCGCCACAAAAAAAACGTTGATTGGCTTGAATTAGACGATGAAGATCGTTTTTTGTTCCAATAGTTTTTGAGATCATGTCACACTAGACAATCTGACAGCCCAGATTTTCGCACCCAAAAACCCGTGCCGTCGAACCGCCTCTGGAGGTGATTCATCGTATACACATACTTGGTATGTCCATAAGAGGTGATATTCAAAGCGGATAACACTATAACAAATAGAGTCATAATATCTGGCCAAAAGTAAATTTCCAGTTCTATTTATTTAAACCATCACATAATAACAGTTCTAACGCTATGTAAAATACATGAGTAGAAGAACCAAAACGAACTACCAGTGACGGCCAACTGCACCTAAACAATGGTTCACAAAACAATGATATCGTTATTACCAATAGTGGTTGTACGTACCAAGCCCAAAATCTCACAAAATTTACAAAAAATGTATCAATGTTCTCCCTAAGGGAAGAATTCTTCAGGTGGAGGATCAGATTCCTCCTCCGGAATGTGCTCGGGGTCCTCTTCAAATTCTAAATCCCCACCTGTCTCTATACCTGTGACGTATAGTCAAGGGATGAGCTAACATTCTAAGCTCAATAGGGAAAATCAATAGACAAGCATATCATATGGTAAACACAGATTCCATGACCGAATTTTTAAGCATACTTGTCTCACCAAATAGAAACTGAATTATTCCACATGAATGAATTTAGCGAAAACATGATTTAACTGCCATTTTTTACACACAAGGGTCACATTCTCAACAAACAAGTTCATGTTAACGCTTATTTTGGAATTTTGAACCGATTTAACACAAGTTAACTTAAGCAAATAACTTAACTAAACTCCCCAAGCGTATATAGCATTGGGAGCCGCATATATTCCGATGGGAATCCCAACCACCATCGTTCAATTGAACCATTTATCACAGAGAATGCCAAGCCCCTGAGCTACATTAGCAGGGTCACTTACACAGTTCTCATTACCGGTGTCCGGTACACATAACATAACATGGGGATTCGTTTCACATGAACCTTAAATCATTGTGCAAAAATCATATCTTATAGTTCTTCATCATGTGCTTTATCAATGCGATTAATTATACATAATTTCGGAGCTTAATTTATAACTTACGTACAAAATCTTATCATATCACATGTTCTGAGTTCTCGCATAAGTATGTATCACATTTACACACAGACAATTGCTTATCACACACACACATATGCTTATCCGATGACTCACATCACATTATCTAAATGAATCACATCAGATGCTAGGTCATTGAATTTCCCTACCTCGTAGTTCGCAAAGCACAATTCACACTCTCGTAAAGGTCTACGCCTCCATATGGATGCTATCAGTCTTAACCTACATCCCACATCACAGAATTTCTCGACAAAAAATCACAGAATTTCTCGACAAAAAACCAAAACAGAACAAATTCTGTTTCTCACGCGCGAGTTCCAAACTCGCCCGCGCGAGTCCGATGGCACACACCCAGTTCACGTGCGCAAAACACAGAGGCTTACTGGAGCCTCAGTTCTCGGGCGCACAAAGCTCCCAACAGCCTTCAAAAAGCTGCTCGTGCGCGCGACAACTTAACCTCGCCAGTGAGCGACAGAAAAATTACTGAAGCTCACTGTCCTTCTGTTCCTCTGGCGCGCGAGAGTTATTTGGGCTTCTCTGAAGCTTGTTCGCGCGCGCGGCTGTCGAATATCGCGCGCACGAGATTCAGAATCTCTTCAGATCTTGGTTTTCCAAACCCATTCTTCTCGCGATCTTTTCTTCTTCTTCCTCCCTATCTTTCCCCACTTATCAAACACATTTACATCTATAAATTTAATACATTTGTGGTCTCGATTTCTCACCTTTTGTCTATCGAATCCACGCGTGAACGATCTAGGATCGGGTCGTATTTGATTCGAAACGAGGGTTTCAAGTGAATCCCAACAAGGAGGGTCTGCGAAGTCGGATCTCCACCCCTTCGCTCTCGGATTCTTCCTATGTCGATGATTGACCACAACCTTTCCTTTCAAGACAAATTTGTGAAGGTTTCAAGCTTCGGATTAGCACAACTTCGGCAATTTCTTCTCCTTCCTCACTCTCTTTCTAAGCTCTCACACCCACACAACCAAGCGGCTCACGTGAGGGTCACTCCAGCCATCTCAACAATGTGTTTTTTCTCAATGTGAAACACTAACACACCAATGTGTGCTTGTTCTTTCCACATGCTTCAACTTGGTGTGAAGCCTAAACACCCCACCTAGGTGTAAGCCCTTTCTCAAAACAAGACATTGACTCGGTGTTATGCCACAACACCACAAGGCGTGTTAACCTTTGTCAAACCTATTCAAATGAAACCGAAACTGTTCCAAACAGTGTTTCAACACAATGTGCTCTAAATAAGACTCGAAACTGCAGTGCATACTGCGACTGACACGCAACTCGAAGCAGCATACACTGTAAAGGAAACTGGGGGATATTATACAATCAACGTGGCACACATATTCAATAGTGACTGTAATCATGGGCATAGCTATCTAATAATCACTTTTGGGGATACTACTAAAAATACACGTGCGTTGCACATGTTAATATAAATGTGAAGACACCATAGAATTCCTCTTATTTAAATGTCATATCCTAAAGATTTTTTATCTCTATCATATGACTTAACGCAATAAATGGTTATCATCTCATTCATGTTTGACTACTTTAAATTATATAATAGATATTTTATTTTATATCAATCTTTTGCATTAAACATATTTAGAACATGACCTTCAAATCCGATGGCTAAGATGAAGTTTCCACTTAGCACAAGTCCTTCAAATACCAAGTCTTTCTTTTAAAGGATAACTCTAATTATACCAATCAGATTTCTAAGTGCACTACATTCGAAAAATCATTAACTGATGTGAACCAGATGATAGAGTTGGATTTTCTTTTCAACCTTTCACATAATGGAGCTTGAGATCAATGGTGTACCATCAGACGGTCAATTTATGATTTCTATTGCATACATCCCAAAAAAATGAACGAAAATTATGGGGCATGCATCATACTCAAACGTGATTTTCAATCACTTTTTGGGATGTTTTATTTGTACCACATGCAATAAAAAATTAACTGTCAGTACACTCATGATCTCAAGATCTATGATTTGGACGAAAAAGACCTTTATTGTCTAATTCAAAACAGTCAATGGTATTCGGCTATGATGTCATTTAAAATTGATTTCCAATTCGATCTTCTATGTGGTGATCCTGAGGTAAATGGTGTACCATTAGACGGTCAATTTTTAATCTGCGTGACACACATCCCAAAACGGTAACTGAAAATCATGTGACAGACATCATGCTCAAACATGATTTTCGATCACGTTTTAAAACGTGCAACACCTGAAATAAAAAGTTGATTGTCGGTACACCCATAATCTCAGGTTTGAAGAAAATAAGGGTCTCGGGTCCCTTTTATAGAAATCAACAAGTGTGAACGCGTCGTTTCATGAAAAGACACAATGGTCAGAAAGCATTTTTTTAAAAATAATCGAAAGTTCACAATGGTAAGAAACGAGCGATTACAAAGTTAAACCATAATAAATCAGATAGTTAAAATAACGGTTACAATTTTGTTTAAAAAATTAATTACCAAATGTACCACTCTATCACGCCACGAACACGTGCTCGTGCCCGTGCCCATCCCGACTCGGCATGCGCATGCGCATGTGACTGACAAAGTGCATAACGGTGGAAACCACAAAATTCGGTGCCTTCTGAATAAAGACTACAAACCTTGAGCCAAAAGTTCAACATATAAGTAAAGACCCAAAAGGGTGTACATGATGTGGGACTATCAATTGACACAAAAAATTCAAAAAACATTTTAAAATATCCAACAAATCTAATAGGTCACAAAACAAACACTAAATGTAGACTATTAAAGTAAAATTTTAACACCAAATTTATGTTGATCAAACTATAGTAAACCATAAATGTAAACAGTTTCCTAAACTCTTCTTTCTAAATATTGAAACATAAAATTTTTAAAAAAAAATTAAAATAAAATAAAATATAAAAATTGTATGACAAATAAGAAAATAAATCTATAGGAAAACAAATCATATAATCATATTAATTAAGATTTAGGGCTTAGGATTAGGATTTTATATGATTAGGGTATTTAGGGTTTAGATTATGGTTTTTGGGTTTAGGCTATTTATGGTTTAGGGATTAAGTTTAACACTCAAACCCTAAACCATAAATAAACTCCTAAACTCTCAAACTCTAATCCTAAATCTTAAAACCTAAACTCTAGTCAAATCCTAAAGCCCTAATCCTAAACCTTAAAACTCCAATCCTAGCTGTAATCACATGATTCCAATCAAATTGGACTTGGGGAATCAAATTCAATATCAATTAAAAAAAATTAAGCAATATAGGATAGGGTTTATGGTTTGATTAGAGGTTAGGGTTGTTTAGATTAGGATTTTAAAATAGGACATGACTTTTCCAACTGTCATTTAAGCTCCAAAATTGTGCCTAAATGATCGTATATCATTGATGGCTTCAATGTGTGGGTTTTTTATAATCTACACCGTCAAACTGATAGATCAAAAGTTGAAAAGCACTAGGCCCAAAAATCAAGTTTTTTGAGAGCTTTTAACCATCTAATCTGTGTAATCTAGTACAACTGGTTGTGTATAGTTTTTAATGGTTGATATCCAAACTCACCAATTGGATGGTTCACATCCACTTACGAAAATGATTTTTTGGCTAAAACATTTTCCATGATGGATTGTCGCCTAAACCATTTAGATTGATAATAAATCGATGCCAAATGACATATTAGGAAACCACACTTCAATGGTGTGAGACCATTTAAACACCATTTGGTGTTCAAAAGCCAAGCAAGAGCCATTATCACTTTAAAATATACTCTTATGGTTTTAGGGTTTAGGATTTAGCCCTAAACCCTAAAACCCTAATCTAAATCTCAAAAGTATAAACTCTAAATAATAAAACCATAAAACCCTAACTCTAATCCTAAATCTTAAACTTTCACCATGATCACATGATTTAAATAAAATATTATAGGATTTGGGACAATCATATTCAAGGGCAATTAAAAATATTTAAAAAATAAAAATACCTCCTAATGCCAATGATAAAATTAAATCGGAAAAACCACGGCGATAGGCCACTAGGGGCCTGGAGCGGAGTAAGAGAGAGAGAGAGAGAGAGAGAGAGAGAGAGCACTAAAGATCTGAGAGAGAAGAGAGAATAGAGAAGAAAGAGTGCGCAATGGGCCAATGGCCAATGGGCGGGCCTTTTAACTCTTAATAAAAATAATTGCACTTAGAAACAAACCAAAAATACTTGTGACACATGTTATTTGCACTCAAATTTGTGGCCTTTTAACCGAAAATGGTGCCTATATAGAAAATTGTGGGGCCCACTATTAAATACAAAAATGAAATCCATGGGCCTACAATTTTGGTCGGCTCAGCCTTGATTACGAAACAAATAGTTATAGTAATATATCGATCCCTTAAGATTGCTAAATAACAATCTCGACGTATCGAATTCATGTAGTTAAAGACAGCCAATCCCACTTTAAAAGTAAAGTTTAAACATATATGTGGAGCAGAGACTTTGTGGATCGACTAACTCTTGAAAGAGGGATAATAACCCTTTTAATTTTGTTAAAAATCATTGCTTACAATTACTTCGGTATTATCCATCATTCATACGGCTTACAAAATAATACTAATAAAGGATTATGATTGCTCATACTGCATTATTTCCAAAATTTTCGCTAAGAAAATTCTTGAAATTAACATCATAAATGAACTCATGAGTTTGGGGTTTTTGTGCTACCAAGTCGTGCACGCTCCAACCCAATCTCTTTTATGCATTCATATGTTTCTCCCGCTTCAAACCTTAAGGTGTGTCATCCCGATTACTTCAGTATTCGTCTTGTATAGATCATCACCTATCTATCAGCATGAAGGCTATGCCAACTTGATTTCAAGTCATGTCTAGTCCAAGCAATCCTTATTTGAGCACTTATGTTCTTAGAAAATATATCAATTTCATTAATATATACAAAACTATAACCATAGTCAATAATAAAGATGCATCAAAATAAATAGCAAGCAAATCATAGATATGTCAATGATAAGGAAATAATATGAATGGTATGCAACAAAATATGAAGGGATGCAAGTTTTAAACATAAACATCCAACTGAAAATTTTGGCCAAACCAGACGAGACCAAAACCGAACCGATTCTGGTTCAATTCGATTTGGGTTTTGGGTGGCGATAACCAAAAACTGATTCGGTAGGATTAAAAAATCAAGAAAGTCGAAGAAACCGAACAATCATAAAAAACCTTAGAAATTAGAAATTTTAAAAAAGAATTTTTTTTTTAAAATGAGACAAAACTGAATTGAAACCAAACCAAATTGTTTTTTCCCGTTTCACTTTGATTTCAATTTGGAAAATTGAAAAAAAATAACAAATCAAAAACCAAAATTTTCGGTTTCAATTCGATATAATAAACCAAATTTGCACCTCTATACGTGAGTATATAAGCTTGAAAATAAAATACGAAATAGATTTCCTAGTTTATGCACATGCAAGGAGTCAAAATCAGTATATCTGTAAATTTGTTTTCTACCAATTGTCTTATTTGGTGACCATTGTGGGGCCTACGCAAGAAATGCAATTCTTTGGCCTGCATAAAATAAGCTTTCACAGAAATATTTGCTGAAAATTAATCAATTCTATGCATGTATTGGTAAAATGCTTGGGTCCCAAGGTTTCATTTTTTCCATAACCATATTGATTAAGGTTCCAATTAGTGGATTCAAGTATAAAGTATTAAAATAATAGAGCTTTTGGATATATTTTTTGACATATTTATAAATGCCACGCCCTGTTTCACTTATTTATAAATACCTCCCTACCTTGCAAGTATGTTTTCAAGTAACACTTTGAATTAGTGTTTCGTTTGTTGTCATCTCTAAAGAAGCAAAGTTCACTTACCAACTACATTGTATTTTTTTCATGTTAGAAATACTTCTCTTACGTCACTTTGTTTTTTTTAGAGAAGGCAGTTATCGAAATAATAGCTAAAAGTGTTATTTAAATACAAAATTACAAGTTAAGGGATTATTTATAAATAACTAAAAGAGGTGGGTGGCATTTATAAACATGCTAAAACATAAGGTGGTATATGCAAAAAAAAAAAAAAATCTAAATTATTATATATTCCTAACCATTGATATCAATGGCTACTAACTTTTAAAGGAAAGGTTTAAAACCAAAAAGCCAATAATTAAGACATTTTGCAAGATTTCTTTTCAGACTACCGGCAAGATCCCTATCAACTTTTGATATCACTAAGATCCCCGTTCTAATCATATAAACTGTCAATAATTAAAATACCAAGAATGCCCTCCTTTTCATTCAATAATGCAAGTCATATTTTCTCGTTCAAAATACCAAGATGCCTTTCCTTTCGCCGTTCGATCAGTTGGTTGCTAGCCCAGTTGAGCAAGTGACCAAAAGGAAACCGACCGATCGACAATTGGATGGCTAATCATAGTCGCCCGAGTAACATAGTCGCCTGAGTACATCATGCTTGGTAGAGCGATCGAATGAACAAGCAACCGACTGGGCGAGCAATAGGAATATTGATCACTCGCAAATCTTGAAGAAAGAAAACCACGATCGACCACTTGCTTGAGGGATTGATATTGACCGTGCAGGCAACCGATATTCTTATTACCCACCCTCAAACCTAATTAAAAAAAAAAAAAAAAAAAAAGCTAATAAATTTTGTCTGACAACTCACTGACTTGGGGCCAACTGTAACGAGTCAAGTCGAAATAAGAGGGGTATATTAATCATTTGACTGTAGGTTTGTGTGATTTGACGGTTAGAAGAGGGATCTTGCCAATTCCAATAGTTGAATCTGGATATTGCCAATTTGAGTAGTTTGAAAAAGAGGTCATGAAAAATGTCCTAATAATTACTTATTTTATTTAAATCATAATTTTTCTCATATACCTAATATTTGCAAGTGTTATTGCCACAAAAGATTATGGGACAACCACCTCACTTAAATAAAGGAAAAAACCCTTGACTTCTAATTAGCCGACGAAGATCGTTTTTCATCCCAACATTCCACACAATTTATCTTAAAATTATGGACCGACCATTAGAGAGTCCGATGTTGCATGTGGCATACATACCAAAAAGTGAGTGAACCGCATTTTTCAGTATGCGGTTCACATTCACTTTTTGGAATGTGTGCCACGTGGAATCAGTATCAGGTTGTTTCATGGTCACGCTGACTATAACTAGCTTCAACATGCTACTTTTTTGTGATAGTTGCTCTAGTTTTTCGTAGTTTTTCAACAAGCTGAGGCTAAATAAAATAAGTTGTAGCATAGATTTGCTACTCCTACGGAATCAAAACAAAGAATAAGTTACAGTTGTTGTTACACATGCTACTAGCAGCCTGGCGCTTTAGTCCATGATCGCGAGATTGGTGGTGTGGAAGACTTGAATGAAAATTGATATTCATCATGTGACTCGAAGCAGCCAACAAACTTTTCCTTTGTTTAAGTGAGGTGGTTGTAATATAAAGTGGTGTGGTAGTTACACCAGCCTAAATATTTTACATAAAACTTATCCTCCACCAGGGAAAGTAGCGAACCATCAATTGTTGAATCAAACTGAACCCGCGATTGTGTAACATTAGTCTTTTCAGATACTCAGTTGAAAAAATAGAAATAATATATATATATATATATATATATATATATATATATATATATATATATTAAGAGCATTTTACTTAAATGTCTAGATATTAAACCATTGAACGGTTTAAAATCAGTGACATGTAAGTAAAAATACACTTGCAATCTCAATCAGGACTACCTTTTCAATCGGTACTACCTTCATAAATACAAACCCTAAAATAGGGTTCTCATTTTAACAAAATCTCTATTATCTCAAGTCTCAACTCTAAGCAAGCCTCTCGCTCCGTTAAACTTTCTCTCTCATTGAAAATTAATTTGATTTTTTTTTTTAAATATTGCCCAAAAAAAGTCTGAAAAAAGCTTAAGCTTGGTCCGGCTCCCTATAGGTCGGGCTTGGGCTGATTACATTGCAGCTCAGGTTAAAGCCGAGTTAAACAAATTAAAAATCCGGCCCATTGAGATCCCTAGTGTCCTGGGCCGGGTCAGGCCTTAGCCCGGCTCATTGAAAGCCCTAATGATCCAGGCCTGTCCTAACCCGGCCTATTGAGGGCCCTAGTGGTAGCTCAGTTGGTATCGTCCCTCGTTTGTAAGGCCTGAGGTCGTCCGTTCAGTCGTCTACGTTTGCTTCCTCCCGTAATAAAGTGTGGGTTGTTGGGTGCGATTTATTCCTTTTATCTATTACTCATGTCACTGCTTTGCCAATATCTAGTTTCAACGATATGTAAAAAAATTAGAACCTAACAAGAAAATATGAAAATAGTGATGAAGGCTGCAACTACAATTGACACTCCTCTCTCTCTCTACAGTCATCTCCATACAATTCCGCCTCCTTCTCTTTCTAGAGCTTCAAATAAGTCCATCCCTGAGATCCAATGGTTCGAAAGGTTTGTTATTGATGAGTGTAGATCATCAGGCACCATTAATCTTCAAAACGCTTTAGAATGTTTTAATTTTATGGTCGATAAACAGCATCCCACACCTTCCATCTATACATTTAATTGCTTGTTGGGGTCACTTACCAAAATTAAACAATATTCTACAGCCTTATCTCTCTATAAGAGGATGAATTCCATGGGGATTGACGTCTCACCAAATAACTATACATTGGCCATGTTAATTAATTGTTATTGTCATCTGAATCGGGTTGATTACGGGTTTGCGGTTTTTGGAGAAATGCTCAAACGGGGATACGGAGCCAACACCGTATTGCTCACTACTCTGATCAAGGGGCTTTGTAGGTTGGATATGATTGACAATGCAGTCGAGGTGTTTGATAAAATGCTTGAGTTGGGGTGTTCGCCGCCCAATGTGATCACATACACTACTCTCATTAAAGGGCTTTGCCATACCGGCAACATCGACTCGGCTCTTTATTTGCTCAGGCAAATGGTTAGAGGGAATTATTGTAAGGCTGATGTCATCACATACAACACAGTTATTAACGGCCTTTGTATCGTGGGGTCAGTTGATCGGATTGCTCAAGCAGGTGAGTTGTTGAGGAAATGCTTGAGATGGGCTATGCTCCTAATGTGATCACCTACAACACTCTTATTAAGGGACTTTTGTGCCACCAGAAACATTGACTTGGCTCTTGATATGCAAAGGACAATGGTTATAGAGAATTGTATGCCTAATGTGGTCACGTACAACACAATTATTGATGGTTTTTGCAAAGTGGGATCTATAGATGAAGCCCTTAAACTGTTGGTGAAATGATTCATCGAAAAATTTCTCCAACTGATGTCACCTACACTAGTCTATTGGGTGGATTGTGTAGGGTTGGTAGGATGGAGGATGCGCAAGCTGTCTTTCTTGCTACAATGGGTCAAGATGTTGTCACTTACAATTATCTAATTTATGGCTTTTGCAATTCAGGCCAGTTGGAAGAAGCAATTAGATATTTCAAGGAAATGGTAGATAGAGGAATTCCACCAAATGTCATCACTTATAGTACTTTGATTAAAGGCCAATGTCATGTTGCCAATTGGAGAGAAGCCACGGGATTACTCACTGAAATGATGGATCGGCAAATTTCACCTAATGTTGAAACATTCAACATTTTGATGGATACTCTCTGTAAAGAAGGGAGAGTTGAGGACGCACACAAATTCCTAGATATAATTATTCAAAGAGGTGAGGAACCTAATATATGTATGTACAATATACTAATGGATGGATATTGTATGGTAGGCCAAATGGATGAAGCAATAAAAATCTTTGAAAGCATGGTGGGAATGGGCTACAAGCCTGATGTGGTTGCCTACACTACATTGATCAATGGGTATTGCCAAGACAAAATGACAAATAAGGCTATGAAACTCTTTGAGGAAATGCCCCAAAATGGTATTACACCCGACATTATTACGTATGGTGCCTTATTAACTGGATTGTGCCGTGCCGGAAGATTTGTGGCTGCGCAACAAATATTTAGCGACATGCTTGGGTTGTGCAAAGACAAGTGCCCTGTTGAAGCATTGAAACTGTTGAACAAATTAGATTCCAAAAACTTTAAACTTAGCATCTATACTTACAATATCCTCATCCACCTGCTGTTTAGAGCGGGCAGAATTGAAGCGGCAATGGAAGTCTTCACTAGTATCTCTACCATAGGCTTTGAGCCAAATGTGGTGACAATTAATACAGTTATCAATGGCCTTGTGAAAGAAGGGTTCTTGGAGGAGGCTTACAAATTGTTCTCACAAATGGAGGATACTGGTCAGGTTCCAGATGAGGCCACATTTAATATCATCGTCCGAGGCTGTCTCCAAACGAATGAGCTCGATAAGGCGATGGTACTCCTTCAAAAAATGGCTGGTAGAGGTTTTTTACCTGATGAATCCACTGCTTCCATATTAATAGGCTTGATGTCGAAGGAGAGTCCATACCAGAAACTGATGAAATTTCTTCCTAAGTTTCCATCACCAAGGGCAACAGAAGGTGAGCTAATCGGTATTGAATCATTGATTCATTGATAGCATCGCTTAGCGTTTTTATTATGCCTGCCGAAGATTTTAGTAAATGACAGTAAAATTGTGTGTACTATGAAATATGAGTTGTCTTGGGTTGTCTTTTTAAAGAAAGAAAAATGTTGAAAGAGGAAATTATGGGGCTCTATAAACATGGTTGGGTACCATGTTGGCATAATGACAAATTTCATTTTTGGCAAAATTTCGGTAGGGGTGTCATTTCGGTTAAATTTCGAGTAAAATTCGAATATGTTTCGGGAAAATTTGGGGGGCTAGAGAAAATATATATATATAATTTTGATATTCATAAATTTCTTATTTATTATTTTTAAACGGCTGAAAGTAAAAAAAAAAATTATTGACTTCGGATTAATTTCATTAATTTTGCAGAAATTAACAAAATCTTCGTAATTTCAGAGAAATCACGGAAATTTTGCTGAAAGTTTCATCCGACCCCTGTTTCGTGAATTTTGGAAAAGTTTCGGGAAATTTTCAAGAAATTTGTCACTGTGTATCGGTGCTCGAGCTAGTATTTCGTGTGTGAGGAGTAAGATAATGGAGTCTCCTCGTTCTTCCCATGATATGTTTTGATCATAGTTGTGAATTGTGATGTCTTTGAGTGGGATCCATAGAGATCTAGATTTGCGCTATTTTTGTAGGTAGCGGGTGCAAGCAGGTTGGGTTAGGGCCAGTTTGAGGTCAACACCGCGAGACCAGTTTTTAAAAATCCACAACCCAAGCCCAACCTCACTGTTTTTATAAAACTCTCAACTAGAGGTCCATAATTCGACGGACCCGTATACCAAAAAATTAGGTCGGGTCAGGTTGGATAAACTGCTTCTATCACTGATTTGGCCTGCTTCCGTTGTGTTTGCAAGACATAGAAGGGGTTCACATTGAAAGTGAAAGTAGGCTTAATGTGCCTATGGGTAGCGTTGGACAAGGAGGGGGTTGGGGGGGGACGCCCTCCACTGGCACCCGGTCTAGGCCGGGGGCATTTTCTTGTTATGTTGTGTGGCACGGTCCCCCTTTTCTTATTTTTCTCTGTATTTTCTTCAATTTTGTTTTGGTCGGAGTGATCGTTTCTTTTGTACTCAGTCAGCTTCTCGCTGCTTCTTTATTTATAGAAGTTTGAGCATTTACGGGATAAAAAAAAAAAAAAGTGAAAGTAGGCACCTCCCAAGTTCTGGGGCTTCTCCTAACGGGTAATGAATCCTTCTCTTTTTACTAACCCTACGATTCCATATATTTATCAGATCCCGGAAGGGCATATTATTGTGCGAGCTTTTGATAGTTGGCTGCCCTGGTTAAACAGGCGTTTGGATCCTTTTTTATTAAACTCTTTTCCATCATCACTCCTCAAAGTTGAGCTTCCTTCCAGATGTAGCGGATGACCGCGAAACGTAGTGGATGTGTGCGAAATGGAAAGAGGCACCATCCAGTTACACACAACGATTAATAACTATCGTGTTGATGATCCCGATACGCTAGACAACAAACTGGACTTTGCTGATAAGGTGATTTTGTCCCCGGAATTAGCCAGCATGGGCATCGGAAGCAGGTGTTGAGATTTGCTGATTTGTGGTATTTGACCCATGGGTCAAAATTTCGGGTATCGGATATGTATCGTTTGAGCTTAAAACCGATACGTATCGGACGATACGTATCGGAATAGTAAAATACCGGACGATACATTGAATGTATCTTCCGGCATCTACATTCAAAATGGCGATACGGTACATTGAATGTATCGTATCTTCCAAGTCTGATACCGATACGTATCGATATCGGACGATATTTTGATCCATGATCTGCCCTGCTCCACTCCTTACTAAACTTGTGGTGGGCTACCCTGCTCCTGACGCATATGTAACAAGGTGTATTTGGGGGACCCTCCTGATGGTTTCTAGGTTCACTAGTCATATGTATCCTTATGCTTCAGGTTTAGCAAAGGAAATAGAGCCAAGATTGATTTCCAATGTAGATTTAACTGAGCGATGGTGGTCGCTGGTCAATATTTTAGGTGATCAGGCCATGGATCAATTATCGTCCGATACCGATACGTATCGGTATCAGACTTGGACGATACGGTACATTGAATGTACCGTATCGCCATTTTGTATGTAGATGCCGGGCGATACATTCAATGTATCGTCTGGTATTTTACTATTCCAATACGTATTGGTTTTAAGCTTGGAGGATATGTATCTGATTCCCGAAATTTTGACCCATGGATCAGGCATTGTTTTGGGGGCTCAATACCTCCCTCACTCTCTCTCTCTTGGTTGCCGGTCAATATTTTAGGTGATCTGGCGTTGTTTTTGAGCCTCAATACCTCCCTCTCTCTCTCTCTCACCTCGCTTCCGACTGAAAAAAAGGAAAAGAAAATTTGATCAACAACAATTTTCACTTGCATAAAATGAAATACATGTCTAGCTGGGTGGCTCCATTGGTTCTCCGGGCTGGAGATTGGATCTGTCCGGCATGCTGTAATGTCAACTTTAGATGACGATCGTTGTGTCACCGGAACGGATGCGAGGTGGGTAGGGCTAAGGGGATTCAGGTAACAAACAAAGATGATTCTATCCCGAGAAGGAGTTCTAAGGGATAGATATTCATTAATGGCTCCCAGGCGCGAGACTTGAATAACAATTGGTCCATTGTAGGCAAACGCAAGCAGGACGTGTTGAAACCAGGGGGATCTAGTGCGAGCAAGTCAGGTATGATTTGGCCCGGACTTTCCTTCTCATCCTTGGCGAGAGGAGGCCCGAGCGGGCACAAAAAAGTACATGCGAGGTGGGTAGGGCTGAGGGGATTCAGGTAACAAACAAAGATAATTCGATCCCGAGAAGGAGTTCTAAGGGGCAGATATTCATTAATGGCTCCCAGGCGCGAGACTTGAATAACGGTTGGTCCATTGTAGGCAGACGCAAGCAGGACGTGTTGAAACCAGGGGGATCTAGTGCGAGCAAGTCAGGTATGATTCGGCCTGGACTTTCCTTCGCATCCTTGGCAAGAGGAGGCCCGAGCGGGCACACAAAAGTACATGAGGCAGAAGCCACAATCCCTAAGGCGGTGGGTGAACTGGGGGCTCAAGAGGAGGATAGTTGTGGTGGTAGAGTTTAACCCAGTGTCTTGACTTCCAAAACAAGGAGTTTGCAGCGTTGGCTTTAAATCTCCCGGCGTTGTGGGTCTCAGTGGCATCCCCCAACAAAAACATACCACTGGTGCTCTTTTTCATACGGGTGTATGAGAGGTGGGATTTTTTTGAACGGCCGCACGTGTCACCCCTTTCCCCGTCCGACTATCTGTTGCGTTTCCATGACGAGAATGCGGCTACCTCGTTCTCCTTGAAGCCAGACCTTCTTATAGTCGGTATCCCAACAATCTCCCGCCGATGAGTTTCAGCTGTGGAGCCGTGAACCCATCTTATTTCGACGGGGGGATCTGGCTTCACCTTTTTGGGCTGCCGCTGCATGCCTGGGCTTCCGAGGTTTTCTCCGCGATTGGGTCTCTCTGCGGCTCCCTCATCTCCTTCGACCAGAGCACGACCGACTTGTGGGAGACTAGGTACGCTAGGATCCTTGTTGCCGTAGAGAGCCTCGACGACCTCCCAAGCAGTTGCATCGTCGGAATTAACGGTCAACGGGTTCGGGTTTTTGTAGAAGTGGAATGGGGAGCGATGCCAGATGATGAAGTAGGTGTTTCGCCGGTGGCATCTTCCATGGAAGCTGGGGTTCGAGATAGAGATGAAGGAGTTTCAAAGCATAGATGGGGGGAGCTCGACAAACTACCGACGTCGGAGGAGGGATCCACCTCCGATGCTACCCCCCCAAGGTCTTTCGGTCCTCCGGCCAAGAGGATGAGGGATCATGCAGCGGAAGAACTGACCCTGTTTTGGAAAGTTTGCGAAGAGCCGACGGATAATAGTACCTTTTTATTCCCAGATTGGGAAGGCCCAATGGTCAACAAAGGGAGGCTACATGACAGGTCTTCAAGCAGTAATACCACTTCCAAGGGGGCTTTTTTTCCTCAAAGGGTCATGGGATTACACACGGGATTAGAGGGGACCCTATCTTTGGCGAATAGGATTTCGAAACGTGGTTCCCACCTACCGTCCACATCAGATGCAAACAATGGTACCCAAAACCAGCTGCTAGTTTTTCACACTGGTTTAGAGAGGGGCCTAAAGGCTGTGCAGTTAAGCTTTAGGGGGGGATACAGAGGAGAGGCCTTTTTGATTGGTCGACACACGCCCCCTTCTGGGCCCGCTAACTACGCCTGGCCACATGTGGTGCCTCTCCTGGACCTTGCGGGCTACGGGCTGGTTCAGTTGGGCCCTTTGGACGGTTCGGGTTCGTGTCTGTTTTGTATCTCTTCTCTTACGAGTCCTGTTAGGACGTTGGTTCCGCAAGAGGGCCCAAAGGTCTTATCTGCAGATAATGGGATACCAGGGGCAATCACACCGCCTACCCATCTTCGAGACGTTCTCTCCTCTCCTCCGAAGGGGGGAGCCGCCAGCTACTCCTCTTCCAGATCAGGCACTTCGTCTTCGGGGTCTTCTTCTACCGCGGAGATCAGGCCAATCAGATCTCTACGTCAAGACGAAGCCGGACATTGGGTCCCTTGTTCCTTTAGCTCCGCCAGGGGGATCTGATCTCCCCTAACCATGCACACCACCAACAGGGCCAGTCAGGTTGAATCAGAAGAGGTTGATAGACTTATTTGTGTGGGCCGAGATCTCAGAATGACTTTCAAGGGTTCGGATGAAAACCTCAGGGAAGTGTTTAGTTCCATTCTACAGAATCGGGCCAGAGTAGAGGGGAGGAAGAAGAATGAGCCTAAGTCTAGAGAGCTATCTAGGCTTCAGTGGGGGATGCTAGACGGAAGGGGATCCTGGTGCCCTTAAGTGCACTCTGGATCATTTTTGGGCGGGATTGTTGCTAATATCCTATGAAGATTCTTTCTTGGAATGTGCGGGGAATCTACCACCCAAAAAAGAGAGCGAGAGTGAAAAAGGTAATTGCCGCATCCAAATCGGTGATCGTCACGCTTTAGGAAACTAAGTGGGGTTGCTGTGATAGAGACAAAGTTTTGTCGGTGATCGGCAGTAAGCGCTAGCAGTGGATCGGAGTAGACTCGATAGGAGCGGCAGGGGGTATTCTCGTTGCATGGGATTTGCACCGGTTCGAAAAAATTGATGAAGAGGTGGGGTTTTTTCTCGCGCGGATTTCTGGTTCGAGTTGGCTGCTATAGTGGCTAGGTGGGATCACCCTCATTGCTTTGGTGGTGATTTCAATGCTATTCGCTGGACCCAAGAAAGGCTAGGAGGGCCTCCGAATGCGGCTGTCATGCGAGACTTCAATGCCTTCACTCAGGATTGGGGGACTGGTTGATCTACCATTAGCTGGTGCTCGATTCACGTGGTCTAATCTTCAGGCTTCACCCACTTTGAGCCGAGCCTTATTGACCGCTTCTTATGTACGGGGGATTGGATAGGTCTATTCCCTACCACGATCCAACATTGCCTCGCCAGGGCAGTTTCTGATCATCACCCCCTCCTCCTTAGCTGTGAAACTCGTGGGAAGGGTCCTTCCCCCTTTCGGTTTGAAAATATGTGACTTCTCCATGAGGGATACTGTGATCTTGTTCATTTGTGGTGCAATGAGATTGTTCCTTCAGGGACGGTTGCCTTCAGATTCATATCCAAATTGGGTCATCTCAAAGGTCGTATCAAAACATGGAACAAAGGCATGTTTGGGCTTGTTCATGTGGTTAAGGAGGCAATCCTGGCTAGGCTCGGGGAACTGGACAACCTGGAGGAATCAAGAGAATTGTCAGAGTTGGAAAGAGAGGAGAGAATGCACAAGAAATCAGAATTCAGCGATAAATGTCTAGAGGAAGAAGTTTGCTAGAAGCAAAAATCGAAGGCCCACCGGCTTAGGGAAGGGGATAATAACACCAAATTTTTTCATGCCATAGCCAATGCATGAGACAGAAACAATTATTTGGGACCCATAGCAGTGGACGGACGTGTGCTCTCGGATCCGGAACAGATCAAAGCTCAAGTTGTCGGATACTACAGTAAGTTGTATACGGACGAGGGGCGGATCAGGCCTGAGCTTGATGGGATATTTTTCCGCACCATCTCAGCGGAAGATCAAACAAGTGCGGAGATGTCGTTCTAGGAGGAGGAGGTGTGGCGGGCTATCAAAAGCAGTGGGAGAAACAAGTCACCAGGTCCAGACGGATTCACCATGGAATTTTACCAGAGTTGCTGGAGTATTCTTAAGGACGACCCGATGGCTGTTTTTCACGAGTTCCATGAGAGTAGCTTCATTGGGCGTACTTTGAATTCCACGTTCATTTGCCTCATCCCCAAGAAAGAGGGAGTAAAGGATATTCGAGATTACGCCCCATTAACTTGATTAATTATTTGTACAAAATAATCTCGAAAGTGTTAGCAAATCGATTAAAGCCTTTAATGGGACATCTGATTTCGACCAATCAGGGGGCTTTCGTGCAAGGAAGGCAACTGGCAGATCAGGTAGTCGTCGCTCTCGAGGTAGTGCATTCGGCCCACCGTCAACACAAACCCGCGGCCCTGTGGAAAATAGACATGGAGAAGGCGTATGATAGGGTCCACTGGGGTTGCCTCAACTACATGTTGGGAAGATTTGGATTTGGGGCTCGTTGGAAAAATTGGATGCGTGCTTGCTACTCTATGACGTGGTTCTCCATCATTATCAACGGGTCACCGATGGATTATTTTCAAAGCTCTAGGGGTCTCAGGCAAGGAGATCTCCTCTCTCCCTTCTTGTTTAATATGGTTGGGGATGCGTTAGACAGCCTCATCTATCGAGCTCAACAGCTAGATCTCATATCAGGTATTCGGGTGGGTCCAAACGATCGACACATTACTCATCTCCAGTATGCGGATGATACCATTCTTTTCGGCAAAGCCGAAGCGGCTGAGTTTCAGGCCTTTGCAGAGGTCCTTACAGTTTACGAAGTAGTTTCGGGGCAAAGGATCAACTTGCTCAAATCGACAGTCCCAGGGATCGGAGTAGAAGATCGGTTGCTAAGTAAAATTGCTCCCACAGTGGGTTCCGAGATTGAGGCTCTCCCAATCTCCTACTTGGGTCTTCCTCTTGGGGTCGGACGCCCCTCGATTAGGGCCTGGGAACCTATACTCCAGAGGTTCAATCGGCGTTTGACCTCCTGGTCAGGGAAGCTTCTTAGCAGTGGGGGTCGACTTCTCCTAGTGAATTCTGTTCTTGCTAGCTTACCGATCTTCTTCATGTTAATGTTCTATTGCCCGACGGGTGTGATACAAAGATTGGAGCGAATTCAAAGAGACTTCCTCTTGGAGGGATCGAGTCTCGACAAGAGGTAGCACCTAGTGAATTGGGACACTTGCCAGCTCCCGATTTGTTGTGGGGGATTTGGCATCCACCCCCTGTGTCAGGTGAACATTGCTTTGCTGGGAAAGTGGTTTTGGAGGGCTGGGCTGGAGAGCGAGAAGGAGAGCCTTTGGCGGTTGATTTTGGCAGATAAGTACGGGGTGCAGGAGGGCAACTGGGGAATTAATGTTGCCATTAATAGACACACCTCGGCTTGGTGGAAGGGCATTAGTGGGACTTGGTCTTTTTCTCTCGATGGGTGTGTTTCCGATGGGGCAATGACTCTCGTATCCAGGCATGGGCGCCAAGCAAGAGTGGAGATTTCAACACCAAGTCTTACTTCCGGAGGCTATCTGACCGACCCCTAATTAGGTGTGAATGGGCAAGCTTATGGAAGACTGCTGCTCCCCCCAAAGTAAAATTCTTTACGTGGCTCCTGCTCAAAGAGAAGATTTTCACGCAGGTTCACTTGATCCAACGAGGGAAAGATATTCAAAGCGTGTATGCCATGTGCTTTCAATCAAAAGAATCGGTATCACACCTATTTCTACACTGCCCGATGGCGCGGGAAATTTGGGGGTTATTCTTTCATCGTTTGATATGCTATGGGCTTGCCCGGAATCCATTTCTTAGTAGTTTATGTCCTGGTTTGGGACGGGTCCCGTAGGCCAGTTGGGTGCCTTTTGGAGGGTGGCTTTTTTCGCGGTAGTTTGGAGCATTTGGCTTGAGAGAAACAATCGAATCTTCGGTCGGAAACGTCTTCCTGTAGGGATGGTCTTGAAGTCCGTTCGGGAACTTATGTACTCTTGGGTGGTGTTATGTAAGGAGGGGGCAGGGGGGGATAGCCGCCTCTGGGACCCGGGCTAGGCTTCTTGCCGGGCTGTCTAGTTGACGGATCCGCTTTTTCCCCTTTTGCCCATCTCTTTTGTATTTTTTTCTGACTTTTTCTCTTTCTGTTTCTTTTTGTCTGTTTTCCCTTTTGGTCGGTTTTGACCTTCTTTTATATTCAGCCAGCTGTTCGCTATTTTATTTAATACATTGTGCCTTTACCACTCTCTCTCGGCGTTGGACAATGTGTTCAAGGTCCTTAAGTGCCACGAAGCAGCGTCCGAGCTCAAGAGCGGTGGACGTTTTAAAGGTCCTCAAGTGCTACGAAGCGGTCTCAGAGGCTCCAAGCTCAAGGTGAACGTCACAAAGACTACTCTTCTTGGTGTTCGAGTTGATATCCCTACCACTCTATTGCTGCAAACTTCGGGTGCGCGAGTGCTCTATTTCTGTCATCTTATCTAGGCCTCCCATTGTGTGTCGCTTGACCCACAACCGCACTTTAGGATCCGGTCATCCAATGAATTACAAGCGTTTGGACATGCTGGGAGGTTGACCTTGATCAAGATCACTTCAGCAAGCATCCCTACTTATTATATGAGCATGTTTCTATTTCCCACGGTGGTCATCAATAGGATCGAATCCGCCACTAGCAAGAAGATTCATATGGTGCATTGGGATGAGATGACCTTACTCCTTTCCGTAGGCGGCCTTGGGGTTAAGAGGGATAATGTTATACAATGGACAATTTTTTATAGATAATTTTGCATACAACTTATGTGACGTGACGTGATTGGCTGCAGTATTTGGGCCCTACTATGTGTGCAGCCAGTCACGTCATGCCACATAAGTTGTCTGCAAAATTGTCTACGAAAAATTGTTCACCGTTGACAATTTTCTGGATTAAGAGGCTGGCTTCAATGAACAAGAAGGGCGTGGCTATTCTCCCCCGTCTCAAATCTGGGTCCCCCCAATAATTTTTCTCGAACTTTTTTTCTTTGGGTACTGATATTCGCACCCGTTTTCAAAGTTAAGGACCACAATTTTTCACGAACAAAAACCATTGACCGAGTTGTATTAGACGATGGAAAAATTTCGTCTCAATCTTTCAAAATAACAGATCTTAAGATCCTGTCGCACCTATGAGACGGTCACATATTGATTCCACATAGCGCACATCCCCAAAAGTGACTTAGATCATGGGAGGAGTTGACCCTCACTTTCAGGGATGTGTGTAATGTGGAATTAACATCTGACTGACTGCCTGATAGGTGTGACATGATCTTAAGATCTGTCATAAGGAAGATTGGAACAAAAAACAATCTTCATTTTTAAATCAAATCAATCAATGGTTTTCATCCGTGAAAAAGTGTGGTCGTTCAACCGAAAATGGGTGAGAATAGTCGCTCTTTTTCTACTTTTTTAGGGCACTGCTATGCGCACACCATTTTTTTTCTGTGTACACACTACAAATAGATACTTTGCATTTTGGGGACTTGTTCCATCTGAAAACATCATCTAAGCCCTCTGATTTGAAGGCCATGTGTTAAGATCTTTTACATAACAATTTGGCACGACATATGGTCTCTATCATATGGTCTAATGCAGTGAAAGGCTATCATCCGATTCAACAATTGACTGCATGGATGATAGATCATGTTTTATGCCGATCAACAGATCCTGTTTTACAGAGACCATCTATATAACTATGTTGTAGGTGATCAAATTGGGCTTACAACTGACTAGAACCAAATCAAGATTCATGTCAATTTTCACTGTTCTGCAAAGCCCCTTAATTATAATACTGAAGGATATGGTGTCGGGGTTGTATAACCCCGTTTAACGTATTCGTGATTACTGAACCATATGGTGTCTGGGTTGTAACCCCGTTTAACGTATTCATGAAGACGCCGCCGGGGGTGTCTTTCGCTGAGGTGGTTTCGGGTGACCCACTGGGCCGATGGGAGCTGACGTCCACCCCTGGGAGTTGTCGGTTGCCCTCATTCCCCGAGAAAAGGTTTTAACAATGAATTCGCTAATGGTGGGGACCGCGTAGATATAGCTTTCTTTAATAGCCACTATGATGCATTGTTTATGGGTTATTCTTTCTACCGAAAATGATACCCTCCTCTCCATTATTATTTACAAATGGTTGCATACACAGTGGGGCTTTTTTGAGTGCCCGACTCTCTCTAGATTTTCTACGACTAAACTCCTACTAAAATGCCCTACGACTATGGTGGCAAACGAGGTCTGTGACAAAAAAGTCGTCATCATCGATGGAGCTCCAGTGCAGTATCGTCGGTGGGGCGTTAGAGCTGGGGAGTTTGAGTTGCAAAAAATGGAAGGTGTCTGGTTGCGACTCTGCGGTCTTCCTCTACACGCTTAGACCACCGAGATCCTGAAGGGCATCGAAGAGAGATGTGGATCTTTCATTTTGGTTGACCAGAGTACCGATGACTTGCAGGACACCAAATTTGCTCGGATCCTCATCGCCAACGATTGGTGGGAGTCCATTCCAGAAATTGTCAAGTTTGGAACAACGACCAGGGCGTTCAAGTCTTCATAGAAGTGGAGTTGGGTGAGACGGCTCTCTTCCCGGGGCATGCAGAGAATGTACTGGTGCGGTCCATCGAAGGTGAGGAATACGTACTCGGTAGTCCCGACAAAAATGTCCCAACAAGCGTCGAACCAATCTAGGACGGGATAGATTTGAACAGGGTGATGGTGGGGATGACGAGGGGAGAGTGCTCGGAGGGGAATATGCCCATGCTGGTACCGGAGCATCGGTGGTCGGCTACGTCCCCGAGGGTTCGTGCTGTAAGGACCCGACTCGATTTGGAAGGAGCCAACCTGTAAGGACCCGATCCAACCCGGTTCTACTTGATATCATTTGTTTCTGTGTTTATTTAATGGCCGATATTAAAGTACATTAAACGGGTGGTTCACATCCACTACTAAGCATGACATTTTTACAGGGCACAAAATTATGTTAAAAATCATTGACGTTGTTAGATCTAACCATGGAGATCAGTTTTGGGCATGTGTGCCACTTGACACGACGACCCATTTGATGGGCTCTGTACCATGTGATCGAATCAGTAAACACACACTAACCGTATGATGGTAAGGCTATGGTCTCGTTTGTGATTAAAGGCAGTCACAATATTATGGATCTGGGTTCCCACCAGTAATTTGGTTGGCGCGCATAAATAGAGGGACCCAATCCATTGACACATTTAACGTAGTGGTACGTTAAAAAAATATATATATATATACGAGCCTATCTAATCGAAGACAATACTTCCATAGCTTCTAATACTCTAATATCATATCATTTAATAAGATACTATATTAGTTACCACCAGATTATAATATAATATCCTTTTAGTCGCTAGCCAAGTGAAGAGAAGTGGGGAGGCGTCTAGAAGGGGCTAGAAGAGCTGAGAAGCAGAGACATGGGTCTCAATGTTGACTATGAGACAAAACAAATAAAAGAAAAGGGAAAGAAATAGAGAGAGAGAGAGAGAGAGAGAGAGAGAGAGAGAGAGAGAGTATTTATGGGTAGTGTCTACCATTTTTGAAGCCGAAGCATTTATGGGTAGTGTAGACCATTATCGAGACCGAAGTATGTGTGCACTATAAAGTCACATTTTTTTATATTTTCTATTATTTCTGCACTGGAATTGAATACCATAATATCTGAAAGGCAATGAGATGGTGCCTAGGAGTCTGAATGGGACACTTGTAAAATCCTGGCCAAGTCATGGATTTGATATCTGCCTTGTTATATGTTATCTACTCTGTTATCTAATCTCGAGGATCCGATCTCTAGGAAAGCACTTGATATTCGTGCTATTAGCTATAAAAGAATCCCAACAGAGATAAATCTGTTGTAGTAGTTTAAGTATAAGATTCAGTAATTATTTGTCTGATTTCTCATCTAGGACTATCTGTTTGTTGTGGTAATGTAAGTGAAAGATTCATTACTTTTTTGTCTATTTATGGTATGAGATTATCTGTCTAATTTGTGGTAAGTTCAATGTACGATTCATTATCTGACTTGTCTAATGTCTGTGATGTATGTAACTATCTATCTGACTTTGACTTGCAATAGTTTAGTGTACGATTCATTGTCTGACTTGTCTGATGTTTGTGATGTATGTAACTATCTGTCTAACTTTGATTTGTAGTAGTTCACTGTACAATTCATTGTCTGACTTGTCTGATGTCTGTGATGTATGTAACTATCTATCTGACTTTGACTTGTAGTAGTTCAGTGAAAGATTCATTGCCTAACTTGTCTAATCTCTGTGATGTCACTACCTGTATGACTTGTAGTAGTTTCAGTGAAAGATTCATTGTCTAATTTATTCATTGTCTGATTTCTAGTATGAGAATCTCTGTATGATTTGTGGTAGTTATGTGGTAGTTTAAGTATAAGATTCAATACTAATCTGTTATGGGAATGATTTATGGTATTGACAATGACTTGTGATGGAGTAGTCACTTAAGATCAACCTGATTTCAGTTAAAACACTTAAGTGTGAACTTTTGATATTAGTGGTTTAGTCAATATTTATTAGAATGGGTTACTTGCAGAGTATATAGAGTAGCTCTTACGATGGTTTTAACCACCCTACAGGTGAAGGTAAAGGATTGTAGAAAGATCAATTGACGAAAATTCAACAGTATTATCTGACGCAGATCTCTGTGACTGGTACGTAGTATTTAATGTAATGTATGAAAGTAGTGTAACCTGTTAAGAAAAGGAAAAGTTTCTCTATTTATCCTTAATTTGGTTACCTGGATACTTGATTTTGATTCTTGATTATAAATTTTTATTCAGCTTTAATATTTTTTTCTGATCTGTTTGGGTTGCGACTCGAGATCCAGGTGCGTGGATTTTGGATCGTGACAGTGTGGTATCAGAGAGAGCGTGATATTGTGTCTTAGTTGACCTTTGGGTGTGAACCCATAGGCTAGGAGTCAGATGTGTACTTGTTATCCAGTTGTGATATTGTGTTTTCTGTGATGATCTGAGAATGATAGGGAGAATGGTAGCGAAAAAGAAGACTGGGTTTTCTCGCTCAGTGTGTTATAGGTTGGCTAGTCGTTATGTGCCCCAGGGGGCATATGGGATTATTGATGTCACAATAAACCATCGATACCATGAAGAATGCACTTTTCCTCCCCCTTCGAAACTCAACTTCCGATGGTTCAAAGAAGAAGTGGCAGATAATTTTGAGGAATTCAAACATGATAAAGACAACCTAGATATCATTAGTGAAGAAGAGCTGATTGACCCAAGTGAAGCCGAACAAGATGAGGAAAATGACATAGATAACTTTAGTGAAGGAGAGCTGACTGACACAAGTGAAGCCGAACAAGATGAGGAAAATGACATAGATAACCTTAGTGAAGGAGAACTGACTGATCCCAGTGAAGATGAACCAGATGATGAAGAAATGAATAATGAGTACTAAAATGAGGAAGACGCTGAAGAATACGTTGAAGAAGGCGTTGACTATAATGAAGAACCCAATGCTGACATGATTACAATCTCTGATTTCCTTGCCTCTGAGACGACCGAGGCAAAATCGTCTAAAATTAAACGTACCGACTGAGCCATTATTAAGCTAAGTTAGAGCGGACCCTTGTAGAGCATCGGCTGGGCCTAAGAAAGAAAGGCCTAAGAAAGAAAATGTCACCATTGATGTTGGTGTAAGGACAAGCAAAGCCTTGAGAATCAGATTTAGAGCTGTAGCGTTAGGTCCGTTTTGTTAAATTAAACGTAGAAGTGAACGAATGAAATTTTGTACTAATATAGAGATGAATGAATGAACTTTTGTACTATGAATACTTTTTAGGTACCAATCATGCGTCTGTAATTACCATTCGATAAATGAAATGAACTATTTTTTCCTTCCCTATATTGAATTGTGTATAAGTCTTGTGTTGTTTGCATTAGAAATGACTGATTTTGATGTATCCTGGTCTGTGTGAATTTCTATTCTGTTAGACCTAGTTGCTTTCTAGTTTACAAGCTAATTATCTGTGACAAAAAGGGTGTCAAGGCTATTTAGCCTATATTGTTATTGAATAAACGAATAAGTTAAGGGTTGAAACTAGTCTGATTATTAGAAAATTTTTACTAATGTGTTGTCGAATAAATGATCTGGTCTATCGCCACAACGCGAAACTGATTGTCCTATCCTTAAGCCTATCCCGAGACTTGAAGCGTTGTTTGCCCAATTGCATAGTGCATCCGTAGTTTCAAAACTTGATCTGAGATGTTGATATAATTAGTTAAGACTAAAAAAAAGGGGCTATGCTATTACTGCATTCTGTTCCCGCTTTAGTTACTGAGTTTGGAGTCATGCCCTTGGGATAGACCAATGCAGCTGTCGCGTTCATAGACTTTCTGAATCGAGGATTTAAACCATATCTAAAATATTTTAGTGTTGTTGTTATTGATGATATCTTCGTTTATTCTCCGTCCCATGCCGATCTTGAACATCATCTGAAATTAGCGTTACACGTGTTGCGAGAAAATAAAGTATTTGGTAAAGTGAGCTCTGGTTTGAAAAAGTTACTTTCCTAGGCCATGTGATATTGAAAGAGAGTGTAGCTGTTGATCCCCCTAAAGTAGTTGTTTGGAATTGGGACAGACCAAGTTCAGTAACAGAAATCAGAAGTTTTCAGGGATTGGTAGGTTACTATCGAATTTTTATTGAGGATTTATTAAGGACCATTCTCGTATTGCAGCTCCTTTGACTCAATTAATTCGGAAATATACTAGTCTTGAGTAATCAATGTGCAGCAAGTTGTCAGAAGTTGACGAATAGAGTGACTTCTGCGCTAGGGTTTACCATTCCTTCAGGAAGAGGGATGCAAGATCTGTAGTGATGCATCTCGAATTGGGTTAGAATGTGAGCTGATGCAAATTTGTAAAGTTCTCGCTTATGCTTCTCGACAACTCAAAGGTCGTGATCAGAACTATCCAACACATGGTCGATAATTGACTGCGATCGTGGTTGCCTTACACTTTGGAGGCAGTATGTGTATGGGGTTCACACCTAGTAGATATTTGTTTGACCGAAAGGAGTTGCAGTTACGACAATGAAGATGGATTGATTTTCTGGAATTTGCCAATGATTTCTGAATTGGGACGACCGAAAAAAAAAAACAGAAGGATTCTAGACTGAAGACTATCTTGACATATGTGAGTGCAGGCTTTAAGCCGGATTTTAATATCCATAAGGACGGTAGTCATGGTAAATTGTGTGTATCTGGCATTCCTAACTTGCTTAGTATAGTTCAAATTGTTTGATCTGATAGTACATCAAGACCGAATTGGCTAGCTATTTATCAATGAGATTGTGAAGTTCTGTAACAACCCGGATTTTTAGATTTTATTTTAACGGTGTTAGATGATGCACCACACTATGTACTGTGCTAACGCTCCACATCAGAATCGAAACCCACCTTTTAAAATAGAAATTTTTTAATTTTGCACATATCAAAATTAGACTCATTGCGAAGTGCTCGTCGATACGATTCCAACGAAATATAATTTGACGACTTTTGACAAGAATATAAAAAGTTATGCCCATTTTAAGTGATCAAGCAAGTCAAAGGGTATAATTATAATTTCGGGAGAGAAACACCAATTGTTTTGGTGCTTATGCAAAACACTCGAACGAAACCTTTTCTCAAGCTATCCAAGTGTATGAATTCTTATTCCGTGTAAAAATCTTGTATTCAATTAAATCTCCTACGAAAAGTGTTAATTAGAGTTGACCTAAAATTTTATACCATTATAAATAAAACTTTAGAAGCTCTCTACTCTCTATAATAAAAAATTATTCTCTCTGAAGACCTAGACGAATCGACGCCTTGGGAATCGACCTTTTCAACCCGAATCGCCGTTGATCTTCCGTTCACGCTTCAAGAGGTGGGTACCCATCAATCCATCTTGTTCTTCTCAGATCCCGTTGCGTAGGATGCGTTCGATCGCGCATCGACGGGTTTAAAAATCTTATTTAAACCCATATATCTCATAAATTAATAGATCTATATATTTAATATATGCTTTCCCTTGAAAGTTATATATTTTATAAATTGGGTTTATATGTTATTTCTCTTTTCTTTTCAAAAATTCTTTTTGTTTGAGCCATTAATATTTTACCTTATATAGGTCTGTATATTTAATATGTTTACTTCCTCTTTTATGTATGTAAAATTAATTAAATTATAATACTTATAAATTTGATAGATTGACTTAATTGGCATAATATCATATTGATATTATTTATTTTCAAATCTATATAGTATAAATTTATCCTTCTACTAAGACTATAATAATATATATTATTATTGCAAGTTTATATTTTTAAAACCAATTAAGCCCAAAAATTAAATTATATTTTTATTTTATTTTAATAAATAATAGATTGCACCAACTTAAAGTTTCGGGTCCGAACTTGCGGCTACGAACTCGAATTCGCGGCCACAAACCCGAGCTCGCGACCATTGATGCACCAGTCCCGGTATTTTGGTCATAACTTTTTACTCCGATCTTGGATTAATGCGATTCTTACGGTATTGAAAAAAAGACAGCGAGCTTTACAACTTTGTGTGAAATAGCCATTTCACGAATCTGACTTTTTAGAGGTCAAAATAGAGAAACAAGTCGGGTTCAATTTTGAATGAATCAAGGCTATTCGAATTTAATATTATTTTCTAATTCTCATGACCAAAGTTCCTGTGTATATTATCTCTTAAGGTCTTTCGATCGATGGTCATGATAAATCATAACTTAATAAGTATAAATACTATTTAATTTAATTATCTAATTATTATATATATATATATATCTCAATTTTATCGCTTCAATGCGACCTCTTCGATAATACAAAGTGTTAGAACTTCGATGCCTTTATGAAATCGAACTCTGACTTTTACGATTATTGAAATCACATTTATAACTCTATTTTATAATTATATTAGTATGGTATGTAAATAAATATAAATATAAGCATAATCAAAATCTAAGTATAAACCGTTCTGTATGTGTGATACTTTTGTATTTGTAACTTAATCAATTTATACGAGTTAAGAATATGTTAGATCATGAGTACGAGAGTGTATGAGATCATGCCTACGCTTGGGCGTGGTGACTTACTGGGATGGTATCGAAGCGAGGAATACACCGTATTCACATGCCTTACAACTCATGGTGGAATGGGACCCATGACGAGTCGGGTGAGTGTGAATTCAGTGTAACTTTGTATACGGTGGCATATACAGTGATCTTATCACCCCGAGTTTTAATACAAGAGGATAAGATATGAGATATGATATGAGAATCGGGCTTTGGGCCTTAGCTGTGGTGAGATTTCTTTTACGGTTACGTGAAACTCGGTATATTGGCGTCCATGTACGAATGCAACACCTCTATGGTAGTATAAACTATCACACGAAGTACATCCAGGTTACTACGAAACCTTTTTCTTGGAAAGCGTGAATTATAAAGGTTGCCTCACTATAGTTTGTCATAGGATTAAGTATAAGAGTATGATAAGATATGAATATGAGATAAGAGAAGTTATGATACGAGTACGATAATAAGACATCGCTGTGTAGCCCAGCAAAAGATAAAGAACTTAAGTCTCTGTACGTGCCGTTCCTTGCGTAGCCACCGTAAGGGCAACAACGTCTTTCAGCCAAGACGGATCTCTGGGAGATATTATGAGTATGAGTGTATTATGAGTGAGTTTGGCCATTATGTCTCCCCATTGGCTGGGTGGTGGAGTATGAGTATGACACGAGGGCGTTATAATATGGTGGTATGATACTATGTTGACCCTCCCATAGTAGCTCGAGTAGCGACTCTGGCACAGGTCGTTTAGGATTTCACTAGTATGTTAGTTACGCTCATGCGATGTACAGACGTATGTGCGAGAATGATAATAATACATGGTATGATATGGTATGAGATATGGTAAGGTACGTTAGGATATGAGTGTCTAGATCATGGTCTTGCATTTATGATATGAGTTTTACGATATGTATGTGATTTTGTCTCTTTTTCTATCTGCTTTGAGATATTATGTTTATCACTCACAAGATGCACCCACAATGCACCTGAGTAGTATGGGGTGGATTGGTGGTGTATCCCACTGAGTTTACGTGACTGAGTAAACTCATCCCACGATAATCTAACAGTTGCAGGTGATTACGCTGGTGGAGTAGATGCCGGCCATCTAAATCTCGTCGACGCTGATTTCATTGATTTCACAGGCGTTGAGTACCAGGAGCCTTTGGAGGGCGACGCTATCGGTTATCAGGAGGACTACGGTGCTGATCTTGATTCGAGTGCCGGTTACTGATTATTGTGGACTTGGTATTGAGTTTTATTGATACTAGTGTTGCGGATTTTATAGTTTATTTTATCGGATTTGTCTCCGACTGGATTATCATTTTATTGGTGGATTATGGTTTTATCAGACTTATTCAGTATTTATGATTACATTTATATTTCACCCTATTCGTTGGATTTCACGAATTTTGTGGAACCATTATTGCGCGAGAACTCTGATTAGGTGTATGTCCGCTTAGCATATCCGGGATATGTGCGGGTCATAACTCAGAATTCTAGGCCCTTGGGATGGGGTAGAATTTCGGGTCGTGACAAGTTCTATGAGAGTCCGACAACACTTGTATCTAATAGAGATTCACGTTTCACATCGGAATACTGGAATAGTCTGATATGAAAGTTTGGTACGACAACTGAAGTCAGATCCTAGAATACCTGTTGCGGGGTTGTGTGCTGAAGGCGGGATCAATTCGTGCCTTTGAATGAAATTGCATATAATAATAGCTACCAGGCCAGTATTCAGATGGCACCGTGTGAAGCTCAGTAGGGTCGACCTTGTTGTTCACCTCTTTGTTGGGACGAGGATGGTGAAAGAAAATTGCTAAGGTTGGAATTAGTGCAAGAAACGACAAAGATGATTCAATGCATTCAAAATCGACTTCAGCGAGTTCAAAGTAGACAAAAAAGAATAAGTATATCGGAACAAGAAGATTTTACTTGTCAAGAGTTATTGGCAAAATCAATCTGAAAGGAAAATAATTTGAGAATGAGAAGAGTTGTTTAGTAGCGAATCGTAAATTTCGAGGATAAAAGTTTATAAGGAGGGGAGGATGTAAGGACTCGACCCGATTTGGAAGGAGCCGACCTATAAGGACCCGACCCGATTTGTATGGACCCGACCCACCCGGTTCTGCATGATACCATTTGTTTCTGTGTCTATTTAATGACCGATATTAAAGTGCATTAACTGGGTGGTTCACATCCGCTGCTAAGCGTGACATTCTTACAGGGCACAAAAATGTGTTAAAAATCATTGACGTTGTTAGATCTAACCATGGAGATCAGTTTTGAGCATGTGTGTCACGTGACACAACGACCCATTTGATGGGCTATGTACCATGTGATCGAATTAGTAAGCACAAACTAACTGTATGATGGTAAGGCTATAGTCTCGTATGTGATTAAAGGTAGTCACAATATTATCGAACTGGGTTCCCACCAGTGATTTGCTTGGCGTGCACAAATAGAGGGACTCAATCCATTGACACATTTAACGTGGAGGTATGTTAAAAAAATAACAATATACGAGCCTATTTAATCGAAGATAATACTTTCATAGCTTCTAATACTCTAATATCATATCATCTAATAATATACTATATTAGTTACCACCTGATTATAATATAATATCCTTTTAGTCGCTAGCTGAGTGAAGAGAAGTGGGGAGGCTTCTAGAAGGGGCTAGAAGAGCTGAGAAGCTGAGACATGGGTCTCGATGTTGACTACGAGACAAAACAAATAAAAGAAGAGAAAAAGAAAGGGACAGAAATAGAGAGAGAGAGCCAGAGAGGGAAAAAGAAAGAAAGAGCCAGAGGGAAAGAGAGTGCCTGAGAGAGAAAGGAAAAAGAAAGAGTGAAAGAGAAAGGAGAGAGAGAGAGAGAGACTATTCGCGCGAGGGCGAACCCTAAGGCTGCTCAACATTTTTGAGGCAGGTATCTATTCTCATACATCTTGTCTACACCTTAATTCAGGTTATCAATATATTGATTCATCAGTTAGAAATCGACATTTTTTTAGAAATTTGACTTTGTTATGTCATGTGTATTTTGGATTGTACCTCTATGTGCTACTGAGCAAATGAAATCTGTGCCTCTAAGACCTGTATAAGATGACTTGTATTTTATTCATGGAATATGTGTATGTTATTTGTTTGGATCTGAGAGTTTAATACTTGTCGTAGTCATGAAACCTGAAAACCAAAAGCACTCTGTTATACCTGAAAGTGTGCAAATATTTGTTACCTGAGACTATTATACATAAACGTGTAAATATTTGTTACTTGCGTTTGTTACTCCTGAACGTGTAAATATTTGTTACTTGCGTCTGTTACACTTGAACGTGTAAATATTTGTTACCTGAGTCTGTTACACTGGAAAGTGTAAGTATTTGTTATCTGAATCTGTTGTACCTTAAAGTGTAGATATTTATTACCTACATCTGGGAGACCTGTTATAACGGAATGTGTAAACAAGTGTGACCTGAATCTGTTATGCCTGTTCTATCTGACCATTTCCGAGATCAAAGTCTATGTGCTTTATAAATTTCTATTTTTTGAGAATGAAGTATTTATGGGTAGTGTCTACCATTTTCGAGACCGAAGCATTTATGGGTAGTGTAGACCATTGTTGAGACCGAAGTATGTGTGCACTATAAAGTCATGTTTTATGATATTTTCTGTTATTTCTACACTGGAATTGAATACCATAATATCTGAAAGGCAATGAGATGGTGCCTAGGAGTCCGAATGGGACACTTGTAAAATCCTGGCCAGGTCATGGATCTGATATCTGCTCTGTTATCTGTTAATGTTATTTGCTCTGTTATCTAATCTCAAGGATCTGATCTTGAGGAAAGCACTTTGTATTCGTGCTATTAGCTATATAAGAATCTGCAGCAGAGATAAATCTGTTGTGGTAGTTTAATTGTAGGATTCAGTCATTATCTGTTTGATTTCTTGTCTGGGACTATCTGTTTGTTGTGGTAATGTAAGTGGAAGATTCTATACTTCTTTGTCAACTTTCTGGTATGAGATTATCTGTCTAATTTGTGGTAAGTTCAGTGTATGATTCATTGTCTGACTTGTCTGATGTTTGTGATGTATGTAACTTTCTATTGACTTTGACTTGAAGTAGTTCAGTGTACAATTCATTGTCTGACTTGTCTAATGTCTATGATGTATGTAACTATCTGTCTGACTTTAACTTGCAGTAGTTCAGTGTACGATTCATTGTCTAACTTGTCTGATGTTTGTGATGTATGTAACTACCTGTCTGACTTTTACTTGCAGTAGTTCAGTGAAAGATTCATTGTCTAACTTGTCTGATGTCTTTGATGTCACTACCTGTCTGACTTGTAGAAGTTTCAGTGAAAGATTCATTGTCTAATTTATTCATTGTCTGGTTTCTGGTCTGGGAATCTCTGCATGATTTGTGATAGTTATGTGGTAGTTTAAGTATAAGATTCAGTACTGATTTGTCATGGAAATTATTTATGGTATTGACAATGACTTGTCATGGAGTAATCACTTAAGATCAACCTGATTTCAGTTAAAAACCCGAGTGTGAACTTTTGATATTAGTGGTTTAATCAATATTTATTAGAATGGGTTACTTGCGGAGCATGTGGATTAGCTCTTATGGTGGTTTTAACCACCTTGCAAGTGCAAGAAAAGGATTGGAGAAAGATCAATTGACGGAAATTCAGCAGTATTATCTGACGCAGATCTCTGTGATTGGTACGTTGTATTTAGTTTAATGTATTAAGATAGTGTAACCTATTAAGAAAAGGAAAAGTTTCTCTGTTTATCCTTAATCTGGTTACCTGGATACCTGATTTTGATCCCTAATTATAAATTTTTATTCAGCTTTAGTGTTTTCTTTTGATCTGCTTGGGTCGCGACTCTAGATCCAGGTGCATGGATTTTGGGTAGTGACACGTGCTGTCTGCACCTCTGGAGGTGGTCTCGACGGTGGTGTGGTGATGGTGCTCGAGGAAGGGGAGATCAGATCTTAGTCCGATGAGTTCGATTCCTTTCCGGCAAGCCCTCGGAGTCTTCCCGGCATTAAGTCGTTTGATCCGGTGGAGGGTGGAAGCAATGCTTTGGCAATGTTGGTGGAGGTTGACCTCCCTCCATTGGATTAGTGCGACGCCTCAAATCTCAATTTGGATCTCACACCGTTGGGGCTTTCCACTACCCGAATCGAGCAGATAAGAGGATCAGAGGGTTCCGAGGAGCGGAGTCCTTCGTCTATATAGAGGTACCATGTGAAGCATCGCACACTGACACATGGAGGGAGGGTATGCTTTGCGATAGATGCTGAGGGCGGTTTGTCTCTTCAGCCCATGGTTTCTCCCCTGGAAAGTGGTTTTCTCTAGCATTTGCAGATAAAACCTCCTTTTATGGTGCTGGTGGAGGGCAACTATCCTCCTACCTGCTTATGGTATCGGGCCAGCTGATTTATGGCTTCACGAAGTCGTGGGCTCCCAGTCTGGAATGGAAGCTGGATTTGGATTTGGAATGGGTCGGGACCTTTTGCTGCTTTGGGCCACTACGAGTCTTTGTGGCTTTCGGACTTTGCTCCTTCGAGGACCCATGCATTTCTTCCGTTGAGGCCTCGACGTTTCGAATATTGGACGCCTCCTCCATTTCGACGTCTTCCTCCTCCGCGAACTCCTCGTCCTCAAAGTGTAATTTTGAGTCATCTTCTTCGCCTCAAGTTGTTCTTTTAATCAGATCTCTCCGACGTGATGACTCCGACACTTGGGTTGAGGGCTCCTTTCGGCCTCGCAGGGGTTCTTGCTTCGCTTCTCCCCCTTCGCTAAAGACCTTTTCTGGCCGCAATAATGCGAAGTTCGAGGTTCTGCAGAAGTTAATTCATTTTGGTAGAGAGCATGGCATGTCATTCCAAGGATCCGATGAAGATCTCCAAGAGGCGTTTAAGGATATTCTCTGGAGTTAGAGCTCTAAGTTGGTGGACAAAAGAAGGACAACCAAATCTAGAGAAATCGCTAGATTTGAATGGGGTATGTCTAATGGCAGGGGCTCCGAGGGGGTCTGAGTGTTTTTTTTTTCAGTCCCTTGGGTGTGTATGGCCCGTCGAAGGACAAGAGGAGGGATGATTTCTAGTTTGAATTGGCTGGAGTATCTGCTAGGTGGAATTTCTAGATTTGCCTGGGCGGGGATTTCAACGTCATCAGATGGCCCCCTGATTTATTGAATCTATAAGAACTATTTGTATTTTTGACATATCTTTTGGGTTATATTAATATTCGAAATGTATAGTTTGAAATTTGTTGCTTTCTTACAAGTGATAATTATCAGTAGGTACTTGCTGAGCAACAATTTATATTATTTAGCTCACTTAACTATATTATATTTTTAAGATAATATATGATTATTAAGGAAGTGTCAAGTTTATAAACTGAAAGTATAGAAGCATCAGAATCAACAAATGAAGGTATGCCTTTCACCAACATGAATGTTTTGAAGAATCTTTATTAATATTAAATTAGAATATAAAAGAATAAGAATTTGTATTATACTATTCATTATTGACAAAGAATTGATGCTTCTTGTTTTTGATATCCACTACAGCTACAGGTATTTCGTATTTTGTCGTACGCTTACACAACATATTTCGTATCTTACTTATCTTACGTATACGACCTGTGCCAGGGCCGCTGCTCGAGCCTACCACGCAAGGTTCACATGTAGATAATCACCTAACCTCCATATCATATCATAAATTACCATCCAGCCTAATGAGACTGCACGCATAAAAATCAGTGTCCCATTAAGTCGAAACACTGCTGTATCATATTGTCCTTAAGACCCATCTTGGCTACATACGTTGTACCCTTACGGTGGCTCGTAAGGTATGACACATGTAGGAACTTCATTTATGTTCAACTGGCCTTCACAACGTTTCTTAATATATCATAATATTATTTGGTTCTCGGCTTAGGTCCCCGCCCCAATTTCATATTTATATGAGCTTAAGTCCTCACTTTCTTAACATCTCGTAGCTTAATATATTCATATTTTATTTTTTCTTAAACTTAATTAGAATGGGCTACGGTGTGATAGACTTCACAAACTATGCTTTCCAAGGGATGAGTTTCGTAGTAACCTAGATGTACTTCTTGTGGCATCCCATACCATCGTAGCGGAGTTGCCTCCGTACATGGACGCCTACATTCCAAGTTTCATGTGACCGTGAAAGAAACCCTATCGTGACGAAGGCTTAAAAGTCGTGTGTCATATCTTATTCCTTTTTAACCTATCATATATATGCTCTAACGTATCATCTAAGTGATGAATGTTACATAATGTAAATGAAGGATTAAATAAGACGATAACTAACCATAAGGAAGCTAATATTTCTCGTAATATTCCGAATGATGATCCAACCAACCAAATCAATCATAAGGAGTGGTTAGTGAACTGATCTCAAGTTAGTCACAAGTTATAACATAAGTAAAAATTTGACTCATGACGTTAGATGGAGACCTGAGGTCTTAACCAAACAAAAAAGTAGTTTAGAGTTTCCTAAGTACACTCAACTTCCCACTAAAGGAGAGAGAAAGATACAAAGAGGTCACGTATAAATCGATACATGACCCTATGATGTGTGTCATAACATGACGATAGACCGCTCTCATTAGATCAACCTGATGAGTCATTTACATGATTTCGATAGAATTTAGTCTCGCTATGCCTGAATCACTTATAGACCATCGAATATTCGATACACGCATTTTACAGTGAACGTGAACGAGTTTATACCAATTTGATCCTATCGATGTCATTAGTGTAAAGGGTATTCTGTTTTCCCATGATTTTCAGTATTGATTTGGTCATTTAGACCATTAATTGAACGGTCACTCATTCTTAATCGATATCATCCCATCGTATGATCATCGACGTATCACATGGTTCATAGCATGGATAGATAATACATTTGATGAGTCCATTAAGACTTAGAAGGTTGGTTGGGCCCATCCTTGAAGATTGATCCGTGATTTCTCAAAACGCACGTTTGACTACGCTGGATGTACGAGCTCATTAAGGGTCCATTGAGTAGGCGGGCCCAAGGTTCGGATTCCATCAATGCTTTAGCCAAATTTGAGGCACATTTTAATAGCTTAAACACATCGGTTATGTGACATCGGGTCTGGTAACCACATAGTGTTCTAGAAAATAAGGTGGGCTTCCATTCAGACCCCTCACTAGTTTGATTAATTTCGAGGTCAAGTAGGGAGTCAAAACACGCCCCTGGACGTTGGTTGTCTAACCGTATAAATCCTTCATTATTTTTGGGAAACTTATATAGTCGCCTAAATTGGCTAGATCTGTTTTCAGAGAAAACTATCGATCGGATGGGAAGAGATTCAGAATATATGGGGGATCCTTCTTGGTGTCTCCTGCCCTAGTTTGACCTAAAACTTGAGATTTAAAAGGGTCAAATCAGACCCTAGACTAAGGTGCCATAGGCATAAAGTGAAGAAATTTTTGTGATTATGTGCACTACTTTAGGTGATGCAAAGACCGAGGTTTATTTATTATAATCAAAATTATAACGACTTAAATCGACTAGATCTGCTTTCAGACAAAACTATCTGTCGGATGGGAAGAGATTCATAATTTATGGGGGATCCTTCTTGGTGTCTCCTGTCCCAGTTTGACGTAAAACTTGAGATCTAAAAGGGTCAAATCAGACCCTAGACTAGGGTGTCATAGGCATAAAGTGCAGAAATTTCTATGGTTATGTGCACTACTTTAGGTGGTGCAAAGACTGAGGTTGTTTATTATAATCAAAATTTGACCATCGATTTAACAGATGCCAAATGATCTTTATTTAGATCCATGACCCTCGACTCTTATGTCTGTGGTTCGCTTAATTTAATGGGTTAAACTGGACCCTTTGGCCAATATATGTGCAAATGTTCAAAATAAGTGCAGGAAATATTCTAAATGTAAAGTCAATATATTCACGGGTTTTTGAAGCACTAAAATTTATGAAAATAAAGACAAGTAGATCAATGTGAGCCATTAGATGTAAAAGACATCAAATTTTATGGGGAGTCCATGGTTTGATCGAGGTCAGAAACTGATCGGATCCTCGGGATTGAAATAGTCAAACGAGGACCTCCACATCGAGTGAGAAACAAAATAAAATAGGGCAACAACCCATCCTTGACATGAGCTTTCTTTGTGCCCAATTTACAGTCCTTGGGATCTATTTTGCTGACACACTTGTGTGTCATGCGGAAGGATATAGTATATTATAGTTCTCGGCTGATGGGTCCAACCATAGGGTCAACCCTTTGACTATAATCGTCTTGTGAATCCACACAAACCTAAGGATAAAAAATTACAATTTTCATATAATCATCACAAAAAGTGTAAAAGCGTAGATTTGAATGGATAAAAGGGCACCCACATCATATGAGCTTTTGATCGGTTGGATAGACATAGATCTAGCTTTAACGTCCGACCTCATTCGTTGATCGTCAGCGGTTTCGGGTTGGTGCCCTTGACATAGATCGATTTTGACGCTCCGTGGTGGCTCGAATTCTTCGACCGGATCCAATCACCATAGTGTATGCCACAACACTTAATTGTTGAAGTTTATTTAAACACCGCGAGAGAGGTGTTCGTAGGTGGCGTCGCAGTGGTGGTGGTGCCTGGGGCGTAACTCCAATGGTGGGGCTTCAACTGAGGAGACAAGGTGGTCGTTTGGTGATTGTTATAATGGCAGCACCGCTCATTTGGGGAAGCAACCAAGGCTCACAGGGAGCGCCCCTTTCATACCCAAACGATCAGAATGGCCTTTGCATCCTTGGAGTCTATGTAGCTCCAATAATAGGTTTACACCGCAGTCGTGAAACGTCCACGCCAATAAATTGGTGACCAGAAAAATTAGCACATAAGCATACCTAGCCAGCCCTGGGTCGGGCCTTGAGCACAACTAAATCCAAAAAGACTCTTTTAACTCATCACATCCCTTGTTGCTGTTGCAACCCGACGCTCCATTTCTTCACACAAACTATATTTCATAGCAAACCAAATTCACCACTGCTATTTGAAAAAAAAAAAAACAAGAGAGACCAGATCACACCTCCCCTTTTATCCCAAGCATTTTTGCTTTTGCCATTCCCTTTTCCTTAAACGTTATGTTCCTATTATAACGATTTTAAAAAACTGCGATTGTTGAGATCTGGAGTAGTGCGGAAGAAGATTCGGCTTTAATGGCGGAGAGAGAGAGAGAGAGAGGGGGGGAAACCTACCTTTTTGTTTTTATTTTTTGTTTGAGTTAAATAAAGCTAAAGAGGGGGTGCTTTAGAGAGAGAGGGGCTTGGGTTGTTGGGTTTATAAGGAGAGAAGAGAGAGGGAGAGGGAGAGGGAGAGGGAGAGGGAGAGGGAGAGGGAGAAGACTTGAGAAACCATTAATAGTGTGGGTCTTAGTGAGAGAGGGAAAGAGAGTTTGAGGGCTGCGCGAGATATATAGAGAGAGAAAGAGAGAGTCAATTGGGGAACTTGTTCTCAAGAAACCAAGAGTCCTAAAGGACTCCCAATTGCTTCAATATTTAGATGGGTCTTCGTGGTATCGGTGATCCCCGAGATCTAATTGACAATTTCTCGCAAATTGTCCACACATATTGTGGTAGGAATTTTAAGTAGAGTTGCCTTAAGGCAATATGACTCTTGGGAAATCGGTTGCCAAATTTAGTGCAAACAGATCTCATTTTAAAGTTTCTTTATTTACTTGTGTGGGCTATGATAGAGTGTGGGCACATGCACCGTACTTGGTGCTCCACCCCATCTAAGGTCATACGATTTGATTTCAAAAAAGTTGGTGATAACACTTATGATGAGCCACCGTTAATAATATTTAGACCTCAACTATATTAAAAAGCACACCAACTTACAAAGTTGACAATCTACCATATAATCACTACAAAATTTCAGGGTTTTACCGGCGGTCCGGAGCTGTCGGCAAAACTAAATAAGCCACCGGCAATACCATTCCTGGCGGCTCCGGGTCCGCCACTAATACCTTGGTCGGGGATAGTATTGCCGACAAAACTTTTGTAACGGTCACTAAGTGGCTTCAACACCGGCAACTGTATTTGCTTTGCCGGCGGCTTGGGACCGCCGGGAATAATTTTTAATTTTTTTTACCGGTAGTTGTATTTGCTTGACCGGCGGCTTGGGACCGCCGTGAATATTCTTTTAAATTTTTTTGCCGGCAGATCAAATTTCTTTGCCGGTGGCTTGAGACCGCCACGAATATATCTTTTAAATTGTTTTGCCAGTAGCTTAGATTTCTTTGCTGGCGACTTTGAGACCGCCAGGGATAATTCTTTAAATTTTTTACCGGCAGCTCAAATTTCTTTGCCGGAGGTTTGGGACCGTCGCGGATAATTCTTTAAATTTTTTTGTCGACAGCTCAGATCCGTTTGCAATGTTTTCTTCCGCCGACAATATTTTAGCAATGATCACTAATTTTTCTCATCACCGATGGCCATATTTTCATTACCGGCAGGTACTGTCCGTCGGCAATGTTTTCTTACTGGTTTTATTGCCGGTGGTTTTTGGCTCAGATCCGGCGGCAATGTTTTCTTCCACCGATAATATTTTAGCAATGATCTCTAATTTTCCTCATCACTGGCGGCCATATTTTCATTGCCGGTAGGTACGGTCCGCCGGCAATATTTTCTTACTGGTTTTATTGCCGGCGATTTTTGGCTGCCACGACTGGCTATATTTTTGGTGTATTAGGAAAAATATTATTGTCGGCAGATATGGCTACCGGTAATTGTCTTTAATATTTTCATAGAAAAAACTAGTTTAAGATTATAAAATCATTAAATAAGAAAGACATATTTACAATATAAATCGTAGGGGTATTTGATATATCGGAAACGAACTCTATCAATAGAATTGTAATTTTGCAATATGCGAAAAAAGATTTCAAAGTTTCAAACTAACACTACAACCCATCAACAGCTCCTTAATTTGTAACAAAATTTAGCCTTCACCAAACCATGGAGATCTATGGTGCCGCATAAAACTAACCAACCATAAATTTGCATAAATCAGCTAATTCCATGCATATGGCACCAGTGGTTGCAGTCCTATCGCCTTGAAGAAATTTTTTACCCTTGTGTAAGATTCTTGCCGAAGATCGAAGGGTGGCCATCCTTTCGAAAGTTAGTCAACCTCATTATATTTAAAAGGACTATAGGGAAATGCATTTTAATTTGTCCTACAAATATTTTCCAATTTCATCTTTCAGATGCAACTTTATCTCAGCGCCACATCCCAGGGATTCATGCCACATATCCTCAAAAATTGCAAAGGATCCATCAGCCTGACTCCCATGCATGGCTAAAAAATACATAAAGGCGTACAATTACTCATAATAGTATTGCCGGCAGTCTTATTGTTTTTGCCGGTAAATCAGAGCCGCCGACAAAACTTTTGTAACGGTCACTAAGTGGCTTCAACACCGGCAGCTATATTTTCTTTGCCGGCGGCTTGGGACCACCGAGAATAATTTTTAAAATTTTTTTACCGGCAGCTGTATTTGCTTTGCCGGCGGCTTGGGACTGCCGTAAATTTTCTTTTAAATTTTTTTGCCGACAGCTCAAATTTCTTTGCCAGTGACTTGAGACAGCCATAGATATATCTTTTAAATTGTTTTGCTGGCAGCTCAGATTTCTTTGCTAGCGGCTTTGAGACCGCCGCAGATAATTCTTTAAATTTTTACCGGCAGCTCAAATTTTTTTGTCGGCGGCTTGGGACCGTCACGGATAGTTCTTTAAATTTTTTTGTTAGTAGCTTAGATCCGTCGGCAATGTTTTCTTCCGCCGACAACATTTTAGCAATGATCACTAATTTTTTCATCACCGGCGGCCATATTTTCATTGCCGACAAGTACGGTCCGCCGACAATGTTTTTTTTTGTTTTTTTTTTAAGAGGCGATATCGCCTTTTTTTTTCGTGTCTATCTTTGTCATCATCGATTTTACATTGTGGCCTTCAAATCAGACGGCATAGATCTCGTTTCACATTGCATATATATATAAAAAGGTGTAAATATTTAAAATTTAAAATTATGTAGAACGAAAAAAAGTGTAAGGAGTATTTTTGACTTTTTATGCTAGCTGGAACTGGCTCGGCTTGGAGCTGGTCGGTTTGGGTAAAGGTGAAAATATATGGTCTCTGACGGGAAAGGTGTATACATGGATCAAAATGTCGGAAAACCGATATGTATCCTCCGAGCCCAAAACCAATACGTATCGGACGATACGTATTGGTTAATCGAACGATCCATTGAATGTATCGTTCGGCATATGCCATATAAACTACCGATATGGTACATCAAATGTACCGTATCGGTGACCACCGATACCGATACGTATTGTCCGATAAGTTAAGTTACGTATCAGTGTCGGAAAAATTTTTGACCCATGGGTGTATATGACATGATCGATCCGTAAATTTCCCTTAATAACCCAACTGCAAACCCATATGTCAGAAAGAGAGCCATTATTACTTCCCGATGGTCTAACATGAAACCCATCTATCTGGCATGACGCCCATCTATCGAAAAGACGGTCATTACTAACTCATCTGCAAACTCATTGTTAGAACTCAATGACTCCTAAGTTTACCAACCCATTTATAAAAAACTCCCACTAGAACTTTGTAGATGGGTTTTTTGGGAGGGAGCCATTCTTGGAAACGGTTTGGATTATTGAGGGTAGTGTTTTGGATGGGTTTAGTGACGGGTCGTATGGGATTGGAAAAGGTTTTTGTAGGGAAGAAGATGAAAAGTTTGATTTAAAGAGGCGAAAGAAGAAAAGAAACGAGAGAGGAGTATTAAAGGCTGAGAGGTTTTGGAGTTTCGAATTTCAAGGTCATATGAGGGGAACTCATGAATCAAAATGCTTTTTTTTCCCTAAGTGTGAGAAGTGGAGAGAAATTTGAAGGATGGGTAGTTCCAGCTCCTGATAGGACAAGCCACGTGGGATGGTTCTGGCATCATTTTGTCTCGGTGCAGACAGTTTCGATTGGAAAAATGATTAAATGAATTATGATTTTTTTTGTTTTTTTTTATTGCAACCTAGAGTGCATATGCAGTGGTAGGGCCTACTTTACAAAACAATAAAATAAAATAAAATAAAAATATAATGCATATGAATGACAACTTTTTAAAAATGAGGTGCGAGTACATATAAACCTTTTTTTTTTTTTTTTTCCAGAATACAACTCATACAAGGTAAAAACCAAGAGTGCAAAAAGATAATATTGTTACCGGAAGAAGGAGTCATTTTAGCGGTAATCTGCCACCGAATTAATTTCACGGTGACTGTGAGCGATCTCGCAACTCATATCCCAAAGAGTGTGCAGTAATTTATCACCAACCTCCAGCAAATTCTAAGGAAAACTCTAATTTATGACCGCATTAACCAAGAAGGTAGAATCCGTTTCAATAAGGAGATGACAGTTGAGAGATTTAGACATCCGAATACCATCCAATAGAGCAAAAGCTTCAGCCTCATTATTGGTGTAATACCCATACAAGTTACTAATGCGGAAGACAAAATCACCCTTATCATCTCTAATCAGTCCACCACCCCCAGCAGCACCTGGATTACTGGAGGATGCCCCATCGTTATTCAATTTCAAACAGTAGGGAGGGGGTTTGTTCCATTGCACAATCATCAGAAGATGCCTTTTAGGAGAAATTACAGGAATATCCAAAAAACTTAACCTAGAACCCTCATTCAAATCAGGTGGAACATTGATTGACAGAGAGGTGTTGAGCTCTCTCAGCCAACATAAAATTTATCCAAGAATCTCCGCAGACTGTTTGCAAATATTTTCGAATTTAGAGAGATTACGACCAATCCAAATTTCTCACCATAAAACAAAGGGGATAAGGGTACAGATACCTCCAAGTTGAGAGCGGGAAGATTTGGTTCATTGGCAAAAGCGAGTCCTTAAGGTTTGATGAGGCTTATACTGAATACCACATTTTTAGAGATAGATTTTCACAAGCTGACTGTATCTTGCAAGAGGAAAACATATGGGAAAGGGACTCGGATTCCTCCTTACATAAGGAACATTTATAAGCCAAGGGAACTCTGAGACGGGAAATTGCATCATCAGTAGCGATACAATTGTGAAGAATTTTTCACACCAACAATTTCAACTTAGTAGGCGCTCCATTGCTCAATAATCTTTTCCACATGCTGCATGAGGGTGTACAATCTCTGATGAGGTTTCAAGCAGATTTGAGGCTGAAATTTCCATTTGATTGAAGCTTCCAACAGATTCTGTCAATGGCTAGAGGTTGCAAAACATAATTGGAGATTTTGTCTGTAATATTGGGGGAAAAAAAAATTAAGTGCCACCAAGTTCCAATCATTGTCCAACCAGATGTCCTGAATACGACAATCCAAGTTCATGTAATTTTGACAAAGCTCGCCGAGAGGGATGTCATCTATCCAAGGCACTTTGAAGACCGAGAAATTGGAATTTCGATCAATGATCCATTTACAATTATTCATCACGACCTTGTTCTTGCTTCTAATGTGCTTCCAAATGTAGGAATCATCAGAGCGAGGGACATCAAACCAAATGCCTTTGTTGTGAAAATATCTATTTTCAACAAAATCTACCCATAAGGAATTCCCTTTAACCACTCCCCAAGCAGCTTGATATCACATTCGAATGGGAGATATTATCTGATTTCTTCCAATGGTGACTACAGACACCATCAGACATTTCCCAAAAGAACTTTGAGAATGTAGCTTCAATTTGGTTAACGATGCATTTGAGAATTGGAAGGATTGAGAGATTGTGCAACTTGCTCAATCCCTTTTTAGTTTCAAAATATTAATGGAATACCTCCACTTTGGGCGGTGTGCCCACATTTTCATGAGATTTGCTTTCGGCTTTCCACGATGGGCTATGAAGGCCTGGCTACAAAGTTTTGCGATGGGACTAGATGTTGGGATTGTATTGTGCGTGTGCATGTTATCGTGATGGGACGTGCTTGGGCGGTTGCACGATGGGACAAAGGGGTTTGAATTGCGACAGGTCAGGGTGACGGTGTCATGCGAGGCATGTGTGTTTTGTCTGTAATAGGACCAGGGGTGCGGTCAATGTTTTGGTATGACTACATGATGGGAGAACAGTAGGCGACTGTTCCTTCTTCGATGTGGATGGCCTATGAGGCTATGCGATGGGACAAAAGAAATTTTCACTCGAAGCGGGATGAAAGGGGGTAGATTTTGTGTAAAATCGGGAATTACGCATCTATTTCTAGTCGCGGGATTTGATTGCGCGCCCGATTTCAGGCGTGCGATTCATGGTCTATAGGGTTGTTTACACGGGTGAATGTTGACGTGGGATTGGATTGCTCGCTCTGATGCACATTCGCGATCGAGGCGTCACTAGGCTACTGTGCGAGTAACATTTCAGTATTGCACGACAGAAATAGGTCATTTGATTGAATTACGTGGCCCATGGTGAGCGCGGGATCGGAAGGTCGCACCGTCTGCGCGGGCGACAGTCTCATTGCACGCTTGGTTAGTGACGCAGGTTTTGAATTAAGCGTGGTGTGCGTGGCGTGTGATTGGATTAAGCGCGCGATTGAGGCCGTACTCTATATAAGTGTGGGAGGCTTCATTTATTTCTCATTCTCTGGTTTAGTCTCGAGTTTTGACCTTTCTCAGTGTTTTGGTGTTTTGAGATTAGTGTTTTAGCGATATTGAGCGATCTAACCATCAGATTGGAATGTGATTTTTTCCTATATTCATTATTTTGCATGATCTTCGCCCTGAGGTGATGCTCGGGGTCAACATTATCTTGAAAATGGGTGGTATTGGGAATGAGGACTCTAGTCTTCACACTGTTCCCTTTTAGGGAGTAGTGAAGGCAGTGTTGCAGAGGCGGCGATGGAGGAGGCGAAGATGGCAGATGAGAAGGTGCTGTAAATGGAGGGATGTGCTCCTTAACCCATTTTCCGTCTCTTCAGTCGGTGGCTCGTTTGAGTCGTCCAAGTTTGGTGGCAACATTTCTGAAGCCTTCGATTGGACATTCTACTCCTCGTTTTCGCTCATTATAATTTTGATTTTCATTTTGGGTTGTATGTTAGGTTTTATGTTTCCGTTTTAGATTGTAATTCAGGAGGTATGCCTTCGGTGAAACTTGTAAAATTTTAAATTATAAATAAAGGAATTTTTTTTTTTATTATCTATTGTGCTTAGTGGGTTGGTTTATTTGTTTATTAACGGATTAATTGGACTTATCTGATTTATTTTGACGTAGTTTTAGGCTTTGATCTAGCTTATAGTTTTATAGTTCGTTCTGAAAATGATCCGGGGTTTATTTATTCAACTTATTGGGTCTTTTAGTGGGTTCACTTGATTTTATCGGGCTTGTTGGGGCATTTTTTTCATCTTAAACAAGTTAGATTTTGTCTTATTTGAGTTTTTTTGTTTAGTTTGAGGTTTTTTTTGGTTTGTCTTACTTAATGTAATTTGTTTCGTTTGAGGTGTTTTGTTTTGGTCTTTTAGTTGTGATTTGAGACATTATTTGTGTGAGTTTTCATGGGTTCTAGATAGTGGTTGGGTGTTTAATTCTATTCGTCTATCTTAGACTTGGGGAATTTGTGCTCTCAGAGGGGCAAGTGTTATGTGATTATTGGTCTATCTAGTTTGTCATGAATTGTGGTTTTTAAAAGGAGTATGTGTATGGTTTTGGATTCAATTAGATTGGAAGGGGGGTTCAAATGTGCGACATTTGTTTATGGGGCATGGTTTATAAATGTGTGAGCCTAGGCTTTGGGTTTTTGTTGTTTATTTTGGACTTTCATTTTAAGTTTAAAGATTAAAAGTTTTGGGGGATATCTTGTGTTTGTGATTTAGGGCACTTTTTTTTTTTGTTTATGTCTTTTATTCCTTTCTATTTCATATCCCGGGTATTGGACCCGAGGAATCGTGTTTATTAAAAGGATTATGAGAATGGACGGGATTGGAAATGCAAGGTAGCAGTCAAATTGCTGTCATGCTAAGGGAAGAGGTGGAGGAGAAGAAGGTGGTAGAGAGGAAACCCAAGGATAAGGCAGGGTCAAAGTTCTCGTGATCGATGCCTATTTTTCCTCGGTAGGCTTTGCGGATTCAGTGTTAGTTGCCCCCCATTTTTAATGTGTCCAAGAGGAGCTTCTAACAGCGGGTCTCGCAAGTCCTGGGTGGCTTTCTGTAAGCCACTCTTCCCTTTCTGCCGGCTCGGGGGTGAGGGGAAGAGGTTATCACAGTTAGAATTCGTTTAGGGTGTGTTCCTCCTCCGGGCCTCTCCGAGATCTCTAATCTCTCGAATAAGTCTGGATTCAGGCATTGCCTGAACGTGCTGATTTCAGCATTCTTATTTTTAAGTTGTATATTCAGAGGGTATGCTCTTGGTGTGTGTTGTAATGATTTTTATTAATCTATGGAGTGGTTACATCTTTTATTTCATTTGTGGTTATTCAATAATCCTTTTTTTGTTTGATTTAATTCATATTTTGTTCGTCTCGTTGTGGGTGTGATGCTTTTGGTTTTAATTTGGTTATTTATTTTAGATTTGGGGCATGTTAAGGATAGTTTTTTTTTTTTTTCGTTTAGTTTTGAGTATTATGGAGGGATGTGGACATTTAATCTTATTCAGGACACGTGAAGGTGGGGGCATTTTTTTGGTTGAGGAGAGTGAAGGAAAGGGCATTTTTTGGGGGTTTTAATTGTTTATTGTGAAGTAAAGGACATTTTTTTTTGGGTTTTCGGGGTGTAAATTTTCTGAAGTTACGAGTGTTTTGGGTCGGTCTTATCAAGGGCGTAATTTAGGTTAGTAGTGAGCGTCAGAATGTCTTTATTTTTGGACAATTACGCACCTCAGTCTGGGCGCTTAAATAAATTACGCGCTCGGGAGTGAACGCACATTCAAAGGTGCAGGAGGTTATTAAGCGTCAGTTCAGTACCATTTAAATGAATTAAGCACAAGGTTTGAGGTGTAGGATCAGCTGACCCTTGGCATTCGCGCCACTGTTTGGGCACTTAATGATATTGCACGCTTAGTGGGCGACGTGCAACGGAGTGGTCGGGTTATAGTGAGCAGGCAACGATGAGATTGCGTGCTCAGAATAGGGCATTTTATTCGAATTAAGCGCATAGTGTACTACCCATGATTTGATTGAGCGCTCGTATATAGGCGCGCGATTCAGGCAAGTTCTATAAATAGTTGAAAATTTTTATTTTTTATCGTGCAATCCGTTTTAGTCTTCGATTCTCTTGTTTCCTAGTTTTCTTGTGCTTGGGTCTTCGTGTTTTTGCGATATCTCGTGATCCGATCGTCCGTTTGAGGTGCCATTTCTTCCATTTACTTCACTTTTTCAAGCTCTTTATTCCGGTATGGAGGGTGAGGGTGGCAGTAGGCCGAAGGTTACTATTTCTGAGTTGGAGAGGTTTTTGATGACGGATGTGGGTGAGGCTTCCGAGGCGCAGACTGGCGCTGTCGCCGTGGAGGGGGATATCAGGGAGATGATCATGGAGGAGGTACCCGAGGATGACCAGGTGGTGGTCAGGGAGGAGGTACCCGAGCTCGAGTAGGGTGTAGCTGAGGAGGAGGGTGAGAGAGCCGAGGGTGAGCAGCAGGGCGTGGAGGCTCGGGATTGTAAGCATTATTCGCTGGAGGACTTCTTTGCCAGGGGCCGGGTAGGTCCCCATAAGCAAGAGTTCCTTCATTTTCTTAGGCATTTAGGTTATGACATAGACTTATTAGGATTTGGAAACCCCCTTTAATTTACGTCGAACCTTCATTGATTACTTGTCGTGTGCTCATTCGTGCATCATGCTTGCATCTAGAGATAGGTCATGTTTGTGTTCATTTGTGATTTGTCCTGCTTTGTGTGCTTGTTGTAAGTCATTTTAGGATATTTGGGGCACATTTTACTTGCTTTTAATTCCCTAAATTCATTCATCTTTTGTCATAAGTATGTGGTAGTCTTACTATTTTTATCATTTTCTCGTGTTGGTCGTTATGGTCAATAGGAGCCCCCACAACTGGCCAACAGCTCGTCATGGGGTGAGTCTCATGCTTGGTACCGTGCCTTGCCAGAGTTTCAGCAAGAGTTAGTGTCTTTTTGTTTTGGGATGATTTTGGAGTTGGAGCCCTTTTAGGTCCATCGAGGCCTTATCGCGGAGATCATCGAGAAGTGGAGTGAGAGGCATCAGGCGCTTCTCTTTCCAGTTGGTATGTTGCTGCTGACTCCTGAGGACTAGGTCTGCATTACGAGTCTTCGTTTTGAGGGGGAGCCAATCATAGGGTGGATGAAGGGGGCAGTATTTGGAGGAGTGTGAGGAGATTTTGGGTGTCCCTTATAGGTCGAGTGGATCGGGGTCAGGTGTGGTTTGGGTCACCTAGTATTTTGATACGTTTGTGAGTGGCTTCACCCCTCTGAGGTGTCATTCGGAGGTGGCGGCACTTTATGAGGCACGGTGTGCAAGAGTGGTAGGTTGGGAGCCCGTGACTGAGCCCGGGGTGGCCACAGATAGGGTGCTCCAAGCATTTCTGATGCACTTCTTGGGTGCAGTACTCTTTTCATCTTCGACTTGGGGATGCATCACTGGGTTATTCTTGATGGTTCTTTAGGATCTGGATCGGATCCCTACTTATGCGTGGGGTGCGGCCGCGTTGGCACATCTCTATGAGCAGTTCTACAGTCGAGGACAGGGCATCGCGTCGATCGGAGGTTTCCTTCTGTTCCTTCAGGTGAGTTTTAGTTAATTGGTATGATGGTGGTCCTTTAGTTTTGTTAATTCTTGGTCATAGTGATTTTTAACGGTCCTTTTGTGTGTCATTGCTGCTTCATTTTTTTCCAGTTTTGGGCATATGATCATTTCACTTTTCTTCGTCCGGGGGTTCCGGTGGGGGTTGAGTTCACGTTTCCGTGGATGTGCGTGTGGAGAGAGGCATTGAAGGGTCGTCTGTGGTCTACTGATCTTTAGACCGCGCGAGGCCTCTTCGAGGATATGCATGCAGGGCAGGTATATATCGCCATGTTTCTGTTTGGCTTTGTTATGTTTGTTTCAAGTTTTTTTTTTAGGATCTAGAGTTTCATTGATGGACTGACTTGTTTATTCAGTTAGGTGATCTGGAGGCCCTATGATGATGGGGAGTATGCGGGCAAGGCAGTGATTGAGTCTGGCCGGCCCTTCTTCGATGTGGACATTTGGGTTCATTATTTTGAGAGGGTGGAGAGGATACACACTTCTCGAGTGGTATGGAAGTTGGAGCTCGACTAGGGAGTCCCTCCAGAGATTAGCCATAGAGTGGTGAAGAGGATGGCTGGCCCTCCAAATCGAAATTTTACGGAGCGAATGGGGCTCCAGATAGTTGATTTTAGGGCCGAGGGGAACTAGGGTCACAGGGGCACATGACGAGGCAGAGAGGCGAGAGTATAGGAGGTGGTTCAATGAGTTGGGTGGTGGGCGCCTCTTCACACGTCCCTTTCATGGCAGCGATTCTTTCGCGATCAATGGGCCAGAGTCAGCATCAACGTTGAGGGAGAGGTTGGCCGCATTGGAGGAGGGCTATCTCACGGTGAGTGTACGAGGGGCATTGGATGCTCTCCATAGGGCGATGGAGTAGATGGGGCATGCTCCTCATCCTAATGAGGAGATGTTGCACTCTTTGACCGACTCAGTCGCTAGGGCCAGGGCAGCGGAGGATGAGTTAGGGGCTCAGCTAGCGGAGACCTGAGAGCTCCTGGTGAGTTAGTTTACTAGTTTCATTCGTTCGTGTATTATGTTGATTTATTCTGGTGATATTTTTGATATGGTCGTCTTGCTTTATTATGGACAGTTTGCGAGGGAGTCTGAGGTTTCCTGCCAGACGGCTGTGTTGACGATCTATCGCAGTCAACAACAGGCCGATCGTGCGGTGGTGGATAGCCTGCACTTTGAGATTGGGCAATTGGCGAGTATTTCGGATCAGCTTTATTAATTGTTAATGGTTTGGGGCTTCTTGTTAATGTTGGGATGTTGGTGATGTTTGCAGAAGGCAGAGCTTTCCGCCGTGGGGTATTCTGCTCGGGCATTCGATCCTTCTTCAGTTGCCTCCTCCAAGCAGGAGGATCCAGCGATGGCCCAGTTTCGGTTCGAGCTGGAGCATTGGGTAAGTTGTCTCACTCTTTCAGTTTACATATGTCATTATGGTGGTTTGTTGTTGTTTTTTCTTAATAGTTTACTAACATCGTGTCGGTGTCTCAGCACAAGGTTGCTGAGGACCTCCGGACGAGGAAGGTGACTGTTGCTTCTTTACGCCCAGAGAGTCGGGTATAATTTCTAATTTGTGATGTGATTCTATTTAGGTTGTTTCGTCCTATTTGTTTCTGACATATTTTACATTGGTTTGCTTGGTTTTTCATGCAGGCTATTCTGGATTCCGCTCCTGAGGCTCTCCCTTAGGGGTCTGTTCCTATTCCTAGTCAGGTATGCTTTAGTTGATGTATATTTCGTTTATTAGTCATTATAGAGTTATCTAATGTATTTGTTTGTTCTTGTTGTAGCCACCTAGGTTCACTATTCCTTCGGTGCTGCCTGTCGATCCTGTGATCGCTGAGACGGTCGAGTGCCTTTTGAGGGAGAGGGCGGCTTTGGTATGGTCTTTATTCAAAGTTTTTCGTTCATATATGTATATGTTATCTCTCTCTGACTTGGTATGATTATGCAGGTTCATCAGCTTGAGGAGGCCCAGCTAGAGGCGGCGTGAGCGCACGCCACTCTGGAGGCGAGACGGGTCCTCGGGGAGGTGGAGAGTCGTCAGGATCTAGTGATCGAGATGATGGTCACATAGAAGACTCATGCCAAGGCATTGGGGGCGACACGTCGGTCAGCGCAGGCAGAGATGCAGGTGGCCCTAGATCAGATGTAGTATCATCTGGGGAGGGAGCGAGAGGCGCGTAGATTAGTTGGTCGGCTTGAGGGATCAGAGTCGAGGGCTACAGGATCTTCATCCGGGTAGTCTCGTCACACGTCGCATGATCATGTCAGGAGTGATACTCGCGAGGATTCTGTCACTCGTGGGTATCCTCATTCTCAGTCGAGGTGGATTGTCAGCCAGGCGAGAGAGGGGGGCTCTGTAGTGGGGTCACGCCATCTAGCGGTTCCAGCGACTCCAGGTGTCGGGATTATGTTTTCAGAGGATCAGTCTACGGACCTTCGAGCTGATGATACCGGGGATAGTGGTGCTTGATCGTCCCAGTGGTAGCATAGGGAGTAGGTGTGTGCATGTGTATGTTTTTGTCAATTGTGAATGCACATTGTATATACAGGGGGATGCCCCTAGTGATGATTGTAAAGAAAAATAGGAAATAAAATTTTGACATATATATTGAGATTCTGGGTTTAGGTGTACCTGATTAGCTCCTCTTATTTTAATTACCTCTTGTGTCTACTTTTGCCTTTCGTTCTTGGTGCCGTCAATCATCATCAGGACTCGGATGTTTCTGAGCTGGCCTGGTGGTAGTTGAAGGTCGCTTCATATCTGTACATGTAAAGGTAACACTATTAGTAATTTTTGTTCTCCCCCTTGCAAGTTGTCAAGGGGGTAAGTATCTCAGACCGAGGACTGGTAACAAAGGTGGATATATGCGCCTTTTCTTTTTATTTTTCTCTTTTTTTCTTTTTATTTTTCTTTTTTGAAAGTAATGCAACAGGGAAAGCAAATAACTAATGCAACAAGAAATAAAAATAAAAAATAAAAAAAAATGCCCCAGTGTAGGAGCGTGGTAGGATTGGCAGTATAGTATCTTTGGTAGCTTTCTTTGTACAGTAACTTCGATGTTCTTCATCTTTTGGTGGACAAGTCGGTGATTTTTATATGATTCTCCTCCTAATACAAAAAAATGCCCCAGTGTGTAGATGCAATGGAGCTTTTTTGGGCTTCAGATGAGCACTGTGGGTCTATGTGAAGTCAGGGGTATTAGGTGAGTTAGTTTTGAAGAAAACGTTCATCAATACTGTCGCCAAACTAGGGGGAGTTCTCTTTGATCAGGTCAATTGCATACGGGGTCTATCTTAGGGTAGTGGTCATCCTATCCCATGGTTATTAGGGAAAAGTATGGTAGGTATAGCAGGTGACTGCATCAGTCGTCATTCATTAGTTTTCGATTTCATTCCTCGGAGTATCCTGTAAGGATGGTATTTGTATCTTATATGGTAGGACGTTCGGCTTCCATCCCGTAGGTAAGGAGGTAGGGAGTTTGGCCAGTGGCCGTACAAATAGAAGTCCGATAGGCCCAGAGTGCTTCTGGTAGTCGCTCAGGTCAGTCGGCTCCATTGCTTATTTCTACTGTGCATTTCAGAATTTAGATCAGTATTTTATTTGTAGCTTCTGCTTGGCCATTTTCTTAAGGGTAGAACGACGATGAGTGGCATAAATCGATGTCGAATTTCTTGCATAACTTCTTCATCATCTCTGCGATGAACTGCGGTTCGTTGTCGGTGACAAACATCCTGGGTACTCCAAACCTGGTGATGATATTTTGGATAATAAGCCTTATGAGTGTGGAAGCAGTGATTCTGATGTAGGATTCGACTTCTGCCCATTTGGTATAGTATTCGATTGCTGTAAGTATAAATGCGTGCTTGTGAGTGTTCCCAACTGTATCTGTGAAAGGTCCGATGACATCGAAGGCCCACATCGAGAACAACCACGGCGAGGTCATAGTGTTCAATGCAATTGATGGAGCTTTGATGAGGGCGGTGTGTTCTTGGCATTGCTTGCAGAATTGGATGTAGAGGTGGCAATCCCTTATCATTGTCGACCAGAAGTAGCCTTGTCGTGTAATTTGATCGACGAGTCTCTGTCTATCGGCGTGGGCGTCGCAGGCGCTGGAGTGTGCTTCTTGGATGATGTATTGTCCTTCGACGGTCGTGACACATCGTAGTAGTACTCCTTTGATGAAGGCTTCTTTGTATAATGTTTCGCCAAGTATGCAGAATCTGGCGCATCGATTCCTTATGGTCTTCCACTCGATCTTCGTGGCATAGGGAGGAACATGCTGATGTTTGAGAAAGTTCTAAATGTCGAAATACCATGGCTGCCCATTGTTGGTTGGTGATCTTTCAAATTTAAATATAGCGACTTCGGTTCCTGACTTGACGTGCTTCTCCGGAGTGATCGCTTCCTTTGGTGCCGTGCTAGTAGGAAGGATCGGTAATTCTCTCTTGACGGTCCATGCTATCTCATGGGTGGGCACTGTTAATTTTTCTATGAAGAAGGTCTTGGTACTTTGTCCAGTGGGTATTTGAATGACTGAGGTTAATGTGGCTAGAGAGTCTGCAAGCTCATTTTCTAATCTAGGGATGTGCATAAAAGAGATTCTTTCAAATTTGTTTACTAAATATTGAGCGGTTTCTAAGTATGCCATTAATCTCCTTTCTTTAGTTTTTCATTCTCCTATGGCTTGTGAGATTACTAGTTTAGAGTCAACAATCATTTTCTACTATTTAACACCTAATTGCAATGCTGCCCATAGGCCAGCTATGAAGGCTTCGTATTCGGCAACATTATTAGTGACAGGAAAGTCTAACTGGAAAACTTTAGGTATGACAACTCCTTCCGGGCTCAGGAGGACTATCCCGATGCCTTTGCCTTTGTGATTTAGAGCGCCATCAAAATAGAAGGTCCATGAAGTCTTATCAGGCTCTTCGTTATGGATTGTAAGTAGGTCTTCATCGGGGAAGTCCACGTGTGTGGGTTGATCACTCGGGAGTGGGAGATCCGCAAGGTAATTGAAGATTGCCTGCCCTTTGGTCAACTTCTATGTGACGTAAGTAATATCAAATTCTTGTAATAGCATATGCCAGTGAGCAATCTTTCCTGATGTTGCGGGCTTTTTGAATACGTACTTTAGAGGGTGCATTCGAGCTAATACTAGTATCTTATGTGCTCCGAAATAGTGTCGCAATTTGGTTGAAGCCCATACTAGCGTGAGGTAGGTCTTCTCCATTGGAGTATATTTTCGTTCGTACTCGACCATTGTCCTACTAAGGTAGCAGATAGCCTTCTCTCTCTTGCCGTCTTCTTCATATTGTCCCAAAATTACTCCCATCGCTTTATTATTTGCCGAGAGGTAAAGGATTAGGGGTCTTTCGAGAACTGGAGGCGATAGTATTGGCGGGTTAAGGAGGTACTTTTTGATGTTATCAAAGGCTTGCTGGCATTGGTCATCCCATTTATACTCAATTCCTCCTTTAAGTAGTCTGTAGAAAGGATCACATCTGTTTGAATGCTGGGAGATGAATCTCCTAATGAATTGTAATCTTCCTATCAGGCCTCGTAATTCTTTAATATCACTAGGAGGTGGCATCTCAAGGATGACTCTAACTTTAGTAGGGTCGACTTCGATCCCTCGGTTGCTAACTATAAAACCGAGTAATTTTTCGAAAGTGACTCCGAAGATACATTTCTTTGGGTTCATTTTCAATTGACATTTCTTAGCTCTTTGTAGTACTAGTCGGAGTGCTTCAACATGTCCTGCTCGTGTTTGGGACTTCACTAATATGTCATCGACATAGACTTCTATATATTTATGTATCATGCCATGCAAAATAGCTATCATGGTGCGTTCATATATGACTCTTGCATTCTTGAGTCCAAAAGGCTTGACGACGTAGTTGTAAGTTCCCCGTGGTGTGGTAAAAGAAGTCTTCTCTTGGTCGAACTTAGCTAATTTGATCTGATTATATCCTGAGAAACCCTCCATAAAGGATAGTATCTCATGTTCAGCAGTGTTGTCGACTAGAGTGTCAATGTGTGGAAGTGGGAAGTCATCTTTTGGGCAAGCCTAGTTGAGGTTTCGGAAGTCAATGCAAACTCGTACTCTGCCGTCCTTCTTAGTAACAGGTACTATATTGGCGACCCATTTAGGGTAGAGGACGAATCAGATGAACTTGATTTTATGTAACTTGTCAACTTTCTCTTTAACTTGAAGGGCTATTTGTGGGTGCATTCTACGAAGTTTCTACTTTACGGGTTTCGCATCGGGTTCTAAGACAAGATGGTGCTCTACTAAACTTGGGTCTAGACTAGACATATCCTCGTAGGACCATGCGAAGGAGTCAAGGTGCTCCTGCAAGACTTGCACAATTTGTTGACGTTCTTTAGAGTTGAGGGTTGCACTAATTAGTAATTTCTTGGATTTCTCTACAGTGTCGAAGTTAATTTCCTCTGTAGGTTTTGCAACAGCTTGAGTTTGCTCGTCAAAACGCTTGGTACCCATTGGAAGTCCTGCGCCTCCTCGGCGATTAGTGTTCTTTCTTCATCCTCGATAAGTTCATATACTACGAAGTTGCTACACTGAGGATTCAATTTTGCGAAAGGTAACTCTTCATCGGTGCAATTTATGATCGAGAGATCTTTAGTAAGGTGAAGGTCAAGGCTATTGATTCTTCTCTCGAAGTCACGAAGTATCTCATCGGGTATGATCACTGGCTTATTGTTTAGTCGAGATATTTTATGTCCTCGTGCTGGAGATGGGATAATAGTCTTAAGAGAAGAGTCTCCTCGTTGGTCGGACGATGAATTAGGGACGAAGGGTTGCCTTTCTTTTCTAAGGTTTTATGATTTTTTTTGAGTTTTGTATCTTTAAATTTTAGGATTTTCAACTTTTTCTATTTTTTTGATTTTTGATAGAAGATATGGTACAGTGTCGGTCGCCTCAAGAGGCGCTGAGAGAGTTGTTTCCTCTAATTGAGGGAGCGAGACGGCCGCTGGAGTTGTTCGAGCAATTCTTCAGGAAATGTGGACTTATTCTGAATTTGACATTTTTGTTTTTGGAGTCCTCATCTAATGAGATCTTTTAAATAAGTGATGTAGGTGACAGGGGTATCGTAGTTCGGTTTTCCTCTATCACATTGATCGTCTCTTCCCCAAAGAAACTTGGGAGATCATAATCGATTGAACTATCATCCTCGAAGGTATGATACGATTGTTTTTCTGGTCAAGGGGAATCTCATAAAGGATCCCCATGGGGAAGGAGCTCTTTCTCTTGATCTTCATAATATGTCGGGATGAGTGCATATGCTCGGCAACGAGGCTGGTAATGGTAAGAAATGTAGGGAGATTCCCAAGGGCATTCCCATCCTTCCAAGTTATATACGATGATAATATCAAATTCGCTCTCTTGATCTGATAAGGCTTGAAGTCCTAGGTTGGCTTGCTCTGCTAATTCGAGTGCAGGGAGGTCTATCTAGTAGTCCTCATCATCACTTGGTGGAGGTCACCACTCTTCCTCGAGTGATTTCCAAAATATTTGGGGTTGCGGTGCATCTGGGAATGAAGGAGCGTCTAGTTCAAACTCCTCTTCAAACTCTAGGAGTGGGACGTGGGTGTTCCCTCCTGAGTCAATGGACTGACCATCAGAATTTTCTTCTTTCGACGCCAATAGCGAAGTCGGCAAGTTATTGGTTGCGTTTATGGTTGCGGTCGGAGTCGTTCACTTTTGTTGTTGTGAAATGTCAGATCCCACTAGCAAATTGCTCTAATATGTGAGTGCATACTTTGCAATGGGGTTGATATGGGTGAAAGATACAAGGTGAGTCCCATGGGCATTCCCATCCTCCAAGGCCAAGGCAAAGGTTGATGCTATACGGGTTAAACTCTACTTGTGAGGCATCCTCTTCTTCCCATGGTAGATACAGGTGCTCTTCGTCTTCTTGCAAAGCAGCTATGTGAAAGTCCTCATCATCAGTGGATTCCCAATCTTTTAATTGTGGATTGGGCTCGAGAGGTTCTTCCTTCCTCTCCTCTATGGGCTCTTGGAGATAAAACAAGGGTTTGACTCCCTCAAGGGGTTTATCAATGTCGTCATTTAGGCTCGTCAAATCGATGAATGCTTTAGCCATTTGTTTAATTTCCGCTTCTCAGGATTTAGTGAAGGATACCTCTTTCTACTTAGGTACATTGGCTTTCTCAGTGGTCCCGTAGATGAAGTGATCATATAGAGACCATTTTGGTGAGGTAGGGAACAAGTCGGCTTGTGAGCCGTCCGATTGATAACCTAGCCCTATGTGCTTGTGTATTTTGGTTAGGACAATGGGTCCTAGACGACCTTGCTTATTCTTACTTACCAAGTCCGGTGTGGGGAACGCATCCAAGTTGGTACATGAGATCCCATCCTTTCGTCGCGGTGGGGTTGATGTCGTAAAGCTTGGCGAGGTCTGGATCGACCTCTCTCCTCATCAATTCTTTTCGACATGTCGGGGGAGAACTAGGACAAGTAGGGGGACAGACTTCCACAATGGTTGTCTCATTAGGGATTTGGGCCTTCTGAATGTGTCCCGTATTTAATACGAAATCATGGGCTATCAGTATGCTGACCGTGTAATCAGTATCCATTTATGGAGGGATGCATCGGCGTATATGTGGATAATGGAGTCCTCGTATGGGAACTTGACACATTGATAATATGTGGACGCAAAGGCCTTCATTGACTCTAACCACTTTCTTTCTAAGATGAGATTGTATGTGCTAGCGGAATCAGAAATATGAAATGTAACGTCTTTTATCATAGGTCAGAGGCGAACCTGAAGTTTAATAGTTCCTTTAACAAAACGACGTGAGCCGTCATAAGCTATGAGTGATAGGGCTGAGGACCTGACATCTTGTTTCATGTATTCAAGTGTCTTTAATGTTGTAAGCGGCCAAATATTGAGTTTGGCTCTTGTATCAACCAACACGTGGGGTACAGAAAACCCTCTAATGATAACTGTGAGATATATGAGAGCTGCACTTCCGCGGAGCGACTCTTTAGGCATATATGCATCGGTGAACGTGAGTGCGGGAGGTTGTGCCAAAACCGAGGTGATTTGATGAAGCTCGTCTAGGGTCGTGTCTTCATCCACTTGTGTGTCCTCAAGTGTCCTTATCAACAGCCGATGATGATCAGACGATTTCTTGATGAGCTCTAATATAGATATCTGAGCGAGGTTCTTTCGAAGATGCCGCAGTAGATTGTATTCTTATCTCGGCTCAAGTGCAATCTCTTTGCCTGGCCGATGCGCTTTAAGTGCAGGTGGTTGAAGTGGTTGAGGTGTGGGAATTGGCAGAGGGATGATGTGAGGCGGGGGCAGCAAGTTAACTTCTCTTTCTCTTGCGTTCCCGTCTGGTTGTGGAACATTCGTGAAATCTTTACTTTGAGGGAAAGGATGAGGTGGGTAATTGGTTTCGGACTTGAGAATCGGGCAAGTTGGTTGTTGACTGAACCTAGCATGGCTCGACACTGATGTATTTGCGAAGTGAGTGAAGTTAGAGGTCGGAGCGTGGGCCTGCACGACGCCGTTCCAAGGTGGGAGGTATTGCGTGTAATCCTCTTCTTCTAAGAAAGCAGAGACTAGTGTCGCATGCGGGTCGAAAAGTTCTTCTCGCTCGCCTTCTTTTATGTTTAGTGAGCAACCAGCTTTGGTTTCATTTTCTAGGTTTGAAGTCTCCCGAGTGACACTTTCTACCCATGCGGAAACTTGGGTTGCGGTTTGAAGAACGTGATCTCCTAACTCGGGCTCAGAATCGGATGATGGGGGTAGTGATGGTATCGGTTCAGGATTCAGAGGGGTTGAAGGTTCTGGTGGGGGACGATGGAGGAATGGTCTCATGGCCCTAAAGGAATGGACTTCTATTTGGGTGAATTTAGAATAAGGTGGCGGGTTTGGTGGGGCGATGTGAGTGATCAATGTCGAGGGATGTGGGGGTGAAGAGACTCTCACAGGGGTAGTGATGAGTAGTGAAATATGAGGATATTTCGCCCCTAAATACCTACATTTAGCTGTCCGATGAAGGCTATCTGATGAGAATTACTAGATTTGAAGTGTTTCAGGTAAATACAAGCCAAGTGTGGAAAACAGCCCAAGAATCCCGAAAATAATGTCAAAACACTGCAACTTTGGGTCAGCGGGAACTTGGTGCTACTTGCTACTCAATTTGGACCTTTAAGACGTCAGATTTAGGAAATTTCTAAAACCAAAAAGTTGTAGATCTTGTCGTCCTCTTTCCAACGCCGCATGAATCGCTTCAATCTGAGTTCGGGACAGAAAGTTATGACCAAACTACCGAGGCAGTGTCTGATGCAAAGTTTGGCGGGTGTTCACGGAAATTGCTTTTAGACCTCAATCGATTGAGAATTAGGTCTCAATCGATTGAGAGGAGAGAACAACTTTTTTCCTACTTATAAATCAATCGATTGAGATTTAAGTCTCAATCGATTGAGGCAATTAGGTTTAGGTTTGTTCGACTATTATAAAAGGGAGGCTACGGCTTTAGAAAAGAGAGGAATTTTTGGTTGAGACTTCTTTTTCAACTTTTTCTTTTAGGATTTTTTTTAGAATTAACTAGGAATTATTATTTTGCAATTTTAGGGTTTTTCACTTTGGGAACTTCTTTTCATCTTTTTAAGGTATTCTTCTCTCTTTCTTCTAGGGTTTTTGATCAGGGTAGATTGTACCTAGGATTTGCATTGTTTTCTTTTAAAGCATAGATTGTAGTTAGGAGAAAGCATTGTAAACAAATATTTTTTTGGAAGAAATAAAAGTGGAATGGCTTTGAATGAACAAGGAGATCATACACCAAAGATGAGCGGCTAAATCGGTAAATCAGGGAAGATGCGATCTCCAGATAAGTACACACCTTTATGTTTAATACCACAATATAATGTTTTATTGTTTTGATCTACACATCACGAGATACGCTATGCTTTTTACATGACTCATACCGCAATGTTAGGCTGAGTCATTGTTTTTAGATAGGGTATGCCGGATTGATGGTCATACTTTATTTCAATTCAATTTTGTGAATGATATTTTAATGAAAAGGGGGTACAAATCTGGGGTAGCATATTCCTTGATTTTATTTCAAGTTTGTTCTTAGATTCATCGGTAACTAGTTGTTAGGATAATTTAATTTTCTTGCATTTAGAAAAGTGATAAAATTTTGGTAAAGTGAATTTGCCCCTTGGTACTTCCTTGGGGATGTTTTCAAATCCCTAATAGAATTAATTAAAAATTCAGATTTCCCTGTGGGTTTGACACCCCTGTTCTTGCCAAACTGCAATAGATCTTGTGCACTTGCAAGGGTTACATTTTAGAATCGATCAAGTTTTTGGCGCCGTTGCCGGGGAAATCGGTGAAATTTTTAATTAACCCGGATTAGGGATTTTTTTTGTGTTTTTAGCAGTCAATCGATTGAGAATTCTTCCTCAATCAATTGAATCTATTCTGTGGTGGAGAAACTACTTGACTGTCAATCGATTGAGACTCAAGTTTCAATCGATTGACTGTGTCTTGTGTCTTTTCCAGCACTTCTGTTTCAATCGATCTACATAAACTTGTTGATCGATTGACACCCAAAAAAAAAATATTATTAATTAATATTTAGATTTTTGATTTGCAAAATCTTCTTTCCCTTATTTTTCTCTCTTAGGTAAGTTTTTGTAGAACTCTTTTAGGAAGTTTAGGTTTTTAGGACTTCTTATTTTAGTTAGATTCTTTTTCCTTATTTTCCTCTTTTAGATAAGATTCTTAGGATTGCCATTAGATTTAAAATTTTAATTTCTAATTTTAATCTTGAAATTTTAATTTTAATTTTTGAAATTTGAATTAAAAAAAAAAAAAAAATTCGAAATTTAATTTAATTAAAAAAAAAAAAAAAAAATTTAATTTTAAATTTTAAAAAATTAGTTTATCTTGTTTTTCTTTTCTTTTCTTCTTATTTTGGTCACTGTTCATATTAATACTCAATCGATTGAGGCCTCAGGTTCAATCGATTGAGATTGAAACATTCTCCGTTGAGATCTTTTGCTTTTCTTTTAATAGATTGACATTTCTCTGTCAATCGATTGACAAAATATTCTTTGCTTACCATTTTGGCTGAAATTCCTGTGATAACTTGCTTTGACCTTTGAATCTCAATCGATTGAGAATAGTTCTTCAATCGATTGACTGATAAAGTCATGTCTGTTTTATTTTAAGTGTGTTCTGTCAATCGATTGAGATCTTTGCTGCAATCGATTGAGCCTATTTTGTGGATTTGTTTTGGATTCTTCAATCCCTGTTTGTGAGCGTGGTGTATGAGCTTTACTCGTTCTCATCACCCACATCTGCTACCATTTAATCTTGAGATCGAACGATCTTGTAGAGAGAATCGTAGAAGTCAACGGAATCAGTACTATCATACTGATACCATGGCTGATCAAAGGCAAGAAATGAATGGGAACAATCAGAATGGCAATAATGGAAATAATGAGGGCCCGAGAACACTTGAATATTATAATGATCCTGGTTTTTACGAAGATCAGGAATGCATAATGCATGATCCCATTCCAGGGAACCACTATGAATTCAAATCCGCGATGATCCAAATGCTACCAATTTTCCATGGGTTAGCAAATGAAAATCCGCACGTTCATCTTAATGAATTCACTGGGGTATGCAAAATGTTCAGAGTCCACAATGTGACTGATGAGATAGTTAAACTCCGACTCTTTCCTTTTTGTTTAAGGGATAAGGTCAAAACATGGTTTTACTCCTTAGAACCGTAATCTATTCAGAGTTGGGCGGAGCTACACCGTCAGTTTCTTAAAAAATATTTTCCAATGACCAAAGCCATTGAGTTGCGCCAGAAGATTCAATTCTTTTCCCAACAACCTACTGAAACATTCCATGAATGTTGGGAACGTTTTAAGGAATTGATTAAGAGTTGTCCGAATCATCAAGTTCCAAGGTGGCAACAGGTCCAAAGTTTTTATAATGGACTGATTCCTGAAGAGCGACGCATGGTTGATGCATCGTGTGGTGGATCTTGTGCGACAAAAGAAGCTGATGAGTTGTGGGCACTATTTGAGAAGTTATACCAAACTTCGATACAAAGTGAAACACTGGGGCGAACTAACTTGGATTTGGCATCTAAATCTTATGTGTTGACAAGAGATGGATTGTATAATGTCAAGAATGATGCCTTTGATCTATCAACTAAGGTTGATATGTTGTCCAAGCAAATGAATATGTTGTTAGCTGCGACCAAGCAAGCTAAAGCTCCTGTCACCCCCACTGTGTGTTCAATTTGTGACCACCCAGGTCATATGGCTAATGAGTGCCCCACTACCTTGTCATTATTCCCTGATGAACCTACTCCTCAAGAGCAGGTAAATCTGACTCAATCTTATCAACGGCAGGGTAGAAACATATACTCCAATACCTATAACCCAGAATGGAAGAATCACCCCAACTTAGGATGGGATGGTTCGAACCAAACTGGTCAGGTAAACCAGCAGTACAGAGCCAACACAATGGGTGGACAACAAAATTTCCGCCCACAATAGAATTCCACTCCCCAGCAGAATTCTAATTTTCAGCAGAACCCTCCTTATTACCATCCGAATTCCGATTACCGAAGGAATCAGAATTTTAATCAACCTCAGGCTACCGGTTCGAGAGATTCTGATTTGGAGGAAAAGGTGATGCGACGCATGCAAGCTTTTCAACAGATGATGATAGATCAATTCAGTCAACTGACAAATCAGCTGAGTCAACGAGAGGAAGGTAGGCTCCCTAGCCAACCCGTCAACAATCCTCGAGGTCAGGCACCACCTGAAGCAGGACCATCGAACAGTCAACAGTTGAAAGCTGTTACCGTGCTAAGAAGTGGAAGAGAAGTTGATAATTGCGTGAAAATGCCTGTAGAATCTGATCAGGAAAAAGAAGAAGCAAGAGAAACAACAAAAGAGAAAGAAAACAAATCAGAGAAAGGAACAGAGAAAGAGAAGAGAAAAGAGAACGAGAAAGAACAAAGAAGAGAGAAGGGAAAAGAAAAAGTAATCGAGGATGAGTCCCCCTCAACTGTCCAACTAGGACATGAGCAAGAATAAAAAATGGAACCTGCACCTTATGTCCCAAGGGCACCATTCCCTCAATCCCTCACTCCTCCATCTAGAATGGGAAAGGGACCAGCAAAAATGGAAGAAATTTTCGAAACATTCAAGCAAGTAAAGATCAATCTTCCATTGCTTGAAACAATCAAACAAGTGTCTGAGTATGCAAAATTCTTCAAAGACTTATGCACTCGTAAGCGAAAGGCGCGTACTCATGTTTCTAAGAAAGTGTTCTTGACTAATCAAGCCAGTTCAATATTACAATTGGAAACCCCACAAAAACTAAAAGACCCTAGAGTACAACTGTTCCTTGTGTCATTGGTGGGCAACCAATTGGTAAAGCGCTATTGGATTTGGGAGCAAGTGTGAATCTAATCCCATATTCAATATACGAGAAACTAGAATTGGGTGAATTGAAACCTACGACGGTCACACTCCAACTGGCCGATAGGTCAGAAAGAAGACCTAGGGGAATTATCGAGGATGTGTTGGTGGGAATAGACAAGTTTGTCTTTCCTGTGGACTTTGTTGTTTTAGACATGGAACCACCTGCCAAATCAATTAATCAAGTCCCCATCATCCTTGGACGTCCGTTTCTTGCCACTGCCAATGCTTGCATTAATTGTCGAACAGGAGTCATGGACGTTTCTTTTGGGAACATGAAGGTCAGATTGAATATATTTCATGCGATGAACCATTTCCCTAATGAAGATGAGGTCGAATGTTTTTACATCGATCAGATGGACGACGTGGTGGAAGAAGCATTACCGTCAATGCTTACCAAAGAAGAATTTGAAACCGCTTTGTTGGCCATCTATGAAGAAAAAGGATCTGAAGGGAAGTAGTCAGAAGAGACGAGGCTGAGTTTATCTTGTCCAGACGACATCTCATATGAAGTTACGACTAAGATGAAGCCGTTACCCATTGAGGTACCATCTGAACCGACTTCATCAATTGAAGAGCCAACAACTATGGAATTGAAACAGTTGCCTGAATCGCTCAAATATGCTTTTCTAGGGCCACGAGAAACGTTTCCGGTGGTTATTTCATCCACGTTGTCGGAAGAACAAGAGCATGACCTCTTGAAAGTGCTTCAAGATCACAAGCAGGCTATCGGATGGACCCTAGCTGATTTAAATGGGATTGATCCATCAGTATGTATGCATAAAATACATCTGGAAGATGAGAGTAAACCATCGAGAGAACCGCAGAGGCGACTTAATCCGAACATGCAAGAAGTCGTTTTAAAGGAAATCATTAAATTACTCGATGCTGGAATCATCTATCCGATCTCTGATAGTGAATGGGTTAGTCCAGTCCAAATTGTCCCGAAAAAGTCCAGAATCACTGTGAAAGAAACTGCGGAAGGAGAATTGTTGCCTACACGTGAAACTACTGGGTGGCGTGTCTGCATTGATTATAGAAAATTGAACACAGCTACCAGAAAGGATCATTTTCCCCTTCCGTTCATCGATCAAATCTTTGAGAAGTTAGCAGGGCAAGAGTTTTATTGCTTTCTTGATGGTTATTCAGGATACAATCAAGTGCCCGTTTTTCCACCTGATCAAGAGAAAACGACATTCACATGATGCCCTTACGGTACTTTTGCATATCGAAGAATGCCGTTCGGCTTATGTAATGTACCTGCTACTTTCCAACGATGCATGTTGGCCATATTTTCGGATATGATTGACAAGTTCATTGAGGTGTTCATGGACGACTTCTCGGTTTTTGGGAAAACGTTTGGTTCTTGTTTGAGTCACCTCGCACAAGTGTTACAACGTTGTGTGGATTCTAAACTTGTTCTTAGCTGGGAGAAGAGCCATTTCATGGTTCAACAAGGAATTGTGCTGGGACATATTGTTTCCAAGAAAGGAATTGAAGTGGATAAGGCCAAAGTCGACCTAATTGCCAATTTGACCCCACCAAAGAGTGTTCGACAAATTCGATCATTTTTGGGGCATGCTGGATTCTATAGGCGATTCATTAAGGATTTCAGCAAGGTGGCTAAACCTTTGTGTACCCTGCTTGGTAAAGGTGTACCTTTTGAATTTGATGAGCAATGCATGAAATCATTTCTGAAGTTGCGTGACCTCTTATCAAGTGCACCAATAATCCAACCACCGGATTATTCTCTCCCATTCGAACTTATGTGTGATGCATCTGATTACGCTATCGGAGCTGTTTTGGGGCAGAGGGTTAACAAATTACCTCACGTAATTTATTATGCCAGTAAGACGTTGATCGATGCACAACTTAACTACACCACCACTGAGAAAGAACTATTAGCTGTGGTGTATGCTCTGGATAAATTTCGTTCTTATTTGCTTGGATAAAAAATAGTGGTCTTTTCTGACCACTCTGCTTTGAAATATTTGTTGGCAAAGAAGGATGCCAAACCAAGATTGATCCGCTGGATTATGCTACTACAAGAGTTTAATTTCGAAATCAAGGATAAAAAAGGAGTCGAAAATGTTGTGGCTGATCACTTGTCTCGCATTTTGCTTGACGAATCGGTTACACCTGAACCTATCCGGGACACTTTTCCGGATGAGGAATTAATGGCAGTTGATGCAACCACTACGAATGTTCCTTGGTTTGCCAATATCGTGAATTATTTGGTCACTGGCAAAATCCCTATTGAATGGGGAAAGAATGATAAGAACTTCTTTTTCTCCCAGATCAAATACTATTTTTGGGATGAACCACATTTGTTCAAGATCTGTTCAGATCAAATCATCAGGAGATGTGTACCAGCAGAATAGCAACTAAGCGTTCTCGATTTCTGCCATGCTGGAGCCTGTGGAGGCCATTTTGGAGGACAAAAGACTGCACAGAAAATTCTTCAAAGCGGATTCTACTGGCCATCCATCTTTCGTGACGCTGCTCAATTTTGCAAAGAAAGCCAAAGATGTCAGCAGCTTGGAAATATTTCAAAACGAAATATGATGCCCCTTAACCCGATTTTGATTGTTGAAATTTTTGATGTTTGGGGGATTGACTTCATGGGTCCTTTTCCCCCATCTTTTGGGTATTCATATATTCTCGTAGCTATTGACTACGTGTCCAAATGGATTGAAGCTGCGGCAACCCGTTCAAATGACCACAAAGTGGTGGTCAAATTTCTGAAGGAAAATATCTTCAATAGATTTGGGTTTCCACGAGCGATCATTAGTGATGGCGGTTCGCACTTTTGCAACCGCCATTTTGCTACTTTAATGAAGAAATACGGCGTCACCCACAAGGTTGCAACGCTGTACCTCCCGCAAACTAGTGGTCAAGTGGAATTGTCGAACCGAGAGGTTAAACGAATTTTAGAAAAGACGGTCCGATCAGATTGACGAGACTGGTTCAACCGTCTCTCTGATGCTCTGTGGGCCTATCGCACTGCCTTCAAGACGCCAATTGGAATGTCTCCGTTCAGAATTGTTTACGGGAAAGCATGTCATCTTCCTGTTGAATTAGAGCATACGGCATTTTGGGCCATCAAAAGATTCAATTTCGACATGCAAGCCGTAGGATCAAATCGACGGCTACAGTTGAATGAACTGGACGAACTACGCTACAATGCGTATGAAAACTCCAAGATGTACAAAGAAAGGTACAAAAAGCTGCATGATGAGTCCATTTCTCGGAAAGAGTTCCACATTGGACAGAAGGTTTGGCTATTCAACTCCAGACTTAAACTTCACCCGGGAAAATTGAAATCTAGATGGGAAGGCCCGTTTCAGGTTGTTTCCATTAGTGTGCATGGTGCGATCGAGATCCGCAGTCTCACGGACAATCGAGTTTTTAAAGTGAATGGGCAACGCCTTAAACTGGTGTTTGAGCCCATGACCCAGATGAGAATTGAGGCAATGCACCTTAGTGACCCAGATTCTTGATCAATGAAGAGGTCGAGCTGTCGACACTTAAACTCAGCGCTTCCTGGGAGGCAACCCAGTGTGTTTTATTTATTTTTGTTTTCATTTTCATTTTTATTAGTTCTAGAATATTAGCTTTTAGTTTAGTTTAGGTTGTTTTTAATTTCCAAATTAGTGTAGCCACATTACCTTCAATCTATTTTTAGTCATGTTCTAATTTGATGCACATACTCTTTGCACCTGATCTTTGTGTTGAGGTACTTTTCAACAGGTTTGGGGGTGCGCTACTTATTTCAATCAATGAGGACATTGTCATTTTTAGGTTTGGGGGCATGATTCTCTATCTTGCGTCACTTTCTTATTTTTTTTATATGAAAAAAAAAAAAAAAAAAAATTTTGAACCATCATGCATGAATTACTTTACAATTGTTTTCAAACTTTAGTTGATGATGCATGTGAATTTAATTTTGATAATATCAATGTCAGATTTTGATTACTTGTATCTAGGATGTTGAAGCTTAATGTGATAATTTGTGGATGACTCTGAAATTCATGCTTAGAATTTTTGCACTTATACCAAACTAAGACTTAGAAATCGATGAACTATTTTGAACGTTGAATCTTAGGTTTTTAGTGGAGACTAAATCCAGTGAGCTTTAGAGCTAATTTCCCGTCATTGATGAGTGAATATATAAACTCGGAGTTTTCTTTGAATACGACTTATTTTGCATAATCTCATATACTTCATTTTGACTTGTGACTTTGAATGAAATCAAATTCATATCATTATGTTAGAATGTACTGTATATGTACTCAAGACAAATAGGTAAGATTACTATCTTTTAAGGACATGATTGAAGGCCATCTTTGGCTCGTTTGTGCTTAAAATGTCCCACCTCATAAATTTATCATTCTAGTACCCCTTTGAGCCTATTGAAAAATTTACCTTTATATATTCTTTGATAAGCCACGTTAACCTTTAACCCTTCACCATTTCTGAAATTCAGCCTTACCCTTCTTATTTTTGAGAAATTAGGAACGAGGGATGAAAATGAATGAAAAGAGAGTAAGTGGAGAGATACTGAGTTGTGGTGTTTACTGAGAGTGTATGGTACAAATATAAAAGAAAAAGGGGAGAGAAAAAGAAAAAAAAAAATTGTGAAAAATAATGAAAAATATGAGGTGCTTCAAGAAAAGGAAATTCAAAAGAAAAAAAGTTGAGAAAAATATTGAGAAAAATAGTGAGAGATTAGAAAAGAAAAATAAGAGAAATAGAAAAATCAAAAAGGTGTTTCCTTTCCGACTTCTCAGAAATTTTGAATCCCAACTTCCCTTTCTTTCTTACCCTTTCCTGAGCCCCATTACAACCCTATAAAAAGACCTTCATGATCTGATCTTGCATTGGTAACTGCCTTGTGGAGAGTGAATATGTGATACTTATGACACTTGATATGATATGCTTAGGTTATACAAGTATCTTCTTATGAGATTTATTTTTGTTCATTGATTGCATCGTGTTTCATTTATCATGTGAGACCTTTTTATTTGCTTTGTATTGATCTCTCACATGTGTGCGAAAACTTATCCATCATCGAAGTGAGTTTATTCCGAGAGTATACCTAAAGTGAGGATTGAGTTGAGACAACAGATCTGATGGTTTCCCGTTTGAACTAGTTCTGAGATGGATGAATCTTGGTTTGGTTATGCACACACTTCACGTTTAGGCATAAATGGATGAGTTATCTAACGATTTGAGCATTAGACTAATTTGAATGGATATTAGTATGATTAGTATAACATTGTTATTTAAAATTGAGAATTCGCATATTGAATTAAGTAATGATTTTGAGTTTTGAATGGTATATATGTTACCAAAATCATATTTTGAAAACTCAATTTTGCCGATGGTTTGAAATTTTTGGAAGTTTGTGGGTAACTTCACTGTAAACCCTCAGGAGACACAACTCCTCCACTAGGGATCACCTAGGGGTTTAAAGGCTTGTTGCACACGCTAAGTGCAATCGTGTTCCCTACAAAAGTGGCATTTATTTTCTTTAGTTTAATTTGCTTTGCTCGAGGACTAGCAAAGTGTAGGTTTGGGGGTGTGATGAGTAGTGAAATATGAGGATATTTTGCCCCTAAATACCTACATTTAGCTATCCGATGAAGGCTATCTGACGAGAATTACTAGATTTGAAGTGTTTCAGGTAAATACAAGCCAAGTGTGGAAAACAGCCCAAGAATCCCGAAAATAATGTCAAAACACTGCAACTTTGGGTCAGCGGGAACTTGGTGCTACTTGCTACTCCATTTGGACCTTCAAGACGTCAGATTTAGGAAATTGCTAAAACATAAAAGTTGTAGAGCTCGTCGTCAGCTTTCCAACACCGCAAGAATTGCTTCAATCCGAGTTCGGGACAGAACGTTATGACTAAAATACCAAGGCCGTATCTGATGCAAAGTTTGGCGGGTGTTCACGGAAATTGCTTTTAGACATCAATTGATTGAGAATTAGGTCTCAATCGATTGAGAGGAGAGAACAGCTTTTTTCCTACTTATAAATCAATCGATTGAGATTTAAGTCTCAATCGATTGAGGCAATTAGGTTTAGGTTTGTTCGACTATTATAAAAGGGAGGCTACGGCTTTAGAAAAGAGAGAGGAATTTTTGGTTGAGACTTCTTTTTCAACTTTTTCTTTTAGGATTTTTTTTAGAATTAACTAGGAATTATTATTTTGCAATTTTAGGGTTTTTCACTTTGGGAACTTCTTTTCATCTTTTTAAGGTATTCTTCTCTCTTTCTTCTAGGGTTTTTGATCAGGGTAGATTGTACCTAGGATTTGCATTGTTTTCTTTTAAAGCATAGATTGTAGTTAGGAGAAAGCATTGTAAACAAATATTTTTTTGGAAGAAATAAAAGTGGAATGGCTTTGAATGAACAAGGAGATCATACACCAAAGATGAGCGGCTAAATCGGTAAATCAGGGAAGATGCGATCTCCAGATAAGTACACACCTTTATGTTTAATACCACAATATAATGTTTTATTGTTTTGATCTACACATCACGAGATACACTATGCTTTTTACATGACTCATACCGCAATGTTAGGCTGAGTCATTGTTTTTAGATAGGGTATGCCGGATTGATGGTCATACTTTATTTCAATTCAATTTTGTGAATGATATTTTAATGAAAAGGGGGTACAAATCTGGGGTAGCATATTCCTTGATTTTATTTCAAGTTTGTTCTTAGATTCATCGGTAACTAGTTGTTAGGATAATTTAATTTTCTTGCATTTAGAAAAGTGATAAAATTTTGGTAAAGTGAATTTGCCCCTTGGTACTTCCTTGGGGATGTTTTCAAATCCCTAATAGAATTAATTAAAAATTCAGATTTCCCTGTGGGTTCGACACCCCTGTTCTTGCCAAACTGCAATAGATCTTGTGCACTTGCAAGGGTTACATTTTAGAATCGATCAGGTAGTAGGAACGTTGGAGGGTTGGATGCGAGTGATTAAGGTAGAGGGTTGGCTGGGAAGATCCACGGTAGTGACTTGGGCCGGTACCCCTTGGTTCTGGTTAGGCATGGGGTTGTTTATGATCCCTAAGTTTTGTTAGGGTTGGTTATTGTTAGGGTTAGGATTCCTCAACGCTTCCCAATCGATTTGATTCCGGTCGTTCATGTCATAGATCACGTCTCAGAGGACCCAACAGTCCTCTAAGCTGTGTCCAGTATATCGATGGAATGCACAATACTTGCTATAGCCTAGATTTGTGGGCCATGGTTGGAGTTTTTCTGGTGGGAATCAAAGGAGGTTCTGAGTGTTAAGAAATCGAAAGATGTTGGGGATCGTATCGGGTAAAGGGGGATAATGTTCTCGCCTCGGTTGGTAGGGCCTCTAGTTGGATTGAAGTTTTGCGGTAGGGGTACATTGTTATAATTTGGGGCGTGAGCCGGTCGATTCTATGTCTCATTTTGGTTCTGATAGGTATTGGAGTATTGATTTCTATTTTGGTATTGGCCTTGACCCTGGTTTTGGCCTTGGTTCTGGTTTGCATATCTGGATTGATTAGTGCCCTGATTTTGGTTGGTATACCTTTGTTGGTTTTGGTTTTATCCGAAGTTTCATGGTCGGAAGCTCCCGTTATTAGAATTTTGTCCTTGGTTGACGACGGTATTAACCTGTTCAGTTCCTAAAGCTTTCTTATTATTTTTTGACTTGGATTCGCTAGAGGAGCCTATTTTGGACGTAACAATAGATAGGGCAAGGTCTTTGCCTTTAATGTGTTATGCTAGTTGGGATGCTCGGGAGTGAAGTACAGTGAAGTCGGGGCAATCGCCTATGACGAGCGCGCTTTTTAACGGTTCCCTAGTATTGTCGATAATAATATCGATCCTCGCAGCAAGTTTTCTCGATTTGGCGATGAAGTCAACAAACTCTTCATCAGGTCTTTGCTTGGTGGCCATTAGGTCACTGAGACTGACTGTCTCTTGGATCAAGTGCTTATATTGGTCTAAGAACTGACTGACTAAGCCTTCAAAAGTTTCGATCTTATAGAGCGAGAGTCCCATGAACCAATCTAGAGCTTCTCTTTCTAATGAACGTTGGAAGTAGTGAATAAGAAGTCCTTGGTTGTCGCGTATGGGTCGACAATCATTGCAAATGAGTGCCAAGTGATGATTCATATTTCCCATGCCATTATATTTAGTAAATTTCGATGGTTTGAATCTTATAGGCAAGTTAAATTCAACATCCCTGCAAAATTTATCGAACCCGAACGAATGACTAGGGTGCTCCCTCTTGGCCATGTACTCGTCAAGCATTTTACGGAGATCTTTGATCTTAATGGTGTTGTCCTTTGGGGCAAGCCGCGAGCCAGCCCTATCGAGTGTGTCATCGTTAAAGAACGTGTGAGCGTGCTGCCTCGGCGGTGTGGCGCGAACTGACACCGTGCTCGGAGTAGGCGGTGGCCTCTCATGTCGTTCTTGCTCTTCTAAATTTTGTTGTCCCCTAAGGGTTTCGTATGCAACAGCCAATCCTCAAAGCAACTCTTCGGAGTCATCGCCTCCTCTTTGTATTCTTTGGATGCTAAGTTCTACGATTTGTTGAGTGGTGAGGTTTTGTCCGATGCTGCTATTTCTATCGTTATGGTTATTACCGGCGTGCGGTGTAGAGAAAGGTTTCTCTTGTTCACCAGCCATGTTAACCTCAGGCTACCGTGGGCTAAAAGCATAAGGTAGTTCTTCTTCGTATGTGGGATTGTCGTGAAGTCCCCCCAAAGGTGGGTCTCCTAAACTTACTCTACGTATGCCAAACATCTCAGGTCTTTGACGAAGACTCATATATCTAAGAAAAAAAGAATCTAAATGACACGATGGGAAGGAAAACAAGGAAGTAAAATAAAACTAACTATCTAAAAGAAAAGTTTGCAAAAGGGTCCCATCGCGATCGCCAGCCTGTTGGTACGCGCTTTTTTTGGTCTCGGTTCTTGTTGAATCAGTGGCCCAATTCTGTCCAGGTGGACTCTAGAGATGCGGTGTTTGGAGTGATAAAAATAAATAAAAAGTGGGGGATTTTCTAGGAAGGTTCCTAGTTTGATTGCGATCGCCAGCTGCAGATGTTTAACGACGCTGCAACATGTCAATGATTACGCTATGAAGCGGGTATGAATTACTTCTATACTGAATCATCCGCCTGTGAACGTTAGCAGCAGTGTTTCTCTTTATAGTTAGTTTAGTTTTCCTCTTTTATTTCCCTTTGTGGTTATAGTTTCGGTCAGTTTAGATTTCTTAGTTCCATTGTTATTCTTGACTGTAGGGATTTATTATGGTGAGTTGTTCTAGTGTTCTGATGCTATCAGGAGTCTGATTAATATCAAAGTTCTCGTATTATTAGAAGTCCAATTAGTTTCAGTCTCCTACTTGTACTAGGAGTGCACATATATCAGTTCCAATAACATTCTAATTAAAATTAAGCATGCTAATTGTACTGGGATTCTAATTAAAGCAACTGTAATAATTCTACTATAATTCTAATAAAAATAAAAGACTAATTTTTTCTACGAGCCCAATTAAAGTAATAAATTTAATTTTCTATTAAGATATCAATGAAAATAAAAGGACTGATTTATCTACGATCCCAATTAAAAGACTGATTTTCCTACGACTTTAATTATTGACGATCTAATTATGGAAAAATATAACTAATCATGAATAAATTAAATTTCTGATTTTAGAACAATTAATTAACTAAACTGAAGGAAAAAAATAAAAATTTATTTAACAATCTAGTAATTATATCAAGGCCTAATTAATACGACTAAGCAATTATATAAAACTAAGCAAAGCAATTAATTAATCCTAAAAATCTTTTTAAAAATGGGGGTTGGGCCCGCTATGCTAAGGAGGATTGGTCTCGTTCTCGAGTACCTCCCGTAAGCTCCCTTGGGCAAATCGGGTGGCTAGGATTGAAGGGAAAATTGGATTTTTGGATTGTAAAGTAATATTTTTAGGCTTTTTAGAGTTGATTTCAGGACAATAAGGATAAATTAAATTATAAACAAAACTTATAAAAACTAAAATTAATATTTTTTAGATTTTTGGAGGTATTAAATTAAGAAATTAAAGTTAAAACTTAACTCTTAGGATTGAATTCGGGTCCGAAATCAGAAAATCAGGCCATATGATTAAGGACTAGTTCTGAACTCTAAGAGTCAGAACCAGAAATTAATGATAGGATTGTAAATTGTGATTTTAGAATTGAATTTGGTCTTAAGGGTCGGTATATCGAACCGACGAACCAATGACTGGTTCTAAAAGCAAGGAATTGGAACCAGAAATAGAAGATTCGGTCCGAAAAGGGTGCTACGGTCTAAGACGGAAAATAAAATTAAGAATTAATAAATCTAGAGATTATAAGCTATGGTCAGACACTAAAATATTAAATCCTTACCTAAGTTCGAGATTAGGACTGCGGAGAGAATCATTGGAAGTTCGGGCGTTTGAATCTCAAAATCATGATTAGGGTTCTGTATGTTTGTGCTCGGAGTTCTCTGGTTTTGAAATTTGCCGTCTCCTTTCTCAAAATTTGCCAGCCTCTCCTCTCTTTCGACAAAAAAAGCTTTGATAAGTTTTTCTTCAATTACACGCCTATTTTAGGGCATTTAATTGAATTACGCGCCTATTTTCTAACGCTTAATCGCTTCGAGTTGATCACCGACTCAGTGAGCGACCGACTGACTTGCTCAGCGAGTTTCTTAGTCGTAATAAATTAGGGCTAATTGCGCACATGTTGTAATGCGCTCAATCTAATTAAGCATTTAACCTGAAGCGTTTAATCAAGGAAACGTAAGGGTCAAGGGTAGTAATACTAATCGGGCGTAGGCCAATTGCGTGCTAGTGGTGGGGCGCTCAATTCGATCGCGCGCTTAGATTCAAGCACGTAATCGAGTCTCGAAATGGCCCGGGAATGGAAGTTTGGTATGAAAGGTGGACTGATCGCGCGCTTGTGATTTTGCGCGCGATCGAATTGCGCACGGAGTTTTAAGCACATAATTCGAGGTTGTCCGGGTATGGTCTCTAGAATGAAATGCAGGACTATTGTTTCAGTCTGCATTCCACTATATACTATTGCTTTAGTATATAGTCTCCCTACTTTGGGATCTGAGCCACAGAGCTATTGTTTCAGCCTGTGTTCAGCCATGTACTATTTCATAGTCCCACATTAGGGTTAAAAGGGGTTAAGGTTGTGATAGCTTGGAATTCCACACTCAGAAATCCGTGTCATTAGTATCATGCTCTGGATGATCTCCAAGATAAATCATAGAGTGTCTACTCGTCTAGCGAAAATCAGAGCAGACACTCTCCAGTAGTGGCAGATCGAGTCATCATATAGGGGCTTTTTAAAAGAAAGAAGAAATAAAATAATGTAAATATATGTATATCAAAAGAATATACATCCTCAAAAAAGAACCAAAAAGAACCACTGGTGATGGACATCCATCACTCAAAACAATGGTTACTAATAGTAGTTCCTATAGGATGTATAATAATACAAAGAATAACATCTATAGTACAAAATACAGAAAGTGACCACCAGACCAAATAATCTAAAAATACATATCCCAAAACCTAAAACAAAACTAATACCCAGACTGCTAGTAGAACTCGTCAGCTAGGGTATCGGTATCCTCCTCTTCAACCTTAGCCTTCGGATCAGGTTGATACTTAGGGTCGCTCTCTGTGCTGGGAGTCCTAGACTCAGAACCTATTAATGCTATAGAAAATATGGTGAGCTACATTTAAGCTCAGTAGAAGAATCTCAGTTAAATTTGTATTGAAAATGTAAGACATGATTTGCAGATGGTATCTCAAAACAGATGATCAAATCAGAATATGCCGACAAGATAAATCAGATGACAGGTACTGAGTTTTAAAGAAAAGAACAGATGCAGAATATTAATTTCAGAGTTTACTAGATGCCATGCATATCATAATTGGTGACTTAAATCATACATATTTCTCTAACTTAAGTAACTCCCATGAATATATAACACGTGGTAGCCAGATTTGGGCCAATGGGAACCCCTTCCATCGTCGTTCAACGAACAATTTCAGAATATACAACAATGCCTCATCTAAGGAGCGCAATTATACCAGGAAGAATTTTCAAGCAGATACACGAATATTCTATCGTGCCGGTCGTGGGTATCCTACCACGTCAGGGGAGTTCAACCGGTGAACCTTAAATCAGAACAGATAGCAGAGTACAGAAATCAGAGCAGATAGCAGAGTACAGAAATCAAAGTAGATACTTATGTTTTATGTAGATATGCTTTTCAAAACAAAAATTAGGGTACATATGTGAATGAATCATGAAATCATATTCAGATACATTTTTGAGTTGAATTTCCCCTTTCTCAGATCAGACCTTTCTAAGCAAATTCAAAGCTTTTTAAAGCATCACGGTCTAATCCTAGACCATATACATAGCATATTTAGTGTTAGACATGTCAGGATATTAACTGGCACAACGTCCAGTAGTGTTTTGTCCATAAAACTAAAACAACAGCAAAACAGGGGTGATTGATCGATCAATATCCTTGCTTGATCGATCAATCATCGAATTTGATCGATTAATTACCTTCCTTGATCGATCAATGTCTCCCTTTAACTCATAGTTAACAGAGGAGATTTGATCGATCAACATCCTTGCTTGATCAATCAATTCTCAAATTTGATAGATCAATCTCTCCATTGAACGATCAACCTTGTTAAACTCAAATTTCCCACCTCCTGTTCTCTCACTTCATTTATAAAATTTGATCGATCAATCTTCCTCATTGATCGATCAATGCCCACATTGATCGATCATTTTTGCCTTTGATCGATCACTTCACTGTGATCGATCAACTTCTCATATTGATCGATCAACCTTCAAAATTGATCAACCAAATACCAATTTGATCGATCAATGCCCATTGGGCATTGAACTTCCAGAAAAGTACTCTACTGTTCCCATTAACTCTTTATACGAATTGATCGATTAATTCTCTACCTTGATCGATCAATCCTAGTCTTGATCGATCAATTAACTACCTTGATTGATCAATAACGACAGTTTCTGTCATTAATGGCGGTCACTTGTTCTTGACCTACTTGACCTTAAACCATTAATGGTCTCAACAGACCACACCTACATTATCTTTCATACACTTATGAGGTTTAAACCTTAACAATTTTAATCTAAAAACTCACCTATTTAAAGTCCCTTTTGGGATCTCGGCAAAGCGATCCAAAGAGGGTTTCGGACTCCAAATCAGAGGTTTTGTCGCCGTCACAACCCGAAATAGCAGACGCTTGGCTCCGCTTCAACACAGTGACAACACACATCCTCGCCAGGCAACTCGACGTACCGATGTCGATTCCGCCCTCTTAAATCAGGCAATCTCTAACCTAGGTTCTCCTAACTTGTGGTTCCTCAAAGAAATGATTTCAAAATCCAATCTCCTAACTATGGGTTTCTTAGAAACAAGAAGGGAATGCAAGACAGGTATCCAAGACTCCTTCCTTCTCTTATAAGCTAAGAAACAAAAATATCTTTGATATTTCTATTTTCCCTTAACTTAAGCTCCGGTGTGGAGCACCTACACAGTTTATATAGCGTATCATGCCCCATCAACGTCCTACAAGACTCGGACTTACACACGAAGTCACATAGGACTTCATTTTACTGTGGGTTAATATTATTTCTAATAATATAAATTTAAAATTTTAAAATTCCTAAGGGACCTTCCAACGCCCCTTAGGAATTTTCGTCCTAAAAAATGTCAGGGAGGTTGTGTCAGATGAATGGTGTATCCTAAGGTTAACAGACAGAATAAAGCAGAATTAAGCAGTCAAAAGGATTATGCAGAAACAAGTATGCATGCATAACAAAATTTATATGAAAAATAGAATAATATATATATACAGATAGAAGTATTAAAAGAACACATATAATAGCATAGTAAGTACTTGCCGGGGCGTTGGAAGGTCCGGCCTCATCAGGTGCATGTCTGCTGGGTTGAGATGGCTCAGTGCCCTCGTGGTAATCCAATCGCCGATGAACGTGACGATGGAATGCCTCCATCCCGTCCAGCCGCTCATGAATCTGCTTGTTGCCCTTGACGACTGCCTCAAGCACCGCTTCAAGTGTAAAGATGAAAGGTGCTAGCCGATGCAATGTGGTGGGACGGGGAGGTTGGCATGGAGTAGTAGGGGCAGGTCTAGTGGATACCTTCGGCTGAGGTGGCTGATCAGGCTATGCCTCCCCCTCTTCAGGAACGCTCTCTGCCGCCTCTGCGCCCTTCGTAACTAGAGGAACCTTCTCCTCCTCCTCAGGCAACCTTTTGACCAAAAGGTTATAACTCTTGGTCCAGTATTTTAATTTGAACACCTTAGTGTTGTTGGTCAATCGAGGCTCGCCAGGAGCCAAGCTGTACGTCTCTCTAAATGATGTATATTGCTCGACCATTTTAGTGATCAAGAGAGCGTAAGGCATCTACATCTTTGAAGCAGCCTTGGTCTTCTCTGACATCATTTCTTTGGCATTGATCATGCCATATAGAACCAAATCGGCAACTGAGAACCAATGGTCCTTGAAAGCCACAAATAAGGCTTGTTGCGCGATGCTGCTCCGTGCCGATTTGTGCAAGAATGGGTTGAGGGCACACTTGATATACTTATCAAGCATCCATAGCCGATCGGGTAGTTAGGCACGGGTAATCAATTGTCCTAATCCATGTTGTCCTTGGGTCATTTTAGTGACCACATCATGGAAGGCGACATCTTTGAGGTACGGTGGCGACAGACCACAAGTCTCAATGTACATCGAAGTGCACTGTAGGGCAGCCACGACGTGAAACTAATTAAACTTGTATTCAAAGCTGTTAATCATGGTGATTAATTGGTGACGGCTATCGCCCCGACGAAGGTTTTGGAAGAAAAGCCGCAGGATACGAGGACAAAAGTGATCGTGAAACGGCTCAAGTAAGGGTTTCAACCCTAGCTTTTTGATGTAATCGATGGCCCAAGTCATCTCGGGCTGATCCTCAAAAATCATAGAGTCGAAGACGTATTCGAGTAGGAATAATTTGGAAGTCCACCACTGGTTTGGGACTTCATGGTGGATTTGGGGCGGTTGGGGGTTTAGAACAGGAGGTACCACGTGTTCAGCAGTCGCCACGGGCGGAACAATGGGTTGAACGACTAGTTCGGCGGGCGACACAATGCACGAACCTAGGACGTGGGGATTTTGCACGATGCATTCTTGGTTCGCGGCCCCATAGCATAAAAAGGTTCAAAAAGGCATAAAAAACCCAAATTTAAAGAAGGTTAGGGTTTACCGATCAAACCACGAGAAAAATCGAGCTAAATGCGGGCGGGGAGAAGCTCCGGTAGCGGGCAATCACTCAGAAATGTCGCTTGAACGCAAAGGAGCCAAAATCCTCTTGAATGATCAAAATCCCAAATCGTGCAAGTGAGAAAAGTAAGACCCAATCGTTACTTAAAACGATAGGGTTGATCGATCAATGCTTAAATTGATCGTTCAATTCTTAAGTTAAAATGCCCTAACCCGATAGCCTTGATCGATCAATATTCAAAATTGATCGATCAATGTTTAAGTTAAAGTGTCCTAGCTCGACAACCTTGATCGATCAATGCACTTATGTTGATCGATCAATCATTAAATTCCAGTACAAGGTTCAAGCCATCGTGATCGATTAATCCTATATGTTGATCAATCAAAGCTTCAATTGATCGATCAATTCACTAAATTGATTGATCAAGCATGACAGTAAAGTGATTTCTTAAAGCATTCACTTCCTTAATGTAAATAAACCTCATTTCAAAAATGAGGACCTACTGTATCTCGTATAACGCACCACCCTTATAAGCAAATTATACTAGACAAAACATGCTTGCTTATATATGATAAGCATATAATCACGATAATAAATTTTTTAAACGAAAATCATGAAATTACCTTTCACATCAGGTAAACAAGTGCAGGTACTGCTCACGGATCTCGTCTTCGCGCTCCTAAGTAGCTTCCGAAGCTTAATGATTACACTACTTTACGAGCACAAGTGGAATCAACTTGGTCCGTAAAACTTGGTCCCTACGATCTAAAATCTCGACTGATTCCTCAATCACAGTCAAATCCTCTTGCAGCTCAATCAGTTGGAAGTCCAACACATGGGTCGAATCTCGCACGTATCTCCGTAGCATGGAAACATGGAAGACGTTATGCATACTTGCCAATTGTGGTGGCAAAGCAATCCTGTACGCGACTTTGCCAACCCATCCGAGCACATCAAAAGGTCCAATATAACATGGACTCAGCTTTCCATGTTTTCCAAAGCATATCACACCCTTAGTTGGCGAGATTTTCACAAATAGCTTGTCTCCCTCCTGAAAACAAGTGTTAATTCCATAGCGAATCGATTTAACTAGGGAAACTTAAGTTTCTTGAACGCATTTAAGTATACCTGAAACTCAATGTGTGTTCGATGAAGATCGGTATAACTCTTTTGGCAACTTTGAGCAACTCGTAATCTATCGCGGATCAACCAAACTATCTCAGTTGCACTGTCCACGATATCAGGTCCCAAAATAAGCTTTTCACCTACTTCTTCCAAGTTTAAAGGAGATTTGTATCATCATCCATACAAGGCTTCATAAGGCGCCATCCCAATACTGGAGTGATAGTTGTTATTGTAAGCGAACTCAATAAGAGGCAAATGCTGATCTCATGAACCATGAAAGTCTAACATGCATGCACACAACATATCCTCTATAATCTGGTTCGCTCTCTCATCTGCCCATCTGTCTGAGGATGAAACGCTGAGTTGAACTCCAATTTAGAACTCATGCCATCTTGAAATTGTTGCCAGAATTGTGACGTATAAAGCAGATCTCGATCGCACATGATGCTGACTGGTATGCCATGTAATCGAACTATTTCTTTCATGTAAAGCTCTGCGAGCTTGTTGGCTGTATACATAGTACGGTACGACAGAAAGTATGCAGACATTGTCAGTCTATCTACAATGACCCAGATGGCATTATTCTTCCTCAATGTACTCGACAACCCTAATATAAAATCCATAGAAATGGCTTTCATTCAGGCACTGGTAATGGTTGCAATAAACTTGCTAGATTCCGATGGTCTACTTTTACTTGCTGGCAGACTAAACATCGAGAAACATAATCCACAACATCCTTCTTCAATCCTCTCCACCAAAAGCTTTGCTTCAGATCTTGGTACATCTTGGTATTCCCAGGATGTATAACATACGTTGACTTGTGCGCTTCTTCTAAAATAGTATCTTTAAGATCTTTATTAGCAGGTATGTACATCCGATCTCTGAATAGCAAAGTACCATCATCCTTGATAGAGAAATCAAGTCTGATCCTGTTGATCACATCCTTTCTAATGGCCATAAGCTCATCATTAATCATCTAGAGTTTACGCATGTTATCAAACAACGTGAGCCATATCACAATGATAGCCATCAATGCCCCTGAACCTCTGACATCAATCAGTGTATCACATAAGGCCAGCTCCTCAAGTAGATGCCACCTCTGTACTCTGATAATAAGATGTGCCAACTGAGCAGAAGATTTTTTGCTCAAAGCATCTGCACAACATTGGCCCTCTCAGGATGACACTGGATGGAATAATCATAATCTTTTAAAAATTCCATCCATCTGCGCTATCACACATTCAAGTCCTTCTGGGTAAAAAGATACTTGAGACTCTTGTGGTCCGTGAAGATGTCAAACGCCTTGCCGTATAAGTAGTGCCTCCGTATCTTCAAAGCAAAAACCACCGCCATTAACTCCAGATCATGAGTAGGATAATTCTTCTTGTGTTCCTTGAGCTGTCTAGAGCCATACGTGAAAACCTTTTTGTGTTGATTAAGGACACAACCCAAACCACTGTAAGATGCGTTACTGTATATAGCAAAGCCTCCTCTGCCAGAAGGTATAGCTAGCACTGGTGCTGTAGTCAGACGCGTCTTGAGTTCTTGAAAACTCTTCTCACACTGATCCGTCCTGTCAAATTGAACATTTTTCTTTATGAGCTGAGTGAGCGGACTTGATAGTTTGGAGAACCCTCCTACAAATCATCTGTAGTACCCCACCAAGCCAAGGAAACTACGGACCTCGGTTGTCGTTCTCAGTTGCTCCCAATTCACTACTACTTCAATCTTCGTCGGATCAACTGCTATACCCTTCTCAGAGACAATGTGACCCAAGAAACTGACTTGGTCAAGCTAAAACTCACATTTATTGAGTTTTTCATATAGCTCGTGATCTCTGAGGGTCTGTAGAGCCACATGTAGATGCCGTTCATGGTCATCTTTCATCCTTGAATAGATGAGAAGGTCATCCACAAAGACCACCACGGATTTATCCAAGTGTAGTTTAAACACTCGGTTCATTAGATCCATAAAAGACACAGGTGCATTCGTCAATCCAAATGGCATAACCAAAAACTCATAGTGCCCATATCTGGTTCTGAACGTCGTCTTCTCAATATCCTCTGCTTTGACTCTTAGCTGATGATAACTCGATCGCAAGTCAATCTTCGTAAAGAACCTCGCTCATTGTAATTGATCAAAGAGATCATCTATTCTTGGGAGTGGGTAACGATTCTTAATCGTCAACTTGTTCAACTGTCGGTAATCGATGTACAGTCGCATCAAACCATCCTTCTTCCTGACAAACAACACTGGTGCTCCCTAAGGAGACACACTAGGTCGGATGAACCCTTTGTCAAGCAATTCTTGCAGCTGCTCCTTCAATTCTTGCAACTCTACTGGAGCCATCCGATACGGAGCTTTAGATACTGGCTCAGTACCCGGAACCAAATTTATCGCAAATTCAATCTCCTGAGCAGGTGGTAGTCCTGGTAAATCCTCGAGAAACACATCGGGGTACTCGCAAACAACATGAATGTCGGACATCATATTATTCTCTTCCCGTTTCTCTTACAGAAATGCCATGTAGCCACTTCATCCATTCTTGATTATCTTCTCAGCTCGAATAGCTGATATCAACGATGCTACCTTGGACTTTACTCTGAAGAATCTAAATGACTTCATCTTTGGAGGGCGGAAACTACGATTTTTCGTAGGCAATCTACGCTAGCATGGTAAGTGGATAGCCAGCCAATTCTTAATATCACATCCAAGCCTACCATATTCATCAATATCAGGTCGGCTCGAGTTTCCTCCTCTTCCACTCTAATAACTACCGCCTTGTTCACCGTTTTTGTTTGCACTGACTTACCCGTAGGGATTGTCACTGCCAAGATGAAATCCAATTTCTCTGGAGTAATCCCTATATGTGCTGAGCACATCAACGTAACGAAAGAATGTGTAGATCCAGGGTCAATCAGTACTCTCACTTTAGTCTCACACATATTTCACTCTTGACGTATAGGAAGAGTACCTTAGTTTATATATCAAACATACACAGTCATGCATGTAATTTAAAATGCAGTAGTCACTAATTCTTTTCCTATGTATTAAAATTTACTAACACATTCAAAATATTTGAAATTAATGACATAATTGAACTCTCAAAATGTAATGATACCTTGTATGACATCATTCGATGTCAGAGCATCGATCGTGGTGATGGCATATGCTCGACCTTGAACAACAGGTCGAGATGATCTCTGAGTAGACACGAATTCGGACCGCTCCCTTTTCTCCTTACTCTCCTCTGTGTAGTTCCTTACTATGTGGCCCATCTTGCCACACCTGAAGCATGCCCCCGTCTCTCTCCTGCAGTCCTCTGTCTTATGTGGTTTTCCATACTTATCACATAACAGAGTTGGAGTGAATGACGATACCCTTGAAGATCCCTGCGCTATAGAAGCCCCGCTGCTAGAAGAACTAGATGGTCGGAATGGTCTGGAAGATGCAGGTACTATTGACCTCTGATAGGAACCAGGCCTTGTAGATATCGTCGGTCTGGAGTGAGTAGGGTATCTCAGAGGTCTGGAGAATCTAGCCCTCTTGTTTTACTCAAGGTCCTGAGATTGTCCCTGATACACCCTTTCTTTGTTTTGCTTGTCTCTCCAAGCAAACTGCTTCTGGTTCTCTTCTTCTGCGATGAGAGCTTTGGACATGACACTCTCGTATGTCTCCATTTCCCACATGGTGACATCCTTTTGGAGATTCTGCCTCAAGCCAAGTTAAAATTTAAGAGCTCTCATCAACTCAGTGGCTACATGCTGTGGTGCGAATCTGGATAATCTATCAAACTCAGCACCATATTCTCTCACTGACATCGCACCTTATTTTAACTCAATAAATTTCACCTCCCACTGATGTCTAACTATATTTGGGAAGTATTTATTGTAGAAGACTTCAATGAACTCCTCCCATATCCAAGGAGTATTAGGGAGTTCTCTTTCTCTGTTCTGCGATACCGACTTCCACCAAGGTCCGACACCACCATCTAACTTGAAAGTTGCCCAACACACTTTCTCTACACCAGTGCATTTGAGCACTTCAAATACCTTCTCCATCTCCTCTATCCATCCCTCAGCTTCAATGGGATCAGTTTGCCCTGAGAAGTTAGGAGGTCTCATTCTCCTAAACTTGGCAAAACCGTCGGACTGGTGAGGTGGTCTAGCTGCTTGTTAATTCAAAGCAGTAGTTTGTTGAGCGACGTTGGCAGCCAATGCTTCGAACACCTGCTCCATTCTACCCTCATTGCAAAGGTACTTCTCTCTGTCCTTCTCTGCCTCCACTGTGTCCACCTCTGAACTTTGGGCCCATAGTACCGGTCTGTCATTGTGAAAATAATAACATCGATCAGTACATAGATTGTAAAAACAATCCAACATGAACCCGAAGTTCAACCTAAAGCCTAGGCTCTGATACCAACTGTGACAGCCCAAAATTTTATACCTAAAAATCCGTGCCATCAGGATCATGCTCTAGATGATCCCCAGGACAAATCACAGAGTGTTTGCTCATCTAACAGAAATCAAAGCAGACACTGTCCAGTAGTGACAGATCGAGTCATCATATATGGCTTTTTAAAAGAAAGAAGAAATAAAACAATGCAAGTAAATGTATATCAAAAAAATATATATCCTCAAAAAAGAATCAAGAAGAACCACTGGTGATGGACATCCATCACTCAAAACAATGGTTCCTAATAGTAGTTCCTATAGGATGTATAATAATATAAAGAACAACATCTATAGTATAAAATATTAAAAGTAGCCACCAGACCAAATAATCCAAAAATACATATCCCAAAACCCAAAATAAAACTAATACCCAGATTGCTAGTAGAACTCGTCAACTGGGGTATCGGTATCCTCCTCCTCAGCCTCAGCCTTCGGATCAGGCTGGTACTCAGGGTCACTCTCTGTGTTGGGAGCCCTAGCCTCAAAACCTATTAATGTTATAGAAAATAGGGTGAGCTACATCTAAGCTCAGTAGAAGAATCTCAGTTAAATTTGCATTGAAAATGTATGACATGATTTGCAGATGGTATCTCAAAACAGATAATCAAATCAGAATATGCAAACAGGATAAATCAGATGACAAGTACTGAGTTTTAAAGAAAAGAACAAATGCAGAATATTAATTTCAGAGTTTACTAGATGCCATGCATATCATAATTGGTGACTTAAATCGTGCATATTTCTCTAACTTAAGTAACTCCCGTGAATATATAACACATGGTAGCCAGATTTGAGCCGATGAGAACCCCTTCCATAGTCGTTCAATGAACAATTTCAGAATGTGCAACAAGGCCTCATCTAAGGACCGCAATTGTGCCAGGAGGAATTTTCAAGCAGATGCACGAATATTTCGTCGTGCCGGTTATGGGTATCCTGCCATGATAGGGGAGTTCAACCGGTGAACCTTAAATCAGAACAGATAGCAGAGTACAGAAATCAGAACAGATAGCAGAGAACAGAAATCAGAGAAAATACTTATGTTTTATGTAGATATGCTTTTCAAAATAGAAATCAGGGTACAAATGTGAAGGAATCATGAAATCATATTTAGATACATTTTTAAGTTGAATTTCTCCTACCTCAGATCATACCTTTCTAAGCAAATCTAAAGCCTTTTAAAGCATCACAGTCTAATCCTAGACCATATATATAGCATATTTAGTGTTAGACATATCAGGATATTAACTGGCACATCGTCCAGTAGTGTTTTATCCACAAAACTAAAACAGCAGTAAAACAGGGGTGATTGATCAATCAATATCCTTGCTTGATCGATCAATCATCGAATTTGATCGATCAATTACCTTCCCTGATCGATCAATGTCTCCCTTTAACTCATAGTTAATAGAGGAGATTTGATCGATTAACATCCTTGCTTGATCGATCAATTCTCAAATTTGATCGATCAATCTCTCGATCAACCTTGTTAAACTCAAATTTTCCACCTCCTGTTCTCACACTTCATTTATAAAATTTGATCGATCAATGTCCAAATTGATCGATCAATCATCCTTATTAATCGATCAATGTCCACATTGATTGATCATTTTTGCCTTTCATCGATCACTTCACTGTGATCAATCAACTTCTCATATTGATCGATCAATGCTAAATTTGATCGATCAACCTTCAGAATTGATCGATCAAATACCAATTTGATCAATCAATGCCCATCGAGTATTGAACTTTCAGAAAAGCACTCTACTGTCCCCATTAACTCTTTATACGAACTGATCGATCAATTCTCTACCTTGATCGATCAATTAACTACCTTGATCGATCAATAACGATAGTTTCGATCATTAATGGCGGTCACTTGTTCTTGACCTACTTGACCTTAAACCATTAATGGTATCAATAGACCACACCTACATAATCTTTCACACACTTATGAGGTTTAAACCTTAACAATTTTAATCTAAAAACTCACCTATTTAAAGTCCCTTTCGGGATCTCGGCAAAGCGATCTGAAGAGGGTTTCGAACTCCAAATCAGAGGTTTTGTCGCTGTCACGATCCGGAATAGCAGACGCTTGGCTCCGCTTCAACACATAGTGACAACACACATCCTCGCCAGACAACTCGACATACCGACGTCGATTCCGCCTTCTTAATTCAAGCAATCTCTATCCTAGGTTCTCCTAACTTGTGGTTCCTCAAAGAAATAATTTCAAAACCCAATCTCCTAACTATGGGTTTCTCAGAAATAAGAAGGGAATGCAAGATAGGTATCAAAGCCTCCTTCCTTCTCTTATAAGCTAAGGAACAAAAATATCTTTGATATTTCTATTTTCCCTTATCTTAAGCTCCAATGTGGAGCACCTTCACAGTTTCTACGGCGTATCACGCCCCATCAACGTCCTACAAGGCTTGGACTTACACATGAAGTCACACAGGACTTCATTTTACTGTGGGTTAATATTATTTCCAATAATATAAATTTAAAATTTTAATTGGTCTCAATTTCTGTGCCGGGCATGCTTATCAAAGCAGTCAGGTTCTTGTTCAGAATTTTAGGGTCATTGCATTTGACCAAACAAGTTTGTATATTCCGAGAAGGCAAAATGGGGGTGTCTACAGTGATGTCATAAATCATCGTGGAATGAAAGACCAAAGAAAGAAGACTAATGGCATACTTAGAAACAACTCAATTTTTTATAAATAAATTTGAGAGAATCTCTTTCACACACATCCCTAGACTGGAGAACGAGCTCGCAGATTCTCTCGCCACACTAGCCTCAGTCATACAAATACTAGTCGGACAAAACACAAAGTCCTTCATCGAGAAATTAACAATGCCAGCTCATGAAGTCGCTTGACAAGTGAAACTGGAACTGCCAACTAGACCAAAAGCCATCACGAATGAAGGGCAACCTACCCTAGGCAGTTCTACGAAGAAAGGAACTGACACTGCGACCTTCAGATTTGAGAAATCTCTAATCGACAAAGGATAGCCATGGTACTTCAACATATGGAACTTTCTAAAGCATCGCCATGTCCCTCGTTATGCTACGAAGATCAAACAAAAGACAATCAGGAACCGATGCTTGAGGTTCTGCATCCTAGGTGAGATACTATACAAAGAAGCCTTCATCGAAGGAGTACTACTATGATGTGTCACAGCAGCCGAAGGATAATATATCATCGGAGAAGCACACACCAGTGCCTGCGACGCCCATGCTGGCAGATAGAGACACACATATCCAATCATATGGCAAGGCTACTACTAGTTGACGATGATGAAGGATTGCCACCTCTATGTCCAATGCTATAAACAATGCCAAGAACATGTCATGCTTATCAAAACTCCATAAGTTGCATTGAATCCCATAACCTCACCATGGCCATTCTCGATGTGGGCCTTTGATATTATCGGACCCTTTACGAACATGATCGGGAACACTCACAAACACGTGTTCATACTCACCGCGATCGAATTCTACACCAAGTGGATAGAAGTCGAGTCATATGTTAGAATCATTGCTTCAATGCTTGTGAAGTTTATTATTCGGAACATCACCACTCGGTTTGGAATACCCAGGATGTTTGTCACTGACAATGGACCACAATTCATTACAGAGAAGATGAACAAACTATGCAAGAAATTTGGCATCGACCTATGCCACTCGTCACTATTCTATCCCCAGGGTAATGGACAAGTAGAGGCTACGAATACAACTCTAATCTGGATTCTAAAATGAATAGTGGAGGCGAGCAATGGAGCTGACGTGTCAGAACGACTACCAAAAGCGCTTTGGGCCTATAGGACTTCTATTCGTATGACCACTAGCCAAACTCCTTACCTCCTCACATATGAGATGGAAGCAGTCCCACCCTACAAAATATAAGTACCATCCCTACGTATCCAACTTGATGATGACCTACCTCTTCCAAAAGCATAAGTAACACCCGATTCTCACCCCTTTCCCCCACCATTGGAGGAGATGTTAGAGCAAAGAAAATGAAGATGTTAGGCTCAATCAAAACTCATTATTCTTGCGTTAGTAGACTGCTTTCAAATATATACTTGCTTTCAGAGAGACAAAAGTGAGAGATCAAAATAAAGAGATAACAAAAGCATACTTGGGTGAGAGCAGTACGGTGAACAAGTCATTGAGCCCAGGGAAGCATAAGCAGATCGTGAGGACATTCCTGGTAACCTTACTAGGAAGGTATAAGTAAGCTGCGAGGGCATCCCTGGTATCCCAATACTACTAGATATCGTCGTAAGGTGGCGAGAGGAGGATAAACTCCTGCTAACCATAGAATGTGAGACTTTGATGGTGATGAAGCATGACAAAGAGCTCAATCATGGAACTGCATACCACCTAAGAAAAGGATTATTATCGATCCCTTTTAGAAATCGTCAGATAGAAACTATTCCCTGACATCATTGAGCCTTACCCCCACTTTCACCCTTAATTTTATTTTTCGGACAATGAGTCAGAACCCTCCTAAGATATCCCCAGAAATGAAACTGAAAACTCGTGAATGATGACTGATGCGATCACTTACTATCACACCCCCTAATAACGACTACGGGATAGGATAATCACTGTCAAAGGTAAAACCCCAGTATACGGCCGATATGACTAGATGACCTTCCCCGATTCAATAATAGTATCAAGAAACTTTTCTCGACACTAACTCATCAAACACACATGGTTCTTCATAAGCCCAAGTGCTCATAAAAATAAGAAAAGCTCCATTGTACCTCGACACTGGGACATTTTATTTTGGAAAAGGAGTCACATTAAGACCCCTGCTTGTTCATAGATGGATGCAGGATAGTGAAATCATCACCTTAGGAAGACTGTCGAAGATACTGCACTGCCTATTCTACCACGCTCCTACACTAGGGCATTTTTTTAGTTTTAGAATTTTATTGCTTTCCCTGTTGTATTATTTCCTTTCCTTGTAATAAAAAGTATAAAAAAAAGAAAAAAATATATATGTACAGTGATCCATCCTTTATTACCAGACTCCGGTCTGAGACATCTCCCTCCTTGACAATCAACAAGGGGGAAAATAAAGTTACTAATAACTTTATCTTCATGTGCAGGTACAGAACAACCTTCAACTATTACTGGGCCAACTTAAGGAGAATCCAAGTCCCAATAATAGGCGATGGCACCAAAGACAACTAGCTAAAGTATGGAAGGTAACACAAAGGAAAAGCGAGGCTAGGTACATCTAAACAAAAAAATCTCTCTCTCTCTCTCTCTATATATATATCAAATCTTTTTCTTTTACATCTATCACAGGGGGCATACCCCTTGTATATACAATGAACCAAAAAAGAATGCAAAAATGTGTATGCACCTACTCCTAATCCCTCCGCTGCCTCTGCGAGGGACGCTCATCACCCTCTCCAGCATCATCAACCCTAGGACTAGGAGGAACCTAGTCCACTGAGGCCTCAGCCGAAACCTAGGGCATGGATAGAAGCCTCCTAGAAGAGGAAGGTCTAGCAATAGAACCTCTCTCACTCGCCTGGCTCAAGGCCCGGCGAGACCGTGAGCTCAAAGGCAAATAAAGGCCCAAGGGCCGAGTCTGCCTGAGCATAAGCCCTCATATGCTCACGAGTCCCTCGATGGATCACGGCCAACATGCCAGTAACCCTCGATCCTAACCTAGGAAGGTGACCAAGCATCCCTCGCACTCTCCCCCCAACTCTCGCCAACTAGTGCTACAGAAGCTCAATCGTCGCATGCATTTCAGCACAAGCTATGGCTCGAGCACTCTCTAACTAGGCCATCTGAGTTCTCCGCTCGACCAACAAGTCTATAGTCACCTCCTGAAGATGACGATCGGCGAGATCAAATGGAATCTCAAGGACCTCCTAATGAGCTAGGGCACGCTGCCTCTCCAAATGCGACTTCTCCAGCTCGTGCACCTACACACAAGCACGAAGCTAAGAAAAAAAAAGGCGTATACATGACAAAGCCAAGATAAAAAATGAAGACATACCAGCTCAGTACGCTCTTGAAGAAGGCACTCAACCATCACGGCAGTCAGTCGATCGACAGATGGCGTTGGAGGAACCTCAGATGTAGACGGCTACAATACAAATAAACAAACACATCAGATGATGTTACGACTAAAAAATTGAAAATAAAAATATAACTACCCCAACTAAACATACCTGAGTATGAACAAGAGTAGACTCCTGAGGAGGAGCCTCGGGAGCAGAGACAGGAACAACTTGCACAAGAAAAGAACAAACAAATGCAAAACATGTTAGAGGAAGCCCGTTAACGAAACAAAACAAAGCAAACCAACATACACATAAACTAAAACATGCTATACCTGACTCTCTGGGCGTAGAGAGGTAGTTTTCGCCTCCCTCATTTGGAGGTCCTCAGTAAGCTGACGCTGGAAATATATGACACAATATTTGTGATAGCCCGGATTTTGGCACCCCAAAATCCGTGCCATTAGCATGATCCTCCAGACCGTGCCTCAAAACTTAGCACGGAACATTGGTATAACAAGCACAATTAAATAAATAAAGCAAACAACCTCATTAAAGTGGAAAATGTTGATATGCCCAACTGGCATATGCAAAAGATAGTTCTGCCTTCATGCCACTGCATGAACAGAGAATCGACCCGAACCATCAGTGATAAACCGATCACCCTAGATGGTTCACCAAAAGAATATCTAATTTAATTATATTATTTCAAAAATAAAGGCTTGACATACTAAGCCGCACTAATCTACTCATAAAACTGACTCTCTATCAAAGTACACAGCAGAGTCACCTAGAAGAAGTCCTCAGGTGGAGGCTCTAACTCGTCTCCAGGTACGTAATCCGAATCACCCGGATCTACGTCTCCCGAAGCCTCCACTGCTGCTATCAGTGGACCTGCGACGTATAGTCTAATGGGTGAGCTACATCCTAGCTCAATAGGGAACAAACACAATGAACATATAAGTTAAAACTCATATATATTCCATGATACTCTAAGCATGATATGTCTATGCTTTTGAAAGAAAATAGTTTAAAGATGGTAAATTTACATTCAAGTTTACTAGTTGTTAGCATGTCTTACTTTACTGTTGATTTATCATGAATGACACTGAACAGGCCTAAAGCAAAAACTTAAATCTTCAACTTAAGTAATCCCCGAGCAATATAGCATTGAGCCCCGATGAGATACCCTTCATCGTCATCTAATTAGATAGTTGTAAAAATATATTCCCTGAGAATACGACCGAAGCCCCTTTCTCACTAGGCGGCGGGGTTAAATATCACACAACATCCCTGGGATGTACTTACGGTCACGGATAAACCTCCGTACTGGTGTACGGATTCGCCGCCGTACCGGTCACGGATATCCTGCCGCGTCAGTCGTGGGTATCCCACCACATCGGTGGGGTATCCTCCAAACCTCAAATAACAAAAATAACATGTGCTTTACATATAGTTGTTCACCGTGTAAGTGTGCTATCTTATATCAGTTAGGCCTCAACAGTAATTATTCAATCACATGTATACATCCCTGGGATGTATACATATACGCATCACACCTGATGCCTTTATTACTTTCTCATCCCCTGGGGATGTCTCAATCTCTTTAGATTACTGGATCTTACTCACTTGCATCACACAGATGCCCTTATCACATTCTTGGTGTCACACACGCACCCATTTTCACAAAGCTTTTCACGATTTAAAACAACTTCAATTTGATAATTATATCACTACATACATGCTCTTGAAATTAAAGTACTTGTTCAAGGTGTTCCCTACCTCAATTCTCTGAAGTTTCAAGCATCAAGGTCTCACGCGGCTTCTTGTGCTCATGCTCACTCGTACCACCTATGGTACAACACAACACATGTAACTCATCACTAAAAATATAACAAAGAAGGTCTAAGACCCTCCCTGAATCTCAAAGTCAACTATAAGGTTTAAGCGAAACTGTCACAGTCGATTAATCGATTCCCAAAATTGATTAATCGAAATGCAATTCGATTAATCGATTCCCAAAATCGATTAATCGAAACCCAAATCGATTAATCGATTCTCAAAATCGATTAATCAAAATTCAATTTCGATTAATCGATCCCAAATCGATTAATCGAGATCTCCTATATAAAGTAGTCGATTCTTAAGTCGAGTAATCGAGATCTCAAAATCGATTAATCAATCCCAAATTGATTAATCGAAATCCAAAATCGATTGATCAAAATTCCAATTCGATTAGTCGATTTTCCCAGGTCTCTTTTCTCCAGTGGCTGGAGCTTCTCAGTCGATTAGTCGATTTCCAAATCGACTAATCGAAAATCCAAATCGATTAATCGAAATCGGGCTTCCATGACTTTTCAACTTCTGGGCTAAAATCGATTAATCAAACTCCCATTTTGATTAATTGATTTGGCCAAATTCAGCCCCCTTCCGGGCTGGTCTTCCAAATCTCTATCCTTTCTTTCCTATGCCTTTAATATATCCTTCTAAGCATTTTTGACCGAATTTAATCATCCTACATCTATGCATTAATTTCAATTTAAAAATTACCTCAAGAATCCCTTCAAGGGATAGATTTGTTGGGTTTGATGGCTAGGGTTTCATCACATGCTTCGCGATCTCAATCGCTTTGAATCCGTCAATGAATGCTCTTATCTACCCTTTGATTTGCATTCACCCCCTCCTTAATAACTCCTCTTTACTTCTTTCTCTCTCCTCTTAACTCTCTCTTCAATAGTTCAAACAAAAGAGAAATAGGGTTATTAAACCCTTATATCCCTCTTGTCTTGGTGTTAAGCACATACACCTATCTAGGTGTATGTGACTCCAGATCTTCACTACACTCCACCCACTTACCTCATATTCACATCATATTCATTCCTCTTTTCTCGAGTCAACTAGTAAACTCCTACTTGGTCAAACTTGGTCAAACTTATGACCAGTCGGGCACGGATCTCGAGGTCACTGTTTAACAAAATTTTTTGAGATATTACAATATTCAATATTAGTAAACGACTAGGTGTTGTTTGTTGTGCTAGTGCTGGTTTATTTAAGTGAGGATGAGATGGTAAAAATCATATTACAAAGGTAGAGTAAAATGGCTATGAAAACAGTAATGTAAGGTACACAACCTATAAGATACAGGGCTATTATAGCAAGTTTTGATAAGTAAGAGTTTGTCTCACAGAGAAATTGATATAGAACCCAAAATGGGCTATAATAGTAGGCCTCCAGATCTGACAATCCTAAAGAAAGGGAGTTGGGTGTCACAACTACACTAAATTAGCACTAAAAGAAGAGAAATAAAGTGCAGTCCTATCCTAAAGAAAGGGTTATGAAGAAGGTGGTGATGGTGTGTGCCAAAATAAAAGATAAAAGGATGGGAAGTAAGGAGGTTAAGCTAAAGTTAATTCAGTTAGGTAACTCAGATTTAGGCTGTCTCTGCAGTAAATCCTTGCTGTAGTGCTATCAATAACCTTAGTAAGAAAGAAGAATCCAACTTAACCCATGCCATTTGGGCTGCTCTTAGGGCTATACTTAAATGGCCACAGACTATCCGATAGAGTCTGTTAAATCCCATTGATTAAATCAGGCAACTAACTTAATCTAAAGGAGTGGAATGATCTTAAGGCGATAATCTGTCCACTTAAATGGTCACAGACTATCCAATAGATTTTCTCCAACCAATGAACTAAATCAGGCCATGAATACCATTGCAAACGCTATGTTTGTAAGGCTACAAGCTCCCCAGATCTGCTACAGATCCAACATTGCATTCATAGGAATAAACAGACTTTGAAAACCAGGTGGAAACCACAAGGTATCTCAGGCTGACTGAGGACTTAGATTCAGCTGATCATTGCTATGAAAGGCCTGCAATGACTCAACTCTCAAATCTGCAATCATTACAGAGAAATCAGATCTAACATCTGATATTGGTCAAGTAAAATAGAGGGGAGCCAGTTCCTGCAACAATCTCTCACAAGGCTACGAGCTCAAGTGCAGAGGAGAAGAATCCTTCTCAGAGCTATGACCAAGACATGCCCTAGGGCTATAGTCTATCCACTCAAATGGCCACAGGCTATCCATAGAGGCTGCCTTACCCACAAATGATGAGATGGAACATGTAAACTGTTACTGCCACCATGGTCCTAGGGCTACAAGCTCAAGCTTCCATGGGCCTTTCAATCAGCTCAAATCCTAAATGCATGCTATAGCCTGAACAAAACTACGGGCAAATAGGAAAATAACAGATTGAGTGTACAATTAAAATATAGATTTCATTGATCAATACTACTTATAATACAAATCCTCAAGGCAGCAGCCTTGTGCACAACTGCTCATCCAAAAATCCTAATGTTTATAAGACCCATTATAAAATCAAATAAAACTACACCTAACTGCTTACAAAAGGATTAGCCAGCAAGTGCTAGGCTAAGAGAGAAGAAAAATGAGAAAAAGAGATGATCAAGCCCTAACCCTAGTCTGCTCGAGCTCTCAGCCGACAGAGGTTGAAGGAAAGATGATATTTCTAAGTTCTAAGTACAACTTAAATACTCTGTCCCTAATGCCTTGGCTCAAAGGAGAATAACCCTAATTTTTCCAATAGATGTGGCACTGCTACAATCCTTGGATACTTTGGGATATGTGCCTCGAGATCAGTGCCTCGGGAAGTATGCCCTAGACCTTAGGAAATTCCCAAAAGGTCCCTGGAGTTAAGATTGAGAAGTGGAGAGCCCAAGCTTCGCAGGGCTGACTTTACACATTAAATCTCTCACGCAGCTTGCAGTGTCTTCACAAGGTAAGAGTTAGCTTGGAAGGTGTGTTCACTCATGCAGATGGATTTGTAGGCTTGAGTTTGCTTGCATAGTAAAGCTTCAGAAATTCCTGTCGCGGGGTACTCGCACGAATAGGTTTCTGCTCTCGCTTGGTAAAGGTTCAAGCTTCTAGGCGCACCAGAGCAGCGCGAGGAAATTTTTGGGTGTCTCTCTCCTCCCGAGCCACACGAGAACTTCACGAGTTAGCTTTAGTTCCTTGTGCATGTTGGACTCATGAGGTATTGCGCGCGGCTGCTTTAAGACTTGATCTCTGAGAGAGCTTCGTGAGAAATGTTTCTGAAGGTTTTGAGGCGTGAGATCTTCGCGAGTTCAATAGGCATTGCTCTCTTTTTGGACTGCATGACTGCTGCGCGAGGAGACTTTGTCGGTTAATTAAACTTCGCGAGGCTGCACCTCAGTTGTGCGAGATAAGGCATTTATTCCTCTGCTGCAATGCACATGCTGCTGCTGCAGCTTCCTCCACTCTCATCTGTACATTTTTCATTTGTTGAACTTCTTTGGTCCATTATGACATGTGAAGTAGTCACCATGGTGTGTACCACCATGGAGTTCCATTAGTCTTTGGTTCAGCTGTCATACTTGGCTTGAATTCTCTCCCTTCTTGGCACCAAAAGCATGAACTATGTGTTAAGCTGCAAAATTTATTACTAACTACAAAACACACTAAACAAGGGATTATTAGTATGCTTCAAGGTCTATCAAAGGCTAGGTTAAGAGGTGAAAAGTGGTACTTTTCAGTTAATAACACTAGGCAAGACGAAACGAAATTAATAAAAAAAAGAAACTCACCCAATGCTCCAGCTCAACCCGAAGTTGGGCTATCACTGGATCCTCTCGATTGGATGAGGTAGCCAAATACGGATCAAACACCGGAGCAGACGCACCAGTAGTAGAGAACTTTGCCCTCTGCAGGCGAGACACATGACAAACACATCAGAAATAACATAGAGCCATAACCCTAGAACCAAAGGCAAAACACTTACCAGTCTGTCAATCTCCGAGCGAAGGCTAGCCTCCACCTCCTGACTAGCCTCCTGCTGACCTCAGAATAGCTCGACCAGCACTGCCTGACGGACGACCTCGCCCTCCATCGCGGTCGGACAAACAAAATAGAATGAAATAGAACAATCATGTTAAACCGACTAAAAGTGAAATGAATACACCAACAACTAAAACAAATAGACCAACTCACTAGAGATCGTCGAGTCTTTGCCAGCTAGGCTCTCAACTCATCCTATACTCCCCTAACCTGGAAGATAGAGGTTGTCAAGGAGTGCAGCATCTCCTCATCGGGTCGAGGAGCACATCCCATCTGCTTCATCGCCCTATGAAGGGCGCCTATCGCTTCGCAGACATCGAAACCAAGATGGCCCTGCTCTAACGCGGCCAACCTCTCCCTCAATGTCGAGGCAGACTTAGGACCGTCGACCGTGAAAGAGTCGCTCCCATGGAAAGGACGCATGAAGAGCTGACCACCGCCAAGATCCTAGAACCATCTCGTAAACTCTCGGGCATCCACCTCATTGCGCGCCCCTGTCACCCTAGTCCCCCCGACTCTAAAATCGTCAACTTGAGCCCTCATCTTCAATGCGAAGTCCTGAGCAGGGGGATCTATCATCGTCTTCGCCACCAGGTGGCGAATCTCAGAAGGAACTCTCTGATGGAGCCCCAACTATTGTGCTACCCGATTGCTCCACCTTCTCGAAGCAGTGGACCCAAATGTCTACATCAGAGAAGGGCTGGCCAGACTGAATCACTGGCTCCTTAGCATCCTCCCAGGCCACATAGGGCCTTCAAATGACATGTAATTGAAAATAAATAATGCAACCCATTGATCGGTGCCGAAATATGACCAAAATTCACACTTTAAATCCTATATTTAGCTGTTCAATGAAAGCATCTGATGGTTGTTGTGAGGTTTTGATGTTTACAGGTGTTTCCGACAGTTAGATTGCTTAAGTGCATAAAAGAAGGAAATTACAGGCTAAAAAAGAGATATGGACAAAAAGGTCCAAAGAAGCATTGAGAGCCATGAAGAGAATCAACTTCCATCAAGAAAAGAAAGACTTTGCATTGAAGAGTCAATCGATTGAGGCATTATGGTCAATCGATTGACAGATGGAGAAAAACTCAACCCTGGAAAGTCAATCGATTGAGACATAATATTCAATCGGTTGAGATATGAAGGCAGAAGTGTTCTAAGGGAATTCGAACTCTAAGTCAATCGATTGAGATTTCTGTCTCAATCGATTGAGGCAATTAGGGTTAGTTTCAATCGGATATTATAAATAAGAGGCTTACGGCTTTGTAAAGGGGAGAGTTGTTTTTGGGAGAGTTGTTTTGTTTTAGAGAGAGCTTTTTGAATAGAGAGTTTTTATTTCTTAGAGAGTTATTATTTTTGAGAGAAATTTGTGTAATAACTAGAGACTTTTGTAAGAAGAGTTTTCTGAGAGTATTTAAAATTGTGTTCTTCTTTTTTTTACACCTTCTTTGCTCTTTACATTGGGAATGATTTTGGATACAACTGAAGATCTTACACCAAGGATGAGAGGCTAAAGGCTGTAGATCAAGGAGGATGCGATCCCCAGATAAGTACCTATATTTTATGTTTAATGCCATAGTTTGATAATTTCATCATCAAATCGTTTTTCTCAAAGTGTAGTGATCCTGTTTTTAGTGTTTTGATCTAAAATACCATGAGATACGCTATGCTTTTCACATGATTCATACCGCGATTAGGCTGAGTCATTGTTTTTAGATAGGGTATGCCGGGTTAATGATCACGCTTAATTACTAGTCATGGTTCTCTTAGAATGATGGTGTGTTGATGTTCATAAAATTGTGGGTTTAAAAATAGAAAAGGGTATAAATCTGGGGTAGCAAATTCCTTGATCTTGTTTTTAAAATTTGTTCTTAAATTTCTCATTACATAATTTTTAGATTAATTTGTTTTCTTTCTTGCAATTAGAAAAGTGTTAATTTTTGGTAAAAATTAAATCTGCCCCTTGGTACTTCCTTGGGGATATTTTCTAAATCTCTAGGAAGAATTGAATAAAATTTTAGATTTCCCTGTGGGTTCGACACCCTTGTTCTTGCCTTACTAGAACAGATCTTGTACACTTGCAAGGGTTTATTTAAAATTGATCACCCATCTACACACATTAACAACCTAAACAGCATGTACCTGCCCCACGTGCATGTCCTCAAAGAGACTTCACGTGGCCTGCAAATCTGAAGACTGACGACGACGCCCCAACGCCCTCCGCCGCACATGCATTCACATAAAAGTGAAAGTAAAGTGGTCATATGCCCAAAACAAAACATGCAACATCAAAACAATCACTAAGAAGAAACACAAAGATGACTAAGACATTACAAAAGATAACACCCAACGGAAACTCACCTAAAGGAAGGGGAGGAAGCCCCCGATAGTGGCAACACCTCTTCCCCTCCGGTACAGCTGCTCATAAGGGTGGGGTAGTGCTGTCGCACCCCATGCATAAGTAGGGACCCGATCCAAATCCCTGAAAAGCATAAAAAATAACCCAGTGACGCATCCCCTAGTCGAGGATGAAAAGAGCACAGCACCGAGAAAGTGCATCAAAAATGCTCGGAGCACATGATCCGCTGCCACTCCCGGCTCCGTCACAGGCTCTTGGAGCGCCATCGTTGTGTAGCGTGCCTAGAATACTGCTCTCTTCTTTGAGTGATGTCTCGGAGGAATGAATATGCTGGCAAAATTATCAAAAAACCATGTAACTCAGACCACCCCAGGTTCGGATCTGTTGGATCAATATGCGACCCCGAGTATCTCCTCACATATTGCCAGATAATCCCCCTCCATCTGCCTCGTCACTAGCTCCCCCTAGAATTTGAGCCCGGTAATGCGGGCCCAATCCTCAAGGGTCGGCAGTAACATCCCTATAGGGAAGAGCAGCGCCTACTACTCCTCCCTGCAGCGCTCTAAAATGGCCCCAATCAAACCCTATCGAACAGAAAGGGCTCAAGCTCCAGGATCAAACCGAAGCCGAATGACACCAATCGCACCTACTGAAACTTAGGCAGGGCACGGTACCATGCATTGGACTCTGACCAAGTAGTGTTGACGGCCAGCAATGGAGGCTCCTGACAAGTAAATAAAAGGACAACGTAAGGCTAAAACCTATAACTACAAAAAGACTAATGACAATTACGGACGACGATTAGACTTAATACTAGTGAAAAAATACTAATAAAAATGACAATATGAAAATAATAAAAAAAAATAATCGTAAAACATAATGATAATCTATGATAAACACACAAAATATGATAAAAGTAAGACAAAACCATAAAATAAATGTGACCTAGAGCTAGATACAAGCATGATGCATGAATGTGCATGCACATGAAGAATAGATGCGGGTTTGACGTAAAGTAAGATGGTTTCTAGATCCTTAGAATCTATGTAGTAACCTAAATGCCTAGGAAATAACAGAAGGAACTCTTACTTGAGGGCACCTACCTGATCCCTCGCAAAGAACTCCTCCAATGGAATGCGCATCAGAGACGGAGGGTGATGTAGAGCAGCGTCATCCTCGTCACCCTCAGGTGCATCCTCCTCGATGACTATCTCAGCATCGCCCTCCAGTACGGTATCAGTGCCAGTACGAACCTCAGAAGTCTCACCTCCCTCCTCCACCATCTGCTCCAACTCCGAAGCAATCAAGAAGAGTCGGTCACTACCCTCAGACTCCATCTCAGAACGAAGAATGTGAAAAACTAAGAAGAACGCGAGAGATGGCACTCGAAACGAACGAGCGGATTGCAAGATATCGCAGAGACACAAAAATCAGGGCACTAGGAAGCAGAGAAGAGCAAGAATCGAAGAAGAAACCAAAAAGCATGAAAGAATGAAGGCTCTTTTTTTGGCTTATATTGAGAGCTAATCGCGTGCCCTGCCATAGGCGTGTAATTGAATCTCGTGCCCACTCATCCACACGTAATCAGAATCACGCGTGCCTCCTAGGGCGCGCAATTAAATCTTTGCCCGCCCAAATGGCACGACGGACCAATCAAGCACGCTAACCAGCGCACGTAATTCAATCCAGCGCCTTCCACCGTGTGCACAATTCCAAAAGTCACCCACATAGTGAACTGGTGACGCTCCAATCACGCGCCTTGATCGGAGCGCGTGATTGAATCACACGCGAACACACTGATGTGTAATCACCCCCTGACTCTTCAATCACGTGTGCTTAAATAGAAGCGCAATTTAATTAAACGCCATGTCCCCTGCGCGTAAGTCCCTAGGTTTGACAAAAAAAATATATGTGCCAAGCTAGCAGCCAGAAACGGAGCTACAAACTTAGGCACTCATTCTGAATAGTACATGCAACACAGAATGCACACACGCACTATGACTTAAGCATACACACCCTGAAAAATCAAAACTATCACCTATACACGCACGCCCCAAAACAACCACTTAAACTCATAGACGCTCAATCAAATTATAGTCCATCAAAGTCAAATCGACATAACACCAACACAAACCAAACTCAAAGCTTCGGTCAGGACCAAATCAGGATTAACTAAACCTCACCCAAGACAAAACTAAAATCAAACCAAAATTCAAAATAAGGCATGAAAATAATAAACAAACCCATCTCTTATAAATGATAAAATTAATTACAAATTACATTGGGGGCATACCCCCTGAATACATAATTCGAAACGAAAAATGAATTTTAATTTAGGACAAACACCTAAAGACACCCAAGTCCGCAAACACTCAGGAGAAGGAGCCCAAATAAAAATACATAAAAAATTGAAAGACGATGGAGAGACCTGGAGAGGAAGCACACGCTGAACGAATTCTAACAAGCATCTCATCTTCACCTCCTTTTCCCCCTGAGATGTCGCTTATGATGAAATCTTCCAATTTATACAATAAAACGCCGGCATCGCAGAGCCCCGAGTTGACAGAAAAGAAAGAGTGGCTCACAGAAAGCCACCTAGGACCTGAGGCATACACCTATGGAAGACCAATCTTGGAAACCCCCAAGGGAGGGCCGACCAAAGGATGATCCACAGAACCTACCAAGGAGCAACTGGCGCCGATCACGTGAACTCTGACACAGATCTTATCCTTGATTTTCTTTCCCCCACCTTTAACTCTTCCATTTCTTCCCCCAATAGGGTGACACTTCAGCTCAAAATAACATTATCAACCCTAGCACCACTCCACATTCCCAATACATAATAAAATTTACAAACCTCTTTTGGATTTAATACCTGGGATACAAAATAAAAAGGGAGAAAAGACATCAAAATGTACTAAAATCCTAAATATCAAGAATTATTACAAGATAAAAAATTATTACAAAAACAAAGTCCAAAATTTAAAATAAAACCCAAGCCCCTAAATACCTATTTATAGGCAAAGCCCCCTCCACAATGTGACAAGTGCCACATTTCCAAGCATCCTCCATCTAATTAGATCCAAACCAGACACATGCCACCAAAAAAAGAAACAAATCCATGGCAAACTCAGATAAACTAATAAACACACAACACTTACCCTTCAAGAAAGACAAATCCATATCAAGTTAGATAAACCAATAGGATTAAAACATCTAACACCCATCTAAACTCTAAAAATTAAATTCACACACCTTTGACAAGTGTCACTTCAAACTAAACATAAGACCAAAACAAACGAAAGTCATACCTTAAACAAAACATATGTCTAAAAGTTTTCTTAAAACTCCATTAATAATAATAGAATACAATCCTAACACATTTGGACCACAAAAATGAGTGAAAATCACCCAATAAAATCCAAATAAAATTAAGCAAAATAAGATAAATCTGAATAAAAGTCTAATAAAATTTCTAAAATTCAAAAAAAAAATCAAACAAATCTGAATAAAATCCAAATAAACCCCCCCAAAAAAAATCAAATAGAATCACAAGAAATACGACACAAGAGGGAAACACTGCCCCTCCCGTAGTTCCATTGCAGCCAAGTCACCCCCTAACGACCTACTGCAAATTCACATCCCACCGCGATCAAAATTATTCCCCAGAGTCCTATCGCATACTGACAAGTACATGTGACCACTCTCCAACATCCACTGTACAAAATAAGCCGACAAAATAAAATAAAATAAAATCATCACTCACAGCCCCATCGCTAAATACAAAGTCTCATTGCAGCACAAAGCAAAAATTAACGACGACGAAGTAGCCAATCACGCTGCTCATTCCATGACGATCAAAATCATTCTCTCTTGTCCCATCGCATGACCTTACATGACCTTACATGCCGACCAGAGAAAGAGAGCCGCTAATACCTCATCACATGCCCCCATGTCCCATCGTGATGTTAAAACCCCACCACATCACCAAGGCCAAAGGGTGAGTCTGGTCACAACCACACGACACCATCATTATCTCATCACATCATAAAATAGCTAAGGAGTCATCATATCGACACTCCATCGTACACTCATAAACATGTCCCGTCGCGATGCAGCTACGACCTGATCTCATCATCTAACCCAAGATCTACCAAAGATAGAAACGAACATTTCTTGCCCATCGCATAACCACCAATGTCCCATCACCAATTGCACTTTCTCGAAATCCCGCGGCAACCTGCCATGGCACACAACCAGAAGGGAAGGCTCATCCAATATCCCATCGTGAAAAGCATGGAGCGAAACTCCCAAAATATCTCACCACGCAACAGTCGCATACTCCACCGCAGCAAAAACACACAGAAGAGAGGAATTCCTCCGACGTCCCATCACACCCATCAATTATCAAGTCCCATCGCAAACGTCTCATTAGGGAATCTGTACGTCCCATCACACCGGCGACCATCAGGCCCAACTACCGCAAAAATAAAGGAGCGGAAACTCTCTAATGTCCCATCGCAACACCACCACGGCAGCCGGCCAGTCCCATTACAAGCAAAAGCCTCCTGTCGGCAATAAATCAGGTAAGTAAGCACTCCTTTCTACTTGATATTCTCTGTAAAATATAATTAGCTAATATTAAGTCAAACATTTTTCAAAACCCGTCTCCCTCAACTCGTGAATCACTGTAGTCCTCCTATAAGAGACAATCATCAGTATTCACGAGAAGATCAGACAGAGTATCCGACATACCAAGTGTCATCTTGACAACCATGCAAACAGTCGGGTCCACAGATCCCGCTTCGGTGGATCTGCTCAGCGAAGTCTCAGAAGCCACATTTTCTACTGTTTTACCACTGAATTGATCTTAAGTTAAAATTCTCAAAATTAAAAAAAATAAATAATAATAATAAATAAACCCTCTACCTATCAAAATTCTATCTCTCATCACTCCAATCCGTTCTTTCCCTTGGGAAATCGAACACTGAATATACTCAACTTTGAGAAATCACAAATTCCCACTGGAAAGGGGCACCTGACGTGCCATTGGTGTGAGCAATAACGCGCCTGGCCTAACATGACTTGCGAAAGCCTTTGCCATTACATGATATTGCATCTTATTATTCAGTCACTTGACCTTGTCTCTGGACATTCGTATGACACCCCCAGATACCTCAATTGGGTAATATCCCTCTGTTTGACTATCATTCACAACAAGTTGCGACATGCAACGGGATGCCCCTTTCACCCATAGATCAGGATATGCCGACTTTCCCTTTGTCTGACTACCCTTTGCAGCAAGTCGCGACATGCAACGGGATGCTCCTTGCACCCATGGATTAGGATATGCCAATTTCCCCCATCTAACTGCCACTTGTAGCAGGTCACGACAAGTGACGGGATGCCACTTGCACCCGTGGTTATGGATACGCCTCTTGACAGCTACCACTGGGCCCCCGAATGCTCCATCTTATCTTGCGCTGATAGATAAGAAGGCCAAGCATTTCATGTTAGTATCCTTGATTCACACATGATTTCCCAAAAGAAATGAGACGGTACCTCGGAAGCGGGATGTCTACTTCTTTGACGCATCCTTACTCCCAAGGACGCGCCGAAGAGGGGCATCTGTAGACACCCCGATTTTGCCATCTCAGAGTATACAAACCTGTTTGGCCAACCTTTGATCTTACCCATGACTTCTGAAAAGGGGTTCACCCTTTTTGAAAAACTTAAAACCATGATACAAGGACCACAGGCTGAAATAATAGCTCTGTGACTCGGACCCGACTTAGCCCGGGGAAGATCCCGAATTCCACGCCCTCATAAAAGCGCACAATTCGATTGCATGCATGGACACATGCGCGCAATTGGTCTCCTTTGGACCAGATTTATCCTTCCCGCGGACTGCCTTAGGAGTGGATTACACGCCCTATACAGCTTGCGCAATCAGATTGCACGCCATATCACTGGCGCGTAATTAGTCTAGCTGGGATCGAAACTCCACCTTCCGTAGACCGCCTTGAGACTTGATTATGCGCCCTCACCAGCGCGCGTAATCGATTACGCGCCCCATCACCTGCATGTAATTGGTCCCCAATTGGACCTGACCTCTAATTCTCAAGACTGCCCGAGTTCCTCTATTAAGTGCCCTACACCATGTGCTAAATTGGATTGTGCGTGCCACACAGGGCGTGCAATTAGTTCCAAATCAGACTGGAACTAGGATACTCGGCTGAGTCAGTCAGCCGGTCACTCATTGAGTCGGTCACCGTCTTAAAGTGATTAAGCGTTCGAGATAGGGCGCATAATCCAATTAAGCGCACTAGATAGGGCGCGTAATTGGATCTGACTAGCTAATTACACACCTCCCACAGGGCGCATAATTACTTGAATACTTATAAATAGACCCCCCCACCTTGATCCAAAACACATCAACATCAATACACATTCAAGCCTCGAGTTCCTATCTTCTGAGCTTAGGATTTCGAGACCCCCTTTGCAGCGCTTAGCTTCAGGTAATCTCTTTTAGTTTCTAATTTCTAGTTCTAGTTCTTAAGTCCTAGCTTTTAGTTCTCAATTTCTAGTCTTAGATCTTAGGTTTTAATTCTTAGTTTTAAATTCTTAGATCTTAATCTATAAATTCTAGATCTTAGTACCTATTTCTGGTTCTAGGTCATAATTCCCAGAATCAGTTCTTAATTTTAGTCCATCAATTCCAATTCTAGTTCTTAACTTCTAGTTTTAGATCTTAAGTTCTAGTTCTTAATCCCCAATTTATAGATCTTAACGTTCTAGTTCTTAATTTTAAGTTCAAGTTCTAGAATTTTAGTTTTATTACTTAGTTTCTTTTTTCACAATTCTTAAAACTTACAATTTTGATCCTTAAATCATTAATTTTTAAACTAAAAATCAAAATTTCAATCTATACTATTTACAAAGCAATTATTAGCCAGCCAATTTTCCCAAGGGAGCTTACGAAGGGTACCGGGGAACGGGGCCGATCCTCCTTAGCATAATGGGCCACAATCCCTTTTTTTAATTAATTAGGTTTCTAATAGAATTAAGATATTAAATTAATCAGATTCCTAGTAGCATCAGAAAACTAAATTAATTAGAGTTACAATAGTATAAATTAGAGTTAGAGTACAATTAGGAAATCAGATTAATTAGACTCCCGGTAGGACTAGGAAAGCCAGAGCAGTTAAGCTTAGAATAGGATTAGGAAAACTATATAAACTAAACTCCCAGGTGACCCAGAGCTGCTAATGTTGGCCGGCCGTCGATTCAGTAAAGAGAACAACCCATATCTCCACCCCGCATGATCAGTGACGTGTTGTAGCGTCGATAGACATCTGCAGTTGGCGATCGCATCAAACTAGCTATTTTCCTCTTAGAATTTACCTTTTATTTCAGTAATTTAATATTTTTTAATTTATTATTCATCGCCTTTGCCAGAGCCCACTTGGACCAAATTGGGCCACTCTTTTCGGAGACCGAAAGGAACCCAGAAAAAGTGTGTACCAACAGTTCCCTTGATTTTTGTTCAGCTTGGAAGTTGTTTGCTTCTCTCTTTTTGTAGAATCCTCTTTACGATTTCTTGGTTCTTTCCCAATTCTTTTTTAGAAAATTAATTTCTTTCAATTGTACCCCTTTTTTAGCTATCCCTTATCTGTTATTGCATACTCCTTTCACTCTCCACTCCTTCCCGTTGTTCTAAACTCTCAGAATAACAAGGGGTTAAAGTTGAAAGCTTTGGGCAATATATATGGTTAAGGGTTTATAAGATTTTCGTATAAAGAAATTAGGTTTAGACTTCTAATATGGGTTCAAGGGGTAAATATTTTTCTGAGATTTTGGCTCAAATGAAATAAAAAATGGCCTTAAATCATTTTCACGAATTACTAGCATGGATGCCTTATTGTCTTGATGCATAGAATAGACAATTTTAGAAAAACAAGTCATCCTAATCATAGAATGTGTGATTCTAAATTCAGCAATATGAGATTCATATAGGCAAGTAATTAATGAAAATTTGAGTTTGAATAGATAGCAGTCTCTCTCAAAAGAAAGGAAATTAGTCCCAAAAGCTCACTGATTGTATAACTTTTAAACTATAATCTCAATATTGTAGTTTAAATCAAAGTATAGTTTTAAGCATTCAATTTGATACAGTATTCAAGAAGGCTAAACATGAATTGTAACTACTCTATTTTGATGGTTGAACTACTACTACGATGGATCGTTAGGCTTACGGAATTATAAATTTTTCTATCATACTCACATGTGATGGTTAATCAGGACTATACTAAAATTCAAAAATAAATTTCACAACTAATCTAAAAAAAATAGAGAATGCAAATTTTTTTTTTTTAATGTGCATACTTCAAAAATTTTACCATTGAAACTGTGTGTGTACCGGGCTTGTGATTTGTCATAGAATCCACAATCTCCGCCAAACTTGAGGGAAAGCGCATCCGGCATAATCACAGAGTAACAGTAGAGATAAGAAAAATTAGAAATAACAAAAATGGAAAAGAAAAAGTCATATATTAAACGGAATATTTACAGAGTACATGGAAATGAAAACTATTTACAAAAATTGAATTAAAGAAAAAAATTAATTACATAAAAGTTGAAACCTAGGAAAAACCTAGACATGGACTATCTACGACACTGGCGACAATGTCCGAGGTAAATATTTCTTCGATAAAGATCGGCCCTCAGTTTCTAACCAAAATTGTGCCGCCCAAAAGATGATTTGCCTCCCCTGGATGGGTGCATCCAATAGAAGAGGGAAAAGGATGGTTTTAAGAAGATGAAGGGCGGTGGGGGATGAGGCGGGGAAGATTTATGACATTTGGGAGATGGAGGAGGGGAATGATTTGGTGAGTGCGGTGGCGCGTTAGGGATTACTAGGCCAGTGAGGAGAGAACCGATTTTGATGATTAACCGTGCCCTCTCTTCCAAGTATGCCGTGACTTCCTCTTTATGGCATCGAAGAAGACATTCAAATGCTTCGCTAATCTAGAACCAACTTGGTGGTTTTGCCATGGTGAGAGTGCTGGTGATGAAAGAAAGCAAAAGGAACGGAATGGTTTGACTAGGGATTTGGATGTATATATATAATCAATCGGGGCAGGGATTTGAAGAGTTGCCATAAATATTCATTACTAATAGGCGTTGGAGAATGCAAACCTTTTGGTGGTATCATTAAATTTGGTTAGACGTGGCTGCACAGTGTTAATTGAAGTGACGCCTTTGTTAACGAAAATTGCGCCTTTCCGATTGCAAAATACGCGTCTTGGACAGAAAATTCTCTCATGAATCGAAGTCACTACGATAGTTTGTGAGAGAATCCATACGCTATAGGAAATCGTAATCACTACGATTTCTCATACCAATGGGAGAACTATTTAGACACACCTAATAATATACAGTTAAAAAGGAGAAAATAAAATAGTTTACATAAATTTACTATGGATGAGTCGGTAGCTCGACAATGCCCATGAGCATATTAGTCATACTCCGAGTCTTTTAGTGACATTGTGGTCACTGTCCCTTTTTCTTCTAATGTCACTATCAGCTTGAGTCTCCATCCATTAACCTTGAAAATACGTGAATGGTCACAACCCCATTAGGGAATGCTTCCACAACAATATAGGGTATGTCCGAACAACTTCGTAGTTTCCCTGAGAATATTTTTAACCTCAAATTATATAACCAAACTTGTTGGTCAGGCTCAAAACTTTTTCTCAGAATGTGCTTATCATGGAATGCTTTGGCTTTGGCCTTATAAATTCGGGCGCTCTCATAGGCATCGTTATGGATTTCCTCTAACACATTTGGCTCAAGTTTTCGTTGCTCACCAGATGCGGACAACTCGAAATTCAGTGCTTTGACTGCCCATAGTGCTATGTGCTCTAATTCCATAGGCAAGTGGCAGACTTTTCTATATACCAGTTGGAAAGGGGTCATGCCAATAAGTATTTTATATGTCATTTTGTACGCCCACAAGGCATCATGCAATCTTCTATCAGGGCGAACAGTTCTCTCCAATATTTTCTTTATTTCCTAGTTAGAGACCTTTACTTGCCCACTGGTTTGTGGGTGGTAGGGAGTTGCGATTTTGTGGGTAACAAAATATTTCTTGAGCAAGCTCTCGAAATTTCTATTACAAAAATGGTTTCCTCCATTACTTATGATGGCTCGTGGAGTTCCAAATCATGAGAATATATTTTCCATGATAAAAGAGATTACCACCTTATGATCGTTTGTTTTTGTAGCTGCTGCCTCGACCCATTTTGAAACATAGTCTACAACCACAAGTATATATATGTATCCAAAAGAAGGTGGAAAGGGACTCATAAAATCTATGCCCCATACATCAAAGGGCTCTACAACCAAGATCGATTGGAGGGGCATCATGTTCCTTTGGGAAATGGCCCCTGCCTTCTAACATTGGTCACAAGCTAGACATAAATTTTAGGTATCTTTAAATAATGATGGCGGCCGTTTTCTTTCCACCAAAGTGGCCTCCATAAGCATAAGTGTGACAGAATTGCAAGATATTGTGGGTGTCATTATCGGGAACACACTTCCTAATTATTTGGTCTGGCCATATCTTCAATAAATCAGGATCCTCCCAAATATAATATTTTATATTAGAAAAGAAAATATACTTGTCCTGTTTGTATCAGGTTGGAGGGATCTTACCTGTAGCCAAATAATTCATGATGTTTGCATACCATGGTACTGTAGCTTGGATGGAAAAAAGTTGCTCATTCAGAAAGGTATCATGCAAAGATTCTTTACTGATGATTTCCGACATTCTATTCTGGACAGATGATCACCCACTACATTCTCAACTCCCTTTTTATCTTTGATTTTGAAATCGAATTCTTGTAAAAGTAGGATTCATCTATTAGTCTAGGCTTAGCATCCTTTTCGACAATAGATATTTTAGTGCAGAATGATCAGAGAAGATGACGATTTTCGATCCCAATATGTACTGTCATAATTTATCTAGTGCAAACACGACAGTAAGAAGCTCCTTTTTAGTGGTAGTGTAGTTAACCCGAGCTTCGATCAAGATACGACTTGCGTACTAAATTACGTGAGGGATCTTATCTTTTCGTTATCCCAGGACTACACCTATTGCATAATCGGAAGCATCACACATTACTTCAAAAGGTAGGGAGTAGTTAGGAGGTTGAATGATTGGTGCCGATGAAAGAAGTGCTTTGAGCTTATTAAATGCATCAAGGCGGGCATTGTCAAAGTTAGAAGGTACATCATTCGCTAATAGATTGCACATAGGTCTCGAGATTTTCAAGAAATCTTTATTGAAGCGGCGATAGAAGCCAACATTTCCAAGAAAAGATCGAATCTGTCATACCGAATTTGCTGGCGGTAGGTTTGCTATTATATCGATTTTAGCTCTGTCAACCTCTATTTCCCTTTTAGAGATAATATACCCCAAGACTATGCCTTCTTGAACCATGAAATGGCTCTTCTCCCAACTTAGCACAAAGTTAGTTTCTTCACATCTCTCTAGGACGAGGGCAAGGTGATCCAAACAAGAGTCAAAAGTTTGGCCAAATATCAAAAAGTCATCCATGAATACCTCAAAAAAATTATCTGTCATGTCAGAAAAGATGGCCATCATGCATCTTTGGAACATTGCCAGTGCATTGCATAACCCAAACGGCATGCGGCGATATGTAAACATTCCAACAGGACACATGAAGGTGGTCTTTTCTTAATCTTTCGGGTATACCGAAACTTGATTATATCTTAAATATCCATCTAGAAAGCAGAAATATTCTTAGCCTGTAACTTTTTCCAAAATTTGGTCAATGAATAGTAATGGGAAATGATCCTTGCGAGTCTTTGAGTTAAGCTTCTGGTAGTCAATACATACGCACCACCCTGTGGTTTCACGTAATGGTACCAACTCGCCGGCTAAATTTTCCTTAACTATAATCCCAGACTTCTTTGGGACTACTTGAATGGGGTTTACCCACTCACTATCAGAAATCGGATAAATGCTACCAACGTTTAATAATTTCATGATTTCTTTCTGTACGACTTCCCTCATATTTGGATTAAGCTATCGCTGACTTTCTCTGAAAGTCTTGGCATTATCCTTTAAATGAATTTGATGCATATATATTGATGGATCAAGCCCTTTAAGGTTAGCGACAGTCCACTCTATCGCATGCTTGTGCATTGTGAGTATGGCCAACAACTTAACTCTCTTCTTCTATATTAAGAGCAGAAGAAGTAATCACTAGGAGAGTTTCGTTGGGTCCTAGAAATGCATACTTGAGGGTGTCGGGAAGTGGTTTCAGGTCTAAGGATGGTACTTTTTTGATAGATGGTAGTAACGGCTCATTGGAAGTATTGGGTAGAGGTTCTACCTATGACGTCCAAGTTGTTAATTGGGAATCACTGGAGGAGTCATCCAATAAATAAGTCATCTCCTTTCGCTAATGTTTAAGTTCTCCCAAATTCGTATACCATAATGTGGTTTCCAACACATCCTTGGATAAAACTTTGGGCAATACTTATACTATTTAATCAATTTCATCCACACTGAAGTATTCCTCATCATCGATCGAAGCCATCTGGTTAGCAGCTGAGAAGACATTTAACTAAAATCGCATATCTCTAAAAGAGACTTCCATCACCTCGGTCTTACACTTGATGAAGCATTAGCTGTGCCTAAGAATGGTCTACCGAGAATGACTGCAATTTGGGTTGGAGATTTTGAACTCGGTTCCATGTCTAATACCAAGAAGTCGACGGGAAAAAAAAATTTGTCAACCCCAACCATGACGTCTTCAATGATTCCTATTGGCTTTCGTTCTGACCTATTGGCTAACTGAAGAGTTACAGTTGCAGGCCTCATATTTCCTAGTCCCAGTTTCTCATACACATAGTATGGCAGCAGATTCACACTAGCTCCCAGATCTAGAAGTGCCTTATTAATTTCATGATCACCTATATAATACTTGAAATTGTGGGCACCCCAGGGTCCTTCAGCTTGGGAAAAGTTTTGGCTTGCAAGACTGAGCTTACTTGCTCCATCAGGAAGACTTTCTGCGATACATTGTTCCGCCGTTTTTGTTTCTGCATGCACACCTCTTTCAGAAGCATAAGGTGGAACTTGCTTGATTGTCTCCAAGAGGGGCAAGCTAATCCTCACCTCCTTGAATATTTCACTAATTTCTTCTAATTTTTTGGGATTTTTATCAAAAGGTGATGCTGCCCCAAAAGCGTTTGAAAATGGTAACTTTGGTACATAAGTTACTTCAGTTATAAATTTGGGTGCACTATAATCATTATTTTTTTGTTTTTCATTTTCTGATTTTTTTTTTTTTTTTTTTCTTATGGGGGAGTTTCCTCTCTGGCTTCACTCACTTTTTCCTTGGGCTCAGGGACGACTACTGGTGTAGGCATCTCTACCCTATTACGAACAGTCCGACCACTTCTTAAGGTCTGAACAACTTGGATATGTGCGGTGGGAATTAGTGTGTTTCCCATCTGAGATTGTCCTCCCAAATTATTCACAGAGTGTGGACAAACTTGGTTACTCTCTCGTTCTTTCCATTGCGTAGCTAGTTGCCCAACCTGGGATTCTAGGTTTGTAATGGATTGAGTATAATATTGTAAGTCTTGAGAGATTTGGATAATTCGGGATAACTCCTTAGAACGTTGGTGCACCTGTTGTTGCAGATTTTGGAGGATTTCGACAACAGTAGCATCATCGTTTCTATTCTGAGGACATGGCTGTTGTTCAAAGGATTGATATGGGACATAGATTGTTGGAATTAAGAGGATATTGTGGGTATGTATAAGATAATACTTGTCGAGTTACCATTGGGAAGCCGTAATAGTTATCCCACTGGGGATTGTAGGAATTCTCAATATTACCCCACTGAGAGACAAAAGCTTTCTCTGTTTCGGATATAGCTGGATATAAGGGGGTAGTTGGGTATTTCCTTGGGACATAGGTCAAGTTATAATTTGGCCAAAATAATTCATTGTGGCCTTGCATGGTTAAAATAAAAAATTTAATAATTTTTTTTTTTAGAAACCAGGGAGAGAAGATAAATATGAGCCTTTAACTTCTCTTGTTAGAAGAAGTGTTGAAACCATTGATTCGCTGCTCCAAATAAACTTGTAAAAGCTTAAGAAGTGTTTAAGGAAAATAAAAATATAAAGAAAAATAAAAAGAGAAAGACAAGTATTGGTTTCAGAAAAGAAGAAAATAATAGTAAATAAGAAATTTTCGGCTTTCCCCGTAGCGGCGCCAAAAACTTGTTTGCGACTTTATATATATATATATATATATATATATATATATATATCTAATTATACTTATTTAGCCTTAACCTATTGCAAGCGCACAATGGAAATTATAGCTCTAACGATAGGATCGTTTCCACGAGGAAGTCTGAATTTCTATATATTTATTTTTATTTTCTCTTTTGCTAGGTTTGACTTATCTTTAAAGGTTGTAAAATATGAATAAAAGAATGGCTGTTTAAAATAAGTGCAGAAAAATAAATCTAAATCCTCCTCCTTCCAGATTGTAATCGTCAAATACAATCCTTCAGTTCTAGGATATCTACAAATTTAAAGTACCGTTACTCAATATCTCAGTCTTTTAGAATTTTGGTGTCAATCAAAAACTAGATTTCCTCAATATAGATTTATACTAATCTGCAATCTCCTTGAAATTTGGGCATCAATCAAACTCAAGAAAATTGAAGATGGAAAATAAAAACCGTTATACTAATCTGCAGATTCAAGACTTTAGGCGTCAATTAAAATAAAAAATTCTTTGATGTTTACAAATGTAATGCCTCCAATTTTTTCGAATCCGTAAATACCGACTAGGTGTACGATTCATTATGGCACGCGACATCATTTGGGAATTTTCAGATTAAAAGCTATAAGATACGGTGTACACCGAATCCGGTTGATAAGTAGTTGCGTGTGCTAGCTCCACACCGTACCAAGCCTCTTTTAAAGTAAAGAATAATACCACACCTTGGTGTGTTAGCTTCACAACAGAGCCTAGTTTAAATGGATAAGAGCTAACATACCGAAGATGGTGTGTGGGCTTCACAAGGAAGCAAACCAAGGCTATATATAGGTGGGCATGACTTCTCACGTAAGCCACAAAAAGCTATTTGCATTGCATGAGAAGATAGAGAGAGGAAGAGTGAGGGCTATAAGAGGATGAACCCTTTCCCTTATCATTGATTGTTGGCCCCCTCTCAATCTTCTCTTTTCTGCAATTGTTGATGCGAGAAGCGACGGTCGATCGCGTGGTAGAAATTCGGGAGTGCGAGGAAAGGCCCCATTCTGACAAAACCTCTCGTGCTTGTTAGAAACCTCCCTCGTAGAGAGTTTTGTCACGAGATCGTCGTGGGTATGTTGTTGTGAGTTTGGATTTTAATGTACATCTCCATCAACGACCTCTAGTAGGTGGGTTTCAAACTCTTTGAGTGTGTGGGGAGAGAGTGCCGATTGTTTCGAAAAGTCACTCATCGTGCTCGATGAATTCACGAGTTTCAAAGTTAAGATCGTATCGATCGATTTGAGATTTAAATTGGTAGTTTAATTGCCTTAATTGTGTGCTTAAATATCTTGAATGTGTGCAGAGGAAATGTGGGTTTTGAATGAGAGAAGAGTACGAAATTAGAAATCGGGTAAAAAGGTAAAATTTGCCAATTTTGCTCGCGCGAATGGATTTCACAAGCGTGACTGAGCTTCAAGTTTGAAGCTCGCGCACGCGAAATGCGTGCCAAATTCAGTGCAAAAATGCAATGGTTTTCTCGCTCACGCGACCTAGTAGGTGCCAGGTGAACTCGCGTGTGTTAAGTGGTGAAAAATGCCACTTTTCACCCTTTAACCTAACCATTGATAGACCTGTGAGCACACTAATAAGCCTCTATCGAGTGTATTTTGTAGACAGTAATAAAAGATGATACTAATGCAGAAAACCACTTAAGAATGCCCACAAAGGGGCCATCTCTCAACATAGGTGTTAAGACCTGAAAAGTACCACTTTTCACCCCTTAACTTAGCCTTTGATTAGACCCTTAGCCATCTAATAAAGTTTTGTTAAGTGTTTTCTGCAGATAATAAACAGCAGTGCAATAAGGTCAGAAATCATGTTAAGGAGCCTGTATTGGCACCAGAAGTCCCTCAGAAGAATGAGCCATGAATCCAGACCTGAAGCACAACCTCGCGCAGCTCTCGCGAAGTTCAGGAGTAAATGGTCGCGCAGTCCTCGCGAGCTTCCCAAGACTTCACAACAAGTGCTCGGACAGTTGAGTAACAGAAGAGCTTCAGAAGCACAACCTCGCGCAGCTCTCTTGAAGTTTAGGAGTAAATGGTCGTGCAGTCTCGCGTAGTTTAAGAAGACCTGAAACCAACCTCGCATAGTTCTCTCAGAACAGCTAAGGAGAGAGAGCTTCAGAATCCTGCCTCGCGCAGCTGTCGCGCAGTGGCCGCGGGATGCAAATGTCAAAAGAAGCTATCGCGCGGTTCAGGAAGAAAGCAGCCTCATGAAGCCAGAGTTAGCCTCGTGAAGTGAAATGGAATGCTCGTGCAATTCTCGCGCTATTCACAAGTAACAATCCAACCGCGCGAAGCCCAATCCAGCGAGAGCTTAACTCTCTACCTCGCAACTGCTCAAAGCATTAAGAAGCTGTAACCTCACTATGTCTGAAGTTCTAATGTTAAATTCAACCACATGAAGAACAGAGCTACCACGCGACAAGTCTGGGAATCGACTGCAACCTGGCGAAGCTCTGAACTCCAACTTCCATCATTCTGTAGAGGACTTTTTACGAATTTCTAAGAATTAGGGCACGCACTCCCATGCTCAAATCTCTGTGCATGCGCTGATAAGTAGTGAAAAATACCATTTTTTACCCCTAAACATGAGCCTTGAAAGACCCTTGAGAGGACTAAATAAGTGCTTTAGTGTTCATATTGCAGCTAACCAAAAAGACAGGTCCAAATCCGAAAACCATCCTAAAATGATCAAAAAGCTGACAACGCATGTCAAACTCAAAGAGGGAGTGAAGAAATAGCCTCAGCAATGGCTAAAAAGGTCCTAAAAGAGCAAGAAAAGACCTGAAGAAGAAGAAGGATCCATTCGCAAAGAAGAATGGAAGCTAAAAGTTCAATTCGCAAAGAACATCTACTATTCGCAAAGAACTTTGAACTTTGCGAAAAGAAGAGAAGTCCTTTGCGAAAAGACCTCCTGAAGCCAAAATGCTTTGCGAAAAGAAGAGAAGTCCTGCGAAAAGATCTCCACGAAGCCAAAGTCCTTTGCGAAAAGATCTCCGAAGCCAAAATGCTGCGAAAAGAGATTACGAGCCAAAATGCGAAGAGAGAGATTAGCCAAACTACTTTTGAAAAAGCCCTTAAACTATGCGAAATGGCATTACGGGATTTGCTCGTCAGAAGGTATTTCAGAAACTTTGCACGCGCCAATGCGTTTTAAAACCCAAGGACATTAGGAAGATTCGAGCACGTACCAAAGGCATATTCCACCCCATGTGAACACCCAAAGATGCAATTACTTGGCCGCAACTTCTAGAAGCCCAAACAGATTTTTGAAATACATAACAGAATTGATGCCTCTATTTCCGATTGGTGAACCGGATCAAGCATTTCGATTGGCACGTATGCACGGATCCCGGTGCTCGACTCCTATTGGTTGATACAGATCTATCCAATTACGATTGGTTGATACACATCTGAGTGGCTTAGGGAAAACTATAAATAGACGAACCATTTGCCCAATTTGGGTATCCAGTTTTAGAGGTTTCATCTCTGTTTCCCCCATTCGATTCGAAAGCTCATCGATTCCTGTAATCCCTTCTTGTATTTTACCTTTGAGAGCCATTGCAGTGATTTGTACTTCAAGTTCGGATTCAAGATAAATCGAGGGCTCTCGAGAAGCTCGATCGTAAGTCCGAGGGCTCTCTAAGAAGCCGCTCTCAGTAATTGTAACGTTGGATTTTAAAAGGTTCTGTAATTTGTGTCTTCTCCATTGGAGTCATGTCGAGGGTTACGAATGTTCACCTTAGTGCATTAGACTTCTTTAGATTCACTCATCCGCATCCAACTTCCCTTAATTCATCATCGCGAATTAGCGTTGGTAACCTAATTCAAGCGGCATTCTGATGATGTTCATGTTCAAATAAAGAATAGGCCACTAGGCGATGATCCGTGACAAATCACGCCCATAAGTCTAAACCTATTCCTTAATTGGATTTATTTCTCTTACATCTGTCTTGGTAGCGATGAAGATTGAATCGCCTCGTTGAACTACAGATTCTCCATTAAAATTCAAAGGCTAAAATACATGAAGCTATTATTTCTGCATTTGTCTTATTTTAAACACCTCCACAACTCGGATCTGGATCACGTAGTTAGTTCTTTTCTTTATTTGCTTTTAGTTAAACGTGACAAAACCCAACACTCTCTTTTATCTATTCTTTATTTTAGATAATTATAGAGCCAGATCTGGTAGCACAGATCTGGAGGTTTATCTCTCATTTTAGACAAACTTCTCTGTGGACGATCTTGAAATACTTACTTTTAAAACTTGCTACAATTGGCCCTGATCTTGCAGGCCAGTGTTAGCCCCAATGTGCTGATATCCCTTTCATAAGTTAACATCCATATAATTTAGCATTCTTCCACATGAAGAACAGAGCTACCACGCGACAAGTCTGGGAATCGACTGCAACCTGGCGAAGCTCTGAACTCCAACTTCCATCATTCTGTAGAGGACTTTTTACGAATTTCTAAGAATTAGGGCACACACTCCCATGCTCAAATCTCTGTGCATGCGCCCCGAGGCATCCAAGGATCATCAATAAGCCACGTGGCATCGCTAAAATTAGGGTTTCCTAACCCTAATGTGCCGCCACACCCACTGCTATATAAACCTAAGCCTGGTTTAGGTTTAGAGGATCTTGATCCTGATCCTTTTTCTTAGACTTTATCCCTGATAAGAGATCTGAGACCTTCTTTTCTATTCTACCGTAGTTGTAAGTAGTTTTCCTTTTTCTTTTTACTTCTCTCCATGGCCCAACACTTGTTGGCCATGCCTATGTATGATTATTGAGATTAGATTAATGGAATTTGTGATTGGGTGTTATACTTTTATGGGATTCGTGTGTTTGTGAGCTGTTCTGTGCAAGGCTGCTGCCTTGTGATCCGCCATTGCTTTGGCTGTAATTCAAAGCAATGGAGGACTGATTCTAAGGCCCCATTCAGATCCAAGTGACCTGTGTGTCTGGGCTATCATGGTCCTATACAGCCTTAGCCCCACCAGAGGACCCACTAGATCTGAAATCCCCATGGAAGCCTGAGTTGGTAGCCTTGTGACCATGGTGGTGGCAGCAATATTCTTATTTTATTTTGGGCTCCGTGAGGAGGATAGCCTCTGGGATAGTCTGTGACTATTTAAGTGGACAGGTTATAGCCTTAGGGTGAATCCAATCCGCCGATCCAAAATGGATCCTTCTTCTCCGAGCCTGAGCTTGTAGCCTGGTAGGAGATTGTATAGAGGTAGACTCCCCTATATTAGCATAGACCCGCCATCAGATGTTAGATTTGATCTGGGTATGGAGATTATAGGCTTGTGACTGGACCATTGTAGTCCCACTCAAGCAATGGACAGCTAAATCTAAGGTGGTACTCAATCTCTTGCTGGTTCTATGTGTCTGGGCTATCATGGTCCTTTATAGCCTTAGCCCCACACATAGAGCTTTAGAGGTTGAGGTTCCCTATAGATTCCTGAGCTTGTAGCTTAGATGAAGTAGTGCCTATAATGATTAACTTATTTTGACCCATCTCTGGATTGTGGTTCCCCTATGGGATAGTCTGTGACCATTTATGTGGACAGGTTATAACCTTAAGGGATTGGATCATGGCACATGGATGAGTTGAATTCTTTCTCCTCTTTGGTGATAATGTAGCCATTGGACAGGATTTCTATACCAGCAGATCTGGATCTGAGACATAAATTTCAGCAGATCTGAACCCAATAGCATACTTCTCACCCTTTTATATTTATTTTCCCTCACTCCATCCATCTTCTCAACCCTTTTCTATAGTTAGTTCATTAGGCTACCTTAGGAGACTTAGAATAAGTGACCCTAAACTCCCCTCCTTTTAGGACTACCAGATCTGTAATCAGATCTGGAGGGACTACTAGAGATGGCTCCCTTGGAGCTGTAGATCACCTTTCCCTGTGGGACAAACTCTTACTTATCAAAACTTACTACAAATGGACCCTGTATCTTGCAGGTCTAGGATTTCTCAGTTGTGCTGATTCCATCCCCTATTTTACTTTGATTTTAAATTTCTTTAACCACCAACAAATAAAGTAAGCACATTGGAGATCGCAACAAGTTTTTGGCGCCGCTGCCGGGGAAAGTGGTCTAATAGTAGCCCCTAGGATTTTTGTATTTTTAGTATTCTTTGTAGCTGTGAATAATCGATACTGCTGATGTAATTTTTAATCGTTCTTACAGATCTAGAGAGCAGCAGAGAAGGACAGTTGACTGCATTTGGAGATTAGCTACCTTTGTTTGCAAACTCTCTAACCTTTAAAACTCTGTCTATTTCTCTTACAAGTTCCATAGCAGTATTTAGGATAGTTGTAAATTTATGTTTTCTTAAATAGCTGTAAATTTGTTAGAAAACTCTTTGAGTCAAGTGCAATGTGCCTGCAAGGAGTTGTCCCTGCTGGTGGTGTGTTTGTATGCTAGGTAGGAGATCTCTTAGTCCTACTTTAGAGCCTTTCAACCCTGAGCCAGAAAGGGGTAGAAGACTTAGAAGGAACAGGCACACCACAATAGAGCCCCCAATTTAATCTGAGACGGTAGCAATGGGTGAAGAACAACCCAGAACTCTCAAGGAGTTGAATGCTCCGGATGACTATAACTCTCCATTTAACATTCAATTCCCTGATGTTTAGGGGAATTATGAAATTAAAACTTCCATCATCCAGATGCTGCCCTCTTTCCATGGGCTTAGCAAGGAGGACCCCTACAAGCATATTGACCAATTTTTGGCCTTGTGCACCACATTCAATATTGCTGGTTTGGGACCTGACGCTACTAGGATCAGGCTCTTTCCCTTCTCTCTGAAGGATAGGGCTAGTACCTGGTTGGCCACTCTTCCCAACAATAGTATTGCATCTTGGAAAGACCTACAGACCAAGTTTCTGACAAAGTTCTTCCCTGAGACCAAAACGAGCCAGTTGAGGAAGGAAATTCTTGCTTTTGCCCAATCCCCAATTGAGAATTTTAATCAATCCTGGGATAGGTTTAAGGAAATGCTCAAACAATGCCCCCACCACAAGATCCCAGACTGGCAGCTTATACAAAGCTTCTACAATGGGATTGATGTGAAAAATAGAGATATGGTTGATGCTTCTTATGGTGGAATCTACATGCACAAGACTGTTGATGAGGCATGGGAATTGTTTGAAGTAATCAGTGAAAATGCTTTTCAAAAGCTATCCCTGGCAAGAACTGGTCAGAAGTCTGAGTCAAAAGTGGGGCTTGCTACATTGTCAAAAGGAAAAGTTTATGAGGTGTCTGGGAACAATGATCTGCAGCTGCAGATGACAAACCTCTCTTTGAAGTTTGATAAATTACTGACTGTGATGCAACCCAGAAGGACTACTCAAGTGGTGGAGGCATGTCTGATATGCCAGTCCCCACAGCACACAGTAGAGGAATGTCCATCTGCAGGGTAATATCCTGAATTGGTTTTGGAACATGCTGCTGCGCGCAATCTTTTGGCCAGCAACAATCTGGTGGCTACAACAGACAGCCATATGGATACCAGCACCAAAATGCAGGTTACCAATGGAGAGACAACCCAAATCTGAGGTGGAGGCAAGACAATTATATGCAGCCACAACAGATGTTGGCTTTACCTCAAAGGCCACAGCAGCAGTTCAACCAAGGATATGCCCCTAAGTATAATTTTCAACACCAGCAGCAGCCCCATCAGCAACAGAATCAATTGGTATTACCCCAACCTAAGTCAAGAAATGCTTCCTTCGAGGACCGGGTCTTGACTTCATTGCAAAACCTGGGGTCCTTGGCTAAGACTGTGAATTCTCAGGGCCAGAGCTTCCATGAAATGGAAGAGCAGATAAGCAAAATTTCAAATGCCTTGGCTAGGAGAGATGAGGGGAGGTTGCCCTGCCAGCTGGTTGCTAACCCCAAGGGTCAGTTTTTAATTGAAGAAGCTTCCTCAAGTTTTGAGGGAACCAATACTGTCACTACCCTAAGGTCTGGCAGGCTGATAGACAACCATGTGGGTAACAGACCAGCAGAGGTCATTTCCACATATTATTCGAATGAGTGTGATGAGGATGTTGTTGGAACACAGAGCCAAGAATTGCCTGCCACCCTGCAGCAGGAGAAAAATAGACTGTAGTTGAGCCTCAGCAGGAAGAAAAATAAGAAAAAAAAACTAGAAGTTTAGTCATGGGCTAGCAGCTGAGGAACCAGCAGTACCTCAGTTGCCATTTCCTCAACCTTTGGGTGGTCTTGTCCCTTTTGAGAAAGGGAATGCCCAGATGGAGGAAATGATGGAGACCTTCAGGCAGGTGAAAATCAATTTGCCCCTGCTTGAGGCAATTAAACAGGTCCCCGCCTATGCAAAGTTCCTGAAAGACCTCTGTACCCAAAAGAGAAAAGCTCGAGGCCATGTGTCCAAAAGAGTCTTTGCAACTATTATAGTGAATTCTGTATTTAACATATCAATGCCTGAGAAGTTGCAAGATCCAGGGATACCCACTATTCCCTGCATAATTAGAGACCATACAATCGGGAAGGCCCTTTTAGATCTTAGAGCCAGTGTTAACCTGCAGCCACACAATGTATATCTGCAGCTAGGTTTGGGGGAGCTAAAACCTACCCCCATTGTGCTGATGATGGCTGATAGATCTGAGAGGAGGCCTATGGGAGTGATTGAGGATGTCTTGGTAGGGGTAGAGAAATTCTTTTACCCTGCTGACTTCCTAGTTTTGGACATGGGCTGCAGCAAAAGTACTAATCCCATACCTGTTATCTTGGGTAGGCCATTCTTAGCCACTGCCAATGCATGCATTCAGTGCAGGTCTGAAGTTATGGGGGTAACTTTCGGACATATGAAAGTTGAGCTGAATGTGTACAACAGTGCAAAGTACCCTCAAGAGGACAATGAGGAGAGTTTTGCAGTGGATGTACTAGAAGAAATTGTGGATGAAGAACTGCCCACTCTACTGGAGTGGAGCAATACTGTCAGGAATCTAGTTCAAGTCTGGGACATGGTGGAGGAAGAAAGCCCAGCCGTGATAATGAAAGACATGACCACATTGAAGCCTTCTGTGGGCTCAGTGCAGCATTCCAGTTGGAAACCTACATTGCTGCCTCTTCCTCCAACCACCAATGCACCAATTTTGCCATCCACTCAACAAGCCCTTGATCTGGAACTCAAGAAGCTTCCATAAACATTAAAATATGCCTTCCTTGAGAAAGGTGATAAGCTTCCTGTGATTATCTCCTCCTTTCTTACCAATGAGCAGGAAGAGGAATTACTAACAGTTTTGAGGAAGCACAAAAGGGCAATTGGTTGGACCATTGCAGATCTAGGAGGAATAGATGCATCAATCTGCATGCACAGGATTCATCTTGAGGAGGGATCACTACCCTCCAGGGAAATGCAGAGGAAGTTAAATCCTCACATGCAGGAAGTGGTCCTCAAGGAGATCATTAAATTGCTAGATGCAGGGGTGATTTACCCCATCTCTGATTCTAACTGGGTGGCACCTATCCAAGTGGTGCCCAAGAAATCTGGCATAACAGTTATTAAAACTGAATCTGGAGAGTTGAGACCAGCCAGGAGACCACTGGCTGGAGAGTTTGCATTGATTATAGAAAGCTCAACTCTAAGACCAGAGAGGACCACTTCCCTCTCCCCTTCATTGATCAAATTTTGGACAAATTGGCTGGAAAAGCTTTTTACTATTTTCTTAATGGGTACTCAGGGTACAACTAGATCCCTGTGCATCCTCAAGACCAAGAGAAAACCACCTTTACCTGTCCTTTTGGCACCTTTGCTTACAGAAGGATGCCTTTTGGGCTGTGTAATGCGCTAGCCATTTTTCAAAGGTGTATGTATGCCATATTCGTTGATATGATTGACAAGTTTTTAGAGCTTTTTATGGATAATTTTTCTGTCTATGGGGACAGTTTTGGCCAGTGTCTACAACACCTCAGCCTAGTTTTACAAAGATGTGAAGAGACCAATCTGGTCTTAAGCTGGGAAAAGAGCCACTTCATGGTAACACAAGGCATTGTGTTGGGCCATGTAGTCTCTAAAGAAGGGCTTGAGGTAGACAAGGCCAAAGTTGACCTCATTGCCAATCTGCCCCCTCCAAAAACAATCAAACAAATCAGATCTTTCCTTGGGCATGCAGGATTCTACAGGAGGTTCATTAAGGACTTCAATAAAATTGCTAAGCCATTGTGCTACCTGCTCTGCCAGGATGTGTTTTTTTACTTCTCGGCTGAATGTCTAAAGGCTTTTGAGACTTTGAAGGTCTGCCTTACCTCCGCCCCTGTACTCCAGACACCAGACTATACCCTGCCCTTTGAATTAATGTGTGATGCATTAGATTTGGCAATAGGTGCTATCTTGGGCCAAAGAAAGGATAAGCTGCCTGTGGTCATTGCTTATGTTAGCAAGTCACTTGCTGACGCTCAGCTGAATTATACCACAACTGAGAAAGAGCTTCTGGCAGTGGTGTATGTTGTTGACAAGTTTAGATCCTACCTGCTGGGATCTAAAACTGTAATCTTCACTAACCACTCAGCATTGAAGTACCTATTGTCCAAGAAAGATGTTAAGCCCAGGCTGATTAGATGGATGCTCCTACTGCAGGAGTTTGACATCGAAATCAAGGACAAAAAGGGTGTGGAAAATGTGGTGGCTGACCACTTGTCTAGAATTGTGTTGGAGAAGTGTCTTGATGGTCCTACAAATGATGCCTTCTTGGATGAGCAATTATTTGCAATCCAATCCTTGGTCCCCTGGTTTGCCCATATTGTGAATTATTTTATTCTAGGAAAGATTCCTGCCCACTGGACCAAAATGGATAAAGACCTATTTTTCTCACAGGTCAAATATTTTTTTTGGGAGGAACCTTGCCTATACAAGTACTGTGCAGACCAAATCATTCTAAGATGTGTTCCCGAAAGTGATGCCCCCAGTATTCTGGCCATGTGCCATGAAAATGCCTGTGGAGGCCACTTTAGTGGAAGAAAAATAGCTGACAAGGTCCTGCAGTGTGAGTTTTATTGGCCTTCTTTATTCAAAGATGCATATACACACTGCAAGGCATGTGAGAGATGCCAAAAATTAGGAGGGCTGTCCAAAAGAAATTCAATGCCCTTGCAGCCCATCCTTGTTGTCGAACTATTTGATGTATGGGGCATAGACTTCATGGGCCCTTTTCCTCCTTCTAATGGTTACCATTTCATCTTAGTGGCAGTGGATTATGTTTCCAAATGGATAGAAGCCATTGCCACAAGAACCAGTGACAACCAAGTGGTCCTCAAATTTGTAAGGCAACACATTTTCTCAAGATTTGGAACCCCTAGAGCTATTATCAGTGATGGGGGTATCCATTTCTGTAATAGGAATTTCGAGAGCTTGCTCAAGAGATATTCTGTGACCCATAGGATTGCTACTCCCTACCACTCACAGACAAGTGGGCAACTTGAAATTTCTAATAGGGAGATCAAGCACATCCTTGAGAAAACAGTAAGGACTGACAGGAGAGATTGGGCTGAGAAGCTCAATGATGCACTGTGGGCTTATAGGACTACCCATAAGACTCCAATTGGAATGTCCCCATTCAGACTGGTCTATGGCAAGACTTGCCATCTCCCAGTAGAGTTAGAACACAAGGCCTATTGGGCCATTAAAAACTTAAATATGAACCTAACTTCTGCTGGTCATCACAGGTCCCTGCAGCTGTCTGAATTGGACGAGCTGAGGATGGATGCCTACGCCAATGCCAGGATCTACAAGGAACGGTCCAAAGCTTTCTTTGACAAGGGCCATCGAGAAAAGCTTCGCACTGGTGGCAAGGTTTGGTTATTTAACTTCAAACTAAAATTCTTTCCTGGCAAACTAAAATCCCGATGGGAAGGTCCTTATATTGTCTTAAATGTTTCCCCATCTGGTGCTGTGGAAATCAAGGATCCCAACTCTGGGCGGACCTTGAAAGTGAATGGTCAGAGGCTTAAGCCTTGTCTCAAAAAACCGGCCGACCCTATGAACACTATTCATTTTCAAGGGACCCCTTCTTCTACCTGACCCACAGTTGTGTCCATGTTGTACTATACTACTTTCGTTTCTTCAATAGTTTTTAGGAAATTGTAGTGTCTCGATGGGGTCTGAGTCTGTTGAGTTTAATAGAGTTTATGTGGGTTGGTATGATTACTTCTTCTTCCGCGATTTGCTGATTTTTGAATTGAATGTATACTGTTTGAATATTTTTGATGAGTATGCTGCACTGCAAGAATTACTCCCTGTTGGGTACTAAGCCCTCGCGCATTCCAAAATTGAGATTTGGGAAGCTCTCGCGCAATTCACATAGAGTATTTATTACACCGTCGTGAGTTTAAACAAATCATGCATAGCCTCTCGCGCACTGCATGCTGCAACATCCATCATCGCGAGATTTCGTTCCTATCCCGCGATCCCCTTGACCAGCTGCACGAGTTACATGCATTTATCATTTCCCACGCTGATTGCTGTAACTTTCCACTTTCCAACTCACTCTCAATTAATTGCAGCCACTTGGATCTTATTACACCGATTCATCTTCCACCGTCCTCGTCTTTAAATACACAGGGTGTCCCTTTCATATTCATCTCATCCTTTCTCCTCTCACCCTAGCGGTCCTTCCCTAGTCCTAACAATGACAGATGACAAGGCTAATTCTCTGCCTAACAAGTTTTATCCGATGTGATTGGAACCGCCCCCACCTAAAGAGCCGGACCCCCTACAACCCCTCTGGGATGAATATGAGGAGGTTCTGTAGATCTTAGTGAAGGAGGAGAAGGACAAGCACCAGCCGAAGAAGAAAAAGCAAAAGATAGAACCATCCCCATCCCCCGCCCCCTCCCCTCCTCCCCCCCCCCCCCCCCCCCACCACCTTCTCAGCCCCCACATCCCTGATCCCTCTCCCCTCTCTTCTTAACAATTTTCTTTTTGTAATTTTCCTTTTTTTTAAAGTCTTAATGAACTTTTCTTTTCCTGTTATTCTGTGAAGTTCTCTGTTTTTGTTTGTTTTCATTCTTGCTGTTTTCTTTTCTCTGATAATAAATTTGTTGCACGCCCACCTTTGAACCAGTGAGGACACTGCTCCTCATAGGTTTAGGGGTGTGGCAGGCAGAACTTGCCAATGGAATAGTTAACCTAAGTGCAGCAGAATCTTGTGAGTAATATGGAAATGGAACCATGTTCATCTAAGAATCATGAAAAATAAGGAATTTAAAATTTTGCCAGAACTTTAGGCATTACAAACTTATAATACTTCACATTTCCATGATGAGATCACCAAGGAAACTCACTTGTATCAGTAGTTAGTGATTCATTAGAAAGAGAAAAAGGTAAGGACATACTTAAGAATTCAAAGGAAGATCATAACCAGTGAGACTTGGGCCTATACAAAATTTTTTTCTTTGAGGAGTGACTATGGCAATTTCTTCTAGCTCTAAGGACTGGCTGAGTCACTGTGCTCACTAGAAGTTAGGCAACTCCAAGTTGAAACAACTGACAACACTCATGAGACTTAGGAAAGGATCAAGGCCTTCTCTTGGACAGTTTGAGCCTAAATAGACCAACCTTAAGCACCTGCCCTTGTCCATACCCCCTTTGAGCCTTAAATCCTATATTTCTTCAAAATGCACCTGAGTACTTGCACCTGAACCTATGTATCTGATTTAACCTTACCCTCACTCTGAGAATTCAGAAGGTAAAGGAGAAAGAGTTGAAGATGGATTAGCTATGGTCAACATTAGGTGAAGAAAGAAGAAGTACCTCAAATTCTGGCAGTATGGTAACTGAGAAAATGGTGGTATTTCAGAAAAGCAAAAACAAAATAAAAAGAAGAAAAATGCATAAAAAAGAAATAAAAACAATAATGAAGAGGAGTAAGAGAGGAGTCAAGAGGGAACTTTCATTGGAAAAATTGAAATCAAGAAGAGAAACTGATCACTTTAAATATGAAAACCTCAAAGAAGATGAAAGGAGCTGAATTAAAGAAGGTGAAGTCATGAATCACCTCCTTCACCTCCTGATTTCTCAAATTTGAACCCTTTTTCAACCTTCCATTCTTTTTAACCCCACTCCATAAGCCACATTACAACCCAGTTAAAGCCCTTGTGATCCAAAGTTGAGTGAGCTGTCATGTGGAGACAAAGAGTGGTTCAATCTATGGTGAGGATCTGTCAATGATGCCAGAACTTTAGAGCTATGCCTATGCTCATGCTTACAGACTCATTTGGGGGATGTAACTGCTCTTGAGCTGGAGAGAAAATGAAACCCTCAACAGTTCTTTATGAGAGTATGCCCTGGAAGAGTTTTGGGTCTGATATTGAATGCATTAAGTGTGACCTATAACCTAATTTTTGATCCAGTGATGAGCTCATGTTAACACACCTGCGTAGTGTCTGGTGTAAATTGATTGGAAATGCCGTGCTTTCATAAGAAGCTTATACTGTTTAAATTTCTGTGCAGCTAATGTGTTTGAATTTCTTATATTTTTAATAATTCAAGGGTGAACTAACTCTATTTCTTGACTGCTCACTTGATAATAATGCACTTTTGTAAACTGTCTCTTTGAGAAGTTTGTGGGTGTCTTCACTGAAAACCCTCAGGAGACTTCACTCCTCCACTAGGGATCACCTAGGGGTTTAAAAGGCTTGGTACATATGCTAAATGTATCCGTGCTCCCTACGAAAGTGGCATTTAATTTCTGTAGTTATTTTAGTGTAGCTTTGCTAAGGGACTAGCAAAGATTAGGTTTGGGGGTGTGTTAAGGGGTGAAAAGTGTTGTGTTAAGGGGTGAAAAGTACCACTTTTCACCCCTTAACTTAGCCTTTGATTAGACCCTTAGCCATCTAATAAAGTTTTGTTAAGTGTTTTCTGCAGATAATAAACAGCAGTGCAATAAGGCCAGAAATCATGTTAAGGAGCCTGCATTGTCACCAAAAGTCCCTCAGAAGAATGAGCCATGAATCCAGACCTGAAGCACAACCTCGCGCAGCTCTCGTGAAGTTCAGGAGTAAATGGTCGCGCAGTCCTCGCGAGCTTCCCAAGACTTCACAACAAGTACTCGCGCAGTTGAGTAACAGAAGAGCTTCAAAAGCACAACCTCGCGCAGCTCTCGCGAAGTTCAGGAGTAAATGGTCGCGCAGTCTCGCACAGTTTAAGAAGACCTGAAACCAACCTCGCACAGTTTTCTCAGAACAGCTGAGGAGAGAGAGCTTCAGAATCCTGCCTAGCGCAGCTGTCGCGCATACATGAAAATGGGGAATAAACAACACCAATCACTTAAAAATAACCACAGTTTCTGGCCGTTGTAAAGAAATTAACCAATGCAACGGTCCAAAACTGTGGTTTAGGTGATACAACGGCCCACTTTAGTCCCCATTTTGCATATAAGCGAGTTCGAACCTGTGACCTCAGGCACCCAAAAATTAATTCACGCCAAATATTAAGTGCTAAAAGAAATAAGAGCTCAAAATTGTGCCCAGGCGCCCTAATCTTCTTCGTCTTCACCCATGCTCTCGGTCTTCTTTTACCCACAGCCAGAGCCAAAGCCTCTCACTCCCTCTCCGTCTCTCTCTCTCTCTCTCAATATAATACTAACCGTGCAGATTTCTCGAACAACCCTAAACTCCTCTCGCTCAAGCCACTCTCTCGCCTACCCCTAATTTTTTCTCGCCCAATCCTAAATTCCTCTCTCTCAAAACCCTAGCTGCTCTAAATACATCAGATCTGATGAATGTTAGCATCTGGTGAATGCCAGCAGATATCCAGAATTGCAAGCAGCTGGTGAATGTTAGCATCTCATTCTATTTCTCATTGCAGGATGTGCTTACATCTTGCTTCTCTCATATAAGAAATCAAATGGCATATAGAGCCAACGACAATTACTTGTTCAAGGTGGTTCTGATCGGCGACTCTGGAGTCGAAAAATCGAATCTTCTGTCGAGATTCACCAAGAACGAGTTCAGCCTTGAGTTGAAATCGACGATCGGCATCGAATTCGCCATGTGAAGCATCCATGTCGATGACAAGGTCTTCAAGGCTCAGATTTGGGACACTGCTGGCCAAGAAAGGTTCGATTTCATTTTTGTAGATCTCGATTAGGAAAATGAGTTACTTTTTTTTGGTTAGAAAATTACAGTTTTGATGCTGCGAGAGGGAGAGATGATTGATGGTTTTATGTGGCTTTTTTAGGGTTTCTGCTTTGTTTTTGTTGTTTTATGCTTTAACTTGATGAGATCTTGTTTTCTTGTGAAACGTGCATGGTTTGAAATGTATATGTGTTGCTTATAATCACATATTGTGGTGGTTCCTAGAATGTTTGTTGCCTGAATCACGTTTTATTTCAGATTTATACAATAAACGGTTGGCGATGCGATCAATACTTTTTTTAAAAAAAAATTTGGGATTTTTTTTGGAAAAAATGTGATTTTTATATTTGAATTGCGATGTTTGAGATTGAATCATGATTAATTTTTATCCCACTAAAACATATGGTGGAACATCCTTTTTTGCTGATTTCTTCTTAAAACTACACATTTTTATTGTTGTCTAAAATTTTAAGTAGTTCTCCTGCTTTATTATTCGACAACATATATTTAAGGTTATATATTTTTTAGGCTTTATTATAGCAGTGATGTGCCTGCATATTGGCCTTCTTGAAGGTTCCCTATTCGGCACCTTGTACTTGTCCAACATTGACAAGTGTCCATGCCATTCCTACATAGTTAATTTCTGGCATCTCATCTTCACCTAAAGCCAAGGCCTGCAATATTGCATAGGGTCTCTGCAAGTTTAGAAGTACCAAGGGTTAGTACATAAAGAAATTAACATGGTAATTTACATTAGTTTTTTAACTTTGAACTCCAGAAATTAAAGTATGAAACTGATATGTGAATTTGTTTTTTCTACACAGCTGAGTGTACGTGTACAACTGGCTTCTTGTATAGGGTTGATCAGCATTTCATTAGGGATTTTTGTGTGAATAAAAAGTCTATGAGGTTACATAATTTCAGTTTGACTTCAATTTTCAAATGCTTCAGTTTGAATTGTGTGGGAGGTTTATGAATCTCTTGGACATGTAAGTTATTTGGAATTTTGATTAAATATAAAAGAGCTTGCTTGATCTTATTCTACAGTTCTAATTGAATATGATGCATTTGTATCCAATTGCTTTGAACTGAATTAGGGTTATATTGATGGGCTTCTTTCTTAGTCAATTCAATTGTTTCAGTGATCGATTTAATTACAAAACTGAGGGACACCAACGATTTTGAATCTAAATGTAACAATAATTTATTAATGGCTTAGCTTGAAATTTATTGTAATGTATTTTTATATTTTTTATTTTCCTGAATTTGTCCCCTTTCTGAATTTCTATTGTACCCGACTTTGTGACTATGCGTAACAGGATGACAACATAGGGAGTAAGAAATCAATGGGAGTTATTTTTTCCGCATTGATTCTTAGTTAGAATTCTACCCTTGGAGATCTTCCATGCAAAAACTTGGCCTTAAGATGAGGAGAGGTCCGGATCCGTTGTTCTTGCAAATAGGAAATTCCATCTCTACTGAGGGAGTGGCCTATCCAACACATAGAGGTGCACAGACTAGTTTATCTCAATAAAGTAGAAGATAATCGTTAAGGTTGATTGCTTTTGTGCTCTATAGAATAGATTACGGAGAAAACATCCATAACATTTCTCTTTCCGAAGAAGAATGTGCTCTCCATCACTTAACTTGTATAGAATATCAAGATGCACATTACTATACACCTTCTTACACCCTTTCTGTATTAGAGATTCCTCATTGCTCCGATCCCCAAGCTGAATAAAGCCTGACATTGTACAGAGCTCCATTAACCCTAATACGGTATTTCAAATGATGAGACATACAATAAGAAGCAATCCTCCATTACCATCTTCCTAGTAGAGATTTATTAAAGCTTTGGAAAAATCTCGTTTCAATGCCACTGGTATCTCTAGGAATTGAGCTGTGGTCCAATTCATCAGGTTTACCTTTTTTGATATGCTACAACTACTTCATAAAGTTTCTTTGGTTCTTATTCTGAACAATTTTGCAAGCCACCGTGTCATGAATAACAATGAGGGACATTTAATAAATTGTAATATTTACTAATGTAGCTTTTGTTATAGTAATATGCCCTGAAAGAGAGATAATTTAATTCCCAAAAGTCCAACCTGTAGTCAAGTTTAGGAGTAATAAGGACTGAATACGACCTGTTTAGAGCCCCAACCATAAGAGGCATATAGGTAGAAACCCAATCTCACCTTCTTGATGAGGTTTGCAATTCACCCAAAATTGAAATTCTCCATTTTCATTCAAACTGGAGTTCTCTATGTTCATCCAACAAATCACATAGGAGGTATCATCTCCATAGGTCTCCAAAGACTGGAGTTCTCCATGTTCATCCAATGAATGTCATTGGAGGGATCAGCTCCACCTCCATCGACATATTGAGAAGTGAATGAAGAAAATTTATCACCTTGGAGGAAAGCAGAAATATTTTTCAAGTTTGACCGTTCACTATGATGGTCATAATCAACTCACATTCCTCTTAAAAGGCTCTCTTACACCTTTGATCTGGATTGCCTTCTACACTACTGTTGAAGTTGCCCGACCCGAGGAGACTATGCTGTGTTTGGCATAGCTCTCTGCTAGCTCCCTGCCAGAGCATGGTTTACCAACTTTAGCAGGTTCCCTTTCTCTTTGCTAAATCCCTGCTATGTGCTATAGCAGGTCCCCCTTCTCCTTGCTAACTCCCTGCTACGTGCTATATCAGGTCCCCCTTCTCCTTGCTAACTCCCTGCAGAGCTGGATTTACCTGCTCCAGCAGTTCTCCCCTGCTCTTTGCTCACTCCTTGCCAGAGTAGATTTTATTTGCTCTAGCAAGGAGGTAGCAGAGAGCAGGGAGGGCTGCTAGAGCAGGTGAAGTTGCAGGGAGTTAGCAAGGAGAAGGGGGTCTCATAAAGCAAGTATATCCGGCTCTGGCAGGGGGCTGACAAAGAGCTATGCCAAAGCACTATAATTGAGGAGCCCAAATTCAGAATTTTCATAAACTTCTATATGTTCTCTGATCAGGTCATCACCTTAGATGCCCATAAATTCCTTACCAGGAAGAGCCCAAGATACCGATAAAGTTTCCACTTTACACAATACCTTATCAATCTAAATCTTTCCCATTGATAATCCTTTTCATGCCGTCTTTGCGGAGGTACCATAAGATAACAACAACACAATTTCCTCATAATTTTCCTTTAAGAGAGAGCTCTGTACCATGCTGCAAAAAGGGTCCATATCCAATTAGGCAATGGGGAATGACAGAAATATATATAGTTTTTATTTCCTTTTTTTTTTATACCAAAAACTGCATCAAGATGGTGTGGCCATCCACAGTAAATGAGGTTATTACACAATAGGATTTTGACCTGAAAGTTGTCCAACAAATTGCATCCACCCTAGGAGGAGCATTAACATCCCATAACTCACCACATGGTATGGCAAATGACAATCCGTACTCCAATAACTAGGAGGAGGACCATTATGTAGAAGGAAGTTGTTATGAAAAGGAAGAAATATATCTGTCTTGGGCCTACTGTAAAGCCTTTTTTAGTAGGGGAGGGTTGTTACCTTTTCTGAAAGGTATGGACTTTTTTTTCTAATTTTTTTTTCTTCTCTTCCCATTAGAAGTGGTAGCAGGTATTAATTTTATTTAGTCCATTTCTTAGATTTATTCGCTGATGTTCCAATTTTCCATACTCTCTAAAATGATTTACTTGCATCGAAGGACTTCTCTGTTAAATCTAATTGTGTTTTTTGTTGTTTTCAAGTTTTTTGAAATATATGTCTTCTTTTCATTGTATAACCTTATATGTTACATTTCACTCCTGTCAAAAAAAGAGGTGAAGTTGTAAGTAAGAACTGTTTTGTTGACATGTCATGGATGATTACTTGGTTTATGGAATGTAGAGGATCATTATGGCTTTGCTTTTAATTAACTATAGAAGGCCAATTGATTTATTTATACAAATTTGGGGGAGGGTGATCTATTTACTTTTTGATGTAGGTGCGTGAAATGTTTTATCATGCCTTTGATGGGTACATTCAACATGCTTTTCCTCTTGACGAATTAAGACCCTTAACATGCACTGGTGAAGACACACTTGGTGGTTATGCCTTAACTCTTGTACGTTACTCCTTTGTGTCTATATTTAATTCAAACCTAAGCTTTGATGTAATAATTTTATACTCAATGCCACTGGAACAGAGTGACTCCTTGGACACATTGGCCCTACTTGGTGATCGAGAATGCTTTGCTACAGCTGTCGAATGGCTTGGTAAAAACCTTCGGTTTGATATTGTGAGTACAACATTCTTGGTTGACTATCTAAAACAGTACAATGCCTACATATTTTTCAAGGGAAGCTCTCTCTATCTTTAGTTACCGTAGTCGTCTTCTACGTAACTTGAGGAACAGTTGCACATTTGAGGGGCAAAGGTTGTCTTCATCTAGTTCAGATGGGATCAAATTTTAGCGATGTTTATCTTTCTAGTCTTCATGATGATGTTAAAAAATATTGTTAATTGGAAATATTCAGATATGTTATTTCTACTGGAAATTTCGAGTTTCAGAGGTTGCTTGTGAAGTGATGGTTGTTTCTTGGAATTCTGTTTCCCTTGGACAAACTTAGGGTCACAGCAACTGTATATAGTCTGAGTTTTTTTTTGTAGTTTGGGGCAAAGGAATTTTAGGTTCTATGTAGATTTAAGACTTCTTGGGATTCAGTAAAGACTTGGAAAAGCTTTTTGAAGTCTAAACTGATTTTTTAGTCAGGTTTAGCTCGGATTGAATTCAAATATTCAATCAGTCTTTTTAGTTCCTACAATTTAGGAATTTACGATTCCTTTAGAGAATCCTGAGGAGTCAAGGTTCATCTTGAATAGTTCAAGAATGTTTCCATCCTTTTAGCCGTAGTAATTTTTAATTTAGTGGTAGATTTTCAGTTTCAGGAAGCATTGTAGGGGGTGTGTCCTTGAAATGATGTACTTTATTAATCTTAAGATCGCGTTTTATTTATTTATTTATTATTTTTAAATATGTTCATTTACCATTTTTATGTGTTATTGGACATGGGAATTGTTGGTTGGCACTTGCACTATAGTTTTGCTATTTTTTTATTATTGGTTGGCACTTACACTATAGTTTTGCTGTTTTTTTTTAAAATATGTTCATCCACCTTTTGCTTGTTGGGTTTAAATTTTTTGTGTTCCACTTTGGAAGAAATCTTTAGTACTTTCAGTAGTTGTTCCCTCATGACACTTATTTCTCAAATTCCTTTGAAATAAATTGAATGTAATTAGTAACTTTTGTTTTACGCTTCTTATAAAACATGGTAATATAATCTACCAATGCATGTTTTTCTTTGGCTAATTTAAAATTTTATTACAGCTCATTCAATATATATATATATATATATATATATATATATATATAATGGGGTGTTCGTAAATATTCTAATTTCATACTGGACTTCCTTTTAAAGGGGCAACATCTGGTATAGGCAGTGAAACAGCCAGAGTACTAGCAAAGAGAGGGGTGAGGTTAGTAATTCCTGCAAGGGATCTGAAGAAAGGTTCTAAAGTTAGAGAGAGGATTCAAAAAGAGAGCCCAAATGCTGAGATTCTTTTATTGGAGATTGATTTGAGTTCATTTTCCTCCATCAAGAGATTCTGCTCTGATTTCTTAGCTCTGGGATTACCATTTAATATCCTCATGTAAGTTACCCCATGTGACCAATGATCTCAGTTTCTTTATACTAATGCACATGCAATTTTTTTATAACATAAAAATTATTTGTTGTGTTATAAATTTCAAATTCTGGTTACCATATATGCAGAAATAATGCTGGAAAATACTGTCAGAAATTAGAGTTTTCTGAAGACAAATTTGAGATGAGCTTTGCTACAAATTACTTAGGTAATTCTTTTATTTGTATGAGAGCTATCTTCATTTAATAATTTTGTCGAGAAATGAGTGGAGGAATAGGACTTATTAAAGCCCACCCCAATAGGTGGGATAAGGCCGTACTAATGATGATGATTATTCATTCATTATTTTTCAAATGTTACTTAGATCCAATAAATTAATCCAATGAAATTAAATGAAGGGTTTAGAAAAATTAACCACAACAACAAAACCAAGTATACTTCAAAAGACCGAAGGCCAATTCGGGTTGCATTTTTGTATTGGGTTCCTCTGTTTGCGCCTACTGGATTATTGAGGGGACCTACCTTCGAGAACTATTAACTATTTTGAATTAGATGATGGAGATATTTTGTGACCCGAATTTTCCACACAATGAATCTTGAGACCATGAGTATTATTTTGGCACCGATCCCATTTTGATTTTTGTCGGTTTGATTTTCAGTTTTTCTTCATATTTTTCATTTTTTTTTTTGTGTTTTTTCTCCGGTCAACTGGTTTTCTATTTTCAGGTATTAAAACAGAAATTTAACTGGGCCGAATCGGTTCGATTAGATTTTCAATAAGTTTCAATCCAGTTCAGGCCGGTTCGGTCCGATCGGCTTTTGCTTCAAATCTATAGGAGCGCCAAGGAATTGCTCTTCCCTAGCAATCTAGTGCATGCTACCCTTACCTGGATGGGTGAAAAGATGCAATGCGATTTTTTTTTGTTCTGCTTTTTCATTTTCAAGCACCTGGTCATGCAATTGGATGCCAAATTGCAATCAACGAGCATGAGAGTGGCTAAGTTAGCTGGTATACATCGAGTTCTATGGTAACTTTCCCAATATAGGGCTTTTAACGGGCCGGTTAAGTTGGGTCAAATTCTAGTGACCCGACTGAAAAACTGAGTCTGGTCTACCTGGTTCAATAGGCACTAAATCCCCTATAAAGTATAGATAGTTTATTGGCTCGGCTTGAGTCAAATGCATCTGACCTGACCTGGTTCAAAATCTGGGTGGGAAATTAGCTGAACCAAACCCTTTGACAGCTCTATTTCTAAGCTACTTAACTGATTCTAAGTTATGGGTGGTTCTACAAAAGCTCCTTAACTGGCCACAAGCACTCATGGTTGTTTTATCATCTTGAATCCTTGATAACTGGTCTATTGACCATTTATTTTATCCACCATGGATATGTTGAGTTTTTTAGAAGCACAACTTGAAGATGCAAAATCCAGTACTACATGCTACGAAATCCATCATCATCATCATCATAGCCTTATCACATTTATTTGGTGAAATTTTGTTACTAACTAGATACTGGAATTCAAGTTTGTTAAATTTTTTGTTTATGTTGTATACTAGATAGGAATACTTTGACATCATAGTTTTTGCAGTTCAAATTTGATGTGTAGTAGTGTTGTAAACTAGGAGAAGAATCAGTTGCGGATGCATACACTAATTTAAGGGAATCTATTATATTTCAAACTGTGATCAGAGGGTGTTGGGATCCACCCAAGGTTCAAAATGTTAAAATCGATGAGTTTAATTGATTCTATCTTATTCGATTTAGTGTTTTTGAGAGCAGATCTTTGTTTGTTAAGTTCTCTGACAACATTGAATACCATTTTCTATCAAGTAGAATTCAGTACTTGAGAATTATGTTCATACTGAAAAGTAATGATAATTTTTATCCGAATTTTCCTAGTAGGCAAATTCTTGAGTTAAGCTACATTGTTCATTTTCATTGATATTTTCTCATGCTTTTTTTTTCTCCTATTAATCTACTGCAGATGGAGGTTACTGGTACAGACATCCAAGTAGTCTCATTTTGCATTGAAGGTTGATCTGGGGAGTGGAGACTGCCTATGAGGTCACGTGTAGCAGTCCTTCCTTGATTATCGTTTCTTTAGCATGGGTTTCAATAACAAATAGATAAAGATGAATGAAAATTTGTTACGGAGGCATGGTTTTCCATTCTTGAATGGCTTTTTTGATTTCTTCTATAATTTGTATGGGCAATTAGAAAAGCGTAGTCAGATGTGGGCTTTGTATGCAGATCCTTGAGAAGGTTAAGATTGCATGACCTACGCATAGTGACTGATGTGCATGAAACCAGTCAGGTAATTTTTTGTTTTCCTGATTAATACAAAATCAGGTTCGACGAATTGAATCTTTTGTACTTATTGTAGGGTGTGTTGGATGATCAATTCACCCAACTTCAGATGCTACAAGATGCAAGCAATCCAGGTTTTGTCGCAGAAGTGATCGCCTTGTTCTATGAAGATTCGGAAAGGATCTTGTCAGACCTGAGTGTGTTGATGTATTCTCAAATTCAACTTTATTTTATAGTGTCTTATGTTGTAGTTATTCCAGTTTATTTAATGTTGATTTTGCTGGAGTTTTATCATATTTGAGGACAAACAGAATCGATTTCCAAAAGGTGGATGCATATGTTCAACTCAAAGGAAGTAGCTCAAGGTAATTTAGTAGCTTGTCATCTCGTAAATGCTTGCAATAGATAAAGTTTGTGAAACAGTCTTAATATGTATCTCCTAAAATTGGATTCTGCTTATTGTTAGAAGTTGATGCCTTATGGTTGTCCATTGGATTGTGTTGGTTGATGTACTCGGCCATGAATGTAGCTGCTGTCACTGTTAGGTTCAACGATTAATACGGCTTTGGCACATTTATGACTGCCACCTTCTCTTTCCCCTCATTAATTATTGTGTGCTATTTCCACGTTTGCTGCCGGCTTCCCTTTTGTCTTTCCCACATATTTCTCATGTACGATGGATAACATCTATACTTACCGTTGTCATTTTAGATCACTAATCCAGACCATCACGACATCACTACATCTTGGATAACATAGCCAAAATCTTTTCTCAGATGTTCCTAATGGTTTAATAAGGCTTATGCTTTTGGATGTTTAGTAAATTTATAGGTGGTCCATTGTCTTATTCCAAGAGTTTGTTCATAAATTGGATGGTCTGGATTGATGAACATATTCTCCTACTAAAAATAAGGCATCTTTCTTTTTTCCATTAATATTTGTTTGTGAAAACCTCACTCAATCTGAGCACCACTTCGATAAATGATATCATCAAAAAAGTTTTCCTTAGAATCACTTTTAACAAACTTTTTTTAACCAATAACGGTGATACTTTTGGCACATCTTATTTCTCTGCAATAAGTATATGCTTATGAGGTAGTTTATATAGAGTTGATAGAACAGGTTTGGTTCATTTTTGTGTTGGTCAAGTTGAACTTTAGAGTGTGGCCCAAGTCAGCCACCTTTTTCACTTTCTAGAGAACTTTTTCTAAATAGGATACCTCCAAAATCACCTCCATTTGGTCTTCTCTATAAAATTTATCTAAAAGTTTAACGCATACAGATTGAAAAATTGAAAATTATTCTTTTAGGATAATTTTTTTCATTTAGAGGTATTATTTGGAATTGAATGCTAGTTACCAAAACCTACTCAACCATGTCACATGTAACAAAAATTTTCCATTTTTACAACCCAAAATGAATATTCCAAAGCTAGCCTACTAGTAGGCTATTACTGTCATACTTCTGATGTATTACTTAGTTGTACCTAGGGGTCTCAATGGGCTGGGTTCGGGTTTGGCCTTAAACAGGCTGATTATAATTGAGCTTCTTGGAATTAGCCCATAACCGGCTTGATTACAATCAGGCCGGGTTGGTCAAGTCATTTATTATCTGGGCCTAGTTACCTTATACTGTTCCCAGCCAGGGAGGGATGGGCCGGAGCTTGCATGGGCTACCCAACAATTTCTATACAAATTGATCTGGCCGGGCTGAGTTCGCACCAAGCTTAAATAGGCTAGCTTTTAATCGGGATTTTTAAACTAGCCCATACCCGGGCTAATTGGGATGGGCCATCCCTTGCATTTATATATTATGCCTACCATCCTCAGCCCATACCTAGCCGATTGCGAGCTGGTTTTGGCCAGGCCGGTCTCTAAGCCCATTCTATTGAGACCCCTAGTTGTACCTAAATAAAAACTTTCTTGCTAATGGCTTACCACCATCTGACCTTCGCAATCAATGCAAATTAAAGGGTTCACCCTTTCCTAATGACCCATGTTTCGGTACCTAAGTTGGTACCATTATATCATCCTAATCTGCTCATAACAGAGAAGTGCAGGACCATAGAAACCATGAGTTCAAATATCAATTTTATAAAAAAAAAAAATAGCATATCAACTGTAGGACCATCCGACTGGTTTGATATTATCTTACGGTAGAATAATATGTGCCAACTAAGCTCTCACTTCTTTTCGAATCTATTATTTCAAAAATGGACAAAGAGAGAGAGGTATAAGAGAGAGACGTATGACCCAATTGAATCAATTGACTACCCATAGCCCTCTCACTTTATTTGACAATTAATTGACACAATTAACTGAATCATTAATGGTTTTGAGGTGGCCTTATCTGCAATTTTTATTCTAAATTTCTGTGTTATACATATATATTGTTGCAGAATGGTTCCAATCCATATGTGTAGATGCAAAAGGGCCCCATTGAACTGGGTCTAGGTTTAGGGGTTGGTCCCAACAGGCTGACTTCTGTTTCAAAGTTGAACTTGGTTGGAACTAGAGTCCAAGTCTGGATCACCCCAACTGGACCCAAATCTTACCCAACCTGATTATTAATGGTTTGGGTCTGGATCTGGCCTGCTAGGACCCAATATTTACCCACTAACCATTCTGACTTGGAACTGACCCAATTTTTAGCAGGTTGGATCTGGTGTCTGAATTCTTGTTCCATAATTGGTTGGGTCCAAGGCACCCTTGATCTGATGTCTGAAATTCTACTAATTTTCTGGGTTGACAAAAGAAAAAAATAGAATGTGCTCTTGATACAACCTTGAGGTTGCGGGTTCCACAATCTCTTAAGAATTAACTTCCAGTGTAGCAAAATGGACCATGTTACCAATTTTGTATTTTTTTTCTGTCTTGGCAGGATTTTCTGTAATGAGAGGAATGGGCAATTCGAGAGCTAGGAATGGTAATAACGGAGAAGTCTCCCCCACAACTAGCCGGTTAAAGAGTCAAATAAGTATTTCACGGAGGCAACACCATTCAACGGGTCTAATGCCTCAGATCAGCGAAATTGGGAGTGAGAGCATTGGAGCTAGAAGTTCTGATGAAGGCAGCTTAGGAAATGGTAATGGTACCGGACGGTGTTACATCCCTAGTTACCTTGTTACTTCTTGGGATGATTCCCCTATTGTTTTGGAGAGCTTCTCTGGATTAAAGAGAGTTAGAGATATTAACGGGAAGATGATTTCTAGTTTAAATCAATCAGAGACTCAGGTATCATCTTTTTTCTCTTCACTTATTGGTTTCTTATCTGATTGTCTGAGTAAGTTTCGAGTAAGATTGGTTTTTGCTTATCAGAATGGAGAAGTAGGAATTCATGTTGCCAGTTTGAATCGCTATTTTAGCTTGCCAAAGACTTCATCCACGATGGCGGCAATGGAAACCTTTTTGCAATTTCAAGACTCTGTTCCTTGCAAGATCCGAGCCAAACGTGGTTGCTCTATTCACCCACGAAGCATCTTAGAGAGGGTAATAAGATTAGTTACCAGTAACATATTTTCTTCTTTGGCTGGTTTCCTAACTTATATCTAGTTCAAATACAGAGTTTGCAGGCTCTCCGTAGTTTAATGCCTTGTATTGTAAAACTTATCTGAATTTTTTCAGATGAGAAGAACAGGGATAAGCGAAAGGATGAGGAAATTAAAGGAGCTCATCCCTAATATGAATAAGGTAATGTAACATAGTTATGGAAACTTGGACCATAACATCATGTTAGTGTATATGTTGTATTTTAAACCAACAGCTGAACAACTGTCTCTATTATTTAAAAATTTGATGCATACCCTTCATTCAGTCCTCATGGTAGTTGTATGGCCGGAGTAGCAATATGTCCAACAAAAATGATCAGCATTTATGGGTTGGGGCCATTTTAGATCAACTAGAAGGTTGACAATATTGCAACCTTGTGGTTGAAGCTAAAGAATAAATAGTGATCAACATTTATACAAATTTAGACAGAAAAAAAGGGTTCCCAAGCCCAAAATTCATTTCTCTTGGCAGCAAATGAACAGGGCAGACATGTTAAATTTGGCGGTGGATTACATTAAATATCTCCAGAAAGGGTGTTGTTTTTCCTATCAGAGTTTACGGGATAATGTTGTTTTTCCCAAGTTCAAAATTAATTTACTCTTGTTGCAGGTTCATGGTGGATTGGGTACCTATCAGAGTTTATGGGAATCATGTAGTAAAAGAGTATTGGATTTGGATCATCCTTTGCTTAAGGATTACAAAATCCAGGTAATTTGTTTTTCTTTTCATTGTTGAAGTAATAAGGACTATAGCTGTTTTGCTAGGAACTAATAGGTTGAGATGAAAGTTTGATTAGCCTTTGTTTATAATATTCATCTTTTGTGATGCCTTTCATATGTTTAATATTACAGATCATGGAAGGATTAAATACTGTTAAGAAGAAGGCTCATAATATAATGCAAGAAGTAGCAGTAAATCTGGCTGGACCATATTTGTTGACTCCTCGATGCGTAGTGTCGATATTGCTGTTGCAGATGGAAGTGTTTGCTTACTCAAATCGGCTGCATGTTTTCGAAGTTGTTTACCAAGTTTAATAGCTATAAAAAAGAATTAGTTTACATTTGTTCTGTAAAATAATTTAGGAAACTGTTGATTCTTTAACTGTCTGAATTTCTAAGGAACTTTGCACCAACTGCAGGCAAAATTGGCGTCACAGTTTTTTTAATTTTAAATTAATTTTATTTTTGACTTTTTATTTTTTTATTCAGTTGAATGAATTATTTTTTTTTTCCCTTCTATGGTGATATGTGATTGATACAATAATTATAACAGGTTCTAATTACAAAAATAAAAAAGGAAGCTATCCATTTAAAAAAAAAAAAAGTTAAAAAAAAAACAACGGTTCATAACTGTTGTTTTTAGAGTAAATTAACAACGGCTTAATATCTTTGTGCTTTTGCAACGGATATATACTACTAACCGTGGTTTTGGTAGAAAAATAACAACTTTTTTTGTAAAGAACAACGGCTTCAAACCGTTGTACCTTTACAACGGACATATACCACTGATGTAGGTCGTGGTTTTGGCAGAAAAATAATAACTCTTTTCTGCAAGGAACAACGGCTCACAATCGTTGCACGTTTGCAATAGACATATACCACTGACGTAGACCGTGGTTTATGTAGAAAAATAACAACCATTTTCTGTAAGGAACAACGGCTAAGAACCGTTGTAATTTTGCAACGGACATGGGCCGTTGTTTATGAGGTAAATAAACAACGGTTATAGGCCGTTGTTTAGCAAAACCACTGCTCTATAAACAACGGTCATTACCACGGCTCAAAACCGTTGTTTAGCAAATTTACAACGGTTTTGGGCTGTTGTTTTTTTTTTTTCGATTTTCACATAGTGGCAGTGGCCGCGGGATGCAAATGTCAAAAGAAGCTGTCGCGTGATTCAGGAAGAAAGCAGCCTCGCGAAGCCAGAGTTACCCTCGCGAAGTGAAATGGAATGCTCGCGCAGTTCTCGCGCTATTCACAAGTAACAATCCAACCGTGCGAAGCCCAATCCAGCGAGAGCTTAACTCTCTACCTCGCGACTGCTTAAAGCATTAAGAAGCTGCAACCCCGCGACGTCTGAAGTTCTAATGTTAAATTCAACCACGCGAAGAACAGAGCTACCATGCGACAAGTCTGGGAATCGACTGCAACCTGGCGAAGGTCTAAACTCCAACTTCCATCATTCTGTAGAGGACTTTCTGGGAATTTCTAAGAATTAGGGCACGCACTCCCACGCTCAAATCTCCGTGCATGTGCCCCGAGGCATCCAAGGATCATCAATAGGCCACGTGGCATCGCTAAAATTAGGGTTTTCTAATCCTAATGCGCCGCCACACCCACTGCTATATAAACCTAAGCCTGGTTTAAGTTTAGAGGATCCTGATCTTGATCCTTTTTCTTAGACTTTATCCCTGATAAGAGATATGAGACCTTCTTTTCTGTTCTACCGTAGTTGTAAGTAGTTTTCCTTTTTCTTTTTACTTCTCTCCATGGCCCAGCACTTACTGGCCATGCCTATGTATGATTATTGAGATTAGATTAATGGAATTTGTGATTGGGTGTTATACTTTTATGGGATTCGTGTGTTTGTGAGCTGTTCTGTGCAAGGCTGCTGCCTTGTGATCCGCCATTGCTTTGGCTGTGATTCAAAGTAATGGAGGACTGATTCTAAGGCCCCATTCAGATCCAAGTGACCTGTGTGTCTGGGCTATCATGGTCCTATACAACCTTAGCCCCACCACAGGACCCACTAGATCTGAAATCCTCATGGAAGCCTGAGCTGGTAGCCTTGTGACCATGGTGGTGGCAGCAATATTCTTATTTTGTTTTGGGCTCCGTGAGGAGGATAGCCTCTGGGATAGTCTGTGACCATTCAAGTGGACATGTTATAGCCTTAGGGTGAATCCAATCCGCTGATCCAAAATGGATCCTTCTTCTCCGAGCCTAAGCTTGTAGCCTGGTAGGAGATTGTATAGAGGTAGACTCCCCTATATTAGCATAGACCCGCCATCAGATGTTAGATTTGATCTGGGTATGGAGATTGTAGGCTTGTGACTGGACCATTGTAGTCCCACTCAAGCAATGGACAGCTAAATCTAAGGTGGTACTCAATCTCTTGCTGGTTCTATGTGTCTGGGCTATCATGGCCCTTTATAGCCTTAGCCCCACACATAAAGCTTTAGAGGTTGAGGTTCCCTATGGATTCCTGAGCTTGTAGCTTAGATGAAGTAGTGCCTATAATGATTAACTTATTTTGACCCATCTCTGGATTGTGGTTCCCCTATGGGATAGTCTGTGACCATTTATGTGGACAGGTTATAACCTTAAGGGATTGGATCATGGCACATGGATGAGTTGAATTCTTTCTCTTCTTTGGTGATAATGTAGCCATTGGACATGATTTCTATACCAGCAGATCTGGATCTGAGTCATAAATTTCAGCAGATTTGAACCCAATAGCATACTTCTCACCCTTTTATATTTATTTTCCCTCACTCCATCCATCTTCTCAACCCTTTTTTGTAGTTAGTTTATTAGGCTACCTTAGGATACTTAGAATAAGTGACCCTAAACTCCCCTCCTTTTAGGACTGCCAGATCTGTAATCAGATCTGGAGGGACTATTAGAGATGGCTCCCTTGGAGCTGTAGATCACCTTTCCCTGTGGGACAAACTCTTACTTATAAAACTTGCTACAAATGGACCCTGTATCTTGCAGGTCTAGGATTTCTCAGTTGTGCTGATTCCATCCCCTATTTTACTTTAATTTTAAATTGCTTTTACCATCAACAAATAAAGTAAGCACATTGGAGATCACAATAATAGGACAGACCCAGCAACAGCACACCAGAGGGTAGCACATCACTGGACCCTTAGAGTGCTTGGCTGCAGTGGAACAAGGCGAAGGAAGTGAAGACAGGTCAAAAAAATCCTATCGAGAAGACATCTGAAGACTTCGATAGGAGCTGAGAGTTGAAGTAGAAGAATTCATGCAGATTGGCGAGTTTTCGATAGGAACTGAAGGCAGAAAGAAGAAGTTGTGAGGATTGTGAAATTCGATAGGATCCAAGAACCTATCGAACAGTTGAGAGAAAGACAGATTTTATCCTGACAAAATCTACCTGAGGAGAAAAGGGAACCTATCAAAGGGTTCTCGAACCTATCGAAAGGTCTCCAGAACCTATCAAAAGACCGCCTGAACCTAACGAAACAAAGGTGCTGGAACAAGAACTTATCGAAGGAATGAGAGCCATCTTATCGAAGTGATGGAATGTAAAGCTGCAACCTGATGATACGGTTTCCCAACCTATTGAAGTACTCCAACCTATCGAATGCTCCAGATAAAGTGCAGTGAAGATTAAGCCTCAAAGATCATCTTATCGGAACCTATCGAAGGGATTGGAGAACTTGGCAAAAGGTCTAAAAAGCCTTACCAGAACCTGTCAGAACCTTCCCTAACCTGCTAAAATCGTGTGCAGAACTTCTTAGAAACTCAGCGATGCACACACTGTGACTTGGTGACCTACTGCACGCAACCCGAGGCACTTGGTGATCAGCCCGACGATTTCAGAAGATGCCCTAGGAAACCCTAACTGACCCACGTGCTCTAACAAAACCCTAACAAACTCTGAGGGCCTTCTAGAAGGGATTTTTGGCAGGAAAAATAAAGGAGAAAGCTATATATAGAGACCCCCAATTGCAATTGGGGGGCGATCGAAATCTAAGCTAAACTCTGGAGATTAGAGCTTGCGGAGAAATTCTATTTTCCCTCTTTTAGCCCAACAATGGTTGGCTAATTCCCTTGGAGTAGCGAGGAGAGAGGTTAGATCTGTAATTGGGTAAAGTTGAGAGTGCTATTGTGGGTTCACTGCTGCACAGACTATAGATCTGAGAGCATTTCTATTGTAGAGTGAGTTTGATTGTAATGTAAATGTTGTTTGTAATGCTATAATTAGATCTAAAGTTCCTTTGGTTTCATTTGGTGCTAGATCAGATTTGTGTAGAGGAGTCTGTAGATCAGCTCACCCACTTGACTGGTAGACCTCTTGGATACCATTCGATCTCCTTGGATCTGATACTCCTGCAATTCCCTGAGTCTGTGACCTTGGAATTGCAGCATCTATAGTGGTTTTAATTGTTCTGATTGATGCTTTTGCTTTGGAGGAGATCCCTAGGATGATCTGTGACAATTAAAGTGGACAGATCATAACCTTAAGAATAGTCCAAGCTCAGGCTCCAATTGGATTCATCTGTTGTAAATCCCTGGATCAAATAAAGTCTATAGGATGGTCTGTGACCATTCAAGGGGATAGATCATAGCCTTAAGACAAGTAAGATCATGTGATTTGGAGTGGATTTTCTACCCTGCAGCTGTGCTTATAGCCAGTTGAGGGAATTGTGTGCCCTGAACCTCTGCAGCATGATTAATCTAACCTGATTTCAATGAGACCAATTTCCTAGCTACTCTTCTCCATTTTGTGCTTTTTACTTCTCTCCCCTACGAGATCTAGATTTCCAAACTCGATCCAAGTTAGTTTTTGTTTTAATTGTAGCTTAGCTTAAGTGACAATCCCTTTCAAACCTCTCCCCTGTCTTTTAGCTAACTTAGCATTAGTTAGGGTGCCAGATCTCTTATAGATCTGGAGGTTTATCCCATTTTTAAACCAACCTCCCTGTGGACATTCCTTTACTCACCATCTTTTTAAAACTTGCTACAACAGACCCTGATTACTTGCAGGTCTGTGTGAGTGTGTTCAGCCTAGTCTTATTAATGATTTTGGACCCTAATTGAAGGGAAGGCAATAACCTCAACAAGTTTTTGGCGCTGCTGCCGGGGAGGTGTGTTTAGAAATTGGTAGATCTAAGTTTTGATCATAGATATGTAGTTGTTTGTTTGATTTTACTAACTGCATTTGTGAGTTTTACTATTTTTAAGTATTTTGTGTGCATTTCATCAGATCTGAGGTTTCCAGTGAAAGGAGAATAGTGCTGGAGGCTGCTCTATAGTTTGCATCCCTCTACTCCCCTTTTATTTTTCAGATCTGTTGATTTTTAGAGTAGTTAAAAAGTTTGGTTGATTCTACTTGTTGTGTTGAGGATCTGTTCTGCATTCAGAATTTGAGTGTTGTATGTTTGGTAGGAGAACTCTCAAACCTCAGATTATTCCACTAAATCCAGAGGTTGAAAGACTTCTCAGATCCAGACCAATCACACCCACATCTGTTGCAATTGACTCTATAGAAATGGGTGAGCAACAGCAACCGAGAACCCTCAAGGAGTTTAATGCACCAGGGGTCTATAATTCCCCTTTCTGTATTCAATTCCCAGCTGCTCAAGGAAATTATGAGATAAAATCTTCCATAATTCAAATGCTGCCCTCATTTGATGGCCTGACCAAAGAAGACCCCTACAAGCACATTGATGAGTTCTTGGGACAGTGCACTACATTTAACATCACAGGTTTGGGGGAGGAGGCCACCAAGATGAGACTCTTTCCTTTTTCATTAAAGGACAGAGCCAGGACCTGGTTGTCCTTGCTTCCACCCAACAACATTCAGTCCTGGAGTGATCTCCAATGTCAATTTCTGGCCAAGTTCTTTCTTATGTCAAAAATCAGCCAGTTGAGGAAGGGTATCATCTCTTTTACCCAAGATCAAATTAAAGATTTTCATCAATCTTGGGAGAGATTTAAGGAACTCCTAAAGAAATGCCCCCATCATCAAATCCTTGAATGGCAATTGGTTCAAAGCTTTTATCAGGGAATTGATTCTAAAAGCAGAGACATGGTAGATGCTTCCTATGGAGGCACCTACCTCAATAAAACTGTTGAAGAGGCATTGGAGCTCTTTGATATTATTAATGAGAACTTGATGCAAAGGGAAACCTTGGCTAGAGATTTCGAGCCTCCTAGGTTGGTGAAGGAGAATACTTCAAGAGAAAAGTTATATAAAGTGAATGTATCAAGTGATTTGGAAAGGAAAGTGGACAACCTAGCCCTGAAGTTTGATAGGTTGATGGGAGCAATGCAGTCACCTGTGGCTGCTAGGGTGGAAGAGTCATGTGCCATATGCCAGTCCCTTGCTCAAGCCCTTGAAGAATGCCCATCTGCTGGCCAATTTTTCTATTTTATAACAGAGCATGTGGCTGCAGCTCAGTCTTATGGGCAGCAGCCTGCTGCTGGGTATCAATGGAGGAACCACCCCAATCTGAGGTGGAGACAAGATGCATACCCCAGCCAGCAGCAGCAGCAGCCGCAACAGCCCATGCCCTATAAAAATGCTCAGCCCTATCGAGAAGGTTATGTCTCAAGGCCACAGTATCAGCAACCCATGGCCGAACCTGTAGCTCCTCCTGTGCAGCAATTTACACCTACTCCAACTGCGAGAGCATCTTCCTTTGAGGAACAAGTTCTATCTTCACTGCAAAACTTGAACTCCCTATCCCAAATTGTGCACTCTCACAACCAGAGCATAAAAAAGATAGAGGATCAACTTGGTTAGCTGTCTGATGCCTTGACTAGAAGAGAAGGAGGGAGGCTGCCTAGCCAACCACAAGATAATCCACAAAGATAGTTTGTAGTGGGTGAAGTTTCTTCCACCTATGAGGAAGCCAAATCTGTTACAACATTGAGAAGTGGTAGGTTAGTGGACAACCAAGTGGGCTGTGAGCCTGTGAGGAGCTTGGAGGAAGAAAATGAAGTGATTTCTACAAGAACACAATAAAGGCCACCAGTGGTGGACCTGAAGGTGCAACCAGCTGTGAATAAGAGGATAATGACGATCCTCAAGAAAAGAAAAAAATTAAAAAGAAAGAGGCCCCATTGGCTAAGGCTGCAAGTGAGGGAGCAATCCCACATTTGCCATTTCCTAAGGCACTGCAAGCACCTTCCCCCTTTGATAAAGGGCAAGATAAAATAGAGAAAATGATGGTGACTTTCAAGCAAGTAAAGATCAATTTACCTTTACTTGATGCAATTAAACAAGTCCCAGCCTATGCCAAGTTTTTGAACGATCTATGCACCCATAAAAGACAGTCTAGGATACACCTATCCAAGAAAGCCTTTTTAGCAGAGAAAGTGAAACAAGTCCTGTCTATTGCAACTCACCCCAAACTTCAAGACCCTGGCCTCCCCACTATCCCCTGCATCATTGGGGATTACACCATTGACAAAGCTTTATTAGATCTGGTAGCCAGTATAAATTTACTTCCATATTCATTATATGAGAAGCTAGGTTTGGGAGAATTAAAGCCCACACATGTGGTCCTACAGCTGGCTGACAGATCTGAAAGAAAACTCATGGGGATAATTGAAGATGTGTTGGTTGGAGTTGACAAATTTTTCTATCCTGCTGACTTCTTAGTGCTAGATATGGAACCAGGTAGGAGTGTCACTTCCATACCTGTGATTCTAGGTAGGCCATTTTTGGCCACAACTAATGCTTGTATTCAATGCAGGTCTGGAATCATAAAAGTATCATTTGAAAATATTAAGGTCAAATTGAATGTGTACATCATAGTAAATCAACCTCATCTCGATGAGGAATATTTTTTTCTTAATGTGATAGATGAGGTTGTCCAGGAAAATGTGAATATGTTGCTACATGGTAAGGAATGGTTTAATGAGTTAGCTGAATTATGGAAGGAAACAGAGGTAGAGAAGGTTCCCACCTCTGAGATTAAGCATGTGAAACTTGTCTCTTCTGAAGCAGCACTAGCACAACACTATCCATGGAGGCCTACTTTGTTACCTCTCCCACCCCCCTCTAAGGCACTCCTATTGCCCTCCCTCATCAGTCCCCCAGAGGTGGAGTTAAAGTAACTCTCAAAATCTTTGAAATATGCCTTTTTAGGAGACAACACCAAATTGCCTGTGATAATCTCTTCTTCCCTCTCTCTTGAGCAGAAAAATGAATTACTTTGTGTACTAAAAAGGCATAAGAAGGCAATCGGATGGACCATTGCAGATCTTGGGGGAATCAACCCTATTGTGTGCATGCATAAAATTCATCTTGAGGAAGGCTCCAAACCTTCCAGAGAGATACAGAGAAAACTCAACCCACACATATAGGAGGTTGTGATGAAGGAGGTAGTCAAACTCCTAGATGCTGGGATAATTTACCCCATCTCGGATTCACAATGGGTTGCACCTACCTAGGTAGTACCTAAGAAATCCGGCATTACAGTTGTTGAAGGAGGGTATGCATAGATTACCGCAAACTCAATGAAAAAACTAGCAATGATCACTTCCCATTGCCCTTCATCGACCAAATTTTGGACAAGCTGGCAGGCAAGGCCTATTACTATTTTCTTGATGGATGTTCAGGGTACAATCAGATCCCTGTATACCCCCAGGACCAAGAAAAAACCACATTCACTTGCCCATTTGGAACCTTTACATACAGAAGGATGCCATTTGGGTTGTGTAATGCACCTGCCACGTTCCAAAGATGCATGTATGCTATCTTCTCTGACATGATTGATAAGTTTTTGGAGATCTTTATGGATGATTTCTCTATTTATAGACATGATTTTAGCCAATGCCTACACCATCTCAGCTCTGTGCTGCAAAGGTGTGAGGAGACCAACCTAGTTCTGAGTTGGGAGAAGAGTCACTTCATGGTGACTCAAGGCACTATTCTAGGACATGTTATCTCTCACAGAGGTATTGAGGTTGATCAAGCTACGATTGATTTAATTGCTCATTTGCCCCTCCCGAAAATTGTCAAACAAGTTAGGTCATTTCTGGGCCATGTTGGGTTTTATAGGAGGTTCATCAAGGACTTCAGCAAAATCTCCAAACCCCTTTGTCACCTGTTGTGCCAGGATGTTCCTTTTGACTTTAATGAGAAATGCCGAGCTGCTTTGAATGGTTAAAGACTTGTTTGAGCACAGCTCCTATCTTGCAATCCCCTAATTTCTCTCTGCCATTTGAGCTGATGTGTGATGCATCAGACTTTGCCATTGGGGCAGTGTTGGGTCAAAGAAAAGACAAGGCACCTTCTGTGGTAGCATATGCCAATAAATCAATGGTTGATGCTCAATTGAATTATACTACAACTGAGAAAGAGCTATTAGCTATTGTCTTTGCCTTAGAAAAATTCAGGTCTTATGTGTTAGGATAAAAAATTATTGTGTTCACTGACCACTCAGCTTTGAAATACCTCTTGTCTAAAAAGGAAGCCAAAGCATGACTACTTAGATGGATTCTTCTCTTGCAGGAATTCAATTTAGAGATTAAAGACAAGAAAGAAGTTGAGAACGTGGTGGCTGACCATCTATCACGGATCCCAGCAGCTGAAATAGAAAGCTTGCCCATTAATGACTCATTCCCAGATGAGCAGCTTTTTACTGTCCAGATAAGTATGCCCTGGTTTGCCAATATTGTCAATTACCTTGCTGTGGGAAGGATCCCTCCACATTGGAACAAGGATGATAAAAATTTGTTCTTTGCACAGACTCGATATTACATGTGAACCCTTACCTCTTTAAGCATTGTGCAGATTAGGTGATCAGACGTTGTGTACCTAAAACTGAGTTTCAAAACATCCTAACCATGTGCCATGAACAGGCTTGTGGGGGTCACTTCAGTGGTAACAAAACTACGGCCAAGGTTCTTCAAAGTGGTTTCTACTGGCCTACCCTATTCAAAGATGCCCAGCAGCACTGTAAAGCTTGTCATCGATGCCAGCAAATGTGTAGTATTACAAGGAGAAACTCTATGCCCTTGCAACCTATACTTGTTGTCGAACTGTTTAATATTTGGGGAATCAACTTTATGGGACCTTTTCCCCCTTCTGCTAGATACAATTTCATCCTTGTAGCTGTGGACTACGTGTCCAAATGGGTAGAGGCCATAGCTACGAGGACAAATGATCACAAGGCCGTCATTCAGTTCCTGAAAGACAACATCTTCTCAAGATTTAGCATTCCTAAAGCTATTATTAGTGATGAGGGCAGCCACTTCAGTAATAAACCTTTTGATAAGCTGATGGAAAGATACTCTGTTACCCACAGAGTAGCCACTCCCTACCACTCACAAACCAGTGGGCAGGTAGAGATTTCCAACAGGGAAATCAAACATATTCTCGAGAAGACTGTGAGAACTGACAGAAGGGATTGGTCCAACAAATTGACAGATGCCTTATGGGCTTATAAAGCAGCCTATAAAACCCCCATAGGCATGTCCCCATTCAGACTCGTATATGGCAAGGCATGTCACTTGCCTGTTGAATTACAACACAAAGCATATTGGGCCATTCGAGCAGTAAATTCTGACTTACACTCAGTTGGTATTCATAGGAAACACCAGTTATCCGAGCTGGATGAATTGCGACTAGAAGCTTATGCAAATGCCCGGAGTTACAAGGAGAGGACCAAAGCCTTCCATGACAGACATTTGCTACGAAAAGATTTCAAGCCAAATGACAAGGTGTGGATGTTCAACTTCAGAATGAAATTCTTTCCAGGAAAGCTGCAGTCTAGATGGGATGGACCTTTCACAGTAGTACATGTTTCTCCATCTAGAGCTGTCGAAGTCATGAATCCTATAGATGGCAGAATCCTTAAGGTTAATGGTCAGAGGCTGAAACTTTGCGTCAACAATATTTGTGAGCCTGAAGAGACCATTGATCTTCAGGATCCTCTAGGTTAATACCTGACTTCGATTTGTATCATATGTATTATATTTGATTTATATCTTGATTCATTCCCACAATATTTTTTCTGCAATAAAATGGCCATGTCAAGCTCAAGCTTCATTTCAATATCGCCTGCAGTCTAGGGATCATGGGCACAAGGTCATAAGCAAAATAAACTAACTGGTGGCATAGCAAATGAGTTGCTGGGTGCTAAGGCTAAAGCCTTGCACACACAAGCCATGTTATTGAGCTCATAGGACCTCTCGATAGGTCATTTGGACCTTTTGCTAGGTCAACTGCTGGAGATGATAGGATTGGGAAGGATTTCGATAGGTGTTGAAACTTCTCGATAGGTGAGAACAACTTTGTGATAAGTTCTGGACTCTTACCTGGAACCTATTGACAGAACTGACAAATGTACTACCCAACCTATCGAAAAGCTGTTTTCACCCCTCGGCATCCTAGCGAATTGAATGTTTTATCTACCCTGCGTTCGACAGGACACCGACCTATCTAAAGCAGTCATCCCAGCTTATCGAATGCAATATTTATTCTTTTTGATAGGAAGGGTTGAACCTATCGAAAGCATTCCACTGCCAGCCACATACTTGGGCGACTTTGATAGGAAGCCTTAACCTATCGACATTTTAAAAACCCATCCTATCGAAATCGTCCTCACTCCTTCCATGCTTGTTGTACACCTCCGCTATGCGGAAATTTTACCCCACATGTACCATGTGTACAACTGCGCATAGCACGGGCTTTAAACTCTGCCCCCCTGGGTTTCTGCACCACGCCATGACTCCCAGCACTAAATATAGGCTACCCGTTAATGCACGATTTCATTCCCCATGCTGAATGGTGGAATTAACCATTCATTCCTTCTCGTTGATGGCGGCGATATTGATTACGCCACTTCATATTCCATCATGCACCCACATTAGATAGATGCAGATGGCTCGACTTCATCCCATTCCTCTCCTTCTACCCTCTGCACTCCTCCTCATAACTATGGTAGATGACAAGCCCACCTTTACTCCTGCTCAACTCTCCCTCTTTTGGCTAGAGCCACCACCGCCCAAGGATCTAGACCTATTGCAATTCCTCTGGGATGAATATGAGAAGGTACAACGGATCCTCGCCAAGGAGGAAGAGAAAAAAGATAAGAGGGAGAAGAAGAGGCAGAATACCGAGCCACCGGCTCCTCCGCCACCCCTCCCTCTGCCCCCTGATCCTGCTCTTTTTCCTTTTCTTCCTGCCCTCCTAGCTTGCAGTTTCTCTTCCACCTGACACAGGCTGAGGATATCCCTGAGCCAGGGGGAAGGCTTTTTGTTTGCCAAGGATATTTTGTCCACATGAATGTCTCACCTTTCGCATCCTTGTGCTTGACCATTGTACTGGTTGTCCGCTTAGTTTATTTTTAATAAAATGCTTTGTTTATGCCATTTTTTTTTTTTCTGTTTGTCTAATTGTTCTTTTTTTCTTTCCCTGGATGTCCGCACGGCTACATCCACTATGCTATAAACAGTGAGGACATTGTTTAGTTTAGGTTTGGGGGTGTGGCATGTATGCCAATAAATTAGTTAATTTCAGTGCAGCCAGGTGTAAAAGAAGTTTGAGGAAATAAAGTGAACTCTCACCTAATTCAGAAAACTTTTTGGAATTAAAATAAACTGCAGTTTTAACATTGTTCATGAAGTGAATGTCAACAAATGTGAAACATTGTTCATGAAGTGAATGTCAACAAATAACACTGCAGTTTTAACATTGTTCATAAACTTGATGTTTATGTTTAATTAGTCATTGATAAAGGGTCTTTGGGTGCCTTAGGTTATGGATTATTGATCGGAACCATCCGGAAATATCCGTTAAGATCTTTGTGCCATTTTCGCGTGTCTCGTGACCGAGGTAGGGGAAAACTCAAACCAAATCGCATTTTTGAATTGATTGCATGAACTCTATGACATGAAATATTGAAATTCAGCTCTAAATGATAAAATTTGAATGCTTGCATATGTATGTGAACCATGTGATACCAAATCTGAACATTTCCGAACTACTTGAAAGGTATCCGAACTATTAGTTATTCGAAATTCTGAAAATCCAAACTCCACAATTTGAAATTTGTAATGCATTAAACACACCGCACTATGTTGACTTATATGTTAAATTGCACAATGATTTAAGGTTTATCAAGACGAATCCCCCAACTCTCTGACCGGTACAGCGGGATACCCATACATCTTTGAACTGATATGGTTCCACTTGATTTCCGATCTGCCACAGACAATTCGATAGGTGTTCATTGAACAATGATGGTTTGGGGATTCCCATCGGTAAATTTCAAGCTCCCAATGCCATATGTGCTTGGGAGACTAGTTAAGTTAAGGTTTAAGTTCAGTACTCACTTAAGATTAGAAATTACATGTACCTCATGAACTGTGCTTGTCTTGTATTCCTTGTTTTAATATGAAAATGCATATGGATGTATCATTGAAATTCCATATCGTCTAAACATCTATTTCCATACTATTCAGTCTTGTTATCTGATCTATGCTCTCATATGATAAAATTAGTGTGATTGACCTCTACAGAGCTTAGACTATTAGATCACCTAGACTATATGTCACAGGTGTTGACACAGAGAAGGACCCCGAACCTGAGAGTGAACCAGAGTACGTCCCTGAGGAAGAGACTGAGCTCCTACTAGAGGAGTACTTTCCTTAGAGGGCTTTTAGGAGGTTGAGTTTGAAACTACGGCTTGGTACGTCTAGCCATTTTGTTTTAGAACTTTGGATACATTGAATGTTGTAAGTAAAGATTATACACCACTGTTTAGGTGATGGTTGGGCATCACCAGTGGTTATTTTGTTTCATGTTCATATAGTTTGTTTAGAACTGGAGATTTCTTTTGTCATGAAGATATTTTTATGAAGTATTTATTTGCTTTGAATTCTGTCTATGTATGGACGTACCAAGTACTCTATTTTCGGATCGTGATCTACGAACCGACGACACAGATTTTAGGGTAGAAAATCCGGGCTATCACAGTTGGTATTAGAGCAACTGTGATAGCCCACAATTTAGGTTACGCAATTTAGATTTTTGACAGGGCATAGACTTAGGTTATGGAGTGTGATCTGTTGGAACCCATAGCTTATGCAATTTAGAATTCGGTCAGAACTTAGGGACCTTCTATTAATTGAAGCTTCTATTTCAGTGTAGCAGATTTAGATGGCCCCATCGGAAGGCCAAGACGTAGTAGGAGTGTCCTAGTTGGAGAGGGAACTTTCGGAGATCAAGGAGTTGCCACTAGTGTAAATAGGATCCCTTTAGGCGGCAGTGATACCCCAGAAGGAGGGAATGAAACTCCAGAAGGAGGGAACCAAGGAAATCATCCTCCAAAGGGAGGAAGTCAAGGAGGAAGTGATAGGCAAATGCTTGAATCAGTGGTCAACACTGTGACTCAATAGACAGTGTTGCTCACTGAGAGGCGCCAGCAGGCAGGGCTCCTCCCAGAGTTCAGGAGAATGAGACCTCCTAGCTTCTATGGTTAGGCTGACCCGCTTGAGGCAGAAAAATGGCTGAACTAGATGGAGAAACTTCTTTAGAGATGCCTTATACAGAGGAGGAGAAAGTTAGTTAGGCCTCCTTTCAACTAGAAGGTGAAGTCGATCCATGGTGTAAGTAAGTGGAGAGAACTCAGGCTCAAAAGATGCCAGTTATGCCTTGGACTTGGGTGGAGTTCATGGAGGAGTTTAATGAGTAGTATTTCCCTGACGCGGTCAGGGATAAATGGGAGGTTCAATTTATCACATTGGAACAAGGTAACATGTCTGTACGAGAATACAGAATAGACTTTATGAGACTTACTGGATTTGCTCCCGATCACGTGGCTAATGAAGTGATGAAAGTCAAGAAATTCTTGAGGGGCCTGAGGCCTAATGTACGAGAGAGGATCATAGTGAGCAAGCCAAAGACGTATGCTTAAGTGATGGATCTTGCCCTGATTGCAGAGCAAGATGTGGAAAATATGTATAAGAGAAGGGATTAGCAGAATAAAAATAAGACAAGTCAGGTACGGTCTAATAAGTATGAACCAGTGTATAAGAGGTCGAGATTCTTTACTCAGGCACCGTGACAACCTACTTAGAGTGTCTACTCTAGACCATTTGTGCCTACTCCTAGTAGGTTCTCTTGTCAATCAGGCCCTACGCCTAATGGGGCATTTGTAGCACAACGACCTTTAAGAGCCGCATCGTCAGCTCCGATTGAAAAGTGTGCTAGGTGTGAAAAACCACATAGGATGGAGGAATGTAAATGACTTATGGGTGCTTGCTTCAAGTGTGGCAAGATAGGGCATCTAATAAGAGATTGTCCGGAAGAAAGGAAAGAAGGGACGACATCAGCTTCTGCACAAAGGACTTCTCGACCTACTGTTCAAGGTCATGCTTACGTGGTCACGACACATGATGCTCAAACGTTGAATGACGTTATCTAAGATATAATTCCATTTCAAAAGTCAAATGATTACTTTAATTTCAATTGAGCAAAAATTCCTACAAATTCTTTTAGTAGTGGCATTCATGAGCACTAATCACATATTTATTTTGGGCACCTAACTAACTTGCATGCATAACACTTAGGTACCCTATTTATGTACCAACGCAATGATATATGTCAGCATAAGGCACGAGTCTTGATAGATACAGGATCTACAAACTCTTTTGTAACGTCACAGTTCACGACCGAATTGAGTGTCATCCCTGAACCTTTAGATTATATTCTAGTAGTACTAGTTCCTACGGGAAACTCGGTTAGTACGGACACGATTTGTCGGTCAGTTATTATTTCAGTTGAAGATCATGAAATGATGACAGATCTCATTCTGTTGGACATGCAAGGATTTGACGTGATCCTTGGCATGGACTAGCTATCCGCTTAACTTGCAAGAGTCGATTGCCTAAGAAAGATCATTACCTTTTATCCCCCAAAAGGAAAGTCATTCCGATTTCACGGCGTTAGTCCGAAATTACACCGTTCATCTCCGCTATTCGAGCTAAACGTTTGATGAGGAATGGATGCAGTGGATACATTGCCTTCTTATAAGAGCAACGAGAAGAGAAGAATAACATGGCCGAAATCCCAGTTACAAATGAGTTTGCAGATGTATTTTCGGAAGAACTGACAGGGTTACTGATCATCTTAAAATATGACTTTGCAAGTGCATTAGTCCGAATGTACTACGGCAAGTACAAGGGTGGTGTCGAACCACAGGGATTTGTCGTCTATCTCTTATTTAACTTCTATTGTCTGAAATATTTTATACCATTATAATTCCTAATTTATACTAAAACATATAAAAGAAAATCTAAATAATTGGAAATAGGAGGAGAGAAGGCAGCCACGAATCTCTCTTGGATTCAGATTAGCACCCAATGAAATCTACTACTCTGCTATAATAAATCCCTGGTATCCCAGCTCCTGGCTACAAGCTCAATTGCATCGTTTATGACTTAGTGAGATCTAATCGCGAGTTAGATAACCTAATCATTAAGCATCATTGCACGTAACCAACTAAAACTACCCTACAAGGCCTGGTTCGTTGGCGAGTATTCTACCTAATCCAACCCAATCCCTACAAGGCCATTGAGGTTTCATTAAATAGAAATAAACCCCTGCAATCGCTCGTTCTCGATGACTCTCAGAACCTCCAATGTACAATCATACCATTTTGGGGATTTAAAAATAGCAAAAAGAAATAACACTTTATTGAATACTCATCTAAAATTTACAAGAGATCCCTGGTCGAAGCTTTACACACACATCGATTCAGAGTTCTTCTTCATCATTGAAGAAGACTCTAATCGATGATCACAATCAATTTCTCTCTATTCCAAACTATTCCTAACCTAATCTACTGAAACTCACGTCAGAGCCCTCTAGAAAGATTATGGCGTGCGAGTCCCCTAAACTTAAACCCTAGGGTCCTTATTTATAGATTACAAGGCCCTACAATAGATATACAGGGCAAAGATTCCTAGATCCTAAAAATCCTCCAAGGAAGATGAGTTTAGAAGGAAATCCACACGATTTGGAGTTGTCTCGGCTGTTGAAGAGAATCCTGGAGAAGATCTCAGAGTTCGAGGATATCTACAGCTGCTGCCGACCTAATTTATCTTGCAAAAACTCTGTTTCGACCGGTCGGTGTTGGAGAACCGACCGGTCGACTTTACTTTCCTTCTCCAGGTAGAAGACAACCTCGTGAAGCTTTAAGACTATTTAGTTTAATTTTCAGACCGGTCGACTTTGTCTTCTGACCGGTCGATTAATTACCTGAGCATATTTGCATTCTGTCCTTGTAGGTTCGACCGGTCGGCTGAGTCCTAACCGGTCTCTCTTTGCAATTTTGAAGCTTTTTTAGAGTTCTGACCAATCGACAGTGATGCTTCAACCGGTCGATTTAGGCTCAATTCTCTTTAGCTGGGAACTCCTTCTACTATGTTGTTTCGACCGGTCAAATTTGCAGTTTTGACTGGTCCAATTAAGCTTTGAGAATCTTCCTTCAGTGCATCTCCTTGGATTGCTTGCCTTGTGCTCGGGTTTCTTCCTATCTTTGCTCCTTTAACTCATTTTAGCAATTAATCCGCTTCCGCACCTGTTGTAATACAACATGAACTAAAAGCACTTGTTAGTAGTTAATTGAGGTCTAACAAGGTCGGGATTCAGGGATATTTTATACAACTTCTCGGTCTGATCACATCCCCAAACCTCAACTTTGCTAGTCCTCAAGCAAAGGTAACATTAAACCATGACCCAAAAGCAAATTATTCCGATAATGTACAAACTAATCTAAGAAATTAAATGGGCCACTTTAGTAGGGAGCACGATTGCATTTAGCATATGCGACAAGCCGTTAAACCCCTCGGTGATCCCTAGTGGAGGAGTTGTGTCTCCTGAGGGTTTTCAGTGAAGATACCCACAAACTTCCAAAACTGTTTCAAACCATTGGCAAATGAATTTTCAAAACTGGTTTTCATATAATATACACATTTAAAAATCAAAACCTATAATCATGTCAGCATGAAAATTCTTATTCTAAATGCCGATACCATGACAGTTCCATTGTTGTTTATTCAAATCAGCCCAATGCTCCGATCCTTGGGCCAATCTTTCTTCCATGCCCAGAGTGTTGTGTGTGCAACTGCCAATGCTAAAATCTTTCTATCTATGGGTTAATCCAAACCTAGAATTGTCAGATCCCAAGTCTCGACTCAATCCTCACTTTAAGCATACACTCAAAACAATGTCACTCCGATGAATGGGCTATACTTTGCTCACAAGTGGGATAGAGTTACAACACAATTTAAAGGATCCCACATAGTATCAGAAAGACAGTGCATCAAAGAAATCTAAGAGTAAACCATCACCCTATCTTCGACATTAAAACCCAAATCCCATCTATCCAAGCTCCCAAAATCCTAGAAAAACTTAGATGGACCTTTACCTAATTTTAGCCTTCACTAAACCAATTAGGAACTCCTAATCCTCCCTTTCCCTATAAATAGAACGCCACCCCCCCTTGTTTTTGCCATCTTTTGAAATTTCTAAGAGAAGAAAATCTACCCAATTGCCTCCTCAATTGCCTAAAACTTGAATTTTTTCAAAAGCTAAAGCCTTAGCCCATCTAATACCACCATTTCCATCATCACTCACAAGCTCATATCCTTCCAAACCATAGCAAGTTAGAACCCTTCCTCTAACCCATTTGCTTTTGGAAGCTCACTGGTGTCGCTTTTGCGCAAGGATCTAACAAACGGTACTACAAGGCCCGAGAGCTCAGGCTCTCCCCTCTATTCCTCTACTTTCTTTTTTATTTTCCTCTATCCTATAATTTGGGCCATTACGCCGCCGAAATTGTGGTTATTACAGGGGGCTCAAATAGGATCGGTGTGCCTTCGAGCAAGGGGAAGTGCCGCTCACTTTGTTTCTTTTTCATATATATATATATATATATATATATTATATAAACCATCTAAACATAGACCCGACCATAGTAGATACCGCTTACGAGCGAGTAATCGGGTGCCTAACACCTACTCGATTGATAGCTGAAGCCCCTACCCAAGAGCCTTTGGCGTTGACTGGTAAATCGGAGTCATATTTTGCACTTCAGTGCTTATAATATTGATTTTGCGTATCCCGGGACACCAAAAGCTCTGGGTGGCAACTCCATCATTTTTAAGCGAGCGTATCATCACGACGGACTCGCGAGAGCTCACGGTTGCACACCTCCAGGCGTTCTTCGAAGAACAAGCAATCCTCATCATAGAAGAGGTCAAAGCGTTGACCGAACTGCCACCCTCATTTCTCATCTGGAGAATCGAGCCAGACGAAGGCTACAAAAAAACACCAAATCCCGAGACAATACATACAATCCAAAGGCTCGCACGAATGGTTCCAGCAGTCATCGTACTCTCCCAACTAAGGGAAGAACCCCCGTCGGTTCCTCCTCAGGAATTCGACCTTGTATCATACTTATTATAAAAAAAAAAGAAAAAGAATAGAAAACCTGAAAATTCCTAAAAATCAAAAAGTCTAAAACCCATAAAAATTGGAAATTTCCGGAAAAGAGAAGGAACCCTTCATCCATGAGATACCAGACTCCTTCCTTAAGGCCACAGGCAATGACCGTATTGCCAGAAACAAGGAAGAGGACCAAGCCGTGTCGCTACTATCGACACTACAGGGGCACCCCTTTATTCGTCGCGGCACAATCCTGCCACCTTCCCCTCATGAAGACGTAGAACATCCCGTTAAATGCACGATCAGGTAAGTATATCGGATGAGATACTCTACGACTTCGAGAGGAGAATGAATAGCCTAGATTTGCACCTCACCAAGGACGTCGCGATCATTAATTGTGATGATGAAGAGTTACCTCTCACAAAATTAACCCCCAGTGTAGTGATAATCTTGCAGTTTATGAACTCACCAACGATGAAGGACAGATCATTGAAGAAACACAGGACTTACAATGGGTCATCAAACGTTTGATGAGCAAACTCAAGCTGCCACAAAACCCACTGAAGAAATCAACTTCGGCATCGAGGAAAACCCCAAGAAGCTGCTAATCAGTGCAACGCTTACTCCCAAGGAACGTCAACAGATCATACAAGTCCTTCAAGATCACCTCAGCTCCTTCGCATGGTCCTACGAAGATATGTCTGGTTTGGACCCAAGCATAGTAGACCATCGTTTAGTCCTGGAACCCGATGCTAAACTCGTCAAATAAAAGCTGAGGAGAATGCGTCCACAAACCGCACTATAAGTCAAGGAAGAAGTTGACAAACTACACAAAGTCTAATTCATCCGAGTCATCCTTTACCCAAAATGGGTCTCTAACATCGTGCCAATTGCTAAGAAGGACAAAAGAGTTTGGGTATGCATCGACTTACGAAACCTCAACCAGGCATGCCCAAAAGATGAGTTCCCGCTACCTCACATCGACACTCTGGTCGACAACACTGCTGGACATGAGATGTTGTCCTTTATGGATGGCTTCTTCAGATATAATCAGATTAAATTAGCAGAATTTGATCATGAGAAGACTTCGTTCACCGCACCATGGGGAACTTACTGCTACGTCGTCATGCCTTTTGGGCTCAAAAACGTAGGCACCACATATCAACAATGCGCTATGATGGCTATCTTCCAGACATGATGCACAAGTGTGTAGAAGTCTACATCGACGATATCTTAAGTCACAAACACGGGAAGGTCATGCCGAAGCACTCCGGTTGGTCCTAGAAAGGTCTCAAAAGTATCAGCTCAAGATGAACTCGAAGAAATGCGTGTTCGAGGCAACCTCTAAAAAACTACTAGGATTTATAGTCAGCAAGCGAGGAATCAAAGTCGACCTGGTGAAAGTTAAAGCAATCCTTGAGATGCCACCTCCCAGTAACATCAAAGAACTACGCGACCTGATAGGAAGACTACAATTCATTATGAGATTTATCTCCCAGCACTCAGATCAATGTGACCCTTTTTATAGACTGTTCAAAGGAGGAGTCGAGTACATATAGGACGACCAGTATTAGCAAGCCTTTGACAATATCAAAAAGTATCTTCTTAATCCGCTGATACTATCACTGCCAATCCCTGGAAAGTCATTGATCCTATAAGTTTTAGCTAATGACAAAGCCATGGCGGTAATCTTAGGACAACACAATAATGATGGGAAGAAAGAGAAAACCATCTATTACCTCAGCAGGACGATGGTCGAGACAATGGAGAAGACTTACCTAATACTAGTATGGGCCTCAACAAAACTACGACATTACTTAGGGGTTCACAAGATAATGGTACTAGCTCGCATGGACCCTCTAAAGTACATATTTGAAATGCCTGTAATGTCTGGAAAGATTGCTCGATGGCAGATGCTACTATAAGAGTTTGACATCACCTACATCATGCAGAAGTCAATCAAAGGACAGGCAATCGCTGACTACCTCGCTAACTTTCCACTCCTAGGCAACGAACCAGTATGAACGGACTTCCCCGATGAAGATCTACTCTCAATACAAGAAGAAGAAGTCGGCAAGCCCTCATGGACCCCATACTTCAATGACGCTTTTAATCAAAAGGGAAAAGTGATCAGTCACATAATGCCCTCATGGCTTTAGTTTGCTACTAATAACTTATTGATGTGCATATATTAAAGATAAATAGTAAAAGAGAGCCTAAGTATTAATATTCATCAAAGTGAACTCAAATAACAGTAAGAATGACGATTGAGCATGAAAAGACGATTCGCTAATACAAGAAAGATGAGAAATCATATTTAACGATTTTGCGCTATTGCTGAAGTAAAAAGAAGAAAGAAAGAAATAAGAAGTCATAATTTTATGATTCTTTAAAAAGGCGATTCTTCATAAGCGACAAAAGAGTAAAAGACGATAAGAGAGGAAAAAAAATGATCGTTTGTAATAGAAAATCGTCCAAAGACCAAGTCCAGTATGAAAGCAATGAAAGAAGAGAAAATCGTGATTTACGATTTTTCAAAGAAGCTATAATAGGATAAATTGTTATCTATGATTTCCCAAAAATAGAAGCTTTCCTATTTACTGTTATTGTTGCTGATCACATGAGAGCTATCATCACCGTGAACAAAATTAGATGACTCCTAGAATTAGAAGTTCAGCTGATCATGGATCTAAGAAGATTGATGAAGATCTACTCCGAAGGACTTTGTTGCTGAAGATTAAAAGAACCTTCCAGAAGCGCATCAACTAAAGGAAGAAAGGAAAAGATGAAATTAGAAGTAGAGTTATATTAGGATAGTTTTTACTTCTTTGATTAGATTTAGAACTTGTAAACCGACTCCTTATGATCTATAAATAAGAGAGCTTGGTGTAGGAATAATCATTAAAGAATTTTAGCATCAATTGATGCCTGAGGTTGAATTTTCTTCCGATCAAAGTAGTGAAAAATAGTTAGAATAGATTAGATATCCAAGGTTTCTCAAGAGCAATTGACGACTGCAATTGAGTGCTGAAGAATAGAGTAGATATCTGTAGTTTCTCAAGAATAATTGATGATTTCGGCTGAGGGGTGAAGGATATATTTTACTTTACTTTTTAGTTTAAATTTACAGCTTTGTAAACATCTCCATATTTTAATTTGAATTGACGACTCAGGTTAGAATTTACAGATTAGTGTAACGGTTTTTATTTTTCCATCTTCAGTTTTCTAAGGTTTGATTGACGCCCAAATTTTAGGAAGTAAATTAGATTAAATCTGTATTGATAGGATCTTAGACTTGATTGATGACCAATGCTAAGAAACTAGAGATATGGTGTAACAATATTATTTAAATTTATAAATATCCGATAATTGAAGATTGGGATTGATGACCTCAATCAGATGAAGGAGGATTTAGATTTATTTTATACAATTTAGATTAAAATAAATTCTTTTATTCATATTTCTCCAATAGATTAGATCTTAAAGATAAATAGAAGTTTTAAAATAAGGATTTAAATAAAAGATATAAAATAAGAAGTAACTAGATAAACATACTTTCTTGTGGGAACGATCCTATGCTAGTACTAGGATTTCCATTGTGCGCTTGCAATAGGTTCAAACTTGAATTTAATATAATTTTAATACATAAAATAAGTCGACCAAGTTTTTGGCACAACTGCCTGGGAAGCGGAATTTATCTTTATTTCTATTTTTATTCTTTTAAGAAACCAATATTTATCTTTCTTTTTTTATATTTCTTTATCTTTTTATTTTTCTTTGAACTCTCTTAATCTTTTCAAGGTTTATTCAGAGTAACGGATCAGACTTTCAACACTTCTGCGGGCCCTAAAAATTTAGAAGCTCAGATTTGTCTCGCTCCCTGCTTGCTAAAATAAAAAGTAAATAATATTACAATCATATCCTAATACAATAAGTGTCTATACCAGTATGACACACTATAGTCAGAATATGACTAAAATTATGGGGGAATATTTTGCTTTAACACCTCTTACATCTCCCTCATGTATACAATTAACCCCTATGATCGGTAACGAGACTTTTAAAATTACGCCTAAAATATTTCAAACACTTCCAATATTCCGTGGGCTAAGGGATGAAAATCTTATTCACATTTAAGGCAGTTTATAGAAGTGTGCAACCTTATCCAAATCCAAAATTTGCCAGAAACATCTCTTCGTCGAAGGCTGTTTTCATATTCTCTTAGAGATGAAGCAAAGCAGTGGATACATTCTTTGCCTCATAATTCGGTCACCAATTGGGAGGACTTGGAAGAAGGATTTCTCATGAAATACTTCCCAATACACAGAACGTGTCAAATCCGGTATCTTATTAGAACTTTCAAACAATCTCCAGATGAATCTCTTCAAGAGGGGTGGATGCGCCTCAACGATCTCTTATATAGGTGTCCTCATCATGAAGTCACCTGTTGGTAAATGGTCCTCACTTTCTATGAAGGTCTAAATGACCAAAATCGGCACATAGTTGATGTTTCCTGTGGAGGGATGTTCCGTACTCTATCTGCTAAGGCTACTTGGGAACTCTTTGAGAACTTTGGTGAGGAACTAGTGCAATTCCAAGCACCGGGTGAGATTGAATCTGAGACTTCAAGGAGTATACCACTTAGGCAGAGAGGACTATGTAAATTAAAGACAATGATGAACTGCCTCCCAAAATTAAAACTGTGGAAGACAAAAATTCAATCTCTGGTGGGTGTAACATCGCACCCAACATCTCAACAAGGAGAAGTCATTGGAATTAACTGTGGCTTAACTCAAAAAATTCCTCAGCACTCTCCTGTATTTTGCCCCACACAGACCCAAGATCACATTGACATTGAGGAAGCCTTGTCAAAATTAGTCGAAAGCTGGCTGCAACATGGCCATATTCAAATGCAGTTACTCCAAAATCTCTTGGAATCCATTACATTATTAGAAGTTCAGGTTGAGCGTCTAACCAATTGGGTTAGCACGAGAGAGAGTAACTATTCCTCCCCATGGCCAATTGTCACCCCAGGAGGAAATGCTTTTATGGGAGGGACATCAACTCCACTTGATTGTCATTGAATTCCTCCTGACTCACCCGTAGCAAATACGTGTAACATATGTACATAAGTACTTTTGAAATGACCCCTCTACGATTTATAAAATATTACTAATTGTAACGATTCTTTCTTTTGTTTTAATCACTTAAAACGCATGGATTTACGAATTCTCATGAAGAATAGAGTCCAGTCATAGTGAGTACAATTTTTCAGTCATAGATTCTCATGATCATTTTTCAGAATTGCAAATGACAATTCTGGGGAACAGGAGAACCTAGTGATCAGTCTTATCAGGAGCATTGGAAGTGAAACCCATTTAAAATTGTATAGGAAACGGACATGAAATGCATTCAATTTCGCCACTTCTCAACCACCCTAGCCTAGGAACCTACACAGATATTTACTCAAAGCAACGGTTCAATACCTTTTCCTATAAATTCACACCCATACATTAACTAAAACCATCCCACAACCTTTCTTCTTCCTCTGTCTTTAACCCTTGATGGAAGAACGTAACCAAGGTAATTTCAGTAAAAGACTCGATCAAATTTTTAAAAAATATAGAGCTGAGCTCTTGGCTGTACAACAGAAAGTAGAAGATCTGAAGCGCCAGCGGCCTACTCGAGATGTTGAATCGTCCATTGAAACTACCCTTGACCCTAAACCTAACCCAAATCTGAAAACATATATCACGGACCCATCTCCCCCCACTTCCTAAACTTTACACCATCACAACCCACCCCGAATGCGTGTTCCTTTATAATAAGGATGGGTTACAATTTTTAGTGTAATTTCCCATCCCATCCTTGATTTCCTTGTGTAGACACCCAAATTTGGCCCAAGGCCTGATCGAAACACATTTCAAGAGAGGCGCGTTTTCGAGCTTTTGATGGCATGTATGAAATCCTTAGGAATCACCCCAAACCTTTAGGAATCACCCTAGATCCCCTAGGAACTTGCCCCGAACCTTTAGAAATCAATCCTAACCCTTAAAACCCATTCTGAACCTAAACCTAACCTTACCGAGCAATGGATGAGGAGGGGTGCAGTGGGACTAGCTATGGCCTTTTACTATAATCAAATCTCATACCATTGAAGAGTAGAAATCGTTAGCTTTCCAACGGACCAAGATTCGCCCCAATCGGAGTTGCACATCAAAAGATATGGCGATCCAAACTCGGAGGGCAAAAGTGTAAATTCAACTAGGCCCCCCCTAGGGATTTGGTGCAACTAATAGTTACGCCAGGCCACTTTCCCAGGAATTAAGCCTGGCGTAACGAATAGTTGCGCTAGCATCCAAGTGGGCCCCCACCTAGCGAAGCCAACTTCCAGGCACTGTATAACACTGTTTTACTGTATATTTGCTTGGCGCAACTAATAGTTATGCCAGGCAAATGAACAGTAACCCTAGTTTTTACCTCAAAATTTGTGTCTGGGGTTTGACTTGTTGACCACCTTGACCTTTGGGGTGTGTTTTGATAGTTCTGTTGCACCCTTTTACACCCTATTTGTAACCCATTAAGTGGCTTAAAGCCTCACCCTATCATCCACCATTGGAGGACCTTCTCACACCTTTCAAGGCTCCAAAAATCCTTGGAAACCTTAGATGTTAGATTACCTAATTCCTAATCCCAATTAGCATCTAAACACCCTCCTAACCCACCCATTTTCTATAAATAGAGCCCCCCACCCCTTGGTTTAAGGGTTGAGAATTTTGGCCTAAGAGAGAAAGATCTTAAAGCGGGAAGATCTTTCTCCCTTTGGTGCAAACTCCCCATACAAATTCTAGATTTCTAAAAAATCCCTTAGACCTTAGCATTCCACTAAAAGCCTTTAGGTTAGGTGTGTGTAATCCCTTAGCCTTCTCTTTCTACCGCTTAGCTTCAAGCCTTAAGAGTTAGGGCCTCATTCCATACCATACAAAGCCTTTAAAAGCTCATCAAGCAAGCCACGCAAGGCTCTCCTACAATGCTACAAGGGCTCCAGCTCTCCCCTTCCTTCTCCTATCTCTTTTTATCATTTCCTATCCTCCCATTTGTGCTGTTATGCCATCGAATTTTCGGTAGGAACAGAGGGGCACAAATAGAATTTAAGGCCCATTTGGGCAAGAGGAAACCATTTTTCTTTCTTTTACTTCATTTCAGTTTTGGCCATTAGTAGAGACCGTGTTAAGCGGGTTGATCGGGTGCCTAACACCTTTCTGATTGATAACCAAAGCCCCTACCCAAGAGCCTTTGGTGTGGACCAGAATCGGAGTCATATTTTTAGCACTTTGGTACTCATAAAAATGAACTAGGTTTCCCGGGACACCGAAAGCTTTGGGTGGCGACTCTATATATTTTTGTTAGAGAGCGCATCGTCGCGACAGGATCGTAAAAAATCCCATGGTTGCACAGATGACGACTCTACTGGGGACAAATCTTAGAGCTTCTCCTTGAAATTTGACCATTTTTTTTCATTTTTTACTAACCACTTTATTGTTGTTTTTATTATTTTCTCACCTCTAATTTTCCGTCATTTACATGCCTTAGCCGATTGGCGGGCCTACTTGCGCATTGTCTTTACTTTTCCTTATATTTTCCATCATTTTTTGTGCCTTAGCCGATTGGTGGGCCTACTTGTGCATCGTCTTTCAATTCCTTTAAATTTTCGTCATTTAAAGTGTATTAGCCGATTGGTGGGCCTACTTGGGCACTCATATCCCAACAGTGGACGTCTGCCCGTAGTGGCGGCACGGGATCATCACCCTCGGTCTTTGAACTAAAGAAAACTTCCAAAAAAAAAAAGGGTTGGGTTTAGGCACACCCACAACCACCGGAGTCTTAATATGGCAGCAACCCCTAGTGGTGATGATCCAAAAAAAGTCCCAGCCCACCTAGTATTTGAGAAGGCGCTTATGCCGGAGGTATATCAAATGGGTTCCCATTCCAAAGCTTAAAACCCTTGGGGAGCGCACTAGCGAGTTACACTGGACTCAAACCCTTTAGGTGCGGTAAGGAGAGGATCGATCACATAAAAAATAGCTCAGTTCTCGGAAGCCCAACTTCCATAAAACCCAAAGAACAGACCCATTTCAGGCTGCTGTTTCCTACTGTCATCAGGTCTGGAGCATCATTTTTGCCTGGCACAAGTATTAGTTGCGCCAGTGCAAAAAATCCATATTTATAACTGGCGCAACTAATAGTTGCGCCAGCTTTAAATCCTCATTTTTTACCTTGGCGCAACTAATAGTTGCGCTAGTGTAAAAAAGGGGCCCTACTACCTTGGGCATGTATTAGTTGTGCCAAGCCTCTTCTGACCATCAGCAACCCGAAATCTGTGGCCTTTTCACCTCCCGAGTCACCCGATCAGTATGCTTAGTGCTTTTGTTTGGGCCCCGCCACCTCCAACACCTAATACGCCCCCGTCAGTCAAAAGAAGGTGACTTCCTTTTGGCCCATTCCAGGGGATCGGGTTGTTCACCTCGATTTATGTGCCTTCAATAGATCAAGGGTTCCCTTTGATTCTTTCGAACTGCGTCGGAATCATGATCGCTGGTCTCAAAGCAGTGTACGAAGGCCACCCGAGAAGGGAATTCCAAGGCCCTAGAACCTTTTGTTTTACAAAAAGTCTTTTAAAAAAAATTTAAAAATCAAAGAAAACCCAAAAAACAAAGTTCTTGTGGTGCCGGTACAACGACATCGCCTTGCCCTCCATCATCCCGTAGGGGGAGAAGGAGGAAAACTTTTGGGCCTTATCCAAGGCACCCTTACCCAACCCGTTCCATAGAATGTCGTGGGTCGTGGGTAGTGGACCCGGCTTACGCCGATCCAGACTCATCCCAGCCACATTCTCCAACCCACTCCCATTCAGGAGAAGTCTTTTCCACCATCCCCCTCACCTAACCACCCTTTACCGTTACCGGTCCATTTGGCGTCCCCATTTTCCCAACCGCTACCTCCCAAGACATCCAAAATCCAACCTCCCATTCTCCATCTTCTGCCCAAACCATACCCATGCCAAATCCAACCCATTTCCCATCCACATCCAAGAAAAACCCAAACCAATCCACACCCATACCCCATTTCCCATCTTCCCCCTATAGGCCCGATCCACCCACATTCACATATACCACTTCCACTTTATCCAACCCCCCACAAATCCCCCCATCTACTCGGGTCATGCCCATTTTTACCGGGGCCATGCCCGATTTTTCCAAAACACTAATACCTAACCTTTCATCATTCCCATACATGCACCATACATCCCCCTTTCCCAATGCCCCATCTCATCCACCCCATATCCCACCACCTACCATGGCCATGCCTGATCATATCGGGGCCATGCCCAATTTTTCCTTCACATCCCCCCATCTACATCTCATCACCCCTTAAACCCACCATCCACATCTTATCCCCCTTCCATGGCCATGATGGAGGAGTTATTCCAAGCCTACTCCTCATGGAACGCTTCCCAAAATACCTCTCCTCCACACCCCATGACCATAAACCCATCCCATACCCTAGCCAATCTCCATGCCTCACTCTCCCATGACCCCCATCAACCCCCCATAATCCACACCACTAAAACCCCCATTAACCACATACCACGAGGCCCCATGGCCCAACGTACCACCAACCATAACCCCAAGGCCCATTGGCCCAAACCCCCATTTTTTTCGTGTCCCAAGGGCCCATGGCCTAGACCCACCAAGGGCCCATGGCCCAGACCCACCAAGGCCCTTAGGGCCAAACCCACTAAGGGCCCATGGACCAACCTACCAAGGGCCCATGGCCCAAACCCATCAATGGCCCATAGCCCAAAATGACCAAGGCTTCATGGCCAAAGCCCAAACCCCACACTCATACCTCCCACTACACCCCCAACATCTCTCCCAGCCTTCGCACCCGGGTCAAGCCCATGCCATACCCCAAACCCAATTTTCTCATGGCTCCTCACCCCAAGGCCATCTCCAAACCTTCCCCCATGCCCAATGGCCGTATCAAGCCCCGCCCCAAAACCACACTTCCATTTATCCCATCACCCAACAAACCTTCCCGCATCCCCAATGGGCTCATCCCACCCTCACTGCACACTATACCGACCAGCAGTATGAAGAGGACGAGATCAGGAATAATGGAGCCTATGGTGGGGCATTAACCAACCTTAACCCCCCTCCTATCACTCCCCATCCCCTGGTGGCACAAAGCGAGATCTAGCCAGTTGTCGAGAAAGTGGCCCCCGTATCCAAAGAGTCAGAGTAGCTGAAAGAACAGTTGGACAAGATACAGAAGCAACTGATGAAGATGGGTGGTGCTAAAATCCACGCCACTGATTTTACGGACTTGTGTTTGTTCGCTGAGGTTCCCCTCCCCCCCAAATTTAAAATGCCGGCCTTCGACAAATATAACGACATCGAAAATCCTATTGCACACCTAAAGTCCTACTGTAGGGATATGTGCCAATACGGAGTGGATGAAAGACTATTAATAAAGATCTTTCAGAAGAGTTTGAATGGTTCAGCTTTGAGATGGTTCACATCTTTGGAGCCATCCATGATGAGAATATGGAAAGACTTGACGCACCTCTTTCAAGAACAATATGGCTACAATATAGACATTAAGCCGTGCAAGTCAGATTTAGCCCGTTTAAGGCAAAGCCCGAATGAAACCTTCAGCGATTATCTAGGGCAGTGGAGAGCACTAGCAGCTCAGGTCAGAAACATAATACCTGATGATGAGCAGATAGAGATGATTTCCAAAAATACTCTACTAGTGATCTCTGACTTTTTGGTGTATCAGCAGCAGTCTAGTTTTACTGATCAAGTGAGGAACCCCAATCGCTGTGAAGATGCCATCATAGAGGGGCATCTGAACAAAAATGTGCCAAGTGGAGGCAGTGGGGTTAGGAGTTTTCATAATAGAGAACTGAGAAGAGGATGAGGGCCGATGTTTAAAACATTGCCAATACCAGGCCCAATAATAATGCAACCCCATTTCAATTTCAGGCAACACCGCTAGCACTAGGTAGAACTGAGTAGATACAGAGAGTAGGGAATGGGCAAGGAATGCAAATGACTCCAGAGCAGAGAAGAGCCCGCTATGATCGAGTGTTCACACCCCTGGGGCAATCATTGAGTGCACACTTACCCTTATTAGTGGAAAAGGGATTAGTTGCCATCCGCCAACTGCAACCTCCTCCTCACCCAATCCTAAGGAACTATGACCCAAATACCCATTGCAATTTTTATCAGGGTCCGGGTCACCCGACTGATCGCTGCTTCCCATTGAAGCACACAATCCAAGATTTGATTGACACCGAGAAAATAATTCCACCAGCACCTTCTCAAGCAAATCAGCACGCGAACATCCATCAAGTGCCATTTCCCCTACATCCTACAGGAGGAGCAGGTCCTAGACCCACCTTCGGGATGATAGAAAATGAGGAATTTGAGTTTGACCCTTCCGATTACATTAATGATCGGGAGAGCCATGAAGCACCATTATCAAGAAATATTGAAGAAAGGAATATGGGGGTGATTGAACCTCTGAATTTGTCGGATTATATCCCCAACCCGATGCCACGAATTGAACCCTTGGATCTCGGGGCATACTTCCAATCACCCACACCCATCAATTATGTGCACATAAATACATATCAACCATACACCACCCCCATCAATTACCTAATAAACCAACAGGCCCCCAATTCTCCACCCCCCCAATAAACTACCAAGGGCCTGTGCCCACCCCATTGCCCCCAGTCCAATAGCTTGCAAAGTCCACCACCCCCTTCAATCACTTAATGACCCATCAAACCCCCAATCCTCCACCACCCGTCAGCTACTAATGGCCCACTTTCACCCCTTTTCCTCTCGTGCCACCACCCTCAAGCTTCACCACCCCAATTTGGCCTAATTTTTCTATCCAACTTGCCACCATCAAAATAAATCAAGTGTTGCCCACACCTCCTGAGCCCGCAGTGCAAGTGCCTCCGATACCAGTAGCCATGCCATTTTAGATCCCAAGACCAACCTACGATCCACATCAGGTTCCTCTGAGTTATGAGCAAATAGATATCAATGCCGGTGGCAGCAGCAGAGAGGGAGCCGTGGACATTGTTACCAGGTTGGGGAAGATCTCCAAACAGCCCAAAGCACCAGTGGCAGCACAAGCCCAGCCAGAGGGGAAGAAAGGTAGCGCGGTGAACCCCTTCAAAAAAATGAGTCGGAAATATATACTAGAGACTCAGCTGAGAAGAATGCCCGCCCATATAACTGTATGGTTACTATTAATGATGCCCCCACTCCACTTCCAAGCATTAATGGGGGTGTTGAAAAATGCGCATGTGTCACTTCAAGTCAGCCCAGATGAAGTTGGGCAGATAATCGGTCAAGTGATGGCTCCAAATGCCATTTCATTTTCTGACGCTGACTTACCAGAGGAAGGAGGTAGCCACTCGAAGTCCTTAAACATAACAGTTGAATCCGAAAACATGGTGATCCCTTTGGTTCTAATTGATAATGGGTCCGCATTGAATATATGCCCATTAAGAACCGCCACCAAGATCGAGGTCGATGCGTGCATGTTGAGGCCCACGAGGACCAGCGCTAGAGGTTTTGACAATATCAGGAGAGAAATAATGAGAGAAGTTGATCTTGAGCTGTTAATCGGGCCAATGAACTTTTCCATATTGTTTTAGGTAATGGACATCAAATCCTCATTTAATATGTTATTAGGGCGCCCGTGGCTACACGAGGTCAGAGCCATACCTTCCACGCTGCACCAAAAACTCAAGTTTACATCTGGGCACAAGATTATCACCATCATTGGTGAAGGGCACAGTGAGAAAGAGAAGGTCACTAATAGCATCGAAAAACCCAATATGCTAGATGTGCCACACACCGCTGAGGATGTCGACCTCCACAGTTTTGAATGTGAGGTATTGACAATACTCCGAGAGCCCGTTGAGGGCATCATTCCTAAAACTGGAGGCAGAATGGTAGCAGCAATGGCTATGCTCCAAAAGTGGGGCTATCAGAAAGGGAGAGGGCTTGGGCCCAGACTACAAGGGAGGAAGGAGCCCGTCACAGCCAAGGGACAGAAAGTAAGATTTTGGCTAGGTTACAAGCCCACAGAGGAAGAGGTCTAAGAGGCCAAAGAAAAAGCTAGGTTGCGGCTGCAAGAGCTCGTGGAGTTAACATAGAAGAGAAACCCCGCCCTAGGCCGCACATAAGGGAATCCTTTGTCAACGCCAGGGTCGTAAAGATCGATCGAAATGGGATAACCCATTAGACCCCACACAAATCCATAACCCCTGTCCATCCCACCAATCCCCACATCTCTCTCCCCGACCTCGAAATAGATCTAGCTGCCCTGTCCCTATTTGAAGAGCGACATTCCGTACCTGAACAAACTCCTCCTATGGTAAACCACCACAGGACTCTGCTGACGTTTGAGGATGAAATCTCAGAGAAAATGAGAATCAACATGATGGAAGCTGAATCCAATGAGCCATACCAACCAGCACCCTCCATCAAATCAGGTAAAAAAGTGACCTCTCAGGTACGCAACTGGGCATATTTGCCCCAAACCCTGGAAGCAGGGAGTGGCTTACAATTTCGCATCCATTCCTAAAAAAAATAACCTATAAAAAGTGAGATAAGCCTTTGGTAGGCAATACCTTGTATATACATAGACTCATGCTGCCAAGGGTCCGTCTTCGAAGAAAACCAAAATCTCAAAAACATTAGAAAAATATAAAATCTTAAAAACATAAAAAAAATACAACATCCCAAAAACATCGAAAAAATACAAAGTCCAAAAATATTGTCATTTAAAATTCCAGATAAAATCCCACAAAAAGATGCCTTAATTTAATTACCCATCCCAAGTAAAATCGACCCCTTCCCTGTAGAAATACACGGAGAAGTAGGAGTTACGAGTCTGGACGAGGATAGTCCTTTGGAGGAGCTCCCCAATGAGCCCCTTGACCGGTTTACGAACTTTGAGTATGGCCCTACCCCAATTGTCGAAGAAACTGAGGACGTTAATCTAGGGACTGAAGAGATTCCTCGAATTACCAAAATCAAAACGTCGTTGTCTCCCGAGAAAAGAAAAAGTATGATCAACTTCCTTCAGTCATATCAAGATATTTTTGCCTGGTCCTTCGAGGACATGCCTGGTCTGGACATTGATTTGGTCGAGCATGAGTTGCCTCTCTACCCTGATATGAAGCCAGTTAAGCAGAAGCTAAGATGTCTTCGACCCGAGTGGATGCTGAAAGTCAAAGACGAAGTCATCAAGCAGTATGATGCGAGGTTTCTCATTGTCTCCAAATACCTGCAATGGCTAGCCAATATTGTGCCTGTATCGAAGAAGGATGGAAAGGTCTGCATGTGCATCGATTTCCGCAATTTGAACAAGACAAGCTCGAAAGACGATTTTTCACTACCGCACATCGACATCTTGGTCGATAACACTGCTAAACACGAGATGCTTTCATTTATGGATGGATTCTTAGGATACAATCAAATTAAAATGGCAGAGGTTGATCGCAAGAAGACAATGTTCATTACCCCCTAGGAACCTTTTGCTATCGAGTCATGCCATTCAGGCTGAAGAATGTTGGTGCAACGTACTAGAGAGTTACGATTGCACTGTTTCACGACATGATGCACCGAGAGATTGAAGTGTATGTCGACGATATGATAGCTAAGTAACCGGAGCGAGGCGATCACTTGGTAAACCTCCAAAAAATTGTTCGAGAGGCTGAGAAAGTACAGGTTACGTCTAAATCCAAAAAAGTGCGCATTTGGTGCCATGTTAGAGAAACTGCTAGGATTCATTGTCAGCAGGAGAGTGATCAAGGTTGACCCGGTCAAAGTTAAAGCTATCACAGAAATGTCACCGCCGTCTACTGAGAAAGAGGTTGGAGGGTTCTTGGGCAGAATACAGTATATCAGTCAATTCATTACACAGCTAACACCTATCTGCACGCCGATCTTCAAGCTACTAAGGAAGAACTCGCCCGTTGAATGGAATGACGATTGTCAGGCAGTGTTCAATAAAATCAAAAGCTACCTCCTCAATCCACCTATTTTGGTACCACCCGAGCCAGGGAGACCACTCTTGATGTATCTCTCCACGATGAAAGTTTCGATGGGATGCGTCTTAGGACAACATGATGAGACAGGAAGAAGAGAGCAGACCATTTACTGTCTGAGCAAGAAGTTTATTGATTATGAGACGCGCTTGTTGATGCGCATTTTTTCTGGGTTCCTCTCGGTTCTCGTTGAATAAGTGGTTTTCAATTCTATCCTGATGGACTCTAGCAATGCGGTAGATGTGATAAGGTGGAGGTAAGTGGTAATAAAATGAATTTCCTAGGATGATTCCTAGTTGATTTGCGATCGCCACCTGCAGATATTTATCGACGCTGCAACACATCAATGATCACGCTTTTAAGCGGGTATGGGTTACTTCTAACTGAATCGTCCACCTGCGAACGTTAGCAGCAGTATCCTCCTTTTAGTTAGAGAGTTTCAGCTTTCCTTTTAGTTTCCCTTGTGATTCTGATCGATTTAGATTCTCCTTTTTTTTGGTTGTTAGTTATGGTTAGGTGAGCTTATTATGGCGGGTTGTTTTAATGTCCTGATGCTATCAAGAGTACAATCATTTTTGATTTCTCGGTATCATTAGGAGTTTAATTCGTGTTAAAGTCCTGGTACTACTAAGAATCCAATCAATTCCAATCTCCTACTGGTACTAGGAGTGCATGTGCATCAGTTCCAATAATATTCCAATTAAATAAGAGAGACCAATTATATTGCAATTCTATATAAAGCAAATATGCTAATTGTATTGCGATTACAACTAAAGCAATTAAGATAATCCTACTAGAATTCTAGTTTAAGGAAGATTGATTTTTTTTTTAATTACGACTCTGACTGAAGCAATGAATCAATTTACTAAAACATAAATAAATAATCGAGGCAATAAAATTAACTCTTTTTTTTAAGAATCATAATCTATGGATTGATTATGGTAAAAATCTGACTAATGATAAGCAAATTAACCTTCCTAAATTCTAATTGAGATAATAAATTGACTGAACTAGAAGACTGAATTGAATCAAAGCAAATAATGATAAAGAGGCCTACTTGATGCAATTAGTCAATTATACTGAAGTAAAAAAAAAAACTAATTATAATTAACTAATTAACCCTAAACAGTCTAAAAAAAAGGGGTTGGGCCCGCTATGCTAAGGAGGATTGGCCTCATCCCTGAGTACCATCCGTAAGCTCCCTTGGGCAAATGAGATGGCTAAGATAAAAGATAGATTGATATTTGAGATAATAAAAGGGTATTTTTAGAATTGAATTCGAGATTATAATAAGAAACTAAATGAGAAACTAAACTTATGAACTGAAATTTATATTTAGAATTTTTGGTGATATAAAATATAAAATTGAATTATAAATTGAAATTTAGGACTGAATTCGGGTTCGAAATTAGAAAATTAGGCCAGATGATTAAGGACTGGTTTTAAACTCTAAGAGTTAGAACCAAAGATTAATGATAGGACTGTAGATTAAGATTTTAGAGTAGAATCAGCGGCTAAGGTTGGTTGATCGAACTGTTGGATTAAGAATCGATTCTAGAAACAGAGAACTAGAACCGGATAGAGAGAATTTTGGTCCAAATAGGGTGCTACGGTCTGAAAATTAGAACTAGAATTAATTAATTAAACTAAGGGGAAATCCTAAGTCTAAAATAAAATTAAAGTCTTACCTAGGTCGGGGCTGCAGAGAGAAATCATCGAATATCCGAGGGTTTGAATCATGAAATCATGACTAATTTGCTCTATGGATTCGTCCTCGGAGCTCTCTGGTTTTGGAATTTATGATCTCTTCTCTCTAAATTTGTAACCTCTCTCTCTCTCTCTTTGAGAAAGAAAGCTTTTATAGGTTTTCCTTCAATTACGCGCCTATTTTCGAGCATTTAATTGAATTGTGCGCCCGTTTTCTGGCGCTTAATCGCTTTGAGTCGGTCACCGACTCAGTGAGTGACCGGTTGATTTACTCAGCAGGTTTCTCAGTCCTAACAAAATTAGGGCTAATTACATGCGTGTAGGGACGTGCGCAATCCGATTAAGCATGTTACCTGAAGCGCTTAATCAAGAAAACTTAGGGGTCAAGGGTAGTAAGACTAGGTCGGGCATAGGCCAATTGCGCGCTGATGGTGTAGCGCTCAATCTATTCGCGCATCTGTTTTCAGGTGCATAATTGAGTCTCGAAATGGTCTATGAAAGGAAGGTTGGCTTAAAAGGAGACTGATCGCGCGCTTGTGGTTCTGCGCGTGATCGAATTATGCACGGGTTTTCATGCGCTTAATTCAGGGTTGTCCGGGTATGGTCTCAAGAATGGAATGCAGGACTATTATTTCAGTCTGTATTCCAACTATATACTATTACTTAGTATATAGCCTCCCAATGTTGGGATCCGAGCACAGAGCTATTGTTTCAGCCTGTGTTCAGCCATGTACTATTGCATGATCCCATGTCGAGGGTTAAAAAGGTTAAGGGCTGACCAAACAAATTAGTGTACTCCGAGAGGGAAAAATGGGGGTGTCTACAACGCTATTCTCATCTGGTGAAAGCATGCCTGGCTCTTGTATGGGCTACTCAGAGGCTCCGCCATTACTTACTATCTCAAGCCATTTTACTTTTAGCCCGAATGGACCCATTGAAATACTTATTTGAAAAGTCGGCTCTCACTGGACGAACCGCACGATGGCAGCTTTTATTGTTTGAGTTTGACATCACGTACGTCACTCAAAAGTCGATCAAATGGCAGGCCCTCGTCGATCATCTTGCTGGTAACCCTTTGCCAGATTATGAACCTTTGAGAACTGAGTTCCCCGATGAGGACATCCTGTTCATGACGGAAGACAATGCTGAGGAAGTAGAAGAATCATGGGTAATGCACTTTGACGGGGCAGCAAATGCCGAGGGTCAGGGAGTTGGCGCCATTCTGATTTCGCCAAAAGGATCCCACGTACCCGTCTCCATCAAACTCAACTTCTCTTGCACTAACAATATGGCTGAGTAAAGCATGTGTCACTGGTCTGCAAGCGGCTCTCGATCTAAACGAAACTCACCTCTGAGTGTTTGGCTATTCGCAGTTGATCATATGCTAGATGAACGGTGACTGGAAGATGAAAGATGAGAAACTGATCCCTTATCATGAACACGTCAAGGATCTGATAGCTTGATTTCAAGGCGTGACATTCTCATATGTCCCCCGGATAAGGAACCGCTTTGCCGATGCACTAACAACATTGGCATCCATGATAGAAATCCCGTACGACGCTGAGATGAAGCCGATCATGATCGAGCAGAGAAATGAGCCGACCTTCTACCTACAGATTGAGGAACCTACAAAGCCTAATGATGAGCCACCTTGGTTCTCAGATATCAAGAACTTCCTCGATACACTTTCCCTGAGGGTACGTCCAAGACGGACCGACGAACCATTCAACGTTTAGTAGCAAGCTACGCCATCTGTGATGAATGCCTTTACAAGCGATCATACAATAACATTTTACTCAGGTGTCTTACTGAGGGTGAAGCGATCAATATTATGAAGGAGATCCACGAGGGAGTATGCGATGCCCACTTCAGCGGTCACATGCTCGCCAAGAAAATTCTGCGGTAGGGATACTTTTGGACCACTATGGAATCAAATTGCTGCAAGTATGTTCAGAAATGCTATAAGTGTCAAGAACACTCTAGTCTAATACATGCTCCCGCCATCGATCTTCACTGCATGATCACTCCTTGGCCATTTGCTACCTGGGGCCTAGACATCGTCAGAATGATTAATCTCAAAGCATCAAACGGACATTGGTTCATCCTCGTCGCCATTGAATACTTCACCAAATGGGTAGAAGCAGCATCATATGCCAACATCACGGCCAGTCACGTCGAAAAGTTTCTCAAGAACAATATTATGTGCCGATTTGGAGTACCCAAAGATATCATCACGGACAATGGCACAAACTTTGTGAATAAGTGCATCCGAGCCTTCTGCGAGCAATATAAGATCAAGCACCATTGCTCATCACCTTATCGGCCTCAAACTAATGGAGCCGTAGAAGTTGCAAACAAGACGGTCGTCCACATCCTTGAGAAAATGGTCGTCACTTATCGAGATTGGAGCAAAATGTTGCCATTTTCCTTATGGGCCTACAGAACGTCGATTCGTACCGTTACGGGGGCAACACCATTCTCCCTTGTGCATGGAACTGAGGCCGTCCTACCAGTAGAGGTTGAAGTACCCTCGCTCTGAATCCTCATGGAATCAGGCTTAACCAAAGTAGAGAGAGAAATTCCGCTTCAAATAATTGAATTTACTAGACGAGAAGAGACTCCTAGCCTTGTGTCATACTCAAGTTTACCAGGGGCGAATCGCACGCGCTTACAATAAACGTGTCCGCGGTCGAGATCTAAAGGTAGGAGATACTGTGTTGAAGAAGATCTTCCCATCCCTTCACGTCGATCCGAGAGGAAAGTTCAAACTAAACTAGGAAGGACCTTACGTCATTTGAGAATTGCTGCCAGAATACGCCATCCACCTTGCCACCATAGACGGAGATCATCTTCCTGAGCCCATCAATGCTGGATACTTCCGTCGATTTTACTCTTAGTCTATCGCGATAAGGTAAGTATTGGTGAAACAAGATACGTGACTGCCTAAGAACCACCCAAACGAGGCCATCATTCCAAGCACAGTAGCCAAAAAGCACCCCTAAAAATGATGATATCCTTTACTACCCCATTTTGAGCCTGGGCCTTTTCTTTCAAATAAACCCCTTTCCCAAAAAAAATGTGTGTATACATATACAAAAAAGGGAAAGTAAAGTTACCAGTAAAATCTAAAAAAATCAGAAAAGTAAAACCCCAAAAAAATATTGCCTGAAATAAAATAAAAGAAAAAGAAAAAATAGAAGAATCATGGGGCATGTACAATAAAACCCCCAAGGAAGAAAGTATGTTGTAAAGAAAATTAGAGCCACATCAAAGAAACCCTTTTAGCCTAGCATACCTTCAAATCCTAACCTAACCCATGGCCAAGCTACACCCTGAAGGAAGCCCTCTTTTTAGGTTCACAAGCAGTCATAGTATTTGTTAAGTCAACACGAGCCGAATTGTGAGACGAAACCAGAACCCCATCTAGCCGGCTATGATGGAATTGACGTCTATGTCGTGGCTTTTTTTTTTTTTTTAAAAGGAAAAATAATCACAAAAAAATAAAATAATAATAATAATAAAAAAATAATAATACAAGCTCAAAGTAAGATGAACGTAGTGAAAACTCGAAAGGGCGCTACGGGTAAAAATAGCGAGTTTGTGCGGACCAGGTGAAAACCCAAAAGGGCACTTGGGGTAAGAGAGCTAAACCCATGGACATGGTGAAAACCCTAAAGGGCGCCACGGGTAAAAAGAGAGAAAAAATGGGCACGACGAACCCACCTTAGGCGTTGTGAGTAAAAAAGGATTAAAGAATTAAAAAGATAAGAAAGGTTTGGATTGATTGAGAAGATTGATGTTTGAGGACCCTTTTGGTTACTTTCCCTGATCCCCTTTTCTGGGCCGCTCATGCTAGTTCAAATCGGGCCCCAAGCAAAATTGTCTTTGAGAAACTGTTTTGTCAAACGTATGACTCAAGGTAAGGAGAAAGGTTTGACTCAATCCAAAAGGATTGACGTTCCAGTCTTGGTAAAGCTATTGACACTCACCCAAGATCCGACTACTTAAAGGGGGTCGACCATGTTCAAAAGGGGACCCGAGATCTCACCCGGTGATTAAGGCACCACACCAAAAAAAAAGAAGAAAAGAAAGAAAAGCCAAAAAAAAAGAAGAACAAAAAATCAAGAAAAATGTAAATAAAAAAAAATTGTATATGTTTCTACTCTTGTCTATATGTACGGCATCGTACCTCCACTTCAAAAAATGAAGAAAAATAACAAAAAATCTCTGAAAAAGAAAAATCCAAAAAATTCTACTCTTTCTCATGTACATAGTTACAGCATCGTACATCCATGTCAAAAATAAAGAAAAAGAATAAAAAAAATCTTTGAAAATAAAAATCTAAAAAATATATATAAACCTTGAAAATGAAAAAAATATAGGTAAAAGTTCATTTCTCCTTCTGTTAATTAGGATGCATTTGTTACTTATATAAACAAAAAAGGGACTGACGATTTCTCGAGAATATGCGGGAACATCATACGGTCCAAAGCTTTGAAGCGGATAACTTCTCAGCGATGGGCAAATAAGATGAAGCATCTCACCACTGACGTCAGGTCTATTCAAAAAAAGAGAAAATTATTTAGAAAAAGAAAGAATAAATCTGTGTTTCCCCACAGAGCTACGCACATGCGTGCTCCAATGCAGTAAAATGTTAATATTTTATCAGCAATGCAGCTGTGCTACATTAATGTCATGAGTCTAAAGATCGCCTTGGATCTTGAGATCCTACTTTAAAGTAGGAGCAACTGTGTCAATCCCGGTTAAACAGTCAATGTTTCGATCGAGTCGACTCCGCTGCTAAATCTTTGTGATGAGCACCCTGTTTTGGATTCATGTGAACTTTAAGCATCTTAAGATTTAGGTTCTCCATTGGAAAAGGTCAATTGTTGGTTAACACTAACCTGCTGAGAATGAGATTAGGTATCAATCAAACTATGTGCAACCATGCATTCTGAAGGGTTCATTTTCCCTTTATTTTTTTGTTGGCTTAAAACCCGTACGGGCAGCGGTATCCCTGTGTGCGACCGTGGATCCTCTCGAACTCGTCGCGGCGATGCGCTCGCCTTGGATAAAATGTAGAGTCGCCACCCGAAGCTTTTGGTGACCCGGGAAACCTTCAAATCGATATTTTGAGCACCGAAGTGCTAAATATGACTCTGATTTACCGGTCTTTACCAAAGGCTCTAGGGTAGGGGCTTCGGTTATCGATCGGGAAGGGTTTAGGCACCCGATCAACCCGCACGTAGCAGTCTCTATCTATGGCCAAAATAAAAATAAAAAGGGTGGAGTTTCCCCTTGCCCGAAGGTAATACGGTCCTATCAAGCTTTGAGCCAAACCGAAATTTCGGTGGCGTAACGGCTTGAATCCTTGGACGGAGGAGACACCAAGAAGGTAGAGGAAGAGAGGGGTGAGCCGGAGCTCACGGACCCTTGTTGCACCGTGGAAGATCTTCGCTTTGGCGTACTTCCGATGGCTTAAATGGTGTGAAAATGGGTTCTAATGCTAGGATTCAATAAAGTAGGGGGTGTAGAGTGAAGCTAGAGGCTAGGTTTTAGCTAAAGGGAGTGATCTAATGGTGGAAATGGATTGGAAAAGATGAACTAAGCTTGCTGGAATTCTGGAAAATGAGTGCACTTTCTCTCACTAGGGTTCTCTCTTGGGCTCCAAATCCTTAACCTCCAATTTCTTCCAACCCTTAAGGAAGAGGGAGGCCTCTCTATTTATAGAGAAGGGATGGGTTAGGGGATTACTTAAGAGCTAATTGGTTTAGCAATTAGGTAATCCCCCATCTAAGGTTTTTTGGGTTTTCAAGGACCTAGGGTTTTGGGAAACTGGTTTCAATGGCGGATGATGGGGTGAGACCATGGGTGACTTAAGGGTTGCCAATAAGCTCAAAGGGGGTGCAACCAATCTCAAGACACCCACCTCAGCCAAGAGGATGGTCAAAGGGTCAAACTAGATGGAGGAAATTCGAGCTACTGATGACAATTACTGTAGTTAAGCTGGGCGTATATATTATATACGCCCAGTTTAGGAATAGTAATTTTCACCAAAATCAGGGGAGTTTTGAGAAGATGAAACCCGTGGTGGGTCCCACCTATACTGGGCGTATATATTATATATGCCCGGCCAAAATTTCTCCAAAATAGGCAGGCGTATATAATATATACGCCTGAGTAATCTAGGGTAAAAATGGCTGGGCGTATGTAATATCTACGCCTGAGTAAAATTCATGATTTTATGTGAAACTTAAAACGGCCATAACTTTTGAACCGTAGCTCCAAATCGGGTGATCTTTTGGCTTGTTGGAAAGCTGGAGAAGTCCTCTTTCCAATGGTATATGGCTCATCTATGGTACTGGTCTATGTGAAATTATGTAGCTCTCCTCCCATCAATCGCCAGAAGGGTTTAAGTTAGGTCTGGGAAGGGATTCTAGGGTGTAGGGGTGACTTCTAAGGATTGGGGGAATGACTCTAAAGGTCTTAGGGTGATTTTTACTGGTCTAGGTAGGTTCTTAAGGGTTCAGGGGGGTGCCATAGAAGCACAGTACATTTCTCCGTCTGATTGATCGGGCCTTGGGCCGAATTTGGGTGTCTACAGATGCCCCTCTTTGGTATTTGATCACTGATGATCGGATGCCAAAGACAAGAGACATCCGAAGAGGTCCAAGGCATGTTTGATGGGTCCGCCTGGTTTAACTCAATTCTCAAACATTCATGGTGATGGTGAGTGTACGTAAGCCCTCTCATTTCAGGATATCGTCCGTACCTCAAAGCTAACAGTCCCCAAATGCATTGCGACATTACTGGGCATAACTGCGATGATCACAAAAAGTGTAAGCCCACTAGCCGGGATATCGTCCACTTCCTGGGGGAAATTATAGATTTGTGATGTTGAGTCTTAATCTGAACCAGACAGCTCCATGAAACAGGATGATCGATCTATGCTTCGAAATTGATGCGAAGCACACAAAGCGAAGGCCTTCAAACTGTGTCCAATCCTATGGGATAATGATAGCTCCATTGGGTTGGCCATAGGTGCCCTTACCTAGGTAAGGCTCGGAGTTTCTGGGCGAACCCATCAACCTCGAGGTTGCTTTAGCATGATTTACCCGAGTGGAGCGAATATTGATGTCGTAATACTTCTTGGGAATGCATGCCCATTTTCTGAGTAATTTTTTTTGTGTCATTTTCTGAGTTTTCTTTTGTTTCGAGGTCTCTAAGCAGAGCTCGATGACCTCTGACAACTTTATTTTTGCACAACTCTTTAAGTGGATCAAATGTCAATTGATACGCTTTAAGAATGCGTGCGCTCTACCAGGGATAGGTGCACCTAGGGGATGTGCTCGTTCTAGTGGTGAGGTGCCCCTGATTCACACGGACCGGAGTGCTTTAACTCGAGACAAAGCTAAAGATCGAGCTAGAACCAAACATCCCTCAAAAGAGATGGCTAATTTCCAGCTTCCGTCCCTAATGAAATCACATCTTACTAACTATGCACAAACAGACACCCATCAGGGACGGTAAGCAGTAAATAGGCGCGAACAGAAGCCTCAACCCTAAGGTACAATTTATGAGGACAACGACCATCCTGCAGATACCCAAACGCAAGTGCGTACATTCAATAGGGACACCGTGCCTATACAGGTTTTAAGCCTGTGTAAAAGGAAATAAAAAGGGAAAAGAGCCCTTTGGTCTGTATGTTTGCACATAGTTTGGTTGGTTGTAATTTCATTTTTGGCGGGTCAGTTTTGACTGACAATAGACTCTTCGAATGGTCTAAAGTTGGGGGCACTCTTGGTCAATATCAATCCGAAGGCGGATGACCAGAGTGAATGCTTGGAAGGTGGGGTCAACACACTCAGGGTTTTCACTAAGCAGCAACAAGTTGTCATTTCTTCTCCTTTTCTTCCTTTTTTTTATTTTTTTTGTTTTGATTGAGACTCCGAGCATGCTCAAGCTGCCTTTATTTTTGCACGTATCCTTGGGCGAATCAACTTGCCATGTCGATATACCTTAGGGACGTGTGCATTCCGGTGATGGGTTCTTGGTTTGCCTGCCGGATCAGGCCTTGACTTCTGCTGGGGGAGATCTGGGGCTAAGTGTATGCTCCCGGTGATGAATGAAGTTCATTTGCCTGCCGGATCAGGTACAAAGTGTCCCTGCACGAGACGGGGTTCGAGAACTTTCGGGTGAACCCGATCATTCTGAATTGATTTAACACGGCTCTCGGGGTGGGGCAAACAGACGTTGCGACACCCTTGTGAGAACCAGCGTTGTATTTTTTTTCTCTTTCTTTCTCTTTTATTTTTTTCTCTTCTTTTTTGATTTTGTGGGCGCATTAGGTGGGCGCCTACGGATCTGGATCCGTTTGTTGTAACACGGTCCCTTTGGGGCAATCGAAGGAAACTCGAAGGGTCATTTGGGGATGCGTGCACCATGACCGACGACACGTGGGCCTCGAAGGGGGTCTGGATCGAGGTCCATAGCATACAAGGGGGACCGTTGGGCGCCTACGGATCTGGATCCGTTTGTTGTAACACGGTCCCTTTGGGGCAATCGAAGGAAACTCGAAGGGTCATTTGGGGATGCGTGCACCATGACCGACGACACGTGGGCCTCGAAGGGGGTCTGGATCGAGGTCCATAGCATACAAGGGGGACCGTTGGGCCTAAAAATCGAAAAAAGGAGGTCGGGCGTATATAATATATACGCCTGACCAAAATCTGGTGAAAAATGGTCGGGCGTATATATTATATACGTCTGAACTGGCAGCTTCTCTCTTCCTCCCTCCTTTCTTCTTGAGTCCGGGACACCCCCTTAGGGTTTTTTCATTTGATTTGGCTTGAATTCCATTACCGGCGGTCGCGGGTGCGGATCGAAAGGCGCTTATCCTCCGCCGCTCTTTGTTTTTCTCCCCCATTGAAGGTAACCATTACCTTCCCTTACTTTCCCTTTGTATTTTGATAATATTATTGTTTGATGCTTTTCTTTTTCTCTCTCTCTTTTTTTTCTTTTATGGTGAAATGCTTTTTTTTTCATTTCCATTTAAACATATGTGATGCCTATGTTCCTTTTCTCTCGGTTTTGTTGTTGTTTTTTTTTGTTGTTTTCCTTAGGCCTATTTTTTTCATCTATCATTTATTCATCTCATCCTATTTTCTCTTTCTTTTTTGTTTTCGATGGATTAGTGCATCTTATTTTTTCTGGATTAGCACACTCGCACATGGTTTTGTTTTTTTTTTATTTATTTTTATTTTTATACACACATATCTCTTTTTTGGATTAGTACCAACACACACATGATTTTTTTGTTTTTTCTTTTAGTACACACACACATCTTTTCATTCGGATTAGTATATACACATGAGTTTTTTTTTTTTTTTTGTTTTTTAGTACACACACACATCTTTTTTGTTTTGGATTAGTATACATACACACATTATTTTTTTATTTTTTTTTATAGTACACACACACACATCTCTCTCTTTTTTTTTTTGGTTTTGGATTAGTATTCATACACACATGTTTTTTTGGTTTTTTTTTTTTTTTTTAGCACACACACACATCTCTTTTTTTTGTTTTGGATTAGTATACATACACACATGGTTGTTTTTTTTTTTTGTTATTATTCTTTGGATTAGTGCATATACATATTCTTCTCTTTCTTCTTTTTTTGTTGGCAACCCCTCATATGCCGATGCGTCTCATGTTTTTAGGATGTCTGGTGACGAGGGGCATGATCAGCAAGAAGGGCCGGAAATGGCCTACGGCCCCCGTGGGGAACAGTTCATTGTGTCTCAACGCTCCTCCCAGCCTTGGTATGAGATGCAAGGCGAGGCCGCCCACACCGGCCTCCTCTCATGACACCCATATGTCCAACTTCGGGATCGTTGGTCAGGTAAACAGATGGACCCCCTCCTCCTTTCCGCTTTTGTTTTCCTTTGATGCCCTCATTATATCTCCCTGCCCCTATCTGATTGATGCCTTTTGCTTGCAGCCCCTGCCGCACATTATGTTCTGAGGCGGTTGGTTTGACCTCTAGTGTCTTGTGCTTTACCTTCCCCCAGTGGTGAAGGACCTACTCACTGCTGTCGGTTTTGGGGACTTCATTTCGTGCCCCGCTGTAAGAGCTGATATGGCCTATTTAAAAGCGCTGATAGAGCGTTTTCACCCTGAGACAATGACATTCCACATGGCCGTGGCAGAGATGGCCTTCACTCCGGCGGGCTGGTCTATGATCACTGGGGTTCGTATCGGAGGTGTGCCCGTGGTACCTACCCGCACACCAGGTAGGGAGGAGGTGATTCAGCTGCTAGGGGCCTACCCGTCCTCAGGGAACGTTCGGGTTTCGGAGGTCAAGCTATCCTGGTTGGTTGATCAGTTTGGGCCTAATGAGTTGGTGGACCAGGGGCAGCCCGACATGGACATTTACATCGAGCCTGTGCGCACACTTATGCTAGCCCGCATCTCCTTACTGTTCCTCCTGGGCAAGACTCTCCTCTCCAACACCAGTGGAGGGCGAGTCTCTTTGTCCCTGCTCAACTTGATGGTGAACTGGGAGACCGTGCATCGATTCGATTGGGGCGGCGTTGGCTATGCCGTACTCATGTCCAGCCTAAACCGGGCCGTTCTTGGGGAGTCTAGCTCCATTGTGGGTTTCTGGCCTGCCATTGAGGTATTTTATCTTTTGTTTTTAGTTTACTTAATTTTTTTTTATAGCATATCTATCCTCATCTGGCTGCTTTCTCAGGTCTGGGGGTACCTTCACTTTCACTGTCGCCTTTGCTTGATCGACATTGCTCGTTCCCCTTATGAGTAACTGGCACGTGGGTCGCCATCGGGACGTAGGTATGAAGCATTTAGAGTTAGGATCAAGGCTCTCGATTGCTGATCCCAGAGCAGGTAAAACAATTCCCTTTTTGTAAATTTGGTAGCTCAGCTTCTGTGTGCTAGGGGTTCTGATCAAATGTGTGCCTCCCCTTTCGATTTTTTCTTCTTTTGCAGGTCATCCTCGACCCTTACATAGGATCCCCCTTCTGGAATTTGGCCTCAGTGGGCCCCTCTCGTCTTTTGCTGGACCGTCGTATCATCTTTCTCTACGGGTCCTGGACTAAGGCCTACTATTTAGGGGAGAGAGCGGTTCATCAGTATTTCCCTCTCTTTGCCGTGCCCCAAGCTCCTCCCGCCGACGTGTTGGCCCCAGAGGGCTCCATTGATGAGCTCACTGCTCACTTTCTTCATCATGGGGTTCCTATCGATGGCCTTCTCCTACCCGGGGGGTATCAGTCTTGGTACGACTCCCTGCCCTATCATTTCTTGCTGCCTCGCTTCGTGCCTGGTGCTAACTTTTTAGCTTTTGGCGGGCCGCGATCTCAGGTAATGCCCCTTTTCTTCTTTCATTTAGCAGCTTTCATGTGGTTACCTTGATTGACCTGTCGCCTTTAGTGATAAAATATTTCTCTCTATAGTTTGAGCAGGGCGGCGACTTAGATGAGGGGGAAGAGGAGGCCGTTCCCTATGATGCAATAGGTGATGGACCTTCCGATACTTCCGGGGCTGGCGCCTCTGGCGTGGCTTCAGGTGCTGGACCCTCTGACCCTTCTAGTGCCGGTGCTTCTGGTAGCTCGCCCGTCGAGGTCCAGGGGGCCTTCAAGCGCCTGGATGATGCCTTTCTGTCACGCGTGTGTGCCGACATGGCCGAAAAGGCACGGATTTCTGCTGAAGCTATCCAGGTCCCACCTCCCAAGCTGATTCATGGGGTAATCTCTATCTCATTGCTCTGTTCTCTTTCCCTTTGAATTATGTTGATGGCCTATGTGACTAACACCTCCTTTTTCTTACTGGCCAGGATTATTAGTCGGTAGTGAGTCAGGCCGAGTACTACCGTAACCTTGTTGGGCTTAGGGAGACCGAAGTGGTGAGTGAATGCTGGCCTAACCTAGTCATTTTCCTAGTTTACTTTTTGCATGTTTCTCTATCTGATGGCTTTTGGTGTGCCTCTGCAGCGTGCTCGTGAAAAGGAGTCGCACTCCTTGCTTAGCCGTATCTCTCAGGCATGGACTCGGGTGGGGGAGACCCATACCTTTCAAAGTGCGAGCCGACGCCGGAAGAAGTTGAAGGGGGCTGCCCAGGACTAGTTTATTTCTTGCAAATTTGACATAATAAAACAGTTTAGACTTGGCTTTATTTGGGGATATGTAATAACAACAAATTTTTTTGTTTGGATGGTTTATAATTTTTATGGTTTATATGAATGTTTTATTTGGGTATTCCTTTACTTTGGTGGTTTCCTTCCTCTTTTCCTTGCTTGGAATGAACTGGCACCTCTCCAATGATGAGGTTGATCATGCAGGTGACCCTTCGTATGTGACCTACGGGCGACGCGCCACCCGGGTGTTTCTCACGGGTGTGGCATGGCCGCCCATGTGCGCTCTTGCGACGAAAAGGTGGGTCAAAATAACTATGTCCCTCCTTGGGAAAAGAAATAGACCAGTGAAGGGGGGGGGCCTTACCAGCCTCGACTTAAATCGGGCGTATATATTATATACGCCAGGCCAACATTCAGCAATCAATAGCCGAGCGTATATATTATATACGCCAGGCAAAATTTGTTCAAAATTTGCCTTGGCATATATAATATATACGCCTGCTATAGGCTGTCCCCAGCGGGCTCCTTATAACCCGCACCTGGTTCCATCCTTGTCTCATCTTTTACTTTGGTTTGGCTGTTTTGCCCCTCCTTTTATTTTCTTTCTCTCCCCTCTTTTTCTAGCGGGCCCATCGCCATATATTGATCGATAAAGAACCTCTTTGCAAGCCGATGGACCTGCCTTCAAAAGGGGGCCCAAGCTTTTATACGGGGACTGGTATACTTCCCTGTTTGGACTCGGGGCCCAGCTTTTTGCAAAAATGGCATGATAGTTTGGCCGAGAGCGAGCTTACTATTCTGAATGGCCTCGGGTTGTCCCGTCTTTCTTCTCTCCTCGTTGTTCCTCTGTTGCCCAACCTACTACAGGCGGCTTTGGCATCATGGGACCATAGGGCCCATGTTTTTAAATTTGGGTCTAGGGAGCTGACCCCAACTTTGGAAGAGTTAGCCTCCCTCACCAGCTTGAAGATGCATCGAGGCCTTGCCAAAGTAGTCTCCAAACCGGGGTATGCAAAGGCGGTCCACGCGGTCCTTGGTTTGAAGAAGGGTGGATATGAGAAATGTTTCGCCGAAGGGCCCACCAGGTGTTCGGTGAAATTCTTGAGAGAACTTTTTGGTGACTCGAGCCTTCGAAAGTTTCCTATTCGAGATCCCTTCAATGTGAAGGCCTTTGCTCTTTATTTGCTGTCGGAGGTTCTCTTCTTCACTGGGGGTGAGAGCTTTTCCCTCGGGCTATGTGATGTTTTGACCGAACTGGAGGGAGGTCGCTCATTGGTACACCTGGTCCTGGCGGAGATGTATCGAGGCTTGGATGCTGCGGCCTCGGGCCGGGTTGGGATTTTCAGCGGGAGCCCGCTTCTTGTTCAGATCTGGTTAGGAGAGCATTTGGCTATCATGGGGCCTGTGCCGAGATTCTGCTTGATTAGAGGGGATGTGGCTCGGGGTTTTCTGATCCGGAGTTTGAGACTGCCTGGTGGGAGCGTCGAGGAACTGAGCCTGTGGCTATCTGATGCAGAGCTGACCTGGCAACTTCCCTGGATGGACGACACCTTTCTGATTGTCCGCTCTCGGGATTGTGAGGGCATCACACTTTTGGGGCTGACCGGTAGCACATACTACTTCCCATCTCGGGTGCTCTGCCAATTCGGGTATACTTTCTGTGCCGTGCACCTGAGGCCACCCTGTGCTCTCGATATTCTCTCGGTTCTCTTAGTGATCTTGATCGCATAGCTGCTCTGAAACCATGATCGCATATATGTAACTTGGTTCGAGGCGTTGTCTCTCTCAGATTCTGAGGGTTGGCTAGTATCGAGGAATTACCTACTCCTAGCCCAACGGTAGATGTGGTAGAGGCAGGGCCACTGGCCATGTAAGGCGATGCTTGGACCCGGATCGAGTCCCTTTCCGTAGAGGCTGGCTTTGATCGAGACTTTGGAGAAAGAAAGGGTTAGAGCTGATATTGCGGAGGTGAGCCGCTTCTGAGAGTGAGGTTCTTGATTGGTGGTCTTTTGATTTGAGTCCATGTGCAGTGAAGCTTCATGGAGGCGGCGGAAGAGTCTTCATGGTAGGTGGATGTCGATGAAATGCCCGAGGACTCCACCTTGCAGATTAAGCGCTTTGAGCGTGCTCCGACCCTTGACTTCATTCTGCACATATCATAGATCATATACACGGGGGGGGGGAAAGCCCCCTATTAGAGATCTCTTTTTGGGTTATCTTTTTCTGTTCTTTTCTTCTTTTTTTTTTCATATATACACAACTATATACATTTTGGGTTTTGCTTTTTGTTGTAGAGAAAGCAGCAAAAATAGGAAGTGTGTCATGTCGTTATCTTTTTGGGACGTGACACTCAGCGGGCAACACTTGTAAAGGAAGGGAATGAAATCTATACATGCGCTCTTGTTTTTCTTTTTGTAATCCTGCAATGTAAGACTTTTTATGGGATTTTTTCTTTTTTTTTTTCACCTGGTGGGGTTTCTCTTTTTTTTTGTTTTTGGAATTTTCTCCTCCACAGTGTGAGGCTTTTTATGGAAAAGGGAAATCTATTTTCTTTTTAGAATTTTCTTCCTCACAGGGTGAGGCTTTTTATGGAAAAGGGAAATCTATTTTTTTGGAATTTTCTTTCTCACAGGGTGAGGCTTTTTGTGGAAAAGGGAAATCTATTTTCTTTTTGGAATTTTCTTCCTCACAGGGTGAGGCTTTTTGTGGAAAAGGGAAATCTATTTTCTTTTTGGAATTTTCTTCCTCACAGGGTGAGGCTTTTTGTGGAAAAGGGAAATCTATTTTCTTTTTGGAATTTTCTTCCTCACAGGGTGAGGCTTTTTGTGGAAAAGGGAAATCTATTTTCTTTTTTGGAATTTTCTTCCTCACAGGGTGAGGTTTTTTATGGGAAAGGAAAATCTATTATCTTTTTTGGAATTTTCTTCCTCACAGGGTAAGGTTTTTTATGGGAAAGAAAAATCTATTATCTTTTTTAGAATTTTCTTCCTCACAGGGTGAGGTTTTTTATGGGAAAGAGAAATCTATTATCTTTTTGGAATTTTCTTCCTCACAGGGTGAGGTTTTTTATGGGAAAGGGAAATCTATTATCTTTTTTGGAATTTTCTTTCTCACAGGGTGAAGTTTTTTATGAGAAAGGGAAATCTATTATCTTTTTTGGAATTTTCTTCCTCACAGGGTGAGGTTTTTATGGGAAAGGAAAATCTATTATCTTTTTTGGAATTTTCTTCCTCACAGGGCGAGGTTTTTTATGGAGCCAAATCCAGTGGGTCCTATTTTGAGCATGGTCGAACCCTATTGGTGAGGCACAGGTTTTTTCCTTTAAACATGGGAAGGTTAGCTGTCCTGGAATTGGTTCAGTCCTCTATCTTTCCCTTTGGTCATGCGTTAGATGCTGCGGTAGAGACGACATACTTGATTGGGATCCGATCCAATTTCCAACATGAGCGGCCCATCAAAGGGGAGAAGAGGCTTAAGGGATCCAAACTGAAATAGGCGGGCTAGGACAGATCTTCTCCTAATCTCTCTTTTCTTGACATTTTTTTGCTCATAGCGCCCAAGACGGGTTTTCGCCATGCCTGTCATCCTTGTTTTTACCCGTAGCGCCCTTCCGGGTTTTCACCACGTCCATGGGTTCACTCTCTTACCCAGTGCCCTTCAGTTTTCACACAGTCGCGTGGAGTTCGCTATTTTTTGCGTGGCCCTTCGAAGTTTTCACCATGTCCGTCTTGCTTTGAACTCAAATTAATTTTTCTTCTTTTTTCTTTCTTTTTTCTTTTTCTTTTTTTCTTTCTCAAGAACGAAAAGCCACGACATGGGCGATTCATCCTATAGCGGTGAATGAAGTTACGTGTGGTTTGTTAACTCGGCTATTGATGCGATAGATGTTATAATCGCTTGTGGACCTTAAAGAGGGCTTTCTTCCGGGTTGTAATGTGGTTGGGGTTCAAACAGGTTGGGTTTTTCTGGGGATTTGGATCTAAGTTTGGGGTGATTTCTAGATTCGGGGACTCCTTTTTCTTTTGGGGGGCTTTTTATGCCCCAGTCATCACTCATTCTTTTTTTTTTGGGTTTTTTGTTTTTTTGTTTTTTTGGGGTACCCCTCTTTTTCTTTGTTGCTTTTTTTTTGGGGGGCGCCTTCTCCTTCTTTTTTTTGGTTTGGATTTTTCCTCCCTTCTCTTCTTCTTCTTTTTTGGAATTTTGGGTGGGGTATATGAAAGAAATGGTTGTTGGCCCGAAGTGTGTAGCAAAAGTGAAGGTTTTCAGGGAATATTTTTTTTTTGGCCACTTGACTTTGAAATGATGGCCTCTTTTATGGGGCCCTTAAGAGGTCACACATCTACTTTTATCAAAACTTACCTTGTCCCAAGACCTACGAGTAGAACTTACGGAAGTATCCAACGTTGATGGGCTCGGGAAAGTGATCTCCGTCCATGGTGGCGAGGCGAATAGAGTATCCTGGCAGAACCTCTCGGATGACGTAGGGTCCTTCCCAATTTGTCCTAAACTTCCCTCTCGAATCGGCGTGGAGAGACGGAAAATTTTCTTCATCTGCGTCTCCTATCTTGAGGTCTCGACATGGCAGCTGTGTAAGCACGTGCAATTCTCCTCTGGTAGTCCTGAGTGTGGCACAAGGCTAGGAGTCTTTTCTCATCAATTAGGTCTAGCTGTTCAAAACGGGCTCTTTCCCTCGACTTGGTGTAGATGGGATTCTAAAGGATCTGGATGACGGTACCTTGACCTCAACGGGTAGCACGGCCTCGGTCCCATACACAAGGGAGAATGGTGTTGCCCCTGTTGAGGTGCGGATAGATGTTCTATAGGCCCAAAGTGCGAAGGGTAACTGCTCACTTCAATCTCTGTAAGTAACTACCATCTTTTCTAGGATGTGGATCAGAGTTTTGTTGGCTGCCTCTACTGCTCCATTCGTCTGAGGCCTGTACGGGGATGAATGATGATGCTTAATCTTGAACCGCTCACACAAGGCTCGGATGCGCATATTAGTGAAGTTAGTGCCATTATCAGTGATGATATCTTTGGGTATGCCGAATTTGCAAATGATGTTGTTCTTGATGAACTTCTCAACATGGCTAGCTTTAATGCTCGTATAGGAGGCCGCCTCTACCCATTTTGTAAAGTATTCCACAGCGACGAGGATGAATTGATGTCCATTGGAAGCCTTAGGATTGACCTTGCCGACGACGTCGAGACCCCAGGTGGTGAACGGCCAAGGGGTGGCCATGCTGTGCAAGTCAATGGCCGGAGTGTGTATTAGGCTGGAGTGCTCTTGGCATTTGCAGCACTTTTGTACGTGCTTGCAGCAATCAGTCTCCAAAGTATTCCAAAAGTATCCTTGCCTTAGAATTTTCTTAACAAGCATGTGACTGCTGACGTGGGCTCCGCAGACCCCCTCATGAATCCTCTTCATGATCTCGACCGCTTCTTTCTGGGTTAGGCATCAGAGCAGAATATTGTCGTGAGACCGTCTATACAGGAGATCACCGCAGATGACGTAGTTCGTTGCCAATCGTTGGATGGTGCGTTTGTCTACCTTTGATGTTCCTTCCGGGATAGTTCGGGTCTCGAGGAAATTCTTGATGTCTGAGAACCAGGATGGTTCATCATCTATCTCTGTAGGTCCTTGATCGAGTGACGAAGCAGTTCGTTCCTCTCGCTCTATCATGATCGGCTTCATCACTCCATATGGAATCTCAACCATAGAGGCCGGTAGCGAGGTCGCAAACCCGATTTCTTGCTCGTGGCACATAAGAAGGTGACTTCCTCAAAGCAAGTTATCGATCCTCAAGATGTTCATGGTATGGGATCAGTTTCATCCTTGGTCTTCCAATCCGTTGGTTTGGCATATAATTAATCGTGAATCTCCAAAGACCCTAAGGTGAGTTATATTTAGATCAAGAGCCGCCTGTAAACCAGCTGTACAGGCCTCATACTCGGCCATATTGTTGGTGCATGGGAAGTTCAATTTGATTGAGATGGGTATATGGGATCCTTTTGGTGAGATAAGAATGGCGCCAACTCCTTGGCCCTCAACATGCGATGCCCCATCGAAGTGCATTACCGAGGGCTCTTCCGTTTCCTCTGTATCCTCGTTGGTCATGAACAAAATGTCTTCATCGGGGAATTCGGTCCTTAGAGGCTCATAGTTCGACAGAGGGTTCTCAGCAAGATGATCGGCGAGTGCTTGCCCTTTAATTGACTTTTGGGTGACATAAGTAATGTCAAACTCGGATAAGAGTAGTTGCCAATGTGTGATTCGGCCAGTGAGAGTAGGTTTCTCGAATAGGTACTTCAACGGATCTATCCGTGCTAGAAGTAGAACGGCCTGGGATAACAGGTAGTGTCGAAGTCTCTGAGTAGCCCAAATGAGCGCCAGGCATGCTTTCTCCAGATGAGAATAGTGCATCTCGTAATCAGTGAATTTCTTGCTTAGGTAATAGATGGCCTGCTCTCTTCTTCCTGTCTCATCATGCTGTCCTAACACACAGCCCATGGAAAACTCAGTCGTGGACAAGTACATTATCAGGGGTCTATCGGGTACGGGTGGTACCAATACCGGAGGTTTCAGGAGATAACCTTTAATCTTGTTGAATGCAGCCTGGCAGTCATCATTCCACTCAACTGGTGAGTCCTTTCTCAGTATCTTGAAGATTGGTGCGCATATCGGAGTTAATTGTGCGATGAATTGGCTGATGTACTGGATCCTACCTAAGAAGCCTCTGACTTCCTTCTCTGTAGATGGTGGTGGCATCTCAGTGATGGCCTTGATCTTGGTCGAATCGACCTCGATCCCTCTCCTACTGATAATAAAGCCCAGTAGCTTTTCAGACATAGCGCCAAACGCGCATTTATGGGGATTCAACCGCAATCTATATTTTCTCAGCCTCTCGAATAGCTTCTGCAGGTTTATCAAGTGGTCCTCCTTTCGATGATTTGGCAATCATGTCATGTATACTTGATCTCTCGATTGCATCATGTCATGGAGCAGGCCGTCATTGCTCTTTGATAGGTCGCCTGACATTCTTGACCGAATGGCATTACTTTGTAGCAGAAGGTTCCCCAGGGGGTAATGAACGCTGTCTTCTCGCGATCAACCTCTACCATCTTTATCTGATTGTATCCTAAGAATCCATCCATAAACGAGAGCATCCCGTGCTTTGCAGTGTTATCGACCAAGATGTCAATGTGTGGTAGTGGGAAATCATCCTTAGGGCTCGCCTTGTTGAGATTTCGAAAGTCGATACACGTTCGAACCTTTCCATCCTTCTTTGGTACGGGGACGATATTGGCTAGCCATTTGGGTACTTGGATACCATGAGGAAACCTGCGTCATACTGTTTGATGACCTCATCCTTCACCTTCAACATCCATTCGGGTCGGAGTCGTCTCAGCTTCTGTTTCACCGGCTTAACATCGGGGTAGAGTGGCAACTCATGCTCAACCAGATCGGTATCCAAACCAGGCATGTCTTCATACGACCATGCGAAGACATCTTGGTATGACCGAAGGAAGTCTATCATACCTTTCCTCTCATCAGGGGACAGCGACATTCCAATTTTGGTGATTCTGGGGGCCTCTGTGGTGCCCAAATTGACGTCCTCTGTCTCTTCGACGATCGGGGTAGGGCCATGCTCAAAATCGGCAAATTGTTTGAGGAGCTCATTGGGGAGCTCGTCGGTTTGGCCTTCCTCGTCCAGACTCGTGACTCCTACCTCTTCTTGTATTTCTACAGGGAAGGGGTTGGCTTCACGTGGGACGGGTATCCCGACATTGATTTTAACTTTATTGGGAATTTTAAAGGAAAATATTTTTGGAATTGGTATTTTTTCTATTATTATGATCTTTTGTATTTTTTCGGAGGTCAACCCCTGGCGAGGTGGATCTCTATATATACAAGGTAGAGTGGTCCAGAGGCTAACCTCACTTTTTATAGGTTGTTTTTTTTTAGAGAGTCGGTGCCACTTTCATGGCATTTGGCGGCTCTCAAGAGTTGGGGCAAGGATGCCCAGTTACTCACCTGCGAGGCTTGGCCTTTACCTCTTTGATCAGGAGCGGCATCGGTAGGCTCTTGCATTTCTTCCCTCAATATATTTATAGAGGGATCCTTCGGGACCTTATCCTCTACGGTTAGGAGGGGCCTAGAGTGGTTGGTGCTGAAGTGAGGGCTGGATCGGGGCACTTCTTCCTCAAACAAGGAAAGGGCGACTAAGTCCATTTCGAAGTTTGGGGGGATGATGTAGGGATTGGTGGGGTGGATTGCAGTAGGCTTATGTGGGGTTACCCTCGTCTCCCCATTCAGATCAATTTTTACTACCCCGGCGCTCACAAAGGTTTCACGGATGTGGGGGTGAGCGTGAGGTTCCTCTTCCAAGATGATTCCTCTGGCCTTGGCGGCTGTCGCGGCTCTCATCTTCTCCTTGGCTTCTCTGACTTCCTCTTCTCTGGGCCTGTAGCCTAAGCCAAATTTAGTTTGTTGCCCCTTGGCCTTGACGAGGTCTCTTCTTCCTTGAAGGCATGGGCCCAGTCCTTTCCCTTTTTGATGGCCCCATCTGTGGAGCATGAACACAGCTGCATCCATTCCTCCTCCAGTTTTATCCGAGGTCTTTTCAGTTGGTTCGAGGGTAACACTTGAGAAGTCGTATTCAAATCGATGGAGATCGGCGTCCTCAGCTGTGTGCGGTATGTTCAGCACTTTCGAATTCTCAATGTGAGGGCTCTTCCCATGTCTTCTCTGCTCTCACCTATGATGGTGACAATTTTTCCTTCTGAGATGAATCAGAGCTTTTGGTGTAGAGTAGATGGTATTGCTCTGAGCTTATGTATCCATGGCCCGCCCAATAGCAGATTGAAGGTAGACTTGATGTCCATCACTTGAAAGGGGGTGGTGAAGGTTTGTGGTCCGAGGATCAGGTCAAGGTCTACTTCTCCTATGATTTCCTTCTAGTGTTGTCGAATCCCCGCGCTTGATATGGATGGCGGAAGGTGTCGGGTTTCGCCCCAATTTTGATTGATTGCGTCCTTAAAGGGCATACATTGATCGACCATTGTCGATCGGGACCAGCACCACCAAGTTCCCTACTTCCACTGTTATATTCAGGGGTTTAGAATGGTCATTCCCCTCGATTGGTAGGTCCGCATCGGTGAAAGAGATGGCATTTGGGGCCAACACTTGCCCTATTATTTCCCCTACTTCATCTGGAGTTACATGGGTGGAGACATGCGCGTCCTTGAGCGCTCCCATTAGGGCTTGAAAGTGGAGTGGAGACGTGATCAATAAATCCCACACGGTAATATGTGCGGGCATTCTCTTGAGCTGTGTCTCCAGTATATGTTCCTTGGCCATTTTTTCAAAGGGATTTCCTGTGGCCTGTTCTTTCTTCTTTTCTTCTCCTCTGATGCTTGATGCTTGTCAAGAAATTGCCCGATTGAGTGACAAACTCAACAGCCTCCTCTTGGTTGCACCCGGCATTCATGTCCGTCTGTTCATAGCTCAATGGTACCTGATGCGGGCCATAAGCAAGTTTTGGGATGAGAATTGGGGTGCGTGAGGATTTCGGGGAGGATTGGGCTGGATATACTGGTTTGTCGGGTCCGACCAGGTTAACTCCAATGGGGGTGGAATGGTAGTGGGGGGAATTGATAGAATTGGAGTTGTGGGCACGGAGGGGGCTTGTACTGGCGTTACCTGGGCATGGTAGGACCAGTGGTGATTGGGTGATGTGGGGATTGGGTGAGGGGTTGCTTGTCCGGGTGGTGGTGGAGTTGGATTAGGGCCAAAATAGCGAAGGGAGGGCGGGAGTGTGGTGGCTGGGGGATGGGGAGGCGCTTGAGGTGTGATGGCGGGATGATGGGGTATGAAGGATTTGTATATGGGGAGGTATGATGGGATGGTGACGGGTTTGTGGATGAAGTGGGGTAAATTGGGGTGATGGAGTTGTGCATTGAGCGGGATGAGGACATGGCGGGGTAGTGGGTGGAATGGGAGGATAAAAAGGGTTTGTGGCATGGTGGGATGATGATGGGTTGGTAGATGAAATGGGATAGATTGAGGATGATGGAGTGGTGCATGGAGCGGGGTAATTCGGGGGTGATGGAGGGGTGTATGAGGTAAATTGGGTGGCGGGACTTGAAGGTGTATGGCATGGGGTAATCGGAGGATGGCGTAGCATTGTATTGGGTGGAGGGACTTGAGGCGTGTATGGGGTAGGATAATATGGGGACGCATGAATTATGTAAGGAAGGATGATTTATGTGTGAGGGAGGGGTGTAGGGGGAAAATTGGGGGTGGGGTGGTTATGCGTATGATTGCGGCGGGGCTGTGCCCATTTGGATTTGATAGGCGGGAGCGGGGGTGGAAAAATACTGCCCTAAATATAAGGGTTCCTCTTGGCAATGCTGGTGTGGGAAAATAATCGGCTAGATACATGGCTCGATCACCCCAACAAATAGTTCATCTTCGTTTGACACAGGAGAGAAAATTCCTCTGATTGCTAATATAATCAAGGGTCAAACTCTTCTTCTTCTTCCTCTATCCAATGTATGTTAGGCACAGGGCCTCACAGGTGCTTGATGGTAGAGGGCTTGATGGATATTCTGATTCGCCCTTGGGGAAGTGGCGGGGTATGATCTTTCCCTCTATCGGATCTTGGATCGCGTGCTTTAATGGGAAGCACCGGTCCGTAGGGTGACGGTCCACAGTGGAAATTGCAATCTGATTTGGATCATAATTCCTTGGTATTGGGTGGGGTGGGGCGAGGTTGGAGTAAATTGACCAGCCTTTCAGAGTAACTGCCGTGATAAGACACTCAAGATTGCCCCAACAGTGAATACTCGTTGCGCTTTCATCTTTCGGGTAAATGGGGCTCTTGGTCCATTGCTTGGCCTTGGTACTTACTTGAAGCAGTGGGGTGGTTGTGTAAGGAGTTGTATCGAGGCGTTGGTATTGGCACGAGGGTAAACAATGTTACGTACCTCATCCTGGTCTTCTTTCAATTCTTGGTTTGACTTTTTGAACCCGATGGCCCGTTAGCCGCATTCCTTCTAACCGCCCTCTCTAATGGCGTCTTACATAGCAGTTGGCATTTGGAGATCGAAACTTAGGCTGTGATATACTAAAAATCTGCGATGGTAGGAGGCTCCCTTGGTTATCAATTAAATCTGCTCATCATCGGGAATTCAATAAGTTACTGGTAAGGCCCTCCACCTCCCTAAGTAAGCACTGAATGTTTCATCATGTCTTTGCTTTAATCGGGCCAAGTCCGACTTCCTTGGTTCTATGTCCCTGTTATAGACATATTATTCTTGAAATAAGCGTGTCAGATCTTTCCAATTTTTTATCATGGATGGTTCAAGGGATGTGAACCATCTAAGTGCTGGGCCCGTCAAACTCTTCTGGAACACTTTGATGAGGAGTCGTTCATCTCCACCATACTGGCACATATCCCCGCAGTAAGATTTCAAGTGGGCGATGGGGTTGCCAGTGCCGTTATACTTATCAAATGATGGCATCTTGAATTTCTGGGACAGGGGGGACGTCAGAGAATAGACATAAGTCTGAAAAGTCCGTCGAGTGTAGTTCCATTCCTCCCATCTTCATCAGCTGCTTCTGTATTTTGTCTATCTGTTCTTTCAGCTGCTCTGGTTCCTTCGAGGTTATGGCGGGGACCGCTTCCCCTTGATTTGGTTCGACCCTAGGTGTGATGATGGTGGGCCCGGGAGGGCTAAAACTGGCAGTTCCTCCACTGTTGTGAATCTCATCCTCCTGGTACTGTTGGTCGTGGTATTGGTGAGGGGCGAGCTCTACTATTTGGAATTGGGGGGGGATGGGTTGGATGACTTGGTGGGGCCACATGGTTTGTAGGGGATGAGAAGGGATAAATGGGTGAGACTTTTGTGGGTAAGTGATGTGCTGAGTTGGTGGTACATTCTGGGGGTGATGGGGGTGTGATTGAGATGGTAGGATGTTGTGGTTTTGAGGAATGGATTGGATTTCCCATTGGAGGTGGGATGGAGGCGTAAGGGGTATAGGTGAATGAAGGGTATTGGTGGGGGGGTATGGGGTTAGTGAATGGGCCTTGATGAGCGTGGGCGGATGGGCCTTGGGTTTGAGGGATTTGGGTTTGATGGTTTTGGAAGGCTCGAATCGACGGGCCCTGGGCCGGGGTGTGGGGATTAATATGACTTTGGGCCAATGGGCCTTGTTGAGTTTGGGCTACTGGGGAATGAGGGGGCTGGGTTTGGGTCCATGGGCCCTGGGTTTGAGTTTGGTAGGTTTGGGTCCATGGGCCTTGGGGGGCTTGGACTTGGGTCTGGGTCTGGTGGGCTTGGGCTTGAGCCCATGGGTTTTGAGGGTCTTGGGTCTGGGCCTGGGTTTGGTGGCTTGGGCTTGGGCCCATGGGTTTTGAGGGTCTTAGGTCTTGGCCTGGGTTTGGTGGCTTTGGGCTCGAGCCCATGGGTTTGGAGGTGTTTGGGCTGGGGCCTGGGCTTGGTGGGTTTGGGCTCGAGCCCATAGGTTTGGAGGTGTTTGGGCTGGGGCCTGGGCTTGACAAGCTTGGGCTTGGGTCCATGGGTTGTGAGGGTTTTGGGCCTGAGCCCATGTCTCTAGTGGTGTTTGGATTTGTGTGGGTTTGGGTTTGGAATTTGGGCATGGTTGGGAGGAATGGGGTATGGAGGTTTTGGAAATTTGGATGCGGGGTTTGAGAGGTAGGGTTGTGAGAAGCACAGGGCATCTGTCGTTCTCATGTCCTCCATCGAGGGCATGGACTCAGGTGTGGGATTGGGGGGTGATGGATTACTTGAGGATGGAGGTGGTTGGGAGAAATTGGGCATGACCTGGGTAAATGGGGGGGTATGTTGGGATGTGGATGGTATGTGAGATGGGGTGGATGAGATGTAGGATGTTGGGGGCATGGGTGATGAGAGGGATGGAATGTGGGAAGTAGGCGGGGGATGGGACTCCCTGGGGGGTCTTTGGAAGTATGGGGATGCGGTAATGGTGTCTGGATGGGAGATGGGGATGTAAGGATTGGTTGGGAATTGAGGGGTTTCAGTAGGGGATGAAATGGGGGTATTTTGGGGGAATGTAAGGGAAGGGGATGAGGTGGAGGTGAACACGGGCGCCCCAAATGGGCCCGTGATATCGAACCTGGCTTGGGTGAAGGTGTCGGAGACCGGATCTTCTCCTATGCGGGAATGGGAAGGGGATGACGGTGGGAATGTATCAACTCTTGACATGATCCGCCGATGAGTGTTGTATTGATGTCGCAGATAAGGGCCGAATACCTTCCTGGTTCTTCTCCTACGGGCCGGGTTTGAGGTCGCCGTAGTGCCGGTCACACCAAGGTATATTTTTGATTGTTTTTCTTTGTGTGTTTTTTATTGGGTTTTGGAAAATGATTTTTTTTGGCTTTGAAAAGTGAATTTTGTGATTTTTGATTTTTGATTTTGATTGATTTTTCCCCTTTTTTTTTTTGAAGGTGGATTTTTTTTTTGAAGATGAGGATTTTCTTTCTCTTTTTTTTTTTTTGCAATTAACTCCCCTCTACTTAGATGACTGATGACCTGGTGCCCAGGGTCAACTCCCGTTTCGGGCGATATATGTACCTTTAGTAGGTCCCACGGCGGGATCCGACACACTTCCGAAGAAGCGAAAGGGAACCCTTTCGTTCTATTGAAGGCGAGGGAATCCATGCAAATGACCCGATCTCCTGGAGCAAATCAATAAGAAGTCGCCTTCTTTTGACTGGGCGGGGGCATATTGGGTGTTAGAGAATGTGGGAGGCTACCGCGGACACTAATACCGCTAATCGGGGAATTGGGGTGGTGGATTGGGCCTCAGGTCGGGTTGCTGCAGCCCAGTATATACTGGGCGTATATATTATGCACGCCCGACCAAAAAAGTACAGATTTGGCTGGGCGTATATATTATATACGCATGGCTTAAATCTGAGGATTTTGGCTGGGCGTATATATTATATACGCCTGTGTAAATCTAGGGCTATTTTGCTGGGTGTATATATTATATACACCGGGCAAAAGGTTCTGTATGAAGTGGACAGCAAGCCCGAATGTGGGTCTTTGAACTGGTTTCTTGGGAGAAATGCTCCCGGGGACTGCTGTGTTTGTTATCGGGTCCCTCCTTTCGGTTACCTAGGGATACACGGCTGAATTTTGGGTCTTCTACGCTCTCACCAATGAGGGTTTTACGGCTTGATCGGAATTGGCAACCCAACCGATATACCTCCGGCGCAAGCGCCTTCTCAGGTACTGGAAGGGGTGGTTCTTTTCAGGATCATCACTATTAGGGCTGCCGCCTTATTGGGAACCGGGTAAATTATATCTATGCATAAAACCCCCGAAAACTACCCAAAAATGCAAAAATAAATTCAATTATGTCCCCATACTATTGGTTCACTTTTAATTACGAATTTTTATAGGGGAGTGAAATTAAGTCCAAAATCGGGTCGGGGATGACAAACCCGTGCCGCCTCAACGGGCCGGCGTTCAAAGGTGAAATATGATGACCGAAATAAAGTGCAAGTAGGGCCGTAAGCAGGCTAAGGCTTGTAAATGACCGAAATTTAAATGACGTGAAAATAAATGCGAGCGGGCCCGCCAAACGGCTAAGGCGGCTTAAATGACTAAAATCGTAAAAGCTGAAATTTAAGGCGCAAGTAGGCCCGCCAAACGACTAAGGCACTTGAAGGACTAAATCGTAGGGGTGAGTACGTTAGTAAAAACAATAAAAAATAACGAAAAATAGCAGCAAATTAGAACAAAAAACAGCCATGGTTAGTAAAATAACAAAATAAAAGGAAAAGCCAACAAGAGGGGAAGCGCTAGGGTGAATTCCCCAGCAGAGTCGCCATCTGTGCGACTGTGGATCCTCTCGAACCCGTCGCGGCGATGCGCTCGCCTTGGATAAAATGTAGAGTCGCCACCCGGAGCTTTTGGTGACCCGGGAAACCTTCAAATCGATATTTTGAGCACCGAAGTGCTAAATATGACTCTGATTTACCGGTCTTTGCCAAAGGCTCTAGGGTAGGGGCTTCGGTTATCGATCGGAAATAGGCACCCGATCAACCCACACGTAGCGGTCTCTATCTATGGCCAAAATAAAAATAAAAAGGGCGGAGTTTCCCCTTGCCCGAAGGTAATACGGTCCTATCAAGCTTTGAGCCAAACCGAAATTTCGGCGGCGTAACAGCTTGAATCCTTGGACGGAGGAGACACCAAGAAGGTAGAGGAAGAGAGGGGTGAGCCGGAGCTCACGGGCCCTTGTTGCACCGTGGAAGATCTTGGCTTTGGCGTGCTTCCGATGGCTTAAATGGTGTGAAAATGGGTTCTAATGCTAGGATTCAATAAAGTAGGGGGTGTAGAGTGAAGCTAGAGGCTAGGTTTTAGCTAAAGGGAGTGATCTAATGGTAGAAATGGATTAGAAAAGATGAACTAAGCTTGCTGGAATTCTGGAAAATGAGTGCACTTTCTCTCACTAGGGTTCTCTCTTGGGCTCCAAATCCTTAACCTCCAATTTCTTCCAACCCTTAAGGAAGAGGGAGGCCTCTCTATTTATAGAGAAGGGATGGGTTAGGGGCTTACTTAAGAGCTAATTGGTTTAGCAATTAGGTAATCCCCCATCTAAGGTTTTTTGGGTTTTCAAGGTCCTAGGGTTTTGAGAAACTGGTTTCAATGGCGGATGATGGGGTGAGACCATGGGTGACATAAGGGTTGCCAATAAGCTCAAAGGGGGTGAAACCAATCTCAAGACACCCACCTCAGCCAAGGGGATGGTCAAAGGGTCAAACTAGATGGAGGAAATTGAGCATCGATGATAGTTCGTAGCTCGTATATATTATATATGCCCAGTTTAGGAACAGTAATTTTCACCAAAATCAGGGGAGTTTTGAGAAGATGAAACCCGTGGTGGGTCTCACCTATACTGGGCGTATATATTATATACGCCCAAATTTTCCTCAATAATAGGCGTATATATATATATACTTTGAGTAATATGGGTAAAAATGGTCAATGTATGTAATCTAACCGAGTAAATTTCATGATTTTATGTAAAACTTAAAACGGTCATAACTTTTGAACCGTAGCTCTAAATCGGGTGATCATTGGCTTGTTGGAAAGCTGGAGAAGTCCTCCTTCCAATGGTATATGGCTTATCTATGGTGCTAGTCTATGTGAAATTCTGTAGCTCTCCTCCCATCAACTGCCAGAAGGGTTTAAGTTAGGTATGGGAAGGGATTCTAGGGTGTAGGGGTGACTTCTAAGGATTGGGGGAATGGCTCTAAAGGTCTTAGGGTGATTCCTACTGGTCTAGGTAGGTTCCTAAGGGTTCAGGGGGGGTGCCATCGGAAGCACAGGGGTACATCTCTCCCGAAGTATAGATTGATCGGGCCTTGGGCCGAATTTGGGTGTCTACACCCTGTAAAGTGTACGCCAAGCGTCTGGGTATTAGTAGGTTGGTCGTTTGTCCCCGTAAATTGTACGCGGGCGGGTCCGGGTCGGGACTATCACCTTTGTTATTGCTTTTTTCCCCTGACGGGTGCATGATTATGCATAGTTAAATGACAGTTATGATCATTGTTGACAAACACCAGGATTGGATGTCCCTTTAGGGAGACACCCCAATGTTTGGTTGGATCTATTCGAGGAAGTTGAAGCTGCATACTCTAGGTCATGTTGATCTAGGACATGCTTTCGAAAATGGCACGCCTTCTCAAATAAGCGTTGTGACATCTATTCACTTTGCTCGGGTAGTCATGCTAAATAAACTTCGAGATCGATGGGCTTGCCCCAAAGTCCTCGAACCCTGCTTTCTGCAGGAGCACCCACGAGCAGTTAGATGGGGCAATCAAATACCTCATAGGATTAGACGCAAACTGTGGACCCTTGTGTATGTTTACTCCGCACCTATCTTTAAGTGTGGGTCGATCATCCCACTTACTCACGAAGCTGTTGAGTTCAGAATGAATCTTAAATATCAAATACCTTCAAATCATCTTGAGAAGTAGACATTTTCCCCAACTAACTGGCTTTCGTGACTCGAGAAGTGAACATTTTTCCCAGCTATTGGGCTTTCACAACTCATTCCCTCGATTATGCCCAGTAATGTCGCTAAGCGCTTGGGGACTGATTGCCTTGAGAGACGAACATTTTTCCCGACATACAGGGCTTTTATTTTCTCACCATGTTACTCACCTGATGTTTGAAGTTTGTCCCGAATGTAGCAGACCCGTCAGTAATGCCTTGGGCCTCTTCGGATGTCTCTTTTCTTTGGCATTCGATTATTAGTGATTGAATACCAAAGAGGGGCATCCGTAGACACCCAAATTTGGCCTAAGGCCTGATCGAAACACATTTTGAGAGAGGCGCATTTCCGAGCTTTTGATGGCATTTATGGAACCCTTAGGAATCACCCTAGATCCCCTAGGAACCTGCCCCAAACCTTAAGAAATCAATCCAAACCCTTAAAATTTGTTCTGAACCTAAACCTAACCTTATTGAGCAATAGATGAGGAGGGGTGCACCGAGACTAGCTACATCCTTCTAATGCAATCAAATCTCATACCATTAAAGAGTAGAAGTTGTCAGCTTTCCAACAGACCAAGAATCGCCCCAAACGGAGTTGCACATCAAAAGATATGGCGATCCGAATCCTGAGGGCAAAAGTGTAAATTCAACTGGGCCCCCCTAGGGATTTGGCACAACTAATAGTTGTGCTAGTTATACTTTTGCCTGGCGCAACTATTAGTTGCACCAGTTGTACTTTTGCTTGGCGCAACTATTAGTTGCACCAGGCCACTTTTCCAGGAATTAAGCCTGGCGCAACTATTAGTTGCACCAGGCCACTTTTCCAGGAATTAAGCCTGGCGCAACTAATAGTTGCGCCAGCATCCAAGTGGGCCCCCACCTCGCGAAGCCAACTTCCAGGCACTGTATGGCACTATTTTACTGTATATTTGCTTTGCCCCAAAATTTGTGTCTGTGGTTTGACTTGTTGACCAACTTGACCTTTGGGGTGCATTTTGATAGTTTTGTTGCACCCCTTTGCACCCTATTTACAACCCATTAAGTGGCTTAAAGCCTCACCCTATCATCCACCATTGGAGGACCTTCTCACACCTTTCAAGGCTCTAAAAATCCTATGAAACCGTAGATGTTAGATTACCTAATTCCTAATCTGAATTAGCATCTAAACACCCTCCTAACCCACCCATTTTCTATAAATAGAGCCCCCACCCCTTGGTTCAAGGGTTGAGAATTTTGGCTTAAGAGAGAAAGAGCTTAAAGTGACAAGATCTTTCTCCCTTTGGTGCACACTCCCCATACAAATTCCAAATTTCTAAAAACTCCCTTAGACCTTAGCATTCCACTAAAAGCCTTTAGGTTAGGTGCGTGTAATCCCTTAGCCTTTTCTTTCTACCTTTTAGATTCAATCCTTAAGAGTTAGAGCCCCATTCCATACCATATAAAGCCTTCAAAAGCTCATCAAAGCAAGCCACGCAAGGCTCTCCTACAGTGCTATAAGGGCCCAAGGGCTCTGGCTCTCCCCTTCTTTCACCTATCTCTTTTTATCATTTCCTATCCTCCCATTTGTGCCGTTACGCTGCCGAATTTTTGATAGGAACGGAGGGTCACAGATAGGATTTAAGGCCCATTTGGGTAAGAGAAAACCATTTTTATTTCTTTACTTCATTTCAATTTTGGTCATTAGTAGAGACCGCATTAAGCGGGTTGATCGGGTGCCTAACACCTTCCGATCGATAATCGAAGCCCCTACCCAAGAGCCTTTGGTGTGGACTGGAATCAGAGTCATATTTTTAGCACTTCGGTGCTCATAAAAATGAACTAGGTTTTCCGGGACACCGAAAGCTCCGGGTGGCGACTCTATATTTTTGTTAGAGAGTGCATCGTGGCGACGGGATCGTCAAAAATCCCACGGTTGGACACCTCGCCACCCCTCTCCATTGCTTATCTTCTCCCTTCGCTTGCGCTACAATCTCTTCATAATATCTTTGTAGGAGAGTATTATAGGCTGAATGGGGGGGGGAGCTGTGTCATCTTCCAACTCTCCTCAACTTCTTCTCGTAACTGTATTAACAGTCCAGTTGATGAATCATGGACTAATTTGGAAGACTGAGGGGAGAGTTTGACAACTCTTGGAGTAGTGATCCCGTCAAGGTGTGGATGACCTCTCTAAAGAAGAGGAGGGGAGGCGACCCTGAAAAGGCATGGATATGCCTTTGGAAGGAAGGAATGTAAGACTTTGATTAAAAGTAGTTAGAAGCCGGAGGATCGATCTTCAGCGAAGATTTCTCTCGGACGTTGCTGCCAGTGTCTTAGTTTAGTGTGTGTCTAGATTTTTCCTAGGAATTTCATTCGATGTAATTAGTTTTCTTTCTATATCTCTATAAGTAATTCATATATATAAATAGTTCTTTTGTTATATTTGCTGTTTCAAATTTTTTTTTTTCTTCATAGAACCGGTAGTATTTTTCTCCTAAGTTTGGGGGAAAGATTTTTTATTCTTTTTGTAGATTATAAACCCGATAACTAACCCAGTAGTAAAGTAAGGTAATATTTTTCCTGTGTGTCCCTTGTTTTGTACAATGAGGACATCATCCTAATTAAGTTTGAGGGGATACATATCAATTAAAAAATATAATATATTATTATAGCTTTTTTCTTTAGAGTTTTTAGAAAGTTAATCATTATATGAGAATTATGATAGAAAAATATGAAAATTCGAAATTCTTAGCAACCCATCATAGTAGTAGTTTAAAAAATTAAAATAAAAATAGTTACAATTCAAAGTAAAGCATCTCTATATCAGATAAATGTTTGAAACTATACGATTGATCTGAACTACAAATATTTTAGATTATAGTTTCAAAATCATATAACCAGTGAGCTATAGAGCCTATTTTCTCTTTTATTTTGAGAAAGAGAGACTATTTTTATTCATGCTAAATTTTCCTTGAACTTCTCTACTATTTGAAATCTCATAATGCTGAACTTAGAATCAAGATATTCTGTAAATATAATGATTTATTTGTTTAGAATTATCTATTAAATATATCAAAGCAATAAAACATTCATATTAGTAAATCGTGAAAATGACCAAAGGCCATCTTTTATTAAACCAGAGCCAAAAAGCCAAAAACCATAGAATATTTTATCCTTTGAACTCATATTAGAAGCCTAAAAACTAAATTTCTTCGTACCAAAATTTTATAAACCTTTAACCATATGTACTGCCTAAAACTTTCTATCCATGACCCTTACAATTTCTGAGAGTTTAGAATGTAAAAGAAGGGGAGAAGAGGGAGTGAAAGGAGTACATGCGTAATAGATAAAGGATCTACTGAAAAGGGTACAAGTAAGAAGAAATATAATCGTATGAAATATGGGAAAAGAAATAGAAAAAATCGTAAAAGGACGATTCCATAAAAAAAAAAAGAGAAGCAAAAAGCTTCCAACTAGAAAAGAAATATGGAATTTATACTAGAAAAGAAATGGGAAGAAGTTATCCAAAATAAGGATACTTACTGAAGCTGAAAAATTTAGAAGAAGAAGAGAAGGAAGAGCTAAATTCTTAGAAATAATTTTGAATCCTCTTTACCTTTTTCCTTGAAACCTTCTGAAAACCCAAAGCCCCATTACAAGCCGAAGGAAAGACCTTTGTGATTTACAATTTGCAAGAATATGAGTCTAGTAGAGATATATAAATTAGATACTATTAATAAATGAAGAAGTTATATGAACAGAACTAATTATTCTTTCCATGAGATTTATTTTCTTAGTTAATTGTCCGATGAAATTTGCATATATATCTATAATATTGTGAGAGCTTGGATGAAAATATTTTCTAAAAACTACAGTTTAGAAAAATTTATGATGAATAAACTTTTCACTAATATGCACACACTTCACGCTATACCGAATTAAAATTATTGAGTTATGATAGAAGATAATTACGATAATGGAAAGCTAAGGATAAAATTTTTGAAAATTTTTGAAAAAAAATAATGAACATCTAATGATTGACTAAATAATTAGTATATAAAAATCCATATTTTAAACTTTTAGCTTTGAAAATCTATATTTTGAAAAACCCAAAAATATATTAGAAGTTTGTAGGTAACTTTACTAAAAACCTTCAGGAGACTACAACTCCTCCACTAGGAATTACCTAGGGGTTTAAAGGCTTGTTGCAGTCGCTAAATGCAATCGTGCTCCCTACGAAAGTAGCATTTAAATTTTTAGTTTTAGGATAGTTTAATTTTCCTTGTTTTTTATGGACTAATAAATCTTAAGTTTGAGGGTGTGATCATGTTAAGACCTGAAAAGTACTACTTTTCACCCCTTAACTTAATCTCTGCTAGACCCTTAATCATTTAATAAATGTGTGTTAAGCCCATTTTATAGGTAATAAGCAGTAGCTGCAGATAAGGCCCTAACCCTGCTAAGAAGCCTATTTTTGCACCAGAACTCCAAGCAACTAGTAGCCCATACACAGAGAAAAGAAACACCAAGGTAGAACACACCTGGATGTACACATTGAATGCCCAAGTGGGCCTTAGAAGTTCCTCAGAAGAAAGGAAGTTGGACCCAGATAGAGAACTTGACTGCAGCATAGGCAAAGCACAGCTGCAAGTCAAGAAGTGAGCCTCGCGCAGATGTCGCAGGGTTCAATTGATTCAGAGAAAAATGCTTCGCACAGTTGTCGCGGGTTTCTCATGGCAGCACACCAACTGCTCCCGCTATTCTCGCACAGATTAATGATAAAAGGGCTCAAGAAGCAGAATTCGCGCAGTTCTCGTGAGGCTCAGTTGAAAGCACTCACGTAGTATCGCACAACTCAAGAGAGGAGCATTTAATCCTCATGCGATCCGCTGAGGAGAGAGAGCTCCAGGCACTTCCACGCGCAGCTATCGCGCAGTGGCCGCGGGATGCAGATCTCCAGGGTACTGCTCACACAATTCAGAGGCCTATGAATATTGCTTCTTCGCGGAGATCCCCGCGAGATTCACTAAAGAATGAACTGCGCGCATAATTCCTGCGCCATTCAAATGGAAAGCGCAATCCCGCGATGACCAAAGCATTCTCGCGATGATCAAACTATCTATCCCACGACTGCAAAAGCTTCAAGTCAATTCAATCCTGTGACAACAACTCTTTCACGCGACAAGACCTGGAAATCCTTGCTACCTAGTGAGGCTCGGGATCTTAACTTTCTCTCACTTCTGCAGGGGTAGTCCTAGAATTTTTAGCAATTAGGGCACGCAATCTAATGCTCCAATCTCTGTGCACATGCCTTGAGGCATCCAAGGAACAGAAATGAGCCATGTTTGCATCGTTACAATTAGGGTTTTCCTAACCCTAATGCTCCCATAGCCGACTGCTATATAAGCCTAAGCCTAGTTTAGGTTTGAGGGGCGGTTCTTCTTAAATCGACTGTAGAGTTCCAGTAGGCTAAGGTTAGGGATTAGGTAGCATCTTTTTCCTTTTTTTTTCTTCTCTCCATAGTCTAGTACTTGCTGGCTATGCCTTTGTATGTCTATTTGGAACAATTTTAATGATGTTTTATAATAGGATGTTATACATATATGGGATTGAAGTTTGAAGGTTGTTCTGTACAAGGCTGCTCCCTTGAGATCCTCCATTGCTATGTTGTATTGTAAGCAATGGAGGATTGTTTTTAAGGATTTATTTAGATCCAAGTGACCTGTGTGTCCAGGCTAGGTACATATGCAGGCCTATGCCCCACCACAGGATCTACTATCTGAATCTCCATGAGAGCCTGAGCTGGTAGCCTTGTGAACATGGTGGTGGCAGTAATCTGCTTGTTCTGTCTCAGACCTCTGTGAGGAGGATAGCCTCTGTGGATAGTCTGTGGCCATTTAAGTGGATAGGTTATAGCCCTAGGGTGAGGCCAATCCACCGATCTAAGACAGGTTCTTCTTCTCTACACTTGTGCTTATAGCCCTGTGAGAGATTGTGTAGAGACATACTTCCCTGTATTTGTATAGATCCACCATCAGATGGCAGATCTGATATGGCTGTAGAGATTGTAGACTTGTGACTGGATCACTGCTGTCTTTTTAAAGCAGTGAACAGCTAGACCTAAAACTAAAACTCAAACTCTTGCTGGTCCTGTGTGTCCAGGCTAGTGCACATTCCAGGCCTATGCCCCACACACAGAACTTTAGAGGTTGAGGTTCCTATGGATTCTTGAGCTGGTAGCCTGGATGAAGTAGTGCATACAATGATAAACATGTTCTAACCCATCTATGGATTGTGGTTCCCCTATTGGATAGTCTGTGACCATTTGAGTGGACAGGTTATAGCCATAAGGGATTGGATCATGGCGCAGGGGTGAGTTGGATCCTTTCTCCTCTTTGGTGATAATGTAGCCATTGGACAGGACCTCTATAGCAGCAGATCTGAGTCTGAGTTATAATACCCATCAGATCTGTACCTAATAGCTTACTTCTCACCCTTTTTATATTTATTTTCTCACACTCCATCATTCTTCTCAACCATTTCTGTAGTTTAGGCATTAGGTTACCATAGGATTTAAACAATAGTGACCCAAAATCCCCTTCCATTTAGGATTGCCAGATCTGTAGTCAGATCTGGAGAGCCTACTAAAAATGGCTCCCTTGGAGCTTTAGACCATTTTCCCCGTGGGACAAACTCTTACTTATTAAAACTTGCTACAACAGGCCCTGTATCTTGCAGGTCTGTGTATTTTTGGACTTGTTGCTTTGTATTTTTTAATCCACCTTTGATTTGTTTTCACTAACACATTCTTATCATTGTTTTCAATAAAGTTAGCAGCAAGCCTCTAAAATACCTTAACAAGTTTTTGACGCCGTTGCCGGGGATTTTGATCTATTAGTAGACCCCTAGATTTTTATATTTTTTTTTATTCTTTGGTAGCTGTGCTTGTGAATAACTGATACTGCTGATTTACATTTGGAATTTTTCTTTGCAAATCTAGACAGTAGCAGAGAAGGAAAGTTGAACTGCACTGGGAGTCTAGCTACCTCTGTTTGCATTTCTTTAACCATCAAAAACTCAGTCTATTTTCCTTTGCAAATTCCATAGCAGTTGATTAGGATAGTCGTAATTTTGTTTAGATAATTCTTTGAGTTAATTGCAATGTGTCTGCAAGTAGTCTTCCCTGCTTTTGGTGTATGTGCATTTTAGGAAGGAGATCCCTCAGTCCAACATTAGAGCCTCCTAACCCTGAGATAGAAAAGGTCAGAAGACCAGGAAGGCCCAGACACACCACAGTTGAGCCCCTTACTGAATCCGAGACAGCAGTCATGGGTGAAGAGCAACCTTGAACATTGAAGGAATTGAATGCTCCTGATGATTATAATTCCCCATTCAGCATTCAATTCCCAGATGTTTAGGGAAATTATGAGATTAAAACCTCAATCATCCAAATGCTTCCCTCTTTCCATGGGCTCAGCAAGGAAGACCCCTAAAGCACATTGACCAATTCTTAGCCCTATGCACAACATTTTCCATTACTGGTTTGGAACCATAAGCCATTAGATTAAGGCTCTTTCCTTTCTCCCTAAAGGATAGGGCTAGCACCTGGTTAGCTACTCTCCCAAACAACAGCATCACTTCTTGGAAAGACCTCCAGACCAAATTTTTGACAAAATTCTTCCCAGAGATAAAAACCAGCCAGTTGAGGAAAGCAATACTTGCTTTTGCCCAATCCCCGACTGAAGATTTTAATCAAGCTTGGGACAGATTCAAGGAGATGCTCAAACAATGTCCCCACCACAAGATCCTTGACTGGCAGCTTGTCCAGAGCTTCTATAATAAGATTGATGAAAAAAGCAGAGACATGGTAGATGCCTCTTGTGGTGGAACTTACATGCACAAAACAGCTGATGAGGCATGGGAGTTGTTCGAGGTTATTAGTGAAAATACTTTCCAAAAGATATCCTTATCAAGAACTGTTCAAGAGCCTTCTCCTAAAATGGGACTAGCTGAAACTTTCAAAAAGATGTATGAAGTAACTAGGAATAATGACCTGAAAATGTAGATGGCCAATCTTTCTGATAAGTTTGATAAACTATTAACTGTGGTGCAATTGGATTACCATGTCTGATATGCCAATCTCCACAACACACAGTGGAGGAGTACCCATTTGCAGGGCAATATCCTGAGTATGTGATGGAACAAGCTGCTGCTGCCCAATCATTTGGCCAGTAACAATCTGTTGGCTACAACAAGCAGTCATTTGGATATCAGCACCAAAATGCTGGTTACCAGTGGAGAGACCACCCAAATTTGAGGTAGAGACAAGATAATTACATGCAGCCATAACAGATATTGGCCTTACCTCAAAGGCCATAGCAGCAATTTAACTAGGGATATGCCCCAAGGTCAAATTTCTAGCATCAGCAGCTGCCCCAACAGCAAAATCAGTTGGTAGTTCCCCCACCTCAGCCCCGGAACGCTTCTTTCGAGGATCAGGTTTTAACCTCATTGCCAAGCCTTGGAACCTTGACTCAGACTGTGAACTCTCACAGTTAAAGCATAAAGAAAATGGAAGAGCAGCTAGGCCAAATATCCAATGCCTTAGCCAAAAGAGAGGAGGGCAGGTTGCCAAGCCAGCCAGTGGCCAGCCCTAAGGGCCAATATTTGATTGGAGAAGCTTCCTAAAGTTTTGAGGGAGCTAATGCCATCACAATCCTAAGGTATGGCAGGCTGGTGGACAACCAGGTTGGAAAGGAACAAAGAGAGGTCATTTCCAAAGAATTTTTGAATGAAAATGAAAAAAAATTTGTTAGAGCACAGAGCCAAGAGTTGCCTGCCACCCTACAAAAAGAGAAAAATAAAGAGGCTGTAGTTGAGCCTCAGCAGGAAATAAAAGATGAAAAAAGAAAAAAAAAAGTTTAATTATAGGCTTGCAGCTGAGGAACTAGCAGTACCTCAGTTGCCATTTCCTCAAGCTTTGAGTGGTCCTACCCCTTTTGATAAGGGGAATGCACAGATAGAAGAAATAATGGAGACCTTTAAGCAGGTAAAAATCAATTTGCCCCTGCTTGATGCAATTACACAGGTCCCAGCCTATACTAAATTTCTAAAAGACCTTTGTACCCAGAAAAGAAAAGCTAGAGGCCACTTGTCCAGAAAGGTCTTTGCAACTGATACAGTTAATTATGTATTAAACATAACAATACCAGAGAAGTTGCAAGACCTAGGGATACCCACTATCCCCTGCATAATTGGAGACCACACAATTGGAAGGGCTCTTCTAGACCTTGAAGCCAGTGTAAACCTGCTACCATACAGTGTGTATCAGCAGCTAAGTTTGGGGGAGCTAAAACCCACCCCCATTGTACTATTAATGGCTAATAGGTCTAAAAGGAGACCTATGAGAGTGGTTGAGGATGTCTTAGTAGGGGTGGACAAGTTCTTTTACCCTGCAGACTTCCTGGTTTTGGACATGGGTTGCAATAAGAGTACAACCCCTATACCTGTTATTTTGGGCAGGCCATTCTTGGCCACTGCTAATTCTTGCATTCAATGCAGGTAAGGGATTATGGAGGTAACTTTCGGACATATGAAGGTTGAACTGAATGTATACAACAGTGCAAAGTACCCTCAGCTGGACAATGAGAAAAGCTTTGCAGTAGATGTATTAGAGGAAGTTGTTGAAGAAGAATTGCCCATTCTACTAGATTGGGGCAACATTGTCAAAAGTTTAGTTGAAGTTTGGGACATGGTAGAAGAAGACAGCCTAGCTGTTAGGATAGAAGACATGACCACATTAAAGTCTTCTATGGGCTTAGTGCATTATTCCATGTGGAAACCTACATTGCTGCCTCTTCCTCAAACCAACAAAGCACCAGTCTTGCCATCCACCCAACAAGTCCCTGATTTGGATCTCAAGAAGCTTCCAGAAATATTAAAATATGCCTTACTTGAGAAAGGTAAAAAACTTTCTGTAATTATCTCCTCTCTTACCAATGAACAAGAGGAAGAATTACTAACAGTCTTGAGGAAGCACAAAAAGGCAATTGGTTGAACCATTGCAGATCTCGGAGGGATAGATGCATCAATATGTATGTACAGAATCTATTTAGAGGAGGGCTCAATACCCTCCAAGGAAATACAGAGGAAATTGAATCCTCACATGTAAGAAGTGGCCCTTAAAGAGATTATTAAATTGCTAGATGCTGGGGTAATTTACCCTATTTCTGATTTTGAATGGGTGGCGCCTATCCAAGTGGTGCCCAAGAAATCTGGCATAACAACCATTACAACTGAGTCTGGAGTGCTGAGGCCAGCCAGGGAGACCACTGGCTGGAGGGTTTGCATAGATTATCGAAAGCTCAACTCTAAAACTAGAAAAGACCACTTCCCTCTCCCCTTCATAGATCAAATTTTGGATAAGTTGGCTGGAAAAGCTTTCTATTGCTTTCTTGATGGGTACTCAGGGTACAACCAGATCCCTGTGCACCCTCACGACCAAGAGAAAACTATATTTACCTGCCCTTTTAGCGCCTTTGCTTACCGAAGGATGCCTTTTGGGCTGTGTAATGCACCAGCCACCTTTCAGAGGTGTATGTATGCCATATTCTCTGATATGATTGACAAGTTCTTCAAAAATTTTATGGATGATTTCTATGTATATGGGGACAGTTTTGGCCAATGTCTGCAATACCTCCACCTGGTCCTGCAAAGATGTGAGGAGACCAATCTGGTCATAAGTTGGGAAAAGAGCCACTTCATGGTAACACAAGGTATTGTGTTGGGCCATGTAGTCTCTAGAGAAGGGATTGAGGTAGATAAGGCCAAAGTTGACCTCATTTTAAATTTGCCCCCTCCAAAAATAGTCAAACAAATCAGATCTTTTTTTGGACATGTAGGATTCTACAGGAAGTTCATTAAAGACTTCAGCAAAATTGCTAAACCGTTGTGCCACCTGCTCTGCCAGGATGTGCCCTTTGATTTTTTTGCTGAATGTCTTGAGGCTTTTAAAACTTTAAAGATATGCCTCACCTCTGCCCCTGTACTCCAAACACCTAACTATGCACTACCCTTTGAGCTGATGTGTGATGCATTCGACTTGGCAATAGGTGTTGTTTTTGGCCAAAGGAAAGATAACCTGCCAGTGGTCATTGCCTATGTCAGCAAATCATTTGCTGAAGCTCAGCTGAATTACACCACAACTGAGAAAGAGCTTCTGACAGTGGTTTTTGCTGTTGACAAATTTTGACCTTACCTACTTGGGTCTAAAATTATAATTTTTACAAACCACTCAGCATTGAAATACCTATTGTCCAAGAAAGATGCTAAGCTCAGGCTGATTAGATGGATACTCTTGTTGCAGGAGTTTGACATTGAAATCAAGGACAAAAAGGGTGTGGAAAATGTGGTGGCTGACCACTTGTCTAGAATTGTGTTAGAAAAATGTGTTGATGACCCTGCAAATGATGTTTTTCCAGATTAGCAATTGTTTGCCATCCAATCCTTGGTTCCTTGGTATGCACACATTGTAAATTATTTAGTTATAGGCAAGATTCCTACCCATTGGACCAAAATGGACAAAGACCTGTTCTTCTCACAGGTCAAATTCTTTTTTTGGGAGGAACCCTGCTTATACAAATACTGTGCAGATTAAATCATCCGAAAATGTGTTCCAAAAAGTGATGTCCCTAGTATTCTGGCCATGTGCCATGAAAATGCCTGTGGGGGCTACTTTAGTGGAAGAAAAACAGCTGACAAAATCTTGCAGTGTGGGTTCTATTGGCCTTCTTCATTCAGAGATGCCAATACACACTGCAGGACATGTAAGAGATGTCAGAAATTAGGAGGGTTGTCCAAAAGAAACTCAATGCCTTTGCAGCCCATCCTTGTTCTGGAACTGTTTGATGTTTGGGGTATTGACTTTATGGTCCCTTTCCTCCTTCAAATGGTTATCATTTCATCTTAGTGGCAGTGGATTATGTTTCAAAATGGGTAGAAGCTATTTTCACAAGAGCCAATGATAATCAAGTAGTGCTAAAATTTGTAAAGCAAAATATATTCTTAAGATTTGGCACCCCTAGAGCCATTATCAGTGATGGGGGTAGCCATTTCTGCAACAGAAATTTCGAGAGCTTGCTTAAGAAATATTCTGTCACCCATAGGATTGCTACTTCCTACCACCCGCAAAATAGTGGGCAAGTTAAAATTTCTAATAGGGAGAACAAGCACATCCTTGAGAAGATAGTGAGGACTGACAGGAAGGACTGGGCTGAAAAGCTAAATGATGTATTATGGGCTTATAGGACTGCTTATAAGACTCCCATTGGGATGTCTCCATTCAGACTAATTTATGGCAAGGCTTGCAATCTCCCAGTAGAGTTAGAACACAGGGCCTATTGGGCCATAAAAAATTTAAATCTAGACCTAACTTCTGCTGGTCATCACAGGTTGCTGCAGCTGTCAGAATTGAATGAGCTGAGGATGGATGCATATGCCAATGGCCGAATATACAAGGAAAGGTCCAAGGCTTTCTTTGACAAGGGTTTGTTAAGAAAGAGCATCATGGCTGGTGATAAGGTTTGGTTGTTTAACTCCAAACTTAAATTTTTTCCTGGCAAACTGAAATTCAGATGGGAAGGCCCCTATATTGTCATGAATGTTTCCCCATCTGGTATTGTGGAAATCAAGGATCCCAAGTCTGGGAAAACCTTGAAGGTGAATGGTCAGAGACTTAAGCCTTGTTTAGAAAAACCTGCTGAACCTATGGACACCATTCACTTTCAAGGGGACCTTTTATTAAACTGATCCACAAGTGTGTCAATATTGTATTATATGTACTTTGGTTATATTAGGTTTGTATTGCCTTCTTTTGTTCAAATTTTTTAGGAAATTTTAGTGGCCCCACTTGAGTTTGAATCTGTCCAGTCTAATTTCTTTTTATACTTGGTTTGAATGATTACTTCTCTTAAATTGGTGGTTTTTGATTGAATACACGATGTTTGGATAATGATTTTTGCTGCATATGCTTGAATGTTTGATTTTAAAGTGTCTGGGGGTGCCCTTGGTGGTGAGTTATACCTAGGATCCAGCCACAACACAAATGGAAACGGCAGAATGAAGAGCACGTGCTCTCTATTTAATGCTTTGCTGTTGCGGGGTCCAAAATGAGGCCTGGGAAACTAGCGCGCAATCCAAATGGAATACTTCATTTGCTGTCGAGGGGTCCAAAATGAGGCCTGAAAGACTATCGTGCAATCCAAATGGAATTCTTCACTAGCTGTCGCAAGCTCCAACGTAAAGCCTGAGAGCCTCTCGAGCAATCCAAGTTGCATTTACACTGTCGCCAGTTTCATTTCCCATCCCGCGACAGGATATGTTCCAAAGCGCGCCAAGCCTAGCGATAAGTATTCTAAACCTGCGATTGTCTCCTTTTCCAGTTCTCTCTCTCTTCTCCATCCAACGAAACCCTAGCTTCCAGCGCTCTTCTACCTCTCTCCTCCAGCGTCCATTCTACAACCCATTATTCACACCAGGATCCTAGAGATTTGTCCCTAAAGTCAGCCCCATCAGTTGCCCTCTGCTCAGAGATCTCGTGATGCACTGTGCGTCAGATCGAACCAAACCCTACGATTTTAGGGTAAGCACTCCGATCTCAGTCTCCCTTTTTCATCTTCAAAAGTACTATCTCAGAAAGGAGAGTTTATAATGGCCCCTAAGAGTGCACCAAAGAAAAGGGCTAGGGATAAGGCCCCTATTGAGCCCACTCCTAAGAAGGTCAAGACTTCTAAGGCACCGAAAAGGGGGAAGGATGTGGTTGAGGAGGTGGAGGAGCCAACCCCTGAGTTTTCTACACCCTCTGAGCTCATGGCTTCAATCCCCTTGGAGCCTAAAACAACTTTCGACCTGCCCTTCTTCGAGACAGAGCCTCTCTCTGCCCCTGCCATTGAGTATATGAGCAAGGCTGGTCTAACACCCTTGATGAAAGGAATTCCAGCACTAGCGCCTACCCTAGGCTAGTGCAACTTTTTTATCAGCACTTCAGGGTCACCAAGGATAAAGATGGACAATCAGGCTTCCTCGTGCTGATTGATGATTTCGAGATGTTAATTAATCCCAAGCTGATTGCAGAAGTATTGGGCATCCCAGCTGCATTTGACATTAGCTGTGGATATGGCACTCCCCTGAGTGCCTCAATTGATACCATTGTAAGGGCTCTTACTAGAGGATTAAAGGCCGTAGGGGATTCCATAAGAAGAAGAGAGTTGGAGCCAAGCCTCCTTTTCATTGATCAGGTCCTGAGAAAGAACATCTACTGCTCAAGCCATCAACAGGAGAGGAAGGCTCCTATTGCTGATGCTGTTTACTCTTTCTCTCTGAGCCATGGCTTCCATGCAGCCTGGTTAATTTTTGAAGCAATGAAGGACTTGGTGGAGAAGCTAGGACAGAAAAAGAAGCTACACACACTCTCCTATGCCAGAGTCATCACCAAACTACTTTTGAGGGGGGATACAAGATACCAAAAGGAGAGGAGACTACCACCCTCACCCCTACAACTTTTGCCAAGAGGCAATGGGGAATCAACAGAAGCCTGATGGAAACACAGAAGAAGAAGAAGGCTGAGGCTCAGGCCCCTCCCAAGCAAACAGATGAGGCAGCTGCTACAAGGCCCACCCCTGTTATTAAAGAGGTGGTTCAAGATCCTGTCACTACCTCTGCTTCAGCAGCCCCCACATCCCCCCCACCTTTTACTATAGGATCCCCTATCTTGACAACATCCCCTACCCCTACTCCATCTCTCTCTCACCTCTCTTGTATGATTGGTACCTGGGTGGACACCACCCCCCATGTCAGCCCCACAACTTCCCCTACCCTACCTCAATACACAGCCCCAATACCCCCATCATCTTCACATAACCCTGACAGCCCTCCACTGATCTCATACAAGAAAAAGAAAACTACTGACACAACCCCCACCATGTCCCTACCCCCACTCATAATCCCTTTTATCCCCACTGAAACACCTCACATTGATCAAGACACCACTCCTGCCATGCCTACTACATCCCCACTCACAGACATAGACCTCAACCTTAACACAACCACCGGATTCTAAGCCTTTATGGCTAGTTTCCTTGATACCATGCCCACCCACTACACCCCCCTCCCGGATTCCCCAAATACATCACCACATCACTCACCAGAACCCCAATCTCCTCCTCCTTTCACTTTTCATCATGCCCCTTCCTCCCCTTTTCAACATGTTCCATCTTCTACACAATCTCAACCTCCCAACCCAGACACTTATCCTCTCCCTCATCCAAGACATCCAATCACAACTGTCCACAACAACACACACATAGGACCAGATGCAAACAGAAATCACAACAATCAAATCCACACTTTAGACATTGACAAACCAACCCATCCCTCAACAATCTAATCAAACCCCACTGATCATTTCCCCTTCTAGCCCTAACTCCCCAACCCAACCATTCCCTTTCATACCTTTCACCATTTCCTTTTACCCTTCCCCACCACTACCTACCCCTACTGAGCCTCCCTCATTTTCTTTTTCCCCCTTGCCTTCCATCCCACCTCTTATACTACCCCCTCCAACATTTACTGACAAATCCACCCAAACTGACCCAGAACTTTTTGCCCTCCCCCAACACCTAGACTTACCCAATGAAAACTCCACTTCACCCACCCAAGACCAATAACATTTTGTTCCTTCCACTTCTTCTCTACCTATCGCACCCAAACACTCCTTTTACATCCCTCCCTACCTCACCATCCTCCATGCCATGAGAGACAATCCCTACCTTGGGAGGGATGCCCTGAGGGGCATGGCCCAACTGCGATAATCCATAGAGTCTCCTCTGTTGCAGCAGATTACTGAACTAGAGGAGGCCCATCGACAACAATTATTAGGTATTTCACTTGGGTGGACTAACATTTTGGAGGCCTATGAGAAGGCAAAAACTATGGCTGCTTATCACCAAATGAATCAGGAGCTGGAGAAAGCAAATACTAATATGGAGAGGATGAAAGCCAGAATGTTCGAAAAAAGACTCAACAATGCCCAGGAAATCTTTCGACTCTAAAAGGAAACCCACTAAACTGACCTCCTGAAAGCCCAATTTCAGATAGCCTCTTTGGAAGCTGCATTGGCTACTGCCAGAAGTGCGAATCAGCAGCCCACCCCACTCTCTGTACTCATGCCAAAACCTGAGCCTCAAGCTACCCAAACCCCTTCTGCCCCTCCTTCATCACCTCCTACTGAGAAAACTTATCCTAAACAGAGGAAAGTCACTGCTAAGAGGACTGCTTCCACAACAGCCTTTATTAAAATTGGCAAAGAGCCAGCTACCCAGTCTGAGGAGGCACAACCACATGGCCAGCCAGAAAAAGGGAAGTCCCCTATAGCCCCCTCTGAACAAGATAAAGGAAAATCCCCTATGGTCCCTCCTAAACCCAAGACCAGAAAAATGAGGGTGAGGGCACCAAAAGCTCCAACCGTGAAGAAACCACCAGCCCAACCAAAGAAACCAAGGTAGCCAAAGAAAAAGAGTCCAACTGAGAGCAAAGCAAAGAAGAAAAAGACCAAAGCTCCCACAGACAGAACCAAGTCCAAGCTCGACCGAGAACAAAGTCTGAGCCGAGAAACATGCACTGTGAGATGGGTTGGGATGGTTCCTGCACTGCATTCAACTCCTCCTCTTAAACTAGATTGTAGTTAGGCTTTTCCTTCCTTTCCACTTCTTTTCTTGTCATTGTAATTACAATTGTACATTTCTTTCTAAGATAATAGAATCTTATTTTTTATATTGCTTTGTGTATATTGTCTGTCTATGTTTAATGCTTTTTCATGACTATTACCCTGCACTTTCTGACCTTTGAATCAGTGAGGACACTGCTCCTAATGGTTTGGGGGTGTGGCAAGGTAGGTCTGCCAATAGAATAGTTAACTTTAGTGCAGTAGTGGTGGTGTAATTGAGATGAATAAAGTCAATTCCCACCTAACTTGCTGCAATGAGGAAATTTGTGAAAAATTAAAATGTTTTTACAAACATTTCGAAACTGAAAATTTTAAAATCTTGGCACCACCATGAAGCTAATATCAAAAATTTTAAATTAGTACCTAGTAAACCTAAGAGGAGAGAAAAAGGTGAAAATACACTCCATGAGTTAAAAAGAAGACTATATCTAGTGAGATTTGGGCCCATCAATTTCTGTTGAAGAGTGTTTTGGTATTTTTTCTGCTCTAAGGTTTGATTGACTCAGCACTTTTTACTAGAAGTTAGGCACCTCCAAATCAAAAACTAGTTGACAACAACACATGACACTAAGGAAATGATTCAAGGCCTTCATTTGGATAGTTTGAGCCTAAAAGTACCAAGCCATTGAAACTACCCTTTTGCATAAACATTTTGAGCCCTCAAATCAATTTTTCTTCAAGATACACCAGAGTATCTGCACCTCAACCTATAGACCTGATTCAACCTTAGCCTCACTTTGAGAATTCAGAAGGTAAAGGAGAAGGAGATGAAAGTGGGCAACTGAGTGTAACATGTGGTGAATGGAAAAGAGAAGCAATATATGAACATAAGTCTAGCAGTGGTTCAGTTGTGGCATTTCATTACAATAAAAAAAATAAAATAAAATAAAAAATAAAAATAAATAAATAAAATAAAATAAAAAAAGAGAGAAAAGAGAAGTTAAGAGAATACCTTCATCTGAAAATTGGACATAAGAAGAGAAGATGGCCACTTTGAATCTAAAAAATATCAAGGAAGATGAAGTATGCTGAATGAAATGAAGGTAATGAAGTCATGAGTCACTCCTTACCTTGCTGATTTCTCAATTTTGATTTCTTTTTTTTACCCCTTCATTCTTTATATCCCTCACCCATAAGCCACATTACAACCCATTCAAAAGACCTTGAAGTTCCAAAGTGAAATGAACTGTCAAGTGGAGATGAGGGAGTACCTAATCTATGGTGAAAAGCCATGAGGATGTCATAAATTAGAAGCTTTACCTATGCTCATGCTTGCAGGCCCATTTGGGGTTTGTAACTGCTCTTGAGCTGCTTTAAATGTGAACACCCCTAAATATTCATTGTCGAGAGATAGCCCTAGTGAGAATTGGGTCTGACTCATAACTTCATTGGGGTTGTATCCAATCTGATTTTCAAATTTAAGGCAACCTTGGTATTATATGTGCACATTGAATTTCTAATGTAAAATGATTGGTGGAAATGCAAACACATGCTAAAAAAAATTTTGAGTTTTAAATGGCCTGCATTACTGCTATAATTTCCTCTGAATTCTAAAGGAAAGTGGATTGATGCTTTATTCATTGAAATTTGTTTTGTCCTTGACTGCATCACTGTTAACAATTTTAATAGTGAAGTCTGTGGGTATCTTCACTGAAAACCATCAGGAGACTTCACTCCTCCACTAGGGATCACCTAGGGGTTTAAAAGGCTTGGTACATATGCTAAATATACCCGTGATCCCTACGAAAGTGGCAGTTAATTAATTAAAACTTTCCTAGGGGACTGACAAAGATTAGGTTTGGGGGTGTGTTAAGACCTGAAAAGTACCACTTTTCACCCCTTAACTTAATCTTTGTTACAGCCTTAGTCATTTAATAAATGTGTGTTAAGCCCATTTTGTAGGTAATAAGCAGTAGCTGCAGATAAGGCCCTAATGCAGCTAAGAAGCCTACTTTTACACCAGAACTCCAAGCAACTGGTAGCCCATTCATAGAGGAAAGAAACACCAAGGTAGAACACACCTGGATGTACACATTGAATGCCCAAGTGGGCCCCAGAAGTTCCTCAGAAGAAAGGAAGTTAGACCCAGAATGAGAACTTGACTGCAGCATAGGCAAAGCACAGCAGCAAGTCAAGAAGTGAGCCTCGCGTAGATGTCGCAGGGTTCAATTGATTCAGAGAAAAATACTTCGCGCAATTTTCACGGGTTTCTCATGGCAGCACACCAACTGCTCATGCTGTTCTCACGCAGATTAATGACAGAAGGGCTCAAGAAGCAGACTTCGCACAATTCTCACGAGGCTCAGTTGAAAGCACTCACATAGTCTCGCGTAGCTCAAGAGAGGAGCATTTAATCCTCGCGCGATCTGCTGAGGAGAGAGAGCTCCAGGCACTTTCGCGCATAGCTGTTGCGCAGTGACCACGAGATGCAGATCTCCAGGGACCTACTCGCGCAATCCAGAGGCCTATGCACATTGCTTCTTCGCGGGGATCCCGCGAGATTCACTAAAGAATGAATTGCACGCACAATTCCCGCACCATTCAAATAGAAAGTGCAATCCCGAGACGACCAGAGCATTCCCACGATGACCAAACTATCTATCCCGCGACTGCAAAAGCTTCAAGTCAATTCAATCTCGCGATGACAACTCTATCACGCACCCCGAGGCATCCAAGGAACATAAATGGGCCACATTTACATCATTAAAATTAGGGTTTTCCTAACCCTAATGCTCCCACAGCCAACTGCTATATAAGCCTAAGCCTAGTTTAGGTTTGAGGGGCGGTTCTTCTTGAATCGATTGTAGAGTTCTAGTAGGCTAAGGTTAGGGATTAGGTAGCATCTTTTTCCTTTTTTTTCTTCTCTCCATAGTCCAGCACTTGCTGGCTATGCCTTTCTATGTCTATTTGGAACAGTTTTAATGATGTTTTATAATTGGATGTTATACATATATGGGATTGAAGTTTGAGGGTTGTTCTGTACAAGGCTGCTCCCTTGAGATCCTCCATTGCTAAGTTATATTGTGAGCAATGGAGGATTGTTTTTAAGGATTTATTTAGATCCAAGTGACCTGTGTATCCAGGCTAGGCACATATGCAGGCCTATGCCCCACCACAGGATCCACTAAATCTGAATCCCCATGGGAGCCTGAGTTGGTAGCCTTGTGAACATGGTGGTGGCAGTAATCTTGTTGTTCTGTCTCAGACCTCTGTGAGGAGGATAGCCTCTATGGATAGTTTGTGGCCATTTAAGTGGACAGGTTATAGCCCTAGGGTGAGGCCAATCCACCAATCTAAGACGGATTCTTCTTCTCTTTACTTGTGCTTGTAGCCCTGTGAGAGATTGTGCAAAGACAGATTCTCCTGTATTTATATAGACCCACCATCAGATGGCACATCTGATCTGGCTGTAGAGATTGTAGGCTTGTGACTCTTGCTGTCTTTCTAAAGCAGTGAATAGCTAGACCTAAAGCTAATACTCAAACTCTTGCTGGTCCTGTGTGTCCAGGCTAGTGCACATTGCAGGCCTATGCCCCACACACAGAACTTTAGAGGTTGAGGTTCCTATGGATTATTGAGCTGGTAGCCTGGATGAAGTAGTGCATACAATGATAAACATGTTCTGACCCATCTATGGACTGTGGTTCCCCTATTGGATAGTCTGTGATCATTTGAGTGGACAGGTTATAGTCATAAGGGATTGGATCATGGCACAGGGGTGAGTTGGATCCTTTCTCCTCTTTGGTGATAATGTAGCCATTGGACAGGACCTCTATAGCAGCGGATCTGAGTCTGAGTTATAAAACCCATCAGATTTGTACCTAATAGCTTACTTCTCACCCTTTTTATATTTATTTTCTCACACTCCATCATTCTTCTCAACCATTTCTGTAGTTTAGGCATTAGGTTACCATAGAATTTAAACAATAGTGACCCTAAATCCCCTTCCATTTAGGATTGCCAAATCTGTAGTTAGATCTAGAGGGCCTACTAAAAATGGCTCCTTTGGAGCTTTAGACCATTTTCCCTGTGGGACAAACTCTTACTTATTAAAACTTGCTACAACAGGCCCTGTATCTTACAGGTCTGTGTATTTTTTGACTTACTGCTTCATATTTTTTAATCCACCTTTGATTGGTTTTCACTAACACATTCTTATCACTGTCTTCAATAAAGTTAGCAGCAAGCTTCAAAAATACCTTAACAGATCAGTCACATAATTTACCATTTTATCACCCTTAAATTAGTGATGCTAGGCTTTAGATTGCTACTAATAACTTACTGATGTGTAGATATTAAAGATAAATAGTAAAAAAAAGCCTAAGTGTTAATATTCATTAAAGTGAACTCAAATAGCAGTAAGAATGACAATTGAGCGTGTAAAGACGATTCGCTAATACAAGGAAGATGAGAAATCTTATTTAACGATTTTACGCTACTGCTGAAGTAAAAAGAAGAAAGCGAGAACTAAGAAATCCTAATTTTACGATTCTTTAAAAATGTGATTCTTTAGACAAAAGAGTAAAGATGGCAAGAGAGGAAAAAAAGCGATTGTTTCTAATGGAAAATCGTCCAAAGACCAAGTCCAGTATGAAAGCCATGAAAGAAGAGAAAATCGTGATTTAAGATTTTTTAAAGAAGCTATATTAGGGGAAATTGTTATCTATGATTTCCCAAAATAGAAGCTTTCCTATTTACTGTTATTGTTGCTGATCACGTGAGAGCTATCACAGCCATGAATAGAATTAGAAGACTCCTAGAATTAGAAGTTCAATTGATCACGGATCTGAGAAGATTGATGAAGATCTACTCTGAAAGACTCTACTGCTAAAGATTAAAAGAACCTTCCAGAAGCACATCAATTGAAGAAAGCAAGGAAAAGATGAAATTAGAAGTAGAGTTATATTAGGATAGTTTTTACTTCTTTTATTAGATTTAGAACTTATAAACTGACTCCTTATGATCAATAAATAAGAGAGCTTGTTGTAGGAATAATCATTGAAGAATTTCAACATCAATTGATGCCTGAGGTTGGATTTTCTTCCGATCAAAGTAGTGTAAAATAGTTAGAATAGATTAGATATCCGAAGTTTCTCAAGAGCAATTGACGACTGCAATTGAGTGCTGAAGATTAAAGTAGATATCTGTAGTTTCTCAGGAGCAATTAACGACTGCGATTGAGGGGTGAAGGATATATTTTACTTTGGTTTTTAGTTTAAATTTAAAGCTTTGTAAACATCTCCAAGTTTTAATTTGAATTGACGACTCAGGTTAGAATTTGTAGATTAGTGTAATGGTTTTTACTTTTCCATCTTCAGTTTTCTAAGGTTTGATTGATGCCTAGATTTTAAGAAGCTATTAATTAGATTAAATTTGTATTGATAGGATCTTAGACTTGATTGACGACCAATGCTAAGAAACTAGAGATGTGGTGTAACGGTATTGTTTAACTTCATAAATATCCAATAGCTAAAGATTGGGATTGACGATCTCAATCAGAAGGAGGATTTAGATTTATTTTATGCACTTTAGATTAAAATAAATTCTTTTATTCATATTTCTCTAGTAGATTAGATCTTAAAGATAAATAGAAGTTTTAAAATAAGGATTTAATTAGAAGATATAAAATAAGAAGTAATTACATAAACAAACTTCCTCGTGGGAACGATCCTATGCTAGTACTATGATTTCTATTGTGCGCTTGCAATAGGTTAAGACTTGAATTTAACATAATTTTAATACATAAAATAAGCCGACCAGAAAGTCATCGGGATAGTCCTATTAAGCCCAGAAGGAGCTGTCATACCCAAAGTCTTTCAATTAGACTTCCCAGTAACTAACAACGTCGTTGAATATGAAGTGTTTATCGCTGGACTATGAGCAGCACTACAACTGGCCGTTAAGCAGTTAAAGACCATTGACGACTCCAAATTGGTGATATCACAAGTGATCGGAGAATGGAAGATGAAGGAAGGAAGACTAATGGCATACCTAGAAATCGCTCAATTCCTAGTAAAGAAGTTTGAACGAATGTCCTTTAACCACATTCCAAGATTAGAAAACGAGCTGGCAGATTTCTTCGCCACCCTAGCTTCGATTATACTGATACTGATTGGACAAAACACGAAGTCCTTCATCATCGAGAAGCTGACTATGCCTACACATGAAGTGGCTTGGAAGGTCAAACAGAATTACCAACTTTGCCCAAGATGATTAAATAGGAGGAGGAACCTATCGAAGAAAGTCCCACACGAAAAAAGGCTAACGTCGTAACTTTCAGATTCCAGCAATCCTCGACCGACGACAGACAGCCATGGTATTACGACATATGGAAATTTCTGAAGCATCGACACATCCCTCCATATGCGACAAAGATCAAACGAAAGACCATAAGGAACTGATGTGATAGGTACTTCATCTTGGGACTATACAAAGAAGCCTTCACTAAAGGAGTACTGCTACGGTGCGTCACTAAAGGAGTACTGCAGCTAAAGGATAGTACATCATCCATGAAGCACACATCCGTGCCTGTGGCGCCCACGCTGGAAGACAAAGACTCGCAGAGAAGATCATACTACAAGGCTACTACTAGCTCACAATGACGAGGGATTGCCACGTCTATGTCCAATGCTGCAAACAATGTAAAGAACATGCTTCGCTTATCAAAGTCCCATCATTTGTACTAAACCCCATGACTTCCCCATGGCCATTCTCGATGTGGGCCTTTGATATAATTGGGCCATTCAGAGACACAGTCAGGAATACTCTCAAGCACGCCTTCATTCTTACTGCGACCGAATACTACAACAATTGGGCAGAAGCCGAATCATATGTCAACATCACCGCCTCGACACTGGTAAAGTTTATTATGTCTAATATCATCACAAGGTTTGGAGTCCCCAGCATGACCATCACCGATAACAGACAACAATTTATCACCGAGAAGACGAAGAGACTGTGTAAGAAGTACGAGATCGATTTACAGCACTCGTCACCCTTCTATCCTCAAGGGAACGGACAAGCCGAAGCCACAAATAAGACTCTGATCCGGATACTAAAATGAACAGTGGAGAGAAGCAATGGATCCGACTGGCCTGATCGATTACCAGATTCACTCTGGGCCTAATAGGACTTCTATTTGTATGGCTACTGGTCAAGCTCCTTACCTCCTCATGTATGGGATGGAGGTAGTCGTACCATATGAAATACAAGTGCCATCCCTATGCGTCCAACTGGATGATCGACTATCCATAGATGAGAGGAGAGTTGCTCTACTAAACCAGTGAGAGCAACTCGATGAAACCCGTCTAAGGGCAGCCGACCACGCTCAAGTATATCAAAGGAGAGTGGTCAGGGCTTACGATAAGAAGGTCCTCGAGTGTAACATATGCCCGTGTTTAAAACCACATTTAAGTGGTATGGACACGGGTCAGGTCAATCGCGTGCCTAACACACGTGTCCCCAAGGACCTTGTAAAGTTCATGTTTAAACTGGTTTGCCGAACACGAGACACACAAAAGAAAGTATAACATTTCATCTGTTGAGCATGTAGACATACATGCTCCACATGTATAATAGCATTACACATAAGCAAAGCCTGCCCATAAGCTGACTAAGGTATATCGGGACCGACATTTGAAGCTTGTGTAATGGACTTACACATAAGCTAGATCCCATATATAGATATCAAGATTATAATGTGGCCGGGTCAAACAGGTTGGGTTTTTCTAGGAATTTGGATCTAAGCTTTGAGTGAATTTCAGATTTGGTGATTCCTTTTCTTTTCCAAGGGATTTTTATGGTACGTGCCCTAGTTGTTTCTTTTTTATTCTTGATCCCCCCCTTTTTGGGGTTTTGCCCCTTCTTTTTTTTTCTCTTTTTTTTTCTTCTCTTTCTTTCTTTCCTCCTTTTCTTTTCTTCTTGGGATGTCTTTGGGAGGAGTATATGAAAGAAATGGTTGTTGGCCCGACGTGTGTAGCAAAAAGGGTAAAGGTATTCAGGGAATACTTTGTCTTTCTCTCTTTTTTTTTGGTTTGGGCTACTTATCTTTGAAATAATGGCCTCTTCTATAGGGTCCTTAAGCGGTCACGTATCTACCTTTATCAACACTTACCTTGTCGCAAGACCTATGAGTAGAACCTACTGAGGTATCCAGCGTTGATGGGCTCAGGAAAGTGGTCTCCGTCCATGGTGGCAAGGTGAACGACGTATCCCGGCAAAACTTCTTGAACGACATAGGGCCCTTCCCAATTCGGCTTAAACTTCCCTCTTAGATCGGCATGGAGAGAAGGGAAGATCTTCTTCAGCACCGTGTCTCCCACCTTCAGATCTCGACTGCGGACACGCTTATTATAAGCACGTGCAATTCTTCTCTGATAGACCTGGGTGTGACACAAAGCCAGGAGTCTCTTCTCATCAATCAAATTTAGTTGCCCAAAACAGGATCTTTCCTTCTCAGCTTCAGGTAGATGGGATTCTAGAAGGATACGGAGTGACGGTACCTCGACCTCGATGGGTAGCACAGCCTCAGTTCCATACACAAGGGAGAATGGTGTTGCCCCTGTAGTGGTACGGATAGAAGTTCTATAGGCCCAAAGTGCGAAGGGTAACTACTTACTCCAATCTCTATAAGTGACTTCCATCTTCTCTAAGATGTGGATCAGAGCTTTGTTGGCCGCCTCCACAACTCTGTTCGTCTGAGGCCTGCATGGAGATGATCAATGATGCTTGATCTGGAACTACTCACACAAGGCCCGGATGCGCCTATTAGCGAAATTAGTGCCATTATCAGTGATGATATCTTTGGGTATGCCAAATCTGCAAATGATGTTGTTCTTGATGAACTTCTCAACATGACTAGCCTTAATGCTCGTATAGGAGGCTGCCTCTACCCACTTTGTGAAGTATTCCATAGCGACGAGGATGAACTGATGTCCATTGGATTGATCTTGCCGATGACGTCAAGACCCCAGGTGGCGAACGGCCAAGGGGTGGCCATGCTGTGTAAATCAATGGCTGGAGCATGTATTAGGCTGGAGTGTTCTTGGCACTTGTAGCACTTTTGAACATGTTTGCAGCAATCAGTCTCTAATGTGGTCCAAAAGTATCCTTGCCTTAGAATTTTCTTAGCGAGCATGTGTCCACTGACGTGTGCCCTGCAGACTCCTTCATGGATCTCTTTCATGATTTTGATCGCTTCTCTTACGGTCAGGCATCGGAGCAGAACATTGTCGTGAGACCGTCTGTACAGGAGATCGCCGTAGATGACGTAGTTCGTTGCCAATCACTGGATGGTGCGTCTGTCTACCTTCGATGTTCCCTCTGGGACAGTTCGGGTCTCGAGAAAATTCTTGATGTCTAAGAACCAAGGTGGCTCATCATCTAACTCAACAGATCCCTCGACCAAGTGATAAAATGTCGGTTCGTCCCTCTGCTCTATCATGATCGGCTTCATCTCAACTCCGTATGGAATTTCAACCATAGAGGCCAGGGTGGCTAAGGCATCAGCAAACCGATTTCTTGCTCGCGGTATATAGGAGAAGGTGACTTCCCCAAAGCAGGTTATCAGATTCTCAAGATGTTCATGGTACGGGATCAACTTCTCATCCTTGGTCTTCCAATCTCCGTTGGTCTGGCATATAATTAACTATGAATCTCCAAAGACCCTGAGGCGAGTTACATTTAGATCAAGAGCCGCTTGTAAACCAACTGTACAGGCTTCGTACTCGGCCATAATGTTGGTGCATGGGAAGTTTAATTTGATTGAGATGGGTACATGCGATCCTCTTGGTGAGATAAGAATGGCGCCAACTCCTTGGCCCTCAACATGTGATGCCCCATCAAAGTGCATTACCCAGGACTCCTCTGTTTCCTCTATACCTTCTTCAGTCATGAACAGGATGTCCTCATCGTAGAATTCAGTCCTTAGAGGCTCATAGTCCAGCAGAGGGTTCTCAGCAAGATGATTAGTGAGTGCTTGCCCCTTGATCGACTTCTAGGTGACATAAGTAATGTCAAATTCGGAGAGGAGTTGTTGCCATCGTGCAGTCCGGCCAGTGAGAGCAGGTATCTCGAACAGGTACTTCAACAGATCCATCAGTGCTAGAAGTAGAACGGCTTAGGATAACAGGTAGTGTCGAAGTCTTTGAGTAGCCCAAACGAGTGCCAAGCATGCTTTCTCCATATGCGAATAGCGTGTCTCATAATCAGTGAATTTCTTGCTCAGGTAGTAGATGGCCTGCTCTCTTCTTCCTGTCTCATCATGCTGCCCTAACACACAACCCATGGAGAACTCTGTCGTGGACATGTACATTATCAGGGGTCTATCAGGTACATGTGGTACTAATACAGGAGGGTTCAGGAGGTAACCCTTGATCTTGTCAAATGCGGCTTAGCAGTCATCATTCCACTCAACTGGTGAGTCCTTCCTTAGTAGCTTGAAGATTGGTGCACATATCGAGGTTAACTGTGCGATGAATCGGCTGATGTACTGGATTCTGCCTAAGAAGCCTCTGACTTCCTTCTCTGTAGACGGTGGTGGCATTTCAGTGATGGCCTCGATCTTGGTCTTCCTACTGACGATAAAACCTAATAGCTTTCTCGACATAGCACCGAATGCGCACTTATGGGGATTCAATCGTAACCTGTACTTTCTTAACCTCACTACAAAAAAATGGACTTTTGAAGACCGGTATTGGAGACAGCTTTTTGAAGCTGTCTCCAATAACCATTTATTAGAGACAATCATTTTAAAGGCCGTCTCGAATCCTTTTATTAGAGACCGCTATAACCATCTCCCTATATAAAATAACATACAGAGTCGATATTCCTAAGGTTCACTTCATGTATAGGCAGGTGGAACCTTTAGAGACTACTAGAAAAATGGTCTCAAAAACGTCTCAATAACACCGATAGAGACCGCTTCAACCCACAGAGCCGTCTCTAAAAGATCTAGTTTGGTCTTTAGTGTATAGTGGTCTTTTTAGTGTATAGTGAAATATAAGTCGTTATATTTTTTGGGGCTGCAAATAACCTAACTCAGCCTCGCCTTATAAATAGGAACGCTAACAAATTTTCTCCACTTCTGCAACTCGTCGTGAGGTGAAACTCAGTCTCGTTCGCTCTAATCTCCGAGAGGAAAAACCAAGCGAAACCCTTGCTCCTTCATTCTCTCCGATCTCCGGTCTCTTCGTTCTCTCTGATCTCCGGTCTCTTCGTTCTTTTCGATCTCTCGTTCGCTCTAATTTCTGAGAGGAAAAAAGCTAATTGGAGTGGAAGATGAGGACGTGGACGTTTTCGGCCACTTTGCTTCTCTTGTTGTTCATTTCTCTCTTTCCCGATCAAGGTAATTTAGGGTTTTGGGGTTTAATTTTCCATTAATGCTTCTTTCGAGCTTCAAGATCGTATGTTTTAATTAGGGCTTTAACACTTAAGTTTTGTATTGTTTTAGATCTGATATTGTTTTTTAGTTTTCTTTACGGATCTTGATTTATTGTATGATTAGGTCGTAAATTACATGCAAATGCTGATAGAAGTGGTGATTTTGAAGATCTGGTTGATCCACCGAAGGTTGAAGAGAAGATCAAAGCTATTCCTGATGGATTATCCACTGATTCAGATGTTGTTAAGAGGTTTGATTGTTCTTCTATTGATTGATTGATCAATTGATCAATCGATCTCGTTTCCACCTTTAGATCTACTTAGTTCTTAACTTAAATTTTTTTTTTTTTTAGGGAGGCAAAATCGATGTCACGAAAATCTCTCCGCACTAGTGCTGAGAAATTTGAATTTCAGGCAGAGGTGTCAAGGCTTATGGATATAATCATCAACTCCCTTTACAGCAACAAAGACATTTTCTTGAGAGAACTGATCTCCAATGCTTCTGATGTGAGCAGATCATAAAGCCTATACATTTTTACCTGAATTTTAATGGTTTTAGTTTTATTTTTTATTTTTAAAACTTGATTATATATTTGTCTTCTTTTGTTAAGCATTGGATAAGATCAGGTTCCTTGCGCTCACCGATAAGGAGGTTTTGGGTGAAGGAGATAATACAAAGCTTGAGATCATGGTTAGGAACGATTTAGTATTACAAAAAAGGGGATCTGTTTGAAGCGTATTTTGTGAAAAGGAATTTTTTATAAGTTTTTTGAGAATTTAGCTTTAATTTTTGTTAACTCTGCCATACAATGCAGATGAAATTAGATAAGGAGAAGAAAATTCTATCGATTCGTGATCGAGGTATAGGAATGATAAAGGAGGATCTGATCAAGAACTTAGGAACCATAGCTAAGTCTGGAACTTCGGGTACTTTAATTATATATATATATATATATATATATATATATGTATATATGAATTAGCTTTTTTCTGCTTTTGGAGAGGAACAGAAGATAGTTTTTAACAAATTTTTTGCTTTTGTATACAGCATTTGTGGAGAAAATGTAGACCGGGGGCAACCTAAATCTCATTGGTCAGTTTGGAGTTGGATTTTATTCTGTTTATTTGGTTGCTGATTATGTTGAAGTCATTAGCAAACACAACGATGATAAACAGTAAGGGTTTCCAGCCAATTTAGTTTCTTCTTCCTTTGGTCTTTTTTATTGTATAAAATTATGAGTAATTGTACGCCTTTATGTGTTTTTAGGCATGTATGGGAGTCAAAGGCTAATGGATCCTTTGCAATTTCTGAGGATACATGGAATGAACCTCTGGGATGGGGCACTGAGATAAGGTTGCATCTAAAAGATGGAGCTGGAGAATATTTGGAGGAGGACAAATTAAAAGTGAGTATATTACTTTAATTGATATGGATTTATTAAATATGTTTGGCAATGCTCTTCGGCCTAGGCAGCAAGTTGAAAATACTTTTTTTGGCAAACATACTTGAAAACATGGTTGGCAAAATCACAGTGGATATTGTAAGCAATCAATTTGAATTGGTAAATCTTAGATCACCACGTCAAAATGAAGGAAAAATCACTATAGCAGTATAAAATAAACCATTGCTTAAAATAGTGGTGTAATATTCCACTGCCTAAAACAATAGTATTTTAAGTTAAAGCAGTGGTTTTTTTAATTAAAAATTGATTTAATAAATAATCTCCTCTTCACGTGATATAGCACGTGCAAATCTATCGGGCCGAACTCCAACCGCCCTTCTGTTTTTTTTTGTTTTTTTTAGAGATAACCCAACCGCCCTTTTTATCTCTTTATCTCTAACACAACGCCTCAGAGACTCCTCCCTTCCTTCTTTTTCTCTTAGAAAACCCTAGCCTCTCTCTCGTCTTCCTCTCTCTCGACGAACCCTAGCTCGCACGAAATTGAGGTTGCCCAATCTTCTTCTTCAAATCTCCTGACTCAAATCTCTCTCTTCTCTATTGATTTTTACACTTGCAGTGCTCTTGATTAGGTTTTTTCCTTAGCTACGAAATTTTAAATCCCAACTAATATATATAGATCGCAATCTCTCTCTGTACCTGTTGTTGCTCCACATGTGCCTGATTTATGTGTGTTTTGAATGACGAATTAATGAATATTAAGTTACATAATTTTAAATTATGAAAGAGATATCAGCACATTGAGGGCTAACAATAGCCTGCAAGATCAGGGCCAATTGTAGCAAGTTTTAAAAGTGAGTATATTAAAGATCGTCCACAGAGAATTTGTCTGAAATATGAGATAGACCTCCAGATCTGTGCTACCAGATCTGGCTCTATAATTATCTAGAAAGCAGATAAAAAGAGAGTGTTGGGTTTTGTCACGTTTAACTAAAAGCAAATAAAGAAAAGAACTAACTACGTGATCCAGATCCGAGTTGTGGAGGTGTTTAAAATAAAACAAATGCGTAATAGCTTCATGTATTTTAGCCTTTGAATTTTAATGGAGAATCAGATTCCAATAGAGCAGATTCAATCTTCATCCGCTACCAAAGCCTGATGTAAGAGAAATGAATCCGAATTAAGAAATAGGTTTAGACTTATGGCTGTATGATCATCCAATGGTCACAGATCATCCAATAGTTGTGGCCTTTGTTCTTTAGTTCGAACATAATTTATCAACGTAAGTCTTTGCTAGAATTAGGTTATACCAACGCTAATTCTTAAGGGAAGTTGGATGCGGGTGAGTGAATCTAAAGAAGTCTAATGCACTAAGGTGAACATTGGAACCCTCGACATGACTCCAATGGAGAAGACACAAATTACTGAACCTTTTAAAATCCAAAATTACAATTACAAAAGCACTTTAGAAAGCCCTCGGACTTGCGGTCTTGAATCCGATCTCCTTGGGTTACAAATCACTCTCAACAACTCTCAAAAGCAAAAGAGGAAGAAATTACAAGGTGCAGATAGACTATCTGAGGAAGGAAGGGAAAAACTCAAAATTTGGATGCCACAATTGGGCAAATGTCTTCTCTATTTATAGCTTTCCTTGATCCTGCAGTATTTGAATTGACCAATCGAAGTGTTCAGATCTGGATTGCCCAATGGCGATTGAGCACGGGGATCCAGATCTGTTTCCGCCAATGAAAATGCTCGATCTCGTTCACCAATCAGCGCTAGAAGCATCAATTACATTATGGAATTCAAAAATCTGTTTGAGCTTCTAGAAGTTCCCGCCAAGTGATTTCATCTTTGAGCGCTCACATGGGTTGGAATATGCTTTTGGATCTTGATTGGAATCTTCCGAAATGTCCCTGGGCTGTTAAATGCATTGGGGCGCGTGCAGAGATTACTGCAATGCCCTTTAAACAAGTCGTAATTCCCAATGTCCTTTCAGAGTTTAAGTGCCTTTTCAAAGTGTTTTGGCTCAAGTTCTTTTCGCAGCAATTTGGCTTCGTAAAGTCTTTTCGCAAGGACTTCTCCCGGATCTTCTATTCGAAGGAAATTTCAACTATTCGAGCAGTAACATGGTTCTTTTCGAGTAGTTCATTACAGCTCGTAATCAATTGAGCAGAACTTTGACCTTTTTGAAAAGTACTTTTTACTTTGCGAATTGAGCTTTAGCTTCCATTCTTCTTCTTGAATGGATCCTTTTTCTTCTTCGTCTTTGCTTTTTCTTTTCATTCCTTTTTAACCATCTTTGAGGCTATTTCTTCACTCCCTTTTTAGCTTGACATGAATTGTCGACTTTTGATCATTTTAGGATGCTTTTCGGACTTGGACTGTCTAATTGGTTAGGTAAAATGCACTAAAGCACTTATTTAGTCTTCTCAAGGGTCTTTCAAAGCTCATGTTTAGGGGTGAAAATGGTATTTTCACTACTTAACACACCCCAAACCTAAGCTTTGCTAGTCCCCGAGCAAAGAAACATAAAAACAAGGAGACATAAAACATGAAACATAGAAAACCAAGTAAAGAGCCACTTTTGTAGGAAGCACAGTGCATTTAGCATATGCAACAAGCCTTTTAAACCCCTAGGTGATCCCTAGAGGAGGAGTGAAGTCTCTGAGGGTTTTCGAAGGTACCCACAAACTTCTCCATGGGACGATTGGCATTAGTGCCTTTGTTATCTCATGAGCAATCAAAGATCGAAATTAGTTACTCTTGAATCCATGTTTACACGAAATTTAGTTGTATTGTTTGCAAGGAGATTTCAACATTTATAAACCTCATGAATGTTTCAATATTTCCAATCATGAGCAGTCATAGAAAATCATACAAATGTGCCCGATAAGCTCATCCTATGGATAAAAATTAGGTTATAAGTCATACTTAATGTGCTCAAGTTCCAACCCAAACACTCACCAGGTATACTCTCATCTGTTTTTGTTGAGGGGTTCGTTTCACTCAAGCTCAAGAGCGATTACATCTCCCAAATGGATCTGTAAGCATGAGCATAGGCCCTGCTTCTCGTAATCGCATCATTGACATCTCCTCACCATAGATTGGGTCACTTCTTATCTCCACATGACTCACTCAACTTTGGATCACAAGGGCTTTTAATCTAGGTTTGTTTGTATGGCTTATGGAGTGAAGTTTCAAGGAAAGGCGTTTGAGCAGGTTTGAATTTGAGAACTCGGGAAGTGCGGAGATGGTTCATGACTCCACCTTTTTGAGTTTAGCTTCTTTCTTCTTCTTTTGAGATTCTCACATTCACGGTGATCAGTTCTTTCTTTGATCTTGCATTTTTCAACATAAGGTCCCTTTTTGCCTTTTTGCTTGCAACTTTTTCACATTGTTTGTCTCTTCCTTTCTCATCACCATATTGCCTGCTTTTTGAGGTATTTTCTCTTCATTTTCTTGATATTGCCTAGAAATGGTCCATCTTCGCTTCTTTCTCCTTTACCTCCTGAATTCTCGTGAGTGAGGGAAGGCTGAATTGGATCCATAGGTTCAGTAGTACTTTTGGGTATTTTGATGAAGAATTGTAGGATTTCTGTCAAATGGGGTACAAACAGGCAGATTTTTCTTGGTTGGTTCTGTTAGGTTCAGTCATTCAAAGAAGGCCTTGATCTTTTCTTCGATCTCATGAGTCTTTGTCACTTGTTTCAATTTGGAGTTTCCTAACTTCTAGTGGATCTAATGCCTCAATCCTTTGAATCGAGAAAAAATTGCCTCGATCACTCTTCAGCGGAGATGGAAAATATATGGGCTCAATTCTCACTTTGGTTATGGTTTTTCCTTGAGCTTTTAAGTATATCTTTACCTTTTCTCTTCCTTTTGACTTACTACGTCTTGATACAGTATGTTTTTATGGTGTAATCATCATGGAAATGTAGACTATCGCAAGGTTTAGAATGTCTAAATTTTTGCAAAGAATATTTAAAATTTCCTAGTTAACTTGATTCTTAAGTACATTAAATTCTTTCCTCGCTTACTTAGGTGATTTTTCCGCTTTATCGATCTCCCGAGGGCAGATCTGCTCACACACCCCAAACCTATGAGGAGCAAAGGTCCTCCACCTGGTTCAAAGGTGGCATGGTCCCATTATTCAGAAAAACATGAAGGAAATCATAAGCAATGAGAAAGTAAAACATGACAAAGTGAGCATTGGAGAAAGCAAAATTTATTGACTAGAAACATTACAGAGAAGAAAAGAAAATTAAAGGGAGGGGGGGGACTGGGATTAAGGGAGAGGGGGGGAAGGTGGAGGGGAAGGTTGTGTTTTGGGTAGTTAAGTTAGCATGAGGTGGTGATAGAGGGGTCTGTTTGGGTAGCTAACTCAAAGAACAAGGGAAGTGAGGCCATAGGTAGTTCGAGGTGGTTTGGGTAGTCTGGGTGGTAGTGGAGGGGGAAGCACTAGGACTTACAGGTGCTTTGGGTTGCCTGTGAGGCAAAATGGAGAGCAGGGTAATGGGGGTAGGTGGTAATGGGGCGATTAACTGGATGAGCTCTATGTAGCGTGATTCGATTGTGCATTTGTTTGGAGCCGGGCTTGGATATTTTGGAGGTAGGTGAGGATCTGGGTGTAGGGAGCAGTGTGGGGAGATTGGCCTAGAGGGATTGGGGAGGGTGTGGAGGAATAGGGAACCAGCCATCTCAGGTGAGGAGGTGAAGAGCTGCTACCTCGGGGTGTGGACTAAGTGCAGAAGTGGTGCACTAAAGAGCTGGTCACCACAGGAGTTGGGCTTGTAAAATGTAGGCTCGAGGTCGTTGAGGGGCCACAGCAATTTCCACTTAAGATGCCCACCCACACTTTCGTGGCTTGGTTCTCTCTCATGCTCGTGACAGAAGAACTAGCTCGCTCAGTGCTATGGGTTCAAAGAGGCAGAAAGGATAAAAGAGAAGAAAGAAAAACTAAGAACAAAAATCTAAACTATATGCAAGCAGAAAAATAAAATGTAAAATTGAATATATGAGCAAGGAAATGGAAAACATGATATACAAATACAAGAAAAAAAAAAAAATAGCAGGATTGCCAAATGGAAGGAAACTAATGCTAATAATAGAGCAGTAAAAACAAGGTAAGGGAATTTGCATACAAAGTTTAAAAAAATTAGAAAAGTGTTGATACAAAACAGAATTTGTGAATGCAAAATAGGAAAACAAAGTTAGAAACTAACTATACTCACACAAAAAATGAAAACTAGTAAAACTAGGACACATTAACCTAAGAAAGAAAAAAAAAAAAATCGTGATCTAAAAGCAATTTGAAACTAAAATTTCTAAAAAGCAATTTGAAACTAAAATTCCTAAAAGCAATTTGAAACTAAAATTCCTAAAAACAGAATTTGAAAATCTAAAAGCAGAATACTAAAATTCCTAAAATGTAATTTGAAAATCTAAAAACAGAATTTGAAACTAACATTCCTAAAAATGTAATACTAAAATTCCTAAAAGAATTTAAAAATCTAAGCGAGAATACTAAAATTCCTAAAAGCAATTTGAAAATCTAAAAAGCAATTTGAAACTAAAATTCCTAAAAAATTTGAAACTAACATTCCTAAAAACAGAATTTGAAACTACAATTCCTAAAATGTAATTTGAAAATCTAAAAATGAATACTAAAATTCCTAAAAGCAGAATTTGAAAATCTAAAGGATACATCCTAAGCCCAAAGAGAAAAAATGATACATCCTAAGCCCAAGCAGAAAATCTAAGGCCAAAAGCACGAGATACTTATGAATCTGAGTGAAAAATGATTAGCAGAATACGGTGAAAAGCAAGATTCATAAGATCAATTGACTTTGTTGATGATGTATGAAAAAAAAAAAAATAATGAAGCATGGGAGCACATATTAAAATAGAGTTCATACATTTGAGACCCATTTATGATGAAGAAATCTTGAAGGAAAATAAAATCGGTGAGTCCATTGAATATTCAAAATGATGATCCACTACTCATTATCCTACATGATTCCTAAAATAAAAAAATTGATCTCGTGAGGTCCGGATGGGAAAAGTGGATGCAAATGGAGAAAACATTATCTGAAAGATATATATATATATTTTTATTTTATAATTTTCTATTTTTTTATTTTTACTTGTTTTGATCACCCAGCTCAACAAGAGCCCTTATTTACCTCGAAAATAATGAGAAACAACTAAGAGATTTTCTATTTGTGTTTTCATTTTCTTTTATTTTGTATTTGGTTTTGTAAAAAAATCGGCATGCCTAAAAGACGCAGAAATTATAATCGGAACAAACAATAAACACAATGAGCTACTTTGGTTCTCAAGTATTTAAAATAGAAAATGAATGCAAAGGAGAAGAGGATGCAAACTCAATGAGATCTGCTCCGACTTTAGTCCAGATGCTCCTTGTTGGGCCAGCTCCGGATCTGCAAAAATCCAAAAGCTAGCATACCTTATTCCAATATATTGACAAAATAAAAAGAAACTCGCTCGCCCAAATTTGACAAAAGACAAAAGAGTGGCGGCGACATTTATTCAAACAACTAGAAGGCAAAGAATAAAACTTAGAAAATAAAAAATAAAAAAATTCTACCGCAAGAAAATAGGTTTTCTATACAAAGCTGAGATATTTAATCAAGCACTTGGAATACAAAGTGCGTTTAAAGCAAAACTAAAATGAAAATCAAATATATAAAATTAAAAAAAACTTAGGTCTACCAATTTTAGAACAAATTCCCGGCGCCAAAAACTTGTTGTTGCTCCACATGTGCCTGATTTATGAGTGTTTTGTATGACGAATTAATGAATATTAAGTTACATAATTTTAAATTATGAAAGAGGTAACAGCACATTGAGGGCTAACAATAGCCTGCAAGATCAGTGCCAACTGTTGCAAGTTTTAAAAGTGAGTATATATTAAAGATCGTCCACGAGAATTTGTCTCCGAAATATGAGATAGACCTCGGATCTCAGGCTACCAGATCGGCTCTATAATTATCTAGAAAGCGAGATAAAAGAGAGTGTTGGGTTTTGTCACGTTTAACTAAAAGCAAATAAAGAAAAGAACTAACTACGTGATCCGGATCCGAGTTGTGGAGGTGTTTAAAATAAAACAAATGCGAAATAATAGCTTCATGTATTTTAGCCTTTGAATTTTAATGGAGAATCAGATTCCAATAGAGCAGATTCAATCTTCATCTGCTACCAAAGACAGATGTAAGAGAAATAAATCTGAATTAAGGAATAGGTTTAGACTTATGGCTATGATCTCATCCAATGGTCACAGATCATCCAATAGTTGTATTCTTTAGTTCGTAACATGAACATCATCAGTAAGTCTTTGCTAGAATTAGGTTACCAACGCCTAATTCGCATCAGGACAATGAATTAAGGGAAGTTGGATGCGGGTGAGTGAATCTAAAGAAGTCTAATGCACTAAGGTGAACATTCGAACCCTCGACATGACTCCAATGGAGAAGACACAAATTACAACAACCTTTTAAAATCCAAAATTACAATTACAAAGCACGGCTTTAGAAAGCCCTCGGACTTGCGCCTTGAATCCGATCTCCTTGGAGTTACAAATCACTCTCAACAACTCTCAAAAGCAAAACAGAGGAAGAAATTACAAGTACAGATAGACTATCCTGACCTAAGGAGGAAACAGAGATGAAAACTCAAAATTTGGATGCCACAATTGGGCAAATGTCTTCTCTATTTATAGCTTTCCCTTGATCCTCGCATGTGAATTGACCAATCGAAGTGTTCGATCTGGATTGCCCAATGGCGATTGAGCACGGGATCCAGATCCGTTACGCCAATGAAAATGCTCGACCGTTCACCAATCGGCTAGAAGCATCAATTATTTATGGAATTCAAAAATCTGTTTGAGCTTCTAGAAGTTCCCGCCAAGTGATTTCATCTTTGAGCGCTCACATGGGTTGGAATATGCTTTTGGATCTTGATTGGAATCTTAAAATGTCCCTCAGAACATTAAATGCATTGGGGCGTGAGATTATTGAAATGCCCTTTAAACAAGTAATTCCCAGAATGCCCGTGCGTAGAGTTTAAGTGCCTATCCGCAAAGTGTTCTGGCTCCAGAAGTTCTTTTCCCAAAGCAGTTTGGCTGCAGAAAGTCTTTGCGCAAAGGACATCTGCCCAGATCTTCTATTCGGAAAGGAAATTTCAACTATTCGAATAACATGGTTCTTTTCGAGTAGTTCATTACTGACTTCGTAATCAATTGACAGAACTTTGACCTTTTCGAAAAGTACTTTTTACTTTGCGAATTGAGCTTTAGCTTCCATTCTTCTTTGCGAATGGATCCTTTTTCTTCTTCAGGTCTTTGCTTTTTCTTTTCAGTCCTTTTTAACCACTGCTGAGGCTATTTCTTCACTCCCTTTTTTAGCTTGACATGAATTGTCAGCTTTTTGATCATTTTAGGATGCTTTTCGGACTTGGACCTGTCTAATTGGTTAGCTGTAAAATGCACACTAAAGCACTTATTTAGTCTTCTCAAGGGTCTTTCAAAGCTCATGTTTAGGGGTGAAAAATGGTATTTTTCACTACTTAACAGTACCCTCTAGATTCGTTGGAAGTTTTGAAAGCTTCGTACAATAGTAGCAAGTTTAGATCGGGATCGTCGAGTTCGTTGGTTTCAAAGTCGAAGAGAAAGGAGACGGAATTCACAGAATCCGAGGCAAAAAATGGAGGAGCCGAGGAGTTTTTGAGTGCTAGAGGTCGAGATCTGAGATCGTGTTTGTCGGTTTCGAAATTGGCGGTGGGAGATGAGTTGGAGTTTGTGGAGTCGAACGAGAGAAATAGAGGTGAGGAGAGTTTGAGCCCTGAGGCTTTGTCAGTTCTAGATCCAGATCAAGAACCTGCAATTGAACGGATTTAGTCTTTCAGAATACAAGTTTGAAACATACACTGCTACAAAATGAATTTCAGCATCATCAAATTTTCAAATACCGTGAATCCTTTCATCAGTTTCATGGATACCTTGGTATTCATATTTTCCAAGCCTATGTTTGGTTTTTTTCTCTATAAGTAGACTCCTATTCACATGCCATAGAGTTACATATCTCTAACATTCCAACTAGCTAGATTTGACTTTCATTACCTTGATTAATTTGAGAATCCTCCTCCCTTAATGTAGCTTCTCAAATGATTTCAGGAGCGATTTCTGCTCTTAATGCCTAAAGGACAACTTTATTCTCCACTTTTACATTCTTAGATAGGCAATATAACTTAACAAGCATCCTCACATTTTCATGATCTTCATTTAAAAAATCCAGGCCCCTAGCTTTAGGATTTTCTAAAGATTTTCCTTTATTAAGTGTAGCTTTCTTCAAGACCATCATATTTTAGGAGTTTTGAAATTCTGATCCAAATTTATTGAGTCTGAGAGTTGAAAATTATTATGTTGTGATAATTCTGCAACTGTTTCTACCATAATATTTTAACCTCGTGGCATCACCATTTATCTTATTTAAAATATTTTCTATTCAAATTGGCCCTTAGCTACTCAAGACCCAGATTCAGTTATCAACATATTTTAACCTCGTGGCAGCATCATGTTTTGCTTCAATTTTTCTTGCATAGAAAAATGTAAAATGACTAGTTAGAAGATATAGATATTGAAATAATTTGCTACATGATGGAAATTCTGATGGTAATTCAACCAAAAGGTCTGGATTGTGGAAGAAGTAGAACTTTATTCAGTGTGTCATGTTGCTGATATAAATACAGTGGTACCTCAATCTGCTTTTGATCCAAAGCCATTTAAAATTTACTTTTACATTTGAGACCTAATGGAGGTCTCTTTCCCTTTTCTCCATTAAAAAATGAGTTAAATTTACCAAAATAAACAGATTTATGCAATTGAAGAGAGCATGACACAATTGAAAGATTTTTTTAGTACGGACTCTTGAACCTTAGTTGTTTTAAATGGAGAAAAACATCAATAATAATAAGCTAGAAATGGTGGGAAGTGCACAAATTCAATCGATTGAAAGTTTCAGAACTAGATTTAAATAAAACCTTTGAATTAATGCATGCCTGGAATAATCTTTTTTTCTTGATCGATAATAACAGCTGCAATAGTTTTTTCGATCGTAGAAATTAAACAAGGGCCCTTTTGGGAAATGGTGGAGGGTAGGATGCTGCCTTCTCCCAATACTTATGTTCTTTTAATGGATGTAGAAAGGGAATCTGGTTCTGATCTACTCCATGCCAATGTTTTCTATCCTTGCTACAGTTGTAGGGAAAATATATAGCATTTAGTAGTGCATCATTTAGAGTGGGTTCTCTACTTGTATAAAATTGTGATTCACTCCGTAATTTAGGCGTGATGGTCCTTCCAAAAGATGTGGGAGACAGAGATAGAACACATACAAAATGTAAACAAGGGTCCTTTTGGGAAATGGTGGAGGGTAGTGATGGCCATCTTGGATTCTCATTAGGAGTTCTTGTCAAATTTGAGACCCCATGGGATCAGATTAGGAATGATGGTTGGAGCTTTGATGGGTCTCTTTACACGTACACTATTGCACAAGTAGGATTGTACTCATATGTTACAGATCCAACTGGTCTTTCTTGCACAACAAGTTGACTCCGCAAGCTTTGGCAACAATATTGCTTGTTGTAGGCTTTTAGCAAATAAATGATTGATTATAGGCGATGGTCAAGTCCAAGCAGATTGAATCGGATTTTGAGTAGCAAATAAATGATCCGATGCCATGGATAGGAATCGGATTTTGAGTACAAGTGGAGCCTGCTCGCGATATTGTAAACTGTTTCTTTACGGGAGCAATGAGTTATGGGTCAATTTCTTTGGAGGCACACACGACCCTAGCTATTGCAATGAACAAAATTGGAGGGAAATCTAATACAGGTAGGACAAATATTTTGTGTAAATGTTCATAGGATACAAAAGCTATATATATTCTATCATAAATTTTAATTTCGTCAACTTTGAAAGTGATTTATTGTTGCCTTTTGGAGCTTCCCTTTGTTGAATTGAGACATATGTTTACAGTGATGATGTATCATTTTGCAAGCTAATAATTACAAGAACTTATTGTATCTTTGAAGCTTTGCAGTGAATGGGATCAACTGCCTCCTGAAATGAGACCCTCTGGATCTGTGCCCATTAAGGTATTGATTGGTCTCTTGACATCCATATATTCCTTATGTTTATGTCATTAATATATTTGCTTCTTGATCTTTCAGGACTATGCAATGGAGACACCCTTGAAAAAATCTTCATCAGCTTTGGAAGGGCAGATACTACAGGAAGTGCAGATTGATTTTAGTAGTAACAGTACCCTTTCAGCTATTCATTTTGTTGTTAAGGTTCTATTTTTAATTTTTCATGCTCTGCACTCTAGGCGCTTAATTCTAGACAATAAAATGTTGCTTCATGAACCGTTATTTATTTTTATATTTATTTTTTCCTGTTCATATTTCATACTGTAGGAAGAGGAAACAGGGGCTTTGTACTAGCGCAGAGGAAGAGACTTCAGAGTGTCTCTTACAGATAGCCTTCATGAAGATGACAATGCAGTGGGTGGAAGAAAAGGCTTCAGTATATGGCCAGGTTGTATGATTGATGGATAGTGATATTTCTCACGGTTTATTATTTTGTGCAATTCATAATAATGGTTGTTGCTTGGCTCTATCTTATCAAATATGCTTCTAGTGCTTGGATGTGCTTTCTTCACTAGTGGGATCATCCATTATAAAAAAGATCAGGTTTTTACCAAGGTAGGTAGACCACCTCATGTTCTGATGAAAACATTTATCTGATTTTGGTAGCCAATTTATAGGGTTTTAGTTCTCGTGTTCTGCCATGAATCTACTATTTTTCTTAGACCAGTTAAAGGTTGTTATCACTGCACCTAGTTTCTGTGTTAAAGATTTGTATTTGGATATTCGTCTTTCTCTCTGAAAAATTTTGTGGACTCCTTTACTCGATCGATTATATCTTATTGTAATAACGGTGTGTGGCAAATATTTTCTATGTCCAAATATTTATCTACACGGTAGTTTAGCGTTGATTTCATCTAAAATTTGTGGCATAGTGGGCGATATTTCTACCAATTTCTAGGTGCTTATCTCTATCATTGTTAAATTCTGTGTTTTTAAACGAATTTGTGAGCAGAAAATCTGAACTTGTACTACTTTATTATCGAGGACAGATTAGTCGTGGTTTTACACGCTAAAACTTGTTTTAAAGTAGGTTTTTATCTACTAACCTGAAATTAAAATATCGTTGGCTGTGTTCTTACACCAATTGGTATCAGAGCTACACTAAATCGGGTCCGATTTATGATTAATGACATTGGATCCTCATTATTAGGGGCCATGGACCCCTTACATGTACTTACGGTATTTAATAATAATACAATGGATACTTGTTGGGATTTATATAGAAAGCTAGTATGGGTTAATCGAGCATATGCTTCACAAGATACAAATCTGTTGACCTTATCTCTCCTCAGCATTTGCATAGTACTTTAGGTGAATGGCCAAAAAATTAAAACTCGATCCAAAGAAGCTACAATGGCCAAAGTATTTAACCCTTTAGAATTTAACTTTCAAGATACCCTTGAGATCCAATACATTTTGTTTTTAATTCACGATAGGTAGGGGCACAAACAGAGGTTGAATTGAAGGATAAAATGCTGAGAATTGAAGATGCTCTAAATGTGACTAAGGTAGTTACTAACTCTCTTTATCTTTGATATAGGTTACTGATGTCTCTTTTAGTAAATCTGCCGATTAATCTTGTAGGCTGCTATTGAGGAAGGTGTTGTGGTTGGTGGTGGTTGTAGCATGCTGAGGCTATCTTTGAAGGTGGATGGAATCAAGGAATCTCTGACTAATGAAGAGCAGAAGGTGTTGTTTTATTTTTATGCTTTTGAAATTTTGATACTAAAATTGGATCTTGTAGTACAGATAGGAAAATATGAGTTCCTCTGTAGATTGATTGACCTGCTATGTATTCATAGTCTTCAATTATTGAAAGCCTTACCATGCAGTCCCTTCTGCATGATACACCGTTAAATTTTTAAAAAATTTACCGGAGAGGGAACCTGATGGATGCTACTTTATCGTAGAGTGTCTGTCAGATAGGAAAATTTAGAAATGACTTGTATATGGGAATGATCTTTTTGCAGACTTTTGTTGTATATAAATTTTTCGTTTGAATGTGTACTAGATTTAAGCTTCTAATTGTTGTTTTTTTGGAAGATCGGAATCTTATATGTAGAATTGTTCGTGCAGATTGGAGCAGACATCTTCAAAAGGGCTTTCACCTATCCTTTAAAGTTGATAGCGAAAAACGCAGGTGTAAATGGAAGCGTTGTTATAGAGAAGGTCTGCATAAAATATTATAAAATGCTGAAATTCAATTTTAAATATATGTTTTCCATACCGAGAATTTTTGCTTGCTTATGCCATTGTAAAACATGTACTAGTTAAAATTATTTTTTCAGATTTTGTCTAGTGATGATGTGAAATACGAATATAATGCTGCTAAAGATCTTTATGAGGATTTGATGGGTTCCAGAATTATAGATCCATCAAAGGTATGAATTTTGTTATGGTTTATGGCCATGTGTTAGCGTCTAAATTCTAACATCATGAACTCATTCCTTTCACGTTGAATATCGTGTTGCACAAAAGCTGAAGAAGTGTTTTAATATGCAGGTCTAGTTGCTATATTTCGTTTCCACCCAATTTCCCTTGAGGCTTGAGGAAATCAGTTCACAAGAAATTTATTTTATTTCTTTTTTGGAGTTTCCCTGCTATTAAACAGATCTTTATGTGTGAATTCTAATCAGATGCATGCTTTTATGAGGATACTGATAATTCATTTGCCAGACCAAGCAATCAATTTATTAAAAGAGGTATCCAAAAAATTATAAGCTTTGTAATATTTAGGCTACACGGGCGGAGTAGTTGGTGCTCCCATGCATGGATTTAGGGAAACTCCAAAAAAGCAGCAAAATGGTTGACCTACTAGTGAGCTGGGGAAATAAATTGAAAAAAACAAATAAGCCGTCGGCATTTTTGTTTACCGACGGCTAGTAAACTCTACACCGACGGTTGGTAGCCGTCGGCGTAGGTACCTTTTTTTGTAGTGAGGTACATGAGTAAAATCGTCACTACTCATTAGTTTTTCCTTGCAATATATATTCATAAAGTGCTTTTTGTGGTTATCAGTAAATTTAGAAAGGTGTTTTCAAATCTATCTGTCATCCTCTTTTGTTTTCAATGGTCCTTACCATGCAAGAAATAACCTGTTATGAAGAAACTAGAGGAGAAGCAGGAAAGCTCTAGAGATAGAAAATGAGTAATCATTAGTGCCTGCTACAGTTCAAGTGGAAGTGGAAATAGTGGAGGCTTTTGGAGTGGATTAGATACCTTGATGAAACTATTCTGAGGTCAACGCCGAGGCTGCACCTTCTTGCAGGCATGATGTGATTCATCAGCTTGCCATTGTCACATATTTAGCTTTTTGTATCCAAAAGGAGTTTTTATTTGCTGATCACCGCCTGCCGTGAATAATATCGGTCCCTTACTTGTATATAAATAATTTGGCAGAATGAATGATTTTTCTATAATTTGAAAATAAAAATGGTTTCAATCAATTAAAGGAGTTCGATCCAGAGAAGGATCTCTCAATTGTGCATTCTTTCTGTTTTAGTAGCTGGAGGTATCATTATATGTTGTCTACACCATGAACTTATTCTTGGAATAAAAAAAATTGCCTTAAAAAAAGTATTAAAAAAATGCATTAAAAAAAATTGCATTAAAGCAATTGCATTAAAAAAAAGTAATAAAAAATAATAGTATTTAAAAAAAAAATTGCATAAAAATTGTCGACGTTAATTTTTTTTTTTTTTAAATTTCATAAAAAAACTACTGCCAAAAAATTTTCATAAAATAATCACTGCCAAATATATATTTAAAGAAAAAATAAAATGTTGGAGACGGCTAAAAGCCGTCTCCAATAAGTTTTGGAAATGGCTAGATGACCTATTAGAGACGTCTCTAACATATCTTTGGAGACGGCCATATGCCGTCTCCAATAACCTTGACTATTAGGGACGGCTTCCGTTTGGTCTCCAAAGACAATGGAGACGGGACTATTTGAGACTACATGGAAGCCGTCTCCAATACTATTGGAGACGACTTAGACACCTTTGGAGACGGCCAAAAGCCGTCTCCAATAAACACATTTTTTGTAGTGCCTCTCGAACAACTTCTGAAGGTTTACCAAGTGGTCGTCCCTTCCTGGCGATTTGGCGATCATATCATCGACATACACTTCGATCTCTTAGTGCATCATGTCGTGGAATAGGGCCGTCATTGCTCTCTGATAGGTTGCCCCAGTGTTCTTGAGCCCGAATGACATCACCTTGTAGCAGAAGGTTCCCCAAGGAGTGATGAATGCGGTCTTCTCTCGGTCGGCCTCTGCCATCTTAATCTGATTGTAGCCCGAGAACCCGTCCATGAAAGAAAGCATCCCGTGCTTAGCAGTGTTATCGACCAAGATATCGATGTGGGGTAATGGAAAGTCATCCTCAGGGCTCGCCTTGTTGAGATTTCAGAAATCAATGCACATTCGAACCTTCCCATCCTTCTTTGGTACGGGGACGATATTGGCCAGCCATTGGGGGTACTTGGATACCATGAGGAAACCTGCGTCATACTGCTTAATGACATCATCCTTCACCTTCAACATCCATTCGGGTCGGAGGCGTCTCAACTTCTGTTTAACCGGCTTGACGTTAGGGTAGAGTGGCAACTCGTGCTCAACCAGATCGGTATCCAAAATAGGCATGTCTTTATACGACCATGCGAAGACATCTTGGTATGACCGAAGGAAGTCTATCATACCTTCTCTCTCCGCAGGGGACAGCGACGTTTCGATTTTGGTGATTCTAGGGGCTTCTCTGGTGCCCAAATTGACATCCTTTGTCTCTTCGACGATCGGGGTAGGTCCATGCTCAAAATCGGCAAATTGTTTGAGGAGCTCATTGGGGAGCTCATCGATTTGACCTTCTTTGTCCAGACTCGTGACTCCTACCTCTTCTTGTATTTCTATAGGAAAGGGGTCGGCTTCATGTGGGACGGGTGTCACGACATCAATTTTAATTTTATTGGGAATTTTAAAGGACAATATTTTTAGAATTGGTATTTTTTCTATTTTTATGGTTTTTTGCATTTTTTCGGAGGTCAGCCCCTGGCGAGGTGGATCTCTATATATACAGGGTAGAGTATTCCAGAGGCCAACCTTACTTTTTACAGGTTGTTTTTTTTTTGAGAGTCGGTGTCGTATTCACGTCATTTGGCGGCTCCTAGGAGTTGGGGCAAAGATGCCCAATTGCTTACCTGCGAGGCTTGGCCTTTACCTCTTTGGTTGGAAGCGGCATCGGTAGGCCCTTGCAGTTCCTCCCTCAACATATTTACAGAGGGATCCTCTGGGACTCTGTCCTCCATAGTTAGGAGGGGCCCAACGTAACTGGTGCCAGAGTGATGGGAGGACCGGAGAATTTCCTCCTCAAACAAGGAGAGGGCGGCTAAATCTACCTCGAAGTCAAGGGGGATGATGTAAGGATTGGTGGGGTGGGCAGAAGCAAGCTTATGTGGGGTTACCCTCGTCTCCCCATTCAGATCAATCTTTTCCACCCTGGCGCTCACAAAGGTTTGACGAATGTGGGGTCGAGCGTGAGGTTCCACTTCCAGATTGATTCCTCTAGCCCTAGCGACTGCTGTGGCTCTCATCTTTTCCTTGGCCTCTCTGACTTCTTCTTCGAGGGACCTGTAGCCCAGGCCGAATTTGGTTTACTGCCCCTTGGCCCTGACGGGGTCTCTTCTTCCTTGGAGACGTGGGCCCAGTCCTTTCCCTTTTTGGTGGCCCCATTTGTGGAGCATGAACACAGTTGCATCCATTCCTCCCCCAGTTTTGTCAGGGGTCTTTTCAGTTGGCTCGAGGGTAACGGTTGAGAAGTCATACTCAAATCGATGGAGATCAGCGTCCTCTGCTGTGTGCGGTATGTTTAGCACCTTCGGATTCTCAATATGCAGAGTGCTCCTCTCCCTGTCCTCTCTGCTCTTGCCTAAGATGGTGATAATTTTTCCCTCTGAGATGAATCAGAGCTTTTGGTGCAGAGTTGATGGTATTGCCCCGAGCTTATGTATCCATGGTCGGCCCAACAATAGATTGAAAGTAGACTTGATGTCCATCACCTGAAAGGGGGTGGTGAAGGTTTGCGGCCCGAGGATCAGGTCAAGGTCTACTTCTCCTATGATTTCCCTTCTAGTGTTGTCGAATCCCCTGGCGCTTGATATGGATGACCAGAAGGTGTCGGGGATCACACCAATTTTGATTGCCATCCTTAGAGGGCATACGTTCAGTGCCGACCCTTTTCTATTAAGACCAACGGCACCACCAGGTTTCCTACTTCCACCGTTATGTTCAGGGGCTTAGAGTGGTCGTTCCCCTCGATCTGGGGTTACGTGGGAGGAAACATGTGCATCTTTGAGCGCTCCCATCAAGGCTTGAAAGTGGAGCCGAGATGTGATTAACAAATCCCACACAGTAATATGTGCAGGTGTTCTCTTGAGCTGTGTCTCCAATACGTGCTCTTTGGCCATTTTTTCAAAGGGATTCCCGACGGTATTTTCTTTCTTCTTCTCTTCTCCTCTAACGGCCCCTGATGCTCCCGACTGTGTAGAAACCCTGCCCGACCCGGTGATAAATTCAACAGCCTCCTCTCGGTTGCAACCAGCATTCATGTCCATCTGTTCATAGCTTAGCGGCACTCGATGCGGGTCATAGGCAGGCTTCAAGATGAGGAAAGGAGTGCATGGTGATTCTGGGGAGGATTGAGCTGGGTATGCTGGATTCTTGGGTTCGACCAAGTTGACTCCAATAGGAGACGGAATGGTAGTGGGGGGAATTGGCGGGATTGGATTTGTGGGTGCGGAGGGAGTTTGTACAGGTATTACCTGGGCGTGGTAAGACCAGTGGTGATTGGGTGAGGGGTTGCTTGTTTGGGTGAGGGTGGAGTTGGATTGGGGCCAAAATAGCGAAGGGATGGTGGGAGTGTGGCCGGGATGGAGGGACTGGGAGACGTCTGAGGTGCGGGTGGAGCGGGGTGATAGGGATATGAAGGGTTTGAGTATGGGGTGACATGGTGGGGTGATGATGGGTTCATGGATGAAATGTGAAAAGTTGGGGGTGATGAAGTTGTGCAAGGAGTAGAGTGGTTGGGATATGACGGGGTAGTAGATGGAGCAGGGGGGTATGGATATGAAGGGTTTGAATAGGGGGTGGCATGGTGGGGTGATGATGGGCTCAGGGATGAAATGGGATAAATCGGGGATGATGGATTAGTGCACGGAGCAGGGTGATTTGTGTATTTGGTAAGATGGTTTGGGGATGGTGGGGTGGCATACTTGGGGGTGAGATTTGGGGGTGTGTATGGGATGAGATAGCTTGGGGATGGCAGAGTGGTGTATTGGATGGAGGGATTTGGGGGTGTGTATGGGGTAGGGTAGTATGGGGATGGTGGAGTTATATATGGCGAGGGGTGATTTGGGTGTGACGGAGGGGTATATGGGGTAAATTGGGTGTGTCGTGGATATGTGTATGATTGTGGCGGGGCTCTGCCCGTTTGGATTTGATAGGTGGGAGCGGGAGTGGAAAAATACTGCCTTAAATCTAAGGGCTCTTCTTGGTATACCGGGGTGGGGAAATAATCGGCCAAGTACAACGGCTCGATCACCCCAACACATGGTTCATCTTCATTCAACCTGGGGAGGGAAAACTCCTCCTGATTACTAATATAATCCGAAGGGTCAAACTCTTCTTCTTCCTCCTCTATCCAATGGATGTTAGGCCTAGGGCCTCCTGGGTGCGGTGGTAGAGGGGCTTGATGGATGTTCTGGTTCTGCCCTTGAGGAAGCGGCAAGGGGATAATTTTTCTTGCCTCTATTAAGTCTTGGACTGCGTACTTTAGTGAGAAGCACCGGTCCATAGGGTGACCCGGTCCCAGGTGGAAATTGCAATACAGATTCGGGTCATAGTTTCTCAGGATGGGATGGGGTGGTGGGCGAGGCTGGAGTAGATTGACCAGGCCCTTCTATAGCAACACTGGCAGTAAGACACTTAAAGATTGCCCCAATGGCGTGAACACTCGTTCAAATCGCGCTTTCATCTGCTCCTGGGTAAACGGGGTTCTTGGTCCATTGTTTGGCCTTGGTGCTTGCTCGAAACGGGCTGGGGTTGGTTGTGTGACCTGGAGTTGTATTGGGGGGGCATTGGTATTGGCTTGGGGGTAGACAATGTTTTGTACCTCTGTCCCTGGTCGTCTTTCAATTCTCAGCTCTGTAGCTTTTCGAACCCCGGTGGCCCCACTGGCCACGCTCCTTCCTAATCTGCCCTCTCTAACGGCATCCTCGCAACGGTTGACATTTCGAACTAAATCAGCAAAATTAGACTGCTGCTGATACACTAGAAAATCTGTGATGACCGAGAGAGCTCCCTTGGTTATCAATTCAATCTGCTCATCATCAGGAATCCGGTGGGTCACCTGAGCGGCCAATGCCCTCCACCTTCCTAAATAGGCACTGAACGTTTCATCATGTCTTTGCTTCAAACGGGCCAGATCCGACTTCCTTGGCTCTATGTCCATGTTATAGACATATTGCTCTTGGAATAAGCGTGTTAGATCTTTCCAAGTTCTTATCATGGATGGTTCCAGGGATGTGAACCATCTCAGTGTCGGGCCCGTTAGACTCTTTTGGAACACTTTGATGAGGAGTCGTTCATCTCCGCCGTACTGACACATATCCCCATAGTAAGATTTTAAGTGGGCGATGGGGTTGCCAGTGCCATTATATTTATCGAATGATGGCATCTTAAATTTTTGTGGCAAGGGGACATCAGAGAATAGACATAAGTCTGAAAAGTCCGTTGAATGCATTTCTACTCCTCCCATCTTCATCAGCTGCTTCTGTATTCTGTCTATCTATTCTTTCAGCTGCTCTGGTTCTTTTGAGGCTGTAGCGGGGACTGCCTCCCCTGATTTTGTTCGACCCTGGGTGTGTTGATGGTGGGCTCGGGAGGGTTGAAGCTTCCGGCTCCTCTACTGTTGAGGATCTCGTCCTCCTCGTACTGTTGGTCATGGTACTGGTGAGGGGTGAGGTCTACTATTTGGACTTGGGGGGTGATGGGTTGGATGACCTGGTGGGGCCATATGGGTTTTAGGGGACGGGAAGGGATGAATGGATGAGTGGTTTGTGGGAAAATGATGTGCTGAGCCGGGTGCACGTTTTGAGGGCGATGGGGGTGTGGTTGATGTGGCGGGATGTTGTAGGCTTGGTTTTGAGGAATGGGGTGGATCGGGTTTTCTGTTGGAGGCGGGATGGGGGCATAAGGGGTATAGGTGAATGAAGGGTACTGGTGGAGGCGTAAGGGGTATAGGTGAACGGGCCTTGATGAGTGTGGGTGAATGGGCCTTGGTTTTGATGGATTTGGGCTTGATGGTTTTGGAAGGCTTGAGTTGATGGGCCTTGGGCCTGGGTGTGGGCTAATGGGCCATGTGGGTATTGGTTGTGGGGTAATGGACCTTGGGCCTGGGTTTGATAGGTTTAGGTCCAAGGGCCTTGGGGGTTTTGGGCCTGGGCCTGAGTCTGATGGGTTTAGGCCCATGGGCCTTGGGGGTTTTGGGTCTGGGTCTGATGGGTTTGGGTTTGGGCCCATGGGCCTTGGAGATTTTGGGCCTGTGCCTGGGTCTGATGGATTTGGGTTTGGGCCCATGGACCTTGGGGATTTTGGGCCTGGGTCTGATGGGTTCGAGTTTGGGCCTGGGCTTGAGCTTGGGTTTGGGAGTTGGTCTGGGCCCATGGTTCTAAAGGTGTTTGGGCTTGGACCCATGGATTTGTGTGGGTTTGGGCCTGGGCCTGAAATTGAGGTGGGGGATTTTGGGTGGTATGGACGATGGGTGGTTGGGCATGGTCATGAGGAAATGGGGTATGGAGGTTTTGGAGGCCTGGATGAGAGGTTTGGGATATGAGATTTTGAGAGGCAGCCCACAGGGCATATATCCTTCTCATGTCCTCCATTAAGGGCATGGATTCAGGTGGGAGATTAGAAGGTGATGGCCCACTTAAGGATGGAAGGGGTTGGGGGGTATGAATGATTGTGCTTGGAGGGTATGGGTGTATGGATATGGAAGATGGTGGGTTATTGGTCACACCCTGGGAAAAGTTGGGCATGACCTGGGTAAATGGGGGGGTGTGTTGGGATGTGGATGGGCCATTTGACGTGGATGGTATGTGAGATGAGGTGGGTGGTATATAGGATGTAGGGGGCATGGATGAGGAGGTGGATGGGTCGTGGGAGATAGGCGAGGGCTGAGGCTCCCTACGGGGTCTTTGGGTATAGGGGGATGCGGTAAGGGTGTATGGATGGGAGATGGGAATGTATGGGTCTGTTAGGAAGTTAGGGGTTTCAGTAGGGGATGAAAAGGGGGTATGTTGGGAGAATGTAAGGGAGAGGGATGGGGTGGATGCGAACACGGGCGCCCCAAATGGACTCGTGATATCGAACCTGGTTTGGGTGAAGGTGTCGGAGATCGGGTTTTCTCCTATGTGGGAATGGGATGGGGATGACGGCGGGGATGTATCGGCTCTTATCATGATCCGCTGACGAGTGTTGTATCGATGTCTCGGGTAAGGGCCGAATACCTTCCTGGTTCTCCTTCTACGGGCCGGGTTTGAGGTTGCCGTAGTAACGGTCACACCAAAATTTATTTTTTTTTATTTTTTATTTTTATTTTCTTTTTGGTTTTTGGAAAATGATTTTTTTTGGTTTTTTGAAGATGATTTTTTGGTTGCTTTGTTTTTGAAGATGATTTTTTTTTTTTTTTTAGATGGAAATTAACTCGCCTCTACCTAGATGAATGATGGCCAGGTGCCCAGGGTTAATTCCTGTCTTGGGTGGTATATGCACCTTTAGCAGGTCCCACGGTGGGATCCGACACACTTCGAAAGAAGCGAAAGGGAACCCTTTCGTTCTATTGAAGGCGAGGGAATCCATGCAAACGACCCTATCCCTCGGAGCAGATCAATGAGAAGTCGCCTTCTCTTGACCGGGCGGGGGCATGTTGGGTGTTATAGAATGGGGGAGGCTACTGCGGACACTAATACCACTAATCGGGGAATTGGGGTGGTGGATTGGGCCTCAAATCTGGTTGCTCTGACCCAGTTTATACTGGGCGTATATGTTAGGCACGCCCGACCAAAAAAGGGCAGATTTAGCTGGGCGTATATATCATATACGCCTGGCTTAAATCTGGGGATTTTTGCTGGGCGTATATATTATATACGCCTGGCTATTTTATGGGGATTTAGGCTGGGGGTATATATTATATACGCCTGGCAAAAACAGCTCTGTCAGTTAATTTTGGCAGTGAACAGTAAGCCCAAAAATGGGTCTTTGAACTGGTTTCCTAGGAGGAATGCTCCCGGGGACTGCTGTGTATGTTATTGGGTCCCTCATTTCCGTTTCCTAGGGATACACGGTTGAATTTGGGCTGTCTACGCTCTCATCAATGCGGGTTTTACGACTTTATCGGAATTGGAAACCCAACCGATATACCTCCGACGCAAGTACCTTCTCAGGTACTGGAAGGGGTGGTTCTTTTCAGGATCATCACCACTAGGGTTGCCGCCTTACTAAGAACCGGGTAAGTTATATATATGCCTAAACCCCCCAAAAACTATCCAAAATATATAAAACATATTTGATTAAGTCCCCACACTGTTGGTTCACTTTTGATTACAGATTTTTAAAGGGGAGTGAAATTAAGTCCAAAATCGGGTTGGGGATGACAAGCGCGTGCCGCCTCAATGGGCCGGCGTTCAATGGTGAGATATGATGACTGAAATGAAAAGTGCACATAGGCCCGCCAAACGGCTAAGGCTCGTAAATGACCAGAATTTAAATGACGTGAAAAGTAAATGCGAGTGGGCCCGCCAAACGGCTAAGGCGGCTTAAATGACAAGAATCGTAAAAATAGAAATTTAAAGGCGCACATAGGCCCGCCAATCGGCTAAGGCACTTAAAGGACTGAATTGTAGGGGTGAGTACGTTAGTAAAAACAACAAAATAGAGGAAAAACAGTAAGAATAAAATAAAATAAAAAATAAAAAAAACAGCAATGGTTAGTAATAAAAAGAAAGGCTAACAAGAGGGGAAGCGCTAGGGTGATGTCCCCAGCAGAGTCGGCATCTGTGCGATTGTGGATTCTCTTGAACCCGTTGTGGCAGTGCGCTCGCAATGGATGAAATGTAGAGTCGCCACCCGGAGCTTTTGGTGACCCGGGAAACCTTTAAATCGATATTTTGAGCACCGAAGTGCTAAATATGACTCTGATTTACCGGTCTTTGCCAAAGGCTCTAGGGTAGGGACTTCGGTTATCGATCGGGAAGGGTTTAGGCACCCGATCAACCCGCACGTAGAGGTCTCTATCTATGGAAAAAATAAAAATATAAATAGGTAGAGCTTCCTCTTGCCCGAAGGCAATACGGTCCTATCAAGCTTTGAGCCAAACCGAAATTTCTGCGGCGTAACGGCTTGAATCCTTGGATGGAGGAAACACCAAGAAGGTAGGAGAAGAGAGGGGTGAGCCGGAGCTCACGGGCCCTTGTTGCACCGTCGAAGGTCTTCGCTTTGGCATGCTTCCGATGGCTTAAACGGTATGGAAATGGGTTCTAAAGCTAGGATTCAGTAGATGGGAAGTGTATGGTGAAGCTAGAAGCAGGCTTTGGCTAAAAAGGTGTGATCTAATGGTTGAAATGGACAAACTAAGCATGCTGGAATTTTTTGGTTGGAAAGTGCACTAGGACTCTCTCTTAAGCTCACAATTCTTAACCTTGATTTTTCAACCCTAATTCTTCAACCCTTTGGGAAGAGGGGGGGGCTCTCTATTTATAGAGAAAAGGTGGGTTAGAGGGTCACTTAAGAGCTAATTGGTTTAGCAATTAGGTAATCCCCTATCTAAGGTTTTCTAGGTTTTTAGGGTCCTAGGGATTTGGGAAACCAGTTTCAATGGCAGATGATGGGGTGAGACCATAGGTGACTTAAGGGTTGCAAATAAGCTCAAAGGGGGTGCAACCAATCTTAAGACACCCACCTCAACCAAGGGGATAGTAAAAAGGTCAAACCAGATGAAGGAAATTCGAGCACCTTATGACAGTTACTGTAGCTATGCTGGGCGTATATATTATATACACCCAGTTTATGCACAGTGAAATTCAAGAAAACTAGGGGGAGTTTTGGGAAGATGATGCCCGTGGTGGGTCTCACCTGTGCTGGGTGTATATATTATATACGCCCAGCCAAATTTGGCCCAAAAAATGTCAGGCGTATATAATATATACGCCTGACCAAAATTGGGCCAGATTTGTCGGGCATATGTAATACCTACGCCTGAGCAAAAGTTGTGATTTTATGTGAAACTTCAATCGGCCATAACTTTTGAACCGTAGCTCCAAATTGGGTGATCTTTGGCTTGTTGGAAAGCTGGAGAAGTCCTCCTTCCAATGGTATGTGGCTCATCCTTGGTAGGGGTCTATATAAAATTCTATAGCTCTCCCTCCATTAACTGCTCAGAAGGGTTCAAGTTGGGTCTGCGAAGGGATCCTAGGGTTTAGGGGTGATCTCTAAGGGTTGGGGGAATGGTTCTAATGGGTTTTAGGTGATTCCTAAAAGTCTAGTTTGATTCTCAAGGGTTCAGGGGTGCCATCGAAAGCACAGGGGTGCATCTCTCTCAGAGTACAGACTGATCGGGCCTTGGGCCGAATTTGGGTGTCTACATTGGTTTGATTAGAATACCCCACTGACGTGGCAGGATACCCACGATTGACTCGGCAGGATATCCGTGACCGGTACGGCGGCCAATCCGTACACTAGTAGCACATTCCAGGGATGTAGATTTGAGAATTAGAGCCCGCCACCTAAGAGAAAGGGGCCTGGGTAGTATTGAAATTAAGAACATATAACAAGTGTCTATTTCGACGACGATGGTGGGTATTCCATCGGGACTCAATTCTATATTGCTTGGGGACTACTTAAGTTAAGATTTAAGTGATTAAGCTGAATCCGTAACTATAGTAATAAGATGAGAATGAACAAAGTCATGCAAGTAACAATTGTATCTATCATTTCATTCTCGATTGTTTCAATTATTTTCTCAGAAATTCCATCATATGAATTGTGTTTCGTTTTAAAACTATTATAACATATATGTGAGAGCTTAATTTATATGTTCACTATGTTTTCCCTATTGAGCTAGGATGTAGCTCACCCCTTAGACTATACGTCGCAGGTCCAGTACTAGTGGCAACTGAGGCTTCGGGAGACGTTGATCCAGAGGATTCGGATTACGTGCCCGGAGAGGAGTTAGAGCCTCCTCCTGAGAAATTCTTCTAGGAGACCCCTTGCGTACTTTGAGAGTGAGTTGAGAGCATTTGTGCGGCTTGGTATGTCAAGCCTATATTCTTAAATGTAATTAAGTACCATGAATTCTTTTGGCGAACCATCTGGGGTGAACGGTTTATCACTGATGGTTCGGGTCAGTTCTTCTGCTCATGAATTGGCATGGGACTAGAACTGTCTTTTGAGTTTTCTTTTATTTATTTTAAATGCATGAAGACTTGCTTAGAGTAAACTCTTGTACTTTACCTTGTGGTTTATTGCTTGTATATACCAATGCTCCGTGCAGGGTTATCGGGTACGGCCTTAAGGGTCGTGCTGATGGCATTGATTTTGGGGTACCGAAATTTAGGCTGTCACAGTTGGTATTAAAGCATTTCTTTTAGAATTCTAACAATCATTCCTTTTGTTAGATCATAGAGACTTCTGCTAACGAAATCATGGTTTCTCATGCAGACCGTTATGTTTCCTAGGGGAAGAGGCCGACCCAGGGGCAATCATGATAGGAATTTACATAGTAGAGATGAGTTCATCTCGCCTACGAACAGAGTGCCATTGGGAAATAGGGAGGTTCCCGAAGGTAGTGGCCAAGAAAACCAAGATCAGGCAGAAAATCAGGATCGAGACCATCAGGATCGAGATCAGAGAGAACAAGATAGAGTGAGAGAAAGAAATGAAGAGAGAGAGGAGCGTTAAAGGATGATGCATAATATGGAAACCATGGCAACTGCCATGGCACAACGACATCCTTGGCGACTCATACCATACGAGCAACATCGGACACCTCGCCTCGATGGGGCCTACTTACCAAATTTAGGAGGATGAGACCTCCTAGATTTTCAGGGCAGGCAGACACCATGGCAGCCGAGAATTGGTTGAGTGAAATGGAGAAAGTATTTAGCGTACTGACATGCATGGAAGACGAGAGCGTCCGTTGGGTAGCTTACATATTTGATGGGGAGGCTGGGCCTTGGTGGAGGTCTGTTTCACGAACTAGGGCTCAGGAAACTCCAGATATGCCCTGGACATGAGATGAATTCGTTGAAGAGTTTAATAAATAGTACTTCCCGAAAGTTGTGAGGAATCAGATGGAGATCCAATTTTTACAACTCATGCAAGGGAAGACAATCGTAAGGGAGTACATAGTGGAATTCATGAGACTTGCTTGTTTCGCTCTAGATTACGTGATTTCTGATGTAATGAGAGAGAAGAGGTTCCAACAGGGCTTAAGGCTGGATATACGAGGAGTTACACCATTTCAACTGAAAACCTATGGGGAGGTCATGAGTAAGGCATTAGTAGTGGAAGAAGAAAATAATAACCGATACCGTTAGACGGAATAGCAGGGAAGAGGAAATATAGATCAAGCAAGGACTGGGAACTACGAACCGATGAACAAAAAGTCGAGATTTATAGCACTGAATCAAAGACAACCGTTCCAAGTAGGGTATGGAAGAACCGCACAATAGACCACTCATCAAAGATTTTCATTGCTTGTGTCAGGGAGACCGATGAGGTATGAGAGTCCCGCTTTTTCCACTGGAGCTACAGTTACACAAGACTTTTCACGAGCTGCTTCTTCCACACCGAGGGAGACTTGTACCAAGTGTGGTAAGTCTCACAAAACGACAGATTGCAGACAGGGGATGCGAGGCTGTTTTAAATGTGGAAAGATGGGCCACATGATTAAAGACTATCTTGAGGTGACAAGGATAAGACGACTTCAGCTCCTATACCACGATCGATACAAGCAAGGAAGCCGATCGTCCAAGGGAGAGCCTACGCGGTCACAGCTCAAGAGGCTCAAAATACAAATGATGTGATCCAAGGTGAGATTTCTTTTAAATAAAGAATTTTAATTCTTAAAAACTTTAGTTAGAGAAGGTGCATCCATATAGAAAATAGAAATGAAACTGCATATAATAATTTCTAGTATAATGATAGACGTTATATATATATATATGTGCATGTATGATTAGGTACGTTATAAATCTATAAGAAGGGAAGCGATGTGACATATGAAGCTCGAGTGTTAATAGACCCGGGGTCTACCCACTCATTTGTTACCCCTCGCTTCACAAAGAGGATGAAAGTTGACCCAGAGGAGTTAGACTTTGTGTTAACCATGACTATTCCTATTGGGAAGTCGGTTGATACCAAAAAGGGTTGCAACTCCGTGATCATGAGAATCATAGATGGAGACGTCTTTGAACTACCGGCGAAGCTAATTCTGTTAGACATGTAAGGGTTCGACGTGATCCTTGGCATAGATTGGTTGTCGACTCACTGTGTGACGGTAGATTGCCAGAACAAGGTCATCGTTTTCAGACCCAACATGAGGAGATCATTTCGATTTCGAGGTCGACACATATGCCACTCATCTCGGTAGTCAGAGCCAAACGTTTGATCAGAAAAGGATGTAGTGGATACTTAGCATTCTTGAAGGAGCATAAAGAAGAGAAGAATGCTATCTCCAAGATAGCCGTGGTGCGAGAATTTGAAGATGTATTTCCTGAGGAATTACCAGGATTACCTCCAGAAAGGGAAGTGGAATTCGCCATCGACTTAGTACCAGGAATGGAGCCTATTTCTAAAGCACCATATAGAATGGCTCCTGTTGAATTGAAGGAGTTGAAAGAATAGTTACAAGAACTTATGGACAAGGGGTTCGTTAGACCGAGTGTGTCTCCATGGGGAGCACCGGTCTTGTTCGTAAAGAAGAAGGATGAGTCAATACAGCTATGCATTGACTATCGGCAATTGAACAAACTCACTGTTAAGAATCGATATCCCTTACCTAGAATAGATGACTTGTTCGATCAGCTACAAGGAGCAAAATACTTTTCCAAGATCGATCTGTGATCTGGATACCATCAATTGAGAGTCAAGGCAGAGGATATTCAGAAGACTGCATTCAGGACTCGATACGGACACTATGAATTCCTAGTGATGGCGTTCGGGTTGTCAAATACCCCGGCGTCATTCATGGATCTCATGAATATGGTGTTTAAACCACACCTAAACTCTTGTGTCGTAGTGTTTGTTGACGACATCCTGATCTATTCAAAATCAAAGAACATGAGAAGCACTTGAGAATAGCCCTACAGACTCTACGCGAACACCAACTGTATGCCAAGCTCAGCAAGTGCGAGTTTTGGTTAAAAGAGGTCAGCTTTTTGGGACACGTTGTCTCAAAGCATGGTGTAACTATAGATCCAGCAAAGATCGAAGCAGTAGTGAGTTGGGAGCAACCAAAGACTATGATCGACATCCGTAATTTCCTAGGATTAGCTGGTTACTATCGACGTTCTGTTGAGGGGTTTTTTAAGATATCAGGACCACTCACGATACTTACACGAAAAGATGCAAGGTTCGAATGGAGTGAAACATGCGAGAAGAGTTTTCAAGAACTCAAGAAGAGACTCACTTCAGCTCTAGTACTTGCGATTCCTTTAGGCAGTGGAGGGTTCGCAGTATACAGCGATGCTTCGTATAGTGGTTTGGGCTGTGTGCTTAATCAACACAAAAAGGTGATAGCTTACGGGTCAAGACAGTTGACAGAGCAAAAGAAGAATTACCCGACACATGACTTGGAACTAGCAACGGTTATATTTGCGCTAAAGATTTGGCGACATTACTTGTATGGTGAGACTTTTGAGATTTTCATCGACCATAAGAGCTTTAGATATTTGTTTACACAGAAAGATCTGAACATGAGGCAGCGCAGATGGATGGAGTTCCTCAAAGACTATGACTGTTCCATACAATACCATCCAGGCAAGGCTAATGTAGTGGCCGATGCCTTGAGTCGAAAGGGTTCAGCTCAATTGGCTAGTTTGATTTTGGGTATGCACCGATGGAAATTATTTGAAGATCTGGCACTATATGATGCGAACGTTGAGTCGTAAGCTACAGGAGCCTTCTTGGCTAACATATCAGCGAGACCGATGATATTTGAGCATATCCACGAGCTACAGATGAAAGACCCGACGCTAACCAAGATTCGTCAAGATGCAACTGAAGGCATTAGATCTGAGTTCTCGGTTAAGGAGGATGGTACCTTATTGTTCAAGGGTCGTCTCTGCATTCCGGACAATGCCGATTTACGGCGAACAATTCTTGATGAATCTCACAAATTCAACTATGCGATTCACTCGGGTAGCACAAAGATGTATCAGGACTTGAAAAAGAATTACTGGTGGAGAGGTTTGAAGCAAGACGTGGCAGAGTACGTGTCGTGGTGTTTGACGTGCCAACAAGTGAAGATCGATCATAGACACCCCACGGGATTATTACAGCCTCTACCTATACCGGAATGGAATTGGGAGTCAATATCTATGGATTTCATCGTTGGGCTACCACGTACTGCAAGGAGGTACAATGCCATTTGGGTAGTGGTCGACCGATTGACCAAGTCAGCGCATTTCCTATCCTACAACACGGTGTACATGGCAAGAAAACTCGCAGAATTGTATATGAAGGAGGTAGTACGCCCACACGGAATCCCAAGCAGTATCATTTCCGATCGTGATCCATTGTATACATCAAAGTTCTGGAATAAATTCTAAGAAGGAATGGGAACGCGATTAGATTTTAGTTCAGCTTTCCATCCACAAACTGATGGACAAAAAGAGCAAGTAAATCAAGTCATAGAAGACATGCTCAGAGCGTGTATGCTTGAAATGCAAGGATCATGAGATCAACACCTACCATTGATCGAATTTACATACAATAATAGATTCCAATCCAGCATCGATATGGCACCATATGAAGCTCTGTATGGAAGACGATGTAAATCGCCCCTAAATTGGGAGGAAATTGGGGAGAAATTTATGCTGGGACCCGAATTACTTGAAGATAATGCCACCATCATCCGTATGATCAGAGAAAGATTGAAGACAGCCCAAAGCAGACAGAAAAACTACGCTGATATCAAACGAACGAGTGTAGACTTTAAGGTGGGTGAACATGTGTTCGTGAAAGTGTCGCCTATGAAGGGGGTGATGAGATTTGGAAAGAGAGGGAAGTTGAGTCCCCGCTATCTTGGACCATTTCAGGTTTTAGGTCGAGTAGGGGAAGTTGCTTACCGCATCGGATTGCCACCGTTATTTGATCGAGTACACAATGTGTTCCATGTGTCTATGCTCAGGAAGTATCTTAATGGCCCTGATCACGTGTTGAGCGGCTAGCCATTAGAGATGCATGAGGATATGAGCATGATCGAAAGAATCGGCGGAGATTTTGGATCGAAAAGAACAAGTGTTGCGGACAAAGGTGATTCCGTTAGTGCTTGTTCGATGGAAGTATCATCCGGTCGAGGAAGCAACATGGGAGCGTGAGGCAGATGTCAGAGAATAATATCCTAGTTTGTTTTAGAACACTAGCTAGTCTCTTTTGTTTAAGTGTTATGATATGTAATATTTTGACCGTCAATGTGCGAAAATGCTATCTTGAAACGGAGGAATAAGTTGGAAAATTTTGAACATGATAACTTCAAATTGGCAGAGCCCATTCAGGAGTGAATCCCAAAGGCACGACATAGAAAATCATGCTAAGAGAGATGCTGGGAGTTAGAGGAAATTAGAGTAAAAATATGAGACTAAAGGGACCAGAAAAATTGTTCTGGGCTCGCTAGAGCGATGACTTCCGCTCGCTCGCGCGAGCCATATAAAAATCAAAACGCAAACTATTCTGGACTGGCTCGAGCAAGAACTATTTATCGCTCGAGCGAGGCCTATTTATTGCTCGAGCGAGAACTATTTATCACTTGAGCGAGGACTACTTATCGCTCGAGCGAGAGCTAATTATCGCTTGAGCGAGGATTATTTATCGCTCGAGCGAGAACTATTTTCCACTTGAACGAGGACTATTGACCGATCGAGCGAGGACTATTGATCGCTCAAGTGAGGCCAGAGTATAAAAGGGCGGCGAATTACTGTTCGCTCATTTCATCTTCAAGCGAGAGTTTGGGCGAGCGGGATTTAGGGTTTTTGGATTTGCAAACTCCTTTTTTGTCTGATTCGAGCCAGATTCTAACGATCTGATCCATCAAAAGCATTTAAAAAGGTGAAATCTACCCTAGTTCTACCTCATTTCATTGATTAATTTCTTGTTATATATCAAATGGCTTCTACAAGCCCTAACCCCCAACCTAGAAAATGGGTGGCAATTCGATCACCATCGTCTCGTAACAAGACGCCACAAGCACCACAACCACCACCATCTCCATCTCGTGCCCCAATCCAATTAGATGATTTGTGGGGAGAGAAGATTTTTGAGGCCGAATGGGAGATTCATCCCTCTTGTTTTGGGGATCCTACGTCCACCCAATGGACCTTGGATTTCCTCACAAACCACCATCTGAGACCACTATTAGAACCCTTTGGAGCTCGGTACTATCCGAGACTAGTAAGATTATTCTACCAAACCCTTCAACCGAACATAAATGAGGATATGATCCTCGTGAACATAGACGAGAAACAACTTGTTTTCGGCAGTGCCGATGTTTCCACTGCCATGCAGTGCCCTCATACGTACACCCCAAGCCCACTCTCTCTACCACCATTTTCTGGGATCGTAGGTTTCCCGACCATCATTGCCGATATCACTGGCGGCGCCACCGCATCCGGATAGTCGATCACTCGATCCCAGTTGCCGCCACATATGTGGTTTTTGGACATTATTTTTAAGAAAAATTTACACCCGACAGGCCATGATCAAGAGCGCCATGAGACATTTTTGTGGGCCCTGCACTCCGCATTCCACAATCGGTGGTTTAGCTCCCCTATGGTTGTGATCAAGGGCATTCTACATGCCTAGAAAAGAAATGAGAAGGGCGCCATTCCACCACCCATCAACCGACTACCCTATGCCCGTCTGATCTCGCGACTCATTGATTCACGAAATGGGAAAGAGAGTTTTCAAATTAGGGCGGATGAACTAGTGCTAACAGATAACACCGTTCCGTTCCTCGCCCAAGACTTGAGCCGAAACCTAAAGAGCCTCCAAAATAGTTTAAACAGGAAGCGGGATCGTCAAATTTCCCGGCAAGCGGCACAACCATCATCGACAGGACCGACTGCTTCATCCACTTCGTCTCCCCAGCCTTTCAGTGCCACCGATAGCAGTATGATGCGGGAGATCCTCCTACAAGGGCAGGAGATCCGGCTACATCAGCGGTTCCAGGAGTCGCTCCTCATCGACCTCATGGGCCATGTGTTTCTGTAGACGTACATGGAGTGCATCGGTGCTATCTTCGACGCATCTAGCTCGAGTCCTACTACCAGGACCACTACAGCTGGTGCCACTACCGCCAGGGAGGTTGTTGGCGATGATGATGATGGGGACGAGGACGGCGACGACGATGATGAGGACGATGATGAGGAGTATGAGCAGGGTGACGATTAGGCCGTCATCTATCATTTGAAATTTTTGTGAATAGCAATGTAATATTTCGTGTTATGAGGTGATACTTTTCTTTAAAACAATCGTGACATGATTGTCACAAAATTTAGGGTGGACATGGTGATGACTTTGATATAGATATACATACATTCTGATTAAATGGGTCTATTTGGTACAATGTGCGAGGGTATACTTGATTGTGTAGTTGTACGTAAATTCTTGTGTAGGTTCTCATTAATTGAAGTAGAATGAATGTCATTCTGATTGTGAAAATAGCCGTTAAGAGGGTTCTAGGATATTTAGGTTGCTTGATACGAGTGCCTTCTTATTTTGTGTAGATTATAATTACTTCATGCAGGTCTGATTTCGGGTCATTGGACCATATGTTTAATTACCTTATTATAATTACTTGCTTATGTTTGATAGGAGTGCCTATTCGAAGGCCTTTTTAAAGGTCGTACTTGATTTCTAGTGTATCATCAATTTTCGAGGATGAAAATTTTATAAGGTGGGGTGAATGTCATAACCCCAGATTTTTGGGAACCGTGCACATCACGTACCATACACGTGAGTTTGTGGTTTTCAAGGAAACCATAATTAATATATATACACTATAGGTGTATGTGTGAAACACACTAACTTTCACTAGATAAGTGAAAAAGGGAGAGAAGTCTCTCATTCATGACCTAATTGAGTTAGATAGAGAGAAAGTGAAATAGGAAGAAAGAAGAGAGGACTTGGTAAAAGAGGGTTAGAGGTTCATTTGTTTTCTTTAAAATCGGTAGATAATCTGGAAGGAGGATGGGATGAGAAGCTTTGGAAACCCTCCTCATATGATTTGATCTTGGATCAAGTCTACATAGGATCTATTGATTGAGGTATGTTTTAAATGCTTATGTGTGTTTTAAATAAAGTATATAGTATTTGCTGAATGGTTTTTAATATTAATAAGGCCTTAAATGGAGTGGGAAAACTATTTTCGAAAGGATCAAGCACTATTTTTTGTCGTTCCTCGCTCGAGCAGTATAAATGGCTCGCTTGAGCGAGGTCGGAATATATAATCTGGGCATAAATTGTGTTTTAGGTTCGCTCGAGCGAGACCCATAGTGAAGGGGAGACTCGCTGGAGCGAGGCATCGCGTGAGCTTCAGGTACCTCATTTTAACCGCTCGAGCAATGAATAGTGATCGCTCGAGCGATGAATAGTACTCGCTTGCGCGAGGTTTGGGTACTTCGTTTAAGCCGCTTGAGCGATGAATAGCGCTTGCTCGAGCGAGGTCAAGTGCTCGCTCGAGTGAGGCTAAGCGATCGCTCGAGCGAGGAATAGTGCTCGCTCGCGCAAGGCACTACTTGGATTTTCGAATTCTTTTTGTGAAATTCATGAGAGTTATGGGTCCCAAGGGTTCGAGAGACCATTCTAAGTATATTCTTAACACATGCAATGTAGGTTTGACGTGAGATTGTTACGTGTGAACCTCTGCGAGAAAGTAGTGCGTTGGATTTGCGTTGAGGTAGGGAATATCTTGAAACATGTACTTTAATTCGTCAAAACTATATATGTAGAGTAATTCTTGTGAATAGTCATGTATCAAATGTGATTTCAAACAAGGGTGTGTGTGAATTCAAAAGTGAAATCATGAGGTCCCCAAGGGATGTGTAAATCTGATAATAGGCATGTAGATGATGCATTGAATCAGTGGCATCCAAGGGATGCAGATGAAATCTAACGGTGAAATGAAAGAAAAGTGATAAGGCCTAATATAATAAAATTAGCACAATCACGGTGAATAATTATATTTAAAGTACATTCGATATTTTTAATTTGATTAGAATACCCCACCGACGTGGCGGGATACCCACGACTGACTCGACAGGATATCTGTGACTGGTACGGCAGCCAATCCGTACACTAGTAGCAAATCCCAGGGATGTAGATTTGAGAATTAGACCTCGCCACCTAAGAGAAAGGGGTCTGGGTAGTATTGAAATTGAGAACATATAACAAGTGTCTATTTAGACAACGATGGTGGGTATTCCATCGGGGCTCGATGCTATATTGCTCGGGGACTACTTAAGTTAAGATTTAAGTGATTAGGCCGAATCCGTAACTATACTAATAAGATGAGAATGAATAAAGTCATGCAAGTAACGGTTGTATCTATCATTTCATTCTCGATTGTTTCAATTATTTTCTCAGAAATTCCATCATATGAATTGTGTTTCTTTTTAAAACTGTTATAACATATATGTGAGAGCTTAATTTATATGTTCACTATGTTTTCCCTATTGAGCTAGGATGTAGCTCACCCCTTAGACTATACGTTGCAGGTCCAGTACTACCGACAACTGAGGCTTCGGGAGACATTGATCCAGAGGATTCGGATTACATGCCCGGAGAGGAGTTAGAGCCTCCTCCTGAGGACTTCTTCTAGGAGACCCCTTGCGTACTTTGAGAGTGAGTTGAGAGCATTTGTGCGGCTTGGTATGTCAAGCCTATATTCTTAAATGTAATTAAGTACCATGAATTCTTTTGGCGAACCATCTGGGGTGAACGGTTTATTACCGATGGTTCGGGTCGGTTCTTCTGCTCATGAATTGGCATGGGACTAGAACTATCTTTTGAGTTTTCTTTTATTCATTTTAAATACGTGAAGACTTTCTTAGAGTAAACTCTTGTACTTTACCTTATGGTTTATTGCTTGTATATACCAATGCTCCGTGTAGGGTTATCGGGTACGGCCTTAAGGGTCGTGCTGATGGCACAGATTTCACGGTGCCGAAATTCGAGCTGTCACAGGGAACTTGACAAGTGATTCCGCTAACTCGGGAGCTTGATTTCCTTGGTTCAAGTGATCCCGCTAACTCAGGAGCTTGACAAGCGATCCCGCTAACTCGGGAGCTTGATTCTGTTGCTTTTACCTGCACATGTATCTTCTTTCAGCTTGATTCTTTTATTTCTGCTTGTACACCATGAGTTAATTCAGCATGTCAGCATGTTATATATTAGTTGCATGATAATAAATTCGTACTCTTCTTTCCATTTTATGCCTCTAGAAGTGAATATGGTAATCTAAAATATATGTTCGCAATGTAAAGTTCTCTGTTGAGCTTTGATGATAGCTCATTCTATGACTTCAATGTATTAGTTACAGATCTCAATCCTGAGCATGAAGGGGATCCTACGTATCAGCCCGACGAAGAAGAGGAGGAAGAAGACGAAGAAGACGATGAGGAATAATTTGCAGATGAATTCTTTTCGAAATAGGTTTGGATGAGAGAGAGAGAGAGAAAGAGATGTTTTGTATAAACCACGTATGATCTTTTGTTTTGAGATATTCTGTACTCTATGTATAGGTTTTCTTTCCATTGTTTAGATGACGGGTGGCCGTTATCGGTGGGAAGCTATACATGATGTTTTTACATTTTGGTTATAGAGGTTGATCGTTATTATCTAGATGAGAAAATATCAGTTGTTTTACCATATTATTGCATGTCAGAGTAAGTACATTGCTTCCGAAATTGCAATGCTTTGTACAAATTAAGGCACCCTTGGATGATAGGATCATGTTAGGTGATCCGACGACATGACTTTTCCTATCCACGATAAAGGGAAATGTCGGGTTGTTACTGTAGACACCCAAATTTGGCCCAAAGCCCGATCGAAACACCTTTCAAGAGAGGCACACTTCTGGGCTTTTGATGACATGTATGGAACTCTTAGGAACCACCCTAGAACCCTTAGGAATCACCCCAAACCCTTAGAAATCGTCCTAGATCCCTTAGGAACCTACCCCGAACCTTTAGAAACCAATCCCGACCCTTAGAATCCATTTCAAACCCTAAACCGAGCCCTATCAAGCTATGGATGAGGAGGGGTGCACCGGAACTAGCTACGACCGTCTACTATGAACAAATCTCATACCATTGAAAAGTAGAGGGTGTCAGCTTTCCAACGGTCTAAGAATTGCCCCAATCAGAGTTATCAGAGTTATACATTAAAAGATACGACAGTCCGAACCCGGAGGACAAAAGAGTAAAATCAGGTGGGCCCCCCTAGGGATTTGGCGCAACTAATAGTTGCACCAGTCTATTTCTCCCCAGAAATGGCTTAGCGCAACTAATAGTTGCGATTGCAATGTTAATTTTTCTGGCAACTATTAGTTGGACCCCACCTCGGATAGCCAACTTTCAGGCATTGTTTTACTGTACATTTGTCTGGCGCAACTATTAGTTGTGCCAGGCATATGAATAGTAACTATTGATTTTTGCCTCGAAAATCATGATTGGGGTTTGGCTTATTGACCACCTCGACCTTTGGGGTGTGTTTTGATAGTTCTGTTGAACCCATTCACTACCTATTTGCAACCCCTTAAGTGGCTTAAAGCCTCACCCCATCATCCACCATTAGAACCACCTTTCTAAGCTCTCAAAATCTTAGAAAACCTTAGATTTGAGATTATCTAATTGCTAACCCCAATTAGCACTTAAGTGGTCTCCTAATCCACACTTTTCTTATAAATAGAGCCCCCCACCTCTTAGTTTAAGGGTTGAGAATTTTGGCCTAAGAGAGAAAGAGCTTAAAGTGAGAAGATCTTTCTCCCTTTGGTGCACACTTCCCAAACAAAATCTAAAATTTCTAAACCTCCTTTGAGTGATATTTTTCACCTTAGATCCCTTAGCTTAGGTATATGCTACCCATTTACCTTCCCTCTCTACTTCCTAGCTAGCAAGCCTTAGAGGTTAGAACCACTCTTTCCACCATACAAGCCTTCAAGAGGTCATCAAAGCAAGCCACGCAAGGCTCTCCTACGGTGCTACAAGGGCCTGAGGGCTCCGGCTCTCCCCTTTCTTCTCTTATCTCTTTCTAGCTCTTCCCATCCTCCCATTTGTGCAGTTACACCGCCGAATTTTTGATAGGAACGGAGGGGCACAAATAGAATTTAAGGCCCATTTGGGCTAGAGGAAGCTATTTTCTTTTCTTTTACTTTATTTTTGTATTGGCCATTAGTAGAGACCACGTTAAGCGAGTTGATCGGGTGACTAACACCTTCCCGATCGATAATCGAAGCCCCTACCCAAGAGCCTTTGGTGTGGACCGGATTCAGAGTCATATTTTTAGCACTTTGGTGCTCATAAAAATAAGCTAGGTTTCCCGGGACACCAAAAGCTCTGGGTGGTGACTCTATATTTTTTTGCAAGCGAGCGCATCACCGCGACGGGACCGTCACAGATCTCACGGTTGCATAGATGGCGACTTTGCTGAGGAGTAGCTAGTAGAGCTTCCCCTTGAACTAGACCTTTTTTTTTTTTTTTTCTAACATTTTTATTGCTGTTTTTTATTTTTATTTTTTCTATTTTTTTCACTCACCCCTCCTATTAAGTCACTTTACTTACCCCTACTTTTACGTCATTTACGAGCCTTAGCCAATTGGCGGGCCTACTTGCGCATAGTCTTTAAATTTCTTTACTTTTTCATCATTTTAAGTGTCTTAGCCAATCGAAGGGCCTACTTGACTATTGTCTTTTAATTCATTTAATTTTCCGTCATTTAAAGTGCCTTAGCCGATTGACGGGCCTACTTGCGCACTCATATCCCAACAGTGGACGTCGGCCCATAGTGGTGGCACAAGATCATCGCCCCCGGTCTTTGAACTAAAGAAAACTTCCACAAAAAAGAGAAAAGCTTTGAAAAAAAATAAAATTGAACCAAGTTAGGGAGCTTAATTAATTTGTTTTGACGGATTAGATTTTAAAAGGGTTGGGTTTAGGCATACATACAACTACTCGGGTCTTAGTATAGCGGCAGCCCTTAGTGGTAATGATCCAGAAAAGTCCTAGCCCACCTAGTATCTGAGAAGGTGCTTGCGCCGGAGGTATATCGGGTGGGTTCTCATTCCGAAGTTTAAAACCCTTGGGGAGCGCGCTAGCGAGTTATACCAGACTCAAACCCTTTAGGTGTGGTGAGGAGAGAATCGATCACAAAAAAATAGCTCAATTCTCGGAAGCCTAGCTTCCACAAAAACTAAAAAAAAGAGACTCATTTCGGGTGTTGGTGGCTGCTGTCATACATTCTGGAGCATCAATTTTTTCCTGGTGCATGTATTAGTCACGCCAGTGCAAAAAACTAGAATTTATAACTGGTGCAACTGATAGTTGTGCCAGCTTTAAAATCCAGGTTTTTACGTTGGTGCAACTAATAGTTGCGCCAGTGTAAAAATAGTGCCCTGCAACCTGGGCACATGTATTAGTTGCGCCAGGTCTGTTTAACAGCACACCAGCCCGAATATGTGGCCTTCTTCACCTCCCGAGTCCTCCGATCAGTGTACTTAGTGTCTTGTTTAGGCCCCACCATCTCCAACACCCAATACGCCTCCACCGGTCAAAAGAGGGCAACTTCTTTTTAGCCCATTCTGGGGGATTGGGTTGTTTGCCTGGATTTTTGTGCCTTCAATAGATCGAAGGTTCTCCTTCGATTCTTCTAAAGTGCGTCAGAATCGTCACAGCGAGTCCTGAATTAAGGTACGAGGGCCACCCGAAAAGGGAATTTCAAGGCCTCAAAACCTTTGTTTTTCAAAACTTATTTTTTTAAAATTCAAAAAAATATATAAAATCAAAAACCCAAAAAATATAGTTTGTGGTGCCGGCACAATGGCATCATCTTGTCCTCCGCCGTCCCGTAGGGGAAGAAGGAGGATGATTTTTAGGCCTTGTCTAAGGCACCCTTACCCGACCCGCTCCCGAAGAATGTCATGGGTAGTGGACCCGGCTTAAGTCGATCCCGACTCATCCCTGCCACATTCTCTAACCCACTCCCATTCGGGAGAAGTTTTTTCCACCATCCCCCTCACCCAACCCCCCTTTACCGTTACCGGCCCATTCGACCCCCCCATTTTCCCAACCACCACTTCCCAAAATATCCAAAATCAACCCCCCCATTCCCCATCTTTTGCCCAAACCATGCCCATTCTCCCTCCCATATCCATGCCCAATCCAACACATTTCCCATCCACATCCATACAAAACCCAACCCAATTTTTTCCATCCACTTCCATGCCCCACTTGCCATCTTCCCCATATAGGCCCGACCCACCTCATTCACCTATGTCACGTCCACCTTATCCAACCTCCCACAAATCCCCCCATCTTCCCGGGTCATGCCCATTTTTACCGAGGCCATGCCTGGTTTTTCCCAAACACCCACACTTTATCCTTCATCATCCTTAAACATCCCCAACCCATCCCCCTTTGCCAATGCCCCACCCCATTCCTTCAATCCATCTCATATTCCATCACTTACGACGACCATGCCTAATTTTTCCTCCACATTCACCCCATCTATACCCAATCATCCCTTAAACCCACCACCCACATCCGATCCTCCTTCCATCACCATGATGGAGGAAATGTTCCAAGCCTACTCCTTATGGAAGGCTTCCCAAAACATCCCACATCCATGGACCCATCCTATACCCTAGCCAATCTCCATGCTTCACTCCCTCATGACCCCCATCAACCCCCCATAACTCATACCATCCAAACTCCCATCTCCCACATGCCCCAAGGCCCATTGGCCCAAAATCCCACCATTCACCAAGGACCATTGGCCCAAAACCCCACCACCCATGATCTCCAAGGCCCATTGGCCTAAAACCCAACCACCCATGATCTCCGAGGCCCAATGCCCCAACACCCCATCACCCATGATCTCCAAGGCCCAATGGCCCAACACCCCATCACCCATACCCAAGGGCCCATGGCCCAAACCCATCAAAGGCCCATGGCCCAAACCCACCAATGGCCCATGGCCCATACCCCTCAAAACCCAGTGGGCCAGGTCCACATACCCCAAGGGTCCATTCCACAAACCCTTACCCAAGGGCCCATGGCCCAAACCCATCTAGGGCTCATGGCCCAAACCCATTTGGCCCAAGCCCAAACTGTCCAAGGGCCCATGGCCCATACCCACCAATGGCCCACGGCCCATACCCCTCAAAACCCAGTGGGCCAGGCCCACATACCCCAAGGGCCCATTGCCCAAACCCTTGCCCAAGGGCCCATGGTCCAAACCCATCTAGGGCCCATGGCCCAAGCCCAAACCCTCCAAGGGCCCATGGCCCATACCCCTCAAAACCTAGTGGGCCAGGCCCACATACCCCAAGGGCCCACAACCCATACCCATCTGGCCCAGGCCCATACCCACCAATGGCCCATGGCCCAAGCCCTCCAAAGCCCAATGGGTCATACCCATCAAAGCCTAATAGGCCAAGATCCCCCAAATCCCATGCCCTTTACCCAAACCCAACCTGATCAAGGCCTTGTGGCCCAAACCTACCCTGGGCCCATAGCCCAAGCCTCATACTCATACCCTCCACAATACCCCCAAAAATTCACCCACCCCCAACCTTCACAACTGGGTCAAACCCATGCCATACCTCAGACCCAATTTTCTCATGGCCCCGTACCCCAAAACCATCTCCAAACCTTCCCTCATGTCCAATGGCCTCATCAAGCCCCACCCCTAAACCCAACTACCACTCACGCCATCACCCCACAACACTTCCCTTACCCCCAAGGGGCTCACCCAACCCACATCCAGTCCAATCCCATCCAATCCCTATATCAACATGAAAATCTCGTTCTCACTGCACCCTATATAGACCAGCAGTATGAGGAGGATGAGATTAGAAACAGTGGAGCCTATGCCGGGGCAGCGACCAATGTCAATCCTCCACCTGTAATTATCCCACCCCTGGCAGCCCAAAGTGAGTCCAGGCTAATAATTGAGAAGACGACCCCCATGTCCAAGGAGTCGAAACAGCTGAAAGAACAGTTGGATAAAATCCAGAAGCAATTACAGAAGATGGGTGGTGCTGAAATTCATGCCACAGACTTCACGAATTTATGCCTATTCGCCGAGGTCCCCCTGCCCCCCAAATTTAAAATGCAGTATTCGACAAGTACAATGGCACAAGTAATCCTATTGCACACCTCAAGTCCTATTGCCAGGACATGTGCCAATACGGGGGGGGATGAGAGACTGCTAATAAAAGTCTTCCAGAAGAGTCTGACAGGTCCGGCCCTGAGGAGGTTCACATCCTTAGAACCCTCCATGATGAAGACGTGGAAAGATCTGACCCACTTGTTCCAAGAACAATATGTCTACAATATAGACATTGAACCACGAAAGTCAGACTTGGCCCACTTAAGGCAGAACCGGAATGAGACCTTCAGCAACTATTTGGGACGCTGGAGAGCACAAGCAGCTTAAGTCAGAAATAGGATACCTGATGATGAGCAGATCGAAATGATTTCAAAAAACACTCTATCAGTGATCTCGGACTTCTTGGTGTACCAGCAGCAGTCCAGCTTTGCTGATCTGGTAAGAAATGCTAATATATGCGAGGACGCGATCAGGGAAGGTCGCTTGAATAAAAATATACCAAGAGAAACTAGTGGGGTTAGGAGGTTTTCAGAGTAGAGGAATGATCCAGAACGTCACCAATACCAGGCCTAATAATAACGTAACCCCATTACAATTTCAAGCGGCACAGCTAGCTCCTGTCAGGACCAGGCCGATACAGAGGTAGGTGTTACGAGTCTGGACGAGGATGGTCCTTTGGAGGAGCTCTCCAATGAGCTCCTTGACCGGTTCGCTGACTTTGAGCATGGCCCAACCCCCATTGTCGAAAAGACAGAGGATATCATTCTAGGGACTAAGGAGATTCCCAGAATAACCAAGATCGGAACATCACTGTCTCCCGAAGAAAGAAAAGGCATGTTCGACTTCCTTCGGTCATACCAATACATTTTTGCCTGATCGTACGAGGACATGCCTGGTCTGGATACCGATTTAGTCGAGCATGAGTTGCCCCTCTACCCTGATATGAAGCCAGTCAAGCAGAAGCTGAGGCGTCTCTGACCCGAATGGATGTTGAAAGTCAAGGACAAGGTCATCAAGCAGTATGACGTAGGGTTTCTCATGGTATCCAAATACCCACAATGGCTAGCCAAGATTGTGCCTGTGCCGAAGAAATATGGAAAGGTCCGCATGTGCATCGATTTTAGCAATTTGAATAGGGCGAGCCCAAAAGATGATTTCCCATTTCCAAACATCGACATCTTGCTCATAAATACTGCTAAGTACGGGATGGTCTTTTTCATGGTTGGGTTCTCAGGATATAATTAGATAAAGATGTCAGAGGTTGATCGTGAGAAGACAGCATTCATTACCCCCTAGGGAACCTTTTACTATCGAGTCATGCTGTTTGGCCTAAAGAATGCCGGTGCAACATACCAGAGAGCTATGACCACACTGTTTCATGACATGATCCACCGAGAGATTGAAGTGTATGTCGATGATATGATAGTCAAGTCATCGGAGTGAGGCAACTATCTGGTAAGCCTTCAGAAGCTGTTTAAGAGACTGAGAAGTACAGGTTAAGTTTGAACCCACAGAAGTGCGCATTTGGTGCTATGTCCGAAAAACTGTTGGGGTTCATCATCTGTCGGAGAGGGATCGAGGTCGACCCAGTTAAAGTTAAAGCTATCACTGAAATGCCCCCACCACGTACTAAGAAGGAAGTTAGAGGGTTCTTAGGAAGAATACAATATATCAGTCGATTCATTGCACAGCTAACTCCAATCTACACGCCGATCTTCAAGCTACTAAGGAAGAACTCGCCCGTTGAATGGAACAACGACTATCAGGCAGCATTTGATAAAATCAAAAGCTACCTCCTTAACCCACCTGTGTTGGTACCACCCGAGTCAGGGAGACCACTCTTGATGTATCTCTCAATGACGAAAGTCTCAATGGGATGTGTCTTAGGGCAGCATGACGAGACAGGAAGAAGAGAGCAGGCCATCTACTATCTAAGCAAGAAATTCACTAATTATGAGATGCACTATTCTCATCTGGAGAAAGCATGCCTGGCTCTTGTTTGGGCTACTAAGAGGCTCCGCCATTACTTGCTATCCCAAGTCATTCTACTTTTAGCCCGAATGGATCCATTAAATACCTGTTCGAGAAGTCGGCCCTCACTGGACGGACTGCACGATGGCAGCTTTTATTATCTGAGTTCGACATCACGTACGTCACTCAGAAGTTGATCAAGGGGCAGGCACTCGCCGATCATCCTGCTGACAATCGTTTGCCAGATTATGAACCTTTGAGAACTGAGTTCCCCGATGAGGACATCCTATTCATGATGAAAGACGATACAGAAGAAGCAAAAGATTCTTGGGTAATGCACTTTGACGGGGCAGCAAACGCCGAGGGCCAAGGAGTTGGCGCCATCCTGATTTCACCAAAAGGATCCCATGTACCAATCTCTATCAAGCTCAACTTTCCTTGTACTAACAACATGGCTGAATACGAGGCTAGTGCCGCTAGCCTACAGGCGGCTCTCGATCTCAATGTAACTCACCTTCGAGTGTTTGGCGATTCACAGTTGATCATATGCCAGATGAACGGTGACTAGAAGACGAAAGATGAGAAACCGATCCCCTATCATGAACACCTCGAGGATCTGATAGCTTACTTCCAAGACGTGACATTCTCATATGTCCCCCAGATAAAGAATCGCTTTGCTGATGCACTAGCAACTTTGGTGTCAATGATAGAAGTCCCATACGGTGCTGAGATGAAGCTGATTATGATCGAGCAGAGGAATGAGCCGGCCTTCTGCCTACAGATTGAGGAACCTACAAAGCCTGATGATGAGCCACCTTGGTTCTTAGATTTTAAGAATTTCCTTGAGACCCTAACTTTCCTAAAGGTACATCAAAGGCGGACCGGCAAACCATTCAACGTTTAGCAGCAAGCTACGTCATTTGCGGGGAATGCCTTTACAAGCAGTCGTACAACAAGCAGCAGGCTACGTCATTTGCGGGGAATGCCTTTACAAGTGGTCGTACAACAACATACTACTCAGGTGCCTTACGAAAAGTGAAGCAATCAATATTATGAAGGAGATCCACGAGGGAGTATGCGGATCCCACGTCAGCGGTCACATGCTTGCTAAGAAAATTTTGCGACAGGGATACTTTTGGACCACTATGGAGTCGGATTGCTGCAAACATGTCCAAAAATGCTACAAGTATCAGGAACACTCCAGTCTGATACATTCTCCTGCCATCGATCTACAATGCATGACCACTCCTTGGCCATTTGCTACTTGGGGCCTTGACGTTGTCGGAATGATTAGCCCAAAAGCATCGAACGAGCATCGGTTCATCCTCCTTGCCATTGAATACTTCACCAAGTGGGTAGAAGCGGCATCATATGCAAACATCATGGCCAGTCACGTCGAGAAGTTTCTCAAGAATAATATTGTGTGCCGATTTGGAGTCCCCAAAGATATCATCACGGACAACGGCACAAACTTTACGAATAAGCGCATCCGAGCCTTCTGCGAGCAATACAAAATCAAGCACCATCACTCGTCACCTTATCGGCCTCAAACTAATGGAGCCGTAGAGGCTGCGAACAAGATGATCGTCTACATCCTTGAGAAAATAGTCATCACTTATCGAGAATGGAGCGAAATACTGCCATTTGCCTTATGGGCCTATAGAACGTCAATCCGTACCGCTACAGGGGCAACACCATTCTCCCTTGTGTAAGGAACTAAGGCCATCCTCCCAGTTGAGGTTGAAGTACCCTCGCTCTGAATTCTCATGGAATCAGGCTTACCCGAAGCAGAGAGAGAGAGAGAGAGAGAGAGAGATCTCGCTTCAAATAATTGAACTTATTGGACAAGAAGAGACTCCTAGCCTTGTGTCATACTCAAGTTTACCAGGGGTGAATCACACGCACTTATAATAAATGTGTCCACGGTCGAGATTTGAAGGTAGGAGACACTGTACTGAAGAAAATCTTCCCATCCCTCCATGCCGATCCGAGAGGCAAGTTCAAGCCGAACTAGGAAGGGCCTTACGTCGTTTAAGAAGTGCTACTGAGATATGCCATCCACCTCGCCACCATGGATGGAGATCATCTTCCTAAGCCCATCAATGCTGGATACGTCTGACGGTTCTACTCTTAGTCTATCGCGATAAGGTAAGTATTGATAAAATAAATATGTGACTGCTTAAGAACCACTCAAAAGAGGCCATCATTCCAAACACAGTAGCCAAAAAGCATCCCTGAAATGATGATATCCTTTTCTATCACATTTGAGCCTAAGCCTTTCTTTTAATAACCCCCTTACCCAAAAAAAAAATGTGTGTGTACATATACAAAAAAGGGAAGTAAGTTACCATCAAAATCTTAAAAAAATCAAAAAAGCAAAACCTCAAAAAGAGATTACCTGAAATAGAGCAAAAAGTATAAAAAAAATGTGTAGAAGAATCACGGGGCATGTACAGTAAAAACCCCAAGGGAGAAAATATGTTGAGAAAACTGAAGTCGTATCAAGGAAACCCTTTTCGCCTAGCATACCTTCAACTAACCTAACCCATGGTCAAGCTACACCCTGAAGAAACCCTCTTTTAGGTTCACAAGCAGTCATAGCATCTGTTAAGTCAACACGAGCCAAGTTGTGAAACGACACCAGAACCCCATCCAGCCGGCTATGATGGAATCGACGTCTATGTTGTGGCTGTTGAAAAAAGAAATGAGGAAGAAATATATATATATATATATATAATAAAATAAAAATACAAGCTCAAAGCAAGATGGACGTAGTGAAAACCCGAAAAGACGCTACGGGTAAAAACAACGAGTTTGTGCAGACCAGGTAAAAACCTGAAAGGGCGCTTGGGGCAAGAGAGCTAAACTCATGGACGTAGTGAAAACCCGAAAGGGCACCACAGGTAAAAAAAGGAGAGAAATAAAAAAATTAAAAAAAAAAAGAGAAAAAATTGAAAAAGAAAAGTTTGGACTGATTGAAAAGATTTATGTTTGAGGAACCCTTTTGTTACTCTTCCTATACCCTCTTGTCCGACTGGGCCACTCATGCTAGTTCGAATCAGGTCCCGACCAGAATTGTCTTTGTGAAACCGCACCGTCAAATGTATGGGTCAAGGTAAGGAGAAAAGTTTAACTCAATCCCAAGGGGATGAACATTCCGACCTTGGTAGGACTGTTGAAACTCTTTCAGAATCAACCAGTAAAAAAGGAAGGGTTTGACCATACTCAAAAGAGGACCCGGAGTTTCACCTAGCAATTAAGGCACCACACAAAAAGAATGCACAAACAAAACCAAAAGACAGAAAGATCTATGTAGACGTATATAGTAAATTGCCTTTTGCACCACTTACACCACATCCCAAAAATATCCGGTGTGATGACTAGCGTGCTTTCCTTTTTACAAGTATAAACAAAAACAACAAAATATAAAATATATATATATATATATGTATACCAAAAAAAAAATGTGTGTACATCTGTAAAGGGGTTTTCACGCCTCTTTTCTTTGTATTTGATCTGTGCAAAAAGTTATGTGTGCAGGAAAGAGGTTAGCGGCCCAGCTCGCGCTTCAATGCGCTAATCTCAGCATGAAGGTCATCTTCCCGAGTATTCCGCTCAGTCAGCCAACGACCATGCAGACTCTTATACCTCTTCCGAGAAGAATCGGCGGCTCCAAAAGCAATGCTCAGTGATCCCTTCAAACGGAGGACCTCGCTCTCTGCTGTGTCTGCCCTAACTTTTTCTTGTGCCAAATGTTCTTGCAGGACTCTCTTCTCGTCCATAAGAAGCTCGATACGGGCTCAGAGTGTTGTCTCCTTCTTTGGCCAAGGGCCTCTAGTATCAACGATCTCTGTCGAATCTGGACCATCGGCAATAGGCCGCTCAGTCAAAAGCCAGGCCTCGTACTCAAGAGAAGTTCTAACCAAATCTCCCTGCTCAATATCACACATCAGTGTCGACTGATGCATTTCTCAAAGAGCAGCAATGCGATCTATGTCTCCAGAGGACCCCCTAGAAAAGATCAAATCACATAGAGGGGGATTGGCCTCGCAGGGCACCTGCTGAGGGTAGCCAAATTGATGCAGTACCTAGAATGAGAAGTAGAAGGTGCTGCCAGTCAATCTTAGGAGGGTAATGCCCTCATGGTCTCTACTGCGAACTATTGGGAAGGTCCGGTCCAACCAAGGAAGCCTCCATGTCAGCTTGGCATCGGTCAACCAAATTTTCAGAGCAGACACATCGCCCTGTGGAGGCAAGTGGCACCTACCCAGAAAGCACTGAGCCACATCACCTCGGGCAATATAAAAGCGGGGCACAGGCCCCAGAACAACAAGGTGCTCACCTAACCAGACCTGAAGCAACAAAGGGCACCCTCGAAGGCCCTCCACATTACCCAAAGCAAATGAATCAAGGCATCGATACAGCTCAGCGAGCAACAAGTGCATCATGGATCGGCCCACCTCTAGCTCGGTCAAAATATCACAAATTTCCAATGAGAAGCTCTCCCCTCGGTAAAAAAGAGGATTTCAGAGATGAGACCGAGTGCTAGAGCTTTCACATTGTATATGTTCCTAACCGGTAATTTTCGAAGACTTTCGTCATCGAAAAGTTCTTTGAGGAATTTTAGAGAACACCTTATGGGCCCCCCAATGAGACTTTTCTCATACTCAAGTTTCTTAAAACCGAGAGTAACGTGAATAGATTTGGAGTAGCCCGGCCGAGGCGTGACTTGTACATGACCCCTGTATAGCTTCAGGCCAGACAGATTGGATAACTCCTCAAGGGTTGGGGTTAGCTCCCGCTTCCCAAAACGGAATACATGAAAATTCACATCCCAAAATGAAGTGGCAGTGCAAAGGAGTTCCCACCGTGGCGGAACCTCTAGAAAGGAAGAAATGCGAGATAGCCCAAGGCGTTCCAAGTCAGCGAGCTCACTCTCATTCAAGCTCCCAAACCAGGCCGTTAAGAATTTGGGCCCCAAGCCCAACAAAGGGGGTAAATTGGCTCTAAGCCCTCCACATAAGGGGGGGTTAGAAAGCAGGTCCATGAGCGTATAGGGATCTTTTGAGAAGATATAAATCGATGTATGGTGATGGACCCGCCTTGGAAATGCAAGAGTAAAAGGAACTAGTCAAAGAGGCCAAGTCAAACAAAAAAGAAATGATTTTTGGACTAACTCAGGTATATAAGGACCCACTACCCCCCAAGTTAAACGTGGCACAACTATTAATTGTGCCAGTGCATTTTGGTCCCCATTTTGCCTGGTGCAACTATTAGTTGCGCTAGCACAAATTGCCTGAGATTTCAACCTAGCGCAACTAATAGTTGCGCCACACTACAAGTCCCCCTCTTCAGCCATCTCGGGACCTAGCGGTGGGGACTTACACCCCTATAATTTCGTTGTTAAACGCACCTCTTTTCATCTAACAATTGGGCATTTGTTTTATTTATTCATGTGTAGGACTGATCCTACATCAAAGCATACGACCCAAAAGGTCGCTTTCTGAGCATTTTGGGCAAGCACATCTTGCAAAGGAACAGATCCAATAAAAAGAAATCATGGCATAAAATCAAGGCAGAAATATTTTCCCAAAGTAATAATCTGAAGTATCACATCAACCATCCCCAACATGTTTAAACAAATCCAAGTCAAATCCCAAAAGAGTACTGAGTTTTTTCAAAGCCAAAAACTAGAAGACTATTCCTTGTTTGTGCCCTTGGATTTCTTGCGACGGCGAGAAGAGCTCTGAAAAGTCCACTTGTCCCCCACCCTAGCCCATGCCTGCGAGATCCTACTTAGCAAGGAGCACAACTCCTTGGCACGGGCACGCTGCGAGATACGATCAAAATCAAGAGTCAGGATTAGTTAAGGGACAAAGGATAATGGAATAAATGAAGAGGAGTAGAATAGCAAGGCACTCACCGTCTCCACCTCCCTAAGCCCCGCCAAGTGACGATGATACTTTGCATACTCCATGGCTGAGTTGAAGTCCTATGTTCAGAACGATACAATATCAGCTATCAAGACAATCTTAAAAGCATGTATAGAAGGAAACTGAAATAAAGAGAGATTGGGTCATCAGAAGACTTACCCCTGGAACCACCTCAGGAGGAGGAACACGGGCTGCCTCAGCAGAATGATGCGCCTGTCGATCCACATCAGGACAGAGGCTCGAAAGGAAGCTATCATCTAGGCATCGGAAGGTCCTGTAAACCATAGGCGGATCACCACCAGGGATACCAGCATGAGAAGTCCCCGACCGACCAGCACCTGAAGAGCCCTCACCCGAGGGGCCTGCACTAGAAGGACCAGCACGAGAGGGATCCACCCCTGACATATCAACCACACTTTGCTCGCCTTCACCATCCGAATCATCCCCTAAAGCAAACAGTGAACAAAATAAAGATTCGATTAGAAGGGACAAAAGCTGAATAAAAGCATAAAGGGAACTAATCCAAGCCAAGATAAATTACCTAACCGAGTGGGCCACCAAATGCAAGAAATTTGGCGCTAGGTACAAAGCGCGATAAGAGGAACCGATGGGGCAGGCACTCGTACCAAAGATGATAGTCCCCGGGCATGTGGAGAGCATGGATAGGGAGCCCATTGTTGAAAAAGGCCGTTGTGAGCTCCTCAATACTGCCAACAGGATTCCAAATGTCCGCTGGAAGGTCCACAGGTATGGCGTAGTAGCCCTGGAATTGGTGCAACACCCGCTCTCCCAGATAATAAAATCTGGCCCATGCTCCATAGAAGAAAATGACACGGCAGTTATTGAACAGGTGAGAGGGGCCTACAGCTGCCCGATCCCAGAAGGGAGATGCAAGGTACGGGTCAGGGAGGATCTGTCCAAGCCAAAAGAATCCAAGCAGGTAGCACATCAGTCAAAGGAGATTTTCGAGCTAGAACCAGCAAGGGTTGGAAAAGGGTTTTACTTGCTCAGGAACCATCAAGTCAAGTTGGGACCTCAGACCCATCTCTAAATGCCTTAGGCCCATGTCACGACCCCGAGCCTGATTCCAGTTACTGAGGAGAGGATAGATAAGCACCTCCGAGTGAAGAAGCGGGCACCCAAGATGGAAGTGATGATACCCCCATACCTAAAAAAAGGAGACAGTACATAGGGGCAGGTCAGTAGCACACAAAGATCATTCAAGAAAATTGACAAAAGCAAAACAATGAGGGATTACCTCTAAGACGGCCCAAAAGCCGACAGCAAACTTGGAATCCCCAGTGGTGACCCAAGCTATGTTGTACATCAGGCATGCGTACCCGGCCCCTCCCCAGACGTACCTGTGGATGTCACCCCAATTGTCCATCACACTCAGCAATGCCAGGCTGACTCGGCCCCCGCTGGCATTAGTAAAAAGGGTCTTGCCTAGCAAGAGTAGGAGAGTGATGCGGGCTAGAGCGATCACCCGCTCTGGCGTGATGTAGAGTGCCCTATCTGGCACACCTAGATCCACTAACTCATCAGAGGTGTAAAGTGAGGTCAGCCAAGAAATCTTAACCTCAGTACCATGGGTCTGCCCCCGAGGAGGATAAGCCCTAATCAATCGGACGATGTCCTCTCGACTCGACACCGTGAGAACGGATATCGGTATCCCCCCTATCCTGACGCCGATAATCATGGCCCAATCAACCGGCGTCAAAGTCATCTCTGCATACGGCCCTCATGGCAGGGCGAAACCTTTCAATCAGGGCTTTCAGATAGGCAGCGTCAGCCCTCATGGTAGGGCAAGATAGAAACTCTCCAAAGCCCACCTGTTCCAGCAAGACCTTCACGACGGGAGGGACATAGAGGTAGAACTTGTGAAAGTCAAGCCACCCCCCGCGGAACACAATATTGGGCAGGTCCTGCACCACAGAAAATGTGCATCAGATCACAGAGGCGAAGCAAAAATTGCATGATGGAAATAAATTAAACCTCTCTTTTACCTTGGCCGCTATCCCGAAGTTTGAAATGTGGGTATGTTGTTGGTGAAGGAGACCGACCTGGGCAGCCTCGCCCTGCATCTCGAGCCATGGGCCCCCCCTCCGATCTACCCAGATGAACTCCTCCCCCCGCAGGCCGTACACTATCTCAGGCCCCTCCTCGTGACCCTCCTTAGGAATATGCTCACCTTCGCCCGACATGCTGGGGCAACAAAAGGCAATCACATCTTATCAGGAATAAAGATACACGTGCAACGGATTCTTTTACAAAAAAGAGATCAACAAAAAAAAACCTTTACTTCGTTCACAAAAAAAATAAAAGTCCTTATACCTCAAAAAAAAAGAGAGAAGAAATTAGCATCAAAATCAAAAATGTCCTTTCACTTTGTTTAAAAAGTCCTTTCAAAAATCAAAACACAAAAAAATCCTTGTTTAAAAGTTCTTTCAAAAAAAGAAAAATTAAAACATAGAAAAACAAAAAAAACTTTTTACTTTATTTAAACAAAAAAAGAAGAAATAAGAAAAGCAAAAAACCTTATATTTCAAAACACTAAAAAAAAATCCCTTCTTGGATGTTCCTAAAAATCAAAAACCAAAAAAGAAGAGCCTTTCTTTTATATAAAAAAAAAAAACAACAACAAAAACAAAAAAATCCTTAGTTTATGCCTATAGAATTAAATAAAAAAAAAAAAAAACCAAAAAATAATAAAAATGCCTTAGTTGGTTTTCCAAACAAATAAAATCTCTTGTTTTCTTAATTTCAAGAGGAGTCAAAAATCATTTTCCTTAATTTTTAAAAAAGAAACCGAAAATCCCTTTTCTTTCTAATTTAGTGTTCAAAAAAGAAAAGACCAAATCCAATATATGAAAAATAAAAATAAAAATAAAATAACAAAAATAAAGTCCATTCTATATATACAAATAAAAACAACAAAAAATATATACATTAGGCACTAATAAATTCCATAAAATAACAAAAATAGGGCACCATTCCTGAAAAATTGCCAACATATCCCCAATAAACAAGCATACAATGAAGATAAATCATTATTCATCAAAGAATGCAAGATCATAGCAATATTTACAAGAAAAGAGCAAGAAAAATCAAGAAAGATGGGTTTTTAATGGTTACCTTGTGAAGAAGAAGGGGTCTTTGATCTAGCGTGAGCCGATGTTCGATCCACACCGGCAAAGCAACGGCAATTCACAGACGTCCGTACAACCTCTGAGATCCGTGAAAATCATTTACAACCGTTGAATAAAAATACAATTTGCGTTGGGTTTCAGAAAAGGACCTATGGACGTCCGTTGTGACATGCACAGACGTCCGGATATGTATTAAATGTATGCAGTTGGAATAACTACAGATGAACATTTCAAATTTTTGAAAAAAAAAAACTTTGACCTTTCGGATGTCCGTAGTGGTTCACGGATGTCCGGTCAAAATATGGCACCAAGGCTTTAAAAATACGGACGTCCGGAGTGGTTCACGGACGTCCGGTGAAAATAAATCCAGTAGGTATATAAAAGTACGGACGTCCGTGAATGCATCACGGACGTCCATGACATTTAAGCTTAAGAAGCGTTAAAAAGAAATTTAATTTTTCGGTACTTTCATGTTTTTGTAAATTTCAAACTCTTTATACAAGAAAATCACGAAATCCCTAAAAATTTAAAGATTCAAGATGCAACACAATAGATTTACATGCTGAACAAATAATTTAAACATCCTGAAATGTAAGCAGTTAGTCCTTGAGCTGGTCAAAATTAAATAACATCAATTAGATCATAGGCAACAGTAAGATTTATGATAGTCAATAAAGAAAATCTGTTGGAGATCTTGGTTAATTGCAACAAAAGTGAATTCAACACAAATTAATGAATATGTGAAGTGACAATATTTATTTTGATAAAATTGTTAACAAAAATGATTATCACTCCAACCTATTTAAGCTTTCTAAAAGCTCTTTTAACGAATTTTAGAACATTGACTCCCAACTAGATAGTTTAGGGCAATAGATTTTAAGAAATCCCAACGGTTTTACTTGCTCGTGTCAATTAGGTAACAAGGTAGAGCAATACACTTATTTTAAAATAAATGCTCAAGCTTACTTGCTTTCTATTCGACTCATGTAGCGAGTGTTTGACCAATGACTCCTAATCCAGTTGGCTCAGGGTATTGAGTATAAAATACTCCAACAGACTTAATAACTCGAGTCGAAAAGGCAAAATGTAAGAACCATAAGTCATATCTATATAGAAAGGCACAAACTTCATACATGTTTCAACAATGTTGCAATTTACCCTAAATAAAAGATTTCTTTATACACTAACAAGTGAAGAAAAAAGTTCATAATGATAAAATTGAATTATAGACAATTAAAATTAGCTCATGATTAAAGAGATTCGATTTCAGAAAATTTGATCAAATGTACGATATAAAAATTCAAAGTGTGTCAAATAAAATCCTGAAATGTTCAAGAAGACATTAATTTCTTGATAAAAAAGCATTTTAAAAAAAATATTTACATATATACAACTTTTGATCAAAATGATTAATCAATGAAACATAAACCAATGAATTTTTGGAGAAATTCAAATCGAACAAAATCCAAAAATTTTGTAAAAATATCAGCTAATTATAATTGAGTGTCTATGTGCTCAAGGAGAATAATTTTATCTTCTACCAAATCACGTATGAAATGGTGTCGGATATCAATGTGTTTAGTCCTAGAGTGTTGTACGGGATTTTCATAAATATAAATTGCACTGGTGTTATCACAAAATAAGGTCATAACACCTTGAGTAATCCCATAATCAGACAATATTTGCTTCATCCATAGAAGTTGAGTACAATCATTTCCAGCAGAAATATATTCTGCTTTAGCAGTGGACAAAGAAACAGATGCTTTTTTCTTGCTAAGCCAAGATACAAGACAATTACTGATATAAAAATAACCACCACTAGTACTTTTACGATCATCAGAATTACCAGCCCAATCAGAATCAGAGAATCCTATGATTTGAGAAGTAGTATCAAAAGGATACCAGAGACCTAACTCTAATGTTTTGTTAACATAACGAATGACACGTTTAAGCACAATTAGATGAGATTCTTTAGGGGCTACCTGAAATCTAGCACACATATCGATACTATAGGCTATATCCGGTCTACTAGCAGTGAGGTAGAGAAGGCTACTAATCATGCTTCTATACAAAGTCTCTCCAATTGATTTACCAGATACATCTTTTAACAACTTCACAGATGTACTCATTAGAGTGCGGGCTAGCTTACTGGATTTCAAACCAAATTTTTTAACAAGGTCTTTGGCATATTTGGAGTGAGTAATGAAAATGCTAGAGGAACATTGTCTAATCTGAAGACCTAAGAAACAGTTTAACTCACAAAATAGACTCATTTCAAATTCAATGCTCATTAGATGTTGAAATTTATGAGCATTTAAATCTAGTGTGGAACCAAAAATAATATCATCAATGTAAATTTCAACAACAGTCAAATGAGATGATTCTTGTTTTAAAAATAATGTTTTATCCACACTGCCACGTTTGAATCTATTATTGATCAAATATTTAGTTAGTCTATCATACCAAGTATGAAGTGCTTGTTTCAAACCATATAATACCTTTTTAAGTCAAAAAATATTTAGAGGATGATGTGGATCTTCAAACCCTTTAGGTTGTTCCACATACACTTTCTCAGAAAGAAAATCATTCAAAAAGGCACTTTTGACATCCATTTGATATAATTTAAATTTTAAATGACATGCCATAGCCAAAATGATATGAATGGACTCAAGTTTGACCACAGGTGCAAATATTTCATGAAAATCAATGCCTTCTACCTGTGTGTAGCCTTGAGCCACCAATCTTGCTTTGTTTCTAATAATTTTACCTTATTTATTTGTTTTATTTTTAAAAGTCCATTTTGTACCAATGATTCTAATGTTTGAAGGTCTAGAAATAAGTTCTCACACATCATTTCTTTTAAATTGAGTGAGCTCTTCTTGCATGGCCATAACCCAGTGCTCATCAAGAACTCTTTAACATTTTTAGGTTCAAGATTGGATGTGTAACACACATGACATAGAAGATTTGAAAGATTTTTAAATTTTCTCCTAGTCATTAATTTTGTAGAGGCATCACCAATAATAGCACTAGGAGGATGACTTCTCATATCACGTGCATGGGAAGGTCTATTTTGAGATCGATTTTCAGGGATATTGTTATTTGTATCTTCTACACTTAAGTTTTTTGTAATATCAGGATTAGTGAATGTAGAATTTTCATTATCAGATAAAGAAGTAATGTTATCAGGTCTATGTTTTTCATGAATAACAGGAATAACAATATTTTCATCATTAATATCTCTATTTACAATATTAGAAGAACCAAATTTTTGATCGTCTACAACAACATTTATTGATTCAATCATAGTAAGAGTCCTTAAATTAAAGACCCTATAAGCCCGACTATTTAAAGAATAACCAAGAAAGATTTCTATGTCAGTTTTAACATCAAATTTATCAAGGGATTCTCGATCCCTTAATACATGACAAGCACTTCCAAAGACACGAAAGTAGCTAACTTGTGGCTTTTTACCATTCCATATTTCATATGGAGTTTTAGTAGTGTTGGGTCTCAGATACACACGATTAGATATATAACATGCAGTACTAATGGCCTTAGCCCAGAGATTTTTAGCCACATTGTTAGCATTTAACATAACTCTAACCATTTCTTGAAGAACCCTATTTTTCCTTTCAACCGCACCATTTTGCTAAGGTGTGTGAGGAGCAGAAAATTCATGTTTTATCCCATTTAAAGTACAATATTTAGCAAACGATGAATTTTTTAATTTTTTACCATGATCACTATGAATTCGAACAATAGAAAGATTCTTTTCAACTTGAGTTCTTTTAAAAATTATAACAAATTCATCAAAAGCCTGAGATTTCTCTCTAAGAAAAGCAACCCAAGTGTACCTTGAAAAATCATCAACCAATACAAACACATATTTCTTTCCCCCTAAACTATTTGTCCTCATAGGACCTATGAGATCAAAATAAATTAACTCAAGTATTCTAGAAAAAGTAGGAACATTAACTTTCTTGTGGGGAAACAAGTATGTATTCCCATTTGTCAAGCACTACAAATAGATCCATCCAGTTTACTTAATTTCGGTAAACCTTTAACAAGTTGATCAGAGGCTAATTTGTAAAGATCATTTTAATTCATGTGCCCAAGCCTCTGGTGTCAAATATTGATCTCATTTATTTTAGTGATAAGACAATTATTTTTGAAAGGATCACTAAAAGTATAACAATTATCAGAAGATCTAATCCCTTCAAGAACAATTTGACCAGTTGAATCAACTACAATGAACAAATTTTTGGTAAAATTGATATTCATCCCATCATCATATAAATGACTAATACTAATGAGATTAGCTTTAAGTTTTTCAACATAAAGAACTTCATTCAATTTAGGACATTTAGGTGCTTCAACTGTTCCTTTACCAGTAATTTTACATGAACTTCCATGTCTGAAGGTCACATTTCCTTCCGAGCATGGACTTAGGTGAGAGAAGAATGATTTCTCACCAGTCATATGCTTGGAACAACCACTATCAAGGAACCATTTAGAAGATTCACTATCTTTTAGTGAAATATGAGCAACCTGAGCAATCAAATCAGATTTTCGAATCCAAACACGTTTGTATTTAAGAGTTGATTGATTTTGAATCACATGTTTATTGATGTTTTTGTTTGAACTGCTAAATGAGATGAATTTATTTTTAAACTTGACATTATCATGTTTCTTCAGAGTACGAAAGTTAGGAACATAGTAAGAAGAGTATTCAAAGGCGAATGGATAGTACACAAAAGTATGCCCTTCCCACCCACAAGTATAACAAATTGAAACTCTTCTACTAACAGCTCTAGAAACAATTGATTTATATTTACTTGAAGTTGATTTAGAATTCATAGAAAATTATTTGGTTTCCTTAATAAATTTTGGGGCTTGAGTTATCTCAAGTTTAGGATTTTTATTTAATGAATGAATGTATCCAATACCTAATTTGTCTGTAGTTCTTTGACCAAACCTTAGTAAATTTTCCATTTTCTCATTAACCTTGTAGAAATTTGAATATTTTGCAGAAATGGAATCAAGTTCACTTTTTAAATTTTCATTAATTAAAGTGATTTGCTTTCTTTTCTTGTTCCATAAATTTAGAGTTTATACAATTCACTTTTTCTTGAAGCGTAATCTTTTCTTGAAATTGAGTTTTAAGTTGAGACTTAAGATTACTTATTGTGTTTGTTAACTCATTTACAATCTTGGTCAATTTTATATTTTCTTTGGTAAGAAGTAAGGATTCTTGATATAATTCACTATAAGCATTAGTCATATCCAATACATCACCATCAGTTTCAGTTTTGTTTATAAACGATGTTTGAGATTGTGATTTATCAAATTCTACAATCGAAGCTACAAAGGCTCTAAACCCATAAGATCCAGGTTCAAATTCATCAAATGATGACTCATTTTGACATTCAATCTCATGAGTGGCAGTGAATACTTTAGATTTTCCTTTATCCTTCTTCCTGTTTGGGCATTTAGCAGCATAATGCCCATAGCCATGACACTTAAAACATTGAATAGTGTCAGTGAGATCTTTTTGAGGTTTTTTCTCAAAAGATTTAAATTTACTTGAATTTCCAAACTTTTGAAAAGGTTGTTTTTTATTTTTGTAAAATTTTTTAAAATTTTTAACAAATAAGGCAAGTTCTTCTGATTGATCAGAATCACTGCTAGAATCAGACTCTTCCTTAGAAGATTTCAAAGCAACACTCTTAGACACATGATTGTCTTGCATTTCATATTCGTAAGTTTGCAAAGATCCAACTAATTCATCTAAGTTTAAATTGTCAACATCTTTAGATTCAACTATAGCATTGACTTTAGATCGAAATCGTTTAGGTAGAGACCTTAGTATTTTTCGTACAATTTTAGTATTCGAGATAGGTTCACCCAAATTGAAAGAGCCATTAACAATGTCATTCAAATGAATATAAAAATCAGAAAAATTTTCATCCTCATCCATGTGAAGATTTTCAAACTGAGATGAAAGCATTTGAAGTTTTGATATTTTCACTTGAGGAGTCCCTTCATATGTAGCTTCAAGTATTTTTCAGGCATCCTTGGCTACAGTGCAAGTACTGAGGCGGCGAAACTCTGAAGCAGTAACTACTCCAAATAACACATTAAGAGCCTTAAAATTATAGCCAAGGTTGTCAAAATCCTGATCAGTCCATAAAGATCTAGGTTTGACAGTAGTATGTGGTATATTATCGATAATAGAGGTCGTAGTTGGTGGCGACCATCCATCCTCAATAGAGTACCCAATGTGTGGATCCATATAACTTAAAAATGCTCTCATCCTTGCCTTCCAATAAGGATAATTAGAGCCATCAAATAAAGGAGGTCTAGCAGTAGACGCACCTTCTCTCGGAAGATCATGATATCCCAAATTAGTCATTACACTTAATTCGTTAGAATTTACTAAGTGTCCTAGGCTCTGATACCAATTGAAATTTAGAAATTATTAAAATTACAAAGAATAAACTAATTAATACTAATTACATACAACCATAAATTGAACACAAGTAATTTTTAACGTGAAAAAACCTATCACAGGTAAAAATCATGGGATCTATCTCAGATCCAATAAAATAATCTACTATGAATAAACAACCTTACAGTGCTTTAGAATGATATGCCCTATCACTCATCTTACCAACAATGATAGCCTCTCACCATCATCCGATCCATAGTGAAGAATTTCAACAACCGTCGCATCCAATGAAAGTTCACTCGTCTCACACAAGCCACACACTCTCAAACATAGATTCGGAAAATACACATCTTTGAGATTAAGATTTAAAGAATCAAAAACACGGTAATCTCAAGGATAGAATTTAGGACCAAAATACTGAAAATGAAGGATTTTCGGTTCAGTTTTTAAAACTATCCGAAACTACTTTTATTTATAGTTTTTCAGGCCACGGACGTCCGTGAATCACTCACGGATGTCCGTAAGTGTATTACAGACGTCCGTGGGTCCAAAAATGACAAAACGTTTGTCAAAAGATTTTACTTGGCCACATCATTATACTAAGGAGCAATACTGATTTTTTATGTCATGATAATGACAATATATCTTACAAAAGCCGTATGATTGAAACCCTTCGAGGCACCCTCAAACTTCATGCCAGTCTAAACCTCAATAGGGTGTCATTAGTGTGGAGAATATAAACTCTTGAATCAGAACTTGTTTTCAAAGGATCACATGCATGCCACATATACATACACTCACTTTTCGGGGCTTGAGAAATTGGTTTAGTCAGGGAAGACCAAAAACTCCCTGATGCCTTTTTCTGTTCAATCCATGGTATTGTTGAAGTGGCATCATTTCTGCCCATCCTTCTAGACGAATACCCCTGAAACCTGATCTCTTTCCCTCTGCTTCGGGACAATAGAGAAATTGTTGCCATACTAGCTAAGCAACCAAATCAAGGAATAAACAGGTTTAAATAGTTAAACTTCCAATATTAGCATCCTCGCATTGTCCCCACCTATTTGTGACTGGGACTTCCAATAATATTTTACAACAAAAAATCTACTTTTCCAATTTCCTTCAAAGATGTCATAAATGAAAAATGGTAACAGAAGACCACAATACCCTTGATATACACCAGGAAAAAATATCAAAAAGAAAAAACCTAGAATAAAGTATAACAAAAGAAAAGTAGTTTCATAAAAGGTATTATTTTAAGAGAAAAATTGGAAGTTTCTAGGGGACATTTTCCTCTTTTCCAGGTTGAACCAAGAATGTTTGACCATTTTATTGCTACTAAGGAACCTATCAATAGAAAATTAAGGAGTCGAATCACAACGAAACTGGAAACCCTCTTAGGATTTTCCCAATAAATGAAAATTTGTAAGAGTAACCAAAGCTTAGTCATGTTACCCAATTATAAAAATATCATGTAAATCTATATTTGTGAAGAAAGGAGCATCAAGTGGAAATGTAGTACCTGGTTCCTTCTATGATCCGGGAGGAGAAAATTTGCAAGTGGAAATGTAGTACCTGGCTTCACAAGTGGTAGCTCCAGGAGGAGAAAATTTGCACCATAGAATCCAATAACTTCAGGTGGCAAGTGGCAACTGTAATAGTTATAAACTTCTAATGAGGACCTACATAAGAGTAATGCAATCAGGCAGGCACTACATGTAATTAAGCATAGAAGGAAATTTCGTACAGATGGTAACTAAAATATGGATCGGTGGATCTGTGGAACTTATTTTTTCTAGTGAATACCCTGGGAAATTCTAATTGTGCCCAAAAACATAAGGGCTTAATGAATAATCATTTGCCCCAAAATATTCTTTAATTGAGTCATAAACATAGCTTCAAAAAATATACATTCTTACGGTTTGAGACTAGGGCAAAAAATTACTATCATCAAATTTAGTGGTAGTGACACAGTGGAGCAAATTCTAAAAGCCCAACAATAGGTTTGGAGTCCATCTCTTTCTAGAAGGTTGATAACACAAGCCAGAGAGAGAAATGGGAAAATCAAAGAAATTGCAACCAGACAAATAACTACTTCTAAACAAATCAAACCCAGGCTTCACTTGGTTACCGTCGATGATGGGAGTGTTGAGGGTTGGGTTGGTTGGCTCACGGATTTCTGTTTGGTTGGCGAAGCATATTGCAAACTCCCTGCATCTGAAATCATCTCTAAGTGGGCTCTAAAAGATTGGGCCTCTCCCACCATTTTCGTTAAATCTTTCAAACCCAATATGGCCTTGTTTGAATTCGGCAGCATTGATGACAAGGCTAGGATTCTGGCTGATTCTGGCGGTCTTTAGTGGAGTCATGGTATCCATTTCTGACTTTGGCCTTGGAGCTTGGAACTGGAAGCATCCCATGACTACCTCTTTGGGAAAAGCGCTTGGTTGCGTGTGCGAGAGCTACCCTTCCACCTATGGTCTAAGACGGTTTTTGCCCACCTTAGTAAGATGTGGGGATGCCTAGCTGATGTAGACATTGCTACGATCACCTTTGATGAGCTCTCATGTGCCAATTTTACGGTTGCATGTGACTCTTGGATCAACATTCCTAGATTACTCTGGATTTCGGCAGGGGGCTACCGCTATCCAGTTGCTATAGAGGTGGAGGCGGAGGAGTTGTTTGGAGATTGTGATGTGCTGAGACTACCTTCCATCCTACAAAACTGAACCTTGACTCCCTATCGGCCTCTTTGAATTCTGCTGACGATTGCAATTTTTTGCCGGGTAAATCGAGCTCGCCTTCTAAGGTGGTGTCGAGGTCGCAAGGATTTCGCAAGGGTGACGATGATGGTGAGACTTCCACTCGGCTGACGGCAGCGAGTGATTGCGACGGTCAACGAAAGGAGTTGCCACTTACCAGGAGACACGTGCCAACAACTGGAAATCACCACCTATCATTGGTAATTCTTTCCAAATTGGATCCCAATCCATTTCAAACCTGGACATCAGCGACTCAAGGTGGGTTAAGCAGGTGGTTAATAGTGTTACATTCTGGGGTCCCTCCAATCCGCTGAAGGCTACTCGCTTCACGACAGTCGGATGTCTGAGAACCTCCAATCTTCCAAAGCCTATCCTCTCAAGACCCAAGTTCGGATGTCAATCGGAACATATGGAGATTGGCAAATTGCCTATTGATGACATGTGGCACCCTATGACCTTGGGATCTTCCTCAGACCCTATTATTAATTTTAGCATTGGAGTTATCCCCAAACCTCTCTCAGATTCTTTCTCTTCCTCCTTAATTCCTTAGCCCTTAGATTGCCTGATCGACAATTTGTCGGTTGATGGTTCTGCAGAGGAGGATTCGAAGGGTTCCCATCTGAGGAATTCTTTTAACGGAGGGGATGACCGGTCAAGCAACCCGGACTGTTTGGGCCATCGAGACACCTCTCCCCAGCCCCTTTCGGTTTCCTCTCAAGACAATCTCAATGTTATGTTAGAGGTTGACTTAAACTGGATCTATGAAAGGTATGGGCTTGCTTTTATAGGCAGTCGGCTGACTTCCTCTCGTTCTTTGAGGATTCGGATACCCTCAGAAAAAGGACTGTGACGTCTTATGTTTCTCCACCGGCCTCAGGGTGTGTTGTTAGCCTCGGGAAGGACCATGGCGAGTGATTCTGCGGTAGTGATGGTGCCTCTGTGGTTGTGGATTTCTTCGTGTTTCATGGACCTAAACATTTTAGTGTGGAATGTCAGGGGCCTCAGTGAGATTGATAAACATCATTTGGTCAAAGACGTGATTGCTAATCTGAACCCTTCGATCGTAGCGCTCCAAGAAACCAAGTGGTGCTCCTATGATTAGAGCAAGGTGAGCTCTATCGTCAAGGGCCAACAATGGGACTGGCTAGCTCTCAATGTGGTGGGAACTAAAGAGGGGATTCTTTTAGCATGGGACAAAAGAGATTACCAGGTTATTGACAACATCATGGGTGGTAGGGTCATTTCGGCTAAATTTCGGTCCTCCAAAGACGACTTAATCTGGGCTTTCTCTATCGTATATGGGCCCAACGATCCTCAACTAAGACCTGGTTTGTGAGAAGATCTCCTATCTGTGCATCGCGAATGGGATGTTTCATGGATCATTGGTGGTAACTTCAATGTCATACGCTTTGTGGGCGAAATGACAAGTTGCTCTAGGATTACGACTAGCATGAGGAGTTTCAGCGACTTCGTGGCCCGTTCGTCTCTCATGGACATTCCGATGTCTAGTCCTCAGTTTACGTGGTCCAATGGTCAAGATTATCCTTCTAGGTCCCGCATTGACAGATTTCTAAGTAGTGCCGTTGGGAAGATCTCTTGCCTAACATTATGTCTATTGGCCACCCGCGTGCCACTTCCGATCACATTCCGATTACCTTGGTGGCTAAACAGGAGGGTTGGGGGCCAAAACCATTTCTCTTCGAGTTAGCATGGACCAAGGAGTCCTTCAATGTCATGGTGTCTTTCAAGTGGAGAGATTGGGAGATTCATGGGTCTGCCGAGTTTGTCTTTACTAAAAAACTAAGACTTCTCCAACATTTCCCGAAGAAATGGAATTGCGAGGTCTTCGGGAACATTAGTAAGGTGAAAGAGGACCTGCTCTCTAAAATTGAATCCCTCAATTTACTCGAAGAAGCTAATGGCTCCCTTTGTCCCGATCATAGAAATCTTCACCTTGAGCTAAAGGACTCTCTCAACTCCAAGGTTCTCCAGGATGAGATAAATGGGTGACTCCAGAGATAAAGTTTCTGACACCAACGCTCCAAAGATAAATGGGTGAAAGAGGGAGACTCCAACTCCAAGTATTTCCACATTATCGCCAACTCAAGATGCAAATCGAATTGGATCACCTCTATTAACATCCAAGGTCAGACGGTGACTAACAAATCTGATGTGAAATCTACGGTGTTGGATCACTTTGTGAACAGGTATTCTGAGGAATTCCATACTTGACCTTTCCCCGAAGGCATTAATTTTGCCTCCATCTCTCCTCAGGCCCACAATAGTCTTGATCTCCCCTTCTCGCTAGAAGAGGTTCATGGAGCGATTTTCGACGGTGTCGGTGATAGGGCTCCTGGTCCTGACAGGTACCCCCTCAAGTTCTTCCAAATATTTTGGGAGACTATCAAGTTCGATCTCCACAAAGTGTTTCTTAAATTCTACTCCCATCCAAGCCTCAGAAAGGACACGAAGGCAGCTTTTATCGTCCTCATTCCTAAGGTTGTTGGGGCCCAATCCCTTTCAGATTTTAGGCCAATCAGTCTGGTGGGTTCTCTCTACGAGGTTATTGCCCGCGTGCTAGTTAACCAATTCAGGTCGGTTATCAACTACATAATTAGTCCAACCCAATCGGCTTTCATCAAGGGTAGGCAAATTGTTGATAGCTCAGTTCTCTCCCATGAATGCCTTCATTCGAGACACATTGACGAGAAGCCCAGTTTAATCGTCAAACTCAATATGGAGAAATCCTTCGATAGAGTTCACTGGGCTTATCTCAACAAAATCCTTCTGAAGATGAGTTTTAGCATTAGATGGCAATGTTGGATAAAAACCTGCATTTCCAATCCAAAATTCTCTGTTCTAATCAATGGATCACCTAATTTTGAGACCGGCTCAGGGGGGTTGTGCCAGGGAGACCCCCTCTCCCCTTTTCTGTTCAATTTAGTTAGCGAATGCCTCAGGAAGCTATTGGACAAAGGGGATGATCTGGGTGATTTATCGAGGTTCTCCGTGGTCAGAGACTGTAAGCCAATCACGCATATGCAATTTGCAGATGACACCATCATTTTCTGCAATGCATTAAAGCAAAACCTTCTGCATCTCAAGTTGATTCTGAAGATTTTTAAAGCCTGCACTGGCTAAAAAGTAAACCTTGACAAGTCTAGAATCATGGGAGTCCATCAGAATTCTATGGCCGAGTTGGTAGATTATTTTGGATGCATTGATGGCTACTTTCCGTCTGTTTACCTGGGCCTCCCCTTATGTAAAGGTATCCCGAGCAAATCGATGTGGGATCCTGTGCTTGAAAGAATCGAATCCAAGCTTGCCACCTGAAAAGCGAAGCTTCTCTCTATGGACGAGAGGCTCACTTTGATCAAGAGTTCCCTTTTTAATATCCCCATCTATTATCTCTCAATGTTTCACTGCCCTGCCAGTATTACATCTAAGATTGAAAGGGCCATGAACAATTTCTTATGGAGTGGCAGAGATGAAAGGAACAAAATGCACATGGTTAGTTGGGGTTCCGTTTGCTCGCCTAAGGTGAATGGGGGCCTAGGAATCCGAAGTGTGAGTCAAATGAATAACTCCCTCCTTTGTAAGTGGTTGTGGAGATTGGGTAATGACCATGGTTCTCTCTGGGCTACTTTAGTGTCTGCTAAATACAAGGTCAAAAGGAAGGGATGGGATCTAAATCATAGGGTTCAGCAGCGATCTTCTAGTTGGTGGAGGGAATCTCTTCCCAATCGAATGCTTTTCAGAGAGGTATCCAATTCCAAGTGGGTGATGGTCGATTGACAAAATTTTGGGAAGATTCTTGGGCCACTCCCTCCACTTTCAAATCCAGATACCCCTCTCTTTTCCTGCTCTCTAAGAAAAAGGGAGCTTCTATTGCCGAGTGCCTTAGGAGCTATTCGGGCCATTCGGAGCTAAACAGAGATCTCAAAAGAGACCTTAGAGGGCCTGAGCTACGTGACCTGTGCGATCTTCGTGATGACATTCATGCTATCCCCAACTTCTCGATGGCTCCCGATCGTAGACTTTTGGAAAGGAACCAAATGTGGGCGATTCTCTGTTAAATCGGCATATGACACTCTTTGGTTAAGGCCCCTGCTTCTCCTCTGCTGATATTTGGAAGGCCAAAGTTCCTCCTAAGACCATCCTCTTTTCTTGGAGCACTGCCCACAACAAAATTAAAACTGCCGACTCTCTTATTCTCCAGGGTAAATTTATACCTAACAGATGCATTATGTGTTATCAACAAGCAGAATCTGCGAGCCACGTTCTCATCCATTGTCTAGTTGCCTACTTTGTCTGGAACATGTTTAGACATCATTGGCGGATAGTAGGATGCATGCCTGAATCATGCAGTGACGTTCTTACCGAATTCCAAAAGACCCCCAAGCGGCACATCACCCCAGAATTAAGGCTTCTTCCCTTCGCTATCTTCTTGGTGATTTGGAATGAGCACAACAGTCATCTCTTCAACGATTCTCTCCGCCTCCGTTGGCTCTATTCAAGGATTCCAGTAGGTTAATCAAATTCTAGATCAAGGTTCTTGGTGGCTCTCCCATTGTGGCTGGGTCTGACAGCCGCCTCACTGATCCGCCTTAGGCCTGCGGCGTTTCGTGCCTGGGCCTCTCAAATTTTTCTATTTCTTTTTTTCCTCTTTCCTTTTCTATCCTTTTTTGCGGAGCCTCTCGCTCCGCCCTGTTCCATGTAGCTTTTTCCCTCTTTTATGAAATTTCTACTTCATCGCTAAAAAAAAAATAACTACTTAAATCCAGTGTATGTTACCACTGTACAATGGATGCTAGATAAGCCAAAACGTGAACTTCGAGAATTTCATGTCAAAATGGGTCATTGAGTGACAGAAGGAATCTTGGTATTGCAAATTCTATGATCCCTATTGCCTACATGCAGGTCTACTGCCAGCCTGTATTCACATTCATGAAGAGGTGGAGTGCATAACGGTGGCTGAATGGCAACTTCATAAGACAAGCATAAAGTATACTCGAAACACAGAATGTATATGTATATCTGCAACTAGGAAAAATGTGCAACTAGAAAATTGTGGCTCCACCAAATGGCAGAGATCTCATCCATAGGAGAGTTTACATTGCACCTATGCTCTTGAAAAAACACCAAAAAGCATTAAATTTAGCCATGTCATCAATGTCCATCATGTGAAAAGGGTTCAGTATGGGGCAATGATCCCAGTGTGGGACAAAGCCTTAAGAGAAAACAGATGAAGAGGTATATTCATGTTAAAATGAAAATAGTCGGTATCCTACAAAGAAATGGTATTGTTGGATCCCTTGATTCGCCTTGATGCAATGCTCTTGAAAGGAAAGGCGGACCAATGTAGAGAAGACCCTAACTCGCCCCCTTCACCTTGTGTCTGTCGCTAGCTATACCAATTGGACCATCAAATAATAACATTTCTCGTCTATTCTTATTGTAAACTTCGATAATCTCAACCAGTCTAGGATTATCTCTGCTACAACCATCGAAGTTGAACTTGATCTAGTTCTATGTACTAATTTATTTTTGTTAAATAATTTTATGCAACTAAGATCTCGCCTACGATTTTATTTTTTGTCATCTAGGCTATAAGGTATAGAATTACTAGAGGATTTTAATAATCAATTATAGGATGTAAATACCATTTAGAATTATAACTATGGATTTACGTATTCTAGATTTTGCCCCTAACCATGAAAATCATTTATTTATTCTCTCCTTTATCTTCTTCCTCTTCCACTATTTAATTAGTTTAATTTTAGAATGGAAAAATCGTCTTCGTTTGAACTTTTGGCACTCTTGTAAGAGATAAAGTTTTCCAATGAGTTTTTTATGCTAAATAGTTGATAGATGAATAGAAGATCAAGAGACACAGTGGGTAGAGGAGAGATGCCACCTCCTTCATGTATCTTATTGAGAGACCAGAAGACATCCAGACCATCTCCTCTATAGCCAATAAGAAGCAAATTTGTAGGAGTAGCAAATCATGAGCGGTTAATGCCCCCTTTGTATTTCTCTAGTTCTTTTAGAAAATTGATTTCTGGTTGAAAATATAAATCGTTAATCAGGATATGGAGCCATTGTGTTTGGGTATGAGTTTCAACAGAAGCTTTTTTCAATTGATCAGGAAAAAAAAATCAAAAGTTACAAAAAAGTTTATGAACATGTCTATAATCAAAAGTCATAACAATATAGAACTCCCAAGTCTGAGCAATAAAACACCAAAATAATATGAAAATTGAGGAGTCTGATCCCCCAGCCATCCATTTTCTCGGTTGAGCAATTAACATAAAAAATTAAAATAAAATTATTTAATTGAGTTAAAATCGGAGATCTGAACCTGGAGAGAGAAGGTAGAACGAAAATCTAGGTCAAATAAGAGATTTGAATTAATCGAGCTCAAATATGGAGTGAGGAGTTCAAATTTGAGCTCAAATCCTAACTGTTAGACTTCTTTGAAATCGGAGCTCAAACCCTAACCTAGCTGATGATCGAATCATGGATCAAAGCCCAGCTCGGATGCGATTGAATCTGAACCAAAATGGGAGCTCAAATCGGAGGCCAAATCCTAACTCCTAGGGTTCGTCTTTAAAATCGGAGCTCAAATCCTAAATGTAACTGATGAAAGGAGAAATGGAATACGAAGGATGCAAGGGAATCGACAACTGAAGATAGGAGAAATGGAATAGAAATGGTCGTGGTTTGAGTTCATTTTATAGGGGAAGAGTTTTTATTAAGTGCTAAATATAAGTACGAATGCCTCTACACTAAAATAATGACCGAGATGGCTTGAAGTCATCTCTATTGGTGTTAATGAGACTTTTAGAGATGGTTTCTCATGTAGTCTCTAAAGTTTTCACCTACCTATACATGAACTGAACCTTATGGAGATATTCATGACCGTCTCTACATGTTATGTTATATAGGGAGACGACTTTAGCCGTCTTTAATAAAAGCATCTGAGATGGCTTTTGAATGGTTGTCTTTAATAAATGGTTATTGGAGACGGCTTCGAAAAGCCATCTCCAAGAACCGTCTCCAAAAGTCCTTTTTTTTGTAGTGAAAGAAAGAGAGATTGTTGTCCTCTTCATCCCTAAGATGGGTTTTGTGTGAGGTCATTGGAATTCTTGCTATTTTCTCTAATTTTCTTGATATAAGTGCAAGATAAATGATTTCTTTAAATTATGTTGATTGGATCTTTCTTGAATCTTTGATCTTGGCCAAAATCTTGAGTTGGATTAGGATTTATCGTCTTTTGAAACTTACTTGATTCAGTGGGATATATTTCTCAAGGAAAATTAAGTTACAACTAATTTCCCAAAATGAATTCCCCCATAACACTCATACAATCTTTTCAATCATATCACAAAAACCGTGAAAAAAACCAACTATAATCCATTATAGCTAAGGTTTCTATCCCTATGTAAGTAGAAATGTAAGTAAAAGACACCCATCTTGATTTCTTAACTCAAGACTAAGCTTTCAATATCCTTGGTCATTTATTGGAAATATTCAAGAGGGCACCCTCCACCTAGGTCTGATATTTCATCAATGTGATAAAGCTTCCTCCATTACATGACATATCAAATGCAATGTGTAGAGGCACAATTGTTGATAGTGTGGTGGCACAAGGCCTTGGGGGTATATCCACTACATCAAAACAATGAGAAAACCACTTTTGTAGTGTCCAAAATAACCACTGCCATAGCAGTAGTATAATAATCAACCGTTAATGTAATATCCCTGATATTTTTTTACCTGATTTCGATTACCTCAGTAAGAGTGCCCAAAGAATTTACTGAACGAGTCCGAGTTATTCGGGTAGCTTAGGGTATGATGAGAGATGTGGTCAAAGGATTTTTGTTTCGGACTTGTGAAAGTTTTGTTTTTGGTAACATACACGTTAAGTCTAGTATATGCGCTTAATGCCAGATATAGTTTCAAGTTAAGTGGATAGAATTATATTCACAAAAATCTAGATATTTTGGGTTGCAAATTATTATTATAAGAGGGAAGAGTGGAGGAGAAGTTGCATCTTCCTCCCTCACGTGTGAATTTTGAACCCTTTGCAACCCTTTGCCTCATTTCTTGATCTTAGATCCCTTGTGTTTTGGAATCCCTCTCCCCATCTTAACCATTGAATAGCCTCGTATTAGAATTCTGATCTGTTTAAGCTATTAAGAGTGAAGGATAGGGGAGAGAGGATAATTCGGTGGACGTTATGGTCTCTTGCTCTTGAAGCAATGTTTGGGTTGGACTGATCTTTGGGGTCCAATTGTTTTGTTGGTTGTTCCGGTGCTTGAATTTGGTGCAACGGGAACCAAAGGATCTAAATTCAATAGTTAGGCTTATAAACCCCTTTGAGTTAATTTTTCTGCCTTGCTTAGAGTAGAAGAATGGTGTGTATAGCATAGATATCAAGTTTTGTTTTTGGAAGGGTAAAATTGCATGAAAGGAACAAAATTCGAAAACCACAAACCTGGAGAAATTCGAGGGTCGAATTTGAAATTCGACCATCAAATTGAAATTCGAGGGTCGAAATTGGGCTTTTATAGCCTGATGCAATTTTGGGAATTCGAGGATCGAATTTTATTTCGACCATTGAATTTCAAATTCGACCATCGAATTTGAATTCTAGGGTCGAATTTTGCCCTGTTTCTGGCCTTTGACTTTTTGGACCTCTATTAACATTGATAGTGTTAATCCTTGTAGGATTGATAGTAGAGAGTCCATTGTGAGGACTTCCTTGTGTGTTTTAGATCGCTTTGAGTCGAGGTAGGGGAACCCTAAATCTGATTTGCATTCTATTATAAGTATAGGTTGTTTTGTATAAAACATGAATTCCAAAATTTTGTTTGACACAGCATGAATAAGAGCTTTGAAATGTGACATAACTAAGAACTTTGAAACTTTTATATGAACAAGAACTCAGAAATTTGAACTTCGAATCAGAACTCCGAAAATCCGAAAATATATTATATATACAAACTTTGATATATTTAGCATTTGCATTTGATTTGAGGCACATCCAAATGAAACCCTAGGTTCCACCAACCGTGTTGACGGTATTTCAGCCGTGTGCAAGTTTCCCTCAGTACGTAGGGGCTTGTTTCACATCCAAAAAAGGGTTCATGAATGACGATGATTAGTAGGGTTTTCCATCGGTGATATTCCCGCTCTCATGCTAGTATGTAATTTGAGAGAATATTTTTAAGTTATAAATTTAAGACAAGAAGCATGCCTAATTCAGAAATTTGAAAACATCAGACTCATTGAATCAACTTTTGGCTTTCTATTTAGAATTGGAAATTTAGTTTGCAAAGCATCTTTTGAAAATTATATTTGATCTGATTTTGTCTTTTAAAAACCTTTATTTGTGATAAAATGCAATTAGATAACTTTCCTTTATTGAGCTTCGATGTTAGCTCACCCCGACTATACGTCACAGGTGCTGAGACTGACTTGGGATCTGAAGATCTGGATTTGGAGGACTCCGACTATATTCCTGAGGAGGAATTGGAGACCCCAGCAGAGGAATTCTTTCCTTGATCTAGATTTACACTTTTGGTACTTTTGGTTTAGAATTATTTGAATATTGGGCCCTAAGCCATCGTTTTGTCTTTCTAGATATCACTTGAGGAACTATCATTAGGAACCACTATTTTAGGTGTTGGATTGGCCATCACCGGTGGTTCTTCCTGGTTCCTCAGGGTGATATATTATTTTGAATGAGCTTTTGTTCTTGCTTATTTTTGGTTTTGTTTTTGTTCTGCCCTATGCTTATGCTGTCGGCTTCTGTTTGTTACGGCTTATTGAGAAATCAATAAGTTGACCTTTCCTATACCCTTAAGGATTGGAAAAGTTGGGTCGTCACAGTTGGTATCAAAGCGAGGCTCTAGGTTTTTAGGACTAAGGGCATGATTGTCTTTACAATCAATACTGATCCATTATTATTGTTTTTCAACAATGACAGATCAGCATGGCTCCACGGTTCAGAGGCAGGGGCAGAGGTAGAGAGGGGCCTAGAATGGCTCGCATCGAGGAGATTGATGAGGGCGTAGGTACCTCGAGAGGGAGAGATAGAGTGGCTACTGGTCCTAATGCTGATCCATTGGGAACTGGTAGAGGCGGAGGAGGAAATGTTGACCAGGTGTTGGCGGCCTTGGCCACCAATATAGCTCAGCAGACTACGGCAATGGATCGGAAGATAGAGTTGCTGGCAGCCAGAAATCAGCCCGGGAGATTTGCAGAGTTCAGGAGGATGAGACCTCCTACTTTCTCGGGGCAGATAGATCCAATGGAGACCGAGGGATGGATTGACGAAATGGAGAAAATCTTTGAGGTGTTACAGTGCATCGATGTTGAGCAGGTGCGCTGGGCAACCTTCAAGTTATTAGGTGCAGCCAGTCCTTGGTGGAAATCTGTATCCAGGACTCGAGAGCAGGACTACCCCAACACTCCATGGATTTGGGCAGAGTTTGTGGACACGTTTAACGATCAGTATTTTTCAAAGATCATACGAAATCAATGGGAAGTCCAGTTCATTAAGCTGGAGCAAAATGAGATATCGGTGCACAAGTATGGTGATGAATTTGATAGACTTGCATGATTCGCACCCTTACACGTGGCCACAGAGTTGATGAGAGCCCAAAAATTTTAAAGGGGCTTGAGGCTGAATATTCAAGAGAGGGTGTCGATGTGGGAGATGGAGACATATGCGAGCGTCATGTCAAAGGCCCTCATTAGAGAGGAAGACATCCAGAAGCAGTATTTGAGGCGATAGTAGGGAAATAGAAATTGGTTTGGCCAAGGACAGTCGGGTGCGTCTGAGCAGGCGAACAAAAAGCCAAGGTTCTCGAGACCTCCTCCCTATCCTATTCAGCCATTGTATTCCAAGTCGGCTGTTATGTTGGGACTTGTGTCTTCTTCATATCATCGACCATATGGTTCGTCACCAATGCGACCTTTCTGAGCTGGGCGCACTACTACGAGTGGAGCTTCTATGGCTCAGGGATCATCCCGTGGACCAGCAGTTACTCCTATTCCTACTCCAGCTTGTACACGATGTGAGAAACCACATAAGATAGAGGATTGTCGAAGGAACACTGGAGGATGTTTCAGATGCGGACAGGTTGGTCATATGATTAGGGATTGTCCTGAGGCAGACAAGGGAAAGACTATGTCAGTCTCTACGCAGAAATCATTGCGAACTATAGTTCCAGGTCGAGCTTATGCGGTAACTGCACGTGATGCCCAAACGTCAAATGACGTGATCCAAGGTATCATTAAAGTTCAGATTGTCAATTCTTGCATTAGTTAATATTGATGGCAATTGTGAATTTATTAAAGAACCTTTTAAAAACTAAAATCATTGCATTTAAATAATGATAAAGTTCTTGATAAAAGGTACCCTTGATATGAGTCGTGAAGGTGACTCGAGTAAAACTAAAGCACGAGTACTAATAGACCCCGGGTCTACACACTCGTTTATCACTCCTCTTTTCTCTAAGAAGTTGGGTATCGTTCCCAAACCACTTGCTTTCATCTTGGCTGTGAAAATTCCTACGAGAAGCTCAATGAGCACGGATACAGGGTGTCAGTCAATCATCGTGATGGTTGATGATCATGAGACAGTGACCGACATGATTACGTTGAGCATGGAATGGTTCGACGTGATTCTCGGGATGGATTGGTTGGCAACATATCATGAGAGCATGGACTGTCTACGAAAGATCATGACTTTTTTACCACCAAAGCATAAATCCTTTCGATTCTGTGGAGTGAAATTGAAGGTTGCCCCGCTTGTTTCTGCTATTTGGGCTGAGCGCATGATGAGAAACGGTTGCATTGGCTACCTTGCTTACTTATAAGATCATAAAGAAGAGAAGTTGGATATTGCTCTTATCACGGTTGCTTGTGAGTTTTTCGATGTCTTTCTTGAAGATCTGCCTGGACTGCCACCAGACCGAGAGATTGAGTTCACAATCAACTTAGCTCCGAGTACGGAACCATTGTCCAAGGCTCCATATCGGATGGTGCCTGCATAGTTGAAAGAGCTCAAGGAATAGCTACATGAGCTGTTAGATAAAGGCTTCATTCGCCCGAGTGTTTCTCCTTGGGGAGCGCCAGTACTTTTTATGAAGAAGAAAGACGGATCGATGTGTCTATGCATCGATTATTGCCAGCTCAATAAGATGATGATTAAGAATCGTTATCCACTTCTGCGGATAGATGACTTGTTTGATCAATTGCAAAGTGCAAAGTTCTTCTCGAAGATTGATCTGAGGTCAGGTTATCACTAGCTCAAGATCAAGGCGGAAGATACATCCAAGACCGCATTTTGTACGCGATACGATCACTATGAGTTCTTAGTGATGCCATTTGGGTTAACGAATGCACCTGCATCATTTATGGATCTGATGAATCGCATGTTCAAGCCACATCTAGACAAATCAGTGTTATTTTTCGTAAATGACATCCTCATCTATTCGAAAACAAGAGAGGAGCATGTGCAGCATCTACGAGTGGGTCTTCAAACACTGAGGGACCATTAGCTGTATGCCAAACTCAGCAAGTGTGAGTTTTGGTTTGATCAGGTCAGTTTCTTAGGCCACGTCATCTCAGAGTTAGGTATATCTGTTGATCCTACAAAGATTGACTCCATGGTGAATTGGGAACAACCGACGACAGTTACGAAAGTCCGTAGTTTCCTTGGTCTGGCAGGGTACTATCGGAGATTTGTCGAGGGTTTCTTGAAGATATCTGGTCTACCTACACATCTTTCTAAGAAGAATGCAAAGTTCAATTGGACAGAGCAGTGTGAGCAGAGCTTTCAGGAGCTGAAGCAGAGATTGACTACAGCACCGGTCCTTGCTACACCTTCAGGTAGTGGAGGCTTCGCAGTGTATAGTGATGCTTCTTCTGACGGATTAGGCTATGTGCTTAATCAACACGAGCGAATCATTACATATGGTTCTAGGCAGTTGAAGGACTATGAGAGAAATTATCTGACGCATGATCTCAAGTTAGCAGCAGTTATCTTTGCCCTGAAGATCTGAAGACATTACCTCTACAGTGAGATATTCGATATTTTCACCGATCACAAATCTCAAGTACCTATTCACTCAGAAGGACTTGAATATGCGGCAGCAACGATGGATGGAGTTCTTGAAGGACTATGATTGCTTGATCCAGTACCATTCGGGAAAGGCGAATGTCGTTGTTGATGCTCTCAGTAGAAGGTCTTCAGCATAGTTATCACATCTTGTCAGTCGGATATAGAGATGAAAGCTATTAGAAGATATGAGATATGGCTTTGGGCAGCTCACAATTTGATGTGAAAGGCTCGGGAGCATTGATGGCTACACTTATACTGCGCCCTACGCTCTTCCAGAATATCAAGAAGCTTCAGATGACAGACGATGAGTTGATGGCGATTAGGCGAGATGTGCTTAATGGAAGCAAGAAGGATTTCTCCATTAGGGCAGATGGGACCTTGTTGTTTCGAGAATGAGTATGTGTACCGATGAGCACCGAGCTTCGGGACACCATTTTAGAAGAGGCTCACAAATCGATGTATGCAATACATCCTGGTAGCACCAAGATGTATCAGGATTTGATGAAGAGCTTCTGGTGGCGAGGGTTGAAACGCGATGTCGTTGAGTATATATTACGATGCTTGGCTTGTCAGCAGGTTAAGGTTGATCATCAGAATCCAGCAGGGTTATTGCAACCTTTACCTGTACCAGAGTGGAAATGGGAAACCATTTCGATGGACTTTATCCTGGGTTTGCTGAAAACACTGAGGAAGAACAATGCCATCTAGGTCATTATCGATCGGCTAACCAAGTCTGCTCATTTCCTACCGTACAATACTACGTATATAGCCAGTAGACTTGCAGAGTTATACCTCAAGGAGATCATTCGACTGCGCGGTATATCGGCTAGTATTGTGTCTGACAGGGATCCGTTGTTTACTTCACAATTTTGGCAGCGATTTCAAGAAGGAATGGGTTCTTGTCTTGACTTCAGCTCAGCATTTCACCCACAGACCGATGGTCAGACTGAGTGAGTGAATCAGATCATAGAGGACATGTTGTGAGCTTGCATGTTGGATTTTCATGGATCATGGGACCAACACTTACCTTTGATCGAGTTCGCTTACAATAATAGCTTCCAAGCTAGCATCGGTATGGCACCGTTCGAGGTTTTGTATGGGTTGCGGTGCAGGTCTCCGCTGAACTGGGAAGAAGTGGGTGAGAAGCTCATTATCGGGCCTGAGATTGTAGAGCATACGATTGAGACAGTTTGGTTGATTCGCGAGAGACTACGTGTATCTCAGAGTCGTCAGAAGAGCTACGCCGATCTCAAGCAACGACATATGGATTTTCAGGTCCGCGACAATGTGTTTGTTCGAATCTCGCCTACGAAAGGCATTATGCGATTCAGAAAATGAGGGAAGCTGAGTCCTAGGTACGTTGGGCCTTTTGAGATATTAGGCCGAGTTGGAGAGGTTGCATAGCGAGTGGCGCTACCGCCGCATTTATCCAGCATGCACAACGTCTTCCATGTGTCCATGCTGCGCAGATACATACGTGACCCAACTCACATGCTTGATTACCAACCCATCGAGCTTCAGGATGGTTTGATAGTGATCGAGGACTCAGTTCAGATTTTAGATCGCAAGGAACAGATCCTACACACTAAGAGGATCCCTTTGGTCCTCGTACGATGGCGAAATCACACACTAGAGGAAGCCACCTGGGATCGAGAAGCTAAGCTCCGAGAGCAATTTCCAAGTTTGTTTGATTGACTTTTTGGGCGATTGTATATTGGATGTCTGTGAAATTGGGATTTTACTGTACTTGTCTTTTATATATACAAATTTGGAGGTGCAATATAATTTTCTGCGTCTGTATGATTTCGGTGTGACAACTGTTGTATATTTTTTCCTACTTCATAGAGGTATATAAATTTTGAAAATTATTTTTTTTTGCATGTGGGTGGTTACTCTCACCAATGAACTTGTGAATTAACCGGACCAAATTTTAATTGCTTTGTTTAATTTCACAAGCTAAATTATGCTTTTATACTTGCGTCATAGCCGGGTTCAATGTTTAGCATGAAAAGACTCGAGGGGAGACGATTCGGACCCAAGACAATGGGCCAAAATGTCAAAATTTTGAAGTTTTGAAGGAAAACAGAGTTTGCAAAAATCGAGGGTCGAAATTTTAAATGGAGGGTCGATTTTGGATGAACAGTAGTCAGCCAGTTTGTGGCCAAATTTCAGGCCTGACAAACTTTTGGGGAATTCGAGGGTCGAATTGAAATTCAACCATCGAATTTTTAATTCGAGGATCAAATTTATCGGGTTAAGAGGGGGTTCTGTTTTTGGGTTTTGTCATTTCGGGCTTTTGAAACAGAGGGTCTGCGCTTAAGGTTTTGAGGGTTTTGGGATTTTTGTGGCTTCTCTTCCAATTTTTGGCTGGATTTCAAGAGGGTTTCCACTCAGATTGAAAAGGGGACTCGGATTGCTTGCATAGGAGACCAAATTAGGGTTTCTAAAGAGGTAAAAAAAAAAAAAATCCTCTTGTATTTTTGGTTTTTGGTCGACTTTCTTGTACATTTCGGTTTCTTCTGTATTTTTGTTTAATGGGACCTAAGAAATCAACCACCACACGAGTTCCAACCTCCAAGAGACCTGCTTCTAAGGCTGGGTCTTCAAGCCAACCCTCACAGCCGGTTCAGACACCCCTACCCCCACAAATCCATGAAAATACTAGTGCGTTTTGGGGTGTTAAAGGTTTTGCTGATGAGTGGAGCTTCGATCCCGAGCTCTTCGATCAGTAGCAAACTACCCAATCCGCTTCTGACTACCTTGAAAAAGCCCAATTGACCTCTCTATTGCAGCCTTTACACTCACATTTCTATCCTCACCTAGTACGCTTATTCTATCAGCATATGAGATGGGAAGACGGCAAGAAATCTACACCACCCTTGATGGTCGGGACTACGCCTTTGACCTTGATGACATTTCCATGGCAATGCGGTGCCCGAACAAATACTCACCGAATATGGGTCTGGCTCCTCCCCCCCCCCCCCTAAATCTGTCCCAGTTCATGAGGTCATTGTACAAATGACCCAGGGTAAACATGGGTCCGGCAAGGCAATTACACGATCTCAAATGCCCGAGACCATGTGGATGTTGGACGTCATTTTTAAGGCCACCCTTTACCCTTTTGGCCATAAATTGGAGCGTCGGGGCCCCATTCAATAGATTTTGTTTGCGGCATTTAAAGAATGTTGGTTCAATGCCCCGTAAATAATTTTTAACGGGATTCTTATGGCTCGTGAGAAAATGGGAAAGAAAGTGAAGAAACCGGCAAAGGGCATTCCATATGCTCGCTTGATTTCTGTTATAATAGAGAATTATAGAGCGGGACCAGCTTATGAGATTCCCCCTACGGAGCCACGGTCCATGGCCGGTTTCAAACCTTATAACTTAGTCAATTGGGGTTCGACCTACAATCGATTAATCAAGGCTCCCAAAGGTGCGGTAGTTCCTTACGAGGATGACAAGGAGAATGCAAAGCACGTAGCAGTAGCACCTGTCGCTCCTGCACCTAATTAGGCCCCACAAGCAGATGCCCTCACCTTGTCCGAGTTTACTCACCAGATGACTTCTATGAGCCAACATATTCAGGAGCTCACTCAACATACCAGCTCCATGAGTCGGGAGTTGGAGGCTCATGGTGGGGCTTTGACATACTTGATGCAGTATGCGTTTCCAGCCGATTATGCGACTTACATGGCTGATATCCGAGCGTCGGTTCACCACCCTTATACGTCGAGCGCCCAGTGTCCCTACAGATGCGGGTGATGACGGCACAGACGATGATGATGTTGATGGTGGAGACGATGACCAGGCTTCTGCTGGTCAGGCTGCTGAGGGAGAGGATTAGATCAGCCAGTGTGCTGTTATGGTTCTTTTTATCGTTTATTATGGATTGTATATATTTTATGAATTATCTAGAACCTGGTGGTTCTTCTTTTGCTACACTTTTTATAACTTTTTGTTAGTTATATTTTTTTATGGATAGCTCTGTTCTTTTCGATATGGCTTCTCCGCTTTATGTATGCTTACTATGTGGATATGTGGTTGTCTCCTATTTATCATGGTTTCTGGTTTCTGCGATTATGTCTATGCACTTGAGTTCTAGTCCGGGTTCTTTTCATGTTGGTGGTCTTTCACTTTGTTTGATCTTTGTCTTGGCATTTGGTTTTGGCATCTGGTTTTGTCCTTGGCATTTTCGTTCACCATGAGTCACGGTGAAGTTGTTTCTCGGCACGTGACACTAGGGGTGTAGGCATCCATGTACGGATGCAATCCACTATGGCCCTTCAGGTCCACATGCAGTACATCCAAGTTACTATGGGTCCCATCCCTTGACTTAAGTGCCCTGTGAGGCCATCGCACTGTGACCCATGCCTTTTTGCTTGTTTTAGTTTTGTGGGTTACGTTGCTTTCCGATTTTCTCCTTCGGGTGGGTTTTCTTTCTCGCCCTATTGGTGTGTCTTTTTAATTTTCGAGGATAAAATTTTCTAAGGAGTGGAGAATGTAATATCCCTGATATTTTTTTACCTAATTTCGGTTACCTCGGTAAGCGTGCTCAAAGAATTTACTAAATGAGTTCGAGTTATTCGGGTAGCTTAGGGTATGATGAGAGATGTGGTCAAAGGATTTTTGTTTCGGACTTGTGGAAGTTTTGTTTTTGGTAACATACACGCTAAGTCTAGTATATGCGCTTAACGTCGGATATAGTTTCAAGTTAAGTGGATAGAATTATATTCATAAAAATTTAGATATTTTGGGTTGCAAATTATTATTATAAGAGGGAAGAGTGGAGGAGAAGTTGCATCTTCCTCCCTCACGTGTGAATTTTGAACCCTTTGCAACCCTTTGCCTCATTTCTTGTTCTTAGATCCCTTGTGTTTTGGAATCCCTCTCCCCATCTCAACCATTGAATAGCCTCGTATTGGAATTCTGATCTGTTTAGGCTATTAAGAATGAAGGATAGGGGAGAGAGGATAATTCGGTGGACATTATGGTCTCTTGCTCTTGAAGCAATGTTTGGGTTGGACTGATCTTTGGGGTCCAATTGTTTTGTTGGTTGTTCCGGTGCTTGAATTTGGTGCAACGGGAACCAAAGGATCTAACTTCAAGAGTTAGGCTTATAAACCCCTTTGAGTTAATTTTTCTGCCTTGCTTAGAGTAGAAGAATGGTGTGTATAGCATAGATATCAAGTTTTGTTTTTGGAAGGGTAAAATTGCATGAAAGGAACAAAATTCGAAAACCACAGACCTGGAGAAATTCGAGGGTCAAATTTCAATTCGAGGGTCGAATTTCAAATTCGACCATCGAATTGAAATTCGAGGGTCGAAATTGGGCTTTTATAGCCTGATGCAATTTTGGGAAGTCGAGGTCAAATTTTATTTCGACCATCGAATTTCAATTCGAGGGTCGATTTTTGCCCTGTTTCTGGCCTTTGAATTTTTATCAGAATTTTTGTTAGATAGCTTTCGGGTTTGACTTTTTGGACCTCTATTAACACTGGTAGTGTTAATCCTTGTAGGGTTGATAGTAGAGAGTCCATTGTGAGGACTTCCTTGTGTGTTTTGGATCGCTTTGAGTCGAGGTAGGGGAACCCTAAACCTGATTTTCATTCTATTATAAGTATAGGTTGTTTTGTATAAAGCATGAATTCCGAAATTTTGTTTGACACAGCATGAATAAGAATTTTGAAATGTGACATAAATAAGAACTTTGAAACTTTGATATGAACAACTCAAAAATTTGAACTTTCGAACTTTGAACTTCGAATCAGAACTCCGAAAATTCGAAAATGTATTATATATACAAACTTTGATATATTTAACATTTGCATTTGATTTGAGGCACATCCGAACGAAACCCTAAGTTCCACCAACCGTGTTGACGGTATTTCAGCTGTGTGCAAGTTTCCCTCAATACGTAGGGGCTTGTTTCACTTTCAAAAAAGGGTTCATGAACGACGATGGTCAGTAGGGTTTTCCATCGGTGATATTCCCGCTCTCATGCTAGTATGTAATTTGAGAAAATATTTTTAAATTATAAATTTAAGACAAGAAGCATGTCTAATTCAGAAATTTGAAAACATCAGACTCATTGAATCAGCTTTTGGCTTTCTATTTAGAATTAGAAATTTAGTTTGCAAAGCATCTTTTGAAAACCATATTTGATCTGATTTTATCTTTGAAAAACCTTTATTTGTGTTAAAATGCAATTAGATAACTTTCCTCTATTGAGCTTCGATGTTAGCTCACCCTGACTGTACGTCACAGGTGCTGAGACTGACTTGGGATCTGAAGATCTGGATTTGGAGGACAACGACTATATTCCTGAGGAGGAATTGGAGACCCCGGTAGAGGAATTCTTTCCTTGATCTAGATTTACACTTTTGGTACTTTTGGTTTAGAATTATTTGAATATTGGGCCCTAGGCCATCGTTTTGTCTTTCTGGATATCACTTGAGGAACCATCATTAGGAACTACTATTTTAAGTGTTGGATTGGCCATCACCGGTGGTTCTTCCTGGTTCCTCAGGGTGATATGTTGTGTTGAATGAGCTTTTGTTCTTGCTTATTTTTATTTTTTTTTCTGTTATGTCCCATGCTTATGCTGTCGGCTTTTGTTTGTTACGGCTTATTGAGAAATCAATAAGTTGATGAACCGGCCTTTCCTATACCCTTAAGGATTGAAAAAGTTGGGTCGTCACAGTAAAAAACAACGATTTATTAAATTAAGACAGTGGTTTAATTGATTAACCCTCATCCCACGCTATGAGAGATCGTGTCGAACCAAACGAGTTTAATTTTTTTTTTACTATTCTGAAACCGGCTCTCTCCTTCTTCGAAACCCTATAGCCTTCATCTCCTTCTTCGAAACCCTAGCCTCCATCTCCCTCTTCTTCTCTCTAATGAAATCCTCTTCAAAACCCTAAATTCTTCTCACCAATCTCTAAGATCCGCAATGTGGAAGCCTTGACAAAGAAGGAGATCGAAGAGAAGAAGGAAGAACTTCGCCAACTCGTTGGAAAAAGCTAACGCGATCTCATCGATTCTGCTGTCCTCCTCATGAAATCCTCATGTGACTCCATTTCCACCAACATCCCCAGAATCGAATATGGGATCAACTTCCTCTCCTCCTCCGCCGCTCCCATCGAAACCAAAACTAAACCCTAATCCTTCCAGTATCAAAGTTTATGGAATCGCCAGCTGAGTCAGACAAAGTTCAGATCTAAGGTGTGGTTCAATTTCAATTTCCATTCAAGCTCCATTTCAATGTCGATTCAGATTCCAAGTCGATTTCAAATTTTGATTCGTGAGTGAACGAATTTTGATTTTGATTCAGATAAAGTAGATTTTGAATTTGTAAAATTTGTTTGCAATTTGTTTGGAATTATAGGATTATTTGTTTGGACTTAGTACTTTTTTTGGAAAGTAGTTTGCCGATCGATTTTGATCATCATCAGACAAAGTTTGGATCAAATCACAAGTGAAACCTTCTCACAGGCCGATTTGCAGAAGCGATTCACTAATTGTGTCTATTTCCTCGCATCTCCCCTCACCTGCAAAAAGGTAATTATTAATTGATTATTGTTTTGGTTATAGGATTATATTTTGTTTTGCTAGTTATCTCTTGTTATTATTTCTTTAAATATCTTATTATTATTGCTTTTAAATGCAAAATACTCACTGATCCGATTTTACTGATTCATTTTGGTTTTTATTTACATTATTTTTTTTCAATTTTAGGCATTTGTAATCGTATGTGGATGCTCTGTTTGAATAGTTTCAAAATGTAAATCTGCAATGTCGTTCTTTCACATTGATGCTCATTCAAGCACTTTACAAGAATCTGTTGATTCTGTTTGTTCGTAGAAAGCAGGTTTGACAATTAGGTAGTGTTCATCAGCTAGGGTTTTGGATTATGTTCACTGGATAAGTAGTTATAGTTAGAATTTGGCATGCTTTATAGCATTGTAACCAATACTATTTGGATTTTATGTTTATTTGTGTTGTTTGTAAGATTTATGCTTTGGTCATTTATAAGAACTGTAGTCTATTAAAATTAAATTCTTTGATAGCTAGAGCGTAGTTACCAAGTCAGAATCCGGAAAAAAAAAAAATCGCCAAGGAAAAAAATGGGAAAAAGCATGGGAAAAATTAATGAAAATTTTAGAAGATAATTTTTTTTATAAATATAAGGAAAATTTTGGAAAAAATATGTAAATAACTCGATCAAAACACAAAAATCATAATTTAAAAAAAAAAAAGTTTTGTAAAAAAAAAACTGTGTTTTAAACATGTTCCTGATGTTTTATGGAAAAAATGCATTGAAAACTAGTTTTTTTTTCCTCCATTAAAAATGTGGATTATGGTAACTATGACCTAGAGGAGGTTTGTATTTATAGCTGGTCTTAGTTACCCAACCCGAGTGCAAGAGCCGGCATTCGGGTTTATCTCAAACTGGCAACCCTTGTAATTGCACTGATAATTATGAGTGCCAAATCAGTGAACTTTCACTGGTTTGCATCCTCATAAGTACCAGTGCATGTCAGAAGGAGATTGACCGGAGTGCGACGGCTGGCTCTTGGATTGGCTCCCTTATACTAAGTCTTTTATTTATTGGCATAAAGAAGAAGGAATTAGGTATTTGATGCAGAAAATACACACTAGGGAGAGAAGGGTATGAGAGTTTTTACTTAGAATAAACAGTCACTATTTTGTATCAAAATGGACTTTTAAATTAAACTAAGTCACTAGCAGTTAATCATTTCTCATTGAACTTATAATATCTAATAGCCATGCAGCATGTCTCTATTCTCAAAACTGGTCCTAATTGCGTGATCATGTTTTTTGAAAAGATAACTTGATAAGCTTTCCATTCATAGCAGTTTTATTGTGTTTAGGGTCTTTAAATGTCGTTTTCCACTAGAAAAGAGGCCAAAATAATGAGTGACAAATATTATATTACTTCTAGGGCCTGTTTGGATTCATGGAATCGACAAGAAATGGAAGCGAAATATGCCTTCATTGAAAAACGACTTAAGCATTTTTCCTATGATCACTGATTTCAAACTCAGTCCAAAAAGCAAGGATTTCACAAATCCACAATCACAAAATTTACCACCGCCCCAATCTCTTCCACCACCTCTTGTACCATCTCCCTCACTGCCATCACCTCCTCTTCCTCCCCATCATCACCACCACCTCCTCCTCCCCACTACCACTACCACCAACTATACCACCACCTCTACCACTGCCACCACCACAATTTATTGGCATGCATTAGTTTCTGATCATATTTTTATGGTAATTTTGCAAGCAATGTTTACGTTCACGTTCTGAGGTGCTATGACTTGTGTAGGGCACACTTCCCTTGATGTACGTGGATGTGTAGAGAAGTGTGATAAAATAAATGAAACCCAACTGAAAAGCTTAAGGTCTTTGTTGTGTTTATTACAACTGATCTTATCTGCAGCCTAGGTTTGAATTGAAACTCAATTAGGAAATTAGAACATAGTTATGAGATCGATTAATGCAGGATATATGCCTGGCTGCAACATAAGCAAAACACCTATCACAATCTAGAGCTAAATTCAACAAGATCAGTAAGACATTTTTAAACAATGTGTCACTCTCCCTCTTGAATCTTGTTCCTGCTTTGTAACCTCCTCTTGCTCCTGCCACCAACTTAAATCCAAGAATACCATTTTGATGAGAAGCACCATAATCACAACCACCATCATCTTTTTTGTGCATGCATCATGTTTTGTACACCCAAATTTAATATTATACTAGATCAATCAGCATGTGCATGACCATAGTTCAAATGTCATTACAAGTTCATGTAATTTTGATGAATTCCTGAACAACCTGAACTTGCGTCATCACACACAACTTATCAATAGAAGCCAGAATAATATGAAGGGTTTGGTTCGTTTGGCACAAACAAATGTAATGATCCTTTGTACAAGGCCCTAATTCATTAAGGACCCAAAAAACTTCACATCGTCTGCAGTAGGGCGCTCTAACAATGTGAGTAATACAAAAGCAGTTTGTGATGTAGTAAGTGCCGAGATTGCGACTCTGAATTGATTGGCTTCTTGTGTGAAGGATCTTTCAAGGGACAAATTCTAGAACTAGTAAGGCCCATTGCATGATATAGAATGTCCATATATGTTGTTATAGGAGTCGGAATAGATGATGGAGGGATTAATCCAAAGGATGGCATCACACATTGGCTATTAGACCAAAAAAAATCCCCTCTATGTACCTTAGAATGTTCCTTTGTGTTGGTATACTAGGTAAAACACTATGAAATCCCGTGATCGAGCGATATGAAATGAATCTAGCAGTTTGGAAAGGAAATTTTCTCACACTTGCAAGAAGAGTCACACTAATCAAGTCCACAGTATCAGCTTTGCCTCTGTACTGTATGTCACTCCTCAGCTGCTTTGTTTAGGTTTGGACACAGAAAAAAATTGGATTGGCACTAGGAGAGTAAAAAAATGTTATCTATTTGAATGCAACATGGTATGTCACACCTAGGAAATGAGAGGACTAGGCATCAAAACCTTTAAAGAGGTCAATGTATGTCTCTTATGCAGGTGGTTATGAGAGCAAAAGATGTTGGTTTCTTGAAAACTCCATCCAAGTATGCTAGGAAATACTGCCAAAACTTAAGATTCCACCTGGGAAATGGTTACAGACTGAAATATGGTCTGATATTTGGATAAATGGTAGCTCTCTGTGTAACAGAGATGGAAGAAAATTATACAGGCTTGTTAAAAATAGAGATTAGTTGATAATGGATATAGCTGAAAGGAGAAGACGCATGGAGGCTGTATGGAATATATAGCTTATAAGAAATTGTGACAGCCCAGATTTCGGCACCTCGAAACCACAGCCCTCGAGGTCGTGCCCCATAATGTACGTGCGGAACACTTGGTACATCCCATTCATCAAATTAAGCACAAGAAACTAATGCAAAATAAATCTCCATTTCTACTATACGTTAATCCAAAAATACTTATCCAAAAGATAGTTTTGATTTGACTCCGCATGAACAAAAGAACCAACCCAAACCATCAGTGTCATAGCTACGGTCACTCTCAATGGTTCGGCAAAAGAATATTACAGATACGTTTACTCTTTCAAAATATAAGGCTGGACGTACCAAGCCGTAATTCTCTTTCTTTTTACAAAACACTATCAAAATACGCAGCGAATCTTCTAGAAGAATCTCCCCGGAGGAGGCTCAGACTCCTCCCTTAGAAAGTACTCTGAATCACCAGGATCACCCTCCCCAGTAGCAACTCCTAAGCTATCATCAATTCCTAAACCGTCACCTGTGACATATAGTCAAAGGGTGAGCTACATCCTAGCTCAATAGGGCAATATCATAGCAAGTATATCCATCTTACAAACATATATATGATGACAAGAATAAAACATGCACTCATAGATATGTCATTTCAAAAAAAGTAATTTTAAGATGTGATAAAACAATTTGACTACATTTGTTACTCTACTCATGTATTTCTTTCAATGACTACTATTTCTCTTAGTTGCAACCAGACTGAGATCATGACTTAAATCTTAACTTAAATAATCCCCGAGCAATATAGCATCGAGCCCCGATGGAATACCCTCCATCGTCGTCTAATTAGACTATTTTTTGTGGAATTGTCCTCGTCCCTGTCTCTTAGGCGACGGGCATATTACTACTATACATCCCTGGGATGTCTGCTGGTGTACGGATTAGCCGCCGTACCGGTCACGGATATCCTGCCGAGTCAGTCACTGTTATCCCGCCGCGTCGGTTGGGTATTCTCTGAACCTTAAACCAAATTGTGCAATAAATATAGTTATTCACCATGAATTTGGGCTAATAGAATATAACACCCAGCCCGTGCATTCATAATTTCTGTTTATCTCTTATCGTGGATCTTTACATCCACCACACATCCCTGGGATGTCACGTTGTCTATTGCATCTCTGCGATGCCTGTGTGTTCTTACATCCCTGGGATGATTTATCTCTTACTTAACAAATCTCCTCTTTTATTTGTGTAGACACATACACCATTGCCATTTACATTACTCTTGGCATTACTATAACTCAAAACAATATTTAAAGAAACATGCATCTTAAGCTATCACTACATATATGCTCGTAATACAATGTACTAGTTAGATATTCCCCTACCTCAATGCATCTCGAAACCTCGAATTCTCTATTGCGATCAAACTATTAGTAACCCAATGGTCCGATTCAACCTACGTATAGTCATCACATAAAAAAAAAACATCACTATTGTGTTTAAACATTGGTTCATAAAGCCTAATGTTCAACTACACACAATTTACAGGCTAAAATAGACCCAAAACCTAATTTCACTCAAATCGATCGAACGATTCTAAATCGTTCGAATGGTTTCTAAATCGTTCGAACGAATTTCTATATCGTTCGAACGATTTTATTTCGTTCAAACAAATCCTTCAGATAACCTTTATTCCACCAAGAAAACCATTCGATCGATTTTCAATCCGTTCAAACGGTTTCCAAAATCGATCGAACGAATTTACATTTCATTCAAACGATTCACTCAGAATCCTTTTTCCTTTTTCAACTTATATTTTCAGGCCAAATTCGTTCAATCGAATTCTCATTTTGTGTGAACGAATTTGCCCATTCTCTGTTATGGATCGAGTTCATCACTTCTTGAACTCATCCACCCTCCCTAGTCTTCATCCATTTCTCATATATATATATATATATATATATATATATATATATATATATATATATGTATATATATATATATATATATATATATATATATACTGTTAACTAATCAACTTTAATCTAAAAGATTACTTAAGAAAGATTCACTTCACCTTTAATCAGTTGCTCCTTTGATCCCTAGTCTCAGTTCATTAGGGCTTCTCAAACCCCAAACCAAAATCTCTCCTCGATCCCGAGCTCGATCCGCTAGACTTTGCGAACCAAAGTCACTCGTTTGCATTCATTCCACTTCGTCATTTACTTCACAACAATTCTCCTCTCATTCACTCTCTCTCTCTCTCTTAACTCTTCTTTACATTAAAAAGGAAATAACTCCTCTCATTTATCCCTTATAACCTATACCATTAAAATTTGGTGTAAAGCATATATAACTAACTCAGCGTATATGCTCACACATCCTACTAATCACTCTTGTTCCACTTAACTTTGTCATCTCCCCATGTTCAACCATGTCAACCGATTCAACGTCGACCCGGTCAAACACCTAACCAGTTGGTCTGCATCCCGAGGTGAACTATTTAAACACGAAATTTTAGGGACGTTACAGAAATCGAAAAGAAAATGAAATTGCAAATCTTATTCAGCTTTTAGAAGAACTACTCAAACAAAGGTATGCCCATTCCTAGCAGGTGCTCAATGCTCTAGAAAGCTTTTGAAGATATTAGCCACCTCTTCATAGTTCATACACTGTCCTTATGCAAATGTTATCTGGTCACATGTTCTACAACTATATGAAATCAGCTGGATATTACCTTTAACAGTGGGAGATTCGATTGGAGATGGGGCAACAATTCATTTTGCAAAAGAAGTTGTTTCATGTGGTCCATCACCCGACACTCAGTGATTTGAACTCTGTGGAAAGAACAAATAACATGATTTTTAATGCTAAGTGCACCAACCCAGAGAAATTATTTCTCAAAATAAAAAATTGAATAATATTCCGAACCAAGGGGAACAAAGCATTTTACAGCGTTTCATTTGATGACTTCCACTGAAACTGGTTGAAAGTATCATACAGTGGATCCATGAAGCAGAAGCTAAATACAATATGGGACCTCCCCCACCCCATCGCACCACTACATCAAAATGAGGGAAAAACCACAATAGCAGCATAAAATAAACCATTGCTTAAAATAGCAGTGCAATATACCACTGCTTAAAATAGTGGTGTAACTTATAAAACAGTCATTTTATAAGTTAAATTTGTGTCACGTGCAACTCTATCCTCTTGTGTGCAAATCTATCGGGCACCCTAATTCCAAACTCTTTTCTCTCTTGTATCTTTCCTACAAAACCGTCATCTCCCTTATCAACCCCATTTCAAACCAGAGCCTCTCTCTCCTCTTCCTCTCTCTCTCTCTCTCTCTTACAACAAACTCTAGATTTTGCCCTATTTTCTCTTATTTTAACCCCTATTTCAGTTCAGATCGAAGCTCTCAACTTTCCCTATTTCAGATCAAATCGAGCGCTAGATTTCCATATCAATGAAGCAATTTTCATATCTAGTCCAGTGCTAGGTATGAGATCTTCTCGTCATCCTTATTCTTGAACTCACTCAGATCTGAAATGCAGATCAAATATGCTAATTTGATGTGAAATTTACCAGATTAATATGAAATTTATCAGATCCGATCTTAGCCCTATTTCAGGTTAGAACAAAGCCCTCATGTTCCCCTATTGCAGATCAGATCGAGCACAAGATTTCCATATCAATCAAGCAATTTTTAGATCGAATACCATGCTAGGTATGAGATCCTCTTGTCATCCTCTCCAGATTCAGTCATCTCCCTCCTCCTCAAACCCTAACTCTCCATATTCCAAGTCTTCTAGAATCTAGACACTTACAGATCCTTCTTCGATAGCCTGAAAGTTCTCCGACAACCGTGCACCTCCTTCTTCAACGCAAAGGTACTTATTCATTTATTTTTTTATTTTGGACTTTGACAAATCATAGATCTATTATCCCTCTCTCCTTTTGAATTTAGATATAAGACTTATTTTTGATGATTTTAGACTCTTTGGCAAACTTATTTGGCTCCGTGGAGATGATGCGGAAATTTTAGTAATTAAAATGAGCGAGGGAATAGTTTATTACGATTCAAAAATAAAACAAATTATAGAAATTTATAAAAGGAGAATGCCAGAGTTTGATTCTGATGGCAGTGTGTATATCCAAAGGTTGGTCTCTCACTCATGTATGTAGCTGATTCATCATGGTACGTGGTATATGAGTTTTATTACTTCACTTTTTTTGAATTTTTTTTTAATTGTTCTCTATAGATCTGCAATGTAATTTAACTCGGTGATGGCGTTCTTGAACCTTCAGAGCTAGTTTGGATGCTACTCTGCACCTGAGAACTCTGGTTGGTTGATGATTCTAAAATGAGTATTTCAGCCCCCTGTTTTTCCAAAAGAATGTGGAGGAATATTGGAATGGGAGGAATCGGTACAACTATTATTCCCTCCAAAATTTGAACAACCTGCACCATTGATGGCCTACATGTCTCATCATCTTGTATGCACCAACAAGCAACTCTGCATGCTATAGCAAGTTCTTCCAACAAATCCCAAAATTACACAAAGAAATCCCACCTCTAGGGTGCCTTTATTTGTTCAAAGAAATCCCAAAATTACACAAAGAAATCCCAAAATTACCTTGTGGATCTGTCATTTCAAAAGTTTCTTTGGTGAAATTATAGCATGTGAATGAATTGATAGGTGAAAGTAAGTTCCACAAGTTGGCCCCACGGGGTGATTCAATTCAATTCCACCCTTTATTTCATAGTTAAATAGAAAATGTGAAATTATAAATTCAATTTCACCACAGAATTGCAACTTCCAGGTTATCTTTGAGGATGAAATGGACTTTGTTTGTTGACCCACATTTCTCAGGTCCGAACATAATAGAGTAGGGGGATTCATTGTCAAATTCCTTGGGCTTCCATCCGGCCTGCTGGGGTCAGAGGTATTTCAAATATGCTCCTCCGCATTCAAGCCCATTCTGAAGCCGAGTCTCAAATTGTAGGACAATTGTTCCGTCTTTGAGACTCACTGACTCATCAAGCTCTTTTACTATTGCGTACTTCTGTGCCTTCTCACTCACAAGAAGCCCTTAATCTTCATGCTCCTCACTTTTTGAATACTTCCACACACCTAAAACCAAAACAAATCAAACGTCAGAACAAGCAAAAGAAGAGTTGTGATCGAGCTTGTCATTATGGTATTTTATTTTTTTTGCTCGGTAAGCAGGAATATAATAAAAACAAAAAGAATATAAAAAAGTTACAAACCAAGCAAAGCGAGGTGCTGTGATAGAACAAAAGACAAACAGACCTAAATAACTTAGAACACAACAAAAAAAGGCACCCCTAGCCAAAAACAACTATAGAAGCTAGGATATCCAAAGAGGAGGAGAAATAGCCACCTGACATGCACCACCTCTAGGGTGCCTTTATCATGTGACCTTCAGGTTGCAATATTATCAATCTTCCACTGTAGTACAGGCCCAAACCTTGATGACTAGAATTTCCCCAGTGCAGCAGTGGTCTTCTATAATAATGGTTGGCGTTACTGTCACACCACTTCATGTTACAGCCACCTCACTTAAGCAAAGAAAAAACCCTGTGACCTTTGAATTAGGTGATGGAAATCGTTTTTCATATTTATTTATAATCTGTGTTTGATCCTTATAATATTTATTTATAATCTTTTTGTTGAATATAATTATATGATTCAATTGACAGAAGCCATTAGAAGGCCTTTACAAGGACCTCCAACTCCAACATTACTACATTAGATTATGTTTCTATTCCTCAGGGCATTGCTCTTATATGCTTCACATCAGGTAAACTCATACCTCATTTATGAAGTTTTATATTGTTTGATTCTAGTAATAGTGTTTCAATATATAAGCAAAATAATAACTCATATGAGTTAGTCTACAATGGGTGTCCATCCATGATGTGCAGTAAAGCAGTCCACACATCTATGTGACTGCATCATGTACACGGACTTTCGTGCATTGGAAGTCCAAGCACGCATCACAAAACTGTGTGGACTGCCGTGTCCACCCATGATGGGTGGACACTCATTGTAGACTAACTCTCCCACTATATAAGATAAATAACAACAGAATAGCATCCAAATAAGTAGCCCATCAAATAAAAAAGGTCGGATAGATGAGCATGTGCACTCATTGAGTGCAATATGCCCATCAAATCCAGAGTCTTCCCGCCTGCATGTTATCTTTGAGGCAGCTGAAAGTATTCAAGCATTTTATTTGGCAAATGCAGGGCTGTCAGTGGTCCGGGTAGGGTCGGGCCGGGCCAAAAGTTGGGTCTGCCCAACATTTTGGTCATTGAACCTTACCATTGGGTGTACCCTTACCCACCCAATAAATTAAGGTATTTATCCACTCATTGGCACCTTGGGGTCTTAACAGGCAGAGCTTGACCCCGGCCCGGACCGACCTGCAATTATTTCATTAAGAAATATTTAGATAGTCAAAAAGTCAAAAGGTCAAATTTTATGTTTTCTTTCCAAGAGCTGCTACTCCACACCATCATTTCTGAATGGCACACCATTTAAAAGAGGCTTCTATTAGTTGGTATGAGGGCTGTCATCATGTGACCTTCAGGTTGTAGTATTATCAATCTTCCACTGTAGTACAGGCACAAACCTTGATTACTAGAATTTCCGCGGTGGACCAATATAGATGACCTGTGCAGCAGTGGTCTTCTATAATAATGGCTGGTATCAGAGCCACCCAACACATAGATCATCTCGGGTATCACCTAATACATATGCTTCGTAGTGTATGTGTCACCAATACAAACCTTGTATGGAGGATACCTGGAATGATACATCTTGGTATCGGCATAGACTCGAGACCAATACGGAGATTTTAATCCTTAGTTCACACTCCAGATCTACATTTCTACTCCCCTCCCTCCCTTCCCCTTTTGTGAACCCACCTCTGCAAATCTTTATTTAGATAACTTGTTCTTCATAAGGTGTTACGAAAGAAAGTATCAAGTAAACAGCGACACAGCCCTAGTGGGCTCGCTTTAATTTGTATTGAAATTGTTAAGTACTTCTCATAGCACTCTGTGTAATTTCTGAGGTGGCGTTCTTTGCTCTGAAATCGATTTAGTACTGCAATTCTTGATTATTGCGATTCGATTAGATCTTAAAAGGTTCAAGCTCATTTCTCCTTTTCAAATATTAGATTGCTTTTGTCTTTGTTTCTTTCCATAATCCTATGGTTTAATTTCTTGGTTTTCTAAAACATTCATCTAGGGCTGTCAATGGGTCGGGTCGGGTTCAAATCCAAGCCAACCTGATCCTTTGGCCCCTTGATCCGACCTGACTTTCGGGTCAGATGTTTGGTGGGGTAAACTTATATGCCCGACCTGGTTTAAAAATGAGGTCGGGTCAGGTCATGGGCTTAGCCAGCCCATAGGCAGCACTATAATGAGGCAAGTCTGTAATGTGCACAACTTAAGTGCAAAATATAAAGGCCCTAAACAACTACGAATCTGTAGTTAGTACTCCACAATCTTATGATAATAGTAACTTTTTAACACGTGATGCCTCTTGCATTGAGGGACTAAGCAAGAAATTGGCTCTTAATTACTTAGCAGCTAAAGAAAATCTTGAGCTGGTTTTGGTCCACCGCGGCAGAATAACACTAGAGCTCACCTGCTATTGACTGTTAACAATAATTTACCTGCTTTTCATCAAATTCTAATTATTTTTCATGTTGATTTCGATAATGAGATGCTTTTTCTTATTCTGGGCCTCATATATTTAGGTGCCTTGTGCTTATCTTGGATTTTTTTTGTACAGGTTAACAAAGACCCTATATCAAACGAGATGCTAAGGATGCGCCAGCAACTTGAATACCTGCAGGCAGAATTACTTTGCGCCCAGGACGAGGAGGGTCATCTGATGAAGTACAGGTAGAACTGAATTCTATAAACTCATGTTCCTTTTGTAATGCTTCTCATTAATTCTTCATTCTTGAATGTTTTCATGGAAATAATATTATTGGAATAATAATATTTCTCACTTCCTAATTTATGAGGCTACCAATGAAGGTCTCTATAGGGAACTTCATGAACACCGAAGTAGATGCACTCTCTTAGTGAAACGACCACAAATAAACCTAGCAATGGATAGAAACCCCCACAAAGATCTGGTAAAACATTTATTTGAATTTATTGGCAATTGGCTATTAAGTTTCTGAACTAAAATACATTATTTTTTTACTAGCAGTTCTTTATTTCTCCATTTTACTAGCGCGATATTGAAAATTTACATACTTTGGGTTTTGACTTTTGATATTCTTATCTTCAGAGCTTGTAAAGTAAATGAGGAATATGGGCAACAACAAAACAAGCCTCGCAGGTGAGTTAACATTCTATTTAGATTAAAGTTAACCTGATTAATTTTTGACGTTACGTTTGTATTTGTTGATAACATTCCTTTCTGTACAACTTTTTCCCTTCTCTTTTGGTAAATGAACTTCTATTTAACTAAAAATCTTTTTGCAGATACTCAGAGATGAACTTTGGCCAGTGAAATACATACATAAGATTTGAGTGTATTTGAATACGCAGCTGAAGGGTCAGTGTGCTATTTCTGCTGCTTATAATACATTTCTAGATTTGTTCATTGTTGTTATCTCAGTTTGTTAATGTGTTAAATGCAGCAGGCCTTCTTCTCGCCCCTTTGTGATCTCCAGCTTTTGTTTGGAGCACTTTTAGCATTTTAATGCCCCAAGATATGATAGGTAAATGTTCTATTTAGCTTATAAGAGTGCTTTTGATGTCTTACTTGGTGATCAGCTGAAAATCTTAAATAAATTTTGATCATGTGGTGGCTTGTTATGATTCCCATATTTAGAGGAATGGGCAGCATGAATGGGCTTACTCCTTACATATTTGAGGCAAGGTCCCTTTCATTGTAGTCCATGCTCAATATGGTATGCCTTCAAGTCTTGAATATCACATATAGATTCATTAATAATATATAGATTAGATCTCTTGCCCAAGGAAAATAAGGCGTATTTGTTTCCTAGATTTGGTAGAAAGAACTTCAACTTTTTTTTCATTGAGTATTTTTTATAAGTCAATGTGTTTTATCAGATGTATTTATCAGGATCATGTACTTTTTCTGCACTCATTCTTGTCGAATTATTGCCGAACTCTGACTAGGTGATATGCTCATTGATCCTACAACACACCACTCACCTGTCTCCACTTCTACGACCTTGCATTGCTTCTGTTTGAGATGTCCTCTTCAAACCCATTGTCTGATTGCATAGTAGAGACTAAGTGCCAAAATTTATGAAATTGTGATACTAAATGGTTTGATATCAGTAATGTAAGTTGAAATATTTCTTTTCTATATTAAAATCTGTTTTGTTTATTATTGTGGATCTCATAATGACAGGAGGCACTGCAATAGTTGGGGTTTTATTCAGGTGAGGAGGATATGGAGTACTCTAGCTTCTCAAGTGGGACTGAACATGCTGTCAAAACCTGACAAGTGAGTGGTTAATCTTGTTTTGTTCTAATCTAGAAGTAATAGAAGACCAGATAGAGCAAATCTAACCTAGAGCGAGATGACCTAAACAGTCCTGATGAATTACTTTAGCTTTCTTGCTGGCTTCTTTTTTTCCCTTGTGAACTGAAATTTTAATTGGTTTTCTTTGACAGTCATCAATTGGTACTCGTAAAGATGGGATTATGACTGCAGAACTCTTGGAAAGGTTATTTATGGAGCTTGGAATGGTGGATGCTGACTTGAAAGTAAATGCAGATAAAAAAGAAGATTTTATTGCTGCTGCAGAAAAGGTATTGGGATAAATTTATGGGCTCTCTATGACGGATATGGTTAATGTGTTTTGCCCATTTTTCATAATTTTATGAAAATGATAGATTTAATTAGATATCAAACATTTCTTTGTTAGATAAAATATTTACCTGTTGGCCATTCTCAGAGAAATGTGCACACTGATGAAATTTTTTTATCTCCAAGCTTGGAGAGCACCACCGGCATTTTTTTTGCTAGACACTGCCTAAAAAGTAGTTGTGGCTGCTAAAGTTTCTCAACCAGATTCTATAACAACACAAATCACATATATAGAACTACTCTACCAGCAGGTGCAATCAGACAATAGCTCTGTCATGACAGTAAAAGCTCCTGCTACATGATGCCATTCTTGTTCATTTGGTTTGAGACTCGACTATATTAAATTATTAATAAATATCTATGGTGGTAGCTATGAATATGGTGTTAATTTCTTGCTTGATAGGGCTATCATGTATAGTACTTGTTTTCCCTTCTGGCCTTTTAGTTGACTGAGTGATTCTCAACATTGGCCTTTGTAATCCGATTGGACCGAGTTAATGCATTGCCTATCCCTCATTTATTGGCTATGAATAGTAACCAAGTCTAGGTACGGGAATAAAACGGTCTAGAAATATTCCCAAAAACAGGTAAATTTCGGGGAAGAACGGGAAATCTGTAGATTGTCCAACAGTCAAGAGAGAGGTCAAAATAGGACAGTTGAAAGGGCTTTTTGTTGGAAATAGAGTGTTAGAGGGGCTATCAATGGGCCCAAAGTGGATTTTTTTAGCAGGCTCACAGAGATGAGTAACAGGTCTGTAAAAAGAAGGGAGTGGTTCTGGTCTAGACTTTATTGGTTATCTACATATTTGATGTAGGGATGCAGTCTCCAGAACATAGAATACATAGTTGGAACTGTTATATTTATTGGCATGAAACGAAGGTACTTTTTCTTTCCGTGGGATTGAATTGCAGTTGCTTTTTCTCTGTTCCTATATCTTATTTTGTGTACATATGTCACAAAGGGAGCTTTATATATATATATATATATATATATATATATATATATATATATATATATATATATATATATATATATATATATTTTTTGCTAGGTATATATTTTCCATTTTGAAAGATTTCTTTGAATTTTCATGCAGTAATTGTGTGTCTTGTTGATTGAACTGCATGTTATGATGAACACCATGAATGTCCCTTCCAAAAGAAGTACCTTGGAGAGGAAACTTGACAAACTTATCCTTGCTCTTTTTGGATGTGTCTTCCTTATGTGTCTTGTTGGAGCCGTTGGCAGGTCTAATTATTACATAGTTACTTCTCCTTTATAAAATGTTCTGTTTTCTTCAATCTTAGTTGAGCGATTAATGTTTATATTAAACTGTAGCAGTTCTTTTAGGTTTCTATTGAATTTAAATTCTTCATTCTCAGGAAAAGTCTGAAAGATCTATTGGTTTTTAAGTTACATTTTCTATACAAAGTGCTCATCTTTTATACGAACAATGCCTTTAATCTGTATTTTCTTGGGTCCATGATTTGTCCTTTCGACTTGGACTTTGCGGAGTTCTCATTAAGGTTGGGGAACTAATATTGTTTTTTTTCCTGTTTATATTTGGAAATGATGCAGTGGTGGGTTCATCAACCGCAAATATTACTACTTTAGGTCTGGATGAAAGTGTGGAAGATCAGTTTAACCCCGATAACAGATTTGTGATACCCATTTCTCTTTCAAGAAGTGTGCACTCTAAAATTATATATATATATATATATTTTTTTTTTTTTTTTATTTTTTTTTTTTCATTAGCAGATGCTCCTTGTGTAAGACATTTTTTCCTTGCATTTTACAGGTCGCTATCCAAATATCACAGCATTCAACATTTCCATGCAAGTATATATATTTGTCTCCATACAGGAATTGCTACAAAAGTCAAATGCAACATATGCATCTGGCAATGTGGTGCTCGGAGATATTGGAGTTCATATTTAGCAGCAGGTTAGGTTTTTACTAGCTTAGTTTACCACTTATATTTTTCAGATTTTAGGAAAATGAATTGCATGAGTTAATGGACCATGGCCTAGACTTTAATGATGTTCTCCTTTTGATTTTAGGTGAACCTTTCTAATTTCAGGTCACCTCAAACGGATCACTAGGGGTCGGGGACACTTGGCAGGAGAGGCGAAGCAAATTTTTTTTTTTTTTTCTTTTATTTTGAAAATGGGTCATGGGCTCCTTAGATTGTTAACTCTCTTTCTTTTCTTCTTCTTTTTGTTTGAATAAAAAGATTGGGCATGTAGAGTTTAAAATGTTTGGCTGATTTGAAACGTTGGATCATAGGTTGAGATGTAACTTTTTGTTTGAATAATAGAACTGAGAATCTATTTTTTTTATTAATGGCATTGAATGATTTGCATTTGAGTTGAATGGATGTGTTGAAATATGAGATTAATAAAAAAAAATTTATATAATTTTTTTAAAACATTAAAAAAAAAACAATAACAAAATTGCATTAAAAAAAATATGAAAAAAATATTTTAAAAATTGCATTAAAAAAGGCATAAAAAAATATTATTTTTAAAAAAAATTGCATTAAAAATCGTTGACGTAATTTATTTATTTTTTTAAATTTGCATAAAAAAAATCACTGTCAAAAGCAGTGGTATTTTTTATGACTGTTAAGAGTAGTCGTTGTTGAAGTTCATAAACCATTGTCTTGTTTAGTGGTAAAAAAAATCATTGCTTTTTTAACAACTGTTTATAGGGCAGTGGTTTTTTGAAAAAAAATCACTGTCAAAGTCAGTGATTTTTTGAAAAAATCACTGTTTAAGGCAGTGATTTTTTTGACTTTTTCACGTAGTGTAAAGGAGTCTCGTGACCCTGTTGCTTGGGCATATAAAGTATACGAATAAAACTAGATGTTGCGATGTGCATGCGAGTGAGATGTGTTGCCTCTTAAGAGGCATATATGTAGGGAAATTTAGCCAAGTGTTGTAGGCAGGTAATGTGTAACGTGTAACGGGGTCTCGACATAGGCATGCAAAGGAATTGTATGACTCCAATGTGGTTCAACTAGTGAGCATTAGGTGGATGCTAAACCAATACAATTGAGTTTCACCCACTATATTCTAAAGATTTGACTTTATAACCCTATAGAGGATTGAGTTTGAGCGGCTATTATATACATTGTAAGCGACGTTGTGCATCTTGATGGTCTCATTGTGCTCTAGGTGTGGCCAAAGGATGGTGCTTAGGAGTACTACGTTATGTCATACTATGTGGAGGTCCAATTATTGAAAATACTATGTGACAATGCATATGAATGGGACTCTGTTAGTTAAGCATGTATTGGTGATAGAAGTCCCGAGATGGGAGACTTCTATAAACTTAATGCTTGGTCTTACATGGGGACAACTGCGATGTAGCTTTGACAAACAATGAGAAGCATTTGTGGCAAGGTGGAGAGATATAGTTGGAAGCTACATTGGACATGATTGTGCACGATAGGCTTACATAGAGTGCAAGGGCTAGATGTGCTTGGGGCTTGATATGTAGGCATAACATAAGGGTGATAGGCTCATGTGCGGGGCAATGAAGATTCATTGAATGTGGATGATCTTGACGTAGGAGGCATAATGAGCTACATAAGGGCAGCATGAATTATTGTCATGAGATAGGTAATATTAAATTTGATAGGTGAGTTAGTTGATATGGGCAAAACGACGTTAGGGTGCAGTGCAAGATGAGCATTCAAAAAAATTGTGTCCCTTGTGATGGTTGGTATCCAAGGTACATGAGCTGTGTGAAGCACAACTTTGGTGAGTTGGTTTCACTAGAGAAGGGTTGATGCATGTGGGGCGAAAATTGAATTGAGAGTTTGCATTGTTTAAGAGGGGAGACATATGGTGTTGAGGTAGCATGGTGTTGCAAAAGCAATTATTTTGGTTGAAGAATCGTGAGTAGCTAGGAAAATCTGTGGTAAAGACATGCATGCATCTAAGTTCGATGGCCATCACATTGAAAGTTTCATGAGCTGTCCAAAAATTCTATGCATCTTGAGAAAGATTATGCATAAAATGATCCTTTGCATATTCATACTGTTGCTTAAGTAGGAGTTTCATGCTAATGTGTAAGGAATTGTGGATAAGCTAATGCAAATGAATCAAGCTTTGCCACCAAATTTTTTATTAATTGAAAAATACAATTGGCAATTTTTTTATTATATACAGTTTGCATAAGGCACTTATTCAATTTCTCCTGGGCATTTAAATCATGACAAGTGAAATATAGAGCTCTGTCTCCAAATGTTGGATACGTTAATAAATTAAAATCGCATGACTTTACTTTTTTATTATTCTAAGTTTTTTTAAGGGATAAGGCCTTATTCAATTTCTTGTGAATCTTTTACTTCACTAATTTTTTTTATTTATAAAAAAAAAACCCCAATCCCTCTTCTTCTTCTTTTTCCTATATTTTTTGTATTTCTTAATCTTTTCAACCTTTTTTTTAATTTCTCCATTGTATAATTCCATAATTCTTTTATGTGGCAATGAGGGTAGGGACAACATGACAATAATGAGTCCAACAATAATTTATTTTTCCTCTCTTCTTCCCCTTGTTATTTCCTATTACTACCAAGCCTTAAGCATATTAAAGCCTAAACACAATTCATTCTTAAAGTTCATAGTAGTAGGAATGATAAATTGCCTCTTTTCACAAGCTTTCTTTACCAGGGAAATGCTCAAGACAAAGTTTTCTATTCATTTGGTCTACTAGGGACATGGGTCAAAATATCGTCCATACGTATCGGTTTTGGACCTCACCGATACGGTACATTTAAGGTACCGTATCGGTGCCCCTCATACAAAAACCTAAAATTTCGGACGATACATTGGAATGTATCGTCTGAAATCGATACGTATCAATTTTGGGGTTGGACGATACGTATCATTTTTCCGAGACTAGGGACTCTTACGTTTGTTGCTCTTTCAAGCATTGTCATGCCATTGTTTTCAAGTCATATGAATTTGTAGTTATAGGTCAAGGAGCAGGAATCTTATACCCAAGATGCCACTCCTACTCTGGATTCTTGCTCCAACTCCTTCGGGCCATAAAATGATTTAAGTTTATACTTTTTGTTGATGCTTCGGCTCCCGTACTCATTCATGCTGCTTCTTGTAACCAAATCTAAAGGATCTCAAAATCACAGTTTTGGTGACAAGTGGTTCTAAATCAAGGAATACTAGTAAAGAACTTAAATGAGATAGAGTGTACTTGTATCAGCTCTTGCATCTAATGGGCAAATATCAGATGCACCAAAAATATATGAAGAAATTCAGCAAGCTGGATGCTCTCTGGAGTTCAAGACCATTATAAGCCTCATTGTAAGTTTTTTTTGACATTTTTTTTATATTGGTGATGCCTTGATGGTACCATGCAGATGCAGTACTCAATCTGATTTTTGTCTTTGTATGTTTTTTCGTAGGAGCACCTTCGATCTGAAGGAGAATTAAATAAATTGCTTCAGCGGCTGGGAGAGTTGAAGGATCTAGGCAGTTGGTTTGATGGGTGTGGCAGGGTTGTCCAATATTGTGTTCGACACAAGGATCTAAGGTTCACTGGTAAATTGTTATTCATTTTAGTGGAACTTCTTTTTTTAGTACTCTGGTTTCTTACTCTTCTGCTATCTTTGATCAAGTTCTGCAATTGACTTACTTAAGCAGCATAAGGAAAAAGATGAATCGGTTGCATATAGTTCTCTTGATCAGGTTCTATTCTATTCTTTTGTATCTTCTTTGGTGTTGAAATATTTTTCATGTAGCATTTTATTGTGGAAGATTTAAATGATGTAAATATTGAGCCTGTGATTATTTCCTGTTATATTTTTTGTTAGCCCGTTATTACTGCTAATAATTTTTGTATAGATGATGCTTTTAAGCCTGAGTATTACCTATGCATATAGTTCTTACCACATGTTCAACAATCTTATTCCGCAATAATTGGAAACATTTTAGACTAATTGAACACTAATGATTCTCTAAAAACTTGTAATTTTGATTTAAAATACTGTAATGACCCTATTTTCGTAGATGTTGAATCACGGACTCTTGAGGAGAACGTGGCCAACTTGGTTCAGAACTACCAAGCACTCGTACTTCCCGTAAATTTTCGAGGGCGAAAATCCTTGAAGGGGAGAAGGATGTAACACCCCTAATTTTTCGCTACTGTTGAATCGTTGACCTTCGACGATGATATGAGTATTTAGACCAGTTTGACTTTGGTCAAACTTTTGATGCCTAAGACGCGGTCTCTGACCCACCTACCTTAGTTGGGTGATTGCACCCAATACACGAATTGGAAAACCAACCTCCTTAATTCTAGCACTAAATCGGATCTCGAACCCTTAGGTGAAGTGGGTGTTGCACCCGACTCGAACCTGGGATCAGACCAAGTTCGATCCCTCCCTTTCAGGCGCCATAGTTATGACATATGGACCCATTTAGTTATGAGTGATGAGTAATTTGAACGAGAAGAATGGTGTGCGCATGATCAAGTGCAACCATGTGCACCCTAGGAGCAAACCTAACCCGAGCCTACATCTAAGTAAACGTATGTTGCACCTATTTGATGTGGTGCCCAACACACAAACCAAGCCCTTTTCTCACACCCGACTCGGTGTACATGCCGGGGAGTCACATGATACACGTTGTGGCATTCGAAATCGGGGGAGACATGCGCCGTGTGCCGTGAAGTGCTCAATTAGCAGATTCCAAAAGAGGTTCAAATACACATTGTCTGATTAATTAGGCCCAAACACCAAGTGTCGTGTACGGGCCACACATTTAATCAAGACCCATTAGATGATAGGCTTGAAATGGCCCATACACTTACATTTGGGTGCCGGCTGTCCGTTGGAACTAAACCAAGCATAGAAACCAGCGTGTACTGGATTGGGGCTATATGAGACCTTGCAAAGACCCGATTTAAACCTTAAGAATTAACACCATATAGCCATACACAACTCTTGTGTGTGCATTCTATACACTGAAATAATCACCCTTAGAATAAAAGCCATCTTCCCTTTTTTAAAACCCACCCCCACGCCTAAGACTCATGCACACTTCGTTTGAGAACAAGAGAGAGTGAGGGAGAGAATAGAACTCGTCCCCTTCTCAGCTCTCTCTTGAACCCCAACTGCTTGAACCCGCCTCCGCCATCGTCTCTCAGGAAGATCTCGGCTAGTTCGACCGCTGGGACTCCATGAGATCGGTGATCGAATCGAACGAACGAACGCGAAGCTAGGTACCCAAAAACCCCCTTCGATTCCGATCAATTCAAACCCCCGCACACGAAGAATCCGCGGAGGTAAACCTCTTAAACACGTCTCGTAAAACTAGATTTTTCTATGATTAGAGTTCAGTTAGTCCTCGGATTTCGTGCGACGAAACCCGAGGATCGGATGCATGCAAGCATCGGTTTGTCGATTTCCCCAATTGCCAATGTTTCGGACCTTGCATGCACGAATTAGAAGGTAAATTTCGTGGATTACTCATATATATATATATATATATATATATATATATATATATATTCTTAGCTTTGATTTTGTGCTTTGGGAATGGATTTGGTTGAAGTTTGGGGGAGAAAACCGAGTCCCGAAAAGGTTAGATTTCTGAGAATCCTAATTGAGCGGCCTTGAATCCCGCTCAAGCGAGGTACCACCTAAAGCCTTCAGCTCGAGCATGAATTTTTCTGGAAAATCCCACTCGAGCGGGTCTTTGGGTGCCACTGGATCCCGCTCGAGCGGCCCTGAATCCCACTTGAGCGTGTTAGATCAAGGTGCCAGCACCTGTTCGATATTTTGGTCATAACTTTTGACCCCGAACTCCGATTAGCATGATTGTTGAGGAGTTGGAAAGAGGACAACGAGCCCCATGACATTTATAAAATAACCATTTTATAAATCAAACGTCTTAAAGGTCCAAATTTAGGGGGAAGTTGGGTCAAGTTTTAGGTTAGCACGAACTTGCCCATTTTCGCCTTGGTTTGAGAAAAATACTTAGATATGTCGGAGTTGTTAAAAATTAAGACATATTCTTGATGCATCATCATAAATGTAATGTAGGTTGAGAATCGAGAATGCTTGTGAGGGGATGTTGCATCGTTTTGCATGTCTCATGAACAAGGTAGGGAAATTCAATACACAAGTTCGTCTTGATGCAGATTCATGGACTTGATTTTGTTTTATATTTGATCATTAGAATAGCTTGAAATGCCTGAAATCTTCGATTTGCATGTGAATGAATTGAACTGCGAACCGTTTTTCGTTTTAGTTTAGTATATGCTTGGAAATCGAATATTTTGAAGTCCTTGAAATCATGATTCTTTTTACTGGATGATTTGAATGGTTAGTTTAGCATATGATTTTGAGATATGCCTTGATTTGAATTCTGTGATTTGAAGTACACGAAATGTGATTTTGACATGTAAATGATATATGTGCAACTAGAAGTGAGCCATGTTCTTTTAAAATGATTTTCAATAAGAATCTAAGCTTACTAATCTGTATAAGAATCTGAATCGAAACATGACATTTGAACTTGAGGATCTAATGTAAAATGCCGAAATTGAACTTGAAATCCGAAGCGTGTATTGTGTATATGAAACTTTGAATTTTGAACGTGAACCAACTTTCAAAATGTGAATAAGTACGTAAATCTGAAATGAAATATGAATCATATGAACACTGGATACTAGACACTGAGCATACTGGATATACTGAGCATACTGGCATACTGGACACTGCATACTGCATGCTGGACCGACTCGGCGATTAAACCGTGCATCATGTACTACATACTGGACCTGCTCGGTGATTAAACCATGCATCATGAACTGCATACTGGGCTGGCTCGGCAGTTAAACCGTGTATCATGTACTGCATACTGGACTGGCTCGGCGGTTAAACTGTGCATCATGTACTGCATACTAGACTGACATTGCATTTGACACTGAAAATCGATACTGGACCGACATGTCGGGTTATATTGTATACGAAAGATACTGACTAAAATTGAAATAGAATGAATACTGACCGAATCTATGCTCAAGTGAACTAGAACTCAAGAATTTTCGCTTGTACACTTTGATTTTGAAAAACACGATAATTACTGACACTGGAAATCAATACTGGACCGACATGTCGGGTTACATTGTATACGAAAGATACTGACTGAAATTGTAATAGAATTAATATTGACCCAATCTGTGCTCAAGTAAACTAGAACTCAAGAATTTTTGCTTGTATACTTTGATTTTGGAATACACGATAATGTCTTGCTCGAAACTCGATTTTGAAATACATTATAACTTCTTGCTCGAAACCCGATTTTGAAGTACATGATAAGGTTTTGCTCGAATTGGATTTGTTAGCGTTTGATAATGTGTTTCTTGAACTTGAATTTATTTTGATCCAAAAAAAAATAATGAAACCGAAGTTTGATTTCACCGATTGGATTTTTAATAAATCAACCCTGTGTTTTGTCTGGAAATTTGTATATTGGTATTGTTTTTCTCTACTGAGCTATGATGAAGCTCACCCCTCGACTATATGTCACAGGTACAAGCTGTGATTGGGACTTGGAGATTTTAGCAGATCTTTTTGTGTCGCAGACCTCCCGTGTAAGAAGTTTTTAATCGGAGGCCTTGGTAGTATTTTGGGTATCATTAAGCTTGAGAATAGGTACATGTAATGAATTTGTAAATCAGATGTTTGTTACGCGTTCTGTTCACCACTGTTTAGGTGACAGTCGGCTGTCGCCGATGGTTCTTTTGTTTATTACATGAATAAGCTTAAGCTTTTATTCTGCCATTTCCGCTGCATGGAAATTTCAGTCTGTATGCTCGTTTGATGTGTTATATCTGTATGGAACGTGATCTACGATCCGACGGTCCGGATTTTTCCATTTGCTAAAAAAAAAAAAAAAATTATCGAGAAAATTCGGGCGATCACAAATACAGTCATTAGGCTTGAAAAGTGACCAAGTATCTTGGATTTGACTATTCTTGTCCATATTTTGTTCTATATAATCTGTTCAGCGGAATGCAACTTTCTAAGAATTTATGTCACTTGGTGCCACCAAATAAATATGCTATGTTGTAGTTAGACTTAACACAAGTTATGTTTTGCTTAATTTTGTGCGACGCTACTCGCGAGATGGAGTGTTAATCTATTCTCGGGAAGGAGAGCTTGCTTTTGGAAGCTGCTTCCAATTAGCATCTTCTGGGGCACGCAAATAGAGAAATTACAAGATTTTAACCCCCTATATTTTGGCATATTTACAAGAGTTAGTCTACAATGAGTGTCCACCTGTCATGGGACACGACAGTCCACACTTCTGTGTGACTGCATTACATACACGAACTTCCAATGCATAGAAGTTTGTGAACGTCACACAGATGTGTGGACTGCTTTAATGCACATGATGGGTGGACACCCATTTGTGAATAACTCTATTTATAATTGCCACCCTCTATTTCACTTAATTATAAATAGCCCCCTAATTTGCAGTTTTGTGTTTAAATAACACCTTGAGTTATTGTTCCATTAAGCATCATCTCTAAAAAAGCAAAGTGACGTCAGAGAAGTATTTCTAACACCAGAAAAAAATAATGTAGGTAATAAGTGCAGTTTGCTTTTTTAGAGATGGCAGCTAACATAACAGTAACTCAAGGTGTTATTTAAACATAAAACTATAAATTAGGGGGTTATTTATAAATAAGTGAGAAGGGGTGGAGTTTATAAGTATGCCAAAACATAGCAACATAGGGGGGTGGTATGTACTAAATGCTAATGTTATTTCTAATGAAGTTGTAGTTTTATCAACCAAAAAAAGGTGGGAAATGCTTGTATAGATTTGAAACTGATCTAAATGAAAATGTAGGCAAGGAAGATTGTTGAAAATTTAGCCCATTCTAATCAGACAGTGACCAAATACCCTAAGTTTTTGCCTCTTCATGTCTATAGTTTTGGTTAATAAAATTTGTTCAGTGGAATGTGACCTATTCACACAATTCATGTCACATGGTTGTCTTCTAAATTGGTATTCTAGACTATAAATGAGATATGTCATAATAATCTAATTGAAGATTCAGGTAAAATGTCAAAATTTCGTGTGATGCGCCAAAATCCATGTACGTAGACTTTACGGTGTAAACTTAATTATCCCAAAAGGACTTGACTACATGAGGTTAGAACAGATAAACAATTAGCGAAATAAATTTAAACTAAAAGTCATTTTTATTTTATTAATCAAAACTTTCAAGTACAAATGGAATCGTAATTCATAACTACATCCTTAGTAATTTTAGTTGATGCTTATACTTTTCCTTTCCTTTATTTAAGTATTACACTTGAATTCACCTGATTTCGATATTTAGTCTATGAGGTTAGCTCGTTGTGCTAGGGTCTCAAGCCCTACTCATTGTACAACATTGTCTTTAATGGCAAGTATGGGGATCTTAAGATCTTATAACAGGAGTAAGTTTTCTTCCCAACTTCTCTAATCTTATCTTTGCACTCTTGGAATTGAGTATCAAATCTCTTGTCTTTATACTTCACAACCAAAAGGAATAGCTGCAAGGAAAAACTGATACCTCCTCGATGGTTCTCAGTCCTTGCACTTTCTTATATGCCCTAAAACGTTTGAGGTAATAATGTTCTTACAACCATCTCATCAACAGAATGCCTACACGCCAATTTTGGGGGTGAATGTCCTTATAAAGTGTCGCATCCTGGAAGTCATCCCTTTCCTATACCTCTTCACACTTTTGGTTGTTTCTATTTTTCTCATGTTCTTTCCATTCATTATGACAACCTATCTCCTAAAGTGGTAAGGTGTATATTTATTGGGTATCCTCCATCCCTAGAAGGGTAGAAGTGCTATGGCCCTTCATCTGGCAAATCCTTTGTTATTATGGATATCACCTTCTTTGAATTCACCTAAGTTTATTCTCGTCCTTTGTGACTCAAAGCAAGAAGCATATACAAGTTGGAGCACTAATGCTCCATTGTCATTCCCATATGTTATTCAAGAAAGTGAAGATGATGTTGACGTGGAGATTGAGGAACTACCAAGTGCAAGTGAACCTCGGGTGGTCAACGACAACTTGGTAAGTTTGGGACAAGCCAATTCTTTGAGAGGAAAAAGAAGATGATGAAGGGTCCTTTTGCTCTCTCAAGACATGAATCAAATGTTATCTCTGAATGCAGGTCCAAGAAGTGGTGAACCTCGCCAGTTTCCATATTTGGACCTTTCAAATCGCCTTGCGTAAGGGTACAATGCATTTTATTAACAAGGTTGTGTCCTACCATTCTCCTTCTGCCTATTCTTCTAGTTTAATCTCATCATTTGATTATGTTTCTATTCTTAATTCTGTCTTTGAGGGCTAATCTCAACCAAAATGGAAAAAGGCTATGTTGCAGGAAATAAAGGCTCTTGAACATAATCATACTTGAGAAATCACCAAACTTCTTGAGGGAAAGAAAGCCGTTGGGTGCAAGTAGGTGTACACTATAAAATACCGTCATTATGGTTTCATTGAGACACTTAACACTATTCGTGTCCATTCCCTAGCAGCTCACAAGAAGTGGCCTTTATACCAGTTAGATGTCAAGAACGCCTTCTTACATGGTGATTTAAAAGAAGTGTTTATGCATTGTCCCCTAACTTTCTTCTTCAAGGGGAGAAGACGAATGTGCATAGAGAAGAAAACCATCTGTAAATTGAAGTGATCAACTCGGACTTGGGTTATAAAGTTTGGTGATGTCGTCATACAGTTTAAATATCAGTGGAGTCACTATGATCATACTCTACTTGTGAAGGGACCTCAGTTGACTGCACTTGTAATATATGTGGATGACATCATTAGTATCGGGGATGACAGTGAGGAGATTGTGAAGTTAAAGTACTACCTAAATCAAGTGTTTGTTATCAAGGACTCAAAACAATTATGGTACTTTCAAGGCATCGAAGTGGCAAGATCCCAACGGATAATTGTACTCTCACAAAGGCAATTTACACTAGATGTGTTGAAAATTGAAACAAGCTGGAATGCTTGGATGCAAGCCCATTGATGCTCCTATGGATCAAAACCGTAAGACCAATACTGAAGATGGTGAACTACTCAAAGATGCCAAGAGCAAAGGCATGTTGGTAAACTCATGTACCTACTATGCCTCGCCCAGTGTTGTCAAAGGCACCCCTAAGAGCTAGGCACACCCTATGGGCTTGGGTCTTGCATTTTAGGTGCAGGTGCAAAAGGCGCACCAAAGCATGTTCCTTTTTGCACCTAGGCACAAAGATGCAAATTTGCCCCTTGGCGCGCCTCAAATATATATATATATATATATATATAAGGCCTGGGACTATGCGCTCAGGTGTAGAGAAATCTCTGCAACTATGTCAGTTGGGCATCATGTAGAATCAATCGTGAGGATCGGGTGACTCGACAACTTGGATAAGATCGATTAAGTGTCACACAAAATTTTTGGCCATGATACGATACATAATCAACGTTAAAAATGTGGTCAAAGTTCAATAAAATCAATGCAACAAATTTTTAGGGAGTTACCATATCTTTGACCCATCAAATGGAGATCAAAGAAGTAATAAAAAAAGGTTTTTTTTTTTTTACCACATGTCTCATTGTTTATCTTTATCAATAAAAAACAGGAGTTGTTTTGGGTTGATCATGCCTTGTGGCATGTGAAATAACTTAGATCTTCCGTTTTTATAATTATCACTCACATGATTAGATCTTCCTTCCACTGTTTATCAAATGTAAGATCTTGCTAAGTTATTTCACTGGCTTCCGTTTTTATAATTACCACTTGGCTCCAGTTCTCCTAGTGGTCTTGGCTCTTTTTCATCTTTCATTTTATTTTTATTCCTTTATTTTTTTATATTTGCTAGAGTGTGATAAACTTAGCATGCATCACCTCGCATCTAGCATTTCGTGCCCATGAAGTTAAATTTCACTTTGTGGAAAGTTTGCCTTTGGAGACTATAAAAGCTATCCTATTCTATTTGGTGATAAACTCCACCCGTTTCATCAACTTCAGGTGGAATTTTAAGAGATGTTTTTATGTCATTTTGTTTATTCATATTTTATATATATGCTACTGCTTTTCTCTACTATTTCTTCTAACTTAAAAGGGTAGTTTATATAATTTTTATAGGGAATATAATTCATTGAGGGGCTCCATGCATTTTTCTTTTTGATCAGTGGACTCCATGCATTTCACATTTGGATATTTTCATTAGGTACAACATTACATATTTTTTATGGGTTGGTAGTGTGCCCGGGCATATTATATGTTAGTATTTCATAAAGAATACAAGGATTTTACGTTATATCTTAGACTACGATTTAGTGTATAATTCGCAACAGCATGCATACTTATCAGCATACTCAAATGCATCATTCCCTACACTAAAATGTTTTTGAGATAAGAGTCATGATCATGATCATAACCATCATCTATTTGTTCCATCTGTTTGGATCTTAGAGCTAGAGTATGCTCTTCAAATTAAAGTACTTGTTCCAGATAATTGGAAACTGAGGAGACTGAATAGATCCAGTGGGATCATGGTATCTAGTCCTTTTACCTAGTTAAGGGATGTTTAAATGATTCATCATTCATGTCTTTTATAATGGAAAAGCTTGATGGATCAATGACTTACGCCTAAACTTGAATAGAAACAAACAAAAGTTAATTATTGTTTATATAGTAGCAATAAATGGATTGCTTGTTCAATAGTTTAATATTAGGAATTTCCACTGATGCGCGTTTGACCTATATTTGTGGTATGAAGTCAAAGCCAGATAATTGTAGGGTTTATCACTAAGAAATAAAATTTGAAAAAACTTTAACTTGTAGTTTTAGTTGACATTATTGCATGCCTTTGTGCTTGCTAATCTGCTTTAGTTTGGATTGTATCTTAATAGTAGCATTTTCAATCGTTGATTCCAAATATTATATCCTATGAATATCATTCTTGCTACAATTTTAAAAGGGATGTAATTAATATATTACACACCTTATTTGAAGAATAATCGCTATCAGTGTGAAATCTTTTTCTTGAATAGGACTTGTTTCTTACCAATTCAAAAAAAAATTCACCTTTTGACGTGTTTAAGTAAATGAATTTTGGTTGCACATTATCTTCAAATATTACTCTCCTTGTTACAATCATGGAGTAGGTGTTCAGTCAAATCTACGACACAGGACCCATAGCTTTGGATCATGGATTGGATTTACTGGCCCACAGCTTTGGATCTTGGATTGGATTTACTCCGGGCTTTCAAAGAAGAGCTTGATCTTCGTCCTTCTCGAATGGTTCTTGATTTTCTTCTCAGCGCATGTGCAAGTGCCAAGGATCCACATCGTGCTCAGTTGATATGGGCAGAGTATCAACAAGCTGACCTTCCTTTGAATGTGCTGACTTTCTTGAGGTTTGTTATTCCCTTTATCACTATCATCATCAATATTCATCATAATCATCGTCATTATTCTCTATATTAATTATTATTTATGTTTATTATTTTCACGTGAAATTTCATAATTGGGCAGCATGAATTTAAGGGGGTATCATGTCTGTTGGAGTATCATTTGATTCAAGAACGTATTATGTAGTTTAAGGCTGTGATCTTTTGCTTTAAATATTTAGGCAGAAACTTTATGGTCTTGCAGAAATATGGATGTATCAAAAAAATATGAATCTAAACTTATAATTGACACTTGGTGGAGCTTATTGTTTAGGTGAGAATTGAATTATCAAACTTCAAGTTATAGAAGAGCAGATATTTAGAAATGATTGGAGTTTGATTTAATAGCCTGTGGGATGGAAGATGGTAAAGAAGAGTTTGATTTGATAGCTTATCATAGATTTTCATTACTGATATGGACTTTGGAAGATGCCACCTACTAAGTTGGTCTAATATCAAAGCCACTCTGACCTAGATATGTCAACACTCTCCTTTCTGGTCCAAGCCGTGCCCCTCGGCCTCATTTTAATTAAGCTTGGCTGGAGCTGGCCTCGTTTGCAAGCCTGATTAATATTTGATTTATGGGTGTAACCCGCCAGCATCATAAGAAAAGATCATTAAGAGCCCATTGGCCCATCAATCCTGTCAAAAACAGAATTCCACACGTGTCGGGAGACCAGAAAATTTGTGAAAGTCAGCTTTTGGCTGGGTTTATTGGGTAGAAGACTGTCCTTAGGCTTTTTTTAATGTCGATGAGGACAATAAATCTATTAATATAAATAGAGCAAAGCAAAAACCTTATTAATATAAACAGGCATACACAGGCATGAATTATAAACCCGTTTAGAAATTGACCAGTTAAGGGCCCTGCCAAAACCTATTAATATAAGCAGACATACTTAGGCATGAATTATAATTCCATTTAAAAATTGACCAGTTTAAAGCCCTGCCAAAACACTGTTTGGCTGATTATTATCCCTTTGTCTATAACTTATGCAGTCTTTTAGGGCCTTAAACTAGGATTCAGGTACTTGTTCCCATTTCAGGTGTTATTCATTGTTCCTGGCAACTCTGGTTGGGACCCAAAGAGGAGGATGGATAGAGAAATGAAGGACTTTGCACCCACATTTACTTATCATTTTTTATCCTTTCCTTATCCAATGGTATATGTACTTTCAATCAGCTATTGGTCAACTTTACATTGATTCAGCTGAGCCTACTGGTTCGGACATCTTGGAAATTTCCAAGTGGATGTTGATTTCTAATTCTAAACAATGATGACAATATCATTTTCCTCAAAACTTATAGATTGAATTCTATCTATAATTAATTATGATCCCATTAATCTTTTGATATTACTAAGAGAGCTTTTTGGCATTCTGAAAATGAACTTGAGGTTGTATAACTTACACTTGTACGAGTGTTGTAAATAGCTAGCAGGTATCAAACATGGTAACTTTGGGAATATATATAATCCGTGAAAGAAAGGCCCGTATAAGTGTTGGCATTGGACATAGATATGGGGTGTCAAGCACCACATTATTTATTTGTTTTTGGAGTATCCTTGTTACATAGCTTGTGTGTACATTAATAGTAGCTTCATTTGTTTGTAGATGATACAAATTTCATCTCATTCATTGGAATGTGGTTAAAGGGAAGGACAAAAATTAAATTGATTGATTACCTAATGTTGATTATAGCCTATGGCTATTACGTGGTAAAAATTATTGGTACCACGTTGCTTATATGAATCCTAAGAGAAAATGAATCAACTCCATTTCCTCCAATGGGAGCCAAGGGCTACTGGTATTAGTTTACCAAAATTTACTTAAGTATGCAAGTGTGCTTTATGTGTTCATTTTGGTATATAATTTTGTGCATGATGTACCAAGCCCTTTTGGCTTCATGGGAGCATAAATTAGCGAAGAAAATGCTGAAGAGAATACAGAAAGATGGCCCCATGTTCATCTTATCATAAAGGCAAGTGATGAAGCTTATAGTAGTAACGCCAACCCTGTGGTAGGGAAGAAGCTCAAGACTATGAAGGCGAACAAACCCAAGTATCAAACAGCGGAGAAGAAATAATTGTCTGTCTGTTTCTTTTCTACTTAGTTCTCAGCTTACGATCCCTCGTCTGAACTAAATGGCTTTTGCTTGAAAATTGACATTTTGAGAGTCCATTTTCGGCATATATTTTACTTTTCACTCAATTGCGTCAATCTTTTATATTTGGAAAGACCAGTTTCATTTCACAGTAAGTCTCAAGTGATGAAAATAGCCTTCAGTTGGATCTCCTTCCTGGCTCATGCTTTCCGTCAATATTCATCGCATGGAACATTGGGACAAAAAATGATAGGTACCATCATTTGCAATATATTCATTAAAAATTAAATATTAATTCTTATTATAATATATTCATTAAAAAAATTTATTAGTACCATTATTTGCAACAAAGCAACCAGAGTTGCCTTGTGTGAGAAGGATTGATAGCTTTGGATCTCCATCAGATTATGGAGGTCATTTTGTGTCCCAATGTCCCATACGATGAATCTTGACGGAAAGCATAAGTCAGGAAAGAGTTCCGATTGAAGGCTATTTTCATCACTTGAGACTTACAATGGCTGTGAAATGAAATTGGTCTTTCCAAATATAAAAGATTGACACAACTGAGTGAAAAGTAAAATATATGCCGAAAATAAACTCTCAAAATGTCTATTTTCAAGCAAAAGCCATTTAGTTCAGGCGAGGGATCGTAAGATGAGAACTAAGTAGAAAAGAAACGGACAAACATTTATTTCTTCTCCGCTGTACGATACTTGGGTTTGTTCGCCTTCACAGTGTTGAGCTTCTTCCCTACCACAGGGTTGGTGTTACTACTATAAGCGTCATCACTTGCCTTTATGATGAGACGAATATGGGGATTGTCTTTTTGTATTCTCTTTAGCATTTTCTTCGCTGATTTATGCACCCATGAAGCCAAAAGGGCTTGGTACATCCTGCACAAAATTTTATACCAAAATGAACACATAAAACACACCAGCATACTTAGTAAATTTTGGTGAACTTATATCAGTAACCCTTGGCTCCAATTGGAGGATATGGAGTTGATTCATTTTCGCTTAGGATTCATAAAAATAAAGTGGTACCAATAATTTCGGCCACGTAAGAGCCACAGGCTATAATCAACATTATGTAATCAATCAATTTAATTTTTGTCCTCCCCTTTAACCACAGCCCAATGGAATTTCTTTCATGTGCAAACAAGCGAAGCTGCTATTATTGCGCAAGCAAGCTATGTAACAAGGATACTCCAAAAACAAATAAATAATGTGGTGTTTGACACCCCATTTCTATGTCCAATGCCAACACTTATACGTGCCTTTCTTTCACGGATTATATATATTCCCAAAGTTACCACGTTTGATACCTACCAGCTATTACAACACTTATACAAGTGTAAGTTACATAACGTCCAGTTCATTTTTAGAATGCCAAAAAGCTTTCTTAGTAATATCAAAAGTTTAACGAGATCATAATTAATTATAGATAGAATGCAATCTAGAAGTTTTTTGAGGAAAATGATATTGTCATCATTGTTTAGAGTTAGAAATCAACATCCACTTGGAAATTTCCAAGATGTCCGAACCAGTAGGCTCAGCCGAATTAATGTAAAGTCAACCAATAGCTGATTGAGAGTACAGATACCATTAGATAAGGAAAGGTTCAAAAATGATAAGTAAATGTTGGTGCAAAGTCCTTCATTTCTCTATCCATCCTCCTCTTTGGGTACCAATCAGAGTTGCTAGGAACACTGAATAGCACCTGGAATGGGAACAAGTACCTGAATCCTAGTGAAAGGCCCTAAAAGACTATATAAGTTATAGACAAAGGGATAATAATCAGCAAAACTCTGTTTTGGCAGGGCTTTAAACTAGTTAATTTCTAAATGGAATTATAATTCATGCCTAAGTATGTATGCTTATATTAATAGGTTTTGGCAAGGCCCTTAACTGGTCAATTTCTAAACCATTCCTTTCCCTGGGAAACCGAACATTGAATATACTCAACTCTGAGAAATCACAAATGCCCACTGAAAAGGGGCACCTGACGCGCCATTGTTGTGAGTAATGACGCTCCTGGCCTAACATGACTTGCGAAAGCCTTCGCCATTACATGATATTGCATCTTATTATTTGATCGCTTGATCTTGTCTTTGGACATTCGTATGATGCCCCCCGGTACCTCAATTGTGTCGAATATCCCTCTATTTGACTGTCACTCGCAGCAAGTCGGGACATGCGACGGGATGCCCCTTGCACCCACAGATCAGAATATACCTACTTTCCCTTCTTCTGACTGCCCCTCACAGCAAGTCGCGACATGCGACGGGATGGCCTTTGCACTCGCGGATTAGGTTTCCCCCATCTAACTGCCACTCGCAGCAGGTCGCGATATGCGACGGGATGCTACTTTCACCCGCGATTGTGGATACGCCTCTTGATAGTTACCACTGGGCCCCTGAATGCTCCATCATATCTTACACTAATAGATAAGAAGGCCAAGCATTTCATGTTAGTATCCCTGGTTCACACTTATGATTTTCTAAAAGAAACGAGATGGTACCTCGGAAGAGGGGTGTCTACTTCTTCGACGCATCCTTACTCCGCAAGGACGCGTCGAAGAAGGGCATCTGTAGATACCCCGATTTTGCCCACTCAGAGCATACAAACCTATTCGATCAACCTATAACCTTTTCCATGACTTCCGAAATGGGGCTCACTCTTTTTGAAAGCCTTAAAACCATGATATGGGGACCACAGGCTGAAACAATAGCTCTGTGACTTGGACCCGACTTAGCTTGGGGAAGATCCTAAATTTTGCGCCCTCACAAAAGTGCACAATTCGATTGCACGCATGGACACATGAGCGCAATTGGTCTCCTTTGGACCAGATTTATCCTTCCCGCGGACCGCCTTAGGAGTGGATTACGCGCCCTATACAGCGCGCGCAATTAGATTGCACGCCACATCACTGGCGTGCAATTAGTCCAGCTGGGACCGAAACTCCACCTTTCGTAGACCGCCTTGAGACTTAGTTACGCACCCTCACCAACACGCGTAATTGATTACGCGCCCCATGACTATTGGTTTAGAATTGCTTGTGCTGTAATTTTTATTATTGGAAATGTGGTAAAAACAAGGCAGCGAAAACAAATAAAAAGGGGGAAAATAAAATAGAGTGAAACAGTACTAAAAAAGAAATCTAAAACACATTCCTGCAAGATCCAGGGCCTCTTGTAGCAAGTTTTGCTAAGTAAGAGTTTGTCCCACAGGGAAATTTGATCTAAAACTATAAGGGTTGTATAGTCTAGATCTGGCAGCACTAACCTATACTAGAAAGCAAAGGTAAAGAAAGGGAGTTTTAGGTTGTCACGATCTAAACTAAAATAGAAAATAAAATCATAGATCTACACTACAAGAAAGGGTTTTAGAAAGGGGTGGATATGGATTTGAAAAATCAAATGGAAATGGTGAGAAGTAATGAAATAGGGACTGATCCAGCAGAGCAAAGATTGATTCTAGAACAGTCCTTCATTTGGCTACAAGTCAAATGCAAGGATAAAGAATCCAATCCAACCTGAGATATGGAATAGTCTTAGGGTTATGATATGTCCACTGAGTGGTCACAAATCATCCTAGAGATATACTCCAATCAAGGGGTTAAAATCAGAGCATTAAAATCACTGCAGCCTCTATGTATGCAAGGCTAAAAGCTCTTGCATCCATAGGTGCATAAAATCCATAGAAAACTTAATGAGAAACATAAAAATATTACAGATTGCATGAATCAATAAAAATAGCTTTGCATTGCATATGAGGAACTTACAATGATCAGCCCTCAAGGTTGCAGTCAATGCAGAATTCTATGCCCCTTACAAGCTTACACAAGTCTTTATTAAAACAGAGAACAATCATATCTACTACCAAGGACTTAGCCAGAAACTACTGAGCTAAGGAGGGGAGAAAAAGGAAAAAATGACCTAACCCTAGAAGTGACCTAAGCACAGAAAACCTCCTGGCTCCCAGCAAAACTAGGTGATGTTAGATGATTAATTCTGACTAAAATTATAGCTTAAATATAATCCATACAAAAATATATGAATGTTCTGGCCAATCAGAAAGAAGTTGCTGTCGTGGCCCGTTTGTGGCTAAGTAATTGCCTTGGGATGTGGGGGACAGCTAAGTACATTGGGATGTATGCCCTAGATGTTGTGGAATCCCTAAAATATCCCTGCATGCTGAATGGGAAGTCTGGAACCCGAGCCTCAAGAGGATGAATTGCTCATATTTTACATCTCGAGTGGTTGAATTGACTGCTGAAGAAGGCTCGACAAGTTCAAATGGTTTCGATTATGGAGCTCAAGCAGATGAGGCTTCAGGTATTTTTCTCAAGAGGATCTCGATAGGATGAAATGCAGCTCGACAGGATTAATTTGAGCTCCTCTAGTGGTCGAATTCGTCCTTGAAGTGCTCGAGAACTACTCAAGGTGATTTTCTGAAGCTGTATCTGCTCGAGAACCGATCGAGCAGATAATCTTTGGAATGTTTGAACCTCTCGAGATGTACTCGAGATGATTTTCTGAGGCTTAGAACCTCTCGAGAACTGCTCGAGGTTATTTTTTGAAGCTCTTCTTGTGTTGAACAGCTCAACATCTGCTCGAGCTGGTTATATGCTGCAGGCCTGAACTGCTTGAGCTAAGTTTCTAAAGGTTTTAACTGATCGAGAGCCACTCGAGCTGATTTAAGCTAAACTTGAACTGCTCGAGATCTGCTCGAGCCTTCAATTCTTTTATCCTCTGCAGCTGTGCACAGCCTGCTGCAACACTCTTCTCAGCTTGGGTCCATCCTTCTTTCCTCTGTTGAACTTCTAAGGCCCCTTAGGCAAGCAAAATTGTAACAGCTGTCACATTTTTATCCTGACAATATCAGGTACGGACTCGAGTAGGGTCAGGCTTGTGCCAAAAATGTGACACAAAGAACTGACTTGGAATTTTGATGATGGTTGTTAAATAGTGGAGCCTTAGTGGCCTAGTATTAGAAACAGTGGGTGATCATAGATTTGGTAAGAAGTAAAATATTCGGAGCCCTCCGAAGGATGGAAATTTGCGTAACACAATTTTAAATAATGCACAGGACTGCTAGGCACTGAGGGGTGTCCATCCTTTGACCCAAAACCCAGTAGTGCATGGAGAAAAATACCAACCAATGCCTGATGGCCTTGCCTCGGCAACTTGAGGCAAGCACCTTGCCTCGGAACTTGAGGCAAGCATTTAAAATAAAGCAAACCTTAAATCTTCTATTAATATTGAAAAGATAAGTGTATTTGTTGTACACTAAAGACAAGCTTGTTGGTTTATATACTTAACCAGTATATTAGCTTTATATGCAAAACAAGCGTGTTTTAGCTTATATGAGTATACACTTAAAAACCCAAGGCTGGCAAGATATGAGATTCCAGCCCTTAACAGCTTATAAGATGTTTTGTATCGCCCCCTTACTCCACGGCCGCATGAGAGACTTGCCTCGGCAAGAGGCAAGCTAAGAAGCTTGCCGAGGCAAGCATGTGTTTGGCTTGTGCAGTTGCCTAGTGGTGTCTTTGGTTTGGGTTTATGTGCAGTGTATTTATTCTTACAATTAGTACCCATATATGATACAGATCTAAAGTAGAAGGTGACCCAGTAACCCATTTAAAACTACTAAAGCTATGACTATTAAATTATAGGAGCTTGGTGCACATGACAAGTTTGTAATGATGGGTTTTGCTTGGATGCATGAATGCAACTGTAACACGTAACACGCAAGCTTGATATTACGGTTGGGAGTTTACCTTACTACTTTATATTTTGTTTTCTCATTCTCGACTAGATAGCAAGTTATTGATGTAATCATGTATAATTATGTAAATTGATGCTTATGTCCGTTTTTAGTCATGTATTTTGATATATAACATTCTGTTAGGAGTTGCAGTTCAACACATGATTAACGATGAACACGCTAGTGTTAGTATGTATAAATATGCCAGTCAGTTTTGATGTATAGTGATGACTAATGATGATCAAAGATTTAATATATACAAATGCTTTATATGTCTGTGCTCATGTCCGTTAGATAATGATAGATATCAGTTTTGATGTGTGTTGTGCATGACTATGATCAAGTCAATTTTGAGTTTATGAATCATGATACAAGTTCAAATTTGATACCTGATTTTATTTAGATATGCTAGTTCAGTGTGATTTGACGTATGATTATGATAAAATCAGCTCGACATATGTGATTATGTTAGGAATATGTCAGAGCAGTTTAGATGACATGATAATGATAGACCCGCAGATGAATGTTTATGCATGATGATACTAGATTAGTTTAGAGAAAGGTTTATGAATCGTGATGTATACACATGCTAGCTTAGTTTTGATGATAGCCCAGTTTGGATGTATGACTATGATGATGTTAAATCAGTTTATAGTAATGTATATTGATGATAAGAGCTTTAGACTCGATGTATACTTTTACATGATTATGATGCTAGTTCAGCTTGATTATCAATGATTATGCTAGTTTTAGTTAGGTCTAATCATGTAAGTTAAGTTATTCAAATCAGTTTTGCTATATGATTCTATGATATCTGTTCATCATGATCTCGCATACATGTTACCATGCCATTGTTCATGTCTTGTTATCCTTGATGTCATGTACACATCCTTGTTTCGACTTGAGCCAAGTGATCCCGCTAACTTGGGATCTTGGCAAGTGATCCCGCTAACTTGAGAGCTTGATGGTCTTATAACAAGTGACCCTATTAACTTAGCTCAGGGGCTTGACTTGTCTCGTATCAAGTGACCTTGATAACATAGCTCAAGGGCTTGATTTTTCGGTGCTAGTGACCCTGTTAACATAGCTCAGGGACTAGACATTTAATCTCGAAAGCTTGATTCTTCGTTCAGTCTAATGTTTTGGTTCAGCAGGATTCCTTGTCATCATGATTTCTTGTATTTGTTCAACATGAAGCATGATTCCTCGTATATGTTCAACATGTATCTATCAGCATGATCACTGTTTTGTATGATTTCATTCTTGTACAGATTCGCATGATATAGTGTTTGTTTATGCTAGATGCTACATGTGTGCTACATGTTACTATACTAGATAGGATATAATGTGCCTCAGTTGAATTTATGCATCTAAATGTAAATTGGAAATCTAACATATAAAGTAGCACTATATATGTCCCTGCTGAGCTTCGATGATAGCTCATCCTACGACTTCATGTCTTAGCTGCAGATATTGCTCAAGACTCTGGACACGATGTTGATCCTACATACCAACCTAAAGAGGAGGACAAGGAGGATGAGGAGGAAGGTTCTGCTGAGGACTTCTTTCCTTGAAAGGTTTGAGAGAGAGATATTTGTTTTTAAAACACTAGACTTGTATAAACAGCAGTATGCTTTGAGATACTCAGTATTTCATGTATAGGTGTTCTTTCCATTGTTTGGATAACGGATGGCCATTATCGGTGGAAAGCTATATATGGTTTTTGGTTTATATCGTCTTGTTGTATATATTCTTACTTTTAGACAGTAAATGAATATCAAGTAGATGCCATATGTTCTCTTTAGCAGAGTTAATCTTACGCTTCCGTAATTGTAAAACTTTGCACACGATGAACTTGTATGATAGGATCAAATTTGGTGATCCAACGACGCGACCTCTCCTATATACGGTAATGGGAAAAGTTTGAGTTGTCACAAAAATGGTCCCTATGGTGTAGACCACCATGGTGCACTCTTTGTTCTTCAATCAACTTCAAGATTTGGCTTTGAATTCTCTTTTCTTGGCCTCCAAAGTGTGGACTGTTGTATTAAGTTGCAATTTTATTCCTAACTATAAAACATACTCAAATAACAATTATTAGATGGCTCAAAGGTGTGTAAAGGCTAGGTTAGGAAGTGAAAAGTAGCATTTTTCAGTGATTAACAATCACTTGCGCGTAATTAGTCCCCAATTGGACCTGGCCTCTAATTCCTAAGACAGCCTGAGTTCCTCGATTAAGTGCCCTACACCATGCGCTTAATTGGATTGCGCATGCCACACAGGGCGCACAATTAGTTCCAAATCAGACTGGAACTATGATACCCACCTGAGTCAGTCAGCCGGTCACTCACTTAGTCGGTCACCGACTCAGAGTGATTAAGCACCATAGATCGGGCGTGTAATCCAATTAAGCGCACCGGTCAGGGCGCGTAATTGGATCTGACTGGCTAATTACACACCTCCCACAGGGCGCATAATTACCCGAATACTTATAAATAGGCCCCCTACCTCGATCCAAAACACATCAACATCAATACACATTCAAGCCTCGAGTTCCTATCTTCCAAGCTTAGGATTTCGAGACCCCCTTCTGCGATGCTCAGCTTTAGGTAATCTCTTTTAGTTTCTAATTTCTAGTTCTAGTTCTTAAGTCCTAGCTTTTAGTTCTTAATTTCTACTCTTAGATCTTTCGTTTTAATTCTTAGATCTTAATCTCTAAATTCTAGATCTTAGTACCTGTTTTTGGTTATAGGTCTTAATTCCTAGAACCAGTTCTTAATTTTACTCCATCAATTCCACTTCTAGTTCTTAACTTCTAGTTTTAGATCTTAAATTCTAGTTTTTAATCCCCAATTTATCGTTCTTAACGTTCTAGTTCTTAATTTAAAGATCAAGTTCTAGAATTTTAGTTATATTACTTAGTTTCTTTTTAATTTGCAATTCTTAAAACTTACAATTTCGATCCTTAAATCATCAATTTTTAAACTAAAAATCAGTTTTTCAATCTATACTATTTACAAAAATATTATTAGCCAACCGATTTGTCCAAAGGAGCTTACGGAGGGTACTTGGGAACGGGGCCGATCCTCCTTAGCATAACGGGCCACAACCGTTTTTTTTTAATTAATTAGGTTTCTAATAGAATTAAGAAATTAAATTAATCAGATTCCTAGTAGCATCAGAAAACTAAATTAATTAGAGTTACAATAGTATAAATTAGACTCCTGGTAGGACTAGAAAGCCAGGGCAGTTAAACTTAGAATAGGATTAGGAAACTATATAAACTAAACTCCCAGGCGACCCAAAGCTGCTGACGTTGGCCGGCCATCGATTCAGTAAAGAGAACAACCCATATCTCAACTCGCATAATTAGTGACGTGTTACAGTGTTGATAAATATCTGCAGCTGGTGATCAGATCAAACCAGGTATTTTCCTCTTAGAATTTACCTCTTATTTCAGCAATTTAATATTTCCCAATTTATTATTCATTGCCTTTGTCAGAGCCCACTTGGACCGAATTGGGCCACTCTTTTCAGGGACCTAAAAAAAGCGCGTACCAACAGTTCCCTTGATTTTTGTTCAACTTGGAAGTTTTTTTGCTTCTCTTTTTATAGAATTGTCTTTACGATTTCTTGGTTCTTTCCCATATTCTTTTTCAGAAAATTAATTTCTTTCAATTGTACCCCTTTTTTAACTATCCCTTATTTGTTATTGCATACTCCTTTCACTCCCCACTCCTTCCTGTTGTTCTAAACTCTCAAAATAACAAGGAATTAAAGTTGAAAGCTTTGGACAGTACATATGGTTAAGAGTTTATAAGATTTTCGTACAAAGAAATTCGGTTTAGACTTCTAATATGGGTTCAAGGGGTAAATATTTTTTTGAGATTTTGGCTCAAACAAAATCAAAAATGGCCTTAAATCATTTTCACGATCTACTAACATGGATAGTTTTGATGCATAGAATAGACAATTTTAGAAAAACAAGTCATCCTAATCATAGAATGTGTGATTCTAAATTCAGCAATATGAGATTCATATAGGCAAGTAATTAATGAAAATTTGAGTTTGAATAGATATCAATCTCTCTCATAAGAAAGGAAATTAGTGCCAAAAGCTTAGTGATTATATGATTTTGAAACTATAATCTCAATATTGCAGTTTAAATCAAAGTATAGTTTTAAACATTCAATATGATACAGTATTCAAGAGGGCTAAACATGAATTGTAACTGCTCTATTTTGATGGTTGAACTACTACTATGATGGATCGTTAGGCTTATAAATTATAAATTTTTCTATCATACTCTCATGTGATGGTTAATCAGGACTATAGTAAATTCAAAAATAAATTTCACAACTAATCTAAAAAAAATAGAGAATGCAATTTTTTTTTTTAATGTGCAAAAATCAAACTATTATACATAGAAGATGTGTACCCCCCCACAAACTTATACAGGACAATGTCCTCATTCTCACAAATTTACCATTGAAACTGCGTGTGTGTCGGGCTTGTGATCTGTCACAGAATCCACAATCTCCCCCAAACTGGAGGGAAAGTGCATCCGGCATAATCACAGAGTAACAGTAGAGATAAGAAAAATTAGAAACAATAAAAATGGAAAAGAAAAATTCATATATTAAATGGAATATTTACAGAGTACATGGAAATGAAAACTATTTACATAAATTGCATTAAAGAAAAAACTAATTGCATAAAAGTTGAAACCTAGGAAAAATCTAGACACGGACTATCTATGACACTGGCGACAACGTCAGAGGCAAAAATTTCTTCGATAAAGATTGGCCCTTAGTTTCTAACCAAAATTGTACCGCCCAAAAGATGATTTGCCTCCCCTGGATGGGTGCATCCAATAGAAGAGAGAAAAGGATGGTTTTAAAAAGATGAAGGAGGGGGCGGTGGGGGATGAGGCGTATGAGGTGGGGAAGATTTATGACGTTTGGGAGATGGAGGAGGGGAATGATTTGGCAAGTGCGGTGGTGCGTTTGGGATTACTGGGTCGGTGAAGAGAGCAACGATTTTGATGATTAGTCGTGCCCTCTCTTCCAAGAGCGTTGTGACTTCCTCTTTATGACATCGGAGAAGACATTCAAATACTTCGCTGATCTAGGACCAACTTGGTGGTTTTGCCATGGCAAGAGTGTTGGTGATGAAAGAAAGAAAAAGGAATGGAATGGTTTGACTAGGGATTTGGATGCATATATATAATCAACCGAGGTAGGGATTTGAAGAGTTGCCATAAATATTCATTACAAATAGGGGTTGAAGAATTTGAACTGTTTGGTGGTATCATTAAATTTGGTTAGACGTGGTTGCATAGCGTTAATAGAGGCAACGCCTTTGTTAACGGAAATTATGCCTTTCCTATTGCAAAATATGCGTCTTGGACAGAACATTCTCTCATGAATTGTAGTCACTACGATGGTTTGTGAGAGAATCCATACGCTATAGGAAATCGTAATCACTACGGTTTCTCATACCAACAGGAGAACTATTTAGACACACCTAATAATATACAGTTAAAAAGGAGAAAATAAAATAGCTTACATAAATTTACTACGGATGAGTCGGTAGCTCGACAATGCCCATGAGCATATCAGTCATACTCTGAGTCTTTTAGTGACATCGTGGTCACTGTCCTTTTTTCTTCTAATGTCACTATCAGCTTGAGTCTCCGTCCATTAACCTTGAAAATACGATTGTCTTTGGGATCCTGAATGGTCACAGCCTCATTAGGGAATGCTACCACAACATTATAGGGTTCGTCCCAACGACTTCGTAGTTCCCTGAGAATAGCTTTAACCTCGAATTATATAACCAAACTTGTTGGTCAAGCTCAAAACTTTTTCTCAGAATGTGCTTATCATGGAATGCTTTGGTTTCAGCCTTATAAATTTGGACGCTCTCATTGTCATTGTTATGGATTTCCTCTAACTCATTTAGCTTAAGTTTTTGTTGCTCACCAGATGCAGACAACTCGAAATTCAGTGCTTTGATAGCCCATAGTGAATGTGCTCTAATTCCACAGGTAAGTGACAGGCTTTTCTGTATACCAGTTGGAAAGAGGTCATGCCAATTAGTGTTTTATATATCATTTTGTACGCCCACAAGGCATCATGCAATCTCAGGGACCAACCTTTTTTATCAGGGCGAACAATTCTTTCCAATATTTTCTTTATTTCCTGGTTAGAGACCTCTACTTGCCCACTGGTTTGCGGGTGGTAGGGGGTTGCGATTTTGTGGGTAATAAAATAGTTCTTGAGCAAGCTCTCAAAATTTCTGTTACAAAAATGACTTCCTCCATCACTTATGATGATTCGTGGAGTTCCAAACCATGAGAATATATTTTCCCTGATAAAAGAGATTATCACCTTATGATCATTTATTTTTGTAGCTGCTGCCTCGACCCATTTTGAAACATAGTCTATAGCCACAAGTATATATATATATCCAAAAGAAGGTGGAAAGGGACCAATAAAATCTATGCCCCATACATCAAAGGGCTCTACAACCAAGATCAACGGGAAATGGCCCCTGCCTTCTAACATCAGTCACAAGCAAGACAAAAATTTTGGGTATCTTTAAATAATGATGGCCCATAAAACTTAGATTACAGTACTTTGGCAGCCGTTTTCTTTCCACCGAAGTGGCCTCCACAAGCATAAGTGTGACAGAATTGCAAGATATTGTGGGTGTCACTATCGGGAACACACTTCCTAATTATTTGGTCTAGGCATATCTTAAATAAATCAGGATCCTTCCAAATATAGTATTTTATGTTGGAAAAGAAAATATACTTGTCCTATTTGGACCAAGTTTGAGGGATCTTACTTGTAGCCAAATAATTCACGATGTTTGCATACCATGGTACTGTAGCTTGGATGACAAAAAGTTGCTCATCCAGAAAGGTATCATGCAAAGATTCTTTACTGATGGTTCCCACATTTCTATTCTGGACATATGATCAACCACTACATTCTCAACTCCCTTTTTATCTTTGATTTCGAAATTGAATTCTTGCAAAAGTATATTCCATCTTATTAGTCTAGGTTTGACATCCTTTTTCAATAATAGATATTTTAGTGTAGAATGATTAGAGAAGATGACGATTTTCGATCCCAATAGGTACTGTCAGAATTTATCTAGTGCAATCACGACAGCAAGAAGCTCCTTTTTAGTGGTGGTGTAGTTAACCTTAGCTTCGATCAAGGTACGACTTGCATAATAAATTACGTGAGGGATCTTATCTTTTCGTTGTCCCAGGACCACCTATTACGCAATCGGAAGCATCACACATTACTTCAAAAGGTAGGGAATAGTCAGAAGGTTGAATGATTGGTGTTGATGAAAGAAGTGCTTTGAGCTTATTAAATGCATCAAGGCAGGCATCGTCAAAGTCAAAAGGTACATCATTCGCTAATAGTTGGCACATAGGTCTTGAGATTTTCAAGAAATCTTTAATGAAGTGGTGATAGAAGCCAACATTGCCAAGAAAAGATCGAATTTGTCGCACCGATGTTGGTGGCGGTAGGTTTGCTATCATATCGATTTTGGCCCTGTCAACCTCTTTTCCCTTTTTGGAGACAATATTCCCTAAGACTATGCCTTCTTGAACCATCAAACGACTCTTCTCCCAATTTAGCACCAAGTTAGTTTCTTCACATCTCTCTAGGACGAGGGCAAGGTGATCCAAACAAGAGTCAAAAGTTTGGACAAATACCGAAAAGTCATCCATGAATGCCTCAAGAAACTTGTCTATCATGTCAGAAAAGATGGCCACCATGCATCTTTGGAACGTTGCCGGTGCATTGCATAACCAAAACGACATGCGGCGATATGTAAATATTTCAAAAGGACACATGAAGGTGCTCTTTTCTTAATCTTTCGAGTATATCGAAACTTGATTATACTCTGAATATCCGTCTAGAAAGCAGAAATATTCTTGGCCTGCAAGTTTTTTCAGAATTTGGTTAATGAATAGTAATGAGAAATGATCCTTGCGAGTCATTGCGTTGAGCTTCCGGTAGTCAATACATACACGCCACCCTGTGGTTTCACATAATGATACCAACTCACCGGCAGAATTTTCCTTAACTGTAATCTCAGACTTCTTTAGGACTACCTGAATGGGGCTTACCCACTCACTATCAGAAATCGGATAAATGATACCAACATCTAATAATTTCACGATTTCTTTCTGTACGATTTTCCTCAGTTCTAGGATATCTCCAAATTTAAAGTACCGTTACACTATATCTCACTCCTCTAGAATTTTGGCGTCAATCAAAAACTAGATTTCCTCAATATAGATTTATACTAATCTGCAATCTCCTTGAAATTTGGACATCAATCAAACTCAAAAAAATTGAAGATAAAAAATAAAAACCATTACACTAATCTGCAAATTCAAGACTTTAGGCGTCAATTAAAATCAAGAATTCTTTGATGTTTAAAAATGTAATGCCTCCAATTTTTTCGAATCCATAAATACCGACTAGGTGTGCAGGTCATTACGGCACACGACATCGTTTGGGATTTTTTGGATTAAAAGGTATAAGATACGGTGTACACCGAATCCAGTTGATAAGTAGTTGCATGTGCTAGCTCCAGACCCTACCAAGCCTCTTTTAAAGTAAAGAATAATACCACACCTTGGTGTATTAGCTTCACAACATAGCCTAGTTTAAATGGATAAGAGCTAACACACCCAAGATGGTGTGTGCTTCATAAGGAAACAAACCAAGGTTATATATAGGTGGACATGACTTCTCACGTAAGCTACAAAAAGCTATTTGCATTGCATGAGAAGATAGAGAGAGGAAGAGTGAGAGCTATAAGAGAATGAACCTTTTCCCTTATCATTGATTGTTGAGCTCCCTCTCAATCTTCTCTTTTCTGTGATTGTTGATGCGAGAAGCGACGGTCGATCATGTGGTAGAAATCCAAGAGCGCGAGGAAAGGCCCCGTTCCGACAAAACCTCTCGTGCTTGCTAGAAACCTCCCTCGTAGAAAGTTTTGTCATGAGATCGTTGTGGGCATGTTGTTGTGAGTTTGGATTATGATATACGTCTCCATCAATGACCTCTAGTAGGTGGGTTTCAAACTCTTTGAGTGTGTGGGGAGAAAGCGCCGATTGTTTCGAAAAGTCACTCATCGTGCTCGATGAATTCATGAGTCTTGAAGGTAAGATCGTATCGATCGATTTGAGATTTAATTGGTAGTTTAATGGCCTTAATTGTGTGCTTAAATATCTTGAATGTGTGCAATGGAAATGTGGGTTTTGATTGAGAGAAGAGAACGAAATCAGAAATCCGGTACAAAGGCAAAATCTGCCAATTTTGCTCGCGCGAATGGATTTCGCGCGCGCGACTGAGCTTCAGGTTTGAAGCTCGCGCATGCGAAATGCATGCAAAATTCAATGCAAAAATGCAATGGTTTTTCTCGCTCCCGCGACCTGGTAGGTGCTAGGTGAACTCGCGTGCGCGACTTGGACTCGCACACGCGACTTCCCCAACTTGGCTTGTTTTGGATTTTCTTGGAAAAATCCTCTAAAAACCTCGATGTTTATGTTTAATTAGTCATTGATAAAGGCTCTTTGGGTACCTTAGGTTATGAATTACAGATCGAAACCATCCGGAAATATCCGTTAAGATCTTTGTGCCATTTTCGCGCGTCTCGTGACCGAGGTAGGGGAAAACTCAAACCAAATCGCATTTTTGAATTGATTGCATGAACTCTATGACATGAAATATTGAAACTCAGCTCTAAATGATAAAATTTGAATGATTGCATATGTATGTGAACCATGTGATATCCGAATATGAACATTTCCGAACTACTTGAAAAGGTATCCGACCTATTTGTTATTTGAAATTTTGAAAATCCGAACTCCGAAATCTGAAATTTGTTATGCATTAAACACACCACACTATGTTTACTTATATGTTTAATTACACAATGATTTAAGGTTTATCAGGACGAATCCCCCAACTCTCTGACCGGTACGGCGGGATATCCATACATCTCTGAACTAATATGGTTCCACTTGATTTCCGGTCCGCCACAGACAATTTGATAAGTGTTCATTGAACGACGATGGTTTGGGGATTCCCATAGTTATTTTTCAAGCTCCCAATGCTAAATGTGCTTGGGAGACTAATTAAGTTAAGGTTTAAGTTCAGTACTCACTTAAAATAAGAAATTGCATGTACCTCATGAACTGTGCTTGTCTTGTTTTCCCTGTTTTAATATGAAAATGCATATGGATGTATCATTGAAATTCCATATCGTCTGAACATCTGTATCGATACTATTCAGTCTTGTTATCTGATCTATGCTCTCATAGTCTCATATGATAAAATGTGAATTAGTGTGATTGACCTCTACTGAGCTTAGACTGTTAGCTCACCTCGACTATACGTCACAGGTGTAGACACAGAGAAGGACCCCGAACCCAAGAGTGATCCGGAGTACGTCCCTAAGGAAGAGACTGAGCTCCTACTAGAGGAGTACTTTCCTTAGAGGGCTTTTAGGAGGTTGAGTTTGAAACTAAGGCTTGCTACGTCTAGCCATTTTGCTTAGGAACTTTGGATACATTGAATGTTGTAAGTAAATACTGTACACCACTGTTTAGGTGATGGTCGGGCATCACCGGTGGTTATTTTGTTTCGAGTTCATATAGTCTGTTTAGAACTGGAAATTTCTTTTGTCATGAAGATAATTTTATGAAGTATTTATTTTCTTTGAATTCCGTCCATGTATGGACGTACCAAGTACTCTATTTTCGGATTGTGATCTACGAACCGACGGCACGGATTTTGGGGTAGAAAATATGGGCTGTCATAATTGGTATCAGAGCAACATGGCTTTAGATTTCTGACAGGACATAGACTTAGGTTATGGAGTGTGATCCATTGGAACTCATAGCTCACGCAGTTTAGAATTCGGTTAGAACTTAGGGACCTTCTATTAATTGAAGCTTCCGTTTCAGTGTAACAGATTTAGATGGCCCCATCGAAAGACCAAGATGTAATAGGAGTGTCCCTATTGGAGAGGGAACTTTCGGAGATCAAGGAGTAGGCACTGGTGTAAATAGGATCCCTTTAGGCGCTAGCGATACCCCACAAGGAGGGAATGAAACTCCAGAAGGAGGGAACCAAGGAAACCATCCTCCAGAGGGAGGAAGTCAAGGAGAAAGTGATAGGCAGATGCTTGAATCAGTGGTCAACACTGTGACTCAACAGACAGCGTTGCTCACTGAGAAGAGCCAGCAGGCAGGGCTCCTCCCAGAGTTCAAGAGAATGAGACCTCCTAGCTTTTATGGTCAAGCTGACCCGCTTGAGGCGGAAAAATGGTTGAACCAGATGGAGAAACTTCTTCAGAGGATGCCTTATACAGAGGAGGAAAAAGTTAATTCGGCCTCCTTTCAACTAGAAGGTGAAGTCGATCCATGGTGTAAGTCTGTGGAGAGAACTCGGGCTCAAAAGATGCCAGTTACGCCTTGGACTTGGGCGGAGTTCATGGAGGAGTTTAATGAGCAGTATTTCCCCGACGTGATCAGGGATAAATGCGAGGTTCAATTTATCACGTTGGAACAGGATAACATGTCTATACGAGAATACGGAATAGGATTTATGAGACTTGCTCGGTTTGCTCCCGATCACGTGGCTAATGAAGTGATGAAGGCTAAGAAATTCTTAAGGGGCCTGAGGCCTAATGTATGACAGAGGATCACAGTGAGCAAGCCGAAGACGTATGCTTAAGTGATGGATCTTGCCCTCATTGCAGAGCAAGATGTGGAAAATATGTATAAGAGAAGGGATCAGCAGAATAAAAATAAGACAAGTCAGGTACGATCTAATATGTATGAACCAACGTATAAGAGGTCGAGATTCTTTACTCCGACACCACGGCAACCTACTCAGTCTGTCTACTCTAGATCATTTGTGCCTACGCCCAGTAGGTTCTCTTGTCAATTAGGCCCTATGGCAACTGGGGCATCTATAGCACAACGACCTTCTAGAGCCGCATCATCAGCTGCGATTGAAAAGTGTGCTAGGTGTGGAAAATCAAATAGGCCGGAGGAATGTAGACGGCTTATGGGTGCTTGCTTCAAGTGCGGCAAGATAGGGCATCTAATAAGAGATTGTCCGGAAGTAAGGAAAGAAGGGACGACATCAGCTTCTGCACAATGGACTTCTCGACCTACTTTTCAAGGTCGTGCTTATGCGGTCACAACACATGATGCTCAAACGTTGAATGATGTTATCCAAGGTATAATTCCATTTCGAAAGTCAAATTCTTACTTTAATTTCAATTAAGCAGAAATTCCTACAAATTTCTATTAGTAGTGGCATTCATGAGCACTAATCACACTTTTATTTTGGGCACCTAACTAATTAGCATGCATAACACTTAGGTACCCTATTTATGTACCAACGCAATGATATATGTCAGCACAAGGCACGAGTCTTGACAGATCCAAGATCTACACTCTTTTCTAACATCATAGTTTGCGACCGAATTGAGTGTCATCCCTGAACCTTTAGATTATATTCTAGCAGTATCAGTTCCTACAGGAAACTTAGTTAGTACGGACTCGATTTGTCGGTCGGTTATTATTTCAGTTGAAGATCATGAAACGACGACAGATCTCATTATGTTGGACATGCAAGGATTTGACGTGATCCTTGGCATGGACTAGCTATCCGCTTATCATGCAAGAGTTGATTGCCGATGAAAGATAGTTACCTTTTATCCCCCAAAAGGAAAGTCATTCGGATTTTACGGCGTCAGTCCAAAATTGCACCATTCATCTCCGCTATTCGAGCTGAATGTATGAGGAGGAACGGATGCAGCGGACACCTTGCCTTCTTATAAGAGCAACGAGAAGAGAAGAATAATATAGCCAAAATCCCAATTGCAAATGAGTTTGTAGATATATTTTTGGAAGAACTACCAGGGTTACTAATCGATTTAAAATATGACCTGACAAGTACACAAATCTGAATGTTCTAAGGCAAGTACAACGGTGTCGAACCATGGGGATTTGTCGTCTATCTCTTATTTAACTTCTATTGTCTGAAATATTTTATAACATTATAATTCCTAATTTATACTAAAAAAAATAAAAATAAATCTAAATAGTTGGAAATAGGAGGAGAGAAGACAGTCACAAATCTCTCTTGGATTTCATATTAGCACCCAATGAAATCTACTACTTTCCTATAATAAATCCTTGGTATCCCAGCTCCTGGTTACAAGCTCAGTTGCATCGTTTATGACCTAGCGAGATCTAATCACGAGTTAGATAACCTAATCATTAAGCATCATTGCATGTAACCAACTAAAACTACCCTACAAGGCCTAGTTCGTCGACGAGTATTCTACCTAATCCAACCCCAATCCCTACAAGGCCACTGAGGTTTCATTAAATAGTAATAAACCTCTACAATCGCTCATTCTCGATGACTCTCAGAACCTCCAACGTACAGTCATACCATTCTGGGATTTAAAATTAGCAAAAAGAAATAATACTTTATTGAATAATCATCTAAAATTTATAAGAGATCCCTGGCCGAAGCTTTACACACGCATCGATTCAGAGTTCTTCTTCATCACTGAAGAAGACTCTAATTGATGATCACAATCAATCTCTCTCCATTCCAAACTATTCCTAACCTAATCTACTGAAACTCACGTTAGAGCCCTCTAGAAAGATTATGGCGTGCGAGTCCCCTAAAATTAAACCCTAGGGTCCTTATTTATAGATTACAAGGCGCTAGAACAGATATACACGGCAAAGATTCCTAGATCCTAAAAATCCTCCAAGGAAGATGAGTTTAGAAGGAAATCCATGCGATTTGGAGTTATCCCGGTTGTTAAAGAGAATCCCGGAGAAGACCTCAGAGTTCGAGGATATCTACAGCTATTGCCAACGTAATTTCTCACGCAAAAACTCTGTTTCGACCGGTCGGTGTTGGAGAACCGACCGGTTGGCTTTACTTTCCTTCTCCAGGTAGAAGACAACCCCGTGAAGCTTTAAGACACTTTAGTTTAATTTTCAGACCGGTTGACTTCGTCTTCTGATCGGTCGATTGATTGCCTAAGCATATTTGCATTATGTCCTTCCAGGTTCGACCAATCGGCTGAGTCCTGACCGGTCTCTCTTTGCAATTCTGAAGCTTTTTTAGAGTTCTGACCAGTCGAAAGTGATGCTTCGATCGGTCCATTTAAGCTCAATTCTCTTCAGCTGGGAACTCCTACTTCGCTGTTTTGATCGGTCGAATTTGCAGTTTTGACCTGTCCAATTAAGCTTTGAGACTCTTCCTTCAGTGCATCTCCTTGGATTGCTTGCCTTGTGCATGGGTTTTTTCCTATCTTTGCTTCTTTAACTCATTTTTGTAATTAATCTGCTTCCGCACCTGTTGTAACACAACATGAACTAAAAGCACTCGTTAGTAGTTAATTGAGGTCTAACAAGGTCAGGATTCGAGGATATTTTATACAACTTTTAGGTCCGATCATACCCCCAAACCTCAACTTTGCTAGTCCTCGAGCAAAGGTAACATGAAACCATGACCCGAATGCAAATTATTCTAATACTGTACAAAGTAATCTAAGAAATTAAACGAGCCACTTTCGTAGGGAGCACGATTGCATTTAGTGTCTGCAACAAGCCGTGAAACCCCTAGGTGATCCCTAGTGGAGGAGTTGTGTCTCCTGAGGGTTTTCAGTGAAGATACCCACAAACTTCCAAAACTGTTTCAACCCATCGGCAAATGAATTTTCAAAACTGGTTTTCATATAATATATATATTTAAAAATCAAAACATACAATCATGTCAGCATGCAAATTCTTATTCTAAATACCGATACCATGACAGTTCCACTTTTGTTTATTCCAATCACCCCAATTCTCCGATCCTTGGACCACTCTTTCTTCCATGCCCAGAGGGTTGTGTGTGCAACTGCCAATGCTAAAATCTTTCGATCTTTGGGTTAATCCAAACCTGGAATCATCTAATCCCAAATCTCGACTCAATCTTCACTTTAGGCATACACTCAAAACAATGTCACTCCGATGAATGGGCTATACTTTGCTCACATGTGGGATAAAGTTACAACCCAATTTAAAGGATCCCACGTAGTATTAGAAAGACGGTGCATCAAAGAAATCTAAGTGTAAACCATCACCCTATCTTCTACCATTAAAACCCAAATCCCATCTATCCAAGATCCCAAAATCCTAAAAAACCTTAGATGGACCATTACCTAATTTTAGCCTTCACTAAACCCAATTAGGAACTCCTAATCCTCCCTTTCCCTATAAATAGAAGGCCACCACCCCTTGTTTTAGCCATCTTTTGAAATTGCCTCCTCACTTGCCTAAAACTTGGATTTTTCCAAAAGCTAATGCCTTAGCCCATCTCATACCACCATTTCCATCATCACTCAAGCTCATATCCTTCCAAATCATAGCAAGTTAGAAGCCTTTCCCATTTGCTTTCGGAAGCTCACCGGTGTCGCTCTTGTGCAAGGATCTAACAAACGGTGCTACAAGGCCCGAGAGCTCCGACTCTCCCCTCTATTCCTCTACTTTCTTTTTTATTTTCCTCTATCCTATAATTTGAGCCGTTATACCGTCGAAATTATGGTGGTTACAAGGGGTTCAAATAGGATTGGTGTGCCTTTGGGCAAGGGGAAGTACCTCTCACTTTGTTCCTTATATATATAATTATATACATATTATATAAACCATCTAAACATAGACCCGGCCATAGTAGACACCGCTTATGAGCGAGTTGATCGGGTGCCTAACACCTTTCCGATTGATAGCCAAAGCCCCTACCCAAGAGCCTTTGGCGTTGACTGGAAAATCAGAGTCATATTTTACACTTTGGTGCTCATAATATTGATTTTGGGTATCCCGGGATACCAAAAGCTTCAGATGGCGACTCCATCTTTTTTAAGAGAGTGTATCGTCGCGACGGACTCTCAAGAGCTCATGGTTGCACACCTCTAGACGTTCTTCGAAGACCAAGCAATCCTCATCATAGAAGAGGTCGGAGCGTTGACCGGACAGCCGCCCTCATCACTCATCTAGAGAATCGAGCCAGACAAAGGTTATAAAAAAAACACCAAATCCCGAGACGATTCATACAATCCAAAGGCTCGCACGAACGGCTCCAACAGTCGTCGTACTCTCCCAACTAAGGGAAGAACCCCCGTCGGTTCCTCCTTGGGAATTCGACCTTGTATCATACTTATTATCAAAAATAAATAAAATATAGAAAACCTGAAAATACCTAAAAATCAAAAAATCAAAAACCCACACAAATTGGAAAATTTTGGAAAAGAGAAGGAACCCTTCATCCATGACATACTAGACTCCTTCCTTAAGGCCACAAGTAATGACTGTACTGCAAGAAACAAGGAAGAAATAACCGATATACCCAGGCCAAGCCGTGTCGCTACTCTCGACATCCCTTCACGAAGGCGTAGAGCATCCTGTGAAACACACGATCAGGTAAGTATACCGGACGAGATACTCTACGACTTCGAGAGGAGAATGAATAGCCTCGATTTGCACCTCACCAAGGGCGTCGCAATCATTAATTGCGCCGATGAAGAGTTACCTCCCATAAAATTAACCACCAGTGTAGTGATAATCTTGCAGTTTACGAACTCACCAACGATGAAGAAGAAGGACAGATCACTAAAGAAACATATGACTTCCAGCGGGTCATCAAACGTCAAGCTGCCACAAAACCTACTAAAGAAATGAACTTCGGCACCGAGGAAAATCCCAAGAAGCTGCTAATCAATGCAACACTTACTCCCAAGGAACGTCAACAGATCATACAAGTCCTTCAAGATCACCTCAGCTCCTTCGCATGGTCCTATGAAGATATGCCTGGTCTGGACCCAAGCTTAGTAGAGCATTGTTTAGTCTTGGAACCCGATGCTAAACCCGCCAAACAAAAGCTGAAGAGAAAGCACCCACAAATCGCACTACAAGTCAGGGAAGAAGTTGACAAACTACACAAAGTCAAATTCATCTGAGTCATCCTTTACCCAAAATGGGCCGCTAACATCGTGCCAGTTGCTAAGAAGGATGGAAGAGTACGGGTATGCATCGACTTTCGGAACCTCAACTAGGCATGCCCAAAAGACGAGTTCCGCTACCTCACATCGACACTTTGGTCGACAACACTACCAAACATGAGATGTTGTCCTTTATGAATGGCTTCTCCAGATATAATCATATTAAATTACCAGAATCCGATCAAGAGAAGACTACGTTCACCATGCCATGGGGAACTTACTGCTACGTCGTCATGCCTTTCAGGCTCAAAAACGCAGGCACCACATATCAACGCGCTATGATGGCTATCTTCCACGACATGATGCACAAGTGTGTAGAAATCTATGTCGACGATATCTTAAGTCACAAACACGGGAAGGTCATGCCAAAGCACTCTGGTTCATGCTAGAAAGGTCTCAAAAGTATCAGCTCAAGATGAACCTGAAGAAATGAGTGTTCAGGGTAACCTCCGGAAAATTGCTAGGATTTATAGTCAGCAAGCGAGGAATCGAAGTCGCCTCAGTGAAAGTTAAAGCAATCCTTGAGATGCCACCTCTCAGCAACATCAAAGAACTATGTAGCCTAATAGGAAGACTACAGTTCATTAGGATATTTATCTCCCAGCACTAAGATCGATGTGACCACCCTTTTTATAGACTGTTCAAAGGAGGAGTCAAGTGCATATGGGACGACCAGTGTCAGCAAGCCTTCGGCAACATCAAAAAATATCTTCTTAACCCACCGATACTATCACCACCAATCCCCGAAAAGTCATTGATCCTATACGTTTTAGCTAATGACAAAGCCATGGCGGTAATCTTGGGATAACACGAAAAAGATGGGAAGAAGGAGAAAGCTATTTATTACCTCAGCAGGACGATAGTCGAGTACAAGAAGAAATACACCGCAACGGAGAAGACTTGCCTAATACTAGTATGGGACTCAACAAAACTACAACATTACTTCGAGGCTCATAAGATAATGGTACTAGCTCGCATGGACCCTCTAAAGTACATTTTTGAAAAGTCTGCAACATCCAGAAAGATTGCTCGATGGCACATGCTACTACAAGAGTTTGACATCACCTACGTCACGCAGAAGTCAATCAAAAGACAGGCAATCACTGACTACCTCGCTAACTTTCCATTCCCAGGCAACAAACCAATATGAACAAACTTCCCCGATGAAGATCTACTCTCAATACAAGAAGAAGAACCCGGCAAGCCCTCATGGATCCTATACTTCGACGACGCTTTTAATCAAAAGGGGAAAGGCATCCGGATAGTCCTATTAAGCCCAGAAGGAGCCGTCATACCCAAAGTCTTTCAACTAGACTTCCCAATCACTAACAACATCATTGAATACAAAGTATTTATCACCAGACTACGAGCAGTACTACAACTAGGCATCAAGCAGTTAAAGACCATTGATGACTCCAAATTAGTGATATCACAAGTGATCGGAGAATGGAAGACGAAGGAAAGAAGACTAATGGCATACCTAGAAATCGCTCAATTCCTGGTAAAGAAGTTCGAACAAATCTCCTTTATCCACATTCGAAGATTAGAAAATGAGTTGGTGGATTCCCTCGCCACCCTAGCTTCGGTTATACAGATACCGATTGGACAAAGCACAAAGTCCTTCATCATTGAGAAACTGACTATGCCTACACAAGAAGTAGCTTGGAAAGTCAAACCAGAATTACCAACTTTGCCCAAGACGATTAAATAGGAGGAGGAACCTATCGAAGAAAGTCCCACACGAAAAGAGGCTAACGTCGTAACTTTCAGATTCCAGCAATCCCCAACCAACGACGGATAGCGATGGTATTACGACATATGGAACTTTCTGAAACACCGACACATCCCACCATATGCGACAAAGATCGAGCGAAAGACCATAAATAACTGATGTCTCAGGTACTACATCTTGGGTGAAATACTATACAAAGAAACCTTCACTAAAGGAGTACTGCTAAAGTGTGTGACTAAAGGAGTACAGCAGCTGAAGGATAGTACATCATCCATGAAGCACACGTCAGTGCCTGTGGCGCCCACGCTAGAAGATAAAGACTCATAGAAAAGATCATACAAAAAGGCTACTACTAGCACACAATGGCGAGGGATTGCCACGTCTATGTCCAATGCTGCAAACAATGCAAAGAACACGCCGCACTTATCAAAGCCCCATCAGTTGCACTAAACCCCATGACTTCACCATGGCCATTCTCAATGTGGGCCTTTGATATAATTGGACCATTCAGAGACACAATCGAGAATACTCTCGAGCATGCCTTCATTCTTACTGTGACCGAATACTACACCAAATGGGCAAAAGCCGAATCATATGTCAACATCACCGCCTCGACACTGGTAAAGTTTACTATGTCGAATATCATCACAAGGTTTGGAGTCCCCAGAATGATCGTCACCGATAACGAATGACAATTCATCACCAAGATGACGAAGAGACTATGCAAGTAGTACGGGATCGATTTATAGCACTCGTCACCCTTCTATCCTCAAGGGAACGGACAAACCAAAGCCACAAATAAGACTGATCCGGATGCTAAAATGAACAGTGGAGATAAGCAATGGAGTCGACTGGCCTGATCGATTACCAGAAGCACTCTGGGCCTATAGGACTTCTATTCATACGGCTATTGGTCAAGCTCCTTACCTCCTCACGTATGGGATGGAGGCAGTCCTACCATATGAAATATAAGTGCCATCCCTATGCGTCCAACTGCATGATCGACTATCCATAGATAAGAGGAAGTTTCTTTACTGAACCAGTTAGAGCAACTCGACGAAACCCGTCTAAAGGTAGCCCATCACACTCAAGTATATCAAATGAGAGTGGTCAGGGCTTATGATAAGAAGGTCCTCGAGTGAACTTTTGAAATCGAAGAATTAGTCTTGAAGAAAATCATGCCCTCCAAATATGCTCACCCCAAGAGAAAATTGAAACTGAATTGGAAAGGACCATATGTTATAGCAACCGCATACCTAGGAAACGCATATAATCTAGTGAACCAAGATGGGGAGGAACTTCCTAACCCATGGAACGCCATGTACCTGAGAAAATATCACCCTTAGCATAGAAGTCATCACATCCCATAGATAATTGTCATCCTCGTAGTCATCATAAATCATTCATCAGTCGTACGTCATTATTTTTTAAGCCACCTTTCAAAAGTTCTACCCCATCGCCCACCTTCTTTTTTCGGGCAAAGTGATCGAAAGGATCAGTGAAATACGAAACTTCTTCTAAAGTATTGAAAATATCAGATTCTCACCCCCTATCCCGCCATTGGAGTCGATGATAGAACACAAAAAAAATGAAGATGATAGGTTCAATCAAAACTCACTATTCTTACGTCAGTAACACGTAAGAAAAGAGACACGAACAAGAAAAGAAGCACAATCAAGCGAGAGCATTCGAAGAATGAACAAGTCAATGAACCCAGGGAAGCATAAGTAAATTGTGAGCGCATTCCTGGCTCACCAGCCAAGAAAGCATTAGTAAACTATGAGGGCCTCCCTAGTGTCTCCATACTACTCGATATCGACGTACAGTGGTGAGAGGAGGACAAACTCCTGCTAACCATAGAATGTGAGAATTTGATGCTGTCGAAACATGACGGAGAGCTTAGCTGTGGTACTACACACCACCTGAGGAAAAGGTCGTTGACTATCTCTTTAAAAAAGAAGTTAAGAAAGAAGCTATCCCTAAGATCATCAAACCTTACCCCTCTTTCCCCCTTTATTTTATTTTTGGCTGATGAATCAAAACCTTTTCTAAGATATTCCAAAAAATGAAACCGAAAACTCATGAGTGACAAATGATGCAATCACTTATCACCTATCACTCACCCTATCGAAACTACGATACATGATGACTACAGCTGAAATAACTAATGTCCCACCCGATATGACAACGCTGCAGGAAAAGACTCTCTTCACTACCAATCCATCAAATACATAGCTCCCAACGGCCCCAGACCACTGCCGATTACTCATAGACCCATGAAGGCTCCACTGCAACTCAACACTGGGGCATTTTTTTTTTATTTTGGAGAAGAATTACTCAAGGCCCCCTCCCCCCTTCGCTTGTAGTTGGATGCAAAACAACAAGATCATCACTCAAGAAAGACTACCGAAGATGTCACGCTGCCCATCCCATCACGCTCTTACACTGGGGCATTTGTTTAGTTTTAGTTTTAGATTTTGATTTCAGTATCTTTGCTTTCTCTGTTGCCTAATTTCCTTCCCTTGTAATGAAAAGTATACAAAAAAAAAAAACTATCATATTTCCATTCGCTACAAAACTTCGGTTTGAGACACCTCCCCCTTGACAATCAGCAAGGGGAAAAATAAAAATACTAATAAAATGTCTTTCCCTATGCAGATACAAGTGACCTTTAACTGCTACTAAGCCAGCTTGAAAGCATCCAAATCTCAATAACAGATGATGGCATCGGAATAAACAATGCATGATGCATGAATGCGCACGCAAACTACAAGCTGGATGCTACTTCGACAGAAAGTAAATGGGTTTCCATGTCCTAGAAATCTATGTTACCACCTAAATACCCAGCGAATTAAAAGGAACTCTTGTTCCCGGGCACCTACCTGGTCCCTCGCGAAAAACTCCTCCGACGAGATACCCATCGGCACGGAGCCCGAGGTGGAGCGGCATCACCCTCAGCATCCACGCCCTCAACATCACCATCAGTACCGGCAAGAACCTCACCTCCATCAGCCCCAACAGCCACCTCAAGCACACCCTCTCCAATGACAACGGGAGCCTCCTCTCCCTCAACAGCGAGAGCCCCCACGCCAACAACAACAAGAATGTCCGCTGCAAACTCCAACTTGAAACCAGTCACACTAAAGTCAGGATCCATCTCAAACAAAGACCTCAAAAAATGAAGAAAAATGCATGAAACGGCGCTAAGATCCGACGGGTGGATCGAAAGATATCACGAAAATACAAAATTCGAAGCACTCAGAAAGTTGGGGAGCAAATAAGTAAAGAAAAATAAGAAAGCGCAGGTGAAATGAAAACATTTTCAGCTTATATAGACCCTGGCCCAATCGCACGACCGGAACTATACGCGCATTTGAATCCCGTGCCCTAACAGTGGTGCGTATTATAAGTCGCGCGCCAAGCCTCCGACTCATAAAGAGACCTTCCGTCACCGAAGGGGATGCAACGAATCAAAAGCGCACCTATCCTCTGGTGCGCAATTAGAATCATGTGGCTACTCCACTGCAATTCGAACCGTCACCCGCACACCTGCCCTGATGACCCCTCTTGACCTTTCAGTCGCGCGCAACTGGAGTAGCCCGTAGTTAGATTAAACGACCGCTCAAACACTCGCAAACAACTCACTAACCCTCCGATTGCGCACCCAACATTTGGCGTGAAATCAAATTACATGCCAGATCTATGCGTGTAATTGTCAAACCCGAACCAAAAAATATATACAAGCCGAGATGGTCTTCAAATTTATATATATATATATATATATATATATATATATATATATATAACAGTAACAATCATGTACACACATATTAATCAAAACAAAAAAAGGGGAAGAAGAACAGAAAGCAATATGATAAATAAAATTCTATTCATAACCAAAATTTTCTTTATAGGTATCACCGGGGGCATACCCCTGAACATACAACCCAAAACGAAAACACGAAACCTAACCTACAACCCAAAATGAAAACAAAGAACCCAAAATGAACACGCAACGCGTGGGAGGGGAGGATTGGTTGGGTAACACATCCATTTGTAAGACTTCCCCCCCTTCCGCCATCTTCACCTCCTCCTAACAACAAGGATGGATGTATACCACCCCACTGGCCAGCCGTCTAGACCATGACGGCACCTCAAATAACCCATCCCTTCGAACACAACGACAACTCCAAAATGCATCACCATCAAGAACCATTTTGGGATGGAGAACGCGCAAACGACGAAGAACGGGAGAAAAGACATCGAAATCGGCCTTCAGATCACAACGGGAAATGTACAAGAAGTGAATAAAGAAAAATGAAAAACCTTGGGAATATATAGACACCAGCCTGTTACGCACTGAGTACCACACGCAATCTGATTATGCGCCCGATCTGGAGCGCACATCCCGAGTGTCGCGCAACGGTCTAGGTATGAATTCGGGCCCCCGTCGAGCCAAAGAAGCGATGGATCAGTCTCACGTAGGCTACCTGTGCGTGATTACAAATAACCACAAATGCCTTTGCGTGGAATTCGAATCGATGCCTAAATGTCCGTGCCAGGTAACCGCTGACTTTTCATCATGCGCTTCTATAAACACGCGTATTCGAATTACACACGCAACCTGAGGTGAGTAATTAACCCGCTGGCGCTTCGATCACGTGTTGAGGAACTAGTGCATAATTGAATTATGTGCTATAGTTTGGGCGCGTAATTCTCCAGCTATAACAAAAATGCACACGAACCAGCAGCCACCAGAAACGGAACTATACATACACACACATTCGAACCCCTAAAACAGCGCGGCAAAGAAGTCCATATACATATCTACACTTATCCTTAACTTATAAACTTATAAACACATCCCGAAAATAACGAAAAATGGCCAAAATACGTGTCAACAGTCGGTAATTAGCATAGCCAACTTAGAACACCAACCAAACTCTTCCAAAACAATAAAGAAGCATAAGAAGAAATGCCAAATCAACCACCATCCTAAAGCCGAAAGAAATAACTCGCAAAGATAGACTCATACGAGCTCCCCAGAGACCCCAAGAAAAAAATCAAACCTAAAATCAACCAAACCCGAAAAATTAATTAAACTCAGAATATGATAGTAAAAGAGCCACTTTTATAAACAAAATCATTACAAATAACACCAGGGACATAACCCCCTGAATATACAATTTGAACAAGAAACTTAAAATCAAAATGTTCAGGCAATGCACGCCCCGAACGTTGATACACTGGAGAAGTCATGACTAGGTGGCATGTGGGCACCTCGTGTATAATTTCATAGGATAGACTGTCAAAGACACACGAGTGGCTCACAGGAGGCCCATCAAAGAATGAGGAAAATGAACGAGAAGTGCTCTTTTCTTTGGTTTTCTTCCCTCCACCTTTATCTCTTCCACCTCTCCCACCAACATAGTAGCACTTAGGGTCAGATTAGCTTCATCAACCATAATGCTACTCTTCATCTGATTAACATCATCATAGCCACCTTTAGGACGTAGCACCCAATAAACAAAATAAAAAAGGACAAAAGACATTAAAAATAGGAATACTCTAAAACAAATTAGAAAACAAAATAAAATAAAATAATAAATAAGGAGCACTAAAACACAAACCCAAGACCCCATTTTTTATACACAAATCCACACACGAGTGGCAATGGGGAAGTTTCCCCATCAACCCATGAGAAGCCCAATACAAGACACCTAGCCCTCTAAGAAACACAATCCATGGCAAACAAAGATAAACCAATAGCCATGAAACATCTACATTCCAAGAAAAACACAATCTAGTACAAAATAGATCAACCAATAATATAAAAGCACCTAACACACCCACCTAACTCTAATCCAACCCACATGTGCTTAACAAGTGTCACCCTAACAAAATAAGAAAACAAAGCACATACCTTAAACAAAAAAAAAACACATGAAAATTCCTTCCTCCTCATGACAAAATAAAGGGGGCAACCCACCAAATAATAAATCAATAATAAAATGACTAAAAACAATAAGAACACCCAAACAACGAGAATAAAATCACCAGGACACCCCTAGCAATTAAACAAAATAAAGCGAAATAAGACAACACAAACCAAACCAAAAAAAACAAAACATAAAATGCCAAACCCAAAGAAAAAGAAATATATATATATATAATAAAATATATGAAACGAATAAATTGAATAATTCATAAAAGGGGAGGTTGTACCCAAAGTCCCATCACGATAAGACAACCAAAAATTCAGAGCTCCCACTAATGCTTTTTCAGGAATTAAAGAAGTGATCAATATAGGCCCATCAGAATACTAAATAAATAAAACTCCCATCACAATAAAAACACAAAAAAGGCAGACCATACGGATTGCAACAATTAGTATCCTGTCACAATCGAAAATCAAGGAGGCCTACTCCCCACAGTCCCGTCGCAATTCAAATCACACCCCCACTGCCCCCGTCACGGCCATCCCAAGGAAAGAAAGAAACCAGACAGGAACCTAACACACACCACCCAGAGTCAACAAATGGTGAAGACAATAATGAATATACTGCTTCCACTACTAACCAAGAAAGCAACACAGGAAGTCACTCTGACGATGTATAAACACTAACAAGAAGGCTTTGAGTTCATGTGAAAAAATTCAAATAAGAAGCTCAGCAATCCAAGGACCGACAAGGCGGATGTGGACAATGTAGGTAGTTGCTTGATTTTGCATGCTCCCGCAATGAGTGAGGTCCTCCTGACAACAATCCTCCTCCCGACATCCTTGTCTCATTACGCTACCCTGTCACCTAAATCACGCAACCTATCCCTTCATATAACCCAAGATCTGCCACAGAATGATATGAACCACCGCTACACTATCATACCACCAATGAACCACCATCCCAACATCCCACTGCATAGCCATCGCAATCCACTCCAGCATACAACCAGAAGGGAGGCCCAACCAGCGTCCCATTGGGAAAGCAAAGTCAAACCTCCCCTCATCCCATCACCACGAAAAAGTAATAATTGTCCCATCGCAACACACACCAACATAAATTGTCCCACCACAACCATCACCGTCCCATCACGACATTCCCGATAGGCAAATCTCTCAAACGTCCCATCACGCCAATAACCATCATATCCCATCGCAATCCACTGCAGCATGCAACCAAAAGGGGAGGGAAAATCAACCCATGTCCCATAGCGAGAAACAAACTCGAACCTCCCCTCCTCCCATCACTACCACCCAAATGTCCCATTGCGACGATCACCAGGCACCCAGCTAGTAACAAATCGAGTAAGTATTAAGTCAAAAAATTTCAAAACCCGACTCTCCCGATTCGCGGACTACTATAGTCCTCCCATAAGAGACAATCATCAGTACCCGCTAAAAAGGTTAGATGAAGTATCCAACATATCAAGCGTCGTCTTGACAACCATGTAAGAGGTCGGGTCTCCAAATCTCGTACATATGGATCTGCAACTGGCGTCTTAAAAGCCATGTTTTTCGCAGTGTTACTGAATTGATCTTAAGTTAAAAACCTAAATTTTCAAAACCCTTATCTATAAAAAATTCTTATCTCATCTCCCCAATCCGTTCTTTCCCTTAGGAAACTGAACACTGAATATACTCAACTTTGAGAAATCACAAATTCCTACTGGAAAGGGACCCCCGCCTTGTCTGACATGACTTACAAAAGCCTTCGCCATTATATTACATCATATCATTTGGTCACTTGACCTTATTTCTCGACGTTCGTATGATGCCACTCGTGCCTCATTTGTGTCAATTTTCCCCCATTTGACTGAGACATGCAACAAGTCGTGACATGCGATGGGATGCCATATGCACCGGTGACTGTGGATACACCACTCGACTACCACAATTTGCCCTACGAATCCTCCTTTATCTAGCTTGCGCCGATAGATAAGAAAGTCGATCACTTCATGTCAGCTCCCCGGTTCACACTTGTGATCTCTTAAAGAAACGAGCAGGCACCTTAAAGGGAGCGTCTACTTCTTCGACGCACTCTTGCTCCACTAGAATGCACCGAAGTGGGGCATCTGTAGACACCCCGTTTTCACCCACTCGGAGTATACAAACCTGTTCGGTCAACCTTTGACCATGCCCACGACTTCTGAAAAGGGACTCAACCCTCTTCGAAATCCTTAAAACCTTAAGACCCCAAATGCGGCGACTATATACTATATACTATACACATAGTATATGGTCAAGACACGAGTTGAGATATCAACCCAGAAGCTCAGACCCGATGTAGCCTAAGAGGTTCCCCAATTATGTGCCCTAACCCACGTGCGTATTTGATTGCATGCATAGATATATGCACGTAATTGGACCAAGCTTTCCCCTTTCGTAGACAGCCTTAAGACCTGATTACGCGCCTGACCCGTAGCGCTCAATCGATTGCACCTGTCCCTGAAAGCACGCAATTGGTCCCAAGTTGGACCAGGTCTCTAAATCCCAAGATTGCCCAAATTCCCTGATTAAGTGCCCTGATTTGTGTGCTCAATTTGATTACACGTCGACCCATAGGTGCATAATCAGCTCCAAGTATAATGGAACTAGGATACCCGACTGAGCCAGTCAGCCAGTCTTTTTCGAGTCAACGACCGACTCAAAATTAAATTAAGCGCATAGGACTATGCGCACAATTCACCAATTGCGCATAGACTCCTAAGCGTATAATTAACCCGATACCTATAAAAAGACCCCCACTCCATGCCCAAACTCACCAATTCACAAGTTCTTTCTTCTCTTTTTTAAGCTTAGTCATTTTAGAAAATTCAAGGTTCTCTCTGGCATTCTCAGCGAAAGGGGTTGAGTTGTATTCTAGGCTTCTAGAATTACAGACTCTTCTCTAGGAGCCCCAGGTGGTCAGGCTAGTGGTACTACTGGCTAGCTAGCCCTGACTCTCGAAGGAGTATTCGAGGAATAAGCGCCCTTACCCTTAGATCCTTAGAAAAACCCTACCCAAATTCCTAACTTAGAGCCAATTAGGTCCCTAATCTTTCCCAATATTTTTCAAAATGTCCCTAGCCTAGCTGATTTACCCAGGAGAGCTTACGGAGGGTACTCGAGAATGGGGTCAATCCTCCTGAGCTTAATGGGCCACAACCCCCTTTTTTAGATAGGTCCCAGTAGGAATAGGAAACTAAATTAGTTAGACTTTAGGAAACCCATAGCTGCTGAAGTCGATCGGTCGACATTCGATAAGGAGTTTCGACCGCTCATCTCCCCACACGTGATCAGTAGCGTGTTGTAGCGTGGTTAAATATCTGCAGCTGGCGATCGCATCAACCTAGGTATTCTTCATTTAAGATTCGTCTTTTCCTTTAAGTATCTAATATTTATTAGTTTATTATTCTATCATTTTTTGTTAACCCATTGCAGAACGAGTCCACTTGGACCAATTTGGGCCACTTATTCTGGGACCCGAAAGGGCTTAGAAGAAGCGCGTACCAACACATGTGACCGTCTGATAGGTGAGCCATGATCTCAAGTTTTATTGTGTGGAAGATTGGGATGAAAGCGATGTCCATTGTCTAATTCAAGATAGTCTACTATTTTTCAGTTGCAAATAGAACCACCCTTATGCATGGTCTTTCATAGGAAAAAACGGTTGCAAATAGCGCCACCCTTATGCATAAACATGAAAAACTAGTTGATTTGCTCTTTCACAGGAAAAAAATGGCTGCAAATAGTGCCACCCTTATGCACGGTCCTTCATAGGAAAAAATGGTTGCAAATAGCGCCACCCTTATGCATAAACATGAAAAACTAGTTGAAGTGCATATTTTGACCTTTCAATGATTTGGCGCCCTACAATCTACACATTCGTCTAGGTGGAAGAAGCAAGATTGACTCGAGCAGTGGGGCGCGGGTTTGGTAACTCATACCATATTCACCAAGTCTGGCTTGGGCAATAATTCGGCGAGGTTAAAATTCGAAAGAACGGAGCAAAATCTGGCAAGTTCGGGGAAATATTGGGAGGAAAAAATTAAAAATATAAGATTTAAAAGTATAATTTTTTAAAAAAATATTTAAAAATTAAATTTGTTTGAAAAGTTCGGGAATTATTTGCGAATTTTTTAAAACACTTGAATTTTCGAAAAAATCGCCAATAAGGGATTAATTTGCAGAACCTTAAATTTGTGAAATATTCACGATTTTTTCCAAAGATTAGGCTCACTTTTCTTAATGAGGTTGTTCATTTGCATAATTTACTCAACATCATTGTGTCGTATAGAGATGTTAAGTTTGTCAGTTATTTCTGAAAGATATTGTGCCATAAAATGGAGGCTAGACTTCAATTTTCATCGGCATATCATCCCCAAACCGATGGACAAATTTAAATTGTTCATCGGAGTTTAGAAAATCTCTTGAGGTGTCTTGTAGGTGAACATGTTCGAAGTTGGGATTCCATCTTACCTGTAGCAGAGTTTTCATATAACAATTCGATTAATAGAACCACGGGGTTGAGTCCGTTTCAAGTTGTGTAAGGTTACAAACCTAGGACACCCATAGATCTTATTTTGATGTCAGTTCATTAGAGGTCGTTAGAGTCTGCATCTATATTTGCACATCATATTCATGAAATTCATACTGAGATTAAAAGATTAATTAATGTGAGCAATGAAAACTATAAATTTTCTACAGATTCTCATAGAATGTTCAAAGAATTTCAAGAGGGTGATTTTGTGATTGTTCGACGCTTCTCTCAAGGAATTGCTAAGAAATTACAGGCTCATAGTGCTGGACCCTATAGGATTTTGAAGTGTGCTGGTCCTAACGCTTATGTACTAGACTTACCACCAGATTTGAATATTAGTACAATTTTCAATGTGAAGGATCTCATTCTGTCTCATGTCCTTGCAACTACACCACCTAATCCTTGAACCTTCCACACTCCGGTCCTATCTTTGTTTCCCACCCTATTCCATCACCTCCACCTGCACGTCCTTCTCATGAGATAATTGAGGATATTTTGAAAGATCAGATTGTTTCTAAAAACCAAGAGGAATTTCAAAAGTATCTTGTCAAGTGAAAGAATAAGTCAGATTCAAAGAATACGTGGATCAGAAATGAAGAGTTCCAACAGATTGATCTAGATCTCCTCGAGCACTATCACGACTAATATTCAGCGGGGATGAATTCTTCTAACCCGAAGGGAATTGATGGAGACATCCGATTCAAAGAATCGTCTATGGTCTATCAAAGGTTAAAGAAGCGTATGAAAATATCTCGAAGGCTCCTAACTGAAGAATGAAGGCGTTCTGAAGAATTAAAGCACATACATCCATACTCACGATATCCTTACCCACGAACGTCCATGACGTCAAGACGGACGTCCGTGATTTTGAAGCTTTCTGCTTTGTGCACGACGGACGTCCGTGGATAGAGGACGAACATCTGTGAGCACAAGACGGACGTCCATGAGTCTCATCTGCAAGTTGACGAAATTACGAGTTTTGGAAAATATTTGTCATTTTAGAGTTTTAGTTGCTTTAGGACGTTCTTATTTCGAATTTATGCTTACTTAGGGTTTGTTTCGCCTATATAAAGGCATTGTAAATATAATTTTAGTTAATTTATGGTTAATAAAAATTGCTATTGCAAATTAAGAGCTTTTATCAAAATTTTCTTCGAGTGTGCGATTCTCTCAAAACATGGACACTACAAAAAATGTGTTTATTGGAGACGACTTTTGGCCGTCTCCAAAGGTGTCTAAGTCGTCTCCAATAGTATTGGAGACGGCTTCCATGTAGTCTCAAATAGTCCCGTCTCCATTGTCTTTGGAGACCAAATGAAAGCCGTCCATAATAGTCAAGGTTATTGGAGACGGCATATGGCCGTCTCCAAAGATATGTTAGAGACGTCTCTAATAAGTCATCTAGCCATTTCCAATACTTATTGGAGACGGCTTAAAGCCGTCTCCAATAACTGACCTCCTATTATTGGAGACAGCTTTTAGCCGTCTCCAACATTTTTTTTTTCTTTAAATATATTTTTATAAAAAAATTTTAGCAGTGATTTTTTTATGAAAATTTTAAAATATATATATATATATATATATATATATATATATATTTTAAATTTACGTCGACAATTTTAATGCACTTTGTTGAATCGTAATCACCATATCATCATAACCTTCACATATACTTTTTTGAAGAATTAGAAAACTTAACAGCATAATCCATATATAAAGCACAACCATTTATTTATGAGATAGCTTACACAGTTGCCTTTTTAACATCCAACAAGTGCTAAAGCTGTCCCTAAACTTTTTATCTATGGCTCTACAATTATCTTCCCAGTAGCATGGCCCTCAAAGCTTTTAGCCCAACCATCTTCTCACGCTCTGGATACTTAGAGTCCACTCATCGCCTTAAGCTTCCTTTCCATCATCAATCTAACAAGATATTGTTAGATTGACACAATGAGAGAACATAGGAAAAAGCAGCCAGGAACAATCCATAATGGTCTTGACGATCACAATATCAAAGGCATGACAGAGAACCTAGGTAAAGATCACACCCCAAATCTGCAAGCAATTGAGGAGTTTCAAAATTGATTACAGGAGGGTTACAAGTAGAATAAAAACAATCAACAATTAGTTACAAAAGTTTTGTCAATTTATCATAACAAGAAGAAATCTTAATGTGCGTAAGATTGTCTTTAGAGTAATTGACCAACCTCGTGCTAAGGCCACTTCCACAGACAGTGGAAGCACAACTGTGACACCTTGTATGCTTTGGGCACAAATAAGGACCAGCAGAAACATTCTGTTCATTAAAAGAATAAAATAAATAAATAAAATTTAAAAAAAGGTACGATAACAATAAATAAAATTTTAGACAAGGTCCACCTTGTGGGGAGGTTGCTGACAGTAGCAATGGTAAACACCATCACACCTTTTACAGAACATGAACTTATTCGGATCTCCAGCTCTTCGACATACCTAGAACAAAAAAAGCATATGTAAATGTAATTAGTGACTTTACCATCCAGATCAGAGATAGTGGGATAGTGTTCACACATCTCAAACCGTCCTCAGACAATTTGAATAGTTGACTAGTGGAGTACAACTATATGTTATACTCCGTAGTTAACCAACTACGATAAATGAAGTAAAAACTAAGTGAACCAAATTTTGCTTTGTATTCAAACTTCTCTATTTATTTTGAATAGGCCTTTCCGGAAACTGCAAGTGCTAGGCTAATCAGTAGACAAAGTAGAGGAAATGTGTTGTACCAATATTATACACCTGAGGTGAAGGTAAGAATTTAACACCATTTATCTTGAGAAATAGACAGTACCAGAAGCACTGGACTTATTTCATTTACTAGAAGAGGGGAAGGGGCAATGGAAGCATAAAAATAGTGCGAAACCATCCAATCTCAAATAAGGATCGTTAGATTCTGAAAACCTCTCGACTCTATTCTTTTGTGCACCATACCTTTAGTAATGTATTACAAAATGATAGATTGTCGTCAGAAAAAAGTTTGATTTCAATTTACAAATATTTTGGTGTATATATATATATATATATATATATATATATATATATATATATATATATATATATATCAAAGAACATCCTTGCCTTTTTCTTTTTGGGGTTGCTTGATCTGAAGAAGATGGGATAAACTCGAATTACATGTACCCATCGGTCGAACACCGCCTTTGGAAGAGCTCTTCCATATTTATCCAACAATACAAAGCAAGGAACATACTTGATATCATAATGCAGAAGCTGGAGAAGCAAACAAAATCCGATTAATATTTCCTCCATTTACAAAACCAAAAGATGTAAAGATCCGATTAATATTTCCTCCATTTACAAAACCAAAACATGTAAAGATGAAAAAAGTCTAGGTTGTGCACAATTAAATAAAAAAGGGAAACAGCTAGATAAAGTGAAAGTAAATGACACATTTAAGTTAATGAAATATTTAATGCACGAATTTTGTACCCCACAAAGAGTACATAAAATAGACGTACCGGGCTATATGTCTTAAGTATTGGAGCCACTCAAAACAAATGTATCACAGCAGGAATCACCTGATAGATACACTTTGTAGTATAATGTAATGTATCACGAGACTTGAGACTATACACCTTAGTATTGGCACAGAGTGATACTGGACCGGGACCAAGATTTTAATCCTTGTTATAATATTACAATAAAATATGATATAGGACTCAAAATGCTTGATCATGCACGCCGAGATAACCGTAGTAATAGATCTTGCCGCATAAATAATTGATTACTAGAATCTCCTTTCATGTACGCCAAGAAGTATTTCGATTAATTATCCTCGAAATGGTCTTCCATGGAACTTGGTTCCTTTTTCTCCACCTTGAAAGAAATAATGGCATATTCGCATTTTCAAAACTAGTGCACTAAACCCAAAAAACTTGCACTTAGGCGTGCTTGGGAGAGATTAGTATTACGGTACTAAAATAGGTGTACTCTGAAATCTTCATGTTGCTACCCTCTTTTTACGGGGAAAAAGAGAAATGACATCAAGTAAAATATTTCCTAAAAATGGAAAATCCATCCCACCATTGAATACACAAGAACCTTTCCAAAACTTAAAAATATTTATCAAACAAAATGAAAGACAACTTTAGACCTTTGCTATAGGGATAACTATGTTACCACTCCACAACTGTACAAGTATCTGTTTTCAACACTTAGTTTCTGGAAGCAGTAGGAAGAGCATGTAGGTTGCGAACAGGAGCATTATCAGAGCTTGAAGTTTTTTTTTGGATTTTTTGTTTTGATAGGTAAGCTGGGCTAAAACCTCCAACCTTGAGGTTACAATATTGTCAACCTTCCATTGTGCTATAGGCCAAAGCTAAAAAAATAGCTTGAAGTTAAACTATTTTATGATTGGTTAAAACCTAAATAAAGCTCTAATCAATACTTAGCTCTCAAAGGCATTAAAGGATGTTATAACTATTTTGGAGGGTTTTTGTATCAGTTGTTTTCAAGATATGGGATTACTCAATGCTTTGATGAGTTTAAACATATTTATCTGATCTATATAAATTATCTGGTGCAAAGCTGCCTCGACAAATCCATGTGTACTCCGGAGTGGAAAGAGCACAACCCTAATTTTACGTCTTAATGGACTGTCGAATACAACTTCAGACTCATGTCAAAAGATGAAGGGAAAGGGCTCAGGCCCTTCCGGTGTCCAAGCTGATGAGGTAAAGGAGGAAAGCTTTGCTGATTTGGTCGCTAATACCTAGACGTCTTCGAATCTGAGTTGGGGGGGGGGGGCTACATAACTTATTATTGCATCTAAGCTTAAATAATTCAAGGGGGTGCTAAAAAACAATGGACCAGGGGATGTCATGGGCATGTTATTGAGCTTCTGGGGATTTACTAAGTTTAGAAGGAACTAGAGTTGAATTGGAATCCAAACACACTAAAGTCGACATATAATAAGGTCCCAGAGGAAGAGTTCTATGGAAGCAAAAGTCTAGGGCAAGTGGTTGAAGGAGAGTAATAGAAATACAAGTTTATTTTATACAATAGCTAGTGCTGGAAACCATACCATACTATACTAGATCAGTCCTTTTAAAGAGCAAACATGGGTAATAAAAAACTGAGGGATGATCCAGAAAACAACACAAAAGGAAGACGCAAGGCTAGTTAATAGTGCATCTTAAAAATCGTAAGGGCATGCGTCGATTTTATTGTAATTTAGTCCCAAGCCTGAAATTATCTTTTTGCTTTGTGAGAAGTTTTCCGGCAACGTCGACTCTTTAGGCAAAACCTCCCTTAGTAAGTCAAGCAACAACGTAAAAGAGTTGTTGCTCCATCCACCAAGGGCCTTGATATGCCAAAGTTTCACAACGAAAGACAACGTCGTATGTGTGTTACATCCAGGATACAAGGGATTCCCCAAATTATGCGCATATTTATAGAATTCAGAAGCACTAGCATTGGGTACATCACTTTGTTCCTGCTCCAAACCATCTGCATCTTCATTTGGGTCCGGAAATCCAAAAGCATCTTGCACCATCCCCTTGATGTCATCAACCAAAACGTTCTCGTTGTCATCGGCTCTAATATCTACCACAATTTCATGTCTAGGCAGTGGCCCTCTCTTCTCTCCGTGATAAGTCCATACAACATAACTTTTCATCATCCCGTTTATTACCAAATGCTCCTTCAATAAATCGGGTTCTAAGTAAACGCAATTACAACATCTTGTACAAGGACACTTGAGCCTCCCATTGCAAGTAATTCCATGGGCTAAACCGTGATCGACAAATGCAGCTAACCCTTTGTCATACTCTCTAGAATATCTCGACTTTTTTACCCAACTCTTTTCCATCATATAAAAGTTTCAAACCCCTAAAAGTATAAGAAAAGTACATTATATAAGAATATGCAACATATTCGGATGTTAAAATGTTCATATTAGGTAGAAGGTCAGAAGTTGCTAGGTTCCAATTTCTAATCTTCAACTTATACTGCATACTTGTAGTTTAGTTCGGGCATTAGCCTAAATTTTACAATTTAAAAGCTCATCTGCTGTCAAACAAATAATCTCACTGAAGGTGAGGTGACCAAGGCAACGACAACAACTTGCTCTCTCAATTTTTGCTGCTTCTCAATTTATGGAGTATATGGCTAGATCAAACTAATATGGAATGGAATAAAAAAGTCTAATTGCATGCATATTTCTGCATACATATTCAAATCAGAGACAGTAGATAGGTCCCTCTGTTTTACACTCTATCTCCTTGAACTGACTACGATATGACAATAATTAAACTAATTGCAGCCATAGTCAAGAAAAATAAACACCATAACATATACATAATTTGACAAATGAGATTTTGTTCTGAACAGATACAGAAATTAGAAATAAATTCTTCAAATTTTTCTACTTGAATTCTTCAAATTCTAGTGTTTTTAGAAGATACCTGATGGCTTTGTGCCGACAGAATATTCATAATTCTTGGTAAAATAAAACGTGTTTCATCGAGGCAGCTTCAAACCAAACACATGGCCTATTCCCTTGGTCACCCTTAAGCCCCACTTGGCCTTCTTATTCAAGGTCCATTGTGTCATGAGGCATGCAATGCATACATATAACATTTGAATTAAGATGAGGCATGCAATGCATACATATAACATATTCTATATAAATAGGAGAAGGGAAAAGGGGGGGAGGGGTTGGGAGAGGAAGTGAATCCTTGATATAAATTAGAAAGAACAAATCCTCTCAAAATAAAAAGTGCCAAGATAACTTCAAAAACATTAAGTATCAAGTCTAACTGTGTATGATATAAAATCTTGCAAGACTACAGAGAATAAAAATTACATACAACACAAACTAAAATGTCCATATTTATTCTATGGCTTGTGCCTTGTCGTTTATTCATTAAACTAATGTAGGTATTAATGTAAATTTCTCCCATGGTATAGATCTTAATTTGAAAATTCAGTTTCTAATACCTTTAGTCCATGCACTTATTGGAATGTGAATGCATTCCAAGTAACATACCCTCCTACCCACAATGCATATACAAGGATATAGAAAGCTTTCAAAGGTGAGAATCCCTTTCTTCACCTCATGGTCCTCATGGAGGCATGCAAAGCAACATCCATGGATCTCAAAGATCCTAACAAAAAAAACCCGATAACCCCTTGTAATTCCTTGCACCCTGCTTACTAATTCAGAGAACCAAGAGTCTTATGTATATCATTCACATAAATTTCCTCTTGCGTCAAGGACTATAAAGAGCACAAAATCTTTCATGAGAACTAGAAAATTCAGTTAACACTCTTTCCACCAAACCCGTCTACATTGTGCATCTAGACCATCTAATTGTGCATCCAACCAAATAATGTAAACAAGCGATCAATTTTGCATCCAACCAATTTGAAAGCTACTATTGGTGCTTGGGCCTAAGCACCTAATATTTTCATTTTGGGAAAATTGCACTTTAAAAGCTTAAAGCTGTTTAATTCCTAAGAAATCAATAATTGCATACTCTATATTCTAAAGATAAAGCATCACCAGTAATCGAAAGGGTTACAAAACGACAATCTCTCAGGTTTGTGAATCCAGTAACCTGAACTCTTCGAAGGGTGATCGCTAGAGTTTAGAGAGTCAGTAGGTTGGGTGAGCATTGAAGAAAAACCTGATTTGATATGCAACATGTACCACCAATGCGATTTACTAAGCGAGAAGCTCAGAAGGAGACAAATGCGATACTAATCGTAGTCCTTCCAAACACAGAAAAAACTCAGCAAATTTATTACTTACATATATGCAAGAAGAAATGAGTGCGACATAAATTTTTCCTTAAGCTTAGGAATCATTCTCAACCACCTCCTTCATCTGCATTTCCTTTAGAAGCCCCACCAATATTAATTTTGATTAACTCCCCGGTCGGAGGCTTCCCAATGACATAGGTGAACGATAGACCTTAAGTGGAGATTAATAACTAAATTTTGCTAAACTCCCCAATTGGACGTTTCCCAATGACATAAGTTTGTGATGAACCTTAAGTGTTTTAATACTAAATTTCACTAGACTCCGTTATTAAGCCTTTAGGACTAATTTTGATTAATATCTGAACTACTCAAACAAAGCATCCACATATGATGCTCTGATTTTTGCATTTACAAATGCCTAGAAATGAAAAAAAAAATGTAAATAAAACCAAAATAGATCAATAATTTTTACACGAAAAAATCAGATCAATGAGTATTTTGCCATGTAAAAAAGTTCTACTAATTCCAAACAAATTGCAAACAAATTCAAAATCGAAATTCAAAAACAGATCGATGAAATTGAAATGCAAATTTTGAATGAAAATCGAAATTGAACCACACCTTAGATCTGAACTTTGTCTGACTCACACCTTAGATCTGAACTTTGTCTACTCAGATTTAGGCAATTAAATGAACGATCCCTATCAAATCCGATTCAAACTGTTGGCCTGAGATCCCTACCAAATCAGACGAACGATCTAATTAGATTGACGATATTGATTACATCTAGTACACTAGTAAAATCACAGTAGAATGAGGGATTACAACGTAACAGTAAATTAGTAATAATAATATCATCAGATGTAAACAATTACAAAGAAAATCAAAGGATAAATAAATATAAGCGTGGATTTGAGATAATTTAAAAGAAAATAAATGAAAGGGATAAAAACTAAATGAACGATTTGAATTCTCTACCAATTAAATGAACGATTTTCCCTACCAATCGCCTTTGAATCAAAGTGTCACCGATTTTCCCTACCAATTAAATGAACGATTCCTCTCAAACCTTAGTTCTCTGTGTCAAACGTCCCAATCATTAAAAATTTCACCAACAAACCTTAGTTCTTGTTGATAAAAATCAAACATATTTCAGAGGAGAAGGAAGTTAGATCATCAGTATCAAACATATTTCAGAGAAGGAAGTTAGATCATCAGTCACGATAAAAATCAAACGTCGAGTTTGGATTATAGGGGAAGGAAGTTAGATCTACAGACCTGGATTCATCTCAAACCGAAAATTTATAGGGCCGCCTGCAATGGCCGCTATCTACAGATCTCTCGCTTAAATGCAGCGGGCCTCTATCTACAAATCTCAGCTTCAAACTATAAAGAGAACTCTACGTCGGAGCTCAAACGAAGGCTACAAGGTATTGATAGATCGAAAACGAAGAGAGAGGGAGATTGCAGATTTATAGGCTGAGATGATGAATCTGATTGCAGATTTAAGAGAGAGGGAGATTGGAGAAAGAGAATGCATGTAAAAATTGAGAGATCGATTAGAGATTCACCATTTCAAAGAGATTGGAGAGAAAATTTGGGAGAACGAAGGAGAGAAAGGGTTTCGGAGATCAGAGCGATTCACCTCGCGACGAGCTGCAGAAAATGAAATGAGCGAATGGTTAAGCGTTGCCTATTTATAAGAGGTTGAGTTAACTTATTTGCAGCCTCAAAACGTATAACGACTTAAATTAAAAGGAGTTAAACAAAGACTAATCTAAAGATCGTTTGGAGCCGGCTTTCGAGACCGTTTTTCAAATAGTCTCTTAAGGTTTCACCTGCTTATTTATGAAGCAAACCTTAGATAGAACAACTCTATATATTATTTTATCTAAGGAGACGACTACAGCCGTCCCTAATAAAAGGATTCGAGACGGCCTTTGAAATGATCGTCTCTAATAAATGGTTATTGGAGACGGCTTCGAAAAGCCATCTCCAATACTAGTCTCCAAAAGTCTTTTTTTTTGTAGTGGGAAGAGTGATTCTTCTTTCATGTGCGATTTGGTGCGAGGCCAACTTTTCTATATTTCTTATCTACTTTTATCTCTATCTTCCGTGCAAGTTCTTGGATAATCTCCTAGTTATTTTTATTCTTAATATCCGAAATTAATTGTGTTTTACTTGCTCGATCTTTCCGTAACCTAACCTAAAATCGTTCAACCATCCTAACACAAATTTCTTCTATTTGAGCGCTTTGATTTATAAATACCTAGAATCTGTTTGTTGTAAATTCTGCACGGATTCAAAAGAACTCACTTGTGAGTTCATTCAAAGCCCTAAATTGTTGGAGATCTAGTTGTTCGCTAAGAACCCTAATCTTCTAGATCTTACAAGGAATGTACGACGAAAGTAACACTATTTTGGTCTAGATAAAATTATTTAATGGAAATTCTCTTTATTTCTGTGATAATTTGTTGGAAATTTCATATTTTAATTATTCATATTAATTCACCATTAATCTTAGTCCATCAAATTTGCAATGTTAGTTTTTGCATTACACAACCCCTCCCCCCAACCCACATTCTTGCATTTCATTCCAATAGTTGCCTAGAGTTTGTATGACGTATTTGTTTGTTATAAGAGACCCTAAAAAAGGTTTCAAGATTGTTATTTATTGGCACGACACAGGTACAAATGAATGCAACATACAAATGAATAAGTATGATATTATTTTCTTTTTGATAACTTGAGTGTCTGGGCCTCTTAGAACACCCGACTAATCCCAAGGGCATGTGCACACCCCATGATAGCACATGTCAAGTCAGCATGGGATATAAATCCCTAGGGTGGCCTCGAGGTGGGATTTGAACTCAAGTCTTTCGCTTCCTAAAGCGGGTACTTGGCATAGGTATGATATTGGTATTCAGTGTGCGTGCGTGTGTGAAAATGGTTATATGGTCCATGGGTTCAGTTGTATGCTTGGATCCAAGCCTCTACAAGATGACACGTGGCACCTCTAAAACATGTTTTGGGTGTTGCATAGTGCATAGTTTAAAATCTTAAAAATTTTGAGTTGTCTTGGATAGGCCTGAGACTGACATGTCTCGCATCTTTGAGAGATGGCATATATTTAAATAATAGTTAAAATTGCATAAAATTATCTCTAAAATTGGAAAATTTAGAAAAAATGAGAAAATTAGAAAATAAAAAATTTAGGCATACAAATAATTGCTCATGACAGACCCTTGATGCCACTTAGCTTTGAAAGAGAACTCACTCGTCTCTCCACACGTAATTCTTACACTAGTTACTCCCCTTTCATATATGTCTTGGATGATCTCAACATATAAGTTTGAGATGGATTTATTGCTTACCGTCCACTAGATTATCTGTCTTTACATTATTGTGAGCCTTTCCCAAGTTAATAAAACTGTGTGCATATGCAATTTTTTCCTTCTCTTTAAACTTCTATATAAGTTGCCTCAATACGAAAATGACTTAACTGTTGATAATATGAATAAATAGTATATACTATATAAAAGAAAAAAAATAAATAAAATATTTAAAATAGTAAAAGCTTAGGAAAAATATAAAATTATAGAAAAATGCGAGAATATTTGAAAAATAAGAACATTTATATAGACATTGTAATATTTTTAATTTCTTTATAAATACTTTTTGTTAATATGTCTAATAAATGTATCAAATAATCTTCTACATAAATGAGTTTCATGTAAAAATGAACCTAGTGTGTTTTAAAAAGAGAAGCTTCATTTAAAAAAGAAACAATTACTAGCGCGTTGGGCCCAATATGCTATTAGAAAATGACAATGTAAATAGCTAAATTTTCGTATTTGCCTTAAACCATAACAATAATATGTTAAAAGTAACTCATCTCAACACTCTTGTTTGTCCCAATGTTTAAAAAAATGGTATTTTGTGTCATAATGTAATGCTTCTTACATCCATCATAAGATATTTTCCCTAATATGGTATTTGGTGTCATAATGTATTGTTCTTACATTCTTCATAAGAAAATTTCTGTAATATAGGAATGTCTCTTTTTGTTCTTTATCATGAGGAATTGTTGAATGTTTTTCCTATGATAACCTGTTGGTGATGCTGTTATCTCTGGAAGATTACTTTTGAAGGTTCTTATAGTTTTCTATATATCTTTTGAACGTCCCAGATCTAATATTCAATGGGTTTTGTCGATCTTCTGTAGAGTCCTCAGTATCTTAGGTACTCAATGTTGAAAAGTTGTCTAATATCCTATCTTCTCTTTATTATGCTACATATCTTTGTTTCTAACTAGAGACCCTTATGTGTCCATGCTAGCATTAGAGATCCATCACAATTTCCTGACCTAGGCATTAGGGGGTGGCAACAGGGCAAAAAAACCTCTTTTAAATGGGTCGGGCTCGGGCCAGGCCTATTGTAAAGTAACATAAGTGTAAACCCAAGCCCAGTCCATTGTCACCCCTACAAGGCAGGTGATGCGGACATCAGAACCTTCAAAGTGTACCAGAGGCACAAGAAGAGAAAAAAGATTTGTGCCTCACATAGCACTTTGAATGGGTAATTGAAGCCCGCATGTGCGCATGTTCAACATCATATAAGACCCCACATTAGGAAGATGTGGATATGGGATGATTCAATTCATTATAATATCATTTTCGGCCCAAGGATCTTCCTTAGTTTTTGTTTTAGCCTTAAGATATTTATTCAACAAATTGATTGCAATCGGACATCATAAAAGGCATGTGGATCCTCAAATATGAGGGAAGCATGAGGCCTGCATCACATTACACTCTAATATGAGGGAAGCATGAGGCCTGCTGATAGAGGCCTGCATCACATTACTCTTGAGTGTCACATGACCCCTTAAAATCATCACTTTCAGTGCAAACTCAAAAAACTGATCAAAATAGCATGTTTTTGGAATTGTTGGAAAGCTACTTTGGTAAGCATTCAAATGAGGCAAATTTCACTTCAATCTTATGTGGTTCGATGCTTGAAAACTGACAAAATTTATAGTTAGAGTACCGTCCAATCAAAGGTTTTCATCATTTGAAGGGGTAATTTAGGTAGTAACAAAGTACCACGTATTTTACCCTTAAAGTCGTCACTTTCAACACAACCTCCAAAAATTGATCGAAACTATTTTAATTCTCATTAAAATAGCATGTTTCTTGAATCGTTGGAAAGCTACTTCGATAAGCATTCAAATAAGGTCAATTTCGCATCAATCTTATGTGATTCGCTGCTTAAAAATAGGTCATGCATAAATTGACAAAATTTAAAGCTGAATTACTTTGTGATCGTTTGATCAAAGGTTTTCATCATTAGATGGGGTAATTTAGGTAGTAATAAAGTACCACACATTTTACCCTCTGCTTCTGGTTGTCTCTTGATACCTCCTACGATTTTTCGCTTTTTAGTACTAGGGATTTTCGTTATAGTTGGCTTTAATAATGCTTTATAAATATTTAAAAAAGAAACATTACAAAAAATATGTTTATTGGAGACGGGTTTTGACCGTCTCCAATATTATTGGAGACGGCTTCCATATAATCTCTGATAGCCCCGTCTCCAATGTCTTTAGAGACCAAACATTAGAGGCAGCTTTTGACTATCCCCAATATTTGAGCTTATTGGAGATCGCTTCCATTGCCAGATCAACGCATGTTGGAGACGGCTTTCAGCCATTCCAAATAACAATCTTCTACTATTGGAGACGGCTTGAAGTCGTCTCTAATAAGTTTTCTTTTGTTATTAGGGACGACACGGTGATTTCCATACCTAAAGAATTATTCTTGCAAATATTTATATAAAAAATTAATTATTCTATTTTGTATTTAATATAAGAACGACAATTTTAGACAATCGTTTTACTGCGCAACATTACACATCCATAACCTGCAAATAATATAACAAACTAATTATTATATTTTATATTTAGCATAAGAAGAATGACAATTTATTTCAAATTAAAAGATTGGGACGAAAAAAGATCTCCATCATCCGATTTAAAGTAAACGGTTTAAGAACATGAAACTCGAGTTGAGAAGCAAAAATCTTAGATTGAAAATAAATGTACCCTACTTGAAAAACTATTAGGTAACAGTACACTGAAGATATCTAATATTCACAAAACATATTACAATTTCCCCCGGTGGTGTAATTCTTGTACAAAAAAACTTTATATTTCACCTTTTCCTCTACGCATCTGTAAACCTTAGCACCTGTGGTGGACTTAGTTTCCTCTAGCAATAATTTATAAACCTAAAAAAAAAAAAAAAAAAAATTATAATTATAAATATCTGTGAGTTGGGTTTCTATATTGTACAAATCGATACCACAGAAAGCTCAGTAGAAACCAACGAACCTCGTCTATCATGCCTGAAAAAAATATGGATATAGAAAAAAAAAATCAAAAAATTAAAGGAATGATCAGATGTTAGCCCATCATCATGGTTGACTGTGTTGATTCAGATGATAGAGATTGTGCCAATCTTTGGCACCGAAGATCTTTACATCATGGACTTAAATCAAAGGGCTTAGACGGTGTATCATGATGTGGCACAGGTCCCAAAATTACCAAGTCTTTCTTTTAAACTATGTGCAACAATACAAATGTTGTATCTAAGTTGTTGCTCCCTTCGATTATGGATTATGAAGGTAGATGGTATTATGTGCCCAACCTCACATATGCACAAAGAGTAGTGCATGGGCCAATCTCCATCAGCAAAATTGATCAACCTTGGGAGATACACAGATATATAATCAGTGAAGAGTAAAAAACATACATTCACTGATTTGGCTCCTATAAATATTTGTGCATCTCCAAAGGTTTGAATAGTTTGTGGTGGGAGTTTGACCCATGAACCGCCCTTAGAGCACGGGTTGGGCACCTAATACTATCACTACAAAGCAACTGTTAGCGGATAACATCGTCAGCTAATATATACACCGACGGCTACAGCAGTCGGCATGGGTTGGAGACCCAATACCGACGACTGTAGTAGTTGTCGGCGTAGATTTATTTTAATCTACACTGACGGCTGAAGCATCAGCCGTGGCGTAGATCTTTTTTTTTTTTTTAATTTATTCCCCAGTTCAACATGATCAAGTAGCTCTTACCACTTCTTGAAGTAACTCTTACTAGTGATTGTTTTCTTCACTTCATTTTTAATAATAAAACACTTATTCATTATATATATATATATATATATATATATATATATATATATATATATATACACACACACACACACTCTTATTTCTGTAGCACACTATAATTTTACAAGAAATAGGAATTTGGTAGTAATATTTTATACATGAGAGCTAACCAATTAGCCAAGGAAGAGGTTTTTGCAGAGTGATTGGTTTCAAATTGTCCTCTAGTTTGAATCTCTAGCGGGTTCTCCATTTAGTTAGTGTATTTGGGCCGTTAATGCCAATTATATTTCCTTTTCCTTGCATTTTTTTTTATTTTGTATAGAAGTAAATAGACCCCATGAATTTACACCTATGTGTGTGTATGTGTGTGAGAGAGGTATTGCAAGTAAATAATTAAGTTCTCAAGAAATATGACTTCTACAACAATACTTAAAAAACTCAACCCATGATACCCAAATAATGTTATTGAAGATTGAATTAAGGGGCTCAACATTCAATATAGCATAGAATTATCTAAGACAAATCTTCCAATAGGTACCTTCTCATTGTATCCATCTGAATTCTGAATCACCTCTGGAGCCATCCAGAATGGAGTTCCCACAAATGTCTGTCACAATTTCCACTTTACTAATAAGAAAGCATTGTGAAGTAGTACAAAGAATGTGTGCTTCATTTAGTCTTGACGCTCATTAAAATAATGCAATATTACATGCAAAAGGAATACATGGGCTATGGAACTCCCAGAAAAATAAGATAGCTACTCAACCCAGATGGCTGCAGATAACCAAGGAACTTTATTAGAACTACCATATTTAAGCATATCACATCAAAACTTCCAAATACAACAGAAAATGAATTCAGCAAATTCTTTAAAGGCAGGTTTTCCTTATTGATAGCAGCAGTTTGTAGTTCTAATGGCAGTAATTAATTACTAAATGCATCTTTCACCAATTTATGCAGTGATATCGGAAAATACTAACTTAAACGGTTAAGTACTGTTACATAAGTCTCTTTGTTAGTAAAAATTAAATTCCTAGCATTCTGAGACTCTGGTAATAAACATATAGGAAGTTTGATGACTGCCAAGTGTCACAAGTATGATTACAGAGATCAGACAAGCAACCAATCAGAAAATGACTATTTTGAAGTTCTAGACATGCTTATAGCATCAAAGAAAAGCAGCTTGAACAGAAAGAACTAACAGCATTTTACTAACCAGTAAAACACAGACTAAAAATTCCTCCAAAGAAAAGACAAATCAGTAACAGGAAAGGGGACAGTGATAGGGGGTTAACTAGAAACAGTCACAATGGTGTGACAGAGTCTAAGTCCTCAGACCAAATAGTATATAGCTTCATAAGTTAATTCAAATTTCAAACCACTTAGAACCCAAATCATATGTAATTTGGAAGGCTGAAATGACTCATTCAACCAGTAATATACAGAGCACACTTGATAGCAAGCTTTTAGAATGAACTCAACTGTCGCTCTTAGCTGCATAAAGAGGAATCTGAAGAAGATATGGGTCATATGTAATTTGGAAGGCTGAAATGACTCATTCAACCAGTACTATACAGAGCACACTTGATAGCAAGCTTTTAGAATGAACTCAACTGTCACTCTTAGCTGCATAAAGAGGAATCTGAAGAAGATATGGGTGCAAGAGCGGAAAGTGGTGGTCTCAAATAAAGGAAGCAGGACCCTTGGGAAATGTCTGCGGACTCTGCATAAATCACTATTGAAGGATATAAATACATAATAATGGAAATGAACTTACATGAATACGTCCTAAGGGCCCTTGCTTTCAACCACTAACGATTTACATCTCATTGGGCAATTAGGCTTGCACCAATTAGGCCTATTTAGCAAGTTGGGACAGCATGGGACTCATAGGGAGGACGCTTTGCAACGCTAATGCTAGGTGACTCATGGGCTGGCTTTTGACTCGGTGTGGCAGTGGAGATGCTTGGTAGCCATTATTGCCTTTCCCAAGAAAATTTCTAAAGGACAAATAGGATGAATTTTACATCCTGGAACAATGAAGTGTAGCATGAGATAAGATTATTTGGGTTAATGTTAGGTGAGGAAAAAGAGGAAGGAGAAGAGTAAAGGAATATTGAGAAACAAGAAATAAGCAAACAGCATAAGTGGCTAACCCACTACTCATACACCGAATACATAGTCACACCCACATAACATATTATATCTTCTAACAGTATGAAGTTTAGAACTTAAAAAGAAGAGTCGTAATCAAAGCCAAAAGCTCTTGCATCTGGAAGAATCAAAATTTATTGGTTATAAAAGTATAAAGCCACTTTGTAGGATTCAGGGAATCAAGTGTGCATCCTGTATAGCATCCTAGGCTGTTTAGCATGTTGGCACTGCATAGTACTCATAAGCAGGAAGCTTTACATGGCCAATGCCAGGTGCCTCGCGTGATGATTTTTAACTCGGTAGGGCACGCTGGAGAGTTGTTTAAGCGTGGAGCTTCATAACCAGAGTGTGTTTGCCCAGGAAACCTTCTAACTTCTAGGAGACAAATAGGATGTCTATGACATCAAAGAACACTGAAGGGTTGCACAAAATTTCAAACTTAACAAATCGAGACTCATTATGAAAGCTGAAAGGATTTGAATTTGGAAGAATCAAATTTTTTTTAGTGTTCCCCAAGTAGGCCATTGGGAAGTTGGGCTTCCTTAGTAAATTGGCACAACAAGGTATTCCATAGACAGGAAACTTTGCATGGCCAATGCTAGAAACAGTCGTGTTTTCCCATGGATCCTTCTAAAAACAATTAGGTTGACACTGGCATCATGGAACATTGAAGTGTCGCACAAAATTTTAATTTTAGAAGATAAAATCCATAGGTAAAGCTGAAAGCTCTTGCATTTGGAAGAACCAAAACTTTTCAATCATATTAACACAAAATTTGAAAGGGAAGGTCTCACTCTCACTCAAGGAGTTAAATCAACCATGAAAGAAACTGGATTGGGTTCTACACCTACATTGGATTAGCTTCAATTGCCATGAACAGAAACACATAGGAAAGCAACTACTATACATTACCAAACTAACAAGTCATATTCCAGGAAATTTTATAGTGACTAGCGGGGGCAAGAAAGTGTTTCAAGTCGTGCTTACGGCCATGGAATTGGTCTTGCACTCTCGTCTTCCTTCCTCCACACCTTCCTCTCATTCATTTGGAAGAATTAAAATTCATAGCTTAGTTATTTTTAACTAACAAACAACAAAATACTGTTTGTTCTTTTTTTTTGAGTTCATCCTAAAAAATAAATAAAAACTAAGTAAAGTTTTCCTTCAACTTTCCAATTTAAAGTCATTATTCTTATTTCTTTATAGAAGTGCAAACACAAACTACAATGTTCAACATTTCCCATATATCATCCATTTCTTCTCTTATTTAGATTCATGTCACTGGGACATGGGAAATCACAGGTAAATCATATTCCAGAAGGAAAACTGTTAGATGTAGCACCAGTTGTCAACAACAAAACCCTATCAATGACATCTCCAATAGTCTAAGATGGGAGTCATTTGCCTTAAACAACACAATTTGCTTCTCCAAAACAATTACGGGTAAATAATGGAGGTGAAATAGTCTAAGGCGGCATTCATTTGCCCTGCCCAACACAATAAACTTTTTCCAATTCATCCATCTCTAATTATAAGTGGCATTTTTGAACATTTTAAAATGATTTACACTGGCTCTGCCCCGTCAATAATTACACAATTTGATTAACCTAGAACAACGGCATCAACTATTCAACATCAATGCTCTACATTGAGGAAGTGATTTACCTCACATAACTTTCATTTAAAATTTTTTAATTCTGTTTTTGTCTAGATTCTCTACTTCTATCCATTAATTAATTCCTATATTTCCTTTCTACATTAATAAGTACTATAACACAATATTGTGGCACACTTGAATTTTTCCAAGTGGCTTCTTATGCTGCTAAAATTTCTTCCCATCATACGAAAAATAAACCTGATGTTTTCCTACATAGATTCCTCAATCCATAATTCCAAGAATCTCTAGTTAATATAAGATTTTCTGCCCATATTGTGCCCCTGTGGATTTATAGTTTGCTTGTTTCAGAGATTGAAGAGTAAATTTCTCTAGATAAATTTCAGACCCGAATGTCCAAAATCTACACAGATAGGTAGAAATAGATACATAAAAAGATTGATATATACAATGAGCACACAATAAGTTTCGAAGATACTGACAAATAAACTACTGAAAGAGTATTAAGTTTAGATCCTACTTGACCAATGCTTCCGAAAGTAATTTTATGAACCATAATGATTGATACACTATAAACTGAAATATGTAATAATCAAGAGCCAACTAATTGAGTTCGACATTGCAGAGAACACGTTTACATCAAGACAACACATCTAGATAACCTTCTAACATATTTTATATGCAGCCAGCAGTCCAGGTTTAGCAGGAAACTGTCAACTACGTCCAGTGAAGCAATAAAGACTAAGGTTAATCTGGAAAACGAAGAAGCTAGTGTTAGTCACCAGAGTTGAATTGGACATGATGACCAAAGGAACCGTGTAACATTTAATACCTTAAAACTTGTCAATCAAGTGAATAAAAAAGGAAATGATTCCTTTGGATAAGATAAGGGCCTGACCTTTCTCCTAGAAATCGTCCTTGTTAATTGTGCAGAAACGTCGAAGTCTGCAACCTATCAGGTCATCAACAAAACAAATGAATTCTCAAAATAAATTTAAATACCTTAACATCTCCATTCTCTGTCAGCAAGATGTTTGCGGCTGCCAAAAATGTTATAGCAAAGCTTGTCATTACATGCTTTAACAGTAACTTGGAAGCCGAAAATGCAAAAGTATTCAAACTCAAAGAGCTTGGATAGAAAACCACAACATTATCCGATTTTTTTCAAGCAAGAACATGAAAAGATAATGTAACTCAGTTGTCTAAGCACTTTCAGAAGAAATCACTTAGTAATATTAGAAATTGCGATGATATAGAGTATAGACTATAACCTTTAATGTCTCTGAATTTTTCCTTCATTGTGGAGGTATTCAATTGCATGTAGTAAGTCACGTAAAATGCAAGCAATAGACATTTCGTCCAGTGGAGGACCAGTTTGAATCTACAAGAACAAAGAATAAGTTAGCAGTCCACACGTTTATATTAAAAGAAACCAAATATTTGTCCTTGTTTACAACTGATCAAATGGCTTAAAGGGCTCCCCAAGTGTGAAGCAGATTTCCAACTGATCCAGACCACAAGAATATGAAGCAAATGCTCCTAATGGAAAGGATAAAACCTATGGAGTGAAGAAGTACTAAAATCAGCGAAGAATGAAGACAAAAATTAGACCAAAGCATATAAGCAAACATCACAATTCCATGACTGACTCTATTTTGCCTAGCTGGGGGAAAAAAACAAACAAACAAAATTCCAATATTTCTACAAGAAGGTAAATATCAAAATAGCATGGATAAAGGTAGTATAGCCCATCTCAAGGATATAGTACGAATGGATTTCAGGAAAGGACAGTATGAGTAGTGAAATTAATGTGCATACTCATGAAACCAAACATACAAAATAGAATTCAGCTCGCACCATAGAATTCAGCTCGTACCATTGCCAGGAGCAAACTCCTTGGTAATAATAGTGCATGACCCAGCAAATTCCTTCAGCATATTTCAAAGCCTACAGATGATGCAAGAAAGCACAAAACTGAACTTTATTAGTTTGAAAATTTGCACGACAGAAATAAATTTCTAGGTAATAAGAAAGAATTGGCAATGCATTCCAAGCAAATTTGATCACATTTGAGTTCAGACAACAACAATAATAATAATAATAATAACAAAAAGCATGGAAAACACCCACGAAGCCAGGCTTAGCAAACAAAATCTTCATTCATGAGGTAACATAGCAGTTAATCCATATCAATTCACTCATTGCATACTTTTAAAACCACATAAATGGGTTACACACTGCGGAAGTAATCTAATTTGCTTACTGCATGTCTCCTGATCCTCTCATAAGTCATCTTCAGTCTTGGTTTCAAACTTCTCAGTGTAATACCTATCCTTCCACCCATCATCTCCCAGCCTTATCTGTTCTTGAGTTAGACAATAAATGCAGACAAGAATTATGAGTAAATGCATTTAGAATACGATAAAACCTTATCAACTATTGCATTGACAAGTACTAACCATTTGAAGCCGTATGATTGAAACCCTTCAAGGCACCCTCAAACTTCATGCCAGTCTAAACCTTCAAGGCACCCTCAATAGGGTGTCATTAGTGTGGAGAATATAAACTCTTGAATCAGAACTTGTTTTCAAAGGATCACATGCATGCCACATATACATATACTCACTTTTTGGGGCTTGAGAAATTGGTTTAGTCAGAGAAGACCAAAAACTCCCTGATGCCTTTTTCTGTTCAACCCATGGTATTGTTGAAGTGACACCATTTCTGTCCATCCTTCTAGACGAATGCCCCTGAAACCTGATCTCTTTCCTTCTGCTTCTGGACAATAGAGAAATTGTTGCCGTACTAGCTAAGCAACCAAATCAAGGAATAAACAGGTTAAAACAGTTAAACTTTCAATATTAGCATCCTCGCATTGTCCCCACCTATTTGTGACTGGGACTTCCAATAATATTTTACAAAAAAAAATCTACTTTTCCAATTTCCTTCAAAGATGTCATAAATGAAAAATGGTAACAGAAGACCACAATACCCTTGATATACACCAGGAAAAAATATCAAAAAGAAAAAACCTAGAATAAAATATAACAAAAGAAAAGTAGTTTCATAAAAAGGTATTATTTTAAGAGAAAAATTAGAAGTTACTAGGGGACATTTTCCTCTTTTCCAGGTTGAAACAAGAATGTTTGACCATTTTATTGCTACTAAGGAACCTATCAATAGAAAATTAAGGAGTCGAATCACAACGAAACTGGAAACCCTCTCAGGATTTTCCCAATAAATGAAAAATTGTAAGAGTAACCAAAGCTTAGTCATGTTACCCAATTATAAAAATATCATGCAAATCTATATTTGTGAAGAAAGGAGCATCAAGTGGAAATGTAGTACCTGGTTCCTTCTATGATCCCCGGGCCTCACAAGTGGTAGCTCCAGGAGGAGCAGATTTGCACCATAGAATCCAATAACTTCAGGTGGCAACAATTGTAATAGTTATAAACTTCTAATGAGGACCTACATAAGAGTAATGCAATCAGGCAGGCATTAAATGTAATTAAGCATAGAAGGAAATTTCGTACAGATGGTAGCTAAAATATGGATCGGTGGATCTGTGGAACTTATTTTTTCTAGTGAATACCCTGGGAAATTCTAATTGTGCCAAGAAACATAAGGGCTTAATGAATAATCATTTGCCCCAAAATATTCTTCAATTGTAGTCATAAACATAGCTTCAAAAAATATACATTCTTACGGTTTGAGACCAGGCCAAAAGATTACTATCATCAAATTTAGTGGTAGTGGCACAGTAGAGCAAATTCTAACTGCCCAAGAATAGGTTTGGAGTCCATCTCTTTCTAGAAGGCTGATAACACAAGCCAGAGAGAGAAATGGGAAAATCAAAGAAATTGCAATCAGACAAATAACTACTTAAATCCAGTGTATGTTACCACTGTACAATGGATACTAGATAAGCCAAAACGTGAACTTCGAGAATTTCATGTCAAAATGGGTCATTTAGTGACAGAAGGAATCTCGGTATTTCGAATTCTATGATCCCTATTGCCTACATGCAGGTCTACTGCCAGCCTGTATTCACGTTCATGGAGAGGTGGAGTGCATAAAGGTGGCTGAATGGAAACTTCATAAGACAAGCATATAATATACTCGGAACACAGAGAATGTATATGTATATCTGCAACTAGGAAAAATGTGCAACTAGAAAATTGTGGCTCCACCAAGTGACAGATCTCATCCATGGGAGAGTTTACATTGCACCTATGCTCTTGAAAAAACACCAAAAAGCATTAAATTTAGCCCTGTCATCAATGTCCATCATGTGAAAAGGGTTCAGTATGGGGCAATGATCCCAGTGCAGGACAAAGCCTCAAGAGAAAACAGATGAAGAGGTATATTCATGTTAAAATGAAAATAGTCGGTATCCTACAAAGAAATGGTATTGTTGGATCCCTTGATTCGCCTTGATGCATTGCTCTTGAAAGGAAAGGCAGACCAATGTAGTGAAGGACCCTAACTCTCCCCCTTCACCTTGTGTCTGTCACTAGCTATACCAATTGGACCATCAAATAATAACATTTCTCGTCTATTCTTATTGTAAACTTCGATAATCGCAGCCATTCTAGGATTATCTCTGCTACAACCATCGAAGTTGAACTTGATCTAGCTCTATTAGTCATTGAAGTTGAACTTGATCTAGTTCTGTACTAATTTATTTTTGTTAAATAATTTTATGCAACTAAGACCTCGCCTACGATTTTTTTTTTTTTTGTTATCTAGGCTATAAGGTATAGAATTACTAGAGGATTTTAATAATCAATTATGGGATGTAAATACCATTTAGAATTATAACTATGGATTTATGTGTTCTAGGTTTTGTCCCTAACCGTGAAAATTTATTTTTGTTAAATAATTTTATGCAACTAAGATCTCACCTATGAATTTATTTTCTTTGTCATCTAGGCTATAAGGTATAGAATTACTAGAGGATTTTCATAATCAATTATAGGATTTAAGTACCATTTAGAATTATAACTATGGATTTATGTGTTCTAGATTTTGCCCCTAACCGTGAAAATCATTTATTTATTCTCCTTTATCTTCTTCCTCTTCCACTATTTAATTAGTTTAATTTTAGAATGGAAAAATCATCTTCGTTTGAACTTTTGGCACTCTTGTAAGAGATAAAGTTTTCCAATGAGTTTTTTATGCTAAATAGTGGATAGAGGAATAGAAGATCAAAAGAAACAGTGGGTAGAGTGGAGGAGGAATAGAAGATCAAGAGAAACAGAGGGTAGAGGGGAGATGCCACCTCCTTCATGTATCTTAATGAGAGATCAGAAGACATCCAAACCATCTCCTCTGTAGCCCATAAGAAGAAAATTTGCAGGACTAGCAAATCATTAGCGGTTAATACCCTAGCCCTTTGTATTTCTCTAGTTCTTTCAGAAAATTGATTTCCGATTGAAATATAAATCGTTAATCAGGATATGGAGCCTTTGTGTTTAGGTATGAGTTTCAACAAAAGCTTCTTTCAATTGATCAAGAAAAAAAATCAAAAGTTACAAAAAATTTATGAACATGTCTACAATCAAAAGTCATAACAATATAGAACTCCCAAGTCTAAGCAATAAAACACCAAAATAATATGAAAATTGAGGAGTCCGATCCCCCAGCCACCCATTTTCTAGGTTGAGCAATTAACATAAAAAATTAAAATAAAATTATTGAATTGAGTTAAAATCGGAGATCTAAACCTGGAGAGAGGTGGAATGGAAATCCAGGTCAAATCAGAGATATGAACCAATCGAGCTCAAATCTGGAGTGAGGAGCTCAAATTTGAGCTTAAATCCTAACTGTTAGACTTCTTTGAAATTGGAACTCAAACTCTAACCTAGCTGATGATCGAATCATGGATCAAAGCCCAGCTCGGATGCGATCGAATCTGAACCAAAATTGGAGCCCAAATCCTAACTGTTAGGGTTCATCTTTAAAATCAGAGCTCAAATCCTAAATGTAGCTGATGAAAGGAGAAATGGAATATGAAGGATGCAAGGGAATCGATAACTGATGATAGGAGAAATGGAATAGAAATGGTCGTGGTTTGAGTTCATTTTATAGAAGAAGAGTTTTAGCACTTAATATTTAGCACTTATATTAAGTGCTAAATATAAGTACGAAGGCCTCTACACTAAAATAATCACCGAGACGGCTTGAAGTCGTCTTTATTGGTGTTAATGAGACTTTTAGAGACAATTTCTCATGTAGTCTCTAAAGTTTCCACCCACCTATACATGGAGTGAACCTTATGGAGACATTCATGACCGTCTCTACATGTTATTTTATATAGGGAGAAGACTTTAGCCATCTCTAATAAAAGCATCCGAGACGGCTTTTGAATAGATGTCTTAAAGAATGGTTACTGGAGACAACTTCGGAAAGCCGTCTCCAAGAACCGTCTCCAAAAGTCCTTTTTTTGTAGTGAAAGAAAGAGAGATTCTTGTCTTCTTCATCCCTAAGATGGGTTTGGTGTGAGGCCATTGGTATAAGCATCTGAGACGGCTTTTGAATGGCTGTCTTTAATAAATGGTTCGGCTCCAAAAAGCCGTCTCCAATAACCGTCTCCAAAAGTCCTTTTTTTCGTAGTTTTTGATTGGATCTTTCTTGAATCTTTGATCTTGGCCAAAATCTTGAGTTGGATTAGGATTTATCGTCTTTTGAAACTTTCTTGATTCAGTGGGGTATATTTCTCAAGGAAAATTAATTTACAACTAATTTCCCAAAATGAATTCCTCCATACCACTCATACAATCCTTTCAATCATATCACAAAAACCGTGAAAAAAAAAACCAACTATAATCTATCATAGCTAAGGTTTCTATCCTTATGTAAGTAAAAGACACCCATCTTGATTTCTTAACTCGAGACTAATCTTTCAATATCCTTGGTCATTTATTGAGAAATATTCAAGAGCGCACCCTCCACCTAGGCCTAATATTTCATCAATGCGATAAAGCTTCCTCCATTACATGACATATCAAATGCAATGTGTAGAGGCACAACGGGTGATAGTGTGGCAGCACAAGGCATTGGGGGTATATCACAACGTTGGATGCTTGGGACAGGTGTGACTGAGTCACTGAGTCTCGTGACCCTGTTGCTTGGACATATGAAACATACGAATACAACTAGATGAGGCATGTATGTAGGGAAATTTGGCCAAGTGTTGTAGGCAGGTAATGTGTAAGGTGTAACGGGGTCTCGACATACGCATGTAAAGGAATTGTATGACTCCAATGTGGTTCAAATAGTGAGCATCAGGTGGATGCTAAACCAATACACTTGAGTTTCTCCCACAATATTCTAAAGATTTGACTTTATAACCCTATAAAGGATCGAGTTTGAGTGGCTATTATATACATTGTAAGCGACGTTGTGCATCTTGATGGTCTCATTGTGCTCTAGGTGTGGCCAAAGGATGGTGCTTAGGCTATGTTATGTCATACTATGTGGAGGTCCAATTATTGAAAATACTATGTGACAATGCATATGAATGGGACTCTGTTAGTTAAGCATGCATTGGTGATAGAAGTCCCAAGATGAGAGACTTCTACAAACTTAATGCTTGGTCTTACATGGGGACAACTGCGATGTAGCTAGAACAAACAATGAGAAGCATTTGTGGCAAGGTGGAGAGATATAGTTGGAAGCTACATGGGACAAGATTGTGCACGATAGCCTGACATAGAGTGCAAGGGCTAGATGTGCTTGGGGCTTGATATGTAGGCATAACATAAGGGTGATAGGCTCATGTGCGGGGCAATGAAGACTCATTGAACGTGGATGATCCTGACGTAGGAGGCATAATGAGCTACATAAGGGTAGCATGAATTCTTGTCATGAGATAGGTAATATTAAATTTGGTAGGTGAGTTAGTTGATATGGGCACAACAACGTTAGGGTGCAGTGCAAGATGAGCAGTCAAAAAAATTGTGTCCCTTGTGATGGTTGGTATCCAAGGAACATGAGCTGTGTGAAGCATAACTTTGGTGAGTTGGTTTCACTAGAGAAGGGTTGATGCATGTGGGGCGAAAATTGAATTGAAAGTTTGCATTGTATAAGGGGGAAGACATATGGTGTTGAGGTGGCAAGGTGTTGCAAAAGCAATTATTTTGGTTGAAGAATCGTGAGTACCTAGGAAAATCTGTGGTGAAGACATGCATGCATCTAAGTTCGATGGCCATCACATTGAAAGTTTCATGAGCTGTCCAAAAATTCTATGCATCTTGAGAAAGATTATGCATAAAATGATCGTTTGCATATTCATACTATTGCCTAAGTAGGAGTTTCATGCTAATGTGTAAGGAATTGTGGATAAGCTAATGCAAATGAATCAAGCTTTGCCACCAAATTTTTTACTAATTGAAAGTTGCAATTGGCAATTTTTTATTATATACAGTTTGCATAATAAGGCACTTATTCAATTTTTCCTGGGCATTTAAATCATGACAAGTGAAATATAGAGCTCTATCTCCAAATGTTTGATACCTTAATAAATTAAAATCCCATGACTTTTCTTTTTTATTATTCTCAGTTTAATTAAGGGATAAGGCCTTATTGAATTTCTTGTGAATCTTTTATTTCACTAGTTTTTTTTATTTATAAAAAAACCCTCCAATCCCTCTTCTTCTTCTTTTTCCTATATTTTTCGTATTTCTTAATCTTTTCAACTTTTTTTTTAATTTTCACCATTGTATAATGCCATAATTCCTTTATGTGGCAATGAGGGTAGGGACAGCATGACAACAATAAGTTCAAAAATATTTTATTTTTCCTCTCTTCTTCCCCTTGTTATTTCCTATTACTACCAAGCCTTAAGCATATTAAAAGCCTAAACACAACTCATTCTTAAAGTTCATAGTAGTAGGAAAGCAAAATTGCCTCTTTTCACATGCTTTCTTTACCAGGGGAAATGCTCAAGACAAAGTTTTCTGTTCATTTGGTCACCTAGGGACATGGGTCAAAATATCGTCCGTACGTATCAATTTTGGACCTCACCGATACGGTACATTCAAGGTACCGTATCAGTGCTTCTCATACAAAAACCTAAATTTCGGATGATACATAGGAATGTATCTTCCTAAACCAATACGTATTGGTTTTGGGGTTGTACGATACATATCGTTTTTCCGAGATTTTAACCCATGACTAGGGACTCTTACGCTTGTTGCTCTTTCAAGCCTTGTCATGCCATTGTGTTCAAGTTTTGAATTTATAGTTATAGGTCAAGGAGCAGGAATCTTATACCCAAGATGTCACTCCTGCTCTGGATTCTTGCTCCAACTCCTTCGGGCCATAAAATGATTTAAGTTTATATTTTTTGTTGATGCTTCGGCCCCTGTACTCATTCATGCTGCTTCTGGTAACTAAATCTAAAGGATCTCAAAATCACAGTTTTGGTGACAGGTAGTTCTGAATCAAGGAATACTAGTAAAGAATTTTAATGAGATAGAGTGTACTTGTATCAGCTCTTGCATCTAATGGGCAAATATCAGATGCACTGAAAATATATGAAGAAATTCAGCAAGCTGAATGCTCTCTGGAGTTCAAGACCATTATAACCCTCATTGTAAGTTTTTTTTTACATTTGTTTTATATTGGTGATGCCTTGATGGTACCATGCAGATGCAATACTCAATCTGATTTTTGTCTTTGTATGTTTTTTCGTAGGAGCACCTACGATCTGAAGGAGAATTAAATATATTGCTTCAGCTGCTTGGAGAGTTGAAGGATCTAGGCAGCTGGTTTGATGGGTATGGTAGGGTTGTCCGATATTGTGTTTGACACAAGGATCTAAGGTTCACTGGTAACTTGTTATTCATTTTAGTGGAACTTCATTTTGTAGTACTCTAGTTCCTTACTCTTCTGCTATCTTTGATCCAATTCTGCAATTGACTTGCTTAAGCAGCATAAGGAGAAAGATGAATGGGTTGCATATAGTGTTCTTGATCAGGTTCTGTTCTATTCTTTTCTGTCTTCTTTGGTGTTGAAATATTTTTCATGCAGCATTCTATTGTGGAAGATTTATATGATGTAAATATTGAGCCTGTAATTATTTCCAGTTATATTTTTTGTTAGCCCGTTATTGCGGCTAATAGTTTTTGTATAGATGATGCTTTTAAGCCTGAGTATTACTTATGCATATAGTTCTCACCACATGTTCAACAGTCTTATTCCGCAATGATTGGAAACATGTTAGACTAATTGAATACTAATGATTCTCCAAAACTTGCAATTTTGATTTAAAATACAATCTTTACGCTTGAAAAAGGACAAGTAGTTTGTCACACAATTCCATGAGTGAAGATAAGATTCAAGAACGTGAGGAATATTCTCCACCATTATCCGATCAAAGAACATTAACATGCCCATAAAATTGTGTGCTAACTAGCCTGTAAAACATAGAAAAAATAGAGGCAACTTCATCTTTAGTGTACATAAGAATGAACTCTAATACAGTCATCAATAAAAGTAACAAAATAACGATAACCATTCAAAGCAGTAATAGGGGAAGGCTCCCACACATCAGAGTGAATAACTTCAAAAGGACTAGCACATTTACTACCACTCAAGGGATAAGAATTGCAAACATATTTAGACAACTGACAAGTCTCACAATTAAATAAACTACTATCAAATCCATAAAAATTTTCTGGAAATAAAAGTTTCAAATGACTAATATGAGGATGGTCACAGCGGGAGTGTCACAATCTTGCTTCATCAACAAAAACCACCATAGCTGCAGGAGGAGATGCACCACGTAAATCTTGAAAGAGGTAGTCCCTTCTCTTCAATACCATGACCAAGGATCTTCCCTGATTTCAGGTCCTGGAAAACACAATATAACAGAAAGAATGTCACACTACAATGTAAGGAATTGGCAATTTTACTGACAGAAAATAGATTCATAGGCATATTAGGAATCAAAAGAGTAGAGTCAAGAAACAAGGTGCCTAATTGAACATTCCCTTTGCCCTTTACAGGAACAAGGGATCCATCAGCAATGCGAATATGAATAGAATCAGAAAGACTAGACACAGATAAAAATAAATCTGTCATACCAGACATGTGATTCATAGCCCTAGAATCGATAATCCTTGCGGGCTGAGAGGTCATATGTGCAGACCCATAGGTACCTGACTCAGTTAAGTGGCAGAAAGATGTTTGTCCCTGTGTTACCGTCATGCGCTAAAGGCGGCCCTGAAGATTCTGAAGCTTTTTCTGTAAGCTCTGGAAATCAGATGGAGGGGGAGACGATGCTTAAGCAGTAGGGATACTCTGACCACCAACTGGATTAGAAGTTTCCTCAGTAGAGGACTGGAATGTACAACTTGGAAGGAATTTCGATTTCCCATGTAATTCCCAACATCTTTCTCTGATATGTCCCTTCTTGCCACAATGAGAACACAATAATTTTTCCCTTCACGTGAGAGCCACCCACAACCTCCACGACCACTACCTCTACCACCAAATTTGCCATAATGAGAACACAATAATTTTTCTCTTCACGTGAGAGCCCCCCACAACCTCCACGACCACTACCTCTACCACCAAATTTACCTCCACCACGACTAAAAGAAGTGAAGGATGGTAGGACAGATCTCTCAGATACATCTCCACCAGAAATCTGCATAAATTATTGTCTGCTCTCCTCATGCTGAAGGAGGGCATACACGGTACCAAGTGGAGGACACTCCTCTCTACGTAGAATGTTTGATTTAATATTCTCATATTCAGGTTTAATCCCTTTTAGGAAGTCAAACACTCTCCTCCTTTCAGTATTTTTACTAGCCTTGTTGGCACACGAGCTGCATAGCTCTTCTTCTTGATACTGGGCTAGTTCATCCCACAAACTCCTCATTTGAGTGTAATACTCTCCAATAGTCTTATCACCTTGCTTCATAGTGTTAATTTTGTCACCGACTTGAAACATTTTTGCGAGGTTTTGTTTCTACAAGAATGCATCCCTCACAGCCTCCCATAAATGTTTAGCATCACTGGCATACATTAAAGAATCACTAATGTTTGATTGCATTGAATGTCGTAGCTATGTCATGACAGTTAGATTGTCACTTTCTCAATCAACATGCTTAGGGTCATCTTCTTTGGGTTTTGGGATAGTCCCGTAAATGTAACCCAATTTTTTCTTTATCCCTAAGTACATAGCAGCAAACCGTGACCACCAAAGATAATTGACCCCATTCAATTTCTTCATAGTAATTTGTAAGTTATGAGAAATATCTCCCCCACCAACGATTCCGAATTTATTCTCGTCCATGATTAAGAGAAACTGAGATCAAAACAATTCAAAAAATAGAAGGCCCACAGCTTCCAAACGGCGAGAATGCTTACACAGTCCACTGATTAATCCCACAACAGCATTCAAAAATATTGGGCAGCAGTTTTCTTAACAATCATAAAAAAAAATCAACAAAACAGGCGAACATAGCCTATAGCAGCAACTAAAAGATCCATAACTCCTTCAAATGAACTCCGAATTCAACGAAACTTGAACCATCAGTCTGCAAATGAAACGAGCTTTCAAACAAGTTGTACCTTGCTAGACGAAAACGCGATCAACAATCGAATGGAGGAGATTTATGTGGTTAGGCGGTAAAAGAAGGATTCACGAGAATCGATTAAACAACACCAAAATAGATCCAAAGACAAAAATGGAATACACCATCAATCTTGTATGGTGATTCCGGTCCAACTTGGTCCAATCTCGAGCTCCTTTAAGCCTTCATGGATCTCGGGGATCCAAAAATCGAAAAACACCTTTGAAACTCCATGTTCTCGAGCTCAAATCACTTCGAACCAGAAGAAGAAAATGGAGAGGGAGAAAAACCGATCAAAACCCCCCCCCAAAATCTTTGAAAAAAAAGGTCAACGGGTTGACCCGTTGACGTCAGCGATGACGTAGATGGCTTCAATAGGCTATAAAAATTTCTAGTGTTAGATTTTTGTTGGCTCTTATGCCAAGACAAAACTGTAATTTAGGGTTAGAGTTTAGTAATAGGAAGGAGGAAGAAGAAGATAGGAGGAGAAAAGTAGAGATATTAGAGTTGAGTCAAAGTAACTCAAATCCCAATGCAAAATATTATTTATATCATCTTAGCATGTTCACGTATTACATGGTTCCCGAGTTAAGTGAATTGTACAACTTATAATTCACTTAACTACACACACCCAAAGCTACTTACCACACGCCCATACAATAGAAATAACATCTCTAACATCGTCAAGAAGCAAACTAAGGGTAATTTATTCAATGTATTTTATGGAGATATTTTGGTCATTAAGAGAATTTCGTGAAAGGGCTGATTGGAATGCTTATCACATTGACCCACAAAACTAAACGAAGACAAAGGCACATGGAACTAAGCTAAGAAAGAGTCTCGACCGACCGCTTTGAGATTTCATCAAGAGTCCCGCGTCTGCGCTTTGATAATCAGCAGCTGACCCACTCGAGATCCCCTCTGGCCCCTCTGTGAAATCCCCATGATGAACAGCAAACAATAGAGGAGTACGCATTCTAATCTAGCTACGCTACTCTTCCAATAATTAGATTGAGAGCCCCGCCTTGATTTTGAACCGTTCGAAAAGCACTGGATTGGCGCATGTCTTCCTATGAAATCGATTATGTTTCAAAACTTGACTCAGCTGACAGAAGAGAAGGGGAACTGCTACATATTCAACTACGTAGGTGAACCGCCCTTTTCGACAGAGCTGAGCTTGATGGTGGACCAAGCAGCTTTCCGGTTTATGGTAAAGTGGTGCTCATAATGGAAGGAAGCCTCTTTAGATGAGAAGGAGGATGCTACCAAGGCGAGAAGGAAGAAGGGGAGTTCCACTATCTGAGTTAGGCCGATATCATTAGCTAGGTAGGCTGATCTCCGCTTCTATCTTCCCGGGATCAGAAGCAGGCGATGGCGCAAGTGGAGTGAAAAGCTTTGAGTGGAAGGAAGGTCCTTGTTCAGCTCCGCCTATTCATCTCTTTTTTCAAATAGTGAAAGCAAATTCCCCTGTTCTAGTTTCCTATGTTGTTCTTTCAAGACGTGATGAACAGCTTCTTGAAAAGTAACAAAATGGCAAAAGGCTTAGGTAAAGGTTCCAAAGTAAAATAAGTACGGTGAATTCCAGCATAATCCTATAATATAATAAACTTTTCTAATAACCAATTTTACATGAAGCAATTGACAAAGGGGATTCTGAATAATGATTTCAGGTTAGTTTCCAATTCTTTATGCAGTTCCCTTGGGCTTGGGGAGCTAAAATGGAATGCCACTCTTGTTGAGCTAGTCAATTCTCTAATCAACTGAGTGGGGTTTTGGCTAAGGGTAGATTGTTGCTAGATTATACGTAATTCACTCAATGTCCTGACATCATAAAGGGCTTGTACATGTTGAGTGAAAGCCTGTTGGAAATACTTTGGCACATTCGCAATGGCTCAGGGCTGCTCATGTGCAGTGTCAGGCTAGTTGAGAAAATCATTGTTCTACCAAATCCCCTAGTTCAATTTCATCAAAAAAAAAAATCCCTTAGTTCATTAATTCCCATGTGGAAAGGCTGGAGGACATTTGGTGTTATGGATGCACACTAGCGAGTCGCGACACCTTTCCACATAATTCTCTTTTGGGCATGTGCCTTTTCAATTAACTAGGAGGGATTTGTATTGCTTTCACCTTGATCTTCACCAAATAGATCTGATCCCAGAAATTTTGTGGGACCTTCTTAGGTGTTCCATCCATGGTCCGAAATCCTAGCCACTACTAAGAGTACAAATTGGTACCACCGTGTTGGAGTACAAATGATCCCCACAGCTTGTACTCGTTGACCATGGGTCAAAATATCGTCTGATACCGATACGTATCGGACGATACGTATCGGTTTTAGGGGTCAGCGGTACGATACATACCCTATGTATCGTACCCTGCTTAAAATGAGGAAATTATCGTCCGATACGGACAAAATATCGTCCGTATCGTCCGTGTCGGACGATAATTTCAAATTATCGGACGATAATTTGAAATTATCGTCCGATAATTTGCCTGAAATTTAAAAAAAAATATAGAATTGAAATTATCGTCTGATAATTTGCCTGAAATTTAAAAATATATATATATAATTGAAATTATCGTCCGATAATTTGACATTTTGGTGGGCCCCACCCATAGACCCGACTTTTTAGTCGGATAACCCCTTTTTTCCCCATTTCTTTCTTCCTCTCTTCTTCCTCTCTCATTTTTCGATTATCTACACCCTAAATCGGCGCCAAATCGCACAAAAAATCACGGGATCAACGTGGAAGGTACGTGTTTATCATTTTACTATCGTTTTATTTCATTTTAAATACTAAAATAAGGTAGATCTACCCTTATTTAAGGTAGATCTACACTAAATAAGGGTAGATCTACCTTAAATAAGGGTAGATCTACACTAAATAAGTGTAGATCTACCTTATTTAAGAGTAGATCTACACTAAATAAGTGTAGATCTACCTTATTTAAGGGTAGATCTACCTTATATAAGTGTAGATCTACCCTTAAATTAGGTAGATCTACCTTTAAAATTTATCATTTACCTATAATATTAATTATTTAAATTATTTAAAATTATTTAAATTATTTAAAATAATTAATATTATTTAAAATAATTAAAATATTTAAATTAAGAAGAGGGAAAAAATAATTTAAAATATTTAAATTATTTAAATTAATTAAATTAATTAAATATAATATAAATAATTGGTCAAAAATAATATGATGGGTCAAAAATAATTATATGTGACCCCATTTAAAATATTTAAATTGATGGGTCAAAAATAATATAAATAATTATAATTAAGGGTCACCTGTAATCAATATGGGTCACATATAATATGGGTCACATATCATATGGGTCACATATAATTAATAAAATAATGGGGTCAATATGGGTCACATATAATTTAAACTTAAAATTAATATGGGTCACATATAATTAAATTTATGGGTTACATATTAAATTATATGTGACCCATATTAATTTTAATAATAAATTTAATTATATGTGACCCATATTGATTATATGTGACCGTCACATATAATTAAAATAATTAATATTATGGGATATGTCCCATAAAATATTAGAATAATATAGAATAAATTTCAAATAAATTTTTAAAAATTATAATAATATCAAATAAATATTCATAAATTAAAATAATATCAAATAAATATTCAAAAATTAAAATAATATGAAATAAACATTCAAAAATTATAATAATAACAAATAAACATTCATAAATTATAATAATATCAAATAAATATTCATAAATTAAAATAATATCAAATAAACATTCATAAATTATAATAATATCAAATAAATATTCAAAAATTATAATAATATCAAATAAACATTCATAAATTATAATAATATCAAATAAATATTCATAAATTAAAATAATATCAAATAAACATTCAAAAATTATAATAATATCAAATAAATATTCAAAAATTATAATAATATCAAATAAATTTGATAAAATATAATCTAATATTTTTAAAATAGCAATAATTAAAAAATAAATTTTATTTTCAAGTGTAAATTAGATGTTTACTCTTGTAAATTTTATTTTCAAGTGTAAATTAGATGTTTATTTTCAATCGTTTGCTCATTCATGCAGGTGAAATAAATAAATATGGTACGTTCGACAGATCCAGCGTGGCAATATGTGCAATAAGAATAGATGGTGATAGACTCCAGATTCAATGTAATCTTTGTGGAAAAAAACTACTGGGAGGAGGTACCACACGATTAAAGGAGCATCTGGCTCATGTTAAGGGAGAGACAAGAGGGTGTCCTAGTGTACCCAGGGAGGTCAAAGAAAATATCAGAGCTAGTTTACAAGCGGCAAAGGGAAAGAAAAAGCTGAGCCGATCGTGATAGGAAAATGTATGAGAGAATCAGAGGCCGGATCCACGATTTACATCTGCCCGAGGATGATGAGGATGAGGATGAGCGAGATGCGAGAGCTATCTTAGAGAGTGCTAGGGAAGCACAACAGCGGCGAGATCAGGAAGAAGCCGATTATCGGTTTCGGTCCAGGTTGAGGGGCCCATCCATGCCTGCTACCGGTGGTGGATCTAGTCATAGGCCACATGTTGTTGATGTTGATGAGGATGTTGAGCAGACTGCCGGGTTGCGTAGGGCAGCATCTGGGAGGGATTATAGGCCGTCTACTAGAGGCCGTACTACAGCCCCCATGGATCCATTCATGTATCGCACTGAAAGCTCCAAACAAACCAAATTGAGTGCAATCTCACTTGTAAAAATGGGGAAGAAGCTTGGAAAATCCATTGCCAAGTTTTTTATATACAACCACATTCTGAGCCAAGTAGCAAACTCGCCGTACTTCAAAAGTATGATTGATACAAGTGCAGAAGTTGGTCCAGGAGTTAAAAAGCCTTCTCCATATGAGATATCTGGGCCCTTACTAACAGATGAGTACGATGAAATAACTGCCTATGTACAGAGCTTTGAGGATATATGGGATGACAGAGGTTGTACAATTATGTGCGATGAATGGACTGGTCCCACAAAGAAGAGTTTGATAAACTTTTTGGTTTACAGCGATGCCGGGACAATATTTTTGAAATCAATTGATGCTTCTAGACACGTAAAGACTGCTGACTACCTCTTTAAACTAATGGATATGGTAGTTCATGAGGTTGGAGAGCGGCGGGTTGTGCAGGTGGTAACAAACAATGCGGCAAACTACAAAGCCGCTGGATTAAAACTAATGGCGAAGAGACATCACCTGTACTGGACCCCGTGTGCCGCACATTGCGTGGACCTCATTCTTGAGGATTTTGGAAAGAAAAAGCGGCGAGCAACTATTCAAAAGGGACAACAAAGGTGATGTGGTGTCAATTTAATGAGAGCCTTCACGAACAATGAGTTGCTCCGACCTGCGATTACACGTTTTGCAACACAGTTCTTAGCCCTACAGAGTTTGGCTAGATATAGGCGTGAACTGAAAAGCATGGTGTCGTCGAAAGAATGGAATCAACATGAAATAGGACTCCCACGAGCGAAGAGACTAGCTTGAAGTTCTTGTCACGATCTGACCTGACGTTTTAGGCGGATGTCGACCACCTGATCGCCGTCACTACCCCATTGGTGCAAGTGTTGAGATTGGTTGATGGTGATGACAAACCAACGATGGGATATATTTATGAGTCAATGGATAAGGCAAAATTGGCTATAAAAACCAAATGCCCTACAAAATATAAACGATACTGGGCGATTATCGACAAAAGGTGGGATGCACAATTTCACCAGTACTTGCATGCAGCAGGAATAACATGTTGCACAATTATGTAGTGATTTTTATTTATTTATTCATTATTTTCATATACTGATGAAATTGCTCATATTTGATGTGTAGCACACTACTTGAATCGACCTTCCAAAGATTATCTGTGACGCTCGGTGAAAGCGACTGATGAAGTGTATACCGGTTTGCTCAATGTAATCCAAAGAATGCTCCCTGAGTTGGCGGACCAAGGCCAAGCCATAAGAGATGTGAGTGATCATAGTATCATACCTTATAAGTAATAAGTCAAATGTCATGTGATATTATCATCTATTTATTGATATGTGTCTTACTGTGTTTCATCTTTATAGATTGACATGTTTCGCAAGAGACATGGGTCATTTGGGACCCCGTTGGCTCAACCCCAAATTAAACACGACAAACTCGCTAATTGGTGGATGCATTATGGAGGTGATGGTCCGATATTGAGGCGGGTAGCAATGAGGGTATTGTCACAAACGTGTTCCTCGTCCAACTGCGAGCGGAATTGGAGCACTTTCTCTCTCATTCATACTAAGACAAGGAATAGACTAACTATGGACCGATTGGAAAAGTTAGTCTACTGCCACTACAACATGCGATTAAGGGTCAGGAATATACAGAGGACCAACCGTGGTAAGCAATTACATAAAGTCTTAGATCCTCAATTATATGAAGTATTACTTACACATTATACTAATTCATCTATCATATTCTACCTTGCAGACGGTGATTATTTGATCCCATCCAGTTGGATTATATATTCGAGGAGGATGGCCCTTTGAATGAATGGATCGAAGAGAGAGGAGAGCCAGTCTTGGATAGTGAGAGCACTGAATGGCTGGACAATCTTTGAAAAGAGTAGCGGGCGACTTCCCAACCACTGAGGCGGAAAAGAAGATTGAATCGTCATTCAGTGGTTGGATCGATGATGAAAGCCTTGACGGTAGTGATGATGGGAGTGATGAGGATGATGGTGGAGGCATGATGGTGGAGGGACGGCACTAGTGGTGGAGGGAGGAAGTGGTACCTCGATCCTTATAGAGATATGGCGGCATGGGACGATGACTCGCCATTAACACGATTCGACACTCCTACATTTAGAATGGGAGGGTTGAAGGAAGAGGCGTCGGGATCATATCAAACACCACCACCACCACCACCACAAGATGATACGGATATGGGTTATATGACTTCTAGCTTATGATTCAGGTTTGCAAATACCGAAGATTCAAGAACTAGTAACCCATACTACCGACCACAACAAACCTATTCGGTGCCATATGACTTCGTTGGTCGATTTTTGGAGAGGACCGCCTTTCACGTACTACTTGAGCCTCGGTTTGAGGGGCACATATAATCATGGGCATCAATATGGGCAACATTATAGGCAAAGGCCGAAAGCTCACATGACCGATGACGATGATCATGAGGGCCAAGAACCACCACGAAATTCAATGTGGCTCTAAAGTAAGTTTTTCATGTACAATTAAATTTATTTTTATCAATATAGCTATTATTTTTGACAATATATAATTTATTTTTGTCAATATACATTGTAATTTAGTTTATGCGTGACTGCGTGTCTGCGTCGATCAAATTATGAAATATTGTTAATAAAATAGGCATGTGATCAGCTGGTCGAACATAATGTTAGAAGATCTATTACATTAAGTCAAAAATGTGATCTTAAGACAAAAATAAGTTACAAAATAGGCATGTGACTTGAGTTAAGTTACAAAATAGGCATCTTACTTCTATATTCATCTAAATAATGCATCAAATAAGTCAAAAATAAAAGCAAAAATAGTTGAAATAAATACAAAATAAATAAATATAATTTTTCAGATTTTTTGGGATTTTTTAGGATTTTTTAGGGATTTTTTTTCAAAAAACCGATTTTTTGAATGTATCAAACCGATACATTCAATGTATCACCGATACATTGAATGTATCGATGATACCGATACGTGTCTCCGGAGGTCGAGACGATACGCATCGAATCCGTATTTTGACCCTTGTCTTGTCGCTGATTCAAATTTCATTTCTTTTACTTATTTTTCTAGAAGAATGGGTGCCGAGATTTTTGAGCCTCCTACACTCATTACACCAAAGACAACACCCATTGACGCCTAGTTTGAAGGATCAATACTACATCAATGATTTGGGGAAAGCCCTTTTTTATGTTTCAAAAAATACTTTTTTATATTTTCTTGATCTAGCAAACTCATAATTTTGAAGAGATCTGAGTTTTGGAACATGATTTTTCATAAATATGCACTTCTTTTCCAATTTTAACTCATTTTTTATTTTTTTCTAGTTTTTTTATTTAAATCCATTTTAGAATAGGTCCATGTTTGTATGCAAGTTACTATCAATATTCATGTATGTATGTTACATTTTGCATAAACTTACCTCTATATTTCAACTTTATTCAATTTCAAACTCATTTTCCAATATTTTAGTTACATAATGCAATTTCACGGAACTAGTGTATGCATCATACTATAATTAAAAGCATTCAAGTGTTTTAAAATTTAGTAAACTTCCTTTTGCTTTTTCTCAATTTCTTTTAACTGTTTTAGTTTCGCCTCAAATAATGCATCACATATTTGAAAGCGGATTGTGATTTACACATGTTTATTGGTTAGTTTAAGTTTTTAGATGTCATTTTCATTTTTTGTGACTTTAAGTACTTTAAAATTTGTTTATCAGACTTTGGGGGAGTTACTGAAATTTTTACAAATTAGAATACACCGGTATAGACAGTATATACCATTACCACCAATGGCGAAAATGATATTTGCAACCTTGATAAAACTAAGCCCATGTGGCATTAGACATTCTTATCAAGTCCAATCATCCCCAAGGAGGAATCACTCCGAGAAGAAAACATATAGGATGGAGGACTTCTTTCTAACATGGGAACATGCAAAAATCTTGGCAAAGAATGAGAAAATAGCATGTATATGTACACCATCAAGAGCTATCATGCATAATCATTTATTGAACATCGACGCTCACGTGGAGATAACTGGCTAGCACAAGGAATCACCTAAGGACTTTGCATAAGTTGAACAGTAATATGTATCAGGAGGTATCTATTGGATCAAACAAGATTAACAATCATATCATGGACAAAATTCCTAAAAACAAGTGCACGAAAATGAAAAGGCCTACAAACACGACAGATATCTGGAGGTAAAAGTAAAGATTTCTAAAGAAGAAAACAAGAATCGAAGTTTGGATAAGATTTTATATTTTCTACACACTGCTGGTTATGAAGATTGTAAGTCAAAGGCAGTTCAAACACACCAAAACCAGGGGTGTCAATGGGCTAGCCAAACCCCCGTCAACTTGTGAACCAGGCTCGGTTGTGCTGTCTGCCCAAACCTGCCCATCGCGAGCCAGGCTGCCAAGAAAATTGAGAGCCCTAGCCATAATACTTAATGCGACTAAACATGAACGCCGTTTTGGTGGACCACTGTGTATAACAAACTTTAAGCAAGCCCATTTAACAAAAAAATATAGGCTAAATAGTTATATTTAAATCCAAGCGAAAATATTAACAAATGTGCCTTGGCCAAAGTGGAATCACTATATTCATATTTCATAATCGCTACATCCACATGACGTCAGCGGTACTAATGATGTCAGCAGCCAAAGACGAAAGCGTGGAAAAATGGCTCTGATACCATGACAAAACTGTAGTTAGGGTTAGGGTTTAGTAATAGAGACGAGGAAGGAGAAGAGAGAGATATTAGGGTTGAGTCAATGTGACTCACATCCCAATGGAAAATACTATTTATATCATCTTAGCATATTCACGTATTACATGCTTCCCGAGTTAAGTGAATTGTATAACTTAAAATTCACTTAACTACACACACACCCAAAGTTACTTACTACCCATACAATAGAAATAATATCACCAGCACAGGTATCGGGTACGAAATTGATATTTGAAACCCTGACAAAACTAAGCCCATATGGCATTAGACATTCTTATCAAGTAAACTCCAATCATCCCCAAGGAGGAATCACTCCGAGATGAAAACATATAGGATGGAGGACTTCTTTCTAACGTGGGAACATGAAAAAATCTTAGCAAAGCATGAGAAAATAGCATGTATATGTACACCATCAAGAGCTATCATGCATAATCATTTATTGAACATCGACACTCAAGTGGAGATAACTGGCTAGGACGGAGGACTTCTTTCTAACGTGGGAACATGCAAAAATTTTGGCAAAGCATGAGAAAATATGTATATGTACATCATCAAGAGCTATCATGCATAATCATATATTGAACATCGCCGCTCAAGTGGAGATAACTAGCTAGCATAAGGAATCACGTAAGGACTTTTCATAAGTTGAACACTAATATGTATCAGGAGGTATCTATTGGATCAAACAGGATTAAAAATCATGTCATGGACAAAATTCCTAAAAACAAGCACACGAAAAGGAAAAAGCCTACAAACATGACAGATATCCGGAGGTAAAAGTAAAGATTTCTAAAGAAGAAAACAAGAATCGAAGTTTGGATAAAATTTTCTATTTTCTAGGTACTGCTGTTTATGAAGATTGTAAGTCAAAGGCAGTTCAAACACACCAAAACCAGGGGTGTCAATGGGCTACCCAAACCCCCGTCAACTTGTGAACCAGGCTCGGTTGTGCTGGGCTCGGTTCTGCTGTCTGCCCAAACCTGCCCATCGCGAGCCAGGCGGCGCCTCCAGGAAAATTGAGAGCCCTGGCCATAATACTTAATGCGACTAAACATGGATGCCGTTTTGGTGGACCACAGTGTATAACAAACTTTAAGCAAGCCCATTTAATAAAACAATATGGACCAAATAGTTATATTTAAATCCAAGCAAAAATATTAACAAATGTGCCTTGGCCAAAGTGGAATCACTATATTCATATTTCATAACTGAAATAGATCAATAAAAGAGCATGTCATAGAAGGAACGGTCTTCTCTATTACATCAAAATCACAATTAAACCACCAAGGACAAATTCAAAATTACGAAGACAAGTCCAAAATTACGAAGACAAATTTCAAAATCATATAATTCTGAAAACAGCCTATGGAGGCTTGAAGATGAAACTATCCAAATAGGTAAACATACTATCTTGTTGATATCATTTTCAGATTCATAATTTGATATTAAATAGCTGACAGTCTTAGAATCAGGTTTGACATCTGCACGTTCCATTCGCTTGAGCACCATCAAGCCACCATGAAAATTTTTCTGCAAACAGAATTTATTATTGGTCATTAAACTTTGGACAAAAAAATAAGAAAATTGGAAAATGCATAACAGGCTTAAATTCTAGACTATTAGCAGATAGCCATTCTCATTGTCGAAGATTTCTACATCCCAGAAAGATAAAATAATTACGGTAAATTAAAAGTGGAAAGTAGATCCACCAGTAAAGTTGGTGTACCAGATTTAGTAAAGTAAAGGTCTGAATTTTTATTCTTGATGAGTAGAAGGGTGGTGACTACCATGGGTCAAAATATCGTCCGATACCGATACGTATCGGTTTCAGGGGTTAGCGGTACGATACATACCCTATGTATCGTACCCAGCTTAAAATGAGTAATTTATTGTCCGATACGGACAAAATATCGTCCGTATCGTCCGATAATTTGGCTGAAATTAAAAAAAAACCTGTAGAGTGGAAATTATCGTCCGATACGAACGATAATTTCAAATTATCGTTCGTATCGGACGATAATTTGAGTTTTCGTGGGCCCCACCCAGCCCCACCCATAGACCCGACTTTTTTAGTCGGGTAACCCCTTTTTCCCCATTTCTTTCTTCCTCTCTTCTTCCTTCTTCTTCCTCTCACATTTTTCGATTATCTACATTCTAAATCGGCGCCAAATCGCACAAAAAATCACGAGATCAACGTGTAAGGTACGTGTTTATCATTTTACTACCGTTTTATTTCATTTTAAATACTAAAATAAGGTAGATCTACCCTTAAATAAGGTAGATCTACACTAAATTAGTGTAGATCTACCTTAAAATAAGTATAGATCTACACTAAAATAAGGTAGATCTACCCTTAAATTAGGTAGATCTACCTTTAAAATTTATCATTTACCTATAATATTAATTATTTAAATTATTTAAAATTATTTAAATTATTTAAAATAATTAATATTATTTAAAATAATTTAAATATTTAAATTAAGAAGAGGGAAAAAATAATTTTAAATATTTTAAATATTTAAATTAATTAAAAATAATATAAATAATGGGTCAAAAATAATATGATGGGTCAAAAATAATTATATGTGACCCCATTTAAAATATTTAAATTGATGGGTCAAAAATAATATAAATAATTATAATTAAGGGTCACCTGTAAGCAATATGGGTCACATATAATATGGGTCACATATCATATGGGTCACATATAATTAATAAAATAATGGGGTCAATATGGGTCACATATAATTTAAACTTAAAATTAATATGGGTCACATATAATTAAATTTATGGGTTACATATTAAATTATATGTGACCCATATTAATTTTAATAATAAATTTAATTATATGTGACCCATATTGATTATATGTGACCGTCACATATAATTAAAATAATTAATATTATGGGATATGTCCCATAAAATATTAGAATAATATGGAATAAATTTCAAATAAATTTTTAAACATTATAATAATATCAAATAAATATTCATAAATTAAAATAATATCAAATAAATATTCAAAAATTAAAATAATATGAAAAAAACATTCAAAATTATAATAATATCAAATAAACATTCATAAATTATAATAATATCAAATAAATATTCATAAATTAAAATAATATCAAATAAACATTCAAAAATTATAATAATATCAAATAAATATTTAAAAATTATAATAATATCAAATAAATTTGATAAAATATAATCTAATATTTTTAAAATAGCAATAATTAAAAAATAAATTTTATTTTCAAGTGTAAATTAGATGTTTACTCTTGTAAATTTTATTTTAAAGTGTAAATTAGATGTTTATTTTCAATCGTTTGCTCATTCATGCAGTTGAAATAAATAAATATGATACGTTCGACAGATCCAGCGTGGCAATATGGTACAGCAATAGATGGTAATAGACTCCAGATTCAATGTAATCTTTGTGAAAAAAAACTGTTGGGAGGAGGTATTACACGATTAAAGGAGCATCTGACTCATGTAAAGGGAGAGACAAGAGGGTGTCCTAGTGTACCCAGAGAGGTAAAAGAAAATATTAGAGCTAGTTTACAAGCGGCAAAGGGAAAGAAAAAAGCTGAAGCCGTTCGTGATAGGAAAATGTATGAGAGAATCAGGAGGCCAAATCCACAGTTTACATCAGGTGCACCTGAGGATGATGAGGATGAGGATGAGCAGATAGCGAGAGCTATGAGAGAGAGTGCTAGGGAAGCACAACAGCGGCGAGATCAGGAAGAAGCCGATTATCGATTTCGGTCAAGGTTGAGGGGCCCATCCATGCCTGCTACCGGTGGTGGATCTAGTCATAGGCCACATGTTGTTGATGTTGATGAGGATGTTGAGCAGACTGCCGGGTTGCGTAGGGCAGCATCTGGGAGGGATTATAGGTCGTCTACTAGAGGCCGTACTACAGCCCCCATGGATCCATTCATGTATCGCACTGAAAGCTCCAAACAAACCAAATTGAGTGCAATCTCACTTGTAAAAATGGGGAAGAAGTTTGGAAAATCCATTGCCAAGTTTTTTATATACAACCACATTCCGAGCCAAGTAGCAGACTCGCTATACTTCAAAAGTATGATTGATACAAGTACAGAAGTTGGTCCAGGAGTTAAAAAGCCTTCTCCATATGAGATATTTGGGCCCTTACTAACAGATGAGTACGATGAGATAACTGCCTATGTACAGAACTTTGAGGATATATGGGATGAGAGAGGTTGCACAATTATGTGCGATGGATGGACTGGTCCCACAAAGAAGAGTTTGATAAACTTTTTGGTTTACAGCGATGTCGGGACAGTATTTTTGAAATCAATTGATGCTTCTAGACACGTAAAGACTGCTGACTACCTCTTTAAACTAATAGATATGGTAGTTCATGAGGTTGGAGAGCGCGGCCAGTGTGGTAATGCATAATGCGGCAAACTACAAAGTCATTTGGATTAAAAATAATGGCGAAGAGACGCCACCGCATCGACCTCACTTGAGGATTTTGGAAAGAGAAGCAAGGCACAGCAACTATTCAAAAGGGAAGAACGATTACTTCCTACTACCGTATAACAAATGTGGTCAATTTAATGAGAACCTTCACGAACAATGAGTTGCTCCGACCTGCGATTACACGTTTTGCAACACAGTTCTTAGCCCTACAGAGTTTGGCTAGATATAGGCGTGAGCTGAAAAGCATGGTGTCGTCGGAAGAATGGAATCAACATGAAATAAGACTCCCACGAGCAAAGAGACTAGCTTGCACTGAAGTTGCTGACCTGATCTACAGCACGCAGTTTTGGGCAGATGTCGACCACCTGATCGTCGTCACTACCTCGTTGGTGCAAGTGTTGAGATTGGTTGATGGTGATGACAAACCAACGATGGGGTACATTTATGAGTCAATGGATAAGGCAAAATTGGCTATAAAAACTAAATGCCCTACAAAATATAAACGATACTGGGCGATTATCGACAAGAGGTGGGATGCATAATTTCACCAGTGCTTGCATGCAGCAGGTATAACATGTTGCACAATTATGTAGTGATTTTTATTTATTTATTCATTATTTTCATATACTGATGAAATTGCTCATATTTGATGTGTAGCACACTACTTGAATCTAGCCTTCCAGTATACGCGACGCTTCGAGCTGAGCGACACTGATGAAGTGTATACCGGTTTGCTCAATGTAATCCAAAGAAAGCTCCCTGAGTTGGCGGACCAAGGCCAAGCCATAAGAGATGTGAGTGATCATAGTATCATACCTTATAAGTAATAAATCAAATGTCATGTGATATTATCATCTATTTATTAATATGTGCCTTACTGTGTTTCATCTTTATAGATTGACATGTTTCGCAAGAGACATAGGTCATTTGGGACCCCGTTGGCGCAATCCCAAATTAAACACGACAAACTCGCTGATTGGTGGATGCACTATGGAGGTGATGGTCCGATATTGAGGCGGGTAGCAATGCGGGTATTGTCGCAAACGTGTTCCTCGTCCAACTGCGAGCGGAATTGAAGCACTTTCTCTCTCATTCATACTAAGACAAGGAATAGACTAACTATGGACCGATTGAAAAAGTTAGTCTACTGCCACTACAACATGCGATTAAGGGTCAGGAATATACAGAGGACCAACCGTGGTAAGCAATTACATGAAGTCTTAGATCTTCAATTATATGAAGTCTTACTTACATATTATACTAATTCATCTATCATATTCTACCTTGCAGACGGTGATTATTTTGATCCCATCCAGTTGGATTATATATTCGAGGAGGATGACCCTTTGAATGAATGGATTGAAGAGAGAGAAGAGCCAGTCTTGGATAGTGAGCAATCGAATGGTCGGACAATCAAAGAGGAGCGAGCAAAGAAGCTTCCCAACCACCAAGGCGGAAAAGAAGATTGAATCGTCATTCAGTGGTTGGATCTAATGACGAAACGCAGCCCGGTAGTGATGATGGGAGTGGTGAGGATGATGGTGGAGGGCATGATGGTGGAGGAGATGTTGGCACTAGTGGTGGAGGGGAGGAAGCCGATACCTCTGATCCTTATAGAGATATGGCGGCATGGGACGATGACTCGGCGCTAACACACATTTAGAATGGGAGGGGTTGAAGGAAGAGGAGCGTCGGGATTATATCAAACACCACCACCACAAGATGATACGGATATGGGTTATATGACTTCTAACTTCGGCGGATTCAGTTTGTAAAATACCGAAGACTCAGCAACTAGTAACCCATACTACCAGCCACAACAAACCTATTCGGTGCCATATGACTTCGTTGGTCAGATTTTTGGAGGACCGGCCTTTACGTACTACACTGAGCCTCAGTTTCAAGGGGGCACATATAATCATGGGTATCAATATGGGCAACATTATAGGCAAAGGCCGGAAAGCTCGCGCACCGATGATGACGATGATCATGAGGGCCAAGAACCACCACGAAATTCAATGTGGCTCTAAAGTAAGTTTTTCATGTACAATTAAATTTATTTTTATCAACATAGCTATTATTTTTGACAATATATAATTTATTTTTGTCAATATACATTGTAATTTAGTTTATGCGTGACTGCGTGTCTGCGTCGATCAAATTATGAAATATTGTTAATAAAATAGGCATGTGATCAGCTGGTCGAACATAATGTTAGAAGATCTATTACATTAAGTCAAAAATGTGATCTTCAGACAAAAATAAGTTACAAAATAGGCATGTGACTTGGGTTAAGTTACAAAATAGGCATCTTACTTATATATTCATCTAAATAATGTATCAAATAAGTCAAAAATAAAAGCAAAAATAGTTGAAATAAATACAAAATAAAGAAATATAATTTTTCAGATTTTTTGGGATTTTCTGAGATTTTTTTGGCATTTTTTTTTCAAAAAACCGATTTTTTCAATGTATATCGCCGATACATTGAATGTATCGGACGATACCCGGTACGTATCGTCCTGGAGGTCAGGACGATACGTACCGGAAATCCGGTATTTTGACCCTTGGTGACTACCCAATAGCTACGAGCTTCTAGGAAAATCCCAATAATACCACACTATGCACAGATCAACTGATACAATGTTTGTTGTATCAAGAAATTTAGCCTGGAACAGGCTTCAATATGCAATTCATATCGCATCTTTTTTTTATAGGTGATCTCACAGCATCACTAATCATTTAAGGACTTTTCTCCAAATTGGATCAAATGGCATAAGACTAGTCCAAAAAAATCTTACAAGTAGAAAATAAATCTCAAACAGAGAATCTCATTTATTTACAAAAAGAAAATATGGTATCTTCATTCCCAGCTTCTTATGTTCCTGTCCTACTTATCTAAATTCATTCAATATTCCAATGGATGTGAATCCTTCTCTTTTCTTTTTTATGTTAGGTAAGAACCCCCTACAGTTCCAAGCATTTTGGGTTGAATCTGAACACAGTGAGTAAACAGACACCACAAATTCTTGCCAAGTGTGAACTTCAAAAATGACATGGCAAACATTACCATAATAAAGGAATGAAGTCCTAGCAACTGAGCAATTAACAAAAAGAAACATTGGTAAAAATAATTATTACTTCTCAAAGACACAACATGAGGCATCTACTGTGAAGAACTCCTCCACCTCAACCAAGACTCGCTTCGACTCAACACGCTATGTAAGTGGCATTACCTGCACAAGGTAAAAGGATAGAACTGCTAAGTATGTGATGTGGGCCAAAAGAGGTTGCCTTTACTTCTATGCGTACAACCACAGAGACAGTGTCAATCGGAAAAATCAGCAAGCCAAAAAGACGAAAAAAAAGGGTAGGGGGAAATCAGGAAAAATCGGAAATCATTTGGGAAAAGGGAATGAAAATATTTAGAAAATTTAAAATATAATTTTTGATTTAAAAAAAAAAAAAAAAAAATTATTTCGGGAAAATTCGTAGAAAACGCTTTTAAAACGCAAAAAATATGACTTCAAAAAAATTTTATTCTTTCTTCCAAAAACAAAGCGTGTTTTAAACGGGTTACCAATGTCTTTTTTATAATAAAAACATGTTTGAAACGAGAATTTTTTTAAATAACGTTGATTTTGGTAACCATGTGTGTCATGAACAGTCGCCAAGTGATTAGGATGACATGGCAGGTAGGGGCGTCAATGGGACGGGTCCTCTTGGGGCTGGGTTTAGGCTAATTTAGGCCCATTTAATATTCAGGCTGGGTCGGGCTCAGGCTTAAAATTTTAAGCCATGCAGGCCCTTACAATAAGTAAAAATCTGCCCGGCCCGTATATAAACCAGTCGTTGTGCAAGTTAGGCGACTATCCGTTTTGCCCAGTCAGATTTACTCTTAGCCTCTTACAACTTACCAGACAAGCCCATAGTTTTCAAATTAACAACTTACCACTTCTCAAATACCTCTTACCAGCCCACAGTTTTGACATTTAACAACTTACCAATTACCGCTTACCAGAATACTACTTTGGAATTTGAATTCAGCCCACCGTTTTGTATTTTAACCCTTTTGTTGTAATTTTTTTTTCCTCATAAAATGAGAAACCAACATCTAGAAAACAACAAAACAAGAAACCACTTGATCCAAAATACCAGAACTATCCATAAGCTATAGCCTGTAGGCTTTGAGCCTTATAATACTATTGCCAGCCTTATAATAATATTGCTGCAATGAAATAGTAGATTTACTAATATAATCTCTTTTTTCATCGTTAGTGATAAAATGATTTTAAAACGAAAGTATCTTGGTAAATAAAACATTATTTATAAATATCTAAACAAAACCCTAACCCAAGCAACAATTATGGACTAGTTGGTTAATGCTCTACAAACAATTCACAAACCCTAGACAATAAGTTCTTTACTGTTCTTCAGTCATCACAGATTCAAAAACGAGTAAACGAAACGACTAGTTCTTCTATTGTTCTTCAATCTTCGGTCATCATAGATTCACAGACTCGCAAACCGTAAATGACGAAAGTCATGCAACCTTTTGTTGTTGTCTATTGTTCGTCATAATTATCACAACCATACGGCTTCAGACCTTCAATGCTCACAAGTCACAACCCTACGATTGGCTTCTGCACTCACGACAAACAAGTCATGGGTTGTCAATGGGTCAGGCTTCAGCCCGGCCTGGCTGGGCCAAATTTCGGTCCAAATTTTTGAGAAAATTCATAAACAGACCGGGCTAAGCCCGAATATAAACGGGTTGGTTTGGGTTCGAACTTTGACGCGTGAAATAAACGAGCCGTAATTTATATTAAAACTAACGAGCCAGTAAGCCCAGCCCAAACTTAGCCCTTTTATAATTACTGTTTTAACCCCTCTTATTGTCGTTCAACGGATGGATAAGGAGTTAAAACTGTAATTTCTCTAACACTACCCTTTATAACCACACAAATTAGGGCTTGTATCTCTCATTCTCATCTCAAATCTGAAATCTCTATCTCCATTTCTAGCTTCTGCAACCTCCAATCTCCACAGCGCTCGCTCGGTTCTCTGTTCTCTCTCGCAATCGCTGGCACTGCAACCCTCGCTTCTCTCTCTCAAGTTCTCTCTCGCCGGCACCACCACAACCCTCTTAGCCGGCACCACAGCAACCCTCTCAGTCGGCACCACCTCTCTCTCTCTCTCTGCCCAGCCCAACTAGCCAACCTTCTCGATCTCTGCTAGTCCCAACCTCTCTCGATCTCTACCCAGCCCTACCCTCTCTACCAGTCCCAACCTCTCTCTCTCTCTCTCTCCCTAGCCCAACCCGCCAACCCTCTATCTATTATCTGCCAGTCCCAACCTCTTTCTCTCTCTACCCAGCCCATCCCTCTCTCTCTACCAGTCCAGCAGCCCCAACCTCTCTCTTTACCCAACCCAACCTTCTCTCTATCAGATTACCAGATTAGGCGGGTTGGGTTTATTATTGGCCCGAATATAAAAAATGTAAGACAAAAGTTATAAAAGGCCCGTTTGGCCCGAGTTTTGGCCTGATTAGTATCGGGTCGGGTTTATTCGGGTCGGGCTCAAGCTCACATATTTTTCAATCGGTCGGGCCGGGCTGGGCCAGGATAGGATATCGGACTGGGCTCAAGCCTCAATTTTACTCTAAAATTTAAACGGGCCTATAAAAAGTTGGGCCCGAACCGGCCCGTTGACAGCCCTAGTCACAAACCCTACTACCTGTGATCACCCATTACTGGGTCAAGGGTTTATGTTAGATTTGACTAAAATCCTGAATTCATATTTATGTATATATGAAAAACACCGCCAGATGTTTAGATTAATTAAAATCCATTGCAATATATGATCTAGGTTGTTAAATCCTTAGTATACAAAGTGGGAGCAGGGGTGAATTCAGGTGCAGGAGCGGGGAAGTGACAATTATTAAAAATATAAAAATATAAAAAGTATTCATATATCAAATAATTTATCAAAATATAAAAAATATTCATATATCAAAGCCCTTTGAGGTTGAATAGCACATTATTTTTATGGATAGTTTAATACAGCTGTACTCCATTAGTAAGCCACACCTTAAATCGAAGATTCAATTCAAATGATTATTGATGGTGTGGATATGTCTACATCAGCGGCTGCATTGTTAAGTGCACTCCATGTTGCTTCTTTGATGTATTCTTAATTGTTGATCTCAGTGTGTGCTTAAGAACATTTGTGAAGTTCCCAATGCCTGTTCCCCCTGATAAATCGGGGTTAGCTTGATGAAAGTTTCATAGGAAAACTAATGATTTGAATAGTGTTGCTTAAGTCCAACAGTTTACCATCCAAATCATATGTTGCACTGGAATCTTGTTCAGTATGAATTCTGTAGTACAAAATTAAAGTTACTTTATATTATGGATTGAAGATATATGAAATCCAATATGGTGCAAAACTTCTCCTAGTGTTCAATTCATTTAGATCAATGTTTAAAAACTCGACCAAGTTGGTGTAACTTGGCCGAGTCGAATCTATTTCAGCACCATGCAGTACTGTGTCTACAAACACATGGCTCATTCAAATCGTACTCATCGACTTAGTATCACTCCTGGCCAAATTAGCCAGCGAGCCCAATACAGAATCCTTGATTTAGATGCTCTACAGAGTCTGGTATTATATAATATGTATACAAATGCTATAGAATGCAATCAATTAACTGAATTTTGATTGGTGTTTTGACTTATTTTGGACGTCATTATCTAATCCTTTTAGTAACCTATTACAAACTTAAAATAAGGTAAAATTTTGCAGTCTGATTTTGAGATATGATTTGATCTCCTGTGGACGATGTGAGTCAAATTTAAGACCGTTGTGTTTGACATATTTGTAAAGTGACCCTCATGGTTGCAAAAGAGCTATATGGTAATCTAAACAAGTATAGAGAAATTAAGGATTTATTTGAGAAGCAACTTAGTGTTACTTAGGAGTTAACATTAAGGGCGGCCAGTTTTAAACGGGGAAATCCATGTAAAACAACAGTGTTTGGACAACTCCCTTGGGGTAAAAACTTAGATGGTGCTATTGGTGTTTTATGCCCAAAACTTTGATGGCACCATTTAACAAAAACGTTTTTTTTTTTTAATAAATGCACCAATTGTCTATATAGTTTATTATTTGAATTTTTATTTGAAAGTGAGTTTTATTTACAATCGGGTTTTATGGAGGGTTTGTAGTGGGTTTTATAAAAGGTTGTGAATTGAAAGTGAGTGTGTTGTTTTTACACTGAATTTGCACTTGGGATTTGATTCCACATCTCATCTCATCAATAACTTTGTGTCGTTTCATGCTCTTTTGACTTCATATTTGCAGGAAATTAAATCTCTAGAACAGAACAGTACTATATGGAAATTATGGTGCTTCCAAAAGGCAAGAAGGTAGTTCGCTGCAAATGTGTGTATACTGTTAAGTACCACTCGGATGGATCTATATAAAGGTACAAAGTTAGACTTGTGGTTAAAGGGTTCACATGGATACACGCAAGGTTGTCAAATCATTTATCGTAATCAAGAATTTTCGTATTGGGTATTGAGTATTGTATGATACACTTAAATTTTTATAAAAATACAAGAAAAAATATATATATATCTATATATATATATATATATATATATATATATATATATATATATAACAATCTATGGTCATTTTTGAAATACTAAGTGCCAATATATATATATATATATATATATATATATATATATATATATATATATATATAACAATCTATGGTCATTTTTGAAATACTAAGTGCCAAAGACACTCATTCAATCATCTGTCACATTAAAATTAGAATTTAAACCAAATAAATTGAACCAAACATTTCATTGGATTTATTTATAAACTGAAGATAAAAATCCAGTCACATAAATAACAATAAACTTTTCAATTTTCCACTATATAAAAATAAACGTTATAGTTGCACAAGTATAAGCGTGACATGAGTGTGAATTGTATACTTGTATTATATATTTACATGATGTGTCTTTCAACTCCCAACTTCAACTTTAAAAAAAAATTATCCTTGTTTCTTGACATTATCAGTTTGTAATCCCAAATTTTTTAAAGAAAAATGTAAAAATCTTCATTCTTCATCTCTATCCCCAATATCAACACCAACATCTTCGTTGGCAGTTAAATCATCATTTTTTTCTTATCTCTCTTCCTTCTCATAGACATCTTCATCTTCTTTCTTTATCGTTCTTTCGTTTTTATAAGTTTTTTTATATTAGAGTTGGGATAAATAAGTGATAATTTAAAAAAAAAAAAAACTAGTTATAATCGAAATCACATGTGTCGTATTTATCGCATATCGCAACGTATCGTAATATATCATATCGTCAGATACAGTTAAAAAAAGATACACATCATAGATACATATCATTGTCTATAATATCATGCACCGTATCACGTATTGTCTTGTGTATCGTAAGAGATTGACAACCATGGTTCATATACGGTATTGACTATCAAGATAGCTTTGCTCTAGAAGAAAAGCTGAATATGATTCCATTGCTTCTCTCTCTTGTTGCTCATAGAAGCCCGCCCTTATATCAGTTAGATGTCAATAATGGATTATTGCATTGTGAGTTAGAAGAAGAGATAGGCATGATTCTTTCTCCTAGTATTTCCCCCTTGGGGGCGAAAGGCAAAGTGCGCAGACTTTAAAAAGAGTTATATGGTTAAAGCAGTCACTGTAAGCATGGTTCAGAAGGTTCAGTGGTGAAGTCATGAAGAACAAATATAAGAGAAGTCACTATGACCACAACTTATTTGTTAAGAAGGGATCTAATATCACAGCCTTGGTTGTGTATGTTGACATCATAGTGACTGGTGATGACAGTTAAGAAATTATACTTTTGAAATATTATCTAAACTAAGTCTTTATTTGATATAAAAACTAGGGGCATCATGAATATTATATGGGCATAGAGGTTGCCAGATCAGATAAGGGAATTATCCTCTTACAAAGAAATATACTCCAGATATTCTAAACCAAATAGGATGTTAAGTGGTAAACCTATTGATTCTCCAATGAATCATAATCACAGAATTAATGCAGAGGATGGGGAGGCTTTTAAGGATGTCGAAATGCATCAAAGACTTGTTGTAAAGGTCAATATATGTTAATTGACTAGGCCTCATATTGTCTGTGTTTTGTGTGTAGTTAGATAGCACATGCACTCTCCTCGGACCACTCATTTGCAAGTTGTAGATCTTTGGAATCAAAAGCTTTCTATATAGCAATCATGGTCATTTTGATTTCGAAGTCTTCACTGATGATGATTGGGTTGGATCACTAAGTATTAGGAGGTCCACCAATGGTTATTGCATCTTCCTTGGATGTAGTTTAGTCACATGAAAAAATAAAATTAGCATGTAGTATCTAATTTCAGTGCAAAAGGTGCGTATAAAACTATGTCACAAGGTGTCATGAAGGGAGGATGTAGATCAGATAGATCTCAGTAAATCTCAAGATTCATGTGAAGCTGTCTATGACACTTTATGGTGATAATGAAGTGGTACTTCACATTGATGAAAATCCAGTATACCTCAAGAGAACAAAACACACTGAGGTGGATTCACACTTCATACTAAGAAAGGTGGAACCAAATGAATTTTGTATCCCTCAAGTGAGCTCAAAAGACAATTTAGTTGATATCCTGACTAAATTTGTGAGTTTGAAAAAGATTTTGTACCATCACCATCAAATTGAGCATGATAAATATATGCACCAACTTGAGTGGTTGTATTGGTGTGTCACTAATATTCGTGCGGGTGTATCAGTAGTGGGCAAAATATACTCAATACAAATATTGGTGATGTACATGGGACTCTATTGTAAAGAGGTATATATATTAAAAATATGTGTGATGTGAGATCATCAAACTCACAATCCTAATTCCCCACACCTCCTTTTCTCGCTCTTCCTCCACATAACCCTAACTCTACCTTTCATAGACTGACCTTCATCTTCCTAAAGGACACCATACATAATTTTTGTTGCATTCAAATGTCTCCAAGTTCTGTGTAATTTATTTCCCACTTGTTCAGTGTTACTTCTCGATATGGAAGAGTCAAAGATTGATGTTCAAAATGTCAGTGACGAAAATCATGGGCTACAAATAACCATGGAAAAGTTCGATGAAACCAACTTTCTAGACTGGTCTCGCTTAGTGGATTAGTTTAGGGGCTCGGTGTGGGCAATGTGGACGGTAGCAGTCCCACTCTAGAAGCTTTCGACCCAAAATTGGCTAATTAGCAGTCTAAATTATGATAGTTATGACGTGGTTACTACAGTCGATGCATCCCTCAATTAATAGCACCCTTATGTATGTGAGAACAGCTACAGAGTTATGGGGTGTCATAACGGAGGCCTATTCTCAAAAGCAAAATTTTGCTAAGTACGAGTTAATTGACAATATTAGTAAAATCCGTCAAGGTAAAGGATACTTAGTGGGTATTATGTTGTTTTGAGAGATATCCTAGACAAATTTTGCCACTACTAGGATGCTAATTTGTGTGGCACCTGCTTCCATATGCAGAGGAGTACCTTCGAGAGAGGGAAAAAAAGGAATTTTGACATGTTGAGAGGTGTAAATGCAAACTAGGAGACCGTTAGACTTACATCCATGAAAGGGAGGCCCTTCCTCCACAGCATAGTTACCCAGAAAACTGTTTTACCCTATTGTATCAATCCCCATGCAAACCAGTACCGGGGAATGGTACGAAACTCTTTTAAAACTTTTCTAAAACAATGTATAATTGAAACTCGTTTCATTTTGAATAGAAACGGGATTGTCAAGAAACATATCCATTGTTTCATTTTGAATACCATATGATTATATACTATTAACAAAGAAATTTAATTATGTTCTTTTACACCCGTTGATATATGAATTCATCAATCATGTATTTGAACTATAAATTTATAATTATGAATTAGTACATAAAAATACAATATAATTCTCATTTATAGTTATACACAAGATGCACAAATGTTATACTAATATCATATATATGTCATGCCACATCCCTTTCGCATCTGTCACACTACTAATGTTTCTATAACAAATTCATCTCGTATCTATGTCGTACCTATTTCGTACCTATAACGTATCTATTACATTTCTATGTTGTACCCACATCGTAACAAAGACATATCAATAAAAAATGTACCCAAAACTTTTTTCCCCTCAATGTACCGGTACCAGTACCAACTCACGACACCTATGCTCCACAGTGTACCGTATCTTACCCTATAACGTGAGAGTGGGAAGAGACTCAAGGACATTACCAGCGAGTCACCTAAGCATTGGACTATCGCTTCTAATGCTTGTGCAATTTTGATTTTCATCGTCAGGAGCACTACGTGAAAAAGCCAAAAAAACCACTGCCTTAAATAGTGGTTTTTTCAAAAAACCACTGTCTTTGACAGTGATTTTTTTCCAAAAAATCACTGCCCTAAATAGTTGTAAAAAAAGGAGTGCTTTTTTTTTACCACTATACAAGGCAGTGGTTTATGAACTTCAACAACAACTGCTCTGAATAGTCATAGAAAAAATCACTGCTTTTTTTACAACTGTTTAGGGTAGTGAATTTTTTATGCAAAATTTTTAATATATATATATATTAAAAAAAATAAAATTACGTCGACAATTTTTTATGCAAATTTAAAAAAAAAAAAAAAATTTTTATGCTTTTTGTAATACTTTTTTTTAATGTAATTTTTTAATACTTTTTTTAATGCTTTTTCTTAATGCTTTAAAAAAAATTATATAAAGAAAAAAAGCTATTAATCTCATATTTAAACACATCCATTCAACTCAAATGCAAATCATTCAATGTCATTAATAAATAAAATAGATGCCCAATTCTTTTATTCAAACAAAAAATTGCATCTCAACCTATGATCCAACCTTTCAAATCAACCAAATATTTTAAACTTTACATGCTCAATCATTTTATTCAAACAAAAAAAAAGAAAAGAAAAGAAAGAGAGTTAACAATCTAAGGACCCCATGACCTATTTTCATAATTTAAAAAAAATAAAAAATTTGTGCTTCACCTCTCTTGCCAAGTATCCCCGTCCCCTAGTGATCCGTTTGAAGTGAGCTTCAAATCGAAAAGCTTCACCTGAAATCAAAAGAACGTAATTAAATATTTATGATATTAAGCAATTAAATTGAGATATTGATGACTTCTATCTAAGGAGTCCCCATCTAATAGGTCGGGTTAAAAATATTGACATGTTATATAAATAGCTTCACATTTCCTACCAAAATCAGCAAGTTCTGTTACCAACCTCAGCCTATCAAAGTTCATGTTCACCCCGCTGGTTATAGCTACAACATTTTCCCCTTAATACCATAGTACTTGCAGTATGCTTCTGCTCCAGCTAGGGCAAGAGCACCGTGTGACGGGGCCAATACTCGAGCTTGCAGCATGGTGCGTGTGGCACGATATGTGGTGCTAGGAGGGCACGCGACATGGGGCCAAGTGGGCCTGGCGACGTGGTCACGCTGCGAGGACGCGACATGGTCGCATGGGGGTAGGACGCGGGGGCGGTCGTGACATAGCTAAGGTGGGTTAGCGATGCAAGAGGCGTTGCGGTATGTCAAATCAAGGGGTTTGAGGTTCTCCTGCCGTTCTGGCTAAATGACTGTTTTACCCTTCTATGTGGGAGAGGAGCTGGAGAGTTGCCTTCCACCCACACGGGGCCTTGCATTGCCAGAGGGGGCGCAAGTGTCTCCTAGGCCTGAAAGGGTGGGCCTAGGACGTCGACGCAGCGATGCCGTGCAGCACCCAAGGGAGGTTGATGTATGGCTCCGGACTACGCATCGCGGTACATACGGCTAGACAACCTCGCGAGGAGAACTGCAGCGCTGCATGGGACTTAGTTGAGCACGACAGCACGTGGGCCAAGGATGAACGTGGGCTAGTAATTCAGAACACACACGAATACAAGCTGCGTGGGACTCGGTTGAGCACGCGAGCGCGAGACACAAGGCTGTGGGCTTGGTTCGGTATGTGAGCGAGACATGGTGGCATGGGAAGCTGCATGTCAAGACTGTTGAGAGTGAGGTACTAGTGCAGTGCATAGGGTGAAGCTTGAGCAGGCCAAGTTTAGCATAGTGGTACAGATTGGCATGTCGTAAAGGGCACGGTATGGTTGAATGGTAGGCCGTGAAACAGAGGTAACCATGTTGGGGGAGTTCCCGTCCTCTAGGCGGGTGGTATCAGAGCTGATATGTAGATGGGTTGGCTTCGTTGCATGCGGTAGCGAAGCACCGCGCGGGTTGAAAGTGCGTCGAAGGATGCCCCGCGACAGTTGGTATCAGAAGTAGGCTGACCTAGCGAAGCGTGCATTAGGTGCCGCGCGGGACTGAGGTTGCGAAAGTGCGACCCCGTGACAACCGGCTGGTTCTAAAATGCTCCTTTTCTCCTCAAACATGTCCTACAATATTAAAATGCATATTAGAACTCATTACTAATATTAAAATGCAATATTGTTTGGAAGGTTTGCGATATGAATTTTCAGTCTTGCATTATTAGATACCTGCAATGTAAAACTGAAGCATTTGCCCATTCTTGTTGAGCTTTTTATCAGGTGATCAAGTAAGCAAGAGAGGTGGTATGACGGGGGGATTTTATGATTATAGGCGTTCCAAATTGAAGTTCATGAATATAATTAAGCAAATACTAAGTCTATCAACACAAAGGAAGAAGAGCTAGAGAAAATTAGGAGCTCCCTTCAAGATATCCTAATATAGTTTATGCTTTCATGTTCATCAATACGGTTGTCATCTCTGTCAGCCATCTTCTCTCATATTTGCTATTGTTTCTGTTTTCAAGACAGGTCGAATACTTCTCTCTTTACGAGTATTTTTTTTTTCCCTGTATAAATATTCACTGAAAAATCAGATGCAGAAACACAAGCTACAACACACCCACAAACACACACACAGACATGAACATACACACTTTGAAAGAGGCATTTAGAGGTAAGTAATTTTGGAACTATCTTGGGCAGGCATTAAGTTATTATTTGATGGGTCCTACGTAAAAACCACTTCTATGGTTTTGGAAAAACAAATATAAGCCCAAATTAACACAATCTCTGTGCAAAACAGTAATGAATATATCGAGCCAACTTATTATGGTAGTAGCTACAAGCTGGGATTGAATTATATTGCAACCAAATAATTTCTAAAATTGAAAATAGTCTTTACCAAATAATTTCTAAAATTGGAAACTGTCTTTTTATGCTTCCGTGCGTGTAAGTGGACACTAAAATGCTCTGACTGTTGATTAATTGATTAAAAGCTCAACATTTTGACTCAAACTCAACTCATCGAAGCCTATGGTTAAGGCAATAACTAAGGTCTTACAAAGCCATGAGAAACTTAATTATCTACTTTAAAAACTTAGAAAACTTCTTTAGCTACTCACTCACAAGTTTTTTTAGCTACTCAACATTTGGACTTGTATTGAGATGCACTAAAGCAAGGAAAACGTAGTGACATCATAATGAATAATACTGGAAGGGTAACTTCAAATCTGAAACATTGCTTGAATCAAATAGAAAGAGGTAAATTTTATGCTGGAAATGGTGAAAGATTTGTGTAATACAAGTCAGATTCATAGTCAATGACAACTAGAGGTTACCAATTCAAAAGAGTACACACTGCCACCTTGTGAACATATCAGCACCTGCAGGGGATAAGGGAAAACATTTAATAACAATTAGAGGACACTCATACTCATGATGTGAAGCATTTAATAACATGTGTTAGCGACTCATATATTAGTTCAGTTTCGAGGGTTTTAAAGCTAAGAAGCAGAATAGTATGATTCAGCTAAATCATATAAGATTTAAACAGCCTAAGATTCAAGAAGGAATCCCGAATCACACTATAAGATTATGAAATGTAGGCTTCATATTAAATCATAAGATTTAAACAGCACTGCTAATCATCACTTCAAAAGTATAGAGTCAACTACAGAATCAACATCATAATCAACTGTATAATAAACTGGATCTTGGTCAAAATAAGCAGATTCCACAACGAACAACTGCTCTATATTGCATATCCTTTGCTTTTGTTACCCTTGCATCTGCACTGTCTTGTGCTACATTTATGTTATGCTACCTTTGCTAATGTAGACCACAACCTACAATAGTTATAGATAGAAATACAAGTGCAGGGAAAATCAATTTAACACTAAGCAGCAGATTTATAGGTGATAAAAACGTACCTTTAAATAAGTTTTTACCGTGCAAAACACAGTTTAACACAACAATAATGGATCTGAACCAAAATTTGCAGTACATTCTTAGGGTTTGTCAATGGCAAACAACTTCAATCAACATGCAGCTCACAGATTTAATAATCAGATTTCAGCAGCAACAAAACACTCGACAAGATGGCGATCTTGGTCAAAACACTTTGACATGGACAATTCAATACATTTGATCTTTGGAAAGGACTCTTCTAATTACCACAATGAGCAGAAACTTTCTCTTCATGTCTTAGAAAGTACCATTCTTAACACTATTCACTATATAGCCTCAAATATCACAAGAATTCAATTGGTGCAGCCTTAATGCACGAGAACACTGTTAAGTTTCTTCATGCCTATTTGACAAGAGAAATAAGCTGGCTATAAGGAACCAAGCTGGACTTGTTGTAGAAAGACAATCTGGAGCCCCTTCCTCCAAGTATTGATATTTTAACCATGATCTATGAGCTGATGTGAGGATGGAAGAAAACTTTATGATTTTAGACAATTTGGAGTCCGTTCCTCTAAGTATTGATATTTACCTTGACAGGTGTGCTTTTAGAGTTTGACCTCAATGAGTTGGCAGTAGCAAGGAATTGAGGGGTGATTGATCGGCTTCAGCTTTATTTTGCTTGAAATGTCTCACATTGCAGGGTCTTTCAATCCATTACGTTGCATCCAAATTATATTGGTAGGCAAGGAGGACTAAAATATTTTTGAATTCATTTTGTTGGTTAGAATCTGCTGTTGAGGATGAGTCTGCAACAAGTTGTACAGTCCATGTCTTCTGCCAATGGGTTTGGCCGTCGAAGAGCTGACAGAGAGGTGGGGACTCGGGTGGAGAGTAAGTTGCATTCTGGGAAGTCATTCTCGAGCAGTTTTAGCAATGCAGGTTAAGTAAACAATCTTGATTTATTATCTGGTTATTTTCCATTTCATCTAACAGCTTTCATGTACAGGTCTAGCAAATAATTATGCCAGAGCCTGGACCATTTCTTTAATTGTTAAACTGGCCTAGAAAAACTAGCCCAAGGCAGCCCAAATGAGGATGGGACAGGCCATGGTCCAGGTTTCCAACCCAACCCATTGACACCTCTAGTCAGCGATGTAAGCCTCAAATAAAAGGAACGAAAGTGGCATTCAAGAAAAGTAGAATTTCATAGAGCAAGTAGGAGTATTTTGAAAGTTCCCCAAAATAATGAGACCAATTCTATTTCGTTATAAGAGTGATATATGATTTGGAGAACATCCCATAAGCAATAATCATATACTTAAGTTATGGATAACACAACATATGCCAACATTGCAAACTTGAATCTGCTGAATCCCAGACTCACAAGTGATGCGAAAACCAGAGGATGAGCCTTGTGCGGCACTCCATATCCATATCAGCAATTCTCTCAAAGAGAGCACGAACAGCACCAGCTACAACAGCAGGAAAAGCCCCTGGAAGAGGCTAGAAAAATATTGAAGTCAGCAAGTGTAAACAAAAGTTGACTAGAATGAACAGTAAAAAATACTTGTACATGATAGGATTAAGCATCTCTTTGAAGAAACAATTGGCCTAGTTAAAGCATAAGAAAAAATCCCATACCAAAATAAAATAAAATCATATGTTCCCATAAATTAAAGTAGAGGCACATTGTAGTAAGAAACCAATACAAGTATGTTATTCAGCACGTCAAGGTCATTGATGGATTGATAAGTAAGCAATGAGTAACTTACAAACCAATTGTGAATAATGTCAGTAATTGCATATTTTATTGACAAGCATTTCAAAGAGTAACAGTTTTACTGACAAGCATTTTAATGTCAATAATTGCATGTAGAACAGAGGGCATCTACATGCAAGAGCAACAATATTATCTTAAACCAATACCAAGTATCTCCAAGGAACAACAATTTCCCCATTTATACATTAAGCTGCATTCTTAGAGTCAGTCTCATTGCACAACATTCTCAAGACCACTGTATGAAATATTAAGTTTCCTCAGTCGTTTCACACAATACCTCCAATACCATACTTCTCATCTATCAGAATTTAGTTTGAAGTTGTGACAGCCCGAATTTTGACACCCCGAAACCCGTGCCACCAGCATGATCCTCCAGACCGTGCCCCATGGATATGTACGAAACATTGGTATAACAAGCAATAATAAAGAGATATAAAGCAAATAATTGCATAAAGTGGAAAGAGTTTTAACATGCCCAACTGGCACATGCAAAAGACAGTTCTACTTTCATGCCACTGCATGAACAGAGAACCAACCTGAACCATCGGTGATAAACAGATCACCCCAGATGGTTCGCCAAAAGAATAAATCAATTTAATTACATTGTTTATCAAAATAAAGGCTTGACATACCAAGCCATACAATCTGCTCTCAAAACTACTCTCTATCAAAGTACACAGCAGAGTCTCCTAGAAGAAGTCCTCAGGCGGAGGCTCCAACTCGTCCCTAGGCACGTAATCTGAATCACCCGGAACTACGTCTCCCGAAGCCTCCGCCGCTGCTAATAATGGACCTGCGACATATAGTCTAAAGGGTGAGCTATATCCTAGCTCAATAGGGAACAACACGATGAACATATAAATCAAAATCTCACATATATTCCATGATATTCAAAGCATGATGTGTCTATGCATTTGCTAGAAAACAGTTTAAAAGATGGTGACTTGCATTCAAGTTTACTGGTAAATTGTATATCTTACTTTACTGTTGATTTATCATGAATGACACTGAACAGGCCTAAGCAAAAACTTAAATCTTCAACTTAAGTAATCCCCGAGTAATATAGCATCGAGCCCCGATGGAATACCCACCATCGTTGCCTAAATAGACAGTTGTTATATGTATTCCCTGGGAATACTACCCAAGCCCCTTTCTCAATAGGCGGCGGGGTTAAATCTCATCTCAACATCCCTGGGATGTGCTTACTGTGTATGGATAGACCTCCGCACTGGTGTACGGATTGGCCGCCGTACCGGTCACGGATATCCTGCCGAGTCAGTCGTGGGTATCCCGCCACGTCGGTGGGGTATTCTAAACAAACCTCAAATAACAAAAATAATATGTGCTTTACATATAGTTGTTCACCGTGTAAAGTGCTATCTTATATAAGTTAGGCCTCAACAGTAATTATTCAATCATATTTACATCCCTGGGATGTCTAATTTACTTGCATCACACTGATGCCTTTATTACTTTCTCATCCCCTGGGGATGTCTCATTCTCATTTGATTTCTTGATCTTAGTTACTTGCATCACACAGATGCCTTTATCACATTCTTGGTGTCACACACACACCCATTTTACAAAGCTTTTCGCAGTTTAAACACTTTCAATTTGATATCTATATCACTGCATACATGCTCTTACAATTAAAGTACATGTTTAAGGTGTTCCCTACTTCAATTCTCTAAAGGTCCAAGCATCAAGGTCCCACCCGGCTCCTTGTGCTCGCTTTCACATGTACCACCTATGATATATCACAACACATGCAATACACCACTAAAGATGTAATAAAGAAGGTCATAGACCCTCCATTAATCTCAAAGTAAAACTAGAAAGTTTAGTAAAACTGCCAAGGTCGATTAATCGATTTCTAAAATCGATTAATCGAAAGCCAAATCGATTAATCGATTCCCAAAATCGATTAATCGAAATCTCCAACATAGTAAGGTTGATTCTCAAATCGAGTGGTCGAAAGTTCGAAATTGATTAGTCGATGCCAAATCGATTAATCGAAATCCAAAATCGATTAATCGATTTCCCAACTCGATTAGTCGATTTCCTCAGGTCTTATTTCTCCAGCCACTGGAGGTACCCAGTCGATTAGTTGACTTCAAATTCGATTAATCGACCTTCCAAATCGATTAATCGAAATCCAATTCGATTAATCGAAATTGGGCATCCTTGACTTTTCGACTTCCAGACCAAAATCGATTAATCGAATCTCAATTTCGATTAATCGATTTGGCCAGATTCAGCCCCCTTTCGGGTTGTTCTTCCAAAACCCATTCCCTTTCTTTTTTCTTCTTTTTTCTAAGTCTTTAATCTATCATTTTAACTATGCTAGACTGAATTTAACTCATCAATTCTTTAGGTATTAAAATCTAATACCACTTACCTCAATTAATCTCAAATTGATCAAGATCTAGGTTGGAATGGCTAGGGCTCCAGCTTTTGCTTCAACGGCTCCTCTTACGTTGAAATTCGGCATTAAATGCTCTAATCACCCCTTGATTCGTATTCACTCCTACTTTAATAACTCCTCTTATTTCTCCCTCTCTCTCTCTCTTCTTAAATTCTTCACCAACCAAAAACAAAGGATTCTAGGGTTATTAAACCCTTATATCTTCCTTCCTGTTTCGATGTTAAGCGCATACACCAGAGATAGGTGTATGTAGCTCTAAACCAATACCATTCACTACACTAAGTCACATTTGCATCACATTAGTTCATCACTTCATGTATTCAATGTTTGACCATCACTTGGTCAAACCTACGACCAGTCGGGCTCGGATCCCGAGGTCACTGTTAAACGCTCAATTTTTTGGGATATTACAGAAGTAGCCAGGATCAGGTGGTACCCATTGGCATTTCTCAACATTGGGACAAAACAGTTAGGCCCTGTTTTGTCCCAATGTGCAAATACTTCCAGCTACAAATCCGCGTCGCTGCAATATCGACAAAACAGTTGGGCCCTGTTTGGGAAAGTTGCTTCCAAAAATCCCTTTTAAGGGTAAAAAGTATTGGGTGAGAAGCCTTTTCCACACAGTTAGGTCCTTTCATTTTTCAAAATAAAATGTGTGGTCTTCCAATATAATATTCTGTAAAGCATGGCTATCTATTTTTTGAAATTTCTAGTTCGTAGGTGTAAAGGCTCCACTAGTTTTTTAACATATCACATTATTGACTAATTAATATTGCTTTCCATAAAAGCCTGGTCCATCCCCCTACATTCAAAGGTTAACAAAAACTGCATGTTTACCATGCTCAACACCTGCTATCATCTCCCTAGAGTTAATCCACTATTTCAAACACATAGCTCATAAATATCATCTTTCAGACGGAATCCCGTAATGTTATTATCCTGAAGCAACTCGTAGTCATCCTTGTAAAGATTAATTAATATGAGGTGCCTTACCATGATCAACATGAGACACCACCATGATCAACATGAGACACTACCATGATCAATTGGATTGCTAATATAAGTTTGGGAATAAATTAACTTGAGAAAATTTCAGTAAAATTTAATTTTGACTACTTAATGTACCCTACCCTATCCCTGCCATCAGGTGCTCACACTTTTATAGGCCGTACGCACTAATATTAATCTAATGGGCTAATGGAAATTACTAGGTTTTAAGGTACTTGTTTTTTTTCTTTTTGAAGAGATAAAATTTATTGTACTTAACTAATAAATATCACCAATAAGACGGTGGAAATAAAAAATTGAGAGCAAGCAGGTGAGACACCCACGTGCATAAGATGCATAACGATGGCCTCGTCACGTTTGCATAGAATCAGTATGCTCATGTCCTTCACGGAAATGAATTTCACCTAGAAATAGGTCACTAATTGATTTCTCCTCCATAGGAATTTTAACAATATTTACTACCTAGGAATATTTTGAAATTTAACTTCATCCACCCCATAGAACAAGCCCAAAACTCCGCTTCACATGTAACTTTTAAATAACCATAAATATGTCAAAGTCATGCTACTCAAACAAGATTAGATGATCTCAAGGGTTTCCAAGAAATTTTCTAAAATGAAAATGTATGCAGGCAAATGGAGTTAATTAGTCTACTGCTTAACAACCCATTTATAAATTGTCTTCAGCTATCCAAACAAGGCCCATAAAAATTGATCACCTAACAAGTTGTTTTAGGGTCGATTTGGTTGGTCCCCTTTCTATGCCTGGGATGAAATAAATTTTGCCGACTTTGCAAAGGGGACTGGGGCCTGTTTGGCTGGCCCCCCAATGGCCATTCTATAATTATGGATTTGGTTTTAAAGAAGTTTGTTCCATTTCCTTTTCCTCTTAACATAATAATATGCCAAAATCACTGTTAAGATCAAGGGATCATTTATATATTATATATCAATAACTACTTCCTAATATCCTTTTGGTTGCTACTTTGATAAACTCATAATAAAAGCTAGGTTCAAGCTGTTGGTATGCCTTGCTCTAATGGGATCAAATGTATTTGGATAATTTGGTCAAGACCAGAAATAGTGAAGGAATTTTTTCCAAAGAGGGTTTTCATTTTACTTTTTAGTCTTTTATCACAGTTTGTCAAGAACTGATAAGCAACTTATCTACATTTGGTAGTTGACTTGATTTTTCTCAAGGCCACAAGACTTAAATTTTTGTTTGCTCTGCTTGGATTTTATGTCATCATTTGGAAGTTGAAATATCGGAACAGAGTCATCATGGACAAGATAGTTCTTTCAGTGAGACTCTAATATCTGATGACTCTACAAGAAGCAACAACCACAGGAAACTTTTACCCAACAGAAGCATGTCTTCCTCCATCCCTCGAATTTCAGTACCCCAAAATGATGGCGAGCAGATTAAGATCATATTGGTGAGACCCTAAATCAAGGAATTGACCGAGTCAATTCGGTGAATGCTGTGATTCCCATAGTCACTTGAATGACTGACCCAATTAGGTACTTGATCCATGATAATCAGGCCTATTTATTGCATTGGTGAACTAATTATTAAATAATTTATTTTATTAAGGTTTTCTTCAAAGAAAAATTGTAAGTTTGTTGTAGTGGCATGGTCTCCAATCTTTGGGACTCAAGCTAGTTAATTTGATTTTTTTACTCAATACTCTGACATTCATTAGGCAGCTTAACTAGAAACTAAATTATTCTTGTAAGCAGGACCCAAGGTTTCTAAATGCAAGCATGGTACCAAGTTGGAATTTGAGAATAAATTGGCAAGGGAAAACATTGAAAAAATAAGGGAAAACATTTCAAGTGGCACCTACAAACCTACAAATATGAGTAACCAGTTGCCTTGCATAGATCTAGTACAATTTAATGGCAGTTTTCAAAATTGTCGAAAACCAGCCAAGTTCCTAGTTGGGAAAGCTCGCGTGAGCGAGAGCAATAGTTACAAAAGATGTAGGTCATAGGGTGGGTCATAATACAAGTTGGATTTTATGTCATCATTTGAAAGCTCACGAATTTCAATACCCCCAAATGCAAGTTGCAAAAGGATTAGTTTCCATATAACTAAGCCAATGCATTCAAGGCCAATGATGATCCGTCGGCATTTACAAAAGAGTGAAAGAGGAGCTACCCCATATGCCAAAATGAAAATTAAGGCAGGGATAGCTAAGGTAAGGAAAGTTGAAAAGCTTGAGAGTGAATAGGTTGTTAAAACTAATAATCAACTTATACAAAAAAGGAAATGAGTAAAGAGTAGACTACCATTTAGGACTTGTGGGAGAAGATACAGAGAAGGGGAAAAGAAAATATAAAGAACAATAACCACAAAGGACTACATTGTTACTAATTGATGTTTTGAGTTACATGAGATAGCCTCTATATATAAAGGGCAGTCATAATACAAATTTCATTTCTAACGAATGTGGGACTAAACCTACTAAGTACTAACCCAATAGACTCTTATAACACTAACACATGACATTTACTACTAACACACTATACCTAAGATATTATCTTCAAGAGAGGAAGGGATCCAGAGGAAGAATGGAGAATAAGAAGGGTGCGAAAAGAAGAATGTGACCTGAAAATTTTAAAGACCACATTAGTGCTGAGAAGTGATGGAGGGTGCTTACAAAACAATCTGGTGCTGACTAATAATTTTCAATGTTTGAGAGAACAAAATAAGATTAGGCATCCCTAACATGATAAAGACCAACATTTTATTTCCTATTTATAAATGTTGAAAGGCGATAATGGAATTAGAGGTGATAACAGAATCATTTGTTAACGCATCCAAGGAGAGTAATATTAGCCCATCAACAATCAGACTACAATTTTTACTCTAGAGCAAGGTGAAAAATATCAGTTGATACCGATGAATACCAACAATGCGTACCAGTATCTGGCCTGGCCAACAGTGATACCTACAAAGGTATCGGTATCGCCCAGGTATCATCAGTACCAACTAATTAGTAGATATTGGCTGATATTTCCAGAATGTATCGGTATTGGGCAATTTTATGGATTGTATTAAATGAAGTTACCAACATGTCAACTTTATTGTACTTTACCTTATTACATTGAAAAAGGAAAAATAAAACAATAGGATAGTTAGTTGGCCCTACTCTTACCATTACATAGTAGTATAGATAAGAAAAATTAGTGAAGAAACAACGAAAATTGCCGAAAAAATTTCTCAGCCGGAACAAGCAAATACAACAAAATAGTTGGGTAGCATATTTGAGAGATAATGTAATCGATAAATTTTTATATAAATATTTAATGAGAGTTGACTCAGAGATATACCAGCGGCCAGAGTGATTGGCTTTCCATCTTGCCCAATACTTCTTCAAGAAATCTTTTTCTACATTCTTTTGTGGGCTCGGAATGACATTACCAGCAACATAACCCTGTCAAAAGAAGCAAGATACTATGGATCCAAAGGGATAATGAAGCACAATAACAAAAATGGACTGATAATACAGTAGAGGTTTTTAGATGATAATATAGCTATTGGATTGATAGCGCCACAATGATTCTAAGTCTATATATATACTTATACATACACACAACACTAATGAAAATGGATTTCAGGGAGATAAAGGGAAAGATAATCTTATATATACACACAACACTAATCTACAGCACTTATATATACACACAACACTAATCTACAACACTTTGTTAATCTTAGAACCATTGGAAATAGATGGAGATCATTGGTGTTATATAGGAGTTTTAAGAATCTAGTGCTCAAAGCTAAAAAAGGGGTACATAATGATAAGATTAGATATCATATATTATAGGGCATGTCGAACTAAAATTGTAATAGCCCAAAAAATCACACTAAACTATGACCTCGGGATCCGTGCACGATCGGTCATAGGTTTGACCAAATAAAAGTCCAATAGTTAGCATGAGGTGTGATGAACGGATGAGATGTGAGGGGTTGAGTGTTTATGTGGTGTGTGATGGAAATGTGAAGTCACATACACCTAGTGCGGTGTATGTGTTCAACACACAAGGAAGGGGAAAGATAAAAGGGTTTTAATAACCCTAAACTCTATGTCTTTAGTGGTTGAAGGAGAGTAAAGAAGAGAGAGAGAGAGGAGTAAGAGGGTGATTAAGAGAGGAGTTATTGCAAGGGTTTGGAAGGGGGATTCAAGCAATTAAGAGACCGATTCGACGGCACGAATCCGTTCAAGCAAAAGCTGGAACTAGGGCCTTTCCAACCATGAATTGAAATCAATTTGAGATTGATTAAAGGTAAATTTTTGTGAATAAAATGCATAGGTTTTAGAGAGTAATTTGTAGTTAAAAATGGTTTAAATTATAGGATAATGGTTTAGAAAAACTGGAGGAATGAATGGAGAAAAGATTGAGAAGAACAGCTCAAAAGGGGCTGATTCTGGCAATTTCGATTAATCAAAATTGAGGTTCGATTAATCGAAATTCGCCAGGAAGTTGAAAAGTCAAGGAACCCGAGTTCGATTAATCGAAATGAATTTCGATTAATCGACTTTGGATTTCGATTAATCGATTTGGGAATCGATTAATCGACTGAGGACCTCCAGTGGACCCCAGGGGGCTGGAGGATGAGACTTGGGGAAAATCGACTAATCGAAATGGGATTTCGATTAATCGATTTCAGATTTCGATTAATCGATTTGGGATCGATTAATCGATTTTGGGAACTCGATTACTCGATTTGAGAATCGACTTGGCAGAATAGAGGATTTCGATTAATCGAATTGGGATTCGATTAATCGAATGGAAATCTCGATTAATCGATTTGAGAATCGATTAATCGATATTGATTTTCGATTAATCGATTTTGGAAATCGATTAATCGAATGAGATTCGATTAATCGATTTTGGGGTTCGATTAATCGACTGGGCTACTTTTTGTGGACTTTTGAGTTTGACTTTAAGACTCTTGGGGGGTCTTGGAACTCTTCTATTGCATCCTTTGTGATGTGTTTCATATGTTATGTGGTACCATAGGTGGTACGTGTGAGCAAGTGCACAAGGAGCCACGTGGGACCTTGATGCGTTGATCAACCAGAGATTTGAGGTAGGGAACACCTTGAACATGTACTTTATTTTATAAGAGCATGTATGTAGTGATATAGAATTCAATTCAAATGTTTTTATTGCTTAAAGATTGTGAAAAGTGTGTGTGCGTGACATTCATAAGAGTAATTTTAATGAACCATCCCCAGGGGATGAAGAAGTGAAGAGAAATGAACATCAGGTGTGATGCAAGTGAATGGATACATCCCAGGGATGTATCCAAGATTGAATCATGTTTGATGGGGCCAAACTGATATAAGATAGCACACTTATACGGTGAATAACTATATATAAGGTACCGATATTTTTGTTATTTGAGGTTTGATAGGGTACCCCACCGACGTGGCGGGATAACCACGACTGTCGCGGCAGGATATCCGTGACCGATATGGCAGCGAAACCGTAGGCCAGTGCGGAGGTTTATCCGTACAAAGTAAGCACACCCCAGGGGTGTTGATTGAGAAAAGTGAAACCCCGCCACCAATCCCCAGGGGAAAGGGGCTTAGGTACTATTTGTATTCCCAGGGAATACGTTTAAAACTGTCTATATAGATGACGATGATGGGTATCTCGTCGGGGCTCGATGTTATATTGCTCAGGGATTACTTAAGTTGAAAGTTTAAGTTTTGCTTTAGGCCTTCTCAGCATCATTCATGAATAAATAAAAGACATGAGTAAACTACCAGTAACATGAAGTGTTTTCAACTGTTTTCATCAACAAATGCATAGACACATCATGCATGCATATCATAGAATACATGTGAGTGGTAATTTATATGTTCAATTGCATTTTGTTCCCTATTGAGCTAGGATGTAGCTCACCCTATAGACTATATGTCGCAGGTCCACTATTAGCAGCTACCGAGGCTTCAGGAGACGCTGACCCCGGTGAGTCGGACCTTGCGGCCGGCGAGGAGTTAGAGCCACCTCCGGAGGACTTCTTCTAGAGGACTCCGTTGTGCCACTTTGAGGGCTTTTTGGATAGAGATTGTACGGCTTGGTATGTCAAGCCTGGTTTTTGGTTAGACTATGTGTATAAAATATTGGGACTATTCTTTTGGGCGAACCATCCATGATGATAGCTATCATCGATGGTTCAGATCGGCTCTCCATTCATGCAGGGGCATGAGGGCAGAACTGTCTTTTGAAAAGTGCTATTTTATAGATTTAAATTCCGCAGTTCATTTACTATTTCATTTTTATGCTTGATATGCCAATGTTCCGTGCTTAGTTAAGGGGCACGGTCAAGATGATCGTGCTGATGGCACGGGTTTTGGGGTGCTGAAATCCGGGCTGTCACAGTTGGTATCAAAGCTATTTTATTTAGCAATTCTGACAAGTGTTCTTTGGTCAGAACATAGGGGCTTCTGCTAACGAAACTTTAGTTTCAAATGCAGCCGTAAATGTCATCTAGAGGAAGAGGCCGACCAAGGGGAGGCCAACAGAGGAGTCTACGTAGTGGAGATGATTACATCTCCCCTACTAATCGAGTACCTTTAGGAGGTGCTGAGGCCCCAGGGGGCAGTAGTAGTAGACAGCATGGGGAAGAGGATCGAGATCGTCAGGATCAAGATCTAAGAGAACAAGAGAGAGTGAGAGAGAGACAAGAAGATAGAGAAGAAAGACAAAGGATGATGCACACTATGGAGACTATGGCAGCCGCCATGGCACAACAAGCTGCATCCTTTACAGCTCATGCATCAAGAGAACAGCAGCTGCCTACACCACCTGTAGGACCTGCGCTGCCTGTGCCCTCATCATTTACAGAGTTTAGGAGGATGAGACCTCCTTCATTTTCTGGGCAGGCAGACACCATGGCCATATAAAATTGGCTCATGGAGATGGAGAAAGTGTTTAGCGTGCTGACGTGCACGGAAGACGAGAGTGTGAGATGGGCAGCCTACATGTTGGATGGGGAGGCTGGGCCTTGGTGGAAGTCCGTGATACGGACTAGGGCTCAGGAGACCCCAGAGTTGCCTTGGACTTGGGAGGAGTTTGTTGAGGAGTTCAATAAACAATATTTTCCAGAAGTGGTGAGGAATCAGCTTGAGATCCAGTCTCTACAGTTGCAAGGGAGAATGACAGTGAGAGAGTATGGGGTAGAGTTTCTACGACTTGCCCGTTTTGCACCAGATTACGTCGCTACCGACGTGATGAAGTCCAAGAGGTTTCAACAAGGCTTGAAGCCTATAGTTAGGGGAGGTGTAGCTCCATTTCAGTTGCAGACCTATGAAGAGGTCATGAGCAAGGCACTGGTGGTAGAAGAAGAAATTACAAACAGATATCGACAGAGAGAGCAGCAGAGAGGAGGAAATGAGCAAGGAAGAACGGGGAACTACGAACCGGTGAACAAAAAGCCGAGGTTCGTGGCCCAGAATCAGAGACCACAGTTTCAAGGAGGTTTCAGAAGGCCGGCGCAACAGCAACACCAACAGAGGTTTCCATTACTTGCGTCGGGGAGACCTTTTCGCTATGAGAGCCCTGCCATGTCTACTGGCGCTACTGTCACTCAGGGTTCTCGTACTGTTTCTTTCGCGCCTCGAGAGACTTGTGCCAAGTGTGGCAAGCCTCATAGGACAGTGGACTGCAGAGTGGGAACTAGGGGTTGTTTCCAATGTGGCAAGGTGGGCCACTTGATTATGGATTGCCCTAAAGCGGATAAAGGCAAGACGGTTTCAGTTGCAGCACCACGACCCATTCAAGCAAGGAAGCTGATTGTTAGGGGGAGAGCTTATGCAGTCACTGCTCAGGAAGCAGGGAACGTGCATGACGTCATCCAAGGTGAGACTCTTTTAAATTAAAGAAATTTCTGTTTCATTAAAGTTTTAGATAGAGAAGGTGCATGCATTAGGAATAGTATAGATTCTTTTCTCAATACAAAATTATATATATGTGAATTAAGAGTGTATTTTGATGTGTAAATTTCTGTATGCATGTGTGTATACTATAGGTACTTTAACTATGTATGAGAAAGGAGGTGTATTTAGATATGACGCTCGAGTGTTGATAGACCCAGGGGTCTACCCACTCATTTGTCACTCCACGTTTCGTCAAGAAGATGAAGATTGTTCTAGAGGCGTTGGACTTCGTCTTATCTGTGTCTATTCCGACTGGAGAGTTAGTAGACACGGAGTTAGCTTGAAAATCCATCATTGTAGTGGTTCAAGACCGAGAGGTGCATGAATTGGAAGCGAAGTTGATACTGTTAAACATGCAAGGGTTTGATGTGATCCTTGGCATGGACTGGTTGGCGCAGCATTGTGCGACCGTCGATTGCAAGAACAAGGTAGTCATTTTCAGACCCAACACAAGAAGATCATTTCGGTTTCAAGGAGTGAGGTCGTCATCTGTGCCACTGATCTCAGCAGTAAGGGCCGAGAAAATGATCAGAAAAGGTTGCAGTGGATACTTGGCTTTCTTAAAGGAGGACAAGGAAGAAAGGAATGTCATTTCGGAGATAGCAGTTGTGCAAGACTTCGCTGACGTGTTTCCAGAAGAATTGCCTGGATTACCTCCAGAGAGAGAAGTAGAATTCGCCATTGACTTAGCACCGGGAACGGAGCCTATTTTGAAAGCGCCTTATAGAATGGCTCCTGCTGAGTTAAAGGAGTTGAAGGAACAACTACAAGAGCTAATGGACAAGGGGTTTGTTAGACCGAGCGTGTCTCCATGGGGAGCACCGGTCTTGTTTGTCAAGAAGAAAGATGGGTCAATGCGGCTATGCATTGACTATCGACAATTGAACAAACTCATTGTGAAGAACCGCTATCCTTTGTCTAGAATTGATGATCTATTCGACCAACTGCAAGGAGCAAGGTATTTTTCCAAGATCGACCTGAGATCTGGGTATCATCAGTTGCGAGTCAAGGCAGAGGACATCCAGAAGACAACTTTCCGGACACGGTATGGACACTATGAATTCCTTGTGATGCCGTTTGGGTTGACAAATGCTCCGGCATCGTTTATGGATCTGATGAACCGAGTGTTTAAACCACACTTGGACTTCTACGTCGTAGTGTTCGTTGATGATATATTGATTTACTCCAAATCCAAGATGGAACACGAAGAACATTTAAGGATTGCTCTACAGACGCTACGTGAACACCAATTGTACGCCAAACTTAACAAATGTGAGTTTTGGTTGGAAGAGGTTAGCTTTTTGGGACATGTCGTCTCAAAGCATGGTGTCACGGTAGATCCAACAAAGATAGAAGCAGTGGTTAAATGGGAGCAGCCAAAGACAGTGACCGATGTCCGAAGTTTTCTGGGCTTAGCAGGCTATTATCGATGTTTCGTCGAGGGGTTTTCAAAGATATCGGGACCTCTCACAAAACTGACACGAAAAGATTCAAGATTTGAGTGGAGTGAGGCATGCGAGAAGAGTTTTCAAGAACTCAAAACGAGACTCACTTCTGCTCCAGTGTTAGCGATTCCTTCAGGCAGTGGAGGATATGCCGTGTACAGCGACGCGTCATACAATGACCTTGGTTGTGTACTCAACCAACACAAGAAGGTGATAGCTTACGGATCGAGACAGCTGAAAGAACACGAGAAAAATTATTCGACTCATGACTTGGAACTAGCAGCAGTCATTTTTGCGTTGAAAATTTGGAGACATTACTTGTATGGTGAGACCTTCGAGATTTTCACCGATCATAAGAGCCTCCGATACTTGTTTACACAGAAAGAGCTCAACATGAGACAGCGCAGATGGATGGAATTCCTCAAGGATTACGATTGCTCCATACAATACCATCCAGGCAAGGCTAATGTAGTAGCCGATGCATTGAGTCGGAAGGGTTCAGCTCAGTTAGCTTGTTTGGTTTTGGGTATGCATCGATGGAAATTATTGGAAGATCTGGCACTCTACGATGCCAACATTGAGTCAAAGGCTACCGGATCCTTTTTCGCTAACATATCAGTGAAGCCAGTGATATTTGAGCATATCCACGATCTACAGATGAAAGATCCAGCGTTAACAAAGATTCATCAAGACGTGAGAGAGGGCATCAAGTCGGACTTCTCAGTTAAAGAAGATGGTTCTTTATTGTTTAAGGGCCGTCTATGCATTCCGGACGATGCCGATCTAAGACGAACGATTCTTGATGAGGCCCATAAGTCGAATTATGCTATCCACCCTGGTAGCACCAAAATGTATCAAGACTTGAAAAAGAACTACTGGTGGAGAGGTTTGAAGCAAGACGTGGCCGAATATGTGCCACGATGTTTGACTTGTCAGCAAGTGAAGATTGATCATAGACATCCCGCAGGACTAATGCAGCCATTACCAATCCCAGAATGGAAATGGGAATCAATCTCGATGGATTTCATTGTTGGATTGCATCGCCAAGAAGCACCGTAAATGAGACCGATTGACCAAATCAGCGCACTTTTTGCCGTACAATACTACGTATACGGCAGGAAGACTGGCAAACTTATACATGAAGGAGATTGTTAGATTACACGGGATTCCAAGCTGCATAGTTTCAGATCGTGATCCACTATATACGTCCAAGTTTTGGAAGAAATTTCAAGAAGGAATGGGAACACAACTAGACTTTAGTTCAGCTTTCCATCCTCAAACTGATGGGCAGACAGAGCGAGTGAACCAAGTGATAGAAGACATGCTCAGAGCGTGCATGCTAGATATGCAAGGATACTGGGATGAGCATCTACCGTTGCTCGAGTTCGCATATAACAATAGTTTCCAAACGAGCATTGGCATGGCACCGTATGAAGCTCTGTATGGACGACGATGCAAATCACCCCTCAATTGGGAAGAAACTGGTGAGAAATTTGTTTTAGGGCCAAAACTACTTGAAGACAATGCCACCATTGTTTGAATCATCAGAGGAAGACTAAAGTCAGCACAGAGTAGACAGAAAAGTTACGCCGACATGAAGCGAACTAGTGTCGATTTCAAGGTGGGTGACCACGTGTTTGTGAAAGTGTCACCTATGAAGGGCGTGATGAGATTTGGCAAGAGAGGGAAATTAAGCCCACGTTATGTTGGACCATTCGAAATTTTGGGACGCGTAGGTGAAGTTGCATATCGCATTGGCTTACCACCGCTGTTTGATCGGGTACATAACATTTTCCACATATCGATGCTCAGAAAGTATGTGAATGATCCATCTCATGTGTTAGGGAAACAACCAGTAGAGATGTGTGAGGACATGAGCATGATAGAGGATCCAGTGGAAATCTTGGATCGAAAGGAATAGGTACTGCGTACGAAAGTCATTCCCTTAGTGCTTGTTCGATGGAACAATCATCCAAAAGAAGAGGCTACTTGGGAACGAGAGGCCGATGTGAAAGAACAATATCCAGCCTTGTTTCCAACGACGTGAGAATCCAATGTAAACGACAAGCATGTTTGTGGAACCTCCATGATCCTTGTAATTCAATGAAAAATTTTGATCAAGTATGGTTTGAGAAGCGGATCTTGTATGTACATGACTAAGAGTATGCATTTCTATGCAACTATGAACCAATTGATGTCATAAACTATCAAGGAAGGCAAAGAAAACAAAGAACTTGGAAATCTGTAGAAATTGGGCAAAACCGATTAATCGAATTTCAAATCGATTAATCGATTTGGAATTTTGATTAATCGATTTTGTTCGATTAGTCGACTGGCATCTGCCAGTGACTGGAAATGAGAGTAAGAGTTAGAACAGACACAGAAAGCAATTTCGATTGATCGATTTTGGGAATTCGATTAATCGAATTGGGTATTTGATTAATCGAAATTGGTTTTCGATTAATCGAATAGTCTGGGAATGTTAGAAGAAATTAGGAAGAAATTGTTAAAATTCGACTAATCGAGGAGGATTTGATTAATCGATTTGAGATTTCGATTAATCGAACTTAAAGTCGATTAATCGAATATCTAAAGGGACTTAGAAGAATTATGAAGTCAGAGGAACGATTTCGATTAATCGAGGTGGAACTCGATTAATCGATTTTAAATTTTCGATTAATCGAAGTGAAGTCGATTAATCGAATAACTTGGGGAATCCTGAAATTTTTAGAAGTTACTGCACGATTTCGATTAATCGAAGTGAATTTCGATTAATCGATTTTTAAGTTTCGATTAATCGAAATGGATTTTGATTAATCGACTGGCTCGCGCCAGTGAGCTCAAAAGTTTGAATTTTAAAACGGATACGATTTCGAATAATCGAAATGGTTTCGATTAATCGAATTTGACTTTCGATTAATCGATTTGGGAAATCGATTAATCGATATCACGCGGTTTAACCTAGTTTTGAATCTTGATTAATCGACTTTGGATTTCGATTAATCGAGCCGAGGTATATATATAAAAATTTGGGGAGTTCATTCCCCATTCGAAATCATTTCGGCTTGGAATTTTTGGGCGCTTCGACTTCTTCTTCTTCTCCGACCATCCGGCGCCCTAGGGTTCACTTCTCCGTTGGTTTTTCGGCCGGTATTCGAGTGGTATCGCCTCCAAAACCTACGGTAAACCCTAAAATTTGAAATCTTTTCAATTTGAGCTAGGTAAAACCTAGATTTAGCTATTTTCAAAAAAAAAAAAAATGCCGCCCAAAACCCGATTGTCTTCGAAGAAGGCAACCTCCAAACTACTGGTCCGGCGTAAGAACGCCGCGCCACCACCACCTACCCCATCGCCGGTGAGGACTCCATCACCGTCGGCATCGGAGACCACCTCCGGTTCGACGAGCGTGCCTTCGCGCGAGTCTTCCCGTGAATCCACGCCCATGCCCCCACCACCCACTAATGTGGTGCAACCAAATGAATGGTGGGCCGCAAAGACCTTTGAGGTCGAATACACCATCGACCCTACCCTTTTCACCAACCCCGATTTACCGGGCGAGACCCAATGGGCTCGAACCTACCTTAACAACGCCGGTCTCGGCTGCCTCCTAAAACCAATCCGGGGTTCCTACTACCCTAGATTGGTGAGGCTATTTTACCAAGGGCTTGTGGATGGCCCGACTGACGATGTGATCTTGACCAATATCGAGGGTCGAGAGTACGCGATCACTCGTCGACACGTCCACGAGGTGCTTGAGTGCCACCTCGACTTTACCCCTGAGACCACCCTATTCCCACCCTTTGAGGAGGACCCTCGATTCGAGGAGGTCATGACCCGCATGACCAATGGAAAGAAGGGGTCAGGATCCTCCATGAAGAGGGTTGACCTTCCCCACTACATGTGGATGCTTGATTCTATAATCAAGTGTAACCTTTACCCGATGTGCCACGATACTGAGCGCGTGGACCGAGTGCAACACGCACTCTATGCAGCCTTCTGTGGCCGGTGGTTCGACGCCACTATGGTCATCCTGGAGGGGATGCGCTATATAAAGGGAAAGTTGATGAAGGGCAATCTCCGGCCTAAGGAGAAGATGCCATACGCTCGCCTTATTTCGAGCATGTTGGAGTGCTACTCCAACGATCCCCTTTACACCATCTCGCCTCATGAGGCAAGGGCTACGGATTGCGTGAAGACGTTCTCTAGGTCTTCATGGACCCGTAGCTACAACTTGCTGAAGCGGACCCTACCGGCTCCGGGTCCCGCTCCAGCCGCAGCAGCAGTAGCCGCACCGCCACCACCCCCACCACCGCAGCAGGACCCACCCGTGGGTGGAGCACACCCTGCTCCAGCCGCACCAGCTGAGCCTTCAGTGGAGAGGGCCACCTCTCACTGCAGGCTACACCCACCACCACCCCACTCATGCGACACCTACCTCATCCTACATGGCGCCTCCGTCGAGGCGGCGTTGAGGAGGTGTTGGCCCGCATGGAGGCCAACAACGAGAGGATGAATCGGAGGATCGACTTCCTCTTGTTCCACACGCTCCGCCACATCTATCCCACCGACTACCGCCGCTACCTCGCCCAGGAGGAGGAGTGGACTGCCGGACGCACCGCATTCCACCGAGGGCCCGTCTTCCATACCACCGCCACTACATACGCGGGTCCTTCTACATCCACCTCCGCTCCACCGACCGAGATGCCGCAGCCACCTCCGACTACCCAGCCCGCATAGTCTCTACCACCGCCGCCACAGCCAGCTCCCGTAGACCCACCAGCCCCCATCGCACCGTCAGCAGCGATGGAGTAGCCTGCTCCAGTACTAGACCAGCCTGACGAGGGGACTGTCTGAGTCTTGTATATTCTCCATTTTTTTTTATACTTGTATGCATATATATTTTGTACGCCAACTTATGTGGCACCCTGTAAAGTTTTCAAATCTTAATAGAAATCAATTTTTGTGTAAATTGTTCACTTTTATTCCATTTAAATTCTATAATTGTGATTGTGAAAAACTGCGTGTGTCTGAGTCTACCGAACCACCTCACCTGAGAGTGTGGGGGGGGGGGAGAGACCCAGACCAATGAACCTTGGGTTATTTTCGAGGACGAAAATTCCCAAGGTGGGGAGGATGTAATAGCCTGAAAAATCACACTAAACTATGACCTCGGGATCCGTGCACGATCGGTCATAGGTTTGACCAAATAAAAGTCCAATAGTTAGCATGGGGTGTGATGAACGGATGAGATGTGAGGGGTTGAGTGTTTATGTGGTGTGTGATGGAAATGTGAAGTCACATACACCTAGTGCGGTGTATGTGTTCAACACACAAGGAAGGGGAAAGATAAAAGGGTTTTAATAACCCTAAACTCTATGTCTTTAGTGGTTGAAGGAGAGTAAAGAAGAGAGAGAGAGAGGAGTAAGAGGGTGATTAAGAGAGGAGTTATTGCAAGGGTTTGGAAGGGGGATTCAAGCAATTAAGAGACTGATTCGACGGCACGAATCCGTTCAAGCAAAAGCTGGAACCCTAGCCTTTCCAACCATGAATTGAAATCAATTTGAGATTGATTAAAGGTAAATTTTTGTGAATAAAATGCATAGGTTTTAGAGAGTAATTTGTAGTTAAAAATGGTTTAAATTATAGGATAATGGTTTAGCTAATGTACATTAAAGGACAGATGCAAGACATATTAAGCAATTTACATGAGACATAATAGAACCTCTTAAAAAGTTGGTTGGACTGATATAAGCTATAAATATTCTAACGAATGACACATTTAATAGACATCAGAGATAAAGAAAAAATAGTGGATCATCCATATAAATAAAAAGGTACATTAGCTATGTCCAATGACTGATACAAGACTCAGAGAAGCTGTACATTATCTATCGATATACTTATTACAATGTTTTATATATTCCTCTGTAGACACCCAAATTCGGCCCAAGGCCCGATCGGAACACATTTCGATAGAGGTGTACTTTCGAGCTTTTGATGGCATGTATGGAACCTTTAGGAACCACCCTTGAACCCATAAGAACTCTTTAAAACCCTTAGGAATACCTTAGATCCCTTAGGAATCTGTCCCGAACTTTAGAAATCAATCCCGACCCTTAGAACCCATTATGAACCTAAACCTAACCTTATCAAGCCATTGATGAGGAGGGGTGCACCAGAACTAGCTATGGCCTTCTATTATGATTGAATGTCATACCATTGAATAGTAGAGGTTGTCTACTTTCCAACGGTCTAAGAATCGCCCCAATCAGAGGTGTACATCAAAAGATATGGCAGTCTAAACCCGGAGGGCAGAAAAGTAACTTCATGTGGTCCCCTAGGGATTTGGCGCAACTAATAGTTGCGCCAGGTATAATTTTGCTTGGCACAACTATTACTTGCGCCAGGCCACTTCTCCTAGAATTTAAGCCTGACGCAACTAATAATTACGCCAGTTTTAAATGTGGACCCCACCTTTGCGAGCCAACTTCCAGGCACTATTCAACACTGTTTTACTGTGTATTTGCCTGGCGCAACTATTAGTTGTGCCAGGCAAATGAACAGTAATCCCTAGTTTTTATCCCAAAAATCATGATTGGGGTTTGACTTGTTGACCACCTTGATCTTTGGGGTGTGTTTTGATAGTTCTGTTGCACCCATTCACTACCTATTTGCAACCCTTTAAGTGGCTTAAAGCCTCACCCCATCATCCACCATTAGAACTACCTTCACACCTTTCTAAGCTCTCAAAATCCTAGGAAACCTTAGATTTAAGATTACCTAATTACTAACTCCAATTAGCATCTAAGTGGTCTCCTAATCCACCCATTTCCTATAAATAGAGCCCCCCACTACTTGGTTTAGGGGTTGAGAAATTTGCTTAAGAGAGAAAGAGCTCAAAGTGAGTAGTTCTTCCTCCCTTTTGTGCACTATTTTTACCTAAATTCCAGAATCTCCCAACCTCATTTCAAGTTTGTTCTTGCATCCAAAACCCTTAGCCTAGGTGTGTGTGATCCTCTAGACTCCCTTCTCTACCTCTTATCTTCAAGTCTTTGGAGTTAGAACCCTATTTCACACCATACAAAACCTTCAAGAGCTCATCAAAGCAAGTCACGCAAGGCACGCAAGGGTCTCCTACGGTTCTACAAAGGCCTGAGGGGCACAAATAGGATTCGAAGCCCTTTTGGGTAAGAGGAAGCTATTTTCTTTTCTTTTACTTTATTTTATTTTTGACCATTAGTAGAGACCGTGTTAAGCGGGTTGATTGGGTGCCTAACAACTTCCCGATCGATAACCGAAGCCCCTACCCAAGAGCCTTTGGTGTGGACCGGAATCAGAGTCATATTTTTAGCACTTCGATGCTTATAAAAATAAACTAGGTTTCTTGGGACACCGAAAGCTCCGAGTGGTGACTCGATATTTTTTGTTAGAGAGCGCATCGTCGTAACGGGATCGTCTCGATTCCCACGATTGCACAGATGGCGACTCCGCTGGGGAGTAGCTTGTAGAGCTTCCCCTTGAACTTGGTCTTTTTATTTTTGATTTTTACTAACCTTTTATTATTATTTTTTATTTTATTTTTACTCACTCCTCCGATTAAGTTATTTTACTTACCCCTACTTTTACGTCATTTACGAGCCTTAGCCAATTGGCGGGCCTACTTGAGCATTGTCTTTCAATTTCTTTAATTTTCCGTCATTTAAAGTGCCTTAGCTGATTGGCGGGCTTACTTGTGTACTCATATCCTAACAGTAGACGTCGGCCCGTAGTGGCGGCACGGGATCATCACCGTCGGTCTTTGAACTAAAGAAAACTTCCAAAAAAATAGAGAAAAACTTTGAAAAAAATTAAAATTAAATCAAGTTAGGGAGCTTAATTAATTTGCTTTTACGGGATAGATTTTAAAGGGGTTAGGATTAGGCAAACACACAACCACCCGGGTCTTAGTATGACGGCAACCCCTAGTGGTGATGATCCAGAAAAGTCCCAGCCCACCTAGTATCTAAGAAGGCACTCACGCCGGAGGTATATCGGGCCCTTGGGGAGAACGCTAGCGAGTTTTACCAGACTCAAACCCTTTAGGTTCGGTGAGGAGAGAATCGATCACCAAAAAGCAGCTCAATTCTCGGAAGCCTAGCTTCCACAAAAAACTAAAAAAGAGACTCATTTTGGGCTGCTGCCTTTACTGTCATAACACTTTGGAACACCATTTTTGCATGGGACAAGTATTAGTTGCGCCAGTACAAAAATTGGGAATTTTTAAATAGCGCAACTAATAGTTGCACCAGCTTTAAAATCCCACTTTTTACCTTGGCGCAACTAATAGTTACGCCAGTGTAAAACATGGCCCCTGCAACCTGGGCGCGTGTAGTAGTTGCGCCAGGTTTGTTCTATACAGCTCCAGCCCAAATCCGTGGCCTTTTTCACCTCCCGAGTCCCTCGATCAGTGTGCTTAGTGCCTTGTTTGGGTCCCACCATCTCCGACACCTAATATGCCCCCGCCGGTCAAAAGTGGGCAATTTATTTTTGGCTCATTCCGAGGGATCGAGTCGTTTGCCTCGATTTTCGTGCCTTCAATAGATCGAAGGTTCTCCTTCAATTCTTTCGAAGTGCGTCGGAGTCGTCACCGCGGGTCTTGAATTAGGGTACGAGAGCCACCTGAAAAGGGAATTCTAAGGCCTCAGAACCTTTGTTTTTTAAAACTTTTTTCAAAAATCAAAAAAATAAAAAGTAAATCAAAACCCAAAAAAATATATATAGTTTGTGGTGCCGGCACAACGGCATCATCTTGCCCTCCGTCGTCCCATAGGGGAAGAAGGAGGAGGATTTTTGGGCCTTATCCAAGGCACCCATACCCAACCCGTTCCCGTAGAATGTCGTGGGTAGTGGACCCGGCTTATGCAGATCCCGACTCATCCCTGCCGCATTCTCCAACCCACTCCCATTCGGGAGAAGTTTTTTCCACCATCCCCCTCACCCAATCACCCTTTAGCATTACCGGCCCATTTGGAGCCCCCATCTTCCCAACCACTACCTCCCAAAATATCCAAAGTCCAACCCTCCATTCTCCATCTTTTGCCCAAACCATACCCATGCCAAATCCAAACCCATTCTCCCAATCCACATCCATGCCCCATTTCCCATCTTCCCTCTATAGGCCCGATCCCCCCACATTCACATACACCACTTCCTCCCTATCCAACCCCCCAAAAATCCCCCCATCTACCTGGGTCATGCCCATTTTTATCAGGGCCATGCCCGATTTTTCCCAAACACCTACACCTAACCTTTCATCATCCCCTTACATCCACCATACCTTCCCCTTTCCCAATGACCCATCTCATCCACCCCATATCCCACTACCTACCATGGCCATGCCTAATTTTTCCTCCACATCCTCCCCATCCTCCCCATCTATGTCTCATCACCCCTTAAACCCACCGTCCACATCCAATCCCCCTTCCATGGCCATGATGGAGGAAATGTTTTAAGCTTACTCCTCATGGAAGACTTCCCAAAATACATCTCCTCCACACCCCATGCCCATGAACCCATCCCATACCCTAGCCCATCTCCATGCCTCACTCTCCCATAACCCCCATCAACCCCCTATAATCCACACCACCCAAACCCCCATTACCCACATGCCCTAAGGCCCCATGGCCCAACCTCCCACTACCCACATGCCCCAAGGCACAATGGCCCAAGCTCCCACCTCCCACATGCCCTAAGGCCCATTAGCCCAAACCCCCTCTTTTCAAAGCCCAATGGGCCAAACCCATCAAGGCCCAATGGGCCAAACCCATTAAGGGCCTATGGCTTAGACCCACCAAGGGCCCATAGTTCAGACCCATCAAGGGCCATTGACCCAAACCCATTAGGGCTCATTGGTCCAAACCCATTAAAGCCCATGGCCCAGACCCATCAAAGCCCACTAGACCAAACCCATCAAGGGCCCATGGCCCAGACCCACCAAGGGCCCATGTCCCAAACCTACCAAGGGCTCATGGCCCAAACCTATCAAGGGCCCATGGCCCAAACCCATCAGTGGCCCATGGCCCAAAATGACCAAGGCTTCATGGCCCAAACCCAAACCCCACACTCATACCTCCACAATACCCCCAACATTTCACCCAACCTCTACACCCAGGTCAAGCCCTACTCCAAACCCAATTTTCCCATAGCCCCATACCCCAAGGCCATCTCCAAACCTTCCCCCATATCCAATGGCCCATCAAGCCCCCACCCAAAAACCAAACTTCCATTTATCCCATCACCTAATAAACCTTCCCTCATCCCCAATGGGCTCACCCAACCCCCACTCATCTCATTCCCATCCAACCTGTGCAACAACAATAAGAGAATCTCGCCCTCACTACACATTATGTCGACCAGCAGTATGAGGAAGACGAGATTAGGCATAGCGGGGCCTATGCTGCGGCATTGACTAGCCTTAACCCTCCTCCCATAATTGCCCACCCCTTGGTGGCCTAGAGTGAAGTCCAACTAACGGCCGAGAAAGCGACCCTTGTATCAAAAGAGTTAGAGCAGCTGAAAGAACAGTTGGACAAAAAACAAAAGCAGCTTATGAAAATGGGTGGTGCTGAAATCCATGCCACAGACTTCACAAATTTATGCTTGTTCGCTGAGGTCCCTCTGCCCCCCAAATTTAAAATGCCACCCTTCGACAAATATAATGGCACTGGCAATCCGATTACGCACTTGAAGTCCTACTGTGGGGACATGTGCCAATACAGAGGGGAGGAAAGACTACTAATAAAAGTCTTTCAGAAGAGTCTAACCCGCCCGGCTTTGAGATGGTTCACATCTTTAGAACCATCCATGATAAAAACATGGAGGGACTTGGTGCACCTCTTTCAAGAACAATATGTCTACAATATAGACATTGAGCCACGTAAGTCAGACTTGGCCCGTTTAAGATAGAACTAGAACGAGACCTTCAGTGACTACTTGGGACGTTGGAGAGCACTGGCAGCTCAGGTCAGAAATATAATACCTGATGATGAATAGATTGAGATGATTTCAAAGAATACTCTACCAGTGATCTCAGACTTTTTGGTATACCAGCAGCAATCTAGCTTTGTTGATCTAGTAAGAAATGCTAACCGATGTGAGGATGCCATCAGGGAGGGCCGTCTGAATAAGAACACACCGAGTGAACCCAATGGGGTTAGAAGATTTTTAGAATAAAGGAGCGAGAAGAGAACAGGGGCCGATGTTTTGAACATTGTCAGGCCCAATAACAATACTACCCCATTTCAATTTCAGGCAGCCCCACTAGCACCCGCTAGGCCTGAGCAGATGCAGAGAATAGGGAATGGGCAAGGAATGAAAATGACTCCAGAGCAGAGGAGAGCCCGCTACGATTGAGTTTTCACGCCCCTGAGGCAATCGTTGAGTGTACTTCTGCTGTTGTTAGTGGAAAAAGGATTAGTCACCATTCGTCAACCATAACCTCCTCCCCATCCGATCCCAAAGAACTATGACCCAAATACCCACTGCAATTTTCATCAGGGTCTAGGTCACCTGACTGATCGCTGCTTCCTATTAAAGCACGCAATCCAGAATTTGGTCGAGGCTGAGAAAATCATCCCCCTTGTACCTTCTCAGCACGCAAATATTCACCAGGTGCCACTACTCCCACATCCTACCGGAGGAGCAAGTCCCAGATCCACCATCAGATTGGTAGAAAGTGAGGAGGAATTTGAGTTTGACCCATCTAATTACATCAGTGATCGGGAGAGTTATGTAGCGCCGTTGTCAAGAAACGTTGAAGAGAGGAATATCGAGGTAATTGAACCCCTGAATTTGTCAGATTATTTTCCCAACCCGACTCCGCAAATTGAACCCTTGGATCTCAGGGCATACTTTCCATCCACCACACCCGTCAATTATGTGCACATAAATGCATATCAACCATACTCCACCGCCCTCATCAATTACCCGATGAACCAACAGGCCCCCAATCCTACACCCGCACCCGTCAGTTATCAATGGCCTGCGCCCATCCCATCACCCCTAGTTCAGCCACCGGCTAACTCCACCACCCCGATCAATTATCTAACGGCCCATCAAACCCCCCATCACCCGCCAGCACCTACCAGCTGTCAATGGCCTACTTTTTCCTCCTTCCCCCTAATACCACCACCCTCAAACTCCCCCAGTGGTAAACCACCACAAAACTGAGTTGACGTTTGAGGACATCATCTCCGATGAAATGGAGATCAATATAATGGACGCTGACTCCAAAGAGCCATATCAGTCAACACCCTCCATCCAAATAGGTAAGGGAGTGACCTCTCAGATACGCAACTGGGCATCTTTGCCTCAAACTCTGGAAGCAGGGAGTGGCCTAAAGTTTGGCACCTGTTTCCCAAAAAAAAAACAACCTATAAAAAGTGAGGTAAGCCCTTGGCTGGCAATACCTTGTATATATAGCAACCCGCTTTACCAAGGGTCTGTCTCTGAAGAAAATAAAAATCTCAAAAACATTGAAAAAATACAAAAATCCCAAAAACATTAAAAAAATCCAAAGTCTAAAAATATTGTCATTTAAAATTCTAAAAAAAGTCCCACAAAAAGATGCCTTAATCAAAATATTCGTCTCACATAAATCCGACCCCTTTCCTGTAGAAATACAAGAAGAGGTAGGAGTTACGAGTCTGGACGAGGATAGTCCTTTGGAGGAGCTCCCCAACGAGCTCCTTGACCGATTCACAGACTTTGAGCATGGCCCTACCCCCGTTGTCGAAGAGACCGAAGACGTCAATCTAGGGACTGAGGAGATTCCCAGAATAACCAAGATCGGAACATCGCTGTCTCCCGAGGAAAGAAAAAGCATAATCGACTTCCTTTGTTCATACCAAGACATTTTTTCCTGGTCGTACGAGGACATGTCTGGTCTAGACACCGATTTGGTCAAGCATGAGTTGCCTCTCTACCCTAATATGAAGCCGGTTAAGCAAAAGCTGAGACGTCTCTGACCCGAGTGGATGCTGAAAGTCAAGGACGAGGTCATCAAGTAATATGATGCGGGGTTTCTCATGGTAACCACGTGCCCGCAGTGGCTAGTCAATATCGTGCCTGTACCGAAGAAAGATGGAAAGGTCCGCATGTGCATCGATTTCTGCTATTTGAATAGAGCGAGCCCAAAGGACGATTTCTAATTACCACACATCGACATCTTGGTCGATAACACTGCTAAATACGGGATGCTTTCTTTCATGGATGGATTCTCAGGATACAATCAGATCAAAATGACAGAGGTTGACCGTGAGAAGACAACATTCATTATCCCCTGAGGAACCTTTTGCTATCGAGTCATGCCATTCAGGCTAAAGAATGCGGTGCAACATACCAGAGAGCTATGACTGCACTATTTCATGACATGATGCACATAGAAATTGAAGTGTATGTCGATGATATGATAGCCAAGTCAGCGGAGCGAAGTGATCACTTAGTAAACCTTCAAAAAGTGTTTGAAAGGTTGAGAAAGTACAGATTATGTCTGAATCCACATAAGTGTGCTTTTGGCGCTATGTCTGGAAAGTTGTTAGGATTCATCGTCAGCAGGAGAGGGATCGAGGTCGACCTAGTCAAAGTCAAAGCTATCACAGAAATGCCACCGCCATCTACTAAGAAAGAGGTTAGAGGGTTCTTGGGCAGAATACAATATATCAGTCGGTTCATTGCACAACTAATGCCTATCTGCACGTCGATCTTCAAGCTACTAAGAAAGAACTCGCCTGTTGAATGGAACGACGACTGTCAGGCAGCATTCAATAAAATCAAAAGCTACCTCCTCAACCCACCTGTATTGGTTCCACCCGAGTTGGGGAGACCACTCTTGATGTATCTCTCCACGACAGAAGTTTCGATGGGATGTGTCTTAAGGCAGCAGACGAGATAGGAAGAAGAGAGCAGGCCATCTACTATCTGAGCAAGAAATTTACTGATTATGAGATGCGCTATTCTCATTTGGAGAAAGCATGCCTAGATCTTGTATGGGCTACTCAGAGGCTCTGCCATTACTTGCTATCCTAAGCCGTTCTACTTTTAGCCCCCATGGATCCATTGAAATACCTGTTTGAGAAGCCAGCTCTCACTGAACGAACTGCACGATGATAACTTTTATTATCTGAATTCGACATCACGTACGTCACTCAGAAGTCGATTAAGGGGCAGGCACTCGCTGATCACTTTGCCGACAATCCTTTACTAGATTATGAGCCTTTGAGAACTGAATTCCTTGATGAGGACATCCTATTCATGACGGAAGACGATACCGATGAAGTAGAGGAATCATGGGTAATGCACTTTGACGGGGTAGCAAATGCCGAGGGTCAGGGAGTTGGCGCCATTCTGATTTCACCAAAAGGATCCCACGTACCTGTCTCTATCAAGCTTAATTTTTCTTGCACTAACAACATGGCTGAGTACGGAGCTTGTGCCGCTGGTCTGTAGGCAGCTCTCGATCTGAATGTAACTCACCTCTGAGTGTTTGGTGATTCGCAGTTAATCATATGCCAGACGAATAGAGATTGGTAGATAAAAGCTGAGAAACTGATCCCTTATTATGAGCACCTCGAGGATCTGATAGCTTGCTTTCAAGATGTAACGTTCTCATATGTCCCATGGATAAGGAATTGCTTTGTCGATGCACTAACCACGTTGGCATCAATGATAGAAATTTCGTACGGTGCTGAGATGAAGCCAATCATGATCGAGCAAAGAAATGAGCCAGCCTTTTGCCTCTAGATTGAGGAACCTACAAAGCTTGATATGAGCCACCTTGGTTCTCAGATATCAAGAATTTCCTCGAGACCCTAACTTTCCCTGAAGGTAAGTCCAAGACGGATTGACAGACCATTTAACATTTAGCGGCAGGCTACGTCATTTGCGGGAAATGCCTTTACAAGCGATCCTACAATAACATCTTACTCAGGTGCCTTACTAAAAGTGAAGCGATCAATATCATGAAGGAAATTCATGAAGGAGTATGTAGAGCCCACGTCAGCGGTCACATGATTGCTAAGAAAATTCTGCGACAGGGATACTTTTGGACCACTATGGAATCAGATTGCTACAAACATGTTCAGAAATGCTAGAAATGTCAGGAACACTCCAGTCTGATACACGCTTCCGCCATCGATCTATATTGCATGACCACTCCTTGGCCATTTGCTACCTAGGGCTTAGACATCGTCGGAATGATTAATCCAAAAGCATCAAACGGACATCAATTCATCCTCGTCGCCATTGAATACTTCACCAAATGGCTAGAAGCGGCATCATATGCCAACATCACGGCTGATCACGTCGAGAAATTCCTCAAGAATAATATTGTGTGCCGATTTGGGGTCCCCAAAGACATCATCACAGACAACGACATAAACTTCGCGAATAAGCATATTCGAGCCTTCTGTGAGCAATACATGATCAAGCACCATCGCTCGTCACCTTATCGGCCTCAAACTAATGGAGCCGTGAAAGTTGTGAACAAGACGGTCGTCCGCATCCTTGAGAAAATGGTTGTCACGTATCGAGATTGGACTGAAATGCTACCATTCGCTTTATGGGCCTAGAGAATGTCGATCCATACCGCTACAGGGGCAACTCCATTCTCCCTTGTGTATGGAACTGAGGCAGTCCAACCGGTTGAGGTTGAGGTACCCTCACTCTGAATCCTCATGGAATCAGGTTTACCCAATGCAGAAAGAGAGAGATCCCGCTTTGAATAGTTGAATCTATTGGATGAGAAGAGACTCCTAGCCTTGTGTCACACTCAAGTTTACCAGGGGCGAATCGCACATGCTTATAATAAGCGTGTCCGCGGTCGAGATCTAAAGGTAGGAGATACTGTGCTGAAAAAGATCTTTCCATCCCTCCACGCCGATCCGAGAGGAAAGTCCAAGCTGAATTGGGAAGGACCTTACGTCATTCGAAAAGTGCTACTGGGATACGCCATCCGCCTCGCCACCATGGAGGGAGATCATCTTCTTGAACCCATTAATGCTGGATACGTCCGACGGTTCTACTCTTAGTCTATCGTGATAAGGTAAGTATTGGTGAAATAGATACACGACTGCTTAAGGACCACCCAAAAGAGGACATCATTCCAAACACAGTAGCTGAAAAGCATCCCTAAAAATGATGATATCCTTTGCTACCTCATTTGAGCCTGGGCCTTTCTTTCAATAACCCCTTCCCTAAAAAAAAATGTGTGTACATATACAGAAAAAGGGAAGTAAAGTTACTATCAAAATCCAAAAAAATTGAAAAAGCAAAACCTCAAAAAGAGATTGCCTAAAATAGAGCAAAAAGAACAAAGAAAATGTGTAGAAGAATCACGGGGCATGTACAGTAAAAACCCCCAAGGAAGAAAGTATGTTGAGAAAACTGAAGCCGTATCAAGGAAATCCTTCTAGCCTAGCATACCATTAAATCCTAACCTAACCCATGACCAAGCTGCACCCTGAAGAAAGCCCTCTTTTAGGTTTACAAGTAGTCATAATATCTATTAAGTCAACACAAGTCGAATTGTGAGATGACACTAGAACCCCATCCAGTCGGCTATGATGGAATCGACGTCTATGTCATGACTGTTGGAAAAAGAAATAAAAAAAATAAACAAAATACAACCTCAAAGTAAGATGGACGTGGTAAAAACCCGAAAGGGTGCTACGGGTAAAAACAAGGAGTTTGTGCGGACCAGGTGAAAACTCGAAAGGGTGCTTGGGGTAAGAGAGTTAAATCCATGGACGTGGTGAAAACCTAAAAGGGCACCATGGGTAAAAAAGGAGATAAATAAAAAGAAAAAAAGAAAAAGAAAAAGAAGAAGGGTTTGAAATGATTGATTATTGTTTAAGGAGCCCTCTTGGTTACTCTCCCTGATCCCCTTCTCTGGGCCGCTTATGCTAGTTCAAATTGGGTCCCGACCTGAATTGTTTTTGTGAAATTGCTTTGTCAAACGTATGACTCAAGGCAAGGAGAAAGGTTTGACTCAATCCTAAGGGATTGACATTCCCGCCTTGGTGAAACTGTTGAAACTCACTCAGGCCCAACCATAGAAAATGGTTCAGCTATGCTCAAAATGGGACCTGTGACTTCACCTCACTTATAAGGCATCATGAAAAAAAAAAAGAGAGAACAGCAAAAAAAAAGAATAAAAAAAATCAGGAAAAATCCAAATACAAAAAAAATATGCGTGTGTATATATTTCTACTCTTTCCCATGTACATAGTTACAGCATCTTACTTCTATCTCAAAAATGAAGAAAAAGAATAAAAAAATCTTTGAAAATAAAAATCCAAAAAATATATATGTCTTGAAAATGAAAGTAAAAGTTTATTTCTCTTTCTGTTAATTAAGATGCATTTGTTACTTATATAAACAAAAAAGGGACTGACGTTTTCTCGAGAATGTGCAGGAATATCACACGGTCCAAAGCCTCGAAACGGGCAACTTCTCAGCAATGGTCAAATCAGATGAAGTATCTCCCCACTAACGTCAGGACTATTCAAAAAAAAGTAGAGACAATTATTTTGAAAAAGAAAGAATAAATCCGTGTTTTCCAGCAGAGACACACAAGCATAAGGTGGTAAAATATTAATATTTTATCAGTAATGCAACTGTGCCATATTAAAGTCCTGAGTCTGAGATACACCTCAGATCTTTGGATCTTGCTTTAAGGTAGGAGCAATGGTGTCAGTCTCGATCAAACAGCCAATGTTTTGATTGAGTCAACTCCACTGCTAAATCTTTGCAATGAGCAATCTGTTTTGGATTCATATGAACTTAAGTGTCTTAAGCTTCAGATTCTCCATTGAAAAAGGTCAATCATTGGTTGAGACCAACCTGTTGAGAACGAGATTACGTATCAATCAAACTATGTGCAATCATGCATTCAGAAGGGTTCATTTTCCTTTTATTTTCCGCAGGCTTAAAATCTGTATGGGCAACGACATCCCTGTAAAGTGTACGCCATGCGTCTGGGTATCCGTATGATGGTTGTTTGTCCCCGTAAATTGTACCCGGGCGGGTCTGGGTCCAGGCTTCCATCGCCTTTGTTGTTACTTACCGCTCCTGATGGGTGAGTGATTATGCATAGTTAAGTGATGTTTATGATCATTGTCAGCAGAGACCAGGATTGGATGTCCCTTTAGGGAGACACCCCAATGTTTGGTTGGATCTGTTCAAGGTAGTCGAAGCTGGATACTCTAGGTCATGTTGATCTAAGGCATGCTTTTGAAAATGGCACGTCCTCCCTAAAAAGCGTTGCGACCTCTATTTGCTCCGCTCGGGTAGTCATGCTAAATAAACTTTGAGATCAATGGGTTCACCCAAAGACCTCGAACCCTGCTTTGAGCAGGGGCACCCGCGAATAGTCAGATGGGGCCATCAAATGCCTCGTAGGATTGGACACAAACTGTGGAGCCTTGCGTATGTTTACTTCGCGCCCATCTTTGAACGTGGGTTAATCACCCCCTTACTTAAGAAGCTGTTGCATTCAGAATGAATCTTAAATATTAAATACCTTCAAAATCATCTCGAGAAGTGAATGTCTTTCCCGACTATAGGGAGTTCGCAACTCATTCCACCTCGATTATGCCCAAAAATATCGTTAAGCGCTTGGGAACCGATTACCTCGAGAAATAAATGTTTAGCCTGGCATCCAGGGCTTTCATTTTCTCACTGTGTTACTCATCTGATGTTTGAAGTTCGTTCTGAATATAGTAGACCCGCCAATAATGCCTTGGGCCTCTTTGGATGTCTCTTGTGTTTGACATTCGATCATTAGTGATCGGATACCAAAGAGGGGCATCTGTAGACACCCAAATTTGGCCCAAGGCTCGATCGGAACACATTTCGATAGAGGTGCACTTTTGAGCTTTTGATGGCATGTATGGAACCTTTAGGAACTACCCTAGAACCCTTAAGAACCCTTCCAAACCCTTAGGAATCACCCTAGATCCCTTAGGAATCTGCCCCGAACTTTGAAAATCAATCCCGACCCTTAGAACCCATTTTGAACATAAACCTAACCTTATCAAGCCATGGATGAGGAGGGGTACACTGGAACTAGCTACAACCATCTACTATAATCAAATCTTATACCATTAAAAAGTATAGGTCTTCATCCTTCCAACAGTCTAAGAATTGCCCCAATCGGAGGTGTACATCAAAAGATATGGCAGTCCGAACCCGGAGGGCAGAAAAGTAACTTCATGTGGCCCCCCTAGGGATTTGGCGCAACTAATAGTTGTGCCATGTATGATTTTGCCTGGCGTAACTATTAGTTGTGCCAGGCCACTTCTCCCAGAATTTAAGCCTAGCACAACTAATAATTGTGCCAGTTTTAAATGTGGACCCCACCTTCATGAGCCAACTTCCAGGCACTGTTCAACATTGTTTTACTGTGCATTTGCTTGACACAACTATTAGTTGCGCCAGGAAAATGAATAGTAACCCCTAATTTTTTCTTCAAAAATTATGATTGGGGTTTGACTTATTGACCACCTTGATCTTTGGGGTGTGTTTTGATAGTTCTGTTGCACCCATTCACTACCTATTTGTAACCCTTTAAGTGGCTTAAAGCCTCACCCCATCATCCACCATTAGAACCACCTTCACACCTTTCTAAGCTCTCAAAATCCTAGGAAACCTTAGATTTGAGATTTTCTAATTGTTAACCCCAATAGAGCCCCCCACCCCTTGGTTTAGGGGTTGAGAAATTTGCTTAAGAGAGAAAGAGCTCAAAGTGAGAAGTTCTTCCTCCTTTTTGTGCACCATTTTCACCTAAATTCTAGAATCTCTCAACCTCATTTCAAGCTTGTTCTTGCATCTAAAACCCTTAGCCTAGGTGGGTGTGATTCCCTAGCCTCCTTTCTCTACCTCTTAGCTTCAAGTCTTAGGAGTTAGAACCCTATTCCACACCATACAAAACCTTCAAGAGCTCATCAAAGCAAGGCACGCAAGGCTCTCCTACGGTGCTACAAGGGCCCGAGGGCTCCGGCTCTCTCCTTTCTTCTCCTATCTCTTTCTAGCTCCCCCATCCTTGCATTTGTGCCGTTACATCGCCGACTTTTCTGTAGGAACGAAGGGGCATAAATAGGATTCTAAGCCCTTTTGGGCAAGAGGAAGCTATTTTCTTTTCTTTTACTTCATTTTATTTTTGGCCATTAGTAGAGACTGCGTGAAGCGGGTTGATCGGGTGCCTAACACCTTCCCGATCGATAATCGAAACCCCTACTCAAGAGCCTTTGGTGTGGACCGGAATCAGAGTCATATTTTTAGCACTTTGGTGCTCATAAAATGAACTAGGTTTCCCAGGACACCAAAAGCTCCGGGTGGCGACTCGATATTTTTTGTTAGAGAGAACATCGTCGCGAAGGGATCGTCTCGATTCTCACGGTTGCACATCCTCACCATTGTTAAGATTAAACACTCTACTTATTATAAAAAGTATCTTACTTAACAAAATTAATTATTTTGTTTTGCATTTTTTTGACTGTGGTCCTTGACAAGTTGACCGATTTTGTCCCTTCTGCTTACGAGTTGTATAATGCATTCTTCGTTTCTTTTCAAGTGTAGATTTCAACCTTTTTTTCCGTGGTCGACCTGGGGGGTTCCTGCAGTGAGGCGGGTGAACAACAGGACTAACATGCTTCATGTGCCATTGAGATTCATCTAGAGTCAGTTCGATTACCTTACTATATGTCTCACAATACCGTGCAGATGTATACCATTCCTCACAATATATCAACGAATCTATATTAATTCAATGAATGGCAGCCATGGCATGGATACAAGGGAGGCCCAGAACGTCAAAACAATGATAAGAACATGACCTCTTATCTAAATATACATTATACTTAAATGTCGATGTTGATACCTCAAAAACGTTGGGTGATGATGGTAGTACTTGATAAAACCTAGCTGCTTGGTCAACCTCTGCCAAGATATCGGATGCATATGGGGTTAAACCCTTCTAGATCTTTTAACCTTTTATAGCTCTATCATAAAAAAGTTGGGCAACTTTCTTCCTCATTGCTTCAATAAGGGCTATTATTGGTAGACCTCTTGCATGAACTAGTATTTTTTTCAAGCACTCAGATATGTTTGTAGTCAGAAGATCGTATTTACAACCAGGGAAGAGCGCTCTAGACCACTTCCATGGTTCACTCTGTTGAAGATATTTTGCACCAGCAGGGCTCACACCCTCAAGTTTCATCATTAGCTCATCATGTTCTTCTACGGTATATGCCCGATCAATAGGCCAGAGTTGACTCCACAAAGCCGGATTTCTAAACTTCTCCCTGAAGTTCTTGACAATATGAAAGAAGCAAAAGCTATGAGTGGCATTGGTAAATACTTTTGGAACCGTCGATCTAATTGCATCCGTACGGTTTGAAATTATGACAATTGTTCTATCATCATCCATGATCGCTTCTTGAAGACATCGAAGAAACCATTCTCAAGCATCTTCTATTTCACCATCAACTATAGCAAAAGTAATGAGGAACAAACCATTGTTGCTATCAACAATTGCCACAATTAGCATTGAGCAGAAAAATTTACCATTTCAGTGTGTTCCATCAATCAGAATTATGGGCCTCAAGGTTCTTCTATATCCATCGATAGAAGGACTGAATGCCCAAAAAAATCTAAGGAATGAGTCATCATATAGACATTATAGTTTTGTGAAGGCGTCGAGATTGGATCTACGTAATTTTGCAATATATAAAGGGAGATTAGCATAAGACGACTCCCAACCACCCCTAATGTTAGCCAACGCTATATCTTTCGCCTTCCATGCTTTATGATAGTTTATTATAACCTCCAATTTATTTAAATTTCAGAGATAATTTTGGCTGGCACATAATCAGTAGCGTCCTTTAATATATTCGTTATTTTAGAAGCTACCCAATCACTTGAGGCTTATTGATGACCTCCCCTTTTTTATATAGCTACACTAAGTGGACCGTGCTTGTGCTCGGGATTCATTATTTTAATTACGAAAGACTCACCACAGATGTTGTCCCTACTCGCGCGAATATGCCATGGACAAATATTGTCTGCACATCTAGTAGTAACAATCCTCTTAGTTGTCTTTATTAGTTTCAATTGAAAGTTCCCCAGTACAACATTATTCTTCAAGACATTGAGAAATTCTTCTAGAGAAAAAAAAGTTTTTTCGATAGTCAAAGATCTATTTCCAATCCTATCAAATCTCGATTTCCTTGCGAAACTCTTTCCTTCTAAGTTATCATCTTTAATTTCGAAGTCTGCATCTTTTGATTTATTTCCAATAATTCATCCTTAAAATCTCACTCCAACTGAATAACTCGAGTCGCTATCTAAGCCCGTTTGTTCAGTAATCTCATCATCTCCTGATAGTTTCTCGATACTGTAATTTTGGATACTAACTGAACCGAAAACCCATGTCTTCGATGGTGGAGCGCTCTCGTTCCTTCAATTAAAATAAATATATAATGTGTCACTCATACGTGAGATATGACTATAATATTATACATGATTATGCAAAAACTCAATTCATAGTCACCTCTGAATTGACGGAGAATTTTTCACCGAATTTGAGTCTTCATATGCTTATCCCTCTTCAATTACTTTCTCCTCTACACGAGTATCAGGGAGGGGATGTGGAAATAGACGTGAATGCTCCGAACTATAAAATTACTCATAAGTATCAACCAAATAATGTGAGTCCTCATTAATAAAATTCATCCTTTTTCAAAAGAAATGAGAGACCAACCCACCTAAAATTGGTACTCCGTTCACACCTTTCTTTGGCAATAGGGGACGAAAAACTAAGTCATAAGCATTGCAAGTGGTTGAGTATTATGTGTATAAGAAAATAATTTGCAAACCATATAAAAAACTATATAAAATTCTCACTGTCGTGGGTTGGATTGATACCACGATCGGTGAGTTTGATGAGCTCTTGAATTAGGAAACATGCAGTCATGAGCAATTCTACGATCGAAAACATACCAGTATATATCAGTCAACTTATTGAAAATTTCTCAATTAATATTAAATAAAAGCACAAACATATAACTTCATCGACTTACCTAAATGTATCTGTTTCCTCTCATTTCATCACTGTGTCTAAGTAGAGGTTGTGTCGTTCATTACATCCAACACCTTTACTCTGCCAGCCGTCGGGTTTCTCACTATTAAATAAGCAACATAAAGCATAGAATGTTTAGCTATTAAATAAATTTAATAACATTTACTTCTAATCTACTAGCACATACCTCCCTAACATTCCTGTCTCCAGACTTTCCTTTCTTTTATGCTCGTTGAGCTTATTTGACTCTACGATCTTTTCAGAAATATATAGGACAATGTGATGATAGTCAATAGGGCATAGGATCATCATGTCATGAAAGTCAGTTTCATTATCTATGTCAAAAATAAAACTCTCTTCGGTAGTCGGGTATCTATATCTAAACCTTAGATCAATCTGCTTCGATATTGACTTACACAAGTCATACATCTTTCCAATAAATTCGTTATATGTTACATCTTGGCTTATCGATTTTTATTTACATTTTCCACCACTATACATCCTATTATTTCCTTGGACTTTCAATAGCCGATTATAGTGACATACTAGTATAACTGTGTCAGTACTCATAATGCACCTGCATCTGAAGCTTACATATATTAATATATAAGATATTATCCAACTCTATAAAGATTAAATATCTCAATATAGTGACATACTAGTATAGTTGTGTCAGTACCCATTACGGAACTACATGTGAAGCCTACATATATAAGAATTATCCAACTCAGATTGGTACTGATAATACAACCACAAACAATCAATTGGTGATCCTAATATTTTGTTTCATACTTCTACGATCCGTCTTATATAAAAGCCAAATAAGAAAATAAATAAAATTTTAAACCCTAATGTCTTAAAGAAGACACTGATCATGTCTTAAAGAAGATACTGCCTCACAAAGGGACATCACAGTCTTATATATAAACAATAATGCGTCTTATATAGAAACTACTGATCGTGTCTTAAAGAAGAAACTGCCTAACGATGGGACATCTCACTCTTATAAAAGGCTGATCTGATCATGTTTTCTACAAGCAACTGACTTATAAATGGATAATACGGTCTTATAAATGACTCATCATGTCATCGAGAAGCAACAGACTAATAAATGGACAATATGATCTTCTAAAAGACTGATCATGACTTACCACTACTGTGATCATTCTAATTTTTTTATCAATCTGTAATGGAAGCATGTCTTTACACATGCAAAATCGAAAAATAATAAAAAAATTTATTTTCTAGATCATAGTTTTATATTCTATAAAGATTAAAAATCACCTTTCGGTTCAAACAGATAATTCAATCTATACGATATAGGTCAGAAAGATAATTCGTTATGTATAACAGTATACAAACCCTAAAATTTATAGATTTTTATAATTACTTACGAACAAAGGAAAAAAATAAGCTTAAACTCTAAAGATTATTATTTCAAAAAATGTAAAAATATACCCCATCATCAAAGTGAAGATTACGGTTTCACAAATTCATAAATATCGAACAATTATCAACCCTATAGGATCCAAGTTAGATCAGTCATGTTAAACACCGACAATAGTAATGTACCAATAGGGATATTGCATGACTTGGTTACATCTGAGTTATTTACTAACTCTTATTAGTCCAAGTAAGACTCATGTGAGGCCTGGAGGATCCAGATATGATGTACCAATAATAATTTTTCATGATCGGGTCTCATATGAGTTATTTACTGACTCTTATCAGTCCAAGTAAGACTCATGTGAGACCTGTAGGATCCAAATATAATAGACAATGACATCAGCCAAGTTATAGTCTGATAACGATGATATACAAATAATCATTTTTCATGACTGAGTCTGATATGAGTCATTTACTAACTCTTATAAGTCAAGGTTAGACTAATGTGAGACTTATAGCTTATAAGAGATCGACATGTCTATCTACACAAAAAATGGATTAACATGAGATAATATTTTTTGACCTAATCGATTCATGGATCCATAACTCAGTAGATTCAATTTCAGATGAAGTAAAATAGAAAAAGGGAATTTAACAAAAAATAAAATTAAATAATTTAAACTAAAAAATGATGAATATAATCGAATAACAGAAGACTAAATAATCATCTAGACAGTCTATGACCCAGAGATTCAACCAGAGGATTTTTCTTTTTCTTTTTTTTTTCTTTCCCTTTTTCTCTTTTCTCTTGGTTGCCTCTACTTCATTTCCAACAAACCAAAATCATAACCGTAAACCCTAAAGATTATACTTCATTTCCAACAAATCAACATCATAACCCTAAACCTTAAAGATTAGAGTTTTACAAATGGAAATAAACCAAAATCGTAATCCTAAAGATTAGAGTTTTACAAATGGAAAAAATATAAAAATTAACCTTTATGAGTGTCTCTGCAATACCAGAAGTCGGGGAGTAAAAAATGGTCTGAGACTCCACCTCTGCAATGGCCGACGACAAAAATGCAACTCTTCTCCTCAATGGCAACGAAAATGTGGCTCTTCTCCACCCCTGCAATGGCTAACGACAAACTATTCTCCTCAACGGTGACGAGAAACGAGAACCGACAACAACTGTGAATGCCTTAAGAGGGTAGGAGGGTTTGAAACAAAGATGAGAGGAATGAAAAATCAGAGCCCGCTTCGATTTCTTCTTTTAAAATGAAGGGCATTTTGGTTATTTCCATTGTCTTTAAGTAATGGCATATTCGTCATTTTCTATTCCTCAAATATTGGCAATCAACCTAGTTAAATACCCACGTATTCTTTTTGTTTAAGTTAAAACCAAGAAACTAAAAAGTTTGAGGGTCTTAGACCTTGCTGGGTCATTTCATCAACTTGGGACCTCGGTGCGTAAATAGGGGGATAGTTGGGACCCTGGTGGGTATTAAACTCATTTTTTAGGGTAAAAAAGTCATTTACGCTGGCGGAGATACATGGACCTGGACCTGTAAGTCAGCTACTTATTATGTTTTAAAGTGTATGGGTGGTTGGGAAAATTTTGTATTTTTGAATGGTATAATTGACTTTTTATACCTAAGAGGAGTTTGATAAATATCCTTGTAGGGCCTTTTAGTCTTTTAGAAAGGGGTAGAATTTTAAATTAAAAAGATACGTTTTTGTGGCAGAGAATAAGCCACACCACCCCATGTATGCGTGAGGTGGAGGAAGGAGGGAGAGGGGGTTGGGGATTGGCTACATGCCACCCCCTCCCCCATTTGAGTAGAAAGAAAGAAGAGAGAGAAGGAAGAAAAAAGAGAAGGAAGGAAGTCGAGCTCATGGGGTCCAGTCAGGCACGATTAGGCTCAGAGGAACTCGGCCCAGTCCAGGTCCTCCTACAGAATAAGTCCTATTTCTTTCAAGCAGTTAGGTGTAGGTAGAGTAGTGAAGCCTTAAAAACCAAGGGCTTGGACCTGTAGCAAAATGTTTGAGCCCAAATTAACTATTAAAAAAAACACTAATTAGGGCTAGTCAAACCCAAATAGCCTAGTTAAGCCTGGTTAGAATTAATCAAACGTGATTAACCTAGATAATCCCGATTAGGACTAATCAATCACAATTAGCCTAACTAATCTTAATTAGCGCTAATTAACTTCGATTCAACTAATTATTCTTAATTAGAGTTAATTATTAGCCTAATTAATAACTAATCCGATTCGCCTAATTATTCTTGATTAGGGCCAATTAACTCGATTAGTCCAATTAAACCTGATTAGGGCTAATTAACCCTGATTGCTCTAGTTAGTCCCCATTAGGCTGATTAATTTTGATTAGTCCAAATAACCTTGACTAGGGATAATTAAGCCTGGTTAATCCAAATAATCCTGGTTAAGGCTAATTCACTAGTTACTAAATGAATTCAGTTTTTACCCAATAAGAACTGATGCATGATTTCATCATTTTGCATGAATGCATGCTTTAAATTTTCAGATAAATTTTTTATTCCTCTACTATTTCTATAGTTGCTTAAATAAAGTATGAAAGGGTTTTATATACAGATTAAAATCTATTTTGAAAAACCTCTTTTGAAAGGATTATTTTTGCATTAGTACATGCATTCCAGCATTAAATACATGAGGCAACACTTGTTTAATTCATGATTTAATTCCTGAATTAATTCCTGATTGCCAATTGAATTCCTGATTCATGAATTTATTCCAGAGTAAATTCCTAGTTTAATTCTTGAGTTGATTCGTAGCCACCTATACGTGGCAAGACCATAAATGCGTGAAAGAGGCTAGCAAGAATTATTCTTGAATCTTGAGTCTCGATTTAGGCATCTGGTATTTGTGCTCATGGCTACTTAGTAGCAAAAGCATATCTGATTGCCCAACCATTAAATGTCGGTTCGGAAAATTAAGCATATATAGATTGCAAGACTGAAATTTTCAAAAAGAAAATGGTTGATTTTCAGAAATAAGCCACAGACCATTAATTATATGTTTTGAGCTCATTCAAAGTTTCACATAGTTCAGTTCATTTATTTCGTCTGGTTTATCACTTGGGATCATCTGCATGTTAATATGTGTCATGGATTATCTTAGCTAGCTCCTACCTCTATTATTCTTATTTTGGACTATTGTTTTAAATTGTGGGTCTTTTACTCACTCCATATTTTATATACAAAGAAATACATTGATCGAAAGGGAAAGGCATTGTTGAATAAAGGAATAAATTAGTCAGTAATCAAGAGGTGAATATGATAGAGAGTGAACAACTCAAGTGTCTACAAGTAGAGAGATTAATGTAATCCACATACGATATGTAGCAGTTGACTCCAGTTGTATCCATGTAGCATCTTCAATTTATGTACTTGTAAGCTTTTAAGGATGGAATGTAATGTAGTTTTTATTACTTTCGCAATATTCTTATAGTCCTGTATTTTATTTTTATATTCCTCATGATATTTGGGATTTCTCTATGTGAATTCTGTCACGACCCAGAATCCTAGCCGATCTCAAGGGCTTAGAATCCCGTGTCATGACCCCACACGCTTGTTAAGGTGATAAGAGGACATACATATCATATAAGAACTTACATAAAATTGGGCTCCCAAAAATCATGAATCAAATTTTCTTCTCATATTAAAATTTCCTTCATTAAACTTACATAGAATTTTGAGTCCATTATATTAAATGACTGGAATAAATGTACGGACAACTACTGAAAAGTCTTCCTAACTATTTAATACATACCTGACATCCTCAAGCTGGTCATCCACGTCGTCACCCTCATAAACCGCATAATCTACCCATGCATCAAGTCCACCAGGCAATATAGTCCATATCTTCATCTGCAGCTATTAGTTTTTGGGAGGGGGGTGAGTTTACTCAGTCATGTAAACTCAGTGGGTTGCACAACCGATCCACCACAATCTACCCGGGTGATCGTGGGTGCAACCTTGTGAGTGAAAGTGAAACCCTTATAATTTCATATAAACAATATAATAAAAATTCTCATAAGCATTTTATTACTATAAAGCTATAAAACTGAAAGAACGTAACATATTTCAGTGTATATGATGCTTCTAATGCTTATTACTTTTCTTACTTGTCTTCTCAACTTAACTTACGTGGCATATCAACAGTCTTATTATTACTCCATACGCCTACACAATGTACTTCGTATCTTACTTATCTTGTTTAAACGATCTGTGCCAGGATCGCTGTTGGGGCCTATCACGTGAGGTTCATGTGTAAATAATCACCTAGCCTCTATATCATAACATAAACCATCATTCTGCCCGATGAGGTTGCGCATATAAAAATTAGTGTCCCCTTAAGTCGAGACACTATCGTATCATATTGTCCTTAAGACCTGTCTTGGCTGCAGACGTTGAATCTTGCAGTGGCACGCAAGACATGACACATGTAGAAACTTAATTCATGTTTAGTTGGCCTTCACAACTTATCTTAACATATCATAATATTTTTCGGTTCTGGGCTTAGGTCCCAGCTCCGATTTCATATTTGTGTGGGCTTAAGTTCCCACTTTCTTAACATCTAGTAACTTCATATATTCATATTTCATCTTGTCTTAAACTTAATTAGAATGAGTCACAGTGCGATAGGCTTCACAAACCACACTTTCCAAGGGATGAGTTTCATAGTAACCTGGATGTACTTCGTGTGATATCTCATACTATTATAGAGGAGTTGCATTCGTACATGGACGCCTACATTCCAAGTTCCATGTGACCATGAAAGAAACCCTACTGTGACGAAGGCTTAAAAGTCATGTGTCGTATCTTATTCCTTTTTAACCTACCATATATATGCCCTAACGTATCATTTAAGTCATGAATGTCACATAATATAAATGAAGCATAAAATAAGATAACAACTAATCATAAGGAAGCTAATATTTCTCGTAATATTTCAAACGATGATCCAACCAATCAAATCAATCATAAGGAGTGGTTAGTGAACTGATCTCAAGTTAGTCACAAGTTAAAACATAAGTCAAGCTTTGACTCGTGACGTTAGATAGGGACCTAAGGTCTTAACCAAGCAAGAAAGTTGTTTAGAGTCTCCTAAGTACACTCAACTTCCCGCTAAAGGAGAGAGATAGAAAGAGGTCACGTATAAATCAATATATGACCCTATGATGTGTGTCACAGTATGACGATAGACCATTTTCATTTGATCAACCTGATGAGTCATTTACATGATTTCGATAGGATTTAGTCTCGTTATGCCTGAATCACTTATAGACCATCGAATATTCGATACACGCATTTTATGGTGAACGTGATCGAGTTTATACAATTTGATACTACCGATGTCATCAATATAATGGGTATTATGTTTTCCCATGATTTCCACTATTGATTTGGTCATTTAGACCATTAACTGAACGGTCACTCATTCTTAATCGAGATCATCCCATCGTATGATCATCGACATATCAAATGCTTCATAGCATGAATAGATAATACATCTGATGAGTCCATGAAGACTTAGAATGTGGGTTGGGCCCATCCTTGAAGATTTGGTCCACAATTTCTCAAAACGCGTGTTTAACTACATTGGATATACGAGCCCATTAACGGTTCATAGATTAGACGAGCCCACAAGACCCATGGTCCTTTGTGATAATTGGGGGTCTTGAATGACCCATATTATCGGTGGATCAGACCTTATGTGTATGGGTGATGGCCTAATTTTACTAAAGTCATAAACCCAAAATTTACTGATGACACCTAATGACCATGAATCTTGCACTTCGTGAATCTTGAGATCCGTGAAGATTTTAAATCAGAAATTTTTGGTGGTCCTAAATCAGTGAAAAAGAAGGCTTTTCTTCACACTAAACTTTTGTCGAATGTGGCATAATCCATATGAAATGACACCCAAGGTGATCTATAATAAGAAGGGCTCATGTGTGAATTTAAGCAACTTTTCTAAGCCATCAAATTTTATCATGAGCGATCAGGTCTAACGACATTAAAATTTCCCAAACATTAGGTTGGGTCTGCATTTGGCTATTATGTTGGTTTGACCAAAAACCGATCAAATAGGGGGTCATCAGACCCATTTATCCCAATTGTACACGGCTCAAATTCCTTAATTTACATACTTTGAAAAGCGTGCCGATAGACTCAAATTCCTTAATTTTGATCTGACAAACTTGACTAAGTTTTTGTCGAGATCGTTATAAAACTGAGTACGTGGGCTGATCCGACCCGATTTTCAAAAATTCAAGGAGCCAAAGATGACCCAGACTTAACATTCCAAGTGCCACACACATACAACAGTCATGAGGCTTTTTTTTTTTCCATTTTTGAAGTGGTATTAAGGCCGAGGCATATTTATTTTTAAGAGGATCTGACCATCAATTTTATAGATGGCCAGATGGTACAAGATTTGGCTTACGACCTTGGACCAATAGTCCATAGTTTGGTGCAATAGGGGGCCAAAGTGATCACCCGACAATAGTTGAGTGTTTATAATTTTTCTTTTCTTGATGTACTACCACACATAAAACGAGGCAGACAATTATTTTATAATTAAAATGGGCTGTCTGATGTAAAGTAGGCATAATATTTGAGGGGGTTATCCTACTGAGCCGAATCTAAAACAGTCTCCATTATAGTAATTTGTGCGGTCAAAGTGGCCCCCTTTATCACATGTAAGTGTTAGAAATTTTTGTTGATTTTGGGGGTTTTGAAAATTGTAGATCAAGCGTGATAAAAGGGTGATTTGAATAGTTAGATGGGTAGTACATCAGAGAGTATGGAGGATCTCCCTACTGATATTTTACTGAGAAGGTCAAAGAGTCTGAGATTGGGAAGGTCAAACCTTGACCTTTACCCTTGTCCAAAACACAACAGCTTGTGTGCTATTGCACGTGTAGTATTGTGCACTGCTGCGGTTGGGGGGCTTTGACCCCAGTTTTGAGGCCCATATCGGCTTATTCACTGAATCACTTTTAAACCAAAAATGAAGGGTACTGGGTACCCTACATCGGGGTCAGAGGGTTTGACCATCAGATCAGCCCTTTGAGTTTTATGGCCTCTTGAAGCATGCCAAAACTCATAAAAATATGATTTTTAAGGTTTTTGTCAATCGAATGGGATCGATTAACTTTATAGAGGCCACAAAATTGATCGAAGTGAAATCGGAAGGAAACCCACCTTTTGTTGTGATCGTGCCAATTTCGCGAAGATTCGGTTGATTTGGATCAATGGGCTTGGGCTAGTGTAGATCGGCTCCAACGCGTCAGATTGAGTTGAACCAAGATCTTCCGCTCGTTGCTTCGGATTCACTACGTAAGTAAGTATTTGTTGCTTGCGCGTGTCGATTCAATCGTGTGTTTGGTGGTGGCGTTGCTCTGTGTGTAATGGTGGCATTAACGAGGCTTGGGTTGTTATTGTGTGGGGGTTTCTTTGGGTAGGAAGAGACAAAAGAGAGAGAGAGAGAAAGAGAGAGAGGGAGATAGGTCTGCTGGGTAAATAGAGAGAGGGAGATAGGTCAGCTGGGTAAATAGAGAGAGGGAGAGAGTTGAAGTGTGACAGCTCGGATTTTCCCAACGTAAAATTTTGAGATATATATTTTTTTTCTCAACTTATACTAAAACCAAATGGGAAAACCCAGACCGCCAGATTGTAGATCACAATCTGATACATAATACTTGGCACATCCATATGCATATGAAAATCAAAGCAAAGTTATATAAGTCATGAGTAAAAATCTCCAATTCTAATATCTAATATGTACAGAATAAGCAAACACCAGTGATGACCAACCATCATCAACAGTAGTGTACCATGCCTGTATAATGGCACGAACATGCTAGGCCCGAACTTATCAAAGTCCATGATGTACTAAATCTACGATCCAAAAACAGAGTACAAATCCTTATGCAAAAGCTCTTTTTCTCAAGTATATAGTTTGGCCTTCCTCAAACCTACACCTGTGACGTATAGTCGGGGTGAGCTAACATCTAAGCTTAGTGGAGAAAACTAATATCAATATACATCTCATCACATGCATAGATTCAAGGACAAGATCAAAATATTTTCTTCTCAAAACTAAAACTGATTTCAAAGACATTTCTCATCAAAACTGAAACTGAGTTCAAAGGCAATTTCTTATCAAAACTGAAACTGAGTTCAAAGACATTTTTTCAACAAAATCGAAACTGATTTCAAAGGTAAACTGATTTCGAAGACGTTTTCTTATCAAAGACGAAACTGATTTCAAAGACATGTTCTTAACAAAATCGAAACTGATCTCTTATCAAAAGCATATTTCTTATCTTTGATTTACTGAGTTCGAATCACATTCTCTCACACCTCATATCTTTTTTATGTTGCTTACGCATTTACACATTCACTTATATGTCTTACACACTCTTACTTGACTTACTTACATGTCTTACACAATCCTTACTTAGCTTCCTTACAAGTCTTACACAATCCTTACTTAGCTTACTTACAAGTCTTACATATTCTTACTTAGCTTACTTTTATGTTTTACACTTTCTTACTTAGCTTACACAATTTGATTTAACGGATATCCAGCCGTGCCGGTTCGATTCACGGAGACTTCCGTGCCAGTTTGATAAACAGTCACTTGCATAGCTTACACATTATCACATAGTTTACATAGTTCGATTCACGGATATCCCACCGTACCGGTTCGATTCACGGAGACTGTCGTGCCAGTTCGATTCACGGAGACTGCCATACCAGTTCAATTCATGATTAGCCGCCGTGCCGGTTCGATTCACGGATATCCCGCCGTGTCGGTTCGATTCACGGGTTTAACCGCCATGCCGATTAGATTCACGGTTAGCCACCGTGCTAGTTCGATTATGCCCTAGCGACCCACAAGGTACCATACAATTCGCCCATAGCGGTCCATGATGTCATATAATCCTCCCGTAGTGGTCCACGACACAGTCATAATCCGCCCATAGCGGTCCGCGGCAAACTTATAATTCACCCATAGTGGTCCACGGTATTCTTACAATTTGCCCATACTGGTCCACTGTGTACTTAACTTATAATTCGATTTGGATTCAAATTTATTTACATTTTCGATTTAGATTCAATTTAAAGTCACATTTGCTTCAAATTTAACTTCTGGGTTCCATTCAAAATTTATGAAACTCACACACGACGTTCAAAACTGAGATTCTTTACATGAATTACGAAGGCCAAAATACGGTGTTCAAAATGAAAATCATTATTTGATTCAATATTTCAATAAGTTCCCAAAACAAATCAACATGTCAGAGATTCGATAATTCAAAGCTTTCGTGTATTTTAAACATTAGAAATATTCATTCGCATATTAAAATTCAAAGATCCAAGGTTTCAATTGCAAAGAGTTCAAATACTAACTCATGTTCAAATCAAAACATATCACATTTCATTCGATCATAATCAAGCATCTATGAATTTAAATAAAAATGCAATTGTGTATAGAGTTTTCCCCACCTTAGCCTCGAAAGTTGCGCGATGCCAAGCTAAGCCATATCGATGCATTTTTGTCCTTAATCTACATCACAAAAATATGATGATGTATCAAGGATCAACTCCAATCACTAATAACTTAGACATATATAAGTATTTTCTCAAAATCGAGGTTGAAACGGGCAAATTATTGCTAACTTAGAAATTGATGTACCTTCCTCCTAGCTTTTTACCTTTAAAATTTTAGATTCACAAAATGGTTAAAACACAAACGTTGTAGGCCATGTTGTCCTCATTCTAACGCCTTAAAAATTACATCAATTGGAGTTCGGAGTAAAATGTTATCACCAAAATACCAAAGCTGTGTCGGCACTTCAGTCAAAACGTGTTAACTCAGAACTTGACCCAAATTCCATTAAACTTTTGACCTTAAAAAATTTTGATTCAAGAGTTAGTCAAAACATAAACGTTGTAGGTCTCGATGTCTTCTTTCTAACTCAATAAGAATTATATGATTCCGAGTTCGAGATAGAAAGTTACAGCTAAAATACTAATGCAGTGTCAGCAAGCTCTGTCAAATTTGATCGATCGAATTTAATTTCGATCAATCGAATTTGAAACTCGATCGATCAAAATCCATTTCGATCGATCGAAATCCAACAAAATCCACAATACTTCCTGTTCTATACTTTCGATCGATCAAATTTAATTTTGATCGATCGAAAATCTTCAGAAATCGTATTTCATAAGTCTCAAGTCAAATTTTATCGATCGAATTCAATTTCGATCGATCGAAATTTGCAGATTTCGTCCAATCCTTGGTCTTCTTATTCCAAATCCAATTTTTCTTCCTCAAATCTAACCCAAATCTCACATACAATTATACAACCATAAAGTAAAGTATTAAAACTCATCTAGCATAGATTTCTCACCTTAAATCGACCGATTAACCCATAGATCGGATCATCTTCCCCGCTTCACAAAAAGGGTTTCCAAACCCACATCGGTTTCTTCTAAGCTCCACGATCACGACCAAGCACTCGAAAACGTCGGCAATCTCCCCACGCACACTTCACACAACCCCCCGCTACTAATAGTGATTCAAATAACATGATTTCATCTCAAAAGAAAATGGTTTCAAAACCCCCAAACGGCACAAAACGCCAAAATGACGCACACATTGAAACAACTGGCAATCCTTCCTTTCCACGAGTCCACAAACTTTTTTCACCCAAAACCTAAACTCGACGCACCTAGATCCGCAACATTTCTCCTTCTTCTTCCAAAAACCCATAGCCCCAAAACCCTCAAAATTGCCAACGTTGAAGGCTTCTCAAGGAAGCTTTGTTTTTTATAGGTTAAAGGGGCTAGTTTCCATACTAAACACATACACCCATTTTGGGTGTTAGTCTTATCTAAGGAATTAGACTCCACGTGAAACAAATACACCTAAGCGAGGTGTTAGCTATTATAGAATTAATCTTTTGGTTCGGTGTGGGGCCTGTACACCCAAACCACTTATCAATCAGACTCGGTATTGAGCCAATACACACAAGCATGGTGTATGAACTTGGTCCTAAAAATCTCACACGAGCTCAAATGAACCCATAACGATCCCATCTAAAAAATTCGAACAGTGACGTGTTTCTTAACAGACATGCACCCAATCAGGACCTATAGTCAGCTCGAATAGTTGGCCCAATCAGTTGACCCAACTAGTCAGCCAAATATAGTTGGCCCAATTAGTCCAATAAGTTGTTTTACCATTACTAAACTTTCATTCTCTCTCTAGAACCAAAATCATAAGAGAAATAAATTCTCTTACGTTTATTTTCATTTATAACCAACCTAAACTTAGGTGTTAAGCCAATGCACCGTAGCTAGGTGTATACAATTCATCCAAAGACCCACACGCAAATCTAAATCAATCTTTTTAATTTAAGACTTAACCCAACAAAGTTAATTATTTTCACCAATCGAGCACGCACACCGAGGTATATTGTTCAAAGGTCAAAAAATTTTCAGGATGTTATATGAAGAGAGAGAGATGACTGGGGTGGGTAAAATAGCAAGAGTCCAAGGTGACTTTAATACTTGCTAAAAAGAAGGAAGAGAGAGGGTGCCTGGTTGGCTCTTTAATAAAGAAAGAGAGAGAAAAGAAAGAGTGAGATAAAGAAAGAGTCCAAATCAGACTCTATAACTTGCCAAGTGAGGTGGGTTGTGATTGGGTGTGGAGCACCCATACAAGGTTTGGTGCTCCCCCCATCTAAGACCATAAGATTTGGGTTTTAAAAACTCTGGTCGTTACAATTTCAGAGCATTATCTTGAATAATTATTAAAATAGGGAAAACTTAAAAAGTGGGCACATGAAAATAGAGCAACACAAACAACAATTAGCTTTATGTATTCTCTAAGGTTAAAGTTGAAACATATGCAGTTATTAATAGACCCGGTAACACACTTAACCAACCGGAAAGCCCAAAGTTTATTGATATATTAGGGTGAAAATATCAACTTTTCATTCGTTAATTTCTAAGTACAAAAATTTGCAAGCTTTCCAACTAGTATAACTTGGCCATTGTGAATGTCTACCTGCCTTGTTTGACCGAGGATCAGAAATATGCTATCGAAAGCCCTTTCACCAACTCTAAAATTAAAAAAGAGTTAAATACGCACCTGGGTCTCAACTATTCCCCTATTTACCCGTCGGGGTCCTAAGTTGATGAAATGACCTAGCAGGGTCTAAGACCCTCAAACTTTTCAGTTTGTGGGTGTTTTAACTTAAAACGAAATGAACACGTGGGTATTTAACTGGTTTGATTGCCAATATTTAAGAAATAGGAAATGACCAATATGCCATTACTTAAAGACAATAGAAATAACCAAAATGCCCTTCATTTTAAAAGAAGAAAACGAAGCAGGCTTTGGTTTTCTTTCCTCTCATCTTTATTTCAAACCCTCTTACCCTCTTAAGGCATTCGCAGTCATTGCTAGTTCTCGGTTCTCATCGCCGGTTCTTGGTTCTTGTCGCCGTTGAGGAGAATAGTTTGTCGTCGGCCAATCCCCCACTATTTAAATGTTTTAAATATCCAACAATCCCCCACTATTTAAATTTTTTGAAATCAGAGCAAGGCCAGAAATATATGCATAAATGAAAATGTTTGGGTTGCAAGAAAATATAAAGATTTGAATGAAGAAATACGTAGATCCAGTTCGAGGCACGTTAAATATCATTGTCTTTAAACCGGGATTTGCCGCTACCACTATGATCAAGTGGTCACTAATAGGTTACTGGCAAATCGGTTCCAAGATACAACGAACCAACAGCGTATTCGTGTGATCAAATTTGATGAATTTGATCATGCAACCAGAACACCAAACTAGCGGAAGCAAAACTCTAAGAGAAAACCTTTTAAAATCACGTAAAACAGAAATAGAGAAATGCTGTAATTAAATGAGGAATCTCGGGTCCCTTTTATAGAAAAGAACAGGAGTAACTGAATGGACATGTCCGTTGCATATAACTGAATGGTTGGATAAGAATATCCGTTTAAAATAATTGATCGGTTTAAATTTAAATGGGAGATTACACAAAAGTTTAAATAATTACACTTTTATTCAAAAGTTTAACTAAATGCACCGCACCGCTTCGCCATGCCACATACACGGCTCGGCTCGACTCGGTGCATGCGCGCGCGCGTGTGTGACTGATGGGGTGCATGATGGTGGAAGCTACAAAATTCGGTGCCCCTGGGTGAAGGCTACAAGCCTTGAGCCAAGGCTGCTACTTGTAACCCAAACCAATTTTATGGGTTTACACGAAGTGGGACAAAAAACCCATTTTAAAATTAAAAGCAAATGACATTATTAAAAGTAAGAGTATAAAAACTCTTTAAAATATCCAACAATCCCCCACTATTTTAAAGATTTAAAATTTACAATTTTTAAAATACTTAAAAATGTCAAACAACCCCCCACTATTTTAAACATTTGAAATAGAGCAACGTAAGAAATATGTGTATAAATGAAAATATCTTATAGACTTGAATTTTCACTTTAGTGAAAATAATTCAAAGTTTATCAAGGTCTTTCGTGAAACTAAGTCTTGAACTAACAATCTTAGTTGACAAATCGAAACTATTTCACACACATATTTCACATATTTGGTGTTCAATAAAAGGTTAGCACATTTAGGCCCTATGCTAGTACCCTGGTTTTGATAAGTGTTTATGAAATAAAACTATATCTCATTGAAAGCGGCTCCACTCTCACACTTATATAAGTAGACCTATAACAGATGTCCCTGTAACTTTAACATCTCAACACAGTGTTATAGGACTATTAAGAGCAATACTCAACCTCCCCTTATCCATTATAGGTACAACATTATCCTTCCTGGGATGTATATGAGAATAATTTCTCATTAATGTAGTGCCCTTTAGCCGCCACGTGTTTACGACTTATTTTTTCCTTTGAACCTAAACATTGATTAAACAAATATTAGGTAGGGTTCCTATCATAAGTGACTGTTTAGTTTTAATGGCTTTAAACCCATCCCGATTGATGTCTTGTGAATCCCATCTCTGCTAAGGCTTTTAGTAAATGGATCCGCTAGATTTTCTGTAGACCTGACCCTAATGACTGAGATTATTTCATCTGTAAGTAATTATTTTACATAGCTATGTCCTAGACCAATGCGTCTATTTTTTCCATTATAAGTTTGACTATAAGCCTTTGATAGTGTTGCTTCACTATCACAATGGATAGAGATAGGTGGTAATGTGTAACGTCTCGTAAAATCTTGACCCTTGAAACAGGGCCTCGAGATGCGAACTGCTAGACCGTGTGCTTGACCGGTAAATAGTTGACGAGTCAAGTAGGTTCGGAATAAGTGAAATTGAGGATAGTTTTAGGGTCTGGTGCATGTTTATGTAAAATGGATATATCTGTATGGGTGTTTGTGCTTTACACCTAATGCAAGAGTATAAAAGGGGAAATAGAGGAGTAAATGCTATCCTAGGTTGATAAGAAATTTATTAAGAGAGAGGAGAGAAGTAAAGAAGGGGGAAAAGTTTATGAAGGTGGTTTGATCATTAATGTGTGTGGTTGATGATTTGTGCACGAGGAATCGGAGACACGCTTTCAATTCGGCATTAATTTCGGGAATTCGGAAGCTCAAACCCCAAGCCCTAGTTGGAACGAGAGGTTATGAATCGTCAGATCGATCGATCCGGAGGTATGATCTGGTGAAATTGTTTGATGATTGAATGGTAGATTATAATTGTAATCTAACTTTGTTTATGGAAGAGAAATTTGAAGGAAATAAAGAGAAAATGAATGGGAATGGATCGGCGAAGAGCTGATCTTAACCGTCTGAAGGTTGGCAAAAATCGATCGGTCGAATCATGATTCGATCGGTCGATTTTAGCTATGGGACGAAGTGAAAGGAATCATTGACGATTCCAACCGGTCGAAATTGAATCGACTGGTCGAATTCGAAAAATCGACCGGTCGATTCTCACAAAACAGAAAGTATAAAAATTATATTTTTGTTATCGACCGGTCAAATTAAAATTCAACCGGTCGATTTCAAGGATCCGACCGGCCGAATTTGAGAATCGACTAGTCGGTTTACCAGCGAGATGGAGTCTTGGGTTTCTTGAGAGAAACCGATCGGTCGAAATTGTAAGTCGACCGGTCGATTTTGGAAATCGACCGATCAAATTGGGATTCGACCGGTCGATCCGGGACAGTTAAGGCTGCCTTTGGACTTTGGGTTTGGGAGTTCGGGGATATGGACTACCTTCCTGGTTCACGCAAATTTTGACATTTCGATCATGATTGTATGTATCTAGGCATGATCGAACCTTGAATAAGGGCATGTGACGGGCTTGCGCTATGAAAGTGTAGGAGTTTGCTTAAGGTAAGGAAGACTATCTAATATGTGTAACCAAATTTGTTGAACATGTACGAAATGATATAGGAAGTATTGGTATACGTTGCTTTCAGTAAGGAATGTGTTATATTTTTAAATATGCATGCTTGCTATGTTATGAGCTCACTTGGATAAATTAAGCATAACTAAACTCGGATTTTCATAAGCACATTGGTACTTTTAACAAGCATGTGTGTGAGTGTGTGAAAATGACCTCTGAAATGATGTGAAAATATACGTGTGGTGAACTATAAGAGTTTTGAAAACTAATGTGTTTATTGCACTTCACGGTGAATTTTAAGGTTATGTGAATACCCGGCCGACGCAGCAGTATAACCGCGACCGACTCGACAGGATATCCGCGACCGGTATGACCGGATATTCGTCCAAACTTGTACCCCAGTTCGACGGGATATCCGGTCTTTGGTTCCCATATGGGGAACACTTCGTCCGACAAGTCACTCCATTCTCGAGGGCTTATGTTTATGTGAAAAAGGGTTCAGTTGTACGACGATGGTCGGTATTCCATCGGGGCCCGATGCTATAGTCCATCGGGGATTATTTAAGTACGGGTTTTAAGTGCGTGAATTGAAAAAAAGAACATTTTCATTTCTAAATGAATAGGTAAAGTTGTAAATGCACATCTATTGTTATTCTTGTTGATTTACTAGCACCTTGAATTCAAGTACTTCTTTCAGCAAGATAAGAATTGTGGGATATCATGAAATATATGTTTACGATGAAATACTCATACTAGATTTGTTCTTCCTTATTGGGGTATGATGTAGCACACACTTTTGACTATACGTCACAGGTACAGGTGAGGAGTCGGCAGTTGAAGATTTAGATCGTTTAGACATGGATTACGTCCCTCTCGAGGAGAACGAGCCTCCTCCCGAGGACTTCTTTTAGGATTTTTTGTTCTAGTTGCTGATATAATTGGGCCTGGTATGTCAGGCCATCATTTTGAAGATATTGTAATAAGTATAGTATAGATATTTCACTTTTTGCGAACCATCTTGGGTGATTAGAAGGTATCACCGATGGTTCGGCTCAGTTCTTTGTTCCATGTAGTAGACATGGGAGTTAGAACTATCTTTTGGATTTTGATAAGAGTATTAGAAGTTGTGTACTTCTAGGCCGTGTATGTGAGTAACTACTGCGCTTTCGTTGATGTGTTCGGGCAACGACCTCTTAGATCGTGCTGACGGCTTGGGTTTCGGGGCTCCAAAATTCGGGCTGTCAAAGTTGGTATCAAAGTCCAAACAAGATGCAGGGACCTCCTGCTAATGAGACCCGTGGTTTCATGTACAGGGTGTTGATGTCCACTACAGGGTGTTGATGGCCCCATCCCTGCTAATGATGACCAAGGGGAGGCCATAGAAGAAACTTAAGAAGCTTAGAGGAGATTCCCACTGGTACAAGTCAGACCTCGGTAAGAGATGGGGCCATTCCGGAAACAAGTAATCTGGGGAGAAGAAATCCTAAAATTTCAGAGATGAGAGGTCCGAAGATAAGAACTCCAAAAGTTTCGGGGACGAGTGGTCCGGAAAGGAGAGGAATGGAAAGCCATGCGGAAGAAAGTTCAGAGAGGAATGAGGAACGGGAAGAGAGAAGGAGGATGATGCAAATGTTGGAGGCCATGGCAACTACTATGGCCCAACAGGCAGCCTTGCAGACGGCGTTGATGACCACCAACGCCAATCATCAACAACAAGTGCCTCATACACCACCGTCGCCACCGCCCTCGATGTTTACGGAATTTCAGAGGTTGCGTCCTCCGACTTTTTCAGGGCAAGCCGAGCCAATGGAAGCTGAGAATTGGCTAAATGAAATGGGGAAAATATGTAGTGTGCTGACATGCACTGAGGATGAGAGGGTCCGGTGGGCTGCCTTCATGTCAGATGGCGAAGCAAGTCCGTGGTGGGAGTCAGTTTCAAGGACCAAAGTGCAAGAGGCTCCAGGTGCATCATGGACCTGGAATGAATTTGTGGAGGAATTTAATAAACAATACTTCCCTAAAGTGGTACGAAATCAAATGGAGGTTCAAGTCCTTCAATTAGCGCAAGGGAAGATGTCAGTTAGGGAGTACAGGGTGGAGTTCATGTGATTGTCCCGTTTTGCTCCTGATTTTGTGGCCACGGATCTAATGAAGGCCAAGAAGTTTCAATGCGGCCTACGACCGAATATCAGCGGAAGAGTGGCAGCATTCGAATTAGACACTTATGGGGCAGTCATGAGCAAGGCCCTTGTTATAGAAGAGGATGTAGAAGAGATGTATCGAAGAAGACAACAGTAACAAGGGAGGGGAGGCGATTACGAGCCGATGAATAAAAAGCCGAGATTCGTAACTCCCACTCTGACGCAGCCAACTTAGAATAGTTTCCCTAAGTCGATGCATGCTAGTTTCGCTCGATCATCTATGCCTATTGCTACAAGACCAATTCGCAATGAGAACCCTGCAACAGTTATGGGAGCATCCGTTAATCAAGGAGTTCCGCGACCGACGTCCTCAATGCCCCAAGTTACGTGTGCTCGTTGTGGCAAATCACATAAGACATTAGATTGCAGACGGGGCACCGGGGGGTGCTTCAAATGCGAAAAGATGGGTCATTGCATCCGCGATTGTCCTGAAATGGCAAAGGAGAAGATGGTTTCGACTTCGATTGGTCGTTAAGGGATAACAGGTTCTACTCTTGCGACCAGATCAATACCCTCAAGGAAGCCGACAGTTCAAGGAAGAGCGTATGCAGTGACCGCCGAGGACGCTCAGAACATGAATGACCTTATTCAAGGTAAACTTTCATTTCAATAATTATTTAAATTTTAGATAGAGAAGGTGTGTCTATTTGGGGGATAGCCCACCTAGTTCGGAATTAGCTAGCATACATGTACTCTATAGGTACCTTGCTAGTATATGCAAAGGGGAGTTATATAGCGTGTGAAGCAAGGGCGTTGATAGACCCAGGGTCTACCCACTCTTTTGTTATGCCTTGATTTGCGAAGAAAATGAAGGTCACTCCTGAGACATTGGATTTTATCTTAGCGATGTCCATTCCAACTGGTGAATCGGTGGATACAGATTTGATCTGTAAGTCGGTGATGGTCACCATTGAGGATGGAGATGTCTACAAACTGGCAGCCAATTTAATCTTGTTGGAGATGTAAGGATTCGATGTGATCCTTGGCATGGACTGGCTGTCCACTCATTGTGCTATGGTCGACTATCAAAATAAGGTGGTTATCTTCAGATTGAACAAGAGGAGATCATTCCATTTTAAGGGAATCAGATCGAAGTTTCTGCCATTTGTATCTATAGTTAGAGTTGAACGCATGGTTAAGAATAGGAGTACTGGTTACTTGGAATTTTTAAAGGATGACAAGGAAAAGAAGAACATTATTTCTGAAATTGAAGTAGTGCGTGACTTTCAAGATGTTTTTCCAGAGGAATTACTGGGATTACCTTCAGAGAAAGAAGTGGAGTTCACTATCGACTTGGCACCTGGGACAGAGCCTGTTTCTAAAGTACCATACCGAATGGCTCCTGCTGAGTTAAAGAATTTGAAGGAGCAATTACAAGAATTACTGGATAAAGGGTTTGTCAGACCTAGTGTGTCTCCTTGGGGAGCACCGGTCTTATTTGTAAAGAAAAAGGATGGTTCGATGAAGTTATGCATCGACTACCGTTAGTTAAACAAACTCACTATAAAGAATCGGTATCCTTTGCCCAGAATTGATGATTTATTTGACTAGCTATAAGGAGCGAGATATTTTTCTAAAATTGATCTGAGGTCGGGATACCATCAGCTGAGGGTCAAGGCAGAAGATATTCAAAAAATGGTATTTATAACTCGTTAGACAGGGTGTGATTGAGGGCACCCGACCAGATGTCTCACTTAGAGAAGATGGGTCTTTGCTATTCAGGGGACGTCTTTATATTCCAGTCGGTGCTGATCTACGGCGAACTATTTTAGATGAAGCTCATAAATCAGTATATGCTATACACCCTGGTAACACAAAGATGTATCAAGACCTGAAAAAGAATTATTGGTCGAGAGGTTTAAAGCAAGATGTGGCCGAATACGTATCGAGGTGTTTGACATGTCAGCAGGTGAAGATCCACCATAGACACCCTGCTGGATTGCTACAGCCTTTGCCAGTACCAGAATGGAAGTGGGAGTCAATATCCATGGACTTTATTTTGGGGTTACCTCGGACTGCAAGGCGACATAATGCCATATGGGTAATCATTGATGGATTGACTAAATCGGTCCACTTTTTACCCTACAATACTTCGTATATAGCTGGAAGACTCACAGAATTATACATGAAGGAGATTGTACGACTGCACGACATTCCAGTTAGTATAGTTTTCGATCGCGACCCCCTTTACCCTTCAAGATTTTGGCAAAAGTTTCAAGAGGGGATGGGTACACGATTAGAATTCAGCTCGGCGTTCCACTTGTAGACGGATGGACAAATAGAACGGGTGAACCAAGTGATAGAAGATATGCTTAGGGCTTGTATGCTCAGTTTTCAAGGATCATGGGATCAACACCTACCCTTGATCGAGTTTGCATACAATAATAGCTTTCAAGCGAGTATTGGTATGGCACCGTATGAAGCGCTATATGGGCGGTGATGTAGATCGCCGATCAACTGGGAAGAGATCGGTGAAAAATTCATATTGGGGCTAGAGGTACTCGAAGACAATGCCGATATTGTTTGCTTGATCAGAGATAGAATTAGGTCAGCCCAAAGCAGGCAAAAGAGTTACGCCGAGTTGAAGAGGACGATTGTTGACTTTCGAGTTGGTGACCACGTCTTTGTCAAAGTATCACCCATGAAGGGAGTCATGAAATTTGGAAGGAGGGGCAAGCTAAGCCCTAGGTATTTTGGACCATTTGAGGTGCTGGGAAGAGTGGGTGAGGTTGCTTACCAGATTGGACTACCCCCTCTATTCGATCGCGTGCATAATATTTTTCACGTGTCAATGCTCCGAAAGTATGTGAGGGATCCGACGCACATCTTGACAGATCAACAAACTGAGATATTTGAGGACATGACGGTAATTGAAGAGCCGGCGCAAGTCCTCAAAAGAAAGGAGCGAGTTTTACGCAACAAGACTATCCCATTAGTGCTCATCAAATGGGGACACAACCCTCCCAAAGAGGCTACTTGGGAGCGTGAAGACGACGTTCGAGCTCAGTACCCTCAATTATTCCAAGACAACTAGAAGTGTTTTGTTCAATCTACCTAATTGTATGTATATTGCTTATGAGTGACATTGTAAATTGCCATGTATGAGAATGACTTAGAAAAAATGGTTGAAAATGGTACGAGTAATTATAGATGAGATTTTGGTACACAATTGTGGCTTATTGACGGCTATTGGTGCTTAATGGATGGTAAATTTTAACATTCGAGGAGTTTAACAAGGAGAAAACACAAAATTGTGTTGCTGTCACAAACCGACCGGTCGATTAGGAAATCGACCAGTCAATTTTCACAAACAGGACACATTTTGGGTTATATGAAAACCGACCGGTCGAAACGTGAAAACCGACCGGTCAATTCTCACAAACAACACGAAATCTGGGTTATACAAAAACCGACGGTCGAAATAAGAAGCCGACCGGTCGATTTTTAAAATTCGACTGGTCGAATTGCAACCGACCGGTCGAAATCGTGATTTAGACCTTTAAGGGAGAAACCGACCGGTCGATTTTCAAAATTCGACCGGTCGATTTTATTTAGACGGCCTTAAATTGGGTTTGTTTTGCCCATTCCGTCATTTCGAATCTGGTGTTTTTTCTAGGAGGGCTCTGCTAGGGTTTGAAAGGAAAAGGGGGGAGAAGGGTTTTGAGCTTGATTTCACTCCGATCCTTCGCCGATTGTGATACAAGGCGGATTCCAAAGGTAAACCCTAGTTACTTAAGCTTGTGATTTTGGAAATTTTCCCTTTTTGGAACCCTAGTTACTTTTCTGTGCCAAAACCCTAGTCATGCGGCCAAAAATGTGACAGTCTTCGAAGCCTTCATCTTCGAAGCTACCGGTACGATGCCCCAGCACGTCAGCGCCTCCACCAACCACGACAACACAAATGCCGGCGTCACCGGCAACCCCACACACCGCGATGCCTTCGAGCGAGCCTCCACCACCCCCACGCCCTTAAGATTAGCCCAACTAGTGGTGGGCGGCTAAGAAAATTGAAATCGAGTATAAAATCAATCCAGCCCTTTTTGAGGATCCCACTGTACAAGGAAACACCGTATGGGCTTGGGATTACCTTGAAAAGGTAGGTTTAAGAAATATTCTAGAACCCCTACACGAATACTACTACCCTAGGCTCGTACGCCTATTCTATCAGAACCTCAAATCAACTAGCACGACTTTCGCCATTGAAACTAAGGTTAATGGGTGTCAGTATCGGTTCACTTGGGATCACACATGTAAAGCTCTTGAGTGTTACAAGGAGTACTCAAAGGATATTGAGATTTTACCCCCTTTTCAGGTGGAGGTGCATTATAAAGAGATTTGGAGAGAGATGACCCAGGGACGACATGGGTCTGGACATTCGACTCGGAGAGTTGACCTACCCCATTACATGTGGATGTTAGATACCATAATCAAATGCAACCTCTATCCTATGCGAGACAATATTGAGAGGGTCGAGGAGGTACAACAGGCCCTATATGCGGTGTTTCGAGGTCATTGGTTCAACTCACCCAAGATGGTATTTAAGGGCATGATTTATATTCACGGGAAGTTGTTGAAGGGTGGAGTCAAAGCAAAGGAATGTCTCCCCTACGCCAGCTTCATATCCTCTATGTTTGAGGAATACGCAACTGAAGGACCATACCAGGTCTCTCCTGATGAACCGCAGCTAAATGACAAGGTAGAACTGTATACTTTTGGGGATTGGAACCGAAGCTATACCCCACTGAAGAAGACTTTACCTCCGGCAGGTCAGCATGCTCCGCCTCCTCCACCAGGGCCTGAACAAGCGCAAGATGACCCAGTTCCCCACCTGACTAGCATGTACCGCTTGTACCCGAACCCCCAATTCAGCAGCAGCAGGCCCCCTATCAAATGCCTCCACCACAATTGGACTCCGAGATTATGCGTGATATCCTCGCTCGCATGACCCAAGTGGAAGAAAGCAATAGACACTGTCGCATGGATTACCACCAGGGTATTTTTGCCCAATGGATGCAGTATGCATACCCCGCCAACTACATGACGTGCCTCGCAGGCACCTGCGCCGCAGTACCTGATCCATGGAAGTACTCCACTGGCGTGTCTACTTCAGGAGGTGTTCCGGTCGATGATGGAGAGGGCGTTGCCCCTACAGATGAGGCGGGACCTTCTGGAGTACCGCCGGGGGATGCAGCCATGTGAGGATGGGTTGATTATCAGATACCTTACTTTTTGGTTATAATAGGGAGAGTAGTTACTTTTTGAAAATGGGTTGTAATTAATACAGGTGCGTGTTCAAATGTTGGAACTATCGTGGCATGGTTGCCACATTGACAGAAAAATGGTCATTTTGGAACTATAGTGACTTGGTGGTCACTAGATAAAATTTTGTATAACTTTTTGGAAGTGTATGCTCATATGTTAAATTCGCTTGGTCAATGTGTGTTAAAATTCTCTTCCTATATGTGGAACTGTCAATGGTTTTTGCAGGTACTTAAGCCTCATGTGTTGGTCGGTGAACCCTGGTGTGTAGTCCTCAGTGGACAATGTTGGCTGGCTTGCATTAGCGGGTTAAGCTGAGTGGGATTGTTCAGTCCTTGTGAGAGGATTGGATTCTCTCTGATTAGACGCTTCTTGCTCTCCCTTCACTCCCGAGTGCGGGGGGGGGGGGGGGGGGGAGGTCTGTGTACTATCCCTTATGATGTGTACACCCTTAGTAAATTTTCGAGGACGAAAGTTCCTAAGGAGGGGAGAATGTAACATCCCACAAAATCTTGACCCTTGAAACAGTGCCTTGAGATGCGCACCGCCAGACTGTGTGCTTGACCGGTAAATAGTTGACGGGTCAAGTAGGTTCAGAATAAGTGAAGCTGAGGATAGGATTAGGGTCTGGTGCATGTTTATGTAAAACGGATATATCTGTATGGGTGTTTGTGTTTTACACCTAATGCAAGACTATAAAAGGGGAAATAGAGGAGTAAATGCTATCCTAGGTTGATAAGCAATTTATGGAGAGAGAGGAGAGAAGTAAAGGAGGGGGAAAAGTTTATGAAGGTGGTTTGATCATTAATGTGCGTGGTTGATGATTTGTGCATGAGGAATTGGAGACGCACATTCAATTCCGCACTAATTTCAGGAAATCCGGAAGCTCAAACCCCAAGCCCTAGTTGGAATGAGAGGCTTTGAATCGCCTGATCGATCGACCGGAGGTATGATCTGGTGAAATTGTTTGATGGTTGAATGGTAGATTAGAATTGTAATCTAACTTTGTTTATGGAAGAGAAATTTGAAGGAAATAAAGAGAAAATGAATGGGAACGGATCAGTGAAGAGCTGATCCTAACCGTCTGAAGGTTAGAGAAAATCGACCAGTCAAATCATGATTCGATTGGTTGATTTTAGCTATGGGACTAAGTGAAAGGAATCATTGATGATTCTGACCGATCGAAATTGAATCGACCGATCAAATTCAAAAAATCAACCGATCGAAATTTATTCGACCGGTCGATTCTCACAAAACAGAAAGTATAAAAATTATATTTTTTTTCCCGACCTGTCGAATTTTAATTCGACCAGTTGATTTTGAGGATCTGATCGGTCGAATTTGAGAATCGACTGGTCGGTTTACGAGCGAGATGGAGTCTTGGGTTTCTTGAGAGAAACCGACCGGTCGAAATTGTAAGTTGACCGGTCAATTTCGAAAATCGACCGGTTGAATTGGGATTCGACTGGTCGATCCAGGACAGTTAAGGCTGCCTTTGGACTTTGGGTTTGGGACTTCGGGGATATGGACTACCTTCCTGGTTCACATAAATTTTAACATTTCGATCATGATCGTATGTATCTAGGCATGATCGAAACTTGAATAAGGGCATGTGACAGGCTTGCACTATGGAAGTGTAGGAGTTTTCTTAAGGTTAGGAAGACTATCTAATATGTGTAACCAAATTTGTTGAACATGTACGAAATGATATAGGAAGTATTGGTATACGTCGCTTTCAGTAAGGAATGTGTTATATTTTTAAATATGCATGCTTGCTATGCTATGAGCTCACTTGGATAAATTAAGCATAACTAAACTCGGATTTTCATAAGCACATTGGTACTTTTAACGAGCATGTGTGTGTGTGTGTGTGAAAATGACCTCTGAAATGATGTGAAAATATACGTGTGGTGAACTATAAGAGTTTTGAAAACTAATGTGTTTATTGCACTTCACGGTGAATAGCTATAAGTATGATTGCACAGTATTTTAAGGTTATGTGAATACCTGACCGATGCGGCGGGATATCTGCGATTGGTACGGCGGGATATCCATACAAACTTGTGCTCCGATCTGGCGGGAGATCCGATCTTTGGTTCCCATATGAGGAACACTTCGTCCGACAAGTCACTCCATTCCTAAGGGTTTGTATTTATGTGAAAAAGGGTTCAATTAAATGACGATGGTGGGTATTCCATCGGGGCCGGATGCTATAGTCCATCGGGGATTATTTAAGTAAGGGTTTTAAGTGCGTGAGTTGAGAAAAAGAACATTTTCATTTCTAAATGACTAGTAGAGTTGTAAATGCACATCTATTGTTATTCTTGTTGATTTACTAGCACCTTGAATTCAAGTAATTCTTTAAGCAAGATATGAAATGTGAGATATCATGAAATATATGTTCACGATGAAATATGCATACTAAATTTGTTCTTCCTTATTGGGCTATGATGTAGCTCACACTTTTGACTACACGTCACAGGTATAGGTGAGGAGTTGGCAGCTGAAGATTTAGATTGTTTAGACATGGATTACGTCCCTCCCGAGGAGAACGAGCCTCCTCTCGAGGACTTCTTTTATGAGTTTTTGTTCTAGTTGCTGATACTCTTGGGCCTGATATGTCAAGCCATCGTTTTAAAGATATTGTAATAAGTATAGTATGGATATTTCACTTTTTGCGAACCATCTAGAGTGATTAGAAGATATCACTGATGGTTCGGCTCAATTCTTTGTTCCATGTAGTAGACATGGGAGTTAGAACTATCTTTTATATTTTGATAAGAGTATTTGAAGTTGTGTACTTCTAGACTGTGTATGTGAGTAACTACTGCGCTTTCGCTGATGTGTTCGGGAGCGATCTCTTAGATCGTGTCGACGGCTCAGGTTTCGGGGCTCCGAAATTTGGGCTGTCATATAATGATTTAATCATTATTGGAATTTTAATTAATAAATTTCTTAACCATTTCACTTCTTTTCCACTTGCCGCCAAGGCAATGAATTCTGATTCTATAGTGGAATGTGTGATACAAGTTTGCTTCTTTGATCCCCATGAGATCGCAGCACCTCCAAAAGTAAATATCCATCGACTTGTGGACTTTGATTCTTCCGGACCAGATATCCAACTTGCATATATCCTTCTAACACTTGAGGATATCCCAAAAAATGTAAATTATAATCAATAGTACCTTTTAAATATTTAAAAATATGAGAAATAGTATAGGGTTACTTGTAAATCTACTTATCTTACTTACGGCAAATACAATGTCTGACCTTGTACAATACATTGTATACGGCTACCAATAACCCTCGAATATTCTAACTGTTGTACACATCTTCCATCATTTTTAGGTAGTTTAATATTAATATCTAAAGGTGTATTGGAAGGTTTTAAATCAAAATAATTGAATATTTTCAAAATCTTTTCAACATAATGAGATTGTCTTAAAGTTAACGTATTCTCATTTCTTATAATTTTGATTTCAAAATTACATCTGTCTGTCCCATCTCTTTCATGCTAAAAGATAAACTTAAGAAATTTTTAGTTTCTAAAATAACTTCTAAATTAGTTCCAAAAATAGGTAAATTATCTACATAAAGACATTATAACACCATGATTATTAGAAAATTTATAATACACAATTTATCTGCTTCATTAGTTTTGAAACCAAATTTAGTAATTGTATTATCAAACTTTTCGTGCCACTATTTTGGTACTTGTTTTAACCCATATGGAGATTTAATAAGTTTACAAACTTTTTTTTCTTGTGCAGGTAGAACAAATCCTTCTGATTGTTCCATATAGACCTCTTCTTTTAAATCATCATTTAAGAAAGCGATTTTAACATCAATTTGATGAATTTATAACTTATGTATAGAAGCTAAGACAATTATAAGTCTTATAGTAGATATTCTAACAACTGGTGCGTATGTATCAAAATAGTCAACACCTTCCTTTTGCCTATATCCTTTGGCAACTAATCGAGCCTTAAATTTTTTTATAGTTCTATCCATTCTAAGTTTTCTTTCAAATATCCATCTACATCCTATGGGTTTATATCCTTTTGGTATGTCTACTAATTTTCATGTTTTATTTCTTATTATAAAATCTATTTCATCATTAATAGCTTTTTTCTAAAAAGCACTATCTCTAGATTTCATGGCATCGGTAAAAGTGATAAGATCATCATTTATATTTAGACATAAGTGTTTCTTAATACTTTTGGTCCTATTTCCTTCAATCAAATAGATATAATAGTCTTTTGAAAGACTAGTTTCAAATCGTTGATGTTTACTTCGTTGAGGTTCAATGATGACCTCTTCATCACTCAAAGATTCAATAACTTCTTTAGATTTAGAAGATTCTCCATCTTCATAAGTTTGACTTTCAATATTTAATTTATTAGATAGAGTAGTAAACTTAGATTCATAGAATATAGCATCTTTAGATTGTATTATAGTATTTTCATCGATATTATCATTAGATTCCATAACTAGAAATCTATAAGCTTTAATATGCATAACCAACAAATGCACACTCAATAGTTCTAAGGCCTATCTTAGGTCTTTTAGAATCTACTAATCTAACAAGTGTCCTACACCCCCACACTTTAAAATAGGTTAGACTAGGTTTTCTATTCTTCCAAAGTTCATATGGTGTAGTTAAAGTTTTCTTATATGAAATTCTATTCAAAATATGAGTAGCAGTTAACAAAGCTTCACCTCATAAATTTTTATCTGAATTAGTGTTGACCAACATTGTATTAGTCATTTTTACTAATATTCTATTTTTTCTTTCTGCAACTCTGTCTTATTACTGCATGTAAGGGGACGTCATCTTATGACGAATTCCATGAATTTCACAAAAATCGGAAAACTTATTTGACATGTATTCTCCACCCTTGTCCATGAAATCTTTAATGCACCAAATTAGACCAACAAGAGTCCAAAAGACTCAAGGGATCACGTCTCTCATAATTCCTAGTTTCAACATTAACTCCCTCCACATTCAACAAAACTTCAATGAATTGGAGCCATCAAATTTTGGCACCCGAATCAACCACATCATCCACAATATGATTACACTACTTGATTGCATAGATCAATCAGATTGTTGCACATATATTTCTCTCACACCTCTCAAAGTGATGATACTTTGATGGATCAAAATCAGCCATAGTGAAACCATGGAGAAGATAACTATTAATGAATATTGGTTTAAAATTGTTGAAAAAATTGAAAATATTGATCCGACATAATACAGGAAATCGGTCCGAGGCACGAGAAATATCATTATCTTTAAACCAATATTTGCCCCCACCACTTCAACAAAGTGGTCACTAATATGTTACCGGCAAATTGGTTCCAGGATACAACGAACCGGTTGTGTATTCTTGTGAAGGATTTGATGAATCCGTTCACACTATCCGAACACCAAATATTGCAAGAACGCTCTGATAAAGACCTTTAAAGACATAGCAAGAGAGAAGAAAGAAGACTCTATTGTGGTATATAAAACAATGACTTTAGATTCCTTAAATAGAAATCAAGTGGTGTGTTAATGCACCCTTTTCCTATGAAAAGGTGCTACAGGCATCCCTTCGAAAAAGACACACCACTTTGGAAAGACAATTCTTTTGAAAAGACACAATACTTTGAAAAGACACTTCTTTTGAAAAGACCGATCACTTTGAAAAAACATAAATTATAAAACTTTTAAATATCTAACAATCTCCCACTATTTAAAAGTTTTAAATGTCCAACAATAAAGTGATAAATTATGTGACTGATCACTCTCCGATACTCGTGTAGAGAAGAAAGTAATTAAAGAGGGGCAAGTATATGAAGTCTTAAATTCGGTAAAAAATTCTCTGCCAATTCAGAGGTGACTATGAATTGAGTTTTTATATAATCATGTGTAATATTATAGTCATATCTCAAGTATGAGTGACATATTGTATATCTGATTTAATTGAAGGAATGAGAGTGCTTCGCCATCGAAGACATGAGTTTCTGGTTCAGTTAGTACACAGAATTACAGTATTGAGGAACTATCAGGAGACAATGAGATTACTGAATATATGGGCTCAGATAGCGACTCGAGTTATTCAGTTGGAGTGAGATTCTATGGATGAATTATTGGGAATAAATTAAAAGATGCAGACTTCAAAATTGAAGATGATAACTTAGAAGGAGAGAGTTACGCAAGGAAGCCGAGATTTGATAGGATTGGAAATATATCTTTGATTGTTGGAAAAACTTTTTCTTCTCCAGAGGAATTTCTCACTGCCTTGAAGAATAATGTCGTGATGGAGAACTTTCAAATAAATCAATAAAGACAACTAAGAGGATTGTTACTGCTAGATGTGCGGATAATATTTGTCTATGGCGTATTCGCGTGAGTAGGGGAAACGTCGGTGGCGATTATTTTATAATTAAAATAATGAATCCAGAGCATAAGCACGGTCCACTTAGTGTAGCTATGTAAAAAAAAGGGAGGTCATTGACAAGCCTCAAGTGATTGGATAGCTTCTAAAATAATGAATATGTTAAAGGACGCTACTGATATGTGCCTGCCAAAATTATCTCTGAAATTCAAATAAATTGGGGGGTTATAATAAACTATCATAAAACATGGAAGGTGAAAGATATAGCGTTGGCTAACATTAGGGGTGGTTGGGAGTCGTCTTATGCTAATCTCCCTTCATATATTACAGAATTGCATAGATCCGATCCTGGTGCCTTCACAAAACTACAATGTTTGTATGATGACTCATTCCTTAGATTTTTTTGGGCATTCAATCCCTCTATCGATGAATATAGAAGAACGTTGAGACTCATAATTTCGATTGACAGAATACACTCACAAGGTAAATTTCCCTTCCCGAGACTAATTGCGATAGCTATCAATGGCAAAAATAGTTTATTCCCCATTGCTTTTGCTGTAGTTGATGGTGAAACAGAAGATGAATGAGAATGGTTTCTGCACTGTCTTCGAGAGGTGATCATGGATGATGATAGAGCAATTGTCATAATTTTAGACCATGCAGATGCAATTAGATCGACGGTTCCAAAAGTATTTCCCGATGCCACTCATAGGTTTTGCTTCTTTCACATTGCCAAGAAGTTCAGGGAGAAGTTTAGGAATTCGGCTTTGTGGAGTCAACTCTGACCTATTGCTTGGGCATATACCGTAAAAGAACATGATGAGCTAATTACGAAACTTGAGGGTGTGAGCCCTGTTGGTGTAAAATTTCTTCGGCAGAGTGAACCATAGAGGTTGTCTAGAGCGCTCTTCCTTGGTTGTAAATATGATCTTCTGACTATAAACATGTCTGAGTGCTTGAATAAAATCATAGTTCATGCTAGAGGTCTACCAATAATAGCCCTTATTGAAGCAACGAGGAAGAAAGTTGTCCAACTTTGCCATGACAGAGCTATAAAAGGTCAGAAGATGTCAAAGGGTTTAACCCCATACGCATCCGATATCTTGGAAGAGGTTGACGAAGCAGCTAGGTTTTGTCAAGTTCTACCATCATCACTCAATGTTTTTGAGGTATCAATATCGACATTTAAGTATAATGTACATTTAGATAAGAGGTCTTGTTCTTATCGCTATTTTGACATTCTGAGCCTCCCTTGTATCCATGCCATGGCTGTCATTCGTTGGAGTAATACAGATTCGTCGATATATTGTGAGGAATGGTATACATCTATACGGTACTGTGAGACATATAGTAAGGTAATCGAACTGACTCTAGATGAATCACAATGGCACATCAAGCATATTAGTCATGTTGTTAACCTGCCTCACTGTAGGAACCCACAAGTCGACCACGAAAAAGTAGGTTGAAATCTGCACTTGAAAAGAAATGGAGAATGCATTGTACAACTTGTAAGCAAGAGGGACATAATCGTTCACAGTAAAAAAAAAGTAAAACGAAATAATTAATTTTGCTAAGTGAGATATCTTGTAATAAATAGAGTATTCAATCTTAACAATGGTGAGGAATGTATAATACATTGTAATAAGTAGCTATTGTACCTTGTCATTTATATGGATGATCCGTTGTTTTTCTTTATCTCCGATGTCTAATATATGTGTCATTCGCTGGAATGTTTACAGCTTATATTAGTCCATAATGTTTCTAATAGGTTCTCTTATTTTTCATGTAAATTGCTTACTATGTGTTCCATCGATTCTTTAATGTCATATTTAAAGTTTTATTTGAACTCTCATATAAGTTCTTTATTGTCTGACAGCAGTACTTTATTGTCTCATACCAGCTCTTACAATGTATGATGCTCTTCCTGTTCTTACTCATATGTCTGAAGGTGGATCTTGTTTCAGATATCCAGGTCTCCTTAAAAATAAATGGAAAGTTGACGATGGATACAATCGTTGAACTTGACAAGGACCATAGTAAAAAAAATGCAAAAAAAATTATGAAAATTTCTAAGTGACAAACTTGTTATAATAAGTAGGGTATTTGTTGTAATAAGTAGGGTACTGAATGATAAAAGTGGTGAGAAATATATAAAACATTATAATGAGTATATCGTTGGACAATATACAACTTCTATGAGTCTCGTGTTACTCATTGTACGACCATCGTACTTTGTTATGTTGTTGGATAATCCACTGTTCTTTTTCTCTGATGTGTAATATATGTGGATCTCTGTATGGTTTTATATCAGTAATTTAGATATCAATCCTTTATTATTTGCACATCAGTACTTTATAGTTCTTCACCTTTACCCATGCAATGCAGGTCATAATTTAGTTTATGCTAAATATTAGTCTAATATCAGACATATATTATCTCACAATAGTACTTTATTATCTGATATGAGTCTTTTAATATTCTCACATCAAGACTTTATAGATTTAGATTACTCATGCAGGTCAGAATGTAGTTTAATACTAAAAATGAGTTTAACATTAGTCCTATCTTGTCTGACATCAGTACTTTATTGTCTGATATGAGTCCTTTAATGTTCTGACATCAGTTCTTTATAGAATCAGATAACTTTACTCATGCCCGTGATAATGTAGCTTAAAGATAAATATGAATCTGATATCAGTCTTGTATGGTCTCACATCAATACTTTATAGTCTGATATCAGTCCTCTATTGTCTGATATCAGTCCCATAACAATATACTTTGAACCTAAATATGAGTATGATATTAGTCCTTTACTATCCCACATCAGTTCTATATTATTTGATATTAGTCCTCTAATGGTTTGATAACAGAAATATTAAATTACTGATATCAGTCCTCTAATGGTCTGAAATCAGAAACATTAAATGACTGATATTAGACCATTAGAGGACTCATATCTGTCATTTAATTAATCAGATAACTTTACTCATGCCTATGACAATGTAGCTTAAAGGTAAATATGAGTCTGATATTAGTCTTGTCTGGTCTCATATTAGTATTTTATAGTTTGAAATCAGTCCTTTAGTGTTTCAGATAAAATTAGTCATGCCTGTGATAATATAGTTTGAAGCTAAGTATATGTATGATATCAGTATTTTTTTAAATGTCTGATATCAGTCCTTTAATGTCTAATATAAGTCATCTAATGGTCTGATAAATGTCTGATATTAGACTATTAGAGGATTGATATAAGTCATTTACTATCTCACATAATTACTTTATTCTCTGATATTAGTCCTTTAATGTTCTCACACCAGTCAATTAAGCTATTATAATATCTTATATCGATCTCATATTAGTCCTCTAACATCTTTCAATCATCCTATTTTAGATATTAAAAGTTCAAAACAAAAATGGAAAAATGATTGAAGCAAGGAAAGTGAAAAGTTGAGGATGACCGACAAGCGATCAAAGGAGCCATGAACTGTAGCAAGTTAGGCCGATGGTATGGTCAATTAAGCAGTGACAAGAAAGAGCTCCTCCAACAAAGTTGTTTTAAATTTTTATGGTTGATTACCGAATTCCTCACTCAATCCGGACAGCTTGTGCATGCCATTGTTAGAGGCTTCGATTTGGAGCACGAGACATTCTCCATTGGAGAGTATGTTGTTCAGTTAGTTCGGACAGACGTGAGGAAGATTTTGGGCTTGAAAGTTATCTCCCCTTCAACATCGACAGAACCTTTAGTGCCGAAAGATCCTGAAGGTGTAGCCCCTTTCAGAGAATGTTTATTTAGCCAAGTGACAGTTGGGCAGTCGGTCACCAAAGATCAAATCAAATCAGCCCTCGATTCACCTACCCTAGCCGATGTTGACTTCATTCAGCTTGCGAACTTGTACATGTTAGCGAACTTCCTCCTCCCTGACATTTGCCATACGATCGATTGAGAATACATCGATCTCACTAATGATTTTTGCATGTTCAATGGCCACAATTGGGGGGATGTGATTTACGCTTACTTGGTAGATTTCATACATGCAGCCACGTGTTCTCTAGGTGGTAAGAGGTATTGTGTGCTAGGCTGCACTATTCTATTACATGTATGGGCATTCGAGCATCTTCCTTAAATTTTGCCAGGTAAAGTGAAGAATGCATGTAACGAGTGGCCACTGCTTTTGAAATATATTGCACTGAAGATTTCACGCTCCGATGCGAACTTCTATTTTTGAAAGTTTCAGAAGTTTGAGGTACTATTCTATGAACAAGATCAATTACTAGATATGGAATATGTAGCTTTATATTTATCTCTGCTACATCAGTCATTTACTGACTCTTATAAGTCCAATAATGTTTGTGATATCAGACCATTAGAGGACTGATATCAGACATTTAATAAAGTACTGATATCAGACCATTAGAGACCTGATATCAGACATTTAATGTTTGTGTTGATATCAGTCCATTAGAGACCTGATATCAGACATTTAATATTTGTGCTGATATAAGACCATTAGAGGACTGATATCAGACATTTAATGTTTATGATATCAGACCATTAGAGGACTGATATCAGGCAATAAAGTTATGATGTGAGACCTGATATCAGAGTCCTTGTATTTGTGCTGATATCAGATCATTAGAGGACTGATATCAGTTATTTAATAAAGTACTAATATCAGACCATTAGAGGACTGATATCAGACAATAAAGTTTTATTGTGAGACCTGATATCAGACATTTAATGTAGTACTGATATCAAACCATTAGAGGATTGATATCAAGTAATAAAGTTCTGTTGTGAGACCTGATATTAGTCATTTAATAAAGTATTGATATCAGACCATTAGAGGACTGATATTAGGTAATAAAGTTATGTTGTGAGACCTGATATCAGTCATTTAATAAAGTACTGATATCAGACCATTAGAAGACTGATATCAAATATTTAATAAAGTACTGATATACGTATGTCTATTACTGTAGGTTGTCACTGGAGATCTTGAGCCACCTAAGGGACCTGGACTTCATAAACCGAGTAGCCCCAAAAAAGTACCAAGGAAAAGAGAAATAGTAGAAGAAGGAGATGACGGGTGTATAGATGGAGAAGGTAATGAGGAAGAGGAAGAAAATGATGACATCGATGAGTATAGTGTGCGGCCGAGATTGGTAGTGGTTGGTACTGGTTTTCGAGATTCTAAGAGAGAAAAAAGACTTCTTGCTAGAATTGAAGCATTAGAAGTTGAGGCGAGCTCGATTCAGCCTCTTCTCGTAGTTGTTGAGAGGCAAAGTCACTCGATCAAAGTCCTCAAACAATAAAATTTGTTATTATTGGGACGTGTTAAGACACTTGAGGCCGCATTAAAAACATACGAGAGCTCCGAGAATGGAGAGAACAGAGAGGGAGATGAGACTAGAGGAAGTAGAGAGTTTGAGAGAGATGGAGAGAGCCAAGAAGAGAGAGTGGGGGACAGCAGAGAGGGAGATGAGACTGGAGGAAGTAGAGAGTTTGAGAGAGATGGAGAGGGCCAAGAGGAGAGAGTGGGAGAGGGTAGAGAGGGAGATGACACTGGAGGAAATAGAGAGTTTGAGAGAGATGGAGAGGGCCAAGAAGAGGGAGTGGGAGAGGGAGTTGATACAAGGATCGTCGAAGTAGAAGAGAGAGAAGAAACGACTGCGAGAATTGTTGAAGGAGAGCAGGTATTTATTTTGAATTAAATGTAGTTACCCATGCAGTCCTCTATCTACTTTTACGCGACATTCTCATCTATCCATAAAGCCTAGTGATCCTTTAGTAACATTGGAGTTTGTTTAAATATATGTTTCAATGAAAAGGGCATGTCCAGCTGAGGTTAGCATTGCTCAGCAACATCCAGTACAGAAGAAAAAGCCTAAGCGACAGGGTGACATGACTACCTTGTCCGCTGAAAGGCTAAAGATTAAGCTGAAAAAGCAAGGCGAAGTAAAGCAGAAGATAGGAAAAGCGTCTGTAGATATCAAGATAATAAAAGAAATATTGTCAGAAGATTATGCCTCATTAGATGAGGCCCAGCTGGCTGCCAATATTTGGCGAAAAATTGATGATACGAAGAAAATGGGAGTTATGACGGCAGAGGGTAGAAATGAGTTTGCCGCTTTCTTTTGGGACTTGTCGGACGCAGCTGATAAGTAATATATCTTACTTAATTAAGTCAAAATTTAATTTACCATTTATCTTGTGATGAACCTCTAATAAATCTGATAATCGGTGTCATTTATAGATTGATGGTGATTAAAGGTTGAGGAGCTCCAGATAACTCTCGCGCTTATTAAGAGTCTTAGGCCGAATAGGGAGGTGGAGGACGACGTGCTGAACGTAATAATGATGGGCCTATATCGCAAATATAATTCACATACCGTGTACCTTCTACCGATTATGCTTGCGGTGAGCACTCCTCTCGCACACTCATTTCCTTGGGTTTTACAAGTTGTGACTAATAATCCTTAAATGAGTGCATCTTCATGCAGGAATTGATGAAGGAGGAGGTGCTGAAATTTGAGGAGGCCCAAAATAATGAGTCGGTATACCTTGAAATTAATGATGAGGGACACAAAATAGTCATTTCGGAAGGCGATGAAAGGTTTCATCATTTTTGCCTTCCTTTCCTCAACAAACCCTACTACAAATATGTGGCTGCCTGTTGTACAACGGTAACTGTAATTTGTTCTTTTAAAAAAATTTATTATTCACTACTCACATAATTAGTATTCTGTAATATGAGTGATCATTCGCTAATCATGGCTTAGATATTATATTTATAGGTTTTAATTCCGTTGCCCAACGATTCTGGCTCCCACTATGCGTTAGCGTGAGTTGACCTCAAAGAGAAAGAAATTTTTCTATTAGACCCATCGGCGATGCCAGATTTCAGTATGTGGAAAAATTACACGCATGCCTTGGTAAGCAAATAAGTGGGTCAGTTAATCTATTAATTTATTTCTCATCTATAGGTTATGTACTCGTTATATTTCAGGCCTCCCATCTCCTGCGGCTTCTATACCTGAATGGACAGGACAATGCGCTCGAGAAAGCTCTACCGTGGCCAGTATTCTTCACTAAAGACCTCCCAAAATAGCATCGAGGGTTAGTGGACTACGCACTATTCATCCTGAAATACGTCGAAAACATAATGGCCGGGGGAAAAGATAAGTTTTGGTTTAGAGAGGAAGAGATAGTTACTTTCAGAACGCAATGCGTGTCAGATCTTCTAACACACCAGTGTCAAACATGTCAGTAATGTTATGTTGTTTTCAACAAATTGATAATGGACAACAGTGGTTTGTGAATTTGTGAAATTGTATGATGAAGTTGTGAATTTGTGGATGGCAGTGGTTTGTGAATTTCTAAATTTGTATGTTGAATTTGTGAATTTGTGGATGACAGCCAGTTTTATACTCCATTATGCCAGTTATGAGTAGTTTTGCCAAAAACAAATATATTTAGTTTATTAATGCAGGTATTTATGAATAGAAATTAAATGTCTTAGATGTTTCACTGCCTACATATTACAGGTACTTATGATATTGATGCTGTAAATATTTTAATAGAATTTATATATCAGTCTAGTTGGCTCATTGTTAATTAATGAATTTGATCTAGCTGAAGTCTTTGTCTGCTCGAGCTTGCACGAGAGGAAGCTTCTGAAATCATTGGATCTGCTCGAGTCTGCTCGAGAGTAAGACTCATGTAAGACAAATAGGGATTTTGAATGACTTGGTCTAGTATGAGTCATTTACTGACTCTTATCAGTCCAAGTAAGACTCATGTAAGACCTATAGGCTCTACATCTGATACAAGTCATTTACTGCATCTTATAATCCCAAGTCAGACTCATGTGACTCCTATATGGTCCAAGATTGATATTGCACTCGCATAAGAGTCATGTTGTACTCATCAGAGGCACTGACAATTGGGTGATTTTGCATATCTGGGTCTGATACGAGTCATTTACTGACTCTTATAAGCCCAACTGTGTCTGATATGAGTCTGTATGCTCCAAAATTGTCCTGCACTCACGTGAGAGTCGTGTTGTACTCATCAAAGTCCCTAAAAATTAGGTTTTTTGACTGCATCTTATAATCCCAAGTCAGACTCATGTGAATCCTGTATGGTCCATGACTGATATTGCACTAGCATGAGAGTCATGTTGTACTTATAAGAGGCACAAAAAATTGGGTGATCTTACATGTCTGAGTCCAATATGAGTCATTTACAGACTCTTATAAGCCCAACTGTGTCTGATATGAGTCCTGTATGCTCCAAAATTATCCTGCACTCGCGTGAGAGTTGTGTTGTACTTATCAGAGTCCCTGAAAATTAGGTTTTTTGAATGCATGGGTTTGATACGAGTCATTTACTGCATCTTATAATCCCAAGTCAGAGTCATGTGAGTCCCATATGGTCCAAGACTGATACTACACTCGCATGAGAGTCATGTTGTACTCATCAGAGTCACTGAAAATTGGGTGATTTTTCATGTCTGGGTTTGATACGAGTCATTTACTGACTCTTATAAGCCCATTTGTGTCTAATATGAGTCCTGTATGCTCCAAAATTGTCTTGCACTCGTGTGAGAGTCATGTTGTACTCATTAGTCCCTGAAAATTGGGTTTTTTGAATTCATGGGTCTGATACGAGTCATTACTGCATCTTATAATCCCAAGTCAGATTCATGTGAGTCTTGTATGGTCCAAAACTGATACTGTACTCACATGAGAGTCATGTTGTACTCATCAGAGATACTGACAATTGGGTGATTTTGTATGTCTGAGTCTGATACGAGTCATTTACTGACTCTTTTAAGCCCAACTGTATCTGATATGAGTCTTGTATGCTTCAAAAGTGTCCTGCACTCACGTGAGAGTCATGTTGTACTCATTAGAGTCCCTGAAAATTGGGTTTTTGAATACATGGGTCTGATACGAGTCATTCACTGTATCTTATAATCCCAAGTCAGAGTCATGTGAGTCCTGTATGGTCCAAGACTGATACTGCACTCGCATGAGAGTAATGTTGTACTCATCGGAGTCACTAAAAATTAGATAATTTTACATATCTGGGTCTGATACGAGTCATTTACTGACTCTTATAAGCCCAACTGTGTCTGATATGAGTCCTATATATTCCAAAACTATCCTGCACTAGAGTGAGAGTCGTGTTGTACTCATCAGAGTCCGTAACATTTGGTTTTATTGAATGCATGGGTCTGATACGAGTCATTTACTGCATGTTATAGTTTGATAAAACTGATGTACCAATAATCATTTTTCATGACTGGGTCTGATATGAGTCATTTATTGACTCTTATGAGTCCATGTAAGACTCATGTTAGACCTGTAGGATCCAAATCTGATAGTCAATGAGATCAGTCATGTTAAATAGTGATAACAGTGATGTACCAATAGAGATTTTGCATGAATTGATCAGATATGAGTCATTTACTAACTCTTATAAGCAAAAATGTGACTCACATCAGTCCTGTAGGACCCAAATCTGATAGTCAATAAGATCAGTCACGTTATAGTTTGATAACACTGATGTACCAATAACTATTTTTAATGACTGGGTCTGATATAGGTCATTTACTGACTCTTATGAGTCCAAGTAAGACTCATGTCAGACCTGTAGATCCAAATCTGATAGTCAATGAGATCAATCATATTAAACATTGATAACAGTGATGTACCAATAACCAATTTACCTGTGTTGGGTCTCATATGAGTCATATGAGACCCATCAATAATTTTAGATAATTTTAGTCATCTCATCTATCACATTCATTGCATGTATATCCAAAGCAGTCAAATAGAAACTGGAAAAGCTTGTAGTAGTACGCACCTTTACGACAATATGGTAGTAGACTATTTACTTCTATAAATAACTTTCAAGAAATCAAAAATAGTTCGATGTTTCTCTTGTAAGAGCATAAAATTATTAAACAATCATAGATAAAGCTAACAAAATATGTAAATAACTCTAAATCAAGGAAGGCTTCCTTTTCCTTTACTAGTTATTGACGTACTCACCTCAAATTTTTTGGCGAGCTCTTCAATCTCCACTATCACTTTTACTTTTAAATTGTCCCTTTCAATGTTCTCCAACTTCGACGCCACCGTCGGAGTTCGAGAACTTATGTCCAACCAGCTAAAGTACTAACATTGATAACACGTAAAATACTTACGCCTAGGATTCTTGAAAGAGTTTGAAACTCGCAGCATTAATTGCTTCTGACAGTAGAAAAGGGGACGAGCATCGTCTAAGTGAACCATTTCATCGTTCCAGATGGTCCGATTTACGAATCCTGAACATTCGTCCTCCCATCTGAAGAACCCACAATGGTAACACTTATAATATTTATGGTCGGGATTCTTGTCAGTATTTGAAACACAAAACACTGCTAGTTTTTTACAGTAACATAGCAGTGCACCCTTTTCATCAATGATTTTCTTTTGCGGACAATCTTTAATCCAATGTCTATGCATTCCACAACTAAAACAGACGTCCATTTCAGCTTCTCTGTATAAAGATTTCAAATACAATTACAACTAAATTGAGCATACAATAGAATAAATGCAATAAAGGTAAATGATAGTATAAGTGTAATTTAATTGAAGAACAATTTACAAAAAAGAATAAACTTAGAAATGCTTTAGAAATGCTAGATGACAGTGCAAATCAAATAAAGTCTCAAGAACTTATAGTTCAGTTCCAAAAATATATTTCATTAATCATGACCATATTGATAAACTACTACATGTTTGATTTGGTAAGAGAAAAGTAGCATATGATACAAAAGACGAGATTATTTTATACCAAAATTTGTCAAGGCTTAGCTTCTCTTCTAAGTGACTCTAGCATAATCCTATCTCTAAAGTAAGGTATATGACATTGATCAAAATCGAAACTAAGCTCCCGAGATGCGTAGCCAATATACTTTATCATAAAGACTCCGCAATCAAAGTAATTTGATTGATGCAGGATAGAAAGCGGTCTAGTAAATGGCCAATATCTGACGTCGATATTATTGTCGCCTTGTTGAGCTAGGATCTTAAAAAGAGCATTTTCTATATTTAAGAACACTTAAATTTTATTAAGTTGACATATAATAATTAGGATCTAGAGTTGAATGATATGCGTACCAATATATTTATAATATCCAGACAATGAACACTGTCACTTTGTCCACTAGACGAGTCTAAATACTCAACCTTCCTCTCCTTCATGTATAATATGAACAAAGATCAGTGATAGTCTCTATTGACGGGAAGGTAAACCTATTAACTCATGCATGTTACAGGAGACGAGTGGCGGACTCTAGCAATAGTATAAGTACGAAGGAAGCACCAAAAATTTAGAGTTAATTACCTTGTCACATTCGCTTATTTTATATCCTAGTGCCTGGGGTGAAATCCAAGCGATAAGATATTTGTTCGTATCGGCTTTATCTTTCGCCAATGATTATTTCAATTTCGTCTAAACAAAATATGAAATGGGTTTAGGAGATAATTACAAATTTTAGGAAGTAAAAATGAAAAATTGGACTCTTACGATAAAATAAGTTGAGAAGAAGTGACTCTTTATAAATTTCTTTTTATAATCGTTCTCTCGTTTCTTCATCAATATAAAAAATGTGTGACAGCCCGGATTTCGGCACCCCAAAAATTGTGCCATCAGCACGACCCTCAAGGCCGTGCCCCAGAATCCTATATGAAATATTGGTATAACCAAGCAACAACGAAGCAAAATAAAATATAAGAACTGAATCGAACTAAATCTTCATGCATTAATAATATATTTAACAAAAACTCAAAAGACAGTTCTAATCCCATGCCACTGCATGAGTAGAAGAACCGACCCGAATCATCGGTGATAAAATAAGGTCACCCCAGATGGTTCGCCAAAAGAATATATCATTGCTTAATTACATTTTCTCAAAAAGGGCTTGACATACCAAGCCGTACAGTACTCTCTCAAAACTGAATTAAAGTACACAAGGGTCCCTTAGAAGAAGTCCTCAAGAGGGGGCTCCAATTCCTCTCCGAGTACGTAATCTGAATCCTCCGGATCACGCCTCCAGAAGCAGTAGCAACTGCAAGTACGGGACCTGTGATGTATAGTCTAAAGGGGTGAACTACATCATAGCTCAATAGGGAAACAACTGAATGAACATATAAGTTAATCTCTCACATATATTCCATGATAATTAGCAGCATGATGTATAAATGAATTAGCTAAAAGAAAGCAATTTATATAACTAAAAAAATGCATTGGATGTTACTTTTACTTTACATATATTCATTTGTTCTCAAGTTGCTCATATAAGACAATGATTGGCCTAAACACTTAAATCATAACTTAAATATTTCCCGATTTACTATAGCATCGGGCGCCCGTTGGAATACCCTCCATCGTCGTCTAATCATACCATTTTCATATCCTTTTTCATTTATTCAATACTACCCAGATCCCTTTCTCATAGGCGACGGGATTCAAATCTCATACATACATATCTGAGATGTGTAACTGGTATACGGATTGGCCGCCGTACAGGTCATGGATATTCTGCCGAGTCAGTCGTGGGTATCCCGTCACGTCGGTGGGGTATTCTCCAAACCTTAAATATCAAAAGTGCACTACATATAGTTATTCACCGTGTGATTGTGCTAAATATATTATATTAGGCCTTATCAATTCTCATTCACTTTACTTTATATTATAACATACATCCCTGGGATGTCCAACTCAATGCATCACACAGATGCCTTTATCACATTCACATCCCTTGGGGACTTCATATACTCATTTCTTGATTTAGCGTTCACACACACACACACACTTACGATTTATATTTTTGATACATAAGTACTCATTTCTATATCACTACATACATGCTCTTGCTATTAAAATACATGTTCAAGGCGTTCCCTACCTCACGCGTATAACTTCTCAAGCGTCAAGGTCCAATGCGCTTTCCATGCTCGCACTAACTTGTATGACCTATGGTACATCATAGCATAAGCAAAGTATTAAGAAAGATGCATAAAAGAAGGTGCAAGACCCTCCTAGAACCAAAGTCCAAAACAGAAGTCAACAGAAACTACACAAATCGATTAATCGATCTTCAAAATCGATCAATTGAATTCCCAAAGTCGATTAATCAATCCCAAATCGATTAATTGAAATTCCAAAATCGATTGATCGATTTTCAAATCGATTAATCGGTTTTCCTAGGCTCATGATTTCCCAGCCACTGGGAGTGCTTAGACGATTAATCGATTTTAAATCGATTAATCAAAATCCACAAATCGATTGATTGATTTCAAATCGATCAATCAGTTTCGGGCATTCTTGCCCAGCTAACTTCCAGGCCAAAATCGATTGATCGATTTTCCAAATCGGTCAATCTATTTGGTCAGAAATGCAGCCCTTTGCGGGCATTTCTTCCAATTTTCTTTCTTATCACTTCTCCTTCATTTCTACTTCTTTAATTCATCATTTAAACCTTAATTAAATGAATTTAGGCATCACAATATATGCATTTAAATCTAACAAAAACTCACCTCAAATCAACCCTTGATTGATCCAAAGGTTTGGGTCATTGGCTAGGTTTCCTAGCCCGATTCGACGAATTTCTACACGTCTCCTCCGGAGTTAATGCTCTTGCACGTCTTCTAATTCAAAATTCACACTAACCACTCTAGCATTTACTCCATTCCTTCCTCTAGACTCTCTCTCTCTCTCTCTTCATAATCCTCTACACCAACCAAAACTAAAGAGAAATAACTTCTCTTTAGTTATTTGCCTCTTTTAACCCCTCTCTTGCCTTGGTGTAAAGCACATACACCCAAGACAGGCACATATTATTTCATAACAAGTCTAACACTACGCACACTTGCACATTCGCATTAAGTAAATTGACCCATAGTCGTCGTGTTGACTTTCACTAGGTCAAACCTACGACCAGTCGGGCACGCATCTCAAGGATACTATTTAAAGCCCAAATTTTGGGGATGTAATAGTATGTGTCAATTGCCTATAAAACAAAGTCACATATCACCCTAATAGATACCATGAAATAAAGATATGTGCTTTTCATAAAAATAGGATCATTTTTTAATGTGTGCCTTTTAAAATGTTGGCCTTACCTCACTGTCAAGCCAATTAGTACCGTAAACTGAGAACAAGTTTTTCGTCATGATGGACAATCTATCAGTTACGTGAATCTCACGTCTGCAAAGCCACATAGGTTGTTAAGAGAAGAATTGAATTATATTAACTATAAGTCAATAACTTTTAAAGGGGCGAAATCCTACTCCACGGGGCCATCATTAAGAGCTTTATCTATATCATATTTATCATTATGTGTTAGTGGTTTCATAGGCCAGTGGAAATCGTCGTAGTCTTTCTGTGGATAGACAACACATAAAAATTAACAAACATTCAACTAAATTTAACATATATATGTTTGAACCTTTGGGTTAGCTAATTGACCATTCACCTTCAACGCACCCTTTAGAGGTGGTCTCTTGATAGTTGATTTAGTACCAGTCCTTCTCTGCAATCTTTCCTTCATGTATATTCTACGGTTAAATATATTGAAAACTTATACTCTTAAAAACAAAAAAATTATTAATAATAGTATTTGCAGAAATCACCGTTCCTTCTTCTCCGAAGTTGCTTTTGAGGGTTCGTTTATTACCCACTGTGGAGGTACAAGTGTTTAGGAGTGGACATTCGGAAGATTAAACTTGTGGAGTTGATTGGCATGTTGAAGTATTCGGTGGTAATGGGGTTTGCGAAGAACCCTCAAAATTATTTATCGATGTCGTTTGCGGAGTAACTCGGCTTCTTAAACTAGCCCACACTCGCTTATAAGTATCCATTATGCCCACCGACTTTGTTTCACTTTTCCCAAGGGGTTCCTTTTTATTGTTATCAGGTATTGATATAACTATGGTTTCCACTATAGATTCTTCTCTCATCTCCTTGATAAATTCTCTATTATTGTCTTGTTTCATGAACGTTTGATCGGCTAGCATCTCGGAGATCCGCATGATTTCATCGGTAAAAATAACGAAAGGTATCTGCTCTTCATCATCTATATTAGCAATTATCCCCTCATCTTCTTTCGAGGACGTATGCATCGGATGATCATCCTTATTGCCTTCGAATAATTCATGAGGTAATTCGCTCTCATCTTCTACAAATGTTTCTTCACAGTTCCTCTCCCCATCATCTATTATTTTAGAAGCACAACTCGCTCCATTAGTACGAGGGTCAATAATGATCGACTCTAATTTCATGGCCATACGTGTATTTTGACTAGCCAATTTCGTTTATAAGTATCCTGAGTTACTTGCACTTTTTCTTTACCTTTCAAGTCACTATTCCGAGGGACTTGCACTTTTTTCTTGTATTTTACGTCACTATCCCGAGGGACTTGCACTTTTTCCTTCCCTTTCACTTCATTATTTCTCGGTGGGTTAGTTGGAGGACTTATATTTTGGGAGTCACTCTTTTCAGTAAAACTACTCCTTTCCGCATCTTTATTGCGATCGGGAGAGGATTTGAAATTGTACTCTTTACGTTGGCCTTGTTTTGCAATAATAACCTATAAGTTAGTTTTTGAAGACATTATAACAGATAACAATAATTTCTATTAAGTAACTTACCTTCAAAATTGTTATCTCTAACTTTAACAATTTTAGGCCCTTTCTTACATCACTGTTTAACTTCTTCTGTCTTCATACTTGATGAACAAGTTTGTTGTTGGACTTCTCCAACGTTGTGATGCTACTGCCTTGTTCTTTGGAAGACATTTATATAAGTTGAAGACGATTGAATTCGCAACCAACATAATCGTTAATCCCATCCTGGATCACATCTTCTAATAATTCACGATCAGTGAATTCAAATTTTAAAATTATCTGTGGATATGTTACCAGGAGGGTGAGACCAAGTTATTAGGAGAAGCGATTTCATTTATTCACAGCTATAAAATGGAATTGGTTGATGTTGACACGAATAATACCTTTGGATTATTAAGCTCCGTAAGGTAATACTTTTGATGATGATTTTTTACTAAGGTATACTTCGTATATCTTAGAAAATCATCGATAATTGAAGTCGGTGCTATGGTCGGAAAGTGCTCATATGTCCAAATCTAAAATAAATCACAAACTAAATATTTCTTAGGGAATATGTGTGTTATGCGGTAAACAGTGTGCAAATGGATAACTACAAATAAATAATGTTCGCAAAGATAATGACTAACCTGCATTGCAAAGGTACATCCATCAAGATTTGCATGCACGCCGCTCCTCTTAAAATTTAAAGCGGCAGATCGAAGGGAGTTCAACAAACAGGCATGAGTAACCCGTCCCCATGCAATTCTGTTAAAGTACTCAATGTTATAGACTAATCTTATGCATGTCTCTTCAATTGTCTTAGAGCTATTCGGTATCATGAATTTCACAAGAATATGCAATAAAGTGAGATGAGTAAAATCGACTCTCTCTTTCTCTATACTAGTAACAGTCACTGTCTTTTCTATTTCACTGATGTTAATACTCCCTACCCGACCTAAATATTTCATACAAAATAAATTAATGTCTTCATTTTCGACATTCAGACATTCCCTCAGAGTTTCAGGGATAATTCCAACATGCTTAAGACCAAGTAAAGCAGACATTTTTAATAAGGGAAAATCAACAGTACGCCCGTGTGCAACCATGAGAATCGAGAAGATTCCGTCGTGACGATGCGCTCTTAAATGAAAAATATAGAGTCGCTACCCGGAGCTTTCAGTATCCCAGGAAACCTAGTTCATTTTTATGAGCACTAAAGTGCTAAAAATATGACTCTGAATCCGAGCTACACCAAAGGCTCTTGGGTAGGAGCTTTGATTATCAATTGGGAAGGTGTTAGGCACCCGATCAACCCGCTTAACGCGGTTTCTACTAATGGCCAAAAATAAAATGAAGTAAAAGAAGAGAAAATAGCTTCCTCTCGCCCAAAAGGGCTTAGAATCCTATTTGTGCCCCTCCGTTCCTACCGAAAAGTCGGCGGTGTAACGACACAAATGGGAGGATGGAGGGAGCTAGAAAGAGATAGGAGAAGAAAGGGGAGAGCCGGAGCCCTCGGGCCCTTGTAGCACCATAGGAGAGCCTTGCGTTGGCTTGCTTTGATGAGCTTTTGAAGGCTTGTATGGTGGAAAGAAGGGTTCTAACCTCTAAGGCTTGCTAACTAAGAGGTAGAGAGGGAAGGTGAATGGGTAGCATATACCTAAACTAAGGGATCTAAGGTGAAAAATATCACTTAAAGGAGGCTTTGAAATTCTGGAATTTGTATGGGAAGTGTGCACCAAAGGGAGAAAGATCTTCACTTTAAGCTCTTTCTCTCTTAGGCCAAAATTCTCAACCCTTAAACCAAGGGGAGGGGGGCTCTATTTATAGGAAAAGGGTGGGTTAGGAGACTACTTAAGAGCTAAATGAGTTTAACAATTAGGTAATCTCACATCTAAGGATTCCTAGGGTTTTTGGAGCCTTGAAATGTGTGGAAGGATCCTCCAATGGTGGATGATGGGGTGAGGCCTTAAGCAACTTAAGGGGTTGCAAATAAGTAGTGAATGGGTGCAACAGAACTATCAAAACACACCTCAAAAGTCGAGGTGGTCAACAAGTCAAACCTCAAACACAAAATTCGAGGAAAAATTTAATAGTTATTGTTCATATGCCTGGCGTAACTAATAGTTGTGCCAGACAAATGTACAGTAAAACAGTAATGAACAGTAGCCTGGAAGTTGGCTTCACGAGGGGTGGGGGGACCCATTTATACCTGGCGCAACTATTAGTTACGCCAGACCATTTCTAGGGGAAAAAGGCATGGTACAACTATTAGTTGCGCCAGGCAAATTTAGAGGGAAAATGGCTTGGCGCAACTATTAGTTGCGCCAGGCAAAAATCCCTCCAAAAAAGCCTAATTTTCAAATGGTCATAACGTTTGATATACAATTACGATTGAGGTAATTTTTGACTCGTTGGAAAGCTGGAGAAGTCCTCTTTCCAATGATATATAATTTGATATTAGTAGAAGACCTTAGATAGTCCTAGTGTACCACTCTTCATCCATTGCCCGGGAAGGTTAGGTTTAGGGTTCGAAATGGGTTCTAAGGGTCGAGATTGGTTTCTAAAGGTTCGGGATAGGATCCTAAAGGATCTAGGGTGATTCCTAAGGGTTTGGGGTGATTCCTAAGGGTTCCATATATGCCATCAAAAGCTCGAAAATGTGCCTCTCTCGAAATATATTTCGATCGGGCCTTGGGCCAAATTTGGGTATCTACAGATGCCCCTCTTTGGTATCCGATCACTAGTGATCGTATGACAAAGAGACATCCGAAAAGGCCCATGGCGTTACTGACGGGTCCGCTGTATTTAGAACGAACTTCAAACATCAGGTGAGTAACACGGTGAGAAAACGAAAGCCCTGGGGTGCCAGGCTAATCATTCGTTTCTCGAGGTAATCGGTTCTCAAGCGCTTAGCGACATTACTAGGCATAATCGAGGTGGAATGAGTTGCGAAAGCCTAATAACTGGGAACAACATTCGCCTCTCGAGTTGCAAAAGCCTGTTAGTCGAGAAAAATGTTCGCTTCTCGATATGATTTGAAGGTGATTGATGTTCGAGATTTATTCTGAATACAACAGTTTCGTTAGTAAGAGGAGTGATCGACCCAATTCAAAGATAGGCCCGAAGTAAACATACGCAAAGCTCTACAGTTTGCGTCCAATCCTACGAGGCATTTGATGGCCCCATCGGACTATTCACGAGTGCCCCTGCTGAAAGCAGGGTTCGAGGTCTTTGGGCGAACCCATCGATCCCAAAATTTATTTAGCATGACTGCCTGAGTGAAGTAAAATAGATGTCACAACACTTTTTGGGAGTACATGCCATTTTTTGAAAATGTGCCCTGGATCAACATAAGCTAGAGCATCCAGCTTCAACTACCTTGAACAGATCCAACCAAACATTGAGTGTCTCCCAAAAAGGGCATCCAATCCTAGCTTCCCCCGACAATGATCATAAACATCAATTAACTATGCATAATCATGCACCCATCAAGAGCAATAAGCAACAACAAAGGCGATAGAAGCCCCGAACCGGACCCGCCCGGGTACAATTTATGAGGACAAACGACCATCATATGGATACCCAGACGCATGGTGTACACTTTATAGGGATACCATTACCCATACAAGTTTTAAGCCTGCAGAAAATAAAAGGGAAATGAACCCTTTTGAATGCATGGTTGCACATAGCTTCATTGATATGTAATCTCATTCTTAACAGGTTGGCTTCAACCAACGATTGACCTTTTCCAACGAAGAATTTGAAGCTTACGACACCCACGTTCATATGAATCCAAAGACAGAGCGCTTGGCTCAAAAGATTTAGCAGTGGAATCAATTCGATCCAAGCATTGACTGTTTGACCGAAATTGACACTATCGCTCCTACTTTGAAGTAGGATCCATGGATCCAAGGCGAACCTTTGACGTAGGACATTAATTTTGCACAACTGTGTTGTTGATAAAATATTGACATTTTATCGCATCGAAATTATGCGAGTGCGTAACTGTGCTTAGTATGAAAACATAAGATTTCTTTTTCTTTTCAAAATGATTTTCATCATTTTTTTTGTTAGACCTGACGTCGGTGGTGAGATGTTTTATCTGATTTGTCCATCGCTAAGAAGTTGCCCGCTTTGAGGCTTTGGACCGTGTGATGTTCCTACACATTCTCGAGAAAACGTCAGTCCCTTTTTTGTTTATACATATAAAGAAAATGCATCCTAAATAACAGAAGAAAAAGTAGATTTCTACCTATACTTTTTCATTTTCAAGATATTTTTTAGATTTTTTTTTTTAGAGATTTTTTGTTATTTTTCTTCATTTTTGAGATTGAAATATGATGCTAGAAATATGTACATGAAAATGAGTAGAAATATATACACATTTTTTTCTGTTTGGATTTTTCTTGATTTCTTTGTTTTTAGCTTTTCATTTCTTTTTTATTTTTGTTTTTGATGCCTTGATAGTGAGACGGAGTAACGGGTTCCATTTTGAGCATAGTCGAACTCTTTCATGCAGTCGGACCTGAGTGAGTTTCCGAATTTTACTAAGGCCGGATCGTTGATTCCTTTGGATTGAGTTAAACCTTTCTCCTTATCTCGGGTCATACGTTTGACGGTGCGGGTTTCACAAAGACGATTCTGGTAGGGACCCGATTTGAACTAGCATGAGTGGCCCAATCAAACAAGAGGGTATAAGAAGAGTAACAAAAGAGTTCCTCAAATAGCAATCTTCTCAATCAGTCCAAACCTTCTTTTCTTTTCCTTTTTCTTTCTCCTTCTCTCTTTTTTTTTTCTTTTCATTTATCTCCTTTTGTGCCCGTGGCTCCCTTTCGGGTTTTCACCATGTCCATGGGTTTAGCTCTCTTACCCCAAGCGCCCCTTTGGGTTTTCACTTGGTCCGCACAAACTCATTGTTTTTACCCGTAGCGTCCTTTCGGGTTTTCACCACGTCCATCTTGCTTTGAGCTTGTATTTTTATTTTATTATTGTTATTATATTTTTCATTTCCTTTTTTCAACAGCCACGACATAGACGTTGATTCCATCATAGCCGACTAGGTGGGGTTCAGGTGTCGTCTCATAACTCGGCTTGTGTCGACTTTAACAGATGCTATGACTGCTTGTGAACCTAAAAAGAGGGCTTTTTTCAGGGTGTAGCTTGGCCATGAGTCAGGTTAGGATTTGAAGGTATGCTGGGCTAAAAAGTGTTTCTTTGATCTGACTTCGCCATACTTTCTTCCTCGGGGTTTACCGTACATGCCCCATGATTCTTCTACATTTTTTTGTTTTTGCTTCATTTCGTGCAATCTCTTTTGAGGTTTTTTTGGGGGGGTTTTGCTTTTTGGATTTTGATGGTAATTTCACTTCTCTTTTTTTTGAATGTACATACACACATTTTTTTGGGAAAGAAGTTATTGAAAGAAAAAAGGCCCAGGCTCAAATGGGGTAGCAAAGGATATCATCATTTTTTAGGGGATGCTTTTTTTGGCTACTGTGCTTGGAATGATGACCTCTTTTGGGTGGTTCTTAAATAGTCACATATCTGTTTCATCAATACTTACCTCATCGCGACAGACTAAGAGTAGAACCATCAGACGTATCCAGCGTTGATGGGCTCAGGAAGATGATCTCCGTACATGGTGGCGAGGCGGATGGCGTATCCCAGCAGCACTTCTCGGATAACGTAAGGTCCTTCCGAGTTTGGCTTGAACTTTTCTCTCGGATCGGCATGGAGGGATGGGAAGATCTTCTTCAGCACAATGTCTCCTACCTTTAGATCTCGACCGCGAACACGTTTATTGTAAGCGCATGCGATTTGCCCCTGATAAACTTGAGTGTGACACAAGGCTAGGAGTCTCTTCTCGTCCAATAAGTTTAATTGTTCAAAGCGGGATCTCTCTCTTTCTGCTTCGGGTAAGCCTGATTCTATGAGGATTCAGAGCGATGATACTTCAACCTCTACTGGGAGGACGGCCTCGGTTCCATACACAAGGGAGAATGTTGTTGCCCTTGTAGCGGTATGGATCGACGCTTGGTAGGCCCACAAAGAAAATGGCAACATTTCGCTCCAATCTCGATAAGTGATGACTATTTTCTCAAGGATGTCTTGTTCGCGGCTTTCACGGCTCCATTAGTTTGAGGCCGATAAGGGGATGAGCGGTGGTGCTTGATCTTGTATTGCTCGCAGAAGTCTCAGATGCGCTTATTCGCAAAGTTTATGCCGTTGTCCGTGATGATATCTTTGGGTACTCCAAGTCGGCACACAATATTGTTCTTGAGAAACTTCTCAACATGACGGGCCGTGATGTTGGCATATGACGCCGCTTCTACCCATTTGGTGAAGTATTCAATGGCGACGAGGATGAACCGATATCCGTTTGATGCTTTCAGATTAATCACTCTGACAACGTCAAGGCCCCATGTAGCAAATGGCCAAGGAGTGGTCATGTAGTGAAAATCAATGGCAGGAGCGTGTATCAGACTGGAGTGTTCTTGACACTTGTAGCATTTTTGAACATGTTTGCAACAATCCGATTCCATCGTGGTCCAAAAGTATCCTTGCCGTATGATTTTCTTAGCGAGCATGTGACCGTTGACGTGGGCTCCGCATCTCCCTCATGGATTTCTTTCATAATATAGACTGCTTTACTTTCAGTGAGGCGCCTAAGTAAGATGTTATTGTATGATCACTTGTAGAGGAATTCCCCACAAATGACATAACTTGCCACTAAATGTTCAATGGTTCATCGGTTTGTCTTGGATGTACCCTCTGGGAAAGTTAGGGTCTCGAGGAAATTCTTGATATCTGAGAACTAAGGTGGCTCATCATCAGGCTTTGTAGGTTCTTCAATCTGAAGGCAGAAGTCCGGCTCATTTCTCTGCTCGATCATGATCGAGTTCATCTCAACCCCATAGGGGATTTCAATCATTGACGCCAAAGTTGCTAATGCGTCGGCAAAGCGATTCCTTATCCGGGGGAGGTATGAGAAAGTCACATCTTGGAAGCAAGCCATCAGATCCTCGAGGTGTTCATGATAGGGGATCAATTTTTTATCTTTCGTCTTCCAGTCACCATTCGTCTGGCATATGATTAACTGTGAATCGCCAAATACTCGAAGGTGAGTTACATTCAGATCGAGAGTCGCGTGCAGACCAGCGGCGCAAGCTTCGTACTCAGCCATATTGTTAGTGTAAGGGAAGTTGAGCTTGATAGAGACCGGTACATGGGATTCTTTCAGTGAAATGGATGGCGCCAACTCCTTGGCCCTCGACATTTGCTGCCCCGTCAAAGTGCATTACCCATGATTCTTTAACTATTACGTATAAATCTTCGTCATGAACAAGATATCTTCATCTGGGAATTCGGTTCTCAAAGGCTCATAATCAGGTAAAGGATTGTCGGCAAGATGGATCCGATAAGCGCTGCTTACCTTGATCAATTTACGAGTGGCGTCGTGATGTCGAATTCAGATAATAAAAGTTGCCATCGTGCGGTTCATCCAGTGAGAGCTGGCTTTTCAAATAGGTATTTCAATGGGTCCATTCGGGCCAAGAGCAGAACCTCCTGAGATAGCAAGTAGTGGTGGAGCCTTTGAGTAGCCCATATAAGAGCCAGGCATGCTTTCTTCAGATGAGAGTAGTGCGCTTCATCGTGCTACCCCAAGACACATCCCATCGAAACTTCCGTTGTGGAGAGATACATCAAGAGTGGTCTCCTTGGCTCAAGTGGTACCAAAATAGGTGGATTGAGGTAGCTTTTGATTTTTTTGAACGCTGCCTGACAATCATCGTTCCATTCAACGGGTGAATTCTTTCTTAGTAACTTGAAGATCGGTATGCAGATTGGAGTTAGTTGTGCGATGAACCGACTTATATACTGTATTTTGCCCAGAAACCCTTTAACCTCTTTCTCAGTAGACGGCGGTGGCATTTCGGTGATGGCTTTGACTTTGATTGGGTCGACCTCAATCCCCCTCCTGCTGACGATGAACCCTAGAAGTTTCCCTGACATAGCACCAAATGCGTACTTCTGTGGATTCAGTCATAGTTGATACTTCCTCAGCCTTTCAAACAGCTTCTGAAAGTTTACCAAATGGTCGCTTCGCTCCGGTGATTTGGCTATCATGTCGTCGACATACACTTCAATCTCTCGGTGCATCATGTCATGAAATAGTGCAGTCATAGCTCTCTGGTACGTTGCACCAGCATTCTTCAGCCCGAATGGCATGACTCGATAGCAAAAGGTTCCCCAAGGGTAATGAACACTGTCTTCTCATGATCAGCCTCTGCCATCTTGATCTGATTGTATCCTGAGAGTCCATCCATAAAAGAAAGCATCCCGTGTTTGGTAGTGTTATCAACCAAGATGTCGATGTGTGGCAATGGGAAATCGTCCTTCGGGCTCGCTTTGTTCAAATTGCGGAAATCGATACACATGCGGACCTTTCCATCCTTCTTCGGTATAGGCACAATATTAGCTAGTCATTGCGGGTACTTGGATATCATGAGAAACCCTGCATCGTACTGCTTGATGACCTCATCTTTGACTTTCAACATCCACTCGGGTTGGAGACGTCTCAGCTTCTGTTTGACTGGCTTCATATCAGGGTAGAGGGGCAACTCATGATCGACCAAATCAGTATCCAGACCAGGCATGTCCTTGTATGATCAGGCAAAAATATCTTGGTATGACCGAAGGAAGTCGATCATGCTTTTTCTTTCCTCAGGAGATAGTGACGTTCCGATTTTGGTTATCCTAGGAACCTCCTCAGTTCCTAGATTGACATCTTCGGTCTCTTCGACAATGGGGGTAGGTCCATACTCAAAGTCGGCAAATCGATCAAGGAGCTCATTGGGGAGCTCCTCGAAGGGGACATCCTCGTCCAAACTCGTGATCCCTACTTCTTCTTGTATTTCTACAGGGAAGGGGTCGATTTCACGTGGGACAGGCATTTTGATTAAGACATCCTTTTATGGGATATTTTCTCGAATTTTAAGTGACAATATTTTTGGACTTTGGATGTTTTCAATGTTTTTGGGATTTTGTATTTTTTTCATGTTTTTGAGATTTTATATTTTTTCCATTTTTTTGAGATTTTTATTTTCTTCGGAGACGGACCCTTGGCAAGGCGGGTTGCTGTATATACAAGGTATTGTTTGCCAAGGTCTTATCTCACTTTTTATAGGTTTTTTTTTTTGGGAAATAGGTGCCAAACCTTAGGCCACTTCCTGCTTCCAGAGTTTGGGGCAAAGATGCCCAGTTGCATACCTGAGGGGCCGCTTCTTTACCTGTTGGGGTGGAGGGTGCTGACTGATATGGCTCATTGGAGTCAGCCTCCATATTGATCCCCATTTCATCTGAGATCATGTCCTCAAACGATAACTCAATTTTGTGGTGATTCACCACAGGGGGGGTTTGTTCAGGTACCGACCGTCGTTCCTCAAAAAGGGACAACGCAGCCAAATCTATCTCCAAGCTGGGAAGGGAGATCTGGGGATTGGTGGGATGGATTGGGGCTGTGGGTTTGTGTGGGGTCAAATGGGTTACCCCATTTCGATCGATCTTTACGACCCCTATGCTGACAAAGGAATCCCTGATGTGCGGTCTAGGGCGAGGTTTCTCTTCTATGTTGATTCCTCGAGCTCTTGCAGCCGCGGTGACCCTGGCTTTCTCTTTGGCCTCTCAGACATCTTTTGTGGGCTTGTATCCTAACCTGAATCGGACCTTCTGCCCCTTGGCGACAACTGGCTCTTTTCTTCTTTGTAATTTGGGTCTTAGACCCCTTCCTTTCTGATAACCCTACTTTTGGAGCATTGCCACTGCCGCTACCATACCGCCTCCTGTTTTAGGCATGATGCCCTCAATGGGTTCTGGGAGTATCGCTGATGCCTCATATTTGAAACTGTGAAGGTCGACATCCTTAGCGGTGTGCGGTATATCTAATATATTGGGTCTTTCGATGCTATTGGAGGCCTTTTCTTTCTCACTGTGTCCCTCCCCGATGATTGTAACGATCTTGGGCCCAGACACAAACTTGAGTTTCTGGTGCAATGTGGAAGGTATGGCTCCGACTTCATGTAGCCACGGGCGCCCTAATCGCAGATTAAACAAGGATTTGATGTCCATTACTTGAAATAGTATGGAGAAGGTTATTGACCCAATTAACAGCTCAAGGTCAACTTCTCTCATTATCTCTCTTCATGTCTTATCAAAACCTCGGGCACTGGTTCTGGTAGGCCTTAACATGCACGGATTAACCCTGATCTTGGTGGCGGTTCTTAACGGGCATATATTCAATGCAAACCCATTATCAATTAGTACCAAGGGGATTACCGTATTTCCAGACTCGACTGTTATATTTAAAGACTTTGAGTGGCTACCTCCTTCCTCAGGTAAATCGGCATCAGAAAATGAAATGACATTTGGAGCCATCACTTGACTAATTATCTGCCCGACTTCATCCGAGCTAACTTGAAGCGACACATGCACATTCTTTAATGCCAATATTAACGCTTGAAAATGGAGTGGGGACATCATTAACAGATCCCATACAGTAATATGGGTGAGCATTCTTCTCAGCTGAAAACACCGACAACAGCACAAGCCTAGTTGGGCTTGTGCTGTTGTCGGTGTTTTCGACTGCTTCAAGATCTTCCCAGATCGGGTCACAAAGTCCACTGCCCCTTCTCTGCTGTTGCTGCTGGTGTTGACATCTATTTGTTCATAGCTTAACGGGACCTGATGAGGATCATAGGTTGGTCCTGAGAGCTGGAAAGGTATGGCTGTCGGTTCTTGAGGTACTTGTACTGTCGGCTCAGGAGGTGTGGGCAATACGTGATACACCTCGGTGGTAGTAGGTTGGGTGGAAAGACTAGGCCAAATGGGGGTTGTAAAGCTTGAGGGTGGTGGCATTGGAGGGAAGGAGGTAAAAGTAAGCCATTGATAGTTGGTGGGTGCTGGCGGCAGATGGAGGGTCTGATGGGTCATTGGGTGATTGACGGGGGGGGGGGGGTGGATTTTGCAGGCGGAACCTGGGGTGATGGGATGGGCGTAGGCCATTGGTAATTGTCGGGTGCGGGTGTGAGATTGGGGGCTAGTGGCTTAAAGGGTAATTTTTGGGGGTTGTGGCGTATGGTTGGTATGCATTGATATTTACATAATTGACAGGTGTGGTGGACGGAAGTATGCCCGGAGATCCAAGGGTTCAAATTGCCGGATTGGGTTGGGGAAATATTTTGACAAATTTAGGGGTTCAATTACCCCTACGTTCCCCTCTTCTATGTTTCTTGACAAAGGTGCTACATAACTCTCCCGATCACTGATATAATCGGATGGGTCAAATTCAAACTCCTCATCTTTTATCATTCTGACGATGGGTCTGGGACCTGCTCCTCCGGTGGGATGTGGGCGTAGTGGCACTTGGTGAATATTAGCATGCTGAGAGGGTGCAGGGCGAATGATTTTCCCGGCATCAATCAAATCCTGGATGTCGTGCTTTAATGGGAAGCAACGATCAGTAGGGTGACCCGGACCCTGATGAAAATTACAGTGGGTATTTGGGTCATAGTTCCTTAGGATCGAGTGAGGAGGAGGTTGTGGTTGGCGAATAGCCACTAATCTCTTTTCTACTAACAGGGGAAAAAGTACACTCAATGATTTCCCCAGTGGTGTGAAGACTCGGTCGTAGCGGGCTTTCCTCTATTCCGGGGTCATTTGCATTCCTTGCCCATTCCCCATTCTTTGCGTCTGTTTTGGTGCTGGTGGGGCAGCCTGAAATTGAAACAGGGTTGTATTGTTATTGGGCCGGGTATTGACTATGTTCTGGACATCGCCCCCTATTCTCTTCTCATTCCTTTGCTCTGAAAATCTTCAAACCCCACTGGGTCCACTTGGCATATTCTTATTCAGACGCCCCTCCCTGATGGCATCCTCGCATCGGTTAGCATTTCTCACCAGATCAGCAAAGCTGGTCTACTGCTGATATACCAAAAAGTCTGAAATCACTGACAGAGCGTTCTTTGAAATTATCTCTATCTGTTCATCATCAGGTATTCTGTTCCTGACCTGAGCTACCAATGCTCTTCATCGCCCCAAGTAGTCGCTGAAGGTCTCGTTCGTTACGCTTTCAAGCAGGCCGTCGGACTTCGTCTATATTGTAGACATAATGTTCTTGAAGAGATGCATCAAGTCCCTCCACGTTTTCATCATAGCGGTTCTAAAGATGTGAACCATCTTAAAGTCCCAGTCGACTTTTGAAAGACTTTTATTAGCAGTCTTTCGTCCTCCCCGTATTTGCACATGTCCCCACAGTAGGACTTCGAGTGCGCAATAGGATTGCCAGTGCCATTATATTTGTCAAAGGCTGACATTTTAAATTTGGGGGGTAGGGGGACCTCAGCGAACAGACATAAGTTTGTGAAGTCCGATGCGTGGATTTCAGCACCACCCATTTTCATCAGCTGCTTTTGTATTTTGTCTAACTGTTCGTTTAGTTGTTCCGACTCTTTTGATACAGGGGTCGCTTTCTCAGCCGTCAGTTGGACTTCACTTTGGGCCACCAGGGGGTGGGCAATTATGGGAGGAGGGTTGAGGCTGGTCAAAGCCCCAGCATAGGCCCCACTATTCCTAATCTCGTCCTCTTCATACTGTTGGTCAGCATAGTGTGCAGCGAGGGTGGGATTCTCCTGTTGTTGTTGCATGGGTTGGATGGGAATGACATGAGTGGGGGTTGGGTGAGCCCATTGGGGGTGAGGAAAGATTTGTTGGGTGATGGGAATTTGGTTTTGAGGTTGGGCCTGATAGGGCCATTGGGTATGGGGGAAGGTTTGGAGATGGCCTTGGGGTGTGGGGCCATGAGAGAATTCGGTTTGAGGTATGGCATGGGTTTGACTTGGCTGTGAAGGTTGGGTTAAATGTTGGGGGGTATTGTGGAAGGTATGAGTGTGGGGTTTGGGTTTGGGCCACAGGCCATTGATAGGTTTGGGCCATGGACCCTTAGTAGGTTTGGGTCACAGGCCCTTGGTGGGTGTGGGCCTGGGTAGGTACGGGCCAAGGGCCCTTGAAGGGTTTGCCCCAATGGGCCTTGATGGGTCTGGGCCATGGGCACTTGGTGGGTCTGGCCCATTGGGCCTTGATGGGTCTAGGCCATGGGCCCTTGGTGGGTCTGGGTGCTGGGCCCGAGGTAGGTTTGGGTGGTGGGGTATTGGGCCATGAGCCCCTGGGATATGTGAGAAAAGGGGGTTTGGGCCAATGGGCCTTGGGGTAAGTGGGTAATGGGGGTTTGGGTGGTGTGGATTATGGGGGGTTGATGAGGGTCATGGGGGAGTGAGGCATGGAGATTGGCTAGAGTGTGAGACGGGTTTAGGGACATGGGGTATGAAGGAGGAGGGGGGGTGTTTTGAGAAGCCTTCCACATGGAATAGGCTTGGAACATCTCTTCCATCATGATCGTGGAGGGAGGGTTGGACGGAGATGGGGGATTTAAGGGATGATGGGGTCTAAATGGGATGGAGGTGGCAGAAAAATTGGGCATGACCATGGTAGGTGGGGGGGTATGGGGTGGATGAGGGGATGTATTGAGTATATTTTGGGATGATGGGGGGCATGATGAGCAGGGGTGAGTAAAGTTGGGCATGGCCTAGGTAAAAATGGGCAAGACCCGGATGGATGGGGGATTTTGTGGGGGGGCGGATAGGGCGGAAGTGGTGTATGTGAATGTGGGTGGATCGGGTCTATAGGGGGATGATGGGAATTGGGGCATGGATGTGGATTGGGGAAATGGATATAGGTTTGGCGTGGGCATGGTTTGGGTAAAAGATGGAGAATGGGGGGTAGGACTTTGAATATTTTGGGGGGTAATGGTTGGGAATATGGGGGTGCCAAATGGGTCAGTGACGGTAAAGTGGGGTTGGGTGAGGGGAATGGTGGAAAAAACTTCTCCCAAATGGGAGTGGGTTAGAGAACGTAGTGGGGATGAGTCAGGATCAACGTAAGCCAGGTCCACTACCCACGACATTCTACGGGAACGGGCTGGGAAAGGGTGCCTTGGATAAGGCCCAAAAATCCTTCTCCTTCTTCCCCTATGGGATGGAGGAGGGCAAGATGATGCCGTTGTGCCAGCACCACAAACTATATTTTTTGGGTTTTGATTATCTATATATTTTTATTTTTTTATTTTTTGAAAAAGTATTAAAAAACAAACGTTCCGAGGCCTTGGAATTCCCTTTTCGGGTGGCTCTCGTACCTTAATTCAAGACCCGTGGCGACGATTCTGACTCACTTCGAAAGAATCGAAGGAGAACCTTCGATCTATTGAATGCATGGAAATCGAGGCAAACAACTCGATCCCCCGGAATGAGCCAAAAAGAAGATGCCCTCTTTTGATCGGCCGGGGCGTATTGGGTGTCGGAGATGGCGGGGCCTAAACAAGACACTAAGCACACTGACCGGGGGCTCAGGAGGTGAAGAAGGCCACAGATTCGGGTTGAGGTGCTGTTAAACAGACCTAGCGCAACAAATACATGCACCCAGGTTGCAGGGCACTATTTTTACATTGGTGCAACTATTAGTTGTGCCAAGGTAAAAATACAGATTTTAAAGCTGGCGCAACTATTAGTTGCGCCAGTTATAAATTCTAATTTTTTTGCACTAGCGCAACTAATACATGCGCCAGGCAAAAACTGATGCTCCAGAATGTTTGACAGCAGCCACCAGCACCCGAAGTGAGTCTCTTTTTTTTGTTTTTGTGGAAGCTAGGCTTCCGGGAATTGTGCTATTTTTTTGGTGATCGATTCTCTCCTCACCGCACCTAAAGGATTTGAGTCCGGTATAACTCGCTAGTGCGCTCCCCCAAGGTTTTAAGCTTCAGAATGGAAACCCACCCGATATACCTCCTGCGCAAGCGCCTTCTCAGATACTAGGTGGGCTGGGGCTTTTCTGGATCATCACCACTAGGGGCTGCCGCCATACTAAGACCCGGGTGTTTGTCTGTTTACCTAATCCCCACCCTTTTAAAATCTATCTCGTAAAAACAAATTAATTAAGCTCCCTAACTTGGTTCAATTTTAATTTTTTCAAAGCTTTTCTCTTTTTTTAAAAGTTTTCTTTAGTTCAAAGACCGTGGGTGATTATCCTGTGCCGCCACTACGGGCCAACGTCCACTGATGGAATATGAGTGCACAAGTAGGCCCGCCAATCGGCTAAAGCACTTTAAATGATGAAAATTTAAAGGAATTGAAAGACAGCTCAAGTAGGCCTGCCAATCGGCTAAGGCACTAGAATGACGGAAAAGTAAGGAAAATAAAGGACAAATGCGCAAGTAAGCCCGCCGATCGGCTAAGGCATGTAAATGATGTAAAAGTAGGGGTAAGTAAAATGATTTAATCGGAGGGGTGAGTAAAAATAAAATGAAAAAACAGCAATAAAAGGTTAGTAAAAATCAAAAAAATAAAAGGCCAAGTTCAAGGGGAAGCTTTACAAGCTAGTCCCCAGCAGAGTCGCCATTTATGCAACCGTGGGAATCGAGATGATCCCATCGCAATGACGCGCTCTCTAATGAAAATATAGAGTCGCCACCCAGAGCTTTTGGTGTCCCGAGATACCTAGTTCATTTTTATGAGCACTGAAGTGCTAAAAATATGACTCTGAATTCGGTCCACACTAAATGCTCTTGGGTAGGGGCTTTGGTTATCAATCAGGAAGGTGTTAGGCACCCGATCAACCCGCTTAACGCGGTCTCTACTAATGGCCAAAAATAAAATGAAGTAAAAGAAAAGAAAATAGTTTCCTCTTGCCCAAAAGGGCTTAAAATCCTATTTGTGCCCCTCCGTTCCTATCAAAAAGTCGGCGACCTAACGGCACAAATGGGAGGATGGAGGGAGCTAGAAAGAGATAGGAGAAGAAAGGGGAGAGCCGGAGCCCTTGGGCCCTTGTAGCACCATAGGAGAGCCTTGCGTTGGCTTGCTTTGATGAGCTTTTGAAGGCTTGTATGGTGGAAAGAGAGGTTCTAACCTCTAAAGCTTGCTAACTAAGAGGTAGAGAGGAAAGGTGAATGGGTAGCATATACCTAAAATAAGGGATCTAAGGTAAAAAATATCACTCAAAGGAGGTTTTGGAATTCTGGAATTTGTATGGGAAGTGTGCACCAAAGGGAGAAAGATTTTCTCACTTTAAGCTCTTTCTCTCTTAGGCCAAAATTCTCAACCCTTAAACCAAACGGAGGGGGGCTCTATTTATAGGAAAAGGGTGAATTAGGAGGGTGTTTAGATGCTAAACATGATTAAGAATTAGGTAATCTGACATCTAAGGTTTCTTAGGGTTTTTGGAGCCTTGAAATGTGTGAGAAGCTCCTCCAATGGTGGATGATGGGGTGAGGCCTTAAGCCACTAAAAGGGGTGCAAATAGGCTTAAAAAGGATGCAACAGAACTAGCAAAACACACCCCAAAGGTCAAGGTGTTCAATAAGTCAAACCCCAATCACAATTTTTGGGGCAAATTCTAACAGTTACTGTTCATATGCCTGACGCAACTTGTACAGTAAAACAGTAATGAACAGTAGCCTGGAAGTTGGCCTCGCGAGGGGTGGGGGGACCCATTTATGCCTAGCGCAACTATTAGTTGTGCCAGGTCATTTATGAGGGAAAAAGGCCTGGCGCAACTATTAGTTGCGCCAAGCAAATCCAGGGGAAAAATGGCTTTGCGCAACTATTAGTTGCGCCAGGCAAAAATCCTAAAATTTTATCCTATTTTTAAATAGTCATAACTTTTGATATACAACTCCGATTGAGGCGATTCTTGGCTCGTTGGAAAGATGGAGAAGTCCTTTTTCCAATGGTATATGATTTTATATCAATAAAAGATCTCACATATTCCTAGTGCACCACTCTTCATCTATTTCCCGGGAAGGTTAGGTTTAGGGTTCAGAATGGGTTCTAAGGGTCGGGATTGGTTTCTAAAGGTTCGGGGTAGGTTCCTAAGGGATCTAGGGTGATTCCTAAGAGTTCCATACATGCTATCAAAAGCTCAGAATTGCACCTCTCTCGAAAGGTGTTTCGATCGGGCCTTAGGCCAAATTTGGGTGTCTACAGATGCCCCTCCTTGGTATCCGATCACTAGTGATCGTATGCCAAAGAAAGAGACATCCGAAGAGGCCCAAGGCATTATTGACGGGTCCGTTATATTCAGAATGAACTTCAAACATCGGGTGAGTAACATGGTGAGAAAATGAAAGCCCTGGGGTGCCCGACTAATCATTCATTTCTCGAGGTAATCGGTTCCCAAGCGCTTAGCGACATTACTGGACATAACCGAGGTAGAATGAGTTGCGAAAGCCCAATAGCTAGGAAAAATGTTCGCCTCTCGAGTTGCAAAAGCCCGTTAGTCGGGAAAAATATTCGCTTCTCGAGATGATTAGAAGGTGATTGATGTTGGAGATTTATTCTGAATACAACAGTTTCATAAGTAAGAGGGGTGATCGACCCACATTCAAAGATAGGGGTGAAGTAAACATACGCAAGGCTCAACAGTTTGCGTCCAATCCTACAAGGCATTTGATGACCTCATTAGATTATTTGCAGGTGCCCCTGTTGAAAGCAGGGTTCGAGATCTTTAGGCGAACCCATCGATCCCAAAGTTTATTTAGCATGACCACCGGAGCAAAGTGAATAGATGTCACAACGCTTTTTAGGAGTACGTGTCATTTTTTTTGAAAGCATGTCTCAACTCAGCATGACCCAAAGTATCTAGTTTTGACTTCCTTAAATAGATCCAGCCAAACATTTGGCACCTCCCAAAAGGGGGCATCAAATCCTAGTCTTTGTTGACAATGATTATAATCATCAACTAACTATGCGTAATCATGCACCCATCAGGGGCAATAAACAATAACAAAGGCAATGGAAGCTCCGACCCGGACCCGCTCGAGTACAATTTATGAGGACAAACGACCATCATACGAATACCCAGACGCATGGCGTACACTTTATAGGGATACAGCTGCCCATACAGGTTTTAAGCCTGCAGAAAATAAAAGGGGAAATGATCCCTTCTGAATGCATGGTTGCACATAGTTTGATTGACACATAATCTCATTCTCAACAGGTTGGTCTCAACCAACGATTGACCTTCCAATGGAGAATCCGAAGCTTAAGACACTCAAGTTCACATGAATCCAAAACAGAGCGCTCATTGCAAAGATTTAGTAGTGGAGTCGACTCGATTGAAACATTGACTGTTTGACCGGGACTGACACCATTGCTCCTTCCTTGAAGTAGGATCCAGAATCCAAGGCGTGCCTTAGACTTAGGACGTTATTATAGCACAGTGGTGTTGCTGATAAAATATCGACATTTTTTTATCGCAGTAACACGCATGTGCTGCAATTTATTCTTTTTCTCTTTTTTCTTTTTTTTAAAGATTGCTTTTTTTCATTTTTTTTTTAAAACAAGCATTATCTGGACCTCGAACCCCAGGAGGGGCACACCCAGACAACGCATACCAAGAGCCCGTGCCTCCGTAATAGTTTGCGATGAAACTGATGCCAACGTACTCAAGTTCATGTGATATCGAAAAGACCGAGGCAGAACTGGGTGTCCACCGAAGGATACTCAATCTTGGACTCCGTCATCAATGAAATTACAAATGAACAACTATGCATAAACATGCACCCATTAGGGGCGATAAGCAACAAAGGCGATGGAAGCTCCGACCTGGACCCGCCCGGGTATAATTTACAGGGACAAATGACCATCATACGGATACTCAGACGCATGGCATACACTTTATAGGGATATCGCTGCCCATACAGGTTTTAAGCCTGCAGAAAATAAAAGGAAAATGAACCCTTCTGAATGCATGTTTGCACATAGTTGTTTGAAGTAGTTTCATATCTGACAGGTTGGAATCAATCCAACAAAGGATCTTTTCGAGGATAGAGTTATTCGGACCTCAAACCCCGTAGGGTGCACGCCCAGACTGCGAGGACCAAGAGTTTGCACCTCCGAAAATATCATGTGACGAACTTGAAGTACAAGGCACTCAAGTTCACCTGAAACCAAAGTATGGAGCGTTCAGGGCGAAGATTTAGCGGTGGAGTCGACTCGATCAAAACATTGACTATTTGATTGGGACTGATATTATTGCTCAAATTTTGAAATAGGATCCATGGATCCAAGGCGAACCTTAGACCTAAGACATTAATTTTGCACAGGTGCGTTGCCGGTAACATATTGACATCTTACCGCATCAAAAATATGCGAGTGCATAGCTGTGCGTAGCATGAAAACATAGATTTCTTTTTCTTTTCAAAATGATTTTCATCATTATTTTTTTTTTTAGACCTGACATCGGTGGTGAGATGCTTTATCTGATTTGTCCATCGCAGAGAAGTTGCCCGCTTCGAGGCTTTGGACTGTGTGATGTTCCTACACATTCTCGAGAAAATGTCAGTCCCTTTTTTGTTTATACATATAAAGAAAATGTATCCTAAAAAATAGAAGAATTCAGAAAATGTATCCTAAAAAATAGAAGAAAAAGTAGAATTCTACCTACACTTTTTCATTTTCAATATATTTTTTTTGGATTTTTATTTTTTGAGATTTTTTGCTATTTTTCTTCATTTTTGAGATTGAAATATGATGTTGGAAATATGTACATGAAAATGAGTAGAAATATATACACAGTTTTTGGTGTTTAGATTTTTCTTGATTGATTTTTTTTTTTTGGCTTTTCTTCTTTTTATTATTATTTTTGACGCCTTGATAGTGAGACGGAGTAATGGGTCCCATTTTGAGCATAGTCGAACTCTTTCATGCAGTCAGACCTGAGTGAGTTTCTGAATTTTACCAAGGCCGAAACGTTGATCCCTTTGGATTGAGTTAAACCTTTCTCCTTATCTCGGGTCATACGTTTGACGGTGCGAGTTTCATAAAGACAATTCTGGTCAGGACGCGATTCGAACTAGCATGAGCAGCCCAGTCGGACAAGAGGGTACATGAAGAGTAACAAAAGGGTTCCTCAAACATCAATCTTCTCAATCAGTACAACCCTTTCTTTTTTAATTTTTCTCTTTTTTTTATCTCCCCTTTTTTTACTTGTGGCGCCCTTTCGGGTTTTCACCACGTCCATGGGTTTAGCTCTCTTACCCCAAGCGCCCTTTCGGGTTTTCACCTGGTCCGCACAAGCTCGCTAGTTTTACTCGTAATGCCCTTTCGGGTTTTCACCACGTTCATCTTGCTTTGAGCTTATATTTTTATTATTATTATTATTATTATTTTATTCTTTCATTTTTTCAAAAGCCACGACATAGACGTCGATTCTGTCATAGCCGGCTAGATGGGGTTCTGGTGTCGTCTCACAACTCGGCTTGTGTTGACTTAACAGATATTATGACTGCTTGTAAACCCAAAAGAGGGCTTTCTTCAGGGTGTAGCTTGGCCATGGGTTAGGTTAGGATTTGAAGGTATGCAAGGCTAAAAGGGTTTCCTTGATACGGCTTTAGTTTTCTCAACATACTTTCTCCCCTGGGGGTTTTTACTGTACATGCCTCGTGATTCTTCTATGCACATTTTTTTTTGTTATTCTTTTTGCTCTTGCTTTTTCAATTTTTTTTTTGGATTTGATAGTAACTTTACACACATGCATCTTTTCTCTCTTTTTTTTTTTTGGTATATGAACACATTTTTTTGGGGAAGGGGTTTATTGAAAGAAAGGCCTAGGCTCAAATGGGGTAGCAAAGGATATCATCATTTTTAGGGATGCTTTTGGGCTACTGTGCTTGGAATGATGGCCTCTTTCGGGTGGTTCTTAAGCAGTCACGTATCTATTTCACCAACACTTACCTTGTCGTGATGGACTAAGAATAGAACCGTCAGACATATCCAGTGTTGATGGGCTCAGGAAGATGATCTCCGTCCATGGTGGCGAGGTGGATGGCGTACCCCGGTAGCACTTCTCAAATGACATATGGTCCTTTCCAGTTTGGCTTGAATTTTTCCCTTGGATCGGCGTGGAGGGATGGGAAGATCTTCAGCACAGTGTTTCCTATCTTCAGATCTCGACAGCGGACACGTTTATTGTAAGCGTGTGCGATTTGCCTTTGGTAAACTTGAGTGTGACACAAGGCTAGGAGTCTTTTCTCATCCAGTAAGTTCAGCTGATCAAAGCGTGATCTTTCTCTTTCTGCTTCGGATAAGCCTGATTCCATAAGGATTCAGAGCGAGGGTACTTCAACCTCTACCGAGAGGACGGCTTCGGTTCCATACACAGGGAGAATGGTGTTACCCCTGTAGCGGTACGGATCAACGTTCGATAGGCCCACAAAGCAAATGGCAGCATTTCGCTCCAATCTCGATAAGTGACAACCATTTTCTCAAGGATGCGGATGGCTGTCTTGTTCACGGCTTCCACGGCTCTATTAGTTTGAGGCCGATAAGGGGATGAGTGATGGTGCTTGATCTTGTATTGCTCGCAGAAGTCTCGGATGCGCTTATTCTTAAAGTTTGTGCCGTTGTCCGTGATGATATCTTTGGATACTCCAAATCAGCACATAATATTGTTCTTGAGAAACTTCTCAAAGTGATTGGTGGTGATGTTGGTATATGATGCCACTTCTACCCACTTGGTGAAGTATTCAATGGCGACGAGGATGAACAGATGTCCATTTGATGCTTTCGGATTAATCATTCCAACAACGTCAAGGCCCCAGGTAGCAAATGGCCAAGGAGTGGTCATGCAGTGAAGATCAATGGCAGGAGCGTGTATCAGACTGGAGTGTTCCTGACACTTGTAGCATTTTTGAACATGTTTGCAACAATCCGATTCCATGGTGGTCCAAAAGTATCCTTGCCATAGGATTTTCTTAGCGAGCATGTGACCGCTGACGTGGGCTCTGCATACTCCCTCATGGATTTCTTTCATAATATTGACCGCTTCACTTTCAGTGAGGCACCTGAGTAAGATGTTATTGTATGATCGCTTGTAGAGGCATTCCCCGCAAATGACGTAACCTGCCGCTAAACGTTGAATGGTTTGTCAGTCTATCTTGGATGTAGCCTCTAGGAAAGTTAGGGTTTAGAGGAAATTCTTGATATCTGAGAACTAAGGTGGCTCATCATCAGGCTTTGTAGGTTCCTCAATCTGGAGGCAGAAGGCCGGCTCATTCCTCTGCTCGATCATGATCGGCTTCATCCCAACACCATAGGGGATTTCAATCATTGATGCTAAAGTTGCTAATGCATCGGAAAAGCGATTCCTTATTCGGGGGATGTATGAGAAAGTCACATCTTGGAAGCAAGCTATCAGATCCTCGAGGTGTTCATGATAGGGGATCAGTTTCTCATTTTTCGTCTTCCAGTCACCATTCGTCTGACATATGATTAACTGTGAATCGCCAAATACTCGAAGGTGAGTTACATTCAGATCGAGAGCCGCCTGTAGACCAGAGGCGCAAGCTTCATACTCAGCCATGTTATTAGTGTAAGGGAAGTTGAGCTTGATAGAGACCGGTACATGGGATCCTTTTGGTGAAATTAGGATGGCGCCAACTCCTTGGCCCTCGACATTTGCTGCCCTGTCAAAGTGCATTACCCATGATTCTTCTGCTTCTTCTGTATCGTCTTCCGTCATGAACAAGATATCTTCATCTGGAAATTCGGTTCTTAATGGCTCATAGTCAGGTAAAGGATTATCAGCAAGATGATCAGCAAGCGCCTGCCCCTTGATCGATTTCTGAGTGACGTACGTGATGTCAAATTTAGATAATAAAAGTTGCCATCGTGCGGTTCGTCCAGTGAGAGCTGGCTTTTCAAATAGGTATTTTAATGGGTCCATTTGGGCCAAGAACAGAACAGCCTGAGATAGCAAATAGTAGCGGAGCCTTTGAGTAGCCCATACAAGAGCTAGGCATGCTTTCTCCAAATGAGAGTAGCGCGCTTCATAATCAGTAAACTTCTTGCTCAAATAGTAAATGACCTGCTCTCTTCTTCTCGTTTCATCGTGCTGCCACAAGACATATCCCATCGAAACTTTCGTCTTGGAGAGATACATCAAGAGTGGTCTCCCTAGCTCAGGTGGTACTATTACAGGTGGATTAAGGAGGTAGCTTTTGATTTTTTCGAACGCTACCTGACAATTGTCGTTCCATTCAACGGGCGAATTCTTTCTTAATAACTTAAAGATCGGCTTGCAGATTAGACTTAGCTGTGCAAGGAACCGACTGATATACTGTATTCTGCCCAGAAACCCTCTAACCTCTTTCTCGATAGACAACGGTGGCATTTCAGTGATGGCTCTGACTTTGATTGGGTCGACCTCGATCCCCCTCCTGCTGACGATGAACCCTAGCAGTTTCCCTGACATAGCCCCAAATGCGCACTTCTGTGGATTCAGACATAGTCGATACTTCCTCAGCCTTTCAAACAGCTTCTGAAGGTTTACCAGATGGTCGCTCCGTTCTGGTGACTTGGCTATCATGTCATCGACATACACTTCAATCTCTCAGTGCATCATGTCATGAAATAGTGCAGTCATAGCTCTCTAGTACATTACATCGGCATTCTTTAGCCCGAATGGCATGACTCGATAGCAAAAGGTTTCCCAGGGGCTAATGAACATTGTCTTCTCACGATCAACCTCTGCCATTTTGATCTGATTGTATCTTGAGAATCCATCCATAAAAGAAAGCATCCCGTGCTTAGCTGTGTTATCAACCAAGATGTCGATGTGTGGTAATGGGAAATCGTCCTTTGGGCTCGCTCTGTTCAAATTGTGGAAATTGATGCACATGCGGACCTTTCCGTCCTTCCTCAGTACAAGCACGATGTTGGCTAGCCACTGCGGGTATTTGGATACCATGAGAAACCCCGCGTCATACTAGTTGATGACCTCGTCTTTGACTTTCAGCATCCATTCGGGTAGGAGACGTCTCATCTTCTGCTTGACTGGCTTCATATCAGGGTAGAGGGGCAACTCATGCTCGACCAAATCAGTATCCAGACCAGGCATGTCCTCGTACGACTAGGCAAAAACGTCTTGGTATGACCGAAGGAAGTCGATCATGCTTTTTCTTTCCTCAGGAGACAGTGACGTTCCGATTTTGGTTATCCTGGGAACCTCCTCAATTCCTAGATTGACGTCTTCGGTCTCTTCGATAATGGGGGTAGGGCCGTGCTCAAAGTCTGCAAATCGTTCAAAGAGCTCATCGGGGAGCTCCTCGAAGGGGACATCCTCGTCCAGATTCGTGATCCCTATCTCTTCTTGTATTTCTATAGGGAAGGGGTCGATTTCACGTGGGACGTGTATTTTGATTAAGGCATCCTTTTGTGGGACATTTTTTGGAATTTTAAATGACAATATTTTTAGACTTTAGATTTTTTCAATATTTTTAGGATTTTGTGTTTTTTCCATGTTTTTGAGATTTTTGTTTTCTTCGGAGACGGACCCTTGGCAAGGCGGGTTTGTGTATATACAAGGTATTTCCTGCCAAGGGCTTATCTCACTTTTTATAGGTTATTTTTTTTTTGAGAAATGGGTACCAAATGTTAGGCCACTCCCCGCTTCCAGGGTCTGGGGCAAAGATGCCTAGTTGCATACCTGAGAGGCCGCTTCTTTACCTTTTGGGATGGAGGGTGCTGACTGATATGGCTCATTGGAGTCCGCCTCCATCATATTGATCCCCATTTTATCTGAGATCATGTCCTCAAACGATAACTCAATTTTATGGTGATTCACCACAGGGGGGGACTTGTTCAAGTACCGACCGTCGTTCCTCGAAAATGGACAACACGGCCAAATCTATCTCCAAGCTGGGAAGGGAGATCTGGGGATTGGGGGGATGGATTGGGGCTGTGGGTTTGTGTGGGGTCAAATGGGTTGCCCCATTTTGATTGATCTTTATGACCCTTGCGCTGACAAAGGAATCCTTGATGTGCGGCCTAGGGCGAGGTTTCTCTTCTATGTTGATTTCTCGAGTTCTTGCAGCCACGACGACCTTGGCTTTTTCTTTGGCCTCTCGGACCTCTTCTTCTGTGGGCTTGTATCCTAGCCCGAATCTTACTTTCTGTCCCTTAGCCACAACTGGCTCTCTTCTGCCTTATAATTTGGGTCCCAGACCCCTTCCTTTCTGATAGCCCCATTTTTAGAGCATCGCCACTGCTGCTACCAGACCGCCTCCTATTTTAGATATGATGCCCTCAATGGGTTCTGAGAGTATTGCCGATACCTCGTACTCGAAACTGTGGAGGTCGACGTCCTCAGCGGTGTGTGGTATATCCAGCATATTGGGTTTTTCAATGCTATTGATAGCCTTTTCTTTCTCACTGTGCCCCTCTCTAATGATTGTGATAATCTTATGCCCAGATGCAAATTTGAGTTTCTGGTGCAATGTGGAAGGTATGGCTCCGACTTCATGTAGCCATGGGCGCCCTAATAACAGATTAAATGAGGATTTGATATCCATAACTTGAAACAAGATGGAAAAGGTCATTGGCCCTATCAATAGCTCAAGATCAACTTCTCCCATTATTTCTCTCCTAATATTGTCAAACCCTCTAGTGCTGGTTTTGGTGGGCCTTAGCATGCACGGATCAACCCCGATCTTGGTGGCAGTTCTTAACGGGCATATATTCAATGCAGACCCATTATCAATTAGTACCAAGGGGATAATCATACTTTTGGACTCAACGATTATATTCAAAGATTTTGAGTGACTACCTCCTTCCTCAGGTAAATCGGCATCAGAAAATGAAATGGCATTTGGAGCCATCACTTGACCAATTATCTACCGGACTTCGTTTGGGCTAACTTGGAGTGATACATGCGTATTTTTTAACGCCCCCATTAATGCTTGGAAATGGAGGGGGGACGCCATTAACAGATCCCATACAGTGATATGGGCAGGCATTCTTCTCAGCTGAGTCTCCAGTATATGTTCTCGACTCATTTTCTCGAAGGGGTTCACCGCGCTGTCTTCCTTTCCTTCAGGTTGGGCCTATACTGCTGCTGCTGCTTCGGGCTGCTTTGATATTCTCCCTGAGGTGGTAACAAAATCTACTGCCCCATCTCTGTTGCTACCGTCGGTATTAACATCTATTTGTTCGTAGCTTAGTGAGACTTGATGAGGATCATAGGTTGGTCTTGAGAGCTGGAGTGGTGTGGCAGCCGGTGCTTGAGATACTTGTACGGCGGGCTCAGAGGGCATGGGCAACACCTGATTTATTTCGGTGGTGGAGGGTTGGGTGGAAAGATTGGGCCAAATGGGGGTGGTAAAGCTTGAGAGTGGTGGTATTGGAGGGAAGGAGGTAAAAGTAGGCCATTGATAGCTGGTAGGTGTTGGCGAGAGATGAGGGGTCTGATGGGCCGTTAGGTAATTGATCGAGGTGGTGGAGTTTGCCGGTGGCTAAACTAGGAGTGATATGGTGGGCACAGGCCATTGATAACTGATGGGTGTGGGTGTTGGATTGGGGGCCTGGTGGCTTAAAGGGTAATTGATGGGGGTTGTGGTGTATGGTGGTCGTTGAAATGGGGCGGGCGCAGGCCATTGATAACTGGTGGGTGCGGGTGTAGGATTGGGGGCCTGTTGGCTCATTGGGTAATTGATGGGGGTTATGGTGTATGGTTGGTATGCATTGATATTCATATAATTGACGGGTGTGGGCGATGGAAAGTATGCCCTGAGATCCAAGGGTCAATTTGTGGAGTCGGGTTGGGAAAATAATCTGACAAATTTAGGGGTTCAATTGCCCCTATATTCCTCTCTTCAACGTTTCTTAACAGCGGTGCTACATAACTCTCCCGATCACTGATATAATCGGATGGGTCAAATTCGAATTCCTCCTTATCTTCTATCATTCCGATGATGGGTCTGGGACCTGCTCCTCCGGTAGGATGTGGGGGTAGTGGCACTTGGTGGATATTAGTATGTTGAGAGGGTGCAGGGGGAATAATTTTTCTGGCATCGATTAAATCTTGGATGGCGTGCTTCAATGGGAAGCAGCGATCAGTGGGGTGACCCGGACCCTGATGAAAATTACAGTGGGTATTTGAGTCATAGTTCTTTGGGATTGGGTGAGGAGGAGGTTGCGGTTGGCGGATAGCCACTAATCCCTTTTCTACTAACAGGGGCAAAAGTACACTCAAAGATTGCCTCAGAGATGTAAAGACTCGGTCGTAGCGGCTCTCCTCTATTCCGGGGTCATTTGCATTCTTTGCCCATTCTCCATTCTTTGCATCTGCTCAGGCCTAACTAGTGTTAGTGGGGCTGCCTGAAATTGAAACGGAGCAGTATTATTATTGGGCCTTGTGTTGGCTATGTTCTGGACATCACCCCCTGTTCTTCTCGTTCCTCTGCTCAGAAAATCTTCTGACCCCGCTAGGGCCCCCTGAAGTATTCTTATTCAACCGCCCTTCCCTGATGGCATCCTCGCAGCAGTTGGCATTCCTCACCAAATCAGCAAAACTAGACTGTTGTTGGTATACAAGAAAATTAGAGATCACTAGCAGAGTGTTATTTGAAATCATCTCTATCTGCTCATCATCCGGTATTCTATTTCTGACTTGAGCTGTCAGTGCTCTCCATCGCCCTAAGTAGTCACTGAAGGTCTCGCTTGGATTTTGCTTTAAACGGGCCAAATCAGATTTGTGCGGTTCAATATCAGTATTATAGACATACTGTTCCTGGAACAAATGGGCTAAATCTTTCCATGTCTTCATTATGGATGGTTCAAGAGATGTGAACCACCTTAGGGCCGGTCCGGTCAAACTTTTCTGAAAGGCTTTTATTAGCAGTTTTTCGTCCCCCCCGTACTGGCACATGTCCCCACAATAGGACTTGAGGTGTGCGATCGGGTTGCCTGTGTCATTGTACTTATCGAATACTGGCATTTTAAATTTGGGGGGTAAGGGGACCTCAGCGAACATGCATAGGTCTGTGAAGTTTGTGGCGTGGATTTCAGCTCCACCCATTTTCATCAGTTGCTTTTGTATTTTGTCTAACTGTTCTTTTAGCTGTTTTGACTCTTTTGATATAGGGGCCGCTTTCTCGGCCGTTAGTCGGACTTCACTCTGGGCTACCAGGGGGTGGGCAATTACTGGTGGAGGGTTGAGGCTGGTCAATGCCCCAGCATAGGCCCCGTTGTTCCTAATCTCGTCCTCTTTATACTGCTGGTCGGCATAATGTGCAATGAAGGCGGGATTCTCCTGTTATTGTTGCATGGGTTGGACGGGAATAACATGAGTGGGGGCTGGGTGAGCCCATTGGGGGTGAGGAAAGGTTTGTTGGGTGATGGGCATTTGGTTTTGAGGTGGGGCCAGATAGGGCCATTGGGTGTGAGGGAAGGTTTGGGGATGGCCTTAGGGTGTGGGGCCATGGGAAAATTGGGTTTGAGGTATGACATGGGTTTGACCCGGCTGTGAAGGTTGGGTTAAATGTTGGGGGTATTATGGAAGGTATGAGTGGGGGGTTCGGGTTTGGGCCATGAACCCTTGATCATTTTGGGCCATAGGCCAATGATGGGTTTGGGCCATGGGCCCCTGGTAGGTTTGGGCCATGGGCCCTGGGTAGGTTTGGGCCATGGGCCTTGGGTAGGTTTGGGCCAATGGGCCTGGGTAGGTTTGGGCCATGGGCCCTTGGTGAGCCTGGCCTAATGGGCCTTGATGGGTTTGAGCCATGGGCCTTTGGTGGGTCGGGCCCAATGGGCCTTGTTGGGTCTGGACCATGGGCCCTTGGTGGGTATGGCCCAATGGGCCTTGATGGGTCTAGTCCATGGGCCCTTGATGGGTCTAGCCCGATGGACCTTGTTGGGACTGGGCCATGAGCCCTTGATGGGTCTGGGCCAATGGCCCTTGATGGGTTTGGGCCAATGGCCCTTGATGGGTCTGGGCCATGGGCCCCTGATGGGTTTGGCCCAATGGGCCCTGGGGGATATGGGTGATGGGGGTTTGGGACAATGGGCATTGGAGATGATGGGCAGTGGGGTATTGGGCCATGGGGCCTTGGAGATCATGGATGGTGGGGTATTGGGCCATGGGGCCTTGAGACGTGTGGGAAAAGGGGGTTTGGGCCAATGGGCCTTGGGGTATGTGGGAGTTTGGACGTTGGTCCATTTAGCCTTGGGATGTATGGACGGTGGGAGATTGGGCCATGGGGCCTTGGGGTATGTGGGTGATGGGGGTTTGGATGGTGTGGATTATGGGATGTTGATGGGGGTCATGGGGGAGTGAAGCATGGAGGTTTGCTAAGATATGGGATGGATTCATGGATGTGGGGTGTGGAGGAGAGATATTTTGGAAAGCCCTCCATGAGGAGTATGCTTGGAACATCTCCTCCATCATGGCCATGGAAGGGTGGTCGGATGTGGATGGTGGATTTAATGGATGATTGGGTATGGACGGGGTGGATGTGGAGGGAAATTAGGGTATGGCCATGGTAGATGATAGGATAGGGGATGAATTAAAGGAATGGGGTGGGGCATTGGCAGAGGGGGATGGGTTAGGGATGTTTAAGGATGATGGAGGGTATAGTGTGGGTGTTTGGGAAAAATCGGGCATGACCCTGATAAAAATGGGCATGACCCAGGTAGATGGCGGAATTTGTGGGGGATCGGATAGGGCGGAAGTGGTGTATGTGAACGTGGGTGGATCGGGTCTATATGGTGAAGATGGGAAATGGGGCATGGATGTGGGTTGAGAAAACGGGTTAGGGTTTTACATGAGCATGGTTTGGGCAAAATATGGGGAATGAGGGGTTGGACTTTGGATATTTTGGGGGGTAATGGTTGGGAATATGGGGGCGCCGAATGGGCCGGTGACGGTAAAGGGGGGTTGGGAGAGGGGGATGGTGGAAAAAACTTCTCCCGAATGGGAGTGGGTTGGAGAATGTGGGGGGGAGGAGTCGGGATCAGCGTAAGCCGGGTCCACTACCCACGACATTCTTAGGGAGCGGGTCGGGTAAGGGTGCCTTGGATAAGGCCCAAAAATCCTCCTCCTTCCCCTACGGGACGACGGAGGGCAAGATGATGCCGTTGTGCCAGCACCACAAACTATCTATTTATTATTTTTGAATTTTATGAAATTTTTTTGAAAAATAAAGGTTCCGAGGCCTTGGAATTCTCTTTTCGGGTGGCTCTCGTACCTTAATTCGAGACCTGCGGCCACGATTCCGAGGCACTTTGGAAGAATCGAAGGAGAACCTTCGATCTATTGAAGGCATAGAAATCGAGGCAAATAACCCGATCCCCCAGAATGAGCCAAAAAGAAGTTGCCCTCTTTGACCGACGGGGGCGTATTGGGTGTCGGAGATGGCGGGGCCCAAACAAGGCACCAAGCACACTGATTGGGAGACTCGGGAGGTGGAAATGGCCAAGGATTCGGGCTGGGGTGCTGCTGGACAGACCTAGCGCAACTAATACCTGTGCCCAGGTTGCAGGGGACCAATTTTACACTAACGCAACTATTAGTTGCGCCAAGGTAAAATCTTGGTTTTTAAAGTTGGCGCAACTATTAGTTGCGCTAGTTATAAATTACAGTGTTTTTACACTGGCGCAACTAATACATGCGCCAGGCAAAAACTGCCTCTCTAGAACAGAAAATAGCAGCCACTGATGCCCGAAATGAGTCTCTTTTTTGGTTTTTTGTGGAAGCTAGGCTTCCGGGAACTGAGCTATTTTTTGGTGATCGATTCTCACCTCACCGCACCTAAAGGATTGAGTCCGGTATAACTTGCTAACGCGCTCCCCAAGGGTTTTAAGCTTCGGAAAGGGAACCCACCCAATATACCTCTAGTGCAAGCGCTTTCTCAGATACTAGGTGGGCTGGAACTTTTCTGGATCATCACCACTAGGGGTTGCCGCCATACTAAGACCCGGGTATTTGTATGTGTGCCTAACCCAACCCCTTTGAAAAATCTAACCCGCAAAACAAATTAATTAAGCTCCCTAACTTTGTTCAATTTTAATTTTTTTAAAAAGTTTTTTTTTTTCTTTTTGAAAGTTTTCTTTAGTTCAAAGATCGGGGGTGATTATCCCGTGCCGCCACTACAGGCCGGCGTCCACTGTTAGGATATGAAAGTAAAAAAAATGAAGGGGCCAGTCAAGCGACTAGGTGGGAAATATAAAGTGCTGAAATTTAAAGTCGAATGGTAAAGGGAAGTAAGAAAGGTGCCAGTCAAGTGACTAGGCGAAAATTGCTGAAATTTAAAGCGAAAACATAGGGGTGAGTAACAAAAGTGCCAGTCAAGTGACTAGGCAAAAATTGATGAAATTTAAAGCCGAATCGTAGGGGTAAGTAAGAAAGGTGTCAGTCAAGTGACTAGGCAAAAATTGTTGAAATTTAAAGCGGAAACGTAGGGGTGAGTAACAAAGGTGCCAGTCAAGTGACTAAGCAAAAATTACTGAAATTTAAAGCCAAATCGTTTGGGTAAGTAAAATGACGTAATCAGAGGGGTGAGTAAAAAAATAGCAAAAATAAAATAAAAAAATAACAATAAAATGTTAGAAAAATTAAAAAAATGGCTAGTTCAAGGGGAAGCTCTACTAGCCAATCCCCAGCAGAGTCGCCATCTGTGCAACCGTGGGAATCGAGACAATCCCGTCGCGATGATGCGCTCTCTAACGAAAAATATAGAGTCGCCACTCGGAGCTTTCGATGTCCCGGGATACGTAGTTCATTTTTATGAGCACCGAGGCGCTAAAAATATGACTCTGAATCCGGTCCACACCAAAGGCTCTTGAGTAGGGGCTTCGGTTATCGATCGGGAATGTGTTAGGCACCTGATCAACCCGCTTAACGCGGTCTCTACTTATGGCCAAAAATAAAATAATGTAAAAGACAAGGAAATGGTTCCCTCTTGCCCAAATGAGCCTCCAATTCTATTTGTGTCCCTCCGTTCCTACCGAAAATTTGGCCGCGTAACGGCACAAATGAAAGAGTAGGGAATGCCAAAAAGAGATAGGAGAAGAAAGGGGAGAGCCGGAGCCCTCGGGCCCTTATAGCACCGTAGGGGAGCCTTGTGTGGCTTGCTTTGATGAGCTCTTGAAGGCTTTGTATGGTGGAAAGTGAGGTTCTAACCTCTAAGGCTTGCTAACTAAGAGGTGGAGAGGGAAGGTGAATGGGTAGCATACACCTAAACTAAGGGATCTAAGGTAAAAAATATCACTCAAGGGAGGTTTTAGAATTCAGGAATTTGTATGGAAAGTGTGCACCAAAGGGAGAAAGATCTTCTCACTTGAAGCTCTTTCTCTCTTAGGCCAAAATTTTCAACCCTTAAACCAAGGGGAGGGGGGCTCTATTTATAGGAAATGGGTGGATTAGGAGGGTGTTTAGATGCTAAACATGATTAAGTAATCTAACATCTAAGGTTTCCTAGGGTTTTTGGAGCCTTGAAATGTGTGAGAAGGTCCTCCAATGGTGGATGATGGGGTGAGGCCTTAAACCACTAAAAGGGGTGCAAATAGGCTTCAAAAGGATGCAATAGAACTAGCAAAACACACCCCAAAGGTCAAAGTGATCAACAAGTCAAACCAAAAATAAATTTTAGAGTCTACTACCTCAAGAGATGGCTATTTGTTGATTATGTTTAAAAAATAATAGTTGAGATAAGAAAATGAGCTAATTATATGTCTAATGCTAGACTACTTTACTCATTATCTCAAATGAATCATAGTTCAAGTATGAATCATAGTTCAAGTATTTCTTGATCTACTATTATGTGCTACTCTGCTTAGGCACCCGTTCAATGCTCATGGCAACAAACTTTTTTATTCCTGTTTGCTTGCTATTTTATGGGAAATGATCCCCTTCACTCGAGTAATGAGAGGCATCCCATCTCCTCGAGTGAAGGGATCATTTCCTATATTTTTCACAATACACACACACACACACACACACACACACATATATATATATATATATTATGATTAGCAATATATGTTTTTTACTTTTTATCTTCATTTGGAATATCTTGCATGACTTCACGTACATAGATTTACTTCATCTTGTATTAAATATTACTACTAAGAAAAAATAAACTTCAGCATTTTGGTTTATCTCCATTAAGGATCAATTGCTATACTTGATATGAGAGAATTATCACTAGAAAATTTTTGTCTTTTCTTGATGGCTAATACCCGTCAGCAATACTCCCAAAGCCACCGGTAATATTATCACCCGCAGCTGCTGGTCCGCCATCAATTCCTTTGTCGCTGTTACTATTGCCGACGGATATTGAGCTTTTTGCCGACGGGAGACCTTCGCTGGTGATATTTCCCTAATGGTCACTAACTGTATGATTTACCGACAGCATGTAAGTTTTACCGGCGGAAAATAAGGCTGCCGGTAACAGTACTTTTATTTGCCGACAGATAATGTGCGTGCTGGTAATACTAGTGTTTTTGTTTGCTGTCAGCCAATGTGCGCACCAGCAATACTAGTTTTTTTTTTGGCGGCAGACAATGTGAGTGCCAGCTATACTATTTTCTTTTAAAAAATATTGGATAGCTCTATTAGAGCCCACGCCAAAACTCTGAAAGCAGCTATCTAACCACACCTACGTATTTACAGGTGGCTGCTTTTGGAGTTTTGATGGGAACTAATAAAGCTACCCAAATATATTTTGCAAGCCATTACTTGTGGACGAGACTACGAGGTGGGTACTTGCATATAATTTAAAAGGACGGATATTTTGCAGACTGGGAAGATGTGAAACATCACCTATGCAATCTGATTGAAGACCATGATCTAAAGATCTTATGCCAAAAGATTGGAACCAAACGGCTTTACCATATGAATCAATGCATTCAAAGGTCATTTTTTATTCTTTTGTTCATTGCATGGAATCATATGATAGAGATGGTGTTCTATATATGCAATCTTTTGCATAAAAAAAATATGATTTTCTATTACCCTATTGAAATGGAGCCCCTTGTTCAGATTTTACTTGAATAAGAAAGGCTTGGAAAATATAATCTAAACTATTATGCCATGGAGTTTGTAAGACAAAATATTTTGTAAATCATAGATGAAAATACATAAATCATTAATTGAATTTAAGTATTTGCAAAAATAAAAGAAAAAGGAAGGCTCTGCTCAGATGCCATGAATATACAATTAAAATTGATGAAAAATGTGTAAATTGGAACAAGCCATCCTTATATAAAAAGGTACAGGAGTTATCAATGACCAAAACAGGCCATTGATAATAAAGAACTTTACAAACTACAAAAGGAAAATTAATTATATTTGAGAGGTTCATACCAAAAGTTGAAAATCATCCAAACAATCACTATTACATTTCACATACCCAAGATAGCTACTTGCAACAAAGATCAAGAAAACTTGTTCCTTTTTGAACGGTATGACTAAGAATTAGCAAACCTCCTCACCATCAATTTGAACAAGGGTAGATTGGCCTGTTCTGTTGCACCATTTCAAAAAAAGGGCAATAAGGAAAAAGGTAACACATGTCACACAATAAAGTAGAAGAACCACACACAGTGGACTAGAAACCATACAAGCCACATAAATTGAAAGACAAAGAAATGAAAGGAAATATGTAATATCCCTAAATTTAGTAAACTGCGTAAGTCAAATAATGGTGTGAATGATTGTGGTATGTGTGGTTCACAAGGGAACCGAAGAAATTAATACACACTTTGGTGTGTGTGTGTTTTATACCAAGTGAATTAAGTGGATAAGTATAACACACATAGGTGATGTATTTATGCTTTACAAGAAAGCAAGTGATTGCTTGGGTGTGAGGGATAACCCACGTGTAAGACCCATTTGTTGGGTTTGCTAACTTGAGTGTTTTGAGAGAGAGAAAGAAAGGGTTTGAAGAGAAGAGAAGGTATTGTTTGAATCTGTATGTTTCGAATCACTCGATCATAGTGAGATTTGTGCTATGTGTGTGTTAAAGATCACCATACGATTGAGTCGACGTCGTAGTGATTGTGGAGCTTGGAGAGATCAAAATGGGTTTGAAATCCATTTACTTGCAAGGAAGGAGGATGATCCGATCTTCGAGTGAATTGTTGGATTAAAGGTGAGAAATCGATACTCAAAGTATTTAAATTTTGATAATAAGATGTTTTGTAGTATGTGTAAGAAGTGTAGCAGAGATTAGAGAACAAAAGTGAGAAGACCAAGTTGAGAAAAAACTCAGATCTGAAGAAACTCTGGTTCTCATGAGCCCGAACTTTAAAGCTCGCTCATGAGAGAGGCCTTCAGACGGCATAAGTGCCTTTGATGTTCTGAGACTCGTTCTCGTGAGGACTTAAGTGAACTATAAGCTCGCTCGCGCGAGGGCTCGCATGCCTAGATTCAGTAGGCTAAAATCCAATTGCTCGCCCGAGGTCCAGATGAACTTCTGAGCTCGTGCGCTTGAGTTCCAAGGCTCGCTCGTGCGAGAAATAGAGTCAAGTTTATTTGGACTCTTTTTGTGTGAATTCTTTGAAAATATGTATCTTAAACTTTCTTACGCATTTCCTAAAGGGTATTTGGAAATTTGAATGTAGGAATTAAAGTGTTGAGCTTACGTGTGAGTTCTCAAGAAAGCCGTGTGTGAAATATGATAAACGTGACTTGAGGTAGGGAAAACTTACAATCATTTTAATTAATTATGCTCCATATAAGTTAAGTAATTATAGACCCCCAAAATTGGCCCAAGGCCTGATCGAAACACATTTCAAGGGAGGCGCGCTTCCGAGCTTTTGATGACATGTATGGAACCCTTAAGAATCACTCCAAACCTTTAGGAATCACCCTAGATCCCTTAGGAACCTATCCCGAACCTTTAGAAATCAATTCCAACCCTTAGAACCCGTTTTGAACCTAAACCTAACCTTACCAAGCAATGAATGAGGAGGGGTGCACCGAGACTGGCTACGGTCTTCTACTATAATCAAGTCTCATACCATTGAAAAGTAGAAGTCGTTAGCTTTCCAACGGTCTAAGAAATGCCCCAATCAGAGTTGTACATCGAAAGATATGGCGGTCCGAACCCGGAGGGCAAAAGAGTAAATTTAAGTGGACCCCCTAGGGATTTGGCGCAACTAATAGTTGCGGCAGTTGTAATTTTTGCCTGGCGCAACTACTAGTTTTAAATGTGGACCCCACCCTCGCGAGCCAACTTCCAGGCACTGTTCAGTACTGTTTTACTGTACATTTACCTAGCGCAACTATTAGTTGTGCCAGACATATGAACAGTAACCATGTCTTTTTGCCCCGAAATTCGTAATTGGGGTTTGACTTGTTGACCACCTTGACCCTTGGGGTATGTTTTGATAGTTCTGTTGCACCCATTCACTACCTATTTACAACCTCTTAAGTGACTTAAGGCCTCACCCCATCATCCACCATTGGAGGACCTTCTCACATATTTCAAGGCTCCAAAAACCCTAGAAAACTTCAGATTTGAGATTACCTAATTGCTAACCCCAATTAGCACTTAAGTGATCTTCTAACCCACCCATTTCCTATAAATAGAGACCCACACCCCTTGGTTTAAGGACTGAGAAGTTTGCTTAAGAGAGAAAGAGCTCAAAGTGAGAAGTTCTTCTTCCCTTTTGTGTACCATTTTCACCTAAATTCCATAATCTCCCAACCTCATTTCAAGTTTATTCTTGCATCCAAAACCTTTAGCCTAGGTGTGTGTGATCCCCTAGCCTCCCTTCTCCACCTCTTAGCTTTAAGTCTTAGGAGTTAGAACCCTATTCCACACCATACAAAGCCTTCAAGAGCTTATCAAAGCAAGCCACGCAAGGCTCTCCTACGGTGCTACAAGGGCCCGAGAGCTCCGACTCTCCCCTTTCTTCCCCTATCTCTTTTTAGCTCCCTCCATCCTCCCATTTGTGTCGTTACGCCGCCGACTTTTCTGTAGGAACGGAGGGGCACAAATAGGATTCTAAGCCTTTTTGGGCAAGAGGAAGCTATTTTCTTTTCCTTTACTTTATTTTATTTTTGGCCATTAGTAGAGACCACGTTAAACGGGTTAATCGGGTGCCTAACACCTTTCCGATCGATAATCGAAGCCCCTACCCAAGAACCTTTGGTGTAGACCAGATTCAGAGTCATATTTTTTAACACTTCGGTGCTTATAAAAATCATATAGGTATCCTGGGACACCAAAAGCTCTGGGTGGCAACTCTATATTTTTTTGTTAAAGAGCGCATCGTCGCGAAGGGATCGTCAAAAATCTCACACTTGCACAGTAATGTGATGTGATTAGTCATAATGAGTTTTGTGAAAAACAAGCATGTGATATACTGTTATTTCAAACAAGTTTTGTGATGTGATAAGTCATGATGTGAAATTCTTTAATTCAAACAAGTTTTGAATGGAATATAATGTAATGTGAAAGATAAAAATGTGATGTGTTAACTGTGAAATGTGAGAATTCTGAAAATGCGTAAGAATATTAGTTTTTCCAAAAATAGTATAATGTATCACTTTACACAATGTGAAACTATAAGTTAGAAACCGCACATTCATTTAAGGTTTAGTATAACGAATCCATTGTGCTCTGGTACGGTGCGATATCCGTTCATTGTGCTCCGATACGACGGGATATTCGTTCATTTTCTTAGAGGCCAATAGCAATACTTTATTTGGCATAAGATAAGAGATGAAGGCCCAATACGGTGAAAAAGATGTGTTGATTATATGCCATAAAAGGGATTGCTAGTAGGTCTAAAAACAAGCCATAAAAAGGGTTTTCAATGGGCCAATATTAAGACCTAACAAGCCTGCAATACAAGTCCCAAAAGAATTTTAGAAAAACAAATAATAATATCACCTGAGAGAAGTCTGTTTTTTGGTGACTATGAGATTGCAAGAGGATCAGATTTTTAGGGCCTGTGATGCCTTACAATAAGTTGGAATCACATAAAAACAGAGGTTTCAATGAGGCTTGCTAACAAAGATTTAGTTAAATTAGGTTTCTTAATTTGTTTCCTTAGTTGTTAAGTTAGTTTCCTATTTTATTAGTACTTTAAATGGGCCATTTGTTCAGTCTCCTAGTTAGGGTTGCAACCGAGCCAGGCCGAGCCCAAGCTCGAGCTCGGGTCAGCTCTAGCTTGGCTCTACCTTATACGAGCCAAGCTGAGGTCGGCTCTGGGCTCTTAGAGCTTGAAAATTCCAAGCTCTAGCTCGGCTCTCTGAGCTCGAGCCGAGCTTCGAGCCGAGTATGTTTTATTATAAAAAATTTCCTCCTAGTCCTTTTTAAAACTTCTACTCAATTAAATATACATTCTATAAAAGATTTAAATGAACGATTAAACACAACGCAACATATGAAATCAATAAACGATTGTCGGAGGTTTAGTTCTTACCCTCTTGGTGTTGAGCCTGTTGGCAGTCGCCCGGCGGCGGCGGGTGCTTGTGCGTGAGAGAGAGAGAGAGAGAGAGGAGGTAGTCGTATCCCATATGCGTGAGAAAGAAGGGGAGAGAGGTTTAGAAATTACTCAAATCAAAGAGAAGTAGGAGTTGAGTTGCACGATCCGATTGGCGTAGCCCATATGCGTGAGACTGTGATCTGTGAGAGAGCTTCAACAACAAGAGAGAAAAAGTACGAGTTGAGTTGTAGGAGGCAGCCGTAGGTAGGAGTAACAGTCCGTACTATATATATATATAAACTGAGCCATAGAGTCGAGCCGGCCTTAGCTCAAGCTCGGCTATGTTGATTCGAGCTACAAACTGCCAAGCTCAGCTTGGCTCTCGAGTCGATCTAAAAAGAAAAGCACTTATTTTTCGGGTCGAGCCGAGCCGAGTTGTCGAGTTAGCTCGGCTCTGTTGTAGCCCTACTCCTAGTGAATAAGGATTCTTAAATTAGAGTTTAGCGTCAAATGTCTCAAAGAGAACTTTGAAATAAGCTAGCAAAATATTGTATTAGATAATCCTATGCAAAGTTAAGCCTCGTGGAAGTTGTTGCATTAATATATACCTAATTTGATCAAGTAAATTAAAAGGAGTAGATCTTATGACCCAATCAATTCCCTACCTTAGAAGATGAGGTATCTGTAGGGCAAGCATCTTCATCATCCAAAAATCTATCAACAGGTGAGGAGGTCCCATCAGAATGCTTAAACTAGAGTCCCTGTTTTCCACTAAAAAAGTAAGGTGGTCATAGAGCAGAACACATATTACTACAATACTATGAAAAAATGATGGCAGAAAATCCAAACAAAAATAGACCAAAGAGTAGACCTAGTTTCTTTATTGATACAATTTAACTGTGAAATAAAGAATTGGTATCGACTTTGTAGCTAGTGAAGCAATGTAATCGGCAGCCTGATTAGTGATTACTACAACTTCTACAAGGTTGAAATGATAAAAGAAAGAAAGAGACACTAAACCCCAAAAAGGTCCTTGGCAATGCATAGAAATTGGCAAGCAAAAGCATTATCAAAACAAAATACAATTTTGAAAGACAGTTTACAAGATCAATGTATAGACGGGCAAAAACTTAAAAAAAAGGACCAATTTGCATAGGTAAAGTGGTAAACCATAGTGACAAAACACATAGCGCATAAAGGTTGCAAGGATGAGAACAAAGCTGGGCTTGGGCCTATCGCACAATTGAAGGTTGATAACATTTTAACCTCATGGTCATAGGTTCGAGCTCAGCTTACCTATCAAAAAAGAATGAGATCGCAGCTCGTATCACCGATCAAAGAAAGATCACAGCTTCTATCTCAACATAACTACAAAATGAAGTGATAGCGATTATAATAACCATACCATACTGAGTACATAAAATGATGCAAATCCACAAAATCTCGGCTCCTTGATTGAATAAGGCCTCCATATGAACATGGAATAGGAGTCAGTTCACGCTTCCAAAACCTAACAATGAAACTCTCAGTTTTGGTTGGAAAGTAGGCGCTTTGTTTATTACTTTCAAAATGCTTGCTATACCTTATACTACATTAAATTGAGCCTCACAATTTTAGTTTCCCTCTGCATCTTGGAGCAGCTTTATGCCCTTAATAAAAAAATATGGCCGCCTAATCAAAATACCCGTAGGTATTAATGAGATGGAAACGTAAGAATTCTCGAAGTTCTCAAATAAATGCATATCCAAGGCCTCAATTCAACTTTTTATCAAAATAGGGTGTTAGCTATAGAATTGAAAGAGCCTTGGACCTAGATTGTATCAAATAGATTTCATCTACTCATTGTTGTTAATGAAATGGAAATGTGAAGATGCTCGAAGCTATCAAATAAATGCATATCTAAGGCTTTGATTAAATACATTCATATCCATGTATATGATTTCAAGAAATCCATCACCTAAATTAACACTTTATTAAGATGATTAACTAAAGTTATGGGTTGGTCGCCCTGGTTTATTGTATAAAGCTGTAATTAAATTCAGCTTAAAGGCTGGATTGCCTTATTTCAGCCTCTAAAGCCTAGTAGTAGGCTCCTAAAATACAGCAGCACTGCTGGAATCAGCCCACAAAAGTTGAATAGTCTATTTTAAGGGTTAATCTGCCCTAAACCAGCACCTAAAAGATTAAATAGTCCCTGCTTAGGGGCTGTCCTGTTCAATCTATCAACCCTACATGAGTTCAGCAGGGTGTGGTACTAGTCAAGCACCATTAAGTGATGCAATGAAGTTGATTACCAAGATAGATGAATCACATAACAAGTGTTTTATGCTTGTAGCACATGAACAATAATTGTAAGTACACATTTCAGAAATTACTAAATGCACAGTTTTGAAATAGTGATTACACATTTTTGCTGAAATGATTTTATCGTATAAAGAATTGAAAAGAAAGGTATATACATTCTTATAATCAACATAATGCATGATAAATATTGGTTTTAGCCTGCATATGATTGCGCATGCAATCTGATAGAGATGATAATATGTAAAAGAGTATAGAAATGCATAAAACCATGATTCGAAAACCAAACGAAATGGTTTTATGATATTGCTGACATGACTATCATAGAGAAAAGGTCGTGGTGAATCCATGGATATATGGAAAGTGTTGGCCAGCCTATGCATACACCTTAGCTTAGGCCTGTGACAGCCCAATCGTTTTAAAGTGGTTAATGGTTTAGTAAAGGAATTACCATAAAGGACCAAAAATGTGTTAAAAAAGAACAAATTTTTATTCAAAATCATAGCATCCGGCTTAAAGTGTGTTGAAAAGACTAAAATAACTCATATGTTTTATTCAAAGCATCACTTTGAGCTCCAAATCAGTGAGACATCAAAAAACTACTCTTTAGCATATAAATAGTTCGGCAACTCTTGAGGCTAATTAGCCTTGTGTGGTGCTTGAGTCGGGTACGTAATGCCACACACACACACACACACACACACACACACACACACATATATATATATATATATATATATATATATATATATATATATTTTACGCGCTTCATAAATGATACCAAGTTTGTAGTGCAGATATCTTACAAAGATATGAGGTTTCGAAGGTTTCCCAGTTCTCTTGGAAGAGGTCCATTCAATGCATTAATACCAAGGTCCTTAATAAGAACAGAGTAACCATTAGAATATGAAAACAAGTGAACAAAGTAACCATAAGAATATGAACACAAGTGAATAAATACATCATTTCTGAGATACAACTGGCATTGTCCAAACTCTCATTCGCAATGCGACACAAATAAGGACACGGTTCTTTAGGAATTAGATGTGTCTCTTCGCTCTCTCCAATATTTATAGGAAGCAAACCTACATATAAATATTCCTAATGTCAAATTAAGTTTACAATGAGTTCAGATCGAATTTCAGCTATCGAACCCCTCAAAAGCTTACGTTCAATGATTTCTGGGTCTGACTTAAATGACAATCATCATTTTACAAGATTCAGTGGCTAAAAGGTGCTTCAAAGGCGATGATTCCCCTGGTATTCCATCTTTTTACAAGATTCAGTGACAATCATCATTTTATATCACAGCATGTTACTTTGTGTGTTTGTGTGTGTGTACATATATATATATATATATATATATATATATAGATATATATATATATATATATATATATATATATAAGTTACAACTTTAATCTCTTAACTTGTATATAAAGTCAATATATTACATAAATTATTCATAAATAATGCCGTTTCACACTTTTTCTAAAGAAAATACACCTATAATAAGCTTAGTATTTTTCTATAGTTTTTAAATTTCCGAGCAACAGGAATGAACACATCTTGCTACAGATATTTCAATATACATTTTTCATATTGGCTGATAAATACTAAATACCACAATATGTAACCCTAAGATCGAATCCACAAACAACATATAGAACAAACTTTACAAAAATCATCGACACCACCAATTAAATCAAACAGATTGAACATCAACATAAACCAAAACCTAATCTCAATATCAGTAACTGAAAATACCTATGGCTATACCAGAGAACAAAGAGATCTAGATCAAAAGAGAAAGCAGATCTAACCTCGAAATGCTCTTGGATCTTTTGGGGATCCCTAGCTTTGCCTTGGGGATCCATGCCAGATGTCACCATATCAGGCCTCTGTTACATGTTAGATAGCAAAAGTGTAGGGCTAATGCTGGGCCTCGTATGGAGCCTGGAACAACGATCTCCATGCCTGTAAGCACTGATCTTGAAGTAGAACGGGTAGTTCACCCGATCTTTCTCTGTCCCAAAGATGGACGCCAAGTGCTCCGCCATTTGGATTCATGATTTTCCAGATATGGGGCTTAGATATGATGTTAGAGAAATAAGATGAGAAGATCAGAAGCACCAAGGCAAGAGATTTGAAGAATAACAAGATGAGAATCGATGACTCGTAGGCAGAAATGAAAGTGAACTGCTGTCTTGCGATGATCTCTGATGTGAGAAGAGCCGCTAGGATTTTCGAAGAGGGAGATGGAGGCTATGGTTTCGAAGAGGGATATGGAGCGAGAGAGAGGGGAGGAGGTGAAGAGGTGAGAGAGGCTAGGGTTGAAGAGAGAACGTAGATGTAAGGGTGACGATGAGGGAGGTGGTTTTGTTAGAGAGATAAAGGGAGAAGAGTTGTAGTTTTCGAATTAGGGCTTCTTCTGGGTTGGCACGAGATTTGCACGCGAGAGTGTTTTAACTTAAAAAAACTACTGTTTTAGGGAGTGGACTATTACACCACTATATTAAGCAGTGGCTTATTTTATGCTGGTAGAGTGGTTTTTTTCCCATTTTGACATAGTGTATGCCACGTGAAACAACATCTACATCGTCTAATTTGAAAGCCCTGGTGTAAAGATCTTTCGTGCCAATCTTTGGCATGAAACCAATCTTTATCATCTGATTCGACATAGTTAAAGAAGCTCTTTCGTTTCTTGAAGAACAACTACCTTTAAAGGCTTTTCTTGTAGGTATATGTAATAGCCCAAAAAATCACACAAAACTATGACCTCGGGATCCGTGCCCGATCGGTCATAGGTTTGACCAATTAGGAGATCAAGGGTTGATATATAGTGTGATGAACGAATGAGATGCGATGGACTGGACATCTGGGTAATGTGTGTGGAAAATCTGGAGTCACATACACCTAGTGTGGTGCATGTGCTTAACACATAAGCTGGAAAGGGGATAAAAGGGTTAATAACCCTAAAGGGAGCATTTTGAGTTGTTGAGAAAGGAGTAAAGAAGAGAGAGAGAGGAGTAAGAAAGGAGATTTAAGAGGAGTTATTGCAAGGGTTTGGAAGGGGGGATTTAAGCATTTAACGCCGGATTCGACGCGAGGGATCCGCTAGAAGCAAAGCTGGAAACCCTAGCCTTTCCAACCACTAGATCTAATCAAATTGAGATTTGATTGAGGTAAATTTCTTGTGAATTAAATGCATAAGTTATGGGAGATTAATTGTAGTTAGGAATGGTTAAAATCATAGATAAAGGCTTAGAAAAATAGAGGAAAAGAAATGAGAAAAAAGATTGAGAAGAACAGCTCGAAAGGGGCAGAATCTGGCAATTTCGATTAATCGAAATGGAGGTTCGATTAATCGAAATTCGCCAGGAAGTTGAAAAGTCAAGGAACACGATTTCGATTAATTGAAATGAATTTCGATTAATCGATTTTGGATTTCGATTAATCGAAATGAATTTCGATTAATCGATTTTGGATTTCGATTAATCGATTTGGGGATCGATTAATCGACTGAGTACCTCCAGTGGACCCCAGGGGGGCTGGAGGATGAGACTTGGGAAAATCGACTAATCGAAATGGGATTTCGATTAATCGATTTATGATTTCGATTAATCGATTTGAGATCGATTAATCGATTTTGAGAACTCGATTACTCGATTTGAGAATCGACTTGGCAGAGTAGAGAAATTCGATTAATCGAATGGGAATCTCGATTAATCGATTTCAGAATCGATTAATCGATATTGGATTTCGATTAATCGAAATTGGAGTTCGATTAATCGACTGGGATACTTTTTGTGGACTTTTGAGTTTGACTTTAAGACTCTTGGGGGGTCTTGGAACTCTTCTTTTGCATCCTTAGTGATGTGTTTTACATGTTATATGGTACCATAGGTGGTACGTGTGAACAAGTGCACAAGGAGCCACGTGGGACCTTGATGCGTTGATCAGCTAAAGACTAGAGGTAGGGAACACCTTGAATATGTACTTTATTTTACAAGAGCATGTATGTAGTGATATAGAAATCAATTCAAGTGCTTTTATTTCTTAAAGATTGTGAAAAGTGTGTGTGTGTGACATTCATAAGAGAACTTAAATGAACCATCCCCAGGGGATGATGAAGTGAAGAAACAAAGGCATCAGGTGTGATGCAAGTGAATGGATACATCCCAGGGTTGTATCCATGATTGAATCATGCTTGATGAGGCCTAACTGATATAAGATAGCACACTTACACGGTGAATAACTATATGTAAGGCACCGATATTTTTATTATTTGAGGTTTGATAGGGTACCCCACCGACGTGGCGGGATAACCACGACTGACGCGGCAGGATATCCGTGACCGATACGGCGGCGAATCCGTAGGCCAGTGCGGAGGCTTATCCGTACAGAGTAAGCACACCCCAGGGGTGTTGATTGATATATGTGAAACCCCGCCACCAATCCACAGGGGAAAGGGGCTTGGGTACTATTAGTATTCCCAGGGAATACATTTAAAACTGTCTATATAGATGACGATGATGGGTATCTCATCGGGGCTCGATGCTATATTGCTCGGGGATTACTTAAGTTGAAAGTTTAAGTTTTGCTTTAGGCCTTCTCAGCATCATTCATGATTAAATAAAAGACATGAGTAAACTACTAGTAAACTGAAGTGTTTTCAACTGTTTTCATCAATAAATGCATAGACACATCATGCATGCATATCATAGAATACATGTGAGTAATATTTTATATGTTCAACTGTGCTTTGTTCCCTATTGAGCTAGGATGTAGCTCACCCTATAGACTATACGTCGCAGGTCCACTACTAGCAGCTATCGAGGCTTCAGGAGACGCTGACCCCGGTGAGTCGGACCTTGCGGCTGGCGAGGAGTTAGAGCCACCTCCGGAGGACTTCTTCTAGAGGACTCCGTTGTGCGACTTTGAGGAGTTTGGATAGAGAGATTGTACGGCTTGGTATGTCAAGCCTGGTTTTAGTTAAACTTTGTGTATAATGGACTTGGATTATTCTTTTGGGCGAACCATCCAAGATGATGGCTATCATCGATGGTTCGGATCGGTTCTCCATTCATGCAGAGGCATGAGGGTAGAACTGTCTTTTGAAAAGTGCTTCTATATAGATTTAAATTCTGCAAGTAGTTATTATTTCATTTTTATGCTTGATATACCAATGTTCCGTGCTTAGTTAAGGGGCACGGTCAAGATGATCGTGCTGATGGCACGGGTTTCGGGGTGCCAAAATCTGGGCTGTCACAGTTGGTAACAAAGCTATTTTCTTTAGCAATTCTGACAAGTGTTCTTTGGTCAGAACATAGGGGCTTCTGCTAACGAAACTTTAGTTTCAAATGCAGCCGCAAATATCGTCTAGAGGAAGGGGCCGACCAAGGGGAGGCCAACAAAGGAGTTTACGTAGTGGAGATGATTACATCTCTCCTACTAACAGAGTACCTTTAGGAGGTGCTGATGCCCCAGGGGGCAGTAGTAGTAGACAGCATGGGAAAGAGGATCGAGATCGTCAGGATCAAGATCAAAGAGAGCAAGAAAGAGTGAGAGAAAGACAAGAAGACAGAGAAGGGAGACAAAGGATGATGCATACAATGGAGACTATGGCAGCCGCCATGGCACAACAAGCTGCATCCCTTGCAGCTCAAGCATCAAGAGAGCAGCAGCCACCTACACCACCTATAGGACCTGTGTTGCCTGTGCCCTCATCATTTACAGAGTTTAGGAGGATGAGACCTCCTTCATTTTCTGGACAGGCAGACACCATGGCCGCTGAGAATTGGCTCATGGAAATAGAGAAAGTGTTTAGCGTGCTGACGTGCACGGAAGACGAGAGTGTGAGATGGGCAGCCTACATGTTGGATGGGGAGGCTGGGCCTTGGTGGAAGTCCGTGATAAGGACTCGGGCTCAGGAGACCCCAGAGTTGCCTTGGACTTGGGAGGAGTTTGTTGAGGAGTTCAACAAACAATATTTTCCAGAAGTGGTGAGGAATCAGCTTGAGATCCAGTTTCTACAGTTGGTGCAAGGGAGAATGACAGTGAGAGAATATGGGGTGGAGTTTCTACGACTTGCCTGTTTTGTACCGGATTACGTCGCTACTGAAGTGATGAAGTCCAAGAGGTTTCAGCAAGGTTTGAAACCTGAGGTTAGGGGAGGAGTAGCTCCATTCCAGTTGCGGACCTATGAAGAGGTCATGAGCAAGGCACTGGTAGTGGAAGAAGAGAACACAAATAGGTATCGACAGAGAGAGCAGCAGAGGGGAGGACATGAACAAGGAAGGATGGGGAACTACGAACCGGTGAATAAAAAGCTGAGGTTCGTGGGTCAGAATCAGAGACCACAGTTTCAAGGAGGCTTTGGGAGACCGGCGCAACAACAGCACCAACAGAGGTTTCCATTACTTGCGTCGGGGAGACCTTTTCGCTATGAGAGCCCTGCCATGTCTACTGGCGCTACCGTCACACAGGGTTCTCGTACTGTTTCTTCCGCGCCTCGAGAGACGTGTGCCAAGTGTGGCAAGCCGCATAGGACAGTGGACTGCAGAGTGGGAACTAGGGGTTGTTTCCGATGTGGCAAGGTGGGCCACTTGATCAAGGATTGCCCCGAGACAGATAAAGGCAAGACGGTTTCAGTTGCAGCACCACGACCCATCCAAGCAAGGAAGCTGATTGTTTGGGGGAGAGCTTATGCAGTCACTGCTCAGGAAGCAGGGAACGTGCATGACGTCATTCAAGGTGAGACCCTTTTTAATTAAAGAAAATTCCATTTCATGAAAATTTTAGATAGAGAAGGTGCATGCATTAGGGATAGTATAGATTTTTTTTTTTTTATATACAAACACCTATATACAAATTGAGAGTGTATTTTGATGTGTGAATTTCTGTATGCATGTGTATATACTATAGGTACTTTAACTATGTATGAGAAGGGATGTGTGTTTAGGCATGATGCTCAAGTGTTGATAGACCCAGGGTCTACCCACTCATTCGTCACTCCACGTTTCGTCAAGAAGATGAAGATTGTTCCAGAGGCGTTAGACTTCGTCTTATCTGTGTCTATTCCGACTGGAGAGTTAGTAGACACGGAACTAGTTTGCAAATCTATCATCGTAGTAGTTCAAGACTTAGAAGTACACGAATTGGAAGCGAAGTTGATACTGTTAAACATGCAAGGGTTTGATGTGATCCTTGGCATGGATTGGTTGGCGCAGCATTGTGCGACCGTCGATTGCAAGAACAAGGTAGTCATTTTCAGACCCAACACAAGAAGATCATTCCGGTTTCAAGGAGTGAGGTCATCATCTGTGCCACTGATCTCAGCAGTAAGGGCCGAGAAAATGATCAGAAAAGGTTGCAGTGGATACTTGGCTTTCTTAAAGGAGGACAAGGAAGAAAAGAATGTCATTTCGGAGATAGCAGTTGTGCGAGACTTCGCCGACGTGTTTCCAGAGGAATTGCCTGGATTACCTCCAGAGAGAGAAGTAGAATTCGCCATTGACTTAGCACCAGGAACGGAGCCTATTTCGAAAGCGCCTTATAGAATGGCTCCTGCTGAGTTAAAGGAGTTGAAGGAACAACTACAAGAGCTAATGGACAAGGGGTTTGTTAGACCGAGTGTGTCTCCATGGGGAGCACCGGTCTTGTTTGTCAAGAAGAAAGATGGGTCAATGCGGCTATGCATTGACTATCGACAATTGAACAAACTCACTGTGAAGAACCGTTACCCTTTGCCTAGAATTGACGATCTATTCGACCAACTGCAAGGAGCAAGGTATTTTTCCAAGATCGACCTGAGATCTGGGTATCATCAGTTGCGAGTCAAGGCAGAGGACATTCAGAAGACAGCTTTTCGGACACGGTATGGACACTATGAATTCCTTGTAATGCCGTTTGGATTGACAAATGCTCCAGCTTCGTTTATGGATCTGATGAACCGAGTGTTTAAACCACACTTGGACTCCTGCGTCGTAGTGTTCGTCGATGATATATTGATATACTCCAAATCCAAGACGGAACACGAAGAACATTTGAGGATTGCTCTACAGACGCTACGTGAACACCAATTGTACGCCAAACTTAACAAATGTGAGTTTTGGTTGGAAAAGGTTAGCTTTTTGGGACATGTCGTCTCAAAGCACGGTGTCACTATAGATCCAGCAAAGATAGAAGCAGTAGTTAAATGGGAGCAGCCAAAGACAGTGACCGATGTCCGAAGTTTTCTGGGCTTAGCAGGCTATTATCGACGTTTCGTCGAGGGGTTTTCAAAGATATCGGGACCTCTCACAAAGCTGACACGAAAGGATTCAAGGTTCGAGTGGAGTGAGGCATGCGAGAAGAGTTTTCAAGAACTCAAAACGAGACTCACTTCTGCTCCAGTGTTAGCGATTCCTTCAGGCATTGGAGGATACGTAGCAGTACAATGGCCTTGGTTGTGTACTCAACCAACACAAGAAGGTGATAGCTTATGGATCGAGACAGCTGAAAGAACACGAGAAGAATTATCCGACTCATGACTTGGAACTAGCAGCAGTCATTTTTGCGTTGAAAATTTGGAGACATTACTTGTATGGTGAGACCTTTGAGATTTTCACCGATCATAAGAGCCTCCGATACTTGTTTACACAGAAAGAGCTCAACATGAGACAGCGCAGATGGATGGAATTCCTCAAGGATTATGATTGCTCTATACAATACCATCCAGGCAAGGCGAATGTAGTAGCCGATGCATTGAGTCGGAAGGGTTCAGCTCAGTTAGCTCGTTTGATTTTGGGTATGCACCGATGGAAATTGTTGGAAGATCTGGCACTCTATGATGCTAACATTGAGTCAAAAGCTACCGGATCCTTTTTGGCTAACATATTAGTGAGGCCAGTAATATTTGAGCATATCCATGATCTACAGATGAAAGATCTAGCGTTAACAAAGATTCATCAAGACGTGAGTGAAGGCATCAAGTCGGACTTCTCAGTTAAAGAAGATGGTTCTTTATTGTTTAAGGGCTGTCTATGTATTCCGGACAATGCCGATCTAAGACGAACGATTCTTGATGAGGCACATAAGTCAAATTATGCTATCCACCCTGGTAGCACCAAAATGTACCAAGACTTGAAAAAGAACTACTGGTGGAGAGGTTTGAAACAGGACGTGGTCGAATACGTGTCACGATGTTTGACTTGTCAGCAAGTGAAGATTGATCATAGACATCCCGCAGGATTAATGCAGCCATTACCAATCCCGAAATGGAAATGGGAATCAATCTCAATGGATTTCATAGTTGGATTACCCCGTACTGCCAAGAAGCACAATGCCATTTGGGTCGTCGTAGACCGATTGACCAAATCAGCTCACTTTTTGCCGTACAATACTACGTATACGACAGGAAGATTGGCAAACTTATACATGAAGGAGATTGTTAGATTACACGGGATTCCAAGCAGCATAGTTTCAGATCGTGATCCACTATATACGTCCAAGTTTTAGAAGAGATTTCAAGAAGGAATGGGAACACGACTAGACTTTAGTTCAGCTTTCCATCCTCAAACGGATGGGCAGACAGAGCGAGTGAACCAAGTGATAGAAGACATGCTTAGAGCGTGCATGCTAGATATGCAAGGGTACTGGGATGAACATCTACCATTGCTCGAATTCGCATACAACAACAGTTTCCAAACAAGCATTGGCATGGCACCGTATGAAGCTCTGTATGGACGACGATGCAAATCACCCCTCAATTGGGAAGAAACTGGTGAGAAATTTGTTTTAGGGCCAAAGCTACTCGAAGACAATGCCACCATTGTTCGAATCATCAGACGAAGGCTAAAGTCAGCACAGAGTAGACAGAAAAGTTACGCCGACATGAAGCGGACTAGCGTCGATTTCAAGGTGGGCAAGCACGTGTTTGTGAAAGTGTCACCTATGAAGGGTGTAATGAGATTTGGCAAAAGAGGGAAATTAAGCCCACGTTATGTTGGACCGTTTGAAATTTTGGGGCGCGTAGGTAAAGTTGCGTATCGCATTGGATTACCGCCTCTATTTGATCGAGTACATAACGTTTTCCACATATCGATGCTCAGGAAGTACGTGAATGATCCATCTCATGTGTTAGGAAAACAACCAGTAGAGATGTGTGAGGACATGAGCATGATAGAGGATCCAGTGGAAATCTTGGATCGAAAGGAGCAAGTACTGCGGACTAAAGTCATTCCCTTAGTGCTTGTTCGGTGGAATAATCATCCAAAAGAAGAGGCTACTTGGGAACGAGAGGCCGATGTGAAAGAACAATATCCAGCCTGGTTTCCAACAACGTGAGAATCAAATGTAAACCACAAGCATGTTTGTGAGATCTCAACCATAATTGTAATAGAAATTTTGATCAATGTACGGTTTAAACATGCTTATGGATCAACTATGAACCATTAGATGTCATAAACTATCAAGGAAAGTAAAGAAAACAAAGAACTTAGAAATATGAAGGAATTGGGCAAAACCGATTAATCGAATTTCAAATCGATTAATCAATTTGGAATTTCGATTAATCGATTTTGTTCGATTAGTCGACTGGCATCTGCCAGTGACTGAAAATGTGAATGAGAGTTAAAACAGACATAAAGTGAAATTTCGATTGATCGATTTATGATTTCGATTAATCGATTAAGGATCGATTAATCGATTTTGGGAATTCGACTAATCGAATTGGATATTCGATTAATCGAAATTGGTTTTCGATTAATCGAATAGTCTGGGAATGTTAGAAGAAATTTGGAAGAAATTTTGAAAAATTCGAGTAATCGAGGAGGTTTCGATTAATCGATTTGAGATTTCGATTAATCGAACTGGCAGATTCGATTAATCGAGTTTCTAAAGGAATTTGGAAGAAATGGGAAGTCAGAGGGACGATTTCGATTAATCGAATAAGATTCGATTAATCGATTTGAAATGTCGATTAATCGAAGTGAATTTCGATTAATCGAATAATTTAAGGGATTCTGAAAAATTTAGAAGTTTCAACACGATTTCGATTAATTGAAGTGAATTTTGATTAATCGATTTTTAAGTTTCGATTAATCGAAATGGATTTCGATTAATCGACTGGCTCGCGCCAGTGAGCTCAAAGTTTTAAAATTTTAAACGGATACGATTTCGATTAATCGATTTGGGAAATCAATTAATCGATTTCACGCGGTTTGACCTAGGTTTAAATCTCGATTAATCGATTCTGGATTTCGATTAATCGAACCGGGGTCTATATATATAAAATTGGGGGATTTCATTCCCATTCGAAATCATTTGCATTTGAGATTTGGGCGCTTCGACTTCTTCTTCTTCTTCTCCGACCATCCGGCGCCCTAGGGTTCGTTTTCCGCCGGTTTTCGATTCGGATTCGAGTGCCATCGCACCCAAAACCCACGGTAAACCCTAAAATCGTATCTTCCTTTCAAATTTGAGCCCTAGATTTTGTTATTTTCTTAAAAATGCCGCCCAAAACTCGATTGTCTTCGAAGAAGGCAACGTCCAAGCTCCCGGTACAGTGTAAGAATGCCGCGCCACCACCACCTACCCCATCGCCGGTGAGGACTCAATCGCCGTCAGCATCGGAGACCACCTCCGGTTCGACGAGCGCGCCTTCGCGCGAGTCTTCCTGTGAATCCACGCCCATGCCCCCACCACCCGCAAATGTGGTACAACCCAATGAATGGTGGGCCGCGAAGACCTTTGAGGTCGAATACACCATCGACCCTACCCTTTTCATAAATCCTGATGTACCGGGCGAGACCCAATGGGCTCGCAATTACCTTAATAATGCCGGACTCGGCAATCTCTTACGGCCAATCCGGGGTTCCTACTACCCTAGGTTGGTCAGACTATTCTACCAAGGGCTTGTGGATGGCCCTACCGACGACGTGATCCGGACCACCATTGAGGGCCGTGACTACACGATCACTCGTCGCCACATACATGAGGTGCTCGAGTGCTACCTCGACTTTACGCCCGAGACCACCCTATTGCCACCCTTCGAGGAGGATCCTCGATTTGAGGAGGTCATGACCCGCATGACCAATGGGAAGAAGGGGTCAGGATCCTCTATCAAGAGGGTTGACCTGCCCCATTACATGTGGATGCTTGACTCCGTGGTCAAGTGCAACCTCTACTCGATGCGCCACGACACGGAGCGCGTGGAGAAGGTGCAGCAGGCACTTTATTCGGCCTTCTGTGGCCGGTGGTTTGATGCCACCATGCTCATCCTAGAGGGGATGAGATATATTAAGGGCAAGCTCATGAAGGGCAATCTCCGACCTAAGGAGAAAATGCCCTATGCCGGGCCTCATATCTAGCATGTTGGAGTGCTACTCCAACGACCCCACATATGCCATCCACCCCCTTGAGGAGAGGGCTACGGATTGCCTGAAGACCTTCTCCAGGTCTTCATGAACCCGTAGCTACAACCTGCTCAAGCGGACCCTACCGGCTCCGGGTCCCGGCAGTGCCAGCAGCAGCAGCAGCTGCACCGCCACCACCCCCACCACCGCAGGAGGACCCACCCATGGGTGGAGCACACCCCGCTCCTGCCGCACCAGCCGCGCCGTCAGTAGAGAGGGCCACTTCGCACACGGCCGCTACACCCACACCACCCGCCCACTCCGCGCCCGCGACTCCTACCTCGTCCTACCGTCGACGTGTCGCGCCAGCAGGGCCGGGCATCGAGGAGGTGTTGGCCCGTATGGAGGCCAACAATGAGAGGATGAACCGGAGGATCGACTTCCTCCTATTCCACACCCTACGCCACATCTACCCTACCGACTACCGCCGCTACCTCGCCCAGGAGGAGGAGTGGACTGCCGGATGCACCGCATTCCACCGAGGGCCCGTATTCCATTCCACCGCCGCTACAGACGCGGGTCCCTCTACATCCACCGCCACTCCACCGACAGAGGCGCCGCAGCCACCTCCGACTACCCAGGCACCACCGTCTCCACCATCGCCACCACAGTCATTTCTTTGTAGACCACCACCAGCCGATCGAGAGCACTTTTTGTGGAGAGGACACAGTTTGAGTCTTGTATTTCTAGTGTTTTGAGTTCTGTACATGTATATTCATTTGTACGCCAATTTGATTGGCATTGTAAAAGGTTGATATCAATAGAAATTATAAACTTTTTGTTGAGTACATTGTATATTTACAAATTTTATTCAATTTAAATACTCTGCTTGTAACTACAACTATCTCAACGCGTCTGAGTCTACTGAACCACCTCACCTCAGAGTGTGGGGGGGGGGGAGAGACCCAGACCACCGAACCTTGGGTGATTTTCGAGGACGAAAATTCCCAAGGTGGGGAGGATGTAATAGCCCGAAAAATCACACAAAACTATGACCTCGGGATCCGTGCCTGATCGGTCATAGGTTTGACCAATTAGGAGATCAAGGGTTGATATATAGTGTGATGAACGGATGAGATGCGATGGACTGGACATCTGGGTAATGTGTGTGGAAAATCTGGAGTCACATACACCTAGTGTGGTGCATGTGCTTAACACATAAGCTGGAAAGGGGATAAAATGATTAATAACCCTAAAGGGAGCATTTTGAGTTGTTGAGAAAGGAGTAAAGAAGAGAGAGAGAGGAGTAAGAAAGGAGATTTAAGAGGAGTTATTGCAAGGGTTTGGAAGGGGGGATTTAAGCATTTAATGCCGGATTCGACGTGAGGGATCTGCTAGAAGCAAAGCTGGAAACCCTAGCCTTTCCAACCACTAGATCTAATCAAATTGAGATTTGATTGAGGTAAATTTCTTGTGAATTAAATGCATAAGTTATGGGAGATTAATTGTAGTTAGGAATGGTTAAAATCATAGATAAAGGCTTAGAAAAATAGAGGAAAAGAAATGAGAAAAAAGATTGAGAAGAACAGCTCGAAAGGGGCTGAATCTGGCAATTTCGATTAATCGAAATGGAGGTTCGATTAATCAAAATTCGCCAGGAAGTTGAAAAGTCAAGGAACACGATTTCGATTAATCGATTTTGGATTTCGATTAATCGATTTGGGGATCGATTAATCGACTGAGTACCTCCAGTGGACCCCAGGGGGGCTGGAGGATGAGACTTGGGAAAATCGACTAATCGAAATGGGATTTCGATTAATTGATTTATGATTTCGATTAATCGATTTGAGATCGATTAATCGATTTTGAGAACTCGATTACTCGATTTGAGAATCGACTTGGCAGAGTAGAGAAATTCGATTAATCGAAATGAGATTCGATTAATCGAATGGGAATCTCGATTAATCGATTTCAGAATCGATTAATCGATATTGGATTTCGATTAATCAATTTTGGAAATCGATTAATCGAATGAGATTCGATTAATCGAAATTGGAGTTCGATTAATCGACTGGGATACTTTTTGTGGACTTTTGAGTTTGACTTTAAGACTCTTGGGGGGTCTTGGAACTCTTCTTTTGCATCCTTAGTGATGTGTTTTACATGTTATATGGTACCATAGGTGGTACGTGTGAACAGGTGCACAAGGAGCCACGTGGGACCTTGATGCGTTGATCAGCTAAAGACTTGAGGTAGGGAACACCTTGAATATGTACTTTATTTTACAAGAGCATGTATGTAGTGATATAGAAATCAATTCAAGTGCTTTTATTTCTTAAAGATTGTGAAAAGTGTGTGTGTGTGACATTCATAAGAGAACTTAAATGAACCATCCCCAGGGGATGATGAAGTGAAGAAACAAAGGCATCAGGTGTGATGCAAGTGAATGGATACATCCCAGGGATGTATCCATGATTGAATCATGCTTGATGAGGCCTAACTGATATAAGATAGCACACTTACACGGTGAATAACTATATGTAAGGCACCGATATTTTAGTTATTTGAGGTTTGATAGGGTACCCCACCGACGTGGCGGGATAACCACTACTGACGCGGCAGGATATCCGTGACCGATACGGTAGCGAATCCGTAGGCCAGTGCGGAGGCTTATCCGTACAGAGTAAGCACACCCCAGGGGTGTTGATTGATATATGTGAAACCCCGCCACCAATCCCCAGGGGAAAGGGGCTTGGGTACTATTAGTATTCCCAGGGAATACATTTAAAACTGTCTATATAGATGACGATGATGGGTATCTCGTCGGGGCTCGATGCTATATTGCTCGGGGATTACTTAAGTTGAAAGTTTAAGTTTTGCTTTAGGCCTTCTCAGCATCATTCATGATTAAATAAAAGACATGAGTAAACTACTAGTAAACTGAAGTGTTTTCAACTGTTTTCATCAATAAATGCATAGACACATCATGCATGCATATCATAGAATACATGTGAGTAATATTTTATATGTTCAACTGTGCTTTGTTCCCTATTGAGCTAGGATGTAGCTCACCCTATAGACTATACGTCGCAGGTCCACTACTAGCAGCTACCGAGGCTTCAGGAGACGCTGACCCCGGTGAGTCGGACCTTGCGGCCGGCGAGGAGTTAGAGCCACCTCCGGAGGACTTCTTCTAGAGGACTCCGTTGTGCGACTTTGAGGAGTTTGGATAGAGAGATTGTACGGCTTGGTATGTCAAGCCTGGTTTTAGTTAAACTTTGTGTATAATGGACTTGGATTATTCTTTTGGGCGAACCATCCAAGATGATGGCTATCATCGATGGTTCGGATCGGTTCTCCATTCATGCAGAGGCATGAGGGTAGAACTGTCTTTTGAAAAGTGCTTCTATATAGATTTAAATTCCGCAAGTAGTTATTATTTCATTTTTATGCTTGATATACCAATGTTCCGTGCTTAGTTAAGGGGCACGGTCAAGATGATCGTGCTGATGGCACGGGTTTCGGGGTGCCAAAATCCGGGCTGTCACAGTATACATTACTTGGGAATGTGTTGATTTTCTAGCATAGTCGAGAATAATAACGGATCATGAATTAGGTTCAGGCGTAGGGAGTGAATGCACATGACAATCAATGTACTATCTTTCCTTTTTCGCCATCTCTTGGTGGCTTCATCGCTTTTTTAAGCTCCTGCCATTTATTTCTTACATTTATTAGCTATCAGTCTTATCATCCGCTTTACTTCCTGTCTTAGATCTGGTGACAAGTGATCCTTGCCACCAAAGAACTTTAAATCATGCTCTTAAAATCATACGGCTTAGATGGGGTCCCATTTGGCATGGGTCCCAAAAATACCAAGTCCTTCTCATTGTATGTGCAACATCACAAATGTAATGCGTCAGTAGTCTCTCCCATAAGTTGGCCATAACCAACATTTAGAATGAATGGGATTGGGGGGAGGAGGGCTCTAGGTCAACATGAAGGTTGACAATATTGCAACCTTGAGGTCTCAAGTTCAACACCAGCTTCCCATAAAAAATAAGAAAATAAAATAAATAAATAATTTGAAAAAAATATTTAATAAATCTCTCAACATTTGTTTCAACAATAAACAACTTGAAAATATCATTGGCTGAGCTACGAAATTCATCAAATCAACATTTCTTATGCTAAATCGAGAAAAAAAAAAAAAAAAGAGAGAGGGAGCAACAGTCTAATTTTCCACCAAAATTATATATCTAGTTCCCACAATGTCCTTACACCAATAAGAATTTAGCTCTATAGAGGAATTCTGAATAGCTGTGCAAAGAGTCAAATCATGTGATTTATGATGATAAGCAATTCTTTTGCTTAAACAAAAATAACGGGTTATACAACCTACAAAAATATATCTCAATTCATAGGATAAAGCAAATTTAAGGAAATTTGGAGAACAGAAACTTACATCTTTCATTCTCACGCACAAATTAATCATGGTTGTGAAGGTGTTACCTTTTGGCTTCAAGTTGTGGTGACGCATCACTGAATAGATTGGACGAACCTTAAGTTGAAACGTAGCATAAGTAGAATCAGAATAATAGCACCAATCAAGAAAAAGCCTGCTCTTACAAAGCTCAAGAAAAGAATTAGATATAGAAATAAAAATAAAGACAATTCAATTTTTTTTTCTTTTCTTTTGATAACCTGGGTATCCGGGCCTCTTAGAGTATTTGCCTAATTCCAAGGGCACATGCGCATCCCAAAATCAGCACATGCTGGGTTAGCACGGGATATAAATCCCTAGAGTGGTCTCAAGGAGGGTAGGGGATTCGAACTCAGGTCTCTTGTTTTTGGAAGCAGGTATCTGGGCAGCTCACCTAACACAATAGAACCATAGTCCAAAAGAAATCATTATCTATTCCTTTTTTCAACGATAGTCAAAAAAGAAAAGAAAAAAGAGAGACAATATCATTCATTTATTATAACACAATAGAACCATAGTCCAAAAGAAATCGTTATCTATTCCTTTTTTCAACGATAGTCCAAAAGAATTCGTTATCTATTCCTTTTTTCAACGATTATTAATAGTTCTAATATAAATTATGTATTGAGAAGGCGAGAAGGCTGGCTCTCATATAGAATATGACATGGGATCAGCTCGTATGATTAGGATCCTCCAATTGAAAAAAGAGACAATATCATTCATTTATTATTACTCAATAGAACCATAGTCCAAAAGAAATCGTTATCTATTCCTTTTTTCAATGATAGTCTAAAAGAATACATTATCTATTCCTTTTTTCAACGATTATTAATAGTTATGATATAAATTATGTATTGAGAAGGCGAGAAGGCTGGCTCTCATATAGAATATGACATGGGATCGGCTCGTAGGATTAGGATCCTCCAATTGAAAAAAGAGACAATATCATTCATTTATTATAACACAATAGAACCATAGTCCAAAAGAAATCGTTATCTATTCCTTTTTTCAACGATAGTCCAAAAGAATTCATTATCTATTCCTTTTTTCAACGATTATTAATAGTTCTGATATAAATTATGTATTGAGAAGGTGAGAAGGCTGGCTCTCATATAGAATATGACATGGGATCGGCTGGGACACCTATACATAAATGACATCAGTCCAGTTGATACAGAGCATCCACATGCAGGATAACATCAAAGATTGACAAAAGTCAAAAAAATCATTTCAATTGGAGGATTGTGACAGCTCGGATTTTTGCACCTGAAAACCCGTTCAATCAGGATCATACTCTAGATGATTCCCAGAACAAACTAAGGAGTGTCTGCTCGTCTAGTGGAAATCAGAGCAGACACCACCGTAAGAGGCAGTTCAAGTCATCATATAAGGTTCTAAAAAGAAATAAAGAAGATAACAATAGTATATATATGTGTAATAAAAGAATATACATCTTTAAAGAGGAACCAAGAAGAACCATTGGTGATGGACGCCCATCACTAAAAATCAATGATTCCCAATGATGGTTCCTATAAGATGTATACAACAAAAATAAAAATAAAATAACTACAGAGTTTAATACAAACAGGGTGACCACTAGACACACATATAATCCAAAGTATGCCAGAACACAGATCCCAAGCAAAAACACCAAATACCCAAGCTACGGATGGTACTCGTCAGCGGGGGTATCAGTATCCTCCTCCTCCTCAGGCAGGCAGTCAGGGTCACTCTTTGTACCAAGAGTACTATCCTCCGAACCTACGACATAGAGTCAGGGGTGAGCTATCCATCTAAGCTCAGTAGAAGAAACTCAATTAAATTTGCATCTAAAAGTAAAACATGGTTGCAGAATATAACTCTGTAACAGTTGACAAAACTGTGCTTCACTTGATCAGTCACACTATATCTATCACACAAATAATTGGAAGTTTTGTTTTAAAATAATAAAATAGCTCAGCACACAATTTGGTAATGATGCATCGGAATGTTTGACACATAAGGGTGTCAACTCTTTGACCAAAACCAGACAAACAAAAAGGTGCCTAGGCAAAAAATTCAATTATAATAATATACTTCAAACAATATTAGGAGGGCATGTAATATAAGTGTAATCGGTTTACACCAAAGCCAAAGCCTATTTTGGCTTATCTGCTATACACCTTTCTGGTGTGTGATGGCTTTACACCATAGCCAACACCAAAGCCTAACATTAGTCGTTGGCTAATATCCTTAAAGGCAAAGCCACACATCCAATGACTAATACACTTGAAGTGGTATTAGTGTTATACAAAAGTTAAAAGCCTATTTTGGCTTATCCAATATTACACCATGCAATGGTGTAATACTTATGTGGGAAATCCAAGCCCATATACATATTCCTCTTTTCCTTGCAGCTGCATAACACCCGAAGCATATCTCGGTTGGCTTATTTGCTTATACAAGTAACAGCCCATGTGGGCATTACATGGGAACCCAGCCTAAATGGGTTATCTTCTCTACAAAGGAGGCGGTTATACAAAGATAAAACAAATAATTTGTCTTGTATGAGATATATGCCACCAGCAAGTGCTGGACTTACCTGGAAGCTTAACCTTTTAAGCTTATAAGCTGTTGGCGTCTTTACCTCACTACACGACCAAGGTGAGTCATCGAACAAAAGCATGCACGCAAAGTGCAGCCAAACAAATAGAAAAGGCAAAGGCCTTCTTCTTCTTCCTACCCCTTGAACCATTAGAACCGTAGCTCACACAGTGGCCTGCAAGTCATTCATGCGATTGAAAAAACACCCCTTAGTCTCAACGAGCTCCTCACATCTCTGATTTTTCTATGCTCTCGGTGAATGCAATGACAATACATTCTCCGCATCGTCGTAACTGCGAGTCCACCAAGAGGTAGGCAATCAAAATAAACCACAACTTAGAGATTAGTTACACTCATACTCCTTATCAAACCATTCGGCCAAAAGATCTTATGTTTCTCATTGAGCCTTGTATAGTTTGATGCATTTTCTTTGTTCAAGATCTCCATCCTACTCGGCAGAAGCTGGATGATATGGCTATTCATTTTATGTTTGTGGGGTTTCCAATGTTTCTAAGGGGTACCCGCTTTTATGACCCCCAGTAACATCGCTCCTCACCTCGATGGATCTTACCTTCAATTGTTTGAGGATTGTCTCACTCCTATTACGGCTCCATCATTGCCCTTATCTGCTCTCATGGACTTGTCGCATCCACCACTACAACAAAAAAAGTCATGTCATTCCTTTCATTTCTTCTCCTTAATTGTTGTTATCTCTACTAGCATTTCATCAACTCATGCTACTGACCTTTATTTACTTAAAAGCTCTTAAAAAGGGAGTTTGGAAATGTGTCACTCTTTACCCCCTTTACGAAAAATATTTGTTATCAAGATGTCTCACCATCTTTCTCTCTGTCATTGACATTGGGACCATCCCTCGTATTGTTCATGCTACCATTTACCACCTGTCATGGAAAGTTGTTATGATCCAATATATGAGTCCTTTGGAAAGCAACCACATATGGGAGATGGTTCCTCTTCCATCTAGGAAGAAGACCGTTGGTTGTAAGTGGTTGTTCGTCGTGAAAAATAATAATGATGGTTTAGTGTCTCGATATAAAGCTTGATTGGTTGCTAAAGAGTTGTGACAGCTCAATTTTCCCGACGCACTTTAATATATATATATATATATATATATATATATATATATATATATATATATATTAAACACACTGGGAAAATCGGACCGTCAAATCATAGATCACAATCTGATACACAAAATACTTGGCACATCTACACACATGCGGAAATCAAAGCAGATAATATATATGGCATAATTAAATTCTCCAGTTCTAATATCCAACATGAATAGTAAACTAAAACAAACCACCGGTGATGGCCGACCATCACCTAACAGTGGTGTACAATATGTGTATAATAGCACGAACGTACGAAGCCCGAACTTACCAAAATCTACAATGTACTAAATCTACGATCCCGAAAATTTAACGAATCCTCAAGTCCTCAAGTCCGATGTCCTGATAAGTGTTATACTTGTGACGTATAGTCGGGGAGAGCTAACAGTCTAAGCTCAGTAGAGAAAACTGATACCAATATACATCTCATCAGTCATGCATAGATTCAAAGGCAAAGATCAAAATATTTTCATACTCAAAATAGAAACTGAATTCAAAGGCATTTTCTTATCAAACCGAATTTCTAAGACATTTAATATCAAACAAAATTTATAAACCTTTTCGTATCAAAACATAATACCCTTTTTCATACTAAAGTGAAAAAAACCTTTTTCATAACAAAATCGGAGCTAATATCAAAATCTTTTCACACTAAAGAAAACTTCGCATCAAAACAGGGTGTCTTGTTCATATCAAAACAGAAAGTAACTTACTGAATTTGATTCACTTACATGTCTTATTTTTGATTTATTGAGTTCACTTACATTCACTTACGTGTCTTATCTTTGATTTACTGAGTTGCCTTACATTCACTAATATGTCTTACACATTCTTAGATAGCTTACATAGTCGATTCACGGATATCCCATCGTGCCGGTTCGATTCACATTCACTCCCATGACTTACATATTCGATTCACGGATATCCTGCCGTGCCAGTTCGATTCACGGATTAACTGCCGTACCAGTTCGAATCATAGATTAACCGCTGTGCCGGTTCGATTCATGGATATCTTGCTGTGTCGATTCGATTCAATGGTTTAATCACCATACCGATTTGATTCCGCCCTTGCAGCCTACGGTGTACTCATAATCCACCTATAGCGGTCCACAGTGTACTTATAATCCGCCCATAGTGGTCCACAGTATACTTATAATCTGCCCATAGCGATCCACTATACACTTATAATCCGCCCATAGAGGTCCACTTCATGACAAGACCTCTTATGCTGTTTAGTTAGTTGATGTGTCGATATTCTTATTTTGTTTGTCGATATTCCATTTCAGATTTGATCTTCCTAAAACTTTGAAGCAAAATGTTTCAATTGATTTCAAAACAAAAACACATTATCGATATTTCAAAGGTGTCCAAAAAGACATTTCAAGGTGTCCACACCGATATATTTTCAAGCCAATATATGTCAATATTTCAAAAGAAATTTGAAGCAAAACAAGCATTTGATATTTCAAACAATTCAATTTTTAAAGAGTTCAAGTACCCATTAAAAAACAGTCAAAATTGTCATATTTTCTTCGATCAGATCAAAGAATCAAAGGAAATTTGAAGCAAAACAAACATTTGATATTTCAAATGATTCAATTCTTAAAGAATTCAATTACCAATTTAAAACAAAACAGTCAATTGGTCACATTCTATTCGATTAGAGCAAGGCATTTATACATCAGAATCAAAATACAATGAGTGTCAAGTTTCCGCTACCTTAACCTCGAAGTTGCGTGAAGCCAAGCAAAGTCCTATTGATGACTTTCTGCCCTCAATCTATATCACAAATATACGATGATGCACCAACGATTAACTCTAATCACTAATAACTTAGACATATTTAAGTGTTTTCTCAAAACTGGGGCGGAAACGAGCAAGTTCGTGCTAACTTAGAACTTGACCCAACTTTCTATCAAATTTTGACCTCTAAAATATTAAATTCACGAAATTTTTAATTAAAAAAAGTTATAGATCTTGTTGTCCTCTTTTCAACGCCATAAGAATCGCATCAATCGAAGTTCGGAGCAGAAAGTTACGGCTAAAATACTGAAGCAGTGTCGACAAGCTCAGTCAAAATCTAACCATCGATTTCCAAAACCGATCGATCGATTTCCCCAACAAATTTTCACTTTTTTGTTCTGTCAAATTTAATCGATTGGTTCCAAAACCGATCGATCGGTTTTGACAGACACAGAACTCATTCGGGCTTCTTTTTCGTCAATCCAAAACACCCAAAACACCCATTTTATATACTCCAAATCATGCTCCAAACTAAATCTAACTAATTTTACACCAACTAAATCAAATCTTACCTTCTAAACTCGTGAAATCAGAGCACACAATGAATGGTATGAAAATTCCGAATTCTGTGCTTCTCTCCAATCCGTTGATTTAGAACCAAATCTTCTCGCAATCGCTACGGAATGAAACCCACGGTCAATCTTCATCCACTCGCGATGTGCTCAACAACTTTCCATTGATACGAGGATCGGATCTCACGAGACTCCGGAGGAGAGGGTTTTACGAAAATCCAAAAGAGAGTTTGTAGGGTCGGATATCTCTCTATGCCGAAGCTCGATGACAATAAAGTAAATCGAATAAGAGTGGAGGAGTTTCACGTTGACCCGGAGCTGCAGATTGCACGATTTGAGACGACCTCTCTTCCTCTCAAACTCCTTCTCTCTCTAACTCACTCTCTCCTTTCTTTCTCAAAGCCCACGAAATGAAAGAGGCGTGCGTGATAAGCCTCCCCATTTAACTAAGAGGCATGCTTCTTTGTGAAGCACACACACACCACTTGGGTGTTCTAGTTCTTATCCAAGGACTTAGGCTTGGTGTGAAGCTTGCACACCCACTTGTGTGTACTTACTCAATCCAATTAAGCTTGGCCTTGGTGCAAAGCGTGTACACTTAAACCAAGTGTTGACCACCCCATTCATAATGCTTTGTCTCGATGTGAAGCGTACACACACACACACCCGTTTGCCCTTATACCCAAAAGGTTCCGGTTAAGCATGCAGTTTACACACCCAAGTCGGTAACTGTTATACATCTAAAGGTCCTAACTAAGGCCCAAGGTTAGTCCAAATAGTCAGCCCAATATAGTCGGCCCAATTAGTTAGCCTAATTATTATTTTTTTTTTATCACTAATAAACTTTCATTTTCCAAAAAATTTGCCTCCAGGTTGTACACTCACATAGTGTGTAGTCCTAGGCACGCGCACTTAATCAGTGCATGTGGGTTCGAAATTTGGGGATGTTACAAGGGTTCACCCAAATTTATGGCATTAATTATGAGGCTGAATTTTTCTAGGCTGTAAAGTTACCCTCCATTTGTGTCCTCCTTTCCCTTGTGGGCATTTGAAATGAGACTCTCCATAAACTGGATATTAAGAATTTTTTTCTTATTGATGACCTCACTAAATAAGTCTACATGGATCCCCCGCCTGGCTTCCTGCTTCAGGGCGAGACATGGAAAGTTTGCCGACTCCATAAGTTTATCTATGATTTGAAGCAATCACCCAGAGCGTGGTTTCAATGTTACAGTGGTATGTTACGGATTTGAGGATTAAGAGGTGTCATTTTGATCATACTGTATTTGTTCATTTATGCTCCTTTGGTCATATTATCTCTTGGTTTACATGGATGATATTATTCTCACTAGGGATAATTAGACCTTCATTAGTCGCATTTTCAAAGTAAAAGACTTAAGGAGGCTTAAGTATTTTCTCATGTTAGAGGTTGCAAGGTCCCAAGAAGGAATATTCCTTTCCCAATTGAAGTATGCTATTGATCTTCCTATTGATACCAGAATGCTTGGATGTAAGCCAGCTACTTCTCCAATGGATAATAAACCCTCATTACATGAGCTTGTTTGTGAATAGCTCTAAGATCATCATGAATATCAGAGGTTAGTGAGACTCCTAATTTATCTAACTTTCACAAGGCTAGATATCATATTTTTTGTTTGTTTAGCGAGTCAATTTATACATGCTCCACACTGTTGGTGTGCACTTTTTCTGGGCTCCACTCGGTCCCCGTTGAATCACTGGCCCAATTCTGTCCAAGTGGACTCTGGCAATGCGGTGCTTGGAATGTTGAAAATAAGGGGGAATTTTTAGGAAGATTCTTAGTTTGTTGTGATCGCTAGCTACAGATATTTATCGACACTGCAACACGTCAGTGATCACGCTTTAGAGCGGGTGTGGGTTACTTCTTTATTAAATCGTTCGCCTGCGAACGTCAACAGCACTGGCTCTTTCTTATACTTTTAGATAGTTTAGTTTTCCTTTTCTTTCCTTTATTATAATGATTCTACTTAGATTAGTGAAATTTTGATTAATTAAGTTTCCTAATCCTACTATGAACTTGATTGGTTTAAATATTCTATTGAAAGTCTAATTAATTGAGTCTCCTAATCCTACTAGGAGTCTTCTTAGTTCAAGTGTCCTGATCTCATTAGAAGTTTAATTAATTTAGTGTCCTAATACTACTAGAAGTCCAATTAATATTAGTCTCCTACTTGTACTAGGAATGCAGATATATCAATTCTGATAAAACTCTAATTAAAGCAAATAAATTAGTTCTACTAAAATTCTAATTGAAATAGAGAACTAATTTTACCAAAACTCTAATTAAGGCAAAGGAGCTAATTTTTATTAAAAAATTAATTAAAGAAAATAAACTAATTTTACTGAAAAAGGTTGAAATTATAAATTAACTATGCTAAAAAAAATCCAATTAAAGCAATGAATTATTTATACTGCAATTTAATTAAAATAAAGGAACTAATTCTGCTAGAATTATGATCAAAGTAATAAATTAATCATGCTAACATTCTACTCAAAATAAAGGAACTAACTTTACTAATTTCAATTAAAGCAATATGTTAATTATACTAAAATTCTAGGAAAAATTACGAAACTGATTTTACTAATTCTAATTAGAGCGATGAATTAATTCTACTAAAATCTAAGAAAAGGGGTTTTGGGCCCGCTATGCTAAGGAGGATTGACCTCGTTCTCGAGTACCCTCCGTAAGCTCCCTTGGGCAAATCGGGTGGCTGAGGTTAAAGTAAATTGGATTTTGAATTATAAGATGGTAGTTTTAGATTTTTAAAGTCGTTTTCGAGATTATAATCATGAATTAAATTATAAGACTAGGATTTTAGCAGACTAACTTAAAAATTGGGATTTTAGAAATATGAAATTAAGGAATTAAAACTAAGATTCTAAATTTTAAGGACTGAATTTGGGTCCGAAATCAGAAAATTAGATCGTATGATTAAGGAATGGTTCTAGAAACTAAAAACTAGAATAAGAGATTAATGATAGGACTGGAGATTAAGATTTTAGAACAAAATTACAGTCTAGGGTCGGTGAATTAGGCCATCAAATTAAGGACTGGTTCTAGAAACTGAGAACTAGAACCAGATATAAAAATTTACGATCTAAAAAAAAGGGTGCTATGGTCCAAGACTGAAAATATTTGATATTAATAATTAAGACTAAGAAAAAAATCCTAAATCTAAAGATTACAAAGGCTACGGTCAGAAACTAAAACTAAATTCTTACCTAAGGTCAGGGCTGCGGAGAGGAATCTTAAAAATTCGAAGCTTGAATCTCGAAATCATGGCTATGTTTCTCTGTGTTCAGTTTCGAAATTCTTTCTATTTGCCGTTCTCTCTCTGTGAAATTTTTAGCCTCTTCGTGTGGTTTTTTTTGGTTGAATTAAATTTAAATCTTTTATAAGTTTTTTCTAATTAAACGCCCTGTTTCAGACGTTTAACCGAATTGCGCACCGGTTCCTCGGTGTTTAATCGCTTTGAATCGGTCACTGACTCAGTGAGTGACCGGCTGACTTGCTCAACAAGTTTCCTAGTTCTAACAATATTAGGACTAGTTGCGCGCCTAGTGTAGAGTGCGCAATCCCATTAAGCATTTCTTTCGAAGCGCTTAATTGTGGAAGCTTGGGGCTCAAGGGCTATAAGATTAGGTTAGGCGTAGGCTAATTGCACGCCTGTGGTTGGGCGCTCAATCCGATCGCGCGTCTCATATCAGGTGCGTAATCGAGTCTCTAGGTGGTCTGAGAAAGAAAGTTTGGTCTGAAGGGGGGACTGATTGCACGTGTGTGGTTTAGTGTGCAATCGAATTGCGCGCGTGATTTTAGGCACGTAATTCGGGGCTGTCCGGGTTCGGGTCAGATATGAAATGCCAGACTATTGTTTCAGTCTGCATTTCAACTATATACTATTGTTTCGATATATAGTCTCCTTACGTCAGGATCTGAGCCACAAAGCTATTGTTTCAGCCTGTTTTCAGCCATGTACTATTGTTTCAGTGCATAGTTTTCACGTTAGGGTTAGGGGGTCTAATATCAGACTATTATTTCAGTCTGTATTTCGACTATATACTATTGTTTCAGTATATAGTATCCCTACGTCGGGATCTGAGCTACAGAGCTATTGTTTTAGCCTGTGTCCAGCCATGTACTATTGTTTCAGTGCATGGTTGCCACGTTAGGGTCATGGGGCCTGAGCCACAGAGCTATTATTTCAGTCTATGTTTAGCCATATACTATTGTTTCAATATATGGTCCCACAATGGGGTAAAGGGGTCAAAGGTTGTCCAAACAGATTTGTATATTTCGAGAGGGTAAAATGAGGGTGTCTACACACGCACTACTCTCTTGTTGTCCATTGCATCCACCGGTATATCAAGTCCAATCTGAGGTTTAGCTTGGTGTACCGGTCCCATGGGAACGTGAGTATCTCTGTATACACCGATGCAGATATGGTTGGATCGATTACAGATAGTCGGTCCACATTCGGTGATTGTATTGGATCGATTACTGATAGTCGGTCCACATTCGGTTATTGTTTATTTCTGTGCAACCGTGGGAATCGATACGATCCCCGTCGCGACGATGCGCTCTCTAATGATAAAACATATAGAGTCGCCACCCGGAGCTTTTGGTGTCTCGAGATACCTAGTTCATTTTTATGAGCACCTAAGTGCTAAAAATATGACTTTGAATCCGGTCCACACCAAAGGCTCTTGGGTAGGGGCTTAGTTATCGATCAGGAAGGTGTTAGGCACCCGATCAACCCCCTTAACGCGGTCTCTACTAATGGCTAAAAATAAAATAAAGTGAAAGAAAAGAAAATAGCTTCCTCTTGCCCAAAAGGGCTTAGAATCCTATTTGTGCCCCTCCGTTCCTACCGAAAAATTGGCGGCGTAACGACACAAATGGGAGGATGGAGGGAGCTAGAAAAAGATAGGAGAAGAAAGGGGAGAGCCGGAGCCCTCGGGCCCTTGTAGCACCTTAGAGGAGCCTTGTGTGGCTTGTTTTGATGAGCTCTTGAAGGCTTTGTATGGTGGTAAATGGGGTTCTAACTCCTAGGACTTAAAGCTAAGAGGTAGGGAAGGGAGGCTAGGGGATCACACACACCTAGGCTAAGGGTTTTGGATGCAAGAACAAGCTTGAAATGAGGTTGGGAGGTTCTGAAATTTGGGTGAAAATAGTGCACAAAAGGGAGGAAGAACTTCTCACTTTGAGCTCTTTCTCTCTTAAGCAAATTTCTCAACCCCTAGAACAAGGGGTGGGGGGCTCTATTTATAGGAAAGGAGTGGATTAGGAGGCTACTTAGATGCTAATTGGGGTTAGCAATTAGGTAATCTAAAATCTAAGGTTTCCTAGGATTTTGAGAGCTTGGAAAGGTGTGAAGGTGGTTCTAATGGTGGATGATGGGGTGAGGCTTTAGGCCACTTGGAGGGTTGCAAATAGGTAAGGAATGGGTGCAACATAACTATCAAAACATACCCCAAAGGTTGAGGTGGTCAACAAGTCAAACTCCAAACACAAAATTCGGGGCAAAATCCCAAAGTTACTGTTCATATGTCTGGCACAACTAATTGTTGCACTAGGCAAATGCATAGTAAAATAGTGAAGAACAGTGCTAGAAGTTAGCTCGCAGGGTGGGGGCCACCTTTTAAACTTGGCGCAAAAATTATACCTGGCACAACTATTAGTTGCGCCAGGCCATTTCTGGGGAGAAATAGCCTGGCGCGACTAATAATCACGCCAAATCCCTAGGGGGGGCACCTTAAAATTACCTTCCTGCCCTCCGGGTTCGGACTGCCATATCTTCTGATATATACCTCCAATTGGGGCAATTCTTTTACCGTTGGAAAGCTGACGACCTCTACTTTTCAATGGTATAAGAGTTGATCATTGTAGAGGGTCGTAGTCAGTTCTGGTGCACCCCTCCTCCTTATTGCCTGGGAAGGTTAGAAAATGGTTCTAAGGGTCGGGGTTGGTTTCTAAAGGTTCGGAGTAGGTTCCTGGGGGATCTAGGGTGATTCCTAAGGGTTTAGGGTGATTCCTAAGGGTTCCATATATGCCATCAAAAGCTCAGAAATGCGCCTCTCTCGAAATGTGTTTCGATCAGGCCTTGGGCCAAATTTGGGTGTCTACAGATGCCCCTCTTTGGTATCCGATCACTAATGATCGAATGCCAAAGAAAAGAGACATCCGAAAAGGCCCAAGGTATCACTGACAGGTCCGTTGTATTCAAAACGAACTTCAAACATCAGGTGAGTAACACGGTGAGAAAACAAAAGCCCTTGAGTGCCAGGCTAATTATTCGTTTCTCGAGGTAATCGGTTCCAAAGCGCTTAGCAACATTACTGGGCATAACCGAGGTGGAATGAGTTGCGAAAGCCCAATAGCTGGGAAAAATGTTCGCCTCTCGAGATGTTTTGAAGGTGATTGATATTCGAGATTCATTCTGAATGCAACAGCTTCGTAAGTAAGAGAGGTGATCGACCCACATCCAAAGATAGGCACGAAGTAAACATACGCAAGGCTCCATAGTTTGCGTCCAATCCTACAAGGCATTTGACGACCTCATAGGATTATTCACGGGTGCCCCTGCTGAAAGCAGGGTTCGAGATCTTTGGGCGAACCCATCGATCCCAAAGTTTATTTAGCATGACCACCTGAGCGAAGTGAATAGGTGTCCCAATGCCTTTTAGGAGTGCATGCCATTTTTCAAAACGTGCCTCAGATCCACATGACCCAGAGCGTTCAGCTTCAAATACCACTAAACAGATCCAATCAGTTACCGGGTGCTAACCCAAAAGGGACATCCAACCCTGGTTTCTGCCAACAATGATCATAAGCATCAATTAACTATGCATAAATATGCACCCATTAGGGGCAATAAGCAACAACAAAGGCGATGGAAGCCCCGACCCGGACCCGCCCGGGTACAATTTACGGGGACAAACGACCATCATACGGATACCCAGACGCATGATGTACACTTTATAGGGATATTGCTGCCCATACAGGTTTTAAGCCTGCAGAAAATAAAAGGGGAATGAACACTTCTGAATGCATGGTTGCACATAGTTTGATTGACACATAATCTCATTCTCAACAGGTTAGTTTCAACCAATGATTGATCTTTTCTAATGGGGAATCTGCAGCTTAAGACACTTAAGTTCGCATGAGTCTAAAACGAAGTGCTCGTCGCAAAGATTTAGCAGTGGAGTTGACCTGATCGAAACATTGACTGTTTGATCGAGACCGACACCGTTGCTCCTGCCTTAAGGCAGGATCCAAAGATCCGAGGCAAACCTCCGACTCAGGACTTCGATGTGGGACAGTTGCATTACTGATAAAATATTGACGTTTTACATCTTTATGCTTGTGCGCAGGCGAGTTCAAATCTGTTTTTGATTTTTCTATCATTTTATGCAATTTTTTGAAATTTTCAACTGTTTTTATGGGATTTTTTGAATTTTGAAGCTATTATATTATGTGAAATTTTTGGAATTTTGGAGTTATTATTTTATGTGAATTTTTTAGAATTTTGGAGTTATTATTTTATGTGAATTTTTGGAATTTTGGAGTTATTATTTTATGTGATTTTTTTTTTTTGGTATTTTATCATTTTATGTGGATTTGTCTCGTGAATATTTCTGGCTACTCTATGGGGATTATATATATATATATATATATATATATATATATATTCCTTGTGTGTAGGACCGGGGTGCTTGTTGACCTTGGCCCGTCCTTATTTTAGAACAACTTTCTTGGCAAATCGAAGAATGACCGAAATGCCGTCTTGGGAGCGCGTGCATCTGTCGGAAGTGACAAAATGAACAAACAAAAGGAAGTGGGGGGGCCGGTCTTCCCATCTGGCCCGTACCAGGCCTAAGACCCGGCCAGAGTGCCTGGCGCAACTATTACTTGCGCCAGGACATTATGGGGCCAAAAATAGCCTGGCGCAACTATTAGTTGCGCCAAGCTAGAGGGAGGCAAACATTTGCCTGGCGCAACTATTAGTTGCGCTAGGTTTGTAGTTAAAAACCCTCTCTTCCTCTTTGAAACCGAAAAACCGTTCCCCCTCCCCTTAGGGTTCCTTTACATTGCCTCTAGCATGCCCTTTGTCATTGTTTTGCTTGCGGATCGATCACGGGCCTACGCTAGACCAAAGACCCCTTTTTCTTCATAAGGTAATCATTTAAAACCTATTTTCTTTGATTTTTCTTGTTTTTTCTTGCAAATATAATCATGATCTTGCATTCCTAGATGAAAAATGGTTTATTTTTGTTGTAAGCATATTGATTGATGATGTGTGAATGAGTTTTCATGAATAATGCCGCCTTCTTCTTTTCCTTTTTTTGATTTTATGGGTTTTATTAATGCATATTATATATATATATATATATATATATATATATATATAAAATAATTTTTTGTTTTTATTTGTCCCTAGAAAAGGGGTTTTATTTTTATTATTTTTTGTTTTTATCTCAAAGCAAGGATTTTATACATCCTTTTGACAACTAGTTTAGGAAAAGGGAATTTCTAACTTCTTCTTTGCTCTTGAAAAGTTAACTAAGAAATGATTTTTGGTTTCTATATATTGAAAATTAATTAAGGAGAACGTTTTTTTATTTATTTCTCTTAACATTAAAAAGGATTTTGCTTTTTTGTTTTTTTTTTTAAACTAACTAAGGTATTGATTTACATATATGTAATATTTTTTTGTTTTAGTTTTTTTTTTTTGTAAAAGAGGGATTTTTTTGGTTTTATGGACACAAAAGGAGGATTTTTTGGTGTTTGTTTTTTTATAGTATGCAAGAAGGATTCTTTTTTCTTGATTTTATGGTCCATGAAGAAAAGGATTTAAATTTTTTTTTTTTTTTCTTTTTGTTTTTCTAAACATGAAAGAAAGAGATTTTTTTTGTTTCCTGATTTTAGAGGCATAAAGAAAGGACTTTTTGTTTTTATGATTTTAGGAATATAAAATGAAGGACTTTTTTGTTTTATTTTTTTTTTAGTTTTTCTAAATAGAAGGAAAGATTTTTTTTGTTTCCTGATTTTAGAGGCATAAAGAAAGGATTTTTTGTTTTTATGATTTTAGGAATATAAAATGAAGGACTTTTTTGTTTTGTTTGTTTTTAGTTTTTCTAAACAGAAGGAAAGATTTTTTTTGTTTCCTGATTTTAGAGGCATAAAGAAAGGATTTTTTTGTTTTTATGATTTCAGGAACATAGAATGAAGGACTTCTTTTTTTTTTAGTTTTTCTAAACAGAAGGAAAGATTTTTTTTGTTTCCTGATTTTAGAGGCATAAAGAAATGATTTTTTTATTTTTATGATTTTAGGAATATAAAATGAAGGACTTTTTTTTTTAGTTTTTCTAAACAGAAGGAAAGATTTTTTTTGTTTCTTGATTTTAGAGGCATAAAGAAATGATTTTTTTGTTTTTAGGATTTTAGGAATATAAAATGTAGGACTTTTTTTTTTAGTTTTTCTAAACAGAAGGAAAGATTTTTTTTGTTTCCTGATTTTAGAGGCATAAAGAAAGGATTTTTAGTTTTTATGATTTCAGGAACATAGAATGAAGGACTTCTTTTTTTTAGTTTTTATGATTTTGGAGCAGGTGGGCTTTGGGGAGTTCTTGTCCTGCCCGGCCATGAGGGCTGATGCCACCTATCTAAAGGCCCTTATTGAGAGGTTTCAACCTGAGACCATGACGTTTCACATGTCGTACGCCGAGTTGACGTTGACGTCTGTTGATTGGGCCATGATTACTGGCATTAGGATTGGCGGAGTCCTGATATCTACCTTGGCTGTACCGAGCCGGGAGGACATCATTCGGTTGATCAGGGCCTATCCTCCTCATGGGCAGACCCATGGCACAGAGGTCAAGATGTCTTGGCTGACCTCCCTCTTTTTTGCTGATGAGTTGGTGGACCTGGGCCAGCCAGATCGGGTGCTTTACATCGCTCCAGAGCGGGCGATCGTTTTAGCTCGCGTCACCCTCCTCCTACTGGGCAAGACGCTTTTTACAAATGCCAATGGGGGACGGGTCAGCCTGACCCTGTTGAGTGTGATGGATAATTGGGGCGATGTTCCCAGGCATGACTGGGGAGGGGCGGGATACGCCTGGCTGATGTACAACTTATCCCTGGTCACAACCGGGGACTCGAAGCTTACCGTGGGATTTTGGGCCGTCCTGGAGGTAATTCTTCACCCCTTTGCTTTTGTTATCGCTATCATCTATTCATCAATTTTCTTTTTTTGACTGATCCATTTATATTACTGACCTGCTCTCGTGTCATGCCCCTTTTTTTCAGGTATGGAGATATCACCACTTTCACCTTGGGCGCCCGCTCCTTTTCTCGAAGGTGCTCACCTATCCCCTCCTTAACAACTGGTATTAGGCCCGACGTCGTGACGTGGGCCTAGAGCACCTGGAAATGGGCCTAAGGTCTCAGCTTGATTTGATGGTGCCTGAGCAAGTGATAACTTTTCAACCCTTGTTCACTTTCAGCTTGGGCATTTCTTTTGATTGAGGTGTTGCTTACTTGGTCTCTCTTGCCTTTTGATTTTGAGCAGATCCTCCTCGATCCGTACCTGACATCCCCCTTCTGGGATCGAGTAGCCGTGGGTGCCTCCCGCCTATTCAACAATCGCCGCGTCGTCTTCTTCTATGGAGCGTGGGCCAAATGCTACTATTTAGGGGAGCGGGTGGTGCTTCAGTTTCAAGGCTACTACTCCATACCCGTGGACCCACCGGATGACGTTTGGAGTCATGCTGGCAGTATTGAGGAGTTGGCAGCGGCCTTTTTCAACAATGGGATCCCCATTCGTGCTCTCCATATGCCTGGGGATTATCATGCTTGGTACGAGTGCCTGCCCTACCGGTTCATCCTACCGTGTCTTGTCCCTAGCGCTAATTTCCTTACTTTCGGGGGCCCACTTGGTCAAGTAACTTCTTCTCAGCTTGGATTAGTTTCTCTTTCACTTTTACTCGACCTCACTCTTATCTGAATAGATTCTTGTCTGGTTAACAGTTTGCTCCGGGAGATGGTTCGGACGGTGAAGGTGGGCCGAGTGCTGCTGACATGTCAGGGGTAGATCCCTCTGGTGCTGGTCCTTCTGGTGCGGGTCCCTCGGGCGAGGGTTCATCAGGTGCTGGTCCGTCGGGTACCTCTCAGGCGGGTGTCCCTGGTGGGGGTCCATCTATAGCTTATGGGACCTTTCGACGTCTTAACGATGGCTTCCTCTCAGACCTCTGTGCCGACATAGACCGACAGGCACAGCTCTCTCCCGAGGCGGCCCGCGTTCCTCCTCCTGAGGTGGTCCCTGGGGTGAGTTTTCAGATGAGCCGCTTCTCCTTTATTTTGGTTTCCTTCGGTACATGCTTTCAGGGGTGTTCTAACAATTGAATACTGTATCGTAGGACTTCAACTCGGCTATGGAATATGCGAAGTACCATCGTCATCTGGTGGAGCTTTGGGAGGTGGAGACGGTGAGTACTTGGCTGCTCGACTCCTCTCTTTTTCTCTTCTTTTTTTTTCATTATCATTGGCCCCTTGACTGATCTTGTCCTTGACTGTGCCTTGCAACATGCTCGGGCTAAGGAGTCACGTTCCCTGCTCAGTAGGATTTCACAGGCGTGGTCTAGAGTGGGGGACATGAGGACCTATCAGAGCTCCTGTCGCAGTCGCAAGAAGTCCAAGGGAGCGAGCAAGGAATAGGCTATTAGTTTCCTTCAGCATTTTTTGGATTTTGTTTTGGATCTGTTTTTAAACAATTTAGAGAATGGTTGGTGTGGTACTTTTGGAAACAAATTTGATTTTTATTATCATTTGGGAGATGGTCTTGCTTTGATTTTATGCTCTGATTGCTTGGCATCAAATCTGTTTCTTTGCAGGATGTGCCTGCTCAATGCCTTTTTAGAAAGTGGCCTTTTGGGTGGCGCACCTCAACGTAGGATCAATCCTGCACATAGCAAAGTAACTCTCAAACCATCAATGGTCGGAAGTGCAAATATGTAAAACCAATAAAAAGGGCAGAAGTCCCCTCCTAAGTTCGGTCTTGAGATGGCTGTAGAGGGGGGTTTTAGTCTGGCTCAACTATTAGTTGCGCTAGGCTAAAAATCCAGGGAAATTTCACTAGTGCAACTAATAGTTGCGCCAGGCCAAATTGTAGATGCAATGCACTGGCACAACTATTAGTTGTACCAGGCCAAATAGGGGACAGCAATGCGCTGGCGCAACTATTAGTTGCGCCAGGTTTGGCCTGCGGGCAGTGGGGCCTTATATGCCCGAATTGACCCAAAAATTGTTTCTTTTTTGTTTGACTTGGCTCCTTTGACCGACATCTTTAGCTCTTGTTTTTCCAAGGCGGGTCCATCTCCCTACATTGATTCTTATCTCCCCAAAAGACCCTTGTACGTTCATAGATCCGCCTCCTGACCCTCCCTTACGTGGAGGGCCCGAAGCCAATGTATCCTCTTTGTTGGGCCTGGGGCCCAAGTTCCTGGTGGCTTGGTTTGGGAGTCTGAACGAGAGTGAGCTCGCCGACTTGGGGCGCCTTGGGCTACCTCGCCTTCCCTCCTTCTTAGAGATTCCTCTTCGGTGGGAACTCCTTCATGCCGCCGCTTCGTGCTGGGATGTGAGCCTCTATGTATTCCGTTTTGGGAAGCGGGAGCTGACCCCAACCCTTGAGGAGCTATCCAATCTGTCTGGCCTAAAGCTTCATAGGGACCTTGTAAGATTTATGCCTCGCCTGAGTATTCCAGATCCGTTCACCTTACTCTCGGTTTGAAGAAATCCGAGTATGAGAAGAGCCTCGTCGGGGGGCCCACAAGGTGTTCGTTGAAATTCCTCAAAGAACTTTTCGGTGATGAAAGCCTCCGAAGATTGCTGGTTAGGAGTGTCTTTAATGTGAAAGCTTTTGCGCTTGGTCTCATCTCCGAAATCCTCTTCTACACCAGGGGAGAGAGCTTCTCATTGGTAGTTTGCGATATTTTGATGGAATTGGAGGCGGGCCGGTCCATGATGCATTTGGTGCTTGCCGAGCTATACCGATGCCTAGATTCTTTTGCCTTGGGCAAAGTGGAGGGCCTTCGGGGATGCCCCTTGTTGCTCCAGGTCTGGCTGGGTGAGCATTTTGCCGTTTTGGGGCCTGTGCCTCGCTTCTATGTTGCTCGAGGTGAGGTGGCCCAATGTTTTTTGGGTAGATGCCACTTACTCTCCGTGTGATCGTCTCTGAAACTTTGGTCGATCGATCTTGGTGACATGGAGGCTTCCTTGGTTGGATGGGACCTTCCCAGTGATTCGTTCTAGAGACCATGAGGGTATCACCCTCCTAGGACTGACCGACAGCACCTTCTACTTCCCTTTTCGGGTGCCGCACCAGTTCGGCTGCCCTCAGCAGGTGCCTTGTGAGGCCAGACCCCCTTTATGTGATTTGATTTTTTCTAGGGGATCCTCTGGGGACATAGATTGGATTGCTGCTCTTTGAGAGATGCGACAGTCGACACTGATGTGTGATTTTGAGCAGGGAGACTTAGTTAGAACTTCTCCCCGAGTCTGAGGCACAGGCTGATTGATTGAAGCCTGTGATGGCCCAATTTGGCGAGATCATTGATCTGGAGGCCCTTGGCCAAAGAAAGTATGAGAAGAGGGTCCTGCAAGAACTCTTGGCATGCGAGAAGGTTAGAGCAAACACAGTGGAGAGCGAGGTTCTCTGTTTGAAGGAATCATTGAGCGTTGCGTTTGGAGCTATCAACTCTTCTCGGAAGAGGTTCAAAAGCCTGCATGGTCATTGGCTGACTGAGAGGAATGTCCGAGAGGATGATCTTTATGCCGAGATTAGTGCTTTGAAGTGCAAGCTGGGCCGTTAACTCCTTCCTGCACACATAACTTTTTGCACAGATCATATACACAGAAAAAAGGGGCGTAGACAACCCCTTTACAGATACACACATTTTTGGTATACATATATATATTTATTATATATATTTTTTTGTTTTTATTTTGTTTTGTTTTTTCTATACTTGTAAAAAAGACAACACGCTAGTCATCACACTGAACTTTTTTGAGGTGTGGTGCAAACGATACAAAAGGCAGTTATATACATCTATACAGATCTATTTTTTGGTTTATGTATTATCTACTCTTTATCTTTTTTGTTGTGCCTTAATCATTGGGTGATACTTTGGGAAACCTTGGGTCCACCTTTGAGCATGGTCGACCCCCCCTTTTTTGGATTTGGACCTTGGTGGGTTCCCAGATTTTACCAAGGCCAGAATATTGATCCCTTTAGATTGAGTTAAACCTTTCTCCTTGCCTTGGGTCATACGTTTGACGGTGCAGGTTTCACGAAGACAATTCTGGTCGGGACCTGATTTGAATGAGCGGCCCCCCAAAAACAAGGGGGAAGGGGTAGTAACCAAGGAGGCTCTTCAATAATTTTTATCAGTCCAAACCTTTCCTTTTTCTTTTCCTCTTTTTTTTTTATCTCCCCCCTTTTTTACCCGTGGCGCCCTTTCGGGTTTTCACCACGTCCATGGGTTTAGCTCTCTTACCCCAAACGCCCTTTCGGGTTTTCACCTGGTCCGCACAAACTCGCTGTTTTTACCCGTAGCGCCCTTTCGGGTTTTTGCTACGTCCATCTTGCTTTGAACTTGTATTTTTGTTTTATTATTATTATTATTTCTTTCAATTCCTTTTCTCAACAGCCATGACATAGACGTTGATTCCATCATGGCCGACTGGATGGGGCTCTGGTGTCGTCTCACGACTCGGCTCATGTTGGCTTAACAGATATTATGACTGCTTGCGAACCTACAAAGAGGGCTTCCTTCAGGGTGTAGCTTGGCCATAGGTTAGGTTAGGATTTGAAGGTATGCTGGATTAAAAGGATTTCTTTGATACGGCTTCAGTTTTCTCAACATACTTTCTTCCTTGGGGGTTTTACTATACATGCCCCGTGATTCTTCTATATTTTTTTATTCTTTTTGCTTCATTTTAGGCAATCTCTTTTTGAGGTTCTACTTTTTCAATTTTTTTGGATTTTGATAGTAACTCTACTTCATCCTTTCTCTCTTTTTTTTGGTATATGTACACGTATATATATATATATATATATATATATATATATATATATTTGGAGAATGGGTTTATTGAAAGAAAGGCCCAGGCTCAAATGGGATAGCAAAGGATATCATCATTTTTAGGGATATTTTTGGGCTACTGTGCTTGGAATGATGGCCTCTTTTGGGTGGTTCTTAAGCAGTCACGTATCTGTTTCATCAATACTTACCTTATTGCGATAGACTAAGAGTAGAACCGTCGGACGTATCCAGCGTTGATAGGCTCAGGAAGATGATCTCCGTCCATGGTGGCGAGGCAGATGGCGTATCCCGGCAGGACTTCTCGGATGAAGTATGGTCCTTCCCAGTTCGGCTTAAATTTTCCTCTTGGATCAGCGTGGAGGGATGGGAAGATCTTCTTCAGCACAGTGTCTCCTACCTTTAGATCTCGACTTCGGACACGTTTATTATAAGCGCGTGCGATTCGCCCCTGGTAAACATGAGTGTGGCATAAGGCTAGGAGTCTCTTTTCATCCAATAAGTTCAGCTGATCAAAGCGTGATCTCTCTCTCTCTCTCTCTCTCTCTCTGCTTCGGGTAAGCCTGATTCTATGAGGATTCGGAGTGAGGGTACTTCAACCTCTACCTGGAGGACGGCCTCGGTTCCATACACAAGGGAGAATGGTGTTGCCCCTGTAGCGGTACGGATCGACATTCGGTAGGCCCACAAAGCAAATGGCAGCATTTCACTCCAATCTCGATAAGTGACGACCATTTTCTCAAGGATGCGGACGACTGTCTTATTCGCAGATTTCATGGCTCCATTAGTTTGAGGCCGATAAGGGGATGAGCGATGGTACTTGATCTTGTATTGCTCGCAGAAGTCTCGGATGGGCTTATTCGCAAAGTTTGTGCCGTTATCCATGATGATATCTTTGGGTACTCCAAATCAACACACAATATTATTCTTAAGAAACTTCTCAACGTGACTGGCTGTGATGTTGGCATATGACGCCGCTTCTACCCACTTGGTGAAATATTCAATGGCGACGAGGATAAATTGATGTTCGTTTGATGCTTTCGGATTAATCATTCCGACAACGTCAAGGCCCCAGGTAGCAAATGACCAAGGAGTGGTCATGCAGTGAAGATCCATGGTAGGAGCGTGTATCAGGCTGGAGTGTTCTTGACACTTGTAGCATTTTTGAACATGTTTGTAATAATCTGATTCCATGGTGGTCCAAAAGTATCCCTGCCATAGGATTTTCTTAGCGAGCATGTGACCACTGACGTGGGCTCCGCATACTCCCTCATGGATTTCTTTCATAATATTGACCGCTTCACTTTCAGTAAGGCACCTGAGTAAGATGTTATTGTATGATCGCTTGTAGAGGCATTCCCTACAAATGACGTAACCTGTCGCTAAACGTTGAATCATTCGTTGGTCAGTCTTGGATGTACCCTCTGAGAAAGTTAGGGTCTCGAGGAAATTCTTGATATCTGAGAACCAAGGTGGCTCATCATCAAGCTCTATAGGTTCCTCAATCTGGAGGCAGATGGCCGACTCATTCCTCTGCTCGATCTTGATCGGCTTCATCTCAACACCATCGAGGATTTCAATCATTAATGTCAAAGTTGCCAATGCGTCGGCAAAGCGGTTCCTTATCCAGGGGACGTATAAGAAAGTCACATCTTGGAAGCAAGCTATCAGATCCTCGAGGTGTTCGTGATAGGGGATCAGTTTCTCGTTTTTCATCTTCCAGTCACCATTTGTCTGACATATGATTAACTGTGAATCGCCAAATACTCGAAGGTGAGTTACCTTCAGATCGAGAGCTGCCTGCAGACCAGCGGTGCAAGCTTCGTACTCAGCCATGTTGTTAGTGCAAGGGAAGTTGAGCTTGATAGAGATCGGTACATGGGATCCTTTTGGTGAAATCAGGATGGCGCCAACTCCTTGGCCCTCGACATTTGCTGCACCGTCAAAGTGCATTACCCATGATTCTTCTACTCCTTCTGTATCGTCTTCCGTCATAAACAAGATATCTTCATCTGGGAATTCGGTTCTTAACAGCTCATAATCAGGTAAAGGATTGTCGGTAAGATGATCAGCAAGTGCCTGCCCTTTAATCAATTTCTGAGTGACGTACGTGATGTCGAATTCAGATAATAAGAGTTGCCATCATGCGGTTCGTCCAGTGAGAGCTGGCTTTTCAAATAGGTATTTCAATGGATCCATTTAGGCCAAGAGTAGAACAGCCTGGGATAGTAAGTAATGGCAAAGCCTTTGAGTAGCCCATACAAGAGCCAGGCAGGCTTTCTCCAGATGAGAGTAGCGCGTCTCGTAATCAGTAAACTTCTTGCTCAGATAGTAAATGGCCTGCTCTATTCTTCCCGTTTCATCATGCTGCCCTAAAATACATCCCATCGAAACTTCCGTCATGGAGAGATACATCAAGAGTGGTCACCCTGGCTCAGGTGGTACCAAAATAAGTGGATTAAGGAGGTAGCTTTTGATTTTTTCGAACGCTGCCTGACAATCATCGTTCCATTCAACGGGTGAATTCTTCCTTAGTAACTTGAAGATCAGCGTGCAGATTGGAGTTAGTTGTGCAATGAACCGACTGATATACTGTATTCTGCCCAGAAACCCTCTAACCTCTTTCTCTGTAGACGGCTGTGGCATTTCAGTGATGGCTTTAACTTTGATTGGGTCGACCTCGATCCCCCTCCTGCTGACGATGAACCCTAGCAGTTTCCCTGACTTAGCACCAAATGTGCACTTCTATGGATTCAGTCGTAGCCGATACTTCCTCAGCCTTTCAAACAGCTTTTGAATGTTTACCAGATGGTCGCTTCGCTCTGGTGATTTAGCTATCATATTATCGACGTACACTTCAATCTCTCGGTGCATCATGTCATGAAATAGTGCAGTCATATCTCTCTGGTACGTTGCACTGGCATTCTTCAGCCCGAATGGCATGACTCGATAGCAAAAGGTTCCCTAGGGAGTAATGAACGTTGTCTTCTCGCGATCAACCTCTACCATTTTGATCTGATTGTATCCTGAGAATCCATCCATAAAAGAAAGCATCCCGTGCTTAGCTATATTATCGACCAAGATGTCGATGTGTGGCAATAGGAAATCGTCCTTCGGGCTCGCCTTGTTCAAATTACGGAAATCAATACACATGCGGACCTTTCCATCCTTCTTTGGTATAGGCACAATATTGGCTAGCCATTGCGGGTATTTGGATACCATGAGAAACCCCGCGTCATACTGCTTGATGACCTCATCTTTGACTTTTAGCATCCATTCGAGTTTGAGACGTCTCAGCTTCTGCTTGGCTGGCTTCATATCAGGGTAGAGGGGCAACTCATGCTCAACCAAATCAGTATCCAGACCAGGCATGTCCTTGTACGACCAGGCAAAAATGTCTTGGTATGATCGAAGGAAGTCGATCATGCTTTTCCTTTCCTCAGGAGACAGCGACGTTCCGATCTTGGTTATTCTGGGAACCTCCTCGGTTCCTAGATTGGCGTCTTCGGTCTCTTCGACAATGGGGGTAGGGTCGTGGTCAAAGTCGGCAAATCGGTCAAGGAGCTCATTGGGGAGCTCCTCGAAGGGGACATCCTCATCCAAACTCGTGATCCCTACCTCTTCTTGTATTTCTATAGGGAAGGGGTCGATTTCATGTGGGACGGGCATTTTGATTAAGGCATCCTTTTGTGGGACATTTTCTGGAATTATAAATGACAATTTTTTTAGACTTTGGATTTTTTTAATGTTTTTAGGATTTTTGTTTTTTTCGTATTTTTGAGATTTTGTATTTTTTCCATGTTTTTGAGATTTTATATTTTTTTCATGGTTTTGAGATTTTCGTTTTCTTCGGAGACGGACACCCTTGGCAAGGCGGGTTGCTATATACACAAGGTATTGCCTGCCAAGGGCTTATCTCACTTTTTATAGGTTGTTTTTTTTCTAGAAATAGGCGCCAAACTTTAGGCCACTTCCTGCTTCCAGAGTTTGGGGCAAAGAAGCCCAGTTGCGTACCTGAGGGGCCTCTTCTTTACCTGTTGGGATGGAGGGTGCTGACTGATATGGCTCATTAGAGTCAACCTCCATCATATTGATCCCCATTTCATCTGAGATCATGTCCTCAAACGATAACTCAGTTTTGTGGTGATTCACCACAAGGGGGGCTTGTTCAGGTACCGACCGTCGTTCCTTGAAAAGGGACAACGCGGCCAAATCTATCTCCAAGCTGGGAAGGGAGATCTGGGGATTGGTGGGATGGATTGGGGCTATGGGTTTGTGTGGGGTCAAATGGGTTGTCCCACTTTGATCAATTTTTATGACCCCCACGCTGACAAAGGAATCCCTGATGTGTGGCCTAGGGCGAGGTTTCTCCTCTATGTTAATTCCTCGAGCTCTTGCAGCCGCGATGACCCTGGCTTTCTCTTTGGCCTCTCGAACCTCTTGCTCCGTGGGCTTGTATCCTGGCCCGAATCTTACTTTCTGTCCCTTAGCCACAACTGGCTCTCTTCTGCCTTGTAATTTGGGTCCCAGACCCCTTCCTTTCTGATAGCCCCACTTTTGGAGCATTGCCACTACCGCTACCATACCGCCTCTCGTTTTAGACATGATGCCCTCAATGGGTTATGGAAGTATTGCCGACACCTCTACTCAAAACTGTGGAGGTCGACGTCCTCAGCGGTATTTGGTACATCCAGTATATTGGTTTTTCAACACTATTGGCAGCCTTTTTTTTCTCACTGTACCCCTCTCCAATGATCGTGATAATCTTATGCCCAGATGTAAATTTGAGTTTTTGGTGCAATGTGGAAGGTATGGCTCCGACTTCATGTAGCCACGGGCGCCCCAACAACAAATTAAATGAGGATTTGATATCCATGACTTGAAACAAGATGGAAAAGGTCATTGGCCCTATCAATAGCTCAAGATCAACTTCTCCCATTATTTCTCTCCTGGTATTGTCAAACCCTCTAGAGCTGGTTTTGGTGGGCCTTAACATGCACGGATCAACCCCAATCTTGGTGGCGGTTCTCAACGGGCATATATTCAATGCAGACCCATTATCGATTAGTACCAAGGGGATAATCATATTTTCGAACTCAACGATTATATTTAAAGATTTTGAGTGCTACCTCCTTCCTCAGGTAAATCGACATCAGAAAAAGAAATGGCATTTGGGGTCATCACTTGACCAATTATCTACCTGACTTCATCTGGGCTAACTTAGAGTGGTACATGCGCATTTTTTAATGCCCCCATTAATACTTGAAAATGGAGTGGGGACGTCATTAACAGATCCCATACAGTGATATGGGCAGACATTCTTCTCAGCTGAGTCTCCAGTATATGTTCTCGACTCATCTTCTCGAAGGGGATCACCGCGCTGTCTTTCTTTCCTTCGGGTTGGGCCTGTGTTGCTGCTGGTATTTTTGGCTTCTTTGATATCCTCCCTGATCTGGTAACAAAATCTACTGCCCCATCTCTGTTGCTACCGCCGGTATTGACATCTGTTTACTCGTAGCTTAGCGGGACCTGATGAGGATCATAGGTTGGTCTTGAGAGCTGGAGTGGTGTGGCAGCCGGTGCTTGAGATATTTGTACGGCGAGCTCCAAGGGCGTACGGAACACCTGATTTATTTCGATGGTGGAGGGTTGGGTGGATGGATTGGGCCAAATGGGGGTGGTGGAGCTTGAGGGTGGTGGTATTGGAGGGAAGGAGGTAAAAGTAGGCCATTGATAGCTAGTGGGTGTTGGTGGCAAATGGGTGGTCTGATGGGTCGTTAGGTAATTGACCGGGGTGGTGGAATTTGCTAGTAATTGAACTGGAGGTGATAGAGTGGGCGCAGGCCATTGATAACTGATGGGTGCGGGTGTTGGATTGGGGGCCTGTTGGCTCAAAGGGTAATCGATGGGGGCTGTGGTGGTAGTTGAAACGGGGCAGGCACAGGCCATTGGTAACTAGTGGGTGCAGGTGTAGGATTGGGGGCCTATTGGCTCATCGGGTAATTGATGGGTGTTGTGGTATAAGGTTGGTATGCATTGATATTCACATAATTGACGGGTGTGGGCGCTGGAAAGTATGCCTTGAGATCCAAGGGTTCTATTTGTGGAGCCGAGTTGGGGAAATAATCTGACAAATTTAGGGGTTCAACTACCCCTATATTCCTCTCTTCAATATTTCTTAACAGTGGTGCTACATAACTCTCCCGATCACTGATATAATCGGATGGGTCAAATTCGAATTCCTCCTCATCTTCTATCATTCCTATGGTGGGTCTGGGACCGGCTCCTCCGGTAGGATGTGGGGGTAGTCGCACTTGGTGGATATTAGTATGTTGAGAAGGTGCGGTTGGCGGATAACCACTAATCCCTTTTCTACTAACAGGGGCAAAAGTACACTCAAAGATTGCCCCAGAGGTGTAAAGACTCGGTCGTAGCAGGCTCTCTTCTGTTTCGGGGTCATTTTCATTCCTTGCCCATTCCCCATTCTTTACATCTGCTCAGGCCTAACTGGTGCTAGTGGGGCTACCTGAAATTGAAACGGAGCAGTATTATTATTGGGCCTGGTGTTGGCTATGTTCTGGACATCGCCCCTGTTCTCTTCTTGTTCCTCTGCTCAGAAAATCTTCTGACCCCGCTAGGGCCCCCTGAAGTATTCTTACTTAACCGTCCTTCCCTGATGGCATCCTCGCAGCGGTTGACATTCCTCACTAAATCAGCAAAACTAGATTGCTATTGGTATACAAGAAAATCGGAGATCACTGGAAGAGTGTTCTTTGAAATCATCTCTATCTGCTTATCATCCAGTATTCTATTTCTGACTTGAGCTGCCAGTGCTCTCCATCGCCCTAAGTAGTCACTGAAGGTCTTGTTTGGATTTTGCTTTAAACGGGCCAAATCAGACTTGCGCGGTTCAATATCAGTATTATAGACATACTGTTCCTAGAACAAATGCGCTAAATCTTTCCATGTCTTCATCATGGATGGTTCAAGAGATATGAACCACCTCAGGGCCGGTCCGGTCAAACTTTTCTGAAAGACTTTTATTAGCAGTCTTTCGTCCCCCCCGTACTAGCACATGTTCCCACAATAGGACTTGAGGTGTGCGATCGGGTTGCCTGTGCCATTGTACTTGTCAAATACTTGCATTTTAAATTTGGGGGGCAAGGGGACCTCAGCGAACAAGCATAGGTCTGTGAAGTTCGTGGCGTGGATTTTAACACCACCCATTTTCATCAGCTGTTTTTGTATTTTGTCTAATTTTTCTTTCAGCTGCTTTGACTCTTTCGATATAGGGGCCGGTTTCTCGGCCGTCAGTCGGACTTCACTTTGGGCTACCAGGGGGTTGGCAATTACTGGGGGAGGGTTGAGGCTGGTCAATGCCCTAGCATAGGCCTCGCTGTTCCTAATCTCGTCCTCTTCATACTATTAGTCAGTCTAATGTGCAGTGAAGGCAGGATTCTCCTGTTGTTGTTGTATGGGTTGGACTGGATTAAACATGAGTGGGGCTGGGTGAGCCCATTGGGGGTGAGGAAACGTTTGTTGGGTGATGGGCATTTGGCTTTGAGGTGGGGTCGGATAGGGCCATTGGGTATGAGGGAAGGTTTGGAGATGGCCTTGGGGTGTGGGGCCATGGGGGAATTGGGTTTGGGGGATGACATGGGTTTGACCCAGCTGTGAAGGTTGGGTTAAGTGTTGGGGGTATTGTGGAAGGTATGAGTGTGGAGTTTGGGTTTAGGCCATGAACCCTTGATCATTTTGGGCCATAGGTCACTGATGGGTTTGGGCCATGGGCCATGGGCCCTTTGTGAGTCTGGTCCAATGGGCCTTGATGGGTTTGGGCCATGGGCCCTTGGTGGGTCTGGCCTAATGGGCCTTGGTGGGTTTGGCCCAATGTGGCCTTGTTGGGTCTGGGCCATGGGCCCTTGGTGGGTCTGGCCCAATGGGCCTTAATGGGGTCTAGCCCGATGGGCCTTATTGGGTCTAGGCCATGGGCCCTTGATGGGTCTGAGTCATGGGCCCTTGATGGGTCTGGCCCGATGGGCCTTACTGGGTCTGGGCCATGGGCCATTGGTGGATTTGGATTTGATAGGTTTGGCCCAATGGGCCCTGGGGGATATGGGTAATGGAGTTTTGGGCCAATGGGCCTTGGGGATGATGGGTAGTGGGGTATTGGGCCATGGGGCCCTGAGATATGTGGGAAAAGGGGGTTTGGGCAAATGGGCCTTGGGGTATATGGGAGTTTGGAGTTTGGGCCATTTGGCCTTGGGGTGTATGGATGGTGGGGGGTTGGGCCATGGGGCCTTGGGGTATGTGGGTGATGGGGGTTTGGATGGTGTGGATTATGGGAGGTTGATGGGGGTCATGGGGGAGTGAAGCATGGAGGTTTGCTAAGGTATGGGATGGATTCATGGATGTGGGGTGTGGAGGAGAGATATTTTGGGAAGCCCTCCATGAGGAGTATGCTTGGAACATCTCCTCCATCATGGCCATGGAAGGGGGGTTGGATGTGGATGGTAGATTTAATGGATGATTGGGTATGGACGGGGTGGATGTGGAGGGAAAATTGGGTATGGCCATGGTAGATGATGGGATAGGGGATGGATTAAAGGAATGGGGTGGGGCATTGGCAGAGGGGGATGGGTTAGGGATGTTTAAGGATGATGGAGGGTATAGCGTGGGTGTTTGGGAAAAATCGGGCATGGCCCTGGTAAAAATGGGCATGACCTGGGTAGATGGAGGGATTTGTGGGGGATCGGATAGGGCGGAAGTGGTGTATGTGAACGTGAGTGGATCGGGTCTATATGGTGAAGATGGGAAATGGGGTATGGATGTGGGTTGAGAAAACGGGTTAGCGTTTTGCATGGGCATGGTTTGGGCAAAAGATGGGGAATTGGAGTTGGAGTTTGGATATTTTGGGGGATAGTGGTTGGGAATATGGGGGCGCCGAAAGGGCCGGTAATGGTAAAAGGGGGTTGGGTGAGGGGGATGGTGGAAAAGACTTCTCCTGAATGGGAGTGGGTTGGAGAATGTGGCGGGGATGAATCGGGATCGGCGTAAACTAGGTCCACTACCCACGACATTCAACGGGAGCGGGTCGGGTAAGGGTGCCTTGGATAAGGCCCAAAAATCCTCCTCTTTCTTCCCCTACAGCACAACGGAGGGCAAGATGATGCATTTGTGCCGGCACCACAAACAAAATATATATTTTTTTTATTTTTATTATATATATATATTTTTGAATTTTATGAAAACTTTTTTGAAAAACAAAGGTTCCGAGGCCTTGGAATTCCCTTTTCGGGTGGCTCTCGTACCTTAATTCAAGACTCGCGGCGACGGTTCCGATGCACTTCAGAAGAATCGAAGGAGAACCTTCGATCTATTGAAGGCACAGAAAACGAGGCAAAACGACCCGATCTCTCGAAATGAGCCAAAAAGAAGTTGCCTTCTCTTGACCGCGGGGGCGTATTGGGTGTCGGAGATGGCAGGGCCTAAACAAGGCACTATGCACACTGATCGGAGAACTCAGGAGGTGGAAAGGGCTAAGGATTCTGGTTGGGTGCTGCCAAACAGACCTGGCGCAACTAATACTTGCGCCCAGGTTGTAGGGGAGGACTTTTACAAAGGTAAAGTTTGGGAGTTTAAAGCTGGCGCAACTATTAGTTGCGCGAGTTATAAATTCTAGTGTTTTTACACTGGCGCAACTAATACATGCGCCAGGCAAAAACAGCCTCTCCAGAATAAAAAACAGCAGCCACTGATGCCCGAAATGAGTCTCTTTTTTGATTTTTTGTGGAAGCTAGGCTTCCGAGAACTGAGCTATTTTATGGTGATCGATTCTCTCCTCACCGCACCTAAAGGATTGAGTCGATAACTTCTTAACGCTCCCCAAGGGTTTTAAGCTTCGGAATGGGAACCCACCCGATATACCTCCGGCGCAAGCGCCTTCTCAGGTACTAGGTGGGCTGGGACTTTTCTGGATCATCACCACTAGGGGCTGCCGCCATACTAAGACCCGGGTGTTTGTATGTGTGCCTAAACCAACCCCTTTGAAAAAATCTACCCCGCAAAATAAATAAATTAAGCTCCCTAACTTGGTTCAATTTTAAATTTTTTCAAAGCTTTTCTCTTTTTTTTGAAAGTTTTCTTTAGTTCAAAGACCGGGGGTGATTATCCCGTGCCGCCACTACGGGCTGGCGTCCACTGTTAGGATATGGAAGTAAAAAGAAAATGACGGGGTCAGTCAAGCGACTAGGTGGGAAATATTAAGTGCTGAAATTTAAAGCCGAATTGTAAAGGGAAGTGACTAGGCGAAAATTACAGAAATTTAAAGCGGAATCGTAGGGGTGAGTAAAAAAGGTGCCAATCAAGTGACTAGGCAAAAATTGCTGAAATTTAAAGCGGAAACGTAGGGGTAAGTAAAATGACGTAATCGGAGGGGTGAGTGAAAAAATAGCAAAAATAAAATAAAAAAATAGCAGTAAAATGTTAGAAAGATAAAAAAAAAGCCTAGTTCAAGGGGAAGTTCTACTAGCTAATCCCCAGCAGAGTCGCCATCTGTGCAACCGTGGGAATCGATACGATCCCCGTCGCGATGATGCGCTCTCTAACAATAAAACATATAGAGTCGCCACCCGGAGCTTTCGGTGTCCCGGGATACCTAGTTCATTTTTATGAGCACTTAAGTGCTAAAAATATGACTCTGAATCTGGTCCACACCAAAGGCTCTTGGGTAGGGGCTTCGGTTATCGATTGGGAAGGTGTTTGGCACCCGATCAACCCGCTTAACGCGGTCTCTACTAAGGGCCAAAATTAAAATGAAGTGAAAGAAAAGAAAATAGCTTCCTCTTGCCCAAAAGGGCTTAGAATCCTATTTATGCTCCTCCGTTCCTACCGAAAAATCGGCGACGTAACGGCACAAATGGGAGGATGGAGGGAGCTAGAAATAGATAGGATAAGAAAGGGGAGAGCCGGAGCCTCGGGCCCTTGTAGCACCGTAGAGGAGCCTTGCGTGGCTTGCTTTGATGAGATCTTGAAGGCTTTGTATGGTGGTAAATGGAGTTCTAACTCCTAGGACTTGAAGCTAAGAGGTAGGGGAGGGAGGCTAGGGGATCACACACACCTAGGCTAAGGGTTTTAGATGCAAGAACAAGCTTGAAATGAGGTTGGGAGGTTCTGGAATTTGGGTGAAATAGTGCACAAAAGGGAGGAAGAACTTCTCACTTTGAGCTCTTTCTCTCTTAAGCAAATTTCTCAACTCCTAAACCAAGGGGTGGGGGGACTCTATTTATAGGAAAGGAGTGGATTAGGAGGCTACTTAGATGCTAATTGGGGTTAGCAATTAGGTAATTTCAAATCTAAGGTTTCCTAAGATTTTGAGAGCTTGGAAAGGTGTGAAGGTGGTTCTAATGGTGGATGATGGGGTGAGGCTTTAGGCCACTTGGAGGGTTGCAAATAGGTAAGGAATGGGTGCAATAGAACTATCAAAATACACCCCAAAGGTTGAGATGGTCAACAAGTCAAACCCCAAACACGAAATTCGAGGTAAAATCCCAAAGTTACTATTTATATGCCTGACACAACTAATAGTTGCGCCAGGCAAATGCACAGTAAAATAGTGAAGAGCAGTGCTGGAAGTTAGCTCGCAGGGTGGGGGCCACCTTTTAAACTTGGCGCAACTATTAGTTGCGCCAGGCTTAATATCTGGGAGGATTGGCCTGGCGCAACTAATAGTTGCGCTAGGCAAAAATATTAGTTGCGCCAGGCAAAAATTATACCTGGCGCAACTATTAGTTGCGCTAGACCATTTCTGGGGAGAAATAGCCTGGCGCGACTAATAGTCGTGCCAAATCCCTAGGGGGGACCACCTTGAAATTACCTTCCTGCCCTCCGGGTTCAGACTGCCATATCTTCTGATATATACCTTCGATTGGGGCAATTCTTAGACCGTTGGAAAGCTGACGACCTCTACTCTTCAATGGTATAAGAGTTGGTCACTGTAGAGGGTCGTAGCCAGTTCTGGTGCACCCCTCCTCCTTATTGCCTGGGAAGGTTAGAAAATGGTTCTAAGGGTCGGGGTTGGTTTCTAAAGGTTCGGGGTAGGTTCCTGGGGGATCTAGGGTGATTCCTAAGGGTTTAGGGTGATTCCTAATATACGCCATCAAAAGCTCGAAAAGGCGCCTCTCTTAGAATGTGTTTCGATCGAGCCTTGGGCCAAATTTGGGTGTCTATAATTTCTCCTGGAAAAGCAAGAAGCAAGTTGTGGTATCCAAATCAAGTGCAGAAGTTGAATATGGGGCTATTGTTGATGGTACTTGCGAGAATCTATGGTTGCACTCCCTTCTGTCTGAGCTCGATTTCCTACTGGTAGCTCTATATCGCTTTTTTGTAATGATGAAGGTGTCGAGAAGATTATGTCCGACCCGACACTACATGAACAGACAAAACATATTGAAGTTGACATTGATTTTGTTTGAAAAATGTTTATGATGGATCTTTGGATCACATTGATGTTGCTTCCTCACAGCAACTAGCAAACATATTACCTAAAGTTGTTGGGTTGAGTACTCTTCATGATGTTTGGGTCAAGTTGGGCATGTTAGATGTTCATGACTCAGGTTGAGAGGAGTGTTAGTATGGTGTTCTGTTCCTTGTGCTATTATTATAGACGGTGTGTTTGTGTCGTATCTTTGGGGGTGCATGTATAATCTTTCCAACTTAATTAAATGTTTGTGGGGGACTCTCTATTCGCAAAGAATTCTCTCATTTTCTCTCTTCTCTCTACTTCTTCCTCTAACCTAAACTTAAAACCAACTTTTTAACCCCAATACCACTAACCTAATCACGCGCGTTAAACATCCTCTGTATTTGCCATTCAAAATCAATAAAGATTATGAAATGAATGTCAATGCTCAGGCTTATTATGTCCTAGGTTCAATTTCCATGCCATTATTGTTTTGGATTAATTTAAGATTGACCAAAAAATGAATTAAATTTTCTTTCTAATTCTTGCAAACCAAGCACGAGAATCGGAAACCAAACAAAATGACTTATGGACGTACATGTAAAAAAAAAAGATACATATATATATATATATATATATATAGACTTATGGACGTGCATGTAAATATAAATATATATATATGGAAAAGGGATCCGTCCTCCATGGGAGGACGGTTACCGTCCTCAAACCTTTCACGTGGAGCTCCATGTGGCAACAAAAATATTATTTCGATGCCACATGGACATTAGGTGAATTGCTTAGATCATCTTTGAAAAAAAATAAAATTAAAAACTCATCTCCACCGTGCATTTTTTGCACCGTGAAATGTGAACCAATGAAAATCGTCAAACTTTGACTTGTGTGTCTAAAATTTATTTTTTGATTTTTTTTTATTGATCTAAACTGTCCACCTGTGCTCCACGTGACACCCAAAAAATGTTTTGAGTGCCACGTAGAGCTCCACGTGGATCTTGGAGGACGGTCTCCGTCTTCCATTGGAGGACCTAACCGGCTCCATATATATATATATATATATATATATATATATATATATATATATATATATATATATATATTCAGACACATGCTTACCAATTTCATTGACTTGGTAGATTTCTACAATGCTCCAAACACAATTTAGACAATATCATGGTACCAAAAATCTTGTCTCAGTAATGCATCTGTATTTCTTAAGACCATTAAACTTTGTTTATCAAGTCAAAATAATGAGTACGGCCCCTAGTGGAGACTCTGTAACTAGTCAAATTGCAAGAAGACCTAAAATGGTAGCGACAAGTGAATAGAAACCACTTAGCAAAAATCGAGCATCAAGACCATGGCAAAAAAAAATGGTTACTTTAAATCAGCTTTCAAAACATATTCGTCTTCAATTTTGTAAGGGGACGGTTAAGGTTGATCATATCTATAAATACCCTAAAATTCTGAACATAACTCGAATATTTCAATAAGCGTGCCCGAGACGAAAATCAAGATAAATTAAAATTTTAAATTAATATTATTAAAAATAATATTGATCCACGGTTAGATGAAGTCATGTGCAATTTCTTGTGTGAGTCTGAGTCGTGTTAGACCTTAGATGTGGCGTGATACGCCGAAGAAGTTTTATACGTGCTCCACACTGGAGCTTAAGTTAAGAGAAATATGAAATATCAAAAATATTTTAGTTTCTTAGCTTATAAGAGAAGGAAGAAGGGTGGCATACCTACCTTCCATCTTCCTCTTCTTGCTTTTCCTGAAAATTTCAGCTAGGTTATGGTTTTTAGGTGGTTGCTTTGAGAAACCACAGTTGGGAGAGACCTAGGGTTGAGATTGATTGATTTAAGAGGGTGGAATCGACGTCAATACGTCGAGTTGTCTGGTGAGGATGTGTGCTGTTACTATGTGTTGAAGCGGAGCCAAGCGTCAGCTATTCCAAGTCGTGACAACGACAAAACCTTTGATTTAGAGTCCGAAACCCTCTTCGAATTGCTTTGCCGAGATCCCGAAAGGGACTTTACATAGGTGAGTTTTTAGATTAAGATTGTTAAGATTTAAACCTCATGAATGTGTAAAAGGATGTGTATGACTGGTTGTTAGAAACCATTAAGGGTTAAAGGTCAAAATAGGTCAAAAATGATGATCGCCATTAATGACAGAAAACTGTCATTATTGATCGATCAAGGTAGAGAATTGATCAATCAATTCGTATAAAAAGTTAATGGGAACAGTAGGGTGCTTTTCTGGAAGTTCAATGCCCGATGGGCATTGATCGATCAAATTGATATTTGATCGGTCAATTCTGAAGGTTGATCGATCAAATTTAGAATTGATCGATCAATATGAGAGGTTGATCGATCAAGGGCAAGAATGATCGATCAATGTGGACATTGATCGATCAATGAGGAAGATTGATAAATTAATTTGGAGATTGATCGATCAAATTTTATAAGTTAAGTGTGCAAATAGGAAGTGAAAATTTGAATATGACTGGATTGATCGATCAATGGAGAGATTGATCGATCAAGCAAGGACATTGATCGATCAAATCCCCTCTGTTATTTGTGAGTTAAAGGAAGACATTGATCGATCAAGGAAAGTAATTCATCGATCAAATTCGATGATTGATCGATCATGCAAGAACATTGATCGATTAATCACCCTTGTTCCCTTGTTTTGCTGTTGTTTTAATTTTGTGGACAAAACACTACTGGACGTTGTGCCAGTTAATATCCTGACATGTCTAACACCAAGTATGCTATGTATATGGTCTAGGATCAGACTGTGATGCTTTAAAAAGCTTTGGATTTGCTTTAAAAGGTTTGATCTGAGGTAGAGGAAATTCAACTTAAAAATGTATCTGAATATGATTTCATGATTCCTTCACATTTGTACCCTGATTTCTGTTTTGAAAAGCATGTCTGCATAAAGCATAAATATCTCGCTTTCATTTACATGCTATTATCATTTCAGACATTACTCGCTATCTCGATTTTACTCTACTATTTGTTCTAATTTAAGGTTCACCGGTTGAACTCCCCTAACATGGTAGGATATCCACAACCGGCACAGCGAAATATCCGTGTATCTGCTTGAAAATTCCTCCTGGCACAATTGCGCTCCTTAGATGATGTATTGTTGCAAATTCTGAAATTGTTCATTGAACGACGATGGAAGGGGTTCCCATCAGCCCAAATCTGGCTACCACGTGCTATATATTCACGGGAGTTACTTAAGTTAGAGAAATATGCAAGATTTAAGTCACCAATTATGATATGCATGGCATCTAGTAAACTCTAAAATTAATATTCTACATCTGTTCTTTTCTTTAAAACTCAGTACCTGTCATCTGATTTATCCTGTCTGCATATCTTGATTTGATCATGAGTTTTGAGATACCATTTTCAAATCATGTCTTACATTTTTAATGCAATTTTAACTGAGATTCTTCTACTGAGCTTAGATTTAGCTCACCCTATTTTTTATAACATTAATAGGTTCTGAGGCTAGGACTCCCGACACAGAGAGCAATCCTGAGTACCAGCCTGATCCGGAGGCTGAGGCTAAGGAGGAGGATACCGATACCCCTGCTGACGAGTTCCACTAGTAGTCTGGGTATTAGTTTTGTTTTGAGTTTTGGGATGTGTATTCTTGGATTATTTGGTCTGGTGGCCACTTTCTGTATTTTATACTATAGATGTTGTTCTTTGTATTATTATACATTCTATAGGAACCACTATTAGGAACTATTGTTTTGGGTGATGGATGTCCATCACCAGTGGTTCTTCTTGGTTTCTTTTTGAGGATGTATACTCTTTTGATATATATATATACTTGCATAATTTTATTTCTTCTTTATTTTAAAAGCCATATATGATGACTCGATCTGCCACTACTAGACAGTGTCTGCTCTAATTTTTGCTAGACGAGCAGACACTCTGTGATTTGTCTTGGGGATCATCCAGAGCATGATGCTTATGGCACGGATTTTTGGGTGCAAAAATTCGAGCTGTTACAGTTGGTATCAGAGATAGGCTTTAGGTTGAACTACGGGTTCATATCGGGTTGTTTTTACAATCTACGTACTAATCAATATTATTGTTTTTACAATGACAGACAGTACTATGGGCTCAAAGTTTAGAGGTGGACACAATGGAGGCAGAGAAGGACAGAGAGAAGTCCCTTTACAAGAAATTCTCGATGTTATCGGAACAGCTAGGGTATTGGGATTCCTATCGAATGAAAATGCCATTTCTGTAGGACCGAGAGGAGGAAGAAGAGGTAATGAGGGTAGAATGGAGCAAGTGTTGGAAGCAGGTGGTGATCGTCAAATCTTTGAACCTAGATTAGCAAGGCACTCAGAATGAGATCTATTTAGCCGATATTGGGAGGGAGATGAGAGTGCTCTTTTGATGTAGAAAAGTCGACTTTCAAACTCGATGATCTTAACTCGAGGAGAGTGAACTTAAGTGTCTTGGACATGGGCAACTTTAAAAAGAGAGTGAGAGTCAAATAATAAGGATATAGAAATCGGTGGCTGAGATTTAGTGAGGTTTCTCTTGGCAAGAGGAATTTGCTAAGGAGTATAACATTGACGGATTAGTTCTCTGGAGTGACAAATGAGCCAAGGAATTTCAGAGAGAGCATCATGGGAAAGGGAAGGTCTGAGAACAAAGCTGGTCATTAGAGGAGAGAAATAGCAATTTGAGATATATAAGCGTCTTGAGGGGAGGTATTTCTCCGACTAAGTTGATTCTCGGAGAAAAGTTCAAATCAGCATTTAGATTCTTAGGTATCTAAGGAAGGGGAAACAACAAGATAGAGATGAAGAAGAAGTGTCGGCACAGGCATTCGCAAAAGAGCAAGGAAGAGGAGCATGGATTCGATACTGAGTCATGACTGTTCAAGGCGAAAGGATTGAACCCATAGAATCTATTGAATGAGGCGGTATTTATGTGAGAAGAGGAATGCAAAATTAAAGGAGAGTACATTCTACATAGGGTTCTGATTGTGTCTCAGAGATATTGATGTCAAGAACGTTCGTCATTGTATCAATTACGCATTGAACAGTTAAATTAATGTTATAATAGTGACTCTTTGATATTTCATAGGATGAGGATATCTTTAGATTGATTAGAGGTATTCTCTTGAGTCAAAGAGATATTGAGAAAAGACATTAAAGAATATTGATTTCTATTTTATTTATCATTTGGATTGGCCAAGATTTTTGAATCTTTTATGGATCTAATGAATGTATAAATGATAAACGATGGTCTTTGTGGATGACTTCTCATTATTCAAGGATGAAATAAGACATGATGAATTTCATGTGGCTTGAACGGAATCACAACTATATGATTGAGAAATGATGATTTTTGGGTTTTAAGTTAACTAATTAGCATTTGTCTGAGAAATGTGGATTGATCAAACAAAGATTGAGCGAAGAATTACTTACAAACACCGTGGTTCCTTGGCTTGCGTACCAAGCGTGTTTGTGAAGGTTCTCTACTTTGAGATTGGAAAAGATAAATCTAGTTTGATTGACATATTAAAGAGTTTTCAAGAATTAAAGGCGCTGATCAACAAATGAATCTCCTTGAGAGGATTTTTATATATGGGACACAATGCTTTGTTGTGATCAATCAGCATAAGAAGTTATCACGTATGGTCTAAGATCAGGTTTTGAGAATAATTATCTATTTGATCTGATTAGGGCGATGATCTTTGCTTGAAGATATGAGATTCTTATCATGGTTTAGAAGTCAAAGCGATGAAGGACTTGAACAAACCAAGCAGATGATGAGTTTTAGGATTCCCATTATTATCATTATCATCGGGAACCAAAATATTTGTGGTCTTTGGGATCTTCTCATTATCAAATCTTATATGATCCAGAGGTGCATCTACTTGAGTGGCTAGATCTTGATTGATGTCAAGAGTTTTGAGACTTCAATGTTGTCTGGATTAAGTATAAGTTGATGGATGATTGATATGGCTTGATTAGAAGGATGTGATCAACAGGATGGTTATTTCTCCATCAGGATGATGGACTTGCTATTGAGAGGAGAATTCATCACCATAAAGTCTTAAGATACTATCTTGGAAGAAAAACAAGTCAATACATACTATCATCTTAGATCAAGAACCAAGATCTCACAGAAACTGTGAAAGGACTAAGGGGATATTTGCGGATTATGACTTTATTTTGAATCCATAAAAAATGAACCATGATCTAGTGGGTTATTGAGATTACCGGGAGAAGAAATGGGAAGCCATTTTATGGATTAATATTGTTCTTGATACATGAGGAAGAATAATGCAATTTGGGTCTTGGATAATCTTAGATCCATTTACCGTTACTTGATGATACAAGCTTATGTTTGAAGGATGATTAGGTTCACATATTAACATCTGTGATAGATTGCTTTATATGTTGCAATTCCGATTTCAAAAAGGATGGGTTCTAAGCGGGTTATACGTTTCTCCTCAGATATGGGTACCAAGTCAGATCATAGATATGTTGCGTGCATCATGTTACTTTCATTCATGATTAACATTTTATGTGGAAATTAAATATATCGATGTTGGATGGCGTTATGAAACCTTATTATAGATGTATGCAGATCTCCTTTAAAGTGAGAAGATCTGAAAAGCTTATTTTGGGACGATATCATGGGAGTACATTTGGTATTGTTGATCAGAGATTACAGTTGCTCAATAAAGAGTTATACCATCTTCTTGATTCATGAGTTTGAATACTTAGGTTAATCTTAAGTTTTCCTAGTTAAATCTATTAGTTATGAAATTAACACTTGTTTTTAGGTGGGAGACAAGGTATTTGTGAAAATCTCGCCGACTAAGGGCGTGATGCATTTTAGAAAATGTGGAAAGCTGAGTCCACGTTATATTGAACCATTTGACATACTTGGATGGGTTGTGATCGCGTCGATTGCTTTTACCACAAGAAGTATGCATAGATCTTCATGTTTCATGATGGCGGTCTTTTTAGAATGTGTTGGACTTTCTTGATTGGGAATGAGGCTCTAAGCTATTGAGGACCATTAAGATTTTTGGATAAAGAAGAGAGTTTTGAACCAAGTTATTTTTATGCTCAGTGGGGTAATCATTGACTTGAAGCTACTTAGGAGTTGCTTAGATGAAGATTACCCACATTGTTTATGAAGGTAATTTTAAATTCATTTAGTTCATGTTGTGATTATATGCCTATAGTGGCATAAGAAAGTACTTTTGCATGTATAATGCATATAAGATCACATTTAGGTAATGGTTTCATTTGCGGAATGTTGAATTTATATTAAAGAAATGAAACTTTTGTGCATGGGATTGATCGATCAATTGGGTTTAAACAATATGCTTACTTTAGGATTGATCGATCAATCAGTGGATTGATCGATCAAATTTAGACCTTGATTGATCAATATATAGGATTGATCGATCAATTGGGTTTGAACCATATGCTAAATTTAGAATGATTGATCGATCAAGAGCGAAGATTGATTGATCAATTTTGTGGATTGATAGATCAATAAATGTGCATTGATCGATCAAGGCTATCGAGCTAGGCCAGTTTAAATTGAACGTTGATCGATCAATATATAGGATTGATTGATCAAGGCTATCAGGTTAGGGCATTTTAACTTAAGAATTGATCGATCAATTTAAGCATTGATTGATCAACCCTATCATTTTAAGTAACGATTGTATCTTATTTTTCTCACTTGCACGATTTGGGATTTTGATCGTTCAAGGGGTTTTTATTTCCTTTGCGTTCAAGCGACCTTTTGGGGTGATTGTCGGCTACCTGAGCTTCTTTCCACACATATTTTGATCGGATTTTGCTCGGCTATTGTGGCAACGCCTAACCTTTCTCTTCATTTGGGGTTTTGTGTGTATTTTTGGGGTTTTTATGCTATGGGGACGAATCGTCGCCAACCCATTGAGCCACCGTGGCATTTGGTAATATTTTGAACCCCCACCCACCCCAAATCGAACGTGACGTCCCAAATCAATGGTGGACTTCCAAAACTTTCCTACCCGAGTACGTCTTCGACTTTACACTTTTCAAGGATCGGCCCGAGATGACTTGGGCCATCGCTTACATAAAAAAGTTAGGGTTGAAACTCTTACTTGAGCTGTTTCACGATCACTTTTGTCCTCGTATCGTGCGACTTTTCTTCCAAAATCTCCGTTGGGGTGATAGCCGTCACCAATTAATCACCACGATTGACGGCTTTGAATACAAGTTTAATCAGTTTCACATCGCGACTGCCTTACGGTGCACTTTAGTGCCCGTCAGCATATCGTCGACCCACGCGACTACACTACTGAGCCATCTCAACCCAGCAAACCTACGCCTGACGGAGCCGGACCTTCCGACGCCCCGGTAGGTACTTACTATGCTATTATATGTGTTCGTTTAATACCTATATCTGTATAAATATTATTCTTTTTTTCATACACATTCTGTTCTGCATGGATACTTGTTTCTGCATGATACCTTTGACTGCTTGATTTTGCTTTAATCTGTCTATTAGCCTTAGGAAACACCATTCATCTGACACAACCTTCCTGACATTTTCGAGGATGAAAATTCCTAAGGGAGGGATAATGTAATGACCCTAAAATTCTGAACAGAACTCGACTGCTTCGATAAGCGTGCCCAACATAAAATTGAGATAAATTAAAATTTTTAATTAATATTATTAAAAAAAATATTGATCCACGGTTAGATGAAGTCATGTGCAATTTCTTGTGCGAGTCTGAGTTGTGTTAGACCTTAGATATGGCGTGATACACCGAAGAAGTTTTACACGTGCTCCACACCGTAGCTTAAGTTAAGAGAAATCTGAAATATCAAATATATTTCAGTTTCTTAGCTTATAAGAAAAGGAAGAAGGGTGGCATACCTACCTTGCATCTCCCTCTTCTTGCCTTTCCTGAAAATTTCAGCTGGGTTATGGTTTTTAGGTGGTTGCTTTGAGAAACCACAGTTGGGAGAGACGTAGGGTTGAGATTGATTGATTTGAGAGGACGGAATCGACGTCAGTACGTCGAGTTGTCTGGCGAGGACGTGTGTTGTCATTGTGTGTTGAAGCGGACCCAAGCGTCTGCTATTCCAAGTCGTGACAGCGATAAAACCTCTTATTTGGAGTCCGAAAACCTCTTTGGATCGCTTTGCCGAGATCCCGAAAGGGACTTTAAATAGGTGAGTTTTCAGATTAAGATTGTTAAGATTTAAACCTCATGAATGATTAAAAGGATGTGTATGAGTGGTTGTTAGAAACCATTAAGGGTTAAAGGTCAAAATAGGTCAAAAATGATGATCGCCATTAATGATAGAAAGCCGTCATTATTGATCGATCAAGGTAGTTAATTGATCGATCAAGACTGGGATTGATCGATCAAGGTAGAGAATTGATCGATCAATTCGTATAAGAAGTGAATAGGAACAGTAGGGTGCTTTTTTAGAAGATCAATGCCCGATGGGTATTGATCGATCAAATTGATATTTGATCGATCAATTCTGAAGGTTGATCGATCAAATTTAGAATTGATCAATCAATATGAGAGGTTGATCGATCACAGTGAGGTGATTGATCAAAGGCAAGAATGATCGATCAATGTGGACATTGATCGATCAATGAGGAAGATTGATTGATCAATTTGGAGATTGATCAATCAAATTTTATAAGTTAAGTGTGCAAACAGGAAGTGAGAAATTTGAATCTGACTAGATTGATCGATCAATGGAGAGATTGATCGATCAAATTTGAGGATTGATCGATCAAGCAAGGACATTGATCGATCAAATCCACTCTGTTATTTGTGAGTTAAAGGAAGATATTGATCGATCAAGGGAAGTAATTCATTGATCAAGTTCGATGATTGATCGATCAAGCAAGGACATTGATCAATCAATCACCCTATTTTGCTGCTATTTTAGTTTTATGGACAAAACACTATTGGACGTTGTGCCAGTTAATATCTTGACATGTCTAACACTAAGTATGCTATGTATATGGCCTAGGATTAGAGTATGATACTTTAAAAAGCTTTGGATTTGCTTAGAAAGGTCTGATCTGAGGTAGGAAAAATTCAACTTAAAAATATATCTGAATATGATTTCATGATTCCTTCAATCTGTACCCTTATTTCTATTTTGAAAAGCATGTTTGCATAAAACATAAGTATCTGCTCTGATTTTTGTACTCTGCTATCTGTTCTGATTTCTGTACTCTGCTATCTGTTCTGAATTAAGGTTCACTGGTTGAACTCCCCTGACGTGGTAGGATATCCACAGTCGACACGGCGAAATATCCGTGTATCTGCTTGAAAATTCCTCTTAGCACAATTGCACTCCTTAGATGAGGCATTGTTGCAAATTCTGAAATTGTTCATTGAACGATGATGGAAGGAGTTCCCATTGGCCCAAATCTGGCTACCACGTACTATATATTCACGGAAGTTACTTAAGTTAGAGAAATATGCATGATTTAAGTCACCAATTATGATATGCATGGCATCTAGTAAACTTTAAAATTAATATTCTACATCTGTTCTTTTCTTTAAAACTCAATACCTGCCATCTGATTTATCCTGTCTGCATATCCTGATTTGATCATGAGTTTTGAGATACCATTTGCAAATCATTTCTTACATTTTTAATGCAATTTTAACTGAGATTCTTCTACTGAGCTTAGATTTAGCTCACCCTATTTTTTATAACATTAATAGGTTCTGAGGCTAAGGCTCCTGACACAGAGAGCAATCCTAAGTACCAGCCTAATCCGGAGGCTGAGGCTGAGGAGGAGGATACCAATACCCCAGCTGATGAGTTCTACTAGTAGTCTGGGTATTAGTTTTGTTTTGAGTTTTGGGATGTGTATTCTTGGATTATTTGGTATGGTGGCCACTTTCTGTATTTTATACTATAGATGTTGTTCTTTGTATTATTATACATTCTATAGGAACCACTATTAGGAACCATTATTTTGGGTGATGGATGTCCATCACCAGTGGTTCTTCTTGGTTTCTTTTTGAGGATGTATACTCTTTTGATATATATATATATACTTGCATTATTTTATTTCTTCTTTCTTTTAAAAGCCATATATGATGACTCGATCTGCCACTACTAGACAGTGTCTGGTCTAATTTTCGCTAGACGAGCAGACACTCTGTGATTTGTCCTGGGAATCATCCAGAGCATGATCCTGATGGCACGGATTTCTAGGTGTGGAAATCCGGGATGTCACAATATCCCTCCAAAATCTACTTTGCATGTTCCAAATATGCTCATTAATCCCGTTACAGTTAGTAGTATTACCAATGCTCTTAATTGCAATGGGATATTTCCCTTCTTATTGGGTTTTTCAAGACTTGTTGATAGGAAAGATTTTTGGACTTGGACGTGAGGAAATGGGGCTCTACCTATTTGACGCTAAAGGGACTGCAGTGAAGATTGCTTCTAATGTTACTACATTTATGTCTCCGGATAATGTCATTTGTGGCACTCTCATTTTGGTCACTTGCCTATCCCCCGATTAAGGGCCTTGTTTCCTCAGCAATTCGGCTCATTTAATGACTCCCAATTTAAATGTGAGGTTTTTCCTTAGCCTATGAATCATAGTCGAAGCATTACTTCATTTCATCTTGCTCACTCTGACGTGTGGGGGTCATCCCCTATTACTCTTACGTTTAGGTATCAATATTTTTTATCCTTATTAACGATTGATTGCATGCATCTCACTGCATTGTAAATGATGAAACCGAAAGATGAAGTTGCAAACATTTTCTTATGTACCATAAATCGGTTCAAACTCAGTATAATGCATTTGTGAAAAGGTTTTTTTTTATCGAAATGCATTTATAAAGTGTTGAAGTCTGACAATTGGGTGGGAGTATCATTCCCATTGGCTCCAATCCTATCTCAAAGAATCATATGTTTGTATATTCAACAAAATGGCAAACTATATGTTTGCATATTCAACAAAATGGAGATGTGATAGGTTAAGATCATCTTCTCGATGTTGTTCGTGCTTTCTTGATCGGGATGATTGTTCCTAAAAGGTTATAGAGTGAAATTGCTCTCACTATGTGGTTTTTATCAATTTAATTCCCATTCATGTGCCTCAAGGGAAATCTCCCTTCCGCATACTTTGACTCTCATCTCCCCTCTTTCCAGTTTCTCCTCGTGTATTTGGATGTTGGGGTTTTGCCCAAATACCCGATACTAGTCTTGCTACGGTACCAGTGTTATGATCTTGTATCTAGTAGAAGATTGGTGTCCATGGATGTTATATTCTTTGAATCTACTCCCTTCGGTCCTTCCATACGTACTCAATTCCCTCTCCAGGGAGAGAGTAGCAAGGAAGAGAGCATTGTGCCTCTACCATATCGCATATGTGAGGCATTGCCTTAGGTTGAGAGTAGCAAGGAAGAGAGCATTGTGTCTGCAAAGAGGAGTGCAAGTAAATATGGAAGAAAATGTGCAAGTATATGTAACAAATAGAGGATAAAATAAAAGCAAACAATAGAAATTATGAAAAGTCTTTACTCGAGAGACATGGAAGAAGAATAAACCCGCTCTATTTCCAATGATGGACAAAACCTCAACCCCTAAAAATAGGCCATAAGAAAGTGAACCTCCTCCTGATATGAACATGCCTATTGCATTGCTTAAGGGAACTCGATCTTGCACGTCGCATCCTATTAGGAAGTTTGTGTCATATGGAGCTCTTTCCACTTTACATTTATCATTTATCTCAATTTTGGATTTTGTTTTGATTCCTTCTAGTGTAATTGAAGCTTTGTCTTGGCCAAAGTGGAAGGATGCTACGATTCAAGAGGTGAAAGCCCTCGAGCAAAACAATACTTGCGAAGTAATTTAAGAAGAAAAAAAGTTGTTGGCTATAAGTGGGTTTATATTATGAAGAATCGGTCAGATGATTCAGTTGAAATATAAGTCTAATTGGTAGCTAAGGCTTTATACAAACCTACGGACTTGAATATTCGACATGATTGCTAAGTTGAATTTTATTTGTGTCCACTTATCTCTTATTGCTCATAAGAGGTATACTGTCTATTAATTTGTTGTTAAGAATGCATTCCATTATGGAGAACTAAAAAATGAGGCTTACATGGCATAAAGGCAATATATATTGAAGCAGTTTCCAAGAGCATAGTTAAAGAAGTTTAACGATGTAATTGTCAAGTTTGGCTATCAAAGAAGTCGTTAGGATCACACATTATTTGTGAAAATGGTTGTTCGGCTCATTGCTCTAATTGTTGCATGGATGACATCATTCTTATTGATGATGATGAAGGATTGTGAGGCTTAAATTAACATGAGCCTAATGTTTGATATTGAGGACTTTGACCCTCTAGAATACTTTCTTGGAATTGAAAAGAAAAGTGGTATTTGTATTTCTCAGCGAAAGTACACTTGATGTTCTAAAACAGACAAGGATGTTAGGGTGTAAGCCTATTGATTCCTATGGATCAAAATCATAGAATTAATGATGAAGATGGTGAACTTCTAAAGGATGTTGGCAAATACCAAAGGCTTATGGGAGCTCACATATCTCTCTGTGATACATTTTGAAATTGCCTATGTTGTGAGTGTTGTGAGCCAGCTAATGCACTCACCTCAGACTATTCCCTTAGATGTTGGGTACAGATACCTAAGATATTTGAAAGATAGTCCAAACAAATACTTATTATATAGTGATTATGGTAATTTTGATATTAAAATCTTTAATGATAATCCGATTCTAATTGGTTTGGATTCCAAAGTAATATCACTAGTTATTGCACCTTCCTTGGAGGCAATTTGGCAACATGAAAAAGAAAATTTTATCCAATTCCAATGTAGAAGGTGATCATAGAGTCATGTCCCAAGGTGCATGTAAAGGATGTGGATCGGATTTATCATAGCAAATCTCGGGATTCATGTAAGCTGCCCAGGAATCTTTATGGTGATAATGAAGTCCTTCTTCACATTGCTGAAAAACCAGTGTACCACGAGGGAACAACGCACATTGAAGTAGATTGTCACTTCATATGAGAGAAGGTGGAATCAAATGAATTTTGTATCCCTCAAATGAGCTCACAAGATTACTTAGTTGATATCCACACTAAGTTGTGACTAAAGTTCCAAGTTGGGCATGAATAGATATCTATGCACCAACTTGAGGGGAGTGTTGGTGTGTCACTAGTATCAGTATGTTGATGAGCGTCTAGTCTATGAGGTACATGTCTATTAGTATTGAGTTAAGCAGCATAATTCTAGTGGAAAGGCAAGGCAAATTTGTAAATTCTTGGTAAAGTTAGTAACTAGGGAGATTAATGAATGTGGAAAATTGAGGATGGCAATAATGGGTCAAAATATGGTCTGCTATCGAAACGTATTGGACCCCTCTGGTATAATACATAGCCAATGTATGGTACCTAGCTTGTATCCGTCAATTCAACCAACTAATCGATTGTATCTTCCGATGATTTAGAGTTTTGAAATCATCGGACAATAATTCTAAATTATTGACTGATAATTTCGAGATGCCAGATACACTAATTTTTTGATATCTCGATAATTTGGAAGTATGGCCCGATACGCCCGATAATTTGGTTGATACATCGATTAATGTTTGAGCATTGTAATTGCCGATACATTCAATGTATCGGAGGATACAAACAATTCATATTAGTCTGGGGCGAGAGTGATACATCTTGGAAAATCGAGATTTTGACCCATGATTGCAATAAAGACAAAATTTTATGGCATTGCACAAAGCAAGTTAGTGATTAGTAGAGCAAGTAGAATGATCCTAAAGTTCTTTTCAAAAAAAAAAACAAATCAATAAACATAAAACGAAAACATACCGCACAGATTTAAAGATATCTCCCGCAACTGCTGAATCTTTGAATCTTGTGAAAGATTCGAGTTTCAATCTAGTTTAGGGAAATCAAGTGACAATTATGGTGTCGTCTCTTGACTCCTTAAGGCTTGGAAAAGCGAAGGCTCATGCATTAAATTAAACAAAAGAGATAGATCACAAGATGCAAAATTTTTAAATTTGGGATTTAAGAATTTATAAGGAAAATAAATGGGTAGAACCAAAAGGTGAAACTAACAATATTGTTTTTTGTGGTTTTGGAATTTATCAAAGCAAAGGAAGATATTATCATATGATAAATAGAGAAAAGATAAAGAAGGATAGATCCAAGGCTTCGCACCAAGGGTTCCGAGGCTTCACACCAAGGTTGTACGTTGGCTTCGCCCCAAGTTACATGAGAAATGAATGAACACTCCTCAAGTTTCGAAAGATTCGCTCCTTCGATCAAAAACTTTTCACAAGTCTCCTAGGGTTTAGACAAAAGTAAGCTCCAATTTTCATTCAATAATCAACTGTGTATTACAAAATTATACAGTCCTTATATAGTAAGCCTGTAAAGACCAGCATTTTTGGACTCGAATTAGACCGACCATGTATACGTATTCGGCTCGGCAACCGACGTTTCCATTTGTTTAGATTTTTATCTAGATGTGATTGTGCGGATAGATTTTGATTTAGAACCCGTTTGGACCCTCATGCGAAAGTCATGCACCAACCTCGGTGTGGCCGCTCAACACCGGGCTTGAGTTTTAAAATCAGAAGTGTGTGTGCTTAACTTTTTGGGAAATCCTATTATAAGAAGGAATTGCATTCCTTTATTCTACTAGGTTTTGTTTAAGAGAGAAAGAGACGTGAGCGCCGTGAAGAATCGTAGCCGTTTGATAGTCGCCCAACGGCGCAAAACTCCGTCTTCTCTTTTCTTCAATCATCGTAGGAGATCGATTTAGAAACCTCTTTCTCTATAACCCTCTTTTGGTTGAAACCTTTGAACCTTAGAAAGAACTTGAATCAACCTTGGATTCATTTTGACATTGGGAGAGGTCGAGATCACTAGGAACAAATAGAAGTTATCCTTGTGAACTCGTAGGAGCGATCGCGACTCGTTCCTAATCAAGGAATCCTTAGATTAAAGGTACATTTTGATTAAATTTATTGATTAAAATCATTGGATTAGCCATGATTTTTTGTTTTGGGATGTATATGTATCGATTCGGGTGAAAATTGGGTGAGAATCGCGATCTGAATCGAGTTCTGAAACTCAGAATTCTCGCTGTCGCTGCAGCTCGCTCGAGCGAGTTATTATCATCGCTCGAGCGAGGATGCACCAGATGTTTGACTTTAGAAGTCATATACTCGAAAAAAATGTTCTCTGTCCTCGCTCGAGCGAGCTTAAGCCATCGCTCACGTGAGAAAATTCTGAAGGATCTCGCTTAAGCGAGCTATTATCGTCGCTCGAGTGAGGTATCTCTGAACTCCTATCCTGTCTTGATATTTTAGCCATAACATTTTACTCCAAACTCCGATTGATATGATTCTTTTTGCGTTGGAAAGAAAACAAAAAACTATACGACTTTCATTTTTTGAGCAACTTATGAATCAATCTTTTTGAATGTCAATAATTTAGGATAAGGTTATATCAAATTCTATGTTGGCACAAACTTACCCGTTTTGACTCGTTTTTGAGGAAACACTTAAATAGGTCTAAATTATTAGTGATTAGAGTTAACCTTGATGCATCGTCGTATATTTGTAATATAGATTAAGGGTGAGAGGCCATCAATAGAATTTTGCTTGGCTTCACGCAACTCCAAGTTTTGGTAGGAGAATCTCATCTTTATAGTATTTTATTTTAACTCGCATAGATATTTTGAATTAGAATCTTTGAACTTTCATATGCCATTGAAATCACATCTGTGAACTGAAAATCTGATATGAAAATCTGAAATCTGAATTTACCTAAACTCTGAAAAATCGAAATCTGCCTGAACTCTGAAAATCTCAAACCTGAACTATGTATAATAAACTCGCATATGAATTATATTAGTATCTACATCTGTTTTACGATTCATCTGAACGACCCCTCAAAATTCCTGAAAAACTTCCTAGCACAAGTTACCCTCCTGAGCGTAGGGGTTCCCATCGGCTATATTCCTGCTCTCGAGATATAGTTTACTCGGGAGGTATTTTAAGTTGAAGATTAAGTCATGAATTACTAAACTTTGCATATAGAAATTAGAGGCACTAAGACACTAAAATTCTGCATTGTTCTTGAATCTGTTTTCACACATTTAGAAACTAATCTTGCATATAATTTTTGCACTTAAATTCTGCTTTTACCTGCATTTCTGGTTTTGACATATAATATTCTGATACTTTTTTTGAAACCTATGCTAATTAAAATACAATGTCGTTGATGATATTTTTCTACTAAGCTTTGTTGCTTAGCCTACTCCGACTATACGTCATAGGTCCAGGTACTAATGTGGCTGTTCAAGGTTGCGAGACTAATCCTGATTTCGTACCTGAGGAAGAGCTTGAGGTTCCTCCTGAGGAGTATTTTTTAGCTTAGATCTAGTCTATTATTTGCTTTTGGTGAGAGTTAGACTTGGATTTGTGGGCCCCTTTTAGTTGGATATCATAGTTTTATACTGGACTTTGATTTCTATTATGAGCCATGTTTTGATGATGGTCAGCCATCATCGGTGGTTCTTTACTTTGATTGCTCCCACTTGTATTTTCTTAGTTGTTGGTTATTTATTGCGCTTTACTCTGATATGTGCCTTGTTTGTCTGGCTTATCGTTTAATCGATAGGTTGGCGAATCAGCCTTTCCTATTCCTGAGGGATTAGAAAAGTCGGGTCGTCACAGTTGGTATCAGAGATATGGTTTTAGATTCTCTAAGGACCCATGAGAACCCAACCGTGACTCGGTACAATTCACATCAGAGTTATGTTATTAGGTCCAAAACCACTAGTACTGGTGTGTGATTGTCATTACGATCAATACTGACCGATGTTGTTGTTTTCACAATGACAGATGAGCATGGCCCCAAGACTTAGAGGTAGAGTCAGAGGTAGGACAGCTTCGTTAGAGGACACCCCTGAAGGTGTCGGTGTCTCTAGGGGAGTCGCTTTTGCAACCGGCTCCAACACAGTTCCGATTGGAGTTGGAAGAGGTTAGGATGGAAGAATGGAGCAAGTGTTAGAAAATATAGCCACCAACATAGCTCAGCAGACCCCATCTATGGCTCAGCAGACTGCTACCATCGCCCAGCAAGCAGAGCTGATTTCTGCTAGACAACAACAACATTCCTCCGAATTTGCCGAATTCAGAAGGATGAGACCTCCGAATTTTTTTGGACAGACCAATCCAATGGAGGCCGAAGGTTGGTTGGATGAGATGGAAAATATTTTTGAAGTACTTCAGTGCACCGATGTAAAGAAGGTTCGTTGGGCAACTTTCAAACTGGACAAATAGGCTGGACCATGGTGGAGGTCTGTGGCTAGACACAGGGAGCAGGAGTTTCCCAATACTCCTTGGACCTGGGCTGAGTTTATCAAGGCATTCAATGATCAGTACTTTCCCAAGATCGTCAGGCATCAGATGGAAGTCCAATTCACCGAGCTGAAGCAGGGGATAATGTCAGTGCGTGAGTATGCAGATGAGTTCATGCGACTTTCGAGGTTTGCACCTCAACATGTAGCCACCTATATGATGAAAGCCAAAAAATTTTAGTTGGGTCTTAGGCTGAGTATACAGGAGAGCATGGCTATGTGGGAAATGAAGATATATGGAGGAGTATTGTCAAAGGCCCTCATAGCTGAGGAAGAAATTCAGAAGGATTCTTGAGAAGGAGTCAGCCGAACAAGGACAGGGTTGTGCAAGGGTAGTCATAAGAGGGCCAAGTTTATGAAGCCGTCAGTGAACCTTATTAAACTTGCATTTTCTAGACCAACATTTTCTTCTGGACCGACCCCTTATCAGAAATCGGCAGCATCATCACCTGTGCAATCTGTACGACTAGCGGGTTCTACGGCTAGTGGAGCTTCAGTGGCATAGGGATCCTCATGCGCACCATCTTCTGCTTTTGTCACTACATGCCTAAGGTGTGAGAAACCACACAAGACTAAGGATTGTAGGAGGAACATTGGATCATGCTTCCGATGTGGCACAATCGGGCACATGGTTAAGGATTGTCCTCAGGTGGACAAGGGAAGAACTAGTTCGGCATCTACTCAGAGATCGACAACCGACCCTTTCATTCAAGGTCGAGCCTTACAACTGATGGCTCATCCAAGGTATTATTAAAAGTTGAGATGTCTTCTTATTTTATATTGTTATATATATAATTGCTTGGTATTTAATAAGTTTTGTTAATAAGTTATGGATGAACACACATGCTTAGAAAATTTTAATTGAAACGCTTGTCTAAACTAAGGTACCCTTTTTATTGATCGTGAGGGAAACGTAAGCAAAATCAAAGCACGAGTGTCGATAGACCCTGGGTCTACCCATTCTTTTGTCACTCCGTTGTTCGCTGAGAAGTTGGGCATCATTCCCAAGGCCCTTGATTTCATCTTGGCAGTGTCAATTCCTACGGGCAACTTAGTGAGCACTGATACCATGTGTCAATCAGTGATTGTGATGATCGAAGACCATGAGATGGTAGCTGATTTGATCATTTTGAGCATGGAAGGGTTCGACGTGATACTAGGGATGGATTAGTTATCTGCTTACCACGCGAGCGTGGATTGTCTTCGGAAAATTGCGACTTTTCGCCCGCCGAAGAGAAAATCTTTTTGATTTTACGGAGTCAAATCCTGCGTGCCACCGTTTATCTCTACTATACGAGCAGACCGTATGATGAGGAATTGGTGTTATGGTTATCTGGCAGACTTGCAAGATCATAAGGAGGAGAAGAAAAATATTACAGATATTACGATTGCTTGCGAGTATCCAGATATTGTTCCTAAAGATCTACCTGGATTACCACCTGACAGGAAGATTGAGTTTGCGATTGAGTTAACACCAAGTACTGAACCAATATCAAAAGCTCTATATCGAATGGCACCTGCAGAAGTGAAAGAGTTGAAGGAGCAGCTTCATGAACTGCTAGATAAGGGTTTTATCAGGCCGAGTGTATCATCTTGGGGAGCACCAATTTTATTTGTGAAGAAGAAAGACAGTTCAATGCGGCTTTGCATTGATTACCGCTAGCTAAATAAGTTGACAATTAAGAACCGTTATCCGCTTTCGAGAATTGATGATCTGTTCGATCAGTTACAGGGAGTGAGGTTCTTCTTAAAGATTGAATTGAGGTCAGGCTACCATCAGTTGAAAGTCAAATATAAAGACATTCAGAAGACAGCGTTCAGAATCCGATATGGACACTACGAGTTCTTGGTCATGCCATTTGGGTTGACAAATGTACTTGCGTCATTTATAGACTTGATGAATCAAATATTCAAAGTATATTTGGATAAGTTTGTAGTAGTTTTTGTAGATGCCATCCTCATCTATTCAAAGATGCGAGAAGAACATGAGAAGCATTTGCGAGTGGCTCTACAAACTCTCAGAGACCATCAGTTATATGTAAAACTTAGCAAGTGTGAGTTTTGTCTTGAGTAGGTCAGTTTTCTAGGCCATGTTGCCTCTGAGACCGGTATCACGGTTGATCCAGCAAAGATTGAGTCAGTGATGAATATGGAGTAGTTGAAGACAGTTACAGAGGTTCGTAGTTTCCTCGGTTTGGTAGGCTACTATAGAAGGTTTGTGGAGGGATTCTCCAAGATATCAGGTCCGCTTACATAACTTACGAAGAAGAATACTAAGTTTGATTAGACAGAGCAGTGTGAGCAGAGTTTTTAAAAACTCAAGAAATGATTGACTACTGCACCAGTACTTACTATACCGTCAGGCAGGGGAGGCTTTGCAGTATACAGTGATGCATCATATAGGGGTTTAGGCTGTGTGCTTAACTAGAATAAAAGAGTCATTGCTTATGAGTCTAGACAGCTAAAAGACCATGAGAAGAATTATTTGACACACGACCTTGAGTTGCCAGCAGTGGTTTTTGCTCTAAAGATCTGGAGGCATTACCTTTATGGGGAGGCCTTCGATATATTCACCAATCATAAGAGCCTCAAGTATCTCTTCTCACAAAAGGAGTTGAATATGAGACAACGCCGATGGATGGAGTTCTTGAAAGATTATGATTGTACCATCCAGTACCACCTCGAAAAAACAAACGTAGTGGCAGATGTGTTAAGTTGGAAGTTCTCTGCTCACTTATCACATCTCACCGTAAGGGTGCTACGATAGCGTCTATTGGAAGATATGACTCTAAGTAGCATGAGATTTGACGTAAAAGGTTTCGGTGTGTTAATGGCTATGCTGGTGTTAGTTCTACTCTCTATGAGAATATTTGTAGACTTCAGATGACGGATGATGAACTTATGGCTATCAGACATGATGTGATTGGGGGAGGTAAGACAGATTTTTCCATCAAAGATGATGACACTTTATTGTTTAGAGACTGAGTATGCGTACCAATTAGTACTGAACTTCGGGACACCATTTTGAAAGAGGCTCATACGTTTATGTATACTATTCACCCTGGCAGCACCAAGATGTACCAAGACTTAAAGAAAAGCTTCTAGTGGAGGGGTTTAAAGAAAGATGTCACTGAGTATATCTCGAGATGTCTTCTGTGCCAACAAGTAAAAGTGGATCACCGAAATTCGACATGACTGTTGTAACCACTACCGATACCCGAGTAGAAATGGGAGGCCATTTCTATGAACTTTATTTAGGGGTTGCCTAAGACGTTAAGGAAAAATAATGCCATCTGAGTCATTGTGGATCGATTGACTACGTTGGCACACTTCCTGCCTTATAATATGTCATATATCGCCAACAAGCTCGCAGAGTTATACATCAAGGAGATAGTTAGGCTGCATGGTATATCGATCAGTATTGTATCCAATAGAGACCCATTGTACACATCTCAGTTTTGGCAGCGATTTCAGGAAGGTATGGGTTCTAGGCTTGATTACAGTACAACATTTCATCCTCAGACCGATGGGCAGACTAAACGAGTGAATCAGATCATGGAGGATATGTTACGTGCTTCCATGCTAGATTTTCAGGGGTCATGAGACCAACATTTACCGCTGATTGAGTTCGCCTATAATAACAATTACCAAGCTAGCATCGGCATGGCACCCAACGAAGATTTGTATGGACGACGGTGCAGGTCTCCACTTAATTGGGAAGAAGTGGGTGAGAAACTCATTTTAGGCCTTAAAATCATGGAGAGTACGACCGAGACAGTTCGGTTAATCCGCGAGAGGCTACGCGTTGCTCAAAGTCGTCAGAAGAGCTACACTGATCTTAAAAGGAACCACATTGAGTTTCAGGTGAGCTTTATAGCATAGGTCACCGTGATATTGTTGTGATTTGTGTTTTGTCACTAATACCTACGTTTTAGGTGGGAGATGACGTTTTTATCAAAATCTCACCTACAAAGGCGTGATGCATTTCAGCAAGCGTGGGAAGCTGAGTCCACGCTATGTTGGACCTTTTGAGATATTGGGCCGAGTCGGCGAGGTTGCCTACCGAGTAGCTTTACCATCGTAGCTATCGGGCATGCACAACGTATTTCATGTGTCCATATTATGGAAGTATGTTAAGGTCCCGACTCATGTATTAGACTACCAACCCATTGAGCTCCAAGAAGACTTATCCTTGGTTGAGGAGCCGGTACAAATCTTGAATCGTAAAGAGCAGATCTTACAGACAAAGAGCATTCCCTTAGTACTCGTGAAGTGGCGAAACCATTCTTCAGAGGAAGCCACCTGGGAGCGTGAAGCGGATATTCGCGAGTAATTTCCATAACTTTTCGAATAAAGGTAATCACAAACTATGTAGATGTAAGAAAATATAAGAGCTTTTGACGTTTAAAACTCAATTTTTTTGTTAACAAACATTACATATATTTATATCGATCACAGCATAAAATCTTAGATATCGTTACTATTTTGTTGTCAGTTGGAACTCGTGTCATCAGTTAGAATATGTATACCAGGTATGTAGTTACTCTTCTGAACAAGTATTCGATTATGACATCTGAAAGTTCTACTCGAGTAATTACCGACTGTATGTGGTTTAGTGAGAAAAGGGTGAGGTAGGTGTGTGTGCTAGGTGTGAGTCACGGTGAGGTATGTTTTCAGGCACGTGACACTCGAGAAGGTATGCATCCATGTATGGATGTAATCCTCTATGGCAGTATGGAATGCCACACGCAGTACATCCACCCTTGAAAAGTGTGCTTAGTGAAGCCTATCACATCGCGACCCATTCTCTTTAGACATCGGACTATTTCGATTATGCCTTGATAAGAACTTGTATTGCAGTAAGGGCATACCGTAGACTTACTTAAGCTACCCGTTACATTTTCGAGGACAAAAATTCCTAAGGAGGGTAGAATGTAAAGACTCATATTTTTGGACTCGAATCAGACCGACCCTGTGCAGATATTCAACTCAGCAACAGACGTTGCCATTTATTTAGATTTTTATCTAGATGTGATTGTGTGGACAGATTCTAATTTAGAGCATGCTTGGACCCTCGTGTGAAAGTTGTGCACCGACCTCGGTGTGGCCGCTCAACACCGGTCTTGAGTTTTAAAATTAGAAGTGTGTGACACACAAGAGGTGTGTGTGCTTAACTTTTTAGGCAATCCTATTATAAGAAGGAATTGCATTCCCGCATTATACTAGGTTTTGTTTAAGAGAGAAAGAGACCTGAGCACCGTGAAGAACCGTAGCCATTTGATAGTTGCCCAACCGCGCAAAACTCCGTCTTCTCTTTTCTTCAATCATCGTAGGAGATCGGTTTAGAAATCTCCTTCTCTAGAGCTCTCTTTTGGTTGAAACCTTTGAACCTTAGAAAGAACTTGAATCAACCTTGGATTCGTTTTGACATTGGGAGAGGTTGAGATCATTGGGAATGAATAGAAGTGATCCTTGTGAACTCGTAGGAGCGATCACGACACGAATCGTCGAGGACCCGCCGGTTTTGTTTCAAAACTCTATTCGCATGACTTGTTTCTAATCAAGGAATCCTTAGATTAAAAGTACGTTTTGATTAAATTTATTGATTAAAATTGTTGAATTAGCCATGAGTTTTTATTTTGGGATGTATATGTATCGATTCGGGTGAAAACTGGGTGAGAATCGTGATCTGAATCAAGTTCTAAAACTCGGAATTCTCGCTGTCGCTGCAGCTCGCTCAAGCGAGCTATTATCATTGCTCGAGCGAGGATGCACTAGAAGTTTGACTTTAGAAGTCATATACTCGAAAAAAATATTCTCTGTCCGCGCTCGAGCGAGCTTAAGTCATCACTCGCGCGAGAAAATTCTGAAGGATCTCGCTCGAGCGGGCTATTATCATCGCTCGAGCGAGGTATCTCTGAACTCCGATACTATCTTAGTATTTTAGCCATAACTTTTTACTCCGAACTCCGATTGACATGATTCTTTTTGAGTTGAAAAGAGAACATAGAAAACTCTATGACTTTTGTGTTTTGACCAACTCATGAATCAATCATTTTGAAGGTAAAAAATTTAGGAGAAGGTTACGTCAAATTCTGTGTTGGCACAAACTTACCCGTTTTGACTCATTTTTGAGGAAACACTTAAATAGGTCTAAATTATTAGTGATTAGAGTTAACCTTGATGTATCGTCGTATATTTGTGATGTAGATTAATGGTGAAAAGTTATCAATAGGATTTTACTTGGCTTCGCGTAACTCTAAGTTTTGGTAGGAGAATCTCATCTTTATAGCATTTTATTTTAACTCGCATGGATATTTTGAATTAGAATCTTTGAACTTGCATATGCGATTAAAATCACATCTGTGAACTGAAAATCTGAAATTTGAATTTACCTAAACTCTGAAAAATCAAAATCTGCCTGAACTCTTAAAATCTGAAACCTAAACTATGTATAATAAACTCGCATCTGAATTATATTAGTATCTGCATCTGTTTTATGATCCATCTGAACGACCCCTCAAAATTCCTGAACAACTTCCTAGCACAAGTTACCCTCCTGAGCAAAGGGGCTTGTTGCATCCTAAAAAAGGGTTTATGAACGATGATGGTAGGTAGGGGTTCCCATCGGCTATATTCTTGTTCTCGAGATATAGTTTACTCGGGAGGTATTTTAAGTTGAAGATTAAGTCATGAATTACTGAACTTTGCATATAGAAATTAGAGGCACTAAGACACTGAAATTCTGCATTATTTTTGAATCTGTTTTCACTCATTTAGAAACTGATCTTGCATATAATTTCTATACTTAAATTCTGCTTTTACCTGCATTTTTGGTTTTGACATATAATATTCTGATACTTGTTTTGAAACCTATGTTAGTTAAAATACAATGCCGTTGATGATATTTTTCTACTGAGCTTTATTGGTTAGCTTATTTCGACTATACGTCACAGGTCCAGGTACTAACTTGGCTGTTTAGAGTTGCGAGACTGATCCTGATTTCGTACCCGAGGAAGAACCTGAGGTTCCTCCTGAGAAGTATTTTTTGGCTTAGGATCTAGTCTATTGTTTACTTTTGGAGAGAGTTAGACTTAGATATGTGGGCCCATTTTAGTTGGATATCATAGTTTTATACTAGACTTTGATTTCTGTTATGAGCCATGTTTTGATGATGGTTGGCCATCATCGGTAGTTCTTTACTTTTATTGCTCTTGCTTGTATTTTCTTAGTTGTTAGTTATTTATTGCACTTTACTCTGATATGTGCCCTGTTTGTCTAGCTTATCGTTTAATCGATAGGTTGGCGAACCAGCCTTTCCTATTCCTGAGGGATTGGAAAAGTCGGGTCGTCACAAAGCCACTCAAAAGAAAACCCTAAAATAAATAAATAAATAAAAAGGCAAGTTTGACCTTAAAAAAAATAAAATTCCGTATCCTGTCGGAACTTATTCATGCGAAAAATTGATCGATCGACAATGGTACTCGATCGATCGAGTATATATATATAATTCAAAACAAAACATCGCCAAAATTTAAAACTCTCACTGAACACAATCGATCGATCGAAGCATGGGGTCGATCGATCGACTGAGCGACTCTTCAGTCTTTGAATTTTGAGCCGTTCGTCAATTTCTTTTCGGTTCTTCCGTTCCGGCTCTATTTTGGCTTCTTCGGAAGCATAAGAATCTTTTGCGCTCCAAGTCTGATGCTCTTGATCGTGATGTCCCCATCAATTCTCCCCGTGTAGGAAAAACTCATCTCCAATGAGTTGTAAATCCCGCGTGTGATACCTTTCGGATGCTCAACTCTCGGCTTGCCCTTCCATATTGTGAGATACGCCTGATTTTTATCCACCTTGGTAGCAAAGTTTGGATCCTTTAGAACCTCCTCATCCACCCTTTTCTCATAATGCACAGGTAGGGTACGGGATAGAAATTGGTGAAATGGGCTTGGCTCGTTTGGTCGGGTAGCAAGGAATGGATCAAAAGATATAGTTGTAAGACTTGGAATAGGTGTAAGATCTTCCACCGCAATTATCACATGAATACCCTTGTCTAGAGGAAACTCTGAACCTCCACCATTACCATTTTTCAAGATTGGAAAAGGTTCCACATGCTCGGGACTATCAGGAATCAACACAAAATTGCCATTATTAAATTTTTTAAACATATTCATTGTGTGATTGACACTCTATGTATTTTCATCATTCAATAAAATCTGTTTGTTAATCCCATGCAAGTTAGAATAATGATATGTTCCTACCGACTCTAATGACTCATGCGGTAATGACACACTACCAACACTTTCTTCGGTAATAGGAACCCTCCTAACATAACCCACGGTTTTCACTGGAATCTCATCCTCCTCATCACTTGGCATTCCAATAGGTTCATAAACTTCTACCCCTAACTCTTTGTCTTTCTTTTCATTTTCCTGTTGAATAATCAAGGTTTGTGACTTACTGAGAAACTGAGACACAAAGTGACCAAAACCTTGGCACTTGTAACACTGTTGTGGTGCGCGCTAAGAATTCTCAATCAGTGGTCCTTTACCCTTGTCAATTTGAGGACTCACGGACTTAGAGGATTGGCCATAGCCATTGTTTATCTTTTCAGTGGGACTAAATCAAAAACCAGGGTTAGAGGATTTAGATCAATCACTAACTGGAGCGTCAAGATACCTCTCTAGCTCTTGCACTCTAGCGTAATACTCTTCTTGATCCTCCACAGGGTGAGGGATGAGTTCTTTTCTTAACTCTGGGCGTAGGCCACTGCGAAACCTAGATAAGGTGACTTGTGATTCTCATAGGCATTAGCCCGTAGTAAATGCTCCTCAAACTTATTGATATACTCTTCAACAGACATGTTTCCTTGTTTTAAACCATGCCATTGATCCATGAGTCGTTAGTTAGGATAGGGAAACATACTTATTATGAAGTTTTTCCTTCATGTTCGACTATGTAGCGATGAGTTCGCAATCGAGAGCTTCTTGATGTTGTTCCACACTAGTCTAATATAGCTTGGTTTGCCCCACGAGTTTCATTTTGGCAAACCGCACTTTGCGCTTATCCGACATCTCATACCATTCAAAATAATGGTCCATGGAGCCTGCCAATCTATGTAGATTTTGGGGTTCATCTTTTCTTCAAAAGTAGGAGTATCAACCTTTATCGACTTTGTGACTCTCTCATCCAGATCAGGATGATTGTCACGCCTAGGAGGATCCCTCCTCCTCTTATCAAGATTAACCCTATGATGTTCACCATGAGTTGATCTAGACAACTCTTGGAGTTGTGCCACTAAATCAACCTATTGGGTTTGTTGATTTTATAGTTAGGTTTGTATAGCAGCCATCTGGGTGTTAAAGTTTTCCATGAAAGTGGCTAGTTATTCCGGATTTATGACGACGCAAAACAAAATAAACGAAAATACTAACACAAATGCAAAGGAAACCTAAAACAGAGTTAAAGCCTAAAACCTATATGGACACTAACAACCCTAAACTAAAACTGATGCTTTGATACCTAATCTGATGTGCAACAAACGCTAACCCTTAAATGATGCAAATTTTGGATTAACCTCGGATTAATTGAATAATATAAATATTAGAAAATCGCCCAAACACATAAAATAATTTAATGAATTTAATTAAAAATAATTAAATTAATTTCATTTAACGTATGCATGCATTAATTTCCTCGAACTAGAAAAATAGATCCGATGAAGGATTCGAGTTTCGAACTAGTTTAGGGCAACCAAGCGACAATTATTGTAATATCCCCAATTTTCGAAATAGTGTACGTCTGCTTGAGGCACGTGTCGGTCGCAATATATAGTATCGTTTTGGATCTTGCTTAGAACACACGATTTTGAAACAGTTTTGGTTTAATTTGGATATGTTGGACAAATGGCTAACATGCTGTTGCAACGTTGTGGCTTAGCATTGTACCTACCTGGCAAGTAGTTTTGGTGTGCTAGCTACACACCGTACTGATTTCTTGTTTTGGTAAGAACCAACATTTAGGTTAGGTATGTGCTTCACACCAAGTGGAGGCTTTTGGATAAGAACAAACATGCATGGTGTGTGTGTGCCTCACAAGGAAGCAAGAGACTTTGGATAGGTGGGGATGACCATCACCTGGACCATTTCCCTCTTTCTCTTGCTTGTGGTGTGTGAGAGCTTAGAGAGAGAAAGGGTTGAGAAGAAGAAGAATTCCACTTAATTTGTGGACTCTGAAGCTCCGAGTCTTCATGAAATTCTGCCAATCTTATTCCAAGGAGTTATTGTTGTCGATCTTCGATGTTGTGGGAATCCGCGAACGAGAGGGAGAGATCCGATTTCGCAAAACCCTCTTTTGGATTCGTTTGAAACCCTCTCCTTCGAAACCGAGTATGATCCGATTCTCGCTTGATTTATGTGTGGATTTTGCTAGATGAAAGGTGAGAAATTGTAACCCAAAAGTGTTGAATTTGTAGATCCAGGTGTCATAAAATTTGTGTGGGAAGTGTGAACGAAAATGGTGAAAAGTAACGAGAAAAGGGAACTTCTGAACCTCAGAAATCCGCAAAGTTTCTGCATCTCGCACGTGCGAGATTTGGTTGTCGCGCGCATGGGCAGCCTTCAGAAAGGCTCCATTGAGCCTCCCACACACGATGAGCAGAGGGAAAATGGGACTCTAGTGAGCCTCTGCTACTCTCTCGCTCGACCCTGCATCTCGCGCCCGTGAGATTCAGAGTTTGTATAATTTTGGGTGTTTTCTTGTGAGTTTTTCGGAAACTTCGACTGTTAAGCCTCCTTATGAATTTCTAAAGAGTCTTTGGATGAATTGGAATGTAGGTTAAGGTTGTGAACAACTGCTTGGTGTCTTGGACCGTTTCACGTGATTTTGTGCGAATCGTGACTGAGGTAGGGGAAGATTTTATACCATTCACATTGATACGAATTGCATTGATATTGTGATATGATAGACAAAAATGTGATTTGTCTTATCTCAAGGATATAAACTTTATACACGGATTCTAAAATATGTGATTTAAAATGTACAATTGATAAGTATGTGTGCGTGAACTCCGAAATTTGAGCTAAGTGTGTAAGCCTTGTTTTCTAACTCAACAAACTAGCTATAAATTAATCACTTTACACGGTGTTTAATTATAAGTTAGAATCTGCACTTTTATTTAAGGTTCACGTGTAACGAATCTCAAATTGTGTTTCGGTACCATGGGATATCCGTACACTCCTACCGGCCAACGGTAAAACTTCGTTCGGCACAAGTATCCCTCACAACGCAGGGGCTTGAGCATTTCGGTAAAATGGTTCGTTGAACGACGATGGTTGGGATTCCCATCGGTATAATATGTGGCTCCCAATGCTATACTTGTTTGAGACAATATTTAAGTTATTGTTCTAAGTATGATAATATGTGAGGAGGCATATGAAAAATCTAAATGTAAGCAAGAACTTAGCAACCAAGTGACAATTACAAACTTGTATTTAAATTCTGTTTTAATTCAATTCATGCATCTTGAAAAGTTGGAATATGTGAATGTGTTTTTGAAAATTAGTCACGGAATCTATGTCTTGGATATGATATAAATGCTATTGACATGCCCCTATTGAGTTTAGATTGTTAGCTCACCCCTCGACTATACGTCACAGGTACGGATATAGATAAAGATTTAGAGCTTGGGGAGGTGTTAATCAGTGAAAAATACCATTTTTCACCCTTTAACGTGACCTTTGATAGACCTATGAATAGGCTAATAAGTGCTTGTTGAGCATGTTTTGTAGATAGCAGAAAAAGGCAATCATAGTGCAAAAATCCACCCTAAAGTGCTCCACAAGAAGGTCCATCTCTCACCACAGCTCTGACCCAACTATGGCACACAAAAGGGCTCCACACCAATGCCCACTTGGGGCATGCAACAACAACAAAGCAGCATTGAAGAAGGAAAAACAGGTTGAAAATAACCTGTCGATAGGTTATTGCAACCTATCGATAGGATCTAAAGGCTGAAAAAGGAAAAAATCGTGAAGATAGGGAGAATTCGATAGGATCCAGAACCTATCACACAGTTGGAAACAAAAGGGAGCATCCTATCTAATGGTTGCCTGAGCTTAAACATAACCTATCAAAAAGTCTGAGAACCTGTTGATAGGAGCCAGAAGAGAACCTATCGAAACCTATGGCGCAGAGAGCAGACCTATCGAAAGCAATTGCACAAGAGCTCAACCTGTCGAAAGGATCCTTCAATCTGTCGAAAACATCAAATGAAGGTTGCAGATGTTAAAGCTCTAATTGCAGGATTCAACCTATCGAAACCTTTCGATAGGATCTTAAATCCTAGCGAAAGGACCAAAGTACTTATTTTCAACCTATTGAAAACCTCAGGAACTTATCGACATCGATCTAAACACTTCCTAGAAGAACTGTTGTGCACACGATGCAAGTTGGTGACCTGCTGCACGTAATTCGAGGTACTCTGATGACTGGCATGAAGCTTCTAGAAGTGCCCTGGGAAACCCTAACCGGCCCACGTGCTCTCCCCCAACTCTAACGAACTGAAAGAGCCTTCTAGAAGGGGAATAAAAGAGGGAATAATAGAATCATTCTTGAAGCTGGGATTGGTAGGAAAAACTAGATCTGAGGCTAAAGGAGAAAGCTATAAAAGGGGGGAAAGCCACCAAAAAAAAAGGACATCAATTCTCGATATCAGAGCTTGCAGTGAAATTCTCTATTCTTCCTTTTAGCCCAACTATGGTTGGCTAATTTCTTAGGAGCAGCAAAGAGTGAGGTCGAATCTATAATTAGGGAGAGCTGAGAGTGTTATTGAGGGATAGATGATGCACATACTGCAAATTTGAGGGCATTTCATTGTATGGTCAGTTTAATTCAATGCACTGTTGGTTTAATTGTTGTAATTAGATCTATAGTTTCTCGGGTTTCATTTAGTGCTCGATCAGCTTTGTGTAGATGGGAATAGCTCACCCACTTAACTGGTAGACCTCTTGGATGCCATTTGATTTCCTTAGATCTGATGTTCCTACAATTGCCTGTGTCTGTGGCCTGGTAGTTACAGCATTTGTAGTGGTTATAATGTTTTGATGGAAGCATGAGAATGGAGTGAATCTATTGGATGATCTGTGACCATTAAAGTGGACAAATAATAGCCTTAAGATCAAGCCAAATCTCTAGCCTATATCAGATTCTTCTACCCTGTAGTTGTGCCTATGGCCAGATGAGGGATTGATGCAGTCTAAACCCTTGTTAACCTTGTCAGCTCAACCCAATTGGAGTAAGACCAAACTTCAAGCTGCTTCTCTCCATTTTATGTGTTTAATTCTCCCTCACTGGAAGATTTGAACTCTGGACTTAATCCCAATCCATTTCTGCAATCTTAATTATTTTTTGTAGTTTAGTTTAGAAGTGACAAACCCTTAAACCTTTCCTCTTTCTTTTACTGTTTTAGCATTAAGAAGGGTGCCAGATCTACCACAGATATGGAGATTTACTTGATTTTAACCCGCATTTCCCTGTGGACATACCCTTACTTACCTTCTCAAAACTTGCTACAACAGGCCCTGAATACTTGCAGGACTGTGTGTGAGCCTGCCTTGGTGTGCGCTATCCACAGACCCCTTAATTGTCTGATTTTAAACCATTTTTTGAACACAAGGAAGGATTCCAACAAGTTTTTGGCGCTGTTGTCGGGGATCTGTGTGCTTAAAATTGGTAGATCTAAGTTTGTTTTAGTATAGATTATAGATTTGCAATAGATTGTTTAGTTTTTCTCTAACTGATGTTGAAAATTTCTACTGTTTTGGAGTAGTTTTTATTATTTTTAACAGATTGGAAGCTACGTCTAAGGAGGAGCATTGTGCTAGAGGCTGTGTTAAAGTTTGCATTCCTCTACTCCTTTTATTTTTCTGATCTGTGGATTTGTAAATTTGTTAGTTAATTGTGTTGATTCCTGATTGTTGTGTTAAATTGGCTTTGCATTATGTGTGCATTAAGATTGTGAGTGGTGTATGTTTGGAAGGAGAACTCTCAATCCTCAGATTGTTCCATTAAATCCAGAGGTTGAAAGAATCCTTAGGTCTAAACAAAACTTACCCACATCTGCTGCACCTCGATTTGCTGAAATGGGTGAGCAACATCAACCTAGAACCTTGAAGGAATTCAATGCACCAGGGGTTTATAATTCCCCCTCATGCATTCAATTCCCTACTGTTCAAGGGAACTATGAGATCAAGTCATCCATAATCCAAATGCTACCCTCATTCCATGGCCTACCCAAAGAACACCCATATAAGCACATTGATGAATTTCTAGGACTGTACACTATATTCAATATTGTAGGTTTGGGGTAGGAAGCAACCAGGATGAGACTCGTTCCTTTTTCACTAAAGGATAGGGCCAGGACTTGGTTGCGAATGCTCCCACCCAACAGTATTCAGTCTTGGAGTGATCTTCAATATCAGTTTTTGGCCAAATTTTTTTCCATGTCCAAGACAAGCCAGTTGAGGAAGGGCATTATCTCATTTGCTCAAGATCCAACTAAGAATTTTCACCAAGCTTGGGAGAGATTCAAAGAACTCTTGAAGAAATGTCCCCATCATCAAATCCTTGAATGGCAACTTGTCCAAAGTTTCTATCAAGGGATTGACTCTAAAAGCAGGGATATGGTCGATGCCTCTTGTGGTGGTACTTACCTCCACAAAACTGCTGAGGAGGCTTGGGAGTTGTTTGACATCATCAATGAGAACTCCATGCAAAGAGAGACATTGTCCAGAGACTTGGACACCCCTAGAATGGTGAAAGAAAATACCACAAGAGGAAAATTGTATGAGGTAAGTGGGCACAATGATTTGGAAAAGAAAGTGGATAGTTTGACCTAGAAGTTTGATAAGCTCATGGGAGCAATGCAGTCACCCAGGGCTGCTAAATTGAAGGAGGCATGTGTTATATGCCAGTCCCCCACTCACTCCCTTGAGGAATGCCCCTCAACTGTTCAATTTCCAAACTTTATGATGGAGCATGTGGCTGCCACTCAGTCTTTTGGGCAACAATCTACTGCTGGTTACCAATAGAGAAATCACCCCAACTTGAGGTGGAGACAAGATTCCTTGCCAAACTAGCAGCAACTGCCACAACAGCCTATGCCTTACAAAAATGCCCAGCCATACCACCAGAATTACTTCCCAAGGCCCCAATACCAACAACCTATGGCTCAGCCTGTGCAGCAAGCTGCACCCCCACCAGCTGCTAGTTCACCTTCTTTTGAGGAATAAGTTCTGGCCTTATTGTAGAACTTAGGATCCTTGTCTCAGACTGTGCATTCTCATAGTCAAAGCATTAAAAAGATAGAAGACCATCTTGGTCAACTATCTAATGCTTTAGCCAAGAGAGAGGAAGGGAGGCTGTCTAGCCAACCCATGGACAACCCAAGGAGACAATATGTGGTAGGTGAAGTTTCTTCATCCCATAAGGAAGCCAAATCTATCACCACATTGAGAAGTGGAAGGTTGGTGGATAACCAAGTAGGCTGTGGGCCTTTGAGAAATTCAGAATAAGAAAAAGTGGTTAAAGAGAAGGTACGACAGGAGCAACCCATGTTGAATAAGAAGGATATTGATGATCCTCAAGAAAAAAATAAAACCAAAAAAAGATGATGAGTTGGCTAAAGCTGCAAATGGGGGAGCAGTCCCACATTTGCCATTTCCTAGAGCAATGTAAGCACCTTCCCCTTTTGATAAAGGGCATGCCAAAATAGAGGAAATGATAAAAACTTTTAAGCAAGTGAAGATTAACCTGCCTCTCCTTGATGCAATCAAGCAGGTTCCAGCCTATGCCAAGCTTTTAAAAGACCTTTGCACCCACAAAAGAAAATCAAGGATACATCTGTCTAAGAAAGTATTTTTAGCAGAAAAAGTGAAACAAATACTGACTATTGCAACTCCAACAAAACTCCAAGACCCCGGAGTCCCCACTATCCCTTGCATCATTGGGGATCATACCATTGAAAAGGCCTTGTTAGATCTGAGAGCTAGTATAAATTTGCTTCCATATTCAGTATATGAGAAGCTGGGATTAGGAGAGTTGAAGCCCACACATGTGGTCTTGCAACTAGCTGATAGATCTGAAAGGAAGCCTGTGGGGATCATTGAAGATGTCTTGGTTGGGGTTGACAAATTCTTTTATCTTGCTGATTTTCTGGTGTTGGATATGGAGCCAAGTAGGAGTGCTACTTCTATCCCTGTGATCTTATGCAGGCCCTTTTTGGCCACTACAAATGCTTGTATACAATTTAGATCAAGGGTCATGGAAGTATCTTTTGGTAATATGAAAGTCAAGCTGAATGTCTACAATTCAGCTCCTCAGCCCCACTTAGAGAGTGAGGACTATTTCTCCATTGATGTGCTGGATGAGTTTGTGCAAGAAACTTTGTCTCAGCTGCTGCATGGTACTGATTTGTTTAATATTTTTGAAGAGGTATGGAATGAAACTGTGGAAGAGAAAGCTCTCACACCTAAGCTTGAGCAAGTCAAACATGTCAATTCTGAAGCAAGGCCAACAAAGCATCACCCATGGACTCCTGCTTTATTACCCATTCCACCACCTTCTAAGGAACCCCTATTGCCTTCACTCATCAGTCCCCCAGATGTGGAGTTAAAGCAACTCCCAAAATCTTTGAAATATGCCTTTTTAGGGGCCAATCACAAACTGCCAGTGATAATTTCTTCTTCACCCACTCTTGAGCAGGAAGAAGAATTGCTTTGTGTGCTAAAAAGACATAAGAGAGCAATAGGGTGGACTATTACAGATTTGGGGAGGATAAATCCAACAATGAGCATGCACAAAATCCATCTTGAAAAAGATTCTAAACCTTCTAGAGAGATGCAAAGGAAGCTCAACCCACACTTGCAGGAAGTTGTAATGAAGGAAGTAGTCAAACTCCTTGATGCTGGGGTCATTTACCCCATCTCAGATTCTCAATGGGTGGCACCTACCCAAGTGGTGCCCAAGAAATCTGGGATCATAGTAGTTCAAGCAGACTCAGGTGAGCTGATTCCAACAAGATAAACCACTGGTTGGAGGGTATGTATAGACTATCGCAAGCTTAATGAGAAAACTAGCATAGATCACTTTCCATTACCCTTTATAGATCAGATCTTGGATAAGTTGGCAGGTAAGGATTTTTACTGTTTTCTTGATTGTTATTCCGAATACAACCAGATTCCTGTTTACCCTCAGGATCAAGAAAAAACCACATTTACTTGTCCATTTGGAACCTTTGCATACAGAAGGATGCCATTTGGACTATGTAATGCACCTGCCACTTTTCAAAGATTCATGTATTCTATCTTTTCTGACATGATTGACAAGTTTTTAGAGATTTTTATGGATAATTTCTCTATTTTTGGGGATGATTTTAGCCAATGCCTGCACCATCTCAGCCTTGTGATGCAAAGGTGTGAGGAGACCAACCTGATTCTGAGTTGGGAAAAGAGTCATTTCATGGTGACTCAAGGTAGTGTCCTAGGACATGTTATTTCCCAAAGAAGAATAGAGGTTGATCAAGCTAAAATTGATCTAATAACACATTTGCCTCCTCCCAAAATTGTCAAACAAGTCAGGTCATTCTTGGGCTATGCTGGTTTCTACAGGAGGTTCATCAGAGACTTCAGCAAAATTTCCAAGCCTCTTTGCCACTTGCTGTGCCAAGAGGTTCCATTTATGTTCAATGATGAATGCCTAGCTGCTTTTGAACTTCTGAAAACCTATTTGACTACTACTCCTATATTGTAATCTCCTAATTTTTCTCTGCCATTTGAGCTGATGTGTGATGCATAAGACTTTGCCGTTGGTGCAGTGCTGGGACAAAGGAAAGATAAAGCACCATGTGTGGTGGCATATGCTAGTAAATCAATGGTTGATGCTCAATTAAATTACACTACAACTGAAAAGGAGCTGCTAGCCATTGTATTTGCTTTGAAAAAGTTCAGATCATATGTGTTTGGATCCAAGATCATTGTATTTACTGTCCATTCAGCCCTAAAATACCTTTTGTCTAAGAAGGAGGCCAAAGCTAGACTAATTGGATGGATTCTTCTTTTACAGGAATTCAACTTGGAAATCAAAGACAAGAAGGGGGTTGAAAATGTGGTTGCGGACCACTTGTCAAGGATTTCAGATGCTGGAATAGAGAGCTTACCCATCAATGACTCCTTCCCAGATGAGCAACTTTTTTCTGTAAAGATAAGTATATCTTGGTTTGCCAACATAGTAAACTATCTGGCTGTGGGAAGGATACCCCCACATTGGAGTAAGGATGATTAAAATCTGTTCTTTTCACAGATTCGATATTACATGTGGAAGGATCCTTACCTCTTTAAGTATTGTGCAGACCAAGTGATAAGAAGATGTATACCTGAAACTGAGTTCGAAAATATTCTAACCATGTGTCATGAACAGGCTTGTGGGGGTCATTTCAGTGGCAATAAGACTGCTGCAAAGGTGCTCCAATCTGGTTTCTATTGGCCCACTCCATTCAAGGATGCCATACAACACTGCAAAGCCTATTCTAAATGCCAGCAAATGGGAAGTATTACAAAGAGAAACTCCATGCCCCTGCAACCTGTGCTTGTTGTTAAACTATTTGACATATGGGGAATTGATTTTATGGGACCTTTTCCCCCCTCCTATGGATATAATTTCATTCTTGTAGCTATGGACTATGTGTCCAAATGGGTAGAGGCCATAGCTACAAGAACAAATGACCACAAGGTTGTCATTAAGTTTGGCACCCCAAAGCTATTATTAGTGATGGAGGCAGCCATTTTTGCAACAAACCTTTTGAAAAACTGTAGGAAAAATACTCTGTGACCCACAGAGTTGCTACTCCCTATCACCCACAAACCAGTGGGCAAGTAGAGATTTCCAACAGAGAAATCAAACACATCCTAGAGAAGACTGTGCGAGCTGATAGGAGAGACTGGTCCATAAAATTGCCAGATGCCTTGTGCGCTTATAGGACTGCCTATAAGACCCTCATAGGGATGTCCCCATTCAGGTTAGTGTATGGCAAGGCATGTCATTTGCCTGTTGAGTTGGAACATAGAATATATTGGGCCATTAAAACATTAAATTCTGACTTAACCTCTGCTGGTGTGAACAGGAAATTGCAAATATCTAAGCTTGTGGAGTTGAGGATAGAAGCATATTCAAATGCAAGGATTTACAAAGACAAAACCAAGGCTTTTCAGGACAAGCACCTGCTACGGAAAGAATTCAAAACAGGTGCCAAGGTATGGTTGTTCAATTCAAGATTGAAACTCTTTCCAGGCAAATTGCAGTCCAGATGGGATGGGCCTTACACAGTCTTACATGCTTCCCCATCTGGAGCTGTAGAAATCAGGGACCCTAAAGATGGTAGGGTCATGAAAGTCAATGGCCAGAGGTTATTAATTTGTGTTAAAAAAATCTGTGCGCCTTAGGAGACCATTGATCTTCAAGACCCTCCAATTTATACATGATTTCAGTATGTATCATATTTACTATAGTTTGATTTTGTTCAGTTTTGTTCTGTTGTGTTCATTTACAATAAAGTTGCCATGCTAGAATTAGGTCATCATCTTGATCTTGCCAATAGTTCAGGGACCATGGGAGTGTGTAAATAATGAAAACATATTGAATGGAAACACAGAAAAAGAGTTTGCCGAGTGATGAGGCCGAAGACAGCACAAAAATACTATTTTTATGGGCATATGAGACCTTTCGATAGGTCATTTGATGTTTTCGACAGGTCATTTGACGATTTCGATAGGTCCTTTGAGGATTTCGATAGGCACTGAGACTTGTCGATAGGTGAAAACAGCTTTTTGATAGGTTAAAAAGGTCAAAAAAAAGTTTTCGATAGGTTCTGGATACTTATCAGGAACCTAGCGAAAGGATGAATCATATACCACATGAACCTATCGAAAGGAAGGATTTGACCTATCGAAGCATCTCATCTGCACACTGTACTTTTATAGTGTTCGATAGGATACCTTGACCTATCGAAATCATTCAGCTCTTCCTATCGAAATCGATTTTCACCTTTTATATAGCTTTCGTTAGGTCATTTATGCTCCATTCAACACTCTCTGCAAAAACCTAGCTCTCTCTTCCTCATTTGTCGTTGTTAAGGAGCCAAACCCCCTCGACAGGTTGCACCAACCCTGTCGGAGCTCATTTTCATCCTTATCCACAAATCGGTGTCTAAGCATTCATTGCGCATACTTCCTTGACTTAATCACCATTGCTAAAAATAGCCCAGCATGCGGTCCACGCTCCATTCCCCATATTAATCTACACAACACCCCATACAGCAACCACCTTACCATTTATTCCCACTTTCATTTTCAACAATTAAGCTTGGAAGAATGCGAATAATTTATTATACCGATTCATATTCCACCGCCCATGCATTTTAAATATCAGCCTCGTCCATTCCTTTCACATCCATTCCCTCCTGACCTCTTCAGTCCTTCCATAACCCCAATCATGGCAGACGACAAACCCAAAGACTTGCTGACCAAATTCTACCCTGTGTGGCCACCACCGCCACCACTAGTCGAGCCTGATCCCTTACAATTTTTATGGGATGAGTACGAAGAAGTGCAACAGATTTTGGCAAAGGAGGAGAAGAAAAAGAATAAGAGAAAGAAGAAAAACACAAAAGCTAGAACCACTGACATCCTCTCCCCTTTAACCCCCTACCCAACCCCCTCTCCCTTAGAACTTTTCCCCCCCCTCTGGCTAGCGGTTCCTCTTCAAGGATTTTGATACCTTGTCTAGAAAGATTTGTATAATTGGCCTGATGATGCTTATAAATAAATGTAGTGTAAGCTTCTTTCTTTTACTGTTTTGTCCCTTATACATATTTTTGCTGATCAATACTAATTTCTTTTTCTCTTATATCTTACTTTGTACTTAGTTTTCCATCTGTTTCTTCATCTCCCTTTTCAGTACTAACATGCTCTCTCAACAGTGAGGACACTGTTTAGTGTATGTTTGAGGGTATGGCAGGTGTGCTAATGAAATGAGTTAATGCTAGTGCACCTATGTTGAAAAAAGTTTTTGAAAAATAAAGTGATTTCCCACCTGATTTTTGGAAAAGAGGAAATTAAAAACTTTTTAAAACTGAAATGAGTTGTAGTTTTAGCATTTTTCATTATGCAAATGTCAAGAATTTTCTGAAATTGATGTTTAAGTGAACCTGAAATGAGAGAAAACTATAAGGATACACCCTAGAAAATTTGATGGAAGGCCATACCTAGTGAGATTTGGGCCTGAAAATTTTTCTTGAAGAGTGTCTTGGCAATTTTTTCTGCTCTAAGGACTGATTAGATCTAGTTTCAATCACTAGAAGTTAAGCAAATCCAAGTTGAAATAGCTTGACAGCATTCATGACATTGATGACATAAAGTAAGGCCATCCCTTGGATAGTTTGAGCTTAAAATGTCCCACCTTTGAACTGCCCTTGACACATACCTGTTGAGCCCTTAAAACCCCAGTTTTCTTTGATAAAAACCAGAAAATTTTGAACCTAAAATCTTTTGACCTATTTCAGTTCACCCTCAATCTGAGAAATTAGGAAATAGAAGGAGAAGAGAGGTTAAAGGAGAAATTTTTTTAATTTGGTTGAAAGAGAAGGAAGCACATTTAGTGGTGTTGTGGTATTCCGACCCATAAAATAAAATAAAAAATAATAATAATAATAGAAAATCAAAGAAAAAGAATGAGAAAGAGAAGTCATTTCATTGAAAGACTGAAATGAGGATTAGAAACTGATCACTTCAAATCTGAAAGTTCAAGAAATAGATGGAATTATGTTGAAATGAAGAAGGTGTTGTCTAGACCACCTCCTTACTTTTACTGATTTCTCAATTTGAATTCTTTTTACCCCATTATTCTTTTACAAATTTCACCCATAAGCCACATTATAACCCAATAAAAAGACCTTACTAATATGAAAATTGATTGAGCTGTCATGTGGAGATGAGGATTTGTTTAATCTATGGTAAAAAGAACTAATATTTTTTAGAAATTAGAGCAATGTCTATGCTCATGCTTGCAGTCCTATTTGAGGGTTGTAACTGCTCTTGAGCTATGTGAAATAATGCACCCTTCTACCTTTGTTGAGAGTGAACAACCCTGGTAAGACTTGGGTCTGAAATCCAATTTGTTTGGGGGATTATCAAAACAGAATTCTCAAATTAAAGGTGAACGCTGCATCAATTTTTTAACACAATGCCTTAACATGAACTGACTGATAATGAAGGAACTGCAGCAGAATTTCATGTTTTGAACTGGTGCTTTTCTGCAGAAAATCCTCTAAAGTTGAATGCACATGGTGTGGAATTTATTTTATCTCAGTTAAACTCTATTTTAGCAGGTTGCACTAGTACTAACTGCTTTTATTGGAGAAGTTTGTGGGTACCTTCACTGAAAACCCTCAAGAGACTTCACTCCTCTACTAAGGATCACCTAGGGGTTTAGAAGGCTTGATGCATATGCTAAATGCATCTGTGCTCCCTACAAAAGTGGCATTTTTAGTTTTCTTTATTTTTCCTTTGCTCAGAGACTAGCTAAGCTTAGGTTTGGGGGTGTGTTAATTAGTGAAAAATGTCATTTTTCACCCTTTAACCTGACCTTTATTAGACTTGTGAATAGACTAATAAGTGCTTGTTGAGCATGTTTTGTAAATAGCAGTAAAAAGTAGTCATAGTACAGAAATCTACCCTAAAGTGTTCCACAAGAAGGTCCATCTCTCACCACAGCTCTAACCCAACTATGGCACACAAAAAGGCTCCGCACCAATGCCCACTTGGGGCATGCAGCAACAACAAAGCAACTTTAAAGAAGGAAAAATAGGCTGAAAACAATCTGTTCGATAGGTTAATGCAACCTATCGATAGGATCTAAAGGCTGAAAAAGGAAGAAATTGTGAAGATGGGGAGAATTCGATAGGATCCAGAACCTATCGCGCAGTTAGAAACAAAAAGGGAGCATCCTATCGAATGGTTGCCTGAGCTTGAACAGAACCTATCGAAATGTCTAAGAACCTGTTGATAGGAGCCAGAAGAGAACCTATCGAAAAGTCTGAGAACCTGTCAATAGGAGCCAAAAGAGAACCTATCGAAACTTGTGGCACAGAGAGCAGACCTATCGAAAGCAATTGCGCAAGAGCTCAACCTATCGAAAGGATCCTTCAACCTGTCAAAAATATCAAATGAAGGCTGCAGAAGTTGAAGCTCTAATTGTAGGATTCAACCTATCAGAACCTTTTGATAGGATCCTGAATCCTAGCAAAAGGACTAAAGTACTTGTTTTCAACCTATCGAAATCGATCTAAACACTTCCTAGAAGAACTGTTGTGCACATGCTGCAAGTTGGTGACCTGTTACACGTAATTCGAGGCACTCTGATGATTGGCACGAAGCTTCTAGAAGTGCCTTGGGAAACCCTAACCGACCCACGTGCTCTCCCCCAACTCTAACGAACTGAAATAGCCTTCTAAAAGGCAAATAAAAGAGGGAATAACAGAATCATTCTTGAAGCTGGGATTGGTAGGAAAAACTAGATCTGAGGCTAAAGGAGAAAGCTATAAAAGGGGGGAAAGCCACCAAAAAAAAAGGACATCAATTCTCGATATCAGAGCTTGCAGCGAAATTCTCTATTCTTCCTTTTAGCCCAACTATGGTTGGCTAATTTCTTGGGAGCAGCAAAGAGTGAGGTCGAATCTATAATTAGGGAGAGCTGAGAGTGTTATTGAGGGATAGATGATGCACATACTACAAATTTGAGGGCATTTCATTGTATGGTCAGTTTAATTCAATGCACTGTTGGTTTAATTGTTGTAATTAGATCTATAGTTTCTCTGGTTTCATTTGGTGCTCGATCAGCTTTGTGTAGATGGGAATAGCTCACCCACTTAACTGGTAGACCTCTTGGATGCCATTTGATTTCCTTAGATCTGATGTTCCTACAATTGCCTGTGTCTGTGGCCTGGTAGTTACAGCATTTGTAGTGGTTATAATGTTTTGATGGAAGCATGAGAATGGAGTGAATCTATTGGATGATCTGTGACCATTGAAGTGGACAAATAATAGCCTTAAGATCAAGCCAAATCTCTAGCCTAGATCAGATTCTTCTACCCTGTAGCTGTGCCTATGGCCAGATGAGGGATTGATGAACTCTAAACCCTTGTTAACCTTGTCAGCTCAACCCAATTGCAGTAAGTCTAAACTCCAAACTGCTTCTCCCCATTTTCTGTGTTTAATTCCCCCTCACTGGAAGATTTGAACTCTGGACTTAATCCCAATCCATTTCTGCAATCTTAATTGTTTTTTGTAGTTTAGTTTAGAAGTGACAAACCCTTAAACCTCTCTTCTTTCTTTTACTGTTTTAGCATTAGGAAGGATGCCAGATCTACCACAAATCTGGAGATTTACTTGATTTTAACTTGCATTTTCCTGTGGACATACCCTTACCTTTTCAAAACTTGCTACAATAGGCCCTGAATACTTGCAGGACTGTGTGTGAGCCTGCCTTGGTGTGTGCTATCCACAGACCCTTTAATTATCTGATTTTAAACCCCTTTTTGAACACAAGGCAGGATTCCAACAGGAGGATCCAGATTATAATCCAGAAGAGGAAACTGGGCCCCCTCCAGATGAGTTCGTCCCATAGATATGGATTTGAGTCAGATTAGATTTTGTGATTTTGCTACTTGGCCTTGGTACGTTCAGTCATTTTGTATTAGAAATCCTGAATTTTGGTAAATGATGTTTTGCGAACCATTGTTTAGGTGATGGTCGGCCATCACCGGTGGTTCATTTCGGTTCTTTTGTCCATGAATCTTTGCATGGAATTAGAGCAATCATTTTGTCATGTTTTATATATAGAAATGGAGATTTATTAGCCATATATGAAGACTCTATCTATTTTGTAGAGATATCCGCTTTGAATTCTGCTTAGTGTGGATGTACCAAGTGTTCAATATTTCGTGGATCGCCTTGAACGACGGTCAGAAGACACAGATTTCGGGTTGGTAAAATCCAGGTTGTCACAATTATGGTGTCGTATTTTGACTCCTTTAGGCTTGGAAAAACGAAGGCTCAGGGGTTAAATTAAACAAAAGGGGATAGATCACAAGATGCAAAATTAGTAGATTTGGGGTTTAAGAATTTGTAAGGCAAATAAATGGGTAGAACCAAAAGGTAAAACTAACAATAGTTTTTTTTGTGGTTTTAGAATTTATCAAAGCAAAGAAATATATTACCATACGATAAATAGAGGAAATATAAAAGAATGATAGATCCAAGGCTTCACACCAAGAGTTCTGAGGCTTCACACCAAAGTTGTACGTCGGCTTTGCACCAAGTCGCATGAGAAATAAATGAACACTTTTCATGTTTCGAAAGATTCGCTTTGTCGATCGAAAACTTTTCACAAGTTTCCTAGGGTTTACATAAAAGTAAGCTCCAATTTTCATTCAATAATCAACTGCCTATTACAAAATTATAAAGACCTTATATAGTAGTCCACTCAAAAGAAAACCCTAAAATAAATAAATAAATAAAAAGACAAGTTTGACCCCAGTAAAAAGCAAATTCTGTATCCTGGAGGAACTTATTCACACGAAAAATCAATCGATCGATAATGATACTCGATCGATCGAGTATATATATATGGACGATTATTTAAACCACGGGACATTCATACTTGTTTGCCAAAAGAGAAAATTTTGGTGAAAATGTTTGATATTCTACGATAAATAATTGTGATAAATTTAAAACAACGACACTCGTACTTGTTTGCCAGTAGCACCATCATCTTCATCATCTCTCACAACCATAAAAATGTTGTTGTTGTCATCATGATGTCATTATCAATGTTTACAGCATCACCACCATTTTATCAGTGTTTACAGCATCACCACCATCCAGTGGCGGTTGAGCCAGGATTTCCTCCCAAGGAGGGCAAGTTATAGGCCATGTGGAAATGAGTTAAAATTAGCTATGAGCTAGTATTAGATAAGCGGCACGGTGTGACAGGGGCACGCGGCGTGGCCATTTTTCCTCTTTGCATCATGTACATCACTGGTGCGTCGAGGCCATGTGTAACGATCCTAAAATTCTGAACATAACTCGACTGCTTTGATAAGCGTGTCCGACACAAAAATCGAGATAAATTAAAATTTTAAATTAATATTATTAAAAATAATATTGATCCATGGTTAGATGAAGTCATGTGAAATTTGTTGTGCGAGTCCGAGTCGTGTTAGACCTTAGATGAGGCGTGGTACGCCGGAGGAAGTGTGTATGTGCTCCATACGGGAAATTATAATTTAGAAAATAGGAAAATATCTAGATATTTCATTAGGTTAGCTTATAAGAGAAGGAAGAAGAGAAATAGAAGCTATCAATGCTCTTCTTCTCCTTGATTCCTGTGAATCTATAGCTTAGAGATTTGGGTTTTTGGTGGTTACTTGAGAGACCACAGTTAGAAGAAACCTAGGGTTGAGATTGATTGATTTATGAGAAAGGAATTGACGTCGACACGTCAAGTTGTCTTGCGAGGACGTGTACTATCTTTGGGTGTTAAAGCGGAGCCGAACATCTGCAATTTCGGATCGTGACAGCGACAAATTCCTGATTTCCGGATCTGAAACGCTCTTCGGATCGCTTTGCCAAGATTCCGAAAGGGACTTGAAATAGGTGAGTTTTCAAATTAAAATTGTTAAGGTTTAAACCTCATAAATGTGTGAATGGAGGTGTATGAGTAGTTGGCTGTAGATCATTAAGAATCAATGGTGAAAATAGGTCAAAATAGTGATCGCCATTAATGAATGAAAACTGTTATTATTGATCGATCAAACTAGTTAATTGATCGATCAAGACTGGGATTGATCGATCAATGTAGAGAATTGATCGATCAAAGTCAAAGTTTGACCTTTAAGTCAGTCTTTGACCCATAAAAATGAGGTAATATATTTTAAAATTAAAAATTAAATAATTATAGATATTTTTAATTATATTATTCCACTAATTAAAATTTATAACTTTTTATAGAAAATCAAACTTTGACAAGAAACCAAACTTTGACCAAGAAAAAGCACTGATACGTATAAATTTATATAGTAGTAGACTCTATCTATAAGCAGGTTTCGAGTTTGACTAAAAATAAATTGTGTAAAAGTCAAAGTTTGTCCAAAAGTGATCAAAAGTCAAAGTTTGACTAATGGTCAAACTATTGACTAATAAAATTAAGATTCTAGTATCACATTATAGATCAACATGGATTTTTTTGCTATCAAATTGTAGGAGTCAGTTTAATAAAAAGTAAAATTTTAATTAAAAATCAAAAGTTTGACCTTGATGTCAACCTTTGACCCTTGTTTGGATGCCTCATGCCCAACCCAACCAGATCGGTCAAGCCTAAAAGTACTCGGCTCAGGGGGGTGGAGAATCAGGTCTAACCGTACCTATGATAGCACTGGGTAATAACTTTTTATTCACAAAACATAATCAATTATATGATGGTGTAAGATTTGGATTTTCAAATAACGCCTATGAGGTGTTATTTACAAATCCACTTTTTTACATATAGAAATGGATTTCTAAATTTCGATGGATTTACCAAATCCAAATCCAAACACAAAAATGTGGAACCAACCAGTGGATTTAGATTTAGGAGATCCAAATCCAAATCCACGTTCCCAAATGCAGCCGAAAGGTATTTCATTTTGCTTTTATCAGCAATTGGTTTAAAATGGAAGCCTTACAAAAATAATGGATGAAAAATAAAAATATTCAGTTTTTGCAAGATCAGCTTTTTGTGAGTAGTGAAGATAACTCTATATACCAGTATAAAGTTAAACAGTATGTATCTCTTGGACTAGCGATCTTGAATACAAGGTTTACTCTGCTACTCATTTCGTGTTCAATGTAAGGGAGAATATTTCTTTCTAGCATAAAACTCAAACAATTCATAAAGATAAACTTAGGATGAGTAAGAATAGCAATAACATCATGAAATCTAGTATAAGAATAGACGAGGAAGAAGCAGCCACATGTACCAATCTTTATACCTGCAAGATTATAACTGTCTTCACTTATGCCAACTCCAGCAATTTTGCCTAGCTCCTGAATTTTGTCGTCATCATTGACTCTACTAATCCAGAGCAGCATCTCAAAGTAACCCAATCTGAAAAGGGAATCAGGGTTCTCATCTTTGCTAAATTTTCTAAAAAAATGGAATTCGTGTACCATTCCCATGTCGACTAAATACATAATAAATAGACCATAACTTTCTTCTTCCAGTACAAAACCCTGTTCTCTCATTGATCTTAAAATTTGAAAAACGTTATGTATTTGATCCCATGATTCTTCTATAAGAATTATAAGCTAGACCGACCCATTTTGGCCCATTTGTCTTTTGGGTAATTGGCCCATTTGCAATTATATTGGTCAATCTTGGAACTCTTTTTTTGTCATAGAAAATTGGTGTATTTAATGTAGTGTCTTGAGAATATGGAATATACTTTGAGAATGTAATTTTCTATCTTTTTCTAGGCTAGGTAGTTGCTTTGGAAGTGTATGTTTATTTATTCCCAATTTTGTATTGTGGGCTATTTTTATCACTCATGTATTTTCATTTTATAGGTCATATGCATGAAATTTGAAAGGTTCTAAGTAGTATATCACTTTAGTCTTCATTTTTGGTATTTTTCTACACAAGAGAACAACTTTCTTCTCTTTAAAGTAGCATCTTCTTCCAATCCTAGTTAGTGTAATCCAACAAAGTGGTATCAGAGCTTGAGATTCATGGCTTCCAATATGTTGCAACCTCAACTTCCTCGTTTTACCGGTAAGAACTACAATCAATGGACTATTCAAATGAAGGTTTTATATGGGTCTCAAGATTTGTGGGATATTGTTGAGACCGGATATGTAGAACTGGAGGATCAAGCGGCTCTCACACAAGCTCAACTCAATGAGTTGAAAGAAAATCGTAAGAAAGATAAGAAGGCTTTGTTCTTCATCTATCAAGCTGTGGATGAAGTTATTTTTGAAAGAATTTCATCGGTGTCATCGGCAAAGCAAGCATGGGATAGTCTCAATACTTCATACAAAGGCGAAGATAAATTCAAATTGGTGCGGCTCTAAACTCTTCGAAGTGAGTTTGATTCTATAAGAATGAAGGATTCAGAAGCGGTTGAAGATTTTTTCAATTGAGTAATTTCTCTCATTAATCAATTAAGGATTAATGGTGAAAATCTTCAAGATCAAAGAATTGTAGAAAAAATTCTTAGAAGTTTGACTCGTAAGTTTGAATATATTGTTGTTGCAATTGAAGAATCTAAGGATTTATCTACTTCGTCTTTGGAAAGTTTGTTGGGATCGCTTGAATCCCATGAACTTCGTATGAAGCAATTTGATTCTTCTCCTCTAGAGCAAGCTTTCAAACTTAAATTTTCTTTAAGGAAAGTTCTAGAGGTGGAAGAGGAAGGCATTCTAATCGTGGACGAGAAAGGCATAATGGAGGAAGATATCAAGCAAAAGAAAGAGATGAAGATGAGTCATCTTCGTCATCAAAAGGAAGGAGAAGAGGAAGAGGTCGATCTTCTCTTTCTAATGTTCAATGTTATCATTGCCAAAAATATGGTCATACCATAAAATTTTGTAGAAAAAGATTGGCGGAAGATGAAAAAAAGGAATCAATTTTGTTCAAGAGAATAATTAAAGTAAGGAAGATGATATTCTCTTTCTTGCTTGCAATGTTCAAGAAGTTGCATTCAATGAAGATTGGTATCTTGATAGTGGTTGTAGTAACCACATGACGGGCAACAAAGGCGGATTTGTCACTTTGGATGAATCTATTCAAAGTGAAGTAAGGACCGGCGATGATAAACGACTTTTCGTAAAGGGAAGTGGTGATATTCTTATTCAATCAAAGAAATGCATCAAACGAATCTCAAATGTTTTCTATGTACCCGGTCTCAAGCACAATCTTCTAAGTATTGGACAACTCCTTTAAAAGGACACAATGTTTATTTCAAAGGAGATGAATGTGAAATCAAGGATATGAATAATGCTCTCATTACCAAAGTAAAGATGACTCCAAACAAGATGTTTCCACTTAAGTTTCAAAATGAAGTTCTTCCTTGCTTCAATTCTATCATCCAAGACAAATCATGGCTATGGCATTTTTGGTATGGCCACTTGAGTTTTAGCTTGTTGACTCTCATGTGCAAAAATCATATGGTGAGAGGCGTGACAAATATAGATCGCAATGATCAAGTTTGTGAAGGATGCAAACTCAGAAAGCATCAAAGAAATTCTTTTCCGATTGGGAAAGCTTGGAGGGCATCAAATCCTCTTGAGCTTGTTCATTCGGACTTATGCGAGCCTATGCACACCACTTCTATTGGCGGTAATCGTTATTTCCTTACTTTTATTGATGATTATAGTCGTAAATCTTGGATTTATTTTCTCAAAGAAAAATCAGAGGTATTTGGCTACTTCAAAACATTTAAGGCCTTGGTTGAAAAGCAAAGTGATTTTATGTTGAAAACTTTGCGTACCGATTAAGGTGGTGAATATGTTTTTCATGATTTTAAGAATTTCTTAAAAGATAATGGCATTCGGTATCAATTAACCACTCGATACACACCTCAACAAAATGGTATTGCCGAAAGAAAAAATAGAACACTTATGAAATTGGCTAGAAGTATGTTAAAAGCCAAAGGGATGCCAAATATATTTTGGGTCGAAGCCGTTTCATGTGCCAACTATCTTTTGAATCGTGCCTTATCCAAAAGTGTTGAAGGCATAACACCTCAAGAAGCATGGAATGAACACAAATCATATGTTGCGTATTTAAGGATATTTTGTAGTATTACATATTTTCATGTGCTGGATGAAAGAAGAAAAAAATTGGATGATAAATCTGAAAATTATATTCTTATTGGTTATAGTGAAACTTCAAAGGTATACAAATTATTTAATCCCATCACCAAGAAAACTATCATAAGTAGAGATGTAAAATTTAATGAAGAAGAAGCTTGGGATTGGGATTTCCAAGAAAAGACATAAAAGTCTATTTATGTCAATGAAGAAGAATTGAAAGATGCTCAAAATTGTGAGCATGACGATGATAGAACTTCCTCTCCATCTTCATCTTCACCATCTTCATCATCATCATCATCATCAAGTTCTAATTCTCCTCCAAAGAAGACCAAAAGCATTAATGAAATTTATGAAGCATCAAGAAGACTTTTTGATGAAGATGAAATTAACTTTGCACTATATGCCGATGCCGATCCAATTTTTTTTGAAGAAGCATCTCAAGAAGAAAAGTGGAATCATGCAATGAATCAAGAAATTGACTCCATCAAAAGAAATGAGACTTGGGAGTTAACGAAACTTTCAAATGGGCACAAATCCATTGGTGTGAAATGGATATATAAAACCAAGTTAAATGCAAAAGGTGAAGTTGAAAGGCACAAAGCTCAGTTAGTGGTGAAAGGCTACAAGCAAAGACATGGCATAGACTTCAATGAAGTTTTTACTCCCGTTGCTCGGCTTGAGACTATTAGATTGGTCTTAGCATTGGCGGCTCAAAGAAATTGGAAGGTTTATTAAATGGATATCAAATCAGCATTATTAAATGGATGTCAAATCAGCATTCTTAAATGACATTCTTGAAGAAGTTTATGTTGATCAACCTCTCGGGTATGTGGAAAAGGGTAAAGAGCACAAAGTTTGTAGATTGAAGAAAACACTTTACGGTTTAAAGCAAGCACCAAGGGCATGGTATAGCCGTATTGATGGGTACTTTATGAAGAATGGATTCAAAAGGTGTCCTTTTAAACACTCTCTCTACATAAAAGAAAATACTCAAGGTGAGTTCTTAGTTGTTTGTTTATATGTTGATGATTTAATCTTTAGCGACAATAATTCAAGCATATGTGATGAATTTAAAAAATCCATGATGCTTGAGTTTGAGATGACCGATATGGGTCTCCTACATTTCTTTCTTGGCATTGAAGTAAAGCAAAATAAAGATGAGATTTTTATATATCAAAAGAAGTATGCAAAAGATTTATTGAAAAAGTTTAGAATGGAAGATGCAAATCCTATTTGCACTCCAATGGAGGTTGGTTTGAAACTTAACAAAAATGATAATAAAAAAAGAGTTAATGAAACTCTTTATTGAAGTCTTGTTGGTAGCCTCATGTACTTGACCGCCACAAGATCGAATATTATGTTTGTGTTTAGCATGATTAGCCATTTTATGGAATCACCTAGAAGAAGTCATTGGAATGTCGGAAAGAGAATTTTGCGATATGTTTGTGGTACCATCAATGATGGCATACACTACCAAAGGGTTCAAAATTCATGTTTGGTTAGATATTATGATAGTGATTAGGGTGAAAGTGTAGATGATGGCAAAAGCACTTTCGGTTATAATTTTAATATTGGTTCGGGTTCAATTTCATGGACTTCACAGAAACAACAAGTTGTTTCTCTCTCTACAACCGAAGCGGAGTACATTTCATTAGCATTGGCCGGTTGTCAAGCACTTTGGTTAAGATGGGTTTTAGAAGAACTTAAGCATCCATCAATTGAAGCTACAACTTTATTTTGTGATAATCGTTCAACCATTGCACTAACCAAGAATCCCGTTTTTTATTACAAAAGTAAGCACATTCGAATTAAGTATCATTTCATCCGTGACTTGATCAATGATGGTGAAATTGATGTGAAACCTTGCAAATCATAAGATCAAATAGCGGATATTTTTACAAAGGCATTGAAGAAAGAAACATTTATCAAGATCAAAGTAAAGTTCGGCGTTCGATCGGTCTAGCTCAAGGGGGGCTGTTAGAATTATAAGCTAGACCGACCCATTTTGGCCCATTTGTCTTTTGGGTCATTGGCCCATTTGTAATTATATTGGTTAATCTTGAAACTCTTTTTTTGTCATAGGAAATTGGTGTATTTAATGTAGTGTCTTGAGAATATGGAATATACTTTGAGAATATAATTTTCTATCTTTTTCTAGGCTAGGTAGTTGCTTTGGAAGTGTATGTTTATTTATTCCCGATTTTGTATTGTGGGCTATTTTTATCACTCATGTATTTTCATTTTATAAGTCATATGAATGAAATTTGAAAGGCTCTAAGTAGTATATCACTTTAGTCTTCATTTTTGGTGTTTTTCTACATAAGAGAACAACTTTCTTCTCTTTAGAGTGCCATCTTCTTCCAATCTAGTTGGTGTAATCCAGCATCTTCTTCATCGTAACGCTACCTTACACTCTCCATGCAAAGTCTTATCAAGGCATTATTATTCTTTGGCACCAATTTCTCTTCCCAGTTTATCGAACAACTCAAGAGTAGCTTCCGTGCCAAGTTTCTGCGCATACATTCTTACTAACCTATCAAATTGATGAAGCTGAGTATTCTTGAAAATCCATTTTTGTTTTCCTTCCCGTGATAGTTCCTTCCGGCGCTGTAATACGGAAGTATTGGACGGAGTTGAGAACCATGGAATATCCAAGACGTTCTCTTGCGATTTCTCATTATTAGACACTTCAAAAGGAGTTAAGATGGGTGATTCTGAAGCATTGCTGTTTGAGTATGAAATGTACATGTCAATAAAGAAAAAGTATGGAAATAAACTCCTTTCTCCATATACATAATATATGCATGATAATTAGAATTTTGTTAAGTGGCACTTATTTCTCTATGATTGAACTATGACTGCCACGTGCATAGTGACCAGAAAGACAGATGTACAACAAACATGCCATTTATGGGATAAATAAATAGCCCCTGACATTGCATATACATACAATGGATGAAAAGATTTCATGAGAATCATGATAAGTGAGAAATAAATTAAGACTTCACAGGTCTCTGTTGTGGTAAAGAAATTAAACTGAGATTTGAGAGTTCTCTATGTTGTGGTTTTTTGGGTGTGTTACTAGTATTAATAAGTTGGTGTGAGTGTATAGTCTATGAGATACATTCTATTAATATTAGTGGTGTACAAGGGATCCTATTGTAAAGTGATATAAATAATAATGAGATGAGGCCATCCACCCACAACCCTAAATTCCCTCATCTCTCCCTCCCTTCCTCCCTTGCTCCCCCCATGAATTAGTGGCGGAGTTAATCCTGTTGGACATGCAAGAATTTGACGTAATCCTTGGCATGGATTGGTTATCCAAGCACCATGCTAGCATTGATTGTCAAAGAAAGATGGTTACCGTCAGGCCAAATATGAGGAGATTATTTAAATTTCTTGGAATGTGATCGACCTTTGTACCGCTGATCTCCGCAGCCAGAGCCGAACGTTTAATAAAGAAAGGTTGTCGTGGATACCTCGTGTTTCTAAAGGAGGATAAGAAAGAGAAGAGCGTCATAGCGAGGATTCCGGTTGCAAGTGAATTCGAGGACGTTTTTCCAGATGAGTTGTCAGGTTTACCACCAGAATGAGAAGTGGAGTTTGCCATTGACTTAGCACCGAGTATGGAGCTTGTGTCTAAAGCGCCTTATCGAATGGCTCCTATTAAGTTGAAGGAACTGAAAGAGCAATTACAAGAACTCCTAGATAAAGGGTTTGTAAGACCTAGTGTGTCTCCTTGGGGAGCACTGGTCTTGTTTGTGAAGAAGGATGGGTCGATGAGATTGTGTATTGACTACCGTCAACTGAACAAGGTGACTATTAAGAATTGATACCCTTTGTCGAGGATTGATGATCTATTCGAGCAGTTACAAGGCACATGATTCTTCTCTAAGATCGATCTGAGATCGGGATATCATCAGTTGAGAATTAAGGTAGAGGATATATCAAAGATGGCATTCAGAACAAGATATGGACACTATGAGTTTTGGTGATGTCGTTCGGATTGACAAATGCACCGACATCATTTATGGACTTAATGAATCGGGTGTTTAAATGATACCATGATACGTGTGTAGTAGTGTTTGTTGATGATATTCTCATCTACTCAAAGACCAAGAAAGAGCATGAAGAGCATTTGAGAATTGCTCTACAAATCTTGCTTGACCACCAGCTGTATGCAAAGCTTGGTAAGTGCGAGTTTTGGCTAGAGAAGGTTAGTTTCTTACAACATGTGGTCTCAAAAGATGGAGTTACTATGGATCCAGCTAAGATTGAGGCCATAGTAGAGTGGGAGCAACCAAAAATAGTAATAGAGATTCGTAGCTTCCTCGGTCTGGCTGGGTGTTATAAGCAATTTGTCGAGGGATTTTTGAAGCTCTCTGGACCACTTACGAGGCTTACCAAGAAGGATGTGAAGTTTGAATGGACTAAAGAATGCGAAAGGAGTTTTCAAGAACTCAAGTAGCGACTGACTTCAGCCTCGGTATTAGCTATTCCTTCGGGCAGTGGAGGATATGCTGTTTACAGTGACGCTTCACACAGTGGGTTAGGATGTGTGCTCAACTAGAATAAGAAGGTGACTGCTTATAGGTCAAGACAGCTGAAAGATCACAAGAAGAATTATCCAACCCACGATTTGGAGCTTACAACAGTCATATTCGCACTAAAGATATGGAAGCACTACTTATACTGCGAGACTTTCGAGATAATCACAAATCATAAAAGTCTCAGATATTTGTTTACGCAGAAAGAGCTTAATATGAGGTAGTGCAAATAGATCAAATTTCTCAAGGGCTATGATTGCTCCATTCAGTACCACTCAGGCAAGGCTAATGTAGTGGCAGATGCCTTGAGCAGAAAGAATTCAACTTTATTGTCTAGCCTTGTCACAAGATTTCACAGATGGAAATTGTTAAAGGATCTTTCTTTGTATGACACAAAGATCAAGGTGCGAGCTTCAGGGGCCTTTTTGGCCAACATTATAGTTAGACCGACGATCTTTGAGCACATTCACGACTTGCAGATGAAAGACTTGGAGTTAGTGAAAATTAGACAAGGGGTGATTGATGGCACTAGACCTGATTTCTCGGTGAGGGAAGATGGTTCCTTATTGTTCAGGAGATGTCTATGCAAACCAGCTAATGTTGATCTGCGGTAGACCATCTTAGACGAAGCTCATAAGTCGATGTATGTTATACACCCTGGTAGCACGAAGATGTATCGGGATATGAGAAAGAACTACTGGTGGAGAGGGTTGAAACAGGATATAGCCGAGTATGTTTCTAAGTGCTTGGTGTGTCAACAGGTGAAAGTAGATCATAGACATCCTGCATGGTTGTTGCCACCTCTACCTATACCAGAGTGGAAGTGGGAGTCAATCTCAATGGACTTCATTGTGGGATTACCTCGGACTGCAAAGCAACACAATGCCATTTGGGTAATTGTCGATAGACTGACCAAGTCAGCCCACTTTTTGTCATACAACACTACATATACGGCTAGAAGACTCGCAGAGTTATATATGAAGGAGATTTTTCGATTGCACAACATTCCAGTTAGTATCGTTTCATATCGAGACCCTCTTTACACTTTAAAATTTTAGTAAAAGTTCCAAGAAGGGATGGGTACGCGATTAGAATTCAGTTCGACATTCCTCCTGCAGACGGACGGACAAACAGAACGGGTGAACCAAGTAATAGAAGATATGCTCAGAGCAGGTATGCTAAGTGTTCAAGGATCATGGGATCAGCACCTACCCTTGGTCAAATTTACATATAATAATAGTTTTCAAACGAGTATCGGTATGGCACCGTATGAAGCATTTTATGGACGGCGATGTAGATCACCGATCAATTGGGAAGAAACCGGCGAAAAGTTCATATTGGGTCCCGAAGTATTTGAAGACAATGTTGATATCGTTCATATGATAAGATAAAGAATCAAGTCAGCTTAAAGCAGACAAAAGAGCTACGCCGATATGAAGAGGACAAGTGTTGATTTTCAGGTTGGCGATCATGTGTTCATAAAAATATCACCCATGAAGGGTGTCATGCGATTTGGAAAGAGAGGAAAACTAAGCCCACGATATTTTGGACCCTTTGAGGTTTTGGATAGAGTTGGTGAGGTTGCCTATAGGATCAGGTTACCTCCTTTTTTCAATCGAGTGCATAACGTATTTCATGTGTCCATGCTTCGAAAATATCTTAAAGATCCTACGCATATCCTGGAGGATCAGCTAATCAAGATGTATGAAGATATGACGATGATAGAGGAACCAGTGCAAATTTTTGATAGAAAGGAACAAGTTTTATGTACTAAAAGTGCCCCTTTAGTCTCGTCAAATGGGGACATCATCCTACTGAAGAGGCTACTTGGGAGCGTGAGGCGGAAGTTAGAGCCCAAGACCCTCAATTGTTCCAAGAGAGTTGAGAGACCCTTGTTTCAATGTAACTATGCCTTAATTTATAAGCAGCAGTGTAAAGAAATTTTGTGCAATAAGTGTCTTAAATGGTGTGTAGATGCCTAAAAATAGAAAAATTTGAAGTTCATAGTAATTTGAGTGAGAGACACAGAAAATGAGTCTGCTTTCACAAATCAACCGGTCAAAAATTTAAATCGATCTGTCAAATTATAAAATCGACCAGTCGAATATTGAATCGACCGATCGATTCTCACAAATAGAATGGTTTTGAAAGTATATAAAATAGTTTGAAAAACCGACTGGTCGATTTATAAGAATGACCAATGGCGATCCAGGGTTTAACTTAGAAAAATCGACCAATTGATTTTGTTCAAACACGTTTAAATTGGGTTTTTTCTTTCTGATTCGGTATTTTCAGTTTGGGGGTTTTTATTGGGGCCTTGCTAGGGTTTTGGGAGGAGAAAAGGAAGAAGGGTTTGGGAGTTCATTTAGCTTCGATTTTCCACAAGCTTGGGTCCAAAGCAAATCAAAAAGGTAAACCCTAGTCTTTAAATCTTTGATTTTTGAGTTTTGCCTTCCATTTGGATCCCTAGTTTGTATTTTGTGCAAAAACCCTAACCATGCCACCTAAGACAAGGCAAGCTTCGAAACCTTCGACTTCGAAGTTGCTGGTTCGACGCCCTAGTGCGTCGGGACCACCACCACCTGCGGCATCACAAATGCTGGCACCATGCACAGCCCCACAGCCTGCATCGTCTTTGCATGAGCTTTCACCACCACCTTTAAACCAACCCAATGAGTGGTGGGCAAGAAAAAATGTCACAACCCTAGATTTTGGGAAACGTGCACGTCATGCACTATACACATGTATATGTGTTTCACAAGGAAACCAAAATAAACCGTAGACACTATATGTGTTTCACATGGAAACCAAAACGAACCCGTAGACACTATGTGTGTATGAGGGAAACACACTAGTTTTTCCCTAACTTATAAGTATATAAGTGAAAGAGGGAGGAGAGAAGAGCCCCTTACGTAACTCTATTCTAACCTAAATAGAGAGAAGGAGAAATAGAGAGAAAGAAAAGAAGAGCCTAGTAAAGAACTAGGGTTTCGTTGGGACTTAAATCGGTGGAAGAGCTGGAGCAAAGGCTGGAGGAGGAACCTTGGAGACCTTTTAGCCTAGTAGAATTTCGAATCTTGAATCGAACTTGCGCGAGACTCATCGTTGGAGGTATGTTAAAGGCATGATAGATGCTTAGGCATGTTTTAAATAATAGGTAGAATGTTGGTTGAATGTTTTTGTTGATGTTAAAGGCTGAATGAGGGGAGAAATAGCTTTCTCGAGCAGATCGAGGAGTAAAAATATATCGCACCTCACTCGAGCGAGGCCAAACTATAAAAATATAGCTTTGGGCTCGCTCGCGCGGTCCCCAAAACAAGAGGGAAGCTCGCTCGAGTGAGGTCCCTAGTAAAGCTTCAGGCGACTCGATTTAACCGCTCGAGCGACCTCGATTTAACCGCTCGAGCGACCTCGATTTAACCGCTCGAGCGAGGTCTAGTGACCGCTCGAGCGAGGAATTGTGCTCACTCGCTCGAGGTACCACACAGTTCTTGAAATTATTGGTGCAGAGACCTGGAGGCTATGCGCTCGATTTATTCTTGTAATCCTTCTGAGCATATTCTAAATACATGAAATGTAGGTTTGACGTAGGATCGTGAAGTGTAAACCTCTACTAGAAGCGTGCTTTGAAATTCGTCGAGGTAGGGAATATTCTTGAAACATGTATTTTTTTTCGTCAACTCATATATGCAGTGTAATTTTATCAAAAGGTTGAGTATTGTATGATCTTTCAAATAGGGTGTAAAAGTAAGCTTCAAGGTGAAACCATGAAGTCCTCGGGACTTAATATTGTAATGTAAGCATCTAAAAGATGTATTAAATCAAGAGTATCCTGTGGATACAGATGAAAACAAACCGTGAAATTAAAGTAAAATGATAAGGCCTAATGTACTAAAAATTAGCACAAATCACGGTGAATAACTATATGTAAAGCACATCGATATTTTTGTTATTTAAAGCTGATTAGAATACCCCACCGATGTGGCAGGATACCTACGACTGACACGGCAGGATATCCGTGACCGATACGGCGGCCAATCCGTATACTTATAGCACATCCCAGGGATGTAGATTTGAGAATAGACCCCGCCACCTATGAGAAAGGGGCCTGGGCAGTATTCCTAGGGAATACATACAACAACTGTCTAGTAGAGGACGATGGTGGGTATTCCATTGGGGCTCGATGCTATATTGCTCGGGGATTATTTAAGTTAAAGGTTTAAGTGATTAGGCCGAATTCATAACTAAACCAATAAGATGAGAACAAATAACACCAGGAAAGGAAATCAACTGTATCCATTTTAGTTATTCCAGTTATATCAATTGTTCTATTTAAAAGTGATATCTAGTAAATTGTGCTTTCAAAACTGCTAGCATATATGTAAGATTTAATCTATATGTTCACTTTGTTTCCCTATTGAGCTAGGATGTAGCTCACCACTTAGACTATACGTCGTAGGTTTAGGACTGGCGGCAACAAGGACTTCTAGAGACGTTGATCCAGGAGATTCAGACTACGTACCCATTGAGGAGTCAGAGCCTCCTCCCGAAGATTTCTTCTAGGAGACCCATTGTGCACTTTGAGAGTGAGTTGAGAATTTTAGGCACGGCTTGGTATATCAAGCCTCTTTATGGAATGTAATTAAATATGATATGCTTTTGATAAAATATTTGGAGTGAACATTTATCTAACTGCTTGGGTAGGTTCTTATGCCCATGAATTGGCATGGGACAAGGACTGCCTTTTTGGGGGCCCTAAACTATTTTAGGCATGAGAATTCGTTTAGAGTAAAATTCTGGCTTGTATATACCAAATGTATTATAAAGGTTCTTGGGCACGGCCTCGAGGGTTGTGCTGATGGCACGGTTTTTGGAGCGCCGAAAATGGGCTGTCACAGTTGGTACCAGATCCATTTCTTTCTAGTTCTGGCTATCATCTCGTCAGAATATAGGGACTTCTGCTAACGAAACCGTGGTTTCTCATGCAGACCGTTATGTTTCCTAGAGGAAGAGGCCGACCCAGGGGTGGTCATGATAGGAATTTATGCAGTAGAGATGGTTTTGTCTCACCTACAAACAGGGTACCATTAGGAAACAGGGAGATTCCTGAGGGCAGTGGCCAGGGAGAAAACCAAAATCAAGCAGAAGATCAGGATCGAGATCATCAGGATCGAAATCAGAGGGAACAAGATAGAGTGAGGGAGAGAAATGAAGAAAGAGAAGAGCGTTAGAGGATGATGCACACAATGGAGACAATGGCGCGTCCTTGGCGACATGCGCCCGAGAACCACAACGAACACCTACACCTCCAGTAGGACCTACACCACCAGTGGCTTCAACATTTATCGAGTTCAGAAGGATGAGACCTCCTAACTTTTCAGAACAGGCAGACACAATGGCAGCCGAAAACTGGCTGGGTGAAATGGAAAAGGTGTTTAGCGTCTTGACATGCACGAGGAGGATGAGGCGTCCAGTTAGGCGGCATATATGCTAGATGGAGAAATTTGGACCTTGGTGGAAATCCATTTGAACGAGAGCAAGAAACTCGGATATGCATTGGACTTGGGATGAATTAGAAGAATTCAATAAGCAATATTTTCCAAGTTGTGAGAAATCGGATGGAGACCCAATTTTGCAACTAATGCAAGGAAGGATGACCGTAGTGAGAAAGTACAGATAGAATTCATGAGGCGGCTTGCCGCTCCAGACTATGTAGTTTCAGATGTGATGAAAGCAAAGAGGTTCCAACATGGTTTAAGGTCGGACATCCGAGGAGGGGTTGCGCCCTTCCAGCTGAAGACCTACGGAGAGGTAATGAGTAAGGCATTAGTAGTCGAAAAAAAAAACAATAACCGATACCATCAGAGGGAACAACAGGGAAGAGGAAGCATAGATCCAAGCAGGACGGGGAGCTATGAATCGGTACATAAGAAATCGAGGTTTATAGCACCGAATCAGAGACAACCGTTCCAGACAGGGTATGGGAGAGTCGCACAACAAACTACTCATCAAAGTTTTCCGTTGCTGGCATCAGGAAGACCGATGAGGTATGAGGGTCCTGCTATTTCTGAGGCTCTGACTACCCAAGGTTTTTCGAGAGCTGCTACTTCAACACCAAGGGAAACTTGTGCCAAGTGTGGCAAGTCCCACAAAACGGCGGATTGTAGGCAAGGAATGTGAGGTTGTTTCAAATGCGGCAAGATAGGGCACGTGATTAGAGATTGCCCTGAGGCAGTTAAAGAAAAGATGGCCCCAGCTTCCATGCCACGACCTATTCAATCACGAAAGCCAGTTGTTCAAGGAGAGCCTCTGTGATTCTGGCCCAGAAGCGAGGAAGTGTACACGACATCATCCAAGGTGAGATTTCTTTTAAATAAAGGATTTCAGTTTTTAATACAATTCTAGATAAAGAATGTGCATTCATTAGGACAAGTGTATATAACCGTTGTTGCGCATTAGAAAAATTCTAAATAAAGTATATGGTATATACGTATATGTATGCATTATAGGTACATTACAAGTTTATGAAAAAGGGTGCTACGTAGCACATGACACACAAGTGCTGATAAACCCAGGGTCTACCCACTCCTTCATCACCCCTAGATTTGCAAAGAAGATGAAGATTGTTCCGGAGACACTGGACTTTGTGTTATCAATGTTTGTCCCAACAGGAGAATTAGTGGACACAGAGTTAGTCTACAAATCAGTAGTAGTAAGCGTTCGGGATCACGTTGTCTACGAACTAGACGTAAAATTAATATTATTGGACATGCAAGGATTCGACGTGATCCTTGGCATGGATTGGCTGTCTCATCACTGCGCAACAATGGATTGCAAGGATAAGGTTGTTATTTTCCGTCCTAACACGAGGAGATCGTTTCGATTTCGAGGGAGAGATCGACACAGGTGCCACTCATATATGCAGTCAGAGCAGAACGTTTAATCAGAAAGGGGTGTAGCAGTTATTTGGCGTTCCTGAAAGAAAATAAAGAAGAAAAGAATATTATCTCCAAGGTAGCGGTAGTGCGAGAATTCCCAGACGTATTTCCAGAATAATTGCCAGGATTACCTCCAGAAAGAGAAGTGGAATTTGCTATCGACTTAGCACCAGGAACGGAACCTGTTTCATAGGCACCTTACAGGATGGCCCCTACAGAGTTGAAAGAGCAATTGCAAGAGCTCATGGACAAAGGATTCATAAAACCAAGCGTGTCTCCATGGGGAGCACCAGTTCTATTCGTGAAAAAGAAAGATGGGTCGATGCGGTTGTGCATTGACTACCGTCAATTGAACAAAGTCACTGTGAAGAATCGATATCCGTTGCCAAGAATAGATGACTTGTTCGATCAGTTGCAAGGAGCGAAACATTTTTCCAAGATCGATCTGAGATCTGGATACCATCAGTTAAGAGTCAAGACTGAGGACATTCAAAAAATGGCATTTAGAACACGGTATGGACACTATGAATTTTTAGTGATGCCATTCGGATTGACGAACGCACTGGCATCATTTATGGACTTAATGAATCGGGTGTTTAAACCACACCTAGACTCCTGCGTTGTCGTGTTTGTTGATGACATCCTGATTTACTCAAAATCGAAGACGGAGCATGAAGAACACTTACGAGTCGCTCTACAAACCTTGTGTGAACACCAATTGTACGCCAAGCTCAGCAAATGTGAGTTTTGGCTAGAAGAGGTTAGCTTTTTGGGACATGTCGTCTCAAAGCATGGTGTCACAGTAGATCCCACTAAGATCGAGGCAAGATGGTAGGAGCAACCAAAAGCGTGACAAGCGTCCAAAGTTTCCTCGGGAGGTTATTATCGACGTTTTCAGAAAAATTCAAGATTTGAGTGGAGTGAGGCGTGTGAGAAGAGTTTTCAAGAACTCAAGAAGAGACTCACCTCAGCTCCAGTGTTAGCCATTCCATCAGGCAGTGGAGGATTCGCAGTCTACAGTGATGCTTCGTATAACGGGTTGGGTTGTGTACTAAATCAATATAAAAAGGTAATAGCTTACGGGTCAAGACAGTTGAAAGAGCATGAAAAGAACTACCCAACACATGATCTGGAACTAGCAGCGGTCATATTCGCATTAATGATATGGTGACATTATTTATACGGAGAAATATTTGAAATTTTCACTGACCATAAGAGCCTCAGATATCTGTTTACACAGAAGGAACTAAATATGAGGCAACGTAGGTGGATGGAATTCCTCAAAGACTACGACTGTTCTATACAGTACCATCCAGGCAAAGCTAACGTAGTGGCCAACACCTTGAGTCAGAAAAGTTTAGCTCAGTTGGCTAGTCTAATTTCGGGTATACATCGATGGAAACTGTTGGAGGATCTAGCACTATGTGGCGCAGACATACAACCACAAGCCACAGGAGCCTTCTTAGCCAACATATCAGTGAAACCGGTGATATTCAAACACATACGAGAACTACAGATGAAAGACCCAATTCTAACCAAGATGCGTCAAGATGTAACTGAAGGTATTACATCTGAGTTTTCAATCAAGGAGGATGGTTCCTTAGTATTCAAGGGCCGACTTTGCATTCCAGACAATGCCGATCTGCGATGAACAATTCTTGATGAATCTCACAAGTCAAGCTATGCTATCCACCCGGGAAGCACAAAGATGTATCAAGATTTAAAAAAGAATTACTGGTGGAGAGGCTTGAAACAAGATGTAGCAGAGTACGTGTCGCGATGTTTGACGTGCCAACAAGTGAAGATCGATCATAGACACCCCGCAGGCCTATTACAGCCTCTACCCATACCGGAATGGAAGTGGGAATCTATCTCCATGGATTCATAGTCGGTCTTCCACGAACTGCAAAGAAGTATAACGCCATTTGGGTAGTAGTCGATCGATTGACTAAGTCAACACACTTCTTGCCTTATAACACGATGTACACGGCGGGAAGACTGGCAGAGCTCTATATGAAAGAGATCGTCTGTTTACATGGGATTCCAAGTAGCATTGTTTCAGACCGGGACCCATTATATACATAAACGTTTTGGAAGAAATTTCAAGAAGGAATGGGAACAAGACTAGATTTTATTACGGCGTTCCACCCACAAACCGACGGACAGACTGAAAGGGTCAATCAAGTCATTGAAGACATGCTTAGGGCATGTATGTTAGAATTATAAGGATCGTGGGATCAACACCTACCATTGATTGAGTTCGCATATAATAATAGTTTTCAGACGAGCATCGGGATGGCACCGTATGAAGCCTTGTACGGAAGACGATGCAAATCGCCAATCAATTGGGAGGAAATTGGCGAGAAATTTGTTTTGGGACCCGAGCTACTTGAAGATAATGCAGCTATTGTCCGCATGATCAGGGAAAGACTAAAGGCGGCTCAAAGCAGACAGAAAAGCTATGCTGACATCAAGCGGACGAGCGTGGACTTTAAGGTGGGAGAACATGTTTTCGTGAAGGTGTCGCCTATGAAAGGCGTAATGAGGTTCGAAAAGAGAGGCAAGCTAAGTCCCCGCTACCTTGGACCGTTTGAAGTTTTGGGTCGAGTAGGAGAAGTAGCCTACCGCATTGGATTGCCACCATTGTTTGATCACGTACACAATGTGTTCCACATATCCATGCTCAGGAAGTATCTCAATAACCCTGATCACGTACTAAACGGCCAATCATTCGAGATGCATGAAGATATGACCATGATTGAAGAGCCGGTGGAAATTTTAGATCGAAAGGAACAAGTGTTGCGAACAAAAGTTATTCCCTTAGTGCTCGTCCGATGGAAGAACCATCCGATCGAAGAAGCAACGTGGGAACGGGAGGCTGACGTCAAAGGACAATACCCCAATTTGTTCAAAGACACTAACTAGTTTCTTTATTAATATGATGAAGTGTACTTATTCTTTTCTGATTATCAAATTATAGTTAAAGGAACAAAATGAGTACTATTATAAATATTAAAAAAAAAAAATTTTGAGAAGTAAATTTGAATGAAGAGTATGTTTAGTCATGCGTGAGTAGTATTCGAAATAGGAAGACTAGTAAAGATGTGGGTTGTGAGGACGAGAACATGTCTTTGGCTCGCTCGAGCGAGGGTTCATGACCGCTCGAGCGAGGTTTACCAACCGCTCGAGCGAGGCCATAAATTATAACATTTAGCGTCCTGGACTCGCTCGAGCGATAACTAACGACCGCTCGAGCGAGGGCGGACTATATAAGGCTGACGGAATGCAGAACACCCATTTCATCTTCAAGCGGGGAACTAAAGCCGAGCGAAGGGTTTAGGGTTTCTCATCTTCAACCTTTCTTTGTCGGATTTGAGCCGGATTGTGACGATCCGATCCGTTCAAAACCTCTTTCTAGGTAAAATCTACCCCCTCTCCGAGATTTTTAGTAGTTTTCAAAACCTCTCTAGGCATCTAATGGCTTCAAGCCCAAATCCACAACCTAGGAAGCAGATGGTGAATCGATCGTCCAATAATCGGTAGCAACAAGCGCAGCTTCACAACCATCACCAAACCCATCCACCACTCCAATCACACTAGACGATTGGTGGGGGGCCAAAATTTTTGAAACCGAATGGGATATACATCCCTCTTGTTTTGGGGATCCGACGTCCACCCAATGGACATCAGGCTTCCTCACCAACAACAATCTTAAAACCCTACTTACGCCGTTCGGAGATCGGTATTACCCGAGGCTTGTGAAGTTATTTTACCAAACCCTAAACATGAACGTGGACGAGGACGCTATCCTTGTCACAATCGATGGTAATGAACTAATCTTTAGATGTGCTGAAATTTCATCAGTCATGAAATGTCCCCACATCTACACCCCTAGTCCACTCATCCTACCACCTTTTTCTGGGAACGTCGAATTCCCAACGATCATTTCCGATATCACCGGCGGCACGTCCGCTTCGGGACAATCTATTACCCGATCACAACTACCGCCACGTATGTGGCTTCTAGACGTCATTTTTAAAAAGAATCTACACCCAACTGGCCATGATCAAGAACGCCGTGACGCTTTTCTGCGGGCCCTACACGCCGCATTCCATAATAGGTGGATCAACGCACCTATTATCATCATAAAGGGCATGGTGCATGCCTATAAAAGAAAATGTAAAGGGTGCTGTTCCTCCACCCATCAACCGACTACCATATGCTCGGTTGATTTTCCGACTCCTAGACTCACGGAATGGGAAGGGAGGATTTAAGATTCGGGCCGACGAGTTATTCCTCCCCGATAACGTCGTTCCCTATTTGGCCCAAGACTGGAGCCGAAACCTAAAGAGTCTTCAAACTAGCGTCAACAAGAAAAGAGACCGTCAGGTCTCCCGACAAACCACGCATCAAGCGCCGGCAGGACCGACCACTCCCTCTACCTCATTTCCACAACCCATACCCACTACCGACACTGACATGATGCGGGAGATCCTTCAACAAGGGCGGGAGATCAGATTGCATCAGAGGTTCCAGGAGGCACTACTTATCGACCTCATGGGCCAGGCCTACCCGCAGTCATACATGCAGCGCGTCGATGCCATGAAAGATGCTATTTTTGGAGCGTCTAGCTCGGGCCCTGCCACGAGGAGCACTACAGCGGGTACCACTACCACCAGGGTGGTCGACGAGGATGAGGATGACGAGGACTATGAGGATGATGATGGCTCCGGCGACGGCGACGACGACTATGAGGAGGATGATGACTAGATAGTCCCATTATTTTTTTTTGAAAATTAATATGTAATATTTTGTTAAGACATTTCGTGGTAAGGTGGTTCTTGGTTAATTTATTTACAAACTGTCGTGACATGAATGTCACAAATTTTGTGGATGATTAATGTAACGATTGCATGGGTATAAATTTTGTGAATGATTATTCTAGATACCATAATCCTTCTCGACTATATGGGTATAAATTGACATGGTTAACGCAAGTCATTGCGAAATGCGACCAACTGTTCAATTACCGGATGATGTGGGAAGTAGCCTATTCATGGCCTGGTAGTAGTAGTAGTACCTGGTTACGCGCATATCGTCAATTTTGGAGGACGAAAATCTTATAAGTTGGGGTGATTGTCACAACCCCAGATTTTGAGAAACGTGCACGTCATGCACTATACACATGTATATGTGTTTCACATGGAAACCAAAACGAACCCGTAGACACTATGTGTGTATGAGGGAAACACACTAGTTTTTCCCTAACTTATAAGTATATAAGTGAAAGAGGGAGGAGAGAAGAGCCCCTTACGTAACTCTATTCTAACCTAAATAGAGAGAAGGAGAAATAGAGAGAAAGAAAAGAAGAGCCTAGTAAAGAACTAGGGTTTCGTTGGGACTTAAATCGGTGGAAGAGCTGGAGCAAAGGCTGGAGGAGGAACCTTGGAGACCTTTTAGCCTAGTAGAATTTTGAATCTTGAATCGAACTTGCGCGAGACTCATCATTGGAGGTATGTTAAAGGCATGATAGATGCTTAGGCATGTTTTAAATAATAGGTAGAATGTTAGTTGAATGTTTTTGTTGATGTTAAAGGCTGAATGAGAGGAGAAATAGCTTTCTTGAGCAGATCGAGGAGTAAAAATATATCGCTCCTCACTCGAGCGGACAAAAGGGATCGCTCGAGCGAGGCCAAACCATAAAAATATAGCTTTGGGCTCGCTCGCGCGGTCCCCAAAACAAGAGGGAAGCTCATTCGAGCGAGGTCCCCAGTAAAGCTTTAGGCGGCTCGATTTAACCGCTCGAGCGACCTCGATTTAACCGCTTGAGCAAGGTCAAATGACCGCTCGAGCGAGGTCTAGTGACCGCTCGAGCGAGGAATTGTGCTCGCTCGAGCAAGGTACCACACAGTTCTTGAAATTATTAGTGCAGAGACCTGGAGGCTATGCGCTCCAATTATTCTTGTAACCCTTCTGAGCATATTCTAAATACATGAAATGTAGGTTTGACGTAGGATCGTGAAGTGTGTAAACCTCTACAAGAAGCGTGCTTTGAAATTCGTCGAGGTAGGGAATATTCTTGAAACATGTATTTTTTTTCGTCAACTCATATATGCAGTGTAATTCAATCAAAAGGTTGAGTATTGTATGATCTTTCAAATAGGGGTGTGTGCGTAAGCTTCAAGGTGAAACCATGAAGTCCTCAGGGGACAGAATATTGTAATGTGGGCATCTAAAAGATGTATTAAATTAGTAGTATCCCAGGGATACAGATAAAAACAAACCGTGAAATTAAAGCAAAATGATAAGGCCTAATGTACTAAAAATTAGCACAAATCACGGTGAATAACTATATGTAAAGCACATCGATATTTTTGTTATTTAAAGCTGATTAGAATACCCCACCGACGTGGCAGGATACCTACGATTGACGCGGCAGGATAACCGTGACCGATACGGTGGCCAATCTGTATACTTATAGCATATCCCAGGGATGTAGATTTGAGAATAGACCCCGCCACCTATGAGAAAGGGGCCTGGGCAGTATTCCTATGAAATACATACAACAACTGTCTAGTAGGCGACGATGGTGGGTATTCCATCGGGGTTCGATGCTATATTGCTCGGGGATTATTTAAGTTAAAGGTTTAAGTGATTAGGCCGAATTCATAACTAAACCAATAAGATGAGAACAAACAACACTAGGAAAGGAAATCAGCTGTATCAATTTTAGTTATTCCAGTTATATTAATTGTTCTATTTAAAAGTGATATCTAGTAAATTGTGCTTTCAAAACTGCTAGCATATATGTAAGATTTAATCTATATGTTCACTTTGTTTCCCTATTGAGCTAGGATGTAGCTCACCCCTTAGACTATACGTCGCAGGTTCAGGACTGACGGCAACAAGGACTTCTAGAGACGTTAATCCAGGAGATTCAGACTACATACCCACTGAGGAGTCCGAGCCTCCTCCCGAAGATTTCTTCTAGGAGACCCATTGTGAACTTTGAGAGTGAGTTCAAAATTTTAGGCATGGCTTGGTATATCAAGCCTCTTTATGGAATGTAATTAAATATGATATGCTTTTGATAAAACATTTGGAGTGAACATTTATCTAACGGCTTGGGTAGGTTCTTATGCCCATGAATTGGCATGGGACAAGGACTGCCATTTTGGGGGCCCTAAACTATTTTAGGCATGAGAATTCGTTTAGAGTAAAATTCTGGCTTGTATATACCAAATTTATTGTAAAGGTTCTTGGGCATGGCCTCGAGGGTCGTGCTGATGGCACGATTTTCGCAGCGCCGAAAATCGGGCTGTCACAAAAAAGATTGAAGACGAGTTTAGAATTGATCTAGCCCTATTTGAGGACCCGGATGTACAAGGAAATACCGTATGGGCTTGAGGTTATCTTGAGAAGGCCGGTTTGACCAACATCTTTGACCCGTTACATGATTATTATTATCCGAGGTTGGTGCGATTGTTCTATCAAAACCTTAAATCGACTAGTACATCTTCAATGATTGAGACCAAAGTCGGTGGTCGCGATTATCGATTCACTTGGGATCACGCATCCAAATCCCTAGAGTGTTATGACGAGTATTCGGACAGCATTGAACTTTTTCCCCCATTCGCAGTGGAAGTGGATCATTTGGAAATTAGGAACAAGATGACCCAGGGACGACACGATTCCGGTAAAGCCATTCGGAGAATTGATTTACCTCCCCATTTATGGATGTTGGACACCATAATCAAGTGTAACCTCTACCCTATGCGACACAATACTGAGAGGGTAGGGGAGGTGCAACAAGCCTTGTCTGTGGCATTCAGGGACCGTTGGTTCAATGCACCCAGGATGATGTTTGAAGGTATAATATATATACATGGAAAGTTACTGAAGGGTGGAGTAAAATCGAAGGAGTGTATTCTGTATGCTCATTGTATCTCCTCTATGTTTAAGGAGTATGTAAACAAGGGAGAATATAAAGTTTCTTCTAACGAACCAAGATTGAATGATCATGTCGAGTCGTATTTCTTTGCGGATTGGAACCGAACCTATAACCAATTGAAGAAAGTCCTACCTCTAGCTGGGGAGCAAGCACCACCTCCTCCACCCGAGGCTGAGCAAGGACAAGGAGAACAAGTTCCCAATCCAGAGCAGCCAGTGCCCCCAATACCTGAACCTCCAGTCCGACAATAAACCCACTATCAGATGCCTCCCCCACCACAGCCGGACTCCATAATTTTATTTGATATCCTCGCTCTTATGATTCAAGTGGAGAAGAGCAACCGCCTACTATATTGTAGGATGGACCATCACTAGGGTGTCTTTACGCAGTGGATGCAGTATACGTACCCCCACGATTACATGACACTCCTTGTGGACACTCATGCAGCTGTACCTGATCTATGGTACTACTCCACTAGAGCGTTTACATCTGGCGGTGTTCCCAGTGATGATGACGTAGCGGACGTGGCGCTTACTAACGAGGCGGGACCTTCCGGAGTGCCACCGGGGGATGCGGGGGCTTGAGTCGAGGTTATCTTATGAGTTTTGATTGAGGGTTATGCTAGGGAGTTTTGGTTATTCTTTTTGAAAATGTTTGTAATTAACACAGGTTGGGTTGTAATGTTTGAACTATTGTGGCATGGTTGTCACGTTTGACAGATTTTGGTGGTCATTTTGGAACTATCGCGACATGATTGTCAATTGATAGTTTTATATATAACTTTTTGGAGGTGTATGCAGATATCTTTGACTTCGTTTATACAATGTGTGTCATGACTATAGTTTTGCATATGGAATTGTGAATGTGTTTCATGCAAGTACTTAAACTAGAGTGGTTTAACGTTATTAGTTAGTAGGTGAGGCCTTGTGTGTGTTATGACTAGTTATGTGTTGGCTAGCCTTGGCTAGCTATTTTTGTTTAAGTTGGGACTTGTTAAGTCCTCATTAAAGGATTGGATTCTCTAAAATTGGACTCTTTGATTGCTCTTCCTTCACTCTCCGAGTGCAGGGGGGTGTGCTTCACACTGAAGGGTGTGGGGACTCCTATACACCATCCGACCTTAGTCAATTTTCGGGGATGAAAATTCCTAAGGAGGGGAAAATGTAACGTTCTAGAAAATTTCGACCTTTAAAACAATTACCTCATGGTGCGTGCCTGTCAGATCACGAGCTTGACCCTATGAAAAGTTGGATAGGTCATGAAGGTCAGGGGTTGAGTGAAACTAGAAGTGGGTAAGCTATGTAAAAGCCTTAGGTGAGTTAGATATAACAAATGTGAATGTTGGTGTTCAACACCCAATTTCAGGACTATTATAAGAAAGGAAAGAGAAGTTAATTCTCTTGTTTAGGTTGGTGAGTGATTTATGAAGAGAGAGAAGAGAAAGTAAAGAAGAGAAGAATTTATGAGATTTGTGTGATTCTGTGTGCATGAGAAGTTGGAACTACGCATTAAATTCGGCGTGGGATCACGCGAAATCCAGAAAATCCTAGCTGCCAAACCCTAGCTTGGAGTGTGAAGCTATGGATTGACGAATCGATTGATCCGAAAGGTAAAACTTATGTGAATTTATGATGGGTGTGTAAAGTGATTGTGTGTAGTCTAAATGTGTAGTTGAGTGAAGAAAATTAGAGGGGAACAGAGAAAATTAACAGAAAATAGGATGGTGATGAACGAACCCTAGCTGGGTGAAAATTAGCGTGAACTAACCGATCGAATTGGAAATCGACCAGTCGATTTCGTTATGAGATGAAACTGTACAACCCACGAGCGATTCCAATCTGTCGAATTTGATTCAACTGATCTATTTTGAAAATCGACCGGTCGAAATAGATTCGACCGGTCGATTTCCACGAAACAGGAAGGTTAAAAATTATAGTATTGGGACTCGACTGGTCGAACTAAAATTGACTGATCAATTTTGGAGATCCGACCGGTCGGTTTTAGGAATCGACTGGTCGGTTTGGGTGTGAAAGGAGGGCCTGGTTTCCTAAGGGAAACCAATCGGTCGAATTCTCAATTCGGCCGGTCGATTTTGGAAACCAATTGGTCGATTTGGGATTCGACCGGTCGATTTTTGACAATTAAAATTGTCTTCTATTTTGGTTTTGGGAACTTTGGGGATATGATGTATCTCCTTGTTTTACGTCAATTCTGACATTCCGATCATTAAATTTTGTATGTTAGGTGTGACCGAGCTTTGAGTGGATGTGAAGCAAGCTTGAACTATGGAAGCCTAAAGGCTTAGCATGAGGTAAGGAAAACTATTTAACACGTGTGTTTGATTTCAGCAGACATGTGCGTAGTGATGTGATGTGTATGTGATTTACGAACACGTTTTAGTATGAATTTACCATGCGTTTCAATACATACGATTTGACATGTGTGAGTGATCACTAAGACAAATCATGTGTATGTGTTGCGAATTTTGATAAGTATGCTTGTGCTCTCGACAAGAAACTCAGATATATGTATGTGAATGTGACATCATGTTGATGTGGACATATGTGTAGGTGCCAACTTTAAGAACTTCGAAACTATTACGTTTATCACAATTTCACGGTGAATAACTATATGTAGTTTTACCACTTTGGTTTAAGGTTTATGTGAATACCTGACCGGCACGGCGGTATAACCGTGACCGACAAGACGGGATATTCGCGACCGGAACGGCAAGATATCCATACAACTTGTGCTCCGTCTGGCAGGATCTCCGGTCTTCGATTACCATGTGAGGTGATATTTCATCCGACAAGTAACTTCATTCCCGAGGGCTTGTATCTATGTGAAAAGGGTTCAATTGAACGATGATGGTGGGTATTCCCTCGGGGCTCGACACTATAGTTGATCAAGGAATTATTTAAGTGAATATTTTAAGAGTATGAGTTAAGAAAAGTGTTTTTTTCTTTGAATAATGATAAGTGCGATTCTGAATTGTGCATCTTTGATCAGTTTTCGCCAAATTAAAAATGCACTTAAATCATGTGTTTCTTTCCAGTAAGATATGAAATGTGCAATATCATGGAAGATATACGCATGTTATATTTGTTTTCCTTATTGAGCTATGATGTAACTCACTCTTCCGACTATACGTCACAAGTTCAGGTGAGGACTCAGTAGCGGAGGACCAGGATAGATTGGATTCTGATTACGTGTCTCTTGAGGAGAACGAGCCTCCTCCGGAGGATTTCTTCTAGTGGACTCTACTGCGCTACTTTGATATTATTTTGTAAGTCTTGATACGTCCAGCCATTTAAACTTGAAAGTGATGTAATATACAGATGTTATATTCTTTTGGTGAGCCATCGGAGGGTGACCTTTGGATGTCACTGATGGTTCAGTTCGGTTCTTTTGCTCATGCAATTGGCATGGGACTAGAACCGTCTTTTGGGTTATTTTTGGAGCTGGTTATATGGTAGTTGTGGAGGTCTCTTTTTGTGATCGCTTTTTATATCATGGCTTGTACGCTTTGCTCTGTGTTGTGTGTGGATGTACCGAGTGTTCCACGAGAATTTATGAGGCACGGCCTTGAGGGTCGTGTCTACTACGCCGGTTTCGGGGCGTCGAAACCCGGGCTGTCACACTTAGGGTTTCTTTTCTTTATAAATACACATTGTAATCTCTTATGAGGATATTGAATGGTGAATGATTAATGAAAATTTTCTTTGCAAAATTGAGAGCTTTTATAAAAGTTTTCTTCGAGAGTGGTGCGATTCTTTCAAAACTTGCAAGAGCGATTCTTATTTCCACATGCGGTTTGGTGTGAGACCAACTATCTTCCTTAGAGCGATTCATTGGATCATTTATCCCTTTTCTATTTTGTCGTTTGATTATTGTCAGGTAATTTATCTAGTTTGTTTCTTTTATTGAAATGAGATATCGGTGCGCGAGTACGGCGCAGAGTTTGATAGGCTTTAACGATTTGCACCTTTGCATGTGGCCATTGAATTGATGAGGGCCTAGAAATTCCAGTGGGGCTTGAGGCCAAATATACAAGAGAAGGTTGCAATGTGGGAGATGGAAACCTTTGGGGGGGTCATGTTAAAGGCCCTCATTATTGAAGAGGAGATCCAGAAGCAGTTTCAAAGAAGGGATCAGGGCCGGTTCGAACAGGGACAGTCTAGTGTGTCTGAGCAGGCGAACAAAAATCTGAGATTCTCGAGACCTCCTCAGTATCCTACTTAGCCATCGTATTCCAAGTTGGCTGTTGCTTCAAGACCTGTGTCTTCCTCCTATCAGAGACCACAAAGTTCTTCACAAGTGAGACCTTTCCGAGTTGCGAGCACTACTGCGAGTGGGGCTTCTGTGACTCAGGGATTATCTCGTGGACCATCTGTTACTCCTATTCCTCTTCCAGTATGTACATGATGTGGGAAACCACATAAGACGGAGGAATGCCGAAGGAACACTAGAGGATGCTTCAGGAGTGGGAAGGTTGGTCATATGATCAGATATTGTCCAGATGAGGACAAGGGAAGGACTATGTCGATCTCTACGCAAAAATCGTCATGACCTACAGTTCAGGGTCGAGCCTACTCGGTGACTGCGCATGATGCCCAAACGTCGAATGACGTAATCTAAGGTATCATTAAAGTTCAGATGTTAATTCATGTATTAGTCTATATTATTTTCAATTGAGAATTCGTTAAAGAATAAAATTGAAAAACTACAATTCATTACATGTAATTAATGATAACCTATGATAAAAGGTACCCTTATGATGAGTCGTGAAGGCAACTCGAGCAAAATGGAAGCATGAGTATTGATAGACCCCGGGTCTACACACTCGTTTATCACTTCTCTTTTCTTAGAGAAGTTGGGTATTGCTCCCAAACCCCTTACGCTTATCTTGGCAGTGTCTGTTCCTACAGGAAGCTCTATGAGCACGGATACAGTGTGCCAGTCAGTTATCATAATGGTTGATGACCACGAGACAATGACCGACATGATTTCACTGAGCATGGAAGGGTTCGACGTGATTCTCGGGATGGATTGGTTGTCTGCATATCATGCGAGCGTGGACTGTCTACGGAACGTGACCTTCCGACTTCCAAAGCGAAAGTCCTTTTAATTTTATGGAGTTAAATCGAACGTTGCGTCGCTTATCTCAGCTATCCGAGCTGCTCACATGATGAGAACCGGTTGCTATGGGTATCTTGCTTACTTGCAAGATCATAAAGAAGAGAAGGACATTGAGCTTATCACGATTGCTTGTGAGTTTCCTGATGTCTTCCCTAAAGATTTGCCTGGATTGCCACCGGACTGAGAGATCGAGTTTGCGATCGAGTTAGCGCCAAGTATCGAACCTTTGTCTAAGGCTCCATATCGTATGACACCTGCTAAGTTGAAAGATCTCAAGGAACAACTTCAGGAGCTATTGGATAAGGGCTTTATTAGACCGAGTATTTCTCCTTGGAGAGTGTCGGTACTCTTTGTGAAGAAGAAAGACGGATCGATGCATTTGTGCATCGATTATCATCAGCTCAAAAAGATAACGATTAAGAATCATTATCCACTTTTGCGGATAGATGACTTGTTTGATCAACTACAGGGTGCAAAGTTCTTTTCGAAGATTGATCTGAGGTCAGGCTATCACCAGCTCAAGATCAAGGCGGAAGATATATCCAAGAGGGTATTTTGTACGCGATATGGTCACTATGAGCTCTTAGTGATGCCATTTGGGTTGACGAATGCACCTGCATTATTTATGGATCTGATTAACCGCGTGTTCAAGCCACATCTTGAAAAATCAGTGGTAGTTTTTGTAAATGACATCCTCATCTATTCGAAAATCAGAGAGGAGCACATACAACATCTACGAGTGGCTCTTCAAACACTCAGGGACCATCAGCTATATGCCAAACTCAGCAAGTGTGAGTTTTGCCTAGACCAGGTCAGTTTCTTGGACTACGTTGTCTCTGAGTCTAGTATATCGATTGATCCTATGAAGATTGATTATGTGGTGAACTGGGAACAACCGACAATAGTTATAGAAGTCCATAGTTTCCTTGGTCTGGTAGGGTACTATCGAAGATTTGTCGAGGGCTTCTCGAAGATATAAGGTCCGCTTACGTAGCTTACGAAAAAGAATGCAAAGTTTGATTGGACGGAGTAGGGTGAATAGAGCTTTCAGGAGCTTAAGCGAAGATTGACTACAGCGTCGGTACTTACTATTCCTTCAGGTAATGGAGGCTTCGCAGTGTACAGTGATGCTTCTTATGGCGGATTAGGCTGTGTGCTTAATCAAAACGAGCGGGTCATTGCATATGGTTCTAGGCAGTTGAAGGACCATGAAAGGAATTATCCGACGCATGATCTTGAGTAAGCATCAGTTATCTTCACCCTGAAGATCTGGAGACATTACCTCTACGGTGAGATATTTGATATATTCACCGATCACAAGATCCTCAAGTACCTATTCACTCAGAAGGACTTGAATATGAGGCATCGACGATGGATGGAGTTCCTGAAGGATTATGATTATTCTATCCAATATCATTCAAGAAAGGAGAACGTCATTGCCTATGCTCTCAGGAGGAAGTCTTCAACGCTATTATCGCATCTTGTTAGTAGGATTCAGAGATGGAAGCTACTGGAAGATATGGCCTTAGCCAGCTTGCGATTTAATGTGAAAGGCTCAGGAGCACTAATGGCTACCCTGGTGCTTCGTCCTAAGCTCTTCGAGAATATCAGGAAGCTATAGATGACGGACGATGAGCTTATGGCTATTAGGGAGATTTGGTTAGTGGAAGAAAGAAGGATTTCTCCATTCGGGCAGATGGGACCTTGATGTTTCGAGACCGAGTATGTGTACCGACGAGTACCGAACTTTGAGACACCATTTTGGAAGAGGCTCACAAATTGATGTATGCTATACATTCAGGTAGTACTAAGATGTATCAAGATTTGATGAAGAGCTTCTAGTGGAGAGGTTTGAAATGCGACGTCACTGAGTACGTATCGCGATGCTTGGTTTGTCAATAGGTTAAGGTTGACCATCAGAATCTAGTAGGGTTGTTGTAACCTTTACCTGTACCCAAGTGAAAATGGGAATCCATTTCAATGGACTTTATTCTGGGGTTGCCGAAAACATTGAGGAAGAACAATGCCATTTGGGGTCATTGTCGATCGGCTAACATAGTTTGCTCATTTCCTACCCTACAATATGACGTATACCACCAGCAAACTCTCAGAGTTATACCTCAAGGAGATCGTTCGACTGCATAATATACTAGCTAGTATTGTATCAGACAGGGATCCGTTGTTTACATCTCAGTTTTGGCAATGGTTCCAAGAAGGAATGGGTTCTCGTCTTGACTTCAGCTTAGCATTTCACCCATAGACCGATGGCCAAACTAAGCGAGTGAATCAAATCATTGAGCATATGCTACGAGCTTGCATGTTAGATTTCCACAGGTCATGGGACCAACACTTACCTCTGATCGAGTTCGCTTACAATAATAGCTTCTAAGCTAGTATCGGTATGGCACCATTTGATGCTTTATATGAACGGCGGAGTAGGTCTCCACTGAATTGGGAAGAAGTGGGTGAGAAACTCATTTTGGGCCCTGAGATTATAGAGCGTACAACCAAGACAGTTCGGTTGATTCGCGAGAGACTACGTGTGGCTCAGAGTCGTCAGAAGAGCTACGCAGATCTCAAGAGGAGACATGTGGATTTTCAGGTGAGCTTCTCTACTTTAAACACCTAATATGCCTCTAATTGAATAGATTATTGCTAATACTTGTGTTTTAGGTGGGCGACAATATGTTTGTTTGAATCTCATCTACGTAAGGCGTGATGCGATTCGACAAACAAGGGAAGCTGAGTCCTAGGACTTTGGGCCTTTTGAGATATTAGGCTGAGTCGGAGAGGTTGCATATAGAGTGGCGCTACTACCGAAGTTATCCAGCATGCACAACGCCTTCCATGTGTCCATGCTACGGAGATATATTCGCAACCCGACACACGTACTGGATTACCAACCTATCGAGCTTCAGGATGGTTTGATGGTGATCGAGGACCCGGTATAGATCTTGGATCGCAAGGAGCAGATCCTACGAACCAAGCGAATTCCTTTGGCTCTTGTAAAATGGTAGAATCATACCGCGGAGGAAGCCACTTGGGAGCGCGAAGCTGAGCTCTGAGACCAATTCCCGAACTTGTTTTACTAAGTTTTAGGAAATTGTAATTTTGGATGTATACTAAATGTATGGAAATTGGGGATTTCGATGTACTTGTCTTAGATTATACTATATTTTGGGGTGCAATATATATATATATATATATATATATATATATATCATGGTCCACCCAGAAGTTTAAATATTTGGAAACTGCACCTACAATCTTGTGGATTCTTTGGCTAATTGGCATGTGATCAAACGGGCCGAATTCTAATTGTTTTGGTGAATTGCTAGCAAGATATAGTGGTGCACTTACGTTATAACCCGGGTTCGATTTTAAACATGCCATTTCACTATTTCTCTCCTTTGGTTATTTAATAAAATTTAGAAGTTTGGAAAAATAAACTGAGACTCTTATCCCTTCTGGCGAGGATTTCGCAGCCTTCCACCTAGCTATTTCTTTGTTTTGCTTGCCTATAACATATAATGCAAGCAGGCATAGTGCCACAATTTGCGTTGATATAACAAGGTAACTTTCTTGCTGAAGCACCATGTTAGAATTAACTATTATTACACTTTAGTTTTTCTTCCCATATGCATGTCGATGCAATGTTGTTTGTCCTATCTTCTTCTCTAACCACCTATTAGTATAATGGATGCTTTTTGGGGACTTACTATCTGTTATTGTAATGTTCTAGAAACTATCTGCAAATTATTGCTACTTTTGATATTTTCCTTAAATCTTTTTTGGCCTATCATATCAATACTGGTGCATTCCAATATTGGGGATGTTTCAAAACATTTTGGAGACATGTTTCTTTATTATATGAAACACTTTCTTTTCTTTTTTTTTTTAATGAAACTCATTTCTGTCTTAAATGAAACTCGTTTCTTTTACTGTTGAAATGAGTTTCCATCATTATAAGATTTATTACTAAATAATTAAACCTTCATTGTTTCTAAAGAAAAATATTAGACATTAATAATTTAAGAGTATGATATAACTAATTCTTACAAATGCATGCACTGTGTTGTGCCTGGGTATGTGTGTGTGTGCAATTTTTAAAAGATATGAAATCTATAGTAATAAGTAGTTGTTCTTTGAGGTCATGTATAAATTGTAAATCTACTGTATTTTGTAATCCGGACTAGAAAAAATATAGTGGTTTGTATAATATATTATTATTATTATTAGCTGGTATGCTATTATGTAATCTTCTTATGCATTTAGGGTGGATATGCTACACTATTGTGGCTTGTAAGAAGAGATGTAAAAACCGCTATTGTGGTGTTTGGCATTTAAGCTGGAGTGGAACTTGACAATTACTTTTTTTGCCCACAAATAGGGACGGGTAGTCCCCGTAATTTGTTTTTTGTTCGGTTCCGCTTCAAATAGACTAAGGCTTTTTAACTCTGTTTTATGCTATCATAGAGAGTTCTGACTTTTGAATTATTGTCTCCTCCTAGTTAGCATGCCACAGAATAAATTTTTATTGCAAGAACATAATCTGAACAAATTTATGCATTAGTTCTGGTTTTCTAAACAACATATACATACATTCTTAATATCATGATACTAATATGCTAAGTGGAATCACGATTGAAACTAGCAAATTTCTTAATATCATGTGTCTTAGTATTATAACCCTAGTTATACTGGCAGGGGTTGGATCGTGTTTCCCTTTTTTATTGGAGTTTTGACTTTTAATTTTTTGATTCACTTATCTGCATCTCCTACACTCTAAGGCTGATCTCTCTGTCATTCCCTATATAGGAAGACCAATATTCACAGGCAGAAATAGAGAGAATATTTATTTAATTATATATTGTGATTGTTAATAAATTTTATTAAAATAAAAGAAAACTCCACAAGCAAAAGTGAGAGAAATACAAAAATAAAAAAACAGGGGAAAAAAGGCCAGTCCTCTACAAACTGGAGGGCCAGAAGCAGCACTCACACCTATCAAAAATTGGAGGGCACTCAGGCCCTCTTAAAGAAAGCTCAGAATAATTGTAGCATGCTTACCTATCAAAAAAAGAATAACTGTAGCATCAGTCCTCTGCCATTAACAAAGGGGTTTACCCAAATTGAGCTCATTAATTGCCAGTTTGCCACTCCCACTCTAGCAAGGTGATCTGCAGCAGCATTGTCTTTCACCAGTATCTGGTTGTCCACAATTTAGTACATCAGCAAACCTCCATGGGTGGTCCTAGCTCACCAGATCACATTTTTTAAGTCTCCCTCTCCCTCAATAATTGCAGGACTAGAGAAATGAGGGAGAACAGGGGCTGGTTTCTATAACCACTCCCTCAGCCAATCGTCTTGCTTAATGCTCAATCCTTGGTACTTGTAAACCAAATGCAATCTGAGTTGTCCATAGGGCTTCTGAAGGTCTGTGCATACAATGTCTTAGTCTGCTAGGTCTAGATGTCGGTGTCCTCCTTCCATTATTGCTCCTTTTCGGTTAGATGTTGGAATGATAGCAATGGTTAATCAGTTTTTAAATCAGTGCTGATATACTAAAATTGTAGATTGATAGCAGTAGTTAACTTACTGATTCAAGGTGATTTCGTATTAAGACTTTATTCACTATTTAAAATGTATTTTGAATAGGTTTATGGCATCTCGTGGCATTGAGTTTCCTAAACAGGTGTGGAACTCATCCCAAAGAATCAGGGGAGAAATAATACAACTATCTTTCAAATATACAAATCTCCTTCAAACGGATTACACATGGGATAAGTTTTGACTTCTTCAATCTTATTCAAATCTTGCGAGTGGCACTAAATAATAATGACGGGTGAAGCAACAGATTTTCCATGTGATTGGACTATAGACAACCCCTGCATTGTTTGGTTGCTTATGTTTGTTAGAAAAACTATGTCAATCCCTTATAGTATGGAAACCCGCTTTAGGATGTCTTGGAGTTTCCATTTGCATGCAAGTATGATCGGTTTTTTGGGAAAGTTGCTACTACAAAAAGTTACTGTAGCTCCAAAATTCTGAAGTTAATTCAAACTCAAACTTGTTTTTGTTGGCAGTGGGCTATTATGATTGTTTGGTTCACATGATGTTTGCTTTATATGGTTCAGAGAAGTTCTCTATGAGCATCGTGATTTGCTAATATGTTTCCTAACTAGTTTGCAATTTATTTTAGGTTTTGAAAATTCAGACTTGTTGTTAATGATGGGGTACTATAGGTATAGGTAATTCAAATTCATAATTTATCCTACCCTTTCTTAGTTAAAGTGTACCGATCACTTATAATTGCAAGTTTTGGAAAAAATGATTTTTTGATCTGGTGGGTGTTTATAGTCTTGATTTACCAATTGGTTTCTGTAAGTATTCTCTGCAGGGGCATTGCTTTGCAGTGATTGCTACCAATCCCACCATGCACTCTCACTTTTAGAGCCCATATCCCAAGTCCATATGTAGAACTTATAATTATAGAGACATCTATGTGGACAATAGAGCTTCTATTCCGCGATGGATATCATTGCAGTAATTGTGTTTGGTCTCTTGGAGTGCTGATTTGACTGGTTTTCATGGAGATTGTTAGATGTAGAAAGTGTCTTCTAGTCATTAGCATTTCAACTTGCTATGTCATCTCATGGTGCTCTACAACTAGGGCTAAGAATGCCTAGGCCTACCTAGATCCAAGCAATTTCCAAGTAAATCACCTAGATGCATAAAGCCACCAAAGGCCAAAGTAACCACCTACCTACAATCCTTGGGCGTTGATGGTTATTTTAATCATTTTTCCCTTCATAGAAGGGAAGAATATTTTAGGGTTCAGTATTTTAGTTTTTCATGATCTTTAAACCCCCCAAACATTAATTTCTCTGATCTTTATAGATGAAACAAGTAGATATATTGTCAGATCCATTTCTTGAATTTCTTTTAGTAAGGTGATAGATTACATTTGAACGTCAATTCTAGTGTTTTTAACAGAGCATTAGAAGTTGTATTGAACCAAACTGTGAATTCTAGGAGTTCTACTGCCTAGGTTGGTCAGGTGTTTTGACACTCATTGGAGAATTCGCTATGAAATTCTAGCATGAGGCATCATCAAATCTGTTCATGAGTTTGCAGAGCTGTCCAAAGTTAACAACTTGGTATATAAAGTTGTTTTATGACCCTTTACGTTGATCAGGAACAAAAGAATTGTGAGAGACTATGTTTTGTAAAATGAAGAGGTTTGTTCCTTTGTTACTTTCATTCGAAGTATAGCGAACTAGTGTGAATCTCCATGGACGTAGCCCGCATCAGGTGCAACATGTTTATCATGTGTTATGGTTTGATTTCCTTTTTTTTTTTTGCATCACTAGAATTGTGAGTTCCCAATATCCGTAATTTCTACAATCGGGAGTGCTATTGGAGCACATTGTTCTTACGGTATATTGAGACACTTGTCATGCATTATTGCCAAGTAGGCCCTGACATGTAAACACCAACACTCCAGTTTCATACTCCTTATTTATTTATTTTTTGCAGAGATTCACCAATCATCTCAATTATTGCACTTATAATTGAATGGACCTTCTATAGGGGGCAGTTTCTGTGGATTACGAATCTGAAGTAGAAGATGATATCCTTCCTATTTTTCGGAGGAGAGGTTAGTCAACAATATATTTATCAAACTTGCAGAGTTTTCATTTGTACTGATTTCACAACTGATGTTTGATACAATTGGTAGCCAAAATGATTTGAATTTGATTGTTGTGCTGTTGTTTATTTAGAAAAGAGTCTGACTCTCCTAACCGTAGCTGTAACTGAGAATAGAGAGATGGATGTAGATATGTGATAAATCTAACACTGCCTATTTTGTAGTTTCCTTCACTGCACATCGAGGGCAACACCCATCATAGATTTGGGGGTAGTAAAACTAAGTATTCTACTGTGAGTTATGACTATGTGTGAAATTGAGTTTAGATTTAGATTTAGAAACTTTATTGTGATTGAAAACTCATGATGTTTTATCAATCTAATAACTCAGAAATAGAGAAATTAAGGCAACCATGTAGAAAAGGGGAATGTGACAATGTAATACTTTGAAGCATCCAGTAAATACACGTCTTTAACCTGTTGGTGTGAGTTAGTTTCAGTTGAACCTGAGATTCAAGGATGAAGTGAAGACTCATTTCATGACCCCAAAGACCATACCCAGTGAGAATTGAGCCTCAAATAACTCCCTTATGAGTGTAGGGTCTTATGTAGTTGGCTTTAATGGTGTGAGATAAAAAATATAATTTTCATGGTGTAAGATCATTTAGACATCATTTTGGTGTTTAAATGTCGGTCATGAGCCATTGTCCGTTTATATTTATATATATATATATATATATATATATATATATATATATATATATTTTTTTTTTTTTATTAGGGTTGATATCATCCTTGGTCTTGTTGAAATGCTGAGTGGGGGAGCTATGTTGCAAGACATGGACACAGATCTGTGAGATCTGCCATACGTTTTAATTTTTTATTGGTATTAATATCATCCTTGGACTTGTTAAATGCAGAGTGAAGAAGCTAAGTATCGGAAAGCATGGACACAGATCTGTGACATCAGTCATAAGGAATTTGATCAGGTTTATCAACAACTTGGAGTTCATCTGGACAAAAAGGTAATATTCTTCTCGCTGCACCAAACTTGGATTTGAGGAGTTACCTCGTGATATGTTTTAGTAGATGGTTGTCTTCGCTCTATGGACATTCTATATCATGGTTTTTAATATCGGACCAGCCCAATGGGTGGACTCTGGTCCAACCCATTACTGGCATTGTGATGTCATCGATTAATTTAAGAAATTTGTGGTGTGGGATAGAGTTGAATGTCATAAATTCTCTTCTCATAAGCATATTAGGTAGCTATTTAATATCTTTTGAACAAAGGTCATCTTGGAAAATAGTATGCAATGATGATCACATTAGTTTTCATGTTAATTTTTATTATTTGATTAAAGAACCTGAAATCGTTAGATTTTAACGGCTACCAATTGTCCAGAGTTTGAAGAACGAGTTTTAGCCATTGATTTTTTCGTAATCGTAGGTTTTGATTATATATAAGGGTTGAGATAGCTTTGGTTTCTTGCTTGTGACGACCCGACTTTTCCAATTCTTAAAGGTATAGGAAAGGCCGGTTCATCAACTTATTGATTTTTCAATAAACCGTAACAAACAGAAGCCGGCAGCATAAGCATAGGCATAAGTCAAAACAAAGGCATAGGAAAAAAAAAGCAAGAATAAAAGCTCAAACAAAAAATATATCACCCTAAGGAACCAGGAAGAACTACCGGTAATGGCCAATCCAACACCTAAAAAAGTAGTTCCTAATGATGGTTCCTCATGTGATATCCATAAAGACAAAACAATGGCCGAATATTCATTTAATTCTAAAACCAAAAGTACCAAAAGAACGAGTCCAAATCAAGGAAAGAATTCCTCCGCTAGATTCTCTAATTCCTCCTCAGGAATATAGTCGGAGTCTTTCAGATCCAGATCTTCAGATCCCAAGTCAGTCTCAACACCTGTGACGTATAGTCGGGGTGAGCTAACATCGAAGCTCAATAGAGGAAGCATTTCCATTTGCATTTTATCATAAATAAGGGTTTTTCAAAGACAAAAATCAAATCAAATATGGTTTTTCAGAAGATGCTTCAATGTCTAATTTCCAGTTCTAAAATCGAAGGCCAAACTATGATTCCATAAAGCTGATGTTCTGATCTTTTCAAATTCGAAATTAACATGCTTCTTGTCTTAAATTTATAACTTAAGAATAATCTCTCAAATGACATACTAGCATGAGAGCACGGTTATCACCGATGGGAAACCCTACTGACCATCGTAGTTCATGAACTCTTTTTCGGAAGTGTAACAAGCCCCTACGTAATGAGGGCAACTTGCGCCAAACTGAAATTACCGTCAACACGGTTGGTAGGATCTAGGGTTTCGTTCGTATGTGCCTTAAATCAAATGCAATGCTAAACATATCATATGTTATGTAATTAATACATTTTTCAGATTTTCGGAGTTCTGATTCAAAGTTCACATTCAAAGATGAGGTTCGGAAGTTCAAATTTCTAAGTTCTTATATCAAAGGTTCGGAGTTCTTAATCATGCCAGGTTTATCAAAATTCAAATTTCAATGCTTGCAACAAATAACCAAAACTTATAATATAATGCAAATTAGGTTTAGGGTTCCCCTACCTCGACTTAGTTCGATCCAAACATAAGCAAAGTAGTCCTCACTTTCGACTCTTATTACAAAACCTACAATAATTAACACCTAAGGTGTTAATTAAGTCTAAAAAGTCAACCAAAAGACTCCCCAAAACAGTTTCCAAAAGTTTCCAACAAAAAAAAAAAAAGGGCAAAATTCGACCCTCAAATTTAATTTCGATAGTCGAAAGTAAATTCGACCCTCGAATTCCTAAAATCTCATCAGGCCCAAAAATCCCAATCCGACCTTCGAATTTAAATTTGATGGTCGAATTTCAAATTCAACCCTCGAATTGAAATTCGACTCGAATTTCTCCAGGTCTGTGGTGTTCGAATTTTGTTCTTCTGATTTGTTTCTTCATTCCAAACCACAACTTGCATATCTTTTCTAGGTGTACTTTTTATCAAACTAACCTAGGCATACATAATACTAATCAAAGGTGTTTATAGAGCCTACCTTTCACGGTTTACTCCTAGCTTCCGTTGATCCAAATCCAAGCACCGGAACAAAACCTCTACGTTCTAGTAGGCTTGGACTTCCAAGTCAGTCCATCACCACCTTGCTTCAAGAGCAATAGGCCAAAACCCACACAAAACTATCCACTCTCCCCTATCTCTCTCTTTCAATACATTTAACAGATCAGAAAAACAATACAAGGTTATTCAATGGTTGAGATGGGGAGAGGGATTCTAAATCACAAGGGATCTAAAATCAAAGCAAGGTTTTGCAAAAGCTCAAAGTTCTAATTCTCACATGAAGGAGGAAAGATTAGGACTTCTCCCTCACACCTCCCTCTTTATAATACTAAAATAGCAACCAAATATCTAGATTTTTAAAGTTACAATCCTATCTACTTAAATTGCATTAGTTTTCGATGTTAAACACAAACACCCGCCTTAGTGTATAAGTCACCGATTATATGACTTCCACAAGTCCAAAACAAAAATCCCTTGACCACATCTCTCATCATACCTTAAGCTACCCAAATCACTCGGACCCGTCCAACAAATTTTTCGATACGCATATCAAGGTAACCGAAATCAGGTCTAAAATATCAGGGATATTACATTGCTTCTATGGTTTCTTGATTTAGTTTACCATGTCATTACCAGTGGTGACCATGTCTTTAATTTTGTACATGCGGCACCATTTGGGTACCACATGTGTGGTGCACAGAGCTATTATCAATTCTTTTTTCATTGAGGACCTATCTTTATCATTTGATTTGATTAAAGAGCCTGAAATCTCTAAAAAATCAACGACTACCAACTGATGGTCTAAAGTTTGAAACAATATTAGCCATTGATTTTTTGGTGATTGCAGGATTTTAATTATATGGTAGAGTGCTTTTCAATGTAGCCCTGATGGATACATGTATGGCAACTGCAGATATCTGAAATACGATTCATGTGGGAAAATATCATAGTCCGCGAAGAAGGTTAAATCCGGGGATAAAGGACTTGGTTTCATTCTAGCTCACACCATGGGACTTGGGAAAACTTTTCAGGTTTGCTTTTGTTTCTTCCTCACTGTGTATTTTATATATGTATCTTGATTTCTGCTAATAATTCATTCTGTTATTTTCATGGCATTTAGCTTCAACCTTTGATTCCCAATTTTTTTCAACTCTGGATATTTCATGAGGTTTCACTACTAAGCTCAATACTCACGCAAATACAGATATAATTTAAATCCTTATATTTATTGTTTCATGAATCAGACCTTATCAATGCCAGGAATTAGTGCTAAATCATGCCTTTTGCAAATCCTAAAACCAACCTGAATATTAGGGATAAAAAAATGTCTTTCAATTATTTCAATTATAGAACTAAATCAAATGGCTAGCATCTATTGTCATCAAAATTAAGTGTCTAAGCATGTTAATAATCAGATAGGCTTTTATATCACATCTATTTCTTGCATCCTATATGGCTGTATCCTGTATTCGTTGATTAGCATCTATTCCAATGTGGCTACATATTCCTGGAGTTTTAATGATTTTGACATTATTATGTGCAGATCATAGCCTTTCTATACACTGCTATGAGAAGTGTCACATTAGGATTAAAAACTGCAGTTATAGTTACACCTGTAATTGTGCTGCATAATTGGCGGCAAGAGTTTATAAAGTGGGGACCTCTGGAGTTAAAGCCCCTGCGTATCTGCATGTTGGAAGATGTATCAAGGTTTGCATATATACCTCTTTCTGTCTTATCAGAAAGTGTTTTGCTGCTGACAACAATTGTTTATGGTCTGATTTCTTTGTTTTCATATTTTTAGATTGGTGTTCCAATGTAAAACCTTGCTACTTATATTCATTTAAAAATTGCTCAAGTAGGAATTGATAATCATCATAGCATATCCCATCTATTTGGGTCTGGCTCTTGGGGTCCTATTTCTTTACTCGTTTCCGATCAGTCCTAAGCTCTCCGTCACTTTTTTTTTGAGTTTTGATGTAGTTTCATTTTTTTTTTGAGTTTTGATGTAGTTTTTAATGAAGATCATGTTTGTTTCACTATTTGAGATCATTATTTATTTATTAATCAATAACTAAAGGAGCAGTCTGAGATCGTGATCATATTTTTTTCTCAGATCTATCTCCTTCGGTACGGTTTCAGGTTCTCTATTATTTTTTGTATTTAAAGGTTTTTTGGGTTTAATTTTCAGGGTTTTTTTAGGTTTTTGGGAAGTTTTTTGTATTCTAATCCTACATAATCGGTTTTCCGTTTTTGCCATCCAAATCCGAAACCTAAGAGAACCTTAATCGGTTCAGTTTCGAACCATAATCGGTTCATTTAAGACTACCGAGGAAATGTGGTGCTCATTGAATTGTGCCATTAAAGAATGGGTACTTATTTGTTGTTTCACTTTAGAGTTTACCGGAGTATTGATTTTTTATGATGCCATTTTGATAGCTGTGGTTCACTGGTATGTGGTGGTCACAATTCCCTCAAAGTTTGAGCTTCTGTGTTACATGGACACTGATAAAATAATGCTAGCAAGATAGACGGGTTTGACCCGAAGTCATGTAAGCTCATAAAGCTAAATATCTAATCTCCTTTTGTGATACCCCGATTTTCCCGTTACCACAAAACCACCATAAATATATTTCTCTTCAAAATTAATTTAAAAGCAACGGGAACACCGGACCGCCAGATCGTAGATCACGATCCGAATACAGAAAATTGGTACATCCACACACACATGCGGAAATCAAAGCAGAAAAGCAGATGGCATAAATAAAACTTCAGTTATAAATAGACTAACAGAAAGGTATTAGACAATATCTAAACATCAACTCTAAACAAAAGGCTGGACATACCAAGCCGCACAAAACTCTCACAACACTATCTAAGTAACGTAGCTCCGTCTACAACAAGAACTCAGTCGGAGGAAAGTAACCTGAATCCTCACCACCAAAAGCAACAGCAGCAAACTCTGAACCTGTGACGTATAGTCAAAAGACTGAGCTACATCATAGCTCAATAGGAAAATAACTGAACATGTAAAGCTATCTTACTCACACATATTTCATGACATAGGCGAAGCATGAACTCATAAGCTGAAAACTGATTAAAACATTTAAATTACTGAAAGCATGAACTCATAGTACACGGCACATTTCACATCTTATATTTTACTTAACCTATTCTCTTATCACATGAAAGCTTATCTTTAAAACTTAAATCAAATAATTTAAATAATCCCCGAGCAATATCGCATCGAGCTCCGATGAAATACCCACCATCATCATTCAATTGAACACTTTTTATATAACACAGATCCGAGTCCCTTTCCCAACGGCGACTGGGCACTTAAGTTCACATACACCCCTGGGGTGTTTACAGAGTGTACGGGTATCCTGCCGTATCGAACACGGATATCCTGCCGCGTCAGTCACAGGTATACCGCTGCATCGGTCGGGTATGAAACCTTAAATCGTATGTGCAAGATACATATAGTTTATCACCGTATAATTGTGCCAAATATTATTTCACAAAGCTTTCTTCAAAGTTTCACACGCATTTTGATCACATCACTTAGAGCTTCACATCACATATACGCCCCTGGGACGTCACATTCACACACACACATACCTGGGATGCCACATTCACATTTTACTTGCTTATTTTCTTGCTTCTCACACACGCACTTAGTGTTACACACACACACACAACACTTAGTGTCACACACACCCACTTAATGCACATGCTTTTGCTCAAATCCGAAAACACAATATCACACTTACATGCTTAAAAACACACTTACATATCACTACACACATGCTTTTGTAATCAAGGGTATATGTTCAGAATATTCCCTATCTCACACGATTCATACGTAAAGCATCAAGCTCCAGAGTAGCTCGCCAAGCCAAGATCCCACATGCACAACCTAAACACTTCAAATCCACAACTCGCACATCAGGAAGATGCAAACAGAAAGATACAAGATCCCCTCACAATCCCCCATACACAACAAAAACCTGAATCAAGCAAATTCGATCGATCGAATCCCTATTTTGATTGATCAAAACCCTATTTTGATCGATCAAACTCATATCGATCGGTCGAAACCAACAGAACTAATACATCAAAAGCACAGTTCGATCGAACGATTCCATTTTGATTGATCGAACCGCCAATTCGATCGATCAAAAATATTTCGATTGGTCGAATTTCGAATCCTTCAGAAGCAAAAGTTTGACACCACAATTCGATCGAATGAATCTAATTTGATCGATCGAATCTCATATTTGATCGATCGAAATGAATTTCGATCGGTTGAATCCAGATAGCACAAAATCCAAAATCTCTGATATATACCTTTCGATCGATCTAGTGTTTAAGCTCGATCGGTCAAAACACATTTTGATCGATCGGATTTAATTTCGATCAATCGAAATCCCTCAGAAATCAAAATCCACCATCTAAAGTCAATTTTGATCGATCGAATCACTATTTCGATCAATCGAAATCCACAGATTTCGCCCAATCTTATTTTCCTCAAATTTTCATCCTTTAATCCATCATTTAAACATTAAATCGAAACTAAAACCATACACACATCACAGATCTACAAACCCATACCTCAAATCGGTCCAAGTGATCGATTCCACGGCTTGAATCAAGAGCTAGGGTTCCAAGCTTCAAAATCCCCAAATCACAAGCGATGTCCACGAAGTTTAACGCATTGGCACGGCTTCCACACACGATCCACGCATCAAATCCTAAGCATCAAACCTCCCTTCCTTTCTTCACTCCCTCTCTTCTTCTTCCTCTTTCTCTCACAAGAAAACCCAAACCTCAACTTCACAACCGAATGGCTTCTAAGAGAAGCCTCCTCTCTTAAATACTTAAATGACCCGGTTCACCTATAAAACACACATGCGTATCTAATGTATATATGACCCAATCCAATGATTCTTATTCCACACTAGTGTGCACTTCACACCAAAACTAATCCAACCCAAGTCATCATGTTGACTTCACTTGATCAAAATAAGTGATCAGATGGGCACGGACCCCGAGGTACATTATTCAAAGTCCAAATTTTTGGGATGTTACACCTTTTCTTTATATTAATGCATAGATTCTCTTTGGTTCAGGTTTTAAACTGGTTTATAAATGCCCGAGTGCATCTTTGGAAGCCCATGGTTGAGGAGATGTACAAGAAAGAGATCAGCAATGCTGAGATGGACTCAAACTCTTCATCGGAGAATGCAGCGAAAGCAATGGATGAAGTCGGGGCCTCTGAGGACAAAAGTCACATAGGCTGCGGCACCGCTAATATGAGGATGAGGGCAAGACATGGATGTTCCAGAGATTATGTTGTAATTGACACTTCTTGTATCTGCATAGTAGATAGAAGGGGGTGACACCGGCGACCAAGCTGTGAGGATTTCTACACCAGGGACAGTCAAATCTGGCTGGTTTTTTTTCATGAAAATTTCAATGTGTTAGATGATCAGATGAACAAGAAAAATAGAAAATTTGGATAAATATAGAGAAGGATATTATTTACCTTAAGAATGTCTGGAGTGACTACGTTGGGCCCTCTAGATGAGAAGGAGACGACAGTAGGCGCTAACATGTCTTTCCATGTCTCAATAGTAAGGATTGTTCCGATGGGATTGCTGATAATGAGTACTATCTTTTTCAGATTATAATATAATACAATTTATTTTATATAATCTACTATCCATAAGAAGATTGGGACATAATTAGTGTTTTATTTTCATTACCATTGAAAATTCAAAAACAAATTTATTGCATTTATTGAATGGTTTGGAGTTTATACAGGTAGGTTTGCACCTCAATCTAATCCAACTTGGATAGTAATTTTGGTATAAACATGGTAGCGGCAGTTTTTTAATTGCCACTACTATTGATAACTTAGCGGCAGTTTTTAGTAAAAGCTGCCGCCAATACCCCCATCGGCAGTTTTTAAAATTGCCGCTAAAACAAAGTAGCGACAGCACTAGTAGCGGCAGTTTTTACAACTGCCGGTGAAAGTATTAGCGGCAATTACGCTGCCGCTCATAGTCATATTTTTTGTAGTGCTGGTACGATACATTAATGTATGGTACCTAGCTTGTATCTGTCGATAAAACCAACTAATCGATTGTATCCTCCGATGATTTAGAGTTTTGAAATCATCGAACAATAATTCTAAATTATTGACTAATAATTTCAAGATGCCAGATACACTGATTTTTTGATATCTCGATAATTTGGAAGTATGGCCCGATACGCCCGATAATTTGGCTGATACATCGATCAATGTTTGAGCATTGTATTGCTGATACATTCAATGTATCAGAGGATACAAACAATACATATCAGTCTGGGGCTAAAGTGATACGTACTGGAAAACCGAGATTTTGACCCATGATTGCAATAAAGACTAAATTTTATGGCATTGCACACAACAAGTTAGTGATTAGTAGAGCAAGTAGCATGATCCCAAAGTTCTTTTAAAAAAAATATAAAAAATCAATAAACATAAAATGAAAACATACCGCACTGATTTAAAGATATCTCCCGCAACAGCTGAAACTTTGAATCTTACTTTGTACAAAAAATGTAAACGATTCAAGAACTCATCAATCAACCTACCAGGAAAAAAAAAATCAAAGTAAAAATGAAATAAATCATACCAGAAACAGACGAAGCTCTTGCAGATTCTCTTAGTAATTTTGAAACATATGGGTTCAAACGAGAGTCTACTCTAGTTGAATCAGTTCACCCCAAAGCACTTTTAATGGTCGCGCTGAAGACAGAGCTTAGGCTTTCCAGTTTGCGCCCGCGCATTTCATTTGCTGATGTTGTTTTGTTTTCCAACTCGGTGAGTCGCTACTCAGTTAATATGTCGGCCCTATGAATAAGGCCAGTGTTACTACCACACATAGTCACAAAATCGAGGTTCAATAATAATTCGACAAAGTTTAAATCCGAAAATATTCAGCAAAATTTGGGAAGTTCAGAAACAATTCAGGAAAATAAAAAATATAAAAAATATAAAAATATAATTAAAAATATATATATATATATATATATATATAATATAGTATAATTTTATGATTTACATATATATTTAAATTTTTTAATATACTTTTTTAATAATCAGAGAAAAATGACAAACATACATACATAGTAGAATACAAGGGCGTAGCCAGGAATTTTTGTTGTCGAGGGCTGCAAATGATGAATAATCATACTTAATAGAAACTCTAGAGTTAAATAGGGGCTTGAGCTGATTTGGGGGCTTCTACATCATAAATTTGAGGTTGTATAAGAACCATACTTAATAGAAACTCTAGATTTAAATGGGGGCTTGAGCTCCCACACCCTTCTATGTGGCTACGCCAGTGCCAGTATATACACAGTACAAAAACATACTTTTTCTATTTATTTTTTATTTTTTATTTCAAAAAAGTGGCAAAAACAATAAAAATAATCAGAGAAAAAAACCCCAAATTGAAAAAATAATTAGAGAAAAATCCAGCAAGTTGGGGGAAAAATCTAGCAAGTTGAGGAGAAAATTTGGAGAAATAATCAGAGAACAAAATAAAAACTTAAAAGAAAATGCAATAAAACCCTAAAATATGAAAATAATACCCTAAACTTAAAAAACATCAATCAAAAAATTGCAAAACCCCAAAAAAATAGTAAGTACCTCTTCTTTGGCTTGAAAATAAATTTGCAATTGATAGGGATGATGAGGGAGGTCGCCATCCAGAGACTCCACAAAGTCTAGAGTCGAGAGGAAGAGGAGCAGCGTTTGAGTCTCTGGGAGACGAGAAAAAGAGAGAGAGGAGGGTAGGGTTTAACTTTTTAACTTTTATCTTAACTTTTTAATTTTTAACTTTTTAACATTGTAACTTTTAGATTAGATATAATAAAATATAATATAAAACAGGTTTTGCATTTTTTAACTGTGCGTACTCTCTCGTTTCAACCTTTTTTCTCACCAGTGACTGTGTGAGCTGCTGTGAGTTTGTCTCACTGTTTTTCTCTCTTCTTGGTCCCCCGAGTGTGAGAGTTTCTCCCAGTCTTCATGAAGGATTTGTTTTTTGATATCAACAAAAAACTTATTTTAACGTAAGAAAAAAGTTTGGAGATCACAACAGAATCAGATGAGATCATCAACTTAGATGTCCATTACCTGGTGGGTAAGATCCAAATTATGTGGCATATCAATGGAGATGCCTTCAAAGTGGCCATCCGAAGGATGCGGGGAATCAAATTAGAGGTAAAAATTAAGAAGGTGGGCGACAATACTTTTCTTTTCCAGTTCACAGAGGCCGCAAAAATGAGACATATTCTCCAATTAGGACCATGGTGCTTTGATAATAAAATTGTAGTTCTTTGGGAATATAAAGCAAATATGTCTATCAATCAAATGCCTTTCAATACCGTCGCTTTTTGGGTTCGAGTGGTTGGGCTGCCCTTAGGAGTCATGCCGAGCAAGATGGGTCTCAAAATAGGGAATCTCTTGGGAAGAGTGTTGGAAGTTGATGCCGATGAGTGTAGGAAATGTTGGGGCCGTTATCTTCGAGTCAGGGTGTCCTTAGATATTACTATGCCTTTGAAACGAGGAGTTTTTTTCAAGCTCGAAAAGGAGGAGAAGAGGTGGATCTCTTTTCAATATGAAAAATTGCCCAATTGCTGCTATTGTTGTGGAATCATTGGTCACAATGAGAGGGACAGTGACTCTTCCCCATCAGTTGTCTTTGAACGATCCCCTGAAAGCAGTATGAACTACAAAAAAAGAGGGTTTTAGTGGCAGCTCTCCGCTAAAAATACTGGTGCCCAGTTATGTAAATCGCAAATACAAATGATACAACTTGGTAAAATAAAAGCATTTGAAGTGATACAAACCCGCTAAAGATATAAATTAGAAACAAGCAGAATTTATTTCATTTTCCCTCTCTCTCGCACGCTCTCTCCCACTCTCCCTAAATCACAATCTCTGTAATAGCCTGAAAAATCACACAAAACTATGACCTCGGGATCCGTGCCCGATCGGTCATAGGTTTGACCAATTAGGAGATCAACAGTCAGTATAAGGTGTGATGAACGGATGAGATGTAATGGACTGAGTGCCTATGTGGCGTGTGATGGATGTGTGAAGTCACATACACCTATCTGGGTGCATGTGCTCAACACATAGGCTAGAGGGGAGATAAAAGGGTTTAATAACCCTAAAATCAATGTTGAGTTGTTGAAGAGAGTTAAGAAGAGAGAGAGAGAGAGAGAGAGAGAGAGGAGTAAAGGAGAGTGAATGATCAAGAGTTATTGCAAGTGATTGGAGGGAGGGATTTAAGCATTTAACGCCGGATTCGACGCGAGGGATCCGCTAGAAGCAAAGCTGGAAACCCTAGCATTCCAACCACTAGATCTAATCAAATTGAGATTTGATTGAGGTAAATTTCTTGTGAATTAAATGCATAAGTTATGGGAGATTAATTGTAGTTAGGAATGGTTAAAATCATAGATAAAGGCTTAGAAAAATAGAGGAAGAGAAATGAGAAAAAGATTTAGAAGAACAGCTCGAAAGGGGCTGAATCTGGCAAATTCGATTAATCGAAATGGAGGTTCGATTAATCGAAATTCGCCAGGAAGTTGAAAAGTCAAGGAACCCGATTTCGATTAATTGAAATGGATTTCGATTAATCGACTTTGGATTTCGATTAATCGATTGGACCCTGGAGGATGAGATTTGGGGAGATCGATTAATCGAAATTGGGATTTCGATTAATCGATTTCAGATTTCGATTAATCGATTTAGGATCGATTAATCGATTTGAGAACTCGATTACTCGATTTGAGAATCGACTTGGCAAAGTAGAGAAATTCGATTAATCGAATTGGGATTCGATTAATCGAATGGGAATCTCGATTAATCGATTTCAGAGATTAATCGATATTGGATTTCGATTAATCGATTTTGGAAATCGATTAATCGAATGAGATTCGATTAATCGAAATTAGAGTTCGATTAATCGAAATTGGAGTTCGATTAATCGATTGGGTCACTTTTTGTGAACTTTTGAGTTTGACTTTAAGACTCTTGGGGGGTCTTGGAACTCTTTTATGGCATCCGTAGTGATGTGTTTTACATGTTATGTGGTACCATAGGTGGTACGTGTGACAAGTGCACAAAGAGCCACGTGGGACCTTGATGCGTTGACCAGCTAAAGACTTGAGGTAGGGAACACCTTGAACATGTACTTTATTTTCAAGAGCATGTATGTAGTGATATAGAAATCAATTTAAATGCCTTTATTCCTTAAAGATTGTGAAAAGTGTGTGTGCGTGACATTCATAAGAGAACTTAAATGAACCATCCCCAGAGGATGATGAAGTGAAGAAACAAAGGCATCAGGTGTGATGCAAGTGAATGGATACATCCCAGGGATGTATCCATGATTGAATCATGCTTGATGAGGCCTAACTGATATAAGATAGCACACTTACACGGTGAATAACTATATGTAAGGCACCGATATTTTTGTTATTTGAGGTTTGATAGGTACCCCAAGCGTGGCGGGATAACCACATTGTGGCGGGATATCCGTGACGTCTGGCGGCTAATCCGTGAAGCGATGCGGAGGCTTATCCGTCTGAGTAAGCACACCCGAAGTGTTGATGAGATGTGAAACCCGCCACCAATCCCGAGGAAGGGGCTTGGGTACTATTAGTATTCGGGGAATACATTTAAAGCTATCTATATAGATGGCGATGAAGGGTATCTATCTCGTCGGGGCTCGATGCTATATTGCTCGGGGATTACTTAAGTTGAAAGTTTAAGTTTTGCTTTAGGCCTTCTCAGCATCATTCATGATTAACTAAAAGACATGAGTAAACTATCAGTAAACTGAAGGATTTTCAACTGTTTTCATCAATAAAAGTATAGACACATCATGCATGCATATCATAGAATACATGTGAGTGATATTTTATATGTTCAACTGTATTTGTTCCCTATTGAGCTAGGATGTAGCTCACCCTATAGACTATCGTCGGGTCCACTACTTGCGACTTGAGGCTTGAGGCTGACCACGGTGAGTCGGACCTTGCGGCGGCGAGATTAGAGCCACCTCCTGAGGACTTCTTCTAGAGGACTCTGTTGCGACTTTGAGGAGTTTTGGTTAGAGATTGTACGGCTTGGTATGTCAAGCCTGGTTTTGGTTAAACTTTGTGTATAATGGATTTGGGTTATTTTTTTGGGCGAACCATCTATGATGATAGCTATCATCGATGGTTCGGATCGGTTCTCCATTCATGCAGAGGCATGAGGGTAGAACTGTCTTTTGAAAAGTACTTATATATAGATTAAATTCCGTAAGTTGTTCATTTATTATTTCATTTCTTGCTTAATATACCAATGTTCCGTGCATAGATAAGGGGCACGGTCAAGATGATCGTGCTGATGGCACGGGTTTGAAGTCGAAATCGAGGCATCACTATGGTATCAGAGCCATTTTCTTTAGCAATTCTGACAAGTGTTCTTTGGTCAGAACATAGGGGCTTCTGCTAACGAAACTTTAGTTTCAAATGCAGCCGCAAATGTCATCTAGGGGAAGGGGCCGACCAAGGGCAGGCCAATAGAGGAGCTTACGTAGTGGAGATGAGTACATCTCTCCTACAAATAGAGTACCTTTAGGAGGTGCTGATGCCCCAGGGGGCAGTAGTAGTAGACAGCAAGGGGAAGAGGATCGAGATCGTCAGGATCAAGATCAAGAAAGAGTGAGAGAAAGACAAGAAGACAGAGAAGAGAGGCAAAGGATGATGCACACTATGGAGACTATGGCAGCCGCCATGGCACAACAAGCTGCATCCCTTGCAGCTCAGGCATCAAGAGAACAGCAGCCACCTACACCACCTGTAGGACCTGTGTTGCCTGTGCCCTCATCATTTACAGAGTTTAGGAGGATGAGACCTCCTTCATTTTAGCGAGGACACCATGGCCGAGGCGGCTTATGGAAATGGAGAAGGTGTTTAGCGTGCTGACGTGCACGGAAGATGAAAGTGTGAGATGGGCAGCCTACATGTTAGATGGGGAGGCTGGGCATTGGTGGAAGTCCGTGATAAGGACTCGGGCTCAGGAGACCCCAGAGTTGCCTTGGACTTGGGAGGAGTTTGTTGAGGAGTTCAACAAACAATATTTTCCAGAAGTGGTGAGAAATCAGCTTGAGATTCAATTTCTACAGTTGGTGCAAGGGAGAATGACAGTCAGAGAGTATGGGGTGGAGTTTCTACGACTTGCCCGTTTTGCACCAGATTACGTCGCTACCGACGTGATGAAGTCCAAGAGGTTTCAGTAAGGTTTGAAGCCTGAAGTTAGGGGAGGTGTAGCTCCATTTCAGCTGAGGACCTATGAAGAGGTCATGAGCAAGGCATTGGTCGTAGAGGAGGAGAACACGAATAGATATAGACAGAGAGAGCAGCAGAGGGGAGGACATGAACAAGGAAGGATGGGGAACTACGAACCGGTGAATAAAAAGCCGAGGTTCGTGAGTCAGAATCAGAGACCACAATTTCAAGGAGGCTTTGGAAGGCCGGCGCAACAACAACACCAACAGAGGTTTCCATTACTTGCGTCGGGGAGACCTTTTCGCTATGAGAGCCCTGCCATGTCTACTGACGCTACTGTCACACAGGGTTCTCATACCGTTTCTTCCGCGCCTCGAGAGAGGTGTGCCAAGTGTGGCAAGCCGCACAGGACAGTGGACTGCAGAGTGGGCACTAGAGGTTGTTTCCGATGTGGCAAGGTGGGCCACTTGATCAAGGATTGCCCAGAGACAGATAAAGGCAAGACGGTTTCAGTTGCAGCACCACGACCCATCCAAGCAAGGAAGCCGATTGTTAGGGGGAGAGCCTATGCAGTCACTGCTCAGGAAGCAGAGAATGTGCACGACGTCATCCAAGGTGAGAACCTCTTTAAATTAAAGAAAACTCCATTTCATGAAAATTTTATATAGAGAAGGTGCATGCATTAGGAATAGTGTAGAGTCTTTTTATATACAAACACCTACATATGAATTGAGAGTGTATTTTGATGTGTAAATTTCTGTATGCATGTGGATATACTATAGGTACTTTAACTATGTATGAGAAGGGATGTGTGTTTAGATATGACGCTCGAGTGTTGATAGACCCAGGGTCTACCCACTCATTCATCACTCCACGTTTCGTCAAGAAGATGAAGGTTGTTCCAGAGGCATTGGACTTCATCTTATCTGTGTCTATTCCGACTGGAGAGTTAGTAGACACGAAGCTAGCTTGCAAATCTATCATCGTAGTAGTTCAAGACTTGGAAGTGCATGAATTGGAAGCGAAGTTGATACTGTTAAACATGCAAGGGTTTGATGTGATCCTTGGCATGGACTGGTTGGCGCAGCATTGTGCAACTGTTGATTGCAAGAACAAGGTAGTCATTTTCAGACCCAACACCAGAAGATCATTTCGGTTTCAAGGGGTGAGATCGTCGACTGTGCCACTGATTTCAGCGGTAAAGGCCGAGAAAATGATCAGAAAAGGTTGCAGTGGATACTTGGCTTTCTTAAAGGAGGACAAGGAAGAAAAGAATGTCATTTCGGAGATAGCAGTTGTGCGAGACTTCGCCGACGTGTTTCCTGAGGAATTGCCTGGATTACCTCCAGAGAGAGAAGTAGAATTCGCCATTGACTTAGCACCAGGAACGGAGCCTATTTCGAAAGCGCCTTATAGAATGGCTCCTGCTGAGTTAAAGGAGTTGAAGGAACAACTACAAGAGCTAATGGACAAGGGGTTTGTTAGACCGAGCGTGTCTCCATGGGGAGCACCGGTCTTGTTTGTTAAGAAGAAAGATGGGTCAATGCGGCTATGCATTGACTATCGACAATTGAACAAACTCACTGTAAAGAACCGTTACCCTTTGCCTAGAATTGACGATCTATTCGACCAACTGCAAGGAGCAAGGTATTTTTCCAAGATCGACCTGAGATCTGGGTATCATCAGTTGCGAGTCAAGGCAGAGGACATTCAGAAGACAGCTTTTCGGACACGGTATGGACACTATGAATTCCTTGTGATGCCGTTTGGATTGACAAATGCTCCAGCATCGTTTATGGATCTGATGAACCGAGTGTTTAAACTACACTTGGACTCTTACGTCATAGTGTTCGTTGATGATATATTGATATACTCCAAATCCAAGATGGAACACGAAGAACATTTGAGGATTGCTCTACAGACGCTACGTGAACACCAGTTGTACGCCAAACTTAACAAATGCGAGTTTTGGTTGGAGGAGGTTAGCTTTTTGGGACATGTCGTCTCAAAACATGGTGTCACTGTAGATCCAGCAAAGATAGAAGTAGTGGTTAAATGGGAGCAGCCAAAGACAGTGACCGATGTCCGAAGTTTTCTAGGCTTAGCAAGCTATTATCGACGTTTCGTCGAGGGGTTTTCAAAAATATCGGGACCTCTCACAAAGCTGACACGAAAGGATTCAAGATTCGAGTGGAGTGAGGCATGCGAGAAGAGTTTTCAAGAACTCAAAACGAGACTCACTTCTGCTCCAGTATTAGCGATTCCTTCAGGCAGTGGAGGATACGCCGTATACAGCGATGCGTCATACAATGGCCTTGGTTGTGTACTCAACCAACACAAGAAGGTGATAGCTTACGGATCGAGACAGCTGAAAGAACACGAGAAAAATTACCCGACTCATGACTTGGAATTAGCAGCAGTGATTTTTGCTTTGAAAATTTGGAGACATTACTTGTACGGTGAGACCTTTGAGATTTTCACCGATCATAAGAGCCTCCGATACTTGTTTACACAGAGGGAGCTCAACATGAGACAGCGCAGATGGATGGAATTTCTCAAGGACTATGATTGCTCTATACAATACCACCCAGGCAAGGCGAATGTAGTAGCCGATGCATTGAGTCGGAAGGGTTTAGCTCAATTAGCTTGTTTGATTTTGGGTATGCACCGATGGAAATTGTTGGAAGATCTGGCACTCTATGATGCTAACATTGAGTCAAAGGCTACCGGATCCTTTTTGGCTAACATATCAGTGAAGCCAGTGATATTTGAGCATATCCATGATCTGCATATGAAAGATCCAGCATTGACAAAGATTCATCAAGACGTGAGTGAGGGCATCAAGTCGGACTTCTCAATTAAGGGAGATGGTTCTTTGTTGTTTAAAGGCCGTCTATGCATTCCGGATGATGCCGATCTAAGACGAACGATTCTTGATGAGGCCCATAAGTCAAATTATGCTATCCACCCTGGTAGCACCAAAATGTATCAAGACTTGAAAAAGAATTACTGGTGGAGAGGATTGAAGCAAGACGTGGCCGAATACGTGTCACGATGTTTGACTTGCCAGCAAGTGAAGATTGATCATAGACATCCCGCAGGACTAATGCAGCCATTACCAATCCCGGAATGGAAATGGGAATCAGTCTCGATGGATTTCATAGTTGGATTACCCCGTACTGCCATGAAGCACAATGCCATTTGGGTCGTCGTAGACCGACTGACCAAATCAGCTCACTTTTTGCCGTACAATACTACGTATACGGCAGGAAGATTAGCAAACTTATACATGAAGGAGATTGTTAGATTACACGGGATTCCAAGCAGCATAGTTTCAGATCATGATCCACTATATACGTCTAAGTTTTGGAAGAAATTTCAAGAAGGAATGGGAACACGACTAGACTTTAGTTCAGCTTTCCATCCTCAAACTGATGGACAGATGTTAAGTAGTGAAAAATACCATTTTCACCCCTAAACATGAGCCTTGAAAGACCCTTGAGAAGACTAAATAAGTGCTTTAGTGTGCATTTTGCGGCTAACCAAAAAGACAGGTCCAAATCCGAAAACCATCCTAAAATGATCAAAAAGCTGACAACGCATGTCAAGCTCAAAGAGGGAGTGAAGAAATAGCCTCAGCAATGGCTAAAAAGGTCCTAAAAGAGCAAGAAAAGACCTGAAGAAGAAGAATGGAAGCTAGAGTTCAATTCGCAAAGAACTTCTACTATTCGCAAAGAACCTTGAACTTTGCGAAAAGAAGAAAACACTCCTCGAATAGAAGAATGACCTTTGCGAAAAGAAGAAAACACTCTGCGAAAAGAAGAGAAGTCCTTTGCGAAAAGATCTCCTGAAGCCAAAATGCTTTGCGAAAAGATCTCCTGAAGCCAAAATGCTTTGCGAAAAGATCTCCTGAAGCCAAAATGCTTTGCGAAAAGGCCTTTAAACTATGCGAAATGGCATTCTGGGGATTTGTATCGTCCAGGGTATTTCAGGAAACTTTGCACGCGCCCCAATGCGTTTTAAAACCCAAGGACATTCCGGAGGATTCTGAGCACGAACCAAAGGCATATTCCACCCCATGTGAACACCCAAAGATGAAATTACTTGGCGGGAACTTCTAGAAGCTCAAACAGATTTTTGAATTACATAACAGAATTGATGCCTCTGCTTCTGATTGGTGAACCGGATCAAGCATTTCGATTGGCCGTAACAGATCTGGATCCCGTGCTCGACTCCTATTGGTTGATACAGATCTATCCAATTACGATTGGTTGATATACATCCGAGTTGGCTTAGGGAAAACTATAAATAGACGAACCATTTGCCCAATTTGGGTATCCAGAGTTTTAGAGTTTTCATCTCTGTTTCCCCATTCCGTGAAGCTCATCGATTCCCAGTAATCCCTTCTTGTATTTTACCTTTGAGAGCCATTGCAGTGATTTGTACTTCCAAGTTCGATTCAAGATCAGAATCTGAGGGTCTCTCGAGAAGCTCGATGTAAGTCCGAGGGCTCTCTAAAGCCGTGCTCAGTAATTGTAACGTTGGATTTTAAAAGGTTGTCAGTAATTTGTGTCTTCTCCATTGGAGTCATGTCGAGGGTTCCAATGTTCACCTTAGTGCATTAGACTTCTTTAGATTCACTCATCCGCATCCAACTTCCCTTAATTCATCATCCTGCTAATTAGCGTTGGTAACCTAATTCAAGCAAAGATTTACAATGATGTTCATCTTTCAAATAAAGAATAGGCCACAACTAGTCGATGATCGTGACAAATCACGCCCATAAGTCTAAACCTATTCCTTAATTCGATTTATTTCTCTTACATCCGTCTTTGTAGCCGATGAAGATTGAATCTGCGCCTGTTGAACTACGATTCTCCATTAAAATTCAAAGGCTAAAATACATGAAGCTATTATTTACGCATTTGTCTTATTTTAAACACCTCCAAATCAAAAATTGAATGGATGTTAATTGCAAGTTGTATAAAGTAAGACCTAAATATAATTTTATAGAAGATTTGTCATAATTATCTATTCTTTATTTTAGAAATTATGAGCCAAATCTGAGCATGTATCTAGAGGTTTATCTCTCATTTTAGACAAACTTCTCTGTGGACGATCTTGAAATACTTACTTTTAAAACTTGCTACAATTGGCCCTGATCTTGCAGGCCAGTGTTAGCCCCAATGTGCTGATATCCCTTTCATAAGTTAACATCCATATAATTTAGCATTCTTTAATTCTTTAATTTTTTGCACACATTTTTGGCACACTTGGAGCGACAACAACAGACAGAGCGAGTAAACCAAGTGATAGAAGACATGCTCAGAGCGTGCATGCTTGATATGCAGGGATACTGGGATGAACATCTACCGTTGCTCGAGTTCGCATATAACAACAGTTTCCAGACGAGCATTGGCATGGCACCATACGAAGCTCTGTATGGACGACGATGCAAATCACCCCTCAATTGGGAAGAAACTGGTGAGAAGTTTGTACTAGGACCAAAACTACTTGAAGACAATGCCACCATCGTTCGAATCATCAGGGGAAGGCTAAAGTCAGCACAGAGTAGACAGAAAAGTTACGCCGATATGAAGCGGACTAGCGTCGATTTCAAGGTGGGTGAGCACGTGTTTGTGAAGGTGTCACCTATGAAGGGCGTAATGAGATTTGGCAAAAGAGGGAAATTAAGCCCACGTTATGTTGGACCATTTGAAATTTTGGGGCGCGTAGGTGAAGTTGCGTATCGCATTGGATTACCGCCTCTATTTGATCGAGTACATAACGTTTTTCACATATCGATGCTCAGGAAGTACGTGAACGACCCATCTCATGTGTTAGGAAAACAACCAGTGGAGATGCGTGAGGACATGAGCATGATAGAGGATCCAGTAGAAATCTTGGATCGAAAGGAACAAGTACTGCGCACTAAAGTCATTCCCTTAGTGCTTGTTCGGTGGAATAATCATCCAAAGGAAGAGGCTACTTGGGAACGAGAGGCCGATGTGAAAGAACAATATCCAGCCTTGTTTCCAACAGCATGAGAATTCAATGTTAACCACAAGCATGTTTGTGAGATCTCAACCATAATTGTAATAGACATTTTGATCAATGTATGGTTTAAACATGCTTAGGGATCTACTATAAACCATTAGATGTCATAAAATATCAAGAAAAGTAGAGAAAACAAATGACATAGAAAATCTGGAGAAATTGGGCAAAACCAATTAATCGAATTTCAAATCGATTAATCGATTTGGAATTTTGATTAATCGATTTTGTTCGATTAGTCGACTGGCATCTGCCAGTGACTGGAAATTGGAGTTTGAGTAAGAATGGACATAAAAAGAAATTTCGATTGATCGATTTACGAAGTCGATTAATCGATTTGGGATCGATTAATCAATTTTGGGAATTCGATTAATCGAATTGGGTATTCGATTAATCGAAATTGGATTTCGATTAATTGAATGGTCTGCTAATGTTAGAACAAATTTGGAAGAAATTTTGAAAATTTCGATTAGTCGAGGAGATTTCGACTGATCGATTTGAGATTTCGATTAATCGAACTGACAGATTCGATTAATCGAGTTTTTAAAGGAACTTGCAAGAAATGGGAAGTCAAGGGAACGATTTCGATTAATCGAAGTGAAATTTGATTAATCGAATTAATTAAGGGATTCTGAAAAATTTAGAAGTTTCAGCACGATTTCGATTAATCGAAGTAGATTTCGATTAATCGATTTTTAAGTTTCGATTAATCGAAATGGATTTCGATTAATCGACTGGCTCGCGCCAGTGAGCTCTAAAGTTTGAAATTTAAAACGGATACGATTTCGATTAATCGAAATGGTTTCGATTAATCGAATTTGACTCTCGATTGATCGATTTGGGAAATCGATTAATCGATTTTACGCGCTTTAACCTAGTTTTAAATCTCGATTAATCGATTTTGAATTTCGATTAATCGAGCCGAGGCCTATATATATATAATTGGGGATTTTCATCCCCATTCGAAATCATTTCGGCTTGAAGGTTTTTGGGCGCTTCATCTTCTTCTTCTTCTCCAACCATCCGGCGCCCTAGGGTTTGCTTTTCCGACGATCTTCGGCCGGTATCGCCTCTAAAACCACGGTAAACCCTAAAATCAAGATCTTCTTTCAATTTAAACCAATCCAAACCTAGTTTTCATTTTTTCATGAAAAATGCCTCCCAAAAACCCGTTTGTCTTCGAAGAAGGCAACTTCAAAGCTCCCGGTACGGCGTAAGAACGCCGCACCACCACCACCTACCCCATCGCCGGTGAGGACTCAATCACCGTCGGCATCGGAGACTACCTCCGGTTCGACGAGCGCACCTTCGCGCGAGTCTTCCCGCGAGTCCACACCCATGCCACCACCACCCACTAACGTGGTACAACCCAATGAATGGTGGGCCGCGAAGACCTTTGAGGTCGAATACACCATCGACCCCACCCTGTTCACCAATCCCGATGTGCCGGGCGAGACCCTATGGGCTCGCAACTACCTTAACAATGCCGGACTCGGCAACCTACTACGACCAATCCGGGGTTCCTACTACCCTAGGTTGGTCAGACTATTTTACCAAGGGCTCGTAGATGGCCCTACCGACGACGTGATCCGGACCACCATTGAAGGCCGCGATTACACGATCACGCGTCGCCACATACACGAGGTTCTCGAGTGTTATCTTGACTATACACCCGAGACCACTCTACTCCTACCCTTCGCGGAGGATCCTCGATTCGAGGAGGTCATGACGCGCATGACCGGTGGGAAGAAGGGGTCGGGATCCTCTATCAAGAGGGTCGACCTACCCCACTATATGTGGATGCTTGACTCGGTAGTCAAGTGTAATCTGTACCCCATGCGCCACGACACTGAGCGCGTGGAGAAAGTGCAACAAGCACTTTATTCGACCTTCTGTGGCCGGTGGTTTGATGCCACCATGCTCATCCTTGAGGGGATGAGATATATAAAGGGCAAGCTCATGAAGGGCAATCTCCGACCTAAGGAGAAAATGCCCTACGCCCGTCTCATATCCAGCATGTTGGAGTGCTACTCCGACGACACGACCTATGCCATCCACCCACTTGAGGAGAGGGCTACGGATTGCCTGAAGACCTTCTCTAGGTCTTCATGGACCCGTAGCTACAACCTGCTAAAGCGGACCTTGCCGGCTCCGGGTCCCGCTCCAACAGCACCAGCAGCAGCTGCACCGCCCACCCCCCACCATCAGAAAGGTGACCCACCCATGGGTGGAGCACACCCCGCTCCTGCCGCACCAGCCGAGCCGTCAGTGGAGAGGGCCACTTCACACACAGCTGCTACACCCACACCACCCGCCCACCACGCCGCACACTCCTACCTCGCCCTCACACGTCGGCGCGCCAGGCCCAAGACGCATCGAGGAGGTGTTGGCCCGTATGGAGGCCAACAACGAGAGGATGAACCGGAGGATCGACTTCCTCCTATTCCACACCCTACACCACATCTACCCCACAGACTACCGCCGCTACCTCGCCCAGGAGGAGTGGACTGCTGGACGCACCGCATTCCATCGAGGACCCGTCTTCCATTCCACCGCCGCTACAGACGCGGGTGCCTCTACATCCACCGCCACTCCAATCGAGAGGTGCCACCACCACCTCCTCACTACAACCACCACCACCACCGCCACCGCCACCACTGCTGACCCCCACCACCACAAAGACCACCACCGATCGAGGAGCCCGCACTTTTGATGCAGACTGGAGAGGGGACAGTCTAACTTTTGTAGTTTTGTATCATTTTGACTTGTATACACATGTAGTGGTCTTGTACGCCAACTTACTTGGCTTTGTAAATTTCAATTATGAATGAAAAAAAAAAAATCAAATTTTTGGTGTAAATTATTAACTTTTGATAAATTAATACCATGCTTGTAGTTGTAAATACCTATCTGTGTCTAAATCTACTGGACCACCTCACCTCAGAGTGTGGGGGGGGGAGAGAACAGACCACCGAACCTTGGGTGATTTTCGAGGACGAAAATTCCCAAGGAGGGGAGGATGTAATAGCCCAAAAAATCACACAAAACTATGACCTCGGGATCCGTGCCCGATCGGTCATAGGTTTGACCAATTAGGAGATCAACAGTCAGTATAAGGTGTGATGAACGGATGAGATGTAATGGACTGAGTGCCTATGTGGCGTGTGATGGATGTGTGAAGTCACATACACCTATCTGGGTGCATGTGCTCAACACATAGGCTAGATGGGAGATAAAAGGGTTTAATAACCCTAAAATCAATGTTGAGTTGTTGAAGAGAGTTAAGAAGAGAGAGAGAGAGAGAGAGAGAGAGAGAGGAGTAAAGGAGAGTGAATGATCAAGAGTTATTGCAAGTGATTGGAGGGAGGGATTTAAGCATTTAACGCCGGATTCGACGCGAGGGATCCGCTAGAAGCAAAGCTGGAAACCCTAGCATTCCAACCACTAGATCTAATCAAATTGAGATTTGATTGAGGTAAATTTCTTGTGAATTAAATGCATAAGTTATGAGAGATTAATTGTAGTTAGGAATGGTTAAAATCATAGATAAAGGCTTAGAAAAATAGAGGAAGAGAAATGAGAAAAAGATTTAGAAGAACAGCTCGAAAGGGGCTGAATCTGGCAAATTCGATTAATCGAAATGGAGGTTCGATTAATCAAAATTCGCCAGGAAGTTGAAAAGTCAAGGAACCCGATTTCGATTAATCGAAATGGATTTCGATTAATCGACTTTGGATTTCGATTAATCGATTTGGGAATCGATTAATCGACTGAGTACCTCCAGTGGACCCCAGGGGGGCTGGAGGATGAGATTTGGAGAGATCGATTAATCGAAATTGGGATTTCGATTAATCGATTTCAGATTTCGATTAATCGATTTAGGATCGATTAATCGATTTGAGAACTCGATTACTCGATTTGAGAATCGACTTGGCAAAGTAGAGAAATTCGATTAATCGAATTGGGATTCGATTAATCGAATGGGAATCTCGATTAATCGATTTCAGAATCGATTAATCGATATTGGATTTCGATTAATCGATTTTGGAAATCGATTAATCGAATGAGATTCGATTAATCGAAATTAGAGTTCGATTAATCGAAATTGGAGTTCGATTAATCGACTGGGTCACTTTTTGTGAACTTTTGAGTTTGACTTTAAGACTCTTGGGGGGTCTTGGAACTCTTTTATGGCATCCGTAGTGATGTGTTTTACATGTTATGTGGTACCATAGGTGGTACGTGTGAACAAGTGCACAAGGAGCCACGTGGGACCTTGATGCGTTGACCAGCTAAAGACTTGAGGTAGGGAACACCTTGAACATGTACTTTATTTTCAAGAGCATGTATGTAGTGATATAGAAATCAATTTAAATGCCTTTATTCCTTAAAGATTGTGAAAAGTGTGTGTGCGTGACATTCATAAGAGAACTTAAATGAACCATCCCCAGGGGATGATGAAGTGAAGAAACAAAGGCATCAGGTGTGATGCAAGTGAATGGATACATCCCAGGGATGTATCCATGATTGAATCATGCTTGATGAGGCCTAACTGATATAAGATAGCACACTTACACGGTGAATAACTATATGTAAGGCACCGATATTTTTGTTATTTGAGGTTTGATAGGGTACCCCACCGACGTGGCGGGATAACCACGACTGACGCGGCAGGATATCCGTGACCGATACGGCGGCCAATCCGTAGGCCAATGCGGAGGCTTATCCGTACAGAGTAAGCACACCCCAGGGGTGTTGATTGAGATAAGTGAAACCCCGCCACCAATCCCCAGGGGAAAGGGGCTTGGGTACTATTAGTATTCCCAGGGAATACATTTAAAACTGTCTATATAGATGACGATGATGGGTATCTCGTCGGGGCTCGATGCTATATTGCTCGGGGATTACTTAAGTTGAAAGTTTAAGTTTTGCTTTAGGCCTTCTCAGCATCATTCATGATTAACTAAAAGACATGAGTAAACTATCAGTAAACTGAAGGATTTTCAACTGTTTTCATCAATAAATGCATAGACACATCATGCATGCATATCATAGAATACATGTGAGTGATATTTTATATGTTCAACTGTGCTTTGTTCCCTATTGAGCTAGGATGTAGCTCACCCTATAGACTATACGTCGCAGGTCCACTACTTGCAGCTACCGAGGCTTCAGGAGACGCTGACCCCGGTGAGTCGGACCTTGCGGCCGGCGAGGAGTTAGAGCCACCTCCAGAGGACTTCTTCTAGAGGACTCTGTTGTGCGACTTTGAGGAGTTTTGGTTAGAGATTGTACGGCTTGGTATGTCAAGCCTGGTTTTGGTTAAACTTTGTGTATAATGGATTTGGGTTATTTTTTTGGGCGAACCATCTATGATGATAGCTATCATCGATGGTTCGGATCGGTTCTCCATTCATGCAGAGGCATGAGGGTAGAACTGTCTTTTGAAAAGTACTTATATATAGATTAAATTCCGTAAGTTGTTCATTTATTATTTCATTTCTTGCTTGATATACCAATGTTCCGTGCATAGATAAGGGGCACGGTCAAGATGATCGTGCTGATGGCACGGGTTTCGGGGTGCCGAAATCCGGGCTGTCACAATCTCGATCCATGCTATAAACCCTAGAAACAAAACCCGATCCAAGCGATTCAAGTTGGAAACCCTAGAAACAAAGCCCAATTCAAGCTATGATATGAATAAATGATCATTGTGGTTGATGGTGGCATTTCCATTTTCTGACAAACCCTAGAAATGAAACCCTAGAACGGTGATTCAATACGTTTACAAAGTCTCAAACTCGTGATTCAAGTTGCGGTTCGATATCGATTCAAGTTACAGGTAGATTTTGATTCAAGTTGCAATCCAAAGTCTCAAAGTTTGGTTCAATATCCTTTCACATTGCGGATCAATTTTGATTTCGATTCCAGTTGCAAGTTGATTTTGATTCTAGTTATGGAGAGTCAGACGATTTCGCAAGAACTCTTTGTACGCGTTTCAGTTAAGATAGTGACTCAAAACCTTCATCTCCTTTCCTTCTTCAGCTTCATGTAAGTTCAATTTGCTCTCTCAAACTCAAATTTGATTCACCTCCTATGTTTTTTTCATAGATCCTTCTCGAGGTTCTCTTCCAGTTACGGAGTCACAAGTCAATTTTGCTCTTCATAAGCAATACAGTTAAGATCGTGAATTGGTGACACCAAACCATCATCTCCTTTCCTTGTTCAGCTTCATTTTAAGTATAATTTGCTTGCTCAAACTTAAACTAGATTCATCTCCTATGTTTTGTCACAGATCCTTGCCGAGGGTCACTGCATTTTCTAATTTTCTTGTAATCTTTGTGGTATCTCACCAAAAGGAAAGACCTATCTCTCCTCCCTATCTCCCACAGAACTCTTCTTCAAAGGTAAATTTCTTAACTTTTTTTAATTTTAGTTTTTGTTTACTATTTACTGATTGAGGAAAGGTTTTGATCTTCTTTATATATTAACATGTTGTAACATCGCTTGTTTTTTTGTTAATGATTCTAATTTTGTCTCTTTTGGTTTTGGAAGTCCCTTCTTATCTGCAATGATTCTAATTTTGTCTCTTTTGGTTTTAGAAGTCCCTTCTTATTTGCGCCGAAGGATACTGCCTTTACTGATATTCTGTCATACTTATCTGCTATGAGAACTGCTCTTCGTCTCAAATATATCAGCCACCATATACTCTGACTTAAATATGATTAAAGATGTGTTGTTGTTAATTTATTTTTGATTTTTATATCGTGGTAACAGAACTTAAGAATAATAGTACAAGGCATTAGAACAGATTGGACTTTATTTTTCTGCACAATTTAGATCTGACATGTAGTAAATATAACATGAAGATAATAGTACTTCTCCCCAGAAACCTGCACTATTAATACTATACGATAGTAAATATACACTACAAAACAAAAGGCTTATGCAGACGGCTGTAATGGGAAGTCGTCGGCGTAGGGAAAGGTATCAGCATATATGAGTATAATAAGTTATAAACCCACATTTTTCCCCTCCACCATTTTCCATGGATGCTTTCTTCTCTGAAGGTAATCGAACTGGATTGTTACCAACTATGTAGGGTCTTCATTGGATCAAAGTTAAGCGAACTGAATTGAAGGTCAGATCTCGATTGTGTGTCATGCATGAGCTAGGGTTCTTCATCAATCAAAGGTCAGATTCCAATTGATGTGCAGTGAAATATGATGATATCTCACCCCTAAAGACCTACATTTAGCTATCCGATGAAAGCTATTTAACATGTTTTAGCTAGTTTTAGTGATTTACAGGCCTGTAGATGTGTTGAGTATGAAATAACCCAAAAGTTCAGAATATAACGTCAAATTCGTGCTACTTTGGATCATGCGAAACTTATCCCGACTTGGAGCCCAATTTGACCCTTCAAAAAATTAGATTCAGAAACTTGTCAAAACACAAATATTGTAGAGCTCGTCGTTAGCTTTCCAACGCCATAAGAATCGCCTCAATCCGACTTCATGATAGAAAGTTATGGCTGAAATACCGAGGTAGTGTCTGAATGCAAAGTGCAGCGGGAGTTCACGAAAATCTGGGAGGTCGATTGATCGACCCTTTTTGGTCGATCGATCAACCTGAACCAAAAGATTTGGATTACAAAACAAAATCTGGTATGGTCGATCGATCGACCCTCTTTAGTCGATCGATCGACCAAAGTTGAATTTGAGTCCGGATGGAGTTTGGCCGCGAGAATCTTGGTACTCTTTTCACGAAATAAAATCTTGGAGGAAAGAGCGGCGTCTATTTTTGGCAATTACGGAAAAAAGATATTCTTGGAGATATATATTCATTCGGGGAGTCCTTGGGAGGGAGCATTCTGATAATTCCGATTAGTTTTATTTCTTTATTTTTGGGCATTCTTCTTTAGAGAGAGTTCTGTCTTACAGAGAGTTTATCATTTTTTCTGCATTATTATTATTCTTCTGTGTTAGTTTTTTCTGCATTTTTAAATTGTACGGGCATAGAGTCCCAGTTTCTTTTTATTCTCTTTTTAATATTCATTTGGAGAAAGAAGATAAGCCTTAGTCTTGCATTTATCCACTTTCAAGAAAGGATTGTACGTACTGGGAATAAAAGCTCTCTGTGGAAATTGTTAAAGCTCTTTACGATATTTTTATATTGATGTTAATGTTTATTTACATTTTAATTATGTTGTTTACTTTTACTATGTGTGGCTAGTTTCATTAAGGATGAGGATCTAATGATTCTCATCCGAGGTATTCATTTATATTAATATAAATCTGTGATTGAGATGTCAGATGCTGTTAAAGACCCTAATATTCATTGAAAATGGTGAAATCATCATTTCAGTCCGAGATCTAGGAGCTAATCATGCCCTATGATCTCAGATCTGTAATGATGATTTTATCCTAATTATCACCCATCTCGGGGTGAAGTTTTACCATCATCCGAGGTGTGAGTGTTAATCATACACTCATGGGGTGTTAATCATACATCTCCTTGATCTCGGATTGATGGTGTGATTTTTTCCCAGTGGTGAGTTTCAATCACGATCTGAGGTGTGGGTGTTAATCATACACCTATGAGGTGTTAATCATACATCTCCTTGATCTTAGATCGTACTTTAGAAATTACCCTTGAGATTGGGTTCTAAATATTGTTCAAGGTGTGAGTGTTAATCATACACTCATGGGATGTTAATCATACATCTCCGTGATCTCAGATCTATATTTTAGAACTCACATGTGTATAGGGCAGTTCTTCTTTTGAGAAATCTGTTAAAGATCTCATATCTCAATCCACAGATTGGTATTTTGTAAATGATAAACCTACGATGGGAGGATTTAGCATCCTAATCCTTATCTTTCATTAATTGTTAAATTCATTTAGTATTTATTTGTTTTATTAAAAGTTACCATAATTCTAGGTTTTCAGTTACGGTATAAGATCTTGGAAATTCTTTCAGTTAATTGATATTTTTGTTTTTACATTTTATAACCAATCCTTGTGGGAACGATCTCGTACTTTGCACCCACTGACTACACCACAATTCGTGCACTTGCGAGTATAAATTTTAGGACACATCAAGTTTTTGGTGCCACTGCCGGGGAACGGTATAGAAAATTAAAAACTTTTGAAAAATAGAAAATTAATTTTAAGAATCTTTGTAGGTTTGAACTCAGTAACTTTTAAAAAAAAAAATTTCGAAAAAAAAAAAAAAAAAAAAAAAATTTTTAGTGTAGATCGATCGACCAAAACAGTCGATCAATCGACTCTCCAGAATCTTAAAAAAAAAAAAAAAAACTTTGTGGTCGATCAATTGACCTAAACAGTCGATCAATCGACCCAAGAAAATTTTCATTTTCCTGATTCTGTTTTAAAAAAAATAAAAAATAATCTCGCTTAAATCTCCGGATTCCGGATTTTTCAAATTTAAAAAAAAAAAAAAAAAAAAATTTAATTTAAAAAATAAATAAATAAATAAAAATTCAAATTTTGGATCCTCGATCGATCGACCCAAACAGTCGATCAATCGACTCCTCTCTTGGTCGATCAATCGACCTAGACAGTCGATCAATCGACACTTAAAAAAATTTTCTGTGCACTTTGTGTATGCACACGAGGTCTTCCAGAGATAAATCTTTAGAACCTCTGAATCCTGAGATTGAGCGAACGTGTCGTTCAAATCGAAAAGAAGTTAGAACAGGTCGAGAAGCGAGAACCGAACCATCAATTCAATTCAAAATGAATGCAAACGGTTGTGAAAATCAACATCATGAAAATGAGGAGGAACCAACCCTGAGGGAGTTGTTCGCCCCAATTACTATAATACTCCTTCTTGCATCACGTAACCTGCCACACCTGGTGGCAGATTCGAAATCCGTACCAATGTGATACAAATCTTACCAATCTTTCACGGTATGGATAGAAAAGATCCATATCAACATATCAAAGACTTTGTTGAAGTCTGTTCATCGGTATATCAAAATTTCAATGAAGAATCTGTGAGATTACGTCTATTTCTTTTCTCTATAAAGGATAAGGCCAAAGCATGGTTAAACTCGTTACCAGCTGGATCCATAACCACCTGGGATCAAATGGTTAAGAAATTTTTGTCAAAATTCTTTCCCATGGCTAAGACTAATGCCCTAAGACGTGAAATCGCCGATTTTACACAAGAAGATGATGAGAGATTCTATGAAGCCTGGGATAGATTCATGGATATCTTATTGAAATGTCCTCACCACGGATTCTCAAAATGGAGATTGGTCCAATGTTTTTATAACAGATTGGATCAAGCTAATCGACATTTGATTGAATCTATGAACAGTGGAGGATTCTTGGGATTGAGAGAAAATGAATCTTACCAATTCTTGGAAAAGCTAGCAGAAGACTCACAACAATGGGACTTCTCTAGCAGTCGAGACCAGCCAAAGAAGAATCGAGATCAAGCAGGAAGCTCAGCAAAGAAAGGAGGATTGTATGTGGTGAAAGAAACACCAGACCTGATGACAAAAATAGATTTCCTCACTCAACAAGTTGAGGAATTGAAATTGAAGAAAAATGTAAGTGTTGTAAATGTACAACCAGACCCATGCTCATATTGTGCAAGTCCAATGCACACAGCTGACGGTTGCCCGTCACTGCAAAATTACTCAGAGGATCCTAGTGAACAATTGAATGCATTGAACACTTATGGGCGAAATCAGGGAAATGTTTTCAATGAAAACAATCCAAACAGTTGGAAATATCATCAGAATTTCTCATGGAAACAGGGAAATCAAAGACCCCAAGGTAGAGGTCAAGGGATGAATTTATACCCGAATCAAAATTTCAATTAGGGACCACAACAACAGTTTAGTCAAGGACAATTCCAACATCACTATGGAGGAGGAAACCAATTTTACCAAAATCAGAATCAAAATGTGCAACCTAGGCAATCGAATCAGAATTATCAGTTCTCACAATCAACAAGTCAACCTGGGTTTGCACAAAATTTTCCTCCACCAAGGTTCAATAATCAAAATCTTTTGCTCCGTCCGTACCAAAATCAATATCCTCAGAGTGAGGATATGTGGGAGTTTATTCAATCTAATACCTCTTCGATATCAAGGATAGAGACACAATTAGGGCAACTGGCGACACTCCTCTGCGAGCCAGAAAAGGGATCATTCGTAGCCAGTCCCAAATCCAAGAGGACAGATGGCTATTGAGCAAGCCTCGACCTCATCTCAGGAGGAGAGCCAACAACAGATCAAGGCTATCACTACATTGCGATCTAGGAAGGAAGTCGACAACAAAGTAGAAATGCCAGAAGAAGATGAGAAGCATGAACCTGAAGTCGAAATTGAGAAGGACAAGGAAGCAGCAGAAGAAGAGATACCAGGAAAGCAAGAGAAGAAGATGGCAGATAAGAACGAGAGAGAGAAGAGTTTCATACCCAAAGCCCCATATCCTCAAAGGCTAGTGGGACCGAAGAAGAATCGCGATCAGGAAGGAATCATTGAAACGTTTAAGCAACTGAAAATAAATATCCCCTTCCTAGACGCCATTCAGCAAGTGCCAGCATATGCTAGGTTTCTAAAGGAATTAGTCACGATAAAGCGAAAGACTAATGTCCCGAAGAAAGCCTTCTTAGCAGAACAGGTAAGCTCGGTTCTACAAGCGAGACTCCCAATTAAATATAAGGACCCTGGATGTCCTACAATTTCAATCATCATAGGGGAGAATCGCATCGATCAAGCACTCTTAGACCTTGGAGCAAGTGTCAATTTGTTGCCATACACGGTGTACAAGGAACTTGAGTTGGGGAACTAAAACCTACTATGACCCTTCAACTTGCTGACAGGTCAATTAAGATTCCTAGGGGAATAGTCGAAGATGTTCTGATCAAAGTAGACACCTTCTACTTTCCAGTTGACTTTGTTGTATTGGATACGGAACCCACTCCTCAGCATAGAAACAATGTTCCTGTAATTTTAGGAAGACCATTTCTGGCAACATCGAACGCTCTAATCAATTGCCGAAATGGGATAATTAATTTATCATTTGGGAACATGACTGTCGAACTGAATATTTTTCATATTTCGAAACAGCCTGTTGAAGATGAAGAACATGCACAAGTTTGCATGATTGATGACATTGTGGAAAATGAATTTTTTTCTTCAGAATATGAGGACCCTTTAGAGGCCTGTTTAGCACATTTTGGCAAAGACTTCGATGTGGATAAGGTGATACACGAGGTCAATGAGATGCTAGACTCAACGCCTCTCTTGGGAGAAGAAGAATGTCAACTGAAAGATGAGAAGAAAGAAGAAGAGTGCGAAGACGAATCGCATCAATCAAATGAAGAAGAAAAATCAAAGCTGGAACTAAAACCCCTCCCTGCGGATTTGAAATATGCGTACTTGGACATTGATGAAACTGAGCCAGTAATTATTTCAGCGAATTTAAATGAGGACCAAGAAGAAAAGCTCATTGAAGTACTTCAAGACCACAAGAGTGCGATCGGATGGTCTATCAAAGATATTAAAGGAATCAGCCCAACGATGTGTATGCACCGAATTCATCTGGAAGAAAGCGCTAAACCCTCAAGAGAACCACAACGTCGATTGAATCCCATAATGCAAGAAGTGGTGAGAAATGAGGTCATTAAGTTGCTAGATGCTTGGATCATATATCCAATCTCCGATAGCACATGGGTGAGCCCAACACAAGTGGTACCCAAAAAGTCTGGAGTTACAGTGGTGAGAAATGAGGAGAATGAGCTAGTACCAACGAAAGTTCAAACTGGCTGGAGAGTGTGTATTGACTACAGGAAGTTAAATTCCATGACTAGAAAGGATCACTTTCCTCTCCCATTCATTGACCAAATGCTAGAAAGATTGGCAGGGCACCAATACTATTGTTTCCTTGACGGCTATTCTGGGTATAATCAGATAGTCATTGCACCAGAAGATCAGGAAAAGATAACGTTCACATGTCCCTTTGGCACGTTTTCTTATCGTCGAATGCCGTTCGGACTTTGCAATGCTCCGGCTACATTCCAAAGGTGTATGCTGAGTATATTCTCTGATATGGTGGAAAGATTTCTGGAAGTCTTCATGGATGATTTTTCTATTTATGGAGACAACTTCGGTGATTGTTTGTATCATCTATCTCTGGTTCTTGCGAGATGTGAAGAGAAAAATCTAGTTCTAAATTGGGAAAAATGTCATTTCATGGTGAAAAGTGGAATCGTCTTGGGACATATCATATCATCCCGAGGTATTGAGGTGGACAAAGCTAAGGTAGAATTAATTTCAAACCACCCACCACTAAGAACAGTAAAAGAAGTTAGGTCATTCCTTCGACACGCCGGTTTTTATCGACGTTTCATAAAGGATTTTAGCAAAGTTGCAAAACCATTGTGCAACCTACTGGCTAAAGATGCCCCATTCATCTTTGATGAAAAGTGTACAAATGCCTTTGAAAGTATTAAGGCAGAATTGGTCAAAGCCCCTATCATCCAATCACCAAACTGGAAGCTCCCATTCGAGATCATGTGTGACGCATCGGATTATGCAATCGGTGCTGTTTTGGGACAACGGGTAGAGAAAGTTCTGCATGTCATTTACTATGCAAGTCGCACCCTCAATGATGCGCAACTGAATTATTCTACCACCGAAAAAGAACTCCTGGCAGTAGTCTTTGCTTTGGACAAGTTCCGATCCTATTTATTGGGATCAAAAGTGGTAGTGTTTACTGACCATGCAGCTCTTCGTTACCTCTTTTCAAAGAAGGATGTAAAAGCTCGATTAATCCGATGGATTCTACTCTTACAAGAATTTGATCTGGAAATCAAAGACAAAAAGGGATCAGAGAATGTAGTTGCTGATCATTTGTCTCAAATCATTATTGAAAAAGCTGAGGATCTGATTCCAATTTTGGAAAGTTTTCCTGATGAACAATTGTTCACTGTTGAGAATCTACCATGGTATGCAGATCTGATTAACTATATGGTGACAGATCAGATACCTGAGCAGTGGAATAAAAACGAAAAAGTTGTCTTTCTAGCACGAGCCAAGCATTACTTTTTCGAGGACCCGTACCTGTTCAAATATTGTGCTGATCAGATCATCAGAAGGTGCATTCCAGAACAGGAACAATAAAAAATCATCTCATTTTGTCATGAGCTGTCCTGTGGAGGACATTTTAGCTCAAAGAAGATTGCAACAAAGATTCTCCAATGTGGATTTTATTGGCCAACAATCTTTAAAGATTGCCATCAGCACTGCATTTCATGCAGTAATTGTCAAATGCTGGGCAGAATTTCAAAAAGAAATATGATGCCTTTAAATCCAATCTTGGAAGTTGAACTGTTTGACGTATGGGGAATAGACTTCATGGGTTTATTCCCCAATTCTTTTGGAAATTTATACATCTTGGTTGCGGTGGATTATGTCTCAAAATGGGTGGAAGCACTGGCCTGTAAAACCAATGACCACAGAGTGGTGGTTAAGTTTCTCAAAAATGAATTATTTCCAAGATTTGGTACTCCACGTGCAATTATTAGTGATGGCGGAAAACACTTTTGTAATAAAGTTTTCGCTCAGCTGCTGAAGAAATATGGGATCACTCACAGGGTGGCTACACCATACCACCCTCAAACTAGTGGACAAGTCGAAGTTTCAAATCGAGAAATCAAACGTATTCTAGAGAAAACGATAAGGTCCAATCGGAAAGATTGGTCGTTGAAATTAAACGACGCACTCTGGGCCTATCGGACAGCATTCAAGACTCCCATCGGAATGTCTCCCTATCGAATGGTTTTTGGCAAAGGTTGTCATTTACCTGTTGAATTGGAACATCGAGCCTATTAGGCTGTTAAGTCTTTAAACTTCGATTTGCAGAGAGCTGGGGATAAGCGAAAATTAGATATTACAGAATTAGAGGAAGTGCGAGCTGATGCATATGAGTGTGCCAAATCCTACAAGGACCGCATGAAGCGTGTTCATGATTCGTCTATTTTGAGAAAATCATTCACTGTGGGGCAGAAGGTGTTGTTGTATAACTCCAGACTGCATTTGTTCCCTGGGAAACTCAAAACCTATTAGAGCGGTCCTTTCCTAGTCAATCGAGTGTTTCCCAACGGGGCAGTTGAGCTGTGCAATTTGCGCAATAAAAGTACATTTCGAGTCAATGGGCAACGGGTAAAACCGTTTTTGGAAAATTTTATTGAGAAGATTGATGAAATTGAATTGAGTAATCCTGATCAATTGGGATGAAATACAAATTTCGGAATGTCGGGCTAGCGACATTAAACTTAGCGCTTCTTGGGAGGCAACCCATGTTGTTTTTAGTAATTTGCATTTAAAAAAAAAAAAAAAAAAAAAAAAAAAATTGCTGTCGATCGATCGACCTAACCAGTCGATCGATCGCCAATAAGACAAGGGTCGATCGATCGACTTGAAGAGTCGATCGATCGCCAAGTAGACATCTTTTAACATATCTCAAACACTTCTTTTCTATTTATTCCAAAATCCCTGAATCCTTGCTTCTCTCATTTTTCCTTCACCCCTCCTCATATTTCATCAATGGCCGGCAGAACTTATTTTACAAGGTCTACTCTAAGGAAGATGAATGAACCAGCAAAGAAACGAGATCGCTTATCGGGAGCACACCCTCCGTTGGATCTCACCAACGTCAATGTGGTCGATCTGGATCCTCTCCCTGTTCAGTTTTGGGAAGAGCCATCACGTAAAAGAGTGAATCGTTCCGTCAAATCTACCCCATCCTTCTCCACCGATATCGAGATGATTGATTTGGATGCGCTTCCGTCACCGACCCTTATCCCAAATTCCCCAACTATTCCACCACCTACTCCATTGGTTGCATTCATCCCTAAATCAATCCCCAAGGAGGTTATTGATCTCATTCCACCTGAGACTTGGGCAAAATTGTATCTGTCTCCACCACTTCGGGATCTGGCCTCGAGTAGTATGCCGCAACCATCATCACCACCGTCGGATGTGATTCCTGATTCCTTAAATCCGTGAAGGATCACCACTGCAATATGGGATTTTGCGTTTCCAAAGCCGAAGCCAAGTGAGGGGACCGATGCGGATGTTTGAGTGTCGAAATCAACGAGTTTTTATGATGATCTACGAAGTTTAGGAATTTTAGGAAGTTTAGGATTAAAATTTTCAGCGGTTTATTTTCTGTTCTTCGGTAGCCTTAGGATTTTTCATTTTTTCGATTAAATAAGTGTAATTTTCAGTAATTTTCTTCAATAAATTAGATTTACTAATGCGTGCCACTTTCTCTGTCCTTTTTCGTCTATGAGTATTTTTCATTGCAGGTTTGGGGGTGCCCCCGTTAATTTTGGTCCAATGAGGACATTGCACAAAATCGGTTTGGGGGTGAAGTATCCCTTGCATTTTAAAATATTAAAAAAAAAAAAAATATATCGGATTTTGGTCGATCAATCGACCCTTCTTGGTCGATCAATCGACCCCCTTTAGTCGATCAATCGACCCCTCATGGTCGATCGATCGACTTAGCACAGTAATGGTTTGTATGGAATTTTAAAAAAAATTTGATAAATTATGTGATCTAAGACGAATACTAAATGCAGTTTCGTTTCATTATTCTTAGAAGAGAAGAGCTAAGTTGAAATTGACATATAAATCTTAAACCCGCGTTTAAGGAGTTTTGATGTTTGATTTAGTTCAAAGAGTTTAAATTATGAAAATTTATCAAATTTGTGAACTGTAAGGATTTTAGTGGAGATTAAAATCCGGTGAGCTTTAGCGCCAATTTTCCGTCCTTGATGAGTGCTTAAACAAACTCGAAGTTATCTTTGAATACGAATTACTCTTGCATGATCTCATACATTTTATTTTGACTTGTGACTTTGTATGACATTAAATTCATATTATTGTGCTAGAACGTATCATATGTTTGCTCAAGACAAATAAGCAGAGTTACCATCTTTTGAGGACGTGATTGAAGGCCATCTTTGGCTCGTTTGTGCTTAACATACCCCACCTCATATAAATTTATCCTTCTAGTACCCTTTTGAGCCTATTGAAAAATTTACCTTTATACATTCTTTGATAAGCCACGTTAACCTTTACCCCTTCACCATTTCTGAAATTCAGTTTTACCCTTCTTATTTCTGAAAAATTAGGAACGAGGGATGGAAATGAACGAAAAGAGAGTAAGTGGAGAGATACCGAGTTGTGGTGTTTACTGAGAGTGTATGGCAAAAATATAAAAAAAAAAAAAAGGGAGAAAAAGAAAAAGAAAAATTGAAAAAAAAAAGAGGGAATAAAAAAATATGAGGTGTTGTAAGAAGATAAAATTCAAAAGAAGAAAAATTAGTGAAAGAAAAAAAAAAAAAAAAAAAAAAAAGAAGGTTGTGAAAAATAGTGAGAGATTACGAAAAAGAGGGGGAGAAAAGAGAAATAGATGAGTCAAAAGTCAGTTTTCTTTTCCAATTTCTCAGAAATTTTGAATCCCGACTTCCATTTCTTTCTTACCCTTACCTGAGCTCCATTATAACCTTATAAAAGACCTTCATGATTCGATCTTGCATTGCTAACTGCTTGGTGGAGAGCAAATATGTGATAACTATGGAACTTGATATGACATGCTTAGAATATACAAGTATCTATTCTTATGAGATTTATCTTTGTTCATTGATTGCATCGTGTTTCATTTATTATGTGAAACCTTTTTGCTTGCTTTGTATTGATCTCTCACATGTGTGCGAAAACTTACCCATCATCAGAGTGATTTTAGTTTGAGAAGTATACCTATTGTGATGTTTGAATCAAAGCAGAAATCTATGCAGTTCACAAATAAGATAAATTCTCAAATAAAAAAAATTATTTGATCTGATGAACACATTGAAACATCTAAAGATGGGTGAAAAATTTATCTGTAAATTGAAGCATTAGTTTAGCTTAACTAAGCATCAATGGAAATGACATGGCAGGCATAGTACTTGTGGAAGAAATGCATAATGAGATCAATTAATAAATTCCACATAAATCAATGCCTGGAAGTTTGTGGGTAACTTCACTGAAAACCCTCAGGAGACAAAACTTCTCCACTAGGGATCACCTAGCGGTTTAAAGGCTTGTTGCATATGCTAAATGCAATCGTGTTCCCTACGAAAGTGGCATTCTCTACTTTTCTTAGGTTGTTAGTTTATTTTTCAGTTTTGTTTATCTTCTCCTTTGCTCGAGGACTAGCAAAGTGTAGGTTTGGGGGTATGATGTGCAGTGAAATATGATAATATTTCACCCCTAAAGACCTACATTTAGCTATCCGATGAAAGCCATTTAACATGTTTTAGCTAGTTTTAGTGATTTACAGGCCTGCAGATGTGTTGAGCATGAAATAACCCAAAAGTTCAGAATATAACGTCAAATTCGTGCTACTTTGGATCATGCGAAACTTATCCCGACTTGGAGCCCAATTTAACCCTTCAAGAAATTAGATTCAGAAAATTGTCAAAACACAAAAGTTGTAGAGCTCGTCGTTATCTTTCCAACGCCATAAGCATCGCCTCAATCCGACTTCAGGATAGAAAGTTATGGCCGAAATACCGAGGCAGTGTCTGAATGCAAAGTGCAGCGGGAGTTCACGAAAATCTGGGAGGTCGATTGATCGACCCTTTTTGGTCGATCGATCGACCTGAACCAAAAGATTTGGCTTACAAAACAAAATCTGGTATGGTCGATCGATCGACCCTCTTTAGTCGATCGATCGACCAAAGTTGAATTTGAGTCCGGATGGAGTTTGGCAGCGAGAATCTTGGTACTCTTTTCACGAAATAAAATCTTGGAGGAAAGAGCGGCGTCTGTTTTTGGCAATTACGGAAAAAAGATATTCTTGGAGATATATATTCATTCGGGGAGTCCTTGGGAGGGAGCATTCTGATAATTCCGATTAGTTTTATTTCTTTATTTTTGGGCATTCTTCTTTAGAGAGAGTTCTGTCTTACAGAGAGTTTATCATTTTTTTTGCATTATTATTATTCTTCTGTGTTAGTTTTTTCTGCATTTTTAAATTGTACGGGCATAGAGTCCCAGTTTCTTTTTACTCTCTTTTTAATATTCATTTGGAGAAAGAAGATAAGCCTTAGTCTTGCATTTATCCACTTTCAAGAAAGGATTGTACGTACTGGGAATAAAAGCTCTCTGTGGAAATTGTTAAAGCTCTTTACGATATTTTTATATTGATGTTAATGTTTATTTACATTTTAATTATGTTGTTTACTTTTACTATGTGTGGCTAGTTTCATTAAGGATGAGGATCTAATGATTCCCATCCGAGGTATTCATTTATATTAATATAAATCTGTGATTGAGATGTCAGATGCTGTTAAAGACCCTAATATTCATTGAAAATGGTGAAATCATCATTTCAGTCCGAGATCTAGGAGCTAATCATGCCCTATGATCTCAGATCTGTAATGATGATTTTATCCTAATTATCACCCATCTCGGGGTGAAGTTTTACCATCATCCGAGGTGTGAGTGTTAATCATACACTCATGGGGTGTTAATCATACATCTCCTTGATCTCGGATTGATGGTGTGATTTTTTCCCAGTGGTGAGTTTCAATCACGATCTGAGGTGTGGGTGTTAATCATACACCTATGAGGTGTTAATCATACATCTCCTTGATCTTAGATCGTACTTTAGAAATTACCCTTGAGATTGGGTTCTAAATATTGTTCAAGGTGTGAGTGTTAATCATACACTCATGGGATGTTAATCATACATCTCCGTGATCTCAGATCTATATTTTAGAACTCACGTGTGTATAGGGCAGTTCTTCTTTTGATAAATCTGTTAAAGATCTCATATCTCAATCCATAGATTGGTATTTTGTAAATGATAAACCTACGATGGGAGGATTTAGCATCCCAATCCTTATCTTTCATTAATTGTTAAATTCATTTAGTATTTATTTGTTTTATTAAAAGTTACCATAATTCTAGGTTTTCAGTTACGGTATAAGATCTTGGAAATTCTTTCAGTTAATTGATATTTTTGTTTTTACATTTTCTAACCAATCCTCGTGGGAACGATCTCGTACTTTGCACCCACTGACTACACCACGATTCGTGCACTTGCGAGTATAAATTTTAGGACACATCACCAATCTCCTCAATCTCTTAAAAATCTCATCGAACCCCAAATTGTCTCTCACTTGCTCTCTCCTCTCACCCCTAGACAGATGGTCAGACCGAGGTGGTGAACCGGAGTTTTGGGAACCTTTTGAGGAGTTTGGCAGGAACTAAACCGAAGCAGTGGGATTTGGCGTTACCTCAGGTAGAATTTACCTATAACAGGTTGAAGAACAGAACCACAGGAATGAGCCCATTTGAGATTGTCTACGGTCAGAATCCATCCGGGGTGCTTGACTTAGCCCTTATTCCACGTGTGGGTCGTTTGAGTCACAAGGCAGATGAGATGGCGGAACATTTTCGGGGTATCCATGAGCAGGTGAAGCTGGCCATTCATGAGAGTAATGCCAAGTATAAGGTTCAGGCCGACAGTCATCGTCGTTAGGTACTTTTTGATGTTGATGATTTTGTTTGGGTCGTATTAACTAGCAATCATTTTCCTATTGGAGAGTATAATAAGCTTAAGAAGCGGACGATTAGCCCCTGTGAGATTCTGCAGAAGATCAATGATAACGCCTACAGACTGCGCCTCCCTAGTCATTTGAGGACTTCTGATGTTTTCAATGTGAAGCACCTGACTCATTGTTTTGTGGATTCCGAGGAAGCTATTGTGAACTCGAGGACGAGTTTTTTCCAACCCGGGGCGACTAATGCAAGAGGATCCGAGTCAGATGATGCTGAGTTGTCAGATAACACGTTGTTGGCGCTGAAATACCTTGAGTTGGAAGATCAGTGCAAAAATGACAGGAAATTGTAATCTTTTCCTAATTGGGGTAATTTTGGGCGCGTGATAGTATTTTGGCCATAACTTTGGCTACGGGTATCGGAATCACACAAATGTTTATTGGCCATAACTTTGGGCTAGATTTTCGGCAGATTACTTCTTTTATTATGTATTTTATTTTGGCATGCTTATTGGGATTTTGCTATTTTTGATAAAATTCTGATAATGATGATTTTTTAAGCTATAAAGCCCGGCTTGTGGGCTGATTTTGGTGGTTGGTTAATTGATAATTTCAATTGAATATCAGAGGTGTTTCTTTGTGTTTTCTGGGCGATTCTCTTGTGCTTTCCTCTCTATGAATTATCTGTTGAAACTAGCCTGCAGAATAATCGTTATTATGTTCGACGTCAAATTGGTGTGGGAGTTAATCTCCTATTGCTTCCTAAGGAGTTTGCATACATATTTTTGAGGAGCAGAACTATTAGCACTATCATCATATACCTTTATCCTATCTTTTGGAGTTAGCTTATAATAAAAGTGCAGATTGTCAACCTGACTCAACCCTCTAGAAGTGCCCAATTATGTATAGGGAGGGGTTAGAAAATACAGTTGGCTGCCTTGAATCAAACGATGGAAACCGTTTTTCGTCCCAATCTTCCACATAATACATCTTGAGATCATGTCGCACCTCTCAGACGATCAGATCTTGATCCAATATGGCACACATCCCCAAAAATTATCGTGATCATGGGTGTACCCATCAGACAACCACTTTTGAGGATGTGTGTCACATGGAATCAATAAGTGACCGTTTGATAGGTGAACCATGATCTCAAGTTCTATTGTGTGGAAGATTGGGACGAAAGCGATCTCCATTGTCTGATTCGAGATAGTCTACGATCTTTTCCTATGAAAGAGCATCTCTCACAAGAAAAAACGGTTGCAAATAGCGCCACCCTTATGCATGGTCTTTCATAGGAAAAAATGGTTGCAAATAGCGCCACCTTATGTGCCACCCTTATTTTTAAACATGAAAAACTAGTTAATTTGTTCTTTCACATGAAAAAAATGGTTGCAAATAGCGCCACCCTTATGCATAAACATAAAGCTAGTTGAAATGCATATTTTGACCTTTCAATGATTTGGGGTCGGGTTTGGTACCTAATACCAAATTCACCAAGTCCGGCTTGGGCAATAATTTGGCAAGGTTAAAATTCAAAAGAATCTAACAAAATTTCAGGGAAATATTGGGAGGAAAAATAGAAAAGGACAAGATTTAAAAGTATAATTTATTTAAAAATTAAACTTGTTTGAAAAGTTCTGGAATTTTTTGGGAATTTTATAAAACTTGAATTTCTGAAAAATTCGCTAATAAGGGATTAATTTGTAGAACCTTAAATTTGCGAAATATTTATGATTTTTTCAAAGATTCGGCAATTTTTTTTACTATGCCTAACACCAACTCGATCCATAACCCAAGCTCTATTTAGCCCTTGTATGACGGAAAAAAAGAAGACGTCTAATATGAAAAATATTTAGTTAGTTATAAAAATATATCATCAAATCACGTTTTGAGACTTAAACTGATATTAGGTACAATACCCATTCACCATGGTCTGTGATGGTTGTTGCACATATATTTTTTTACCTCAAGTCAGTGAGTTTAGTGTTTGAGGACTTTAGTTAGTATTAGGTCCTTAGAAAAAGATATTTAAACTGGCTTGACTCGAGTCACAAAGTGGCTCTAGCGGATGACCTTCAAATTAGAGTTAAATATTGACTGTCACGTGATCTGATGGACAACAGCTCGAGTTAGGTGATTATTACCTTTATATATATATATATATATATATAAATAAAATTTTTAAAAATAAATTTAGGAAAATGAACATCTACTTATGTTTTTGACCTTCCATTGATTTGACTCTTTATGGAAAGCATAGTAACAAATTTTGTTTTCGGCAATATTTCGGTGGGGGGTCATTTCGGTTCATTTTGGATAAATTCCGGGAAACTTTCAGAAAATTTTCGGGACTTACAAATAAATTTAAAAAATATATTTTAATTTTTTTTAAAAGAAAAAGAAATTAAATAAAGAATATATATATATATATATATATATATATATATATATATATATATATATATATATATATATATATGATTCACAAATTTACAATTGACATCAATATTGGCAACAACAACCATTATAATAAAAATGTCGGAATTTATAAGAGTCAAAACAACAAGCATCCATCTTTGATATTTCCATAAAATTCTTAAGTTTGCAATCATTACATTCCAAACTTACCAATAAAATTTTAAAGTGTCATAACACTATACTTTCAAGTTTCAACTCTCAAACAAAAAGTAGTAAAAGAAAAAAAATGTCACTAAATAATAATATTTCCAACATAGTCTCTTTCAATATCATCATAATTTAAACTTGTATTTCCCTCACTAACTATTTCTTCATTGTCATCATCCACGACTACCAGGAGATCTTGCGCAACTTCAGGAAAAGCGTCGATGTGATCTAAAATAATTGGCTTCAAACAATCATCTTTACATGCATTTATCTTCTTTAAATGTTCACCCTAACATAGACAAGATCATGTAGAGTTTTTAGATCTTTCTTTGTATGTGCCGCCTCGAATGCACTCCAATTTCTTTCACAAGCAGATGAACTGCATGGTTGACTAGTAATTTCAACGTGACTCCTCTGATTTCTGCAAATTTGTCAATGACAACTGCGGTTTCCCACCAATCACCTTCACATGATATTTAGAAAAATACAAATTAATAAATATATGCAACAAAATTACGAACTTAAAAATAAAATTAATCATAAAAATTTAACATACGACTTACTTGGATGTTTAGAATGCACTATTATTTTTGCAAGAGATGAAAATAAGATGACCTTTAAACCGATATAATCTATAATTTGGTTGCCAAATGCTTCTCTTTCTATTGGATTGGTAAATATCTTCTCCATAGCTTCTGAAATTCTCGCTTCGACAAATTCATCATGCTTTACAAACTTGTCATAAAAGAGGTGTTGATTAAGAAGAGCGGCCAAAGCGTGAAGAGGGTGATGTAAGTTGCGAGACCATCGATAATTTATTATGTCCCAGCAGGGATGATATTGTTCAAATGATCCCTTGTAATATCTAGCAATTGCCACCTTCGCTCGAGTTATACCTTCATATAAATACCCCAACGTAGCCCCCTCCCCATCCACCATTCTTAGTACCTTTACAAAAGGCTCAATAACACTAATCACTTCTTTCCCATCCTCCCAAAAAGTGTTAGATTTTATGATTTCTCCAACCTCTTTTCCCTCTCTTCTCTTTGTTGCTTGTATATTTCTCCACTCATTTGATGCAACCATGAAGCGTAGACCTTCCTCTTGCTTTACTATAGATTCCAACATAAAAAAATTAGTTGCGAACCGAGTGATTGATGGTCTCTTTAACTCTATTCCATTTGTATAAGTCCTCATACAATCCAAAACATGCGAATACTTGTACATAAATTTTTTTGTCTCTCGCTTTCCCTATCGTATTTTTCACCTTTGGAATTTTTTCATCAATATCTTCAAGTAAAAGATCTATGCAGTGAGCTGCACAATTTGTTTTAAAGACATGAGGCATCTCGGCCTCCAAATGTTACCCTGCAGCTATATAATTTGAAGCGTTGTCTGTTATAATTTGGACAACATTTTGTCTTCCTGCATGTTCATCAATTCCGCGTAAGATAAAATCGCTTAAAAATTGAGCATCTTTCTTCTTCCCTTCAGTTGATTCCGAGCATAAAAAAACTGTACCCTTGACGGATGATACCAACAAATTTATGTGATTCCTTTGTCTATTATCTTTCCATCCGTCGGACATTATTGTGCAACCGGTCTCAGCCCAAGATGCCTTGATCTCATTGACATACTCCCTTGCTTCATCTTTTAAGCTTGCCAACAATGTAGTTCTCATGGTTACACTGCTAGGTGGGATATAGCCAGGACCATAGTTGGATACAGCCAACATAGCACTTATAAATTCTGAACTCCTCGCAACATGAAAGGCTATATTATTAGCAACAAAGAAATTTTCAAGTGCCAAATCGGCAACTCCCTTTTCCTTCTTTCTCAAAATAGAATTTAAAGTAGTTTGGTACGCACCTACACCAACACTACCAACATTAGGTTCACTAGGATCACTAATTCTTCCAACATTCGCGGTAGACATAGTTCCTTGAGAACTTGACCCAACTGACGAAGGAATATTCGAAGATCCACTTCGCATTAATTCAATAACACTCTTTCTTCCCTTTTTTCCCACCGCCTCAGCTTCCTCTCGTGCATATTGTTAAACTGAATCGGGAGCCAAAGTACAAGGTTTGACATCCTTTCCAGATATCCTTCCCAAATGACACTAAAACCTTTTAGATGACTTATGGAACTCATCCTTACAATACATACACTTTATTTTATTCTTTGGAAGCTTAATTGCATGTTCCCAAATCTTATCTGGTTCTCTAGGCATTCTACACATTAAAAAAACTATACGTAAATAAAAGAGTATAATTATATTTTATAAATATAATAAATAGATTTCAGATGGGATGTAAGAAAGAAATCAAGATAAGTATGCTCACAAAAGAAAAATTAATGGTTGCAATTTAGACGAGCATGCTCACAGGGCATAATGAATATAGACTTATAAGACCATAAAAACCTTGAATTTCAAGGGATGGAAAAGTAGGTCTTGAAGTTCATTGATTCACCAAAGCAATGAGGACAAAAAGATACTCATATATTTACTTGCTCATTTACAAAACCGACTTCTAAAATCCCTAAAATTAGAGTACCAATGTTTCAAAACCCATTTCAAAAACCCCTTAAATTTCAGAAAATCAAGCTGAGTGAAGACAAAAAAATTATCACATATTTGCTTGCTCATTTACAGAGCAAATTTCTAAAACCCCTAAAATTAGAGTACCAATGTTTCAAAAACCCCTTAAATTTCACAAAACCCCTCAAATTTCATAGAGTAGAAAAAGATTATAAAAAATCAGTGTATAATATTATTAATAATGGAAGCCTTAGCCAACATAAAAAAATTAATAAATAAATAAATAATGGAGCCTTAGCCTGTTATCTATATAGAAAAAAAAAAACAAGGAGGAAGACCTAGCTTGTTATCTATATACAATAATCTTAGTCTATTATCTATATGGAAAAAAAAAATATACAAGAAGCCTTAGCCTGTTTTCTGTATAGACAAAAAAAAATACAAGAAGGAGGAAGACCTAGCATGTTATTTTTATACAAAATAAAAATAAAAATACAATAATGGAATTCTTAGCCTATTATCTATATAGAAAAAAAAAATACAAAAAAAAAATAAAAAATACCTGAGCATTGGAGATTCGTCGGCCGGCAGATCGTTGGAGAAGCGTTGGAGGGCTGCTGGAGGATTGTCGGATGAGAGAGGTTAGAGAAACTGAGAAAGAAAGAAGAAAGATCATGTCTTGGTTGGGCACTTAGAAGCCGGAGGAATCGCCATTTACTGGGGAAAGGGAGACTTCTCTTGCTTGGGCATATAAGGTAAGAACTAGAGGAAAGGGAACATGTCTTGGTTAGCCTAAGAACCAAAGGAAAGAAGAAACCAGAGGGAGAGGGAGACTAGGAGGAGAGATGTCTTTTAACTTTGATTTGAATTTTGCTTTTAGGAATTGGGAACTGGGAAGCTATTAATAGGTTATAAATATTATATTTAAAAATTAAGATGGGATGGGGCTGCCGGGCTGGGTGTTGGGGATGTGTGCGGAATGGGGATTGCGGGCATACGAAATAAACCGCAATTTCGTCAAAAATTACGGTTTTGCTATTTTTTTTTTACTGAAACGATCAAAATTTCGACGAAAATAACGCTAGACCCACATTTCGCCGAAATTCACTGAAATTTCGGCGAAATTAACCGAAATTTGTTACTATGATGGAAAGGTGCTCATCCCATGTGGCACACATCCCACAAAATGAACGTTAAGCAGGTTTGATATGTTATGGTCACGTTCATTTTCGGGATGTGTGCCACATGGAATCAACATCTGGCCTTTTGATGGTAGGCCCATGATCTCAAGATCTATTTTGTGGAAGATTGGGACGAGAAATGATCTCCATCATCTTATTCAAAATAGTGAATGGATGCTTCCTTTGTTTAAGTGACGTGGCTATAACATAAAGCAGTATGGTTGTAATAACCCAGATTTTCGTGACACGTGTAGGTCACGTGTGACTTACACGATGTGGGGAACAAGTGAACCACACCTACTTTATATACTACTAGGTGTAGATGTCTTGTATGTGAACTTTATGAAGGTAAAACATCTAACATATGTGTGTGTGAAACATACTAGTTTCACTAGATAAGAGAAAAGGGGGAGTCTCCCATACGTGTCCTATTGAGCTTAGATAGAGAGAGAGTAAAACAAGGAGAAGGAAGAGAGGGTTTTGTAAAAGAATATTAGAGGAAGGAGTTTTCTTGTGATTAAGAGACAAGATCCACCTTACGGATCTTAAATACATAGGATGAGAAGGGTGTGGTGAAGAAATTTGAAAGGATCTTATGGATTTGAGCTAGTGGATGATCTAGAAAGGGGTTGGAAGAGGGGTTTTTGAAACCCTCTTCATTTGAATTGATCTTGGATCAAATCCAGATGAGATCTAATGACTTGAGATATGTTTTAAGGTTTATATGCGCTTTAAATAGAGTATTAATTATTTAGTTAAATTATATGAGCCTTTAATAGGGTATTAAATGAGGTAGAAGATGAATTCTCGAAAAAGATCGAGCAATAATTGTGATCGCTCCTCGCGCGAGCAGTTAAAATAGCTCGCTCACGCGAGGAAGGACAAATTATATAGGTTAAAATATTCTGGACTTGCTCGAGCGAGGCCCTTTGTGAAAGGGTAGCTCGTGCGAGCAAGGGCTCGCGTGACCTTCAGGTACCTCAATTGTTATCGCTCGAGCGAGGTCAAGTGTCTCATTTATAACCGCTCGAGCGAGGGAAAGAACATATTATATAACCAAAAAAATATTCTATGCTCGCTCGAGCGAAGACATTTTGTAAAAGGGAGGCCCGCTCGAGCGAATGCTCACATGACCTTCAGATACCTCGATTATCTTCGCTCGAGCAATGAGTAGTGCTCGCTCACGCGATGATTAGTACTTGTGCGCACGATAAATAGTGCTCGCGCGCGCGATGAATAGTGCTCACGCATGCGATGAATAGTGCTCGCTCGCCTGATAATTAGTGCTCGCTCTCGGGAGAAATAGTGCTAGCTCGCGCGAGGTACTACATAGATTTTTATATTATTTTTGCTGCTCTTGGGAGCTATGGTCCTCAAGATTCCTCTAAGCTTTTTCTAAGAGTGTTTTGACACATGCAATATAAGTTGGCGTGTAATTATTGTGTTGGATTCTCTAAGAGATAATGATGCGTTTTGGATTATCGGAATTGCTGTGAGGTAAGGAACACCTTGAACATGTATTTTGATTTCAAGAACATGTATATAGTGATATAGAAATGAAATGAATCATATAATCTCCATGTAAGCATGTGTGTGACACCAAGTAAGCATATGAAAATGAGACATCCCCAGGAGATGAGAAAGTGATAAAGGCATCAGTGTGATGCGAGTAATTTAGACATCCCAGGGATATAAGTGAGATTGTAAAGTAAGATTGGACAAAGACTGACAAGGCCTAATTGATATAAATTAGCACATTTATACGGTGAATAACTATATGTAAAGCACATGATATTTTTGTTATTTAAGGTTTGATCATAATGCCCCACCGACATGGCGGGATACCCACGACCGACTCGGCAGAATATTCGTGACCAGTACGGCGGCCAATCCGGACATCGGTACAGCGGTTTATCCATACACAGTAGCACATTCCAGGGATGTTGAGATGAGATTAGACCCCGTCGCCTACGAGAAAGGGACCTGGGTAGTATTCAAAGTGATATATTTATGACAACTATCTATTTAAACAACGATGGAGGGTATTCCATCGGGGCTCGATGCTATATTGCTCGGGGATTACTTAAGTTGAAGATTTAAGTTTCTTTAGGCCTATTCAGTGTAATTCATGAACAGTTGATAATAAATGTAACATGTAAACTACCAGTAAACTTCAATGCATATGTAACCCTTTAAACTATTTTCCATTAAGTTCATAAATACATCATGCTATCATATCATGGAATATATGTGAGGATTTGACTTATATGTTCATTGTATTATTCCCCATTGAGCTAGGATGTAGCTCACCCCTTTAGACTATACGTCGCAGGTCCTTTGCTTGCAGCTGTTGAGGTTTTAGGAGACGCGGATTCGGGTGATTCGGATTACGTGCCCGGGGACGAGTTAGAGCCTCCTCCCGAGGACTTCTTCTAAGTGACTTCGCTGTGTACTTTGATAGGGAGGGTTTTGAGAGCATTTTTTGCGGCTTGGTATGTCAAGCCTTTATTTTGAGAAATAATATATTTAAATGATATAATTCTTTTGGCGAACCATCTGAGGTGATCTGTTTATCACCGATGGATCGGATCGGTTCTCTGTTCATGCGTCGGCATGAAAGTAGAACCGTCTTTTGAGTTTATGTCTAGATTAGCATATTTATTTCCGCATCGTGCAGTTAGTTGTCTTATCTTGTTTAATTGTTGCTTGCTATACCAATGTTCCGCGCAGATCTATGGGACACGGTCTAGAGGATCGTGCTGATGGCACAGGCTTTGAGGTGTCGAAATCCGGTCTGTCACAATGGTAGTAACACCCATGGTGACAAATTTCGCCGAAGTGAAGGTTCAACGAAAGTTTCGTCGAAATTTCGTCACTTTTCAAAATTTTTGAGAAATTCGAGAATTTCGTTGAAATTTTGATATTTTCGTCAAAATTTTGGTATTTTTCTTTTTAAATTTAAATTTTATTTAATATGGAAAATAAACAGTCACCACTCACCACACATTGCTCACTAAGTAGGCACCACACGTCTCATTGTGTAAGTGAAAGTAGGTTTTATAGGTAGAGTAAAGTTGGAAGTTTTTTTTCTAAACGATGTGGGACTAAACTCGATTACAGTTTTCCAATGGATGCACTACTCACCCCCAAAACGGCTGCTTTTTCTCCACCACCACCTCCACCTGGCATGCATTGACTGGCTTTGAATCAGATGGTGGAGGTCATTTTTCATCCCCATCTTTTGCACACTGGATCTATGGATCATGGGCGTACCATCAAACGGTCTGTTTTTTATTATGCATAGCACACATCTCAAAAGGTGACTCTAAAATATGCTTGAGTGTGATGGAGGTCATATAATTTAAGATCCACTTTTTGAGATGTGTGTCATGTGTAATAAAAACACCGACCGTCTGATGGTATGCCCACGATCCTTAGATCTATTGTGCAGAAGATGAGGATGAAAAAAGACCTCTACCATCTTATTCAAAGGCGGTCAATGCATGCGGACTAAAGAAGGTGGGGTGAGAAAGCAGCCTGGTGGGTGAGTATAATGGTACCCTTTGTCAATTTTTCTTCATTAGTTCTATGCTTGAGCTTGGCGGCAGTGCTTGGATCAATTCCTAATTTTTTTTAAAAATATTAAATATATTTTATATATATTTTTAATCTCCGAAATTTTCCCAAAATTTTTCCGAAATGTACCGAAAGGACCCCCCACCGAAAAATTACCGAAAATGAAATTTGTCACTATGGTAACACCACCCTTAAAAATTAATATATTAAGCGTTATTATAATATATTCATTAAAAAAAATTATAGGTACCATTATTTGCAACCAAGCAACCAGTGTTGCCAGCAAAGAGATCATTGCTTTGGATCTCCATCAGATTATGCAGATCATTTTTTGTCCCAATGTTCCATACGATGAATCTTGACAGAAAGCATGAGCCAACAAAGAGATTTGACTGAAGGCTATTTTCATCACTTAAGACTTACAATGGCTGTGAAATGAAACTGATCTTTCCGAAAATAAAAGAGTGAGGCAACTGAGTGAAAAGTAAAATATATGCCGAAAAGGGACTCTGAAAATGTCAATTTTCAAGCCAAAGCCATTTAGCTCAGACGAGGGATCGTAAGCGAAGAACTATGTAGAAAAGAAACAAACAAACATTTATTTCTTCTTCACTGTGTGATGCTCGGGTTTGTTCGCCTTCGCAGTCTTGATCTTCTTCCCTACCACGGGGTTGGCGTTATACTATAAGCTTCATCACATGCCTTTATGAGGAGACTAAGATGGGGTCGTCTTTCTATATTCTCTTCAACATTTCCTTCGCTGATTTATGCTCCCCTGAAGCCAAAACGGCTTGGTACATCCAGCACAGAATTATATATCAACATACTTAGTAAATTTTGATGAACTTATACCAGTAGCTCTTGGTTCCTATTGGAGGAAATGGAATTTGATTCATTTTCACTTAGGATCCATACAAATAAGTGGTACCAATAATTTTTGCCACGTAAGAGCCACAGGCTATAATCAATATTAGGTAATCAATCAATTTAATTTTTGTCCTTCCCTTTAACCACATCCCAATGAATAAGATGGAATTTCTATCATGTCCAAACAAAAGAAAGCTGCTATTAATGTACAAGCAAGCTATGTAACAAGGATACTCCAAAAATAAATAAATAATGTGGTGTTTGACACCCCATATCTATGTCCAATGCCAACACTTATAGGTGCCTTTCTTTCACGGATTATATATATTCCCAAAGTTACCACGTTTGATACCTGGTAGCTATTTAAAACACTCATATAAGTGTCCATATTTCAGTTATATAACCTCCAGTTCATTTTCAGAATGCCAAAAAGCTCTCTTAGTAATATCAAAAGATTAATGGGATCATAATTAATTATAGATAGAAGGAAATCTGGAAGTTTTTCGAGGAAAATGATATTGTCATCATTGTTTAGAATTAGAAATCAACATCCACTTGGAAATTTTCAAGATGTCCAAACCAGTAAGCTCAGCCGAATCAATATAAAGTCGACCAATAGCTGATTGAAAGTACAGATACCACTAGATAAGGGAAGGTTCAAAAATGATAAGTAAATGTTGGTGCAAAATCCTCCATTTCTCTATCCATCCTCCTCTATGTGTCCCAACCAGAGTTGCTAGGAACAGTGAATAACACCTGGAATGAGAACAAATACCTGAATCCTAGTTTAAGGCCCTAAAAGAGTGCGTAAGTTATAGACAAAGGGATGCCAGATTGTGTTTTGGCAAGAGCATAAGTTATAGACAAAGGGATGATAGTCAACCAAACTATGCTTTGGCAAGACTTTAAACTGGTCAATTTCTAAATGGAATTATAATTCATGCCTAAGAATGCCTATTTATATTAATAGGTTTTGGCAGGGCCTTTAACTGGTCAATTTCTAAACAGGGTTTATAATTCAGGCCCGTGAACATTAAAAAAAGTCTAAGGACAGTCTTCTACCCAATGACCCAAGCCAAAAGCTGACTTTCACAAATTTTCTAGTCCCTCGACAGGTGTGGAAATCTATTTTTGACAGGATTGATGGGCCAAAGGGCTCTTAATGATCTTTTCTTGTGATGCTGGCTGGTTACACCCATTAATCCAATATTAATCAGGCTTGCAAATGACGCCAGGTCCAACCAAGCTTAACTAAAATGAGGCAAAGGTGCGCGACTTGGACCAAAAGGGAGAGTGTTGACATATCTAGGCCAGAGTGGCTTTGATATTAGACCAGCTCAATAGGTGGCATCTTTCAGAGTCCATATTAGTAATGAAAATGTATGACAAGCTATCAAATCAAACTCCTCTTCACCATCTTCCATCCCACATGCTATTTAATCAAACTCCAATCATTTCTAAATATCCGCTCTTCTATAACTTGAAGTTTGATAATTCAATTCTCACCCAAACAATAAGCTCCACCAAGTGTCAAATTACAAGTTCATATTCAGATTTTTTGGATACATTCATACTTCTGCAAGACCATATAGTTTCTACCTAAAGATTTAAAGCACAAGCTCACAGCCTAAAACTTCATAGTACGTTTTGAATCAAAGGATACTCCAACAGACATGATACCTCTCTTAAATTCATGCTGCCCAATTATGAAATTTCATGCGAAAACAAGAAACATAAATAATAATATAGGTAATAACGACGATGATTATGATGAATATTGATGATGATAGTGATAAAAGGAATAACAAACCTCAAGAAAGTCAACACGTTCAAAGCAAGGTCAGCTTATTGATACTCTGCCCAAATCAACTGAGCACGATGTGGGCCCCATGTCGTAGATTTGGCTGAACACCTACTCCATGATTGTAACAACGAGATAGTAATATTTGAAGATAATGTGCAACCAAAATTCATTTACTTAAACATGTCAAAATGTGAACTTTTTTTTTAAATTGGTAAGAAACAAGTCCTAATCAAGAAAAAGACTTCACACAGATAGCAATTATTCTTCAAATAAGTGAACGTGTATAATATTTGGAATCAACAATTGTACCAAGAATGAGATTTATAGAATATAATATTTGGAATCAACAATTGAAAATGCTAACCTCAAGGGGTTAGGTGAGATGGCCATGTACCTGCATTCAAAAGCAGGAGACTTGAGTTCGAATCCCTTCCCCCCTTGGGGCCACTCTAAGGATTGATATCCCATGTTGACCCGACATGTGCTGAATTTGGGGTGCGCATGTGCCCTTGGGATTAGGCGGGTGCTCTAAGAGGCCCGGATACCCAGGTTATCAAAAAAAAAAAAAAATTGAAAATGTTACTATTAAGATACAATCCAAACTAAAGCAGATTAGCAAGCACAAAAGCATGCAATAATAATGTCAAATAAAACTACAATTTAAAGTTTTTCAAATTTTATTGCGTAGCGATAAACCCTACAATTATCTGGCTTTGACTTCATACCACAATTATTTGTCAAACACGCATCAGTGGAAATTCCTAATATTAAACGATTGAACAAGCAATCCATTTATTGCTACTATATAAACAGTAATTAACTTTTGTTTGTTTCTATTCAAGTTTAGGCATAAGTCATTGATCCATCGAGCTTTTCCATTATAAAAGACAAGAATGATGAATCATTTAAACATCCCACAATAAGGTAAAAGGACTAGATACCATGATCCCACTGGATCTATTCAGTCTCCTCAGTTTCCAATTATATGGAACAAGTACTTTAATTTGAAGAGCATACTCTAGCTTAGAGATCCAAATAGATGGAACAAAGAGATGATGGTTATGATCATGATCATGACTCTTATCTCAGAAACATGTAAGTGTAGGGAATGACGCATTTGAGTATGCTGATAAGTTTGTATGCTGTTGCGAATTATACACTAAATCGTAGTCTAAGATATAATGTAAAATCCTTGTATTCTTTATGAAATACTACCATATAATATGCACTTGCGCACTGCAAAGCCATGAAAAATATGTTGTGATGTACCTAATGAAAATATCCAAATGAAAAATGCATAGTCACCGATCCAAAAGAAAAATGCATGGAGCCCCTCAATGAATTATATTCCCTATAAAAATTATATAAACTTCCCTTTTAAGTTAGAAGAAATAGTAAAGAAAAACAGTAGCATATATATAAAATGTGAATAAACAAAATGACATAAAAATATCTCTTAAAACTCCACCTGAAGTTGATGAAACAGGTGGAGTTTATTAGCAAATAGAATAGGAAAGATTTTATAGTCGCCAAAGGCAAACTTTCCACAAAGTGAAACTTAACTTCATGGGCACGGAATGCTATATGCGAGGTGATGCATGCTAAGTTGATCATACTCTGGCAAACAAAGAAAAAATAAAGGAATAAAAATAAAATTAAGGATGGCAAAGAGACAAAACCAATAGGAGAACTGGAGCCTAGTGGTAATTATAAAAACGGAGGCAAGTGAAATAACTTAGCAAGATCTTACATCAGATAAACAGTGGAAGGAAGATCTAATCATGTGACAGTGATAATTATAAAAATGGAAGATCTGCCAAATGGCATGATCAACCCAAAACAACTCCCGTTTTTTATTGATAAAGATAAACAATGGGACATGTGGTTAAAAAAAAACCTTCTTTTTTACTTCTTTGACCTCCATTTGATGGGTCAAAGATATGGTAACTCCCTAACAATTTATTGTGTTGATTTTATTGAACTTTGACCACATTTTTAACAGTGATTATATTTCGTATCTTGGCCAAAAAATTTGTGTGGCACTTAATCGATCTTATCCAAGTTGCTGAGTCACCCGATCCTCACGATGGATTCTACATGATGCCTAGCTGACATAGTTGTAGAGATTTCTCTACACTCAGGCGCATAGTCCCAGGCCTTATATATATATATATATATATATATATATATATATATATATATATATATGAGGCGCGTCAAGGCTCAAATTGGCATCTTTGTGCCTAGGTGCAAAAGGGACATGCTTAGGTGCGCCTTTTGCACCTGCACCTAAAATGTAAGGCCCAAGCGCAGAGGGTGCCCCTAGCTCTTAGGCGCGCCTAGGCGTGCCTTTGACAACGCTGGGCGAGGCATAGTAGGTACATGAGTTTACCAACAAGCCTTTGCTATTGGCACACATCTTTGAGCAATTCACTATCTTCAGTATTGCTCCTATGGTTTTGATCCATAGGAGCATCAATGGGCTTCCATCCAAGCATTCCAACTTGTTTCAATTTTCAACACATCTAGTGTAAATTGCTTTTGTGAGAGTAAAATTCCTCGTTGGGATCTTGCCACTTCAATATGCCTAGAAAGTACCATAATAGTTTTGAGTCCTTGAAATCAAACACTTGATTTAGGTAGTACTTTAACTTCACAATCTCATCACTGTCATCCCCGATGACAGTGACGTCATCCACATATATTACAAGTGCAGTCAACTGAGGTCCCTTCACAAGTATTTAAACTGTATAACGACATCACCAAACTTTTTGACCCAGGTCCTAGTAGGTCCAATTTATAGATGGTTTTCTTCTCTTTGCACATTCGTCTTCTCCCCCTCAAGAAGAAAGTTTGGAGTAAATGCATAAACACTTCTTTGAAATCACCATGTAAGAAGGCGTTCTTGACATCTAACTGGTATAAAGGCCACTGCTTGTGAGCTGTTAGGGAAAGGACACAAATAGTGTTAAGTTTCTCTATTGGCGCAAATGTATCTTGATAATCAATGTCAAGAGGGTGGTTTAAACCCTTTGCCACAAGTCTGGATTTATATGTCTCAATGAAACCATAATGACAGTACTTTATAGTATATACCTACTTGCACCCATCGACTTTCTTTCCCTCAAGAAAGCTTGGTGATTTCTCGGGTATGATTATGTTCAAGAGCCTTCATTTCCTGCAACATAGCCTTTTTCCATTTTGGTTGAGATAAGCCCTCAAAGACAGAATTGGGAATAAAAACATAATCAAATGATGAGATCAAACTAGAAGAATAGGCAGAAAGAGCATGGTAGGACACAAACTTATTAATAGAATGTATTGTACCCTTACGCAAGGCGATTGGACAGGTCCATATCTAGAAACTGGGGAGGTTAATCACTTCATGGACCTGCATTCAGAGATAACATTTGATTCGTGTCTTGAGAGAGCAGAAGGTCCCTTCATCATCTTCTTTTTCCTCTCAAAGAATTGGCCTTTCCCAAACTTTCCAAGTTGTCTTTGACCACCCAAGGATCACTTGCACTTGCTTGTTCCTCAATCTCCACTTCAACATCATCATCACTTTCTTAAATAGCATATGGGAATTGTTGTAGCCTCTTAGTGTGCTTGATTTATGTGTGTTTTGAAAACAGATTTGTAGCTGCTAAATTACAGTGGCTCTAGACTATATGATAAGTAAAGAAATATCAGCACAGTTAGAAGAGAATTAGCCTGCAAGATCAGAGCCAATTGTAGCAAGTTTTAAATGTAAGTGAGTGAAAGATCGTCTACAGAGAACTTGTCTAAAATACAAGATAAACCTCCAGATCTGAGCTACCAGATCTGGCTTCTTATCCTATCTAGAAAACTGATAAGATGGGAGGTTTGAATTTGTCACGTTTAACTAACTAAAAACAAAGAAAGAATTAGACTAAATGATCCAGATCCGAGTTGGGGGAATGTTTGAAGTAAAAAGATGGAGAAGTAATATCTAACTCTGATTTGGTCTTTGAAATCTAATGAGAATGACTGCAGCTCAACAGAGGTGATCCAATCTTCATCTGGCTACAAGCACAGATGTAAGAGAGATAAATCTAATTCAATGATTAGGCTTACACTTATGGCTATGGTCTGTCCACTTTAATGGCCACAAACCATCCAATAGTCTTTAATCCAAATCCTCAATTCAGAACAAGAAACATCACTACAAATGCTGTAAGAGACTAGGTTACAAATACTAACTCTCACAGGATTAATGAATCAAGGGAAATTGCATGAAAAACAATGAATCCAAAGGAGTCTAATGCACTAAGGAGATCAGAGGGAACCCTTAACATGAGTCCAATGGAGAATGCATAGTTTACAGCAACCTTTTCAAATTCATCATTATAATTACAGAACACGGCTTAAACAGCTCTCGGATTTGCAGTCTTGAATACAACTCTCCTTTGAATTACAGAAGTATCTCACAGCTCTCAAAGGAAAGTAAAAAGTAGGCTATTACAAGGATTGCAGACAAGCTATCTGACTTGGAAATGGGGGATTAGAAATGAAACTCAAAATCTGGATGCCCCAATTGGGCAAATGGTTCGTCTATTTATAGCTTTCCCTAGGTCCAGCTCAGATGTGTATCAACCAATCAGAGGTTCTCAGATCTGTATTGACCAATGGTACGGGGATCCAGATCTATTCTGGCCAATCAGAATTCCTCGATCTGGTTCAGCCAATCAGGTGAAAAAGGCATCAATTCTGTTATGCATTTTGAAAGTTTGTTAGAGTTTCTAGAAGTTCCCGCCAAGTTATTCCATCTCTAGGTGCTCATGTGGGGTGGAATATTCCTTCGCTTCATGCTTAGAACCCTCTGGAATGTCCCTAGGTTTTAAAATGCATTAGGATGCGTGCAACAGATTACTGAATTACCCTTGTAAAAGCTGGGAATCTCCAGAATACCTTTTCGCACAGCTTAGGGGCCTTTTCGCAAGGTGTTGTGGCTCCTGAAGCTCTTTTCGCAATGTTCTGGTTCTGTTCGAATTGAGTTTTCTTCTTTTCGCAAAGTTCAATCCTCTCTTCGAAGAGTTCAGATGCTCTTCGAAAGCTAAGCCTGGAGTTTTAGTCCTTTTCGCAGAGTTCCAGGTTCTTTACGAAAAGTGCAGGTTCTTTGCGAAAAGTACTCTGTAGTGCATTTCTCTGTTCGAATTGTTCCATACTTCTTTTCCAGGTCTTTGCCTCTTCAATTCAGACCTTTCAACAGCTGATGAGGTTGTTTCTTCACTTTCTTCCTTTTGATTGACATGGATTGTCATCTTTTTGGCACTTTTAAGCTGCTTTTATGGTTAAGCCTGTTTTTATTGTTAGCTGCAACATAGGTACTTAAAACACTTATTTAGTTCTCTCAAAGGTCTATCAAGACTCAAGTTTAGGGGTGAAAAAGGGTATTTTTCAGTTCTCAACACACCCCCAAACCTAAGCTTTGCTGGTCCCTGAGCAAAGACAAAATTAAAAATAAAGTAAAGAGCCACTTTTGTAGGGAGCACAGTTGCATTTAGCATATGCAACAAGCCTTTTAAACCCCTAGGTGATCCCTAGTGGAGGAGTGAAGTCTCCTGAGGGTTTTCAGTGAAGGTACCCACAAACTTCTTCAATAAGTTAGTTAAGATCACTGCAGTTCTGTTACAGCTACTTTCCTCCAATTGATTATTCACACCTGCATTAGTCATGTTGTAATAAGGTTTTTTCAAGAAAGATATCAGTTCAAAACTAAAATTCTGCAGTAATTCTTGTTACTACTCAGTCAATTTATGTCAGAGGCAATTTACAAGGAAAATTAACGAACAACTAGCCTTTGATTTAGGAATCCAGCTTCGATGTTGCCCTAATTAGTTGATTTAAAACCCAATTCTCACCAGGATTATCACTTAATAGGCAAGTAAGAGGGTTGTACTATTTCACACAGCTCAAGAGCAGTTACAACCCTCAAATAGGACTGTAAGCATGAGCATAGGCATTGCTTTTAGTTCTAAATTCACTGCTCCTTTCACCATAGATTACACAAATTCTTATCTCCATGTGATAGCTCAATCCATCATTGATCAGCAAGGACTTTTACTTGGGTTATAATGTGGCTTATGGGTGAGATTTCTCAAGAATAAAAGGGGTGGAATGGTGTTCATATTTGAGAAGTCAGTCAAGGTTAGGAGGTTATATATAAACCTTCTTTTCTTCAGCATCTTTTCATTTTCTTCTTTGAATTTCTAGAGCCAAAGTGGTCATCTTTTTCTCTTTCTTTTTCAAACTTTCAATGAAATGCCTTATTTCTTTTTACTCAAATATATATTTTTCTTTTTCGAATTAGCATTGACTGAATGCCATATTCCTTCTGCTGTTACATCATTGCCTTCAACTTGTACCCTTCTTTTTCTATTAAATTGTTATTCAATTCTCCTTTCCTCAGCTTCCTTCCCTTTATCTTCTGACTTCTCGGGGTAGGGTTAGGCTAAATGAGGTTGATGAGGTTTATTGGATGAGATTTTAAAGGAATCATAGATTTATTCAACTCAAATGGTGTGTATCAAGGGCAGTTTCAAAAGGTGGGGCTTTGTAAGGTTCAAACTGTTCAAAAGGAGGCCTTACATCATGTCTTTAATATCATGAGTGCTATCAAATTATTTCAATTTGAATATGTGTAACTTCTAGTGTAAGAAAGCAGATTCACACAGTCCCAAAAGCAGAAAAGATTGCCAAAACATACCTCCAAAGAATACATTTCAGGCCCAAACCTCACTGGGTGTGGTTTTTTATCAACTTCTTGAGGTATATCTTCACTGTTTTCCTTCATTTTAGGTTTACTAAAACATCAATTTTCTTTTGGAAATTTCCTAATATTTACTTCATGAAAGTCTTAGAATTACACAAGAAATTAATTTCAAAGAGTTTTTAACTTTATATATTTCAAAACAACAGGTGTGAAGAATATAAAAAAAAAATTGCTGATTCAAAACTGTACTGATGTTAACTCCTTTATTGATTATTGATATTTCTGTCACACCCCCAAACTAAAGGGGAGCAGGGTCCACACTGGTCCAAAACAGAGAAAAAATATATGCAAGAAAGAAAAACAACAAAAATAATGATGGCAAGAAGACAGAAATGCACAAACAAAATAGAATTTTCTATTACAACTTTATAACATAGAAAAGTATAATGGGAGCTAATAACTGGGGTCAAAATCTGTATCATAAGTTGGTTCAATTGGCTCAGAACTTGAGTCACTGTCAGAATCAGAACTGGAGTCAGTGTTGGAGTCCGAACTTGATTGAGCTTTCTCCGGAATAGTGTTTTGCAGCCCAGTATACTCTTCCGATTTGATCTTTTTGGTGAGGCCAAGGTATTTGCTAAGTATAGTGGTCTTCAATTTTTCTTGGTCAAGTTGGGCTTGCAACATTGACACCTTGTGTTGCTCACTCCTAACCATCTGAAATGTTTGACTCAGCAGGTCCTTCATTTTCTCTCTTTCAAATTTCATAAAAATCTCCAACTTCTGAATCTGGTTTTTATAAGGGGTACGGATGTAGGCTTGTAAATCAGCTAGCCCCTTTAGAACATCTCTGCGGATATAAGGATTATCTTCCATGGCTCTGATGAGGGTGGCATATCGGGGGAGGGGAATGGAATGGTAGGGGACCAAAGGTGTCCCAGCTGGGGGAGGTGGGGAAGAAGTGTCTAGAAGGGGGACAGCAGGGTCGGTCTGAGTGGCTTGCTCAGAGAAAATGGGGAGTGGTGGAGGGGATGCAACCAGGGGGATTTCAGGTTCAGTTTGTGTTGCATGGGCAGTAGTGGTGGGGGTGGTTAGATCAACCAATATTACCTCTGGTTCAGTTTGGGTAGCAATGGAATCAACAGTAGGTATAGGGGTAATGGTGGTTGTTTGGGATGTGGAGGCTAAGGTTTGGAGCAGGTCATTGGTCACAGACTGGTTGTCTGTGTTGATTTGGAGTTGGGCTCGGATGGATTGGAGGTAGGCAAGAATTTGGGTCATAGATGCAGGTGTGGGAGAGGTGGGCATAGCAGGGACTGGGACAACTGAGGTGGAGGGTGGAGGTGCAATGGCTGTAAAGGGAGAGGTAGGTAAGTGGGTGAAGTGAGGAGGAGCAGGTATAGGGGTAGGTTCAAGTTCCATGGTTTCAAAAATAGAACCCATTAAGGAAGAGTAGGCCTCTGTAGTGAAAGGCTCAGGTGTATGGGAGACTTCAGGTGTGTGGGCTGAATGAGCAGGGGAATGTGAGGGGCTTTGGAGTAGAGGAGTGCAGGGAGATGGGGCAATAAATTCTGCAGCTAACTCCTCAAAAACTTGGGCATTGGTGGGGGAAATTGGTGGTGTGAGAATGGTTGGAGTGGTTGGTGTAGAGGGGGAATCTATAATTGGAATGATGGAAGGTGTGGGAGATGGGACAGTTGGGATAGGTGAAGTGGCAGGGGCTGGAATAGGGGAGTAGGGTGCAAGGCCAACTTCCTCCAGAGTAGGTGCAGCTGAATAGCTAGTCACCAAAGGGAGGGAGGTTCCTTCAAAAATGGGTGCAGCTAAAGAGCTGGTCACCGGGGTCTGGCAGAGCTATTTCAAGAAGTGGTGCAGCTAAAAAACTGGTCACCACAAGAGTTGGCAAAACTGGATCTGGCACAATTGCTTCTGATAAAACTGGTTCTGACAAAATTGGATCTGGAAAAATTGCGTAAGGTGCTCGTGTGCTCACCACATCTGCAGGATGGGTTTAGGCTCAGACACCACAGTGTTCAAAAGAAGGGGGCATGTGCAGGTTCACCTGCCTCTCTCATCCTTCTTAGCATAGCCTGGCTTGTAGTCCAAGCCTTTTTCCCAAAATTGTGAGGAGTAATGACTTCAAATGGCTCCTCACTATCAATGTCAAATTTTGCTCTGAGGAGGGCTGTGATCAATCTGCCAAATGGTAGGCCAGCTAATTTCTGCTCCTTTTTTAACTTGGCACTAATGTCAGCCATGGCTTCGAAAATTAACATAGGGGCATTGAAAAACTGCCCCTTGGAGAAATGAAAGAGGGCTTCTAAAATTGGTGTTCTCCTCTCTTGGCTGTGCCCAGTGACATAGAAGCTTCCCCTTAAAATGGAATCTATCAATAGAAATTGGGGGGCAAGGTCTCTTCTCATGATGGACTGCCCAGTGCCCACAATACCTTGGGTTAAATGTGCAGCCATCTCTCTAAAGGAGGCTGTTTCTGGAGCAGCCAAAGGACCAGAGGGATGAAATTGGAAGGGTATCCCCAAAGCATTCCTTATGTCTTCAAATGTGACAGTAAGATCGCAATCATCAATGAAAATGACCAGGGTAGGGACATCAGCATCTCTTTCAGTGACCTTGATTAGGTTTTGGTACCATAACTTCACCATTCTTGGATAAATTTACTCTGGCAAGGGGGTAAGGATATTGCTTAGTGAAGCCTCTCTAATATATCTTAAGGATGGCAAGCAATCTGGTTTGGTGACGAAAAAAGTTCCGTCCACCATCAGCTCAGGAATTAGCTTCTGAGCTTCAATGAAGGGATTTGGTAGGACCAAATGAATAGGCAAAGGAGGAAGCTCAGGCTCAGGGCTAGCAGCAGCAGGGATGGGTTCCTCATGTCTAATTTTCTTTCCTTTCTCCACCCTATCTGCTTTATCCATAGATAGTTTCCGTTTGGCTGAAGTTTTGGCTTTTCCTTTTGCTTTTGGGGTGGATTTGCTCACTTTCTTAGCAGAGGATTTGGGGAACATGGCAGCCAATGATTTCTCTGCTTTTCCCATTCTAAATTGATGTATAAAAATGCCCACAGTAGATGCTGACACAGAATCAAATTTCCAAATGATAAACAGAGAAAAATGGGCAGAGAAATACCGAGATCTAGGGTTTTTGTTTGAACGAGTTGTTTGCTTGCAGAAATCCCCCAGATTAGAAGCTGAAATCCTTCTCTGAAAATGCAAATGATCGAACAACAGTGACAAAAGTGTAGTAAGCTTCTTAAATCGTGCAAGGAAAGAACGAAGTAGGGTTTCAGTGGAAAGAGTCGCTCTGCAGAAAGAGTTTGAAATGAAACCCCTACTTCGAAAGGGTTTAAATATACTCAAGGTTAATTTCCCAAAGTGCCTTGTAAGTTTTCGAAAAGTTCCAAAAGAGACCTTTTTACAATTGTGAATGGCATCAGTACCATTCGAAAAGAAATTAGCTTCAGAACTATCTTTTTGAAAAGAAACTGGCTTCAGAACTAACTATTTGAAAAGCAAATCCTTGCTTTCAAGCAGTTCATTACAGATCCAGAGTCTATTCGAAAAGTAAATTGGACTTTGTGAAAAGAGAATTATTACTTTGCGACTTAACTTTGAGCATGTTTAAACTATGCGAAAAGAGATAAAAGCAGAAACAGAGAAAATAAGCAAAAACTATGATATACAAACATAATGTATAGTTTTCTACCATCAGATTTTTGGAGATTCGTGATGACAGATGGGCAGCACAGGCTCCTGGGTATTTTCAATGCATGGTTTGAGCCTCTGACCATTTACTTTTACGATTCTTCCATTACTTGGATCAAGGATGTCAATAGCTCCCGAAGGGGCTGCCTGAATGACAGTGTATGGCCCTTCCCATCTGGATCTCAGTTTTCCTGAGAAAAACTTGAGCTTTGAGTTAAATAACCATACCTTAGAACCAGCTGTGAACTCTTTTCTCAATAAATTTTTATCATGAAAAGTTTTGACTTTCTCTTTATAAAATCTCGAATTTGTGTATGCATCCATTCGCAGCTCCTCTAACTCAGCAAGTTGCAGTTTCCTGTGATTACCAGCAGTAGTTAGATCCATGTTCAATGTTTTAATGTCCCAAAAAGCTTTATATTCTAACTCTACTGGTAAATGGCATGCTTTGCCATAGACAACCTGAATGGGGACATACCAATTGGGGTTTTATAGGCTGTCCTATATGCCCACAATGCATCATTCAGCTTAAAGGACCAATCCTTTCTGTCCTTCTTCACAGTTTTTTCCAAAATATGTTTGATTTCTCTATTGGAAATCTCCACTTGTCCACTGGTTTGTGGATGATATGGAGTGGCTACTCTATGAGTCACAGTGTATTTTTTCAACAAAGTTTCAAAATGTTTATTACAAAAATGGCTTCCCCCATCACTGATAATGGCTCTGGGAAAACCAAACCTGGAAAAAATGTGATCCTTAAGAAATTTCAGAACCACTTTGTGATCATTTGTTTTAGTGGCTGTGGCTTCAATCCATTTGGATACATAATCCACAGCTACTAAAATAAAATTATACCCATTGGAAGGAGGAGAGGGACCCATGAAGTCTATCCCCCACACATCAAACAACTCAACTACCAAAATAGGCGGTAAAGGAATTGAGTTTCTCTTGGAAATCTTGCCGCTAATTTCCAGCGATTACAATGGCGGGACTTACAATCTGAAAAGTGTAGGCCAATAAAATTCACACAGCAAAACTTTTGCAGCAGTTTTGTTTCCACTAAAATGACCTCCACAGGCCTGTTCATGACACATAGAAAGTATTCTATGAAATTCTTGGTCAGGGACACATTTCCTTATTATTTGATCTGCACAACTCTTAAACAGATAAGGAACTTCCTAGATGAAGTGTTTAACTTTTGAGAAGAAAAGATCTTTATCCATTCTATTCCAATGTTGAGGAATTCTTCCAGTAGCCAAAAAGTTGACTATGTTTGCAAACCAAGGAGTGTGTACACTAATGGCAAAAAGTTGCTCATCAGGGAAAGATTCATTGATAGGCAACCTATCAATCTCAGCAGTTAAAATTCTAGATAGGTGATCAGCCACCACATTCTCCACCCCCTTTTTATCTTTATCTGTAGATCAAATTCCTGTAATAGGAGAATCCACCTGATTAATCTTGGTTTGGTGTCCTTCTTAGACAGAAGGTATTTCAAAGCAGAGTAGTCAGTGAACACCACTATTTGTGAACCCAAGACATATGACCTGAATTTTTCTAAAGCAAAAACAATTGCCAGCAGCTCCTTCTCAGTTGTTATGTAATTGAGCTGTGCATCAATTATTGATCTACTGGCATAAGCTATGACATGAGGCAGTTTTTCTGTCCAAGGACAGCTCTCAAAGCATAATCTGATGCATCACACATCAGTTCAAAAGGTAATGAATAATCAGGAGACTGCAATATTGGAGCTGAAATCAAACAGTTTTTTAGGAATTCAAAGGCCTTCATGCATTCATTATTGAAAACAAAAGGGACATCTTGGCACAGCAAATGACAAAGAGGTTTGGTTATTTTACTGAAGTCCTTGATGAACCTTCTGTAAAATCCAGCATGTCCTAGAAAACTTCTGATTTGTTTAATAGTTTTGGGAGGTGGTAAATGTGCAATTAACTCAATTTTTGCTTTGTCCACCTCAATGCCCTTGTGGGAAACAATATGGCTAAGGACAATGCCCTGGGTGACCATGAAATGGCTCTTTTCCCAGCTCAAAACCAGATTGGTTTCTTCACATCTTTGTAGTACCAATTTGAGATGGTGTAAACACTGGGAAAAACGGTCGCCATAGATTGAGAAATCATCCATAAAAATCTCCATAAATTGGTCAATCATATTAGAAAAAATGGCATACATGCATCTTTGAAAGGTAGCAGGAGCATTACAAAGACCAAAAGGCATTCTCCTATAGGCAAAAGTGCCAAAAGGGTAAGTGAATGTGGTCTTTTCCTGATCTTGTGGGTACATAAGAATCTAGTTGTAACCAGAGTAACCATCAAGAAAATAGTAATAAGCTTTTCCTGCTAGCTTATCTAAAATCTGATCAATGAATGGGAGGAGGAAATGGCCTTTTCTGGTCATTGCATTTAATTTTTTGTAATCAATACAGACTCTCCACCCAATTGTTTGTCTGGTTGACATAAGCTCACCAGAATCTGAGGTTACAACAGTGATTCCAGATTTCTTAGGTACCAATTGTGTAGGTGCCACCCAAGCTGAATCTGAAATGGGGTAAATGACCCCTGCATCCAACAACTTAACAACCTCTTTCATGACCACTTCTTGCATATGAGGGTTCAACCTCCTTTGCATTTCCCTAGAAGGCTTTGCATCTTCTTCCAAGTGGATTTTGTGCATGCAAACAGCTGGACTGATTCCTCCTAAATCAGCAATAGTCCAGCCAATTGCCCTTCTATGTTCTTTCAAAACTATCAACAGCTCTTCCTCTTGCTCCTTTGTGAGGGAGGAAGAGATAATTGCAGGCAATGATTTATGATTTCTCAAAAATACATATTTCAAATTTTCTGGCAGCTGTTTGAGTTCTAAATCAGGTGGGCTGAGAAAAGAAGGTAACAAAGGTACCTTAGATGTTTTTGGAAGGGGGAGAGTAGCAGGTTTCCAAGAAGAGAAACTTGCTGATTGATTAAGAGTTCCTTGCACAACATTTATTTCCTCAGAATTTGAGATACAACTTGCTTCTTTTTCAGCATATCCCCAAGCATCTTTGACATCTGTGGTGAAGTCTTCACCCTGCAGAAACTGTTGTAAAGTCCCTTCCACAAGTTCATCCAATAGATCAATATGAAAACATTCTTCAGAGCTGAATTGAGGCTGTGTGACTGCATTATAAACATTTAATTTTACCTTCATGTTTTCAAAAGAGACTTCCATAATACCAGACACAGATTGAATGCAAGCATTTGCTGTAGCCAGGAATGGTCTTCCCAAAATGACAGGGATGGGAGTTTTGCTTTTGGTTGGTTCAATGTCCAAAACTAGAAAATCAGCAGGATAGAAGAATTTATCTACTCCCACCAATACATCTTCAATCATCCCAACTGGCTTTCTTTCAGATCTGTCTGCTAGTTGTAACACCACATGAGTGGGTTTTAATTCTCCCAAACCTAGTTTCTCATATACAGAATATGGAAGTAGGTTGACACTAGCACCCAGATCTAATAAAGCCTTTTCAATGGTGTGTTCCCCAATAATGCAAGGGATTGTGGGGATTCCAGGATCTTGAAGTTTAGGAGGTGTGGCAATGGATAACACCTGGTTAATTCTTTCCACAGTAAAGACCTTCTTGGACAACTGTATCCTAGACTGTCTTTTGTGAGTGCAAACATCTTTCAAAAATTTTGCATATGCTGGAATTTGTTTGATTGCCTCATGCAAAGGTAGATTTATCTTGACTTGCTTGAAAGTCTCCATCATGTCATCTATTTTTGTGTTCCCTTTATCAAAAGGAGATACAGATTTCATTGCATGAGGAAATGGTAAATGAGGAACTAATCCTTCATCTATAGCTTTAGAAGTATTTTCAGAAACTTTTTAAATTTTTTGTTTTTCATATTTTTAGTTTTTCTGAGGTACATCAGCAATCCCACTGCTATCACTATGTTGCATATCTTTGTCCTCTTCCTCATTTCTTTCTTCTTCAGTACCCACTTTGTTATTTATCATTCTTCCACTTCTCAAAGTGGTGACAGTTTTTACTTTTTCATGTGAATTAGAAGCTTCTCCAACCATGAACTATCCTTTGGGATTGTTCAAAGGTTGGCTGGGTAACTTTCCTTCCTCTCTTTTTGCCAAAGTATTTAAAAGTTGTCCCAATGTTTCTTCAATCTTCTTTATGCTCTGGCTGTGAAAATTCACAGTCTGAGTTAAAGATCCTAAATTCTGGAGTGAATTTAGGACTTGATCTTCAAAAGAAAGGGACCTGGAAGGGGTTTGAATGGGCATCATGCAGTTGTTGTGGAATAAATTGAAAGTTTGGTTTGGCATAAAAATTCTGCTGATAAGGCTGTGCAGTTTTGAAAGGCATTTGATTCTTTGGTTGTTGCTGGTGTTGGGATTGGTAATTCCCTTGGTTCCACCTCAAATTGGGGTGTGCTCTCCATGGATATTCATTTGACTGCATCTGTCCAAATGATTGAGCAACATGAGCTTGTTCCACCATTAAATCTGGGAACTGTGATGCAGTAGGACATTGGTCAATTGAATGAGTAGGGGACTGGCATATCAGACATGCCTCCTCTACTCTTGAAACATTTGGATTTTTAAGTGAGTCCATCAATCTATCAAACTTTGTGGTTAGATTGTCCATCTTTCTTTCCAACTCATTCACCTCATAGATCTTCCCTTTGGTGGGTTGGTGATTGTTCAACCTAGCAGGATTTTCAATATCTCTTGACAGAGATTCCTGCTGAGTTGAGTTTTCACCAATTACTTCAAATAAATCCCAAACCTCCTCAAGTGTTTTTTGCAAGTAAGTGCCTCCACAGGAGGCATCCACCATATTTTTGCCTTTTTGATCAATTCCTTGATAGAAGCTTTGAACCAGCTGCCATCTAGGAATTTGATGATGAGGACATTGCCTTAAAAGTTCCTTAAATATTTCCCATGCTTCATGGAAAGTTTCAGTTGAGTTTTGTGAGAAAGAAATGATACTTTGTCTCAATTGGCTTGTTTTAGACATTGAGAAATATTTGGCTAAAAATTGAGACTGCAAATCATTCCAAGAAGTGATACTATTTGGTGCTAACATAGATAACCATGCTCTAGCTTTATCCTTTAATGAAAAAGGAAAGAGCCTAAGCTTGGTTGCTTCTGGACCAAGTCCAGCTATGTTGAATGTGGTGCAAAGAGTCAAGAATTCATCCACATGTTTGTATGGGTCTTCCTTACTCAACCCATGGAAGGAGGGAAGCATTTGGATAGTCGATGACTTGATCTCATAGTTTCCTTCAACAGTAGAAAATTGAATGCAAAAGGGAGAATTATAAGCACCAGGTGCAAAGTAATCCCTCAAAAGTCGAGGTTCTTCACCCATAGTAGCAGAATTCTGTGTTGTTTGTTTGGTTCGTAGTAGCCTTTCAACTTCTAAATTCAATGGGAGAATCTCAGGGCTGAGAGTCCTACCAAACATACAACTCAGAACAAAAAAATCTGATTATTCACAGCAAACCTTTAGAATTCCTTTAAGTAGTTTCCCTTCTTCCAAAAATTGAACATGAATAACTGCACAGGTATAAACAATAGAATAGTTTAGTAATGATAAACAAAAATAAAAGTGAAAACTTAGGTCTATCTATTTTAGAACAAATTCCCCGGCAGCGGCGCCAAAAACTTGTTGTAGCTTCTTAGTGTGCTTGATTTATGTGTGTTTTGAAAACAGATTTGTAGCTGCTAAATTACAGTGGCTCTAGACTATATGATAAGTAAAGAAATATCAGCACAGTTAGAAGAGAATTAGCCTGCAAGATCAGGGCCAATTGTAGCAAGTTTTAAATGTAAGTGAGTGAAAGATCGTCCACAGAGAATTTGTCTAAAATACAAGATAAACCTCCAGATCTGAGCTACCAGATCTGGCTTCTTATCCTATCTAGAAAACTGATAAGATGGGAGGTTTGAATTTGTCACGTTTAACTAACTAAAAACAAAGAAAGAATTAAACTAAATGATCCAGATCCGAGTTGGGGGAATGTTTGAAGTAAAAAGATGGAGAAGTAATATCTAACTCTGATTTGGTCTTTGAAATCTAATGAGAATGACTGCAGCTCAACAGAGGTGATCCAATCTTCATCTGGCTACAAGCACAGATGTAAGAGAGATAAATCTAATTCAAGGATTAGGCTTACACTTATGGCTATGGTCTGTCCACTTTAATGGCCACAAACCATCCAATAGTCTTTAATCCAAATCCTCAATTCAGAACAAGAAACATTACTACAAATGCTGTAAGAGACTAGGTTACAAACACTAACTCTCACAGGATTAATGAATCAAGGGAAATTGCATGAAAAATAATGAATCTAAAGGAGTCTAATGCACTAAGGAGATCAGAGGGAACCCTTAACATGAGTCCAATGGAGAATGCATAGTTTACAGCAACCTTTTCAAATTCATCATTATAATTACAGAGCACGGCTTAAACAGCCTCGAATTTGCAGTCTTGAATACAACTCTCCTTTGAATTACAGAAGTATCTCACAGCTCTCAAAGGCAAGTAAAAAGTAGGCTATTACAAGGATTGCAGACAAGCTATCTGACTTGGAAATGGGGGATTAGAAATGAAACTCAAAATCTAGATGCCCCAATTGGGCAACTGGTTCGTCTATTTATAGCTTTCCCCAGGTCCAACTCAGATGTGTATCAACCAATCAGAGGTTCTCAGATCTGTATTGACCAATGGTAGTCAAGCACGGGGATCCAGATCTGTTCTGGCCAATCAGAATTCCTCGATCTGGTTCAGCCAATCAGGTGAAAAAGGCATCAATTTTGTTATGCATTTTGAAAGTTTGTTAGAGTTTCTAGAAGTTCCCGCCAAGTTATTCCATCTCTAGGTGCTCACGTGGGGTGGAATATTCCTTCGCTTCATGCTTAGAACCCTATGGAATGTCCCTAGGTTTTAAAATGCATTGGGACGCGTGCAACAGATTACTGAATTACCCTTGTAAAAGCTGGGAATCTCCAGAATACCTTTTCGCACAGCTTAGGGGCCTTTTCGCAAGGTGTTGTGGCTCCTGAAGCTCTTTTCGCAATGTTCTGGTTCTGTTCGAATTGAGTTTTCTTCTTTTCGCAAAGTTCAATCCTCTCTTCGAAGAGTTCAGATGCTCTTCGAAAGCTAAGCCTGGAGTTTTAGTCCTTTTCGCAGAGTTCCAAGTTCTTTACGAAAAGTGCAGGTTCTTTGCGAAAAGTACTCTGTAGTGCATTTCTCTGTTCGAATTGTTCCATACTTCTTTTCCAGGTCTTTGCCTCTTCAATTCAAACCTTTCAACAACTGATGAGGTTGTTTCTTCACTTTCTTCCTTTGGATTGACATGGATTGTCATCTTTTTGGCACTTTTAAGCTGCTTTTATGGTGAAGCCTGTCTTTATTGTTAGCTGCAACATAGGCACTTAAAACACTTATTTAGTTCTCTCAAAGGTCTATCAAGACTCAAGTTCAGGGGTGAAAAATGGTATTTTTCAGTTCTCAACAGGAATGACAATAGAGCATCAGTGCTTCCACTTGTATATGCTTCTCGCTTTGAGTCACAGAGGACGAGAATAAAATTGGGTGAATTCAAAGAAGGTGATATCCTTAATAATAAAGCATTTGCCAAATAAAGGGTCATAGCACTTGTACCCTTCTAGGGATGGAGGATACCCAATAAATATACACCTCACAACTTTAGGAGATAGTTTGTCAAAATGAAGGGAAAGAACATGAGAAAAATAGAAATAACCAAAAGAGTGAGGAGGTACAGGAAAGGGATGGCTTCCAGGATGCGACACTTTATAAGGGCATTCACCCCCATAACAGGCGTGTAGGCATTCTGTTGATGAGATGGTTGTAAGACCATCATTACCTCACAAACATTTTAGGGCATATACAAAAGGGAAAGGACTGAGAACCGTTGAAGAGGTATCAGTTTTTCCTTTCAGCCATTCCCTTTGGTTATGGAGTATAACGAGAAGAGATTTGACACTCAATTCCATGAGTGCAAAGATAAGATTTGAGATGTTGGGAGGAATACTTACTCCTGTTATAAGATCTTAAGATCCCCATATTTGCATGGAATTTAGTTTAAACCACTTTGTGATTGAAAGAAAAATTGAGCTAACCTCATGATTGGTTTTCATTAAAAACAATGTGGTACAACAAGTAGGGCTTGAGACTGTAGCACAATGAGCTAACCTCATAGACTAAAGATCGAAATCAGGTGAATTCAAGTATAATACTTAAATAAAGGAAAAGAAAAGTATAAGCATCAACTAAAATTACTAAGGTAAGTAGTTACAACTTACGACTCCAGTTCCTCATATTGTCAAGTCATTTTGGGATGATTAAGTTTACACCGTGAAGTCTACGTACATGGATTTTGGGGCATCACACGAAATTTTGACATTTTACCTGAATCTTCAATTAGATTATTATCACAAATCTCCATTATAGTCTAGAATACCAATTTAGAAGACAACCATGTGACATGGATTATGTGAATAAGTCACATTCCACTGAACAGATCATATTAACCAAAACTATAGACACGAAGAGGCAAAAACTCATGGTATTTGGTCACTGTTGGATAAGAATGGGCTAAATTTTCAACAGTCCTCCTTGCCTACATTTTCAATTAGATCAGTTTCAAATCTATACACGCATCTCCCACCTTTTTTTGGTTGATAAAACTGCAACTTCATTAGAAATAACAGTAACAACATAGTAAAGGAAAAAGGAGGTGATGTCAATTGTGACCCTTAATACATACCACCACCAAAAACAGGAAAAAAATAGGATTTTTTGCATATACCCCCTATGTAGCTATGTTTTGGCATATTTATAAACACCACCCCCTGTCACTTATTTATAAATAACCCCCTAATTTACACTTTTGTGTTTAAATAACACCTTGAGTTACTGTTCTATTAGGTGCCATCTCTAAAAAAGCAAAATGCACTTATTACCTACATTGTTTTTTTTTTCTAGTGTTAGAAATACTTCTTTAACATCACTTTACTTTTTTAGAGACGATGCTTAACAGAACAATAACTCAAGGCGTTATTTAAACCCAAAACTGCAAATTAGGGGGTTATTTATAAATAAGTGAAACAGGGGGTGGCATTTATAAATGGAGTTATTCTACAATGGGCCCATCATGTGCATTAAAGCAGTCCACACATCTGTGTGACGTTCACAGACTTCTATGCATTGGAAGTTCGTATATGTCTTGCAGTCACACAGAAGTGTGGACTACCATGTCCACCCATGATAGGTGGACACTCATTGTAGACTAACTCTTGTAAATATTCCAAAATATGGGGGGTTTAAAATATTGTAATTTCTCTTGTAAATATGCCAAATGGAAGCAGCTTCCAAAAGAAGGCTCTCCTTCCCGAGAATAGATTAGCACTCCATCCCGCGAGCAGCGTTGCACAAAATTATGCCAAACATAACTTGTGTTAAGTCCCACTACAATATAGCATATTTATTTGGTGGAACACCAAGTGACATAAATTTTGTAGAAAGTCGCGTTTCGTTGAACAAATTATATTGAACAAAATATGGACAAGAACAGGCAAATCCAAAATATTTGGTCACTTTTCAAGCCTAATGACTGTATTTTAAATCAAAATTACAAGTTTTTGGAGAATCATTAGTGCTCAATTAGTCTAAAATATTTTCAATCATTGGGGAATAAAACTGTTGAACATGTGGTGAGAACTATATGCGTAGGTAATACTAAGGCTTAAAAGCACCATTTATACAAAAACTATTAGCCACAATAATGGGACTAACAAAAAATATAACAAGAAATAATCACAGGCTCAATATTTAATTTACATCATATAAATCTTCCACAATAGAATGCTACATGAAAAATATTGCAACACCAAAGAAGACAGAATAGAATAGAACAGAACCTGATTAAGAACACTATATGCAACTGATTCATCTTTCTCCTTAAGTTGCTTAAGCAAGTCAATTGCAGAACTAGATCAAAGATAGCAGAAGATAAAGAACCAGAATACTACAAAAAGAAGTTCCACTAAAATGAATAACAAGTTACCAGTGAACCTTAGATCCTTGTGTCAAACACAATATCGAACAACCCTGCCACACCCATCAAACTAGCTGCCTAGATCCTTTAACTCTCCAAGCAGCTCAAGCAATTTATTTAATTCTCCTTTTGATCGAAGGTGCTCCTACGAAAAAACATACAAAGACAAACATGAGATTGAGTATTGCATTTGCACGGTACCATCAAGGCATCACCAATAACAAAAAAAAATGTCAAAAAAAACTTACAATGAGGCTTATAATGGCCTTGGACTCCAGAGAGCATCCAACTTGCTGAATTTCTTCATATATTTTCAACGCATCCAATATTTGCCCATTAGATGCAAGAGCTGATACAAGTACACTCTTTATCTCATTTATGTGACGACCCGACTTTTCCAATCCTCTAGGTATAGGAAAGGCTGGCTCACCAACCTATCGATTAAACGATAAGTCGGACGAAACACAAGCAAATATCAGAGTAAAAGCACAAATAACACCATTTCTGTAAGGAAAGAGGAAAACAAAAGTAACGGTTCTAACCCTAGGCAAAACCATGGGCAGAAGAACCACCAATGATGACCAACTATCACCAAAATATGGTTCGTAAAAAGAATAAGTATAATTACAACTATTCTAATGCATAAAACCAAATCGGCAGGTCGTACCAAGCCTACGTTTGAAACCCACAAAAAGTGCACAACAGGAAGGATCCTAAACAGGGAAGAATTCCTTAGGATCGTAGTCCTGATCACTCTCGTAGCCCAAGACAGCAATGGCTAAATCAGTACCTATGACGTATAGTCGGAGTGAGCTAACAACAAAGCTCAATAGAAGAGACTCATATCAATCACATTATATCTCAATAACCATGATCTTCAAGACACACGGAATAGATGATTTTCAAAGTAGATATTCAAAATAGAATAGATAATTGAATGTCAATGCGATGGTCAAATACAGTTTCATATACAAAGTCTTAAAGCAGATTCTTAAATTAGATTCAAAACAGGTAAAAGAGTTCAGATGTTCATTATTTCTTAGTTCATATATGCAAAGCTTATCTAATTTATGACTTAAAGCCTCAACTTAATCTATCACTCAAATTAATATATCATTAGAGCGAAAGTAATACCGATGCGAAACCCTACTAACCATCGTCGTTCAAGAACCCTTTTTCTGAAATTGCAACAAGCCCCTGCGTTATGAGTTAAACTTGTGCTAGGATGATTTACCGTCATCATGGTTTATGGAATTTAGGGTTTCGTTCTAATTAACCTCAAATCAAGTGAAGATTCTAATACATAATTCATATGCAAATTATAATACATAATTCAGAGTTTCAGATTTAGAGCAGATTCGGATTTTTTTGAGTTCTTATTTCAGATTTAGAGTTCTTAATCAGGTTCAAGCTTACAGATGCAAATTTCAAATGTCATATGCAAAGTTCAAAAGATTATAACACAAAATATCCATGTGAATGAAAATAGAATGCAAGCGATGATGAGATTCTCCTACCTTAGTTTAGAGTCGAGCGTATAAGAGGCAAAGCAAATGCCCACTCAACGATATCCAATCCTTAATCTACATTACAAGCATTCGTGTACATACATGTTACTGACTAATTATCATATAAGCCAAAGTTCCTAAAGTTTTCTTACAACTAGGTGAAACAGACAAGTTTAAGGTAACGTTGGATCTTGTGAAAACTTGTCCCTACTTCACCATAAATTTAAACCTTTATAACCTTTGATTCATAAATTTATCAATTCATAAAAGTTATAGGGCTCATCTTCTTTCCAGTGCCTCAAAAATTGCGTTAGTCTGAGTTCCGAAATAAAAAGTTATGGCCGAAATATCAAAGTAGTGTCAGTACATTAGACCAAATTCGAACTTCGAATTCAAATTCGATGCTTGAATTTCTTCAGAAATCGATTTTCAAATTCGAACGTCGATTTCAAATTCAAACTTCAAATTCCTAATTCGACGTTCGATTTTCTCGGGTTGCTTCCTTGGTCTATTTTTCCCTTCAAATCTCATCTGATTCGCTCTATTTTTGCACACACACATACACTAAACTAAAACAAAGATTTATTCTACAATCTAAACCATTAAAATCAAAGGGAAACTAACTTTTTTGCCGATTGATTCCACGACTTTAAGAAATGTTGCCGAAGAGAGTTTTGAAGCAAAACCTTCGGATTTCTGCTGCGATTCCACAACGTTCAATCAAAGCAAAGCTTCAAGTGAAGTTGTCTATGGTCACAGATCAATTTCCACCTCTTCAAAGTGCGAAAGACAATCGTGATATGATCGGTTCACACTCGTTTTAGATTAAAGGGTTCCAACGTTTGGGATTTTGCTAGGAAATGAAACCCTTACGGTGATCAACACCAAGTATCTCGAAAAGGTTGTGGAGCTTCCGGCGTGATCTCGATCTCACGGTTTGAAATCTCCCAAAGGGGATTCGAAGGTGATGATACCCAAACCAGTTGGGTAAGTTTTCAACTCTCACTCTCTTTCTCCCTCTAAGTTAGCAAGACTAAACTTAGCCTTCAAGCAAACACCCCCCGTTGTAATCAAATGAAAACCAGCAAATATCCTTGATATTTAGTCTTTAAATTCTATCTTTAACTTAGGTTTCAGTTTCGGTGTTGAGCAACACACTGCAAGTCGGTGCACGGCTTTCACACTAAATGCCCAATCACAGTCTAAACTCTAATGCGTTCCACACAAAGCTACCCAAATATTATTTAATGACTTATTATTAAATAAAATCATGGCGACATTGGTCACAGTGCCGCACTCGTGCATGAAATCAGTCAAACTCGAATTCAAAAATATCGAGATATTACAATTTAAGTCTTTTACTAGTATTCCTTGATTTAGAATCACTTGTCACAAAAGCTGTGATTTTGAGATCCTTTAGATTTAGTTACCAGAAGCAGCAAGAAGCAAGACTGAGTACGGGAGCCGAAGCATCAACAAAAAATATAAACTTAAATCATTTTATGGCCCAAAGGAGTGGGAGCACGAATCCAGATCAGGAGTGGCATCTTGGTAATAAGATTCTTGTTCCTGGACCTATAACTACAAATTCATATGACTTGAAAACAATGGCATGACAAAGGCTTGAAAGAGCATCAAACGCAAGAGTCCCTAGTAGACCAAATAAACATAAAACTTTTTCTTAAGTATTTCCCTGGAAAAGAATGCTTGTGAAAAGAGGCAATTTCTCATTCCTACTACTATGAACTTTAAGAATGAGTTGTGTTTAGGCTTTAATATGCTTAGGGCTTGGTAGTAGTAGGTAATAACAAGGGGAAGAAGAGAGGAAAAAGAAATTATTGTTGGACTCATTGTTGTCATGTTGTCCCTACCCTCATTGCCACATAAAGGAATTATGGAATTATACAATGGGGAAAATTAAAAAAAAAAGTTGAAAAGATTAAGAAAAACCAAAAATATAGGAAAAAGAAGAAGAGGGATTGGGTTTTTTTTTTTATAAATAAAAAAAACTAGAGAAGTAAAAGATTCAAAAGAAATTGAATAAGGCCTTATCCCTTGAAAAAACTTTGAATAATAAAAAAGAAAAGTACTAGGATTTTAATTTATTAAAGAATCAAACATTTGGAGAAAGAGCTCTATATTTCGCTTGTCATGAATTAAATGCCTAGAAGAAATTGGATAAGTGCCTTATGCAAACTGTATATAATAAAAAATTGCCAATTATATTTTTCAATTAATAAAAAATTTGGTGGCAAAGCTTGATTCATTTGCATTACCTTATCCCCAATTCCTTACACATTAGCATGGAACTCCTACTTAGGTTTATGCATAATCTTTCTCAAGATGCATAGCATTTTTGGACAGCTCATGAAACTTTCAATGTGATGGCCATAGAAATTAGATGCATGCATGTCTTCACCACAGAATTTCCTAGCTACTCACGATTCTTCAACCAAAATAATTGCTTTTGCAACACCTTGCTACCTCAACACCCTATGTTTTCCCCCTTATACAATGCAAACTCTTAGTTCAATTTTCGCCCCACATGCATCAACCCTTCTCTAGTGAAACCAAATCACCAAAGTTATGCTTCGCATAGCTCGTGTATCTTGGATACCAACCATCACAAGGGACACAATTTTTTTGACAGATCATCTTGCACTGCACCCTAACGTCGTTGTGCCCATATCAACTCACTCACCTATCAAATTTAATTAATATTACCTATATCATGACAAGAACTCATGCTACCCTTATGTAGCTCATTATGCCTCTTGCGTCAGGATCATCTGCATTCAATGAGTCTTCATTGCCCAACACATGAGCTTATCACCACCCTTATGTTATGCCTACATATCAAGCCCCAAGCGCATCTAGCCCTTGTACTCTATGTCAGGCTACCGTGCACAATCATGTCCCATGTAGCTTCCAACTATATCTCTCCACCTTGCCACAAATGCTTCTCATTGTTTGTCCTAGCTACATCACATTTGTCCCCATGTAAGACAAAGCATTAAGTTTGTAGAAGTCTCCCATCTCAGGACTTCTATCGCCAATACATGCTTAACTAACAGAGTCCCATTCATATGCATTGTCACATAGTATATTCAATAATTGGACCTCCACATAGTATGTCATAATGTAGTACCCCTAAGCACCATCCTTTGGCCACACATAGAGCACAAGGAGATCATCAAGATGCACTCTAGCACATCGTCGCTTACCATGTATATAATAGCCGCTCAAACTCAGTCCTCTATAGGGTTATAAAGTAAAATCTTTAGAATATAGTGGGAGAAATTCAAGTGTATTGGTTTAGCATCCACCCGATGCTCACTAGCTGAACCACATTGGAGTCATACAATTCCTTTGCATGCCTATGTCGAGACCCCGTTACACGTTACCTGCCTACAACACTTGGCCAAATTTCACTACATACATGCCTCTTAAGAGGCGACACATCTCACTCGCATGCACATCCCAACATTTAGTTGTATTCGTATGTTTCATATGCCCAAGCAACAGGGTCACGAGACTCAGTCACACCTGTCCCAAGCATCCAACGTCGTGATCTACCCCCAATGCCTTGTGCCGCCACACTATCACCCGTTGTGCTTTTACACATTGAATTTGATATGTCATGTAATGGAGGAAGCTTTATCACAAATATCAGACCTAGGTGGAGGGTGCCCTCTTGAATATTTCTCAATAAATGACCAAGGAAATTGAAAGCTTAGTCTCGAGCTAAGAAATCAAGATGAGTGTCTTTTACTTATATTTCTACTTACATAGGGATAAAAACCTTAGCTTTGCTGGATTATAGTGGGTTTTTTTCACAATTTTTGTGATATGATTGAAAAGATTGTATGAGTGTTATGGAGGAATTCATTTTGGGAAATTTGATGTAAATTAATTTTCCTTGAGAAATACACCCCACTGAATCAAGAAAGTTTCAAAAGACGATAAATCCTAAGCCAACTCAAGATTTTGGCCAAGATCAAAGATTCAAGAAAGATCCAATCAACATAATTAAAAGAAATCATTTATCTTGCATGCTTATCAAGAAAATTAGAGAAAATAGCAAGAATACCAATGGCCTCACACCAAACCCATATTAGGGATGGAGAAGACAAGAATCTCTCTTTCTTTCTTTCTTTCAATATTCATAAAGCATTATTAAAGCCAACTATAATGAAAACTCCTGGTACTAAAAAGCAAAAAATCATAGAAGGTATCGCGAGACAACCAAAAGCAGAGGGTAAAATACGTGGTACTTTATTACTACCTAAATTACCCCTTCTAATGATGAAAATCTTTGATCAGACGATCACAAAGTACTTTAACTTTAAATTATGTATGACCTATTTTCAAGCAACAAACCACATAAGATTGATGCGAAATTGGCCTTATTTGAATGCTTACCAAAGTAGCTTTCCAACGATTGAAGAAACATGCTATTTTGATGAGAATTAAAGAAGTTTCGATCAATTTTTGGAGGTTGCGCTAAAAGTGATAATTTTAAGGGGTAAAATACATGGTACTTTATTACTACCTAAAGTACCCCTTCTAATGATGAAAATCGTTGATCGGATGGTTGTTAATCAATGAAAAACACCATTTTTCACCTCCTAACCTGACCTTTGATGGATTTTTGAGTTGACTAATAATGTGTACAAAGTGTGTTTTGTAGTTAGCAGTAAATTGCAATCATAGTGCAGTCATAGTGCAGAAATCCATCTAAAAATGCCAAGAAGTGACCTGCTGCTTCAACATGTGCACATACAATCCAAGCAATCAGTCATCAAGCAGATCCACAAAACCTCAAAATTCTATGGCAATGGCATGTGTCCAACTATGTACACATGGGAGCAAACCAGCAGCTGCATTTGATGAAGAATGAACCCCTCAAAAGGGCACTGAGTACTGGACCGATGAAAGCTCATACCCCAAGCTGTGTACAAGCTGTGGAAGCAAAGAACAGAAATTGTCGAGAGGTTATATCAACCTATCGAGAGGTCTGTGTACTGAATGGAAGCTGTCGAGAGGTTCTGATGAGGAGAAGTGAACATATTGAGAGGTTTACAGAACCTGTCGAATGGATTAAAACTGCAGAAAAGATCCTGTCGAATAGTGTAGAAGATACTGTCGAGAGGTCACCTGAATCAGCCATCCTCATAAAGTGCAGAAGGCTAAAACTATACCCATCAAGAGGTTCCCTGAACCTGTCGAACAGTCAAAGCCAACCTAGCGCGAGGATACCAAAAGCTGTATGGAATCTCGCAAGGTTGCCATCAAGCTGTCGAGAAGTACTTCTAACCTGTAGAACAGAGGAAAAGATCATGTCGGAGACTTACCTGGAGCTGTATGGGATCTCGTGAGGTTGCATCAACCTGTCGAGAGGATGGTTGAGGCTAGTGCAGCAATTAAGCAATGAACTCATCCTGTCAAGCAGTCATCAGAACCTGTCGAATGGAGCATTTAGCACACTCAGAACCTGTCGAGAGGTTCTCTGAACCTCTCGAAGCACAAATTTGGAACTTCTCAGTTCCAGCTTGTAGATACCCCCATTTTACCTTCTCGAAATATACAAATCTGTTCTGTCAACCTCCTCTGACCTCTCAACTCTAATGTGGGACCATATACTAAAACAATAGTATATGGTTGGACACAGGCTGAAATAATAGCTCTGTAGCTCAGGCTCATAACCCTAATGTGGGAACTATGCACTAAAACAATAGTACATGGCTGGACACAGGCTGAAACAATAGTTCTTTGGCTCAGGCCCCGACTTAGGGAGACTATATACTGAAACAATAGTATATAGTTGAAATGTAGACTGAAACAATAGTCTGACATTTCAAACTCCCCTGACCCTGACTTGGGAACTATGCACTGAAACAATAGTACATGGTTGAACACATGCTGAAATAATAGCTCTGTGGCCCAGATCCCAACGTAGGGAGACTATATACTGAAACAATAGTATATAGTCATAATGTAGGCTGAAATAATAGTCTCGCATTTCAGACCCGACCTGAACCTGGACAGCCTCAAATTACGCACCCAAAATCATGCTCGCAATTTGATTACACACAGAACCACAAGTGTGCAATCAGTCCCCTTTTCAGACGAGCCTTCTTTTCCTAGACCACTAGGAGACTCGATCACGCGCCTGACATGAGACGCACGATTGGAATGAGCGCCTCACCAACGTGGCGCAATTGGCCTACGCCCGACCTAGTCTTACCATCCTTGACCCCTAAGCTTCCTCGATCAAGCGCTTCGGATGAAATGCTTAATCGGATTGCGCAGTCCACACTAGGCACGCAATTAGTTCTAACATGATTAGGACTAGAAAACTCGCTGAGCAAGTCAGCCAGTTGCTCACTGAGTCGGTGACCGACTCAAAGAGATTAAGCATCGGGAGACCAGCATGTAATTCAGTTAAATGCCTAAAATAGGGCACGTAATTGAAGAAAAACCTATAAAAAGATTTTTTTATTTCGGCCCAAACATGAACCACAACACAGCGAGAGAGAATGAATTTTTTTGGGATTTCGAAACCAGAGAACTCCGAGGACAAACCCATAGAGCAACCTAGCCATGATTTCGAGATTCAAACTTTGAATCTTCGGGATTTCTCTCCGCAACCTCGACCTTAGGTTATTTCTAATTTCCGACCGTAGTTTTTAGTCCTTAGACTTAGGATTTTCTTAGTTTTAGTTATTAATATTAATTCAGTCCTAGATCATAGCACCCTTTTTTTTGGACCGTAGTTTTAATATATGGTTCTAGTTCTCCATTTCAAGAACCAGTCCTTAATCTGACGGGCCGATTCACCGACCATAGACTTAATTCTGTTCTAAAATCTCAATCTCCAGTCCTATCATAAATATCTGGTTCTAGTTCATAGTTTCTAGTTACAGTCCTTACTCATACGGCCTGATTTCCTGACTTCGGACCCGAATTCAGTCCTTAAAATTTTAAATTCTAATTTTAATTCCTTAGTTTAATACTTCTAAAATCCCGAATATTCATTTAGTTTTCTAAAACTCTAGTTTCTTAATTTAATTCATAATTATAATCCCGAAAATTACTCCGAAAATCTAAAAATACCCAAGGGAGCTTACGGAGGGTACTCGGGAATGAGGCCGATCCTTCTTAACATAGTGGGCCCAAAACCCTTTTTATAGGATTGTTTTATTGCTTTAATTAGGATTAGAAAATCAAGTCCATAAATTTCTTAGATTCTTAGTATAAGTAGTGTACATGTTTTATTTTGATTAGATCATTGGAATAATTGCTCTGATTCTAATTCTAATAAAATTAGTTCCTTTATTTTAATTAGATTTTTAGTATAGTTAGTTTCCTTGTTTTGAATTAGTTTTTCTTAATAAAATTAGTTTATTTGTTTTAATTAAATTTTAATAAAATTAATTCATCGCTTTAATTAGAGTCCTAGTAAAATTAGTTCTCTATTTCAATTAGAATTGCAGCAGGAGTAGTATAATTGCTGTACTTAGAATTCTAATACAATCAGCATGCTTGATTTAATTAGAGTTTCATCAGAATTGATATACTTGCATTTTTAGTATAATTAGGAGACTGATATTAATTGGACTTCTAGTAGTATTAGGACACTAAATTAGTTAGAACTCTAGTAGTATTAGGACACTAAATTAATTAGACTTCTAATAGGATCGCAACACCTAAAAGTAATTAGACTCCTAATAGAATTATAATATTAGATTAAATCACCATAATAAACCTACACCACTAGACTCACAATAGAATTAGGGAATCTGAACCGATCCGAATTACAATAATATAAGGGAAGGAAACGAAGATTAAACTATCTAAATTATAAGGAAGACTCATAACTGCTGACGTTCGCAGGCGGACGATTCAATATAAAAGTAACCCACACCCGCTCTAAAGATTGATCATAGACGTGTTGCAGCGTCGTTAAATATCTGTAGTTGGCAATCGCAACAAACTAGGAATCTTCCTAGAAAACCTCCCCCCTTTTTATTTATATTTTTACTTTTACCACTCTAAACACCGCATCAATAGAGTCCACTTGGACAGAATTGGGCCACTGATTCAACGGGGATCGAAAGGAACCCAGAAAAAGCGCACACCAACAGACTGGCGATCGCGATGGGACATTTTTGTTGAACTCTTTCCTATCTTTAGATAGGTAGATTAGTTTGTTTTCCTGTTTTACTTTCCATTGCGTCATTTCGAATCCCTTTAGATACATGAGTCTTCGTCAAAAACTTGAGATGTCTGGCATACGGAGAGTGAGTTTAGGAGACCCACTATTGTGGGGATATCATGACAACCCCATGTATAGAGAAGAACCCCTTTACAATTCTAGCCCACGGCAACCTGAGATTAATATGGCTGTTGAACAAGAGAATCCCTTCTCTATCCCACACACCAGGAATAATCATAATGGGAGAAATGGTGGCATCGAACAAAACCTTACTGCTCAACAAATTATAGAGTTCAGTATTTAAAGGATACAAAGAGGTATAATGACTCTGAGGAATTGCTTCGGGGATTGGCTGCCGCATATAAGACCATTAGGTCACGATAATATTCAGAAGAATGAGAACGACAAGAAAGGCCACCACCTACCCCGAGCGCAGTGTCAGCCCGTGCCACACCATTGAGGCAACCTGCTCACACATTCTTCAACGAGGACTCCCCAGACAAGGTCTGCTCACGGTTTGCTCCAAAAGACGACACTATTAAAATTGAAGATCTCCCTAAGATGCTTGACGAATACCTGGCCAAAAGGGAACGCCCTGATCACTCATTTAGGTTCGACAAATTCTGTCGGGATGTTAAATTTAACTTACCAATAGGATTTAAACCGCCAAAATTTACCAAGTACAATAACACGGGAAACCCAAACTATCACTTGGCCCTCTTTTGCAATGATTGCCGACTCATACACGATAATCAAGGACTTCTCATTCACTATTCCCAATGCTCATTAGAAGGGAAAGCTCTAGATTAGTTCACGAGACTCCTGCTCTATAAGATAAAAACATTCGATGAATTAGTCGATCAGTTCTTAGACCAATACAAGCACTTAATCCAAGAGACAGTCAGTCTCAGCGATCTGATGGCGGCCAAGCAAGGGTCCGATGAGGAATTTACTGACTTTGTCGCTAGGTGGAGAAAACTCACTGCTAGGACCGGCACGTTAATGAAAGAGAAAGACTCAGTTGATATTATTATTGACAATACTAGTGAACCGTTGAAGAGCGCATTTATCATAAGTGATTGCCCCGACTTTACTGCACTCCACTCCCGAGCAGCCCGACTAGCGAGACACATTAAAGGCGGAGACCTCGCCTTGTCTATAGTCACGTCGAAAGTAGGCACTTCTAGTGAATCAAAGTTAAAAAATAATAAGAAAGTTTCATGAACCGAATAGGTTAACACCGTTGTCAACCAAGGTCAAAACCTCAGGAACGAAAATTTATAATTAAGAAATTTCGGACAAAATCAGAATCAACAACGGTACACGAACCAAAACCAGTGCACCAATCAATAAAGATATGCAAACCAAAACCAAGGCTAGAACCAAAATCAGGGCCAATACAAGAATAGGAACCAATATCCCAACACATACTAGAACCAAAATGCAATGTAAAATCGACTAGCCCATGCACCGAACTACAATAACGTACCCCCACCGCAAAACTTCAACCCAGCTAGAGGCCCCTACTAGCCGAGGCGGGAATACTATCCCCCTTTGCCTTATATGATCCCCAACATTTTTTATCTCCTTAACACTCAGAACCTCCTTCAATTCCCCCAAGAAAGACCTCGGCCCTGACCGACAAATCTAGATTATACCAAATACTGCACATTCTATCGATATGCGGAGCACAACCTAGAAGACTATTGGGTCCTCTGGAATGTAATTTATGACATAAATGATCAAAATCAAATCGATTTGGAAGTACTTAGGAACCTAACCCTAATAATAACCAACCCCAACAAAATTTAGGAATCATTAATAACCCCATGCCTAACCACAACCAAGCGACACCGGCTCAAGTCACCACCGTAGATCTTTCCGGCCAATCCCCCTTCCAGCCCTCCACCTTAATCACTCGCATCCCACCTTCTGACGCTTTTGCTACCCCTACAAGAGTTCCTTTACCCTTCCATCCCTCAGCCTTGATCACTCAAATCACCCCGCCGAGCTCGCCTCCCTACCCGAAGTTCACTCAAAAATGAGTCCACTCCTTTAGGGCCCAGAGACCATTCCTCCATAGTCACCCATTGGAACTTTTAACCCCTCCAAATCATGAACTAATGCCATTTCCACTCCCTTCGTCTGATTCTGAGCTCGAGTATGGAGACCAAATTCTTCAAACTGCAACCCAAATCGCCACATGGGTAGAAAGTGTCACCCGAAAGACTCCGAACCTAAAAAACGAAACAAAGACTGAGTATTCACTAAACATAGAAGAAGGTGAGCAAGAAGAGCATCCCAACCCATGTGAGACTCTCGTCTTCACTTTCTTAGAAGAAGAGGATTATACATAGTACCTCCCACCTTGGAGCGGCACCATGCAAGTACACGCTCCGACCTCGAATTTTACTCACTTCACAAATACGTCAACATCGAGCCACACCGGGTTCGATCAACAACCGACTTGCCCGATTCTTAAATCAGAAACCAATTACACACCTCCGTCGTTCCCTCGAAATAAGGATTTCATGAACGTACAACCACCAAAGGGGAATGGGCGAGAAAGAGAAGTTAACTTGCCGCCCCCACCTCACATTATCTCTCCACCAATCCCTGCATCTCAACCGCTTCAACCACCTGCACCTAAGGCTCATCAGCCAGGCAAAAAAATTTCACTCGAGCCAGGGCAAGAATATGACCTTCTGCGGCATCTTTAAAAGATTTTGGCCCAAATATCAATATTCGAAATCATCAAGAAATCTCCTGACCATTGCCGATTGTTGATTAGGATACTTGAAGACAACCAAGTGGATGAAGACACAAAATTGAATGATTTACAACAAATCGCCTCGGTCATGGCGCAACCTCCAACACTCACTTTCACAGACACAGACATGCCTAAAGAGTCGCTCCGCGAAAGTGCAGCTCCCATATACCTTACAGTCATAATTAGAGGATTCTCCGTACCCCATGCATTAGTCGATACAGGAGCAGGACTCAATATCTGTCCTCTCACGACGTTAAAGACACTCGAATACACAGAGCAAGATGTTAGACCCTCCACACTCTCACTTATAGCTTACGACGGCTCACGTCGTTTCGTCAAAGGAACTATCAAACTACAGGTTCTCCTTGGACCTGTAACGAAAGATGTGACCTTCCATGTTTCTGATTTCACTAGCACGTATAATATTATCTTAGGAAGAAAATGGTTAGAGTCAATGAAAGCCGTTGCATCTACATACCATCAATGCGTCAAATTCTCGTACGAGGACTCTATTGTCCATATATACGCTGATGTACCCCTCCAGGAGATGGACACTGATTACATTGTAAGTATTCCGACAGCCCATGATTCTGTGTTGAACATGGACCACATTCAGAAGACCCAAGACCCTGATGAGACAACCATTGCGGAAGTTCGTTCCCCTACCCCTCCTAGTTCTCCCCCAACGCATCAATAAAAATTAATGAGAAGAGAGGTTGGCCCAAACCTCTCCAAACTTTACGACATCAATCCTACCACGAAAAAAGGTTGGGACCTCATGTACCAACTCGGATACGTGCCTCACACCGGACTAGGTAAAAATAAGCAAGGTCGCATAGAACTTGTCGTCCCAATGAAAATATGCAAACACATAGGGTTAGGTTACCAATCGGATGGCTCACAAGCTGACTTGTTCCCTACCTCACCAAAATGGTCTCTATACGACCACTTCGTCTATGGGACTACGGAGAAGGCAAATGTACCAAGGCAAAGAGAGGTGTCCTTAACTAAATCCCAAGAAGCAGAAATCAAACGAATGGCTAAAGCATTTGACGAATCTAAATGACGACATTGATGAACCGCTCGAAGGAGTCAAACCTCTGTTTGACACTAAGGGGTTTAAGAGAGAAAAGGAGAACCTTCCAAACTCGAGCCACAAGTAGAAGATTGGGAATCCACTGACGACGAATATTTCCACATAGCTGCCTTGCAAGATAGTGAAGAGTACTTACATCTAATGTGGGAAGAGGATGACACCCCACAAGGGGATCTTAACTCGCATAACATCCGCCTCGGCCTTGGCTTTGGAGGATGGGAATGCTCGTGGGACTCCCCGTGTATCGCTCACCCATATCAACCTCGTTGTAGGGCATGCACTAGCATATTGGAACGCTTTGATAGCTGGGACCGACATTCTACAACCGTAGAATCGAACTACTCTAACCTCATAACAGCGGAAGAAAGTAACGACCCACCAACTCGGCTACTAGCGCAAGAAGAAGAAAATTTCAACCGTCATCTGGTTGACCCTAGGGAAACACCCCCATCACCCTCATTGACTTCGAAGAGAAACTTGAACTAGACACTCCATCCCCAGACACGCCACAACTACAAATATTTTAGAAATCTCTTGAGGAAGAATGGCAACTCCCTCCGAGTGATGACGAGGACTACTGGATAGACCCCCCTGCACTTGAGCTAGCGGAGTGGGCCAACCTAAGACTCTAAGCATGGTCAAATCAAGAAGACGAGTTTAATACCAGCCTCGAATTCGACCTAGAAGGATGGGAATGTCCTTGAGGATCTCCTTGCATTTCTCACCACTATCAGGCTCACTATCGAAGATGCGCGCTTATCCTAGTATATTACGATGGCCAAGGGAAAGAGCTCGCTATCCCTGAGGATCCCTTAGGAGATCACCCTCGATGGGAAGAGCAATCGTATTATAATTTAAAGGATGATAGTTCGACTGATTATGATCTTCATAGCTTCTTCCAAGATGAGGCAATCAATATGATAGAAGCAATCCGAACGTCGATTCCACTATCATCGGCATCGCTTATTCAAAAAGTCTCTACAAATGAGGAATTCAAAAAAAAAATGCCAAAATCACAACAAATCCACGTTTCTCGAAGAATTGCTCGAACGGCTCCTGCAGCCGTGTCGCTCCCTCAGTTAGAGGAAGCAACTCTCCTGATGCCTCTTGAGGCGACCGACCCTGTACCATATCTACTATCAAAAATAAAAAAAATAGAAAAAGAAGAAAACCCTAAAAATTCAGAAATACAAAATCCAAAGAAATCAAAAAACCCCAGAAAAGAAAGGGAACCCTTCGTCCCAAGCCAATTTTGCAGCCAACATGGAGACTTCTCCCCTGAGATTTCTACCTCATCTCCCGCACAAAGACGCAGGACATCTAGGCTAAACAACAAGCCGGTAATCATATTAGATGAAATACTTCGCGACTTTGAGAGGAGGATCAATAGCCTTGACCTTCACCTTACTAAAGATCTCTCGGTCATAAATTATACCAATGAAGGGTTACCTTTTGCAAAATCAAATCCCAATGTAACAATTTGTAGTATATGAGCTTGCCAAAGATGAAGAAGAAACACCGACCCCCGATGAGGTGCAAGACTTCCAACGGGTTATTAAGCATTTCGACGAGCAAACTCAAGTTGTCACAAAACTCACAGAATAAATTAACTTTGGCACTGAAGAGAAACCCAAGAAGCTGCTAATTAGGACAACGCTTAACTCTAAGGAACGTCAACAAATCGCACAGGTCCTATAAGAGCACCTTGACTCCTTTACATGGTCCTATGAAGATATGCCTAGTTTAGACTCAAGTTTAGTAGAGCATCGTCTCGTTTTGAAACCCGATGCAAAGCTTGTTAAGCAGAAACTCTGTAGCATCCACCCACAAATAGCCCTTCAAGTCAAAGAGGAAGTTGACAAATTACACAAAGCCAAATTCATCCGAGTCGTCCTCTACCCCAAGTGGGTCGCCAACATAGTGCATGTCGCCAAGAAAGATGACAGAGTACAAGTTTGCATTGATTTTCGAAACCTCAACCAGGCATGCCCAAAAGATGTCTTTCCAATTCCGCACATTGACACTCTAGTCGACAACACCGCTGGACATGAGATGCTATCCTTTATGGATTATTTTTCTGGGTATAATCAAATCAAATTAGCAAAGTCTGGCCAAGAGAAAACTTCTTTCACCACACCATGGGGAACTTACTGTTACGTCGTCATGCCTTTTGAGCTCAAGAATGCAGGAGCCACTTATCAACACACCATGGTGGCTATTTTTCACGACATGATGCATAAATGTGTAGAAGTCTACGTTAATGACATATTAGTGAAGTCCCAAATACGGGCAGGATATGTTGAAGCACTCCGGCTGGTGCTACAAAGAGCTAAGAAATATCAGCTAAAAATGAACCCGAATAAATGTCTCTTCGGAGTCACCTCCAGAAAATTACTAAGTTTCATAGTTAGCAAGCGAGGGATCGAAGTTGATCGTGCAAAAGTCAGAGCCATCCTTTACATTCCACCTCCCAGCAATATCAAAGAGTTACAAGGCCTGATAGGAAGATTGTAATTCATCAGGAGATTTATCTCACAGCATTCAGACAAGTGAGACCCTTTCTACAGACTACTTAAAGGAGGAGCTGAGTACAAATGGGATGACCAGTGTCAGCAAACCTTCGACAATATAAAAAAGTACCTCTTTAACCTGCCAATACTATCGCCACCAGTTCTCGGAAGACCTATAATCCTATACCTCTCAGCGAATGACAAAGCCATGGGAGTAATTCTTGGACAATATGAAGAAAACGACAAGAAAGAGAAGGCTATCTACTACTTTAGTAGGACGATGGTGGAGTATGAAAGAAAATACACTCCAATGGAGAAGACCTGCCTTGTGCTGGTATGGGCCTCAACCAAATTACGGCACTATGTCAGAGCATATAAAATATTAGTACTAGCCCAGATGAACCCTCTGAAGTACGTATTCGAGAAGCTTGCAACATCAGAAAAGATCGCTCGCTGGCATATGCTCATACAAGAATTCGACATCACTTATGTCACGCAGAAATCAATCAAAGGACAAGCAATCACTGATTACCTTGCAGATCTCCCACTCCCTAGTAATGAGCCCATACACGCAGATTTTCCCGATGAAAACCTACTCGCGATTCATAACGAAGAGCCTGATAAGACGTCATGGACCCTTTATTTTGATGACGCTCTAAATCACAAAGGAAAAGGCATCGGAATAGTCCTCCTAAGCTCGGAAGGAGTTGTCATACCTAAGGCTTTCCAATTAGATATTCCTGTCACTAATAACGCTGCAGAACATGAAGCTTTCATAGCTGGACTACGAGTAGCATTATAATTAGGCGTTAAACAGTTAAAAACTATCGACAACTCTAAGCTAGTAATCTCACAAGTCATAGGAGAATGGAAAACTAAGGAAAGGAGACTGACGGCATACCTAGAAATCGCTCAATATTTAGTAAAGAAATTTAAACGAATCTCTTTCACGCACATCCCTATATTAGAAAACGAGCTCGCAGACTCCCTTGCCACGTTAGCCTCGGTCATCCAAATACCCATCAGACAAAGTACCAAGACATTCTTCATCAAAAAATTAATAGTGTCAGCCCACGAGGTAGCATGGACCGTCAAAAGAGAATTACCAATCCTCCCCACGAGCACGAGACCAAAAGAAGCAATCACTCTGGAAAAGCACGCCAAGTCAGAAATTGAAGTCACTATATTCATATTTGAAAAATCTCCAACCGACGATGGACAACCATGGTATTTCGACATCTGGAACTTCCTAAAGCATCAACACATCCCCCTGTACGCCATAAAGATTGAACGAAAGACTATAAGGAACCGATGCGCCTGATTCTGCATACTCGATAAAACATTATATAAAGAAGCTTTCACCAAAGGAGTACTGCTACGATGCGTCACAACTGCCGAAAGATAATACATCATCCGAGAAGTACACACCAGTGCCTGCGATGCTCATGCCGGTAGACAAAGATTCGTCGATCAAATTACATGACAAGGCTACTTCTGGCGAACAATGATCAGAAATTGCCACCTCTACGTCTAATTTTGTAAGCAATGCCAAGAACACGCCCCACTTATCAAAGCTCCATCAGTTGCATTGAACGCTATGACCTCGCCGTGGTCATTTTTGATGTGGGCCTTCGACGTCATCAGACCTTTCACAGATACAGTTGAGAACACTCAGAAGCACGCATTCATACTTATAGCAACCGAATACTACACCAAATGAACAAAAGTTGAATCCTATGTCAGAATCACCACTTCAACACTCGTAAGGTTTATCGTTCAAAATATCATCACCAGGTTCGGAGTACCTCGAATGTTCGTTTTGGACAACGATCTTTAGCTCATCGAAGAGAAGACGAAGAAGTTATGCAAGAAGTTCGACATCGATCTATGCCACTCATCACCGTTCTATCCCCAAGGCAATGGACAAGCAGAAGCTAAAAATAAAATATTGATTTAAATTTTAAAGCGCACAGTAGAAATAAGCAATGGAGCCGACTGGCCTGAACGACTACCAGAAGCACTCTGGGCCTATAGGACCTCTATTCGTACGGCCACTGGCCAAACTCCCTACCTCCTTACCTATGGGATGGAAGCAGTCTTACCATATGAGATACAAGTACCATCCTTACGAGTTCAACTCGATGATGAGCTATCCTTAGACGAGAGGAGAATCTCCCTACTCACGCAGCTAGAGCAACTTGATGAAACACGTCTAAGGGTAGCTGATCACGCTCAAGTATATCAGAGGAGAGTGACCAGGGCTTACGATAAGAAAGTCCTTGAATGAACCTTTAATATTGGAGAATTAGTCTTGTAGAAAATCATGCCTTCCAAGCACGCCCATCCGAAAGGAAAACTGAAACCGAACTGGGAAGGCCCTTGTTATAACAGCCGCATACCCTGGAAATACATACAAACTAGCGAATCAAGACGGGAAAGAACTCCCTAGCCCTTGAAACGCCATGTATCTCAGAAAATACTACCCTTAGCCCTTTGATCTTCACATTCCATGGTTAAATACTTATACTTATCACCCCCGTAGTCATCATGACCCATTCATTGGTCGTACATCATCAATTCTTAGAATATCCTTCAGACTTTTGGTTTATTGCCTACCTTCTCACTCGGGCATTCTAATTGATGGACTAGTGACCTATCTAACCTCTTTCAAATGCATAAGTAATACCCGATTCTCATTTCCCCTTTCCTCGCCATTGGAGGAGACGTTAGAGCAAAAAAAAAAGAAGATGATAGGTTCAATCAAAATTCATTATTCTTGCACTAGCAGGATGCTTTCGAAAATACATATATCAAAAAAATCGAGCGAGAGCATTATGACGAATGAACAAGTCAATGAGCTCAGGGAAGCATAAGCAGGCCGTGAGGACATCTCTGGTGCTTTACTAGAAGTGTATAAGCAAGCTGTGAGGGCATCCCTGATGTCCTTATACTACTAGATGTCGTCGTAAGGTGGCAGGAGGAGGACAAACCCCTACTAACCATAGAATGTGAGATCTTGATGGTACTGAAACATGACAAAGAGCTCGATCATGGCACCCTGTATCCCCCTGAGAAAAAGATTGTTACTCACTCCTTTTGGAAAGCCTTAGATACAAACTATTCCCCACATCACTAAGCCTTACCCCTCTCTTCTATTTTTATTTTGGACGATAAATTAAAGGCCTTGCAGGATATTCCTAGAAATGAAATCAAAAATCGATGAATGAAGACTGATGCAATCACCTACTATACCTATCGTACTTCTCCCTAATAACCATAGGATAGGATAACCACCACCCAAAGGAAAATCCATGTATGCAACTAACCTAATCAAAGCGACCTCCCCTGGTTCGGTGACAATACTGATGAACTTCTCTGTAAAACTAACTCACCAAATACCTGTGGCTTCTTATAGACCCAAAGTGCTCATCTAAAACCCAAAAAAGCTCCATTGCATCTAGACACTGGGGCATTTTTTAGGTCAGAAAGAGAATCGTCTTAGAAGCACCAACTCGTCCACAAAGAAGATGCAAAATAACGAAGTTACCATCCGGAGAATGCCACCGAAGATACTATACTGCCAACCCTACCACGCTCCTACACTAAGACATTTTTATTTTATTTTATTTTTTACTTATTTGTTTATGTTCTATCTTAGTTATTTTCTTTCCCTGTTGCATTATTTTTATTTCAAAAAAAAAAACAAAAAAAAAAGAGAAATAAAAAAGAAGAAGCATATGTTCATCTTTTACTACCAGGCCCTAGTCTGAGACACTCACCCCCTTGACAACTAGCACGGGGAGAACAAAAACTACTGATAGCGTTATCTTTACATGTGCAGATATAAAGCAACATTCAACTATCACCGGTCCAGCTTAGGAAGCATCCAAGTCCCAATGACGATTGACGGCAAGAGGTAACTAAAAGAAAGAGCAGCCAATCAGGTACATCTAAACCAAAATCTCCATATATATATATATATATATATATATATATATATCAAAGTTTTTTCTTCTTTCTACACTTGTCACCGGGGGCATCCCCCCTATATGTACAACTCACACACACCTAACAAAAAATACATATACACACACCCCTACTCCCTACATTGCCGCTAGGATGGATAAGCGTTGCTGTCCCTAGTATCATCAACCAGGAGGTCCGCAGATTGATCCTCCGAAAACACAATCCCGGCACCTGGAGTCGGCGGAACCTCTAGACCAGATGGCCCTGCTACAGAACCCCCTCGCTCATCTGGCTAACAAACCACCTCGATCGAGAATGAGGAGCATACCCAGCGAGAATCTCATGAGCGATAGAATCCTCACGAGCATCACCCCTGAGCGATAGAATCTTCACGAGCATCGCCCCTGACACGATCACGTGACATGCGACGAGATTGCCCAGACAAGAAACCCGTAGCCCTCGACTCCGATCCAGCAAGCTGACTAGTCGGCCTACGCGCCCCTCGCTCACTCCTCATCAGACGATACTGCAGCCGATCCAGGGACACCTGCATCTCTGCCTGTGTCGTTCGACGCGCCACCTCTAATGCCTCAGTCTGAGTCCTCTGTGTGACCATCATCTCAACAAGCAGGTCCTCGTGACTCTGCATCTCCCCAAGGATCCGTCTCGCCTTTGGAGTGGCTCGCGCTGCCTCTAGACGCACCTCCTCAAGCTGACGAACCTGTGTAACCATACCAAGTCAAAGAAAACCAACGTATATATATATATATATATATATATGAATATAGAAAAAGCTTTGAAAAGGAAAGAACCATACCAGCTCCAACCTCTCCTCCAGAAGGCGCTCAACCGTCACAGCGGTCACTAGATCAGCAGGTGGCACGAAAGGAACAACAAACATAGGCGGCTGCAATAAGAACAAACAAATACATCATAAAACACTATAATGATAAATAAACTACAAGCATAATCACTAAAACATACCTGAGAAGGGATAGAGATAGACTCCTGAGGGGGAGCCTCTGGAGCGGAGTCTGAAACAACCTACGCAGAGAACCAAACAAGCCAACACAAAATACGTTAGAATAAATAGAATGAAATAACCTAAACTGAAGAATACTATACCACAAACTATACCTGACTCTCCGGGTGTAGAGAGGTAGCAGTCGCCTCCCTCGTCTAGAGATCCTCGGCAACCTGACGCTGAAATACCACATAATGTTAGTAAACCATTAAGAAAGCAAAACAATAATAACAAACTAATGCAATGACATAAACAAGATAAAATATTGAATGGAACTTACCCAATGCTCTAGCTCGGCCCAAAGCTGAGCCATCGTTGGATCCTCCCAACTAGAGGAAGCAACTGAAGATGGATCGATTGCTGGAACAGGACTTCCAGCAACGAGCTCGGCTCTCTATGAATAACGATAAACACATTAGACGAACTCACGCTAATAATTAACCAAAACCAAGTTCAGATAGACACTTACCAATTGATCAATCTCATATCACAAACTAGCTGCTACCTCTCAGTCAACCTACTGCTGGCTGCAATAGACCTCCAGTAGGGCCTCCTGGTGGGCAACCTCGGCCTCCCTCTCAGACTGTCTAAAATAAAATGAGACACCACAACCACATCAGAACGACTAGAAGACCAAGTCAACATAATACATAATTTAAAAAAAAATAAATTAATTAACTCGCCAGGAGCCATCGAGTCTCTGCTAGCCGAGCCCCCAACTCATCCTCCGCTACCCTAGCCTGAGCCACCGAGAGGACCAAGGAGTGCAGCATCTCCTCATTCGGACGAGGAGCACACCCCATCTGCTCCATCGCCCAATGGAGAGCATCTATCGCCCCCTGCACGCTCACCGTGAGATGGCACTGCTCCAATGTAGCCAGCCTCTTCCTCAATGTCGACGCCGACTCCAACCCGTCGATCACGAAAGAGCCACTCCCATGGAAGGGATGTGTGAAGAGGCACCCACCACCCAATGCACTAAATCATCTCATATACTCTCGGACCTCCGCCTCGTCACGCGCCCCTGTGACCCTGGTCCCCCCAGCTCTAAAATCTGCCATCTGAAGCGCCATCTGCTCCACAAAGTTCCAGCCAGGGGGGGAGGTCAACCTCTTCACCATCCTGTGGCGAATCTCCGAGGGGACTCCCTGAGTGAGCCCCAGCTGCCGCACCACTCGAGATAGGTGGATACTCTCCACCCTCTTAAATCAATGGACCCATATGTCCACGTCAAAGAAGGGCTGACCAGACTGGATCACTGGCAGACCCGCATCCTCCTCGGCCTCGTAAGACCTCTAAATCACCTAACCAAATAGAAAAGCCAACCCGTCAATGAAGACTTAGAGCCTAAAAACCTGAAACAAAATGAAACAAAATGTACATATGATTATATATATATACCTGCCCCATGTGCATATCCTCAAAAAGGCCTCGTGCGGTCTGAAGATCTGAAGACCAGCGACAACCCCTCAATGCCTCCCTCCACACGCGCATCCGCAGGAACGTGAACGTCACCTCCAACGAAACTCTCGGATGAAGAAAAGTGAAATGATCATTCGCCCAAAACTAAAAAAAACATGAAAGAGAAATGCTAAACGACTGCCACGATAAAAAAAAACTAAAGACTTCATGACCCTGATTAACTAAAACTCACCTGGAGGAAGGGAAGGAAACCTCCAATCGTAGCGACGCCTCATCCCCGACGATAAAGCTTCTCATAGAGATGCGCCAATGCAGCCTCACCCCACGCATAAGTACGGACCCGATCCAAGTCCCTGAGAACCATAAAAAATAACCTGGTGATGAATCCCCGAGTCGAAGAAGAAAATAGTACCTCATCGAGGAAGTGCATCAGGAACGCTCAAAGCACTCTATCCGCAGCCAACCCCGGCTCAACCACGAGCTCCCGACCTGCCACCACCGCACATCGTGCCTCATGAGACACCCCCACCTCTGAATGATGCCTCAGAGGGATGAAACCGCTAGTGAACGTATCAAAGAACCAGGTGACTCAAACTACACCCAGTCCCGATCCACTCAACCTATACAGTAAACCCAAAATCTCCTCACACACCTCCAAATAATGTCCCTCCATCTGCCCCGTAATCGGCTCGCCCTCAAAATGAAGACCGGTGATGCAGACCCAGTCCTCTAGATTGAGCAGCATCATGCTAACTGGAAAGAGAAGCACCTGATGCGTCTCCCTCCACCTCTCCAGGATCGCTGCAATCAGGCCACGATCAACTTGAAAGGGCTCCAGCTTCAAGATCGGCCTGAAGCTGAAAGATACCAACCATGCTTATTGGAACTCTAGCAAGGCGCGATACCAAGTATGGGACTTGGTCCATGCCAAGCTGATAGCCAGCTGCGGGGGCTCCTATTGAACGAAACGCAAAAATAAGAAAATTAGTCGACTAATACGCATACCCATGATGAAGATGAACAAATCTAGAGCTAGAAGCAAATGAAATATGACCCTAAAACACAATGACAACTCATAACAAATACACAAAACATAATAAGAGCAACTGAATAGAAACATGACTTACTTTTAGATGTCGTCATGATGCATGAGTGAGCACACAATCAATAATCAATGCAAGTTTGACATAAATTAAAAGGGTTTTCAGATCCTAATAAGTCTATGTCATAACCTAAATGCCTAAGATAAGTGAAGAAACTCCTGCTCAAGGGTACCACCCGGGCTCGAGCAAAGAAATCCTCTAGTGGAAAGTGTCTGTGATCCCGATGCTCCTCACCCTAGTGCTCCTCAGCGCCCTCATCTCCAGCTCTATCACCCTCAATCCTCTCACCCTCCTCCTCAACCATACCCTGCTCAATCTCGAGTACCTCCTCCCTGATCTCCATTTGGTCAACCTTTGGTAACTCCTCTCCAACTATCTCCCTGACATCCTCCCCGATGATAGCATAAGTCTGAGCCTCAAACGTCTCACCTAACTCCCCCATTATCATCCTCTCCAACTCAAAAACAGTAAGATCTCACCCACCAATACCCTCACCCTCCATCCTAGAACAAAGAACTTGAAAAACTGGAAGGAATGGAAGAAACGACGCCTAAAACGAACGATCGGATCGCGAGATATACGAAAACACAAAAAATAGAGCACTAGGAAACTAGGAAACTAGCGAATCTAAGACCAAAATGGATAGCACGAGAAGAATGGGATGTTTTTAAACTATTTATAAGACCTGGCTGAATCGCGCGCTTGAACGAACATGCTCGACCGAATCACGCACCATGGTCCCTGTGCTTAATTTGGATCAAGCGAATAGTCTTGAGCACATAAACAAAGCATCGCCCGCTCAAACTAACCCGACCACCTGGTTGTGCGTCATCCATCAGGCGCGTAATCACTTCAAGCGCCCAAATCCGAACATGCGAATGTCAACAGTCACTGTAATAGTGACCAGCCACCGCCTTAATCCTGCGCCCCATATCATGTGCTTAACTCAATTAAATGACCAGACGTCAGTGCTTAATAAATTTGTTCGATCAACCTTTGACCTCATAACCCTGATGTGGGACCATATACTGAAACAATAGTATATGGCTGGGCACAGGCTGAAACAATAGCTCTGTGACTCAGGCCCCATACCCCATACATGGGAACCATGCACTGAAACAATAGTACATGGCTAAACACAAGCTGAAATAATAGCTCTGTGGCTCAGATCCTAACGTAGGGAGACTATATACTGAAACAATAGTATATAGTCGGAATGCAGATTGAAATAATAATCTCACATTTCAGACCCCTAACCCTAATATGGGACCATATATTGAAATAATAGTATATGGCTGGACACAGGCTGAAACAATAGCTCTGTGGCTCAGACCCCATATCCCCGACGTGGGAATTATGCACTGAAATAATAGTACATGACTGAACATAGGCTGAAATAATAGCTCTGTGGCTCAGATCCCAACGTAGGGAGACTATATACTAAAACAATAATATATAGTCGAAATGCAGGCTGAAACAATAGCCTGGCATTTCAAGCCCGACTCGGACCCGGACAACCCCGAATTAAGCGCCTAAAACCAAGCGCTCAATTTGATTGCACGCTAAATCACAAGTGCACAATCAGTCCCTTCTCATACCAGACTTCCTCTCTCTAGACCAACTCGAGACTCGATCACGCATCTATCATGACACGTGTGATCGGAATGAGCGCCCCATCACCGACGCCCAATTGGCCTACACCCGGCCTAGCCTCTCCGTCCTTGATCCCTAAATTTCCTCCATTAAATGCTTCGAGAGTGACGCTTAATTAGATTATGCACCCCAAAATGAGCGCGCAATTAGTTTTAACACTATTAGGACTAGGAAACTCGCTGAGCAAGTCAGTCGGTTGCTCACTGAGTCAGCGACGGACTCAAAGTGATTAAGCACTAGGAGATCGGCACGCAATTTGATTAAACGCCTAAAATATGGTGTTTAATTAGAAAAAAACCTATAAAATATTTTTTTCTAATTCGTCCCGGAGGAGGCTGGCAATTTTGAGAGAAAATAAATTTTTTTTGGGATTTCGAAACCAGAGAACTCCGTGGACAAACCCATAGAGAAACCTAGTCATGATTTGGAGATTCAAGCATCGAATCTTCAGGATTTCTCTCCGCAGCACCGGTCCTTAGGTAAAAATCTTAGTTTTAGACTTAGGATATTCCTCTTAGTTTTAATTATAGGTTTTAATTTTCAATCTGAGACCGTAGCACCCTTTTTCAGACCGCAATTTTTTTATATCTGGTTCTAGTCCTCTGTTTCTAGAACCAGTCCTTAATCCGACGATCTAATTTATCGACCTTAGGCTTTAATTCTATTCTAAAATCTCAATTTCCAATCCTATCATTAATTTTTTGTTCTAGGTCTTAGACTCTAGAAACAGTCCTTAATCATACGGTCTGATTTTCTGATTTCGGACCCGAATTTAGTCTTAGAAATTATAATTATAATTTCTTAATTTAATATTTCTAAGAATTCTAAATATTAATTTTAGTTTCTCAATTTAATTCATAATTATCACTCCGAAATAGACTCTGAAAAATCAAAAAATACTATTTTATTATCATAAATCTAATTTATCTTCAATCTCCGCCACCCGATTTGCCCAAGGGAGCTTACGGAGGGTACTCGGGAATGAGGCCAATCCTCCTTAACATAGCGAGCCTAAACCCCTTTTTTTTTAGAATTACTTAGTTAGTTTAATTAGGATTATAATATCAATTCCATAATTTCTTCTTCAGATTTTTGTATAGTCAATTTACATGCTTTATTTCAATTAAATACTTGCTTCGATTAGAACTCCAATAAAATTAGTTCATTTATTTTAATTAGATAATTCTAGCATAATTAATTCCTTGCTTTATTAGACCCCAATATCAGTAATCAGTCCTTTTGTTTTAGTTAGAATCTTAGTATAATTAATTTATTGCTCTGACCATAATTCTAGTCAAATCAGTTCCTTTATTTTTAATCAAAATTTAGTATAGTTAATTCATTGCTTTAATCAGAATTTTAGCAAAATTTGTTTATTTGCTTTAATTAGAATTTAAATAAAATTAATTCATTGCTTAAATTAGAGTTTTAGTAAATTCGGTCTTCTATTTCAATTAGAAATCCGATAGAACCAGTATAGGTGCTTTACTTAGAATTTCAGTATAACCAGCATGTTTGGTTTAATTAAAGTTTCATTAAAATTATTACACCTACATTCCTAGAACAATTAGGAGACCGATGTTACTTGGACTTTTAATAGTATTAGGATATTATATCAATTAGAATTCTAGTAGTGCTAGGAAACTAAAATTAATTCGACCCCTGATAGAATTAGAATACTAAATTAAATAAACCATAATAAATTTTCACACTACTAAACAAACAACAGAATTGGGAAGTCTAAATCGATCAGAACTATAACAATAATGGGAAATAAAAGGAAAATTAAACTATCTAAATTATAAGAAAAGACATAGTTGCTGACGTTCGCAGGCAGAAGATTCAGTAAAGAAGTAACCCATACCCACTCTAAAGCGTGACTAACATTCCAAACACCGCATCGCTAGAGTCCACTTGGATAGAATTGGAGCCACTGATTCAACGGGGACCGAGAGGAACCCAGAAAAAGCGCGCACCAACAGACTGGCGATCGCGGTGGGACACTTTTGCAAACTCTTTTTCTAGATAGTTAGTTTTCATCTTATCTCTCTATTTTTTCTTTCCATCGTGTCATTTAGATTCCTTTATATATATATATATACATATATATATATATATATATATATATATATATATATGAGTCTTTGTCAAAAACTCAAGATGTCTGGTATACGAAGAGTAAGTTTAGGAGACCCACCATTGTAGGGATATCATAACAACCTCACATATGAAGAAGAACCATTTCACAAGTCTGGCCCACAACAACCTGAGATTAACATGGCCGGCGAGCAAAAAAATCCCTTCTCCACCCCACACACCCGTAATAATCACAATGGGAGAGACGCTAACACCGGACAAAACCTCACTGCTCGACAGATCATAGAACTCAGTATTCAAAAAATACAAAGAGGAGATGACGACTCCAAAGAATTGCTTCGAGGGTTGGCCGCCGCATACGAAACCATTAGGTCATGACAATTTTTAGAAGAACAAGAGCAACAAGAGAGGACACCTCCTACCCTGAGCACAGTGTCACCCTGCGTCACACCATTAAGACAACCTACCCTTACATTCTTCAATAATGACTCTTTACACAAGGTTTGCTCACGGGTCGCTCCAAAAGACAGCACCATTAAAATCGAAGATCTCCCCAAAATGCTCGATGAGTACATGGCCAAGAGAGAGCGCCCCGGTCACTCATTCGGATTCGACAAATTTTGCCAGGACGTCGAATTTAATTTACCAATAGGATTTAAGCCACCGAAATTTACCATATATAATGGCATGGGAAATCAAAATCATCACTTGACCCTCTTTTGTAATGATTGATGACCCATACGTGATAATCAAGGACTTCTCATTCACTATTTTCAATGCTCATTAGAAGGAGAAGCTTTAGATTGATTTGCAGGACTCTCGCTTTATAAGATAGAAACCTTTGATGAATTAGTCAGTCAATTCCTAGACCAATACAAACACTTGATCCAAGAGACAGTCAGTCTCAGCGATCTAATGACAGCCAACCAATAACCTGATGAAGAATTTACCGACTTCGTCGTCAGCTGCAGAAAACTCACTACTAGGACCGGCACTTTAATGAAAGAGAAGGATTCGATGGATATTATCATCGATAACACTAGAGAACCGTTAAAGAGCGCACTTGCCATAAGTGATTGTCCCAACTTCACTGCACTCCACTCGCGGGCATCCCGACTAGCGCGACACATTAAAGGCGGAGACCTTGCTCTATCCATAGTCACATCGAAAGTGGGCTCTTCCGGTGAATTAAAATCGAAAAATAATAAGAAAGCCTTAGGAACTGAATAGGTCAACACCATTGTTAATCAAGGATAAAACTCTCGGAACAAAAATTTCCATCCATAAAACTTCGAGCAAAATTAAAATCAGCAACGATACACGAACCCAAACTAAGGCACTAATAAGTAAAGATACGCAAACCAAAGCCAAAGCCAGAACCAGAATCAGGGCCAGTATCAGAATAGAAATTAATATCCCAATACCTACCAGAATCAGAACACGACGCAGAATCGACCGGCCCACGTGCCGAATTACAATAGTGTGCTCCCATCGTAGAACTTTAACCCAGCCAGAGGCCCCTACCAGTTGAGGCGGGAACACTATCCCCTTTTACCGAATACGATTTCCAACATCTTTCGTCTCCTTAAAACTCAGAATCTCCTCCGATTCTCGCAAGAAAGACCCCGCCCATGGCCGACAAATCTAGGCTATTGCAAATACTGTGCCTTCCATTGATACATGGGACACAATCTAAAATACTGTTGGGTCCTCAGGGACGTAATCTATGACATGAACTGTTATGATCTGAATTTTATGTCTTTGATACACCTAATTTATGTGTATGTGCTTAATAGCGTATTCCCCGCATGCCGTGACTTTTCAAAATGTTTTAACTAAAAATACATGTTTTGATTTTTCAAGCTCTTATATTTATTTCTGTCATTTATGGACACAAGTTATGTGATAGCCTACTGGTTAAAGGCTTTAAGTTCTAGATAAGAGGTCTAGGGATCAAACCTTGTTATATGTTATAAACCTCTATTTTAGACTTTGAGGTAAAAACCTATACACTCTTCCTTGGTGTGTTAGTCTAATACCAAATAATCTCTAAAATATTATAAATGTCTTACGGAGAACCCTAAATTATAATCTCATTTAGAGTTCTTCTTAAGAATAGAGCCACCAGAAACTCTAAAGACCTTAGAGAAGAAATTCTAGATCTACCTTTCTAGAACCTTTCTTTTGGAAGATTGGCAGGACGTTCGCGTATATTCTCAAGTGGCCTTCACTGCCTTCTAGAATCATCATCATTATTGGGATCTTAATCTAATCGTAGTGATACGATCGATCTAGGTATGAAAAAATCATGCTTTTCATTAAACTTAAAATATTAATTTTTAAATAGATTTTTATTTAAATTAGTGAGTTTATTTCATGAATAATGAAGGGATGATTAAATGGATGCATGCTATGATTAATGATTTTTAATATTGACAATTTTGGTTAAAAAGAAGATGGGTTAAAGATCACCATGAGATTTGAGCATTGTTGGGGCATGCTCAGGATCAACGTCAATAGATTAATTTTGAGAAATCAATAGATTGAGAACTCAATAGACTGAGCCGGACTCCATAGATTGAGATTGGGCACATAATTATGTCAATCGATTGATTATTGGATGTCAATCGATTGATTATTAGATGTTTGAGGATTAAATGATATTATTTTGAAAAAATACACTGAATTATGTCAATCGATTGATTCTTGGATGTCAATCGATTGAGGATGAACATTAAATAATAACAGACAGAACTCAATGGATTGAGCAAAACTCAATAGATTGAGCCTGAGCATGAATTTATGTCAATTGTTTGAGAAATCAATCCATTGAGCATGAATAGAGTTCAATGAATTGAGAAATCAATGGATGTAACTAAAATCAATAGATGGAGCCTAAACATGAATTCAATAGATTGAGTGTGAATAATTAAGTTCTATATTCAGTTCTTCTCATAACAGTGTCATTAAATGTCAATGTTTATGCACTATCATCGTATGAGCACTGTAATGTTTATACACTATGATTATGTTCACTTCAATATTTATGTACCATGATTAAATGCACTTAAATGCTTATGTATTATGATATTACTCTTATATACTTTACATGTTCTATTATGATCTATATAATGCACAATCAAGACACGTAAAATATGATAAAATGTCAAGCCATGATCAACGAGCATTAGACCCAACATCTTATACATGATGGAGTCTAAGAAGATATTAGACCCAACATCTTGTGTTTGATAAAGTCTAACTAAATATGATTAAGAAATATTAGATCAACATCTTATACCTGATGGAGTCTAAAAAGGTATTGACCCAACATCTTGTGTAAGATGGAGTCTAACTAAACAAGAGTATGATGAGCATGATTAAACTCAACGTCTTGAGCGAGACGGAGTTTAACGTGTAATAAATGATATGATTGATTAGACCCAACGTCTTGAGCATGACGAGTCTAACTAAACAAGTGATAAGCATGATTACGACCCAACATCTTGAGCGGGACGGAGTCTAACATGCATTAAATGACAAGAAAGATGAAATTAAAAGAAATGATGCATTCATGTAACATTGATATATAAGTTTTTGTTCAGTTCATTTCAGCTTATTGAAATTATACATGCCACATGCATACACACATGAAATATATCGAAATATTTATATGGCTATGATTATTATTTTATGCTTCAATGGATTACACGTCTGGTCCATACAAGTGTAAACTTACACCCCTTATTGATGTGGGTGACTAAATGAGACAGGTGTCGCCGATGACAACGTATGGGTCTATGGCAATGAGACGGTACGTGGTGCTCAGAAAACTGAACTAAATGGCGATGATGGCTTTATAGCCTAATTATCTATTTTTCCTTCTAGTTATTATTATTGGTTTTAAATAAATGAGACATTGATCAGTTAGTATTTTATCAAGACTGTTTAAGCTTTAATCATATTGGACTTGTTATTGGAATAAAAATATTATCATGAGTTTTATTTTGATTAATTAATATTTTAAAAAAAATTTATCTTCCGCTGTTTAAGATACTTTTTTCACCTTATTATATTTCTATGGTTCACGATACGAAAGTACGACCTAAGATTTTACAATCAAGAGGCTTTGAGATCTCGGGTTGCTACATGAACGACTGAAGTCAGATCGATTGGGAAGCGCTTAGGAATCCTAACCCTAATAATAACCAACCCCAATAAAATTTAGGGATCGTTAATAACCCCATGCCCAACCACAACCAAGCAACACCAGCTCAGGTCACCATCGTAGATCTCTCTAGTCGCTCCCCCTTCCAACCTTCCACCTTAATCATTCTCATTCAACCCTCTGCTACTTTTGCCCCACCAGCGAGAGGTCCTTCACCCCCGCATCCCTCAGCCTTGATCACTCGCATAGCCCCACCGGTCCACCCCCTTATCTAAAATTCACTCAGATACGAGTCCATTCTTTTAGGGCCAGGAGACCATTCCTCCATAGTCACCCACCAGAGCCTTCAACCCCTCCAAATCCTGAACCAACGCCATTACCGCTCCCTTTGTCCGATTCTGAACCCGAGTATAGAGATCACGTTCTCCAAACTGTAGCCCAAATTACTGCATGGGTAGAAAGCATCACCTGAAAAATTCCAAGTCAAGACGACAAAATAACCATTGAGCATTCGCTGAATCTAGAAGAAAGCGAGCTAGAAAAATATCTTGACCCGTGTGAGTTGTTGGTCCCTGCTTTCCTAGAAGAAGAAGATTACACACCGTACCTCCCACCTTGAAGCCACACCATTCAGGTACGCGTTCCAACCTCAAATTTCAACCATTTTACAAATACATCCGTGTGAAGCCACGTCGAGTTCTGTCAACAACCGACTTGCCCGATTCTCAAATCAGAAACTAATTACCCGCCTCCGCCTTTCCCTCGAAATAAGGATTTTACGAACGCACAATCACCAGAGGAAAATATGAGAGAAAGAGAAGTTAACTTGCCTCCTCCACCTCACATCATCCCTCCACCAATTCCTGCACCTCAACCATTCCAACCATCTGCACATAAGGCCCATCGGCCAGGCAAAGAAACTGTGCTCGGCAAGCCAGGGCAAGAATACGACCTTCTGCGGCATCTCTAAAAGATTTTGGCCCAGATATCCATACTAAAACTCATTAAGAAATTGCATGATCATCATCGGTTGTTGATAAGGACACTTGAAGACACGCAAGTGGATGAGGATACGGCCCTATGTGAGCTTCATCAAATCACTTCGGTCATGGCGCTTCCTCTGGCACTCACTTTCACAGACACAGACATGCCTAAAGAGTCACTCCGCGGGAATGCGGCCCCCATATATCTTACGGTCATAATTAGAGGATTCTCCGTACCACACGCACTCGTTGACACGAGAGCAAGACTTAACATCTGCCCTCTCACCACGTTAAAAATGCTAGAATACACGGAGCAGGATGTCAGGCCCTCCGCACTGTCACTCATAGCTTACGATGGGTCGCGTCGCTTTGTCAAAGGAACTATCAAGCTACAGGTCTACCTCAGACCTATAACAAAAGACGTTGCCTTCTATATTTCTTATTCTGCTAGTACGTACAATCTCATTTTAGGAAGAAAATGGCTGGAGTCAATGAAAGTCGTCGCATCCACATACCATCAATGCATCAAATTCCCATACGAGGACTCCATCGTCCGTATATACGCTGATGCACCCCTCCAAGAGATGGATACTGATTACGCGACAAGCATACCAACCACCCACGATTATGTATTGAACACGGGCCACATTCAAAAGACTCGAATCCCTGATGAAACAACCGTTGCGGAAGTCCGTCCCCCTACCCGTCCTAGTTCTCCCCTAACGCATCAACAAAAATTAATGAGAAGAGAGGTTGGCCCAGACCTCGCCAAACTCTATGCCATAAACCCTACCGTGATAAAAGGGTGGGACCTTATGTACCAACTTGGATACGTTCCTCACACCGGACTCGATAAAAATAAGAAAGGTCGTGTAGGACCCGTTGTCCCAACGCAAATACGTAAGCACATAGGGTTAGGTTACCAATCGGATGGCCCGCAAGCTGACTTGTCCCCTACCTCGCCAACATGGTATCTATATAACCACTTCGCCTATGGGACCACTGAGAAAGCAGATGTGCCAAAGCATAAGGAAGTGTCCTTCACTAGATCCCACGAAGTGGAAATTGAGTGAATGACTAAAGCATTCAATGATTTAACCAATTTAAATGACGATATTGATAAACCGCTCGAAGGAGTGAAGCTCATGTTTGACACTAAGGAATTTGCATAAGAGAGGAGAGAAGAACCTCCAAAACTTGACCCACGAGTAGAAGATTGGGAATCCACTGACGACGAAGATTTTCACATAGCAGCCTTGCAAGATAGTGAAGAGCACTTACGCTTAACCTGGGAAGGAAATGACACTCCACAAGAAAATACTAACTCGTACAGCATCCTCCTCAACCTTGGTCTTGAGGATGGGAATGCCCTTGGGACTCCCCTTGTATCGCTTATCCATACCAACCCCGCTGTAGGGCATGCGCCAACATATTAGAGTGCTGCGCTAGTTGAACCCGACGCTCTATGATAGAAGAATCTAATCACTCCAATCTCGTGACCACCAACACAAGTAATGACCTACTAGCTCAGCTGCTGGCACAATAAGCAAAACATCCCAACGGTCATCTAGTTGACCTGGGGGGAAACACCCAACACGCCCTCATAGAGTTTGAAGAGGAACTTGAACTAGACACTTCTCCGTCTCCAGACACGCCACAACTCCAAAAATTTTGGAAGTCTCTCGAGGAAGAATGGCAACCCCTCTGAGTGATGACGAGGACTACTAGATAGACCTCCCTACACTCTTGCTAGCGGAACAGGCCAACCTAGGACTTTAAGCACTATCAGATTAAGAAGATGAATTCAATACCGTCCTTGACTCTAACCTAGAATGATGGGAATGTCCTTGGAGATCCCCCTGCATTCTTCACCATTATCAACCTCGCTGTCGAGCATGCGTGCTCATCCTAACATATTATGAAAATCAAGGAAAAGAACTCGCTACTCCTGAGGATCCTTTGGGAGATCTCCCTCGGTGGGAAGAACAATATTATTATAACCCAGAGGATGATAGTTCAATTGACTACAATCTTTAGAGCTTCTTCGAAGAAGAGGCGATCAATGTGCGGGAGAAGTCCAAGCGCTAGTACCGATGTCACCAGCGTCACTCATTCAAAAGATCTCATCAGATGAGGACTCTAAAAAAAATGCCAAATTCACAACAAGTTCGCATTTCCCAAAGAATCGCTCGAACGGCTCCAGCAGCCGTCTCGCTCCCTCAACTAGAGGAAGCAATTCTCCTGGCGACCCATGAGGTGATCGACCCTGTACCATATTTATTATCAAATATCAAAAAATAGAAAAAATAGAAAACCCTAAAAATTCATAAATACAAAATCTAAAAAAATATGAACCCCAGAAAAGAAAGGGAGATCTTCATCCTGAACCAAATTTGTGGCCAACAAGGAGACTTTTCTCCTAAGGTTTCTATCACATTCCTCGCACGAGGACGTAAAGCATCCCGGCTAAATAACAAGCCAATGATCATACTAGAAGAGATACTTCGTGACTTTAAGAGAAGAATCAGTAGTCTTAACCTTCACCTTACCGAAGATCTCTCAGTCATAGATTATGCCGATGAAGGATTACCTTTCACAAACTCAGCAATTATGCAGTATACAAACTTATCGAGGATGAAGAAAGAACACGAGTTGTTAAGGAGGCACTGGACTTCCAATGGGTTATCAAGTGTTTCGATGAGCAAACCCAAGCTGCTGTGAAACCCACGAAAGAGCTTAACTTTGGCACTGAAGAGAAATCTAAGAAGCTACTGATTAGCACAATGCTTAACTCCAAGGAATGCCAACAAATTGCACAAATCCTGCAAGAACACCTCGATTCCTTCGCCTGGTCCTGCGAGGACATGCCCGGTTTAGACCCAAGTTTAGTAGAACATTGTCTCGTCTTAGAACCCGATGCAAAGCCTGTTAAACAGAAACTCCGTAGGATGCGCCCACAACCCGCCCTCCAAGTTAAAGAAGAAGTAGACAAGTTACACAAAGCCAAATTTATCTGAGTCATTCTTTACCCTAAGTGGGTCACCAATATAGTACCTGTCACCAAGAAAGATAACAGAGTATGGGTTTGCATCGACTTTTGAAGCCTCAACCAGGCATGCCCAAAAGATGACTTCCCACTTCCACACATTGACACTCTTGTTGACAACACCGCTGGACATGAGATGCTATCCTTTATGGACGGTTTCGTCATTATGCCTTTTAGGCTCAAGAACACATGAGTCACGTATCAACACACCATAATGGCTATCTTTCACGACATTATATATAATTGTGTAGAAGTCTACGTCGACGACATATTAGTGAAGTCCCAAACGCGAGTAGGACATGTCGAAGCGCTCTGACTGGTGTTACAATGAGCCAAGAAATATCAGCTAATAATGAACCCAAAGAAATGTATCTTCGGGGTCACTTCCGAAAAATTACTTGGTTTCATAGTTAGCAAGCGAGGGATTGAAGTTGACCCTATAAAAGTTAGAGCCATCCTTGAGATGCCACCTCCCAGTAATATCAAAGAGTTATAAGGCCTAATAGGAAGATTGCAATTCATCAGAAGATTTATCTCCCAACATTCGGATAGATGCGATCCTTTCTACAGACTACTTAAAGGAGGAACTGAGTACAAATGGGATGATCAGTGTCAGCACACCTTCAACAACATCGAAAAGTACCTCCTTAACCCGCCAATACTATCACCACCGGTCCCAAAAAGGCCCCTAATTCTATACCTCTCAGTGAACGACAAAGAAATGAGAGTAATTCTGGGATAATATGAAGAAGACATCAAGAGAGAGAAGGCTATCTACTACCTCAATAGGACGATGGTCGAATACGAATGAAAATATACTTCAATGGAGAAGACTTACCTCACGTTGGTGCAGGCCTCTACCAAATTACGACACTACTTCGGAGCACATAAAATACTAGTACTAGCCTGAATGGACCCTCTAAAGTACGTATTCAAAAAGCCTGCAACATCAGGAAAGATCGCTCGCTAGCATATGCTCCTGCAAGAATTCGATATCACTTACGTCACACAGAAATTGATCAAAGGGCAAGCAATTGCTGATTACCTCGCAGATCTCTCACTCTCGGGTGATGAGCCCATGCATATGGATTTCCCTGATGAGGACCTGTTCATAATTCATAACGAAGAGCCCGATAAGACCTCATGGATCCTTTATTTTGATGGTGATCTAAATCACAAAGTAAAAGGTATCGGGATAGTCCCCCTAAGCCCAGAAGGAGTTGTCATACCTAAGACTTTTTAGGTAGATTTCTCTGTCACTAACAATGTCACAGAATACGAAGCCTTTATAGCTGGACTATGGGAAGCACTACAATTAGGTGTTAAACAGTTAAAAACTATCGGTGATTCCAAACTAATAATTTCATAAGTCATAGGAGATTGAAAAACTAAGGAAAGGAGACTAATGGCATATCTAGAAACCGCTCAATATTTAGTAAAGAAATTTAAAAGAATCTCTTTCACGCACATCACTAGATTAGAAAATGAGCTCGTAGATTCCTTAGCCACACTAGCCTCGGTCATCCAAATACCCATCGGGCAAAATACCAAGACCTTCTTCATCGAAAAGTTGATAATACCCGCGCACGAGGTAGCATGGGCCATCAAGAGAGAATTACCCATCCTTCCCACAAGTATAGGACCGAAAGAAGCAATCACCCTATTCTACATACGTATTTGAAACCAAAGTCGCTATGTTCATATTTGAAAAATCGTGGACCGACGATGGACAACTATGGTATTTCAACATCTGGAACTTCTTAAAACATCATACGTCTCTCCATACACCACAAAGCTCGAACAAAAGACTATAAGGAACCGATGCGCTCTATTCTGCATACTCGACAAAATATTATACAAAGAAGCCTTCACTAAAGGAGTACTACTACGATGCATTACGACTGCCGAAGGAAAATACATCATTCGAGAAACACACTTCAGTGTCGTAGTGCCCACTCCGATAGACAGAGGCTTGCCGATCAAGTTACACAACAAGGCTACTTCTGGCCGACAACGATCAGAGATTGCCACCTTTACGTCCAATCCTGCAAGCAATGCTAAGAACACGCCACACTTATCAAAGTCCCATCAGTTGTATTGAATACTATGACTTTTCCATTGTCATTTTCGATGTGGGCCTTCGATGTAATTGGACCTTTCATAGATACCGTTGGGAACACTCACAAGTACGTGTTCATACTTACAGCGACCAAATACTACACCAAATGGGCAGAAGCTGAATCCTATGTCAGAATCACCGCTTTAACACTCATAAGGTTTATCGTTCGGAATATCATCACCAAGTTTGGAGTACCCAGGATGTTTGTCACTGACAACGGACCATAGTTCATCGCAGAGAAGACGAAGAAGTTATGCAGGAAGTACGGCATCGATCTACGCCACTCATCACCATTCTACCCTCAAGGCAATGGACAAGTCTAAGCTATGAATAAAATGCTGATTCAAATCTTAAAACACATAGTAGAAATGAGCAATGGAGCCGACTGGCCTGAACGACTACCAGAAGTACTTTGGGCCTATAGGACCTCTATTCGCACGACCACTGGCCAAACTCCCTACCTCCTTACCTAAGAGATGGAGGCAGTCCTACCATATGAGATACAAGTATCATCCTTACAATTCAACTCGATGATGAGCTATCCTTAGACGAGAGGAAAATTACCCTACTCACGCAGCTAGAGTAGCTCGATGAAACATGTCTAAGGGCAGCTGATCACGCTCAGGTATATCAAAGGAGAGTGGCCAAGGCTTACGATAAGAAAGTCCTTGAACGAACCTTTAATATTGGGGAATTAGTCTTAAAGAAAATAATGCCTTCTAAGCACACCCATCCGAAAGGAAAATTGAAACATAACAGGGAAGGCCCTTATGTCGTAACAGCTGCATACCCTAGAAATGCCTACAAACTGGAAAATCGAGACGGGGAAGAACTCCCTAGCCCTTGGAACGCCATGTACCTTAGAAAATATTACCCTTAGCCATGTGATCGTCACATTCCTTGGTTAAATACTTATACTTATCACCCCCATAGTCGTCACATCCCATTCATTGGTAGTACGCCTTCAATTCTCAGAATATCCTTAAGACCTCTGATTTATCGCCCACCATTTCTCACTCGGGCAATCTGATTAAAGGATTAGTGACCTATCTAACTTCTTTCAAAAGCATAAGTAACACCCGATCCTTATTTCCCTTCCCCCGCCATTGGAGACATTAGAGTAAAAAAAATGAAGATGTTAGGTTCAATCAAAACTCATTATTCTTGCGTTAGTAGGATGCTTTCAAAATACATATATATATATATAAAAATTGAGCGAAAGCATTACGACGAATGAACAAGTCAATGAGCTCAGAGAAGCATAAACAAGTCGTGAGGACATCCCTGATAATGTTTCTAGAAGTGTATAAGCAAGCTGTGAGGGCACCCCTAATGTCCCCATTCTACTAGATGTCATCGTAAGGTGGCGAGAGGAGGACAAACTCTTGCTAATCATAAAATATGAGGTTTTGATGGTACTAAAACATGACAAAGAGCTCGATCATGGCACCCTATATCCCCCTGAGGAAAAGATTGTTATTCACCCCTTTTGGAAAGCCTTAGATACAAACTGTTCCCCACATCACTAAGCCTTACCCCCTCTTCTATTTTTATTTCGGACGATAAATCTGAAGCCTTATAGGATGTTATTAGAAATGAAATTGAAAACTGATGAATGATGACTGATGCAATCGACTACTACACCTACCATACTTCTCCCTAATAACCACGGGATAGGATGACCACCACCCTAAGATAAACCCCATATACAACTGACCTAATCAAAGAGACCTCTCTGGTTCAATGGCAGTACTGATCATCTTTTCTTCAAAACTAACTCACCAAATACCCATGACTGCTCATAGACCCAAAGTGCTCATCGTGAAATCCAAAAAAGCTCCATTACATCTTGATGCTGGGGAATTTTTTTGGATTAGAAGAAGAATTATATCAGAAGTGCCAACTTGTCCACAAAGAAGATGAGGAACGATGAAGTTACCATTCGGAAAGTGCTACCGAAGATACCAAACTGGCAATCTTGCACGCTCCTACATTGGGGCATTTTTTATTTTTATTATTTTGTTATTATTTCTATCTTAGCTATTTGCTTTCCTTGTTTCATTATTATCATTTCAAAAAAAAAGAAAAAAAGAAAGAAAAAAGAGAAAAAAAAGAAGAGCACATATCCATCTTTTACTATCAGACTTCGGTCTGAGACACTTACCCCCCTTAACAACTAGCAAGGGGGGGAACAAAAACTACTGACAGCATTACTCTTACATGTGCAAATACGAAGTAACCTTCAACCATCACCAGGCTAGCTCAGGAAGTATCCAAGTCCTAATGATGTTCGATGGCGCTAAAGCAACTAAAAAGCAAGAGTAGACGCAAGAGGTAAGTAAAAGAAAAGGAGCCAATCAGACACATCTAAACCAAAAATCTCTCTATATATATGTCAAAATCTTTTCATTTCTTTTTACACTTATCACCGGGGGCATCCCCCCTGTATGTACAACACACAGATACCATGATTACAAAAAACCATACACACATCCCTATTCCCTACGCTGTTGCTGGGGTGGTCGATCACCGCTGTCCCCAGTATCATCAGCTCAGAGGTCCGTAGACTGGTCCTCTGAAAATATAATCTTGGCACCCGTAGACTGCTACAAACCCCCCCTCACTCGTTTGGCTAATAGACCACCTCGATCAAGAATGAGGAGGATACCCCGCAAGAATATCATGCACGATTGAATTTCTACGAGCATCATCCATGACGCTATTATGTGACGTGTGATGAGACTGCCCAGCCGAAGAACCCGTAGCCTTCGACTCCGAGCCATCAAGCTGATTAACCAACCTACGCACCCCTCGCTCACTCCTCATCAGACGATACTACAATCAATCTAGGGACACCTGCATCTCAACCCGTGTCATCCGACGTGCCACCTCTAACGCCTCGGTCTGAGTCCTCTGTGTGACCATCATCTCAATGACCAGGTCCTCATGACTCTGCGTCTCCCCGAGGATCTGTCTCGCCTCAGGAGTGGCGCGCGCTCGCGCTGCCTCTAGACGCGCCTCCTCAAGCTGTCGGACCTGCATAACCACATCAAGTCAATGCAAAACTAATATATATATGAACAAAATAAGAAACTTTGAAAAGGAAACAGTCATACCAACTCCAACCTCTCCTCCAAGAGTCATCCAACCATCTCAGCCGTCACTGGATCAACGAGCGGCACCCGAGGGACAACAAACATAGGCAGCTGTAACAAGAATAAACAAATACATCAGAAAATACTATAATGACAAATAAACCATGAATACAATAACTAAAACATACCTGAGTAGGGATAGGAGCAGACTTCTGAGGGGGAGCCTCGGGAGCAGAGTCCGAAATAGCTTGCACAAAGAACTAAACAAACCAACACAAGACATGTCAGAACAAAATAAAGATGAAATAACTAAAAAGAATTATGCCACAAAAAAAAGCTATGCCTAATTCTCCGGGCGTAGAGAGGCAGTAGTCGCCACCCTCGCCTGAAGATCCTCGGCAACCCGACACTAAAATACCGCATGATATTAGTAAGCAACTAAGAAAGCAAAATAATGACACCCAACGAACTAATGAAATGACACAAACAAGATAAAAGATTGAATGGAACTTACCCAATAATCTTGCTCGGTCTGAAGCTGAGCCATCGCTGGATCCTCCCAACTGGAAGAAGCAAATGAAGATGGATCAAATGCTCGAATAGAACCTCCAGCAGCGAGCTCGGCTCTCTACGAATAATAATAAATACATCAGTTGGCAAGCTCACAATGCTAACAATTAATAAAACCATATTTGTAAAGATACTTACCAATCGATCGATCTCTGAACGTAGACTGGCCGCTACCTCCCGGTCAGCCAACTGCTGACTGCGATAAACATCCAGCAGGGCCACCTGACGAGCAACCTCACCCTCCCTCTCAGTCTGTCAAAAATAAAATAAAACAAGGTACTACAACCATGTCAGAACAACCAAAAGACCAAATCCACATAATACAAAAAAATTAACTCACCAGGAGTCGTCGAGTCTCCACTAGCCGAGCCCCTAACTCATCCTCCACCGCCCTAGCCTGAGTAATCGAGGAGGCAAAAGAGTGCAGCATCTCCTCATCCGGACGAGGAGCACACCCCATCCGCTCATTACCCTATGGAGGGTGTCTAATACCCGCCGCACGCTCACGATGAGATGGCCCTACTCCAATGCAGCCAACCTCTCCCTCAAAGCCGACGCCGACTCCGGCCCACCGATCGCGAAAGAGCCACTCCCATGGAAGGGACGTGTGAAGAGGCGCCCGCCACCCAATGTACTAAACCACTGTGAAGAGGCGCCCGCCACCCAATGTGAAGAGGCACCCGCCACCCAATGTACTCTAGGGCATCTACCTCATCACACGCCCCTGTAACCCTGGTCCCCCAGCTCTAAAATCAGCTATCTAAAGCGCCATCCACTCTGCAAAATTTTAGCCAAGAGAACCGGTCATCCTCTTCGCCACTCTGTGGCGAATCTCTGGAGGGACTCTCTGAGCGAGCCCCAGCTGTCGCACCACTCGAGATGTGTGGATCCTCTCCACCCTCTCCACCCTCTCAAAATAATAGACCCATATGTCCACATCAAAGATGGGCCGGCTAGACTGAATCACTGGCACGCCCGCATCCTCCTCATCTGCATACGACCTCTAAATCACCTACAACCAAGCAAACAAGCTGACCCCTCAATGAAGACTCAAATCCTAAAAGACCGACACAAAAAAATATATGCATGATGATCTATACCTGCCCCGCATACATATCCTCAAAGCGACTGTGCGCGGTCTTAAGATTCAAAGACCAACGACGACCCCTCAACGCCTCCCTCCACACGTGCATCCGTGAAAAAATGAACCTCACCTCCAACGGCCCAAACAAAGAAAAGCGAAGTAATCATATGCCCAAAACTAGAAAACAAAATAGAAGAAACACTAAGTAGATGCTACTATCAAAAGACCAAGAAAAAAAAAATAAAGACACTATGACATCAATTAACTAAAACTCACCTAGAGGAAGGGAAGGAAACCTTCGATCGTCACAACGCCCCATCCCCGATTGTAAAGCTGCTCATAAAGATGCGCCAATGTGGTCGCACCCCACGCATAGGTGGAGACTTGATCCAAGTCCCCGAGAGCCATCAAAAATAACTCGGTGACACATCCTCGAGTTGAATAAGAGAAGAGTACTCCACCAAGGAAGTGCATCAAGAACGCTCGAAGCACCCTATCCGCAAGCAACCTTGACTCCACCACAGGCTCCCAGCCCGCCACTATCACACAACATGCCTCATAAGATGCCTTCACCTCTGAATGGCGCCTCGAGGGGACGAAGCCACTTGCAAACGTATCAAAAACTTAAGTGACTCGAACTACACATCGCTCCGATCTGCTCGACCTATATGGCACACCCAAAATATCCTCACACACTGCTAAGTACTCTCCTGCCATCTGCCCTGTGATCGGTTCACCCTTGAAACAAAGGCCAGTAATGTGAACCCAGTCCTCTGGAGTCGGCAATATCATGCCAACTGGAAAGAGAAGCGCCTAATGCCTCTCCCTCCATCTCTCCAAGATCGTCGCGATCAGGCCATGATCTACCTGAAAGGGCTCCAGTGCTAGGATAGGCCCAAAATCAAAAGACTCCAGCCGCGCCTACTGAATCTCTGACCAAGCACGGTACCAAGTATGAGACTCGGTCCATGCCAAGCTGATAGCCAGCTGTGGTTTGCGGGGGCTTTTATTGAACGAAACACAAACAATAACAACAAGACTGGCACATACCCATGACGAAAGACAAACGAATTTAGAACTAAAAGCAAGTCAAACATGCCCCCAAACACAAAAACAATTTACAACAAACACACAAAACGTGATAAGGGCAACTGAATAGAAACATAACCTATCTCTAGATGTCGTCATGATGTATGAGTGAACACACAACCAAGGATCAATGCAGGTTTGATATAAATTAGAAGGGTTCCTAGAGCCTAATAAGCCTATGTCATAACCTAAATGGCTAAGAAAATGAAAGAACTCTTGCTCATGGGTGCTTACCTAGCCTTGAGCGAAGAAATCGTTCAGCGAGAAGTGTCTGTGATCTCGGTGCTCCTCAGGCACCCTTAGTTCTCTCACCTCAGGTATCTCACCCTCAACCCTCTCACCCTCATCCTCAGCGACCCCCTGCTCAATCTCGAGCACCTCCTCCCTGACCCCCGACTGGTCAACCTCCAGTACCTCCTCTCTAACCACCTTCCCAACATCCACCTCCCCGACTACGTCTGTCCGAGCCTCAGAAGTCTCACCTATCCCCGCCCCTAACATCCTCTCTAACTCAAAAACAGTAAGATCGTGCCCACGAATACCCTCACCCTCTATCCTAGAACGAAGAGCTCAAAAAACTGAAGAGAACAAAGGAAACGGCGCCAAACAAATGGCCGGATAGCAAAATATCAAGAAAGTACAAAAATTAGAGCATAAAGAAATAAGAAAATAGATAATCAAAGACTAAAACGGATCGCGCGATAAAAATGAAAAGTTTGGAACTATTTATAGGGCATCCCAAAATTGCGCGCATAAATTCACGCACTCAAACTGATCACGCAACACTCTCACCGCGCTTAATTCTGATCACACGACCGGTCTTGAGCGCGTAACCTAATTATCGCCCGCTCAAACCAACCCGACCACCTGATTAAGCGCATAATCGCTTCAAGCATCCACACAGTGGCACGCGAATGCCAATGGTCACCCGTAGAGTGACCAGCCACCACCTTAATCACGCTCTCGGTACCATGAATTTAAATCGGTCAAACGATCGGAAACTGGCTCTTAATGACGTTTTGATGCTCTGAACGCGCATTCACCCTCTGGCGCGTAATTAATTTATGCATTGGAGTGAAGCGCGCAATTCCCCCGAAACAGAAAGAAGAAAAAAGCACAGGATGGCACGTTCACAGGCCTAAATTAGGTGATTTCTTATACTAATTATTAGCCTAGACCACGCCCTTGTTAAGCCTTATCTAAAACATTCTAGACTTAAAGAAATACGCACCCCGATAACTAAAAGAAGATGCTCCAGATTAAGACCAAGCCAAAAAATGCCCTGACACCGTTTACACACTCCAACCAAAACTAAACAAAAAAACTTGCCCCAACTAAGGTGAAACTAGACAAGAAAGATATCCCCATTGTTCATACCCTCCAACTAAGCCCAAACTAAGTCAAAACAAAAAAATGCTCCTAACGTGCCCCGATCCAAAATAAATAAATTAAATAAGTAAACCTCGCACTCAAAACAAATCAAATAAGCTACAAAATAAATTAAACCTGAATTTACAAATAAAATAAAATAAAAAACATAATCACTTCGTAAATAAATAAAATAATTACAAAATACACCAAGGGCATACCCTCTGAATATGCAACTTAAAACAAAAAACTTAAAATCTGCACGTTCAGGCAATGCACGAATCCGAATTTATTTGGGAAACCAAAAATCCCATCTTCCCCTCTTCCCTTTGCATGACAGCAATTCGACTGCTACCTTGCATTCCCAAAATAACAAAATGCCCCAAAAATTTTAATTAACAAGAAAATGGCCAGAACAAAAAATATCCCAAAGCTTTTACTTCCAAACTTGGAATAAAATTTAAAACAACAAGAACCCAAAACATTTAGCTCACACATTTACAAACTATACCCCCTGAATTAACCAAATGACAAGTGTCACACCTTTAAACCCTTTCAATCTAATTAAATCTAAATCAAACACATACCTGCCTGAAAGACCACAATCCATGACAAACTCAGATGAACAAATAATCACACAACACTTACCCCTTCAAGGAAACACAAATCCCAAAGCAAAGTAAACAAGCCGATAAGATTTGAACACTTAACACTCATCCAAAACTTTTAAAAACTCACACCTCTTAATAAATGTCACCTCAAGTCAACCCTCTAAACAAAACCCATAAAATAAACAGAACTTCAAGCTAAACTAAATCCTAAAATAAGTCAAAAATATTAAATAAACCCAGCCAATCCGCTAATAAGTTTAAACGAATAAACAAGCACGACGAAACAAAAAAAATGCCTCTTTATAATTTAAAATTTTATAAGTATCACTAGAGGCATACCTCCTGAATTTACAACCCAAAATAAAAACCTAAAACTTTAACCTACAACCCAAAACGAAGACTGGGTTCAAAATTGAGATGAAGCGAGGAGCAGATTCTGCTCGGAGCGTCCAATCAGAGACTTCAGGGAGAATTGGTTGGGAAACACATCCCTCTACTTTTTACTCCTTCTCTTCCATCATCTTCACCTCCTCCACCACCGTCTCCTTAACACTGCCTTTACTGCTCCCTAAAAAGGACCGATGTGAAGACTAGCGCTCTCATTCCCAATACCGCCCACTCTCAGAATAGCGCCGTCCACGGGCATCTCCTCAGGACTAAAATCATGCAAAATAACGAATATAGGAAGAAACGACATCCCAATCGGATGGTTAGATCGCCAAATATCACTAAAAAATGAATTCCATAACACAAAATATCTAAAAAAGGTCAAAACTCGAGACTAAACCAGAGAATGAAAAACAAATGAAAGCTCCCTCGCTTATATAGAGTACGGACTCAATCTCGCGCCAAAGCACAGGCGTTTAACTCCAAAACACAAAATATCCAGAAAAGGTCAAAACTTGAGACTAAACCAGAGAATGAAAAACAAATGAAAGCTCCCTCACTTATATAGAGTACGGACTCAATCCCGTGCATAGTCACGTGCATTTAATTTGATCACACGCCACGCACACAATGCACGATCAAAAACATGCACCAAGACCCAAGCGCTCAATGAAACCATCACCCGCGCCAACAACACAACGCTCCGATCGCACGCACTCCATGAACTGCACAAATTTATCAAACGACACACTGCCACCACACGACCTGAAAGGTCACCTGTACACTGAACTGGTGACGTATCGATCATGCACTATGGTTATAGCGCATAACACAATCACATGCACACTCAGAAATGCATAAACGACCCCTCAAGTCTGAGATCACATGCCTGAAAACAAGCACACATTCGTATTGAGCGACCTAAAATAGGCGCGCAATACCCGACTTTGGACGATATTTATACCCTCACACCTTTGTATCCCATCTTGGCCAAAATTCTTCAGTCCCATCACGTAGCCTCACAGGTTGTTCTGGCAGAAAAGAAAGACCTACTCACCCGTACCATTACACACCCTTGCATGAGAAGGAAGCATCAACAGCACCCATCCCCATCACGATAATGTGTACATATACGATATCACCTCAATATCTAGTCCCATCGCAATAAATTTGCCATGCCCTCATGGCCCATCGCGAAAAGTCAAAAGTAAATCTCTCGAAAATGCGGGCACACCACCAAAAAAACTAAGCCAATCACGATGCAACCACAACGTGATTCTTTCATAACCCAAGACCTGCCAAAGAAAGAAACAAGACACACCCATCATGCGAATATCCTACCAACGTCCTATCTTTCAAATATCCCACCAGCGTCCCATCGGTAATTACGCTCAGTCGACATCCCATCGCAAACACTATTACCTAAAAAAAAAATAGCTCAAACAGCACATGCCATGCCATATGACAAAGAGAGAGAAAGCTTGAGCATCTCCCATCGCTAAGGCAAAGGGCCCTCTCTCTCTCTACCGAATTGATCCCCACGTCCCACCAGGTCTCACCCACCATGTTGCCAAAGAAAGGGAGAACCCCCAAGTCCCATTGCAACATCATTCCTCCAAGACTTTTTATCACACCGGCGACCGCCAACCCCTGCCACAGCGGACCCGAAGAGAAGAAGGCTCCAAAGTCCCATCATGATACCACCCCCAACAACCCACCTGTCCCATCATGGACCACACAAGCTGCACACCATCCAGGTAAGTATCGCCCCTAGGTAAGTACTACCCACTTTTTATTTTTACTCAATACTCCTCGTAAATATATATAGTTAGCTATGGTTAAGTCAAAATGTTTTCAAAATCCGTCTCTCTCGACTCGCGAACCACTGTAGTCTTCCCATAAGAGACAATCATCAGTACTCGTCGAGAAGGTTAGACGGAGTATCCGATATGCCAAGTGTCATCTTGACAACCACAATAACCGTCGGGTCTACAAATCCCATACCGGTGGATCTGCTCAGAGACGTCTCGGAAGCCACATTTTCTGCTGTTTTACCACCGAATTGATCTTAAGTTAAAATCCCTAAAATTTTAAATTTTCAAAACCCTCGAATTCTCAAAATCCCAGCACTAAAAAAAAAATTAAAAGCAAAAAAAGAGAGAAGAAAAAGAAGAACAAAGCAGCAAGATAAATAGACCCGACTCACCTTTCTTTAAATACAAAAAAAAAATTGATTAAATGCCCCATCACCCGTCAATAATAAATTATACTTAAACCTGACCTTTAACTCCCAAGTGAACTCGCAATCAAGCGCATATACCACTACGTAGAATTGGATCAAGAGCATACGCCATTGCGCAGGATCATTTGTTCAGACACATTAAGACTAGGACTCCCAACTAAGACCATCTAAACTCACAATCAAGCGCACACTCCACTACACATAATCATTTGTTCAGATACATTAACAATAGAATTCCCAACTTAGAGGCCGACTCCAGGTGAATCAAGCACACGTGCCACTGCATAGAATTCAATTGAGCACACCTCATAAGACCCCACTTTAATTACCAGCCCAAACCGGCCATTTCCTTGGGAAACTGAATATTTAGTATATTTAATCTAAGATCTTACAAATGCCTATTGGAAAAAGAATGCCTGACGCGCATTGGTGTGAGCAATGACATGCCAGGTCTGACATGATTTAGAAAAGCCTTCGATTTTACATGATACTTCATTTTATTATTATCGGTCCCTGGACCTTGTTTGGACATTTGATTGATGCCCCGATACTTCGATTGTGTACAATCCCTCTATTAGCCAGCGTCATACGGCGAGATGCGCCATACACCCACAAACCTAGAATGTGCCCTTCGACAGCTACCATTTGCCCTTCAAATGCTCCATTTTAGCTTGCGCTGATAGATAAAAAAGCCAAGCATGCAATGTCAGCATCCCCAGTTCACATTTGTAATTTCCCAAGAGAAACAAGAAGACACCTAGAATGAGGGGTGTCTACTTCTTCGACGCGTTCTTATTTCGCAAGAGCGCGCCGAAGAGGGTCATCTGTAGACACCCCCATTCTTCTCTCTCAGAATATACAAATTTATTTGGTCAACCATTGACCTCATAACCTTGATGTGGGACCATATACTGAAATAATAGTATATGGCTGGACACAGGCTGAAACAATAGCTCTGTGGCTCAGGCCCCATACCCCAAACATGGGAACCACACACTGAAATAATAGTACATGGTTAAACACAAGACGAAATAATAGCTCTATGGCTCAGATCCCGACGTAGGGAGACTACATACTGAAATAATAATATATAGTCAGAATACAGACTGAAATAATAGTCTCGCATTTTAGACCCCTAACCCTAATGTGGGATCATATACTGAAACAATAGTATATGGCTGTACACAGGCTGAAACAATAGCTCTGTGGCTCAGACCCCATATCCCGGACGTGAGAACCATGCACTGAAATAATAGTACATGGCCGAACACAGGACGAAACAATAGCTCTGTGGCTCAGATCCCAACGTAGGGAGACTATATACTGAAACCATAGTATATAGTCAAAATGCAGGCTGAAATAATAGCCCGGCATTTCAAGCTCGACCCGGACCCGAACAACCCCGAATTTAGCGCCTAAAACTAAGCTCTCAATTCAATTACACGCTAAATCACAAGCGCGCAATCAGTCCCTTCTCAGACCAGACTTTCTTTCCCCAGACCAACTCAAGACTCGATCACGCGTCTATCATAAGACGCGCAATCGGATTGAGCGCCCCATCATTGGCACGCAATTGGCCTACTCAGCCTAGCCTTACCGTCCTTGATCCCTAAGTTTTCTCCATTAAATGCTTCGAGAGCAGTGCTTAATTAGATTACACACCCCAAAATGGGCATGCAATTAGTTCTAACGCTATTAGGACTAGGAAACTCGCTAAGCAAGTCAGCCGATCGCTCACTGAGTCAGCGATCGACTCAAAGTGATTAAGCACTGGGAGACCGGTGCGCAATTTGATTAAACGCCTGAAACAGGGCATTTAATTAGAAAAAAAACTTATAAAAGATTTTTTCCTAATTCGCCCTGGAGGAGACTGGCAATTTTGAGAGAGAACGGATTTTTTTGGGATTTCGAAACCAGAGAACTCCGAGGACAAACCCACAGAGCAACTTAGTCATGATTTGGAGATTCAAGCGCCGAATCTTCAAGATTTCTCTCCGCAGCCCCGGTCCTTAGGTAGAAATCTTAATTTTTGATTTAGGATATTCCTCTTAGTTTTAATTATAGGTTTTAATTTTCAGTCCGAGACCGTAGCACCCTTTTCAAACCATAATTTTTTTATATCTGGTTCTAGTCCTCTATTTCTAGAATCAGTCCTTAATCCGACAATCTAATTTACCGACCCTAGTCTCTAATTCCATTCTAAAATCTCAATTTTCAGTCCTACCATTAATTTCTGATTCTAGGTCTTAGACTCTAGAACCGGTCCTTAATCATACAATCTGATTTTCTGATTTCGGACCCGAATTCAATCCTAGAAATTTTAATTTTAATTTAAATTTCTTAGTTTAATATTTCTAAGAATCCTAAATATTAATTTTAGTTTCTCAATTTAATTCATAATTATTACTCCGAAATCGACTCTGAAAAATCTAAAAATACTATTTTATCATCATAAATCTAATTTATCTTCAATCTTAGCCACCCGATTTGCCCAAGGGAGCTTAGGAGGGTACTCGGGAACGAGGCCAATCCTCCTTAGCATAGCGGGCCCAAACCCCTTTTTTTTTAGAATTACTTAGTTGCTTTAATTAAGATTATAGTATCAGTTCCATAATTTCTTCTTCGGATTTTAGTATAGTCAGTTTACATGCTTTATTTCAATTAAATAATTGCTTTGATTAGAACTCCAATAAAATTAGTTCCTTTATTTTAATTAGATAATTCTAGCATAGTTAACTCCTCGCTTTATTAGACCCCAATATCAGTAATCAGTCCTTTTGTTTTAGTTAGAATCTTAGTATAATCAATTTATTACTCTGACCATAATTCTAGTCAAATCAGTTCCTTTATTTTTAATTAGAAAATAGTATAGTTAATTCATTGATTTAACCTGAATTTTAGCAAAATTAGTTTATTTGCTTTAATTAGAATTTAAATAAAATTAATTCATTGCGTAAATTAGAGTTTTAGTAAAATCAGTCTTCTATTTCAATTAGAATTCCGATAGAACTAGTATACATGCTTTACTTAGAATTTCAGTATAACTAGCATGCTTGATTTAATCAAAGTTTTATTAAAATTAATACACCTGCATTCCTAGTACAATTAGGAGACCAATGTTAATTGGACTTTTAGTAGTATTAGGACACTATATCAATTAGAATTCAAGTAGTGCTAGGAAACTAAAATTAATTACACCCCTGATAGAATTAGAATACTAAATTAAATAAACCATAATAAATTTTCACACTACTAAACTTACAACAAAATTGGGAAGTCTAAACCGATTAGGACTATAACAATAACGGAAAATAAAATGAACATTAAACTATCTAAATTATAAGAAAAAATATAGCTGCTGACGTTCGCAGGCGGACGATTCAGTGAAGAAGTAACCCATACTCGCTCTAAAGCGTGATCATTGACGTGTTACAGCGTCGTTAAATATCTGTAGCTAGCGATTGCAACAAACTAGGAACCTTCCTAATTTCTAACATTCTAAACACTGCATCGCTAGAGTCCACTAAGACAGAATTGGAGACACTAATTTAACGGGGACAGAGAGGAACCTAGAAAAAGCGCACACCAACACTTCCAACCCTTCGAAACGCGCGCTCTCACTCATGCGCGCAATTCGATTATGCGCTCGTAATGAAGCGCACAATTTTCCAGAAACACAAAAAAAATTATGCCCAGAACAGCAAGTTCACAAGACCAAATTAGGAAACTTTCAACACTAATTACCGACCTAAACTACGCCTTTGCTAAGACCAATCTAAAAATGCTCCTGACTTTAAAAACATATACACCCCAAACTAACAAAATGTCCCCCCCAACATCATTTATACACTTCAACTAAGACAGAACTAAACTAAAAAAAATGATGAATAATGCCCATCACTTACGCACTTGATCTTAAACTAAACTAAAAGAAAAATGCTCCCAACACACCCCAGATCAAAATAAATAAATAAGAGCAGACCAAATTTGAATAAATAAGCATCACACCCAAAATAAGTCGAAGCAAGCTACCAAATAAATCAAACCAAAATTTACCTAAATAGAAATTATCACAAATGAAAGAAACATAATCACTTCATAAATAAATAAAATAATTATAAAATACACCGAGGGCATACCCTCTGAATATACAACTTAAAACAAGAAACTTAAAATTGCATGTTCTGGCAGTGCCCGAATTCCGATTCCAGGAAGGTAGAAGTCTCGGGGAAGCCCGAAAGAGGAACGCGCCCTAAACGAATCCTTACTGTGATATCCTCTTCCCCTCGCCCCAAGCCGGTAGAAAATAAAGAGTGGCTCACTGAAATCCACCCAGGATCTACAGGATCCACTGTTGGGAGCTCGCCTTGGAAACCCTAAAAAGGAGGAGCAACTAACGCTGAATCTGCAAAACCTACAGAGGAAACATAGGCGATGGTCACGAGAACTCTGACCCTGCTTTATCCTTGGGTTTCCTTTCTACCACCTTCTCCTCCACCTCTTCTCTTAGCATGGTAGCAATTCGACTGCTACCTTGTATTTCCAATCCCGTCCATTCTTAATAATCCACTTAATAATCACAATTGTTCGGGTTCAGTACTTGGGAGACAAAAGAGAAAGTAAGAAAAGACATTAATAAAAAAAATGCCCTAAAATCATTAAAAAAAAATGCCCCGAAGCTTCTAATTCTAAGCTTGAAATAAGATTCAAAACGACAAGACCCCAAAGCTTTTAGCTCATAAATTTATAAACTATAACTCCTAAATTATCAAATGACTAGTGTCACACCTTTAAGCCCTTTGAATCTGATTAAATCCAAACCAAACACATACCCTCCTTTGAAAAACCACAATCCATGACAACTTGGATAAACCAATAATCACATAATATTTACCCCTTTCAAGAAAACACAAATCCAAAGCAAAGTAAACAAACCAATAAAATTACAACACCCCAACAACCATCTAGAACCTACACCTTTTAAGTCTCATGGTGAATAAAATAAAAGATCAAAACTCAAGTTGAATCAAACCTAAGGCCAAAACAAAGTACCTTAAACTTTAAACTTTAAACAAAATGGCCCTCTAAAGTAAGACCCTGACTTGCTTGGGACCACACAAAAAAATGCCTCCGACAAACCCATCAAAACCAAGTAAACCCTCTAAACAAAATTTCATAAAACGAACTAATCTTGGGATAAAAGCTAAATTAAATCCTAAAACTAAGTCAAACAAACCAAATATGTCTAACTAATCCATTAAATAAGTTTAAAGAAATAAATAAACACAAGAAACAAAAAAATATATAATACTTCTTTATTTATAAAAAATCTTTACAAGCATCACCGAAGGCATACCTCCTGAACTTACAACCCAAAATGAAAACCTAGAACCTAACTTACAACCTAAAACGAAAACTGGAGACCAAGCAAGGAGCAGTGCCCGACTTGGAGCGTCCAATCAGAGGCTTCAGGAAGGATTGGTTGGGAAACACATCCCTCCACTTTTTACTCCTTCTCTTCCACCATCTTCATCTCCTTCGCTGTTGTCTCCTCTATGCTGCCTTCACTGCTCCCTAAAAAGGATCGATGTGAAGACTAACGCCCTCATTCCCAATACTGCCCATTCTCAAAATAGTGATGCTCCCGAGCTGCATCTTAGGGTGAAGATCACGCGAAATCATGAACATAAGAAGAAACGACATCCTAATCGGACGGTTAGATCACCCAATATCGCTAAAATATGAATTTCTGAATATAAAATATCCACAAAAAGTAAAACTCGAGACAAAACCAGGGAATGAAAACCAAATGAAGGCTACCTCACTTATATAGAGTACAGACCTAATCACACATCTGAACACGTGCGCTTAACTTGGTCACGCGCCACACATGCCGCGCAAAATTCAAAGCAAGCGCCTTAATCGAAGCACGCAATGAAACTATCACCCGCGCCAATGGCGCGACGCTCCGATCATGCACTCTTTACAAGCCGCACAAACCTATTAAGCGACTCCCATGAGTTGCGCAATACAAAAGGTCGCCCGCACAGTGACCTGGTGACTCCTCAATCACGCGTAAGGATTAAAGCGCATAACCCAATCACACACACACTCAGACACGTGAAAACAGCCCTTTGAACTTGTGATCGCACACCTGAAAATAGGCACGCAATCATATTGAATGGAATGTGCCAAGAGCGCAAAACCCGAACTAGTCGACCCGCACACCTTTTCACCCCATCTTGACTAAAATTCTCCTATCCCATCGCATGGCCTCACACGTTAAAAATAAGAATGACACAACCAATTACTCCTCTGTTTGAGCGCCCCCTAGTCCCATCACAACAAGACATACATCCCTTAACGTAACGCCCTCACGAGCCCACCGAAAAGGGGGAGAACCCCATCGCGTAACCCCCATCACACACGTCCTGTCGCGACAAGATGCGCACACACAACACCACCTCAATATCCAATCCCATCACAATAGATTAGCCATGCCCTCATATCCCATCATGAAAAGCCAAAAGCAAATCTCTTGAAAATGCGGGCATGCCACCTGAAAACTAAGCCAATCACGATGCTGCCACAACATGATTTTTTTTCATAACCCAAGAGCTACCAACGAAAGAAACAAGACACACTTATCATGCAAATATCCTACCAGTGTTCGATCGCTAACTACGTTCAGCCAATATCACATCACAAACATCGCTACTCAAAAAGCTCAGACAAGCACCTGCCACGCTATATGATGAAAAGGGAGAAAGCTTGCCCAATTCCATCGCTAAAGCAGAGAGCCCTTTTCCCGAATTGCCCGCAACGTCCCGCCAGGACTCACCCAACATGCAGCCAAAAAAAAATCCCCAAATCCCATCGCAACATCACTTTCCCCCAAGATATCACATCACATTAGCAACCACCAAGCTCTGTCGCAACAGACATGAAGAAAACCAAAAATCTCCAAAGTCTTATCGCTACGTCACGGTGACAGCCAGCTAGTCCCGCTACTAGCCATACAGAAATCCGAATGACCCATCAGTCCCATCACAGACTACGCAAGCCACGCATAATGTAGGTAAGTATCACCCCCAGGTAAGTACTACCTACTTTTTAATTACTCAATATTGCTTATAAATATAGTTATCTATGATTAAGTCAAATATTTTTAAAACCCATCTCTCTCGACTCGCGAAACACTATAATCCTCCCATAAGAGACAATTATCAGCCTTCATCGAGAAGGTTAGACAGAGTCTCCGGCATGCCAAGTGTCATCTTGACAACCACACAAATGGTCGAGTCCACAAATCCTGTATTGGTGGATTTGCTCAGTGATATCTCAGAAGCCACGTTTTCCACCGAATTGATCTTAAGTTAAACTCCCAAAATTTAAAACCCCTTACTTACTCCCGAACCAAAAATCTTTTACTTCCAAAAAAAAAGACGAAACAACACAAAAAAAAAACTCTTACCACTTCTCAAACCAAAAATCTTACTCCCAAAATAATAAAAATAGAAAGACACCAAAGAAAAAAAATGAACAAAGAGACTCGCCTACCAAATTTCACTTCAATTAGCAGTCTAATTACTAGCCCAAATCGGCCATTCCCCTGGGAAGCCGAACGAGTATATTTAAATCTAAAAACTTATAAATGCCTATTGGAAAAGGAACGCCTAACGCGCATTGGTGTGAGCAATGACACACCCGGTCTGACATGACCTGCGAAAGCCTTCAATATTATATTGCATTGTATTATTATTGCTCCCTGGACCTATTTATGGACATTTGTATGACGCCCCCTGGTACCTCAACTGCGTCATAACCCTCTGTTTGACTGCCCCTTATAGTAGGTCACGACATGCAGCAGGATGCCCCTTGCACCCACAGATTAGGATATGGTGTTTCTCCTTTCCATTTGCATGTCACTCGCAGTAGGTCATGCCATGCGATGGGATGCCCCTTGCACCCGTGAAATAGGATACGCTTACTTCCCCCGTCGATTGTCTATGACAACGGGTTGTGATACAAAACGGAATCACCCCTGGGCATCCACGGCATGGAACACACCTTTTGATAGCTACCACTGAGCTCCCGAATGCTCCATTTTAGCTTGCGCTGATAGATAAGAAAGCCAAGCATGTCATGTCAGCATCCCCAATTCACATTTGAGATTTTCCAAGAGATACGAGAAGACACCTTGAATGAGGGGAGTCTACTTCTTCGACGCATTCTTACTTTGCAAGAGTGCGTCGAAGAGGGGCATCTGTAGACACCCCCATTTACCCTCTCAGAATATATAAATCTGTTTGGTCAACCTCCTTTGACCTCTCAACCCTAATGTAGGACCATATACTGAAATAATAGTATATGGCTAGACACAGGCTGAAATAATAGCTCTATGGCTCAGGCCCCATCACCGTAATGTGGGAACCATGCACTGAAAAAATAGTCATGGCTGGACACAAGCTGAAATAATAGCTCTGTGGCTTAGGCCCCAACTTAGAGAGATTATATACTGAAACAATAGTATATAGTCAAAATGCAGACTAAAACAATAGTCTGACATTTCAAACTCCCCTGACCTTGACTTGGGAACCATGCACTGAAATAATAGTATATGGCTAAACACAGGCTAAAATAATAGTTCTGTGGCTCAGGTCCCAACATAGGGAGATTATATACTGAAACAATAGAATATAGTCGAAATGTAGGCTAGAACAATAGTCTCGCATTTCAGACCCGACCCGAAGCCAGACAACCCTGAATTATGCACCCAAAACCACGTGCGTAATTCGATTGCACGAAGAACCACAAGCGTGCAATCAGTCCCCTTTTCAGACCAGCTTTCTTTTCTCAGACCACGTGGAGACTCGATTACGCGCCTGACATGAGACAGGTGATCGAATTAAGCGCCTCACCAATGGCGCGCAATTGGCCTACGCCTGACCTAGTCTTACCGTCATTGATCCCTAAGCTTCCTCAATCAAGCGCTTCGGATGAAACACTTAATCGGATTGTGCACTCCACACTGGGCGCGCAATTAGTTCTAACATGATTAGGACTAGGAAACTCACTAAGCAAGTCAACCGGTCGCTCACTGAGTCGGTGACCAACTCAAAGTGATGAAGCACCGGGAGACCGGCGCGTAATTCAGTTAAACGCCTGAAACAGGGCGCGTAATTGAAGAAAAACCTATAAAAAGATTTTTTTATTTTGGCCCAAATACGAGCCACAACACAGTGAGAGAGAACGGAATTTTTTGGAATTTCGAAACCAGATAACTCAGAGGACGAACCCATAGAGAAACCTAGCCATGATTTCGAGATTCAAACTTCGAATCTTCGGGATTTCTCTCCGCAACCTCGACCTTAGGTAATTTCTAATTTTCGACCGTAGTTCTTAGTCCTTTGACTTAGGATTTTCTTACTTTTAATTATTAATATTAATTCAATCTTAGATCGTAGCACCCTTTTTTTTTGGACCGTGATTTTAATATCTGGTTCTAGTTCTCCGTTTCTAGAACTAGTCCTTAATCTGACGGCCCGATTCACCAACTATAGACTTAATACTATTCTAAAATCTCAATCTCCCGTCCTATCATTAATATCTAGTTCTAGTTCATAGTTTCTAAAACCAGTCCTTAATCATACAGCCAGATTTCCTGATTTCGGACTCGAATTCAGTCCTTAAAATTTTAAATTCTAGTTTTAATTCCTTAGTTTAATACTTCTAAAATCCCGAATATTCATTTAGTTTTCTAAAACCCTAGTTTCTTAATTTAATTCATAATTATAATCCCGAAAATCACTCTGAAAATCCAAAAATACTATTCTTATAATCCAAAATCTAATTTATCCTTAATCTCAGCCACCCGATTTGCCCAAGGGAGCTTACGGAGGGTACTCGGGAATGAGGCCGATCCTCCTTAGCATAGTAAGCCCAAAACCCTTTTTTTAAGATTGTTTTACTGCTTTAATTAGGATTAGAAAATCAAGTCCATAAATTTCTTAGATTCTTAGTATAAGTAGTTTACATGCTTTATTTTGATTAGATCCTTAGAATAATTGCTCTGATTATAGTTCTAATAAAATTAGTTCCTTTATTTTAATTAGATTTTCAGTATAGTTAGTTTACTTGTTTTGAATTAGTTTTTCTTAATAAAATTAGTTTATTTGTTTTAATTAGATTTTAATAAAATTAATCCATTGCTTTAATTAGAGTCCTAGTAAAATTAGTTCTTTATTTCAATTAGAATTGCAGCAGGACTAGTATTATTAATTTACTTAGAATTCTAATACAATTAGCATGCTTAATTTAATTAGAGTTTCATCAGAATTAATATATTTGCATTCCTAGTATAATTAGGAGACTGATATTAATTGGACTTCTAGTAGTATTAAGACACTAAATTAATTAGAATTCTAGTAGTATTAGGACACTAAATTAATTAGACTTCTAATTGGACCACAACACCTAAAAGTAATTAGACTCCTAATAGAGTCATAATATTAGATTAAATCACCATAATAAACCTACACCATTAGACTCACAATAGAATTAGGGAATCCGAACCGATCCGAATTACAATAATAACGGGGAAGGAAACGAAGATTAAACTATCTAAATTATAAGCAAGAGCCATAACTGCTGACATTCGCAGGCGGACGATTCAGTATAAAAGTAACCCACACCGCTCTAAAGCGTGATCATAGACGTGTTGCAGCGTCGTTAAATATCTGCAGCTGGCGATCGCAATAAACTAGGAATCTTCCTAGAAAACCTCCCTCCTTTTTATTTTATTTTTTTACTTTTACCATTCCAAATGCTGCATCGCTAGAGTCCACTTTGACATAATTGGGCCACTGATTCAACGGGGACCGAAAGGAACCCAGAAAAAGCGCTCACCAACACAGCTGAGAATGGACATTAACTCAATGCTCTACTGCATGTGTCCCAAGGTTGTTTATCTTATTTGAGGGCATTTTTGGAATACAATTACACACGAATGAGAAGTCCCCTAACTCTCCGACATGTACTTGACCAATTCGAACTAATTTACGGGAGATTCTAGAAGCAAAATCAGCCACATCAGTAGCTCAGAATAATAGAATTATTCCCTCAAACTTTGATTGGCTAAAACAAATCTGAGACAGAGGGGGAAAGTATAAATGGAGAAGAAGCATTACAGAAAGTGGATCCAAAAAATTCAGAAATTGGGGGAGAGCTCAGAGATCAAATTCGAACCCCCTTTTTCCTCCATAATGCCATCCTTCTTCCTTTTTTCCTATTCTCTCTTTAGCCTAACCATGGTTGGCTAAATATTTGTACCAGCTAGGGTGAGGTAGATCTGTAAATTGAGAGGTTGAGAGCTTTGTATGAGGATTGGATAATGCACAAACTGCAAATCTAAGAACAATGTATTATAAGTTGTTTTGATTAAATAAATTATTAATTTTAAAGTTCAATTAAATCTATAAATCTTGTGGTTCCATTAGATTCTCAATCGGATTTATGTATTTGGGAATTGCCCATTCATTTAACCTTTAGATCTCTTGATTGCCATTTTTCCTAGATTTAATAGTCATGTGGATGCCTGAGCTTGTAGCCTTGCATCCACATTATTTGCAGTGGTTTTCCTATTCTAATTGAGGCCTTTATATTGGAGGAAATCCCTAGGATGATCTATGACCATTGAAGTGGACAGATCATACCCTTAAGATTAATTCAATCCTCTAGTTTAGATTAGATCTTTCTACCTTACATCTGTGCTTATAGCCAGATGAAGGATTGATGTAAATCAATCCCCTGCATTATTGTTGAACCAATCAATTTTCAGTGAAGACCAAAATCCCAAGCTGCTATTCTCCACATCTGATTTTAATTCCCCAAAATCTTTTCTCTATTTCTTTAAATCTATCTCTACTGAGCTCTGGATCATTAACACTTATATTTAGTTTTTTGTAGTTTTAGTCAAGTGACAACCCCCTAAAACCTCTTCTCTTTCCTCCCTTGCTTTGTTTTAAACTAGGATAGGTTAGAGTGCCAGATCTGTTCTAGATCTGAAGATTTACTATATTTTAAAATACATTTCCCTGTGGACATATCCCTACTTACCACTTTAAAGCTTGCTGCAACAGCCCTGGTTCTTGCAAGCTGGTTGCCTTACCTTGGTTTTATTTTACTATGATTTTTCCTTTAGTGTGCTATTTTTAATATCTTAATAATTATAAGGTAAGCAATACAACAAGTTTTTGGTACTACTGTCGGGGATCTATGCTTTTAGAATTGGTAGATCTAAGTTTTTCTTATTTTAGATTTTATATTTATAATTGTCTATTCAATGTTTGACTACTTGCTTCTGAAGTTTTCTGAATTTTTACAGGTTTAGATCATTATTTCTGAGAGGAGCAATTTGATAAATGGAGGAGCAAGCTGTGCTTGAGTTTGCATTTCCTTACCTTTGTTACATTTCTAGATCTGTGAATTTTTAGATCTACAATATTAGTCTGTGTTTGTTTGTTTATTGAAATTTGTGTTATAATTTTGTGTGTGGTACTTTGTGTTGGTGTGTAGTGTATGTTTGGAAGAAGAACTCTCAACCCTGAGATTTTATCGTTAAATCTTGAAGTTGAGAGGATTCTAAGGTCTAGACAAACTACACATACACCTGCTGAATTTGAGACTGTTGAAATGGGTGAGCAACCTAGATTGTTGAGAGAATATTTTACACCTGGTATATATAATTTTCCTTTTTGTATATAATTTCTTACTGTTGAGGAAAATTATGAGATCAAGTCTTTAACAATTCAAATGTTACCTTCTTTCCATGGGTTGAGTAAAGAAGACCCATACAAACATGTTAATGAATTTCTTACTTTGTGTACTACTTTTAATATTATTGGTTTGGGGTCAGAAGCCACCAAGTTTAAGCTATTTCCTTTTTCATTAAAGGACAAAGCCAGGGTCTGGTTGTCTATGCTCCTAACCAACAGTATTAACTCTTTGAATGACCTGTAATGTCAATTCCTAGCTAAGTTCTTTCCCATGACTAGAACAAGTCAGTTGAGAAAAAACATCATATCATTTTCTCAATTCTCAACTGAAAGCTTCCATGAGGCTTGGGAAAGATTCAAAGAGTTGTTAAGGAAATGTCCCCATCATCAAATTCCTTAATGGCAACTTATACAAAGTTTCTATCAAGAAATTATTTCAAAAAGCAAAAATATGGTGGATGCTTCTTGTGGAGGTACCTACCTTCATAAAACAGCTGAGGAAGCCTGGGAGTTGTTTGAGGTTATTGGAGAGAAATTAATGCAACAGGAGACCTTGTCTAGGGACATTGAGTCTCCAGCTAAATTGATGAAAGAGAATACAATAAGAGGGAAAATATATAAGGTCACTGGTTACAATGATCTAGAGAGAAAGGTAGATAGCTTGACTCAGAAGTTTGAGAAGCTCATGGGAGCAATACAGTCTCCAATGGCTGCCAAAGTGGAAGAGGCATGTCTGATATGCCAGTCTCCTATTCATTCCCTTGAAGAATGTCCCTCTGCTGCATGATTTGTAGATTTGTTTATGGATCATGCTAATACTTCTCAGTCCTTTGGATAGCAACCAGCTGCTGGTTATCCTTGGAGAAACCACCCTAACTTGAGGTGGAGGCAAGACAACTTCCAGAACCAAAACCAGTAGCAGCAACCAATGCCCTATAGAAATGTTCAGCCTTATCAGCAAAATTTCTTGCTAAGGCCCTAATATCAACAATCTATGGCCCAGCCAATGATACAACCTATGCATCAAAATGCACTAGCCCAGCACCCTCTAGAACACCCACATTTGAGGAGCAGGTTCTAGCCTCATTGCAGAATCTGAGCTCTTTGTCTCAAACTGTAGACTCTCATAGCCAAATTATTAAGAAGATAGAGGACCACCTTGGTCAACTATCCAATACTTTGACTAGGAGAGAAGAGGAAAGACTGTCTAGTCAGCCTTTGAACAATCTAAAAGGGCAGTATATGGTGGGTGAGGTTTTTTCATCACAAGAAAAACCTAAAGTTGTCACCACTTTGAGAAGTGAGAGGCTGATTGACAACAAGGTTGGTGTTGAACCTGATAGGAGTGCAGAAAAAGAGCGAACATCCTATCATGATATGCAGCAGGAGCAGCATATGAGAAATAAGGAAGGTGTTAATGAACCCTAACAGAAAAATAAAAATAAAAATAAGAAAAAAATTGATGAGTTTGCTAAGGCAGCAAATGAGAGATCAGTCCCTCATTTGTCATTTCCCAATACACTTCAAGCACCTTCCCATTTTGATAAGGGGAATGCTAAAGTTGAGGAAATGATGGAAACATTTAAACAAGTGAAGATCAACTTACCTTTACTAGATGCAATCAAGCAAGTGCCATCTCATGCAAAGTTTTTGAAGGATTAGTGCACACACAAAAGACAATCTAGGATACACCTATCCAAGAAGGTCTTTTGTGCTGAGAAAGTGAACCAAGTGTTGTCCATTGCAACCCCAACAAAACCCCAAGACCCTAGAGTTCTCACAATCCCTTGCATCATTGGGGATCACACAATTGAAAAAGCCTTATTAGATCTGGGGGCAGTGTGAATCTACTTTCATATTCAGTATATGAGAAGTTAGGTTTGGGAGAATTGAAACCCACACATGTCGTATTATAGCTGGCTGACAGATTTGAAAAGAAACCAGTAGGAATGATAGAAGATGTGTTAGTTGGGGCTGACAAGTTCTTCTATCCAGCAGATTTTTTGGTTCTTGACATGGAACCAAGCAAGTGCACCACCTTTATTCCTGTAATTTTGGGCAAGCCATTCTTGGGCACTACCAATGCTTGTATACAATGTAGATCAAGTATAATGGAGGTGTCCTTTGGTAATATGAAAGTGAAATTAAATATCTATAATGTAGCAAGTTAGCCTCACTTGGATAGTGAGGACTGCTTTATGACTGATGTATTGGATGAGCTTATGAAAGAAATTTTACCCAAGCTCTGCATTGTGAGGACATGTTTGATGTTTTTGAAAATGTTTGGGATGAAATTATGGAAGACAAGGCCCCCACACCGGAGATTCAAGAGGTGAAAGCCTAAAATTCTGAAGTGGGGATAGCAGCAAGGTATCCTCCTTGGAAACTAGTTGTGTTACCTCTTCCACCACCTTCTAAGGCACCTTTGCTGCCTTCACACATAAGCTCACCTGATGTGGAATTAAAGCAGCTTTCCAAGGCTTTGAAGTATGTATTTTTGGGAGCAAATCAAAAGTTACCTATGAGAATTTCTTCTTCCCTTTCTGATGAGCAGGAAGAAGAGTTGTTGTGTGTTGAAAAAGCATAATAGTGCAATAAGATGGACTACTGCTGATTTGGGAGGTATCAGTCCTCTTATTTATATGCATAAGATCCACCTGGAAGAGGGTTCCAAACCCTTTAGAGAAATACAGAGGAAGCTAAACCCTCATATGCAAGAAGTAGTAATGAAGGAAGTGGTTAAATTGTTAGATGCATGAGTCATATATCCCATTTCAGATTCTGGATGGGTGGCACCTACTCAAGTGGTACCTAAGAAATCTGGAATCACTGTGATTAAATCTGATTCTGGTGAGCTAATTCCAACTAGGGAGACCACTGGTTGGAGGGTGTGCTATGATTATAGAAAGCTCAATTCAAAAACCAGAAAAGACAATTTTCCTTCGCCCTTCATAGACCAGATTTTGGACAAGTTATCAGGCAAAGTTTTTTATTGCTTTCTTGATGGATACTCTGGGTATAACTAGATCCCTGTGCATCCACAAGACCATGAGAAAACAACTTTCACATGTCCATTTGGCACCTTTGCTTATAGAAGGATGCCATTTGGATTATGCAATGCCCCTGCAACTTTCCAAAGGTGTATGTATGCCATCTTCTCGGACCAATTTTTAGAGATATTCATGAATGATTTTTCTGTCTTTGGGGATAGTTTTAGCCAGTGCCTACATCACCTCAGCCTAGTACTGCAGAGATGTAAAGACACCAACTTTGTCTAAAGTTAAAAAAATAGTCATTTTATGGTCAATCAAGACATTGTCCTTGGCCATGTTATTTTCCACAGAGGCATAGAGGTAGACCAGGATAAAATCGATTTGATTGCACATCTACCCCAACCCAAGACTGTCAAATAGGTCAGATCTTTTTTGGGGCATGCTGGGTTTTATAGGAGATTCATCAAAGCTTTCAGCAAAATCTCAAAACCTCTTTGTCACCTATTGTGCCAAGAGGTTCCTTTTGTATTCAATGATGAATGTCTCACTGCTATTGAGTTTTTGAAAAGATTTTTAACCTCTGCACCTGTCCTTCAAGCCCCTAATTACTCTTTGCCCTTGAGCGGATGTGTGATGCATCATATTGTACAATTGGTGCAGTTTTGGGGCAAAGAAAAGACAAAGTACCTAGCGTGATTGCTTATACAATCAAGGTAATGATTGATGCTCAGTTAAACTACACCACAACTGAGAAGGAATTGTTAGCCATTGTCTATGCTTTGGAAAAATTCAGGTCTTATGTGTTAGGATCTAGGATTGTGGTGTTCACAAATCATTCAGCCCTAAAATACCTTTTGTCTAAAAAGGATGCCAAGCCAAGATTAATCAGATGAATCCTCTTATTGCAGTAGTTTGATCTTGAGATTAAAGATAAGAAAGGGATTAAAAATACGGTTACAGACCACTTGTCCAGGATCCTAGCTGCTGAGTTTGATGGATTGCACGTCAATGACTCATTTTCGAATGAACAACTGTTTGTTGTCAGCATGAGTGCACCTTGGTTTACAAACATAGTTAATTATTTGGACGGGTACGATTTCCCCACATTGGAATAAAATGGATAAGGATCTGTTCTTCTCTCATATCATATACTATATGTGGGAGGATCCATATGTTTTCAAGAACTGTGCAGACCAAGTTATGAGAAGGTGTGTACCTGAGAATGAATTCCACAACATACTAACAATGCGTCATGAACAGGCTCGTTGAGGCCATTTCAATGGAAACAAGACTGCTGCAAAAGTACTTCAAAGTGGATTCTATTGACCTACTTTATTCAAAGATGCATTTCAACACTACAGAGCTTGTGAAAAATGCCAGCAATTGGGAAGTATTTCCAAAAGAAATTCTATGCCTTTACCGCCCATTTTTGTAGTTGAATTATTTGACATTTGGGGGATTGACTTCATCTCTCCTTTCCCTCCTTCTTATGAATATAATTTTATTCTTGTGGCTGTGGACTATGTATCCAAGTGGGTTGAAGCCAAAGCCACAAGAACCAATGATCACAGAGTTGTCATCAATTTCTTGAAAGACAACATTTTCTCTAAGTTTGGTACCCTCAGAGCTATCATTAATGATGGGAGAAGCCATTTCTGTAATAGGCATTTTGAAAATCTGCTTAGAAAGTACTCTGTGACATATAGAGTTGCCACCCCATACCACCCAAAGACCAGTGGGCAGGTAAAAATTTCTAACAAAGAGATCAAACACATTTTAGAGAAAACTGTGAGAGGAGATAGGAAGGATTGGTCCCTAAAGTTGACTGATTCTCTTTGGGATTATAGGACTGCCTATAAGACCCCAATAGGGATGTCTCCCTTTAAGTTGGTGTATAGCAAAGCATGCCATTTACCAGTAGAGTTAGAACATAAAGCTTATTGGACTATTAAGACATTGAATTTTGATCTAACTGTTGCTGGTATGCACAGGAGATTCCAGCTGTCAGAACTTGAAGAGCTGAGATTGGAAGCCTACTCCAATGCAAAGATCTATAAAGAAAAGGCCAAAGCTTTTTATGATAAGCATTTGCTGAGAAAGGAGTTTGCTGCAAGCAACAAGGTATGGCTGTTTATTTCAAAATAAAAAATTTTCCCAGGCAAGTTGAAATCTAGATGGGAGGGCCCCTACATTGTAATGCATGTTTTCCCATCTGGAGCTGTTGAAATTATGGATCCTAAAGATGGTAGGATCATGAAAGTCAATGGTCAAAGGCTCAAAATATGTGTTAAAATATAGTAGAGCTTGTGGTGATCATTCACCTTCAAGAACCTCCCAAGTGTTAATGATTTTCAGCATTGTACATAATGTATCATAGCTATCATTGTGTTGTTGTTTTTATTTAATTTTTGTCTGTTAGATCTGTAATTTTTACTTAGTTTTTTTCATTTAGAATAATAACTTAGCTCTGTTGAAGTCAGGAAGGCCTTTGATACATGAGAAAATTAATGGGAATAGAGGAGGATTGATGAATTTGCGTTGGATGGAGATAGTGAACTGATGAGAAATAATTTTAGATTACAAAGAGACCTGTCGAGAGGTTAGAAGTGAAGTTCGACAGGTACTGAAGGTGTTCATGTGAAATTTGACAGGTTCTATGTACCTATCGAGAGGAAGTGAGAATTTGATAGGTACTCAAGGTGTTTGCTGTAATTTTGATAGATTCTGAGTACCTGTCGAGAGGTTGAGAGACCTCTCAGAGCCTTAATTTCTAAAAATTTGTAAGCTGTCGAGAGGTTTGATGAACCTCTCGACTTGCAAATTCTGAAGCCTGTGTACCTGTCGAGAGGATGCATGAACCTCTCGAATTGATATTTCTGAAGCTTTTTACCTGTCGAGAGGTTTGAACAACCTCTCGAAGCCTTCAGCCTGAGAGTCTTACATTTTCAATTGGTTTTAACTGTTCTACAGGTTGTTTCATCCTGTGAAAATCTTCTTTCCATCCTGTCAAAATAGTATTTTACCTGTTTTAAACCTATCGATGGGTCATTTCATCCATTCGACACCTTCTGCTAAAAGTCTGATTCCTCCTCTGCCCAAGTTCTCAGTTTCTTCTTCCTTCTCTATCTCACTGGTTCCAACTCCAAGTATTTTGCCATTGTTCCTGTTGCACCAGCTTTGTAAGACCAACATTTTGCACCTAGTTTGAGCATTTTTGGTTCTGTGTGCTGCGATTTTCGAGAAACCCTAGGGTTTTTTAGTAAGTTCTTCAAACTACTTCCTTGTGAATTTTCAGCATTTTAGTTCCATATTTGTGGTGGATTTTTCTGTCTGTGTGGTAAAGAGAAGATTGTTGTGGTGTTTTAGAAGATTATTGCACGAATTTTTAGTTCCAATGGCCGAATTTGAGGGCACCTTGACCGATTTGGTCAAAGTGCCCTCAAATTCACTAGGAAATATAGCCACACAACCTAAGGTCGACCCACCTGCTAAGAGGAAACTGGTTGTGGACAAGCCTAAGAAGGCCCAGAAAGCTAAGGAAATAAAATTTGTTGAGGAGGTGCCTGAGGAAATGCCCAGACCTATCCCTAAGCTCGGGATTGAGCTACCTGTCAACCTGACAACTCCCAATGAGTTTGTGGATGCCTTAAGTCTCATTCCTGAGACTATCTTTGACCTACCTTATTTTACTAAGGTAGAGGAATGTAAGGAAACCTTGGCCTACTTGGAAAAGACATCCCTTACACCTCTGTTGACCCCTTTACCAGAGAAGGTATACCCAAGATTAGTCAAGTTATGGTATCAGAACATCAGGGAAAAGAAAATGCCAAGGTTAACTGATCCTACCCTTGTGGTGTTAGTTGATAACTGGGAGTTTGTGGTGGATTATAAGGACATTGGGTTGGCATTGGGAGTCCCATTTTTATATGATTCGGCCAGTGGTTTGGGAGCCCCTGACAGTGTCTCCTTAGGAACATGGCCAAACACTTGACTCAGGGTATTGTTGGCACTGGGGAGTCATTGATGAGGAGAAATCTAGACCCCAACCTATTTTTCTTTGACACAAAATTGAGGAAAAATGTCTATGTCAGTGGGCATCAGCAGGAGAGGAGAACCCCAATTGTGGATGCCCTTTATTTCTTCTCCAAGGGCCAATTCTTTAATGCCCCTCAGCTGATATTTGAGGTCATGGTTGATGTGAATGAAAAGATTAAAAACGGACAGATGTTGCCAGGGTTTCCATATAGTAGACTCATCACTGCTCTACTAAGGGAAGGAAAATTTGTGATAAAAAATGATGAACCTACTAAGGGATTGAAGCCAAAAGAATTTGGAAGGGGAGATTGGTCCACTAGCATGACCATGATTGGGAAAAGCAAGAAAAAGCCAGGTGAGAGTTATGAAAAGGAAGCACCTCAGGTGACCTCTGCAGCTCCAGCAGCTAGCTCAGTACCTTTGCCTACCTCTACTGGTAGTAGTTATATCACCCCTACTGAACCTGTGACCTCTGTATCCACATCTGTCACCCATTCTGCTGTGATTTCCTCCATTGTCAGTTCTGCCAGTGTCATTCCACCCACCAACATACCTTCCATTTCAGTACCCATTCCTTCCAGCAGCACAGCCATCCCCTCTACCATCACCCCTGCGTCAGCTCCTCCTACCACTGATCCAATATTACTCTTGCCTTCACCACCCATACAAACCACATACCAGAGAAAATCAAAGCAAGCCACCACCCCTCCAGCTAGCCCTTCCATTCCAAGCCTTGAACCTTTAAGCCCTGAGTCAGGAGCTGCACTCACATCTACATCATCTGAGTTACTTCCACCCCACTATCCATACCTTTTGATACTGACCCCACTACCTCCATGTCACCTATCCATACCCAGGAGGAGGAACACTTCACCACTGAGGGGTATTCATCCCTAATAGATTCTATTATGGAAGATATTGGGCATGAGTACTCCCCTTTACCTGATTCTCCACATCCCATCCCTTTCCACCATGCTTCCACCTCACCTTTCTAACCCATTATATCCACTCAACCTGTTACCCAAGCCCAAATCTTACCAGATACCTCTACCCAGATCCTTTCCCTTCTCACATCCATCCTAGCTCAACTTCACACCAACACAGCTAACCAATCTGTGATGGCCACCTACCTACATGTCATTCAATCCACCTTAATCCCATCTACCTCAACCATTCAACCTCTTACAACTCCCTCTCTTACACCCATTCCTATACCCACTCTACCTCCATCTCCTCAGTTGTCCCCTGTAGTAGTGGTTACCACTGTTGAGGTGGAAGAACCAAAACCTGCACCTTCTACCCGAGACTCTTCTATCCAAACTCACTCCATGGAAGATGACTTACCCTCTCTAACTTTTACCTACCCTTCCACACCACCACCTAAGCCAGTTACTGTGAAAGAGGAGCTGCCACTTACCTTCATTTTACCTTCACCACCACCACCTGAGTTGTCTATCACCCCTTCCTCCATGGATGACCCTCACCATTGGGACATTGTCCCATATGGAACCAACACCTTTTCACCTTTGCCTTCCCTCACCAAAGCGATTGAGCACAATCCTTATGTTGGGGAGGATGTCAAGTTTCTTGTGGACGCAATCCTGACTTTGCAACAACAGGCCCATGAAGAGGATATTGACCCAGTTTTGGAGGCCCATAGGATGGAGGAATGGAAGTTATGGCAGATGGTCCTCAATTCCCTGGATCTTTATAAAATCTATAGGACAAAATCTGACATGCTTTCCAGACTTGTAAAGACCTTATCCCTATACCCTACCCTTAAAGCTGTTGAGTCAACTAGCATTTCCATCAAGGAACTTAGACCAAAGCCAAAGAAGAAGAAGAAGAAGCCAGCTGCAATCAAATCCACACCTGATGCTTCCAGTGCAGAGCCAGTGAAGAAGGATAAGAATCCTTTTGCAGAAAAATATGCCTTGGATCCTCCATTTATTTTAAGTTCAGATACTGAGTCTGATTAGGTGTAGAGTAGTTGGTGTGTTTAGATTATGTAGTATTGTTGTTCTAGGTAGTTTGGTTGTATATAGTTTTCATTTTACAGTTTGTCCTCTCTGTAACTCTTCTGTATACAGACCATTGTAATGAAATGTTCCTTTTATGTGCAAATTGTATATATCTTTTTTGCTCATTTTTCTCTTACTTTGTATAGTTTCATTTTGCTTTTACCCTACTATTTTTAGTTGATATATTTCTGAAATAGTGAGGACACTGCTCCACATAGGTTTGGTGGTATAGCAGGTTAATTTTGAAAAAAGATAGTTAAGCCAAGTGCAATGGTGTTAGTAGGATTAAAACAATTTTAGTAGAATTCAAAACTGAGCAATTTTGAAAAAGGAAGATGTAAAAATGTAGGGTAGACTATTTAATGTTTGAACCTTTTTGAAAATTCATCATTTCCATGAAAGATATCATCAAGGAATTTTTGTCAAAATCAGTATGTAGTTGTTAGGATATTTTAGATGTTTCCTGCTAACTTTATTTTAAAATAGTGATAAGAATGTGTTAGTAAAAATAAATCAAAGGTGGATTGAAAAATACAAAATAGCAAGTCTAAAAATATACACAAACCTACAAGATACAGGACATGTTGTAGCAAGTTTTGATAAGTAAGTTTGTCCCACAGAGAGTATTGATCTGAAACCTCGAGGGTCGTATAGTAGTCTCCAGATCTAGCTACAGATTTGGCAGCTCTAAGAGAGGGGTGTTTAAGTATCACTGAGCAATATTAAAAATATAAATGCAGAAATAAAACTACAGCTAAAGAAAGGGATAAAGAAAGATGATAAGGTGTATTAAAATAAAAGTAAAATGATGGGAAGTAAGCAGGTTATGCTCAGAGTTAAAGCAGTAATGTAACTCAAATTTAGTCTATCTCTGCAGTGCTTCTTGCTTAGACGCTATCAAAAGCCCTAATAAGGTAGAAATATCCAACTTAACCCATGCCATTTGGAGTGCTCTTAAGGCTATAGGCTATCCACTCAAATGGTCACAACCTATCTTATAGAGTCTGTCAAATCTCATTGATCAAACCAGAAGTTGCTAATCTAATCCAGAGGAGTGGACTAATCATTTCTCCAACCACTGGACTAGATCAGGCCATGAATATTATTGCAACACTATATAATACCAGTGCTACAAGCTCCCCATATCTGCGCACAGATTTGGCTGACATCCATAGGTATTCCAACTCATAAAATCTTAAGTGCTTTACCAAGGCCAACGGCTCACTGGTGCACACAAAAAGGACCATGTAACAGGTTGAATAAGGCTCTAAATTCAGCTGGTCACTGCTACAAAAGGCCAGCAATCACTCAGCCTCAAGCTGCAACTACTACAGATAAATCAGATCTAACATCTGATATCGATTAGGTAAAATAGAGGGGAGCCAGTTCCTGTACAAAACCTCCTCACAAGGCTCTAGAAGCTCATGTGCAGGGGAGAGGAATCCTTCTCAAACATGTGGCTGGACACAACCTTAGGGCTATACTCTGTCAACTCAAATGGTCACAGGGTATCCCATTGGTCTGTCCATACCACAGAGGTCTGGGAAAGAACATGTAAATTGCTGCAAATCATGATCCACAGGCCTCCGAGCTCCCCAGATCTCACTGCAAATCCAACATTGCTTTCCATTGGACTATCAAACCAAGGAAAATCAGATGGTAAATAATAGATCTACTGGAAACTGAATGGGCTAGTCCCAAATACATGGATCCTATAGACATCTAAGGGAACCATAAGATCTCTAGATTCAATTAGTCATTAAAGCAGCAATCCATTAATAAAAGCAAACCTTACAATGAACTGCCTCCAGGCTGCAGCCTATACACAACTGCCGATCAAAGATCCCAATGTATACAAAACTTATTACAATTAAGCCTAACTACTTACAAGGGGATTAGCCAGCAAATGTTGGGCTAAGAGAGAAGAAAAATAAGAAAAAGAGATGATCAGACCCTAATCCTAAATAAACACAGGCTATTCCTAGTTCAGATCTCAGGTTAATCCTAGCTTTAAAACCCTAAGTGAACTAGGCTAATCCTGGATCCTTTATAAATGTAGATAACAGTCCCTTATATAGGCAACCCTTGAATCCCTAATATGCATTAGCTAATCAGATTTGAGCAGGTTTGGAGTTGATTTCGTGGCCCATCTGTGGCCCTTGGATTCTTTGGGAAGTGTGGGACATTGGGATGCATGCCCTAGAAGGTGTGAAATACCCAAAATATCCTTGGGTGCTGAAATAGGCTGCTGGAATTCGTGCCTCGCATAGATGACAGCTTCAAGTATGCATCTCGCTTAAATCTCGCTGAGTTCTCGCTTAGTTGAAGCTTCAGAAGTTTGATTTCGCTGAGTTGAAATACTTCAGAAGTTAAATCTCGCTGAGTTAAAGCTTCAGAAGTTGATCTCACTAAGTTGAAGCTTCAGAAATTAAATCTCGCTGAGTTGTAATACAGCAGGAGCTTAAATCTCGCTGAGTTGCAATACAGCAGGAGCTTAAATCTCGCAGAGCTGAAATACAACATATTTCAGCGACTTAAATCTCGTTGGGCTGAAATACAGCATTTTTCAACACTGCACCTGTTCGACAAAATGCCTCAACAGCAGAACAACTTAAATGCCTATATTTTTTAGCTCTACACCACTCGCCTTCGAGCCCGCTGTCCGTAGGGGTTTAGTTGATGTACTCGAGAGGTGTACCACAGCTGCTCGAGTGCACACAACGGTTGTTCGACAAAATGCTTTCAGCCTATACGCTGCTCGAATGTGCTAAATCTGCAGGTTTTCAGCTCATGTTCTTCAATGCAGCTGCTTTGTGGATTGAATGTAGCCTGCAGTGTTGCTACTATCATGTGTCTGAAATATTTATAACCCAATTGGATGGTGTAGTAGCACATAAAGTTCATTTTGAAAGTGCTCAAGTGCTGTTGGCTTCAAGTATAGGTTGCTGCCATGGCAACAATGCTGCTCCAGCTATGTGGTTTTAAATCCTCATCATTGCAACTTTGGACTTCAATTAGTGCAACAGTAAGAGTGTGCCCAACATTGGTGTGCAGCTTTACTGGATAGTGCCACAGCTTTGCAGCTCAAGAGGATGAAGGCTTTGGCTGCTCCAAAGGATTAAAGTGCTGCTTGCTAGGCTCAAAACAGCTAGGAGCTCGACAGGTTCAAATGGAGCTTGGACAGCTCGCTAGGCTCATTGGGTGCAGCTCGCTTAGTTCACTTTGCAGTAGCTTTAGGTCGCGCAGCTCATATGCACCTTGCTGGGCTCAGGACATCAGCTCGCTAGGATGGAATTCAGTAGCATTCAACCTGCTCGCTAGGCTCCAATGCAGCAAAAGGTCAGGTTCTAATGTGAACCTTGCGAGATGATAAACTACAACTTCAAATTACAGCAGCTCACATAGTTCAAGGCATATACAGGAGAAGTTTTCAACTATTGTGTCCCACATACACACCGCTACATTGCAGCAGTTCTCCCTAATTCCTTGCAGCAACTCTCCTCTCTACTTGGGCTTCACCTCATACCCTCAGCAGGCCTTCTAGGGCCCCGAAGCATGACAAAATTGTCCCGATAGTGTGAACCACCATGGTGGATTCCCAATAAATTCTTTAGCTCCACAACTTAGCATAAAAATCCTCCTTCTTGGCTTGAAATATGATAGATTGCATCATTAAGCTACAAATTCCTGTTATCTACAACACACACTTAAAACGCTTTATTAGTCCACTCAGAGGTCTATCAAAGGTCTGGTTAAGGGGTGAAAAGTGGTACTTTTCAGAGTTTAACATACCCCCAAACCTAATCTTTGCTAGTCCTAGAGCAAAGGAAAAATTAAAAACAACTATTAAAAATAGAAAATGCTACTTTCGTAGGGAGCACGGATACATTTAGCATATGTACCAAGCCTTTAAACCCCTAGGTGATCCCTAGTGGAGGAGTGAAGTCTCCTGAGGGTTTTCAGTGAAGATACCCACAAACTTCACCATTAAAACAGTTAATTATAGTGCAGTCGATGACAACAAATTTCAATGAATAAAGCATTAGTCCACACCTATTCTTTAAAATTCAGAGGAAATTACAGCAGTAATGTAGGCCATTTAAAACTCAAAATTAGCATGTGTTTGCATCACCACCAATTATTTTACATCAGAAATTCAATGTGCAAAAATCAGTACCAAGCTTGCCTTAAATTCAAAAATCAGGTTGGATACAACCCCAATGAAGTTAACATTCAGACTCAATTCTCACCAGGGCTATCTGTGACGACCCGACTTTTTCAATCCTTAAAGGTATAGGGAAGGCCGGTTCATCAACTTATTGATTTCTCAATAAGCCGTAACAAATTGAAGTCGAAAACATAAGCATAAGTCAAAACAGAGTCATAGCAAAAATAAGCAAGAATAAAAGCTCAAACAAAAAAATATATATCACCTTGAGAAACCAAGAAGAACCACCGGTGATGGAAAATCCAACACCTAAAATAGTGGTTCCTAATGATGGTTCCTCATGTGATATCCAAAAAGACACAACAATGGCCTAGGGCCCAAAATTCATTTAATTCTAAACCCAAAAGTACTAAAAGAACGAGTCCAAATCAAGAAAAGAATTCCTCTGGAGTCTCCAATTCCTCCTCAGGAGCATAGTCAGAGTCTTCCAGATCTAGATCTTCAGATCCCAAGTTAGTCTCAGCACCTGTGACGTGTAGTCAGGGTGAGCTAACATCAAAGCTCAATGGAGGAAACATATCCATTTGCATTTTATCATAAATAAGGGTTTTTCAAAGATAAAAATCAGATCAAATATGGTTTTTCAAAAGATGCTTCAATGTCTAATTTCCAGTTCTAAAATTGAAAGCCAAAAGATGAATCAATGGTTCTGATGTTTCCAAAATTTTATAATTTAAGCATGCATCTTATCTTAAGATTATAAGTTAGTTTTATCTCCCAAATTACATATAGCATGAGAGCACGGTGTATTACTGATGGGAAACCCTACTGACCATCGTCATTCATGAACCCTTTTTTTTCGGAAGTGCAACAAGCCCATATGTAATGAGGGCAACTTGCGCCAGACTGAAATTACCGTCAACATGGTTGCTAGGATCTAAGGTTTCGTTCCTATGTGCCTCAAATCAAATGCAATGCTAAACATATCATATGTTATGTAATTAATATATTTTTTGGATTTTCAGAGTTCTGATTCAAAGATCACATTTAAAGATGTGATTCGAAAGTTCAATTTTCTGAGTTCTTATATCAAAGTTTCAGAGTTCTTACTCATGCCAGGTTTATCAAAATTCAGATTTCAATGCTTGCAACAAATAACCAAAACTTATAATATAATGCAAATTAGGTTTAGGGTTCCCCTACCTCGACTTCATTCGATCCAAACATAAGCAAAGCAGTCCTCACAAAGGACTTCTATCACAAAACCTATAATAATTAACACCAAAGGTGTTAATTAAGACCAAAAAGTCAACAAAAAGACTCCCCAAAACAATTTTCTAAAGTTTTCAAAAACCAAAAAAAACAGGGCAAAATTCAACCCTCGAATTTATTTTCGATGGTCGAATTTTAAATTCAATGGTTGAAAATAAATTCGACCCTCGAATTCCTAAAATAATATCAAGCCCTAAAAGTCCAAATTCGACCCTCGAATTTCTCCAAGTCTGTGGTTTTCAATTTTTGTTCTTCAGATTTGTTTCCTTCCTTCCAAAGCACAACTTGTTTATCTTTTCTAGGTGTACTTTTTATCAAACTAACCTAGGCATACATATCACTAATCAAAGATGTTTATAGAGCCTACCTTTCACGGTTTACTCCTAGCTTCCGTTGATCCAAATCCAAGCACTGAAACAAAACCTCAAGGTTCTAGTAGGCTTGGACTTCCAAGTCAATCCATCACCACCTTGCTTCGAGAGCAATAAGCCAAAACTCACACAGAACTATCCATTCTCCCCTTTCTCTCTCATTCAATACATTTAACAGATCATAAAAACAATACAATGTTATTCAATGGCTGAGATGGGGAGAGGGATTCTAAATCACAAGGGATCTACGATCAAAGCAAGGAGGCAAAGGTTTGTAAATTCTGGTTCATACGTGAGGGAGAAAGATCAAGCTCTCCTTCACTTTTCTCTCTTTATAAGCTAAATTCTCCTCTCAAAATATCAAGATTTTTTCATAATATCAAGATATTTAAGCCTAACAATTCTATCCACTTACATGCATTAGTTTTAGGTGTTAAACACATACACCCACCATAGTGTATAAGTCACCGATTATATGACTTTCACAAGTCCAAAATAAAAATCCTTTGGTCACATTCCATCTCACACCCTAACTTACCTAATTAAACTGGAATCGTCTCGTAAAGTTTTTGGCACGCTTACTGAGGTAACCAAAATCAGGTCCAAAATATCATGGATATTACATTCTCCCCTCCTTAGGAATTTTCATCCTTGAAAATGTAAAAGACACACCAACAGGTCGATAAAAGAAAACCCACCCGTAGTACAAAACTGGAACACAAACACAACCCACAAAATGAAAACAACCAAAAAGACATGGGTCACAGTGCGATGGCCTCACAGGGCATGCAAGTCAAGGGATGGGATCCGTAGTAACCTGGATGTACTGCATGTGGACCCGAAGGGCCATAGTGGATTGCATCCATACATGGATGCCTACACCCCGAATGTCACGTGCCGGGAAACAACCTCACCATGACTCATGGTGTACAAAGCAAAACAGGGTCGAGTAGATTGAATCATAAAACTATAGAAAGACCGAATCAGAACGCAAAGGAACTAAAGTCACAATCATATGTGAGGGTAGAAGCTATAACCAAATGCAAAGCAAAAGAAAACATATACAAAAGAACAGATTATATCATCAAAAGACATCAAACAAAAAGTTATAAAAAGTAGCAAAAGTAGAACCACCAGGTTCTAGATAATCCATGGAATAAGTACAATCCATAAGAAATAACAAAAAGTAATCATAACAGCACACTGGCTGATCTAATCCTCCCCTCGAGAGTCCGAAGCTTCGGTCATCGCTCCACCATCAAGATCATCATCATCTGTATCGTCACCCGTGATCTCAGAGGGATCTTTGGGATTCGCACCCGATGTAGAAGAGTGGTGAACCGATGCTCAGATATCAACCATGTAAGTTGCATAGTCGACTGGAAACGCGTGCTGCATCAAGTATGTCAAAGCCCCGCCATGAACCTCCAACTCCCGACTCATGGAGCTGGTATGCTGAGTGAGCTCCTGAATATGTTGGCTCATAGAAATCATCTGGCGAGTAAACTCTGACAAGGTGAGGAGATCAGCCAATGGGGCCTGATCGGGTGCAGGAGTGACAGGCTCTGCTGCTGCGTGCGCTACATCCTCCTCTTCATCCTCATCAAGAACCACCACACCTTTGGGAGCCTTGATCGATCGATTGTAGGTCCAACCGCAATTGACTAAGTCATAAGGTTTGAGGTTGGCCATGGACCGTGGCTTAGTAGGGGGAATCTCATAAGCTGATCCCGCTCTATAATTTTCTATCATCACCGAAATCAAGCAAGCATAGGGAATGCCCTTCGCTGGTGTCTTCACTTTCTTTTCCATTTTCTCACAAGCCTTAATAATACCCTTAAAAATGATTTTTGGGGCATTGAACCAACGTTCTTTAAATGCCGCAAACAAAATCTGTTGAATGGGGCCCCGGCGCTCCGATTTATGTCCGAAAGGGTAAAGGGTGGCCTTAAAAATTACATCCAAAATCCACATGGTCTCGGGCATTTGAGAGCGTGTGATTGCCTTGCCAGACCCATGTTTACACAAGGTCATTGTTGGCTATTTCCAGTGTGCTTACTTTATTTGTTGGTAGTAAAAGTAATTTAAAATCAAAGTAAAATAGGAGATGGAATCAGCACAACTGAGAAATCCTAGACCTGCAAGATACAGGGTCCATTTGTAGCAAGTTTTGATAAGTAAGAGTTTGTCCCACAGGGAAAAGTGATCTATAACTCCAAGGGAGCCATCTCTAGTAGTCCCTCCAGATCCAACTACAGATCTGGCAGTCCTAAAAGGAGGGGAGTTTAGGGTCACTTATTTTAAGTATCCTAAGGTAGCCTAATGAATTAACTACAGAAAGGGCTGAGAAGATGGATGGATGGAGTGTGGGAAAATAAATATAAAAGGGTGAGAAGTATGCTATTGAGTTCAGATCTGCTAGAATTTATGACTCAGATCCAGGTCTGCTGGTATAGAAATCCTGTCCAATGGCTACATTATCACCAAAGAGGAGAAAAAATCCAACTCATCCCTGTGCCATGATTCAATCCCTTAAGGTTATAACCTGTCCACTTAAATGGTCACAGACTATCCCATAGGGGAACCATAATCTAGAGATGGGTCAAAACAAGTTAATCATTGTAGGCACTACTTCATCCAGGCTACAAGCTCAAGAATCCATAGGGAACCTCAACCTCTAAAGGTCTATGTATGGGGCTAAGGCTGTATAGGACCATGATAGCCCAGACACAGAACCAGTAAGAGATTGAGTACCACCTTAGATCTAGTTGTCCATTGCTTGAGTGGGACTACAATGGTCCAGTCACAAGCGTACAATCTCCATACCCAGATCAGATTTGCCATCTGATGGTGGGTCTATGCTAATATAGGGGAGTCTGCCTCTATACAATCTCCTACCAGGCTACAAGCTCAGGCTCGGAGAAGAAGGATCCATTTCGAATCGGTGGATCGGATTCACCCTAAGGCTATAACCTGTCCACTTGAATGGTCACAGACTATCCCAGAGGCTATCCTCCTCACGGAGCCCAAAATAAAACAAAAATATTGCTGCCACCACCATGGTCACAAGGCTATCAGCTCAGGCTTCCATGGGGATTTCAGATCTAGTGGGTCTTGTGGTGGGGCTAAGGCTGTATCGGACCATGATAGCCCAAGCACACAGGTCACTTGGATCTGAATGGGTCCTTAAAATCAGTCTTCCATTGCTTTGAATCACAGCCAAAGCAATGGCGGACCACAAGGCAGCAGCTTTGCACAAAACAACTCACAAACACACGAATCCCATAAAAGTACAACACCCAATCACAAATTCCATTAATCTAATCTCAATAAACGTACATAGGTATGGTCAGCAAGTGCTGGGCCATGGAGAGAAGAAAAAGAAAAACTACTTACAACTACAGAAGAAAAGAAAAGAAAATGATCTCAGATCTCTTCCGGGGATCTAAGTCTAAGAAAAAAGGTTCCAAGCTCCCTAAACCTAAACCAGGCTTAGGTTTATATAGCAGTGGGTGTGGCGGCGCATTAGGGTTAGGAAACCCTAATTTTAGCGATGCCACGTGGCCTATTAATGATCCTTGGATGCCTCAGGGCACGTGCACAGAGATTTGAGTATGGGAGTGCATGCCCTAATCGCTGGAAATCTCCAGAATGTCCTCTACAGAATGATGGAAGTTGGAGTTCAGAGCTTTGCCAGGTTGCAGTCGATTCCCAGACTTGTCGCGTGGTAGCACTAACTTCGCGAGGTTGAGTTTGCATTAAAACTTCAGACGTCGCGGGGTTGCAGCTTCTTGATGCTTTGAGCAGTCGCGAGGTAGATAGTTAAGCTCTAGCTGGATTGAGCTTCGCGAGGTTGGATTGCTACTTGTGAATAGCGTGGGAACTACGCGAGCATTCCATTTCACAATAGATCTTCGTGAGGCTAACTTTGGCTTCGTGAGGCTGCTTTCTTCCTGAACTGCGCGAGAAGTTTACTTCTTAATGGAACTTCGTGAGGATCCTCGCGATAGCTTTGAGGATTTTCTGAACTGCGCGACAGGTTCTCTTGACATTTGCGTCCCGCGGCTACTACGTGAGGCAAGATTCTAAAGCTAGTCTGTCACTCAACTGCGTGAGAAGTTGTTGTGAAATCTTGGGACTTCGCGAGGACTGCGTGAAGCATATTTTTCTAAATCCTCTGGAGCTTTGTCAGCTGCGCGAGGCTTACCTCAGGTCCGGATTCATGGCTCATTCTTCTGAGGGAATTCTGGTGCCAATCATGGGTTCCTTAACAGGATTTATGGCCTTATTGCACTGCTGTTTATTACCTACAAAAATAGCTTAACAAACATTTATTAAATGGCTAAGGGTCTAATCAAAGGTTAAGTTAAGGGGTGAAAAGTGGTACTTTTCAGGTCTTAACAGTCATTTGTGTGATGACCTCATGAAACGAAACAGATTTAGGGTGGGGAGGAGCCAGACCCATATTTGGTGAGTGCTTGTTCGGGCACCGCATTGCCATGAAAATGTCATCAAGGTCAAACGCGTAGTCCCGACCGTCAAGGGTGGTATAGATTTAATTGTCGTCCTCCCTTCGCATACGCTGATAGAATAAGCGTACCAGGCTAGGATAGAAATGTGTGTGTAAAGGTTGCAATAGAGAGGTTAAGTGGGCTTTTTCAAGGTAATCAAAAGCCGACTGGGTAGTTTGTTGTTGATCGAAGAGCTCGGGATCGAAGCTCCATTCATCAACAAAGCCTTTAATACTCCAAAACTCACTAGGTTGTTCACGGATTGGTAGGGGCATGGGTGTCTGACCCGGCTGTGAGGGTGGCTGAACCGACTGTGAGGGTTGGCTTGAGGACGCAGCCTAAGAAGCTGGTCTCTTGGAGGTTGGAACCCGTGTGGTGGTTGATTTCTTAGGCCCCATAAGAAATTGCCAGAAAAACTACACAATGGCTACAAATTTAAATGATCAACACACAAAAGAGAAGGGTTTTTACCTCTTGAAATGCCCCCAATTTGGTCTCCTATGCAAGCAATCCGAGTCCCTTTTGCAAACTGAGTGGAAACCCTCTTGAAATCCAACCAAAAATTGCAAGAGAAGACACAGAAATCCTAAAACCCTCAAAACCCTTCAAAACCCTAAGCGTAGACCCTCTGTTTCAAATGCCCGACATGACAAATCCCCAAAACAGAACCCCCTCTTAACCCGACAAATTCGACCCTCGAATTCAAATTCAATGGTCGAATTTCAATTCGATGGTCGAATTTTAATTCGACCCTCGAATTCCCTAAAAGTTTGTCAGGCCTGAAATTTGGCCCCAAACTGGCTATGCTAGTTCATGGAAATTTGACCCTCCCTTTCCACTTTCGACCCTCGAATTTCTCGATTGAAAAATTCCTCCCAAATTGAAAATTTTGGAAGTTTCGGCTATAGTTTTGGGTCCGAATTGACTTCTCTGTGGCCCGTTCATGTGAAACATTGATCCCGACTACTATGTAAGTAGAAAACCGTAATTTTGGCTTATGAATCTTAACCAATTAAATAAAATTTGGCCCGATTATGTCACATGATTAGTGGTGAGAAGAACACCCACTTGTGTGGTATAATTTCCAAGAATTTTCGTATATTAATAAGTAGGAAAAGATAAAAGTTGTCATACCGAAATTATACAGACACAGAAAAATTACCTTGCACCTCCAAATTTGTATATATATAAGACCAACACATCAAAATCCCAAATTTCTCAAACATCCTATATACAATCTCCCAAAATGTCAACCAAACAGGCTTGGAAATTGCTCTCGGAGCTTAGTTTCTCACTCCCAGGTAGCTTCCTCTGGTGTATGATTCCTCCATCTGACGAGAACCAAAGGAATCGTCTTCATACATAGGATCTGCTCCTTGCGACCTAAAATTTGAACCGGGTCCTCGATCACCGTCAAACCATCCTGAAGCTCGATGGGTTGGTAATTAAGCACGTGAGTCCGATAGAGAATGTATTTGCGCAGCATGGATACATGGAAGACGTTGTGCATGCTGGATAACTGCGGCGGTAGCGCCACTCGGTATGCAACCTCGCCGACTCGGCCTAATATCTCGAAAGGCTCAACGTACCGAGGACTTACCTTCCCTCGTTTGCCGAATCGCATAACACCTTTCATAGGCGAGATTCGAACAAACACAATGTCGTCGACCTAAAAAAATGTGCGTTAGCGACAAAGTTATCGCTCAAAGACATAATAGGATTTATGTACATAAGCTTACCTAAAAATCCACATGTCGCCGCTTGAGATTGGCATAGCTCTTCTGACGACTCTGAGCTACATGTAATCTCTCGCGAATCAACCAAACTGTATCAGTCGTACGCTCTACAATCTCAGGTCGGATAATGAGCTTCTCACCCACTTCTTCCCAGTTTAGCAAAGACCTGCACCGCTGCCCATATAAAGCCTCGAACGATGCCATACCGATGCTAGCCTGGAAGCTATTATTATAAGTGAACTCAATCAGAGGTAAGTGTTGATCCCATGACCCATGAAAATTCAACATGCATGCACGCAGCATGTCCTCTTTGATCTGATTCACTCGCTCAGTCTAACCATCGGTCTGTGGGTGAAATGCTGAGCTAAAGTCGAGACGAGAACCCATTCCTTCTTAAAATCACTGCCAAAACTGTGAAGTAAACAACAGATCTATGTCGGACACAATACTAGCCGATATATCGTGCAGTCGAACGATCTCTTTGAGGTATAACTCTGCAAGTCTGCTGGCTATATACATAGTATTGTATGATAGGAAATGAGCATACTTGGTTAACCGATCGACAATGACCCAGATGGCATTGTTCTTCCTCAGTATTTTTGGCAAACCCAGGATAAAGTCCATCGAAATGGCTTCCCATTTCCACTCGGGTACAGATAAAGGTTGCAATAACCCTGTGGATTCTAATGATCAACCTTAACCTGTTGACAAACCAAGCATCGCAATACATACTCAACGACATCGCGTTTCAACCCTCGCCACCAGAAGCTCTTCATCAAATCCTGATACATCTTGGTGCAACTAGAATGTATTGCATACATCGATTTGTGAGCCTCTTCCAAAATGGTTCTCAATTCGGATTCACTAATTACATACCGGTCAAACAACAAAGTCCCATCTGCTCGAATGGAGAAATCCTTCTTGATATTCTCGAAGAGCGTAGGGCACAATACAAGTGTAGCCATCAATGCTCCCGAGCCTTTCACATCAAACCGTGAGCTGCCCAAAGCCATATCTTCCAATAGCTTTCTTCTCTGTATCCGACTGATAAGATGTGATAACTGTGCTGAAGACCTTTTACTGAGAGCATCAGCAACGACATTCGCCTTTCTCGGATGGTACTGAATTGAGCAATCGTAATCCTTCAAAAACTCCATCCAACATCACTGCCTCATATTCAAGTCCTTCTGAGTGAATAGGTACTTGAGACTCTTGTGATCGGTGAATATATCGAATATCTCACCGTAGAGGTAATGTCCCAGATCTTCAGGGCAAAGATAACTGCTGCTAACTCTAGATCATACGTCGGATAATTTCTCTCATGGTCATTCAACTGCCTTGAACCATATGCAATGACTCGCTCATGTTGATTAAGTACACTGCCTGATCCGCCAAAGGAAGCATCACTGTACACTGCGAAGCCTCCACTGCCTGAAGGTATAACAAGTACCGGTGCTGTAGTCAATCTCCGCTTCAGCTCCTGAAAGATATGCTCACACTGTTCTGTCCAATCGAACTTCACATTCTTCTTAGTAAGCTGTGTAAGTGGACCAAATATTTTCGAGAACTCTCGACAAATCTCTGATAGTACCCTGCCAGACCAAGGAAACTACAGACTTCTGTAACTGTCGTCGGATGTTCCCAATTCACCACTGAGTCAATCTTTATAAGATCAACAGATATACCTGACTCAGAGACGACATAGCCCAAGAAACTGACCTGATCGAGCCAAAACTCACACTTGTTGAGTTTGGCATACAACTGATGGTCTCTCAGTGTTTGAAGAGCCACTCGTAGATGTTGCACATGCTCCTCTCTGGTTTTCGTTTATAGAAGGATGTCATCTACGAAAACTACCACAAACTTGTCTAAATGTGGCTTTAACACGCGGTTCATCAGATCCATAAATGATGCAAGTGCATTCATCAACCCAAATGGCATCACTAAGAACTCATAGTGGTCATACCGCATACGAAATGCGGTCTTGGATATATCTTCCGCCTTGATCTTGAGCTGGTGATAGCCTGACCTCAGATCAATTTTTGAGAAGAATTTTGCACCTTGCAATTGATCAAACAAGTCATCTATCCACGAAAGTGGATAATGATTCTTAATCGCCATCTTGTTGAGCTGGCGATAATCGATGCACATACGCATTGATCCGTCTTTCTTCTTCATAAAAAGTACCGGCGCTCCCCAAGGAGAAATACTCGGGCGAATGAAGCCTTTATCTAACAGCTCCTGTAGCTGTTCCTTGAGCTCTTTCAACTCTACAGGCGCCATCCGATATGGTGTCTTAGACAAAGGTCCGGTACTCGGCGCTAACTCGATCGCGAACTCGATCTCTCGATCAAGTGGAAACCCAGGTAAGTCCTCAGGGAAAACATCAGGAAACTCATAAGCAACCGTGATAAGAGCAATATCCAACTTCTCTTCTTTATGATCTTGTAAGTAAGAAAGGTAGCCACTGCAATAGATCCTCATCATGCGCTCAGCCCAAATAGCAGAAACAAGCGGGGCAACCTTTGATTTCACTCCACAGAATCGAAAGGATTTTTGCTTTGGCGGTCAAAGAGTCATGATCTTTCGTAGACAGTCCACGCTCGCGTGATATGTCGCCAACCAATCCATCCCGAGAATCACGTCAAACCCTTCCATGCTCAATGTAATCATGTCGGTCACTATCTCTTGATCATCAACCATCACGATGACTGACTGACACCCTGTATCCATGCTCACCGAGCTTCCAGTAGGAATTTTCACATCTAAAATGAAAGGAAGGGGTTTGGGAGCAATACCCAACTTCTCAGAGAAAAGAGGAGTGATAAACGAGTGTATAGATCCGGGGTCTATCAAAGCTGGTGCCTCAGTTTTACACAAGTCGCCTTCACGACTCATCATAAGGGTACCTTTTACCAAGAATTTTATCATTAATTAAATGCAATGATTTTTAGTTTTCAAAAGGTTCTTTAAGGAATTCACAATTTCCATCAATATTAACTAATGCAAGAATTGATAATCTGAACTTTAATGATACCTTGGATCACGTCATTCGACGTTTGGGCATCACGTGCAGTTACCGCATAAGCTCGACCCGGAACTATAGGTCACGATGATTTCTGCATAGAGACCGACGTAGTCCTCCCCTTGTCTGCCTCAGGACAATCCCTAATCATATGACCAACCTATCCGCATCTGAAACATCCTCCAGTGTTGCTACGGTAATCCTCTGTCTTATGTGGTTTCCCACATCGTGTACATGCTGGAGTAGGAACAGGAGTAACTACTGGTCCATGGGATGATCCCTGAGCTACAAAAGCTCTACTCTCAGTAGTGCTCCTAGCTCTGAAAGGTCGCACTGGTGAAGAACTCTGCGGTCGCTGATAGTAAGAAGATACAGGTCCCGACGTAATAGCCGGCTTGGAATACGATGGCTGAATAGGATAGTGAGGAGGTTTTGAGAACCTCGGCTTTTTGTTCACCTGCTCAGACGCACTCAACTGTCCCTAGCCAAATCGGTTTCTATTTCCCTGTTCTCGCCTCAGATACTATTTCTGGATGTCTTCCTCACCTATGAGAGCCTTAGACATGACACCTGCATAAGTCTCCATCTCCCACATCGACACCCTCTCTTGAATATTTGGCCTCAAGCCCCTCTAAAATTTCTGAGCCCTCATCAACTCAGTGGCCACATGCAAGGGTGCGAATCGTGCAAACCTATCAAATTCAGCACCATACTCGCGCACCGACATCTCGTTCTGCTCCAACTATATGGACTGGACTTCCCACTGGTTACGCATGATCTTTAGAAAATACTGATCATTGAATGTGTCCACGAACTCTGCCCAAGTCCATGGGGTATTAGGATAGTCCTGCTCCTGTGTCCTGGACACAGACTTCCACCAAGGACTGGCTGCACCTAATAACTTGAAGGTTGCCCAGCGCACCTTCTCAACATCGGTGCACTGCAACACCTCAAAGATTTTCTCCATTTCATTGATCCATTCCTCAGCTTCTATTCGATCTGTCTACCCCGAGAAAGTAGGAGGTCCCATCCTCCTGAACTCTGTAAAACCCCCGGGCTGATTTCTGGCTGCCAATAACTCTGTCTGCCAATCCATTGTTGCAGTTTGTTGAGCCATATTATTGGCCAAGGTCGCCAACACCTAGTCAACATTTCCTCCTCCGCCTCTACCAGTTCCCAATGGATCAGTATTAGGACCAGTAGCCATTCTATCTCTCACTCGCGAGGTACCGATGCCCTCATCAATTTCCTCGATACGATCCATTCTAGGCCCTTCTCTTCCTCGGGCCCTACCTCTGAATCATGGAGCCATGCTGATTTATCATTGTTGAAGAACAATAACAATAGATCAGTATTGATTGTAAAGACAATCATGCCCTTAGTCCTAAGACTCTGAACCTAGAGCCTCGCTCTGATACCAAGTGTGACAACTCGACTGTTCCAATCCTTAAAGGTATAGGAAAGTCCGGTTCATCAACTTATTGATTTCTCAATAAGCCATAACAAACAGAAGCCGGCAGCATAAGCATAAGTCAAAACAGAGGCATAGAAAAAATAAGCAAGAACGAAAGCTCAAACAAAAAAAATATATCACCCTAAGGAACCAGGAAGAACCACCGGTGATGGCCAATCCAACACCTAAAATAGTGGTTCCTAATGATGGTTCCTCATATGATATCCAAAAAGACACAACAATGGCCTAGGGCCCAAAATTCATTTAATTCTAAACCCAAAAGTACCAAAAGAACAAGTCTAGATCAAGGAAAGAATTCCTCCACTGGAGTTTCCAATTCCTCCTCAAGAATATAATCGGAGTCTTCCAGATCCAGATCTTCAGATCCCAAGCTAGTCTCACACCTGTGACGTGTAGTTGGGGTGAGATAACATCGAAGCTCAATAGAGGAAACATATTCATTTGCATTTTATCACAAATAAGGGTTTTTCAAAGACAAAAATTAGATCAGATATGGTTTTTCAAAAGATGCTTCAATGTCTAATTTCCAGTTCTAAAATTGAAAGCCAAAAGATGAATCAATGGTTCTGATGTTTCAAAAATTTTAAAATTTAAGCATGCATCTTATCTAAAAGATTATAACTTAATTTTATCTCCCAAATTACATATAGCATGAGAGCACGGTGTATTACCGATGGGAAACCCTACTGACCATCTTCGTTCATGAACCCTTTTTTTTCGGAAGTGCAACAAATCCCTACGTAATGAGGGCAACTTGCGCCAGACAGAAATTACCGGCAACACGGTTGGTAGGATCTAGGGTTTTGTTCGTATGTGCCTCAAATCAAATGCAATACTAAATATATCATATGTTATGTAATTAATATATTTTTCAGATTTTCGGAGTTCTGATTCAAAATTCACATTTAAAGATGTGATTCGGAAGTTCAATTTTTTGAGTTCTTATATCAAAGTTTCGGAGTTCTTACTCATGCCAGGTTTATCAAAATTCAGATTTCAATGATTGCAACAAATAACCAAAACTTATAATATAATGCAAATTAGGTTTAGCGTTCCCCTACCTCGACTTAGTTCGATCCAAATATAAGCAAAGCAGTCCTCACAAAGTACCTCTATCACAAAACCTACAATAATTAACACCAAATGTGTTAATTAAGACCAAAAAGTCAACAAAATGATTCCCCAAAACAATTTTCTAAAGTTTTCAAAAACCAAAAAAAATAGGGCAAAATTCGACCCTTGAATTTATTTTCGATGGTCGAATTTTAAATTTGATGGTCGAAAATAAATTCGACCCTCGAATTCCTAAAATTTCATCAGGCCCTAAAAGTCCAAATTCGACCCTCGAATTTCTCCAGGTCTGTGGTTTTCGAATTTTGTTCTTCAAATTTGTTTCCTTCCTTCCAAAGCACAACTTGTTTATCTTTTCTAGGTGTACTTTTTATCAAACTAACCTAGGCATACATATCACTAATCAAAGATGTTTATAGAGCCTACCTTTCATGGTTTACTCCTAGCTTCCGTTGATCCAAATCCAAGCACCGGAACAAAACCTCAAGGTTCTAGTAGGCTTGGACTTCCAAGTCAGTCCATCACCACCTTACTTCGAGAGCAATAGACCGAAACCCACACAGAACTATCCACTCTCCCCTATCTCTCTCATTCAATGCATTTAACATATCAGAAAAATAATACAAGGCTATTAAATGGCTGAGATAGGGAGAGGGATTCTAAATCACAAGGGATTTACGATCAAAGCAAGGAGGCAAAGGTTTGTAAATTCTGGTTCATACGTGAGGGAGAAAGATCAAGCTCTCCTTCACTTTTCTCTCTTTATAAACTAAATTCTCCTCTCAAAATATCAAGATATTTAAGCTAAACAATTCTATCCACTTACATGCATTAGTTTTAGGTGTTAAACACATACACCCACCATAGTGTATAAGTCACCGATTATATGACTTTCACAAGTTCAAAACAAAAATCCTTTGGTCACATTCCATCTCATACCCTAACTTACCTAATTAAATCAGAATCGTCCAGTAAATTTTTTGGGCACACTTATCGAGGTAACCGAAATCAGGTTCAAAATATCAGGGATATTACACTATCTCTCAACATTGACAATCTAAGGATGTTCACATTCAAAGCAACTCAAGAGCAGTTACAGCCCCCAAATGAGCCTGCAAGCATAAGCATAGGCAAAGCTTCTAATTTCTGACATCCTCATGACTTTTCACCATAGATTGGACACTCCCTCATCTCCACATGACAGCTCATTTCACTTTAGATTTACAAGGTCCTTTTGAATGGGTTCTAATGTGGCTTATGGGTGAGGGATATAAAGAATGAAGGGGTAAAAAGAGAATCAAAATTGAGAAATCGAGAAGGTACGAGGTGATTCATGACTTCACCACCTTCATTTCAGCACTACTTCATCTTCCTTAACATTTTTCATATTCAAAGTGGCCAGCTTCTTCTCTTCTTTTCAATTTTTAGATGAAGTACTTTTCTTGACTTTTTTTTTATATTTTTTTTTCTTTTCTTTTATATATTTTTTTTATATTTTGGTTCTGGTTTGGCACACATAACCATTGCTACACTGCTAATTTTATAATGCTTCTCTTCCACTTCCACCAAATGTTGGACCCAGCTCACCTATCTTCAACTTCTCTTTTACCTTTTGAATTCTCATAGTGAGGGACAGGTTGAATCAGGTTATGAGGTTAAGGTGCAAGTACTCCGGTGTTTGTTAAAGAAAAATAGGATTTTTAAAGCTCAAAGAGTGTAAGCAAAGGGGAGTTGAATAGGTAGGAAATTTTAAGCTCAAACTGTCCAAATGAAGGCCTTGGATCATTTCCTTAGTGTCATGAGTGTTGTCCTGTCAATTAGTTTTGATTTGGAGGTGCCTAACTTCTAGTGAACAATGATTGAATCAATCAGTACTAGAGCAAAAAAAAAATGCCAAAAACACTTTTCAAAAGAAATTGGATAGGCTCAAATCTCACTAGGTATGGTCCTCAAATTAACCCATGGGGTGTACTTCCACCTTTTTCTCTCCTCTTAGGTTCACTAAGTACTAACTGAAAAAAAAAATTGTTGATGTTAGCTTCATGGTGGTGCTAATTTTTCAAAGATTTTCAATTTTAAAGGTCTACAAAATTTTAAATTTTCTACAAATTTCCTCATTCTAACAAGTTAGGTGGGGATTGACTCTATTCATCTCAGTTTTCCTCACACTGCTGTAGTAAAATTAATTATTCTAATGGCAAACCTACCCTGCACACCCGCAAACCTAAGTTAAACAGTGTCCTCACTGTTTCATGCAACATGTATAGGGGCAACAGGGTGTATGACAGACACACACTAAACTACAGCAGCAAATAAAGAGAAAATTGAACTAAAACAATGCAGAAAAGTAAACTATGAAGGAGAAAAAGAGAAGAGACAGAACATGACTACTAAGAAAATAAAACAGCTACATGAACTCCTAAAAACAACAACTATATGTTGCAGAAGTGACAGTAAAAACAACATATATATAAGAACATAAACTAAACTAAACAAATAAAATTCTAAATACAAAATTTTATAAAATGATCTGAGTATGAATCAGAATTGATGACACAGAATTTTGAAAATTAAAAGAACACATTGTTGTGCAACCGTGGGAATCGAGACGATCTCGTCGCGATGATGCGCTCTCTAACTAAAATATAGAGTCGCCACCCGGAGCTTTCGGTGTCCCGGGAAACTTAGTTCATTTTTATGAGCACCAAAGTGCTAAAAATATGACTCAGAATCTGGTCCACACCAAAGGCTCTTGGCAGGGGCTTCGGTTATCGATCGGGAAGGTGTTAGGCACCCGATCAACCTGCTTAACGCAGTCTCTACTAATGGCCAAAAATAAAATGAAGTAAAAAAAAAGAAAATCCTCTTGCCCAAAAGGGCTTAGAATCCTATTTGTGCCCCTCCATTCCTACCGAAAAGTCGACGGCGTAACGGCACAAATGGGAGGATTGAGGGAGCTAGAAAGAGATAGGAGAAGAAAGGGGAGAGTCGGAGCCCTCGGGCCCTTGTAGCACCGTAGAGGAGTCTTGCTTGGCTTGCTTTTGATGAGCTTTTGGAGGCTTGAATGGTGGGAAAAAGGGTTCTAAATACTAAGGCCTACTAGCTAGGAGATGGAGAAGAGAAGCTAGGAGATCACACACACCTAGGCTAAGGGTTTTGGGTGTAAGAGCAAGCTTGGGAAGGGGTTTTTATGTTCTGGATTTTAGGTGAAAATAGTGCACCAAAGGGAGGAAGAACCTCTCACTTGGAGCTCTTTCTCTCTTAAGCAAAATTCTCAACCCTTAAACCAAGGGGAGGGGGGCTCTATTTATAGGAAAAGGATAGGTTAGGAGGCTACTTAAATGCTAATTAGGGTTAGCAATTAGGTAATCTCTAATCTAAGGTTTCTTAAGATTTTGAGAGCTTGGAGATGTGGGAGAATGGTTTTAATGGTGGATGATAGGTTAGTGTTTCAAATCACTTAAGGGTTACAAATAGGCATTAAAAGAGTGCAATAAAGTTATCAAAACACACCCCAAGGACTGAGGTGGTCAACAAGTCAAACCCCAATCACAATTTTCGAGGCAAAATCCAACAGTTATTGTTCATATGCCTGGCGCAACTATTATTGTTCATATGCCTGGCGCAACTAATAGTTACGCCAGGCAAATGTACAGTAAAACAATAACAAACAGTACCTGAAAGTTGGCTTCGCGAGGGGTGGGGGGACCCATTTATACCTGGCGCAACTAATAGTTGCGCCAGGCCATTTCTGGGCGCAACTATTAGTTGCGCCAAGCAAAAAACCTGAAATTCTGTCCGATTTTCGAATCGCTGTAACGTTTGATATACAACTCCGATTAAGGTGATTCTTGGCTCGTTGGAAAGCTGGAGAAGTCCCCTTCCCAATAGTAATGATTTGATATCAATAAAGGACCTCAGCTAGTCCTAGTACACCATTCTTTATCCACTGCTCGAAAAGGTTATGTTTAGGGTTTGGAATAGGTTCCAAGGGTTTGGACAGGTTCCTAAGGGATCTAGGGTGCTTCCTAAGGGTTTAGGGTGATTCCTAAGGGTTTCATACATGCCATCAAAAGCTTGAAAATGCGCCTCTCTCTTAATGTGTTTCGATCGGGCCTTAGCCTAAATTTAGGTGTCTACAATTGTAAAGCAGGATTCATACAAAAATCACATCACACAACACTATATAGACAGAATTTTAAAACACGAAAAACAGCTATGTTACATATGATGCGCAGTGTTGGATCAACTATCAGTGGAAGGACTTGAAAGTGAATAATTTTAGAGGGCTCAACAAAATTTTCAACACAGATTTGTAACCTCTGATCATTAACCCTCATGACTCTTCCCAACATTAAGGCTCATGATCTCAACAGTCTAAATGGGGATATATGCATGACAGAAAATTAAGACAACCCATCTGGCACTCAACTAAACTGTAATATAAAAATGAAAGGCCATACATTTGCATTTGCAACAAACCTAAGGTCTTCTAGCTCAGCAGTCTACAGTTGCACGAAAGATGTAGGGAGCAGCTCCAACTCCACCACAGGTGGAGAGTTACTTAAAAGACAGCAAAGGCGCCTTAGATGGCTAAGGGCAGTTGTCCAAGTGAAGTGGTGCACACACCCCATTGAGAAGCCCAAATGAGTACTTTTCAGCACATCGATGGGGGTCTCCTCAGTCCATACTTTAAAATTTTCAGCAAACACCTCAGCCCAGATCCAACAGTTTGGGTGAAGTGGATTCTACCATCTCCACAAAAATACCAACTGACAAACAATCCTCATTTTCTTCAACATAGCCTTTCCCTTGTAAGAAAGAGAAGGCCCATTAAAAAAAATTGAGGAAATGGCAGATGAGGTACTGCTAGTCCTCATCTGCCGACACATCATTTTTTTTTTTTTTTTTTTATTACAACTGTACTTTATTCAAACATTATAAAGACACAAAAATTCTAAAACAAAAAATAAAGAAAAATTTCAAAAATCAGACCAATTTGAGGGAGAAGTACAATTCTTGCTGCACGCTTAGGGTACCATAAACAAACTTTTTAAGGCTTGTGAAAACCAAATATTTTGATTTTATTTATCTATATATATTATATTATTTTTTTTGTATTATGCCTCAAAACGATGCACCAAGATTAGCATAAGAGTCAATCTCCTTGTACAATCGTAGTTTCTAGTTAAAATTAATTGTCATTGATTTACTTGCTCAGAAATATGTGTGCATATGTTTAGTTTGAAGGAGGGAGGGAGAAGCGATGATGTTAATGAGCTCATGGGGTGCCTTAAACCTACTCTTTTAGACTTGCGAAATCTAAAAAAATTGTGAACAATTTCGTCAATTTTTTTTTTACGATCTAAGTTGGTACTCGGTGCCAAACTCATGCATAAAAATTGGTATGGAAGTCAATCTCCTGTTGCTTAATTAAGGAGTTAGCGTACATATTTTTGAGGAGCAGAACTATTAGCACCATCATCATATACCCTATCCTATCATTTGGAGTTACGTTATAATAAAAGAGCATATTGTCAACCTCACTCAACCCTCTAGAAGTGTCCAATTATGCATAGGGAGGGGTTAGACAATACAATTGACTGTCTTGAATCGGACGATGGAAACCGTTTTTTGTCCCAATCTTCCACATAATACATCTTGATATCATGACGCACCTCTTAGATGATCAGATCTTGATCCAGCATGACACACATCCCCAAAAATGATCGTGATCATGGGTGTACCCATCAGACAATCACTTTTGAGGATATGTGCCACATGGAATCAACATGTGACCGTCTAATAGGTGAGCCATGATCTAAAGTTCTATTGTGTGGAAGATTGGGACGAAAGCGATGTCCATTGTCTGATTCAAGATAGTCTATGATTTTTCAGTTGCAAATAGAACCACCCTTATGCATGGTCTTTCAAAAAAAAGTTGCAAATAGCTCCACCTTTATGCATGAACATGAAAAACTAGTTTATTTGCTCTTTCACGGAAAAAAAAAAAAGGGGTTGCAAATAGTGTCACCCTTATGCAGTCTTTCATAAGAAAAACGGTTGCAATTAGCGCCACCCTTATACATAAACATGAAAAACTAGTTGAAATGCATATTTTGACCTTTCAATGATTTGGCGCCCTACCATCTACACATTTTTCTAGGTTGACGAAGAAATATTGACTCGAGCAGTGGGGCTCGGGTTTGGTACCTCATACCATATTCACCAAGTCCGGCTTGGGCAATAATTCGGTGAGGTTAAAATTGGAAAGAATCCAACAAAATACGACAAGTTCAGGGAAATATTGGGAGGAAAAAAATAAAAAGATAAAATTTAAAAGTATAGTTTTTTTTTTTAATATTTAAACATTAAATTTGTTTGAAAGCACTTAAATTTTTGTAAACACTTGAATTTTTGAAAATTTTGCCAATAAGGGATTAATTTGCATAACCTTAAATTTGCGAAATATTCATAATTTTTTTCAAAGATTCGGCTCACTTTTCTTTAATGAGGTTGTTCATTTGCACAGTTTGCTCAAAATCTTTGTGTCGGATAGAGATGTTAAGTTTGTCAATTATTTCTGGAAGACATTGTGTCATAAAATGGAGAATAGGCTTCAATTTTCATCGGCATATGATTCCCAAACCGATGGGAAAATTGAAGTTGTTAATTCGGGTTTAGGAAATCTCTCGAGGTGTCTTATAGGTGAACATGTTAGAAGTTGGGATTCCATCTTACCTATAGCAAAGTTTGCATATAACAATTCAATTAATAGAACCACAGGGTTGAGTCTGTTTCAAGTTGTGCACGGTTAGAAACCTAGGACACCCATAGATCTTATTCTGAGGTCAGTTCACCAGAGGTCGTTAGAGTTTGCATCTACATTTGCACATCGTACTCATCAACTTCATACTGAGATTAAAAGAATAATTAATGTGAGCAATGAAAAATATAAATTTTCGGCAAATTCTCATCGAAGGTTCAAAAAATTTCAAGAGGGTGATTTTGTAATGATTCGAAATAGACCTGAGCGCTTCTCTCAAGAAATTGCTAAGAAGTTACAGGCTCATAGTGCTGGACCCTATAGGATTTTGAAACGTGCTGGTCCTAATGCTTATGTACTAACTTACCACCAGATTTGGGTATTATTACAACTTTCAATATGAAAGATCTCGTTCCGTCTCCTGTCACTGCATTTACACCACCTAATCCTTTTGAACCTTCCACATGTGATCCTATCTTTGTTTCCCTCCCTATTCTATTATCTCCCCTGCACATCCTTCTCATGAGATAATTGAGGATATTTTGAAAGATCAGATTGTTTCTACAAACCAAGCGGGATTTCAAAAGTATCTTGTCAAGTGAAAGAATAAGTCAGATTCAAAGAATACGTGGATCAGAAAAGAAGAGTTCCAACAGATTGATCTGGATCTCCTCGATCTCTATCATGTCTATTATTCATCAGGAATGAATTCTTCTAACCCCGGGAGAATTAATGGAGACATCCGATTCAAAGAATCGCCTATAGTCCATCGAAGGCAAAAGAAGCATGCGAAAATATTTTGAAGGCTCCTAACTGAAGAATGAAGGTATTCTGAAGAATTGAAGCATAGACACCCGTGCTCATGACATCCTTATCCACGAATGTCTATGACGTCAGGATGGACGTCCGTCATTCTGAGACTTTCTGTTTTGTGCACAACAGACGTCCGTGAACAGATGACGAAACTTATCATTTTAGAGTTTTAGTTGCTTTAAAACATTCTTATTTCAAATTTATGCTTAGTTAGGGTCTGATTCGCCTATATAAAAACATTGTAAATACAATTTTAGTTAGTTTATGATTAATGAAAATTATAGTTGCAAATTAAGAGCTTTCATCAAAGTTTTATTCGAGGGTGCGATTATCTCAAAACTTGGAAGAGTGATTCTTCTTTCACGTGCGGTTTGGTGCGAGACCAACTTTTATATCCTTTTTATCTACTTTTATTTCCATCTTACGTGAAAGTTCTTGAATAATCGTTTAGTTATTTTTATTCCTAATATCCGAAATTAATTGTGTATTTTGCTTCCTCGATCTTTTTGTAACCTAACCTAAGATCGTTCAACCGTCCTAACACGAATTTCTTTTATTTGAGTCCTTTGATTTATAAATACCTAAAATCCGTTTGTTGTTAATTCGGCACGGATTCGAAAGAACTCACTTGTGAGTTCGTTCGAAACTCTAAACTGTTGGAGATCTAATTGTTCGCTAAGAACCCTAATCTTCTAGATCTTATAGGGAATGTACGACGAAAGTAACATTATTTTGGTCTAGATCACATTATTTAATAAAAATTCTCTTTATTTTTTGTGATAACTTATTAGGAAATTCATATTTTAATTATTCATATTAATTCACCATTAATCTTAGTCCATCATATTTGCATTGTGTTAGTTTCAACATCACCCCCCCAACCCACATTCTTACATTTCATTCCAATAGTTGCCTAGAGTTTGTATGACGTATTTGTTTGTTATACAAGACCCTGAAAAAGGTTTCAAGATTGTTATTTATTGGTACGGCACAGGTACAAATGAATGCGACATACAAATGAATAAGTATGATATTATTTTGTTTTTGATAACCTGAGTGTACGGGCTTCTTAGAGCACCCGAGACACGTCAGGTCAGCATGGGATATAAATCCCTAGGGTGGCCTCAAGGTGGAATTTGAACTCAGGTCTCTCGCTTCCTAAAGCGGGTACCTGGCATACGTATGATATTAGTATTCAGTGTGTGTATGTGTGAAAATGGTTATATGGTCCATGGGTTCAGTTGTATGCCTAGTCCAAGCCTCCAAAAGATGACACGTGGCACCTCTAAAACATGTTTTGGGTGTTGCATAGAGCATAGTTTAAAATCTTAAAATTTTGAGTTGTCTTGGATATGCCTGAGACTGACACGTCTCGCATCTTAGAGAGGTGGCATATATTTAAATAATAGTTAAATATTGCATAAAATTAGATCTAAATTAGGAAAATTTAGAAAAAATATTAGAACAAATGAAAGAATTAGAAAATAAAAAATTTAGGCATACAAATAAATGCTCATGACAGACCCTTGATGGCACTCAGCTTCGACAAGGAACTCACTCGTCTTTCCACACGTAATTCTTACACTAGTTACTGCCCTTTCATATATGTCTTGGATGATCTCACGTATAAGTTCGAGATGGATTTATTACTTACCATCCACTAGATTATCTGTCTCGACACTATCGTGAGCCTTTCCCAAGTCAATAAAACTGTATGCATATGCAAGTTTTTCCTTCTCTGTAAAGTCCTACATAAGTTGATTCAAGACAAAAATGACTTAACTGTTGATAATATGAATAAATATTACATACCATATAAAGGAATAAAAATAAATAAAATATTGAAAATAGTTAAAGCTTAGGGAAAATATAAAATTATAGAAACTTAGGGTAGTACTTATTGTAAAATATTTTTACGAATTCATCCCAGTCCCATACATAATCAAGCTCTTTAACACGAATCGCTTCTTTCAATTGTCTCCACCAGTTCTCGGCATCCCCCTCTAGTTTGTAGGTTGCCAATCTCACTTTAGTTGATTCATTATATTCCATCAGATCAAAGATCTTTTCCATTTGCTGCACCCATTTCATAGCCTCAACGCTATCTCCCGTCCCATTGAAATATGCGGTCGGTTCTTCCTGAATTCGTCCAATTCTGACTTAGGAGCAGGACTAGGTTGAGAATTTGAAGCTCTGAATGCATTGATGGCATTCACAATCACCTCGGTTAACACATCAATGTGTTTGTTCGTCATCTGCAACCGATCAATCTCACATTAAACTCCAGTTACACATATTCCCAACATAAAAATCAACCTTAAGCTCCGATATCAACTGTAGCGACCCAAAATCTCACAACCTCTTGATTGTAAGATCTCAGACCATACTTTCGTATCATGCACCATAGAAATATAATAAGGCAATAAAAGTGCCTTAAATAGCGGAAGTTAAAAAAAATTTAAAACATTAATTACTCAAATTAGAACTCACGATAAAATTCTTATTCCAATAACAAAGTCCAACCTGATTAAAGCTTAAACAGTCTCAATAAAATACTAGCTGATCCATGTCTCATTTATTTAAAATCCATAATAATAATTGGAAAGAAAAATAGATAATTAGGCCGTGAAGCCATCATCGGCATTCAATTTAATTTTCTGAGTACCACGTATAGTCTCATCACCATAGACCCATACATTGTCCTCTACTACACCTGTCTCATTTGGCCACCCACATCAACAAGGGGTATAATTTTATACTTGTATGGACCAAACATGCAATCCATTGAAATATAAAATATCAATCATAGTCATATGAATATTACTGCATACTTCATGTGTATATGCATGTGGCATGTATAATCTCAGATTGCTGGAATGAATTAAACATAAATATGGACATCAATGTTTCATGGATGCATCCTTTCTTTTAATTTTATCTTTCTTATCATTTAGTGCACGTTGAGTTTAATCATGTTCATCATATTCTTATTTAGTTAGACTTTATCATGTACAAGATGTTGGGTTTAATGTCTTCTTAGACTACATCAAGTACAAGATGTTAGGTCTAATACCTTCTTAGACTCCATCATGTAGAAGATGTTGGGTCTAATGCTCATTAATCTTGACTTAACGTTTGATCATGTCTTATGTGTCTTGATTATGTATTGTATAGATCATCATGGAATATGTAAAGTGCATAAGAGTAAAATCATAATACATAAGCATTGAAGTGCATTTAATAATGGTACATAAACGTTGAAGTGTTCACAATTATGGTGCATAAACATTGAAGTGCATATAATACAATCATGATATATAAGCATGAAAGTGTACACAATAATGGTATATAAACATTGAAGTGCATATATTATGATCATGGTATATAAACATTGACATTTAATGACACTGCAAAGAGATGAACTGAATATAGAACTTGATTGTTCGGACTCAAGTTATTTATTTAGTGTTCAGGCTCAATCGATTGATTTTACAGAATCAATTGATTGACTCAAATCCGTGCTCCGTATCAATCTATTGGTTTTCCATAATCAATCGATTGATTTTCCCAAAATCAATCCATTGATTTTCCAAAATCAATCTATTGATTTTCATAATCAATCTATTGATTTCACTAAATCAATCCATTTATTTTCCAAAATCAATCTATTGATTTCTGTCAGTGAATAACTAAAGCATTCCTCCTCATACTTCAATCTGAGCATTCTCAAACCATTTTATTTAACTCAGGCTCAATCGATTGATTTTACAGAATCAATCGATTGACTATAATCTATGGGCACGCCTCCGAATACATCAAATCACATGGTGGAATTTAATCTGACTTCTTTCTAACCTAACATTATCAACATTAAAAATTAGTAATCACAGCATGTATCCATTTAATCATTCCTTCATTATCCATGAAATAACATCACTAATTTACATAAAATCTAATTAAAATCAATATTCTAAGTTCAATGGAAAGGATAATTTCTCCATACCGAGATCGATCGTATCCTCGCGATTGGATCGAGTCCCAACAATGATGATGATTCTAGGAGGCGAAGGACGCTTGAAAATATACGTCAACGTTTCATCGATCTTCCAAAAGAAAGGTTCTAGAAACGTAGATCTAAAATTTCTTCTCTAAGGTCTCTAGGGATTCTGACAGCTCTATTCTTAAGAACTCTTAATGAGTTATGATTTAGGGTTCTCCGTAAGATACTTATTTATAATATTTTGGGGATTATCCGGTGTTAAGCTAACACACCAAGGAAGAGTGTATAGGCTTTTACCTCAATATCCAAAATAGAGGTTATAACACATATAATAAGGTTCGATCCCTAGACCTCTTGTCTATAACATAAAGCCTTTAACAAGTAAGCTACCACATAATTTGTGTCCATTAATGACGGACATAAATATAAGAGCTTGAAAAATCAAAACATGTATTTTTAGATAAAACATTTTGAAAAGTCAAGATATGCGGTGAATACGTTAATAAGTACATACACATAATTTAGGTATATTAAAGACATGAAATTCTAATCACAATATTCTTTCCTACTTATAAAAAATTTTATCCTCCAAATTGAGTCATACCTTACTCGAAGAGATGGGGGTAGTCCCTCCTAATAGTGTCCTTGCGTTCCCAAGTGGCCTCCGCACTAGAGTGGTGTTGTAACACAACAAGGACCAACGGTATAACTTTATACCTCAGGGTCTGCTCTTTCCGGTCAATAATCTAAACAGGCACCTCCACAACGGACATATCCTTAAAAACCTCCAAGGGTTCCCAGTCGATAACCTGAGTAGAGTCTGTCACGTATTTCTTTAGCATGGATATGTGAAAAATATTATGTACATCGGCAAACTTTGGAGGTAGCTTGACTCGATATGTCGTTTCTCCGATTCTCTTTAAGACTTCGAACGGTCATTTGAATCTCAGACTAAGCTTTCCTTTCAGCCCGAATCTCATCACTCCTTTCATATGAGAGATTTTCATGAAGACTTTATCCCCTTCAATCAAGTCCCAATTCCTACGCTTCAAATCAGCGTAACTCTTTTGCCTGCTCTGCGCGGTCCGCATTCGTTCTCGGATCAACTAAACCTGCCTAGACGTGTATTCAACAATTTGAGGTCCCAGCAAGCTTCTTTCACAACCTCATCCCAATATAAAGGAGTTCTACAACTTCTCTCATATAAGGCTTCATACGGGGCCATCTATATAGTGGATTGGTAACTGTTTCTTCAATTCTGACAGTTATGCAAGCACATCTTGTAAGGAGTCTTGGCTATCGGTACAGTGCCAGGTACGAGCTCAATCTAAAATTTTACTTTCCTACTCAGTGGTAGACCCGTCACCTCATCAGAAAAAACTCCCGCAAATTCATTTATCATAAGAATCGATGATATATCTCTCCTCTTTTCCTCGACTTCCAATAAAGCAAAGAGTTGTGGAATGGCACCCTTTCATGCACCCTTGAATTTAAACGTCGGTTCATCCAAAAGGATAAAAATTACAATCTATGCGAAACAATCAAGGGTCGCATGAGATTCAGCGAGTCAATCCATCCCTAAGATAATATCGAAATCTTTAAAATCTAACTCAATCAGATCGACCACCAATGCATGAGTTCCAATTTGGACAGAATATTGAGGGTAGACTCTGTCAGCAAGCACACTCTTCCTCAAAGGAATTGCTACGGTCAAAGGAATGCTCATAGGAGATGAATCCTTATCAAGATCTTAGCGAAGTTCAAGAAGACGAATAAATGTGAAGCACCGAAATCTAAAAGCACATGAGCAAAAAGACCATCAATCAACATTGAACCTGGGCATCCAAGACACGCCACGACTTAAATTATCCACCATAAGGGTATCATCCAATTAAAAAATATATTGTCTATTAGATAATCATTAATTCCTAACAAATTCATTTTATTCATTTTTTAAAATATTTTTGAAAATTTGTTTAATTTACGTAAATTAATAGGTATGACATTACTACGTAAATAGGTATAAAAGAATTTAATCATGAATTTTAAATAAACAACCATACCCTGGATGACATCGTCTGAAGCTCTAGCGCCAGCATCAGATAAGGTATACACGCGGCCATTAGCCGTAATCGTCGCAGGAGGTGCAACCTTCGATCCAGATGACTTCTTAGGCATCTTACACTTGGTTGCTCTATGCCCATGTTGTCGACAGTTGAAACAAGCACTCGTTCCTCTCAGGCAGGTACCATAATAATTCTTGCCACAAGTGGTACAGGCTGGTGTAGTCTTTGCAGTCGATGCCACTGCAGAATTAGTCTTGTTCTGCCGAGAGAAGGTTGGTTTTGAGTAAGGAGCAGCCCTACTCTCCGATCTCATGTTAGATTTAGAAAACACACAATCTCGACAGCCAGATTGAAAGTTCCTAGCCCAGCCCTAACCCACATTACCAGTCGACAAAGGCACCTTCAGTTCTCTCTCAATGGTATAGCACCTATCAATCAGGTCCTTGTATGAGTCACATCGGTGTTCGACCACCAATTTCCTTATTTGGGGCCTCAAACCTCTTCAGTTAAAAGTTCTCGTCAGAAACCAGGGTCGGTGCAAACTAACTCAATTCCGTAAAAAGTTTGGCATAAGCGCCAACAGTCATCTCTCCCTGTTGCAGGTTCAGGAGTTCATCAATCTTCGCTTCTTGGACGCTCTGAGGGTAGTACTTATCGTAAAATACCTTTACGAATTCGTCCCAGCCCCATACATAACCAAGCTCTTCAACACGAGTCGCTTCTTTCAATTATCTCCACCAGTACTCGGCATCCCCCTCCAGTTTGTAGGTTACCAATCTCTCTTTAGTTGCTTCATTACATTCCATCAAGTCAAAGATCTTTTCAATCTACTGCACCCATTTCATAGCCTCAGTGCTATCTCCCGTCCCATTAAAGTATCGCGGTCAGTTCTTCCTGAATTCGTCCAATTCTGACCTAGGAGCAGGAGTATGTTGAGAATTTGGAGCTTTGATTACATTGATGGCATTCACAATCGCCTCAATCAATGCATCAATGTGTTTGTTCGTCATCTGCAACTGATCAATCTCACGTTAAACTCCAGTTACACATATTCCCGACGTAAGAATTAACCTTAGGCTCTGATACCAACTGTAGCGACCCAAAATCTCAAAACCTATTGATTGTAAGATCTCATATCATACCTTCGTATCATGCACCATAGAAGCATAATATGGCAATAAAAGCGCCTTAAATAGCGAAAGATAAATTTTTTTAAAAATATTAATTACTCAAATTAGAACTCACGATAAAATTCTTATTCCAATAACAAAGTCCAACCTGATTAAAGCTTAAACAGTCTCAATAAAATACTAACTGATCCATGTCTCATTTATTTAAAATTTATAATAATAACTAGAAAGGAAAATATATAATTAGGCCGCGAAGCCATCATCTCCATTCATTTTAGTTTCCTGAGTACCACGTATAGTTTCATCACCATAGACTCATACATTGTCCTCTACTACACCTATCTCATCTGGCCACCCACATCAATAAGAGGTGTAATTTTACACTTGTATGAACCAGACATGCAATCCATTAAAACATAAAATATCAATCATTGTCATATGAATATTACTATATACTTCATGTGTGTATGCATGTGGCATGTATAATCGCAAAATGCTGGAATGAATTAAACATAAATATGGACATCAATGTTTCATGGATGCATCCTTTCTTTTAATTTCATCTTTCTTATTATTTAGTACACGTTAGACTTCGTCCCACTCAAGACATTGGGGTCGTAATCATGCTTATCACTTATTTAGTTAAACTCCATCATGCTCAAGACGTTGGGTCTAATTAATCATATCATTTATTGTATGTCAAACTCCGTCCCGCTCAAGACGTTGGGTTTAGGGTTAGACTCCATCAAATATAAGATATTGGGTCTAATGCCTTCTTAGACTCCATCAGGTACAAGATGTTGGGTCTAATGCTTCTTAATCATATTTAGTTAGACTCCATCAAATATAAGATATTGGGTCAAATACCTTCTTAGATTCTATCATGTATAAGCTGTTGGGTCTATTGCTCATTATTCTTGACTTGACGTTTTATCATGTCTTATATGTCTTGATTATGTATTGTATAGATCACCATGGAACATGTAATGTATATAAGAGTAAGATCATAATATATAAGCATTGAAGTGTATTTAACCATGATACATAAACGTCGAAGTGTTCACAATCATAATGCATAAACATGAAAGTGCATATAATATGATCATGATATATAAACATAGAAGTGTACACAATTATGGTGCATAAACATTGAAGTGCATATATTATGATCATGATATATATAAACATTGAAGTGTATACAATTATGGTGCATAAACATTAAAGTGCATATATTACGATCATAGTATATAAACATTGATATTTAATGACACTGCTAAGAAATGAATTGTATATAGAACTTGACTGTTTGGACTCAAGCTATTTATTTAGTGTTTAGGCTCAATCGATTGATTTTACAGAATCAATCGATTGACTCAAATCCGTGCTCCGTCTCAATGGATTGATTTTCCATAATCAATCTATTGATTTTCCATAATCATTCGATTGATTTTACTAAATCAATCTATTGATTTCTGATAGTGAATAATTAAAGCATTCCTCCTCAGACTTCAATCCGAGCATTCTCAAACCATTTTATTTAACTCAGGCTCAATGGATTGATTTTACATAATCAATCAATTGACTCTAATTCGAGGGCACGCCTCCAAATACATCAAATCACATGGTGAAATTTAATCTGACTTCTTTCTAACCCAACATTATCAATATTAAAAATTATTAATCACAGCATGCATCTATTTAATCATCCCTTCATTATCCATGAAATAACATAACTAATTTACATAGGATCTAATTAAAATCAATTTCTAAGTTTAATGGAAAGCATGATTTCTCCATACCTAAAATCGATCGTATCCTCGCAATTGAATCGAGATCCAAACAATGATTATGATTCTAGAAAGAGGTGAAGGCCGCTTGAAAATATACACCAACGTCTCGCCAATCTTCCAAAACAAAGGTTCTAGAAAGGTAGATCTAGAATTTCTTCTCTAAGGTCTCTAGGGTTTCTGACGGCTCTTTTCTTAAGAAGAACTCTTAATGAGCTATGATTTAGGGTTTCCATAAGACATTTATTTATAATATTTTAGAAATTATTTGGTGTTAAGCTAACACACCAAGGAAGAGTGTATCAGCTTTTATCTCAAAATCCAAAATAGAGGTTATAACACATATAATAAGGTTCGATCCCCAAACCTCTTATCTTTAACATAAAGCCTTTAACCAGTAGGCTACCACATAATTTGTATCCATTAATGGCGAATATAAATATAAGAGCTTGAAAAACTAAAACATGTATTTTTAGATAAAATATTTTGAGAAATCAATATATGCGGTGAATACATTAATAAGCACATGCACATAATTTAGGTGTATTAAAGACATGAAATTCGAATCACAACACTATCGCCCTATAAATTTAGGCATTGGAGCACTTTCCAAGAGTCGACCCCGCTCGTACTCAACTGAAAAATCCATTTCCAAAGTTGATTAAATGGGAAGCCCTGAAATTCAGTCGGACTCTAAATTATTTTTGAGAAAAAAATTCTTAACTCTCTAGTCATCGTACATCTCGATATTGAGAAACATGAATTACAATGTCGATCAGTTCGGCTCTTCTTCAGGCAAAGAGAGATGGAAAGGGAATGAGAAAGAGAATACCCGACCCAAAAAAGAGCACAGGAACGACACGATGATGACGATGAGGATACCAACGATAACAATGATGACACTAATGATAATGATGAGTACGAGGTCATTATATGTCAACAAGCGGGATCAAAGAGGAAACAATCGAAAAGTAGGCAGCAGCCAACTAGGGAACAGCCGACTAGGCAACCCTAACTTATAAATGAAGTAATGGAGCTGAGGAAAGAGTATTCATCTCTCCGGATGACGGTTAAAGAGATGAAAGGCGATTTCAAGCTCGCCTTTACTGTTTTAAAAGGACAGGCGATAACTATTGAGCAGCTCAGAAGAGACAAGAAGACCCTATAGGCGCAAGTAGGGTCACTAAAAGATCAGGTAGCCTACTTGACGAGCGAAAATATTGTAATGAAGAAGGACCTTGAGGCAATAAAGTCTCATTTGTCAAAGGTACTTAATCTAACTTTAACACATTTAAGTTTTTTTTTAAATAAATATTTTAAGACATCGGATCGCTATCTTAAAATAGGGATCCGCTATCTTAAGATAGCGATAAGTTAGCATCAGCTATGATAAGTTAGCAACCCGCTATTTTTATATAGCGTACCGCTATCTTAAGATAGTGTTAAGTTAGCAATCCGCTATCTTAAGATAGCGTTAAGTTAGCGTGTCGCTATCTTAAGACAGCGGGTCCCTATGTAATGGTATGTATTGATTTCACTTCGGTTAATTTCATAGTTTGTACTGATGTACAATGATATTATTTCTTCGATGCACTTTGATGCATTTGTTACCCCCAACCCCCTGCCTCTCATCACCCTGCCCCTGAGCCCTCTACACCCCAACCACCTGCCTCTCAACCCCCTGCCCCTAAGCCCTCTGCACACCAACCACCTACCTTTGAACCCCTTGTCCCTAAGCCTTTTGCCCCTCAACCCTCTGCACCTTAGCCTTCTTCCTCTCAACCCCTTGCTCCCCAACCGCCAATCGAGGGCTTCGACCCAGTGGTTGATGCTCTACTAACCCATCCTACTCATGAGTTACAGCCGACATCACTTAAATCCTTACTAGTAAAACTCTCTATATCAAATAGTAAGGCCGACAGACAAGAGTAGGGCACGGTATATTAGTTGCGGGCATAAAAGAAGAGAAAGACGCCAACCAAGAAAGCCTGTATAAAATGACAAAAAGTGGTTGTCGTGAAAGAAGAAGAGGTTGAGCCACAGTCCATGGAGCATAAATTCATGGTCAGAATGTGGAACCGGCCTGCAAATGATGATTCTGCGATCGTGAATACTATCTCGGGTATTGACATCACCCTCGGGAATTTAAGGGTCCTCAAAGGAAGAACGTGGCTTGACAATGAAATGATGGACGCATACTTTAAGGTCCTAGAGAGTAAGAACAACTCTATGTTTACGGAAAAGGCAGACAAGAGCTGGTTTGCATCAACTGCCACCCTGGTATTATTTCTATTCTTTATTATTTTATTTATTTATATGCTTTTATTTATTTACTTCATTCATGACTTATTTCAGACCCTAATTATAGCGGACCACTTAAAATTTTAAAAATTTATCCGTGATGAAAATCAGAGACCACTCAGCAACTTAGATATGTGGGAGGCATACTGTGACAGGTGACAAGTTCGTCACCATTGCAAGCCGCTTGAGACGCAGCTTAGGAGTACGACAACCGGTATTGATGTTGTCGATTATGGGACAGTAAATTCTTTTTTAAGTTACATTAACGTTTTTTATGTTTCTTAATTAACACAATACTAATTAGATCTCCGGTTGCACACAGATTTATTTTCTAATACATAGTCAGAAACATTACCATTGGGCATTGGTTATTGTATCAGTAGCGGACCGTGTTGTGAAGCTGATAGACCCGGCCAATCGAGAGTGTTCAAGGAAGTTTGAAGTGCACAAATAAAGTCTATTACATCATCTGTCGTGACTTTTTCACACTGTCAAATTGAGTTATGCTCTCGATCAATCGTGATAGCTAACGGTGATGGACAGTGTCGATCTTCCGTGCCAACACAACAGTTGGGACTGTGGTGTTTTTGTATTGAAGTAGTTATAGCTCCACGTTTGGAGCTATAACTACTTAGTTTATTTTTTCTTTCACTTTTATATTTTCGTATATTTTGTAACAAGTTTGGGATAATGAATGTATATTTTGTAAGTCATATAATGAAATTCTAACTTGTGTGAATTTTTCTTTATTTTTTTTGTATTATTGGAAGATACCTTAACGGTCCACTATTGTTTGAAGATCATTTTTTTTGCTAATATCGGTCCGCTATGTTATAATAGTGGACCGCTATGATATAATATCGGTCCGCTATGGTATAATAGCGAAACGCTACTGTACGATAGTGGTCTGCTATCTTAAAATTACTCCGCTTCTCCATAAGTGAATAACAAATAATAATTGTTTTTATAATTGTAGAATAACAATCTCATTTTTGCAAGTAACAAACTAACAAATAGGTTTCATATTCTAACAAATTTACATGAGCGGCGGTTATGTCTATATTCGTTATAATTTTTACATCGTAGTGGTCGAACTTCGCCTTAAAATCTTATCCTCCTTTTCTTCGGGTGACCGGCTTGACGTATCTTGTGAGAAGGCAAAACCTCGATGTCTTCCCTTAGAACGATCTATTGGCGCTTATCAATGATTGGAACAAAGTGTTATTTATAAGTATTCCTAAATAAGGCACTAGTAAACTAATGCTCACAAAACTGAGGAATCTTTTTTTCCCTGTTCCTGCACGATAATATAGCGATCACATGTGAACATGATAATCCAAGGATAGCCCAACAACTGAATGTGCACGTTCGTTTCTCTAAATCGACACTGCGAGTGTACTGCCCCTGTTTAACTTGAAATGTATCGCGACTATAGGGAACAATGTTCTTTCGACGGGCCCACCCTGAATTTCGTATTATGTGCTCATCCGCCATCAGTGTCAACACGTGCGTCATTTTATTTCCTTTCTCCTGACGCCGAAGGTAAAATTCGACTACCTTCGTGCGAATAGTTTCTAGCATTGTCACGATCGGTTCCTCCCTGACTATCTTCAGCACACTGTTAATGCTTTCAGCTATATTAGTTGTCAGCATATCATAACGCTTCCCTGAAAAATATGCGCGCACCCAAAAATGGTCACCGATTTCTTTAATCCATGTTGTATATTTCTGGGGATCTCGTCTTCTATTTTTCATAAAATTCTTTTAAATTTTACCTCCGAGAATGCACGGGCAACAACCCAGAACAGCGGTCGGGAGATTGTATCCTTATATGTATCAAAAAGATTCAAAGCTAGGTGTCGCATACAGTAACTGTGAAAGGCGTTAGGGAAAACATTATGCATAGCTTCCATCAACCCTTTCTCTCGGTCTGATATTAATACAAACTGCTATTCAAAGTCCCCGATTACGTGACTCCTTAATAGTTTAAAAAATCATGTCTAATGATCTTCATTTTTTTTTGGTACAACGCTGAATGCTATAGGAAATAAATATTTATTCATGTTTATCCTCATAGCTATTAACAATAGTCATTTGTATCATCCGCATAAATATGCCCCATCTACTGTAATTATTCTTTACAAAGTATTATAAAAGCTCCTAATATAAGGTCCAAATGTCATGAAGAACCTCTGAAAGGTATTATCAGGCTCGCGATACAATTCGGTCTGTACGTCTGGATCGACCAGCTGTAATTCAACGACATAGGACGTCTGGATCGATCTACTGTAATTTCAGCTACCTCGGATGTCATTTAACGTCATTTCTTTTCCTCTCCACGCTTTCCAATAACCTACTGTTATATCATATTTTTTTTTAATATAAAAAATTATTGAAACAGGACTCTCGTCAAGACTTTTTAACAACTTATCCCTCACAAAGGAAGCTATCCACAATGTCGTACACTGGCGATGTCCACTTCCGAAAGCTAGCATTCCGCACATATGTTTCGGGCGGAAAGTCTTCACGATAAATGTATCCACACCCACCAATTTTGATGCATGTATTCGCCAAACACACCCTACTTCAACACACCTCGTCGTAACTCGAAGAGGACTAATTTTTATTGGTTTATTTGAAAATTATTTATCATGAGAAGCACTTTAAAGGTTTTTTGAAATGATTTCTTATTTCTGAATGCCTGACCAACAGTTAATGGCCCCTTCATACAGTTCCTCATCATCTGAATCTATGTACTTGCCCTCTGAGTCATTGAGATCATAGTCTCCGTCCACTAGAGGTTGATCAATTCCCCTATTAGTATCAACATGCGAAGTGGGTGAGGGCGATGCTTCAGTATTTTCAGGATCACTATCACTGTCATCGACTGGATGATTACTACGTGCTTGGTGTTCAGTCTGTCGAGGTACAATTGGTTGAGGTACAATTGTTTCCATTGCGTTTTGCCAAAGTCGAGATGTTTCGGGTGCGACGGAAGGGATGCCCTCTCCCTCAGAAGGCGCTCAACCATCTCAGAGGTCACAGGATCGGCAGGCGGCACGGAAGGGATGGCGAAACTAGGCGGCTGCAACTAGAACAAACAAATGCGTCAAACAACTCCACGATGACTAACAAACTATAAATGCATCAACTAAAACATACCCGACTAGGAATAGGAATGGATCCCTGAGGAGGAACCTTGGGAGTGGAATCCGGAACAGCCTGCATGAAAAACCAAGCAAACCAACGCAAAATATGTCAGAAACAAACACGACAAAATAACCTAAATAGAATCACATCAAGAATCATAAATTATACCTGACTCTCTGGGCGTAAAGAGGCAGCAGTCGCCTCCCTCGTCCGGAGGTCCTCAGCAACCTTGCGCTGAGACACCAACACGACACTAGTAAGTAATTAAGAAAACCCAACAATAACACTTAACAAACTGCCACGAGGACACAAGTAAGCTGAAAGAGTGACGAAACTCATCCAGTGATCTAGCTCGGCCCGAAGCTGAGCCATCGCCGGATCCTCTCGACTAAAGGAAGAAACTGAAGATGGATCAAATGCCGGAGCAGGACCTCCGGCAGCCAACTCGGCTCTCTACAAATAATAATAAATATATCAGTTGACGAGCTCACAATACTAACAATTAAACATAACCATACTTGTGAAGACACTTACCAATCGGTCAATCTCAGAGCATAGACTGGCCGCTCTCTCCTAGTCAGCTCGCTGCTGACGGCGATAAACATCTAGCAAGGCCGCCTAACGAGCAACCTCACCCTCTCTTTCAGAATGTTCAAGACAAAATAAAATGAGACATCACAACCTTGTCAGAATGACCAGAAGATTTTAATTCATGTGGTGATCATAATAAAAGGGAAATAATAAACTAACTCACCAGGAGCTCTCGCTCCGCTAGCCGAGCCCCCAACTCATCCTCTGCCACCCTGGCCCTAGCGACTGAGTCGGTCAAAGAGTGCAACATCTCCTCATCAGGATGAGGAGCATGCCCCATCTGCTCCATCGCCTTATGGAGAGCATCCAATGCCCCCTGCACACTTGTCATCAGATGGCCCTCCTCCAAGGCGGCCAATCTCTCCCTCAATGTCGACGTTGACTCCGACCCACCGATCGCAAAAGAGCCGCTGCCATGAAAAGGACGTGTGAAGAGGTGCCCACCACCCAACACGCTAAACCACTTCCTATACTCTTGTACATCCGCCTCGTCATGCGCTCCCATGACCCTAGTCCCTCTAGCTCTAAAATTGGCTATCTGGAGTGCCATTCGCTCCGTAAAATTCTGGCCTGGAGGGTCGGTCATCCTCTTCGCCACTCTGTGGCTAATCTCTGGAGGGACTCCCTGAGCGAGCCCCAACTTCCGTGTCACTCGAGAGGTGTGAATCCTCTCTACCCTCTCAAAATAATGGACCCATATGTCCACATCGAAGAAGCGCCGGCCAGACGCAATCACCGCCTCACCTGTGTCCTCCTCATCATCGTAGGGCCTCTAGATCACCTATCCAAATGAACAAATCGACCTATTAACAAAGCCTAAGAATCTCAAAACAAAACAAAGCCAAACAAAAACATGACAATATATACCTGCCCCACATGCATGTCCTCGAAGAGGCCTTGCGCGATCTGAAGATCAGTAGACCAGTGACGACCCCTCAACGCCTCCCTCCACACGTGCATCCGTGGAAACATGAACTCAACCCCCACCGGAACCCCCGAACGAAGAAAAGCGAAATGATTATATGCCCAAAACTTAAAAAAAGGAAACAACGACGACGTAAAAAAAAGGAACATTAAGAACCACTACGAACAAAAATTAATGAAACTGAAATTACCGTGATACCAATTAACTAGAACTCACCTGGAGGAATGGAAGGAAACCTCTGATCGATGCGATGCCCTGTCCCCGACGGTAGAACTGCTCATAGACATGCGTCAGCGCTGCCGCACCCCACGCATAAGTAGGGACCCGATCCAGATCCCCGAGAACCATTAAAAATAACCCGGTGATGCATCCCCAAGTCAAAGACGAAAATAGTACTGCACCCAAGAAGTGCATCAGAAACGCTTGGAGTACCCTTTCTGCAGCCAATCCTGGATCGGTCACGGGCTCCCGACCTGCCACTACCGCACACCGCGCCTCATAGGGCACCCTCACCTCCGAATGACGGCTCGGAGGGACAAAACCACTCAAAAACATACACTTGGCCCCGATCCACTCGACCTATAAGGGACTCCCAAAATCTCCTCACACACCTCCAAATACTGTCCCTCCATCCGCCCCGTGATCGGCTCACCCTCAAACGAAGATCGGTGATGCGGACCTAGTCCTCTGGAGTCGGCAGCAACATACCAACTGGGAAGAGAAACGCTTGATGCCTCTCGCTCCACCTCTCTATGATCACCGCAATCAGGCCTCGGTCAACCTGAAAGGGCTCAAACCCTAAAATCATCCCAAAACCAAAAGACACTATCCACTCCCGCTAGAACTCCGGCAAGGCACGGTACCAGGCATGAGACTCGCTCCATGAAGAGCTGATAGACAGCTACGGAGGCTCCTGTCAACCATAACGACCAAAAACAATGACAATAACAATAAGACGAACATATACTTATGACAAAAGATAAAATGAATCGAGGAGTTGAAAATGAATATAACATGTCTCAAACACTATGACAACTTACAGCAGGCACACAAAACGTGATGAGAATATTGAGCACAGACATGACCTATCTCTACATGCGAGCATAATGCATGAGTGAGCACACGACAAATAATCAATGCAGGTTCGACGTAAATTAGAAGGGTTTACAGATCCTAATAAGCCTATGTCATAATCTGAATGCATAGAAAAATGAAGAAACTCTTGCTTACGAGAACCTACCCGCCCTCTGACAAAGAAATCTCCCAGCGGATAGTGCTTGCAATCTCGAGGCTCAGCTCCCTGCTCCTCACCCTACTCCTCAGCTCCCTGCTCACCCTCAGCTCTCTCGCCTGCCTCCTCGGCTACCCCTGGCTCGACCTCGGGTACCTCCTCCTTGACCACCATCTGGTCACCCTCAGGGACCTCCATGATCATCTCCCCAATATCCCCCTCCATGGTGACAACGTCAGTCTGAGCCTCAGAAGTCTCACCCACATCCGTCATCAACATCCTCCCCAACTCAGAAATAGTGACCAGCCCAACATCACCCTCACCCTCCATATTAGAATAAAGAACTCGAAAAACTAAGGTAAATGGAAGAAACGACGTCTCAAACAGATTACAAGGAGACAAGATATCGCGAAAACACAAAAACCAGAGCACAAGAAAACCATGAAACTAGAGAGTCGAAGACTAAAACGAATAACGCGACGAAAAATGAAAAGTTTGAACTACTTATAGAACTCGCCTGAATCGCGCACTTAAATCTACACGCTCAGTTGAATCACGCGCCATCCACTTCGCGTATAATCCGGATCAAATGCCTGATCTCGGGCGCGTAATATAAACATCGCCCGCTCAAAATAACCCGACCCCGCTGGTTGCGCGTCGCCCACTAAGCGTGCAATTACATCAAGCGCTTCGACATTAGCGTGCAAATGCCAAGGTCATCTCTACAATGACCGTCAACTTCCCTAATCCTATGTCTCCAATCTTACGCTTAATTTGATTAAGCGCTAGTGAATTGACGCTTAATAACCTTCTGTCGCTTGTAAATGCGCGTTCCCATGCCGACGCGCAATTCGTTCAAGCATGTGCACAGTAGCGCGTAATTGCCCAGAAATCGATTTTTTTTTTACATGACCAGAACAATAAACCCAAACCTGAAACTAATGACGTTTTAATACTCACTACTAATTTAAATCACGCCCATAAAACCCACCCAAAAACCCTCTTAACTCAAGAAAATTTACACCCTGAAGACCAAAAAGAAAACGCCCTACAATTAAACAAAATTCAAAAAATGCCCTTTCCTTCACTTTTCTCAACAAAAAAAAATGCCTCCACCCTTCACGTATCTCCAATAAGATCAAATACTCGCATCCCCCCTATAATACTCAAAACTAAACAAAAAAACTATCCTGAACATGCCCCCAGATCTAAAATAAATAATTAAATTAAAACAAAAGCATCACACCTATGATAAGACGAACACATTATGAATTAAATTGAATCAAGAAAAATCATAAATAACCACAAATGGAATTAAAATATAATCGCTTCATAGATCAATAAAAGTTCTTACAATACACACCGAGGGCATACCCCCTAGATATACAACTTATAAATAAGAATGCTAAAATCAGCACGTTCAGGCAATGCCCGAATTCGGACTTATTCGAGAGACTAGAGATCTCGGAGAGGCCCAGAGGAGGAACGCATCCTGAATGAATCCTAACTGTGATGACCTCTTTCCCTCGCCCCGAGCCGGTAGAAAGGAAGAGTGGCTTACAGAAAGCCACCCAGGACTTGCGGGACCCGCTGTTAAGAGCTCCCCTTCGACACATTAAAAATGGGGAGCAACTAACACTAAATCCGCAGAGCCTACCGAGGAAAAGTAGGCATCGGTCACGAGAACTCTGACCCTGCCTTAGCCTTAGGTTTCCTCTCTACCACCTTTTTCTCCTCCACCTCTTCTCCCGATGGGGTGACACTTCGAGTTGGATTGATAGCACTAACCCTAGTATCACCCCGAATTCCCAATCCCGTCCATTCTCATGATCCACTTAATAAACACAAGTCCTCGGGTTCAATATCCGGGAAATCAAATATAAAGGAATAAAAGATATTAATGAACAAAAAATGCCCAAAGTTACAAGCACAAGATATCCCCCAAAACTTTTAATCTTTAAACTCAGAATGAAAGTCCAAAGTAAAAAAAAAATAGAGCCTAGACTCATGCATTTATAAACCATGCCCCATAAATAAATGTCACACATCTTGAGCCCCCTTCCAATTTAATTGAATCCAAAACTATACACATACCCCCCTGTTAAAAAGAAAAAGAAGAAGAAAAAAACACAATCCATGGAAAACTAGATAAGCCAATAGTCACACAACACTTGCCCCTCTGAAAAGCACAAATCCCCCAAATTCACATAGACCAATAGAACTAAAACACCCAATAACTATCTAGAACCCATGAAAACTCACACAAATGATATCCCAAACCACAACTAAAAGACCAAAACAAAAAAAAACCTTAAACCAAACAAAGAACTCACATAAGACAAAATCTAACTTGTTGAAGCTGAAGAAAAAGCGCCCCAGTGAACCCTCCAAACAAGGTGAACTGATCTAAAAAATAAACCCTGAATAAATCCAAAAATATAAAACTAAGCCAAATCAAATCCTAAAACTACGGCAAAACAAACTAGTTAAGTCCAATTAATCCATTAATGAAATTTAAACCAACTAACAATATACAATAATAATAAAATAATAAAAAATGCCCACTTATTCATAATTCAAAATTTTATACAATATCGCTGGAGGCATACCTCCTGAATTACAACCCGAAACAAAAACCTAAAATCTAACGTACAACCCAAAACGAAAACAAAAACCATAATGAGCCAAAACGAGGAGCAGAACGTCCAATCGGAGGCTTCAAAAATGTTGCCACCAGACTTGGAGGACTCGAACGAGCCACTGGTAGAAGAGACGGAAAATGGGTTAGGAGTACATCTCTCCATTTACAGCACCTCCTCTTCCCATCATCTTCACCTCCCCCGCCGCCGCCTCCGCAACACTGCCTTCACTGCTCTTTAACAATGAACGGTGTGAAGACCAGCACCCTCATTCCCAATACTGCCCATTCCCAAGATAATACCGTCCACGAGCATCACCTCAGGGCGAAGATCACGCGAAATAACGAATATAAGAAGAAACCCCTTCCCAAACTGACGGTTAGATAGCTCAATATCGCTAAAAAGTGAATCTCAAAACACCAGAACACTCAGAAAAGTCAATATTCGAGACTAAATCAGAGAATGAGAAACAAATGAAGCCTCCCACACTTATATAGAGTACGGCGTCAATCGCTCGCTTATCTATGAGCGCTTAATCTAATCGCGCACCACATATACTACGCTCAATTAAAAACCCGCGCCACTAATCAAGCGCTCAATGAGACTGTCGCCCACGCAGACGGCGCGACCTTCCAATCCCGCACTCACCATGAACCACGCAATCTGATCAAACGACTTATTTGAGTTGTGCAATTTGAAAGGTCACCCGTGCAGAGGCCTAGGAACCCTTCGATCGCGCGCAAATACATAAGAGTGTAATACAATCACACTCCTGTATCCACACGCGTAATCATCCCCTTAGACCCTGAATCGCACGCCCGAAATAAGGCAGACAATCGGATCCCACGACTGAAAATAGACACGTAATTCCTAATTTTTTTTACAGTCTGGTCCCAATTTGAGCAAAAATCCACTTTGTCCCCTTGCGCAACCACTCAAGCACATCCAACCATGATAAAAAAAAACACACACGCATGACACCACCCCCAATATCCTATCCCATCACAAAAAATTTGTAACCACGCACCCATGGCCCATCGAAAAGCCCGAAAATGTAAATGCGTCAAAAACCCAACACAATGCAACCACAACGCGAGCTCACCTAACCCAAGATCTGCTAAACAAAGAGATTAACGTCCCAGCGCGAAAACATCCTACTAGTGCTCCACCGCTAACTACGCTACACTTCCCATTGCGGACACCACTTCCTGGAAAGCTCAAACAACATGTTTACCGCACCAAAGAAGAAAAAGGGAGAAGGCTCAATTAGGTCCTATCGCTAAAACAAAAAACCTTCCTACCAAATTGCTCGATACAAATGATCACTAGATACCACAGCAGATGAAAGCAAAAAAATGAAAAGAAAGATAACTTGGGACTCCTCCCATGTCCCATCACATCCCACTAATGCCGAGCTACAATACGAACATACTGTCGAAAACTATCCAAGTCCCATCGCGGCATTACTACAACACCACTTGTCCCATCACAACATCACTTTCCCCAAGACGCTACATCACACCGACAACCGCCGTAGAAAAAAAAAAAGAAGAAAAGACGACTTCAAAGCCCCATCATAACAGCACCCCGCTACAACATCACAAGTCCCATCGTACAACCCAGGTAAGTATCACCCCCAGGTAAGTATTACTCAATTTTCAATTACTTGATATTTCTTATAAATATAGTTATCTATGATTAAGTCAAAATATTTTTCAAAACCCATCTCTCTTGAACCGCGAGTTACTGTAGTCCTCTCATAAGAGACAATCATCAGTATTCGTCGAGAAAGTTAGATGGAGTATCCTGCATGCCAAGTGTCATCTTGACAACCACATAAACGGTCAGGTTCACAAATCTCGTACCAGTGGATCTGCTCAGTGACATCTCGGTAGCCACATTTTCCGCCGTTTTACTATCGAATTGATCTTAAGTTAAAATCCCTAGAATTTCAAAATCTTGAGACCCTCTTACTTGCTTCAAAAAAAAATCTTCTACTACAAAAAAAAAACAAAAACAAAAAAAATAAAGAAAAAAAACAATAAAGTAAATAGACCCAATTCACCCATGATCACTGACGTGTTGCAGCATCGTTAAATATCTACAGCTGGCGATCGCAATCAAACTAGGAACCTTCTTAGAAAAATCCCCTTTTTATTTTCTTGTCATTCCAAACACTGCATCGCTAGAGTCCACTTGGACAGAATTGGAGCCATTGATTCAACGGGAACCGAGAGGAACCCAGAAAAAGTGCGCACCAACAGTATCGTATAGGAATATATATATCTTTGACCAACCACCATCTGTTTATTCTCGTAATGAGGTTTGACAATTGAGCAGAGGATTTTCGACTCAGTGCATCTGCCACCACATTCGCTTTTCCAGGGTGGTACTGAATGGAGCAGTCATATTCCTAGAGGAATTTCATCCATCTTCTTTGCTTCATGTTCAAATCCTTTTGAGTGAAGAGATATTTAAGGCTCTTATGATCAGTGAAGACTTCAAATGTTTCCCCATAGAGGTAGTGCCTCTAAATTTTAGGAAAAAAATAACGGCTACAAGCTCTAAGTCATGAATATGATAGTTCTTTTCGTGGTCCTTGAGTTGACAAGAGTCATAAGCGATGACCCTTTCATGTTCAGTACACAACCCAATCCACTGTACGAAGCATCATTGAACACTACGAAACCTCCAATGCTTGAAGGTATAGTAAGAACTGGTGCAAAGGTCAGTTTCTTTTTAAGCTCTTGGAAGCTCTTTTGACACGCATCATTCCATTTGAATTTTGCATTCTTCCTTGTAAGTTGAGTGAGTGGTCCTGTAATCTTGGAGAAACTTTCAACAAATCTTCTAGAGTAACCGGCTAGGCCCAGAAAACTATGGACTTCGATTACTGTCTTTGACCGTTCCCACTTTAAAATTGTCTTCGATTTTAGTAAGATCAACTGTTATGCCTGCTTCAGAGATGACATATCCCAGGAAGCTGACTTGTTCGAACTAAAACTCACCCTTGCTTAGATTTGTGTAAAGCTGATAGTCACAACGTGTCTGGAGAGTGGTGTGCAAATGCTGATCATGCTCTTCCCTTGTCTTCAAATAGATGAGAATGTCATCTATGAAGACTACTACAAATTTGTCGAGATGTGATTTGACCACTCAGTTCATCAGATCCATGAACGACACTGGCGCGTTTGTTAGACCGAAAGGCATTACCAAAAATTCATAATAGTCATACCTGGTGCGAAATATCATTTTCGGTATGTCTTCAGCTTTAATTTTTAGCTGATGGTAACTCGATCTCAAGTCTATCTTAGAGAAGAACCTTACACCTTGGAGTTGATAAAAAAGGTCATCAATGCTGAGAAGTGGGTATCGGTTCTTGATCGTTAATTTGTTCAACTGATGATAATCGATACATAGCCTCATTGAACTATATCTTTTTTACGAACAGGATGGGTGCTCCCCAGGGAAATGTACTTGGTCTAATGAACCCCTTATCTAGGAGTTCTTGTAACTATTCTTTGAGCTCTTTCAGTTCAGCCGGTGCCATATAATATGGGGCTTTCGATATCGGTTCAGTGCCTAGAGCCAGATCAATTGAGAACTCAATTTCCCTATCAGTTGGTAGTCCTGGCAAGTCCTTGGGAAACACATCAGGAAACTCGCATGCAACAGGAATGTCAGAAATATTGAGCTTCTCTTTGTGTTGTTCTTACATAAATGTGAGGTATCTTTGACATCCTTTCTTCAATAATTGTTGAGCTCGAATGGCAAAGATGAACGGTGCGATGCTTGCCTTAATGCCATAAAATCTGAATGGTGCACCCTTGGAGAGACGAAAAGTGACCACTTTTCGGAGGCTTTCCACACTTGCGTGATAGGCGGATAACCAATAAATACCGAGGATTATATTGAATCCTTGCATGTCTAATAGAACCAAATCAGCCATCGTCTTGTGATCCTCAACTGGAATGATGATTGATCGACATATGGTGTCTGTGGCCATAGAATCCTCAGTAGGAACAAAAATAGGCAGAATAAAGTCTAAGGGTTCTGGTGTAATACTCAGTTCAGCAGTGAACCCAGAGGTCAAGAACAAATGCATAGAGTCAGGGTCTATCAAAACACATGCCTTATGTTGAAAAATATCTCTACTCTGATACATGTGTAAGGTACCTAAAGTCCATGTAACTAAATTAATTTCTTATTTATGACTTAGGAGTATTCATGCAATCATATAATTCACAAAAATTTACAAGGGCATTTCTTAATTAAAATAAGGACATATAATATCAACAATCCAATCAACTCAAAAAAAAATTTACCTTGAATGACGTCATTTGTAGCTTGGGCGTCGCGCGCAGAAACTGCGTAGGCGCGACCCTGGACTACCGGCCAGATGATTTCTGAGTAGGAATTGGTATCGCCTTTTCCTTATTCATCTACAGACAGTCTTCTATCAAGCGTCCCAACTGGCCGTAATGGAAACACACACCTGTGGTCCACCTGCAGTTTTCCACCTTGTGACGCCCTCCACATCGTGATCATGACTCAACTGGCACATGTGAAGTGGCGTATGAAGTCTTCTATACTACTAATGTCCCTGTCGTAGTAGAATTTGAGCGGCGGAAAAACCTCGTAGGTGTTGAAGAGACTTGTCTAGAATTCGTGGTCTGAACCGGTTGGGAAGGCGTCAAAGCTGAGAATTTGGTTCTCTTACTAATCTGATCAGTGGCAAGTGATAATGCCCGGTTCACCTTATTCTTGTTATGTTATTCTCTTCGTTTATACATCTTTTCTATGTCACTCTCGACAATGAGGGCTCTATCCATAACTTCCGCATATGTCCTCAACTTGAAGAGTGATATTCTCTCATGAATGTTCGGCTTCAAGCCACATTCAAACTTGGCTTTGTACTTGGCTACAGACATGTGTCCTTGTTCCAGTGAAATAAAATCTACTTCCCACTAATCTCGGACTGATTCCAGGAAGTATTTCTCATTAAACTCTTCGGTGAATCGAGCCCAAGTCCATGGAGTGTTCGGTGTTTCCTATACTCTAGTTCTTTCGACTGATTTCAACCAGGGATCTGCTTCTTCTTCTAGCTGGAAGGAAGCCCAGCTGACCTTCTCTTCTTCTGTGTGAGGTATCACACGAAAATTCTTCTCTATCTGATTTAGCCATTTTTCAACTTCGAGCGGGTCGGCTTAGCCCAAGAAACTAGGAGGTTTCATCCTTCGAAATTCTTGGAACCCGGTGGGTTGTTGCCTTGCCTTAAGCAAGGTGGTCTATTGAGCCATAATGTTAGCCAGGGTTTCCAGCAATTTCCCAAGACATCCATCTTCACTCCCTCCTCCCAATGGAATGCCGTTGGGGCCAGTAGTGACTCGTGCCCCATTTGACGTGCTCTCTATATTAATGGTTCTCTGTCTCGGAGAGGGGCCATAAGGATATGTCAAAATATACTTAATTAAATCAGAAGTCGTACAGATCAAACCTGTTTCCCAATAAGACCTAGCGCCTAAGCTTTGATACCAATTGTAACGACCCAAAATTTCTAAACCTGATGATATAGAAATACCGGGTCGCTAGATCATAATTCACTATCTAAATACAGAATCATCTTTGGATTCAATAGAAGTCAAGTTACTGTAAACTGAAATAAACACTTCCATGTTCATAGATGAAATATTACTCTAAAGTATACCATCGGTGATGGCCGTACGTCACACAAACAATGGCACTTACATCAATATCCGAAAGTATAACTCATGATTATTTCAAGAAAAAATCATTCAAACTGTACCAAGTCTAAATCACCAAAAGCTCACTAAGGGAAGAATTCCTTGAGTGGAAGATCTGCCTCGTGTTTCGGTACAAAGTTGGGGTCTTTGTCAGCGTCAATACCTATGACACATATTGACGAGGTGAGCTAAAAGTCCATATGCTCAGTAAGGCAATCCCAATTACCATTCATACTATAGTCATCTAACACATAGCTCTTACTGATTCTAATAGGATTCATTAACATTTACATTCTAAGATGATTATCTCTAAGTACAAAATCGAATTAACAATATATTTTTTAGTGGTATTCTAGATGTCATATTCAGAGGGTCAAAAAGTAAATTACATGCACATGTTCCAATAAGATGCCTTACATTGATATTTCATTCATTTCATATGTCATTTCTTATGTTCATGCATGACTTAATAATGTAACTTAAAAAAATCTAAACACAAATATAGTTTTAGAGCCGATGGGGATCTCGGCTATCGTCGTTCAAGACCAATTTTCAATGGGCCCAAGCTCCTACCTTGTGAGGAATACTTGCGCGGTACGATAGGCCGTCATCACGATTTAATATGTGCTATAACATGGTTCGATATATGCCGAAGCATGGTTCAATGTCCGATATGTGTGCTGTCGCACGAGATCCTTTTCAATGGAATCACTTTAAATCACATACATATTCTAAACATAATACTGAATTTATATTTCATAATTAGTCCAGAGTTCAGTGTCCAATGAATGTCAGATATTCAATGTGAGTGCAATATTCGATAAGTTCCAAGAATTCAATGTTCAATGAGTTTCAATATTCAATATTTGCATGATACTCAATAGGTTTCAATAGCTCAAAGGGGTATGATGCTTAATGAGTTCAAATGTTCAAAGTGTGTCTAATAATCAACGAAAATCAACCATTTAAACAATAATACAATAATTGTCCGTTTCAATGCTCTAATTTAACTATAAGGAGACCACTTTATTACTCATTAAATCACTAACAGCTACAAATCGGAAGTATACAATACAAATGTCATTGACATTCCCTTACCTCGGGTCCTAACGTCGCAAGAAGGAAGTGAGTTGATCCTATCAATAGTGACCGATTCCCCCTTCTACATTGTACACAATAGTGATATGTCAATGGTCGATTGATCGAAAAAGGAAAGATCAATTTGAAGAAATTCCCCTTTTCACCTGTATTCACAGCTTGCTGCTGTGAGGTGACGGCGAGCTGTGGTAGTGGTTAAAGCTCACTGTTGTGACATGACAGCGATCTATGGCTGCGACGAGTTCTCTGTTCTTAGTATTTATAGGTCGTTGTTGCGCTGTGACAGTGAGCTGTGACTATGGTTGTCCTAGCATTTTCAGTATTCACAGCGAGCTACTGTCTTCTGACAACGAGTTGTGTATAATTATTTCTTGTTCTATTTGCATTCACAGTGAGTTGCGATCTTCTGGCAGCGAGCTGTGTATAATTATTTCTTTTTCTGTTTGTATCCACAGTGAGCTGCAATTTTATGACAGCAAGTTGTGGTTTATGTTTCTTGATTCTGAATACGGTATGCGTGTCCTAACGACCGGTTTGTGCACGGAATCCTATTTCTACATTCTCGGTGTGACATTTCGGCTTTGGCCTTATAACAATATTGTGACTTAGTTTTAGGATACGACATGATTTTCGAAATGCCTTCTCATCGATGTTAGTTTTCTTTTAGTGAAAGCGAGCTATGGTTATTTCCACAACGAGTTGTTATTGATGGCAGCGAGCTGTGGGTATTACCATAGCGGGCTGTCATTATTAGCTTCAGACTCGGATTCTAAGATTCACCTTAAGATTTGAATTGAGCACAAGGGCTTCTAATATTCTAATTAAGATTTGAAAATAATAAAGACAATTAAAGTGATAAGTATTCACCTCTTAAAGTGTGGTTGGTGGTGCTACGGTGATCTAGGTTTTGCGGAGATTGACGATTAATGCTATCGTCCGTACGATGTTCCTATCTCCTCCCTCCTCGATCTTGATGGTGGAAAAGATCGAGATGACTCTCATGGAGAGACACAAGAGTTCTTAGGTGAAGCGAAGAAGAAGATTGTGAAAGAATGGTGGTGACGGCTAGGGTTTTCTTACAAAGAAGAAGGATGAGAAAAGGTAGCTAGGGTTTTCTCATGGCTCTATTCTCAAGAAGAATTCTTAAATTTTAATGTAAGGTTCTCCGTAACACACCTCTTTATAACTTATTGGAAGTCATCCGGTGTTAAGTTGACACACAGAGGGTAGGTATATAGGCTTTTACCTCAAAGCTCAAAATAAAGGTTTAAAAATCTACCTACCAAGGTTTAATCTTTAGACCTCTTGTCTATAACCTAACCCTTTGGCCAACATGCTATCAAGTAGCTTGTGTAATTAGTGACAAAATTAAATATAAGGATCATTTTAAAACCGATGTGTATCTTTAGTTTAAAACGTTTTCATAAGCATATGGTGTATCTCTTATTAAGCACATATCCCCAATTCTGGTATTTCAAGTACAAGAAAATACAAGTCGTTACAATAAGCGTCGTGGGTAACATCAAACAATGACATGCTTCTTATCATATTCGAGAGAAGTTCGTAGAATACGCAAGATCGATGCAATAAATATGGAGCGCAAAGATTTACGAAATACCTTTGACGGCAATGTACCATAATGACTACAACAGTCTATTTAATGAAGTTGCATGATAAATTGAGATTTCAAGGGCATTATAGTGCTCAATTTTTTTCATCTTCTCTATCTCCTTGGATTAGCATTTCATCTTTCTCAGCCCACATCGAAATGTGTCATAACGGTTTGAGGAGGTGCCACCATCTAGCGAGCCAGCATTTTATTAGTTCCTACGATAGATCAATTATCGACATCCCCAACGACAACGAGCTAGTTATCATCCCCAACAACGAGCATATGGTTCTCCCTCCCCTTGAGAAGTTATCGTCATTCTGGAAGATGATGACCTTCCCGTTATGCTGACAGTGGTGGGAAACCGCAAGCCCCTTCTTCTCCTAGCTTCAGAGCCAGTGCTTCTTCTCTCGGCTCTAGAGTCAGCTCTTCTTTCTCCGCCTCCCCTTTTTCCTCTTCCTCCCCGCGTACAACCACAGCCACCATCTCCCACTCAACTTCCTCATCCACCACCACCAACATAACAAACTCCCCACATCCGTCTACACCTCTACCTCCATTTGTCACAATTTCTACCTTTACCTCCTCCACTCCGCCTCCACCACCGCCTCCCCCACCGCGTGCACCACCGCCTTGTCCACCTGCGACCCATCTCCCGCCATCACCTCCTACATTTTCATAAAATGTTGCATCCTCCCCCAACCAACCACCGCCATCACCATATCCACCCATCCATCATATCCCCTTCCTCGCTCCTCCTCCCTTCATTCTCTTTCCTTCTCCTGTCTCCGCCTCAGCCTCCTCATCTCCACTGTCTCAAATGCATCTTTTATGGTATTTTATCGACAGTATAATTGTTGCTCCTACAGATCCTTACGATGACTTCATCAAGGGCTGAATCGGGTCCGCTAGATCATCCAATGCATTAGAATCATGTTCAATTTCATCAGACTTATTTGCGATAAAGAAAGACAGCATACAGGAAGGCAGTGAATGGAAATACAATATAAAGAAATAATTTTGATTTATGAATGAAATCTTTTTGCATGATTAGTAAATTATTTCTACTTGATAAATAATTCTGAGTAATACAAACGAAGCTCCATGAGCATATGAAAATGTCAATCCATAAGAGCATGTTTATGAAAAATTAATATAGTCAATGGTGCCATATTGAATCGCACGCACTTCCTACACGTAGCGGCTTCGTTTCGCGAAAAAGCATCGTCACCCCAAAACATAAGCGTCCTTGCTTCCACATAAAAGAGTAGCCACAGTCAACCCAGAGGATTTAAAAATGGAGAATAGATGGAAGCGACATCGCTTCCAAAGCGAGGTGTCAGCGTTGTTGGTGCGCACTTTTTCTGGGTTCCTCTCGATCCCCGTTGAATTAGTGGCTCAATTCTATCCAAGTGGACTCTGGAAATGCGGTATTTGTAATGTTGAAAATAAAGGAGATTTCTATGAAAATTCCTAGTTTGTTGCAATCGCCAGTTGCAGATATTTATCGATGCTGCAACACGATAATGATCACGCTTTAGAGTGGGTGTGAGTTACTTCTTTACTGAATCGTCCGCTTGCAAACGTCAGTAGTTATGGCTCTTCCTTATATTTTAGATAGTTTAGTTTTCCTTTTCTTTCCTTATGATTGTTGTAATTCTAATTGGCTTAATGTTCTAATTCTACCAGGAGTCTAATTATATGAACTTGTTACGGTGAGTTAATCTAATATTCTAATCCTATTAGGAGTCTAATTGATTTTAATATTATACTCTTATCAAAAGTCTAATTAATTTAGTTTCTTGATCTTACTAGAAGTGTAATTGATATTAGTCTCCTAATCGTACTAGGAATGCAAATATATTAATTCTAGTAAAACTCTAATTAAGTCAAGCATGCTAATTGTACTGAAATTCTAAGCAGAGTAAATATACTAATTTTACTGCAGTTCTAATTAAAAGCAAGTATACTAATTTGACTGAAATTCTAATTAAAGCAAATATACTAGTTCTACTTGAATTCTAATTGAAATAGAGAACTAATTTTACTAAAACTCTAATTAAAGCGAATAAAGTAATTTTACTAAATTTCTAACTAAAGCAATAAATTTATTTTACTAAAAAAGATTAAAGTTATAAATTGACTATGCTAAAAATCTAATTAAATCAATGAATTATTTATACTAAAATTTAATTGAAATAAAGGAACTACTTTTGCGAGAATTATGATCAAAGCTATAAATTAATTATACTAAAATTCTGGGAAAAAATAAAGGAACTAACTTTTACTAATTATAATTAAAGCGAGGAATTAATTCTACTAAAATTCTAAAAAATGGGTTTTAGGCCCGCTATGCTAAGGAGGATTGGCCTCATTCCCGAGTATCTTTCTTAAGCTCCCTTGGGCAAATTGGGTGGCTAAGATTAAAGCAAATTAGATCTTAGATTATAATATGGTATTTGTGAATTTTTAAAGTTATTTTTTGAATTATAATTATGAATTAAATTATGAAACTAGAATTTTAGAAGACTAAATTATAAATTGGGATTTTTTTTAAAATATTAAATTAAGGAATTAAAAGCTAGGATTTAAAATCTAAAGACTGAATTCGGGTCTGAAATCAGAAAAATCAGGTCGTATGATCAAGGACTGGTTCTAGAAACTAAGAACTAGAACCAGAGATTAATGATAAGACTGGAGATTAAGATTTCAGAACAAAATTAAAGTCTTAAGGTCGGTGATTAGGTTGTCAGATTAAGGACTTGTTTCAGATTCGGAGACCTAGAACCAGATATTAAAAATTACAGTCTGAAAAAAAGGGTGCTATGGTCTAAGACTAAAGATTTAATATTAATAATTAAAACTAAGAAAAATCCTAAATTTAAAGACTAAAAAAAAACTATGGTTGGAAACTAAAGACTAGATTTTAACCTAAGGTCGGGGCTGTGGAGAAGAATGTCATAAATTTGAAGCTTGAATCTCGAAATCATGGCTCTGTTTCTCTATGTATTTGTTCTTGAAATTCTCTGTATCTTTTCGTTCTCTCTCTGTGAAATTTTCAACCTCTTGTCCAACCTCCTCGTATGTATGTGGGTCGAATTAAAATTAAATCTTTTATAAGTTTTTTTCTAATTAAACGCTCTGTTTCAGGCATTTAACTGAATTGTGCGCCGATTTCTCAGTGCTCAATCGCTTTGAGTCGGTCACCGACTCAGTGAGCAATCGGCTGACTTGCTCAGCGAGTTTTCTAATTCTAATAATGTTAGGACTAATTGCGCTCCTAGTGTGGAGTGTGCAATCTGATTAAATACTTCATTTGAAGCGCTTAATCGGGGAAGCTTAGGGGTCAAGGACTGTAAGACTAAGTCGGGCATAGGCCACTTGCGCACCGGTGGTGGGGCGCTCAATCCTATCGCTCGTGACATGTGAGGCGCGTGATCGAGTCTCGAGGTGGTATGGGGAAAGGGAGTCTAGTCTGAGAAGGGACTATTGCACGTTTATGGTCTAGCGTGCGATCGAATTATGCGTATGATTTTAGGCGAATAATTCGGGGCTGTTTGGGTCCAGGTCGGGTATGAAATGCCAGACTATTGTTTCAGTCTGTATTTTGACTATATACTATTGTTTCAGTATATAATCTCCCTACATTGGGATCTAAGCCACAGAGCTATTGTTTCAGCCTATGTTCAGTCATCTATTATTGTTTCAGCCTATGTTCAGTCATGTATTATTGTTTCAGTGCATGGTTCCCAATTTAGGGTTAGGGGGTCTGAGCCACAGAGCTATTGTTTCAGCCTGTTTCTAACCATATACGATTGTTTCAGCATATGATCCCATATTAGGGTAAAGGGGTCTGAAATGCTAGGCTATTGTTTCAGCCTGCATTTCGACTATATACTATTGTTTCACTATATAGTCTCCCTATCTTGGGATCTGATCCATAGAGTTATTGGTTCAGGCTATGTTCAGTCATGTACTATTGTTTCAGTGCATGGTTCCCGCGTCAGGGTTGTGAAACTTTCAGAGAAGGTGAGTCTTTTCCAAAATGTCGCGGGCAAGGTCAAAGGTTGACCGAACGAATTTATATATTCCGAGAGGGAAAAATGGGAGTGTCTACAAGCGCGTAGCGTACAGATCGTCGTTGCTATGAAGCCATAAAATCCAGAGGGAACTTGCCAGAAAGAAAAAGAATGAATAAAAATTTTAACGCACAAAAACATAGTCCATCAACTCGCTATTGAATCGGTGTGACTCTGTAAAACCGCACTTTCCATGGTCAATCCAGAGGAATGCAAATACGCGGGATTCGTTTTTGAAGCGCCCACGCTTCAAGAACAAAGCACCCACGGTTCAAAAACGAAGCGGCCACGCTTCAAAAACCGAGCGTCGTCGCTTCCTTCATGAAGCACCATCGCTTCTCATATGAGGCGTTATCGCTTCTGAATGATAGTCACGAAATGTTGAAATCAATCCTTAAATCGAGAATGAACGCATAAAAAAAATTCAACACATAAAAAGATTACCATAAGTTATCCACATGATTTAAAATACAGCTATGGTCAGATAGGCGCAGAGGCTCTGTAAAGAAGCATCAACGCATCGAAAAAGAAGTGCCAATACGACATGCTCACGCTTTCGGAATGAAGAGACCATGCTTTGAATGCGAAGCGCCTACGCTTCCTGCACGAAGCGATTGCTATTCATAAAATCGATTCACTATGAATGTGTGATACCGTACTTTCCATCGTCCTCTATTCTGTTTAGCTCTGTCCAGCGGTAGCAGCCATCATCTGGACCCTCTTTAGCGGACAAATTATAAATTTATGACCCAACTCACCACAACCCTTATAATGGTGTCTCTTCTTGTTTGATTATTTAAAACCAACCTCTATTCCAGCCTACATTCCATCATTGTTGCTTGGTCTACCTTTGGTGACACATCGTATTGGATCACGAACTATAATGTTGGCATGCTCTTGCAATGAAATTCCTTCGCTAGCTTGGGAGGAGCTGCCCAGAGAGGACGCGATGCTAGTGTATATTTCATTGTTCTCTTCTGTTCTAATGGCCTCTACTCCTTCTAATAGTTTCATCATCCCTTCAAACATATAATCCACTAAGCGATTCGATTCTATCCCCAATTGAATTAACTTCAGTCCGGCTTCTCTCACCTTTCATATTTTTATCGTAGATATAGAATTGAAATCCTCTTTCTCATTGACCCCCAAACATATAATACTGTATCTAGCATCTTTCGTCCATCGAGATAGGATATATTTAGAAGGAATTTGGTCTACATCTTCCTTGAAGTAAATATGGAAGATGTGAGAACACAACAAACCCTCTATCTAGAAGTGTTTGCACTCACAAGTGGTCGTGGCATCTCCACATTCGAAACGAACTTTGAATATTCAACCGTTTCCTCTGCATCATTTCCACAACTTCAACGCACTTGGTATATAATAACTGCCCCGACTTCCTTTCTGACCACCTTTTGAGACTTAAAAGAGGCAAACTTTCGAAACTCAAAGTGAAATCCATCGAACATGGTTCTCGTATACATTATAACGGCACGCCTCTTGATTGAATTTCCCAACAAGAGCTCCAGCGTTATAGACATTGAGATGAGATCCTTCTTATTTTCTTTATCGCGACGAGATTGGACGGTAAGATAGTATTGCTTGACAAATTCCGTCAAACTCATCTGGGCATTAATATAGGTATCGAAGAAAGAATTTATACTTTCTCCTCGTTGCGTAGTAGTCATGCTGGCCCAAAGGTATCGCTCAAGTAGCATGGGATTCATTTTCTTCTAAGAGCGTATATTTTTTTGAACCAAGCATTGTCTTAGAATTGAAGCACCTCGACGAGTTATGCCCATCTCCTTTCGAAATCATCAACCGTTTGACTGAACTTGCACTAATTATACTTTCCCTTGAAATTCTCAAACTTTAGGTTTAGCTGATAAAGATGATTCAATTCATTCCTCCCTATGTGCCATATGCAGAGGCGATGTGTGGTCCTCAAAGAACTTCGAAGATGGACCTGCTCATCTTGTTGCATTGATCGGTGATGATTATATTAGGGTTTTTATCACCCATGCACTTCAGTCATGTGTTAAACAACCAAATGAATGTCTCCTTCATCTATCCGCGAGCAATGCACATCCAAAAAGCATCGTCTGCCAATGATGGTTGACCTCGTGAATGGGACGAAAGGTAGCAACAATTTGTTTATTTTGTAAGTAGTGTCAAAACAACCATATCACCGAAATGTTCACACGCCATTTGTGATCTGTGATCAGTCCAAAATATACTACACATACGATATTCTCCGTCTAGTTCGGCTTCAAAGAAGAAACCATCTGCTTTATTATGCCTATCAATGAAGTTCTTGATCGCGGTCATGCACATTAGATGAATATTACTCTCCTTTCTTATCTTCTTTAGATAATCCCGAGTTTGTTGAGGGTTTACCGTCACGCCAACCTCTCCATCCAAACTCGATAAAATAATAGAAATCTTCAAAGGAGGAATTACGCCATCAAATGCTCCTATCAATAATTTACTTACCTTAATCATCTTATTATGTGATCGTAGTTCCTTTACCTTCGTATGTATATACAACTGATAATTACACGTCTCTCTAAATTTCATTACCACCCATAACTTTTGGTCGTCGATCATAATCTTCAACATTGCCTCATATCCACATATGTTATCTCTTGAACACCTTATATCGGCGTTTAATTTGTGCTTGTCAAACTGCTTGAACCCTTCGAACAAACATATATATTTCTCTTTATAATTTCCCCCTTTCTGGATCTGTAAGTATTACTTTTCCTAACGCTGAAATCAACTTTCTTGGCGTATAAATTATAAAAGTTATATGTATCAACTTCATATTTGAATTTCTAGCCGATATGTGGCTTCCATTCCTCGCTAGTATTCTCGGACCCTCCATAATTATCCAGCATTTCGATATCACTATCACAACTAAGTGAAACTCCTTCTAAAGAAACCGTCTTAGGGGTGAGATTTAAATCAACACCACCTACATTGAATCCTCTACTCGAGTCCATTACAACCCTTTATTAAATAAAAATTAAATCAACAACGGTCTACCGATTCACAAGGAAGCGATGATGCAATCGTAAAAGGCGCCGACGCTTCAATATGAAAGCGATGACACTTCTCAATCGTTGCACCATCGCTTTTAACTCATAGCGTCGTCACTTCCTATCGCTTAATGCGTGTGCTTTTACGGCAATTACAATTTATATATTTTCAAATAATTATAGTTTTATGATCTCTACCCTGTAAATAAGTGAAAAGAACTGTCAACTACGAGCTGATGAAGAAATCGCTTCACATATGAAGCAATGTCGCAGACTATGTCATAGCACCGCCGCCCAGGTGCAGAAGTAACGGCGCATCTATAACATATATATTTGAATGTTTATAATTTTATAATTTGTAAGCTGAAAAATAATACACAGAAACATTCAAACTTACCTCAAATATCACTCTTCTGCACTTCTATTTAGTACGAGCTCCAGAAAAAAAAATGTCTCTTCTGCACTTCTATCGAGTCAAAGTTCTAGTGAGAGAGAGAAATATATCTCTTTTGCGCTTCTATCCAGTCAAAGCTCCAGTGAGAGAGAGAAAGTTGTCTCTTATGCGCTTCTATCCAGTCAGAGGTCCAGTGAGAAGCCGCTTTAATAGAGATTCGGTCCTCTCTCTGAGATACTTATGAAATTAGGATTTTAGAACATGGCTGTAAAGTGCAGGCCTTATGTCACTAATGATTTAGGTCATAGTAAGTGTATATGTAATTTCGGTTTGTTAGACAGGTTTTAAGTTCAAGGTTATAAGCTACTTAAAGTTTTTGCAAACTTTAAGTTGTATGTACTAGTCAAAGGTTCAAACCGATCGGTACCTCTGATAATGCTTAATATGATCGCTCTGATACACAATTTTTTTTTATTTTGAAACAAGTGGGGGATTGTTATATATATTAGTATAGTAATATATATATATATATATATATATATATATATATATTATTGTTTTAAAATTAAGTTTATAATTATCATTATATATATTGATAGTAATTCAATGACAAACTTGTAAATATTATCTCTCTAAATAAGTGTCTTTTCATATTTGGATTTATCTCTTCACCGTAAATGTGAAAGGCAATTTTGGCATCTCTTTAAAGTAAATCTGAAAAGACATAAGTGAAATTGACTTTTCTTTTTACTGTTATCTGAAAAGACACAACTCTATGAAAAGACACAAGCGAAATCGATTTATCTTTTTACTGTTATCTGAAAAGACACAACTCTCTGAAAAGACACAAGTGAAATCGATTAATCTTTTTAGCGAAAATACATAACACTCTGAAAAGACACAAATATGAAATCTTGTCACTGTAACCTGCAAAAACACAATGGTTCAAAATTTTTCTATAAATAGAGATAAGATCTCCGTTAAAAATACAAGATATACAAAAAATTCATTTTTTAAAAGAATATTTTTTAGGTATTAGAAAATCTGCATTGCAGGTTCTTTCTCTAGAAAGTGCAATCTACAAAAGAACAGACGATTTTTGGCAAGACCGAGCTCTGTTGTATCCTGAAGGCATATTCGTTGAGAACTCTATTGCATCTTCGTTTACCCGACGAAGTGGGGGCGTCTATTGTCTTTAAGACAGCGTAGTGAACTACGTGTCTCGAAGCCATTTTTCAATACCATTAATTTTTCTCAATAATTTAAAGAATAGATCGTTCTAATGGCTCAGAGCATAAAGTTCATGAATCTAGATCTCATCAAACTTGACCGATTTGGCGGGTCAAATTTTAAAAGATGGAAGCAAAAGTGAGAAGTACGACTAGTGGAAGATCGGATGCTCGATTCAAATGACTAGAAGATAATCAGGATTGTCAGGACCACATCTTCAATGCATTGAACGATAGGTTATTCAACACATTCTGTAAGTGTACTATTACTAAAGATTTTTGAGATTCATTAGCGAAAAGGTATCTAATTGAGGATATAGGTAAAAAGGCTCTCTAATATTTTAATTTCAAAATGATTGGAGATAAATTGATTCTTGAACGAGTTCAAGAATTGCAGTTTATCGTCACTGAGATAGAAGTCCTATGTATTTAATGAAGTATACTAGACCCAATATAGCACTTATAGTGGGGGCATTGAGTAGATTTTTTTGCAACCCAGGGTCAGAATAATGGAAAGTTATTCGTAGGGTGTTAAGATACTTAAAAAGGAACTATGCATTATAGTTTTACAATATAGTAGCAAACATAAACTCTTAGAGGAGTTTACTGATGGTACTTGAATTTCTGACTCCTCTGATTCAAAATTCACAAGCGGATGGATTTTTACTTTGGTAGGAGGAGCAGTATTGTGGGGATCTAGAAACAGACATGTCTTTCTTATTCAAGTATTGAATCAGAGTATATAGCATTATTTGCATGAGCAAATGAGGCAGAGTGACTTCAAAGCTTACAAAAATACTACCCAAAAATACAATGTTGAAAACATCAAGGGGGATGGGCCTAAGATCGATATCTTTAAAGGCACAGTAGTTGAACATCAACTTAGTAGAGTTAGAGATCCCAAATCCTAAGTTCAACGAGATAAGAAACTACTCCGTGATCCTTGAAAGTGCACAAAGGTATATTACCTATTGTCCATCCTTATGGTGTTAAATTTTGTGTATATCTCTTGTAACGTGAGAGGGTGAGTTTAATTCTTAATAATTATTTAGGCATTCATTTGCTAGAGTGATAAAGTAGTTACAAGAGCACTCATGACAGATTCATCTATATGAGTATAAAAGTGAAGCCGCTTCCACAGAGATTCGGTCATCTCTCTGAAATACTCATGAAATCAAAATTTTAGTGCATGACTGTAAAGTGTAGGCCTTATGTCACTAATTATTTAAGTTATAGTAAGTGTATATATGTAATTCCGATTTGTTAGACATGTTTTAAGTTCAAGGTTATAAGCTACTTTATAGTATTTACAAACTTTGAGTTGTATGTACTAGTCAAAGGTTCAAACTGATCAGTACCTCTGATGATGCTTAATATGATCGCTCTGATACACAATTTTTTTTATTTTGAAACAAGTGGGGGATTGTTATATATATTAGTGTAGTAATATATATTTTATTATTTCAAAATTAAGTTTATAATTATCATTATATATATTGATAGTAATTCAATGGCCAACTCATAAATATTATCTCTCTAAAGAAGTGTCTTTTAAGATTTGAATTTATCTCTTCACCGTAAATGTGAAAGACAAGTTTGGCATCTCTTCACAGTAAATCTAAAAAGGCACAAGTGTAATCGACTTTTCTTTTTACTATTATCTAAAAAGACACAACTCTATGAGAAGACATAAGTGAAATCGATTTATCTTTTTACTGTTATGATACAGATCTGAAATCTTTTCACCGTAACCTAAAAAGACACAATGGTTCAGAATTTCTCTATAAATAGAGATAAGATCTTTAAAAATACAAGACATACAAAACATCCCTTATTTTTTAAGAATATTTTTGTGTATAAGAAAATCTGTGTGGTAGGTTCTTTCTCTAGAAAGTGCAATCTAGAAAAGAACACACGATTCTTGGAAAGACCGGGCTCTGTTATATCCTGAAGGCAGATTCGTTGGGAACTCTATTGCATCTTCATTTATCCGACGGAGTGGGAGCGTCTATTGTCTTTAAGACAGCATAGTAAACTACGTGCCTTGGAGCCATTTTTCAATACCATTAATTTTTCTCAACATATCACATGGCTAATGATCCCAAAACGGGTGTTTTTTTGGGATCACATGTGTCATTAGATCTCAACACTACTGTAGCATTCAAACACTTAAGTTCAAGTGAACGCTACCTTAGTGTCATTTGAGTGTCACATGGTACCTAATCCAAATATCGGATGATAAGGCAAATCTCCACGAAGGACAAAAAAATACTGAAAAATTAAAAAATACATCATACCTATTGTCCAAAATGTGGTCAAAGTTGGAAAAAAATCAATGCACGTTAATGGGGGTTGAGGCCAAACTTTGACCATGTATTGACCATGTATTTCAAGGGCCAAAAAATTGTAAAAATGAATTTTTTGTTTTGGGATCACATGCCACATGGCACGTTATCTTGGTACTAGTGTAGCATTATATATAATGTAATATATAATATAGGGAGAGAGAGGGTAAGCTCAGCTCGAACTAGCGCTCTTGAAGTTGCAATATTGTCAACGTTCCATTGTGCTACAAGCCTAAGACCAGTGAGTTAACCAGTGTTCTAGCCTTTTAGGAAATAACATTACTTTTATATTACTTTTAGGCCTCGTTCTAGAGTTGAGAAAATCTCAAAATCTGAACAATTTCTCCAGAAAATGAGATTTATGACTATTTTCTAAACTTTTCTCTTGTTCAAAATTTTTCGGAGAGTGTTTTCTGAGCTTTTCTAAGTGAAAGCGACAATGTTTTCCAAGCAAAGTACTCAGATTCTGAGCTCAAAAAATTGATAGCAAAAATACGCTTTTGAACAATGAAAGTGGAACTCAAGAACATAGGAATTTGAGTCTCTTAGAAAAGCTCAGAAATGCCCAAGAATCTGAGCAACTTAAGAACACATTCAAAGAAACTCTGATTTCTGAGTTTCCATAAAATTTCTCAGATTTTGACCAGTCAACTTTGTGAGCTTTTCTGGGAAAAGCTGGGAAACAACCAAAGGAGGCCATAGTGAAGTATCATATCATTTACCATAAGTGACAGTATTTCCTTGCTTTGCAACTTATATATACTAAAATAGCACTAAATAAGATAGAGGAAAATTTGCGGGGAAGAGCATTCAGCCAGGGATGAGAGCATTTAATCATGGGAAACAACCCAAACAGCACAAAACAATTACACTATTCAAAAGAAATGTAGCTTCCAAATAACAGGTATGCTGCATCATTTTTACAGTTTACACCACAGTTTGTAAATGCTATCATATTAACCACTTCTTCAAAGAAGCATTCAGGTTGGCCATATGTTATATTGCTGAAAAGGAATTTTATCCTCTCCACAAGCTCTTATCATCTGCAGGAGCATTTATCCATTTCCCAAAAAATAAAGGGAGTTGGAGGAGGCTAGGAAACTTCTAGTAACAATCTACAAATTAATCAAGAGGGGGAAGCGAATTCAAAATTGTTGTGTGATGTGCCTGCAAACGGAGTTGCGCAGCTGGGGGCGATAATGGGCCAATGGATTTATGGGGCATTTTAGTGTCGGTTTTCCAGACTCCTATGGTCAATTGGTGGCAACCTGCCTGGTACAGTGTTGATTTCACGGAAATCAAAGGAGCCTTCTAAGGAGTTTCATTGTTTGCGCTATTATGGGCAATCTGGTTCTCGAGGAATGATCATATTTTCAAGAGGATCACGGGCCGTGATCGTGCGAAAGGTTCGGGATATGGCCATGGATCGGGTGAAGTTGGACAAGCAGGGAATTGTTGTGGATGCTCATAGATGAATGGTATGACCTGCACCTGAAGTAATTTTCCTCTCGCTGAGGGAAGGGCCCCCCTAGGTTGACTTTCCTTCAGGTAAGGGGAGGTATGAGTTTCTAAGCGGTCTTTTTTTCTTGGCTTTTTAGGTTCTTTTTTTCTTCGGCTCCAGCCCTTGTAGCAGTTCTGGTTTGGATCTTTTCTGCCCTTTTAATAAAAAAAATTTATCGCTCAACCAACAACAACGAAAAATAAAATAAAATTTTCCTTATAAATTGTGATTTTACTTTAGGGTACCTCTGTTCACGCCTAGACCATTTACCGAGAGCGCCTACACTTGAATCTTGGAATCAAAAGACAGAGATTGTTGTTCACCCCAATCTTGCACAAAATGGATCTTGAGACTAATCTTCATTCAGACGATCAATTTTTTATTCCACATTGCACAAATCTCCAAAAAGTACCCCTAAAATCACGTTTGAGCGTGATGTGTGCCTTGTGATTAGGGCCACTTTTTGGGGATTTGTGCCACATGAAAAATTGGTCATCTGATAGTACTCTCAGTCTCAAGATCCATTGTGTGGAAGATTGGGGTGCAAAACGTTCTCTGTCGTCTAATTCCAACCAAATCAATGGGCTGACCCTTTCAGTAAATCTGTACGCGCGAACAGAGGTACCCTTTGACGGGGATTGAATGAAAATTAATGATCTTTATACAATAATGAATGCATGAAATGCAGAATCATAAGGCTTTCAAGAACAAAACAATCTTGAAAACAAGTACCCATGACAGCCCTGCACTGTATCAAATAAAGGAGCTGTCTGACATGCTTCTTCAACAGGGCGATCCATCCATCTCTTAACCATTTCTTCAGCGACATAAGAAATTTGATGCTGCAATACCGATGCACCCAAAGGTCCAACCAAATTTAGCCTCGTTGCTGCAGATATAACATCTCTCATTGTTATGAACATATAAGCCCGCTGAGAAGTCCCACAATCAAATCCGAGAAGGCCGCATATAAGGCCAAAAACTGGAGCGTGGTGAAAAAAAGCAGTTCCCGAACCCAATAATGTATCTCTCATTCTTTTGAGAGATGGCATTTCCGAAAACACGAATGCAGCTACCCGAAATAGTGCGGATCCTTGGGACGCAGATGCTTTTCTACTTACTTCATTTGTTAGCGTTGCCTCCAACACATTGTTCAGAATTGACCAGGTCACTAAGTCAGGAGATTTGTTTGCGCTATATACGAAAGGAAGAAGTAGGCTCCCAGTGTTCTCTAAAACATGAATCACATGGGTTTTGAGATCATCGGGCCCTGAGAGAATACGAGATTGGATAGCTGCCTCAAGACCATAGGAATGAGCAAACCCACCAGTGGGAAGAATCGAATCGAGCAGTTGCCATTGGCTCCATTGTAGAAGACGGTCTGCAGCGAAAGGGTTCCCACTCATCTCTTCCGATACCTTCTCGCACTCCATCGGATGAATTTGAATGCTCTGCCAATAAGTGAACACCTACCAGTTAAAAAAAATAACCAACGCAAATCGTTATGCATATCCAATTAATCGCATAAAGTGAAATTAATTTGATAAATTTTCCCATAATTTGATCACTTTTTCCATATCGCCGCTCATATGGCATCAATTACCACATACATATCGACACTCATATGACATCAATAAATGAAAAGTATCTTATTACCGAACAACTAAGCTCAGTGTTCTGCACCAGTGATCAAACTGTGGTTCAACCAAAACCACTAAGCTCAGCGTTACTGCTCAACACCATCAAACTGAATGATCCGACCACTGCAGCATTTAAACTTCATGGTTCAAACTGGACATGTAGGTTCAGACCAACTAGAGCTTCAGGAAGGACTCCAGTCTAAAACTCCTTTCTCTTAAAATCATTTCCCAGGGATTTTTAACATGGAGAATTTAAAAAAATTAAAACTATTGGGATAATGGCTCTTGACCGAAATTTGAACAGCAAATGGTCTCTAAATGATCTTATACCATTAAAATGTCACTTTTTATCTCACAACATGGAAGTGTGATTTAGCATTATGCCATGTGGCACACATCTATAATCAATCTAAATTGCCCAAGTGGCAATCTATCGTTGGAATGTCTCAACCCAATGAAACATGCCGATAAGTGGATGTGAACCATGTGATTGACGAACTCTAATATCAATCATTAAAACTGAAAACAACGGTTGATATTATAGTCAACAGATAGGATGGTTTAAATCTCCCTAAAACACCATATTTGAGCCTGTTGCACTTCAATCTAATATCACTTTGATGGTTCAGATAACGCACATCTTAAACCACTGATGGTGTAAGATCAATTAAACACCATTTTGGTGTTTAAATGATTGTCAGGAGAGTCGGTCCCAAAACTATTTCTTGAATTGCATCCGCTCCTAAATCTACCCTTTAAAATTCCAAGGGAATGGAAACAACAATAATAATAATCAAATTATTTTAAGTTTTTTTTTCCCCTTTTAAAACTCTAAATCAGATGATTTCATAGTCCTCCTTTGTAACCCTACTATCACTGAAAAAGTACGCAACCTATATTTGGAGTTTTGCATAGGTCTGATTTATTTTATGTCATTTATCATAGAAGATTGTTTTGTTTTCTTTGAATGCATGCTCAAATGGTTCGTGTCATCATGTGCGGTTATTGATTATTGTTTGTGTTGATATGGTCCATGGGTGGAATAATGCAATTCAATAGTGCAGCATAGTTCATATACCATGTCATCAGGTATTTACATTGTGATATTGTGCAATGAAATAGTTTGACTAAAAATTCAAAATTAGATTATAGACTCGTTAGTTACTTAGATATAGATGGATTAAAAGGTCATAAAAAATAACAATAATATCAAATAATAAAAGAATTGACTAGGCCTGAGCCCAGCCTAAGCTCGGCTCAGCCTGTCAGGGCAAAGTTAGGTCCTGAAAATTTCAGGCTCAAAGAGCCTACAGTCAGGCTAAGGCTAGGGCTCAAAATTTGAATGGTAGAGCCGAGCTAGAGTTGAGCCTGGTTCGATCTCCATTTGTCACTAGCCCAACGAAAGAACGAAATCAAACCATCGATCAGGGCAGTTTAAATCCCTCCCTCCCTCCCTCTCTCTTTCTCTCTCTCATCAATCTTATCCCGTCTATTTGGGGTCAGCTTTGTGATTCTGTCCATTCATTTTTTATCAAAGCTAAACACTCTGTAACTTTGCAATCCCTTATGTCCCTTCTCACTGCTTCCCTCCAGGTCTTCAAAGGTCTACCTTTTCTCTTACTTCCTTGTGCAGTTGAAACTGAAATATAGATGTTAATTAGGTAAGGGTTAGGATGAAGAAGAAAGAGAAAGGAGATAGAAAATTAGGAGGGGTTAGGAGTTGTGTCACTCCACTCCCTTTTCATCATTAGTTATATCAGTTATAATATTACTTTCTACACACCCATCATTCATCACTACACAGCTCACTATCTAATACACACGCACTATTATTTCCAGCACGGACTATAGAGACATGACACTCCCCCTCAAGTTGGGGCATAGATTTCAAGCATGCACAACTTGGAGGTGATGTCGTAAAATTGGTTCTTTCGTACTCCCTTGGTGAGTACATCGGCAAGTTGGTCTTTCGTGTTGACTTGAGGTATATTGAACTCCTTGGATTCAACTTTGTCCCTTGTGAAATGACAGTCTACTTTGATATGCATGATCCGCTCATGGTAAAATGGGATTTTCAAGTATGCATAGTGCAGCTTCATTGTCTCCAGAGAGTATCATGAGGAGTTATACACCAACTCCAAGATCTACTAAAATAAAATATAACCATATCCCCTCACAGGGTCCCTGGACATGGCCTGTAATATCCTTCAGCACTTAAAATTGAGATTATATGTTGCTTCTTACTTTTCCACGTAGCCAAGTTTCCTTTCGAAAAGTGCAATAGCCTAGCGTGGATCCTTTGTCACTAAGAGAACTAGCCCAGTCTGAGTCAGTGAATCATGGATCAAAAAATCGGATTTCCGATACGTATCGTCCTGCCTCCAGGACGATACGTATCGGCATATCGTCCGATACATTCAATGTATCGGCGATACATTCAATGTAGCGTTTTGATACATTTTTTTTTTTCAAAAATTCCCAAAAAATATTCTAAAAATTCAAAATATTATATTTAATGGTTTTCTATTTATTTCAATTTTTAAAAAATTTATTTAAGGCTTATTTGATCAATATTTCGAAATTTTATCAACACATAACCTAAATTACATTGTACATGAATCATGATCAAAATTAAAAGGTACATTGTACATGAAAAACTTACTTTAAAGCCACATTGAATTCTGTGGTGATTCTTGGCCCTCGTGATCACCATCATCAGTGCTAAGCTTTCCTTATAGTGTTGGCCATATTGATACCCATGATCATATGTCCCCCCTTGAAACTGAAGCATTAGCGACGAATATGGCTCAGTGTAATAGGTAAATGTCGATCCACCAAAAATTTGACCAACGAAGTCATATGAGTTACTGATTGCTAAATCTTCGGTGTTTTACAAACTAAATCCCTCGAAGCTAGATAGAGTATACCCAAATCATCATGTGGACCTTGTCGTGGTGGTGGTGTTTGGTAAAATTTTGACGCTCCTCTTCCTTCAACCCCTCCAACTCTAAAAGTAGGAGTGTCAAACATTGTTACCGGTTTATCATCCATGCGGCAATACCTTCATATGAATAAGAGGAACCAACATCATCCCCTCCACCACTAGTGCCAACGTGAGTTTATTCGCCTCCACCATCACCCCCAGCACCCCCATCATCGTCATCATCCCCCTTATCACTACCAGGCTGCATTTTGTCATCAGATCCAACCACTGAATGACAATTCAATCTTCTTTTCCGCCTAGGTTGTTGGGAAGTCTGCTCTTCCGCTATTCTTTCAGCAATGTTCAGCCATACAGTTCTCTCACTATCCAACACTGACTCTTCTCTCTCTTCGATCCATTGATTCAAAGGGTTATCCTCCATGAATATATAATCCAATTCGATGGGATTAAAATATTCAATATTTGTAAGGTAGAATATGATAAACGAATTAGTATATGCCTCGTCAATTACATCAAATAAAAATTGTATGAACTAAGTGATACAGGACGAGACGTTAACCCTAATATGAAAATTTGGGGTCAACTTTAGATTGAATTGAATAGCTGAATATTCAAAATCACCCAACACATAAAATTAATTCAATGAACCCAATAAAACAAGTAAATTAATCCATTTTAGTGTTCGCATGCATGAAGATTCCCGATCTAGAAAAACGGCTCCGATGAGGGAACTCGAGTTCGTTCTAGTTTATAACACCAAGCAATAATTACAATATCGTCTCTTGATTCCTCGGTTATTTTAAAAGACATAAGACTTGACGAAATAATTCAATAAAAGGAAAAAAATCAAATGGGAATTTTTTATTTTTATCAACGGAAATAAAGGAAGATATTACCTGCCAATAATTCTAGAAAAGACAGAAATAAAAGGATAGAGTTCCAAGGCTTCACACTAAGGTTGTACGTCAGCTTCGCACCAAGTTGTACGAGAAACGATTGCTCACTCCTCTTGTTTTGAAGGATTCACTCCCTCGGTTGAAAACTCTTCACAAGTCTTCTAGGGTTTGCACCAAAGTAAGCTCTATTTTCATTCAATACTCAATCATCCCCTAATAATGTTTTTACAAGCCTTTATATAGGCTAAGAAAACTCTAATACGAAATTAAAAGACTCCTAAAATAATAAAAGACTAAAAGACAAATTTTCGTAAAAAAAATAGAAATTCCCGAGAATTCGTCAATCAACGAACCCGTCTCACGGACGTCTGTCGCCTAAACCAGTGAGTGCTCCTATCCACGGACGTTCGTCATAAGCTGACAACGTTGCTTATTTTTCTTCCTTCTTTCTTGTTTTCTTTTTGCGCTTTCCTCTGTTTTATTTTGTGTGGCATCCCCATCACTAAGACTTCAAATAATTGATTACCATGGTTGGTCCCCAGCATATTCCTGACCCTTAATCCCATGTTGTAATGGCAATAGACTAACTTTTTCAATCAACTCATAGTTAGCCTATTACTTGTCTTCGTGTGAATGAGAGAAAATACTCCAATTCCACTCACAGTTGGATGACGAACTTGTTTGCGACAAAATGTGCATGGCAATCCGCCTCAATATTGGATTACCATGTCCATAGTGCATCCACCAATCAGTCGGTTTATCGTGTTGGGTTTGGGATTGCGCTAACCTCATCCCAAATGACTCATATTTCCTGCGGAACATGTCAATCTACAAAGATGGAATACAATAACCCACATATTAATAAACAGATCATATGGCATTTGACTTATGAGTTATAAGTTATGACTACTCACGTCTCTTATGGCTTGACCTTGATCTGCCAACTCAGGGAGCATTCGTTGGATCACATTGAGCAAACCACTATACACTTTATTAACCTCACTCAACTCGAAGGGTCGCGTATACTGGAAGGCCAGATTCAAGTAGTGTGCTATACATAAAATATAAGCAATCTCATCAGTATATGAAAACAGTGAATAATATAAAAAATAATAAATAAATACAAATAATTACATAAGCAGTTTAGCATGTTTTACCTGTGGTATGCAAGTACTGGTGGAATTGTGCATCCCACCTCTTGTCGACAATCGCCCAATATCGTTCATATTTTGTAGGGCATGTGGTTTTGATAGCTAATTTTGCTTGTCCATTGACTTGTAAACATGCCCATCGTTAGTTTCTCATCACCATCTACCAACCTCAACACTTGCACCAACGGGGTAGTGACGGCGATCGGGTGGTCAACATCTGCCCAAAACTGGGTGTTGTAAATCAAATCAGCAACTTCAGTGTAAGCATGTCTCTTTGATCGCGGGAGTTGTAATTCATATTTTCTCCATAGTTTTCAGCTGACACATATATCTAGCTAAGCTCTGTAGGGCTAGAAATTGTATCACAAATCGTGTAATCACAAGCCGGAGCAGCTCGTTCTTAGTGAACTCTCATTAAATTCACGAACTTGTCATTGTTGTACAACAAAAAAGTAATCGTTATTCCCTTCTAAATAGTTGTCTGTACCTTGCTTCTCTTTCTTAAATCCTCAAGAATAACGTCCACGCAATGAGCGACATACGGAGTCCAATACAAGTGAGGTCTCTTCAACATTAACTGCCTTCAGCAGCTTTGTAATTTACGGCATTGTCTATTACCACCTGCACAACCCGCTTCTCTCCAACCTCTTTAGCTACCGTATCTATTAGTTGAAAGAGGTAATCAGTCTTCGCATGTTTAGAAGCATCAACTGATTTTAGAAATACTGTCACGACATCGCTGTAGACCAAAAAGTTTATCAAACTCTTCCTTGTGAGACCGGTCCATCTATCGCACATAATTGTGCAACCTCTCTCATCTCATACTTCCTCAAAGCTCTGCACATAAGCTCCTGTCTTCGTGTACTCATCATCTAGTAGGGGCCCAGATACTTAGTATACAGAAGACTTTTTAACTTTTGGACCAGCTTCTGCACTAGTATCAATCATACTTTTGAAATATGGCGACTCCACAACCTGACTCAAAATGTGGTTGTATATCACGAACTTTACAACGGATTTTCCAAGCCTCTTCCCCCATTTTTTCAGTGAGGTTGCACTCAATTTAGTTTGTTTCGAGCTTTCTGTCTGATACATAAACGAATCCATGGGACCTGTAGTACAACCTATAGTGGTTGTCTTAATCTCCCTCATAGTTGTTGACTTTCGCAATCCCGCAATCTCCTGAATGTCCTCATCATCATCATCATCATGTGGCCTCTGACTAGACCCACCACCAATAGCACGCATGGATGGGCCCCTCAAGCTAAACCGAAACTGGTAATCGACTTCTTCCTGATCTCGTCAGTGTCGTGCTTCTCTAACACTCTCCCTCATCACTCTCGTTGTCACCGCATCCTCATCCTCAGCATCCTTAGGTCCAGGTGCAGAAAACTCTGGATCCCCCTCCTTATTTTCTCATACATTTCCCTATCTCGGTCGGCTTCTGCTTTTTTTCCCTTAGCTGCCTGCAAGCTGGCTCTGATAGCTTCTCTCACCTCTCTCGGTACATGGGACATCCTTTAATCTCTCCCTTAATGTGAATCAAATGCTCCTTCAACCGTGCTATACCTCCTCCCTGCAATTTCTTCCCACAGAGCTTACATTCGATTTGTAGCCTATAGCCACCTATTGATGCGCCGTATTGCTTAGTTGGATCTTGCCCATGTACCATATTTATTTATTGCACCTACATAAATTAGAAACGATTAGATTAAATTACATGTGACACATCATCGCATGTTGATTGCATGTTGATTAATAATATGTGATGACGCATGTGTTTCGTAATCATCATGTGACACATGTTGATTACTTGTGACACATTATTACATGTTGATTACATGAGAATTAAACACATCCCGTGATGAGATATCACATCATACAGTGATGATGCATGTGTCATCACTATGATGGTGCATGTGTCACATGTTCATTTGGTGATGCATGTGTCACATCATCATGTGATGATGTGTGACATGCTTATTACATGTGAATTAAACACATCCCATGATGATGTGTCACATACACATTACATGTGTCACATCATCATGTGATGATGCATGTATCACATGACTCACTTCATCATTAGATTACATTTGAAAATATTATTTGATATTATTCTAATTTTTTAAATATTATATTACATTTAAAATATTATTTGATATTATTCTAATTTTTAAAATATTAGATTATATTTGAAAATATTATTTGATATTATTCTAATTTTTAAAATATTAGATTACATTTAAAATATTAGTTGATACTATTCTAATTTTTAAAATGTTAGATTACATTTGAAATATTAGTTGATATTATTCTAATTTTTAAAATATTAGATTACATTTAAAATATTAGTTGATATTATTTTAATTTTTAAAATATTAGGTTACATTTGAAAATATTAGTTGCTATTATTCTAATTTTTAAAATATTAGATTACATTAATATATTTCATATTATTCTAATTTTTTTTAACATTATTAATATTTAAAAGAGCAATTAATCGAAAAACTCAAAAAATATATATTATCGAGGTTAGGAACCAATAATCGAATTTTTATGATCTAGGTTAGGAAATAAATTAACTTAGGTTAGTAGATCTAGGTAATAATTCCTAAAAAAAATCGATTTTGGACACTTTGGAGACATATAAGGCATCAAATTTGATATTTTAACACAAAACCCTCAAATTTATGACTAAAATTTTAAGATTTACCATATTTATGGGTAGATCTAGTGAAAATAACTTCAAAAATACAAGCAAATAGAGAAAAATCAAGCTAAATGATGAAATATGATACCTTTTCTATGATCTTCGACGAAAACGTGATGATCCCGAGCTTTCCGAGCGGTTGGTAGCCAAACTTTAGGTCTCCCAGTGGCTAAGGTGTGAAGAAGAAGATAAAGTTGAGAAATAGGAAGAAATGGGGAAAAAAGGGCTAAATTCGGCTAAAAACCCCCAAACCCGCAGCTGGAAGGTGGTTGGGCCCACAGCTGAAAAGTTGAAATTATCAGACGATAATTTGAAATTATCGTTTGATAACTTCAACGTATCGGACGATAAGGGCGATAATTTGCCCGTATCGCCTGATAATTTGGTGATTTTAAGGGTCCAAGTCAATCCACCCAATTATCGGACGATAAATTGACTGTTTTAGGGGGTACCCAATAAAAATCCTTTTTATCGTATTGGATACCCTCCAAAACGATACGTATCGGACAATATAGTCAAATGGCATATGAGACCCTATGCGATAGCATAGGGCCATCGCATATGCGTGCCGCATATGCCACTATGCCATGGCATAAAAAAAAAAAAAAATATATATATATATATATATATATATATATCAAAAAAACCCAAAAAAAAATCCCTAAAAATTCCCAAAGTTCCCCATATTGAAAAGTAATGTGTTAATTTTGTACTCTATTAATTTTGTAGTGTCTAGAATGAGAAATAAAAGTATATAACCCATAAGTTAGAAGGGAAAATGTAAAAAATAAGTCCAAATAGTATAAAAATAAAGTGGATCATACAAAGAGAAGGAAAAAGACCGAAAACATACCTTGGAGAGTTGTGGTACGCATTAGGAAGAGAAACCCCCTAATCAATAGGGCTTAGGGAACCCTAAAAGCCCAAAAAAAAAAAAAATCAATGTTGGAGAAGTATGCCATGGCATATACTATTGCATATGCGATGGTATGCCATGGCATACAATTGTATGTGATGGCATACTTCCTGGATCACATATGTGATGGTATGCCATGGCATATTCGATCCAGCCCTTTCTGATGGCATATGTGATCGCATATGACAACAGTGGTATCGAACGATACGTATCGGTATCGTCCGATATTTTGATCCATGCAGTGAATACCCCAACATCGAAATGATTATGGTTACTGTAAAGTAGACCTCTTCCTGAACTCCCCTTAAAATGCCTCAATATTTTGTATATGTGATCGCATATGACAACAGTGTTATCGAACGATACGTATCGGTATCGTCCGATATTTTGATCCATGCAGTGAATACCCCAACATCGAAATGACTATGGTTACTGTAAAGTAGACCTCTTCCTGAACTCCCCTTAAAATGCCTCAATATTTTGTATACATCATCCAAATGTGCAGTCCTCTGTTCATGCATGTATTGATTCACTAAACTCACAGCATAGGCAAGATTGGGGTGAGCCATGGTGAGATAAATGAGTTTCCCCACAAATCGTTGACAGGTTTTGATATCTTTTCAAGGATCCCCTTCTCTGTTAATCCTACGATTCTGCACTATAGGAGTTCCTGTAGGCCTACATCCCAACATACCGGTCTATCTCAGAACATCAAGGGCATACTTTTCTGCAACAGGGTTATCCCCTTCTCTGATAACCAATAAAGATACACTTGGTAGCTTTTTAATCCAACTTTCAAATCCAAGTTATCACGATGAACAGGATGAATATGGGTAAAACAAAAAGACTCTAAGACACGAGGAGGTAGAGGGAACAAACGAATATTTGGACATAACAATTGATAGCAAGGATCAAAATAGCGGTTTCGTTTTCGGTTTCGGGCATGACCGAAACCGAAAATTTGAACTGAAATTTTGGTTCAAAATTCGGCCGAAAATTTCCCCTCCATACTTTTTTTACCAAAATTTCGGTCCAAAGTTTCATACCAAAACTGAAACATTTCGGCCGATAATTTGAATTATCGGCCGAAATTTTGATCCATGATTGATAGGGAACTTACCCTCAAGAATGGGTGTAGGCACACGATTTATTAACAAAACTAGCAATTAGCAAAGCTTCACCTACAAACATTTTGTTACATTCATTCCGAAAAGTAGAGAACATGCAACCTCAATTAGGTGACGATTTTTCCTTTCGGTCATCTCATTCAGTTGCGGAGTGCATGGACACATGGTTTGCCACTCAATTCCATGAGTGTAGAGGTATGATTGAAGATGGTGGGACGAGTACTCCCCCTCATAATCAGATCATAATACCTTAATATCCGCATGGAACGGAGTTTGGACCAGTTTGTGGAAGGTGGGAAAAATCATGGCAACCTAATCCTTAGATTTCATCGGTATCTAGTATCATCATCACCATAACAAAGTAACGATAACCACACAATGAGACAATTGAGGATGGTCCCCATACATTGGAATAAAAAGTTGGAAAGGGATGCTACTTTTACTTGAACTGACTAGATATAAGCTTCTACATTTTTGTAAGAATTGACAAAGGAGTTGAACCATTCTGGAAATAAGATGAGCAAACGCGATATGGGCATATGGCCACAACGAGCATGCCACAGGTGTACATCATCCAATGAGAGTGTCCATAGCAATTGGCTTTGCTATATGCTAATCTTCAAACAAGTAGAGGTCTCCCACCTCAAAAACCACAACCAAGCATCCTCTCTATAGTCAAGTCTTGAAAGACACAATGAGAAGGATACAAGATCATTGCAATTAAGAGACTCGGTGATTTGACTAACAGGTAACATATTTATGGGCATTTTTGGGACAAACAAACTGGAATCCATGGATAAACTACTCAATTTGATTGTTCCTTTTTCTTTTTTAAAATAACAAGAGACTCGTCAGCAACACAAATATGGCAAAGATCATGAATAGGGGATATGGAGTGGAAAAGCTTAGATATACCATAAATATGGTCAGTCGCCCCTTAATAAATGAACTAGGGAGACTAAGGAAAGGAGGATGAATGGGCAGATCCAACAAATACCTTACTCGGACGTATATAGCAAGGAAGCCTGGGCACTACCGCTGGAGGTGCATTATAGAAGATAATGATACTCCTTTTGCGAAAACGCAACACACACTGCATTCCACAGCTCCTCTGCAGTAGTTACATACATACAGGATCGGCGGATGGCAAGGTTAATCGAATGAAAAAACACATGCCATAACAGTTAAGTTGTCACACTCTCATATACTTTGGAGCAGTGGGTTCGGGTTGAGGTATCCTCCCATTCACATACCCCATCTTTCTCTTAGAAAGAATATGCACCGCTGCAGAATTTGACCATTATAGGTAATTACTTCCACCAAAAATTTGTGTGGCGATTTGCAGTCCATGTGTGCCCTCATTTTCACTACCAATACTAACATTAGACTCGTCCCACCTCTTCATCCATTGTCGGGTGGCTTCTGAAATCTGGAGTACCATCCTAAAATTGTTTGATCTCTGCTGGGTTTTCCCGGATTCGATTCCTCGGCTTCTAGTTAACTGGAATGGCCTCAAAGGGGAAGGGCCTCAAGGCGCTTTTTGGAGGGTGCGAGCTTATGGAGTATATGGCTCGAGAGAAAAGCCCGCATTTTTCACCGCAAACGAGGGCTTGTGTGGTGATCAAGTCTAAAGGTCCGATAAAGCTGGGTTCCATCGGTTGCTACGATCGAAGGAGATAAGCCTACATCGAGGCACTAGAGCTGCAAAATTTGCTTAGGTGGCAAGTCTCATGGTTGGAAACATTCATCGAGGTACTGGAGTTCTACGAATCACACGCAGGTCGAACTCTTGGGCGAAGACACAAATGTGTTGAGGTGCTAGACGGCAGTGCGAATGAAAGGTAGACTCCTGGGTGAAGATGGGCTGTTGAAAACCTAGAGAGCTACAAGAGGGCAATGAGTTGCGGAAGCTTGGTTGCTAACGATTGTCTTGCTTCTGGTTGTATGAGGAACTGGTATATAAAGATACCTGGGTGAAATACTGACCGGACCAAGTAGGCTAGAGCACTACGTGGGGTGAAGACACTGAACATGGTTGAAGTACTAGCACAGAATTGTGAATCCATGCAGTGAAGTGCACTAACTGCGATTCAGATCCAAGTGTGCTTCGGTGAAGACCAGATTATGTGTTGAGGAACTGACGTAGGAGTTCGGATGCTGACGAGGACGTCAACGCATCGAGTGGGGGAGAAAAATGTGACCAAAATCACACCCCTATTGCATAGACCGAAGCACTAAAATGCTTCAAATTCAAAATTTTCTAAGCGAACTCTTGGGTGAAGACACGTGGTGTCGAGGTACTAGAGTGAGCTATAATCACTAATGCTCAGTGCATGGCATAGTGACGGATAGCGTGGTGCGGAACCACGTGGATATGACCAAATTGATCCAGCGAGGAGGTGAGAAACCTCGGGGCTAGATATTGGTGGAACACGTTTGCATGAGGATGCGATGAGAGACTCGATGAGTACATGGGCCAGAAGGTCCAAATACTATGTGTGTTGGTGACGAGGGCCACACACAAGCGTAAGATAGGCTGATTTAGCGTGAGACGCTAACTGTAGCACAAGAGTACACTACGAGAAAAGTGACTCTGGATAGGCTTCGCATGGGGTGAAGACGTAAGTCGAGGAACTAATGCGAGTCTTACTGTCAATAAAAATGTTGACACAACCAGATTGGTGGATGTGGCATGGTCCATTTCCTTGAGATACTGCGTCAACGAGGACGTTGACCTTATTGAGTCGGGGAGGATGTGACGGCCTCATTAATCTGTGCACCAGCATGAAGGCATGACGACCTTGGAACTGGGCACTTAGCTAGCAAGAAGGCAAGCGGACACAGTAAGCTGTAGCACGCGTGGTATGCAGAGGCACATGGCCCTGCGACGTGTGCATGAGTCCCTGATGCATGATGCGACGGTGACCCGAACTAAGCTGCGATCTAGTATGGTGGCTAGACGCGTGAAGGGCTTAGAATGCGGTGCCATGGTGGCACGCGACGTGGTGTCAAGAGGGCACGCGACGTCTTGGTGCCATAAGGCACGTAATGCGGTGCTCTGTGTATGAGCACGCGACGTCTTGGTGCCATTAGGCACGTAGTGCGGTGCTCCGCGTTTGGGCACGCGACGTGGTGCCAAGAGGGCACGCGACGTCCAAGTGCTAAGGCACATGAGACGGTGCCATGGTGGCACGCGATGTGGTGTCAAGAGGACACGCGACATCTAGCTTGTATGGCAAGCGATGCGGTGCCAAGAGGGCACGTGATGCGGTGCAAAGAGGGCACGCAGCATCTGGGTGTAACGACGGACCCGATATGGTGTCGAGTTGACACGAGACACAGTCACGACTTAGGCGTGATGCGGTGCCATGAAGGTACGCCATGTGGTGCCATGAGGGCACGCGACATGAGGCCATGAGGGCCTTGCGACATGATCGCGACACGGACGCGACACAGTGCGATGTTGGACATGAGGCCATGAGGGCCTCGTGACGTGGTCGCGATGCGGACGCGACACGGTCGCAAGAGACGCTGATGCGTGACCTAGCAAGCCATGTGGGCTTGGAGGATGGCACTAGGTGCCACGGTCAGAGGATCGTGTGCCATGTTTAATGGCAAGACACTACCTTTGCAGGTGTGTGCCACGGGCAAGAGATCGTGTGCCATGGGGGTATGACAAACCAATAGGTTTGAGGGTTTTCTGCTATTTTGCCTAAGTTGGTCTTTGGACCATATATAAGGGGAAGGGAGCTGTGGAGCTATTCTCCCACACATGGGGCCTTGCGTTGCAGGACGAGCGCATGTGCTTTCTAGGTTAGGGGTGGGCCTAGAACATCGCTGCAGCAATGCAGCGCTGCGGCGATGCCATGTGTCACCTGGGGTGAGGCTACCATGTGGCCCCGTGCCCGCATCGCGGTGCACTTGAGTCGGTGGCCTCACTGGGGCACTCAAGGGCTATGTGGGACGCAGTGGCGCACACTAGTTGAGGGCCTGGAGCGGAGGTGTGTTGGTCATGCGTACCACACCCGATGCTTGGTTTGGAGAGCATGAAGAGCCGCATGCTACTCCTAGTGTGCTGGTCGCATGGACCACGCACGTTGGTTGGCTTGGATGGCATGAAGAGAGGCATGCCTTTGTCTTAAGCGAGGAACTAGTTCATTGCACAGGGTGAAGCTAGACAGGCCAAGGGGCACTGAGGTGCTGGCATGTGTGTCGCAAGTAGACACAATGCATTGAGTGGGTTCGCCTCGAGTGAAGGCAACCACGATGCGGGAGTTCCCGTCCTCTAGGCGGGTGGTATCAGAGTGATGGTTGGATATGAGGTCTCGCTGTGCGCGGCAGCGAGACGTAGCACGAGCATGATAACAAATGTTAGGTTATGCTTTGTGATAAACTGGTATCTGAGTTAGGCTGGCCTCGCTGTAGCGGCAGCGAGGCGCCGCATGGGCGTCGGAAAAAGTTACCCCGTGACAGTTGGTATTATCCTAAAATCGGTTAAGGATTGTATGTGCCACTGGGTTGCTCTGGATAAGCATGGGAGGCAGGGTTGCAAGGATTTCTGGGCCTTGCTGGTGTCCCTGCGCTGCTTAGTTTTTTTCTTTTTTTTTAGGGTGAGCTGGCAGCTGGCTGTGTGTGGCTGTCTGGCCGCTCTGTTTTTCTTGTTTGTCTTTTTCTCTTTTTGTTGTTTTCTGTTTCTGGTCCGCTGGGCTTCCATTGTGTTCTGTTTTTTCAGCTTCTCGCTGATTTTTTCAATATATTGTTCAGTTACCGATAAAAAATAATAATAATAATAATAATAATAAAATTTTAAAACAAAGATACCTCAATACAATTAGCCAAAGCTAAAAAAAAATATCAATTGAAAGGCTAACCAGCATTTCAAGAAAAAAAGTTTACAATCAAAATATTGTGGTTGTAACAGTTACCCATGCTCTACGCAGCACCAAGTAACTTTCAGCACTCCAACAATATTCTTGGTCAACCCACACTAATAACAACCAATAAACACCACAATACTGCTAATCAGCCCCACAAAAGGTCTACCATTTAAATGGTACACAATTCCAGCACCACAACAGAAACAATATTGTACCCATCTCATAAAAAACAACATAGGAGATGAAATACAAAACCAAATTAATCAAGACAAATTTCAGGAAGTTCCTTTCCAAAAATCGATGCAAATACACCTGACAGCCAGCTTTGATGAGTAGCACAAAGACACAATCCCTGAGAAATGGAAAATGAGAATGAAATAGGGAGTTCACCGGAAGTTGCTAAATCCCTTGCAAATTGAATTAATCATCCAAAAACCCATCTCGTAAATGTTCTTTGGGAAGTTTCAGTCAAAACCCATCCAAGATCTGAGGCTCTTTCAATCCCATCAAGGCCAACTCTTTGGCCTTGCTGACGTTAACACGATGCCATGTTGACGTCAGCAACCTGAAGATCCGACGATTCTCGCTCTGATACTACTTAAATTTAGTGGAGTTGACTGATGATGACAGGTGATTAGGGTTGTTTGACGGTTATAGAAGAATGAAGATGGAGAAGAGAGTTAGAGAAGGAAGAATTAGGGACTATGTGTTCCTTACCTCCGACGGACCCTGACACTTCCTTCTCTGGATGCCCCGAGAAGAGAATTAGAGAAGAAGGAAGAAATTAGGGCTATCAGCAAGATAGATCTTGAGAAGGAAGCATTGGGGTCTGTCGGAGGTAAGGAACACATAGTCGTTGGCTCCAGAGAAAAACTCGAGCCGTTCATCAACCCAACCTGGAACGGGCAAGATCTTTACGCTCGGTCGGAGGAAGAATCCACACAAAGGGACGTGTCCTTGTCGGTACTGCAGCATCGGAGGTCGACCGTGATGGGGAGCATCGGTTTGGCGTCGGGGTCCATGAAATCTGGATCGAAGGTTTGGAAGAGGGGGAGGTGGAGCTTGGTCGGAATTATTGGACAACTGTTTTCTGGAGGCGGAGGCTCACGGAGGACAAGTGGGGGCTGGCTCAGACCGACGGCTGCTGATCTACCCCCTCCTTCGATCCATCACCGTTGCTGGATTCAACGGCTAGGATGAACTGATCGGTAGTGGAGGATGCAACGGATCTATTTTTGAATTTCAAATGTGGCAAGGAGGACGAGGCATCCTTTAGACGTGGTTTGAATCCAGGCTGTGAGGATCCCATGCGGATGGAGTGGACACGTGGATGTCCAGTGCCACGTGGAGGAATCACTGAGGAGGGGAGCCTGTCACTATTTCCAAAAACTGTAGTGTTAGGGGGTTTTCATCACCGGGTTTGTTTGTGGGAACCGAGATGGTTTTGGTCTCCGCGAAGGGGAGGGAGACACGTGGAAAGGAACCTATGCAGGTGGTCGCAGTCTCTGGTGGTTTCGGTCCCCCACCCATGGTTTCTCTTGGTGGTTTGGGGGCTTGCGAAGCAGTTTTGAGTTTAATGGATGAGGGGGGACCGCGTGGCGTCTATTTCTTCATAGGCAAACACGTGGCATGGGCTATCGACCGAGTGGACAGTGGGCCGGTAGATGGGTCTGGCCTGGCACCGAGTCGCACTTATATATGTCGGGTTGCGGGTTCATGGTTATCTCGTTTGGAACTGTGGGCCCAAGATAAGATGGATCTAGAGGGTTGGTGTGTGTTGGGTACTGCTGGGGTTCGGGTAAGAGCCTTCAGATCCATGTATCCTTCTGGGGCTTTCATAAGGGCCACGCGTAGTTCATCGGCCTTTGATGGATCCACGTAGCCTATTTTGAACTCGAGGATTTTGCCTTCATCGTCATCCCTTGACCAGTTTATCCTTAACTCAGATATATCGCTATCCTTGTCTTCTGCTGCTGATTCTCAATCCCCGTCCGCATTTTCCTTGGCGGAGATTTATTCTCCGGTGCTTGGATTCAATGCTCATTTAGCTCCTCGAGGGGGACCGAGCCAGCGACTTCCGGCTAGGTGTAAGGACAATTTCGACAGAACTGCCAGTTAGGAAGAGGTGGATGGCCTCATTCATTTTGGCCGAGAGCTAGGGATGTCTTTCCAAGGTTCGGATGGCACCCTTAGGGAGGTTTTTAACTCTATCCTTCTCAACCGGGCCTCAACCGCTGGGAAGAAGAAGCGCTCCAAATCACAAGAGCTAGCGAGGCTACATTGGGGGATGTTGGATGGAAGGGGATCCGGGGGTGCCTTACGGATAGGTACTCTCGTTCGGGTGAGCTCACATCGTTTCCATTATGAAGATATTATCCTAAAATGTGAGGGGAATCTGTGGCATTAAAAAACGGGCTGGAGTTAAGAGGGTTATTTCTATGTCTAATCCTGCAGAGATTTCGCTACAAGAAACTAAGTGGGGCAGTTGCGACTGTGGTAAGGTTGCGTCTGTGCTTGGTGGGAATCGTTGGGGGTTGATTAGGGTCGACTCAATCGTAGCCTATCGAGGCATTTTTGTTGCTTGGAACTCGCTTCTTTTTGAGAAGGTTGATGAAGAGGCAGTGACGGGGGACGTCAAGATCGAGAGCCTTGGAGTTGGGCCGTAGCAGAATTTTCAGCTTCAAAGGAGAAAAGAAAGCACAAAAAAAAACCCCGTCATTGATGAGCAATGATGAACAGTGACGGACGTCCGTGAACAGTGTCACGGACGTCCGTGAATAGTGACGGACGTCCGTGATTTTGAACCCCATTGTCCGTAGGTCATGGACGTCCGTGTGCAACGAGATTTTTTTTTTATTTTGCGGAAATTGCTTTTAAGTCTTTTAATATTATTAGGACTCTTTTATTTCGAAGTAATTATTCGTGGCCTATATAAAAAGGCTTATAAACACTTTTTTAATTGATTATTGAATATTTTGAATGCTTTTATGCTTGAATATTTTTCTTCCCGAGATAGGTTTGGTGTGAGGCCAAGAGAGTGATTCCCAAAGGTATCTTCTTATCTTTTCTATTCCCTAACTTCCCTATTATCTTCATCTAAGTCATCTACCTTTTCTGAACCCAAATCTATTAGTTTCTTCGATCCCAAAACCCCAAACCTCTTTTGAAACCCTAAACCAATCATAGCCATAAACCTAAACCAAATCATAAGCCTATTACAAACCATAAACCTATTTCCACAGCCATAGTTCGAACCCGTGAATCTACATCGAATCGAAGACAAACGCCTAAGCCTGAAAAAGCTAGAGTTCTATCTCTAGGCCTGATCCCGCCACAAATCTAACGGGACTTGCGCATCGAACTGGACCCTAGCCGGATCTCGCGTGATCAATCTATTTGAATTCTCAGAACCCGAAGATATCGTGATAATTTTGCGATTAAACTTGAATTAATTTATTTAATTTCGGTAAATCTTCATCAAATCATTATCCACGCATTTTAGGGTTCCCGTTTTGCGTCAATTTTGGTATCAGAGCCCTAGGTTTCTAGGTTAGGGCATATTGTGTGACATTTTAATTTTATGGCATTTGTGTCTTCATTTGTGCGCACGTCATATGTTCGTTAAAATTCCTCAATTGTTGTGTGGTCCATAGAATTATGTCTAAGTTGTGTTTGTGTCAAACATCATGTATGAGTCACTTACACGCCACCATGAATTCCTTACCCGTCATGAAAGGGTGCTAATCGAACGAGGGAACCACTACACTCCAAATTCTTGGCAAAGTTCCAAAAGTCGTGATGAGATTAGAGTTTGGGGATATCCTCATCATCGTGAACCCGAGTACGAACCTGCCTAAAAGTTTCTAAAATCTATTTGGAATGAGATCCTAGATTTCAAGGGGACGAACCCTAAAACCTTCGTGGAGTGGTTGTCTAGTGTAGAGGAGTACTTTGATTGGTATGGCATACCAGATGAGTACAAAATTAGGCTAGTGACAACAAAGTTTAAGGGTAATGCCGAAATTTTTTGGATTCATATAGAACTCCGTATTGAGTTTCGTCGGATTAAACCCATCTCCACATGGGAGGATATGAAGGTGACACTTATTGAAAAGTATGTTCCTTTGACACACCGTCACCTTCTACGGAGTTTGAGAACCAAGACAAATAAGTGTCCTGATTGTCTTAAGTGTCAAGAGCTCGGACACTTTGCTTACCAATGCTCCATAAAACTTCCTACTCCAAATTTATTGACTAAAAGAGGGAGTACTATAGAGTCGGAGAATAGGAAAGAAAAAGAGGGAGTACTATAAAGCCGGAGAATAGGAAAGAGAAAGAACTGTATGACCCTCGTACCGTGATGAGTGAAGAGATGGAAGAAACTGATAAGAGTCTAATTTGTGTCAAAGAGACTTCTATTTCCCTTGTGAGTAGTGATGTTGAGTCGCCCACAGGTGAGTCAACTGAGTCACCCACCTATGATTTGACCAAGTCATGTATGCACGATTTGGTAGTGCCAATAGAGTCAGTTGTGCCCGAGTCTTTATTGTTGGTAGAGTCGAGTGCACTTGAGTCTTTGAAGTTGATTGAACCGAGTACACCCGAGCTAATCAAGGCACTTACTCATGAGTCATTTGAATCCATTGAGTCGAGTCCCCATGAGCCATTAGTGTCACTCAATTTGATCACACATGAGGTGATAAAGCCCACAGAGTCAGTTGTGCCTAAGTCGTTAGCGTCGCATGCACATGAGCGTACCGAGTCCATAAATACGCATACACATCATAGTCTCGAGTTGCATACTGCTTCACATTTTGAATTGTATTGTGAGTCAACTTTTGAGTCTCATTTTGCATTGCATGCCGAAATTAAACAGAAGATTAATTCAAGCAACAATCACTACAAATTATCTGCTGATACTTCGACTATCGAGAGTACATGGGCCAGTTATGAAGGAGTTTTCCTCTTGAGTTCTAGTATTTTCGACCGATATCGCGATCACACTTCATCGGGGAAGAATTCCTTCGAGTCTGGGAGAGTTGATGAGAAGCTTTAAAAATATTTGGTAGAGTGGGTTGGCGAGTCGGGTTATTTGATTCATCGAGGAGACGATTACAATGTGTCACGCTACAATCAACCGAGATCATGATCATACGTCAGCAGGAGCCGAAATTGTTTGGGCTAGTTGCAAAGACTTACACCTATCGGGCCCCAATACACTTGATCAGTACAACATACGTGTTTCATCGGTGATGAAACATTTTGAGTCGGGGAGAATGACTGGGGACGTCAAGATCGAGAGCCTTGGAGTTGGGCCGCAACAGAATTTTCAGCTTCAAAGGAGAAAAGAAAGCACAAAAAAAAACCGTCATTGATGAACAATGACGGTCGTCAGTGAACAGTGGCGGACGTCCGTGATTTTGAACCCCCACTGTCCATAGGTCATGGACGTCCGTAGGCGTCGCGACGAGATTTTTTTTATTTTGCGAAAATTGCCTCTTTAAGTCTTTTATTATTATTAGGACTCTTTTATTTCGAAATAATTATTGGTGGCTTATATAAAAAGGCTTGTAAACACTTTTTTAATTGATTATTGAATATTTTGAATGCTTTTATGCTTGAATATTCTTCTTCCCGAGATGGGTTTGGTGTGAGGCCAAGGGAGTGATTCCCAAAGGTATCTTCTTATCTTTTTTATTCCCTAACTTCCCTATTATTGTCATGTAAGTCATCTACCTTTTCTGAACCCAAATCTATTAGTTTCTTCGATCCCAAAACCTCAAACCTCTTTTGAAACCCTAAACCAATCAGAGCCATAAACCTAAACCAAACCCTAAGCCTATTACAAACCATAAACCTATTTCCACAGCCATAGTTCGAACCCGTGAATCTACATCGAATCAAAGACAAACGCCTAAGCCTGGAAAAGCTAGAGTTCTATCTCTAGGCCCGATCCTGCCACAAATCTAACGGGACTTGCGCATTGGACTGGACTCTAGCCGGATCTCGCGTGATTAGTCTATTTGAATTCTCAGAACCCGAAGGTATCGTGATAATTTTGCGATTAAACTTGAATTAATCTATTTAATTTCGGCAAATCTTCATCAAATCATTGTCCACGCATTTTAGGGTTCCCGTTCCGCGTCAGACAGGGTTGCATTCGGCATTTGATGTGCTTCGGAATGGGGACAATGGGAAAATTTGAACTTTTTATGGGATTTACGAGCCCTCTGATGATGGCAGCCAAGGGGAGTTCTGATATGAATTGGCGACTATTGCGGCCCGGTGGGATTTCCCGTTTTGTTTGGGAGGCAATTTTAATGCCATTAGATGGCCCTAAGGATTAAAATGCCAGAAAACCGATACGTATCGTCCGAGCCCAAAACCGATTCGTATCGGTATCGGAGAGTACCGGACGATACATTCAATGTATCGTCTGGTAAACACATATAAAAGACCGATACGGTACATTCAATGTACCGTATCGGTGACCTCCGATACCGATACGATACGTGTCGGTATCGAACAAAATTTTGATCCATGGAAGGCCCCATGAGAAGATGGGCAGGCCTCCGGATGTGACGGTAATGCGAGATTTTAATTCTTTCATTAATGATTGGGAGCTGGTAGATCTTTCACTTTTGGGTGCGCTTTTACTTGGTTTAGCCTTCAATATGTTCCTTCTCTGAGTCGACTAGACCTCTTCCTTTGTTCTTCTGAATGGATCAATCTCTTCCCTATCGCTTTTTGGCAGGATTTGCTAGGGAAGTTTCTGATCATCGTCCTCTTCTACTCTGGTGCGATTCTTAGGGGAAGGGCCCCTCCCCTTTCCGCTTCGAGAACATGTGACACCTCGATGATGAATTCCGAGCATCTATCTCTTCGTGGTGGAATGAGATATCTCCATCGGGGATAGTTGCCTTCAGATTCATCTCTAAGCTACGTCAGCTCAAGGGCCACATTAAGGATTGGAACAGAAACATGTATGGGCTAGTTCATACTGCTAAAGAGGCGTTACTAGTTCGGCTGAAGGAGTTGGATGACCTAGAGGAGTCCAAAGATTTGTTGGAGGAGAGAGAGGAGAGGCTCAGGAAAAATATGGATTTCAATGCCAAATGTTTAGCCAAGGAAGTTCGTTGGAAGCAAAAATCAAAGGAGCATTGGCTTAGAGAGGGTGACAATAACACCAAATACTTTCATGCGGTTGCTAATGCTCGGGGTAAAGATAAATTTTTTGGTCAGATTTCTGTTGAGGGCTCTGTTTTTTCGGATCTGGATCAGATAGAGAACCAAATCGTTAATTTCTATAGGAATATGTATACCGATGAGGGTCAATCTCTGCCGGAATTGGATGGGATTCCATTTCACACCATTTCAACGGGGGGCAAGATGCTGTGGAGCAGCCATTTCAGGGGGAGGAGGTGTGGTGGGCCATTAAGTGTAGCAGTAGAAATAAAGCATCAGGGCTCGATGGTTTTACGATGAAATTTTATCGGTGCTTTTGGCTTATTCTCAAGGACGACCTCATGGCTATTTTTCACGAGTTTCGTGACAACAGTTTATAGGTCGTAGTCTGAATTCCACCTTTATATCGTTCATCTTGAAAAAAGGAGCCGAGGATCTAATGAATTTTCGTCCAATCAGCCTACTCAATTGTTTGTACAAGATTCTATCGAAGGTGTTAGCAAATCGGATCAAGCCGTTAATGGACAAAATTATTTCAGATGCTGGACTTGGTAGCGATGGCTCAAGAAGTGGTGCACTCAGTACATCGTGATCGCTGCCCCACTGCACTGTGGAAGGTGTATATGGAGAAGGCATACAATCGGGTGAACTATGGCTATTTAGATTACATGCTAGGCAGATTTGGGTTTGGGCCTAGATGGATGAGGTGGATGCGTGCTGCTACTCCTCAGCGTGTTTCTCGGTGATTATTAATAGGTCTCCAGTAGGGTACTTTAAAAACTCTAGAGGTGTTAGGCAGGGCGACCCACTTTCCCCCTTTCCGTTCAATATGGTTGGCGAAGCTTTAGTTGGTCTCATTTCTCACGCTCGATAGCTTGACTTCATCTCCGACATCCACGTCGTCGTATCACGCATGTTCAACATGCGGATGACACCATCCTTCTTGGTAAGGCAGATGTGGATGAGTTTCAGTCATTGGCGGAGGTTCTATCTATTTACGAAGCTGTTTCGAGCCAGCGGATCAATCTGCAACAAGTCGGCCATTACTAGGATTGGAATTGGTGACCAGCTGGAGTCCGAATTGGCTGATGCGGCGGATAGTGAGATTGAGAATCTTCCTATCTCGTATTTGGGTCTTCCTCTTTGGCTCGGCCAACCCTCTGCTAGGGCCTGGGATCCGATGGTTTGAACAAAGTTGTCTTCTTGGAAGGGAAAGCTTCTCAGCAGCGGGTCAGCTCCTCCTTGTTAAATCTGTTCTATCTAGTCTTCCTAGTTTCTTTATGTCTATGTTCAAGTGTCCCATGGGTATGATCCACAGACTCAAACACATTTAAAGGATCTTTTTATGGGAGGGATCTGGGTTGGACAAGAGGTATCATCTAGTGAATTGTGACATTTGCCAACTTCCTTTGAGCTACGGTGGTTTGGGTATTCGTTGTTTGCGGTGGGGTCAATATAGCTCTGTTGGGAAAATGGTTTTGGCGGGCAGGATTGCATAGAGATAGAGAGAGTCTATGGCAATCGGTGTTGGCAGAAAAGTATGGTCCAATGGTCGGCAATTGGGGCATTAATGTAGCTGTCAACAGCTCCTTCTCAGCTTGGTGGAAGGGTATTTGCAGAACTTGGTCTTATTATTCCAGATGGGTGCGGTTTAGTTGGGGAGATGGAGCTCGGATTCTGTTTTGGGATGATCCCTGGGCGAAGATTGGGACTCTCAAAGACACTTTTCTGGCCATTTTTAGCATCGCGATAGATCTCCAAGGAGTGGTTGCTAGCTTTTTCTCGGAATCCGAGGGGGGGGGTACTGTGGGATTTGGTCGCTCAGAGACTCCGTAGGGATGAGGAGGTGTCTCCCTTTCTTCGCTTGTTGGCTCTGCTATATGGTGTGACCAGAAATCAACATCGAGTGGATGCCCAGATTTGGGTGCCTAGTAAGGACGGGGCCTTTAGCATCAGGTCGTACTATTGGATTTTGTCAAGCCGGCCTTCAATTAGGAGCGACTAGGCAGGTATGTGGAGGGCCGCCATTCCACCCAAGCTCAAATTCTTCTCGTGGACGTGATAAGAGAGAGGAATCTTACGATCGATCAGTTGATTCGTAGGGGGAAAGACTTGCCTAACTTATGTGCCATGCGCCTTCAAGCGGAAGAGTCTATATCGCATTTTTTCTGCATTGCTGGGTGGTCGATAAGATTTGGGGGGTCATCCTCAAATCCTTTGGCATGCATTGAGTTATTCCTCCTTCAATTTATAAGTAGTTTTTGGCCTGGTCTGGTGTCAGTTTGGAGGGTCAGCGGGGGGCTTTCTAGAGGATCGGATTCTTTGCGGTCGTTTGGAGCATATGGCTCGAGAGAAATGCTCGCATTTTTTACCAAATAAGTTGTCCTATTGGGATGGTCTTGAAGTCTGTCCTGGACTTTATGTGTTTATGGGTATCGCTGGATAAAGAGGGGGTAGGGGGGTGCTCTCCAGTGGGACCCGGGCTAGGTTGGGGGCATCCACCATTCTCCCCTTTTCCCATCCCCCTTTTGTCTCTTTGTTTGAGGGATCTACCTTTTCTTTTTATGCTTTTTTGGTTTGCCTTGCGGCTTGTTTTCACTTTTGTTGTTCTTTTATTTTCTTCTTTTCCTTTGGTCAGTGTGGCCTTTTTTATTGTGCCTGTCCAGCTTCTCGATGTTTTCAATATAATTTCGAGCAATTACTGATGAAAAAAAAAAGATAGTCCTTACAACCTTTATCATTAGGATATATACTCTTTACAAATAATAGGATTACATGTGAAGCACAAATACATGCACCCCCACTATAGGGCTGTCAACGAGCCAGGCCGGGTTTTTTGTAGGCCCGGATATTTTTTGACACTAAAAGGAAGGCCCGAACCCAACCCGGTATGCTATTCGGCCCGAACCCGGCTCGACCCGCTTACAACTACTTGAGCCCGCACCCGACCCGAATAAACCCGACCCGTTATTAATCATGCCAAAACTTGGGTTCGGGCCGGGTTTTATTATTAAAAACATACCAAATACAAAATCATATTACATATACAAGCTGAGAGAAAATGATAAAAAATTAAAATAAAAAAATCTACTTGAAACCCATAAAATCAGTTGGCAATGGGAGCTTGAAACCCTAAAAATCCATGTCGCTGTTTCTCTATCTCGAATCGATGAAGAACCCTCATACGAAGTGACTCTAGGGCAGAGATCAAATTTCTATTAGAGAGAGAGAGAGAGAGAGAGAGAGACAGCTTGGAAATGGCAGCTTGAAGCCCTATACATGTTGTCGTTTCGGTGGTGCGAGTCGAATATATCGATGAAGAAACCCTGACAGGTATATAGCTGTAAAATGGTGAAGAACCCAAACACAAATGCCGTCGCTCGCTTAGAGAGAGTAAATGAGAGAGAGAGAGAGAATGAGTGAGTTTGTTGCTTGCTTGATGGATGTCTGAGTCTCAATGAAGAAGAAGAACCCTAACTTAAAAGAGATTATATATATGTGTGAAAGGGCAAAAATTGACAGGTATACCCTTACTTTATACCCTAACTTAGGCCCGTTTACTCACTACCGCCCAGCCCGAACCCGTCCAGTTTGTTATTCGGGCTTAGCCCCGCCCGACCCGTTTGTCATTTTAGTTAAATAAATAAGCACGAACCTGGCCCATCCGGGCCGGGCTCGGGCTGAAACCCGCCCTATTGACAGCCCTACCCCACTAACATAAGAAAACAGAACTCCACACTAACTAAAGCTATGTACACGACAACATTAATGTGATGCCAAATATTCTACAACACCAAAATCTTTAGGGCTACAAAACCAAAATCTTTGGGGTTAATCTACAAAGGTTGTGTTTGATAACGTGGTTACAATTCCATGCTAATTTCTTGATAATTGACTTCCTCTGGAAATTGTACTTTTCCTGTTTAATTATGGTGTCTAGGAAATGGCCTCCACAGAATTGCAGTTCAATTGTTTGATTAATCTGCCTGGGAAATAACTTCTTGTGGAAGTAGAAAATGGTATTTTTGGCTAAACAAAATAATTACAAAACCCACAATTTATTATAAGATAAATACTAAATACTATGGAGATTGGTTCACTTAAAAAATCTCATAAATAGTACGAGAAAAAAGTGTCATAAAAATTTTCCTATTACTATTCCAACTACTAGAATAACCAAATAAAACATAAGTTGGGGAATCAGCACCCTCTACCACTTTTATTCATAGTTTGGGGAACACTACAAGGTCTGAAATGGTTGGAATGTTGGATTGAAGGTTAGAATATAAATCATTACAAGGTCTTATTCGTTAACTGCCCTATAAGCTTTGACTAGTCTTGATTCAGTGCACGTGGGAGAACGAGAGAGAAGTGGAGTAATCCTTATGCTTTGAACATGGTGGATTTGTGATAACTGCATTATAAGCTATGTCTAATTAAGTTACAAAGTAAATCACAATCTGATTTTGGATTGGTTTAACCGATTTTGTGATATGTTATCGGTAAAACCAATCCAAAAACAGATTGTGATTTACTTTGTAACTTAATTAGACAGCTTATAATGCAGTTATCAAACCTTTTTCTACTCTATAATGCAATTCTTCTTGGCCAAAAACAGAGCATGAAATCAGCAAGAGGGTACCTGTATTTGCGCCTAGCAGATTACGGAGGGCTCCTATGTCTGAAAACCATTGACTGATTTATTCATACGATGGAGATGGTTTTTCACCCCAATCTCCCACACAATGAATCTTGAGACCATGGGTGTACCATCAGACGGTCAGTTTTTTATTCCACGTGGCATAAATCCCAAAAAGTGTCCCTAAATCATGTGGCACACTTCACACTCAAACATGATTTTATGGCTACGTTTATGGCATCTGTGCCACGTGGAATCAAAAATTGACTTATGGTAAGCTCGTAGTCTCCATTGTGTGGAAGATAGGCATGAAAAATGATCTCCATCATTTGACTCACAGCAGTCGATGGTTGTCAGCAAGGTATTAAATCGGGAATCAGTTTCCCGATGACCAATACGTATCGCCGATACGGCTGATCTGGCTATTTTTTGGAACAATTAATTAAAACTGAAAAACTATCAGTTTGTTTTGAAAAAATTAATTAATGAAGGTGAGACGTGTAGGAGGCAGCTTTGACTTTTGACAACTTTTACTGTTTTATGCCACGTCACCACATCCACATCTGTAGGGTGAGAAAAATCTGAGAGTACCGCTGCTCCTGCCCATCTGTTTCGTGAAAGCACCCAGGTCCCAGAGCCCCTGAAAATCATTGAATGCGTCGGATCAGATGATGGAGGTCGCGTTTAACCCTTATGTTTCACAGAATAGATCTTGAGATCATGGCATACAAATCAGACAGTTAGTTTTTAATTCTATGTATCACAGATTCCCAAAATATGGCCTTAAAATCACGTTTGAGCGTGATGTATGCCATATGATTTATGGGTCATATTTTGCGGATCTGTGACACATGGAATCGAAAACTGACCGTCTGATAAGTGTGTCATGATCTTAAGATCTATTGTCTGGAAGATCAGCTCGAAATACGATCTCCATCATATGATTCGATGAAATCAATGATTTTCAAGGGGTTTGGGAGTGGGCACTTTCAGTGACTAGGTGGGCGCCAAAAGAGATTCCCATTTGGGTCTGTCACTTCAATAAAATGACTGGTGCAATACAGTGCCTAGGGACTGTTGCTTGACTTGCTTCAACGAAGCGGCTGGGGAGTGCGGCTGTTGCAAATTTGCAATAAAGTGCCTGGGAAGGACTGTTGCCTCTATGGTTGTACGCCAGCTCAGAAAAAGCAGCTACAAACAAATTAAAAATTAAAAAGCAGCACCAGCGAAGCGCCGGAGACTGATAGAGCGAAGAGACCTGACTCGCCGATACGTATCGGTTTGCCGAGAACTGATACGTATCGCCGATACGTATCGGTATCGACCGATTTTTTATACCATGGTTGTCAGAACTCAGAAGTAGGCACCCTCAATAATCCGGTAGGCACGAATAGAGGTACCCCATCGACAATCCCGGAATTAAAAACAAACCAATAAATCTAAGGGAGTGACAACTTACACGAGATTTGCACCATAGAAAGGCTTGGTAATATGGTACCTGTGCCACATGGCACACCATCTAAGCCATATGATTTGAAGCCTATAATGTAAAGGTCTATGGTGCCAAATATTGGCACGAAATATGAACTCTATCATCTGATCCAACACAATCAACCATTAAGCCGGATGATGGCTTGAACTGTGTTGAATGAGATGATGGAGATAATATTCCTTGCCAATCTTTGCCACAAATATCGTTACACCATGGCCTTCATGTCAGATGGCTAAGATGATCGTCCACGTGGCACAGGTTCCAAAAATATCAAGTCTTTCTTCTTAAACTATGTACAATGAAAGAGGTGAAGTATTCACCGGTGAACGAGAGGTGCTCCAGTGAGGAGTGAATAGGGCGATGCCTATATAAATCAATTTATTCATGATGGTAGAGAAGAAAAGGTCACAGGGACAGTACTCGAGCTTCACCGGAAGCAAGGAGTACGTATACGTGTTCCGATGAGGAAGCAATACAGCTTGAGATGAATAACCCCACATGCATCAAAACATTTAAGCCTCAGCCCTGTTGGCTAGAGGCCATTGATCCTTTACCGGAGTAATATCCCTTTCCCACTCCTATCGAGAAATAGAACTGACTAACCCAAGGCAAAGGATCGAGAAACTCAACCCAATTCATGTATTGAGCCGGGCCTACTTTTGGACCATTACATATAAAAAAATGATTGAAAAAATGGGATTCAATTGCCAATTGTTCCTATCAGAAATAAGATTGCTACTGATTCGAGCCATAGCACATGGTTTCATAATATTCGTACAATCTTTCCTGTGGCACAAATCTTCTGTGCAAGTAGTGGCACCCTAAATCAAACTGTATCTGATTAAATCCTGATGAAATAAAAATCAACAAATCAAACTCACAGATCACATACAAGTTATGTGCTCAAACTCACAGATCATATCGCTACAGTTATCAAATCCAAAGATCAGAGACTAAATCAAACAGATTTCTCAAATTCTAAACAGTTATTGTGCTCCGATGGTATAAATAAAATCAGCGTTAACCTTCTTCCTACCTGATGTACCGAAGATCTGACGAGACCAAGAGAGGGTTTTAGGTTCAGTGGGGGTAAGAAGAGCAGCTTCGTTAGAAGAGGAGGAGGAGGACTATGAAAGATTATGAAACCCACCACATATCAGAGATTAGCATGGAAGGGTTGGTTGGAGAACGAGGGAGAGTTGGAGGCGTTGGAGAGGTAGAAGACAAGAACAGTATTAGGGAGCACACTGTTATAAAGCGAGAAGGGCGGAATTGTGGTGATGGTCGAATATATTAGATGTTTAAATGATTGGGCAAAAAGAAGCCCATTATTATTATTATTATTATTATTATTATTATATTCCTCAATCATGTAACCACACAAATAAAGATCAATGTGAAAGGCCTTCACTTGCCCAGATATGGTTTAGAGTAACAAACAAATCGGACGGGCCTCTTTTAGTCGCCTGGATCGTGTCCTAGTATCTACTGCATGGCTGACTATTTTCCCTCATGCAACTCTGACGGGTCTTGCAAGGGCGGTCTCGGATCATAGACCGCTGATATTGGATTAGGGTCCTATGGGTGGAGGCCCTACTCCTTTCAGGTTTGAAAACCAGTGGCTCCTCAACGACGACTTCAGAACTCGGATCCCGGTCTGGTGGCAAGAATATAATCCTTGTGGCTCGGCTGAGTTCCGCTTGACTTCCAAGCTGGGATACCTTAAGAACTGAATCAAATCCTGGAACAGTAATGTGTTTGGTCTTTCTCATGTTTGGAAGCTGGATATTTTGGAGAGGCTCAAGGAGCTGGACCTGCTGGAAGAAAGCAGGGTTCTATCTGGAACAAAGAAGGATGAAAGATTTAACCTCAAGATCAGACTAAGCAAGAGGAGTGGCTAATGCAAGATATAAAAAAAGTAGCTGACGAGAATTGTGGCCAACGGGGGTAGAGATTTCTTATCCTGGCTAGATCAAGATGCAGATCGTTGATTTTTATCAGACGTTGTACCAAGATGAAGGGTGGTCCAGGCCACATCTAGATGGCCTTTCCTTTTCTACCATCAGCCTGGTGGCTTGCACTACCTTGGAGAAGCCGTTTTCTGAAGCCAAAATCTGAACTGCCATCCAGTCTTGTCGCAAAAATAAATCCCCAGGCCCGATGGCTTCAATATGGAATTTTTTGTTAGCTTTTGGGCCACCTTAAAATTCGATATCCTCAAGTTCTTCAAAGAATTCCATTCTCGGGCCGTAGTAAGCAAAAGTCTTAATTCAACCTTCCTTGCCCTTATCCCCAAGAAAGAAGGAGCGACTGATTTGCGTGACTTTCGTCCCATCAGCCTGATTAACTGCCTATACAAAATTCTGGCTAAGGTGCTCGTCAATTGCCTTAAACTGATAGTAGGAACCATAACTTCTGAAATTCAAGGAGCTTTTATACATGGTCGCCAACTCATGATTATGGCTATCATTGCTCATGAAGTTGTGCATTCGGCCCACTCAGCCACTTGCTTGCCTTCGTTTGGAAGGTCGATATGGAGAAGGCGTACGACTGGATCAATTGGGACTGCTTGGATTATATGTTGCTTCGTTCAGTTTTGGCGATAGTTTGAGGAAATGGATGAAAGCCTCTGTCACCTCCCCCTGGTTCTCTATGATCGTTAATGAAACTCCCGCGGGGTATTTCAAAAGCTCACGTGGTCTAAGACAGGGAGATCCCCTCTCTTCATTGTTCTTTAATTTAGCTGGTGAGGCTTTGGGAGCCCTCAGCTCCAAATCTCAGGATCTGAACCGGATCTCAGGTATACCGATGGGTAGCCGTGGTTGCGCCGTCGCACATCTTCAATACGTTAACAATACTATTCTCTTCGGTAGAGCCAATTAGGGCAAGATTTCAACCTTTGCTAATATCCTTGCGATTTATGAAGCCGTCTCTTCTCAAATGGTCAACTTGCTAAAATCCATGATTTTGGGTATTCACACTAATCTTTCGGAAGTTGAGTTCTTGGCAAATACGGTATCCTGCATGTTTTCTCCCCTCCCCATTACTTATCTAGGCCTTCCCTTGGGAACGGGCAAACCTAGAGCCAGTGATTGGGATGCCGTCATTCAGAGATTTCAAAGGAAGCTAGCCACATGGAAGGGCAAATTCCTTAGTACCGGGGGTCGTCTATAACTCTTAAACTCGGTCTTTTCCAACCTTCCTATTTTCTTATGTCTACCTTCAAATGCCCTATAGCAGTTATCCCCACGCTAGAGAAAATTGAATGAGACTTCCTGTGGGAAGGCTTAGGCCTGGAGAAGAAATACCACTTGGTTGCTTGGGATGCGTGCCAACTTCCCAAATGTGTTGGTGGACTTGGTATCTAAAACCTTCACCGCACCAATTTAGGGTTGCTCGGTAAATGGCTGTGGCGGGCACGGTTCGATTCAGAACAAAACAGATTATGGGTCTACATTCTTCTCCAAAAATATGGGGGACTGTCGGGAGCTTGGGGATCAAATTTTTCATGCTAGGCGTGTTTCGGCTTGGTGGAAAGATAAATGCTCTATTTGGTCGATTTTTTCACGATGGGTTCGCTTCAGCTGGGGCGATGGAACTAGGATTTCATTTTGGGAAGACCCTCGGCTTCTTCTCTATCCGCTGAAATCTACGTTTCCGATGATCTGCAATGTCTCTACCATCCCAGAGGGCATGATTGCAGATGTCCTCTCGGTGAATGGGAACGTCGTGGTTTGGGATATTACCACAAGGAGGGCACTGCGAGACGATGAGGTGGCGCCCTTCCTGAACTTGTTGTCTTTGCTATATGGTTGCCACAGAAATCACCAAGGCCGCGATACGAGATTGTGGTTGGCATCCAAAAAAGGAAATTTTCGGTAAAGTCTTTTTACCAGGCCTCGGAAAACCTGACAGAATTCCTTCTCTCGTGGAACGGATTAAAGTGGGAAGGCCCCCAAAGCGCTTTCTAGAGGGTGGGAGCGTACGCGGTTATGTGGAACCTATGGCTCGAAAGAAATGCGCGCATTTTCCAGTGCAAAAGACGTCCTATTGGATCAATCAGGAATCTAGTTAAAGACACGATGTGCCATTGGATCCTGTATTCCTGTTAGACAAACATGAGGGGGAGGGTAGTGAGGACTTCTGAATGTGAGCTTTTGTATCTTTTTTTGCGGCCCTTTGGGCCTCGAGGTGGCTTTGGGGGTGGCTGTGTTAGCTTTTCCGCCCTATGCGCTTCGTCTTTTGTTTTTTTAGCTGTTTTTTCTTTTCCTTGTTCCTTTCCAGCTCCTCGCTGGTTTTTTAATATATCTTTCCCTGCCGATCAAATATATATATATATATATATATATATATATATATATATATATATATATATATAAGGAGAATACAAAGCACTTGCTAGAGCGATTTAAGGCTGAATCAGACGATGAAGATCGTTCTTCATCTCAATCTTCCACACAACGGATCTTGAGATCATTGGGCATTCCATCACTCGATCAGTTTTCTATTCCATGTGGCACACATCCCAAAAAGAGGCCCTAAGCACAATCACATCAATTGAAGGGCTATGGATTAAAAAATCACACTTTTTGGGATATTCAAACCATCCGATCTGTGCACTCTAGTATCTACGGCTGTTCTTAATTTTGACGGTTGATACTAAAGTTCACTGCTCGAATGGTTTACATTCACTTATAAGTATGATCCTTTGGCTGGGACATGTTCCAAACTTCCAACGACGAAATGCCACTTGGGCCATTTAGCTTGATCATAGATGTGTGCCACATGGCACATTGATAAATCACACTTCAGTGGTGTGAGATAAAAGTGACGTTTTAATGGTGAAAGATCATTTAAACACCATTTGGTGTTTATATGTTGGTCAGGAGCCATTATCCCTAATCACTTACGTGGCCGATGGAAGTATATGAGCACCTTCATTCACAAGCCGAGATTCTTTCTTCTAAACATGTGAGGTCCACATGCTTAAACTATTGCCTGCCTTAACGAGAAGTTTGTTTTTCATCCCAATCTTCCGCATAATGGATTCTGATCATGAGCCTATCATTAGATGACCAGATTCTACATGGCACGCATCCCATAAAGAGTGTGTAGAACAAATATGGTTCTAGGTCATTTGATGGTAGGCCCATACCGATCAAAAAAAAAAATGGTAGGCCCATCATCTCAACATCCATCCTATCGAAGATTGGACCAAAAAACGATCTCCATCGTCTGATTCAAAGAAATCAATAGTTTTCGTAAAAATCATTTGCATTTTTCGAACATTATTTTTTTCTAGCTCCTGTGCATCACACGGGTTTCTCGCTAGTTTTTAAAAAAAGGGATAATGGCTCCTAGCCGTCATTTAAACACCAAATGGTGTTTAAATGATCTTCCACCATTAAAATGTCACTTTTTATCTCACACCGTTAAATTGTAATTTATCATTGTGCCATGTGGCACACGTCTATGATCAATCTAAATTTCCCAAGTGGCAATCTATCGTTGGAACATGTCTCAGCCAAAGGATCAGGCTTATAAGTGGATGTAAACCATCCGATCAGTGAACTATAATATCAACCATTAAAATTAAAAGCAACTGTTGATATTAGAGTGCATAGATCGAAAGGTTCGAATCTCCCCAAAAATGTATTTTTTTACACATAGCCATTCAATTTATGATATATTACTTTGACGGTATGGATTGTCAAGATCATAAGCCAATAAATAGAGTAAGATTATTTAAACACCATCTGGTGCTTAAATGACGGTCAGGAGAGTCGGTCCCTTTTTTAAAGGACCCGACTCTCTAACTGTCATTTGAACACCAAAACGATGTTCAATGATCTTACACCATCAAGGGTTAAAAATTTTGGAGATCTATATGGTCAAAGTGAGATCATAGATTGAAATGCAACAGACCCAAAAACAATGTTCTAGAGAGATTTAAACAATTCCATCTGTAGACTATAATATCAATATTGCTTTTAGTTTTAATGACTGATATTAAAGTTCATCAATCGGATGGTTCACATCCACTTTAGGCATTTTTTTTGGGCGGAGATATTTTCCAATGACAGATTGCCACTTGGAGAATTTAGATTGATCACAGACATAGGTTACATGGCATAATGATAAATCATCACACTTCAATGGTGTGAGATGATAGAAAGTCTAATTTTAATGTTAAAGGTCATTTAAACACCATTTTGGTCTTTAAATGTCGATCATGTGTCATTATACCTTTTTAAAAAGATCAAGATTCTTCCTTTTCAACCCAGGCAACCGTCAAAGTTCAATTGGTTGATCCTCATAAGTCATATCTGGTTCAACCAGTTGGACCTAACCATTGGCCTGCCAACCCAATTACACGTTCTAAAACGGTTTCCATTCATAAGAAAGAACAGTGTTACTGCCACACCCATTTTTGTTAAGGACAATGGCTCCTCACCAGCATTTGAACACTAGAATGGTGTCTAAATGATCTAAAACCGTTAAAGTAAGACTTTTTATCTCACACCATTAAAGTGTGATTTATCATTATTCCTTTAGGGGCATATCTGTGTTAGATTGTTCAAGTGGCAATCTAGTATTGGATCATATCTCAGCCCAAAGACACATACTAATGGAACCAGGATTTTCATCTAGGCGGGGGTGCAAGATGGATTAGATTTAATTTTTTACAAATTATATAAATAAAAACTAATTCATATTATTAAACATAATTATCATTAAAATTGCATACAAAAAAGATCCTTTAAAATTACATCCAAAAAGTAACAATTTTCTAAATCAGTCTAACTACTAACCCATTTGCAAAGGGACTTGGATTTAAAAATGAGAAGGCAGGGTTTTTACATTAGGCCTCGGGTAAGGAGTGTCAAATCTCTTCCAAATTAATGAGTTGCCCTTTTGATGGCTTGAATTTATCAAAGAAATGTCACGTGGCTTAAAATATAAGAATCTTCCATATCAAGGGCACTTATCGATGATTCAAATCCTCCACTAATTGTATGGCTTGAAAAAAAAAAAAATTCAAACATATGCACCCAACCCAATCTCCGACTGCTAAATTTTCTGGATCTTCGATGTATCTTCTGCCATCTCCCGCCAACTCTTCATCTCCAAGCACCTGAAAGAAGCTCCAAGAAACAGATGCATGCAATGGGAAGGACTAGGGCTGCTTTGGTTTTGAGGGCTGAGGACTGGATCTGCACTTTGTGCCGGAATGTCAATTTCTGCAGACGTCCCATAGGCCATCGTCATGGTTGCAAGGAGATTAGATCAAGAGGCTGCTTCGTCAAACAAGACGATCTCAATGACCAGAAGTCCCTTTCTTCTAGCCAGGTGTTTATGATTGAGGGTCAAGCTAACGACTTACGGGATGGTTGGTCAATAGCCAGGAAGCGCTTCCGAGGCCACTCGGGCTTGACACTGCCGCATGCGGACCACACTCTTGGGAAACTCTGCTAGGGTTTGTCTTTTGCTCAGGCGGTTTCGGATAGCCCACCGGGGACTTTTGCTTCTGACGTCTCGCCTTTGGATGATGACGCCCGTTTTCATTCCCCAAGAAGTGGGTCTAATTTTTTAGTGGTTGAAGGTGGGGTCGGCGAGACACTGGAGTTCTTTAATAGCCATTATGTTTCTCTTGCTCAGACTCTCCCAAGCTTTTGGGTTATTCTCTCTACCGGGAATGAAACCATTCTACTAATTACTATTCTTAAATGGCTACATTCTTGGTGGGGCTATTTTGAGCACCCAACTCTTACAAGACTTTCTAGGGCTAAATACATTCTTCACTGCCAGTCGGAAGCGGTGGCGAGTGAGATATGTGGACAAAAAGAAGTCTCCATTGCAGAAGTACCGGTAAGTCGGTGGACTGCCAAAGAAGGTGAACTCGAGGTGCAAAATTTGGCCGGAGGGGTCTGGCTTCGCCTTTCTGGGCTTCCGCTACACTTTTGGTCGGACGAGATCTTGTGGGGAATCGGAGAGAGATGTGGTTCTCTCATCGCGATTGACCGGAGCACGTACGATTTGTGGGAGGCTAGCTTCGCTTGAATCCTTGTCGGCAACGATCGGTGGGATTCCACTCTCAGGGTCTGTCATGTTCGGATCAACGGCCATGATGTTAGGGTCTTGCTCTCTTCCCTGGGCATGCAAAGAATGAACTGACGCGGTCCTCTGAGGAGAGATAGACGTATTCGGTGGTTCCGGTAAAGAATTCGGGACGAGCGTCGAACCACGACGGAACGAGATAGTTGTGGTTCAAGAGAGGGGAGCGAAATCGACAGAATGGGCCTAGAGGGCGATGCGCCCGTGTTGGTCCCGAAGCATCGGTGGCCACCCTCATCCTCGACGGTTATCTCCGCCTTGTCCTCTAGTGGCCATGGCTCGGTTGTTGGTTGCGGGGGTGGATGCGGGGGCAGAGCTCGAAGATGGAGGGCTTAGATCGTGGGTTGAGGGTCATGAAGTCTTTCCGGCAAGCCCTTGTAGCTGCTCTGGAGAAGGGTTTCTTGAGAGGATGGCCAACAGAGGCAAAGGCCTGATGCTCTCGGTGGTCGGGATTCTATCACCGTCAGATCACCATCGCGCCATGGATCTTGCGCTCGATCTGAATGAAGGTAGAGGCAATGGGGTGGATCTCTCACCGTTGATTCCTTCCAAGGGCCTGAGCATGAGTAAGGAAGATCAGACGGCTCTGTGCAGTTGGATCTTTCGCCCTTCCCACCTTCGTCAGATCGGTCAACGAGATAATTGGTTTCAATCTCCGACATGGAGTCCCCAACTGGAAAATTTTTGAATTCCAAAATGTACATGCAGGAGTTAATGACCTGGAAGATTGGCTTTATGGAGGAGAAGGACCCCTCTAGGTTTGATCCAATGTTGGATGAGGGGACGCGTGGCAGTTTTGTGGAGCTTGCAATTCAGGCAATTTCGCTGGTGGTTTCTGCAAATCTCTTCACTCAGGTGGTTTTCGAACATATGATGATACAAAAGCTGCATAGGACTAATTGCATGCGGACGCGTGGAGGGAGTGAAAAGGTTGTTGCTGTTGTGGTCGGCGGATCTTCTTTCTAGCCCACGGTTTTTCAAGGTGGTTTTTGGTTTGCTCAGTATGACTTATTGACGGGGAATGCCAAGATCAACTTCAGAGGGGGGAAAAAAAATTAATGAACAGTGTCCATGAACAGTACCACGGATGTTCGTGAACAGTACCACGGATGTTCGGGAACAGTGTCACGGACGCCCGTGATGAACAGTGACGGACATCCGTGGGCATAGTGACAGGTTTTCTAATTTTTGCGGAAATTGCTATTTTTCAGTCTTTTAATAGAAGTAGGATTCTTTATTTCGAATTTTATTTTGGTAGCCTATATAAAGAGGCTTGTAAAGACAATTTAATTAGTTGATTGAATATTTGAATGTTTTTATGCTTGAATATTCTTCTGTCTGAGATGGGTTTGGTGTGAGGCCGAGGGAGTGATTCCCAAAAGCTGTTTTTATCTTTTCTATTATCTATCACTGTTTTCTTTGAATCTTTTACCTTATTGATCTCTGCTTGTTTTCTAAATCTTAATCTATTGATTTCGATCCCAAAACCCTAAACCTTTTCTGAACCCTAAATCCATCAGAGTCAAAGCCCTCTTCGAAACCATAACCTAAAACCAAACCATAAGCCTATTACAAAACCATAAATCTATTTCACAACCCTAGTTTGAGCCCGTGAACCTACATCAGATTAAAGACGAACGCCTAAGCCTGGAAAGCCAGAGTTCTATCTCTAGGCCGATCTTGCCTCAAGTCTGAAAGTACTTGCCCATCGGATCGGACACCCTATTCGGATCTAGCGTGATTTACTTACCGAAATTCTACAAACCCTAAGGTATGTAAGATAATTTTTGTGATTAAACTTGGATTAATTTATTTAATTTCGGCAAAATAGTATAAAAATCATATTCACGCATTTTAGGGTTACCGTCCCGCGTCAGTTTTGGTGTTAGAGCCCTAGGTTTTCTAGGTTAGGGCATATTGTGTGACATTTTAATTTTCATTGCATTTTATTTCATTTGTGTTCGAAAGTATGCACATCTACTGTTTGACAAAATTCCTCATCCAATGTGGTTCATGTTTGCATGTCATTTAGCACCTATGTTAGTAAGCCATGTTCATCATGAGCATGAGCGAGATTGTCAATGCCCTTAGGGAAATCAAAGCCCAAATGTGTGCAATTAATAATAGGAGCCGCTACATACCAAATTCTTGGCAAAGTCTCAAAAATCGTGATGAGACTAGAGTTAGGGGATACCCTCATCATTGTAAACCCGAGTACGATCCAGCCGATAAGTTTCTAAAATCTATTCGGAATGAGGCCCCATATTTTGAGGTACGACGAATCCTAAAACCTTCATGGAGTGATTGTCTAGTGTGGAAGAGTATTTTGATTGATATGGCATACCGGATGAGTACAAATTTAGGTTAGTTAAAATAAAGTTGATGAGTCATGCCAAAACCTATTGGACTAATGTTGAGACTCCACGCGAGTTAGCTAATCATAAGCCCATAACAAGATGGGAGGACATGAGGGAGCGACTTATCGAGAATTATGTTCCTCTCACGCACCGTTACCTCCTACGGTGTTTGAGAACCAAGACAGATAGGTGTCTTGATTGCCTTAAGTGTCAAGGGTTCGGACACTTTGCTTACCAATGCTCTATTAAACTTCCCACTTCGAATTTAAACTTCCCACTTCGAATTTATTGACTGAAAGCGAAAGTTCTAAGGAGCCAAAAAATATGAAAGTAGAAGAGGAAGTGTATGACCCTAGAATCGTGATGAGTAAAGAGGAGATGGAAGAAGCGGACGAAAGTCTCATTTGTGTTAAAGAGACTTCTATCTCCCTTGTGGATAGTGATGTTGAGTCGAGTACACGTGAGTCCATCGAACTGGGTATGCAAGAACCATTAGTGTCAATTGAATCGAGTACCCCACAGTCTTTAGTTTTGGTTGACGCGATTGTGCACGAGTCCTTATTGGTGGTAGAGTTGAGTGCACTTGAATCTTTGAAGTTAGTCAAACCAAGCATACATGGGTCATTAGTGTCACTTAATTCGATCACACATGAGGTGATAAAGCCTATAGAGTCAGTTGTGCCTAGGTCGTTAGCGTCGCATGCACATGAGCGTACCGAGTCCATAGATACACGTACACATCATAGCCTCGAGTTGCATACTGCTTCACATTTCGAATCGTATTGTGAGTTGACTTTTGAGTCTCATTCTACATTGTATGCCGAAATTAAGCAGAAGATTAATTCAAGCAACAATCACTACAAATAATCTGTTAATACGTCGACTACCAAGAGTGCATGGCCAGTCATGAAAGCATTCGCAGCTTGAGTTCCAGTATTCCCGACCGATATCGCGATCACGCTTCATCGAAGATGAATTCCTTCGGGTCCGAGAGAGTTGATGAGAAGCTTCAAAAATATTTGGTATAGTGGGTTGGCGAGCCGGGCTATTTGGTTCGTCGATGAGAGGTTTACACTGTGCGTCACGCTTCAATCAACCGAGATCATGATCATGCGCCACCCGGTGCCGAGATTGTTTGGGCTCGTTGCAAGGAGTTCCACCGTGCCAGTTTTGATACACTTGATCAGTATCACGTGTGTGGATGAGAATGACGGGGAATGCCAAGATCAACTTTAGAGGGGAAAAAAAAAATTAATGAACAGTATCCGTGGACAGTACCACGGATGTCCGTGAACAGTGGTGTCACGGACGTCCGTGGGCATCGTAACGGGTTTTCTAATTTTTGCGAAAATTGCTATTTTTTAGTCTTTTAATAGAAGTAGAATTCTTTATTTCGATTTTTATTTTGGTAGCCTATATAAAGAGGCTTGTAAAGACAATTTAATTAGTTGATTGAACATTTGAATGCTTTTATGATTGAATATTCTTTTGCCTGAGATGGGTTTGGTGTGAGGCCAAGGGAGAGATTCCCAAAAGCTGTTTTTATCTTTTCTATTATCTATCACTGTTTTCTTTGAATCTTTTACCTTATTGATCCCTGCTTGCTTTCTAAATCTTAATCTATTGATTTCGATCCCAAAACCCTAAACCTTTTCTAAACCCTAAATCCATCAAAGCCAAGGCCCTTTTCGAAACCCTAACCTAAAACCAAACCATAAGCCTATTACAAAACCATAAATCCATTTCACAACCCTAGTTTGAGCCCGTGACCCTACATCAGATCGAAGACGAATGCCTAAGCCTGGAAAGCCGGAGTTCTATCTCTAGGCCGATCTCGCCTCAAATCTGAAAGTACTTGCGCATCGGATCGGACACCCTATTCGGATCTAGCGTGATTTACTTACCGGAATTCTACGAACCCTAAGGTATTTAAGATGATTTTTGCGATTTAACTTGGATTAATTTATTTAATTTCGGCAAAATAGCATAAAAATCATATTCGCGCATTTTAGGGTTACCGTCCCGCGTCACTTATCCTCTTTGGAATTTATTGGAGACCAGCTATCCTGGGCTGGGAAAGTGTTCAGGCCTAGGAGGGATCCGGTTGATGGTAAGGGCCTTCTTCGAGCTATCTTCTTGGATCCTTGGGTAGCAGGCCCAAAGCAGTTTTTGAAGCCCAGGTCGGCTTGTGGGGCGGGCTTTCATGCAGAGATGGGCTACCCCTTGGACCCAGGCTTTCCCCCTTCGATGTAGAAACAAGCCCTCTCTTTGTTTCGAATGCTCGCATGAAGTGAACTCTAGAGGCTCTCTCTAACTCCCCTTCATCTTCGTCCTCGAGCAACTCACTCTCCTCCTATGACTCCACATCTTCATCTACAGCGGTTCTTTCAATCAGATCTCTTCGACATAACGAATCGGGATTTCTTCCCCCCCCCCCCTCGCTGAAGCCTTCGTCTGCCCGTAACAAAGACGTACCAGAGGTCATCCAAAAATTAATTCTTTTTGGGAGAGAACATGGGATGTTTTACCAGGGGCCTGATGAAGATCTGTGAGAGATGTTTAATGACATTCTGTCGAATCAATGCACTAACTCTGGGGGCAAGTCAAGAAATTTAAAATTGAGAGAATTAGCCAGATTGAAATGGGGCATGTCTAACGGTAGGCGCTCAAGGGGGAGGTGAGCTTGTTCCTAGTGCTGGGAATTTTTTGGGCGGGCTCTTGCTTTTAGTTGTCTATGAAGATGCTCTCATGGAATGTATGGGGGATTTGCAATGTGAAGAAATGGGTCGGGGCTAAGCGGGTAATTCACTTGCATAAATCCGTTGTCGTTACCCTGCAAGAAACCAAATGGGGGTGTTGCGACCGAAATAAGGTGTCCTCGGTCTTAGGGGGTAACCGATGGGATTGGATTGGTGTTTATTCGATTGGCCTCTCGGGAGGTATCCTAGTTGCTTGGGATACCACTTTATTTCTTAAGGTGGACGAGGAGATTGGCTATTTCTCAGCCTCTATGGTTCTCAAAAATAAGGATAACGGGAAGCTCTGGGTATTCTCTGAAATTTATGGGCCACCCGAGGACAACGGGAGGGAGGTTTTCTGGTTCGAGTGGCTATTGTGGCTGCTAGGTGGGACCTCCCAATCTGCCTGGGCGAGGATTTCGATGCCATTAGGTGGCCGCATGAAAAGAAAGAGGAACCGCCGGATCGGGGGCCAATGCAAGACCTAAATGCCTTCATTCCTGATTGGGAGCTCTTTGATGTGCCAATGTTGGGGGCTCATTTCACGTGATCCAGTCTTCAAGAATCGCCCACATTATGTCGCCTTGACCGTTTTTTGTGCTCTTCGGAGTGGATTAACCTCTTGCCCAACTCAACCCTTCACGGTTATGCTAGAGTCGTATCAGATCACAGCTCGCTTCTCCTCTGCAGCGACTTGGTGGGGAGGGGCCCCTCCCCTTTCCGTTTCGAGAACATGTGGTTCCTTAATGAGGGTTCCCGGTCTTTGGTTCTGCTTTCGTGGGCTGAGATCTCTCCATCTGGTTCAGTTGCTTTTCGTCTAATCTCCAAGCTAAGGCATCTGAAGAATCAGATTAAAGTTTGGAATAGGGAGGTCTTAAGTTTGGGGCATGTTTCGAAGGAATTGCTCCTCGAAAAGATCAGGGTGTTTGATGAGATTGAGGAATCCAGAACGCTGTCGAATACCAAGAGGGAGGAAAGGCTCAATTCTAAAATGGAATTTAATGATAAGTGTTAGAAGAAGAGGTGTGATGGAAGCAAAAATCCAAGGTGCACTGGCTGAAAGAAGGGGATAACAACACTAAGTTTTTCCACTCGGTGGCCAAGGTGAGGGGGAATCGGAAATATTTGGGGAGAGTCTCAGTTGATGGATCTGTTTTTGAAGATCAACATCAGATCAAGACCAAGATTGTTGGTTATTATCAGAGGCTCTATTCAGATGAGGGCTGGACTCGCCCGCAGTTGGATGGCTTTCAATTTGCTTCTATTTCGGCAGATGATAGGGTTGGTATCGAGCTACCTTTTTAGGAAAGTGAGATCTGGTTTGCTATAAATCATAGTGGGAAAAATAAAGCTCTGGGTCTTAATGGCTTTACGTTGGAATTCTTTAGATCATTTTGGTCCTTCCTCAAGACTGATCTATTGAATTTCTTTTCGGAGTTCCACGATCAGGCTTTCATTGGCAGAAGCCTCAACTCGACCTTCCTTTCGCTCATTCCAAAGAAGGGGGGTGCAAAGGACCTACAGGATTTCCGCCCAATCAGTCTCCTCAACAACTTGTTTAAGATTGTGTCTAAGGTGCTTGCCAATCGACTCAAGCCCCTGATGGGTGATCTGATTTATGAGAACCAACGAGCTTTCGTGAAGGGTAGGCAGCGTATTCATTCGGTGGTTGTGGCGTAAGAGGTGGTCCACTCAGCGCATCGTCAGAGGGTACCCACAGTTATTTGGAAGGTAGATATGGAAAAAGCCTACGCCCGAGTTAGTTGAGACTGTTTGGATTACATGCTTTGGAGGTTCGGGCTTGGAGACAAGTGGAGGAAATGGATGCACGCTTGTTACGCAACTGCTTGGTTCTCTGTCATCGTCAACGGGTCTCCGGCTGCTATTTCAAAAATTCCCGAGGGCTCAAGCAGGGAGACCCCTTATCACCCTTCCTCTTTAATATGAGAGGCCCTAGATGGTCTCCTACGTCGGGCTCGCTCTCCAAACCACATTTCGGGTGTTGCGAGAGGGAATTCGAGTTGGACAGTTACGTGCATCTGTAATATGCCGACGATACGATTCTCTTTTGCAAGGCAGATTCGGAGGAAATCAGGACTTTGGCGGATGTGTTGTCGGTTTCTGAGGCGGTCTTGGGGCAGCGAGTCAACCTCCACAAGTCCTCTGTGTCGGGTATCGGGGTGGATCCTAATTTCTTATCCATGATGGTTGCGGAAGTGGACGGGGTGTGTGATCAGCTCCCTATTACCTATTTGGGACTCCCTCTCGGGATTAACAAACCGATTATTAAGGCTTGGGACCCGGTAGTCGAGAATTTCGAAAGGAGGATGGCTTCTTAAAAGGGTAAGCTGTTAAGTATTGGGGGTAGGCTACTCCTGGTAAAGACAGTTCTGCTGAGTTTACCGATCTTCTACATATTTGTCTTCTTACGTCCCAAAGCTATCATCCGGGGGTTGGAACAAATAGAGCGAGATTTCCTTTGGGAAGGTTTGGGGCTCGATAGGCAATATCACCTCGTTAGCTGGGAGATCTGCCAACTACCGACGGCCTCCGGGGGCTGGGTATTCGAAGCTTGGAGTTGGTTAATATTAATTTGATAGGCAAATGGTTTTGGCGAGCAGGGTCAGCGGTAGAGAGAAACAGTCTATGGGTGTCTATTCTGGTGGAGAAGTAAGGCTGGATAGACGGATTTTGGTGAGTCAGTGTTTCGGTTAATAGGTAGACTTCTAATTGCTGGAAAGGTATTTGCTCTATCTGGAAGCTTTATTTGAGGGGCATCCGTTTCAACTGGAGAGAGGGATCTAGGATCAGATTTTGGGACGATATTTGGATTGATTACTGGCCTCTGAAGGAAAGATTCGTTGTCATTTACTCAATCGTGTGATATCCTCGCTCATCGGTGGCTGATTTTTATTCGGAATATGGGGGAATGGCTTCTTGGGAGGTCTCCATGAGGAGGTCCCTTAGGGAGGATGAATTGACCCCCTTCCAAGAGTTGGTGTCATGTCTCTATCACATAGACAAAAATGGGTTAGAACTGAGGAGAGAGACTGGATGACTTGTAAATCAGGGTCGTATTATGTCAAATCTTTCTGTCGGATGTTGAGTGATCGCCCCTCAGTCGATGCTAGTGGGCTAAGCTTTGAAAGGTGCCGATTCTCTCTAAAGTGAGGTTCTTTGCGTGGACGGTAATCAGGGGGCATATTCTCATGGTGGATCAATTAATTAGAAGAGGCAAAGTTTTGCCTAATCGATGTGCTATGTGCTTTAACTCCGAGGAATCAGCTCTGCATTTATTCCTTCACTATCAGGTTTCTCATCAGATTTGGGGAACTATCCTCAGTTTGTTCGACATGGCGTGGATCGTCCCGGAATCCATCCCTAGCATCCTCTCTTTCTGGTTGGGCATAAAGTTGGGCGGACAAATTGGGGCGTACTGGAAGGTTGCCTTTTTTGTGGTCTTGTGGGGCATCTGGTTGGAACGCAATGGGAGTATATTTGGCAAAATTCGTCGACCGATCGGGATGATTCTCAAATTGATTGTGGACCTCATGTGTTCCTAGGCAGTGTTGGACAAGGACAGGGCCTTAGTGGATCTTGAGTACTTTGATCCTGGGTAGTGGCCTTGGGCTTGTTTGCTTTCTCCCGAGTTCTCTTCTTGCCTAGGAGGGTTTCCGATTCTTGCCCTTTGGTTTTTCTTGGGTTCTTTTGGGCTTTATTTTGTTCTTTTTTCTTTTCGTTTGGTGGTTTCCACCAGTTTTTGTTCGATTTTCAGCTCCTCATTGGCTCTATCAATCTATTTTTCGTGCCTTTATCGATAAAAAAATAAATAAATAAATAATTGTATGGCTTTTGGGTTCAATTGATGCAAAAATATGAGTTTTTGATGGCTTTGATTGCTCATAAATGTTTCATGCGGCTTAAAATATAGTTAAGGGTACAAACAGGTCATATTCACTTACCAGCTTGTTTTAGTGGGCTGAGAAATAATCCAATGACAGATTACCACTTGGGAAATTTAGATTGATCATAAATGTATGCCACATAGCATAATGATAAATCACACTTCAATGGTGTGAGATAAATGTCTAATTTTGATGGTGTAAGATCATTTAAACACCATTTGGTGTTTACATGTCGGTTAGGAGCCATTATCCCTAACTAAATTATCCACATACTCAACAACAAAAATAAAATTAGAGAAATTTAAATTTAGACAAGACAAATTACCTTTGATCTAGGGTGATTTGCCGAAATGCTACCTCAAATCCTATTGATTGATCCAACGATTCCGGTTTCAACAAAATCTACACAACAAAATTCAAAATACAGTTAAACCCAAAATCTCAATCCCACCAACCCTTAACCCCAAAACCTCGAACCCCCCAAAAACCCCAACTGTGGTTTTGAATAAAGTTAAATTAATTCACTTTCTTTAAGATGCTATATAATGTTCAGAAGGTTTCTGTAAGACATGAGAGAGTTGTGTATGTTGTACTTTTTAGGCACAAATATATACTACTGAAAATGAAGGGTGGCTTTTACTCATTTTGATCATGAAGCAATGGGATTGTAGAATAGCAAGGAAGCTGATTTGTATACTGTGATCAATTGAAATTAGTTACATGTTTAGAAACAACTAATTTGTATACAAGATAAAAATCCATAAATACTACTCAATCCCAAGAAACCCAAAATCCCTAACCCTCAAAACATCAACAATCTAAAAAATAGAAAAGAAAAAGAGGGCCGAGAAGAGAGAGGATAGGGTGGACGCTGAGCCGCCGAGATCTGGTGTGGCCGTGTGGGCCAGAGAGAGAAGGAAGAAGAAGAAGGAGATAGGGCTGAGGAGAAAGAGATCTTACCGGCGGGAAGAGGGCGTCGGGTTCAGTGGGCGAGCCGCCAGAGCCGAGAGGAGAGAGAGAGGGTGTCGGGTTCTTTTTTTAGGGGGTCATTAGTCTCTAGACTTAGAGAGAGAAGGGCGAGAGAGAGAGAGAGGAGGAGGTGTCTATAGTTTTAGGGATTAGGAATTGGCAAGATCACTTACCTATTTAGGATTTGGCAAAATCCCTTGGGCAACTGATTTAACTACTTTGGCAAAATCCCTTGGGCAACTAATTTAACCACCCCAAGCTACCTCGAAGAGCTACCTCGAAGGAACTTTAACCCCCAGAATACCGTTGTCACTGATTTGCACCTGACAGGTTATCGAAGTTGCACCCTATTTAAACCCGATCGGTTACCAATTTGAACCCGATGACCAGTGCCTTTTGCGTCGTCAAACTTTTCACCTACTATCGTGCGGAAATGATGAAAATGCCCACGAAATAATATAAGTAAAAAGATTTTATTTTAACAATCACTCGATCAAGAAATCGGTCAAGACTATAAGTAATTAATCGGGTCAAGACTACTGGTGTTTTAATGATCTTATACCACTAAATTAGAGCCTTTTATGATACACCGTTGAAGTGTGGTTTATCAATATATCATTTGGCACGCATTTGTGATCACTTTAAAATTTTCAAATAGCATTCCATCATTAGAACATAATTATCTAAAAAATATGCTCATATGGTGAACAAAAACCATCCGATTGACGACCTTTACTAACAACCATTAAAATTAAGAATAATCGTTAATATTAGAGTCTAGTCTACCAATCAAATAATTCGACCCTCCCAAAAAATGTGGTTTTTAGGCTCATTGCCTTTCTAATTATGATCTATCAGTTTGACGGTGTGGATCATCCATATCATAAATGTAACACTTGTCCCTCGAATTTTGTGTTGGCCAACTTGTTTACTGAGAAGCACGCAGGTGAAGAGCAGCGAAGTCTGGGCAGTCGCTTATGATGAGGGTGCTCTAAAGAGACTTTCGGACGTTGTTCGTGCAAACATTGGCATTTTGAATTTGTATTTGGACCATGATTGATGTTCTAATATCGACACCGAATAAATTAAAATATACTAATAATCAACTTATATATATTATAATAATAAACAAACAATATCCAAATAACCGAAATTACACTTAATCATTTCAGGAAAATCTGAATGTAACTTGTAAACTTGTGTTTGCTCATGTTATATTTGTACGTCTTTTTCCAAAAAAGATTGTAGCGAGAACCTATAGAATAATATTCTATGCTTTAGGTGTAAATCTCATTATTTCCTGCTTTAATTATAAATTGCATATCTTGAGCTGCTATTCTTATTATGGATGTTTACCTTCATGTTAGATGGAATTGTGTATATTATCTGTACATAGAATTTATGCTTAATGACAATCTAATTTTGTTTAGTTATGCTATCACAACTGTTGGAAACCTTACTTGCACTTGCACCTATGGAATTCTCCTATACTATTTGTACTGAAAATCCATTACAAAATTAACTAAGATTTTATTAAGCTTCATCGCTTACAATCGTTTCATAATCCAAAAATTTTAGAGGTCAGTCAGCAGTCACTCGACCAAAGTTAAAGGAGCTGGATAAGGAAGGATCTAGGAGCGATCATCGAGCTAACAGTTTAGGCTCATTTTACCTATAGAGCTACTAGCACCTACACTCTTGGTTTTGATACGATCTTTTCTTTTCTTTTGATTTTTGTGACAAGTCCAATACTTTTGAAAATTAATGATGTATTTTTGTATTAGAACTTCGAATGACGTTGATCTTTTAAAGTTTTACTTTTGAGAAAATCTCTTGATTTATCTTATTTATATTTTCACATTTGAAAGAATCTATTATGATAAAATCGTAAAACCCGAATTTACTCGATCAGGTTAACGAAAATGAGAATTTAAATCAATAGTATTTAAATAATGTTTTCGCAACTATTTTAATAAATAAAATTAATCGTTTTCGTAATTAAAACATTTCCAGCCATATTTAAGAAAACAAATATATATATATATATATATATATATATATATATATATATATATATATATATATATATATATATAATATATGGCAATTTACATAACAAATGAAATGACTTAAGAATTTGAAATGCTTGAATACGAATATGTATGTTGAGAAGCGGTGTGTGTCGCTTACTGGCCTCAGCGCCGTTAACAGACCGCAAGGCCGAGGACGGGCGTGACAGTATAATACTCCCTCAATGTTCTAACTGAAGGTTGCTCTTCTCCCACCACATTGAATTTAAGCAAAGGAAGAGTCAGGTGGTTGGTACGGATAAAACTAATAGACGGTTAAGAGGAACGTGAAGAAGCACGATTGCGCCTATAAGTCCTCACATTCTCAAGGTCGAGTTACTCTAGAGAAGGAAACTGCGATCTCAAACCTTCGCATAAACCACTACAAAAAAAAAAAACTAAAATTAAATCTAGAAATAGAGATATGTACCTTAGCCTATCGCGATTATCCCTTGTGAAGCTTTAGCAGACTCGAACCTCGGTCTCCAAATATGAAAATTAGAAAATAAAGACTAGAAAATTATTAATATAAACCTAATTAAAAGACAATAATTTAAATAAAGTTGTAGTCCCCAGCAACAGCGCAAAAAATTTGATCGTTAAAATCTATATACCTTGCAAGTGCACAAGTTCGTGGAACTAGGGCAAGTATTTAAGGTGTCGAACAATAAGGACTAAATGTTTATCTTGATTAAAGCTTTGACTAGAAAAAGGATTTTGGAGGTAACTCTAACTATGATTATTTATGAAAGCAATGAAATCAGATTTGGAAAGCAATAGAGAAAACAATTTAGGATCTCTTTTAATCTCAAATTCGTAATAACTAGCAATTATACTCTTAGTCTAATTTGAATTTTGAGTAATAACTTTTTTTGCGCTACAAGCTAAATCTAGGTAAAATAATCAGATCTTATTCATAGTCATGGACTAGTTGGGACGATATAATCCATCTAGTCACTAGACTAAAAGTACTTATTCGAATGTGAGTATTCTATTAAATCTAATCCTTATCCTTACAAGGCGATCATGATTATCAAAAATAGAAATAAAGTTCTTTAGAATTATTCACAATAACAAAAGTAAATCTCACTCATGCAATCATTACCACGAACGAATTAAAGCTAGAGAAGAAAATAGAACTTTGAATTAAAACTTATCTTTGATTTACAAGAGATCCCAAACTTTGGGAATTAGCCACGCATCATGATTTTGATCTTCATCATCGCTAATTCAACCATAGAACAATGGTTTACAATTCCCTCAATCTAAAAAAACTCTCAAAATCAGAAAACTAGAAATTACGAAACTAAAATAAAAAAACTATGAATTGATTGCTCTCTAAATCTCTATATCGATTCTTAAACCTAGGGTCCTTATATATAGATGTATAAGGCCCTAGTACATATAGATAAACTAAGAAAAAATTCCTTAAATAACTCTAAATCATATTAGGAAAGAAGGAATTCTCGAACTTTACAATTCCAGCCTGTTGGCCTTAAACCTCAATGAAAACTCTAATCTCGACTGGACGAGATTGTCTGCTTCTTTAAATCTCGACAGGTCAAGTTGTGTTCTCGATCGATCGACTTTGTATAGGCCTTTTTTCTCTTTGTTTGGTAATCTCGATCGGTCGAAATGAACTTTCAACCAATCGAGTTCTTCAACTTTTAGGCATTCTCTTGAATCTCGACCGATTGAAATCCAGTTTTGCTGTTTCTTCAGGGCTTCTTCTTTGATCTTGACCGATTGAAATTAGATTTCGATCAGTCGAGATTGACAATTTCTCTCTTCTTTCTTCCTTTCTTTCCTCTGTTTTGGGCAGTTGTTTTCGTTTCTTTCCTTCTTTCTTCTTTTAGCACTTTTTCTTACCTTTGACTTTTTAAAACTTATTGTACATGAAAGCATACTAAAGGTAGAAATTAGTGATCATACGGGGCCTAGCAATGTCGAGATTTGGGCCTTAATTGTAAGGTTTTGAAAGTTGATCAAAATACCCTCCTCTATCTTTAACTTTTAGTCTCTCTTCCTTTTTTTTTTTTTTTTTTTTTTTAATGGCAGGTCACAAGTCCCTACAACCATGCGAAATAGAATACATAGTCAGTGCCAAATAGGACGAAAAAAAGAGCGGGGTGCACAACACCCCAATGTTGGTGTTAGGGCTGTCAACAGGTCTGGCTTTAGAACGAACTTGGCTTGTCTTGTCTTGGCTCATGATTTGGCTCAAATAAAAGCCCGAGCACCAATGCACGCTGGTCGAGCCAGGGCAAATTTTGTAGTTGTGTTGGGTTCCGCCTTTATTTTTAGGATAAACAAATAATCAGGCTAATCAAAAGCTGACGCAACCCTGCTAAGCCGGGCTATCAACTGGTTGGGTGGGGCCAAAAATTTTGCTACCCAATGAGAAAATGGCATAGGTTCAACCTCGCTAGATGGTGCACTCTCGATGGGTCAAGGGTATAAGCCTCCAACCTGACCTAAACAGATGAGGATATGATCCGAAAACTCCCCCCAATCTGATAAAAAACACCCTAATTTAATGATTTTATGTATAAATATTGGATCGCCTGACACGATCCAGCCTGATTCTTTTATGACCCGACCAGAAGATTGGGTCAAATGTCTCATGTTCAATGGGTCAAGCTTATGTGCCCGACCATATAAAAAATTTGGATCGAGCATGTAGAGTATCGGGTTGATCTGACTCATTGACATCCATAAGCCCAATTATTTCAAAAGGAAAAGGTTAGGTTGGCTCGATTCAGGCTGACTGGGACTGAGTTCAGGTCAGGTTTGGGCTTATACAAAATCTCGAGCTCGAAAGGACTAAGCCGATTTAATATTTGGGCTGGGTTTTAATGTAATTGCAAGAGTTGACAGTAATGAAGACCAGCCTAAAACTCGACCCGACCCATTGACGACCTAACACCAACTTTTGCTATCCGCAGACCACATTTTTCTTGTTACGCGTGCGGAAGGAAAAAATGTAGTGTACTCAAGGAAGCGCTATTTTTTATCCTCTTCATATCCCAGGAAAAAGACAGAAATATGAAAATGGCGTTGAAGAATGGAGTTCGTATAAAAAAAGGTAGAATTCCTATATCCATTTTGAAAGCTTCAAATAAATCGGTTCAAGACACGAAGCAATTTGAAAGTTTTGTAATTGATCAATGTCGATCAGGCACCATTAATCTTCAAAATTCTTCGGAATATTTTAATTTTATGGTCGATACGCAGCATCACACACCCTCCATTTATACATTTAATTGCTTTTTTGGGGAAATTGTGAAATTGAAACAGTATTCGACCGTAGTATCTTTCTACAAAAGGTTGAACTCCATTTTCGTCTCACCAGATTACTATACTATGGCCATGTTAATTAATTGTTATTGTTATTTGAATCGGATCGATTATGGGTTTGCAGTTTTGGCGAAATCCTGAAACGGGGCTACGAACCGAACACCGCAACAGTCACTACTTTGATTAAGTGGCTATGTAGGTTGGGTAGAATTGATAATGCAGTTGAGGTGTTTGATAAAATGTGTGAGAGGCATTGTTCGCCCAATATCATCACTTGCAATATTCTAATTAGAGGGGGCTCTTGATTTGATGAGGCAAATGGTTTGAGGCAAGTGTAAACCTGATGTGGTCACGTACAATACCGTTATTGATGGTGTTTGTAACCTTGGATCAGAGAATCGGATTGCTCAAGCAGCTCAGTTGTTTGAGAAAATGCTCGAGATAGATTGTGCTCCTAATGTTGTCACGTATAATTCTCTAATTAAAGGGCATTGCGGAACGGGCAATATCGACTTGGCTCTTGATTTGCTAAAGCAAATGGTTAGAGGGAATTACTGTAACCGGATGTGATAACATACAACACCATTATTAATGGTCTTTGTCACGTGGGATCAGTGGCTTAAGCAGCAGAGTTGTTTCAAAAGATGGTTGACATGGGTTGTTTACCCGATGTTATTACATACAACACTCTCATTAAGGGGCTTTGCCATACTGGCAACCCTGACACGACTCTTAATTTTCTGAGGCAAATGGCTAGAGGCAAGTGTAAACCTAATGTGGTCACGTACAATACCGTTATTGATGGTCTTTGTAAGATGGGATTTGTCATTCCGATTTCTCAAGCAGCTGAGTTGTTGGAGGAAATACTTGAGATGGGTTGTGCACCTGATGTTGTCACATACAATTCTCTCATCAAAGGGCTTTGTGGAATGAGCAACATCGATTTGGCTCTTGATTTGCTTAAGCAAATGGGTAGAATGAATTATTGTAAGCCTAATGTGGTCACATACAACACAATTGTTCATAGTCTTTGCAAAGTGGGGTCTTTAAATGAAGCCCTTAAACTGTTTGATGAAATGACTCAAAAGAGCATTTCTCCTAATGTTGTTACCTACAATGTTCTATTGAGTGAATTGTGTAAGGTCGGTAGGACGGAGGCGGCACAATCTCTCTTCCGGGCTATGGTGGATCAGCAGGTTCATCCAGATGTCGTCACGTATACTTCTCTAATTCATGGCTTTTGCAATTCAGGGCATTGGGAAGAAGCAATGGGATATCTCAAGGAAATGGTAGAAAGAGGAATTTTGCCGGATGTCATCACCTATAATACTCTAATTCAAGCCCAATGTACTTCTGCCAAATGGAGGGAAGCCACAAGATTTTTTATTGAAATGTTGGATCAAAAAATTCCACCAAACGTTGTAACATTCAACATATTGATGGATGCTCTCTGCAAAAAAGGGAAAGCCAAGGAAGCACATGAATTATTAGAAATGATGATTCAAAGAGGCGAAGAGCTTGATATAGTTTCATACAATACACTTATGAATGGATATTGTATCGTGGGTAAATTGCATGAAGCAATAAAAGTATTTGAATGCATGGTGGATAGGGGTCAAAGGCCTACTGTGGTTAGCTATACTACATTGATCAATGGATATTGCCAAAGCGGGATGACACATGAGGCCATGAAACTCTATAAAGAAATGTTTCGCAAGGGATTTATGCCTGATCTTTTTACTTGTAATACCGTACTAACCGGTCTGTGTCAAGCCGGAAGAGTTGCGGCAGCTCAACAACTACTTAGTGAAATGCAAGCTCATGGTCATAGCCCAAACCTGTGTACATATTCCATTGTGTTGGATGGGATGTGCAAAAACCAAAGATTTGTTGAGGCATTGAAATTGTTGGAAGCCGTGGATTCTAACAAAATTCAACTTGATAGTCAAATTTATGGTATTCTCATAAATGGGCTGTGTCGTGCTAGTAAAATTGAAGCTGCAATGGAACTCTTCAATAGAATTCCCTCTAAAGGCTTGAAGCCAGATGTTGTGATACTTAATACACTTATCAATGGTCTTGTGAGAGACCAATCGTTGCAAGAGGCTCACAAATTGTTCTCGCAAATGGAAGAAAATGGTTGCCCTCCGGATTGTTGTTCGAGGCTGTCTCCAAAAGAATGAGATCGAGGAGGCAATAAAACTGCTTGAAAAAATGGCCGCTAGAGGTTTTTTACCGGATGAATCGACTATTTCCATGCTAATAAACTTGATGTCAAAGGAGGGGCATGTATCACAAAGTTATAAAGTCGCTCGCTAAGTTTTCGTCACCTAGCGCAACAAAAGGTGAGTTAATTGGCGTTGAATCATTGATGGCATCGTTTAAGGTTTATCTTACGTCTCTTGGAGATTTTGGTCAATGAAAGGTTGACTAAGTCGCGTCTTTAAACAAGGCCAAAATTTGAAAAAGGAACTGATGGGATTCTAGAAGCATATGCTGGTACTGCCATGGCACTCGATCAATCTCCTTTGTCCAAGTGTTCAACCCTTGTCCCTCACTCAACTCTATAGTACTCTATTAGGTAAGCAAGTTACTTCTGTATATTGCAGATGCGTAGCATATAAGGTCACATATTTGATCTCCTCTTCCATTCTATTAAATATGATGTCGTTTCATACAGGTATTGACCAGGAACTACTGCATAGAAGTCAGGTTTCTTGCTTCTTTTACAAACTTGTAAAGTTTCTCTCTTGGGCTTCTAGGATTTGTAAATGACATGGTATATACTGTACAGTCTGCTATTAAAATTTAAATGTAAGCCCAGAACTTAGAAGAAAGACTATTTTGAATGTTTGTACCATGTAGAGATACCATTGAAGCTGTCTGACCTTGATCCTTTGATCTTTGGTACAAAAGATTGGCACGAAACCTAATCTCTTGTATCAATGATCTTTAGACTCATGGCCTACAAATTAAATGAATCATATCTTATTTTCACAAGCATGGCATAGATCCCCAGAATACTAAGACGTTCTTTTAAACAATGTGAAAGGGGTCAAATTTGTGTGTGCAAGTAATTATATTTTAAAAAAATAACACTTTTACCGGCGACTCTTGAAAAGCGCCGGTAAAAGGAAGGTCTACCAACAGTTTATCCCACTAGCAAAAACTTTTATAGCGGCATCTTGACAGGGATCCGGTAGGTAGTAACCACCGGTGAATAACGTAGCGATGATTGCTAACTGTTGCTAAAAGCAAGGGCCTTTAATGGCGGTCAGTGTGCAACCACCACTAAAAGTATTCCTGATCTGCTAAGCCCGGCAGTTTTCACAACGACCACTAAATTTTTTAGCAGCGGTTGATGGACCACTAAAAGTGGCATATTTTGTAGTAGCCTTACCAAGAAACTTGTTTGTTTGAAGTAAATGATAAATATAATAGCTACAGAGACGGCCATCATTTCTTCTATGATTCTTTTTTCATATATAATATTTGTGCTTTTATGTGATTGAGTTTTAGTGTTTATAAATTTGGCTAATGATCATAAATGATCAATTTTATTAGTAACAATGATAAGAAGCAGTTCAAAACATCAATTTCAATTGAAATGAGTAACGTCATGTTACAATTATATAACCTATGAGTTATATGAATATATTTGATTTCTCTGATCTTATCACTTCAGAGAGAACAATGTCAGCATTTGCTTCGATAATGACACATGGGATAATGAACAAAAAAAAATAGTTAACAGCTAAACCTCAACTCCAATTGGTAATTATACATAGAATCTAATAATGCTGGAATTTTGAGCAGCTTATTGAAATCAACTCAATTTATCTGACGTTAAGGTGAGCGTACCTCAATCGATTCAACCTCTCCTCTATCGATGATGCATACTTGTCAACCTCAAAGATTCTAGCAATTGAACTTAAATTCTTATAGAAATAACTCAGCACAAAGTAAAAAATCTTTGTGACTAGTCTGAATAGCTTTTGTTAATCCAAATTGGATTGAGCTTCTCATATTTGTTATATAAAACAAAACAACTTCTTAAATTTGTTTCCTAAACATTTATTTTTCCATAGTCTAGGTTTATCCCTATTTCACAATATAAATTAAATTCAGTTTTTTTGGTTTGATGCTCTGAACCTTTTCATATAACGTTATAGTACTTCACCTTGAGTTTTGTAAAATAAAATAACTATAAAAGTCAATATAAAGCATGCCTTGAGCCATACAACATCGACATCCAAGAGAAGTAAGAATATAGAGTTATTTAGTCAATTACATACTTTAAATCTTTATGTGTGTGTGACGAGAGTTAATTCGTTTTCAAAAGATCAAGTAAAAAAGAGATTTTCAAAAGATCTAGAATCGGATCACCATTTGATGTGTGATGGAGGGTTGAGGAGCCATGCTAAGCCATCAAATGGTACATGCACTCAACTCTAGCCCTTTTTACATCACATCCATCATTTGATGGGATTATGACCATCCGATTTCTACTAGGTATGATGAGATGGTTGTGTGTGATCATTTGGATCACACACACACCACTATCTTACACCGTCAAACTATACTAATCTACACCCTTATCTCAAAACCTTTTCAAAAATCTCAAAAGAAATGACAAATGATGTCATTTTTGTGAAAGGTCCTAGGCTAGCTTTGAATTTAATCTAAGCCTTTCCATTCTAGACCATTGAATGGTCATGCATGATCATCAAGATCACATGCATAGTCATCCCATCACACTCATGCATTCCAGCTCCAATATTTCACATGAAACTTTAAGAAAAATCAAAACCAAGCTAGAATTCCTATACTTTTCTACATTAAACCTTACAACACAAAAATAGCTTAGTCTTCATCTCCTTCTATGCTCTCCAAGCTTGCTGGTTTGTGTGTGTTTGAAAGGTGAGAAGGGCTTGGATGAGGTTAGTTTCACACTATGTTGGACTAGAGATGATGGGGATTTCAATGGTGGTGATGAATTTTAGATTCAATGGCTAGATGAGAAAAGGCTTCAAGGTCTAAGAAGGAGCTCTAATGGAGGTTTGAAGAAGGAAGAAGATGAGCAAGAGAGAGAGTGGTCAAAATTTGCAATGGGAGGGGGTTTAGGCTTAAAGCCTCTTTTGGGAGACAAGCTTGACAAGTGTCAAGGCTTCTCTTCCCAAGCTCTCTCTCTCTCTCTCTCTTCCCAAAAGCAAAGTCAATGGGCGCCCAAAACTGTGGGACCCATTTGACTCTCCTTATGGCCTTTGGATGAGTCCACTTGTCGACTTTAGGGTCTTTTTGTTGTCCTCTCTTTTAGCAAAAGTCAAGATCCTATGGCTTTGAAGCGCATCTCTCACAATAGACTTCCCCAAGGCAAATCAAAGGGTGAGAGATGTGGTCAAAGTATTCAATGGCCAAGATGTGTTAGAATTTTAATTATATTTAATTTTCTAATTTCTAATTAGGAGAAATTAATTGGAATGGTCGTTTGAGTTGGTTCTTAGTTACCAAGAATGCCTCCCTTCCATGCAAAGCCTATACACTTCAACTCAAGTTTTAACCATGTGGCTTCCATTGGATTTTAGGATCCAAGTTTCACCTTATTCATGGGCCACTATTTTGATGATCAATGAGATCTACACCAATGCTGATGATCTCAACATCATTACCTTGGCTTGGCCTTATTTCGGGTCAAATCTCGGGTTAGGATCATCCACATGCCAATTCGTGTCCTCATTGTGTGGCTTAAGATAGTGTGTGTGTGGCTTTTGAATTTCTACCACACCCATTGATTTAATGTGTGTGCTTTATGGGTGTCACTAGAAATAGCCTCTTTTCATTAGGCCTAAAGTGGATTTGTAACACAAACAGAGGATTTTAGCATATTTTTTCCAAATGGAGAATTTGAAAGTTTGCTAGTTGATCAAGTTGAAGAAGGTTCTGACTTGAGTATGGCTATAGAAAAGGATGTTGAATTCGGGTATTTTTTCTTTGAGGGGAAATCCTCGATCCGTAGTGCTAGACAACGATCATATGGAGACGAATCAAGCAGCTCGAGCTACTGAAGTTTGAATACCACAAATCATGATGTGTTATCTCATTCCTCTTCGGAGGAGGTGGAGGAATCAGTAATTCAAGAAGGAGAAGGTAATATTTCAAAGCATTGTGACAATCTGGCTTTTTTTTAAAGATACGTGTGTAATACACTTTTTTTTCCACAAAATGTGGTCTTAAATTCCGGTTTGAGTGTGATGAGTACCACCCAATGTTAAGGTCACTTTTGTGGGACATGTGCCACATTGAAAATAAAGAATTGATCATTTGATGTTATGCCTATGATCTCACGATCCATCATGTGAAAGATCAGGACAAAATTTTTTTTGTATAATTGACAGCGGAAGTAATAACATGAAAACTTGGAAACTACTGAAGTTCAATTTCTTTGCAGTAGCAATCTGAGTCTGAACTACTATTTGCCATCATCACATCTCAGTGATGATGCTACAAAGTCAAAGCCTGATACAACGGTTGGTCTTGCACACAAAGGTACCATCGGAGCTCAATTATTAATATCTTATGTCACTGATGATGGTATTAGGATTCAGGGTAAAAATATGGTCAGAAGAAAATAGAAAGCGCTTACGTCCGAAACCCACTGAAAACCTTTTGACTGCTTTGAATCAGACGATGGAGATCTTTTTTTACCCCCAATCTTTCAAAAATGGATCTTGAGACTATAGGCGTACCATCAGACAGTATGTTTTTTATGGTCTCAAGATTCATTGTGTGGAAGATTGGGGCGAAAAACGATCTCCATCATCTGATGCCAAGCAGTCAATGGGTATAAGTGGGTTTCGGATATAGGCGCTTTCAGTAAACCTATAGGCGCGAACAGCGGTACTCAATATGAAAACTACTGAAGCTTAATTTATTTGCAGGAACACTCTGCCTTTGAAGTATTATTGCCTTCCAGTGAAAAAGGGGCCATAGCTAATTCTGAAGACGAAATCGGTGTTGCAAATGATGGAATCTGTGTAGATAACTTATCATCTCATGATCATGATGACCATATTGAGGTTCGGCCTAGCGAGGTCAGTGTTACTGACACTAGCCCTAATGGCAACTCGAAAGAAATTTGTAGCTCGGTTTTTCCAGTGAAGAGCTATAAGGGCTTTATCCATGGCAAGAGGAAGCTCGACCGACCCGTCACTTCTGATATCTCATGCAAATCGCACAAAAAAACTGAGTCTTTGACCTCGTTAAGCAGACTATATGCAAGTCTCTTGATGAAGAACAGTTTGATATCCTCAAGTTATTCTCTGCAGTCTTCAGAGACGAGGCAAATCTCTACGCATCCTATCTCTTTGCATATGAATTTTCTGAAGGATTTCACTCTGCCTTCCAAAGATGAGTTGGAAAAAAATGTCATTAAATTTGGACCATTGGATCGCACAAAGACCAAGGTTTTCTTCTTTACGGGTTCTGCTCAAGTGTTCTTTTCACAGCATTGTGACGCAGAGGCTGCTTATCAGTACACATGGGAAAACAATGTTCTCGGACTTGCCAATGTTCGGTTTTGGCTTGATCCACAAGAAAATGCAAGAGGAGGGACTGACGTTCGAGCTTCTTATTTATCAAAAGAGGGAAAGTCACCTTTGAATATGAAATCGTGCCTTAGAAGGATCGAATGTTAATAGGGAGAAGGAGCAGAGAAAGCCGAAACACGTGAAGCTTTTGATCAGAAATCAAGTCAAATTTTGCCAGCGGTTGTTGTGTGGGAGAAGGTGCATATATATCTTTATCTTGGTCTCCTTTTAACTATGGTCATGATACATATCGGTTTGAGCCAAGACTGATACCGAGTTTGGCACCTTGGTTTCTTTACCTTTTCTATGTTTATCTCTTTTGTTTCGAGGATATGAAAACTGGTGTTGCTTGAAACAAAGGTACAATTTCTGCACTGACTTCCTAAAATTAAAAAAAAATCGTTCCAATAAATCGAACTATTTGAAAGCTTTGTGATTGATCAGTGTCGATCAGGCACCCTTAGTCTTCAAAATACTGCACAATATTTCAATGGATAATTATAAACAGTGAACAATTTCTAGTAGACAATTTTATAGCAGCGTATGTGGCGCGATGTCATTGGCTGCATTGCTTGTGCAGCCAGTCACGTCGCGTCGACAAAAGCTGCTTATAAAATTGTCTATGATAAATTGTCCACTGTAACACTGTCCTATTTTAATATTATGGTCCATAAGCAACAACCAACGCCCTCTCATGCATGCATTTAATTGCTTGTTGGGGTCAATTGCCAAAATTAAACCGTAATCAACGGTCGTATCGCTCTACAAAACGATTTAACTCCATTTTCGTCTCACCAGATTACTCTTTGATCTCGATGTTAATTAATTGTTTTTGTCACTTGAATTGGATCAAATAGGCTTTGGAGGTTTGTGGTGAGATGATGAAATGGGGCTACAAACCCGACACCATAGGTTGGATATGATCATGGTATCAAATATCGGCCGATACCGAAACGTTTCGGCGATACGTATCGGTTTTCGTCAAACAAATACGTATCGGCACCGATATGTATTGGTATCCCAACTCGGTATCGGCATCGGCCGATACCTATATATATATATATATATATATATATATATATATATATATATATATATATATATATATATATATATTGTTTTTTCTTTTTAACAAAATAGGCTGATACGTATCGGGTGAGTCATATCGGTCCTCCATGGATTGATACCCGATACCAATTTGGTTACCCTAGATAGGATTAGTAATGCAGTTGAGGTGGTTGATAAAATGTGTGAGATGGGTTGTGTTGGTGTATTTTAAATTTTGGTTTTCGTCTTTTTTTGCTATCACTTCATAATTTTAGTCCCTCATTGGAAACCGTCAGTCACTTGGTTGTGCTTATATATGGTCAGTGTTATATGGCAGGCAAATTTTGTGAAGGTAAAGTGTGGACAGCTGAGGTGGTGTGATGCAATTGGCAATAAGTGCAGTAGGGCTCAAACAATGTAGGTCGGGGCAGCTAGACACATCAGCCGCCTGCACTTTGCCTGCATAAAATTAGCATATCCTTTGCAATTTTCCCTTATTGATAGTCCCTTAGCTATTGAGTTTGAGTAATCTCTAAAGATGGCCCTTGTGCGCGCATGGGTCGACCCGGCCCGATCTGGGAGGGCTGATTTGAAAATTAATCCCTTAGCTTTTAAGTTTGAGTAATTTCTAAAGATGGCCCTTGTGTGCGCAGGGGGTCGGCCCGATCTGGGAGGGCTGATTTTGAAAATTAATTATTCGGGTGTATGCGCAAGCACGTGACTTCATAATCGCTTTTCATTAAAAACGTTATTTATTAATATGAGGGATCTTCGCCTATAAAAAGGATCTCTTTTGCAACCAAAGTACATCGAAGAGATCTCTTCTTCTTAGACTTTCGTCCACTGTTTTATTTTATATTTTGCTAAGTAATCAAACAGTTGTGGTGTGAGATCTGTCGTCTGTGCTGGAGAGATCTGACGGTGTGAGTTGCTGTATCCTGATGGCAGCGTGCTACTTATTGCACTGGTAGATTAACCAACGGGGTGCAAGTCGTTTTAAAAAAAGCGACCTGGTTCGCCCCTCAGTTCACTTATTCATCATAATCAGTGTAGCGATAATGATCAATCACTCAACACACTTTTAATATCGGATACGACTGAGGTATAATTTCTAATTTTCTGCATACTTTATTATCTTGCGATAACAGGTTCACCTATAGTCATAATCTACAATCATGGCTTGAAATCTCGAATTTTTGAGTTGTCTTAGACAGCTCTGAGATCGTTGAGACGGTATGAAACGAAAACCAAGGAGTCAAAATCGGTTTCGATATAGGGTATAGATTCGTGGAGGATCGATGCAAATCAATTGATACTGATACAGATCGCACTACGTGAAAAAGCTAAAAAAATCACGGCCATACACAGTGATTTTTTCAAAAAAGACTATCTTTGACATTGATTTTTTTTAAAAAATCACTGCCCTAATAAGTTGTAAACAAAACAGTGATTTTTTTATACTACTATATACAACAGTGGTTTATGAATTTCAACAATGATTGCTCTCAACAGTCATAAAAAAAATACCACTTTTTTTGGCAGTGATTTTTTTATGCATATTTTTTTTAAAATTGTGTCGACGATTTTTTATGTAATTTTTTTGAAAATAATATTTTTTTAATGCAAATTTTTTATACTTTTTTTAATGTGTTTTTTTTAATGTAATTTTTTTAATGTTTTTTTTAAATGCTTTTTTTTAATGATTTTAAAAAAATTATATAAAGAAAAAAATCTATTAATCTCATATTTAAACTGTAATATCTCCAATTTTTGAGAAAAAAACGTGAGCTAAATGGATGTGTGTATAAATGTGGTGTGTGTGGTTCACAAGGGAACCCAAAGATTTTATCACACTTTGGTGTGTATGTGTTTCACACCAAATAAATTAAGTGGATAAGTGTAACACACAATTTTAGTGTTTGTGTTTTGTAAGGAAGCAAAGTATTTGCTTGGATAGGGAGTGATAACTCACGTGCAAGACCCCTTTGTTGGGTTTATTAACTTGAGTGTTTTGAGAGAAAGAGAAGAAGGGTTTGAGGAGAAGAGAAGGTAATTACTTGAATCTGTGTGTTTCGAACTACTAGATCGCAGTGAGATTAATGCAAACTCGTGTGTGAAGATCACCACATGATTGTGTCGGCGTTGTGGTAATCGTGGAGCTTAATGAGACCGAAATAGTTTTGAACCATTTACTTGCAAAAGAAGAAGACAATCCGATCCTCGAGTGAATCTTTAGTTAGAAAGTGAGAAATCTATACTCAAATGTGTAAATTTTGATAATAAAATGTTTTATAAGATATGTATGAAGTGTGAATATATGTGGCGAAGGGATCGCGAGAAGATTGAGTTGAGAAAAAACTCAGATCTGAAGAAATTCTGGTTCTCGCGCGCCCGAGTTTTAAAGCTCGCTCGCGCGAGAAGCCTTCAGAAAGGCATGAGCCTCTGATACTTGCTCGCTCGAGGGAGCTTGCGTGCCCAAGGTGGCTGATGAAATTCAACTTCAGTAAGCTAAATTTCAATCGCTCGCTCGAGATCTGAGTGTTTGTGAGTTCACGCGCCCGAGCTTTAGTGCTCGCTCGCGCGAGAAATAGAGTCGGAGTAGTTTTAATTCTTTTTGTGTAAATTCTTTGAAAATATGTGTCTTTAAATTTTCTTAACCATTCCTAAGTAGTATTTAGACACTTTGAGTGTAGGATTAAAGTGTTGAGCTTACGTGTAAGTTCTCAAGAGAATTATGTGTGGAATATACTAACGTGACTTGAGGTAGGAGAAACTTACGTTCATTTAATTTGAATGAGCTCTGTATAAGTTAAGTAATGTGATGTGATAAGTCATAATGAGTTTTGTGAAAACAAGCATGTGATATTTTATAGTTTCAAACAAGTTTTGTGATGTGATAAGTCATGATGAGTTTTATGAAAACAAGCATGTGAAATTCTATAGTTCAAACAAATTTTGAATATAATAAATGTGATGTGAAAGATGAAAATGTGGTGTGTTAACTATGTACGTGAGAATTCCGAAAATGTATAAGAATATTAGTTTTCCAAAAATAGTATAATGTAATCACTTTATATGGTGTGAAACTATAAGTTAGAAACTGCACATTCATTTAAAGTTTAGTATAACGAATCTATTGTGCTTCGGTACGGCGGAATATCCGTTTATTGTGCTCTGGTATGGCGGGATATCCATTCATTCTCTTACCAGTCAACGGTAATATTTTGTATGACACAAGCATCCCTCCTAACACAGGGGCTTGGGTATATGTATAAATGGTTCATTGAACGACGATGGTAGGATTCCCATCGGTATTATATGCGGCTTCTAATGCTATGTGTGCTTAGAAAAATATTTAAGTTAATATTTTAAGTTATGTCCAATATTTTTAAAACAAAGTATGTGATTCAAATGTGTGTGTGATTAAATCTTTGCATATAGAATTCAATTGAGAAAAATATGAAATGTGCATATGAAAATCAATTATGAGACTTTATGCTTGAGATATGAGATTTGAATGATACTAATGTTTTTCCCTATTGAGCTTTAATGTTAGCTTACCCTTCGACTATACATCACAGGTGAGGACTTAGAGAAGGATTTGAATCTTGAGAGTGATCCAGAGTACAAACCTGAGGAGGAAATTGAGCCCCTACCGGAGGAGTTCTTTCCCAAATAGATTCTAGAGTGTGTGTGAGCAGTCAGGAGTTTTATTTTGGTTGGCTTGGTACATCCAATCATTTTTGAGTTTACACTAAGTTATGTAATATAATTGTTTTGGATAATTTTTGTTAACCATTGGTTGGTGATATATGTCTATCACCGAAGGTTCGTTTCGGTTCTTCTATTCATGCATTTGGCATGATATTTAGAACCGTTATCTTGATCAAGCCTATGTTTAGAAATGTATTTTTCTTTTGAAGCGTAGAATGAATCTATCTGCTTAATTGAGATATCTATGTGGGTGTTATTGTGGTATGTCAAGTGTTCGTGTAAGTGTGGGATCTCCCTAACGGGTGATCTGATGGCACGGGTTTCGGAGGTGCCAAACTTTGGGCTGTCACAGTTGGTATCAGAGAGAACTTTGGCACTAGATTCCGTAAAGATCAATTGTGTCATATGTGACAATTGATATCACAACTTCATTTTTACAATTTCGATAAAGTTAGAAGTGAGTTGCAGTGTGTTGTATAGTATGTTTAGAACTTTCTATTATTGAAATTTTTGTTTCATGTTAACAAAACGAGATGCCTCGTGGAGGTAGAGGACGACCAAGAGGTGGTCATGCCAGAACCACAAGGAGTGGTGAGGGAGTGGACACTAGCATGGACGATGTTTTCATGAATGAGAACGTGACTATTGGTTCGAATAGGAATTCGATTAGAGAGGGACATCCTCCTGAACTAGGAGATCAAGATAGAGAAAGATTGATAATAGAAAGGATGACACAAGTCATGGAGACTGTAGCTAATGTCATGGCGCAGCAGACGAAACTGATTGCTGCTAACAATGCTAATAATCACCAACAGACACTACCTTAACCACCACTTCAGCCACCAGTACAACCATTAACATTTGTAGAATTTAGAAGAATGCATCCTCCCAGTTTCTCATGACAAGCAGAATTAGTAGAGGGCGAGAACTGGATAAAGGAAATGGAAAAGATTTTCAATATGCTTCCATGCACTAAAGATGAGAAAGTCAGATGGGCGATATTTAAATTAGATGGGGAAGCAGGCATGGTGGACGTCTGTGTCCAGAACTAGGGAACAGGTTACACCAGTTATGTTGTGGGCATGAGAAGAGTTCCTAGAGGAATTCGACAAAGAATATTTTCTCAAGCAGGTGAGGGATCAGATGGAGGTAAAGTTCATAAACCTTGAACAAGGAAAAATGTTCGTGCGAGAGTACGGAGTAGAGTTTACGAGATTATCAAGGTTTGCATTGGAGCATGCAGCCTCTGATAGGATGAAAGCTAAAAAGTTTCAGCGCAGATTGATGCCAAATATCCGTAATAGAGTTCTAGTATTTCAATTGGACACTTACGGGGAACTAATGAGCAAAGCCTTGGTAGTAGAAGAAGACATTGATGAAATGTATAAACGAAGAGATCAGCAAAATAAGGGAAAAACAAGCCAAGGGAGGTTTGGAAGTTCTGATTCGGCGGCTAAAAAGCCAAGGTATACAACACCAGTTCAAAGGCAGTTTACTCAAGGAAATTTTAATAGACCATTTGTGCCTATGCCTATGAGATTGTTTCGTCCGTATGGCCCTGCTACCACCACAGGAGGGTCAATTACCCAAGGAAATTCAAGAGTGGCTTCGTCTACTCCGCAGGAAATGTGTGCACGTTGTGGTAAACCACATAAGACTACAAACTGTAGAAGAGGAACATGGGCATGCTTTAAATGTGGAAAAATGAGGCACATGATAAGGGATTGCTTAGCTTTGAGAAATGAGGAAAAGGTAACGGCTGCAGCACCACAGAGATCTATGCAACACCGACCTACAGTGCAAGGTCGTGCTTATGCAGTGATTGCTAAGGATGCCAATACTAGCAATGACATAATACAAAGTATAAATCATTTAATTAAAGTCATTTGATATTCTTACTGAAATTTTAGATGAAGAAGGTGCATATATAGAAAAGTAACTTTTTAAAAAAAAATTCTAAGTTGACTTATGCGTTTTTTTTATGTGTATTTAAATTCGTAGTGTGTATATAACGTAGGTACGTTACAAATGTATAGAAAAGGTGACTATCTTTATTATGAAGCACGAGTTTTGATAGATTTAGGGTCTACACATTCATTTGTGACACCTGAATTGTGGTAAGGTTGAAGGTCGTCCCCGAGCCCTTAGACTTCATTTTGGATGTGTTAGTCAAAACAGGGAATTCGGTTAAAACTGATACAGTGTGTCGATCAGTGATGGTAGCCATCATGGGATATAAAGATCACAAATTAGTGACCGATTTGATCCTGTTGGATATGCAAGGATTCGATGTAATCCTTGGCATGGACTGGTTATCAACCTATGATGCAAATGTCAATTGCCGGAGAAAGATAGTTACATTTCGCCCAGATGAGGGTAGATCATTCAAGTTTCTCGGCATGCGATCAACCTTTGTACCATTCATCTCCGCAATTCGTGCAAAACGGATGATGAAAAATAGGTGTAGTGGGTATCTAACATTTTTGCAAAAACAGAAGGAAGAGAAGACCGTGATAGTAGAAATTTCGGAAGCTTGTGAGTTTCATAATTTTTTTTCTGAAGAGCTGCCAGGATTGCCACCTGATAGAGAGGCTGAGTTTTCCATAGACTTAGCCCCAGGTACTGAACTAATGTCTAAAGCGCCGTATAGAATAGCTCCAACTGCATTGAAAGAGTTGAAAGATCAACTACAAGAGTTGTTAGATAAAGGTTTTATAAGACTAAGTATGTTTCCTTGGGGAGCACCGGTCTTATTCGTTAAGAAGGATGGGTCGATGAGATTGTGCATTGACTATCGTTAGTTGAATCTCATGAATAGAGTATTCAAGTCACATCTGAATACGTGTGTTGTGGTGTTCGTAGATGATATTCTTATATACTCAAAGTCTTGAGAGGAACATGAGCAACTAAGGATTGATCTACAGACATTGCGTGAACACCAATTATATGTTAAACTCAGTAAATGTGAGTTTTGACATGAAGAAGTAAGCTTTTTGGGACATGTGATCTCAGAAGTAGGTGTTACTGTGGACCCTGCAAAGATCGAGACAGTAGTAAAATGGGAACAATCACAGATTATGAGAGAGATTCGCAGTTTTCTTAGTCTGGCTGGATACTACAGGAGGTTTGTGGAAGGGTTCTCGAAGATTTCGGGGCTACTAACGAAACTTATAAGGAAAGATGTTAAATTTGAGTGGATTGAGAAATGTGAAAAGAGTTTTCAAGAACTCAAGAAAAGATTGACATCAATACCAGTGTTAGCCATTCCATCAGGGAGTGGAGGTTTTACTATGTATAGCGATGAATCGCACAACGGCTTAGGCTCTGTGCTCAATCAAAAAAGGAAGGTTATTGCCTACGTATCTAGATAACTTAAGGATCATGAAAAGAACTATCCGACGCATGACCTTGAGTTAGCAACTGTGATATTTGCACTGAAAACCACAAGAGTCTCAAGTATTTGTTCACACAAAAGGACTTGAATATGCGACAGAGAAGATAGAATTTCTTAAGGACTACGATTGCTCCATTCAATATCATCTGAGCAAAGTAAGTGTTGTTGCGGATGCTTTGAGTCTGAAGACTTCCACTCAGTTGTCGAGTCTTATTTTGGGACTCCGGAGATGGAAGCTGTTAGAGGATATATCGTTGTATGATACGAGGATAGAGGTGAAAGCTTCAGGAGCTTTCTTAGCAAATGTTATGATCAGACCAGTGATTTTCGATCACATATATGAGCTTCAGATGAAAGATAATGAGTTAAAAATTCAGCGATGGGTGGAAGATGGTACTAGTTCGGATTTTTCTATCAAGAGTGATGGATCGCTGTTATTCAGAGGGCATTTATGTGTGCCTACCGATGCCGATATGCGTCATACCATTTTAGAAGAGGCCCATAAGTCAAAATATGCAATCCATCCGGGTGGTACAAAGATGTATCAAGATCTAAAGAAAAGCTTTTAGGGGAGAGGTTTGAAGAAAGGCGTAGCTGAGTACGTCTCAAGATACTTGGTATGTCAGTAGGTGAAGGTGGATCACAGGCATCCAACTGGGTTATTACAACCGTTCCCGATACCTAAGTAGAAGTGGGAATCTATTTCTATGGACTTTATCTTAGGATTACCATGGACAGTGAGGAAGCATAATGTTATTTGGTTGATCGTTGATAGATTAACTAAATCGGCCCATTTCTTTCCTTATAACACAACATATACTGCAAGTAGATTGATATATATGTATATGAGGGAGATCGTTCGGTTACACAGTATTTCAGTAAGAATCGTTTCCGATCGAGATCCATTGTATACTTTTTAATTTTGGCAGAAATTTCAAGAAGGGATGGGTATTAGACTAGATTTCAGTTCAACTTTTCATCCACAGACAGATGGTCAGACTGAACGAGTAAATCAAATCATAAAAGATATGCTACGGGCTTGTATGCTGGATTTTCTAGGCTCATGGGATCAATATTTACCATTGATCGAGTTCGCATACAACAATAGCTATCAGACGAGTATAGGTATGACACCGTATAAAGCTTTACATTGTAGATGGTGTAAATCTCTAATTAATTGGAAAGAGATAGGAGAGAAATTTATTTTCGGGCCAGAGATTCTTGAGAGTACCATCTACAAAATTTACACGTACCACTGAAGCGGTACGTGTAATTAGAGAAAGATTAAGGGTCGCACAAAGTAGACAGAAGAGCTATACTGACCTAAAAAGGACAAGCGCTGAGTTTCAGGTAAACTTAAGGTTTTGTTGCGATGAATTGCATAATTATATATATCTAAATATCTGTAAATTATCAATGTTGATACAGAATATTTCTTTTAGACCAGAGACAATGTCTTTATCAAGATTTCGCCAACCAAAGGCGTTATGCGTTTTGGAAAGCGTGGCAAGCTGAGTCCACGGTATGTCGGACCTTTTGAGGTTTGGGATGTGTCGGAGAGTTTGCTTACCAAGTTTTCCTACCATGCAACTCTCAAACATGCACGATGTATTACAAGTCTCAATGCTGAGACAATATGTGAGGGATCCAACGCACGTATTGGATTATACACCGATCGAAATTTAAGAGGACTTGACGATTAAGGAAGAACCGGTATAAATTTTTGATCAGAAAGAACAAGTACTACACACAAAAAGGATTCCGTTGGTGCTTGTTAAGTGGCGGAACCATTTTCCAGAAGAAGCCATGTGGGAATGTGAGTCGAATGTGTGTGATGCTTACCCGAATTTGTTTAATTAGCTTTGTATAGTTTTGTGTAATTTTGAATAAGTTTTATGAATTTAGTGTCGAATTTAGATTTTTCTTGTTGAACGCATAAGGATTTGGTAAACGATAAAACCATTGAAGATTTGTTGTGTGTATAACCAATCATATACTTGGTTAATAAGTAACAAGCTAGACACGAAAAGACGTCTTAGACAAGGTAGAATTAAAGTATAAAAAAGCAAAGGAAATGAAAAATTTAGAGAGAATGCTTCAAAACTGATGTACTCTGATTCTCGCACGCCCGAGCTTTAGTGCTCACTCGCGCTAGCCACTCAGACAAAGGAAACAGGTAGGGAGTTCGACTTACTGAGGGCTTACTGAGTCTCGCTCGCGCGAGCCACTCAGAAATGAAATATATATATAATAGTAAAGGAAAATCGAGTTTTAGTGACTGACTGACACTCGCACGCCCGAGCTGTCTTAAGTCGCGTGCGAGGATCAGGCTATATAAGGGTTTTACCCTTCTCGAGGGCATTTAATATGAAATCTTGAGAAGGTGGGGTGCTAGGGTTTGTGTCTTCTACGCAGGAGCTTCACATACGCTTGTTCATTGGATTTCTACGCCATTCCTTTGGATTTTTACCGCGGACAAGGTAATTTTACACTTCATTTCAAGCTCTATTGCGTTCTATTTTAATTCTAAGCCCTAGAATGACTTCTAAATCCCCAAACCCCAACCCTAGGAAGAAATTGGTGGTGAGACCACCAAGTTCGTGCAAAAAGGCTGCTCCTCCACCAATTCCTTTGACCCAGCCCGCCCAATGGTGGGAAGCTAAAACTTTTGAACTAGAGTGGTCCATTCACCGAGATGCTTTTGAAGATCATCCGACCACCCAATGAACTATGGAGTATCTTAAAGCGAACGATCTCAAATCGCTTTTAACTCCTTTTCACATGCACTATTACCGATGTTTGGTGAAGTTGTTTTACCAAACTTTTAAAATGGACGACACTAAAACCAAATTGGTCTGCGAGATTGATGAAAGAACATTTATTTTTGACGACGTGGATATTTCCAAGGCTATGGGATGCCCGTGGGAATATGTGGATGACGGGGCTTCAAAATCTCAAATCCGAGAAATTATTGAGTTTCAGGACATTGTGACCAATATGACCCATAGAGCTGCCGGCATGGGAAAAGCAGTCACACGAGTCCAATTATCGGAATCTTTATGGGCATTAGATATCATTTATAGGAAAAATTTGTTTCCATTGGGCCATGAGCAAGAGAGACGGGACCTTTTCCTGTAAGCCATTTATGCAGCTCATCAGGGTAGGTGGTTTAGTGCGCCTACACTGGTGAGAAAAGCCATTAAGCATGCTTATGACCACATGATGCCCGGTGCTGTTCCTATATCTGTAAACCGGTTACCTTACGCCTGATTAATATCAAGGATGTTTGAACAACGTGAAGGTATTGATGGATTTGAAATCCATCTAGATGAACCCATACTTATGGATAGCATCAATACTCATTGAGTCAAGGACTCAGCCCAAAGTATTAACATCCTTCAGACAAGTGTCAGAAGAAAGAGAGAGAGAGAGAGAGAGAGAGAGAGAGAGAAATTGCACACCAAGTGCAACAACAAGCCGAGCAACAACCCTGTCAAACCGAAACTGTGCAAGACCAACCAGCCTAAACCGGTGTGCCACCTCCAGCCCAGAATAGAATGAGTAGTCAGGATGAGATGCTTCGGGAACTACTCCAGCAGAGTCGTGAGATGAGGCAGCAACAACGGTTTCAGGAAGCCATTTCCATAGACTTGATGCGTCATGCACATCCACAAACGTTCAGTCAGAGCCTTGCGATACTGCGGTCTGCGACTTTTGGTGCTTCCAGCTCTGGCACGATTGCCGATGACATTGGTGATGAGACCGATGATGAGTCAGGTTTTGGTGAGGATGACTCAGGAAAGGAGTCTGATCAGGGTGGCGATGCTGAGAGTTAGCTGTTGTTGGTGACCATGGAGATCATTTTGAGAAATTTTTATTTTTTGAAATATAATGGGATGAATTAATTGTAAAATTGAGACTTGTTTAAATTTTGATGTAAATGGTTTTTATGTCATGAATCGTTTAACGTTTGGATGTGAATGATTTGCTTGTTATGAAGGGTTAACTACTTAGATTCTGGATGGTTATGGTTTTAGTTTAATGTACTTGCATTGGTAATTTTATGACATGTTAGTTTCATGTGCTTGGAATGGTTACAGTTTAATGTGCTTGGAATGTTAGTTTGACATGGTGGGGATTCAGATTCGTTGTTGTGTTGTTATGTGGATACAACAATTGGTAATTTTTATGCAAGATGTGAATTCTATTTCAATATAATGACATATCTCGGTTGACACAACTTGGCGTCGATAGACTGTAGTATATTTTGATTGCCGGTTCTATTGTGAGTTTCTTTCACCATATGGAACATAGAACGTGCTTGCCATGTGAGTGAACATGCATGGGGACACAGTTCGTGGGCCGTGTCAAATTAACAGATGTAGATTATAATTGTGTCTTGTATTATGTCTGTGTTTTTGTATATATGTGCATAGGTGCCCACATAAATGTGTGTTGTAACTCGTGCCTATGCAGGTTTATCTTGATGATGCTTGTGTGCGATTTTTCCGATCGTGGGCAATTAGTTTTTGCTCTGGTGTGCAGTTTGCTTTTGTTTCTTATTTCGATGTGTGTTTTCAGTCTCACGTGTATGGATTAGTTACTGTGAGTTAGGTTAATTTTCGAGGATGAAAATTTTATAAGGTGGGGTGAATGTAATATCCCCAACTTTTGGGAAAAAAATGTAAGTCAAATGGATGTGTGTATGAATGTGGTGTGTGTGGTTCACAAGGGAACCCAAAGATTTTAGCACACAATTAGGTGTGTATGTGTTTCACACCAAACAAATTAAATGGATAAGTGTAACACACAATTTTAGTGTTTGTGCTTTGCAAGGAAGCAAAGTATTTGCTTGGATAGGGAGTGATAACTCACTTGCAAGCTCCCTTTGTTGGGTGTATTAACTTGAGTGTTTTGAGAGAAAGAGAAGAAGGGTTTGAAGAGAAGAGAAGGTAATTGCTTGAATCCGTGTGTTTCGAACCACTAGATCGCAGTAAGATTTATATAAACTCGTGTGTGAAAGATCACCATACGATTGTGTCGGCATTGTGGTGATCGTGGAGCTTAGGGAGACCAAAATGGATTTTGAAACCCATTTACTTGCAAAAGAAGAAGGTGATCCGATCCTCGAGTGAATCTTTAGTTAGAAGGTGAGAAATCTATACTCAAATGTGTAAATTTTGATAATAAAATGTTTTATAAGATGTGTATGAAGTGTGGATATATGTGGCAAAGAGATCGCGAGAAGATGGAGCTGAGAAAAAACTCAGATCTGAAGAAACTCTGGATCTCGCATGCTTGAGTTTCAAAGCTCGCTCGCGCGAGAAGCCTTCAAAAAGGCATGAGCCTCTAATACTCGCTCGCGTGAGGGATTAAGTAAGCTAAGAGCTCGCTCGCGTGAGGGAGCTCGTGTGTCCGAGGCGGCTGATGAAATTCAGCTTTAGTAAGCTGAATTTCAATCGCTCGCCCGAGATCTGGGAGTGTCTGTGAGCTTGCGCTCCCGAGCTTTAGTGCTCGCTCACGCGAGAAACAAAGTCTGACTAGGTTTGATTCTTTTTGTATGAATTCTTTGAAAATATTTGTCTTTAGGTTTTCTTAAGCATTTTTAAGGAGTATTTGGATACTTTGAATGTAGGATTAAAGTATTGAACTTACGTGTGAGTTCACAAGAGAATTATGTGTGGAATATGCTAAGCGTGACTTGAGGTAGGGGAAACTTACGATCATTTAATTTGAATGAGCTCTGTATAAGTTAAGTAATGTAATGTGATAAGCCATAATGAGTTTTGTGAAAACAAACATGTGATATTCTATAGTTTCAAACAAGTTTTGTGATGTGATAAGTTATGATGAGTTTTGTGAAAACAAGCATGTGAAATTCTATAGTTCAAACAAGTTTTGAATAGAATAAATGTGGTGTGAAAGATGAAAATGTGGTGTGTTAACTGTGTACGTGAGAATTTCGAAAATATGTAAGAATATTAGTTATCCAAAAATAGTATAATATAATCACTTTACACGGTGTGAAACTATAAGTTAGAAATTGCACATTCATTTAAGGTTTAGTATAACGAATCCATTGTGCTATGGTACGGCGGGATATCCGTTTATTGTGCTCCAGTACAGTGGGATATCCTTTCATTCTCTTACCGGCTAACGGAAATACTTTATTTGACACAAGCATCCCTCCTAATGCAGGGGCTTGGGCATGTGTGTAAATGGTTCATTGAACGACGATGGTAGAGATTCCCATCGGTATTATATGCGACTTCTAATGCTATATCTGCTTAGAAAAATATTTAAGTCAATGCTTTAGTTATGTCCAATGTTTTTAAAACAAAGTATGTGATTCAAATGTGTGTGTGATTAAATCTTTGCATATGAAATTCAATTGAGAAAAATATGAAATGTGTATATGAAAATAAGTTATGAGACTTTATGCTTGAGTATGAGATTTGAATGCTACTAATATTTTCCCCTATTGAGCTTTGATGTTAGCTCACCTTTCAACTATATGTCACAGGTGAGGACTTAGAGAATGATTTGGATCTTGAGAGTGATCTAGAGTACGAACCCGAGGAGAGGATTGAGCCCCTACCGGAGTTCTTTCCCAAATAGATTTGAGAGTGTGTGTGAGTAGTCAGGAGTGGTATTTTGGTTGGCTTGGTATGTCCAACCATTTTTGAGTTTACACTAAGTTATGTACTATAATTATTTTGGATAATTTTTGTGAACCATTAGTTGGTGATAGATGTCTATCACCGATGGTTCGTTTCGGTTCTTCTATTCATGCATTTGACATGATATTTAAAACCATTATCTTGATCAAGCCTATGTTTAGAAATGTATTTTCTTTTGAAGCATAGAATGAATCTATCTGCTTAAGTGAGATATCTATGTGGGTTTTGCTATTGTAGTGTGCCAAGTGTTCGTGTAAGCATGGGATCGCCCTAACGGGTGATCTGATGGCACAGGTCGGAGGTGCCGAAATCCGGACTGTCACATAAACACATCCATTCAACTCAAATGTAAATCATTCAATGTTATTAAAAAAAAATAGATGTCAAATTCTTTTATTCAAATAAAAGGTTGCATCTCAACCTATGATCCAACCTTTCAAATCAGCCAAATATTTTAAACTCTACATTATAAATGCCCCCATTTTGCCCTCTCGAAATATATAAATTCGTTTGGTTAACCTTTGACCTTACCTGTGACTTTTCGGAAAGGGCTTACCTTTTCTGAAAGTTTCACAACCCTAATATGGGAATCATATGCTGAAATAATAGTATATAGTTAAACACAGGCTGAAACAATAGCTCTGTGGCTCAGATCCCTTAACCCTAACGTAAGAACCATATGCTGAAATAATAGTATATGACTGAAAACAGGCTGAAACAATTGCTCTGTGGCTCAGATCCCTTAACCGTAACGTGAGAACCATATGCTGAAACAATAGTACATGACTGAACACAGGTTGAAACAATATCTCTGTGGCTAAAATTCTAACGTAGGGAGACTATATACTGAAATAATAGTATATAGTCGAAATACCAACTGAAATAATAGTCTTGCATTTCAGACCTGATCTGGACCTGGACAACCCCGAATTACGTGCCTAAAACCACGCGCGCAATTCGATTGCACGCCAACTCACAAACGTGCAATCAGTCCCTTTTCTGACCAAATTACCTTTTTTTAGGCTGCCTCGGGAATCGATCGTGCGCTCCACACAGAACACATAATCAGATTAAGCGCCATATCACTGACGCCCAATTGGTCTATCCCCGACATGGATCAAAATTTTGTCCGATACCGATACGTATCAGACGATACGTATCGGTATTGAACCTGAATGATACGGTACATGCAAAATGTCGTGTCGTTCATATATATGAAAAGTACTGAATGATACATTCAATGTATCGTTCAGTATCGTCCGGTACCAATACGTATCGTCCGATACATATCGGTTTTGAGCTCGAACGATATGTATCGGAATGACGAAATTTTGACCCTTGGTCCCCGATTTAGTCTCCCAAACCTTGACCGCCATAATTTCACGATTAAACACTTTGAATGAAGCGCTTAATCGGATTGCTCACTCCAAAGTAAGCGCATAATTAGTCCTAATGTGATTAGAATTAGGAAGCCCGGCTGAGCCAATCAGCCGGTCGCTCACTGAGTCCGTGACCAACTCAAAACGAATAAGCGCCAGTTAACCGACGTGTAATTCAATTAAACGCTTGAAATAGAGCGTGCGATTGAAAATTAAGCGCACCCCACAGGGCACGTAATTAGAAAAAACTTATAAAAAGACTTTTTTACCTCGACCCAACAGAGAGAGAGAGAGAGAGACACACACACAACGACTTTGAGATTCGAGGTTCGAGTTCCTCGCCTTTGAGCTTCGGATTTTGATATTCCTCTCCGCGGCCCCGACCTTAGGTAAAATTTTCCTTTTAGCTTTTAGTTTTCGATCCTAGTTTTTAATTCTTAGATTTAGATTTTTCCTTTTTAACTATTAGCATTAAATTTTCAGTCTTAGACCATAGCACCCTTTTTTTTAGACCATAAGTTTTAATATCTCGTTCCAATTCTCAGAATCTGGGACCAGTCCTTAATCAGACTGCTTAATTCCCGACCCTAAACCTTAATTTTGTTATGAAATCTTAATCTCCAGTCCTATTATTAATCTCTTATTCTAGTTCTTAGTTTTTAGAATCAGTCCTTAATCATACGATCTGATTTTCTGATTTCGATCCCGAATTTAGTCTTTAGATTTTAAATTTTAGTCTTAATTTCTCAATTTGAGATTTTTTTAAAATCCCGACTTATAGTTCAGTTCTTAATTTCTAGTATCAATATTTAATTCATAATTATAATATAAAATTATTGACTTTAAAAATTTTAAAAAATACTATCTTATAATTTAAAATTCAATTTGCTTTAATCTCTGCCACCCGATTTGCCCAAAGGAGCTTACGGTGGGTACTCGGGAACGAGATCAATCCTCCTTAGCATAACGGGCCATCCACCCTTTTTTTTCTTTCATTTATTTTATTTAATTTTATTTTAATAAAACTAGCATGCCTATTTTAAATTAGAATCTCTATAGAATTGACATATTTAATTTAGTTAGAGATTTATTTAAATTAGTATAGTTCTAATCAGTCTTAGTAGAATTAGAATAGTTGCATTCCTAGTAGGATTAGGAGACTAATATTAATTAGACTTCTAGTAGGATTAGGAAACTTAATTAATTAGATTTCTAATAAGATTAAAACATTTGAATTAATTAGACTTCTAATAGGATTAGGAGACTTGATTAATTAGACTTCTAATAAGATTAAGACATTTAAATTAATTAAACTTCTAATAAGATTAAGATATGCAGATCAATTAGACTCCTAGTAGAAGTAAGAGACCCTTAATTAATTAGACTCCTAGTAGGATCGGGATACTAAATCAATTAAACTTCTGATAGTATTAGGAGACATTTTAAAATCACAGTAGAATTAAGACACCTAATCACAGTAGAATTCTAATAAAGGTAGGACAATTAAAAGCAATTAGATTCCTATCTAGTTGGATTTCTGATAGTATTAGAATATTTAAACCAAGCAGACTTATACTAGAATTAGGATACTAGAATCTGCCACAACAGGTTCGTATAGTTAGACTCATAGTAAAACTAGGAAACTTAAGCCAATTAGAATTAGACCAATAATAAGAAAGCTAAATTATCTAAACTTCAAGAAGAGCCAGTACTGCTGACGTTGACAGGCCGACGATTCAGTAAAGAAGTAACCCACACCCGCTCCAAAGCGTGATCAGTACATATTGCAGCGTCGTTAAATATCTACAGCTGGTGATCGCAATAAACTAGGGACCTTCCTAGAAATCTCTCTTTACTTTTAGCATTAAAAACACCGCATTGCCAGAGTCTGCTTTGGACAGAATTGGGCCACTGATTCCCGGGGATCGAAAGGAACCCAGAAAAAATGCGCATCAACATACATGCTCAATCCTTTTATTCAAACAAAAAGGAGAAGAAAAGAGAGAGAGTTAATAATCTAAGGACCCCATGGCCCATTTTCAAAATAAAAGAAAAAAAAATTGAATTTGTTTCACCTCTCCTGCCAAGTGTCCCCATCCCCTAGTGATTCGTTTGAGGTAAGCTTCAAATCGGAAAGCTTCGCTTGAAAAGGAGAGCATCATTAAACTGAGATATTGATGACTTCCATCTAAGGAGTCCTTATCTAATAGGCCGATTGAAAATATTGACCTGTTATATTAATAAGTGATATTCAAGTTAGCCCAAATCGGACCCGAACCCGAACCCGAACCCAACCTGACATTTGTTTACTACACAATATAAAGATATATCATTTTTTTAACAGATTCAGGTCAGGTCCAAAAGTGGATAATCGGTCGAGGTCCAAGAAAATGCAATTAAACCTATGAATCAAGAATGAGTGCAGAAAAAGTACATGATCCTGATAAATATATTTGATAAAACACATTGACTTATAGAAAATACTCAAATTTTCAATTTTATACTGATGATAAGTATAAAAAGAAATACAAATTTATATAAATAAAAATACCAGCAGAAGACATAAATATAAAAAGAAATACAAAATTTATCATCATACCCATGGTGTACAAATGTCGGCGCTCGGCCCTTCCGTTCATCACATGCTCCCCCAAATATACCAATCCTTTAAGAAAGCAATGGAGTATCCTTGTCTATCCCTGCATTTAACGGAAAAGGTGTGAATATGCATTGCAAAGTTTGCTTGTATAGGCAACACAAAATAGTTCAAAATTACCAATAAAAAGAACAAGATCATCCATGGATACTCTTGCCAAGTCTGGGAGAGTTTTGTTAAGGTACTTTGGGGATAAGTAATCCAATGAATCCGGCACAATAACAAGAGAAAAAGACTTTGGCTTGTAAGGAAGAGGAAATTTGATATCTGCCACACACACAATGCCCTTGCGAATCAAACTCTTGCAATTACCATCAACATCCTCCATGTCATATGGTTCGACACCCTAGGCTTCTGCATCTTCTTCTTTTAACAATTTGACGACCACGGTATATGTTTCAGGGCCTATATGCAAAATTTTGTGCATGCTGTCCCCATATACTTTCTTTAGTGTAGGAAATGCTCCTTGAACTTCTAAGGTGCATGATAGATCACCTGCATATATGGACATTACAATCTTAGAAATGAGGATTAACATTCAACATATTTTCAAATAAAGTTTGAATGATTAACACGACACCAAATATTTTGTATCCCATATATAACCAAAGTATGTAATGCTGTTTTCTATCCATTGAGTACCATCACAGGTGGTAAAAAATTGAGCAGTTACAAGAATAATATTATCACTATTAAAGTTATTAAATTGTTAGCTTTTAAATAATCAAATACTCACAATAGAATAAACAAAAGAATAAACTACACTAGCCTACCATTATACCACCTACACATTTGGTCATGATCACTAAAAGCAAACAACCCATAATAATGAGAAAATTAATATGTATACCTTCAACCTTACTAACAGCCTCTTTATCACTGCCAAATAGACCTGGTCATGCCAACACTAAAGAGTTCAGTTGACATATGGCAGCTAAAAAATAACAATTCTGCTGAATCATAAAGAATTCTCCTTAAAACTTGACACCTAACCACACAACTAGAAATAATAATAATAATCAATAATAATATCAGACCTAGAGAAAATAATAACAGCAATGAAATCCTATTGGCTACCAATAGCAGCAAGAAGAAATTTTTCGATCATGGGTAGCTAAAATAAATTATGTTATAAACCTTCCTTAATCTTAAAATGAATGTAAGGGGACTCGATACAAACCTCCACTGCAAGAATATCCAATAAGAAGGAATGCGCCTTGAAAATTTCAAAAACCAACTTAATCATGGCAATCTAAATAACTTGCATATATTTAGCCATTATCCCATGCAAATAGACAAGAATTTTGATTTCGGGAACAAAGAAACTACCAAGAGAACCAAATCAATTGATAATAGTGGAGAAGATCGTGATTTATGATATAATGAGCTTGCAAATGGAATAGTCCCACTGTCCACAAAGCGTCTAATGGGATTTGCTTGCCTCCTTGACATCTACTGGTCTAAAGAAATGTGGGACTACAAGTCTTTATGTTGATGAAAACAAAAATTAAAAGAGAAGTATGATTAGTACTGCTCCTCTAGGCCAGTAACCCCACAGACACAGTCCTAGGAATATATAAATTTGGCTATTGTCCTTCCTCAATAGTCTACCAATATGATCGTAATTGAATAGAAAATAGTTCATAAAAGTCTAGTTCTTGAACTGAGAATCCTCTGGGTATCCATTTTTTTACCAACTTTTGACATTCTCAACCAAATCGACTCATAAATATAATCATGTGGTTTTGGAAATTCAAGTTTTTTCATGCTCAGAAAAGAATCAACAGAGTAAATATTAATCTAGATGGAATACAGTAATGATAATGATGATGATAACGATGGTATGAGAAACTCATCTAGAGTTGGTACAGCGTAACCGACCTATTCACAATTCAAGTGTGAATGGGTCAATCTCCTTATGCTAAAATGAATGTACAAGTTTGACGATTTTAGCATAAGTAGATCAACCTTTTCACACTTGAGAATGAATAGGTCAGTGACCTTATACCACATCATTCAACTAAAAATTATGAATTAGGAAATTGATCAGTAGGTTACTAAGTCAACTCGGATGATTTTTCTAAAAATGCAGTAACAAACAGACCCTAAAAATCAATTTTTAGCTATTTCTTTAGGCCAACGCATTTTAAGTTCCAAATACATAAAACAAATACAATCCAATGGCCACATGTTAGTGAAATAACCACTCTGTCATAATACGAGGTAGGAATCGATACTGACTTCAAAAAATATTTTGCTGGAAAAGAAATTGGTGGATACATTTCTGAGACGCATAGCAACAGATAACCAATCAAATCTAAAATCATAAAAACCATCTGATTGCTAATTCTAAAAACTAGGAAGACCGAATGAAACTTGCAGAAAGTGAAACCGTGTAAGTCGCCCAATTGAATAAGGTATAGATCGCCTCAGTGTAGTGCTGGATAGAAGATCCTAAGACTTATGTTCAATTTTAAAATCAATCCCTGAAAGAAAGTGGATTACGCAACTCAGCAGTAAGAATAGCACTAAAGTTTAATAGTTCTGAAAAAATATAGAAATTCACGTACCAAATAATAATTAGAAAATGAAAGTAGAGTAAAAGTCTAAGTTAAAATAACAACTCACACGAATGGTGAGATGAGAAAGACTGCCAAGCTCTGGAGTTATGCCGCCTTGTAGATAATTTTCCCTTAGATACCTATATAGAGATAAGTCAAAACAAAAAATCCTCTATACTTACATGAAATCTACGAACAAAGCAGGGATTTTTATAAGAAACTTAAGAAATATGAGAATCCCTCTTTTGCTTACAGTGCTCTAAGCACTTTGAAGTATCTAATTTCTACGTGAATGGACCCATGTAAGCTATTCTGGCGGAGTGCTCTGAGAACCAAATAACAAACTGATATAACTCTAAGTAGAAAGAAGATTCAGAAGAAAACAGCTCAGCACGTACCTATAGGAGTTGAAAAAATTTGGAGGTTCAAGAAGATTCTTGTTTTCTTTTGAATGGCTACCATCAACACGAACCTACAGGAGTTGAAAAAAGTCAATGTCTAGTTCTCTCTGATTACCTGAGAATCAGTAATTTATATTTTTCATAAAAAAAAACTACTCCTAAAAGTTAGCCACATCAATATCAGACAAATCTAGGCCCAGAGATTTTGTTAAAAAAATATGGCATAATACAGTGAATATTGGATTGGAGAATTACCCCTGCTTCATTAAAAAATAAAAATTCAGAAAGTGCCTTTTACAAATCACCTCTACCCGACTCCCTAGATTGTGGGTGATTTATGAAGCTCTCTTCCTACCAAAGCTACAATTACAGCATATTCCATTCCCTCCATCACTGATTATAAGCTCGACAACAAGGTTTAAAAACTTTGCATAACTAGCAGATCTTGCAACGTCAATAAAAAAATTATTTTAACCATCAACTTATCTAGTCTCCCTACAAACACCCATTTGCTCTCCGAAAATATAGCAAACTCTATCGAACCCATATAGATTTCAGAAATGATTTAATTCTCCGACTTCAAAAACTACTGAAGATTTCTTGTGTTTGAGCTTCTTATCATCACACCATGCAAAAATTTAGCATAACCGAGGAAACTGAACTTCCCATTAGAATGTCTGATCCAATCGCGGAGAATCTAGTGAGTAGTTGAACCGAGGCCTATTTCCTGCAAACATAATCAGCTTTTGTTGTGTTTAAAAAAGAAAATAGATTAAACTAGTAGAACCAAAACAATCTATTTGATTACTCTAGCCAATGTACTATCGTTACCCGAGCCAATTCCTCAACTAAGATAGCTCGATTTCCTTCCTCTTGGAAGTATTCAAAAGTTGTACTGCAATCTGCTCCCACCCTTCAAGCGCCTCCAGCTGATATGGGCTGATCGCAGCAACACATAATTCTTCAAAATCCATCTTCCTATAAGAGAGCTAATCCATCTGGGATGAAAACCATGCAAGAAAGTGATTATTTACGGATAGCAGGAGCAACAACGACGAGCAAATTTATTAGAACTTTAGAGATGCAAACAGGCTGAGACAGTAAAAATAACAGATAAAGAGTTGGTATTAGGTATGCAACCTAAGTACTAGCGACGACCCTCGAGTCAATCTCCTTCTTACCAAATGGTCAACTCTCGAGAAGTGCTCAGCTAACTATTATTAGCACACAAATCAGTGAAAGTACATACTTGGTGAAAATATACTTCTCCAACCTTCCACTAATTTGGCATTCAATAATATATGGACATTCCCCAATGTTGGCATTGGGAGATTGACCTGAGTGTTGCTATTGGTGCTCAGGTGGGTACCTAATACCAAGGGAATAGATAAAGAAGAGAAGGCATCATGATTCCGATATTTCCACAATCTGGGGCTATTGATATCACATGATTCCAATATTCCCTAATGTTGGCATTGGGAGATTGAACTAGATAACTCTTTTTATATTTCTTGAGTAACTCAAGGGCATTGTGATTTGCAAAGTCTTCAAACTGCAACGTGATAAGATGGATAGGAAATAAACTCATGGGCGATTAAGACAAAAGCTTCAAAGTGCTTATCAAGTATGATGACTAACCTGTATGAGGACTCTCTCCCCATAAATTTGCTTAATGGCACACATGAATTCATGAAGAAGCTCAGCATAATCCTGAAGTAGGAAAATACAAAACTGCGTTAGCAATCAGACTCAATAATGTGGTTTGAATCAAGGATCAACTGATATGTATCGCACAAGAGGTATCAATTTTGGACGATACATTGATATGTATCGGTTTTGGATCGAGAAAATCCCGATAACAAAACCCAGAGGAAGTTCACTAAAAATCCTTTCTTGAAACTCCAAAACAAGACTCAGAATCACAAGAGGCACACTCCAATTTTATAGCTAGCACGATATTTAATGCTCTTTCTTAACTAAACAACCATATTCGAAGGAAAACACACCTTTCAGTCGCTAAAGAACAAGCTTGAAGAATGATCAGGACCCACACTTTTCTTTGACAGGGGTGAAATCCAATCCTTAATACTCTTTTAAATAACAAATAATATACAAGTCAAACAGAGTTTGACTTCTAATTCAGCCAACCATCGACAGAGGGCTAACCCCATTCAAGGGATGGACTTAATTCCATCAGAGCCACAAAAATGGTCAATAAACAAAATGTTAGATATATATTGAACTTGACAAGAGATTTCTTCCCCTTCGGGGCAGGTTATTAAAACAAAGTAATCAGGAAAGCTAATAGGATGTGGAAGTAATAGACCTTATCGGCAAGGATCCAAGTACCATGCCACTACAGTTGAGGGCAGCAATTGCACTGTGAGCCTGCAAGAGAAATTCTCAGATAAGCTATTCTAATGCATCTGTGGCAATAGGGATGCTTGCAATTATGACATGAGATAAAATATTCAACATTAGAGATTTCAACAGATACAAATAGGACAATAACACTATATGAATTTAATAAACCTGATTATAAGGATTCTAAACTGACAGAGCCTTACAATTTTGTTCAAGATGTTAGTTACCAAAACCAGCAAGATGCAAAAGAGACCATACGATCATCATAAAAAAATTAGACTATTAAGCTCTCTCTATCACGAAGCTTCCGCGAATCATGATATTTCTAAATGAAATGAGGACAACAGCCGGAGTAGAATATTGAATGGTAGAGACCATTCAACATCTAGGACCCACTTTTGACAACATTTGGACAAGTGCCCACAGAAACAACAACGATTTTGGGGTCCTCAAATGATGAAGTTAGCTAGTAAGATCAAGTATGAATTGAATGGGTTACAAAAGAGAAGAATTCAATGGAATTCCTTTTCAAGAATTTGAGAGGGATTGGATTATGATACTTATTGCAAAAGATTTAAGAATAAAGTGAAAGAAAATTGGAATGTCCAAGGAACAAGGCCATCAAACTTAATTTCGAGGGAAATGCATTTGAGAACCAGGAGCCAGCATGGGGAGGGTGTGTTCCACAACAATTCTGGGGAAGTTATTCAAGGCTTTTTAAGGAACGATTGGGTATAATGATTCAAATGAAGTGTGAGAATATAGGTATTGGCTTCAAATTTTTTATAATCATCTCAAAGGTCCTTAAGAGGTGAAAGTGGCTCGATAAATGTTATTGGTTGGATTTGAAAGAAGATGTTGGGTGGCAAATTTTTTGAAGTGATAGTACGACTTGAGATCTGTTTTGAATACACCAAAAGAAGTGGGTAGCAAACTCTACTTAGAGAATCCTTTAGGCATAAAAATTTTTGGATTGGGAAAACTATTTTTGCAACCTTGTATCGTTTATACCTATGATTAATACAAGTGTCATTCATCATAAGAATATATATATATATATATATATATATATATATATATATATATATATGCCGTGGAGAAGGATCATGAGGGTAAATTTTTTTATAAAACCCTAACGTAAACCAATAGACATCATCAACTAGAAAGTTTTGAATAAGCGAGTTGCCTGACCCTCAGTTTTCTTCCCTAAAATCTTGGATAAATTTTCAATAAGCAAGCTTCAATTTTTATTAGAGATGGAATTACAAGGGGCTAAGCCAGAGCCTAGCAAGGGAGCCTGGCTAACTAAAGAGCTTCAACCTAGTCATTATCCTCACGCCATCCGGTAAAAAAATAGCTAAGGATCGATCATCCAAGGTAATAGAATCCCAAAAACCCAGCACGTCTGAGGTGGACCAACTCGTGCAGGCAGTAGAGAGGCGCAAATGCCCCTCCAACCTCCCCTAAAAGTAGCGATAGAAATACACAGAGAAACAAATTTTCTTTCTATGTGGTAAAACACTTATAGAAACTTCCTTCATGGTATCCCTGCCAAGACATTTGAAAGGCCTATTTAATAGCTCATGGTAAGCTGAGGAATCAACAAGAGAATTGACACTTATTGAGGCAAATGGACATAGATAAAAGACTATTGTCTAGTGATGGCGACTTACATGGATGCACAACTTCCAGTTTGAGATGTCCTCAAACCCGCCACCAGTTACACAGTTTGCAGAGCCCAGATACCTAATCTATCACATCCCGACACTACAAAAACCTAGATGATAAAAATAAATAAAATTTAGAAAAAAAACATAATTCACAAAATAAATTTGTAAAACACATATATACATCATAAGAAAAGGACACATCATCAGTTATCGCGAGCCAAAAAAGAATCCATGGCTATAACCACCGGAAACATCTAACTATATGGCATGCAGCTACAACATATTTTCAGTCCATAAGATCAAATCCAAAACCAGATCCCATAAATCCCCGGCCCAAACGAATTAGACGATCCGTAACCACAAAAAAAAACCTAAATTCAAGCATAAAGATGGAGACGAAACCATAAAAGTACCTGACTAATAGGGCTTTTTGATTACTTGTTTGATCAGATGAAGTTGTAGATATGTTGATCGAATGGAGTCTCTTGATGATAGCCTTAGAAATCTCTTGATTTATATCTTACAAAATGTCGAAGACGAAGACCCTTTGATGAAGTTGTATATGCGCAGACCCAATCGAATGAAGGCTCTTGAAGTTGCCGCAGACTTGATCGAATTGATTCTACTAGTGAAAATGCAAGTCAAATTGAAAATGAAGATTTCTATGAACATTTTTTAAAGGTTGGCATTGATCTTTGCGATCTTTTGTTTGGCAGAATCAACGGTCTCGTGATTGAGGCGATTGCCTAGGGCTTGGAGGACCGATTGGGATTGAGCGATGTCTGAGATCTCATTGGTCATCGAAGCGAGAACTTGTGGGCTTTCGAGATTCGGCATCTACTTTACCAATTCAACATCTTGGCGAATATCTGAATTCGAGTGCTCGAATTCTGTCAGAGCATTTTCGGAGTGCCAACCATTCTTATGGGAGCATTATCGCAGTCAGAGCATTTCTTCGTCGGATTAATAGAGAAAATGGATTAGGGTTTCATATGTTTTACAGAGGGGGAGAGAGAGAGAGAGAGGCTAGCATTAAAATGAAAAGAAAATCACGGGGAACGGATATATAAATCTGGTAGGCCCAAATTCGATACCTGGTAGCGTTTGGTTATTATACCATGGTTTTAGGTAGCGGATTATTAGACTACCATGGTTTTAGGCAGTGGATTATTAGTGTGACAACTTGACTTTCCCGTATCCGAAATACCGGGAAGGCTGACTCACCAACCTATCGATAAATCGATAAGTCGGATATAACTCAAGCAAATATCAGAGTATAATAAAAGGAAGCTCCATTTCTACACAAAATGCAAGACAAAAATAACGGTTCTAATTCCATGTGAAAACACGTAGACAAAAGAACTGAAACGAACCACTAGTGATGGCCGACCATCACCGAAACATGGTTCACAAAATAAGGTATAATAATTACATGATTCTAAAGTACAAAACAAACAGGCCAGACGAACCAAGCTCAAGTATCTAGTCTCACAAAAAGCACGCCCAAACAAGACAAAATCCTAATAACGAAAGAACTCTTCAGGAGGAATCTCAGACTCGTCCTCCAGAATATAGTCAGAGTCCTCAAGCTCCGAATTTCCAGAATCCAAATCAGCACCTGTGCCTGTGACGTATAGTCGGAGTGAGCTAACAGTCTAAGCTCAGTAGAAGAAACTCATCTCATCACATCAAATCTTAATTAACATGATTTTCAAAAGATATTGCGTAGCATATTGTTTTCAAAGCAGATTTTCAAAATAGACTAGATGAATGAATTTTAAAGACAATGATCAGATGCAGTTTCACATTCGAAGTGTCAAATCAGAGTCTTAAATCAGATTAAAAATAATTAAGGACTTTCAGATTATTCAGATGCTCATTGTTTCTTAGTTCATATATACAAAGCTTATCTAATTCATGACTTAAATCTTAACTTAAATTACCTCTCAAATTACTATATCTTGAGAGCAGGAATATACCGATGGGAACCCCTACCTAACCATCGTCATTCAATAAATAAATTTTCAGAAGTGCAACAAGCCCCTACGTTATGAGGGTAACTTGTGCCAGGATAATTCACATTGTTCAGGAATTGAGGGATTCATTTGAGTGAACCTTAAATCAAATGCAGATTCTAATACATAATTCAGATGCAGAGTTCTGGTTCATAATTATGAGTTCAGAGTTCAGGATTCATATTCAGATTTCATATTCACATCAGATTCAAATTTTCGGAGTTCTTATTTCGGATTTTAGAGTTCATAATCATGTTCAAATTTTTAGATGCAAAGTTTAGATGTAATATGCAAAGTTTGAAGATCATATTTAAATGCAAAAACTCAGATGTTTCGGTATTCAAATCTATTACAAATATTCATATAAATTAAAACATAATCTAATTGATGTTGAGATTCTCCTACCTAAATCTCAAAGTTACGCGAAACGAAAACAAAGCAGAAGTCCTACTAATGATCCCCAATCCTCAATCTACATCAAACCACACGATAATGTATTGCAAATTGATTCCAAATACTATTGACTTTGACGCACTAAAGTGTTTTCTCAACACTGAGGCAGAAATGGGCTATTTCGTGTTAACTTTGAACTTGACTCAACCTCACCCTCAATTTTGACCTTAAAACACTTGATTCATGAATTTAGTAATTCACAAAAGCTGTAAAACTTGTTGTCATCTTTCAATGCCTCAAGAATCGTGTCAATCCGAACTCGGAGTCAAAAGTTATGGCCAAATTACTGAGCCTGTGTCGGACACTCGCGCTAGGTCCCCCGAGCGATTCCCCGGATTCCAAGTCACACACACAAGCTCACCCGGGCAAGAATTACCCCAAAAATTTTGCCTGGAAACTCGCCCGAGCAAGTTTCATTTCCTTGTATTCTGAAAGCATCTCGCTCGAGCGACATTCCACTCCCCTGGGCGAGTTTGACAGTTTCAGAAATTCCCTTAACTCGTTCTTCTTCCCAACTTCGAAAATCCTCAAAATTTAACAAATTAAATGCTATTTTCCCACACATATATCAAGCAATTAATCCAAGCATTTAATCTACTAATCTAGACCATTAATAATAAAAGGAAATCTAACCTTTTGCTGATTTCTCAGCTTTAAGAAGTGTTGCCGAAGAGGGTTTTGAAACTAAAATCATGGATTCCTACGACGATCGATCAAAGCGAAGCTCATGGTGAAGTCCCTTGCTAGCACGTATTGATCCTTGACCTCCTCAAAGCTCGGAAGACAAGTCTAAGGTGATCGGCTCACCTTCGTTCCAATTTCAAGGGTTTGAAATGGTTGGAATTCATGAAAGTAGAGCTCTTGTGGTGTTCAACGCCAAGTGTTTCGCAAAGGGTGCGGAGCTTGCGGCGCGATCGCGATCTCGTGATTGAAATCTCAAGAAGGGGTTTAAAGGTGACTAATTTTCCAAGAAGCGGGGTCGGTTCTTCTTCTCTTCAATTCTCTTACAAGATAGCTTAACCATTAAACTATCCTCCTTCCTCCCTTATAACCCATGAAAACACAAATATCTTTGATATTTGCACCCCAAGTTCTATCCACATCCCATAGGCTTTTATTTGATGTTAGACACACACACACACCAAAAAAATGTGTTTAGTCCTATCCAGTTATCCTTTAAGTTTAGACCCGGTGCAAAATGGCCCACTGCGAGTCGGTGCACGGCTTTTCAACTAAAGGTCCAATCAAGCTCTAAACCTCTCTTTGCATGCCATTTATTCTAATATTATTTAATTATTTATTCCAAAACTTAAGGCGACATTGGTTGCCGCATTGGACACGCATACTGGGTCAGTCGAGTTCGGGTTCGAAATTTGTGGGTCATTACATTCTCCCCTCCTTAAAAATTTTCATCCTCGAAAATGCTATACGTGGTGTTTGGTTTGAAAGGCAGTACACATTCTCAAACACAGTCGTACTGCACAAGAGAACCCAATCCTTTTACTGAAGTAAAATTCAAGATGATTTATTGAAAAGTAAGACCATGCAAGTGACTACAATCATAAGAACATTCATTACCCCAAAACACATCCATATCAATCCATACCATCCAAAATTTTGTAATCAACGGCTTCATTCCAAATTTGCACCCCATCAGACTTATCCAATATACAACATGTAACAGTTACAACGAAAATGAAATAACTAATACAAGTACGAAAGGATTCGTATAAAACTAAGGTCACAAGTTCCTACAACTGAGGAACGTCACTCGCATAATTGTGGGTACTAGTCGCGAATCCCTGTTTTGCGCTCCCAAGTTGCTTCCTCCAATGAGTGGTTCCGCCACTCCACAAGCACTAAATGAATCCGTTTGGTCCTTAAGATCTACTCCTTACGATCTAAGATCTGTATTGGCTCTTCGCCCACTGATAAATCCTCCTGAAGTTCAATGGGCTAGTAGTCTAACACATGAGTCAGGTCCTTGACATACTTTCGCAATATAGACACATAAAATACATTGTGCATGCTGGATAGTTGCGTCAGCAAAGCAATCCTGTATGCAACTTTTCCAACTTGGCCCATATCTTAAAAGGACCAACATAACACGGGCTTAACTTCCCACGCTTGCCGAAACATACCATGCCCTTCATAGGCGAGATCTTCACGGAGGCGTTGTCTCCAACCTGAAACTCAACATGTGTTCACCTGAGATCGGCATAACTCTTTTGGCGACTTTGAGCTACTCGCAATCTTTCGCAGATTAATCGAACCATTTCGATCGTACGATCTACGATCTCCGATCCCAAAACAAGCTTCTCGCCAACCTCATCTTAGTTAAGTGGAGACTTGCATCTCCGCCCACACAATGCCTCGAATGGTGTCATTTTGATGCTAGTCTGGTAGCTATAGTTATAGGCGAACTCAATCAGAGGTAGGTGTTGGTCTCATAACCCTTGAAAATCCAACATGCAAGCACGTAACAAGTCTTCGATGATCTGGTTCACCCGATCAGTTTGCCCATCGGTTTGAGGATGAAATGCCGAATGGAAATCAAGCCTAGAACCCATCCCTTCCTAAAATCATTTCCATAACTGAGACACGTATAGCGGAGGCTCTGTCTAATACAATACTGACTGGTATACCAAGCAGCTTGACAATCTCTTTGAGGTACAACTCTGCGAGTTTGCTGGCGGTATAAGTCATATTATATGGCAGGAAATGAGCGGATTTAGTCAACCTATCAACAACTGTATTTCTTTAATGTCCTCGATAACCCTAAAATGAAGTCCATAGAAATGGCCTCTCATTTTCATTTGGATATCGGTAAAGGTTGTAACAATCCAACTGGATTTTGATGATCAACCTTGACCTGTTGGCATACTAAACATCTCGACACGTACCCAGTCACATCTCTCTTTAAGCCTCTGCACTAGAAACTTCTCTTTAAATCCTGGTACATCTTGGTCCTTCTAGGAAGTATGACATACATTGACTTGTGACTTCCTCTAAAATAGTGTCTCGAAGCTCGGTATTGGTCAGTATGCATACCCGGTCCCAAAATAGTAATGTTCCGTCCTCCTTGATGGAGAAATCTAGTTTATTACCACTAATCACATCCCACTTGATGGCCATGAGATCATCATCGGTCATTTATAGCTTTTGGATGTTCTCGAAGAGTGTCGACCGAATCTAATAGTAGACATTAAGGCTCTGAAACCTTTCACATCAAACCTGGTATCGCATAGGGCCATGTCTTCAAGTAACTGCCACCTATGCATTCTCACGATGAGATGTGACAACTAAGCAAAAGACTTTCAGCTCAGAGCATCTGCCACAACTTTAGCCTTCCCAGGGTGGTACTGGATGGAATAATCATAGTCTTTCAGGAACTCCATCTATCGTCGCTGCCTCATATCCAAATCCTTCTGAGTGAAGAGATATTTGAGGCTCTTGTGATTTGTGAATATGTCAAATGTCTCCCCATACAAGTAATGCCTCCAAATCTTCAGATCGAATGAAGATTACCGTTGCTAACTCAAGGTCATGCGTCGGATAATTCTTCTCGTGGTCTTTGAGCTGCTGGGAGCCGTAAGCATTGACTCTCTTGTCCTGATTAAGCGTGCAGCCCAATCCACTATATGAAGCGTCACTGTATACTGTAAAACCTCCACTGCCTGAAGGTATGGCAATTACTGGGGCGGTAGTCAATCACTTCTTGAGCTCCTGAAAACTCTGTTCGCACTGCTCCGTCCAATCAAACTTAGCATTCTTTCTTTTAAGCTATGTAAGCGGCCTTGAGATCTTGGAAAAACTTTTCACGAATCGTCGGTAGTATCCCGCCAAACCAAGGAAACTATGGACTTTCGTCACTGTCTTCGATTGTTCCCAGGTTACAACCGACTCAATCTTGACTGGATCAACAGTTATGCCAGTCTCAGAGATGACGTGGCCCAAGAAACTGACCTGCTCAAGCCAAAACTCACACTTGTTGAGTTTTGCATATAACTTATCTCTAAGTGTCTGAAGAGCCACTCGTAATTATTGCTCATGCTCCTCTCTTATCTTCAAATAGATAAGGATATCATCTACAAAAATGACCATGGATTTGTTGAGGTGTGGTTTGAATACCCGGTTCATCAAATCCATAAATGATGCCGAAGCGTTTGTCAACCCAAATGACATCACTAAGAACTCATAGTGACCATACCTCGTGAGGAATGCAGTCTTTGAAATATCTCTAGCCTTGATTTTCAACTGATGGTATCCTGACCTCAATTTGATCTTTGAGAAAAAATTTGCACCTTGTAGTTGATCGAAAAGTTCATCAATCCGCGGGAGTGGATAACGATTCTTAATCGTCAACTTATTTAACTGTCGATAGTCGATGCAGAGCCGCATCGAACCATCATTCTTTCTAACAAACAAGACTGGCGCTCCCCAAGGAGACACACTAGGTCTAATAAACCCTTTATCCAAAAGTTCTTGTAGCTGCTCCTTCAATTCCTTCAACTCTACTAGAGCCATGCGATATTGATCTTTTGACAACAGCTCGATACCTGGAGGCAACTCGATCGCGAACTCGATCTCTCAATCAGGTGGTAGTCAAGGGAGATCCTTAGGAAATACGTTTGAAAACTTGCACGCAACTGGAATGTCTGTAATAATAGTCTTCCCGTCCGATTGCTCTTGCAAGAAAGCGAGATATCCACTGCATCCTTTCCTCATCATATGTTGGGCTCGAATCGAGGAGATGAACGGTACAATGGTCGATTGCATGCCTAAAAATTCAAATGATCTACCCCTACTGCGACGAAAGGTAACTATTTTCTTCGACAATAGACATTCACACCGTGAGTGGACAACCAGTCCATACCAAGGATCACATCGAATCCTTGCATATCCAGTAAGATCAGATTGGCCACAGCTTCATGATCTTTGTAATCCCTGATGGGGACAATAACTGAGCGATACACTGTGTCGGTGGTCACTAGATTTCCGGTAGGGATTGATACAGCTAGAATGAAATCTAAAGGTTTAGGGGGTGATTTCAATCTTGCTGGAAATTGGGGTGTCACAAAAGAGTGGGTAGATCCTAGATCTATCAACACTCGTGCCTCGTAACAATGATCATCACCCTTTTGATACATTTGTAAGGTACCTAGGTTTTCATGCACATTATCCAATTAGTTACTCATATAAAAGGTTTACCACATTATAAAACTAGCAGTTCCTAAGATTATCTCATTTTATGCATCTTCCTTTTCTAAAATACGAGAATTTAGACTTATAATCCATAATAAATCATACCTTGGATAAAGTCATTGGATGTTTGGGCATCCACATTTGTAACGGCCTAAGCCCAAACCTGAACAGCAGGTCAAGAAGATCTTTGAGTAGATGCTGAAACAGTCATTTCCTTGCTCTCCTCCGGACAATTCCTAACCATGTGGCCAATCTTGCCACACTTGAAGCAAGCTCCAGTGTTCCTCCTGCAGTCATCCGTCTTGAATGATTTCCCACACCTTGTACAAAATGGGGCAGGAGTAAAAAGTGTAGCACGTGAAGATCCCTGTGCCATTGATGTCCCACTAGCAACCGTGCCTGAAGGATGGAAGGGTCGCATAGCTAATGCCCCAGACGGTCTCTGATAGGAGGTCGGCTCAGAATAGGCAATGAGTCTCGAGTAAGCCGGCTGAGTAGGATATATTGGCGATCTCGAGAATCTCGGCTTCTTGCTTGCCTGTTCAGAAGCACTAGATAGCCCCTGGCCAATCCTGTTCCGATTCATTTGATCCCTCCTCAAAAACTGCTTATGAATATCTTTCTCAGCAATGAGGTTCTTTGACATAACTCCCCCATAAGTCTCCATCTCCCACATCGACACTCTCTCCTGTATATTTGGCCTTAGTCCACGTTAAAACTTCTGGGCTTTCATCAACTCAGTGGCCACATGTAGAGGTGCAAACCTCGAGAATCTCGTGAACTCGACACCATACTCACGCACTGACATGTCGCCCTGCTCCAGTTTAATGAACTGGACTTCCCACTGACTTCTTACTATCCTAAGAAAGTATTCATCATTGAAAACTTCCACAAACTAGGCCTAGGTCCACGAAACATTTGGAGTCTCCTGTTCCCTGGCCCTCTTCACAGATTTCCACCACGAGTTAGCCTCTCAATCAAAAGTGAAAACTGCCCATCGTACCATTTCTATCCCAATGCACTGAAGCACCTCGAACATCTTCTCCATATCATTAAGCCACTTCTCAACTTCCAACGGATCAGTCTGACTTGAAAAATTAGGAGGGCGCATCCTCCGAAACTCGGTAAACCCAGAAGGTTGATTCCTGGCGGCAAATAACTATCCTTATTGAGTTATTATAGATGTTGTCTGTTGTGCCATGTTGTTGGCCAAAGCCTACAACACCTTCTCAGCACGTCCTCCACCACTTCTCCAGCCCACAGGGATGGCATTAGAACTAGAAACGATTCCCGCTCCCCTTGACGTACCCACCCCCTTTAGGATGTCTACTAACGGAACCCTCCTCTGTCTGTCTATACCCCTGTCTCTGCCTCTTCCTCTAACACGTGGAGCCATACTGGCCTGTCATTGTCAAAATAATAACATAGATTAATGTCGATTGTAAAAATAATCAAGCCCATCGCCTTATGGAGTATAGATCTAATGCCATATCTCCGATACCAACTGTGACAACCCGACTTTCCTGTATCCGAAATACCGGGAAGGCCGGCTCGCCAACCTATCGATAAATCGATAAGTTGGACAAAACTCAAGCAAATATCAGAGTATAACAAAAGGGAGCTCAATTTCTACACAAAATGTAAGAAAAAAATAACGGTTCTAATACCATGTAAAAATACATGGACAAAAGAACCGAAACGAACCACCAGTGATGGCTGGCCATCACCGAAACATGATTCACAAAATAACATATAATAATTACATGATTCTAAAATACAAAACAAGCAGGCTGGACGTACCAAGCCCAAGTATCTAGTCTCACAAAAAGCATGCCCAAAAAAGACAGAATCCTAATAAGGAAAGAGCTCTTCAGGAGGAATCTCAGACTCGTCCTTCGGAATGTAGTTAGAGTCCTCGAGCTTCGGATTTTCAAAATCTAAATCAGTACCTGTGCTTGTGACGTATAGTCGAAGTAAGCTAACAGTCTAATCTCAGTAGAAGATACTCATCTCAATCACATCATATCTTAATTAACATGGTTTTCAAAACATACTTCGTAGCATATTATTTTCAAAGCAGATATTCAAAATAGACTAGATGAATGAATTTCAAATACAATGATCAGATGCAGTTTCACATTCGAAGTTTCAAAGCAGAGTCTTAAATCAGATTCAAAACAAGTAGGGACTTTTAAATTGTTTAGATTCTCATTGTTTCTTAGTTAATATATGCAAAGCTTGTCTAATTATGACTTAAATCTTAACTTAAATTACCTCTCAAACTACTATATCTTGAGAGCAGATATATACCGATAGAAACCCCTACCTAACCATCGTCATTCAATGAACAAATTTTCAGGAGTGCAACAAGCCTCTACGTTATAAGGGTAACTTGCGTCAGGATAATTCACATTGTTCGGAAATTGAGGGGTACGTTCGAGTGAACCTTAAATCAAATGCAGCTTCTAATACATAATTCAGATGCAGAGTTCCGGTTCATAATTCATAGTTCAGAGTTTAGGATTCAAATTCAGATATCATATTCACAACAGATTCAAATTTTTAGAGCTTTTATTTCGAATTCAGAGTTCATAATCATGTTCAAATTTTTAGATGCAAGGTTTAGATGTCATATGCAAAGTTTAAAGATCATGTTTAAAAGCAAAAACTCAGATGTCTCGGTATTCCAATCTATTGCAAATATTCATATAAATTAAAATAGAATATAATTGATGTTCAGATTCTCCTACCTAAATCTCAAAGTCGCGCGAAATGGAAACAAAGCAAAAGTCCTACTAATGATCCCCAAACCACACGATAATGCATTAATGATTGATTCTAAATATTACTAACTTTGACGCACTTAAGTGTTTTCTCAAGACTGAGGCGGAAATGGGTAAATTCGTGTTAACTTTGAACTCGACCCAATCTCATCCTCAATTTTGACCGTTAAAACACTTGATTAATAAATTTAGTAATTTATAAAAGTTGTAGAGCTCGTTGTCCTCTTTTCAACGCCTCAAGAATAGCATCAATCCGAGCTTGGAGTAAACAATTATGGCCAAATTACTAAGCCTGTGTCGGACACTCGCGCTAGGTCGCTCGGGCAAGTCCCCGGATTCCAAGTTGCACACACAAGCTTGCCCAGGCTAGAATCACCCAAAATTTTTTTCTTGGAAATTCACCTAGGCGAGTTTCATTTCCTTGTATTCTGAAAGCATCTCGCCCGAGCGAGTTTGAGAGTTTCAGAAATTCCCTCAACTCATTCTTCTTCTTCCCAACTTCGAAAATCCCCAAAATTTAACAAATTAAATGCTATTTTCCCACACACATATATCAGGCAATTAATCCAAGCATTTAATTTACTAATCTAGACCATTAAAAATAAAAGGAAATTTAACCTTTTACCGATTGATTTCGCAGCTTTAAGAAGTGTTGCAGAAGGGGGTTTTGAAACTAAACTCACGGATTCCTACGGCGATCGATCAAAGTGAAGCTCACAGTGAAGTCTCTCGCTAGCATGTATCGATCCTTGACCTCCTCAAAGCTCGGAAGACAAGTCTAAGGTGATCAGCTCACCTTCGGTCCAATTTCAAGGATTTGAAATGGTTGGAATTCATGAGAGTGGAGTTTTTGTGGTGTTCGGCGCAGTGTTTTGCAAAGGGTGCGAAGCTTGCGACGCGATCGCGATCTCGTGATTGAAATCTCAAGAAAGGGCTTGATGGTGACGGATTTTCCAAGAAGCGAGGTTGGTTCTCCTTCTCTTCAATTCGCTTGCAAGATAGCTTAATCATTAGGCTATCCTCCTTCCTCCCTTATAACACACGAAAATACAAATATTTTTGATATTTTCACCCCAAGTTCTATCAACATCCCATAGGCTTTGATTTGGTGTTAGACACACAGACCGGGAAAACGTGTTCAGTCCTATCCACTTATCCATTAAGTTTAGACCCGATGCAAAGCACCATACCGCGAGTCGGTGTACACTTTTCCACTAAAGGTCTAATCAAACTCTAAACCTCTCTCTTTGCATGTCATTTATTCCAATATTATTTAATTATTTATTCAAAAACTTAAGGTGACATCGATCGCCGCACCAGACACGCATACTGGGTAGGTCGAGTTTGGGTTCGAAATTTGCGGGTCATTATAATTAGAGTATTGTTTTAAGCAGTGATTTTTTTATATTGTTACATTGATTTTTATATCATTTTCACATAGTGTGCCATTTTTAAAAAAAGAAAAAAAAAGAAAAGCAAATACATGTCTCCCCTCAAACCGATATGTATCGGCCGATACCAATACCAAGTTGGAGGACTGATACGTATCAGTCGAGATTGTATGAAAAGAAAACCAAGGAGTCAAAACCAGTTTCGGTACTGGGTATCGGTCCATGGAGGATCGATACGAATCCGCTGATACTGATACTGATTGACCCTTTTTAAAAAAAGAAAAAAAGAAAATACATGTCTCCCCTCAAACCGATACGTATCGGCCGATACTGATACCAAGTTGGAGGACTGATACATATCGGTTTGTCGAAAAACTGATACGCATTGCCCTCACGTATCAATGTCAGCCGATTTGTTATTCCTTGACGAAAATAACCCTTTCAATGACCATTAAAGCATATATTTGATCTTACACCATTAAAGAATATTTCATTGTAATGTCATATCTCAAATAAAAGGGATCTATCTAAACACTCCAAGCAGCTGTTCATGATTCGAACACATCTTAGCTAAAAAATCACACCTGTAAATCAATTGTATACCGTCCAATCAAACATCTTTAATATTAGCCGTGGAAAAATAAAAATAATGGCAATGTTAGTGCGTACAGATTGGGACACACCATGATAGCCATTCACAAGATTATCACATAGATAGAATCACATAAATAAAATATGGTACGATATGTGTGTAAAGAGCATGTGTAGTACACTTTCAATAGTGTGCAACCTAAGACAAAATTTTAATATTGAATCTCTGAACGAATTACAACTGAATCTCGGCTCGCTACGGAGACGTGAGACGTCTCGTTTGGTCGAGATTTCAAACTATACCAACAATACTCTAAGGGTAGCTTTAAACGCATCTATAGATTCTTTTTATGCACTTAAAATCATTGATTGGTTTAAATCAAAAGATGGAGATTATTTTTTGCTCCATTATTCCACACAAGGTATCTTGAGATTATAGTGATGGAATCTAAATGGATCTGACGATCCGACCGTCCAAAATTAAGCCGAGAGATCTAGGCGCATGATCAATCAAAAGCAATAAATATATAAACTATAAATATGCGCACCTTGAGCGTTAGCCATCGATGGTTGGTTGCCGATCTTCAACGATGTTCTCGCGTTCAATGTCTCCTAGCACAATGGGGATGCTCTCGCCAATAGGGAGGATTGAATTACGTCGAGCTATCGTTGGGACCAGGCACCCCTTATATTTATAGCCAAAGAGTCCTATCCCATTAAGGACTGAAATTGCTAATTATAGTGTGATTAGAAATCACAATCATACCTTAACTGAAAGACCCTGTAAGCAGTTTCCTATTCTCTTAAAACTCACCAGAATAGCAATTGTACATCTCAAGGTTGATCTTATACCATTCACCGGTCAACGGGTTTGACCATAGTGATGGCCACCAAAATAGAAACTTCTTACAGTCTCCCATTTGGCCAAACTATGTCAATAAACTCCGATTACCCAATGTTAGCTAACTTTCTTTGAATGGTAAGTCACAATCAATCTCAATCAAAGTCTTTATTATTAGTCCGGTCCAGTGAGAATTTCAACACAGAATCAATGTAGTCAATATATCATATCATCGATATATGACCGCTCATTAGTTATCAGACAAAGTCATCACCGACATGGATTCCAACTAGTATGATTTCACATAGATTGTAAGTTTACAAACTGAATGGTGATTACATGTAAACTCAATCTAATATTGGTCCTACTTTATTGCCATCTACTGGCACCATATGTTCCAAGAAGTTATTTGCATAAAAATGGAAAAGCAAATAAATAAGTTTTATTTCTGAATCAATTTAAACAAATGTATTCACTCGCATATATCCACTCTCAAAGGCTATTAAAATTATCCGTTAACCCCATGCACGCAACATGCTCCAAAAAGAGCTTGGGAGGTAAACCTTTAGTGAGAGGATCAGCCAACATGAGTGTCGTACTTATCTTTTCAATAGATACAATTTGATTCTGAACTTTCTCCCTTACAACAAGATATTTTATATCAATATATTTGGAACCCCCTCTAATCTTGTTGTTATTGGAGATAGCAATCGCAGCGGAATTGTCACAAAAGATTCTCAGAGGCTTGGAAATAGTATCAACAACTCGAAGCCCTGAGATAAAATTCCTCAACCATATCGCCTCACATGTTGCCTCAAAACTTGCAACGAATTCTGCTTCCATAGTGGGGATTTAAGTAGTCATTGTTTAACGCTCTTCCAAGATATAGGTCCACCGCAAGCATAAAAATATAACCCGATGTGGACCTCGAGTGTCTTGACACACCAAAGATAGTCGATTCAATAACCAATAACTTCAAGGTTATTCGACCTTTCGTATGTAAGCATGTGTCCTTTAGTCCCTTGTAAATAGCGAAAAAGCTTCTTAGCTGCTTTCCAATGATCCAAATCAGGATTACATTAGTACCTGCCAAGCATGCCAACTATATACGCTATATCCGGATGAGTACAGACTTGTGCATACATGAGACTCCCAACTTCCGATGCATAGGGAATTGTGTCTACCTGTTTTCTCTCCAGAGCGATCCTGGGACTCTGAAGTAGACTAAATTTATCACCCTTAATGACAGGGGCAACAGTAGTAGAACAATTGTGCATGTTAAACCTTTTAAGAATTTTATCAATATAAGCTCTTTGAGACAATCCCAATATGCCACGGGCTCTATCTCGATGAATCTCAATTCCTATCATGTAGGAAGCTTCACCAAGATCTTTCATATCAAAACTCTTTGATAAAAATTTCTTTGTCACATATAACATGCCCAAATTGCTACTCGCAAGTAAGATATCATCAACGTATAAAACAAGGATGATAAACTTACTCCCACTGATTTTAAGATATATGCATTGATCCACAGTATTTTTTTTAAAACTAAAATTTGAAATGACTTCGTGAAATTTTAAGTACCATTGTCGAGATGCCTGCTTTAAACCATATAGAGACCTTTTGAGTCTACAAACTAAATGACTCTCCCCCCCAACCTGAAAACCTTCAGGTTGTGTCATAGAGACATCTTCATGCAAGTCGCCATTCAGAAAAGCAGTTTTAACATCCATTTGATGCAATTCTAAGTCAAAATGAGCTACTAATGCCATGACTACCCGAAAAGATTCCTTTCTAGAGACAGGAGAAAATGTCTCTTTATAGTCTATTCCCTCTTTTTGAGTGAAACCTTTAGCGACTAACCTGGCCTTGTATCTTTCTATATTACCTTTGGAGTCTTGCTTGGTTTTAAATACCCATTTACAGCCTACAGGCTTAACTCCATTAGGTAACTCACAAAGATCCCAGACCAAGTTATGTTTCATTGATTCCAACTCCTCTTTCATGGCTTCGAGCCATTGAGTGGATTTGTCGCTCTTCATGGCTTGGCTAAAGGAAACAGGATCTGATTCCTTTCCAAAATCAAACTCACTCTTATTTAGGTAAACTATATAGTCATCAGAAACGGCAGGTTTCTTTGCTCTCTCTGATCTACGCAATGGTAGATCATTGGCAGTCGCCATGGGAGCAAGAGTCTCCTCAATGTGGGGTGTGTCAATAGGTATAGCTACAGGTGCATCAACACTGGCTTGAATAACTGGTGTTGGTGCCACTTTTCTTGGATAAAAGGGATAGGAATTATAACCCGATTCTCCTCAAAAGTGATTTTCCTAAGTTCTATACTCCCACTGATCTCACGATCCTCAAAGAATTTTGCATGTCTAGTCTCAACAATCCGGGTACTATGAGTGGGGCAATAAAATCTGTAGCCTTTTGATCTATCAGGGTAACCAATGAAATGACAATTTATAGTTTTAGGGTCCAATTTTCCTAATTGTGGGTTGTACACCTTTGCTTCAGCGAAACAGCCCCAAATGTGTAAATATCCTAAAGTCGGTTTTCTTCCTACCCATAGCTCATAAGGAGTTTTGGGAACTGCCTTACTAGGAACTCGATTTAGGATATGCACCGCTGTTTTCAAAGCTTCTCCCCACAAGAACGTAGGCAACGTAGAGTTGCATAACATGCTTCTCACCATATCCATAAGAGTACGATTTCGTCGCTCAGCTACACCGTTCTGTTCAGGTGTTCCCGGCATGGTGTATTGAGCAACAATGCCATGCTCTTGTAGATACAGGGCGAAGGGTCCTGGATTGCGACCTGTTTCAGAGTATCTACCATAGTACTCTCCTCCTCTATCAGATCTCACAATTTTAATCTTCGAATTGAGTTGTAACTCAACTTCGGCTTTATAGATTTTAAACATATCCAGGGCCTCAGATTTCTCGTGAATGAGAAATATATAACCAAAACGAGAATAATCATCAGTAAAGGTAATAAAATACTTTTGACCACCAATAGCGGGAGTAGGAAACGGTCCACAAATATTAGTGTGGACTATTTCCAGCAAACTCGTGCTTCTGAGAGCCCCTTTCTTATTAGTCTTTGTGAGTTTCCCTTTAACGCAATCAACACAAGTATTGAAATCAGAGAAATCGAGCGCATCGATTATATCATCTTTAATTAACCTCTCCATTCTATCCTTAGATATATGGCCTAAACGTTTATACCATAAAATGGAGGAGTTATTGATTGCTCATTTTCGTTTCTTACTTATTTTATCATTCACATGCATAGAAAATAAAGATTGGACATAAGATGAATCCAAGTTCAACTGATAAAGATTGCCCACTAATGAGCCACCACCCACAATATCGGAATTAAATAATAGAGTAAACATATTATGTCCAAATTTAAATTCAAAACCTAATGAATCCAATTTAGAAATTGAGATAAGGTTTCTAGTGATACTGGAAACATAAATAGTATCAACTAAATCCAAAATGAAACCACTATCTAAAATGAGACGGAGAGTCCCACTGGCCTCCACGTCTGCTTCTACTCCATTCCCGAGTTTGATGGTACGTTCGCCTTTACTTAGCTTCCTGCTGGATCGAAATCTATGCATTGAATTACTTATGTGAATAGTTGCACCAGAATCTATCCACCAAGTATTGCGTGGAGCATCAACATAAAGTGATTCAAAACACACAAAAGCAAGGTCATTACCTTTCTTAACTAGCCAATCTCTGTATTTTTGACAATTCTTCTTAATGTGTCCCTTCTTCTTACAGAAGTGACACTTGATGCCAAAAGTAGATGTGCTAGCTTCTCCTTGTTTGGTTTCTGGTGGAGGAGCTTTCACGTTCTTTCCTTTATATTGTCTCAATTTTCGCTTGAAATTTCATTTCGATGGGCCAAGAGCGGCGTAATGGACACTTTCAGGTTTTTCAGCCCGAAGTCGTTCTTCTTCTTGGACACAGTGAGCAATTAGCTCGTTCATCTTCCACTTCTCTTTCTGCGTATTATAATTGATCTTGAACGGGCCAAATTGCGGAGGAAGAGAAGTCATAATGAAGTGAACAAGATAACCCTCAAAAAAACCCATGTCCAGTTCTTTCAATTGAGTTGCCATGCCACTTATTTTCATAATGTGCTCCCGGACGCCGCTATGACCATCATATTTCATGGTTCCCATTTTAACAATTAGACTACTGGCAAGGGCTTTAGAAGTCCATTGAAATTGTTCCTTAATGGCTTGCATGTATTCCTTTGCAGTGTGCGAGTCAGGAATACCTCTCCGAATCGCATCAGCAATGAAACTCTTTATGATCATGAGACTCATACGATTTGATCTATCCCATTTTTCTAAATTCGTATGGTTCACTGCCAGATTCTCAGCTGAGGCATCATCGGTGAGCACCTTGGGTTTATCAGATCGTATAGCATAGTCAAGATCCATGCAGCCTAGAACAATTGCAACTTGTTCTTCCATTTCATATAATTTGATCCACTCAAAAGTTTAATTCCACCGATCATACTGGTTATGATAGATGGGTTCAATGCTGCACAATAATTAAGGGTTTTATTATGTCCACATACAATCGAAGTAACTATCAATTCCACAAAGTTATAATTATAGTATGTGACGCAAAAGTTAAAATATGTCAAGGAATATAAAAATTAAAACCAATGTGGTTTTATTGAGAAACGATTTGTGTCATTATAACCCTCCGTTGGGTCGAGCCATAACACACTAGTCGCTTCCTCAATCTATATTAATAATTGTGGTACTAATTGCGTCGTTATGACCCTCCGTTGGGTCGAGTCACAACACGTGAGCAGTACCCACACACACAAAATAATGAATAGTAAAACACAGCCATCATATAACATTAAGTGATTCATTACCGTTGGGCAGAAGAATCCCCTATGTTGTAACGCCAACGTTCACTACACACTTTCACTGGATTTGTAACACGGTCTTGGATAAAATTAAACCTCACTATGAAAACCACGACACTAGGAAAGGCCATCACCATTGGGCAGAAGAATCTTTCCAAACCATATTTTCAAATTAGGTTTGATAATATTTTAGATGATCACAAAACGTGTTATGAGGAGATGTCAAAATTGACAATAAACAAGCATTATAATGTGTAAGTACCAGCCATGGTGGTGGAGCACAACCTCCACTACCCAATTCTAATTAATGATACTTAAAAAAAAAAAATTGATTACACAATTAAAAAATGGAAAAAATAACATCAGGTCATGAAAATATCATAATAGAGAGCTCATTGTCAAAAATAGACCTAAAAAATAGATCCCGAATATCTGAGATAGTTAAAATGCATATATAATGTCCGAAAATCGGACTTGTAAATAACCCAGAAAAGGCCCGAAAAGAATAAGAAATTCAAAGGATCATAATTGGGCCGGGTATCGGGCCATGGGCCATGGGCCTTAGTGGCCGAGTGGGCCTCAGCCAGTGGGCCCTGTGGTCAAGCTGCAGGTCGGGCCATGGGCCAAAAGTCCGAGTGGGCCTACGGCCTTGTAGATCGGGCCATAGGCCAAAATAGGCAAGACGGGCCGGGCCAGGGTCCAAATAGTCTGGGCGGTGTCGGGCCAAGGCTATGCGGGTCGGGCCATGGTCCAAAGGGCCAGACGGGTCCATGCGGGTCGGGCCATAGGCCAGACGGGCCAGAGGCCAAACGGGTCGGGCTGGGGCCAAATAGGCCAGGCGGGTCTGGCCAAAGACCAAAAGGGCTAGGCGGGTCGGGCAGTGGGCCGGCAACAGACCCGCCCCATCCCCTTTCTTCTTCTTCTTCAGAAATTTTTTTTTTTTTTGAAGTTACAACAGCCGCCCCCATGGGGCTTAATCACACCCCCTCACCGATGACCGGCGCCGATTCTGACCGCCGATTGATCGGCCTCGATGCGTCGATCGTCAGTCTTTGTGGCGGAAAAAGGCCCACCGTGGCCGGGATCACGACCACAAAAACCCCAAATTTTTTTTTTGGATGTACCATAGCAGCCATCCCCGCCTCGACGGTGACTGCACTAACGGTCCGTGAGCCATCCGATCGCCACGACAGCCATTGCCGTGTCAATCAGTGTAAAAACCAGATGTCGCAATCCCTTTTCCTTGTTTTTTTTTTTTCTTATAAAACAGCCATTAAAAATAGCTAGCGATCGGTGCCGATTTTTTTTTTTTTTTAATTTTATAAAACAGCCATTAAAAAACAGCTAGGGATTGGTGCCGATTTTTTATTTTTTATTTTTTTATAAAACAGCCATTAAAAATAAAAACTCATTTTAAAGCTTTGACCGAGCCATGTTTTCAAATTAGGTATGATAATATTTTAGAAGATCACAAACCGTGTTATGAAGAGGTGTCAAAAAATGACAATAAAAGAGCATTATAATGTGTAAGTACCAGCCATGGTGGTGGAGCACAACCTCCACTACCCAATTCTAATGAATGATACCTGAACAAAAATTGATTACACAATTAAAAAATGGAAAAAATAACATCAGGTAATGAAAATATCATAATAGAGAGCTCATTGTTAAAAATAAACCTCAAAAATGGATCCAGAATATTCGAGATAGTCAAAATGCATATATAATGTCTGAAAATCGGACCTGTAAATAGCCCAGAAATTGCTCGAGAAGATTAAGAAATACAAAGGGCATAATGGGCCAAGTCTGCCAGGCGGGCCACGTGCCCGTGCTGGTCGAGTGGACCATGGGCTGAGTGGCGAGAAGGCCTCACCAAAGGGCGAGTATCCGGTCGTGGGTCGAGCCATGGTTCAAATGGGCCTTAGGTCAGCGGGGCCAAAGGGCCAAAGGCGGGTCGGTCGACGGGCGGAAGGGCAGGCGGGTCTCGTGAAATAGGCTCGGGTCACGGGTCGGGCGACGGTCTCGTGAAATAGGCTCTGGGTCCGGTCGGGTCAGACGGGCCAGAAGGGCTTGATGGGTTAGGCCAGACGGGCCAGATAGGCTCAGGGGGGTTGTCGGGTCAGGTCAGACGGGCCAGAAGGGCCTGATGGGTCAGGTCAAACGGGCCAGGCGGGTCTGATGTGCCAAGTAGGCCCGGCGGGTCGGGTGGGCCATATAGGCCCAAGCGGGTCGGGTGGGCCGGGCCAGGGACAAAAAGGGGTAGGCGGGTCGGGCAGTGGGCCGACAATGGACCCGCCCCATCCCCTTCTTCTTCAGATTTTTCTTTCTTTTTTTTTTTTTCATCAGTTGCACGCCTCCCTTTCATGCCAACCCACGCCCCCACCGGTGGCCACCGAAGTTCGGACCGTCGATCGGCCCCTACTTAAGTTTAAGCTTGCCGGTCCGGTGAGGAAAACCACCGTGGCCACGACCGTCGGCCACAAAAACCCAAATTTTTTTTTTTTTTTTTTAATTTGCTCGTGAGTCAATCCTTCGTCCTTCCTTTATGGTCACTGCACCCTGTGGTCCGGCAATCCTCTTGCAGACGGCCGACAATGGGTACACCGGTAGGTGAGAACCCCACCCATGCCAAATATTTTTTTTTGTAAAACGGCCATTAAAAGAAAACTTGCGATCGGTGCCGGACCAAAAGTTTTTTTTTTTTTTATTTATAAAACAGCCATAAAAAAAATAAAAAATAAAAAATAAAATAATAAAAGCTCATTTTAAAGCTTTTGACCAATCATAACGCCAATCATGGCTCTAATACAAATTGATGGAATCTAAATGGATCTGACGATCCGACCGTCCAAAATTAAGCCGAGAGATCTAGGCGCATGATCAATCAAAAACAATAAATATATAAACTATAAATATGCGCACCTTGAGCGTTAGCCATCGATGGTTGATTGCCGATCTTCAACGATGTTCTCGCGTTCAATGTCTCCTAGCACAGGGGGATGCTCTCGCCAATAGGGAGGATTGAATTGCGTCGAGCTATCGTTGGGACCAGGCACCCCTTATATTTATAGCCAAAGAGTCTTATCCCATTAAGGACTGAAATTGTTAATTATATTGTAATTAGAAATTACAATCATACCTTAACTGAAAGGCCCTGTAAGCAGTTGCCTATTCTCTTAAAACTCACCAGAATAGCAATTGTACATCTCAAGGTTGATCTTATACCATTCACCGGTCAACGGGTATGACCATAGTGATGGCCACCAAAATAGGAACTTCTTACATATAGAGCACCTATCATACTATAAGTTTTCGATTGCACATGTCACAAATCCCAAAAAAGTAGTCCTAAAGCCACATAGCACACATCACACTCAAATATGACTTTAGAGCTACATTTTTGGAATCTATGCCATGTGTAATTGAAAACTAACCCTCTGATATGTGTGATATGATTTCAAGATCCCTTGTTTAGAATATTGGAGCAAAAAATGATCTCCATCGCCCGATTTAAACCAATCAATGGTAAATCAATGATTTTCAATGCAGGTGCCCATCTAGATTTGGTGGTTTAAAGCTATCATTTAAAGGGCTTTGGAGAACGAGTAACATCAACTCGGCTTTTGATTTTGCTCAAGAAAATGGTTTCGGGGGGATTATTGTAAGGCTGATGTGGTCTCATACAACACGGCCTTTAAAACGCAGGGTGTCGGATTGCTAAAAAAAACAAAATAAATAATATATATATATATATATATATATATATATATATATATATATATATATATATATATATATATTTGCAACATATTTCATAGCTCTTAGGGAGCTGGTGGTCTTCACATCAATTACACTACGAAATGTTCTACAACAACCGAGAAAAATAAAAAATTACTAACTTAAAACAGCCAAAATCGGTGATAAATAATTTTATTGATGAGCAATATTATTGATGACCTAAAAAAAATAAAAAAAAATAAAAATAGCGTGGTGCATTATTTGCACCGAACACATGTAGTTTCGCAATAAAAACTGTTGACTGCCATGAATTAGAAGGTGGAGAAAAGTGTTTCCTTATAATCCTCTATATCATAGATGTTGAGATTATGGCGCACTTATCAAACGGCAAGATCTTGATTTTATATGGACCAAATCCTCAAAATTAACACTTGAGAATCCGTTCTCATTGTATGACCATGATCGCGATTACTCTTGGGGATGTTCGCCAAATGGAATCAATATGTGACCGTCTGATAGGTGCGCCATGATATCAAGATTTACTATGTAGAAAATTGGTATGAAAAATGTCCATCGTCTATTTCAAGTTAGTCAACAGTTTTTTATGATGGAAATGCATGTGTTCTTCCAGGGAAAGCGGGTACAAATAACATCGGGCAGTTTAGAAAACAATGCCTCAAAAACATACTTTTTAGCAAAAAAGACCCGACCTCAAAAACAAACTTTTCTAAAACGTTTGAGGTCAGGTCTTTTTTGCTAAAAAGTTTGTTTTTGAGGCATGTTTCTCTAAGTATCCTAATAACACCACCTGAAAAAATATTATGATAAAAACAAATGGACCGCGTAGCATAGTGACAAATTTCATTTTCGGTAATTTTTCGGAGGGGGGTCCTTTCGGTATATTTCGGATTAATTTTGATGTATTTCAGAAAAAATTCGGGAATTAAAAATATAAAAAAAAAATATTTAATATTTTTGAAAAAAATTGGCAATTTATCCAAGCACTGGTGCTGAACTCAAGCATAGAACTGTAAAAGATAAATTGACAAAGGGTACCATTATGCTCACCTCACCAGACTGCTTTCTCACCCCACCTACTTCAGTTAGCATACATTGACCGCCTTTGAATTAGATGGTGGAGGTCATTTTTCATCCCCATCTTTTGCACAATGGACCTATGGATTGTGTGCGTACCATCAAACGGTCGATTTTTTATTACACTAGACACATATTTCAAAAAGTGACCCTAAAATCATATAGCCTCCATCACGCTCAAGCATAATTTTAGCGTCACTTTTTACGATGTGTGCAATGCGTAATAAAAAATTGACCATCTGATGGTACAATCACGATCCATAGATCCAGTGTGCAAAAGATGAAGACGAATAATGACTTCATCATGTGATTCAAAGGCAGTCAATATATCAGATGGAGGAGGTGGGTAACAAAGCGACCTTTTGGGTGAGAAAACGGTACCCATCGATCAAATACATTCAGTTTTTAAGTCCCACATTAGTGGGAACAAATAAATTGACACAAGACGCTTCCTATATAATATACCACCTGCGTGTTGACTGGTGAGCAAAATTCCATAAAGCGACTAATCTCTCACCATGTTATTAAAATAAAAATAAAAAATTAAACATTAAATATTGAAAAAAGAATACCGAAATTTATTGAAAATTTTGAAATTCTTTGAAAAATATTGAAAATCATGAAATTATTAGAAAGTTATGAAATTTCTTTGAAATTTTCATTTGACCCTCATTTCGACAAATTTCATGAAATTTTAGTGTATTTCGGCTAAATTTGTCACTGTGTAGCAACCTATATTGTTCTCGTGCAAAAAAAAAAAAGAAGACAAATTATCTCTTGTGCCTATATTAAATACAAAAAAAGTTGGGTTATTTTTATGACGAAAAAGTGCCAAGGGCTAAATATGGGGTTTACTTCGAGGTCAGCCCACAGGTATCGAATTCCTAACATTTCGTGTTATCGAAGTGGTTACATTGAAGCGATAAAAGCAAGACTTTTATATATTATTATTTATCATTATTAAATACCCAAATTAAATATTATTATTTTTAAAGTTAAGTGCATCACGACCATCGATCGCAAAGTACAAGTGATTAATGTGCACTAAATTTTTGGTCGTGCAATAGTGAAATTTTGGTGTGAATCAGGTCGTCTATTCGGATGAGAATCGATCGATCGAAAAATGAAAATCGATAGATCAGATTTAATGAGGTGTAAGTTGTCATTTGGTTCAAGATCGATTGATCGATTTTAATAAGTCAATCCATCTATAGAAAAGAAACTAATTGAACTCTGACAGTGGATACTACTATTTATGTACCTTATAAGATAATTTTATAATATTAAAATAAGGTAGTAACAAAGTACCTTTATTTTATATGAGAATAAAATAATAATAAAATATAATTATATAATATTTATTAATTTTATATTACTATCTAAAATCACTTTCTCTTTAAATATATTATAATATATTGTAAAGAGATACTTTAATTAATTTAATATCATCCTATGACATGAAATCAGATGGGCTGGTCCACATCAGATGGGCCAAAGTCTAACATCAGATGTGTCACGGTCCAACATCGAATGGGCCAAGTTCCAACATCAGATGGGTCGAGATCCACATCAGGTGGGTTACGGTCCGATACATCAGATGAGTCACGGTCCAACATCAGATGGGTCATAGTCCACATCAAATGGGTCATAGGTCACATCACATAGGTCACGGTCCAACACCAGATGGGTTACGGTCAAACATCAGATGGGTTGAGGTCCAACATCAGATGGGACATAGTCCAACATCAAATAGGTCATGGTCCACATCAGATGAGTCACAGTCCAACATCAGATGGGTCAAATCAACAATGAAAGATAATAGAGATTCAAGGCAATCAACGATTTTTATTGTGGAAACGTGTGTATTTTTCACAGGTCTAACGAGTGCAAATGATGCTACATTTTTTTGGGACACTAATAAATAGTTGTATATTACCCAAGTTATATAATAAATAGTTGTATAATACTCAAGTTTTGTGTCAATAAATCCCTTCTTTTACAAATTTTTGTGCTAATAAATAGTTGTATAATACCCAAATTTTTGAGTTAGATTAAACCAATTTTTTTGTCAGTGATATGCATATGGACCAATTTTTGGCAGTGAAGTAGATTAGTACAATCAATGGTGGTCCACAGCATCATAATATCAATCCCCTTAACACACCAATATTATAAGTAAAATTATGAAGTAGATTGCCAAAAAAAAAAATGGCCAATCGATTACTACTATGCAAGGTCAGTTCCAATTGGTCGAACTGGGGTTTAGGTTCAACTAGATTTGTAGCTCTTAATTATAGGAGATTCTTGACCGCACCCTTTAAATGGCGAAAAATCCTTGATCTCAATTACGCACACCAACCTCGATTTTCTTTTGCACCAAATACTCTATATTATTTATGTATACGCATATAAATATATATATATATATATATATATATATATATATATATATGTTAGGCATGCTTGCAAGCTTAAAATAGTTCTAAACGAAAAAGGAAATAATTAAATAAAATATACCAAAGAGTGAAATAAATCTAAATGAAAAATAATAAAATAAATAAACATTCTCAAGAGTGAAATAAATTTAGACGAAAAATAATTAAATAAATAAAATCTACACAAGAGCACAGTAGATCTAAGCGAAAAGACAATAATAAATGAAATATATACAAGTGCGAAGAAAATAAATGCAATAGAATCTATGGCTAAGGGTTAGCCATTTCATTATTTTTAATTACGATATTTATAGATAAAAGAATACACAGGTAAGATTTATATAACTCGTCGATACGCGATTGAACGTACCCTATGTGACGGGATTTGAAAAGAACGAGGTGGATGGATGGGTACCCACCTCTTGAAGCGTGATAGGTGAATCGACGGCGGTTAGAGCGATAGAGACCGGCGTCCACACGATGGTCCGTCCACGATTATACCGCCTTCACCTCGATCTTGATGGTAGAAAAATAACCATGGTGGTTCTTGTGGAAGAACACACTATAGTTTTTAGGATGAATGATTAAGACGTTTTAGAGAAGAGGCGGCTAGGGTTCTTAAGAAGAATTCTTATAATAATGATTTAGGGTTCTCCGTAACTTTCTTATTTATAATATATGGGCATTAATTCTGTTTAAGCGGCTGCACTAAATAAGAGTGTATAAGCTTTTATTTTAAGGTTTAAAATAGAGGTTCTTAAGAAGAATTCTTATAATAATGATTTAGGGTTCTCCGTAACTTTCTTATTTATAATATATGGGCATTAATTCTGTTTAAGCGGCTGCACTAAATAAGAGTGTATAAGCTTTTATTTTAAGGTTTAAAATAGAGGTTTAAAACTCATATAGTAAGGTTTGATTCTTAGACCTAGACCTCTTGTCTATAACCAAAGTCTTTCAACCACTAGGCCACCACACAACTTGTGTCAAATAAAGACAATTTTAAATATAAAACCTTTTGAAAAATCAAAATGTGTATTTTCTTAACTAGGATAGGTTCCGGTGTGGAACACTAACACCATACAAGGCACAAAGCACCATCTAATACTAATAAAATAAAGTAAAAAATTCTTGGTCGTTACATTCTCCCCCCCTTATAATATTTTCGTCCTCGAAAATTACGTGCCTACGGAGATGAGTTCAGGGTACTTCTCTGCAATCTCAGCTTCTTATCAAAAGTTAACTATTCAACATAAAAAAATCAGGGTCGTTGCATTCTTCCCTCCTTAAACTTTTCGTACTCGAAAATTAGACATTGATTATAAACTAAAATCATCGTTTCTTTGTTAACCTTATCTGGAAAACTTTTATATTTTCGACACTTAATATTTGATATCCTCAAGGTAGGGTCCCCCTCTCTTTATGATGGTGGTCGACTCTAACTTATTAATTTATAAAATAATCTAATTTGACGTCACCAATTTCTCCGAACGTGTGGTATGCCAAATTTTAGTCGGATATTCACTTGATCAAATTATTGAAGTCATTTCTAATATAACCTAGAATCTGCTATTCCTATAGTTGACATCTCAGATCATCTAGAATCCTAAACAGTCAAATCTTTAAGGATTTATTTATCTAATTGCCCCTTAATTTAGAAAAGCTTCATCCATTATTTTCCAATCCGTATAGATCATTTCTAATGTTTCTCACAAGTTCCTAACTATATAAGTCATTCCTAAATAAATCTTTAAATACCAAATCGAACCTTAGGGTCTTCTATCATCAACGATCGAACTTTCTTGAACCTAGTAAGTCCTCAAAAATCTAAAGTCTAGGGTCTATTAAAATCATCATAACCTCAATCAAAATATTATACTTATATACCCCATACAGTCCTCGAGGAAGTAAAGCCTGAGCTCTGATACCACTCATGGGTATCGATGACCTATTTGATCAACGTCTGGGTGCTACTTACTTTTCAAAGATAGATCTCAAGTCTGGTTATCATCAGTTGAAAGTTAGAGCAGAAGATATTCCGAAGACTGCTTTTGGAATAAGACATGGACACTACGAGTTTCTCGTTATGTCTTTTGGACTCACGAATGCGCCCGCCGTATTTATGGATCTGATGAATCGCGTGTTCAGAGAGTTTCTCGATAAATTTGTCGTTGTGTTTATCGATGATGTCCTTATCTATTCTCGCACAAAAGAAGCTCATAAGGACCACCTTCGTATTGTGCTACAGACTCTCCGGGAGCACAGATTATATGCGAAATTGAGCAAGTGTGAAATTTGGCTTGAAAATGTATCTTTCTTGGGTCACGTGATTTCTGGCGCAGGAATTTCTGTGGATCCATCGAAGATTGAAGCGGTTGCGAATTGGAAAACACTAAAGAATGTCACCGAAGTGAGAAGTTTTCTCAGTTTAGCCGGATATTATCGTAAATTTGTGGAAGGATTCTCTCGTTTGGCACTCCCGCTCACTATGCTAACCTGTAAGAATAACAAATTTGTGTGGACCAATCAGTGTGAGCAGAACTTTAATCTATTGAAGCAGAAACTCACGACAGCTCCCATTCTCACGTTACCTTCTGAACCCGGTGATTATGAAGTCTACACAGATGCTTCGCGCCAGGGACTTGGATGTCTGTTGGAGTAGCGTAAGAGAGCCATTGCCTACGGCTTGAGACAGTTGAAGCCGCATGAGAAGAATTATCCGGTTCATGACCTCGAGTTGGTCGTAGTCATCTTTGCACTTAAGATTTGGCGGCATTATCTATACGGTGAGACTTTCAAGATTTATACGGACCACAAGAGTCTCAAATACTTATTTTCTCAGAAAGATCTTAATTTGAGACAGAGACGCTGAATGGAATACTTGAAGGACTATGATTGTTCCATTAATTACTATCCAGGTAAAGCAAATGTGGTTGCTGACACTCTAAGTAGGAAATCTTCAGGACTGCTAGCACGTCTAAAAGCTTGGAAGCCGCTTGATGAAATTGCTCAGTTGGATGTGCGACTTGATAAAATTGGTGAGGGAGTATACCTAGCCAGTATGATGGTCAAGCCTTCCTTTATTGGTCGTATCAGAAATGGCCAATCCATCGATTCCAAAATTTCGAAGATTAAGGGGCAGTTGGCCGAGGGCCCTAAACTAGATTTCTCTATACGGTTTGATGGGACCCTCCTTTTTCGAGATAGATTGTATGTCTCCGATGTTGAAACATTGCGGAACGAGATTCTCGAGGAGGCACACAAATCTGGATATTCGATGCACCCAGGAAGCACGAAAATGTACCAGAATATTTGAAACTATTATTGGTGGCCAAATATGAAGAGAGAAATTACTGAATACGTCTCTAGGTGTTTGGTATGCCAACAGGTGAAAGTTGAGCATCAGAAGCAAGCCGGTCTTTTGCAACCCTTACCGATTCCCGAGTGGATGTGGGAGAATATCTCTATGGATTTCATAGTTGGACTCCCTAGAACTTCAAGGAAGCACAACGCCATCTGGGTTATTGTGGACCGATTGACTAAGTCGGTGCACTTCCTACCTTTCAAGATTATAGATAGTGGGGACAAACTGGCTGAGACGTATCTGAAGGAAATAGTCAAGCTTCATGGAGTTCCTGTGAGTATTGTGTTGGACAGAGACACGAAATTCACTTATGATCATTGGAAGAAATTTCAGGAAGCAATGAGTACGAGACTCGACTTCAGTACAACCTTCCATCCAGAGACAAACGATCAAACTGAAAGAGTTAATCAGATCGTAGAAGAGATGCTTCGAGCCTGCATGTTAGACTTTCGAGGTAATTGGGATGACCACCTCCCTTTGATTGAGTTTTATTATAATAATAGCTTTCAGGGAAGCATCGGGATGTCGCCTTTTGAAGCTCTTTATGGCCGAAGTTGTAGGACGCCTCTTTGTTGGGACGAGGTTGGTGAAAGAAAAATATTGAGGCCAGAACTAGTAGAAACCACGACCGAGAAGGTTAGAGTTATTCGTCAGAGATTGAAAGAAGCCCAAGACCGTCAGAAAGCCTATGCCGACAGTAGAAGACGCTTGATAGAATTTGAAGTTGGTGAATTGGTTTTCATCCAGGTGTCACCAACTAAGGGAATCATGCATTTTAGAATGCGGGGAAAACTAAGTCCGAGATACGTGGGAGCTTTCGTTATCACAAATCGTATCGGCGAGGTAGCATACCGAATTTCACTTTCGAAACACTTTGTCGGTATCCACAATGTGTTCCATGTGTCTATGTTGTGCAAATACCTGCCCGATCCATCTCACGTCCTTGATATCGAGCCGACTGAAGTCAGAGATGATCTGACCATCATAGAGAAGCCGGTTCATATCGTAGATCGGAAGGAGCAACTCGTCAAGGGTAAGTCCGTACGCTTCATCAAAGTACAATGGCACCATCATTCACCGAAAGAAGCCACTTGGGAACGAGAAGCCGAGACTTTGGAGAAGTACCCGGAGCTCATCTCTACAGGTACTTAATTTTCGAGGACGAAAATATTATAAGGGGGGGAGAATGTAACGATCCTAAAAATTTTAAACTGAATTTGTAGTGTTAGATTTGTTTTACACCAAGCATGGTGTTAGTGCTCCACACTGGAACCTACCCTAGTTGAGAAAATACATATTTTGGTTTTTCAAAAGTTTTTATATTTAAAATTGTCTTTATTTGACATAAGTTGTGTGGTGGCCTAGTGGTTGAACGACTTTGGTTATAAATAAGAGGTCTAAGGATCAAACCTTACTATGCGAGTTTTAAACCTCTGTTTTAAACTTTGAAATAAATGCCTATACACCCTTATTTAGTGCAACCGATTAACACCGAATTAATGCCCATATATTATAAATAAGAAAGTTACGGAGAATTCTAAATCATTATTATAAGAATTATTCTTAAGAACCCTAGCCGTCAACATCTTCTTCTCCACCCGCCTCTTCTCTAAAACATCTTAATCATTTACCCTAAAAACTATAATGTGTTCGTCCACAAGAACCACTGTAGTTATTTTTTTCTACCATCAAGATCGAGGTGAAGGCGGCGTAATCGTGGATGGACCATCGTGTGGATGCCGATTTCTATCGCCCTAACAGCAGTCGATTCGCCGATCACGCTTCAAGAGGTGGGTACCCATCCATCCATCTCGTTCTTCTCAGATCCCATCGCATAGGATACGTTCGATCGCGTATCGACGGGTTAAATAAATCTTACCTATGTATGCTTTTATCTATAAATATCGTAATTAAAAATAATGAAATGGCTAACCCTTAGCCATAGATTCTATTGCATTTATTTTCTTCGCACTTGTATATATTTTATTTATTATTGTCTTTTCGCTTAGATCTACTGTGCTCTTGTGTATATTTTATTTATTTAATTATTTTTCGTCTAAATTTATTTCGCTCTTGAGAATGTTTATTTATTTTATTATTTTTCATTTAGATTTACTTCACTCTTTGGTATATTTTATTTAATTATTTCCTTTTTCGTTTAGAACTATTTTAGGCTTGCAAGCATGCTTAATATATATATTTATATGTGTATACATAAATAATATAGAGTATTTGGTGCAAAAGAAAATTGAGGTAGGTGTGCATAATTGAGATCGAGGGTTTTTCGTCATTTAAAGGGTGCGGTCAAGAATCTCCTATAATTAAGAGCTACAAATCTAGTTGATTAAACCAATTGGGCCCACTGCATAGTAATCAGTTGGCCATTTTTTTTGGCAATCTACTTCATAATTTTACTTATAATGTTGGTGTCAAGGGGATTGATATTATGGTGCTGTGGACCACCATTGATTGTACTAATCTACTTCACTGCCAAAAATTGGTCCATATGTATATCACTGACAAAAAAAATTGGTTTAATCTAACTAAAAAACTTGAGTATTATACAACTATTTATTATACAACTTGGGTAATATACAACTATTTATTAGTGTCCCAAAAAAATGTAACATCATTTGCACTCGTTAGACCCGTGAAAAATACACACGTTTCCACAATAAAAATCGTTGATTGCCTTGAATCTCTATTATCTTTCATCGTTGATTTGACCCATCTGATGTTGGACTGTGACTCATCTGATGTGGACCATGACCTATTTGATGTTGGACAATGACCCATCTGATGTTGGACCTCGACCCATCTGATGTTGGACCGTAACCCATCTAGTGTTGGACCGTGACCTTTGTGATGTGGCCCATGACCCATTTGATGTGGACTATGACCCATCTGATGTTGGACTGTGACCCATCTGATGTATCGGATCGTGACCCACCTGATGTGGATCTCGATCCATCTAATGTTAGAACTTGGCCCATTCGATGTTGGACCGTGACACATATGATGTTAGACTTTGGCCCATCTGATGTGGACTAGCCCATCTAATTTCATTTCATAGGATGATATTAAATTAATTAAAGTATCTCTTTACAATATATTATAATATATTTAAAGAGAAAGTGATTTTAGATAGTAATATAAAATTAATAAATATTATATAATTATATTTTATTATTATTTTATTCTCATATAAAATAAAGGTACTTTGTTACTACCTTATTTTAATATTATAAAATTATCTTATAAGGTAGATGAGTAGTAGTATCCCCTGTCAGAGTTCAATTAGTTTCCTTTCTATAGATGGATCGACTTATTAAAATCGATCAATCGATCTTGAACCAAATGACAACTCACACCTTATTAAATCTGATCTATCGATTTTCCTTTTTCGATCGATCGATTCTCATCCGAATAGACGACCTGATTCACACCAAAATTTCACTATTGCACGACCAAAAATTTAGTGCACAATAATCACTTATACTTTGCGATTGATGGTCGTGATGCACTTAACTTTAAAAATAATAATATTTAATTTAGGCATTTAATAATGATAAATAATAATATATAAAAATATCGCTTCAATGTAACCACTTCGATAATACGAAATGTTAAGAATTCGATACCTCGTGAACATCGAACTCCGACCTTCTCATTATCAAGAATACACTTATGACTACCCTATTCTATATTGTACTGGAATGTGTATAAATAAATGTATATATATAAATATAAGAAAACCTAATGTAAATCTTTCTGTACGTCTGACTTTCTGTGTTTTAATCTTGAATTACACTATATGAGTTATAAGTAAGTTAGGACATATGTACGAGAGTGTATGAGATCATGCCTACGCTTGGGCGTGATGATTCGCTGAGATAGTATCGAAGCGAAAAATATACCGTATTCACATGCCTTACAATTCATGGTGGAATAGGACCCATGACGAGTCGGGTGAGTGTAAATTCAGTGTAACCTCGCATACGGTGGCATAAACGGTGACCCGATCACCCCGAGTTCAAATATGATAGTATAAATTATGAGTTAAGTTATGAGGTTCGACCATAGGCATTTGCTGTGGTGAGGTTTCTTCTACGGTCACGTGAAACTAGAAATATTAGCGTCCATGTACAGATGTAACACCTCTATGGTAGTATAGACTACCACATGAAGTGCATCCAGGTTACTACGAAACTTTTTTTTTGGGAAGCGCGAGTTAGAAAAGTTGCCTCACTATAGTTTGTCTTAGGATTAAATATAAGAGTATGATAAGATATGAGTATGAGATAAGATAAGTTATGATACAAGTACGATAATAAGACATCGCTGTGTAGGCCAGCAAAAGATAAAAAACTTAAGCCTCTGTATGTGTTGTTTCTTACATAGCCACCGTAAGGGTAATAACGTCTTTCAGCCAAGACGGATCTCTGGGAGAGATTATGAGTGACTTTGGCCATTATGTCTCCTCATTGGCTGGATGATGGAGTATGAGTATGACACGATGGCGTTATGATATGGTGGTATGATACTATGTTGACCCTCCCATAGTAGCTCGAGCAGCGACTCTGGCACAGGTCGTTTAGGATTTCACGAGTATGTTAGTTACGCTCATGCGATGTACAGACGTATGTGCGAGAATGATAATAAGACATGGTATGATGTGTTATGAGATATGGTAAGGTACGTTAGGATATGAGTGTCTAGATCATGGTCTTGCATTTATGATATGATATGAGTTTCTCGATATACATGTGATTTTATCTTTCTTTTGCTATTTGCTTTGAGATATTATGTTTATCACTCACTTAATGCACCCACAATGCACCTGTGTAGTATGAGGTGGATTGGTGGTGTATCTACTGAGTTTACGTGACTGAGTAAACTCATCCCACGATAATCTAACAGTTGCAGGTGATTACGCTGGTGGAGTAGACGCGAACCATCTAGATCTCGCCGACGCTGATTTTATTGATCCCACGGGCGTTGAGTACCAGTAGCCTTTGAAGGGCGACGCTAACAGTTATCAGGAGGACTACGGTGCTGATCTTGATTCGAGTACCGGTTACTGATCATTGTGGACTTGGTATTGAGTTTTATTGATTGAAACATTTGGCGCTAAGGCCGAGCAGAATGGATCACATTATGTCAACTTAACATGCACAGCGGAATCTAAGCAGAACCATTTCCAACTCGTAGCATAAACAAAATAATGGAAAATTATCCTTCAGCCCGAAAACCCAAAAGACGGTTCTAATTCCATAAGAAAGCCTATGGAAAAAGAACCGTTGAGAACCACTGGTAAAACCCTTTTCTTAACGAACATGGTTAAAAAATAAAATAAAATCAATTACATCATTAGGAAGACATCCCTCTCTCCTTATCCAAAACAAGGCAAAATTTAATACAAGACTTAGGCCGGACCTACCCAGGTCTAGCACAAAGGAAACAATTCTCCGGATGCGGCTCTGCCAAGTCCTTACAGGGGAGTAGTACGAGTCCTCTCTTTCCGAAACCTCCTCCTCAGTGCCTTCACCCGAACTTGTGACATTTGTAAAGGAATGAGCTTCATCCAAGCTCAGTAGGGAAAGACTCATAACATGCTTATCATTACATCAAACACATATCTTATAGCATAATGTAAACGGAACAATTCTGAACACATGCAAGGTGGTGAGTCTCATAGCCTTAACACACATATATGCAATGACAATGGGATTCATGCACAAGCTCACACTTCTATTCCGACATGAGAAAGGAAACTTAAAGGTGCTTTACTTAAAGTAATAGAATGAGGAACTATAGCCTCAAGCCCTCGATGGAATACCCACCATCGTCACTCACATGAGTCATATGCACATATATCCAAGGTCCCATAGAGTTGGACACTTGGCCGAACGAAGTTACCGTTATACGGTAGGAGTCACATAGCACATACACATATTACACAAAGGGTGTACGGATTGGCCGTCGTACCGGTCACGGATATCCTGCCGCGTCAGTCACGGTTATACCGCCGTGTCGGTCGGGTATTCACATAACCTTAAATAGCAAGTGCATACATATAGCTTATCACCGTGTAAAGTGATATTTATAATTTATGTCCAAAATTCAGAATAAGAGATAAAGGTTTCACATACACCTTTCGAATGAATCTCAAGATTTCATAAGTCTCACGTACTTCCAAATCTTGCTTAACACATGTCACAGTAGTTTCAAATCCTTATGCCGAAATCACATGATCAAATCGAAAATGCATCATACCATAACACACGTATTGATGAAAATAATGCACATGGTATCTAGTTTTCCCCTACCTCACAGATTCGACCCGTGCTTGCTCAAGCCTTCACAAAGGTCGGGTTCTCCTTACTCACAAAAATTCACCTAAACATGATCATTTTCATTAATTAGAATGAGGCAAAACACACTGTGGAAATCCCCTTGAAATCCCACAGTCAAACTCAACAAACAATGAAATTTGGGACTTTCGATTGATTGAATCCCTGTTTCGATCGGTCGAACTCTCTCAGAAACTACAAAACATACTCTCGTTCGATCGGATGAATTTTCAAATCGATCGAACAAAAGTAATTCGATCGATCGAAACAGAGTTCGATCGGTCAAATTCCACAGAAGGCATTTCACCTTAGCACAGTTCGATCGGATGAGTCCCAATTCGTTCGATCGAAATTTCATAGTTTGATCGATCGAATTTAATTCGATCGGTTGAATTTTCACAACAAAATTCTAATGTTCTGTTTCTATACGAATCGATCGATCGAACTACAGGGTCGATCGATCGAAAACTTTTCGTTCGATCGAAATCACTTTCGATTGAACGAATTTCTCAGGATATCGTCTCTTCCCATTTTTAATGCCATTTCGATCGATCGAACCATAATTCGATCGATCAAAATGAGCAGATTTCGCTCATTTTTGGGTTTTTCACCCCCGATCTCTTCTTACTTTGAATCAATCTCATTTTCTTGAGATTCTCATAAGGACACGCACTAATTCAACTCCACACTACAGATCTAAAACAGATATTCACCTCCTTACCTTGATTCAAATGAATCCTCTTCCTTGCTTCAAGACAAGTCAGGGTTCACTAAGTGGTCGCAGTTCGTTCCGATCTCTAATTAATCTGTCGTTGCATTGATGATGAATGAATCAATCACACAATGGTGAGCTTTCAATCCTAAGTTTCACCCTCTTTCATCTTAACTCTCCAACACAAGCATTTAATAACCTATTAAATGCCCTAAATTTCTATATATCTAAATCAGTTCCTAAACTTAGGTGTACCGCAGTCATACCAAGGTATTTTGTGCGAGAGTCCCCTAGCTCCCACATCTAGTTTAAACATATATGATCTCATCTGTTGGATTTGATCTATAGACATTACATCATTGTTAAAAGAGGTCCTCGGAGTATGATCCGTCGGCACGCGTATCGAATCTTATGGATCATGGCCCAAAAGGTTGGGACGTTACATTGATACTAGTATTACGGATTTTATGGTTTATTTTTTCGGATTTATCTCCGACTGGATTTATATTTTATTGGTGGATTGTGATTTTATCACACTTATTCAGTATTTATGATTGTATTTATATTCCACCCTATTTATTGGATTTCACAGATATCGTGGAACCATTATTGCGCGAGAACTCTGATTAGGTATATGTCTGCTTACCATATCCGGGAAATGTGCGGATCATAACTCAGAATTTTAGGCCCTCGGGATAGGGTAGAATTTCGGGTCGTGACACTTTCGGACATTAATTTTATGTTGCACGGCCAGCCTACCGAAGCTGATTTTAAGTTCACAGTGCGAATCGTGTAGACCTGTGTCATGAGACGCTTTTGTGATGAAAAAGAACCTTATTTTTTTATATTAAAATACGGGTATGTGATTTGATCACATGGTCCATGAGCATCAAATCACTTGGTGCTTTGGTAAATAGAGGAAAGTTTTTCATTTTTTAAAGAGAGCTGCTATAAGCATATCACTTCTATTCGGCCTTTTGGCTACACACTAATTAATAAAATCTCTAGTCACACACTCATACGCCAACTTTTGTCATCTTACACCAATTAATGAGATAAATAATAATATAAAAGGGAGTCATTACTTGCACACACTTTTTAAGTCATTGCACCGAAGTAATTAAAATTTGTACTTGCACATGTTTCTTGTGATTGCACCTAAAATATTAAAAATATCACACCTCTTTCTCTCTTTCTTTCTCTCTTTATACGGTTCTCATTCTCTCTCTACAATCAACACCGTCCTCTCTCTCTCTCCTTAATCTTTATCTCTCGCTATCGAAAATCATTCTTTCTCTCTCTCCCTCTCTCTCATTTTCTCCCAGTAATCTCAGTATGTAACAATCTAAAATTTTAGACTTTATTTTAATGGTGTTTGATGTGTTTTGAATCGTGCATGGTGTTAGTGCTCTACACCGGAACTCACTATCTTTTGTAAAAATTAAAATTTTTCTTATATCAAAATTAGACTCATTGTGAAATGCTCGTCGATACGATTCCAACAATATATAATTTGTCGATTTTTTATATGAATATAAAAAATTACACACGTTTTAAGTGATAAAGCAAATCAAAGGGCATAACTGTAATTTCGAGAGAGAAACACCAATTGCTTCAGTGCTTATACAAAGTGCTAGAATGAAACCTTTTACGTATGAATTCTTCTTTCGTATAAAAACTCCTATTTTATTAAATCGCCCATGAAAAGTGTTAATTAGAGTTGACCTAAAACTTTAAAAACTCTCTACTCTCTATAATAAAAAATTATTCTCTCTCACAACTTAGACGAACCAACGCCTTGGCATCGATCTTTTCAACCCGAATTGCCGTTGATCTACCTTTCACGCTTCAAGAGGTGGGTACCCATCAATTCATCTTGTTCTTCTCAGATCCCGTCGCGTAGGATGTGTTCGATCGCACATCGACTAGTTTAAAAATCTTATTTAAACCCAAATATCTCATAAATTAATAGACATATATGTTTAATATTAAGCTTTCCCTTGAAAGTTGTATATTTTATAAATCGAATTTATATGTTATTATTATTATTATTTTTAAACAATCCCTTTATTTGGGCTATTAATATTTTACCTTTTATTAGGTCTGTATATTTAATATGTCTACTTCCTCTTAAATCTACATACTAATTAAATATAAATATCTTTAAATATGATAAATCTGTATATTTAGTATTTTATTTTCTACTAAAGTTGTATGATTTATAAGTCGGATTTATATATTGTTTCTCTTCTCTTTTTAAATAATCCCTTTATTTGGCTATTTAATATTATACTTTTCTATTAGATCTTCATATTTAATATTTTATCATCTTTTAAATCTATATAAATAATTAAACTCTAATATTTATAAATATGATAGATTGACTTAATTGGAATAATACCTTATTGAGATTATTTATTTTTTAATCTATATAGTTAGAAATTTATTCTTTTATTAAAACTGTAATTTTATATTTATGTTTATTTAAAACTAATTAAATATTAAAATTTAAATCATATTTTTATTTATCTAACCCCATTAATGACATCTCGAATATGAAGAAGAAAATAAGCAAAATTAATTAAGCCCTAAGATACTATGAATCTGATATATCTATATAATTAGAAATTTACCCTTCTACTAAAACTATAATGATATATTAATGTTACAAATCTATATTATTATTTATTAAGTCATAAAACTAAACTATGCTCATATTTTATTTAAAAGAATTATAGATTGCACCATCTTGAAGTTTCGGGTCCGAACTCGCGGCTACGAACTCAAATTCGCGTCCACGAATCCGAGCTCGCGATCATTGATGTGCTGGTCTCGATATTTTGGCCATAACTTTTTTACTTCGACTTTGAATTGATGCGATTCTTACTACATTGGAAAGAAGACACTGAGCTTTACAACTTTATGTGAAATAGTCATTTCACGAATATGACGTTTTAGAGGTCAAAATAGAGTAACAAGTCGGGTTCAGTTTTGGATGACCAAAGACTACACGAATTTAATATTATTTTATAATTTTTATGATCAAAATTTTTATGTATGTTATATCTTACTGAGGGTCTTTCGATCGATGATCATGATAAATCATAACTTAGTGATTATAAATACTTTTTAATTTAATTATTCAATTATAGTAATCTCTATATATTAATTTATCACTTCGATGCGATCTCTTCGATAATACGAAAGATTAAAAATTTGATACATCGTGAAAATCAAACTCTGACCTTTACATTTTTAAAACTACAATAATAACTATCTTATTCTATATTTATATTGGTGTGTTATATAAATAAATATAAGTATAAACATAATCAAAATATAAGTGCAAATCGTTTTGTACATGTGATACTTTTGTGTTTGCATCCTGATCAAGTTATACGAGTTAAGGATATGTTAGATCATGAATACGAAAGTGTATGAGATCATGCCTACGCTTGGGAGTGATGACTCACTGAGCTGGTATTAAAGCGAGAAATACACCATATTCACATGTCTTACAACTCATGGTAGAATGAGAACCATGACGAGTTGGGTGAGTGTGAATTTAGTATAACCTCGTATACGATGGCATATACGGTGATCCTATTACCCGAGTTTTAATATGAGAAGATAAGATATGAGTTATGATATAAGATCCAGGCCTTTGGCCTTAGCTGTAGTGAGATTATCTTACTATAGTTTGTCTTTAGATTAAGAATAAGAGTATGATAAGATATGAGTAGGAGATAAAATAAGTTATGAGTACGATAATAAGACACCGTTGTATAGGCCAGCAAAAGATTAAAAACTTAAGTCTCTGTACGTGACATTCCTTGCGTAGCCACCGTAAGGGCAACAACTTCTTTCAGTCAAGATGGATCTTTGAGAGAGATTATGAGCATGAGTATGTTAAGAGTTAGGTTTCGCCATTATGTCTCCCCTTCAGCTGGATGGAGTATGAGTATGACATGAGGGCGTTATGATATGGTGGTATGATACTATGTTGACCCTCCTATGGTAGCTCGAGCAGAGACTCTGGCATAGGTCATTTAGAATTTTACGAGTATGTTAGTTACGCTTATGCGATGTACAGACGTATGTGCGAGAATGATAATAAGACATGGTATGATATACTATGAGATATGATAAAATACGTTAGAATATGAGTGTCTAGATCATGCTCTTATATTTATGATATGATATGAGTTTTATGATATGCATATGATTTTATTTTTCTTTTGCTATCTACTTTGAGATATTATGTTTATCACTCACAAGATGCACCCATAATGCACCTGAGTTGTATGGGATGGATTGTGGTGTATTCCACTGAGTTTACGTGACTGAGTAAACTCATCCCATGATAATCTAATAGCTGCAGGTGATTACACTAGTGGAGTAGACGTCGATTATCCAGACCCTGTCGACGTTGATTTTATTAATCCCGCGAGTGTTGAGTACCAGGAGCCTTGGGAGGGCGACGCAGCTGAGTACCAGGAGACCTCGGTGCTGACTTTGATCCGAGCACCGGTTACTAATAGTTTTAGATTCGGTATCGTGTTTTATTTGATACTTTTGTGTTGACTCTATGATTCCATTTATTGGATTTGTCTCTGACTTCTTATTTCGGGTATTTGTAAATTATTGGGATTTTTATTACATCTATTTAGTATTTATGATTATTTTATATCCCACCTATATGTTATTGACTTTCACGGATTTTGTGGAATCAATTATGCGCGAAAACTCTGATTAGGTGCATGTCCGCTTAGCATATCCGGGATATGTGCGGGTCATAACTCAAAATTCTAGGCTCTCAGGATGGGATAAAATTTAGGTATTAGAACTCAGGCTTTACTTCCTCGAGGATTGTATGGGTTATGTAAGTACAATATATTGATTGAGGTTATGATGATTCAGATAGTCACGAGACTTTAGATCTTTTGAGGACTTATTGGTTTCAAGGAAGTTTGATCGTTGATAGAAGACCCTAAAGTTCGATTTGGTATTTAAAGATTTATTTAGGAATGACTTATATAGTTAGGAACTTGTGAGAAACATTAGATATGATCTATATGGATTGGAAAATAATGGATGAAGCTTTTCTAAATTGAGGGACAAATAAATAAATAAATCCTTGAAGATTTAACTGTTTAGGATTCTAGGTGATATGAGATGCCAACTATAGGAATAGCTAATTCTAGGTTATATTAGAAATGATTCAATAATGGGATCAAGTGAATATTCGACTAAAGTTTGACATACTACACATTTGGAGAAATTTGTAACGTCAAATCAGATTATTTTATAAATTGATGAATTAGAGCCGACCACCATCATAAAGAGAGAGGGACCCTACCTTGATGATATCAAATATTAAGTGTCGAAAATATTAAAAGTTTTACAAGTGATTCAAGATTAACAAAGAATTGATGATATTACTTTTAATCAATGCCTAATTTGCGAGGATGAAAATTTTTAAGAAGGGGAGAATATAATGACCCTGATTTTTGTTAACACTGAATCATTGACTTTTAATGAAAAGCTGAGATTATGGAGAAATATCCCAAGCTCATCGCCTTATGTACGTAATTTTCGAGGACGAAAATATTATAAGGGGGAGAGAATGTAACAACCCAAATTTTTGGACTTTATTTAAATGGTATTTGATGTGTTTTACATTGTGTATGGTGTTAGTGCTCCACACCGAAACTCACCCTCTTTTTAAAAAATTATAATTTTTTCTATGTCAAAATTAGACTCATTGTGAAGTGCTCGTCGATATGATTCCAACATTATATAATTTATCGATTTTTGATATGAATATAAAAAGTTACACTTGTTTTAAGTGATGAAACAAGTCAAAGGGTATAACTGTAATTTTGGGAGAGCAACACTAATTGCTTCTGTGCTTATACAAAGCGCTGGAACGAAACCTTTTGTCAAGCTATCCAAGTCACGTAAAAATTCTTCTTCCGTATAAAAACTCCTATTTTATTAAATTGTCTACGAAAAGTATTAATTAGAGTTGACTTAAAACTTTATATCATTATAAATAAAACTCTAAAAACTCTCTACTCTCTATAATAAAAAATTATTCTCTCTCACAACTTAGACGAATCGACGCTTTGGGCATCGATCTTTTCAACCTAAATCGCCGTTGATCTACCGTTCACGCTTCAAGAGGTGGGTACCCATCAATCCATCTTATTCTTCTCAGATCCCGTCGCGTAGGATGCGTTCAATCGCGCATCGACGGGTTTAAAAATCTTATTTAAACCCAAATATATCATAAATTAATAGAGTTATATGTTTAATATTATGCTTTCCCTTGAAAATTATATATTTTGTAAGTTGAATTTATATGTTTTTTTTTTTTTTTTTTAAACAATCCCTTTATTTTGACTATTAATATGTTACTTTCTATTAGGCCTGCATATTTAATATGTTTACTTCCTCTTAAATCTATATACTCATTAAATATAAATTTCATTAAATATGATAAATCTGCACATTTGATATTTTATTTTCTACTAAAGTTACATGATTTGTAAGTCGGGTTTATATGTTGTTTCTCTTCTCATTTTAAATAATTCTTTTATTTGGCTATTTAATATTATACTTTTTTATTAGGTTTTCATATTTAATATTTTATCCTCTTTTAAATCTGTAAATATAATTAGACTTTAATATTTGTAAATCTGATAGATTGACTTAATTGGAATAATACCTTATTGAAATTATTTATTTCTAAATCTATATAGTTAGAAATTTACTCTTTTATTAAAACTGTAATTTTATATTCATGTTTATCTAAAACTAATTAAACATTAAAATTTAAATCATATTTTTATTTATCTAACTCCATTAATGACATTTCGAATATAAAGAAGAAGATAAGCAAAACTAATTAATCCCTAAGATACTATGAATCTGATATGTCTATATAATTAAAAATTTACCCTTCTATTAAAACTATAATGATATATTAATGTTACAAATCTATATTATTGTTTATTAAGTCCTAAAACTAAGCTATGCTCATATTTTATTTAAATGAATTATAGATTGCACAATCTTGAAGTTTCGGGACACGAACTCAAATTCGTGTCCACGAACCCGAGCTCGCGACCATTGATGTACTGGTCTCGATATTTTGGCCATAACATTTTACTCTGACCTCGAATTGATGCGATTCTTGCGGGATTTGAAAAAAGCCAACGAGCTTTACAACTTTATTTGAAATAGTCATTTCACGAATCTAACGATTTAGAGGTCAAAATAGAGTAACAAGTCGGGTTAAGTTTTGGATGACCTAAGGCTACACAAATTTAGTGTTATTTTTTAATTTTTATGATCAAAATTCCTATATATATTATATCTTACTTAAGGTCTTTCGATCGATGATCATGATAAATCATAACTTAATGATTATAAATACTTTTTAATTTAATTATCCAATTATAGTAATTTATATATATTAATTTATCACTTCAATGCGACCTCTTCGATAATACGAAAGGTTAGAAATTTGATATATCGTGAAAATCGAACTCTGACCTTTACGTTTTTGAAATCACAATAATAACTACCTTATTCTATATTTGTATTGGTGTGTTATGTAAATAAATATAAATATAAATATAATCAAAATCTAAGTGTAAATCTTTTTATACATGTGATACTTTTGTGTTTACATCCTGATCAAGTTATATGAGTTAAGGATATGTTAGATCATGAATACGAGAGTGTATGAAATCATGTCTACGCTTGGACGTGATGACTCGCTGAGAATGTATCGAAGCGAGGAATACACTGTATTCACATATCTTATAACTCATAGTGGAATGGGACCCATGACGAGTCGGGTGAGTGTGAATTTAGTGTAACCTCGTATACGGTGGCATATATGGTGACCATATCACCCTGAGTTTTAATATGAAAGGATAAGATATGAGATCCGGGCCTTTGGCCTTAGCTGTGGTGAGGTTTTCCTACTATAGTTTGTCCTTGGATTAAGTGTAAGAGTTTGATAAAATATGAGTAGGAGATAAGATAAGTTATGAGTATGATAGTAAGACACCGCTATGTAGGTCAGCAAAAGATTAAGAACTTAAGTCTCTGTATGTACCGTTCCTTGCGTAGCCATCGTAAGGACAACGTCTTTCAGTCAAGATGGAACTTTGAGAGAGATTATAAGTATGAGTATGTTAGGAGTTAGGTTTGGCCATTATGTCTCCTCATTGGCTGGATAGTGGAGTATGAGTATGACACGAGGGCGTTATGATATAATAGTATGATACTATATTGACCCTCTTATGGTAGCCCGAGCGACTTCTACCGCAGTCGTTTAGGATTTTTCTGAGTATGTTAGATTAAGACATGGTATGATATATTATGTGATATTATAAGATACGTTAGAATATGAGTGTTTAGATCATGGTCTTGCATTTATGATATGATATGAGTTTTACGATATGCATATGATTTTATCTTTCTTTTGCTATCTGCTTTGAGATATTATGTTTATCACTCACAAGATACACCCACAATGCACCTGAGTTGTATGGGGTGGATTGTGGTATATTCCACTGAGTTTACGTGACTGAGTAAACTCATCCCATGATAATCTAACAGCTGCAGGAGATTATGCTAGTAGAGTAGACGCCGGTTATCCAGATCCTGCCGATGCTGATTTCATTAATCCTGCAAGCGTTGAGTACTAGGAGCCTTGAGAGGGTGACGTAGCTGAGTACCAGGAAGACCTCGGTGCTGACTTTGATCCGAGCACCGGTTACTGATAGTTTTAGACTCGATATCCTGTTTTATTTGATACTTTTGTGCTGACTCTATGATTCCATTTATCGGATTTGTCTCCGACTTCTTATTTCGGGTATTTGTGGATTATTGAGATTTTTATTGCATCTATTCAGTATTTATGATTATTTTATATCTCACCTATATGTTGTCGACTTTTACGGATTTTGTGAAATCAATTATGCGCGAAAACTCTGATTAGGTGTACGTCCGCTTAGCATATCCGGGATATGTGCGGGTCATAACTCAGAATTCTAAACCCTAGGGATAGAGTAGAATTTCAGGTCATGACACACACACACTCTCTCTCATCTTCTCCACATAATTTCTGTCTCTCATCTACTCCTAGTAATCTCTATCTATAGTCTCTCCCTCTCTCTCTCTCTCTCGCTCACTCTCTTTCATCTTCTTTCGTTAATCTCTTCTATCTATTGTCTCTCTCCTTCTCTCTCTCATCTTCTTTCGTTAATCTCTCTCTCTATTCTCTCTTTCTCTCATCTCTCTCTCACTAATCTCTATTTCTCTCGTTGCTCTCACTAATCTCTCTCAAATCTTTTTCTCTACCTCTAATATTTCTCTTTGTAAGATGTCTCTCTTGGTAATTTCTCTACATTGCTTACTCTTCGTCTTCAAGCGACTAAGGCTAGTGCTTTTGTAAAATTGTGTCTCCTTGGGTGCAACCATGAGGGTTATTTAGTTATTTAAAAAAAAAGTAATATTAATTTTTTTATTAATTCGAGGCAATCACTTGAAAAACGTGAGCAAGTGATGGCATTTATTACTTGATTGTTACTAATAACCATCCACAATATTTATTACTTAACAATAGGTGTGTTAGTAGCATTCTATCAGTGCAAAAGCTGACCCAACCCTGGTACTCCCCATTAGGGCTATCAACGGGTCGGGTCTGGCCAAAGTTTGGCTACCCAATGAGAAAATGGCATAAGCTCAACCTTGCAAGATGGTGCATCTGACCCTACTCAATAGGTTGACCCGACTCAATAGGTTGAGGCCATAAGCCTCTAAACTGACCTAAAACAGATGGGATATGACCTGAAAACTCACCCCAATCTGACAAAAAACACCTTATTTTAATGATCTTATGTATAAAATATTGGGTTGATTCAGCCTGATCCGGACTGAGTTCGGGTCACGTTTGGGCTTTATACAAAATCTCGAGCTCGAAAGGACTAAGTCGAGTTTGAGTTGATTTTATATGTGGGCTGGGTTTTAAGGTAATTTCTAGAGTTGAATGTAATCGAGCCTATTAAAAACGCAGCCTAAAAACCAGCCCGACCCATTGAGAGCCCTAATTGGTGCTCCCGTCCTCATTCCTCAATCTAATTAATTGGTGTGTACCTAAAAACGATTGGTGAGTTGTTAAACTAGCTTTTGCTACCCACACAGCTCTATTTTTTAGGGCACTTTTTAAAAAGAGGACTCATATTGATCAAGTTTCTCATTATTATATTGAAAGGGAAAATTTATCATAATCAGGATTGGACGGATTTTTTTGGTGCAAAAATTTAAAAAAGTAGGGGATCGGGATCAAGGTCATTTCACTAATCACTAAATAATACATTTTACGAATTTTGAGGACCTCGAAATATAAGGACCTCGAAATACAGTGTGTCTTGATTATGAGAAACTTTTAGTTTCAATATAATAGTGAGAAATTTTTTTTCCCAATCTTGTTTTCGTAAATTTCCTTATATTTTTTTATCCTCTTTATATACCTAGGATAAAAAGAAGACATAAATAAGAAAATGGTGATGAAGAAGGGAGTTTGTCTAAACAAGGTAGAATTCCTGTGTCCATTTTCAAAAATTCAAATAAATCGGTCCAAGACACCACACAATTCGAAAGTTTTGTAATTGATCAATGTCGATCAGGCACCATTAATCTTCAAAATGCTTTTGAATATCTTGATTTTATGGTCGATAAGCTGCATCACACACCCTCCATTTATACATTTAATTGCTTGTTTGGGGCAATTGTCAAATTGAAACAGTATTCGACGGTCGTATCTTTCTACAAAAGGGTGAACTCCATTTTCGTTTCACCAGGTAACTGTACTATGGCCATGCTAATTAATTGTTATTGCCATTTGAATCGGGTCGATTATGGGTTTGCGATTTTTGGGGAAATGCTGAAACGGGGTTACGAACCGAACACCGTAACGGTGACTACTTTGATTAACTGGCCATGTAGTTGAGGTGTTTGATAAAATGTGTGAGAGCCTTGTTCGCCCGATATCATCACTTACAACATTCTGATTAAAGGGCTTTGCGAAACCTGCAACATCGACTCGGCTCTTGATTTGAAGAGGCAAATGGTTGGACGGAATTACTGTAACCCGGATGTGATAACGTACAACACCATTATTGATGGTCCCTGTAGGGTGGGATCAACGGCTCAAGCAGCAGAGTTGTTTCAAAAAATGGTTGACATGGGTTGTTCACTCGATGCTATCACATATAACGCTGTCATTAAGGGGCTTTGCCATACTGGCAACCCCGACATGACTCTTACTCTTATGAGGTAAATGGCTGGAGGCAAGTGTAAACATAGTGCTGTCACGTACAATACCGTTATTCATGGTCTTTGTAACCTTAGATTAGAGAATCGGATTGCTTAAACAACTCAGTTGTTTGAGGTAATGTTCGAGATAGGCTGTGCTCCTGATGTTGTCACGTATAGTTCTCTAATTAAAGGGCTTTGCGGAACGAGCAACATCGATTTGGCTCTTGATTTGCTTAACCAAATGGGTAGAATAAACTATGGTAAACCTGATGTGGTCACATACAACACAATTATTAACGGGATGAAATGAAGCCCTTAAACTGTTTGATGAAATGACTCAAAGGAGTATTTCTCCATATGTTGTTACCTTCAATGGTCTATTGAGTGGATTGTGTAAGGCTGGTAGGACGGAAGCGGCATAATCTCTCTTTTGTGCTATGGTGGATCAGCAGATTCATCTAGTGGGAAGAAGCAATGAGATATATGAAGGAAATGGTAGAAAGAGGAATTTCACCGGATGTCATCACCCATAATACTCTAATTAAAGCCCAGTGTACTTTTGCGAAATGGAGGGAAGCCACAAGATTTTTTATTGAAATGTTGGATCAAAAAATTCCACCAAACGCTGTAACATTCAACATATTGATGGATGCTCTCTGCGAAGAAGGGAAAGTCGAGGAAGCACATGAATTATTAGAGATGATTCAAAGAGGTGAAGAGCTTGATAAAGTTTCATACAATACACTTATGAATTGATATTGTATCGTGGGTAAATTGGATGAATCAATAAAAGTATTTGAATGCATGGTGGATAGGGGTCAAAGGCCTACTATGGTTAGCTATAATGCGTTGATCCATGGATATTGCCAAAGCGGGATGACACATGAGGCCATGAAACTCTATAATACCGTACTAACCGGTCTGTCAATCCGGAACAGTTGTGGAAGCTCAACAACTACTTAGTGAAATGCAAGCTCATGGTCATAGCCCAAACGAGTGTACATATTCCATTGTGTTGGATGGGATGTGCAAAGACCAGAGATTTGTTGAGGCATTGAAATTGTTGGTAGCCATGGATTCTAACAAAGTTCAACCTGAGAGTCAAATTTATGGTTTTCTCATAATGGGTTGTGTGGTGCTGGTAAAATTGAAGCTCCAATGGAACTCTTCAATAGAATGCCCTCTAAAGGTTTGAAGCCAAATGTTGTGATATTTAATACACTTATCAATGGTCTAGTGAGAAACTGATCATTGCAAGAGGCCAACGAATTGTTCTCGCAAATGGCAGGAACTGGCTGCCCTCGGGATTCCATCACATTTAATACCGTTGTTTGAGGCGGTCTTTTACAAATGGTTGGCACGAAAACTAATCTCTTGTATCAATGATCTGTAGACTCATGGCCTAAATATTGGCATAGATCCCCAAAATACTAAGTCTTTTCTTTAAATAATATGTAAGGGATCAAATTTGTGTGTGCAAGTAATTATAATTTTAAAAAATAACACTTTTACCCGCGATCCTTGAAAAGCGCCAGTAAAAGGAAGGTCTACCAACGGTTTATCCCGCTAGCAAAAACTTTTAATGACACATGGGATAATGAACAAAAATAAAACATTTAACAGCTAAACTTATTGAAATCAACTTAATTTATAGTACTTATAATTGGTAATTATAAGTACTATAAATTATAATTGGTAATTATACATATAATCTAATTATGCTGGAATTTTGAGCAACTTATTGAAATCAACTTAATTTATCTGAAGTTAAGGTGAGCGTGCCTCAATCGATTCAACCTCTCCTCTATCGATGATGCATAATTGTCAACCTCACAGATTCTAGCAATTGAACTTAAATTCTTATAGAAATAACTCAGCACAAAGTAAAAAATCTTTGTGACTAGTCTGAATAGTTTTTGTTATTACAAATTGGATTGAGCTTGTCATATTTGTTATATAAAACAAAACAACTTCTTAAATTAGTTTCCTAAATATTTATTTTTCCATAGTCTAGGTTTATCCCTATTTCCCAATATACATTAAATTCAGTATTTATAGTACTTCTCCTTGAGTTTTATAAAATAAAATAAATATAAAAGTCGATATAAAGCATGCCTTAAGCCATAAAACATTGACATCTAAGAGAAGTAAGACTATAGAATTATTTAGTCAAATACTTACTTTAAATCTTTGTGTGTGTGACAAGAGTTAATTGGTTTTCAAAAGATCAAGTAAAAAAGAGATTTTCAAAAGATCTAGAATCGTATCACCATTTGATGTGTGATGGAAGGTTGAGGAGCCATGCTAAGCCATCAAATGGCACATGCACTCAATTACATCACATCCATAATTTGATGGGATTATGACCATCCGATTTCTACTAGGTATAATGAGATGGTTGTGTGTGATTATTTGGATCACACACACAACATCTTACACCATCAAACTATACTAATCTACACCCTTATTTAAAACCTTTTCAAAAACCTCAAAAGAAATGACAAATGAAGGCATTTTTGTGAAAGGTCCTAGGCTAGCTTTGAACTTAATCTAAGCCTTTTCATTCTAGACCATTGAATGGTCATGCATGATCATCAAGATCACATGCATAGTCTTCCCATCGCACTCATGCATTCCAGCTCAAATATTTTACATGAAACTCAAAGAAAAATCAAAACCAAGCTAGAATTCCAGTACTTTTCTACACTAAACCTTACAACACAAAATAACTTAGTCTTCACCTTCTATGCTCTTGAAGCTTGCTGGTTTGCGTGTGTTTGAAAGGTGAGAAGAGCTTGGATGAGGCTAGTTTCACACTATGTTGGACTAGAGATGATTCGGAGTTCAATGGTGGTGATAGATTTTAGATTCAATGGTTAGATGAGAAGAGGCTTCAAGGTCTAAAAAGGAGCTCAAATGGAGGTTTGAAGAAAGAAGAAGATGAGCAAGAGAGAGAGAGAGTGGTCAAAATTTGCAATGGAGGGGGTTCAGGCTTCAAGGCTCTTTTGGGAGACAAGCTTGACTAGTGTCTAAGGCTTCTCTTCCCAAGTTCTCTCTCTCTCTCTTCCCAAAAGCAAACCCAAAACTGTGGGACCCATTTGACTCTCCTTATGACCTTTGGATGAGTCCACTTGTGGACTTTAGGGTCCTTTTTGTTGTTCTCTCTTTTAGCAAAAGTCAAGATTCTTCTTATCTTGTGGTGAATGACTTTGAAGCCCATCTCTCACAAGCGACTTTCCCAAGGCAAATCAAAGGGTGAGAGATGTGGTCAAAGTATTCAATGGCCAGGATGCGTTAGAACTTTAATTAAATTTAATTTTCTAATTTCTAATTAGGAGAAATTAATTGGAATGGCCGTTTGAGTTGGTTCTTATTTACCACGAATGTCACCCTTCCATGCAAAGCCCATACACTTTAACTCAAGTGTTAGCTATGTGGCTTCCATTGGATTTTAGGATCCAAGTTTGACCTTGTTCATGGGCCACTATTTTGATGATCAATGAGATCTACACCATTGATGATGATCTCAACATCACTACCTTGGCTCAGCCTTGTTTCAGGTCAAATATCGGGTCGGGATCATCAACATGTCAATACGGGCCCTCATTGCGTGGCTTAAGGTGGGGTGTGTGTGGCTTTTGAATTGCTACCACACCCATTGATTTAATGTGTGTGCTTTATTGGTGTCACTAGAAATAGCCTCTTTTCATCAGGCCTTAAGTGGGTGCTTCATATATTTGGAAGGACCAGGCCTCAAACTATCTCCTAGTGCTGTTAGATCTTGTCGGATTTCAGTAAACTGACCCTATTTTGAGGGGTGGGTTACAGCGAAACCTACAGAAAAAATCAACTTTAGTATTGAAAAAGAGCCTAAAAAGTTACTTATCAGTGCTATGCTTAACCCTAAAGAGCGACAAGAAATTGTTGACATTCTTCAACAACATCTTGACTCTTATGTCTGGTTATGTGAAGACACGCCTGGCTTGGATCTGAGCCTGGTAGAACATCGTCTAATTTTAGAACCCGATGTCAAGCCGGTCAAGTAGAAACTAAGTAGAATGCATCCCCAAACTGCCTTGCAAGTGAAAGAAGAGGTCGACAAGCTACACAAAGTCAAAATTCATTAGAATTGTCCTCTATCCAAAATGGGTTGCAAATATCGTACTGGTTGCTAAAATGGATGGCATAAGCAAAATTTGCTTTGATTATCGGAATCTAAATAAAGCATATCCAAAAGACGACTTTTTGCTACCTTATATTGATACTCTGATCGATAATACTGTAGGCCATGAGATGTTCTCCTTCATGAATGGTTTCTCATAATATATCAGATCCGATTAGCAGAATCTGATCAAGAAAAAACTTCATTTACAACACCGTGGAGGACTTACTATTATGTTGTCATGCCGTTGGTCTAAGGAATGCTGGCGCCACTAACCAACCCGCAATGATGGCCATTTTTCACGACATGATGCATAAATGCATGAAAGTGTACGTTGGCGACATCTTGGTCAAGTCACATACCAGAGCAAGCCATGCGGAAACCCTGGGAATCGTTTTGGAGCAGTCACAAACATATCAATTAAAAATGAACCCAAAGAATGCGCATTTGGAGGAACTTCTGGCAAACTATTACATTTCATGGTCAGCAAACGAGACATTGAGGTCGATCCAATAAAAGTAAAAGCAATTCTCGAGATGCCGCCTCCCAGGAACATCAAAGAACTATGTAGCCTCATATGGAGATTGCAGTTCATCAAAAGGTTCATTTCTCAATATTCAGATAGACGTGAGGCATTCTACAAATTTCCAAAAGCGAGAGCCGAATACATACGAGACGAAAAGTGTTAGCAAGCTTTTGATAATATCAAGAAGTACCTTCTCACTCCTCCCGTTTTATCACCACCAGTTCATGGAAGGCCTCTATGTCTCGACCAAAGATCGAGCAATGGGAGTAGTTTTGTGACAACACGATGAAGATGCAAGAAAAGAAAAGGCCATCTACTATCTCAGTAGGACGATGGTCCATTATGAGCGAAAGTACACAACAATGGAAAAGACTTGTTTGACACTAGTGTGGGCGTCAGCCAAGTTACGTCATTAGTTTGGAGCACAAGAAATAATGATACTGGCTTGCATGGATCTGTTAAAATATATATTTGAAAAGTCGACAACATCTAGAAATATCCTCTAGTGGCATATGCTACTTCAAGAATTCAACATCACTATATCACCCAAAGGTCAATCAAAGGACAATCATTGATCAACTCGCTAATCTCCCATTTCAAAATAATGAACCAGTACACACTGATTTTCTCGACAAAGACCAACTTACAATTTAGGAAGAACCTGGTGAAATGTCTTGGACATTATATTTCGACGGTGTTCTTAACCAGAAAGGGAAAGACATCGGAATAGTTCTCTGATTCCTAGAGGGAATTGTCATACCAAATGCCTTCAATTAGATTTCCAGTTATTAATAACGTAGTTGAATACGAATTGTTCATTGTTGGGCTGAAAGTCACAATGCAGCAAGGGATAAAAGAATTAGATCATTGGTGATTCCAAACTCATGATATCCAAGTAATTGGAGAATGGAGAACTGGAGAAAGAAGGTTAATGACTTACCTAGAACTTGCTCAATTCTTGGTAAAAAAAATTGAAAGAATTTCCTTTACCCACATTCCGAGAATGAAAGATGAGTTAACAGACTCCCTGGTCACTTTAGCGTCCATAATTCAAATACCAGCTGTGCAGAGTATGAAGTCCATCATCGAAAAGCTTAGCACGCATGCACATGAAATGACACTACAAAAAATAAAACTATTAGCCGTAGTTTTTGGCAGCCAAAAATTGCCGCTATTAACAAAAAAACTTGCTCTTTTAGTAGTGATAGAACTAGTAGCGGCAGTTTTTTTGTTCAGAGTGGTAGTTTTTGGCTGCTACTAAAACACCTTATTTTTGTAGTGTGACTTGGAAAATCAAAGCAGAATTGCCAGTTCTACCAAAAACTTCTAAAGATAAAGAAGCGTTAATCATCCTTAAAGATGATAAATAACCCAAATCAAAAGTCGCTATTGAAAAAGATGTAGTTGTCGCAATGTGTAGATTCCTACAATCACAAGATGACGATGGGAAACCATGGTACTACGATATTTGGAATTTCCTAAAATAGAAGCACCATGATTGTAGGATCACCATGGCAAACCATGGTACTACTCCTTGAAAATCGAACGAATCACCATGAGGAACCGATGTGCGAGATTTTGCATCCTAGGCGAAGTATTGTATAAAGACTCTTTCGCCAAAGGAGTCTTACTATTTTTTGTGACGAAAGCTGGAGGACAATTCATCATCCATGAAGAACACTTAAGTGTTTGTGGCGCTCACGTCTACAGTCAAAGGCTTGCTTTAAAAATTACACAGTAAGGCTACTATTGGCCGATAATGGCAATACATTACTACAGATACGTCCAGAATTGCAGAAAATGTCAGTTTCTCTCTACTCTCTTCAAGGCATCCTCAGCGGAATTAAATTCCATGGTCTCACCATGCCATTTACCATATGAGCCTTCGACATAATTGGGTCTTTCATTGATACAGTAGGGAATACTCATAAGCATCCCTGCATTCTTACGACAACTGAATACTATACAAAATGGGCAAAGGTTGAGTCATATATCAATATCACTGCCTCAACGGTGATAAAGTTCATCATTTGAAATATTATTAAAAGGTTCTGAGTTCCCAAGATGATCGCTACCGATAACGGATCACAATTTGTTGCTGAGAAGGTGAAGAAATTATGTAAGAAATATAGGAATGATTATGATATTCATCACCATTCTACCCTCAAGGGATGGACAAGCTGAAACTACAAACAAGACTCTGGTCAGAATGCTAAAATGAATAGTGGTACTGATTAGCCTGATTGATTATCCGAGACACTTTGAACCTACAAGACTTCAATTCAGACAGCCACTGACCAAACTCCTTATCTCCTTATATATGGGATAGAAACTATGCTACCATATGAGATACAAGTACCATCCCTATGTGTTCAGATCGATGATAAGCTATCCATAAATGAGAGGAGAGTAGCTCTACTGACTCAGTTAGAGAAATTCATGTGTTTCATGTTATTTAACTCCAGACCTGAAGATGTAATTTAAAAAAGATTGGATTGAAGCAGCCCCTTTCGTTTGATTCAATGTGACCAAATACCATTTAAATTAAGTATAATTTGGCTTTACATGCAAAATAGCATGATCACAATCACGAACAATTTGCTGGTTGCAGGGAGCTTCTAAGGAGAGCTTATTTGTTATACTAGAAACACATGCACATTATGTATGATAAGATGGACTCATTCTCATAGATTCTCTTTCATGCAACCTAATATGCTTTCTAACTTATTAGACTCAGCCTCGTTTGTGTATGTGAGTCAAACCCAGTCCTCATTAGCTGAATCTCGGCTGAAATCCAGGCCGAATTAATAGATGAGCCGAGCTTGGTGAGAATTATCATTTTACTAGACAGGATTAATCACTATATTTATGTATATGTACTTATTCTAAAATAACTATAGATTAGCTAATGAGCTGTTAGTTGCCAAGTATCTTTCCTATGGCTCCTCCCAGTAGACACAATCTAGTCATGTCTGGTGAAAATGTACTTCATATAGAAAAGGATCTACTTAGTCACGTCTATTCAAATTCTTTATTTCCATTTACATAAGGTACTCCAACTAATGAGCTTTTTTGTGTATGTGCTAATATTTCTTTTGCCATATTCAGGAATATAAGAAAATCAAGCACTTAATATGGCAGGATCTATTCTGCAGTTTCCCTGTAGATGATTTTTTCAATTGGATCTACTATAACCTAAGTTTGAAATTATCCCCACCTTGTCTCACTTTTCTTTTAGCTTAATAATCTTTGCTTGTTAATTTGCTGCATTGATCCTTCTAGAGTTGTGCATAGTTCAATAAGAAGCTTAAGAAAAATAAACTTTTTGAAACAGGTAGCTATTAACTTTTATAGGTAGGTCATATTAACCAAAAAAACAATCTTCATCTATAAAGTTTTTCAAGTGTATTCATATGAACAAAACTCTAAATCTCCAGAATTTATTGCTCTGTCTTCGTCGTTATGCATTTGGTGCGAATTTTGAATACCAGCCGTTGGCGATAAGCTCGTCGGTGAATACCTACGCCGATGGATGGAGCCGTCGGCATAAGTCAAAGATCCTACACCGACGGCTCCAGTCGTCGTCTTAGGTTTTATTTTTTATTTTTTTTTTGCTATTGCCCCACCTCCCATTTTTTTAGATAGCTATCTCATAGTTTCTGGTGTATAAGAAATGGCTTTAGTAGGCTATCTCATAAGAGATGGATTTGATTATGGAAGAAACAACCATAAAAAGTACGATGTAATGGAACAAGCCATAAAATTGAGCCTCAAAAAAGAGTTTTTACATGATCTTTTACATTTCTTTTGATACTTTGGTTTCCCAATATTATTAAGAACAACAGATATTGAAATTATTTGGTTCTGTGCAACCGTGGATCTTGTGGACCCGTCACGACGATGCATTCAAAAATGGAGTCGCCACCCAGAGCTTTTGGTGTCCCGGGATACCCAAAATCAATATCGTGAGCACCGAAGTGCTAGATTTGACTCCGAATCATCGTTCAACGTCAAAGCTTCTTGGGTAAGGACTTCGGTTATCAATCGGGAAGGTGTTAGACATCGGATTGACCCGCTCGTAAGCGGTCTCTACTATGTCCAAGTGTATAAAAAAATAAAATTGTACGACACTTCCCCTTGCCTGAAGGCACTCTGATCCTATTTGAGCCCCCTGCAATCACCAAAATTTCAGCGGTGTAATGAGTCAAATTCTAGGATTGAGAAAAAGCAAAAGAAGGTAGATGAATAGAGGGGAGAGACGGAGCTCTTGGGCCCTTGTAGCATTATCGCCGGATCTTCGCGTGGGTGTCGATTCCGATGAACTTCCGATAGCACAATGGTTTAGAGATGGGTTCTAACTTCTAAGGCTTTGAAATAAAGGATTGGAATAGGTAGCATGAGAGGAATCTAGGCTATGGTCCCAAGGTCTAGGTGTGATGGAGTTAATGGTGTAATGGTGTGAAGGGAATGGGAGTCCTACCTCTTCTTATATTACTACAGGAAATATGCCGATTTCACGTTGGACGGATTTTTCCTTTAAGGCATCAATTTTCTTTTTATCGAGAATTTTAAAAGATAATATATTTAGACTTTTTTGTGCTTTTTCTATATTTTATGGTTTTCCTTTTCTTCGAAGATGGGCCCTTGGCAAGGGGGGTCTCTATACACACATGACATTTCTTACCAAGGGCTAATCTCACTTTCTATAGGTTAATTTTTTTTTTTGAAAGTTGGTGCCAAATTTTAGGTCACCAGGAGCTTCCAGAGTTAGGAGCATTGATGCCCAATTCCTTACCTGGGGTGATGCACCCTTACCATATTTTATGGAGGAAATTGATTGAGATGGCTTTTGAGGGTCAGCCTCCAGCATATTTACCATGGGTTCGTTTGGCCCTGGTCTTCAAATGTCAACATGGGCTTGGGTAAGTTAAGGAAGGTGGCCATATTGGCAAGAGTACCTTTTCCTCGAAGAGAGATAAGGAGGCGAGGTCTATTTCGATCTCATGAGGGATGATTTGGGGATTTGTTTGGTGGAGGGCTACCTATTTATGTGGGGTTAGCTGAGTTGTCCTGTTTTGGTCAATCTTGGTGACCCCTGCCTCATGAAAGTGCTTCGGATGTGAAGCCGCGGAGAGGACTCATCTTCCAAGTCTATCCCCCTAGCTTTGCCTGCAGCGATGGTTCGAGCCTTTTCTTTTGCTTCTTGGACTTCTTCTTCAGTGGGCTTGTAACCTAACCCAAACTTGATCTGTTGTCTACCTCTCGCTCTGATCTGGTCCCTCCTGCCTTGCAAGTGAGGGCCCAATCCTTCACCTTTTTGGTAACCCCACTTTTAGAGCATTGCCATTGCTGCAATCATTCCTCCTTTGGTTTTTATGGGGACCTTCCTGAGAGGTTCTAGCGCCATTGCTGATACATCGTTCCGAAAATTGTGGAGATCCGTGTCCCCAGTCGAGTGCGACATGCCCAACATTTTGAGGTTCTCTATGTTGTGTGTAACTCTTTCTCCTTCCTCTCGTCCTTCACCCATGATTGCTATAACTCTCTCCTCTGAGATGAACTTGAGATTTTGGTGCAGAATTGAGGGTACTGCCCCGATCTCATATAGCCATGGTTGCCCCAATAGTAAATTAAAGGTGGATTAATGTCCATGACTTGAAAAGTGATGGAGAAAGTCATTGGCCCAATTGTGAGCTCAATATCGACTTCTCTTATTACTTCCCTTCTTGTGTTATCAAACCCTCGGGCTCTTGTCTTGGCCGGCCAAAACATGGATGGGTCGACTCTGATCGTGGTTGTAGCCCTCAAAGGGCATATATTCAATGTCGATCCGTTGTCTACCAGCACTAGCGGTATTACCAAATTCCCAGTTTCTGTCGTGATATTGAGGGATCTTGAATGGTTGCCTCCTTCAGCTGGGAAATCAGTGTCTAAGAACGAAATGACGTTAGGGGCCAACACTTGTCCAATCATCTGTCCCACCTCATCTAGGGAAATTTTGTTGGAGACATGAGCATTTTTCAGGGCTCCCATTAGAGCTTGGAAGTGTGGTGGGGACGTCATTAACAAGTCTCGGATGGTGATGTGGGCAGAAGTTCTTCTTGACTGTGTGTCTAACGCATACTCCCGACTCATTTTTTCCATGGGGTGTACTGCTGCTGATTCTTTTCTTTCCTCACCCTGGGCTGGTATTGGTACCTATGACTGTTTGGAGATCCTCCCTGACTGGGTGATGAATTCAACTGCCCCTTCACTGCTGCTACCAATATTAACATCTGTTTGGTTGTAGTTGAGCAAGACCTGATGAGAATCGTAGGTTGGTCAAAGAATTTGGAATGGGATGGATGGAGGTGTTGGATATGACTGAACTGGTGGGATGGTGTAGCAACACTGGGCCAGACATAGTTGACTGGTGCTGGAGGTAGGTGTACTGGTGGTAGTGCGGCAACACTGGGCCAACTGTAGTTGATCGATGCCGGGGGTGAGGTAAAATTGGGCACCATGTAATTGACTGGGGGGTTTAGTGCTTGAAATGGCTGGTATAGCAAGGGTGAGGTAAAATTGGGCTGAATATTGTTAACGGGAGCTGATGCTGGAAAGTATAGCCTCAGATCTAGAGGTGCCGCTTGGGGAAATAGTCGGCTAAATTCAGAGGCTCGACTACCCCTATGATTTCTTTCCCCTGACTCCACTGCCTTGGTGTCTCGTAGCTTTCTCTTGGGCTAATGTATTCTGAAGGGTCAAACTCTTCCATCTCTTCCTCGAGCATGTTAATGGTGGCCCTTGGGCCCATTCCTTCTTGTGGGTGTGGTGATAACGGTGCTTGGATAATATTGGTGTGATGGTTTGCTTGAGGAGGTGTTGGATGGATGATCTTCTCTGTCTCAATTAGGTCATGTATCGCATGCTTTAAAGGAAAGCATCGATCGGTTGGATGTCCCGGCTCCTGATGAAAATTGTAGTGCGTGCTTGGATCATAATTCCTCAGGATTGGATTCAGCGGAGGTCGTGGTTGAAGCAGAGTAACCAAACCCTTCTCTATCAGCAAAGGCAAGAGGGCATTCAGGGATTGTCCCAAGGGAGTGAATACTGGGTTATATCGGGCTCTTTTCTATTCGGGCTCATCTATAACCATGAACCAATGTCGGGTCTCTGCACCTGATTTATTTGTGCTGGGGTTTGCTGTACTACCCCAAATTGAAATGGTGTCATGCTGGTGGTGAGCTATGAAGACATTATTGCTTGGATTTCAGTCCCTGTCCTTTTCTCATTGCTCTATTTTGTGAACTTGCAGGCCCACTGGCCACTGTTTTATTCAAGCGACCATCTCTGACTGCATCTACACATCTGTTTGCATTTCATACAAGATCAGCGAAAGTGGCTTGCTATTGCTATACCAAAAAATCAGAGATGGCTGATAGCATGGTTTTCGAGATCAGTTCAATTTGTTCCTCATCTGGTATTTGGTTTCTCACCTGCGCTGCTGGGGCCTCCACCTTCCGAGATACTCATTAAAAGTCTCATCAGAGTTTTGTTTCAACCGTGTCAGATATGATTTATGTGGTTTGATGTCTATGTTATAGACATATTATTCTTGGAATAAGTGGGTGAGGTGTTTCCACATTCTTATCATAGATGGTTCAATAGAAGTGAACCACCTCAATGTTGGGCCCGTGAAGCCCTTTTGGAACTCATTGATGAGGAGTCGTTCACCTCTGTCATATTGGCACATGTCCACACAATATGGTTTTAGATGAACAATAGGGTTGTCGGTGCCGTTGTATTTGTCAAATGACGGCACTTTAAACTTAGGTGGCAAAGGCACCTCGGCAAATAAACACAAATTTGAAAAATCAGTGGCATGGATCTCGGTCCCACATGGTTTCATCATGTTTCTGAATTTTATCCGTCAGCTCTTTCAACAGCTCTGATTCTCTCGACGGTAATGTTGGGGCTGGTCCTCTGATAGGCTCCCCCATTCATTTTAGGCTGCCTGTTGGTTGGTGAGTGTGGGTGGTGGGGGATAAAAACTAGCCCCTATGTAGGCTTCGCTATTTGGGGCCTCATCCTCCTCATATTGATGACCCACGCCAATGAATGGTGGAGGAAGGGTGAGATTATCCGATGGGTTCTGAAGAGGTTGAGTGGATACCTTGTGAGGCCACTCTGGTTGATGGGAACCTAGGTGATTTCTTGAAAAGTGAGAGGATGTGGGAACTGGGGATTTTGGAAGGGTTGAGTGGGTGCCTGATGCGGCCACTGTGCTTGATGGAAATTTTGAGGATTGGGTTGGGGGGTAAGGGGATGTGTAAATTGGGGTTGAAGGTTTGTGAGGGGTTCCCTTGTTGGGTTTGGTATGGGTTTTCCATTTGAGGGGGAATGGGGTGTGTTGGTTAGGGAAATTGGGGGAATGATGAAGGGCTTGAAAACGTGACCCTTGGGTTTAGGCAGGAAGGGGCGTGTGGTTGGACATGGGGCCTTTGGGGGTCACTTAAGTGACTCCATGGTTGATGATGGGAGCCTTGGGTGGTGTAAATTACGGGGGGTTGATTAGGATTGGTCTTTTGGGTGAATGAGGTATGGAGATTTTAGAGAGTATGTTGGAGGTTTAATGATGGGTTAGGAAGGCTTTGGGAGGCCTTCCAAGCAGTGTACACCCTTACCATGCCCTCCATTATGGCCATAGGATCGGATATGGGAGTAGATGTGGAGGGTTTATTTAATGGGGGAGATGTACGAGGTGGAGACCATGCTTGGGTTGATGTGATGGAAAAATTGGGCATGACTTGGTTTGATGTGGGGAAAAATGGGGTGTATGTTGGGTTGATGTAGAAGGAAAAATAGGTGCATCGAACGGTCCGGTGACGCTAAATGAGGGTTGGGTGAGTGGAATAGAGATAGGAATCTCTTCCGATTGGGAGTATGGTGGGGAAGTTTCGGTGTCGATGGCGGATGTTACCATCGGCCACACCATGATTTGGTAGCGGGTGGGGTATGGATTTCACGGGTATGGCCCGAAGATTTTTTTTCTTTGTCCTTTTCCCCCATGGGATGATGGTGGGTTCGGTGATGCCGTTGTTACGGCACCACAAGCTCTCATCTTGGATTTTTTTCATTTTGATAATGATTTTTTTTTATGATTTTTGTTTTAATTTTTTCGAATGATGGTTTTTCTCTTAAATTTTTTGAACAAATTTTGTTTGAAATTTCTTTTTCTTTCTTTCTCCTTTGGTGCTATTCGAGGCCTTAGAATTCCCTTTCTGAATGGTGTTAGCACCCCTAAAACTTCATATGGCGGGACTCGGATGCCCTCCTATCAAAGAGAAAAAATCTCTTGATCTTTAAATGCACGAATTTCTATGCAATATCCTGAGCTCTCGAAAGAGTCAATATGAGGGTGACCTCTTTTGACCGGCGAGGGCGTTTGAGAACCTTAGAATGTAGGAGGTATCAGGAGTTTAAAACCAATGAGAGGGGAGTTCGGGGAACTGTGACAAAAGGCCCCAAATTCTGAAAAAAAAAAGTGTATTTAGCCATGCGTGCATAGTATGTATGCATGAACAAATTTCTGAGTTGTTTAGCTATGCGTACATAGTATGTACGCAAGGCTTAATATACATATTTTTTCCAGGTTGCAGATCCGAGTTGGGCTAAAACTAAGGTTTTTGAGACAATGCATCCCGGGGCACTTCTTTTGGCATTTTTCGAGTCCCTCCTCACCGTGCCTAAAGAATATAAGGCTGATTTGATGCAACTAATGCGATCCCTAAGGTTTTAAGCTCAGTAATATGTTCGATCACCCACCTGATATACCTTCAGTGCGAGCGCCTTCTCAGATACTGGATGAGGTGGTTCTTTTCGAGATCATCACCACTAGGGCTGCCACCTTACTTGAAACCGGCTCGGGTGTATTGTAGCCTAATTTTCCCACCCCTTTGTAAAAGCTACCCGCGAGAAAAAATCAATTATGCCCCTTGGTTCATTTTAGCATTCAATTTTAGGGTGAGCTTGCTTAAGTCCACAAGTGGGGCTTTCGCCACCTTTTAAATCGGCCTATGAAAGTCCCGTGCCGCCACTAAGGGTCGGCGTCCACTGGTGAGATATGACAAACAGTAAGAAAATGACGGGAGCAGTCAAGCGACTTGGTGGAAATGTAAAGTGCCAAAATGTAAATGACGGTAAATTAAATCAAGTAACCCGCAAAACGACTAAGGTGGTAAATGACAGAATTTAAATCTAATTTATCAAGTAATTCGGCAAACGGCTAAGGTGGTAAATAATGGAATCGTAGGGGTAAGTAAAAAAATGTAGAATCGTATGGGTAAGTAAAAATGCGGAATTGTAAGAGTGAGTAAAAAAATAAATATAAACAAAAAAATGAAAAACACATGCAATTGGAGCCTATTTCAAGGAGAAGTTTTAAAAACTATCCCCGACGGAGTCACCATCTGTGCAACCGTAGATCTCTTGGACCTGTTGCTACGATGTGTTAAAAAATAGAGTCGCCACCTGGAGCTTTTGGTGTCCCGAGCCAAAATCAATATCGTGAGCACCGAAGTGCTAGATTTGACTCCGAATCACTGGTCAATGCCAAAGCCTCTTGGGTAAGGACTTCTGTTATCAATCGGGAATGTGTTAGGCACCCGATTGACCAGCTCGTAAGTAGTCTCTACTATGGCTAAGTGTATAAAAAAATAAAATTGTGTGGCACTTTCCCTTTCCCGAAGGCACTCCGATCCTATTTGATCCCCCCGCAATCATTGAAATTTTAGCGGCGTAATGGCTAAAATTTTAGGATAGAGGAAAAGCAAAACAAGGTAGAGGTATAGAGGGGAGAGCCGGAGCTCTCGGGCCGGGCCCTTGTAGCATCATCGCCGGACCTTCGCGTGGGTGTCGATTCTGATGAACTTCCGATAGCACAATGGTTTATAGACGGGTTCAAACTTCTAAGGCTTGGAAATAGAGGATTGGAATAGTTAGTATGAGAGGAAGCTAGGCTTTGGTCTCAAGGTTTAGGTGTGTTGGAGTTAATGGTGTAATAGTGTGAAGGGAATGAGAGCTAGAGGTTGGACTTGGACGGTTAGGAATGAGAAAGGTTTGGGAGCAATTCTCTGGAGTTTCTTTTCTTAAAATTTCAAAAGTGGTTTAAACAAGGGGGGGGGGGGGGGGGGGGTGGCTCTTTATTTATAGAGAATGGGAGGATTAGGTGCTCCTAATTGGGTTTAGTGGGTGTTAAAATTAGGTAATGCTAGATCTATGGATTTTGAGGATTTTAAGAGCTTTGAGAAGTGTGAATGGGTTTTAATGGTGAATGATAGGGTTGGGTTGGATGGCAGAAGAGCGAAACTGAAAGTAGGGAGGGGCACAACAGTCTTAAAAAATTACACCTCAATCTCTAAGATGGTCCACAAGTCAAACCCCAATTTTGAAATCTGCCATTTTTCACAAAAATTAAGATTTTAAGTCATGCGTACATAGTATGTATGCGTGCCTTAGGATCAATGTTTCCTCAAAAAATTGACAAGTCTGGAGCCCGTTCTGGAGCTCAATTCTGAAGAAAAATCCCAAATTGACTATGTGTACATATAATGCACGCATGGGCAATTTCTGTAAAAAATTGCCTATGCGTACATAATATGTATGCATGTGTAATTTACTGCACTTCTGTGCAATTTTCAGATCGCCATAAATTTTGATGCACAACTCAGAATTCGACAATTCTTAGCTCGTTAGAAAGCTGAGAACCTCTACTTTGCAATGGTATAGGCCTCAATTCATGAAGATGTTTATGTAAACTTTGACACTCCTTTTTCCATCCGTTTTTTTGGTTGATTCGAAATGGGTCTAGGAAGGGTTCTAAATGTTTGGGTTAAGTTATAAGGGTTCGGGTTAAGTTCTACGGATTTGGGAGGTGCTTTCAGAAGCTCGAAAGTATGCCATTCTCGAAGTATAGGTCAATTGAGTCTTGGGCCAATTATGGGTGTCTACAGGTTCTAATCAAGAATGAATGATCAATTAAGGATGAAATTAGAGCCTATGTTAAAAAATTTCTTCTGGTTTAACGAGATGCTATGGAGTCATCAGTAAGCATCCAAATCCGAACATTAGCATGATCAACATAAGATGGCTCGGAACTTGCTTACCACAGGAATCACCTGTGCGGAATATTTTGATATGCAAATTTGTCACGACCTGAAATTCTACCCCATCCCAAGGGCTTAGAATTTCGAGTTATGACCCGCACATATCCCGAATATGCTAAGCAGACATACACTTAATCAGAGTTATCGCACAAATCAGGTTCCACAAAATTCATGGAAGCCAACACAAAAAGGTGGAAATAAAAGCAGTCATAAATACTAGAATAAAAATAATGAATATGAATAATACACCCATAAAACAATAATGAAAGTCAGAGACAAATCCGATAAAATGAAATAATAAAATTAATGATAATAATAAGGACCCAATCTACTACCAAAGTCTGCAACGATCAATATCCGGCACTCAGATCAAAATCAGCACTGTAGCCCTCCTGGTACTCAGCTCCGTCGCCCTCCCAAGGCTCCTAGTACTCAACACCCGCGGGATCAATGAAATCAACGTCAGCGGGATTTGGATGACCGACGTTTATTCCACTAGCGTAATTACCTGCAACTGTTAGATTATCGTGGGATGAGTTTACTCAGTCACGTAAACTCAGTGGGATACACCACCAATCCATCCTATTCTACTCAGGTGCATTGTGGGTGCATCTTGTGAGTGATAAACATAATATCTCAAAGCAGATAGAAAGAGATAGACAAAATCATTTATATATCGTAAAACTTATATCATATTATAAATGTAAGACCATGATCTAGACACTCATATCCTAACGTACCTCACCATATCTTATAACATATCATACCATATCTTATTATCGTTCTCACACATACGTCTGTACATCGTATGAATGTAACTAACATACTTATAAAATCCTAAACAACTTATGCCAGAGTCGCTGCTCGAGCTACCATGTGAGGGTCACCATAGTATCATACCACCATATCATATCGCCCTCCATATCATATCATATCATACACCCCATTCAGTCACAGGGGAAATCGACGACTCATAACTCATAATATCTCCCAGAGACATCTGTCTTGACTGAAGACGTTATTGCCCTTATGGTGGCTACACAAGGAACGACACGTACAAAGACTTAAATTGTTAATCTTTTGCTGGCCTATACAGCGGTGTCTTATTATCGTAATATATCTTATCATACTGACTTATATTATATCATACTCACTCACATCTTAGCCTACCGACTCATATCTTATCTTATCATATTAGAACTCGGAGTGATAGGGTCACCGTTTATACCACCGTATACTAGGCTATACTGAATTCATACTCACCCGACTTGTCATGATGTCTCATACCACCATGAGTTATAAGGCACGTGAGTATAATGTATTCCTCACTTCGATACCATCTCAGTGAATCACCACGCCCAAGCATAGGCATGATCTTATACACTCCTGTACTCATGATCTAATATATTCATAACTCGTATAACTTGATTAAGATGCAAACACAAAAACATCAGATGTATAGAATGATTTACACTTAGATTTTGATTATGTTTATACTTATATTTATTTACGTAATACACCAATATAATTATAGCATAGGGTTATAAGTGTGATTTCGATAACTTGAAGGTCATAGTTTGATTGTCACAAGGTATCGAATTTCTAACACTTGGTGTTATTAAGGTGGTCGCATTAAAGCGATAGAATGACACATATATAGTGTACTATAATTAGATGCTCAAATAAAAGATAATATAATTTAAAGTGGAGTGTATCACGACCATCGATCGAAACTTCCAGTAGTTATAGTGCTTCGAGTTTTGGTCATAAAAAAGTGAAATTATAGTGTGAATAGGGTCGTCTGGTCGGACGAGAATCGCTCGGTCGAACTAAAATGATTTAAGGTTAATGACAGTTCAGTTCTGCTCAGGGTCGATTGATCAAACACTAGGGTCGATCGATCAACAATAAAATATGCAAGCATAATTAATTTTGTCTAGGTTTGATCAATCGATCAATAGTGTCGATGAATCGAACTATAAGGAAACGAATAAATTCAGAATGAGTTTTCTGTACCCATCAATAAAGCAACTATATTATATTATTTAAATATCAGGGTACTTGAGTGTCTCATTTTATAAATGATTAAAATATAGTATAGGAATGTAATGTACTACTATTATATAATATATTATATTATATAAGATTATAATATAATATAAGTTCACATGGGTGTGAGCTATCCGTTACTTTATAAGTAAAATAAATAATTTATTAGTTACTTTAAATCTAGTTTAATAGAGTGTAATCATTAGACTTGTAAGTCTAATGCAGAGAGCGGTGGTTGAAGGGTGGGTCAATTGATCGATTATAAGTGTCGATGGATTGACATTAAAGTGTCAGAAGTAGTTCATTAAGAGGTTACGCAGTTTTGGCTTTTAAGCAATTTATTCAGAATCGATTAATCGAGCATATACGTCGATTGATCGACTATATAAAGTTTGAGGACAAGGGTCGATTGATCGACGTTAAGGTGTCAGAGAGTCAGAAGTCAGAAAAACGTAGTTTGAACTTTTAATTACTTAAACGTTGACTCGATCGATTGAGTGTATATGGTCGATTGATCGACAATAAAATATAATAGCCGAGTTTATATGATTAACAGTGTCTTTGGTCACGGTTTCCGAACTAGTCGATCAATCGATAGCGTTTGTCGATTGATCATCTGTCGCAAATTATGAACGGTCTGGGTTCTGAAATAAACCCAAAATATACTCGAAAATAATTAAAAAAAATAATAGAGCAAAGATTCACCATATTTTCAATCCTAAAATAATATTAGATGAAAATAATCTACGGTTCGTTTTATGAACCCATCGATATGCGATCGAATCGTATCCTATGCGACAGGATCAGAGAAGGACGAGATGGATTAGTGGGTACCCACCTCTTGAAGCGTGATTCGATAGATCGACGACGATTAGGGCGATAGAGATCGGCGTCCACACAATGGTTTGTCCACGATTATGCCGCCTTCTTCCACCACGATTTGACGGTAGAAAAACACCACGGTGTTCTTTGTGGAAGAACACACAAGAGATTTAAAAGAGATTTGGGTGTTTTTAGAAAAGGGTGGCTAGAGAAGAAGATGGAGTGACGGCTAGAGTTTCTAAGAATTTTTAAGAAGAATTCTTATAATAATGATTTAGGGTTCTTCATAACTTTCTTATTTATAATATATAGGCATTAATTCGGTGCTAAGCGGTCGCACCAAATAAGGGTGTATAGGCTTTTACTTCAAAGTTTAAAATAGAGGTTTAAAACTCACATAATAAAGTTCAATCCTTAAACCTTTTGTCTATAACCAAAGACTTTCAATCACCAGGCCACCACACAACTTGTGTCAAATAAAGATAATTTTAAATATAAAACCTTTTGAAAACCCAAAATGTGTATTTTCTCAACTAGGGTAGGTTTCGGTGTGGAATAGTAACACCATGCAAGGTACAAAGCACCATCTAATACCAATAAAAGAAAGTCAAATTCTGGGTCGTTACAAAATTAAACATGATTTTGTTTGGAACTTGAATTCTTAACGATGCTAAAATAAACTAACTAGCATCCTATAGCAAAAGTTAGTCAAAATGCCGATGCTCCCTTGCATCCATGAGAGTCCAATACGACCATCATACAGCTCTAACTGGGCTCACGCAAAGTCTTGATATTCCTTCTGCGAACCACTCGTAGCATTCCACTCATTCACCCACTCCCCTGAATCCAATCCAGTTCACATATCTAAAGATAACCCTTCAAGTCATAACCCTTAAAACATATCTAAAGATAACCCTTCAATTCATAACCCTTAAAACAAATATAGTTTATAGATGGGTGAGTTCCATTCAAAGTAACCCATTTTTCTTTGAAACAGAATGTCAGTTAAAAGACCTACTCCTTTGTAGTAGAAAGTTAAGATAATTGAGTCTGCATTAGCAATTCCACCTTTCATTATGATGATCAATTCATAAATATTGAGAACGAGGCCATCCAAGTAATGGAAATCCATGATTTGCTTTCTTAATTTTTAGTAAATAGATAGTTTGTCAACCAAAGGGACATTTGGAAGGGCTCCAAAAATCCAGCACAGCTACCTCCAAAGGATCCAACACTGAGACAAGTCCATGCAAGAAGAATATGTATATATATATATATATATATATATATATATATATATATATATATATATATATATATATATATATATATATAAATGAGAGAGAGAGAGAGAGAGAGAGAGAGAGAGAGAGAGAGGAGTAACATACAATCCAGAAGAAAATTTGAATAATCTAATAATTGGTACATCAAGTAATTATTTTGACACCTATTTGAGATTCAAACCACAAAAGTTTATAAAATCAAAATAATACCTTCATGTCCTGTTGTGTATTTTGACAGATAGCTGAATAGTCAATGATTTTTCATACTATTTCTACACCAAAAAATTGCCTTGAAAATTAGAAAGGAGATAGAAGACAACATGGATTTTCATTAGAAAAATTTAGAAATTATTTCATTGAATAAAACCTGCTCACACCTAAATTACATTCCAAAATAGTCAAATAATTATACAGAATTTAGAATAAAAGATAATCTAGATGAGATACTAGGACAAGATGCAAACACGACTTGATCCTTTCCTGGAGGGAGAGGGAACTAAAACTCCTATTGTTTTGATGAAGGAGACGAGTATAAGGTATTAAATCATTGACTATTCTGAAGGACAAGAAAGACACTTTCTAACTTCAACCCCAAAGGCATGAAATGATCCCTACCAAGAGTGGGAATAACATCCTCAACAATACCACACACTTTGCCACCTACCCATTTTTTTGCGTCAGACAGCCCCAATGCCCTTGTTCTTTTTGTATGTATGCGGCCACATGAACCTGAAACAGAACACACATTAAGATTCATTTTTTGTTATTTGTTTCTTAGTAAATTGCTTAGGTTGTGTTTGATTTTGAAGGCGAGAGAGAGAGAGAGAGAGAGAGAGAGAGAGAGAGAGAGAGAGAGAGAGAGAGAGAGAGAGAGAGAGAGAGAGAGAGAGAGAGAGAGCATCACCTATTGGCTGACGCAGCTACAGGCATTGAGACTGCATTTTCATCCCCAAGGGCAAGGGCCAACCTCATAGCCACCTGCATATGCTTTAGGGGAAAAGCAGGGGAAAATTTACCCTGTATGACTATATCATAGCAGGTCCTTTCTGCTTGAACATTGGATTGGAAATGGCCCCTAATTCCTGCCAGATAGAATCATGCAGAAATAAAGCTAGCATGTTTAACTAAATATTTTGACAAATTTATTGTTTACAGAATATTACCAATACATCAAGAAGCGTCTGTTGGCTCAATCCACTTTAGTCAGTCAAAACAAGACCTTCGGAGAAAGCACTCATCATACTACAGAGAACCAACAAACCCAATACACTATTATTGGCAGTTAAAATAGTGGCAGCATACACATAAAGGAATAAATAAATACAAGAGGGGAAAATGGAGAAAAAAGTAATATTTCCATGAGAGGCACCTACTGCAGAAAGAAAATCAGCTCTGTCAATCTCCTAGCGAAGCATAGATAGTTGCAACATTTGTTGTTAGCATTTTTAAAGCCTTTGATATTTCACTATTTCTTGCACGTGTAAAAGGAGAGGAAAAACTAGTATAAATCCCACTATGTTAAAGTAATTTTGAGGATTGAAGATCTCATCAAGTACTTGTTGAAGTGTCCCCTGCCTTGGTAGTTGAATGGGTTTATCCAATACTTTGTTGAGGTGAAGTTCCTTGCTCTTTAGCATAGTAACAACATAACCTCACACCAGCTGGTATGCCTCCTAGGGTGTTAAAACTATTTTTGACAGTTCCTTGCTAGTCCTTTTGGGATAATTGATTGAACTTTTGAGCATTGTGAGAATTGGTCTGTTTCTGGCTATGATTGAGGATCACACATCCAATGCCATTGGGTGGTTAGGAAAGAGAGATGACTTGTGGCTTTTGGTATTCAATTTACTTGAGGAAGTATGGGACCATGCGACAGATCAAGTTCTTACATTTTATCATGTGCCCTGTAGGCTAATGCCATTGCAGATTAGTTGGTCAAAGAGTGTCAGGAAGACGAATATGATTTTCTGACACTATTTGCCTTCATAGTAGTCTTGGCCTTCATCTAAAAGAAAAAGTGTGGAACGTTTTTTGGCTCTCACCAATTGCACCGCGCTAAGGCACATGCTATGTATTGAGTTTCTTCTATTTATTCATTTATTTTACTTTTTTTTTTGCAATAAGCAAAAACTCACATGAAAATAAAAAGTAAAAAAGGAACATTCATAAAAGGAAACAAGCCAACCTGAAAAACTAAATGAAGCTATTAGCTACAAGAAGAAATATCCAAAAGCTTAAAGTGGAAAAATCAGTAAAAAAGAATTCGCATTAAGTGTCAGCTAGATGGGAAACTTAGCAAAATTGATACCTCGTCTCTGTAAATCATGATTTCTATATGCTTATTATTTACTTTAATTAACAAAAGCAAATATCAGAATTCCCCCTATCATTGATGCAATTGCTTCAAAAGAAGAGATGATAGCCCATTGTGAGATCACTCTTCTACTGCCAAAAATGGTATGTTATCTTGTATACATTTTTTTTATAGCCCTTTCTTCTTTTACCAGTAAAAAACAAACATGATCTTGGATGATGAACATTTACACATTCTTAAGTCAAATGCATTGACATGGCACTCAAACTTTATATATACAAAATATGGAAGATTCATGTTTATGACAAATCCACGTGCATATCTTATAAAGAGAAATTCTCTAATGAAGGATCATAAAGAAAATTGTAAATGGGAGATATTTTAGAATTTTTAGGGCCTTTTGGGCAATTTTTCCTTCAATGATAATTTGATGGGATCTTGGGGTAATTCTGAGATAGATTTCCCTTGGTTTGAATAGAAACTCGATTGAGCCTCCAATGGAGGTTCTCGTCCTCCACGTTATTTCCCACCCTTGACTTTATAAGGTGTGGGTTGGGTTCTATTAGTTAACCCTCACCACTATAGTTGGTGCTCCCTCACGCTGCTCCCAAACTATTAAATGTGTATGTGTGCCTGCTCCTCGGGAAACGCTATTTCCCACCCTTGACTTTACAAGGAGTGGGTTGGGTTCTATTAGTTAACCCTCACCACTATAGTTGGTGCTCCCTCATGCTACTCCCCAACTATTAAATGTGTATGTGTGCTTGCTCCTCGGTTCTCGAGGCTGTCTCGGTCGAATGACGGTATAAAGAAAAAAGGACGGATCAATCTAAGCAGTTCAAGTGATTGTTCACGATTCGAACACATCTTAGCTAAAGAATCACACCTATAAATCAATCGTATACCGTCCGATTAACCATCTTTGATATTAGCCGTGAAAAAGCAAAAATAATGGCGATGATAGTGTGCACAGATTTGGACATTCAGTGATAGTCATTCACGAGATCATCACATAGATAGAATACGGTAAGATAAAATAGTGTGTGTGTGCAAAGAGAATGAGTAGTACACTTTCAATAATGTACAACCCAAAATAAACTTTTAATATTGAATCTCTAAACGAATCACAACTGAATCTTGGCTCTCTAAGGTCGGAGATGTGAGACGTCTCGTTTAGTCGAGATTTTAAAACTATGCCTAAAATACTCTAAGCGTAGCCTTAAACGCACCTACCGGATCTTGTTGGCACCTAGTTTGAAAGCCATTGATTGGTTTAAGTCATACGATGGAGATCATTTTTCGCTCCAATATTCCACACAAGGGATCTTGAGATTACAGATCACATGGAACAACACATCACGTTCAAACATGAGTGTAGAGCTACATTTTTGGGATCTATGCCATGTGTAATCGAAAACTAACCGTCTGATCTGTGTGACATGATTTCAAGATCCCTTGTTTGGAATATTAGAGCAATGATTTCCATCATTTGATTTAAATGAATCAATGGTTTTCAACGTAGGTGTTGTCGTATGTCTGGCGACTCTTGCGCTCATGCATCTCGATTCACAGGCCGGGTTTATGCGACACACTTCAGTATAAGTGAATCACTAATCGATTATTTCCCTTTTTTAAAATATCAAAAGGAAAGTTTTTGCGAATTTTTTTCCATTATGGTTAATCTGAATCAAAATGTTCAATTGCGGAATTATAAGTAAGAAAGAGAACTTGGTCGAAAGTTTCAAACCTTAAAGTGGAATATTTACAATAAGTCTAATTACATGATTTTTCCAATTAATATAAAAGAGTTGGACTTAACTAGAAAAAAATGAGAAGAAAGATCCGGTAAAAGAGAGACATGTGGTCCAGTTACATGTGTGTGTGAGTGTTGGTAGCTCTATAGACAAAATGAGCTAAAAACTATCAGCTCGATGGATACTCCTGGATCTCTTCTTGTCTTGCTCCCCTAGCTCCGAATGAGCGGCTGCTAACTTGCCTCTAGAATTTTTGGGTCATGAAAGGACTGTAAGCGGTGAAGCCTAATAAAGTTTTAATTAAATTAAAATTATAGTTTTTAGGGAAGTTTACATGTAGCTAAGGTTACAACTCATTTACACATAAGGGTTTCGCATAGTGACTGGTGAGATATAAAAGTTTATAGCATGACATGATATCAGAAATATGAGTGCAAAAGAATCAATAATTTGACATAAGCAAGCAAGATTCTATCGAGCAAGGCACTTAAAGGAAAGAACAGTTTTATTGTTGCTATCTACAATTGAAATATTTGATTACTACTACTATTATGGAAGCAACATACCATGTTCAAGTTAATTTTTGGGAATGGCTGCTGGATTATCAAGTTTAGGAAAATTAAATAAATCTTTAATTGGTTTAATAGTTTATTAATTAATTAACTTAATATTTTATTAGGTGTCTTTTATTTATTTTGGTGCGATACTAACACCAACCATGGTTTCAATATCAATATTGACTGCATATGTCCCACACACAAAAGTTGGCACTCTTCGTCATTTAGTCAATCAAGAAAAGGATCGATGACCCTGTTGGTTTAACGAGATCCAATCCTCAACTGATATTTCAAACTCTTCTGAATATGAGTTGCCCATTGTGAGCCCATTCGTAAGAATAGTGGTCAGCATTGCGAGGCTACGGTTGTCACGCCCCCGCGCCCCTCCCTTGCCTCGCGAATCCACGCCGCTGAGCCTGAGTAGTGATGTGGATGTGCTATGACATGTGCGTCTCACGTACATTTTTCTATTCGGATATTTCAAGTTCTTAAGTCATTTCCCAATTCATATAATTTACCACATATGATTTTTCTTTCTTTTTTTTTGGTAAAATATCGCGGAAAATGCTTCAATTGCAAAAATATTTAAATTTCATTTATCAAAGAAATTGCAAAAACATTATTTAAATACTTTCGATTTAAACTCTCATTCTTGTTAACTTGATCGGGCAAATTCGGATTTTACGATTTTATCGTAACAAATTCTATCAGGTGCAAAATTATAAATGTCATAACCCCAGATTTTTGAGAACCGTGCACATCACATACCATACACGTGTACCATATATCATGCACTTGTATTTGTGATTCACAGGGAAACCAAAAACTTCATATACACACTATGGGTGTATATGTGAAACATTCTAGCTTTCACTATATAAGTGAAAGTGGAGAGGAGAGTCTCTCCTACGTAACCTAAATTAGGATAGTTAGAGAGAAGGTAAAATAGAGAGAGAGAAGAGAAGGGTTGATAAAGAGGAGGAGAGGTTCGTTGGTGTAAGCAATAGAAAACCTTGAAAATCTTCACGATTAGACGAAGCTCGGATCAAACTATAGGAGATCTATCGAGTAAGGTATGAATTTAGATGTTTACGTATATTTTAAGTAGAGTTTAAACTAGTGGACGAATGATCATTGACACTATTAAATCTCTCATGAAGAAGGTGATAGTTCTCAAACAGATAGAGGACATACATCTTTTCGTGGCTCGCTCGAGCGGTCTAAATGGCTCGCTCGAGCAAGGACAGAGAGAATATTTTGAGCATATTCGCATTTTGGACACAGTGAAGGAGAAGCTCGCTCGAACGAGGCATCGCTTAGAGCTCCAGGTATCTCAAATTATAATCGCTCGAGCGATGAACAATGCTCGCTCGAGCGATGAATAATAACCGCTCGAGCGATGAATAATAATCGCTCGAGCGATGAATAGTGCTCACTCAAGCGATGAATAATGACCGCTCGAGTGATGAATTGTAACCGCTCGAGCGAGGTTAAATGACCGCTCGCACGAGGAATTACTCAGTTCTCTCATTTCTTTTAGTGTAAATTATGAGAGTTGTGTTTTCCAAGGGTTCTAGAGACCTTTCTGAGTAATTTTGTATCACATGCGATGTAGGTGTGACGTGAGTTGTTACGCGTAAACCTCTACAAGAAAGGAGCGCGTTGGATTTTACTTGAGGTAGGAAATATCTTGGAACATGTACTTTAATTCGTCAAAATCATGTATGTAGAGTATTTCAATCATGTAGAGTATCTCAAGAGAACAGTCATATTAAATATGTTTCCAACATGTGTGTGTGCATGTGTGAATTTAAATGGAAATCATGAAGTCCCCAGGGGATGTGGAATTATGACAACGGGCATTTGAATGATGCATTAAATCAGTAGCATCCCAGGGATGCATAAGAAACCAAATGGTGGAACAAAAGAAGAATGATAAGGCCTAATGTAATAAAATTAGCACAATCACGGTGAATAACTATATGTAGAGCACATTCGATATTTTGTTATTTAAGGTTTAATTAGAATACCCTACCGACGTGGCGGGATACCCATGGCTGACTTGGCAGGATATCCGTGACCGGTACGGCGGCCAAACCGTACACAATAGCACATCTCAGGGATGTTGAATTGAGAATAGACCCCGCCGCCTAAGAGAAAGGGGCTTGGATAGTATTGAATTTTTATACATAACAAGTGTTTATTTAGACGACGATGGTGGGTATTCCATCGGGGCTCGATGCTATATTGCTCGGGGACTATTTAAGTTAAGATTTAAGTGATTAGGCCGAATCCATTACTATGCCAGTAAGACAAGAGGACATACATCTTTTCGTGGCTCGCTCGAGCAAGGACAAAGAGAATATTTTGAGCATATTCGCATTTTGGACACAGTGAAGGAGAAGCTCGCTCGAACGAGGCATCGCTTAGAGCTCCAGGTATCTCAAATTATAACCGCTCGAGCGATGAACAATGCTCGCTCGAGCGATGAATAATAACTGCTCGAGCGATGAACAGTGCTCGCTCGAGCGATGAATAATAATCGCTCAAGCGATGAATAGTGCTCACTCAAGAGATGAATAATGACCGCTCGAGTGATGAATTGTAACCGCTCGAGCGAGGTTAAATGACCGCTCGCACGAGGAATTACCCAGTTCTCTCATTTCTTTTAGTGTAAATTATGAGAGTTGTGTTTTCCAAGGGTTCTAGAGACCTTTCTGAGTAATTTTGTATCACATGCGATGTAGGTGTGACGTGAGTTGTTACGCGTAAACCTCTACGAGAAAGGAGCGCGTTGGATTTTACTTGAGGTAGGAAATATCTTGGAACATGTACTTTAATTCGTCAAAATCATGTATGTAGAGTATTTCAATCATGTAGAGTATCTCAAGAGAACAGTCATACTAAATATGTTTCCAACATGTGTGTGTGCATGTGTGAATTTAAATGGAAATCATGAAGTCCCCAGGGGATGTAGAATTATGACAACGGGCATTTGAATGATGCATTAAATCAGTAGCATCCCAGGGATGCATAAGAAACCAAATGGTGGAACAAAAGAAGAATGATAAGGCCTAATGTAATAAAATTAGCACAATCACGGTGAATAACTATATGTAGAGCACATTCGATATTTTGTTATTTAAGGTTTAATTAGAATACCCTACCGACGTGGCGGGATACCTACGGCTGACTTGACAGAATATCCGTGACCGGTACGGCGGCCAAACCGTACACAATAGCACATCTCAGGGATGTTGAATTGAGAATAGACCCCGCCGCCTAAGAGAAAGGGGCTTGGGTAGTATTGAATTTTTATACATAACAAGTGTCTAATTAGACGACGATGGTGGGTATTCCATCGGGGCTCGATGCTATATTGCTCGGGGACTATTTAAGTTAAGATTTAAGTGATTAGGCCGAATCCATTACTATGCCAGTAAGACAAGAGGACATACATCTTTTCGTGGCTCGCTCGAGCGGTCTAAATGGCTCGCTCGAGCAAGGACAGAGAGAATATTTTGAGCATATTCGCATTTTGGACACAGTGAAGGAGAAGCTCGCTCGAACGAGGCATCGCTTAGAGCTCCAGGTATCTCAAATTATAACCGCTCGAGCGATGAACAATGCTCGCTCGAGCGATGAATAATAACCGCTCGAGCGATGAACAGTGCTCGCTCGAGCGATGAATAATAATCGCTCGAGTGATGAATAGTGCTTACTCAAGCGATGAATAATGACCGCTCGAGTGATGAATTGTAACCGCTCGAGCGAGGTTAAATGACCGCTCGCACGAGGAATTACCCAGTTCTCTCATTTCTTTTAGTGTAAATTATGAGAGCTGTGTTTTCCAAGGGTTCTAGAGACCTTTCTGAGTAATTTTGTATCACATGCGATGTAGGTGTGACGTGAGTTGTTACGCGTAAACTTCTACGAGAAAGGAGCGCGTTGGATTTTACTTGAGGTAGGAAATATCTTGGAACATGTACTTTAATTTGTCAAAATCATGTGTGTAGAGTATCTTAAGAGAACAGTCATATTAAATATGTTTCCAACATGTGTGTGTGCATGTGTGAATTTAAATGGAAATCATGAAGTCCCCAGGGAATGTAGAATTATGACAACGGGCATTTGAATGATGCATTAAATCAGTAGCATCCCAAGGATGTATAAGAAACCAAATGGTGGAACAAAAGAAGAATGATAAGGCCTAATGTAATAAAATTAGCACAATCACGGTGAATAACTATATGTAGAGCACATTCGATATTTTGTTATTTAAGGTTTAATTAGAATACCCTACCGACGTGGCGGGATACCCACGGCTGACTTGGCAGGATATCCGTGACCGGTACGGCGGCCAAACCGTACAAAATATCACATCCCAGGGATGTTGAATTGAGAATAGACCCCGCCGCCTAAGAGAAAGGGGCTTGAGTAGTATTGAATTTTTATACATAACAAGTGTCTATTTAGACGACGATGATGGGTATTCCATCGGGGATCGATGCTATATTACTCGGGGACTATTTAAGTTAAGATTTAAGTGATTAGGCCGAATCCATTACTATGCCAGTAAGACAAGAATAAACAAAGTCATACAAAGTAACAATGTATCCATCATTTTATTTCCAATTATTCTATTATTTTTCAGCAGTTCTATCAAATAAATTGTATCTTTTAGTTGTTTTGACATACATGTGAGAGCATAATTTATATGTTCACTGTGTTTCCCTATTGAGCTAGGATGTAGCTCACCCCCCTTAGACTATACGTCACAGGTCCAGGACTAGCGGCAGCAGAGACTTTTGGAGACGTTGATCCAGGGGATTCGGATTACGTGCCCATAGAAGAGTCAGAGCCTCCTCCAGAAGAATTCTTCTAGGGGACCCATTGCGTACTTTGAGAGTGAGTTGAGAGTATTTAGGTATGGCTTGGTATGTCATGCCTCTTTATTTTGAATGTAATTAAATATCTTTATTCTTTTGACAAACCGTCTGGGGTGAACAGTTATCACCAACGGTTTGGGTTAGTTCTTATGCCCATGAATTGGCATGGGACAAGAACTGTCTCTAGAGTTTCTGTTATTTTAAATGCATAAGAACTTGTTTAGAGTAGATGCATGTGCCTTACTTATAGTTTTTGGCTTGTATATATACCAATGCTCCGTACAGAATTATAGGGCACGGCCTTGAGGGTCGTACTGATGGCACGGGTTTCGGGGTGTCAAAATCTGGGCTATCACAGTTGGTATTAAAGCTGTTTCTTTTAAATTTCTGACAATCATTTTTGTCAGAACATAGAGACTTCTGCTAACGAAACCGTGGTTTCTCATGCAGACCGTTATGTTTCCTAGAGGAAGCGGCCGACCCAGGGGTGGTCATGATAGGAATTTGCATAGTAGAGATGAGTTCATCTCGCCTACGAACAGATTGCCATTGGGAAATAGGGAGGTTCCCGAGAGCAGTGACCAAGAAGAGATCCAAAATTAGGCAGAAAATCAGGATCGAGACCGTCAGGATCAATATCAGAGAGAACAAGATAGAGTGAGGGAAAGAAATGAAGAAAGAGAGGAGCGTCAGAGGATGATGCATACTATGGAAACCATGGCAACTGTCATGGCACAACAGGCAGCATCCCTGGCAGCTCATGCCGCCCGAGAGCAACATCAGACACCTACGCTTCTAGTAGGGCCTACACTACCAGTAGCTTCGGTATTTATCGAATTCAGGAGGATGAGACCTCCTAGCTTTTCAGGGCAGGCAGATACCATGGCAGCTGAAAATTGGCTGAGTGAAATGGAGAAGGTATTTAGTGTACTGACATGCACAGAGGACGAGAGCGTCCGTTGGGCAGCATACATGCTAGATGGGGAGGCTGGGCCTTGGTGGAAATCAGTTTCACGGACTAGGGCTCAAGAAACTCCAGATATGCCATGGACATGGGATGAATTCGTCGAAGAGTTCAACAAGCAGTATTTTCCGGAGGTTGTGAGGAATCAAATGGAGACACAATTTTTACAACTAATGCAAGGAAAGATGACTGTAAGGGAGTACGGAGTAGAATTTATGAGATTGGCTCGTTTTACTCCAGACTACGTAATTTCTAATATAATGAAAGCGAAGAGGTTCCAACAGGGTTTAAGGCCGGACATCCGAGGAGGAGTTGCACCATTTCAGCTAAAGACCTATGGAGAAGTCATGAGTAAGGCATTAGTGGTCGAAGAAGGAAACAATAATCGATACCGTCAAAGGGAACAACAGGGAAGAGGAAGCATAAATCAAGGCAGGACTGGGAGTTGTGAACCAATGAATAAGAAGCTGAGGTTCAGAGCTAATCAATCGAGAGGCAATCGTTCGCAGGTATGGAGAGTCGCTGTGAGACTACCCATCAAAGATTCCCATTGCTGGCGTCAGGGAGACCGATGAGGTATGAGGGTCCTGCTATTTCCACTGGAGCCACAGTTACACAAGGTTTTTCACAAGCTGCTTCTTCAACACCAAGAGAGAATTGTGCAAAGTGTGGCAAGTCCCACAAAACGGCAGATTGCAGGCAAGGAATGCGAGGATGTTTTAAATGTGGAAAGATGGGCAACGTGATTAGAGATTGCCCTGAGGCAATTAAGGAGAAGACGACTTCAGCTTCCATGCTACGACCTATTCAATCACGAAAACCAGTTGTTCAAGGGAGAGCCTATGCAGTTACCGCCCAAGAAGCAAGGAGCGTACCTGATGTCATTCAAGGTGAGATTCCTTTTAAATAAAGAGTTTCAATTTAATACAAATTTTAGATAGAGAAGGTGCACTCGTTAGAACAGCGTGTAGATTCGTTTTTGTACGTTAGAAAATTCTAAATAAAGTATGTGCTATATATGTATATGTGTGTGTTATAGGTACGTGAAAGATGGGCCACGTGATTAGAGATTGCCCTGAGGCAATTAAGGAGAAGACGACCTCAGCTTCCATGCCACGACCTATTCAATCACGGAAACTAGTTGTTCAAGGGAGAGCCTATGCAGTTACCACCCAAGAAGTAGGGAGCGTACATGACGTCATTCAAGGTGAGATTCCTTTTAAATAAAGAATTTCAATTTAATACAAATTTTAGATAGAGAAGGTGCACTTGTTAGAACAGCGTGTAGATTCATTTTTGTAGGTTAGAAAATTCTAAATAAAGTATGTGCTATATATGTATATGTATGTGTTATAGGTACGTTACGAGTCTATGAAAAAGGATGCTATGTAGCACGTGATGCACGAGTGTTGATAGACCCAAGGTCTACCCACTCCTTTATCACCCCTAGATTTGCAAAGAAAATGAAGATTGTTCCCGAGACACTGGACTTTGTGTTATCAGTGTCTATCCCAACGGGAGAATTGGTGGACACAAAGTTAGTCTGCAAATCGGTAGTAGTGAGTGCTCGGGATGGCGTCGTCCATGAATTAGACGCACAATTAATATTGTTGGACATGCAAGGATTCGATGTGATCCTTGGCATGGATTGGCTATCTCATCATTGTGAAACAGTGGATTGCAAGAACAAGGTTGTTATTTTCCGACCTAACACGAGGAGATCGTTTCGATTTCGAGGAGAGGGATCGACACAGGTACCACTCATCTCCGCAGTCAAAGCCGAACGTTTAATCAGAAAGGGGTGTAGCGGTTATTTAGCATCACTAAAGGGAGATAAAGAAGAAAAGAATGTTATTTCTGAGATAGCAGTAGTGTGAGAGTTCGAAGACGTATTTCCAGAAGAATTGTCAGGATTACCTTCAGAGAGAGAAGTGGAATTCGCTATCGACTTAGCACCAGGAACGGAGCCTGTGTCAAAAGCACCATACAGGATGACTCCTGTTGAGTTGAAGGAGTTGAAAGAGAAGTTGCAAGAGTTCATGGATAAAGGGTTTATAAGACCAAGCGTGTCTCCATGCGGAGCACTGATTTTGTTTGTGAAAAAGAAAGATGGGTCGATACGATTGTGCATTGACTATCGGCAATTGATCAAACTCACTGTGAAGAATCAATACCCTTTGCCAAGAATAGATGACTTGTTCGATCAGTTGCAAGGAGCGAAGTACTTTTCCAATATCAATCTGAGATCTGGATATCATAAGTTAAGAGTCAAGGCTGAGGACATTCAGAAAGCGGCATTCAGAACACGGTATGGACACTATGAATTTTTAGTGATGTTATTCGGGTTGAAAAATGCACCGGCGTCGTTTATGGATTTAATGAATCGGGTGTTTAAACCACACCTGGACTCCTGCGTCGTCGTGTTTGTTGACGACATCCTGATTTACTCTAAATCAAAGACGAAGCATGAAGAACACTTACGAGTCGCTCTGCAAACTTTGCGTGAACACCAATTGTACGCCAAATTCAGCAAATGTGAATTCTGGTTAGAAGAGGTCAGCTTTTTGGGACATGTCGTCTCAAAGCATGGTGTCACAGTAGATCCCGCTAAGATCGAGGCAGTAGTGAACTGGGAGCAACCAAAGACCATGACCGATGTCTGAAGTTTCCTTGGACTAACAGGCTATTATCGACATTTCGTAGAGGGGTTTTCAAAGATATCGAGACCTCTTACGAGGCTTACAAGAAAGGATTCAAGATTTGAGTGAAGTGAAGCGTGCGAGAAGAGTTTTCAGGAACTCAAGAAGAGACTTACTTCAGCTCCAGTATTAGCCATTCCTTCAGGCAGTGGAGGATTCGCGGTCTATAGTGATGCTTCGTATAACGATTTGGGTTGCGTGCTCAACCAACACAAAAAGGTGATAGCTTACGGGTCAAGACAGTTGAAAGAGCATGAGAAGAACTATCCGACGCATGATCTGGAACTAGCAGCGGTCATATTTGCGTTGAAGATTTGGCGATATTATTTATACGGGAAAACGTTTGAAATCTTCACCGACCATAAGAGCCTCAGATACTTATTTACGTAAAAGGAACTTAACATGAGGCAGCGCAGATGGATGGAATTCCTCAAAGACTATTCCATACAGTACCATCCAGGCAAAGCTAATGTGGTAGTCGATGCCTTGAATCAGAAGAATTCAGCACAGTTAGCTAGTTTAATTTTGGGAAGACACAGATGGAAGTTACTAGAAGATCTGACACTATATGGTGCGGACATCAAGTCGCAAGATACAGGAGCCTTTTTGGCCAACATATCAGTGAAACCGCTGATATTCGAACACATAAGAGAACTACAGATGGAAGACCAAGTACTAACCAAGATCCGTCAGGACGTAACAGAATACATCAGATCAGAATTCTCAATCAGGGAGGATGGTTCCTTATTGTTCAAGGGTCGACTTTGCATTCCTAACAATGTCGATCTGCGAAGAACCATTCTCGATGAGACTCACAAATCAAATTACGTTATCCACCCTGGCAGCACAAAGATGTACCAAGATTTAAAAAGGAATTACTGGTGGAGAGGTCTAAAGTAAGACGTGGTAGAGTACGTCTCACGGTGTTTGACGTGTCAACAAGTGAAAATTGATCACAGACACCCTGCGGGATTATTACAACCTCTGCCAATACCAAAGTGGAAATGGGAATCGATCTCTTTGGACTTCATTGTTGGACTACCGTGCACTACAAAGAGATATAATTCCATTTGGATAATCATAGATCGACTGACCAAGTCAGCACACTTCCTACCTTACAACACGATGTACACGGCAGGAAAACTCGCAGAATTATATATGAAGGAGATAGTACGCCTACATGGAATCCCAAGCAGTATCGTTTCAGATCGTGATCCACTTTACACGTCAAAATTTTGGAAGAAATTTCAGGAAGGAATGGGAACCCAACTGGACTTCAGTTTAGCTTTCCATTCGTGAACAGATGGGCAAACAGAGTGAGTAAATCAAGTGATAGAAGACATGCTCAGAGCGTGTATGTTAGAGCTGCAAGGATCATGGGATCAACACTTACCGTTGATCAAGTTTGCGTACAACAACATTTTTCAGACAAGCATTGAAATGGCACCGTATGAAGCCTTGTACGGAAGGCGATGTAAATCGCCAATCAATTGGGAGGAAACGGGTGAAAAATTGTTTTGGGACCCGAGTTGCTTGAAGATAACGCCGCTATTGTCCGCATGATCAGAGAAAGACTAAAGGCGTCTCAGAGTATACAGAAAAGCTACGCCGATATCAAGCGAACCAGTGTGCATTATAAGGTGGGTGAACATGTGTTTGTGAGGGTGTCACCTATGAAAGGCGTGATGACATTTGGAAAGAGAGGGAAAATAAGTCCCTATTTTCTCGGATCCTTCGAGATTCTGGGTCGGGTGGGCGAAGTCGCATATCGCGTTGGATTACCACCAGTGTTCGATCGAGTACATAATGTTTTCCACATTTCTATGCTAAGAAAGTATGTGGGTGACCCTTCCCATGTTCTACAAGGTCAACCATTGGAGATGCACGAGGATATGAGCATGGTAGAAGAACCGGTGGATATATTAGATAGAAAGGAACAAGTGCTACGCACCAAAGTTATTCCCTTAGTGCTTGTCCGATGGAAGAATCATCCAGTCGAGGAGGTAACGTAGGAACGTGAGGCGGATGTCAGAGAACAATATCCCAACTTGTTCGAAATTGCCAACTAATTAGTTCTATTCAATAATAATAATATGTAATGGTTGGTGGTATGGAAGTCTCTATATTTTTTTAAAATGAAGGATTGAAAATTTTTTAATTTTATTATATTAACTCCAAATTATGATAGAACCAACTTTTGTGTGATAAATTCTTGATACACCACATAGGAAACTAGTGGTGAGGACTATGGACAGAAAACGAGCAAAAGAACATCCGAAAAACATTTTTGGGCTCGCTCGAGCGACCACTTATGCTCGCTCGCGCGAGCCATATAAAATCATAAATTTCACTCGCTCGAGCGATGACTATTGCTCGCTCGAGCGAAATTTGACCGCTCGAGCGAGAATTTATAACCACTCGAGCGAGGTCAGAGTATATATATGGGCGGATTTGTATTCCTTCATTTCATCTTCACGCAAAGGACTTCCGAGCGAAGAGTTAGGGCTTTTTATTAATCTCCAAGCTTTTACATCCGATTCAAGCCGGTATCAGACAATCCGATCCGTAAAAAACGTTCAAAAAGGTGAAATCTTCACTATTCCATTTTTTTTCATTTATAAACTCTTCTTAAATATCAATGGCATCCCAAAGCCCTAACACCCAACCTAGGAAATGAGTGGCGATTTGATCGCCATCATCGCGCAACCAAGCGCCATAGACAACACAACCACCCCCATCCACACCTCCTACCCCAATCCAATTAAATGAATGGTGGGGATCAAAATTTTTTGAGAACGAATGGGAAATCCATCCCTCTTGTTTTGGGGATTCGACGTCCACTCAATGGACTTTGGATTTTACTTACGAATAACCACCTACGAGCACTATTGATACCTTTTGGAGTTCGGTACTATCCGAGGCTCTTTAAATTATTCTACCAAACACTCAAGACCAACGTGAATGAGGTGATGTCTCGCCCCATATACACACCAAACCCCACTCTACCCCTTTTAGAACATGGGTTTCCCGACCATTATCGCCGACATTACGGCATACCACCAAGAGCCAATCGATCACCCGATCCCAATTACCGCCACACATGTGGTTTCTAGATATTATATTTAAGAAAAATTTACACCCGACCGGTCATGACCAAGAGCGTCGCGAGACGATTTTGCGGGCTCTACACTCCGCTTTCCACAATAGGTGGTTTAGCGCTCCGATGGTCGTCATCAAGGGCATGGCACATGCCCATAAAAGAAACCTAAGGGGTGCTATTCCTCCACCGATCAACCGACTACCCTATGCACGTTTGATTTCCTGACTCCTCGATTCACGAAATGGGAAGGAGGGATTTCAAATCAAGACGGACGAACTTGTACTCACCGACAACGTCATCCCATTCCTCGCCCAAGACCTAACCCGAAATCTAAAGAGCCTTCAAACTACTGTCAATAAGAAGAGAGATCGTTAGATTTCCCGACAAGCAACACAACAAGCACTGGTGGGACCGACTGCTCCCTCCATGTCATCTTCACAGCCCCTACCTAGCACCGACAGTGATATGATGCGAGAGATCCTCCAGCAGGGGCCGGAGATCAGACTACATCAGCGGTTCCAGGAGGCGCTCCTTATAGACCTCATGGGCCATGTGTACCCGCAGACATACAGGGAGGGCATTGGTGCTAAGCGAGGTGCTGTTTTTGGAGCATCTAGCTCTGGCCTTGCTACGAGGAGCACTGCAGCGGGTGCCACTACGGCCAGGGAGGTTGGTGATGATGATGACGACGACGACGATGAGGACGATGATGAGGACGATGATGAGGAGTATGAGCAGAGTGATGACTAGGCCGTCATCTATCATTTAAAATTTTGTGATTATCAATGTAATATTTCTAATTTTGAGGTGAAAAATTTTGTTTGAAACAATAGTGACATGATTGTCAGAAAATCTAGGGCGGACATAGTAGTGACTTGATATAGATATGCATAGATTTTGATTAAATGAGTCTATTTAGTACAATGTGCGTGTGTATATTTGATTGTGTAGTTGCATGTAAATTCTTGTGCAGGTTCGCATAAATTGGAGTAGAATGAGTGTCATTCTGCTTGTGAAAATAGACGTTAAGAGAGTTCTATGATAATGAGGATGCTTAATACAAGTGCCTTCTTATTAAGTGTTGTTTAAAAATTTCTCATGCAGGTGTGATCTCGGGTCATTGGACCATATATTTATTTATGTGATTATGATTGCTTGAGTGTGTTACTACAAAGGGCTGTCACAGTTGGTATCACAGTTGGAAGTTTTTTTTATAGTTGTATTTGATTCCTAGTGTGTCGTCAATTTTCGAGGATGAAAATTTTATAAGGTAGAGTGAATGTCATAACCCCAGATTTTTGGGAACCGTGCACATCACATATCATACACGTATACCATATATCATGCACATGTATTTGTGATTCATAGGGAAACCAAAAACTACATATACACACTATGGGTGTGTATGTGAAACTTTCTAGCTTTCACTATATAAGTGAAAGTGGGGAGGAGAGTCTCTCCTACGTAACCTAAATTAGCATAGTTAGAGAGAAGGTAAAATAGAGAGAGAGAGAAGAGAAGGGTTGCTAAAGAGGAGGAGAGGTTCGTTGGTGTAAGCAATAGAAAACCTTGAAAATCTTCACGATTAGACGAAGCTTGGATCAAACTATAGGAGATCTATCGAGTAAGGTATGAATTTAGATGTTTACGTATATTTTAAGTAGAGTTTAAACTAGTGGACAAATGATCCTTGACACTATTAAATCTCTTATGAAGAAGGTGATAGTTCTCGAACAGATAGAGGACACATCTTTTCGTGGCTCGCTTGAGCGGTCTAAATGGCTCGCTCGAGCAAGGCCAGAGAGAATATTTTGAGCATATTCGCGTTTTAGACACAGTGAAGGAGAAGCTCGCTCGAGTGAGGCATCGCTTAGAGCTCCAGGTATCTCAAATTATAATCGCTCGAGTGATGAACAGTGCTCACTCGAGCGATGAATAATAATCGTTCGAGCGATGAACAGTGCTCGCTCGAGCGATGAATAATAACCGCTTGAGCGATGAATAATGCTCACTCGAGCGATGAATAATGACCGCTCGAGCGATGAATTGTAACCGCTCGAGCGACGTCAAGTGCTCGCTCGAGTGAGGCTAATTGACCGCTCGCACGAGGAATTACCCAGTTCTCTCATTTCTTTTAGTGTAAATTATGAGAGCTGTGTTTTCCAAGGGTTCTAGAGACCATTCTGAGTAATTTCGTGTCACATGCGATATAGGTGTGACGTGAGTTGTTATGCGTAAACCTCTACGAGAAAGGAGCGCATTGAATTTTACTCGAGGTAGGGAATATCTTGGAACATGTACTTTAATTCGTCAAAACCATGTATGTAGAGTATTTCAATCATGTAGAGTATCTCAAGAGAACAGTCATATTAAATATGTTTCCAATATGTGTGTGTGCATGTGTGAATTTAAATGGAAATCATGAAGTCCCCAGGGGACGTAGAATTGTAATAACGGGCATCTGAATGATGCATTAAATCAGTAGCATCCCAGGGATGCAGAAGAAACCAAATGGTGGAACAAAAGAAGAACGTTAAGGCCTAATGTAATAAAATTAGCATAATCACGGTGAATAACTATATGTAGAGCACATTCGATATTCTGTTATTTAAGGTTTAATGTGACTCTAACTAAGAAACTAAATGCCACTTTCTTAGGGAGCACGATTGCATTTAGCAGATGCAACAAGCCTTTAAACCCCAAGGTGATCCCTAGTGGAGGAGTTGTGTCTCTTGAAGGTTTTCAGTGAAGGTACTTAAAAACTTCAAATATTTAAAATTTTAAAAAATAATTTCAAAACAAAATTTTAAAACACCAAACTACTATTAGTACGCTAGCTAATCTTCACATGGTTGAAAACATTTTAAAAAATATGATTCCATTCATCAATGACTTCCCATCCTATCAGTTATCCTTGGTCAGATTCTCAACAGTTTCAATTCATGCAATGACAAAATTCATTCATTATAGTTTTTTCTAAACTAACGATTTATAAAACATTTTCATTCGAATCTCACTGTGACATACACTCTCAAAGAATATTGAAATTGTTAGGTCTCTCAAGATGATATATATGATGAATAATTCAAGGATCTGAAAAAAAAAAAAAAATCTCATGGAAAATATAAGCTATTCCACTCTCATGCTATCCGATTTCCATAGTGCTTATCAGAGGCATCTCTACTAGGCTCTTACGTTGTAAATCTCGGATCAAAGAGGTCTTTGACTAGCTTGTAATGGAGCTTTGGGTTAAAGGTTCCAAAGAAAGGTAAAATGATTCAAAATTTTGAGAATTCAGTCCAGCTCTGACCTATTCTTCTTCATCTTTTTCTTTTTCTTCTTCAGTAAGGATCCAAAAAGTTGGATGACTTTTTCCCATTTTTTTTTCCTAATCCCTTTTTCTTTCTTTTTTATTCACTCTCTCGATATCTTTCTTTTTTCATAGTTTGGAAGTCTTTTTGCTTCTCTTTTTTTTCCCATATTTTCCTCATTCAAATTTATTTATTTTTCAAAAGTACCCTTTTCAAACATTTCCCTTTTTCAGTTTTTGTGTACACCTTCCACTCTCCTACTTTTCCCTTTGTTCTAAATTCTCAGAAGCACAAGGGTAAAGGACCAAAAGTTTTAGGATGCACATATGGTTAAGGTTTATAAAATTTGGTACAAAGAAATTCGATTTCAGGCTTTGAATATGGGTTCAAGAGGTAAATTGTAAGGGATTTTGACTTTTTGTTTCAGACTTATCAACAAATGGCCTCTTTTCATTTCCAAGTTCACTAGTAATGATGTCATATTGTGTCAACACTTATAATAAACAGTTCTAAGAAAACAGATAACACAATCATAGTCATGGATTCAAATAGCAACAATATGAGACGTTAGTTAAAACAGTCAAGAAGTTCAAGAAAAAATTGAAACATATAGGCATTACAGAGTCTCTCTCAATGAAAGGATAAGATTCCAAAAGCTCATTGGGTAAAGTTATTTCTAAAACTATGATCTAAATTCTATAATTTAAATGCCCTCATTGTAAACAACAAAACATGCCATATACCGTGGGCATGGTGCCAAGTGACCGATCACAAAATAAGCGTAAAAATTCAAATCTCCCCCAAACTTGGAGGTGATTGCATTCGGCAACATCTAAAGTGAAACAACACCATCATAAAAATTAGAGATAAACAAAAAGAAATGTTCTATTAATATTAAAAAGTAACTATTTACAAGGATTGTGTGTGAGATTACAAAAAAAAACTAATTACAAAAAGAGAAAACCTAGGAAAAATCTAGACGCATAGACACCGGCAGCAACCTCCCTGAGACTTAAAGATGTGTGCTCTGCAAAACAGTCTGGGGTCTTCAAAATTTTTCTTGCCAAACAGAGCTCTCTCCCTCCTGACTCTGGGATGTCCTCAACTTGCCACCTTTGAAGAGGAGCTACAAGTCGGGAGGGGAGGGGTGGATTAAGGAGATGGGGAGGGTTGAGAGTTAGGAGGGGGTGTATGATGAGAGGGGTTTGTGGTAGATGACTCAGAGCCCGGGATGCGTCGTAGTTCATGCATTAGCTTCTCCTTCTTGGCGAAAAGCGCAAGAATCTTAGCCTTCTCCTTTTCAATAAGGAGAGTCTCTTGCTGTTCTCGTCCCAGTCGGGTTCTTCCGCCATGGTAATGGGGTTTAGGAGGCAGAAGGCAAAAGATTTGGGTATGGGGTGGAGTGGGTTTGAGATGGGATGTATATTTATAGTGAAAATGAAGGGGGTGTGAAATGCCGCTCTAAAATCTTGAAGGAGATATGCAATAAAAATTTGGCAGGGGAGGTGACGGTAATGAATGCGATGCATGCTCGTATGCTCTTGCGAATAAATAGGCTTCAACTTTCAAGGTGATCTGCTGAAACGGTCACCACTTACACTTGTAACTGTAACCTAGAATCGTGGGTTACGATTCTAGCCTCTAAGCTCTCGAAAGGGAACACACTCTTTGATGATTCAAATCGTAATCGTTACGATTCGCTCGAATGAAATAATATACAAGAAAAAGAAAAAAAAACTACCAGCGTATGTAAATCCATACGTTCACTCGTATTCGAATAGAGTACATCAGAGAAGGACTTATGATCGCACATATTTTACTACGATTCAAATTATGATGCACTCCTCACTAAAATTCCTAAAAGAAAAAGAAATAATTCACATATTTACAAGATTCTACTATGGATGAGTCGGTAGCTCGACAGTGCCCTCAAGGAACTTAGATCTGATCAGTGGGGGGGGGGGGGATGCTTCCCCCATAAATACTTGTCCTCTCGGGCTGCTTACGGCTGCAATGGTAATTGGCCACTCTCCAGATCTGATCAGTGGGGGGGATGCTTCCCCCATAAATACTTGTCCTCTCGGGTTGCTTACTGGCTACAATGGTAATTGGTCACTCTCTCTTTTTATCATCTGCGTAGCTAGCTACCCAATTTGGGCTTCCAGCTTCGTGATGGAATGGGTATGTGAGTATAAAACTTGAGATAATTGAGCAAGCTAAGATAGGTCTTTTGAATGGTGATGTGACTATTGTTGTAAATCCCGAAGGATCTAGACAACAGTGGCATCCGTTCCGTTGCTTTATGGCCTGTATTGTTACTGCTCAGTAGGCAGTTGGGGTCTCATGGTTGGGGGGGTATCTTTGGTGGGAATTTTGGGTAGGAGGATATCATGGTTGCACAACAAATGGTCCTTGTTGTGCCCCACTTGTGGAGTCATAGTTAAAATCAGGATGGTTTCTGCACTGCAGGTTGTAAGTGTTCCCCTAAGCTCTCCTTTGGAACGCAGAAACATGTTCCTTTTTCACTACATCCAAGTATAATGGGGTTGCTGGGCATTCAATGATCGCATGGGTCAGGCTCTGGCGAATAGCACAGGCTGCAATAGGTCTCTCCGTAGCACTAGGGTTAGGGGTCATCAAAGATGCGAGTTTTTGTTCTAGGACCGCTACCTTAGCACTGATGTCACTCTCCTTCTTTACTTTGTCAGAGCTGACATCGTAAAGTCCACTCTTAGCGAGAGGAGGGTGGCGAATTACACCGGGATCAAATTTTTGTAGGGCCTGCTTCTGCAAGGAATTATCAGCCAGCCTTCAAAAAGGTCCGAGTAATGCCATGGGCCATAAAAGTCCCTCCACTCACAACATCTACCATCTATTGGTTCCCCTCGTTTAACCCTTGATAGAAACTCTGAGCTATCGACCAATTCGTCACTTCATGATGAGGGCATTTCTGTAAGAGATCTTGCATACGTTCCTAACTCTCATGAAATAGTTCTCCAGGTAATTGCCGGAAGGTTCGAGTTGCTTGGAAATTTTGGTTAGTTCTACCAATCGAGAAATACTTGGTCAGAAATCTAGCCTGTAGTCTTTCCCAAGAGGTAATACTTCCGGCGGGCAAACAAATAAGTTACGCTTTCACTCGGTCTTTGAGAGAGAAGGGGAAGAACTTTGATTTCATTGCCTCATCATCAAGTGTTGAGATTTTCAACAGGGTACAGAGTTCTATGAAATCCCTAAGATGTTGATAGAGATCTTCGCGATCAAGCCCATGAAAATTCGGAAAGGCTTGTAGCATGGTGTGTTTGATCTCAAAGTTTTGACCATTCGTAACTTTGGATAAAGCAATGCATGAAGGCGCAGTCAATGTAACTGGGGTGTAGTGCTCTTGAATGAGACGATCTTCTGCCATCGTAACAGATTCTCTTTTGGAGTTACGATTGGAAGCCAAATTCCGCAAGAGAGTCCGCTCAATTTCTGGATCACACTAAAGAAGATTTATATTTTGAGAATGAGTGTGATGCATACACCAAAAGAATTTATTATTATTTTATTATTATTTTTCAAAAAATAACAGGTAGTGTAGAGAATAAATCTGGGCCTCTAGCTTCCCTTGTCAGGAGAGGTGTCGAAACTTTGATCTACTGCTCCGACTCAAACCTAAAAAGAAAAAAAAAGAAAAAAAAAAAGAAAGACAAATACTAATTTTCAGAAAAATTCGCTTCCACAGTAGTGGCACCAAAAACTTGGTAGCTCTATAACTATTCCTTGTCTTAACCTATTACAATAGTATTGAAGCACAAGTATAGGATCGATCTCACAGAGAAGGTTGTCTTCCGAAAACTTCTATTTATCTTTAAAGAATAAAAAATGGTTGTTTTTGTTTTAAGCTAAAGTGCAAAAAATAAATCTATTCTACTAAATTGAAAATCATTACACTAAATCTCAAGTTTCCCAGATCTTAGTCGTCAATTAAAACCCAGAATTCCTTCGATATCCTAAGTGCCGAAATAAAATTGCAGAAATAAAATTTATCTAAAACTAATCTTCAGCCTTCCAGATTCTAGTCGTCAATTAAAATCTAGAGGTCTTCAGATACTTATGTGCGGAAAAGTAAATTGCTGAAATTGAATTGCTGAAAATAAATAACAGAAAATAAAATTGCTGGAAAGTAAAAACTACACTACTCTGATCTTCCAGAACTTTTTTCTTAGTCGTCAAATAAGATGTCAAATAAGATAAAAGATCATTGGATGTAACACAAACAAAAATTAAAGACTATTCTATTTTGCTGAAAATAAAAGACTGAAAATAAATCTAAACTATGGTTGATCTTTCGGCCTCCCAATCTTAGTTGTCAGCTATCGAGACTTTTAGGATGCTTTTTCATGGACGTTGGACCTATTATTTATAGATTCACAAGAGGCCCGTTACAAAAATTTAGGAATCTAAACAAAGAAAATTTCCTAAAACTAAGTTTCCTAAAACTCAACTACCTAATACATATCTTCCTTGCTTTAGTTACGAGAGACATGTGAGATTTCTTCTTCTTGATCTCCAGCACCAGTGATTCTCGCCAAGTCTCCTAGACCCGTGGAATGCATGGATTCCTCTTTTAAATCTACGATTCTTGCATGGCTGTGCACCTCTCATGTGGGTCTTCAGCAGTGATTTATAAAGCTTTAAGGTACAAAATCGTGCATATGATTTTGTGTCTTTCTCTGTTATTTCATATGATTTCTGCTTGATCGCTCATATTCTGCCTCGTTCTCTCCCAGTCTTTTCTTTTTGTCTTTATTCAGCTCTCTTATACCATCTGAAGTTCTCTTCTGCAGAATCGTGCGGTTACAATTATGTTCTTTCTCTGGTTCTAGCTCTCGATTGTATACACTTTTATCTTCGACTGGCTCATAGGCTTCACGATTCCTTCTCGTCTTCTCGGGAACTTGTATTTCAGCCACGACTTGGCTCTTCTTTTCTTGTGATCTTATATGTACTGCTTTAGAGACTCTTTTTGGCACAGATTTATAGTCTCCTTCTTTTGCTTGTTGTTCTAAATATCTACCATTAAAGAATCATTAGTAACAAACTATAAACTACCAACATTTAGTTGAGGGCATTAAAATGGTCAAATATGTGCATGCACAAGAGTGCATCTAACACCCTAGATTTTCTCAAGGAAAATGGGTGGTGTAAGATGGGTCAAATCTTGGTCAAGTGGACCAAGGGCTAGGATCTGCTAGAGATCTGCAATATTCTAATTTTTAATTTCCAAAATTAGATAAATAGCTTATAAATGCCCTTGGGCTTATTTAAAAATTGCAAGAGAGTTATGATTCTATGCAAAACACAAACATATAGTCTCATGTATTAGTGCAACTAAATGCTTCTATTTTATGTGTCAAGGTTTGACTCAACCCATCAAGAAATCTCATGATTATTTTCAAAATCCAATTCGTTGGCGATGATCTCACCATCACCACTAAGGCTCAGGCCCAATTCGGGTCAAACCTCGGGTCAAAGTCCATCAAGAAATAATTCGGGCTAGTTACAGGGCATAAGATGTAGTGTGTGTTTTACTAAATTTCTAACACACCCATTCAAGTAAATGGGGTGCCCTATGGATGCCACTAGGAATAGTCAATATCCCATCAATTTAAGGTGGGTGTTTCACAAATTTTGATGGACCTAACCTCAGGCAGTCACCTGGCACAATCAGGTCTCCTCAATGCTCAGTCAACAGTTTGACTAACACAGAAATCAGGGGACAGGTGTTACAATGGTATCCATTGTAATATCATCTTTTCACTTTCGATTTTAATATTCGGTATCAATGTTCAATAGTTCAATTTCGGTTATAAATGTGCAATTTCAGCATTCAGTCATAAATGTCAATTTTAGTAATTCTATACCCTTTTGAATGTCAATATCATCATAATTCATTCAATAGTTGGGTTTGATGTCCAAATAGGAGTTCAATACCTTTTTAGTTCACCAATCATTTTTCAACATGTAATTATTTATAAAACTACGATAATCAAATGTCAATCATCATTCGATATTAGTTCGATTCCTCTATCTTTTTAAGTTCTCCAATCATTTTTCAACGTGTAATTCTTTATAAAATTACGATAATCTAATGTCAATCATCATTCAATATTAGTTCGGTTCCTTTATCTTTTTAAGTTCGCAAATCATTTTTCAACGTGTAGTTCTTAATACAATATTATTATCAGCTGTTCAACACCAACTCAATTCCGGGTCGTTAGTCACCTATGATTATTCTTATCATTCAGTAACTCAATCCTTAGCGAGGATTGGGTAGCTTGACTAACACTTAACTATTACCTCAGTCGGATCAACCTTAGACCAGAGCTCCTACTAGTGTGTTAAATGACTTAACTATTTCCAACCATTACCAATCTCGAAAGACTTGAGTATAATATTGCAATGGGTGTCCCTATCGATAGGTCCACCATTTTATTCCTAAGGTTTCACCTTCATTATCGGGTCACTTAACTAATGTCGATTTATTTCTTCTAAGTTCTTAAGGGATTTGACTGATTACTCATCTAATGTCGATTTATTTCTTCTAAGTTCTTAAGGGATTTGACTGATTACTCATGGAGTATCCCTAGGTTTCTATGGGTATCATCACTAGGGGTCACTCAATTTTTAAAGTGAGGACATCGGGTTCATTTAAATTTAGCGAAGATTTCCTTATTTGTTTATTTTGGGCTTTAGGCCCAGGGGTCAAAATTTTAATGGTGGTTCACAATTCACATTCTAAGTTTACTAAGCATAAGGATGCCAGTAACATTGTTCTTATCAGACATTGGGTTGGGACATCGGACCTTAGTTCAATCTAAGCTCATGAGTTATATGTCTCCTGGTCAATTCCTAGGTCTCTTGGGCCTCACATGAGTCAAGTTTAGCAGATAGGTTTTCTAGGAAAGTCCATAGTTGGGTGTGGGTGCTCCCAAATTTTAAGAGGTGCCAATATCAGCAGCTCCAATAGTTATTTGGGCTGGGTCATCAAGTCCTATATTACTAAAAGTTATCATTTATCGGCCTACGGGACGGGCACTAGGATCATTAAGTCCTAATTGGCCCATTTCTAATCTTGACCTAAAACAGATGGGACATGACCTGAAAACTCGCCCCATTCGAGCCTCTTAAAAACACCTTACTTTAATGATCTATTTTTTATATATCAAGGAAAAAAAGAAGATAGAAATATGAAAATGGTGATGAAGAATGGAGTTTGTCTAAACAAAGGTAGAATTCCAGTATCCATTTTCAAAAATTCAAATAAATCGGTCAAAGACACCAAACAATTCGAAAGTTCTGTAATTGATCAATGTCGATCGGGCACCATTAATCTTCAAAATGCTTCTGAATTTTTTGATTTTATGGTCGATAAGCAGCATTCCACACCCTCCATTTATACATTAAATTGTTTGTTTGGGGCAATTGTCAAATCGAAACAGTATTAATTCAATGGCGAGCAACTTAGTGGTGATCGCTAACTGCCACTAAAAGCAAGGGCCTTTAGTGGCGGTCAGTGTGTAACCGCCACTGAAAGTATTTTCGATTTGTCCAAAATCTCGGCCGAAAATTTGAAAGTATTTTCGATTTGTCCAAAATCTCGGCAGAAAATTCAAATTTTCGGCCGAGATGTCTCGGTTTCGGCCGGTTCTGAGACGGAAAAATCATAAAAACCGCCCCCCCTAAAAATGTGTAAGTATCGGCCGATAATTTCAAACTATCGGCTGGAATATGCATTCTCGCCCCTTTTTAGAATTTAAGAATTTTGAAAAATTTTAAAGAGTTTTAAAACCCAATTTTTGTAAAAAAAAATCTCATTTCTATTCTTCCTTTGGCATACAACCCATGAAAAAAAAAAAAAAAAAAAAAGAACAACTTTTTGTTAAGGGTTTTAAAACCCAATTTTTGAAAAAAAGACCCCATTTTTCGTCTTCCTTAGCTATAAATCCCATGGATGGAAGAGGAAGAAGAAAAAAATAAACAGGGAAGAAGAACAAGAAAAAAACAAAAAAAAGGAAGAAGAAGAAATATGAGAGTTGTTTTCGCCACCGACTTGTCGCTGTTTTCTCCACCAAACTGGTTTCTCCACCGACCTACAAACATGTATAAATGTCCTTGCAAACATATTTTATATTGAAAGAAGTATGAGACTCACTCTCATATCAGTCACATACACACTAGAATAGTGTTTAAGTGATCTTACACCAGCAGAGTTTACGATGTAGGTGACCTACATCGTACGGTGTAGGTTATCACATGATGAAGATTATATTTCGTGCCAATCTTGTCTACTAAGGATCTATAGATCATGAACTTTAGATCAGACGGCCCAGATTGCGTTTTCAAATTACCGTTTGATATCAAATTATCGTATGATATAATAGCCTTTGACTATATTTAATCACATGATGAAGTTTATAGTTGGTGTCAATCTTGTCCACTAAGGATCTATAGATCATGAACTTTAGATCAGACGACCCACATTGCATTTTCACGTATCATATGTACCTAAAATATAATTTTTTTTTTTAACCTTGGTGCAATCACTTAAAAAGCGAGTGCAAGTACATATGATCTTCAGATTGCGTTTTCCGAAATTTATCGAAAATTACCAAAATTTTGACCAATTTACGGTTCGGGTCATGAACGAAATCGAAACCTAAACTGATATTTTGATCCACGGTATATATCTGTTCTAATAATGTTAAATAACTTTAAAAAAATTAAGAAAATAAAGTTTGGCAAAGTTCGGTAAAGTTCGGAGCATATTTTTAAAAATACCCAAAATTTACCGAAAATTTGACCAATTTATGGGTCGAATCCTGACCCGAATCGAAATCGAAACCGAAACCGAGATTTTGATCCATGATCCAAGCCTGGCGATTTTCACAAATACCACTAAATTTTTTACCAGCGATTAATGGAGCTCTTGCGGCAGTTGTAAACCGTCGCTAAAAGTGGCATATTTTGTAGTGGCCTAACCAAGAAATGTGTTAGTCTGAAGTAAATGATAAATATAAATTAGCTACAGAGTCAGCCATCATTCCTTCTATGATCCGTTTTTTCATATATAATATTTGCGCTTTCATGTGATTGAGTTTGAGTGTTTATAAATTTGGCTAAGCATCATTAATGATCAATTTTATTATTAACATGGATAAGATGCATTTCAAAACATCAATTTCAATTGAAATGAGTCGATGGGATGTTACGATTATATAACCTAAGATTTATATGAATATATTTGATTCCTCTGATCTTATCACTTCAGAGAGAACAATGCCAATATTTGCTTCGATAATGACACATGGGATAATGAACAAAAATAAAACAGTCAACAGCTAAACCTCAATTCCAGTTGGTAATTATAAATATAATCTAATTATGCTGGAATTTTGAGCAACTTACTGAAATCAACTCAATTTATCTAACGTTAAGGTGAGCGTACCTCAATCAATTCAACCTCTCCTCCATCGATGATGCATAATTGTTAACCTAACCGATTCTAGCAATTGAACTTAAATTCTTATAGAAATAACTCAGCACAAAGTAAAAAAATCTTTGTGACTAGTCTGAGTAGCTTTTGTTAATCCAAATTGGATTGAGCTTGTCATATATGTTATATAAATTTGTTTCCTAAATATTTATTTTTCCTTAGCCTAGGGTTGTCCCTATTTCACAATATTTATTTTTCCTCAGTCTAGGTTTTTCAAAAGATCTCGAATCGTATCACCATTTGATGTGTGATGGAGGGTTGAGGAGCCATGCTAAGCCATCAAATGACACCTGCACTCAACTCTAGCCCTTTTTACATCAGATCCATCATTTGATGGGATCATGACCATCCGATTTCTACTAGGTATGATGAGATGGTTGTTTGTGATCATTTGGATCACACACACAACTATCTTGCACCATCAAACTATACCAATCTACACCCTTATTTCAAAACCTTTTAAAAAATCTCAAAAGAAATGACAAATGAAGGCATTTTTGTGAAAGGCCCTAGGCTAGCTTTGAGCTTAATCTAAGCCTTTCCATTCTCGACCATTGAATGGCCATGCATGATCATCAAGATCACATGCATAGTCATCCCATCACACTCATGCATTCCAGCTCCAATATTTCAATTGAAACTCAAAGAAAAATTAAAACCAAGCTAGAATTCCTATACTTCTCTACACTAAACCTTAGAACACAAAAATAACCAAGTCTTCACCTTCTATGCTCTTCAAGCCTGGTGGTTTGTGTGTTTTTGAAAGGTGAGAAGGTCTTGAATGAAGATGTTCTCCTTACTTGGGAGGGTTTTTCATTGTTTCTAGATGAAGATATTCTCGTGGAATGTGAGGGGTATCTGCGATGGGTCAAAGAGTGCTGCTGTGTGGCAGATGATCGCTACGATCAATCCAGTCGTTATTACACTTCAAGAAACTAAGTGGAGCTGCTGCGATAGGTTGAAAGTTGCGTTTGTGCTTGGAGGCAACCGCTGGGGATGGGTTGGGGTTGATTCAGCTGGTGCCTCAGGAGGAATTATGGTAGCTTGGAACACTTTACTGTTCGACAAAGTTGATGAGGAAGTGGGTCACTACTCCGCCTCTGTTGTTCTTCATAATAAGGATTCAGGTAAAATTTGATCATTTTCGGGTATCTAGGGTTCGTCGGATGACAGATACCAAAGTGACTTCTGGTTTGAGCTTGCTGCTATTCCAGATGGGATCACCCTCGGTGCTTGGGGGGTGATTTCAACGCTATCAAATGGGCCCATGAGAAACAGGGTAGGCCGCCGGATTTTGCAGTGATGCGCGAGTTCAACTCCTTTATCTCCGATTGGGAGCTGATTGACCTTCCGCTTGTGGGGTCGAGGTTCACTTGGTCCAACCTTCAGGAGTGCCCCTCTCTAAGTCGCCTTGACAGATTTCTCTGTTCATCAAATTGGATGGACATCTTTCCGGCTGCCAAATTAGAGGGGCTTGCTAGGGCAGTCTCTGACCACCGTCCTTTGCTGCTTCAATGTGATTCTCAGGGGAAGGGGCCTTCCCCTTTTCGCTTCGAGAACATGTGGTTGCTTGATGAAAATTTTCTAGCGGCTGTTTCTTTTTGGTGGAGCGAACCTGTTCCTTTGGGGACGACTGCTTTTCGATTTGTGTCCAAACTTTAGAGGCTCAAGGGGCATATCAAGGCATGGAATCGAGAAGTCTATGGGCTAGTTCATGTCGTGAAAGAGGCCCTGCTTCTTCGGCTGAAAGAGATTGATGATATAGAGGAATATCAAGACCTGGCTGATGAGGAGAGAGACGAGAGGCTGTTAAAGAAATTAGAGTTCAACAAATGCTTGGCCGAGGAAGTGTGCTAGAGACAAAAAGCTAAGGTGCGATGGCTTAAAGAGGGAGATAACAACACCAAAATTTTCCATGTAGTAGCCAACGCCCGTATTAAATCAACTACTTGGGTAAGATCGTCGTTGGGGGGGCAGCATACTTCGATTATGAGCAGATAAGGTCACAGGTTGTTGACTATTACTCAAACCTTTATCCCGACGAGGGTCTCGCTAGGCCAGGGCTCGATGGGATTGGCTTCAAATCCATTTCTGCAGTTGATAGTGCTGATGTGGAGCGGTCATTCACTGAAGATGAGGTGTGGCGGGCTATCAAGTTTGGTGGAAAAAACAAATCCCTGGGGCTTGACGGCTTCACTTTGGAATTTTATCGTAAATTTTAGCGGATTCTTAAGTTCGATCTCATGGAAGTTCTTCACGAGTTCCACACAAAAAGCTTTATTGGGCGAAGCCTCAACTCCACCTTTATTACTCTCATTCCAAAGAGAGACGGGGCGGAGGACCTCTCAGATTTCCGTCCGATTTGCCTCCTCAACTGCCTGTACAAAATTATCTCGAAGGTACTGGCCAACAACATCAAACCATTAATGGGCAAGATCATTTCGATAAATCAGGGAGCGTATGTTCATGGGAGACAATTGGTGGATCTAGTGACGGTGGCACAAGAGGTGATTCACTCATCTCATCACGCTCACTAGCCTGCTTCCCTTTGGAAGGTGGACATGGAGAAGGCTTATGACAGAGTAAGTTGGGACTGGTTAGACTACATGCTTGGTAGACTCAGGTTCGGGTGTATGTGGAGGGGGTGGATGCGGGCTTGTTACTCCTCGGTTTGGTTCTCTGTGTTGATTAATGGAGCGCCGGCGGGATACTTCAAAAACACCAGAGGGATCCGTCAGGGCGACCCGCTCTCCCCATTCTTATTTAATATGGTGGGTGAAGCACTTGAAGGCCTCATTGCGCATGCTAGACTAATGCAATTCATATCGGGAATTCTAGTGGGATCGCATGGCCGCCTCATCTCGCAGCTCCAATATACTGACGATACCATTATTTTCAGGAAAGCAAATGTGGAGGAATTCAAGTCTTTAACGGAGGTCCTAACAGTATACGAGGCAGTTTCGAGCCAACGGATAAATTTACACAAGTCAACAATTACAGGAATTGGGATATCTGATCAATTATTGGCAGAGTTAGCTGAAACGGTAAACCGTGTTGTGGAGAAGCTTCCGATAATTTATCTAGGCCTGCCTCTCGGGCTCAGGCAATCATCTGCAAGGGCGTGGGATCCGGTAGTTATGAGATTCGAACAAAGGTTGTCGTCATGGAAAGGGAAACTCCTCAGTAGTGGGGGTCGCCTACTGTTGGTAAAATCGGTGCTGTCTAGTCTGCCTATTTTTTATATGTCTATGTTCAAATGCCCAATCGGCGTCATACGTCGGCTCGAGCAAATCCAAAGGAACTTCTTATGGGAGGGATCGGGTCTTGATAAACGCTATCATCTTGTGAATTGGGACACATGCCAACTCCCATTAAGTTGTGGCGGGCTTGGCATCCGCAGTTTGAGATGGTCAAATATTATGCTCTTGGGGAAATGGTTCTGGCGAGCAGGTTTGGAAGGTGAAAGGGACAGCCTTTGGCGGGTTGTGTTGGCTTAAAAGTATGGGCAATCAATAGGCAATTGGGGCATTAACGTTGTTGTTAACAGGGGTACATCAACATGGTGGAAAGGCATATGTAGCACTTGGACTCTTTATACTAAGTGGGTCTGGTATAGTTGAGGCAATGGTACCCGGATTCAATTCTGGGAGGACACCTGGGTGGAATGTGGCCCTCTCAAATCCTCTTTTTCGGACATTTTTCGCATATCTAGTAACCAATAGGGTGTAATTGCAGATTTTTACTCGGACACTCAAGGAGGGAGGTTGTGGGAAGTTTCCACTCGCAGACTCCTTAGAGGGGATGAGGTGACCTCCCACACTAGATTGTTGTCTACTCTCAATGTGCTGCTCAGGATTCCTCATCGTTTCGATTATCGGATTTGGAACCTTTGTAAAAACGGTTGCTTCAGCGTCAAGTCGTACTTCCGGATGCTTTCGAGTCGCCCGCTGATAAGGTTCCAAGGGGCAGGGCTGTGGAAGGAAGCTATCCCCCCCAAGGTAAAATTTCTCGCGTGGACACTCTTCAAAGAAAGAGTCCTTACGATCGACCAACTTATTTGGCTGGAGAAGATTTTGCCCAACATATGTGTGATGTGCCTCCAAGAGGAAGAGTCGGCCGCACATCTCTTCCTCCACTGCTGGGTGGCCCACAAGATTTGGAGTGTCATCCTAAAATCTTTTGATATGTTATGGGTCACTCCTGCTTCGCCCTACCAGCAATTGCTGGCGTGGTCCTCTGTCAACATTGAAGGCCAGCTAGGGGACTACTGGAAGACTGGTTTATATGATGTGATATGGAGCATTTGGCTTGAGACAAATGTGCGGATATTCGAGCATAAATGTCGACCAGTGGGGATGATTCTTAGGTCTATTAGAGACCTAATGTGGTTATGGGTCGCAAGAGGTAGTGACGGAGCTAGGGGTGAAATCCCTCCCTGGGATCCGGGTGTCTGTGCAGGCTTGCATCTGTCTCTTTCTGTTTGCTCTTTGGGGGTTCCTAGTTTTTGTTGGTTCTTTTCTTCCTTTTTTTGGTCATGTCTTCCTTGTATTGGCCCTCTCAGCAACTTGCTGACTTTCAATATATATTTTGCATTACCGATAAAAAGAAAAAAAAAAAAAAGGCTTGATGAGGCTAGTTTCACACTATGTTAGACTAGAGATGATGGGCAGTTCAATGGTGGTGATGGATTTTAGATTCAATGGCTAGAAGAGAAGAGGCTAAGAAGGAGCTCTAATGGAGGTTTGAAGAAGGAAGAAGATGAGCAAGAGAGAGAGTGGTCGAAATTTTCAATGGAGGGGGTTTAGGCATAAAGCCTCTTTTGGGAGACAAGCTTGACAAGTGTCAAAGCTTCTCTTCCCAAGCTCTCTCTCTCTCTCTCTCACTACAAAAAATAAGACTATTAGCAATAGCCAAAAACTGCCGCTAATACCCTTGTCGCTAAGTCTTAATAGCCTTTAATAGTTTTTTACAACCAAAAACTGCTGCTAATAGTCTTATTTTTTGTACTCTCTCTCTCTCCCCAAAGCAAAGTAAATGGGTGCCAAAACTGTGGGGACCCATTTAACTCTCCTTATGACCTTTGGATGAGTCCACTTGTGGACTTTAGGTCTTTTTGTTGTCCTCTCTTTTAGTAAAAGTCAAGATTCTTCTTATCTTGTGGTGCATGGCTTTGAAGCCCATCTCTCACAATAGACTTCCTCGAGGCAAATCAAAGGGTGAGATATGTGGTCAAAGTATTCAATGGCCAAGATGTGTTAGAACTTTAGTTAAATTAAAATTTCTAATTTCTAATTAGGAGAAATTTATTGGAATGCCCGTTTGAGTTGGTTCTTATTTACCAAGAATGCCACCCTTCCATGCAAAGCCTATACACTTTAACTCAAGTGTTAGCTATGTGGCTTCCATTGGATTTTAGGATCAAAGTTTGACCTTGTTCATGGGCCATTATTTTGATGATCAATGAGATCTACACCATTGATGATGACCTCAACATCATTACCTTGGCTCGACCTTATTTCGGGTCAGAATCATCCACATGTCACTTCAGGTCCTCATTGTGTGGCTTAGGATGGTGTGTGTGTGGCTTTTGAATTGCTACCACACCCATTGATTTAATGTGTGTGCTTTATGGGTGTCACTAGAAATATCCTCTTCTCATCAAGCCTTAAGTAAGTGCTCCATATTTTTGGAAGGGCCAGGCCTCAGGTTGTCTCCTGGTGTTGTCAGATCTTGTCAGGTTTCAGTCAACTGGCCCTATTTTGAGGGGTGGGTGTTATAGCAGAACTTACAGAGAAAATCAACTTTAGTACCAAAAAAGAGCCTAAAAAGTTACTTATCAGTGTTAATAGCAACAAGAAATTGTTGACATTCTTCAACAACATCTTGACTCTTTTGCTTGGTTATATGAAGACACGTCTGATTTGGATCTGAGCTTGGTAGAACATCGTCTAGTTCTAGAACCCGATGTCAAGCCGGTCAAGCAGAAACTAAGGAGAATGCATCCCCAAACTGCCTTGCAAGTCAAAAAAGGGGTCGACAAGCTATACAAGTCAAATTCATTAGAGTTGTCCTCTATTCAAAATGGGTTGCAAATATCGTATCGGTTACTAAAATGGATGGTAGAAGCAGAATTTGCTTTAATTATCGAAATCTAAATAAAGCATATCCAAAAGACGACTTTTTACTACCTCATGTCGATACAGTAGTCGACAATACTGCAAGCCATGAGATTTTCTGCTTCGTGTTCTCATAATATAATCAAATCTGATTTGCAGAATCTGATAAAAAAAAGACTTCATTTACAACACCATAGGGGAACTTACTATTATGCTGTCATGCCATTTGGTCTAAAGAATTTTGGCGGCAGTTACCAACCCGTCATGATGGCCATTTTTTACGGCATCATGTATAAATGCATGAAAGTGTAGGTTGGCGACATCTTGGTCAAGTCACATACCAGAGCAGGCCATGCGGAAACCCTTGGAATCGTTTTAGAGCAGTCAAAAATATCAATTAAAAATGAATCCAAAGAAATGCGCATTTGGAGGAACTTCTAGCAAACTATTACGTTTCATGGTCAACAAACAAGGCATCGAGGTCGATCCAATAAAAGTAAAAGCAATTCTTGAGATGTCGCCTCCCAAGAACATCAAAGAACTACGTAGTCTTATAGGGAGATTGCAGTTCATCAGAAGGTTCATTTCTCAATATTCAGATAGATGCAAGCCATTCTACAAATTGCTAAAAGGGGGAGCCGAATACATACGGGACCAAAAGTGTCAACAACCTTTTGATCATATCAAGAAGTACCTTCTCACTCCTCCCGTTCTATCACCACCAGTTCATGGAATGCCTCTCTCGACCAAAGATCGAGAAATGAGAGTAGTTTTGTGACAACATGATGAAGATGCAAGAAAAGAAAAGGCCATCTACTACCTCAGTAGGACGATGGTTGATTATGAGCGAAAATACACAACAAGGGAAAAGACTTGCTTGACATTAGTGTGGGTGTCAACGAAGTTACGTCATTATTTAGGAGCACACGAAATAATGATACTGGCTCGCATGGATCCGTTAAAATATATATTTGAAAAGCCGGCAACATCTGGAAAGATCCCCTAGTTTCTTATGCTACTTCAAGAATTCGACATCACTTATGTCACCCAAAGGTCAATCAAAGGATAAACAATCATTGATCAACTCGCTAGTCGAGTCTCCCATTTCAAAATTATGAACTAGTATGCATTGATTTTCCCGACGAAGACCTCACTACAATTCATGAAGAACATGGCGAAACGTCTTGGACATTATATTTTGACAGTGCTCTTAACCAGGAAGGGAAAGACATCGAAATAGTTTTCTTAAGCCCAGAGGGAATCGTCATACCAAAAGCCTTCAATTAGATTTTCTAGTTACTAATAACGTCGTTGAATATGAAGCGTTCATTGTTGGGTTGAAAGTCGTAATGCGACTACGGATAAAAGAATTAACGATCATTGGTGATTCCAAAATCATGGTATTCAAGTTATTGGAGAATGGAGAACTAGAGAAAGGAGTTTAATGGCTTACCTAGAACTCGCTCAATTCTTGGTAAAAAATTCGAAAGAATTTCCTTTACCTACATTCCGAGAATGAAAAATTAGTTAACAGACTCCCTGGCCACTTTAGGATCCATAATTCAAATACCAGCTGGGCAGAGTATGAAGTTCTTCATCCTCGAAAAGCTTAGCACACATGCACATGAAATGACACTACAAAAAATAAGACTATTAGCGACAGTTTTTGGCAGCCAAAAACTGCCGCTATTAACAAAAAAAGCTCGTTTTAGTAGCGACGAAACTAGTAGCGGCAGTTTTTTTTTTTAGAGCGGCAGTTTTTGGCTTCTGCTAAAACACCTTATTTCTGTAGTGTGACTTGGAAAATCAACGCAGAATTGCCAGTTATACCAAAAACTTCTGAAGATAAAGAAGAGTTAATCATCTTTAAAGATGATAAAGAGCCCAAATCAAAAGTCGCTACTGAAAAAGATGTAGTTGTCACAATGTATAGATTCCTACAATCACAAGATGACGATGGGAAACCATGGTACTATGATATCTGGAAGTTCCTAAAATAGAAGCACCATGATTGTAGGATCACCATGGTACTACGCCTAAAAAATCGAAAGAATCACCATAAGGAACCGATGTGCGAGATTTTGCATCCTAGGCGAAGTATTGTATAAAGACTCTTTCATCATCCATGAAGCACACTCAAGTGTTTGCGGCGTTCACGTCTACAGTTAAAGGCTTGCTTTAAAAATTACACGGTAAGGCTACTATTGGTTAATAGTGGCAGTGTATTGCTACAGATACGTCTAGCATTGCAGAAAATGTCAGTTTCTCTCTACTCTCTTCAAGGCACCCTCAGCGGCATTAAATTCCATGGTCTCACCATGGCCATTTACCATATGAGCCTTCGACATAATCGGGTCTTTCATTGGTACAGTAGGGAATACTCATAAGCATCCCTTCATTCTTACGACAACTAAATACTATACAAAATGGGCAGAGGTCGAGTCATATGTCAATATTACTGCCTCAACGGTGATAAAGTTCATCATTCGAAATATTATTCAAAGGTTCTGAGTTCCCAGGATGATCGTTACCGAAAACGGACCACAATTTGTTGCTGAGAAGGGGGAGAAATTATGTACGAAATATAGGATTGATTGCGATATTCATCACCATTCTACCCTCAAGGGATGGACAAGCTGAAACTACAAACAAGACTCTGGTCAGAATATTAAAATGAATAGTGGAAACTAATAGTGGTATTGATTAGCCTGATCGATTATCTGAGACACTTTGGACCTACAGGACTTCAATTCGGATAGCCACTGGCCAAACTCCTTATCTCCTTACATATGGGATAAAAACTATGCTATCATATGAGATACAAGTACCATCCCTACGTGTTCAGATTGCTGATAAGCTATCCATAGATGAGCGATGAGAGTAGCTCTACTGACTCAGTTAGAGCAACTCATGTGTTTCATGTTATTTAATTCCAGACCTGAAGTTGTAATTTAAAAAAGATTGGATTGAAGCAATCCCTTTCGTTTGATTCAATGTGACCAAACACTATTTAAATTAAGTATAAGTTGGCTTTACATGCAAATTAGTATATGATCACAATCACGGACAATTTGCTGGTTGCAGGGAGCTTCCAAGGAGAGCTTATTTGTTATACTAGAAACACATGCACATTATGTATGATAAGATGCCCTCATTCTCACAAATTCTCTTTCATGCAACCTAATATGCTTTCTAACATATTAGACTTGTTTGTGTATGTGGGTCAAACCCATTCCTCATGAGCTGAATCTCGGCTGAAATCCAGGCCTAATTAATAGATGAACTGAGCCTGGTGAGAACTATCATTTTACTTGACAAAATTAATCACTATATTTATATATATGCACTCATGCCAAAAATATACTATAGATTAGCTAATGAGCTGTTAGTTGCCAAGTATCTTTCCCATGGCTCCTCCCAGTAGACACAATCTAGTCATGTATGGTGAAAATGTACTTCATATAGAAAAGGATCTACTTAGTCACGTCTATTCAAATTCTCCATTGCCATTTACATCAGGTACTCTAACTAATGAGCTTTTTTGTGTATGTGCTAATATTTCTTTTGCCAGGAATATAAGAAAGGGTACTTTAGAAAAACAACCTTGAAAAACAAATGTTTTAGCAAAACAACCCCGAACTTAAACGTTTTAAAAAAATAGTGCTTTCACGGTTTTTAGAACTTCAAAAACTCGTGAAAGCACCATTTTTATAAAATAAAAGATAGAAAATGGTGTTTTCACGGATTTTTGAAGTTCCGAAAACTGTGAGAGCACTGTTTTTTTAAAACGTTTAAGTTCGGGGTTGTTTTGCTAAAATATTTGTTTTTCAAGGTTGTTTTTCTAATTATGGTAGGATCTATTCTGCAGTTTCCTTGTAGATGATTTTTTCAATTGGACTATAACCTAAGTTTGAAATTATCACCACGTTGACTCATTGTTTTTTTATCTTAACAATCTTTTTTTGTTAATTTATTGCATTGATCCTTTAGAGCTATGCACAGTTCAATAAGGAGCTTAAGACAAATAAATTTTTTAAAACAGGTAGCTATTAACTTTTTTAGGTATTCATATGAACAAAAAATAATCTTCATCTATAAAGTTTTTCAAGTGTATTCATATGAACAAAACTATAAATCTCCAGAATTCATTGCTGTCTTTGTCGTTATGCATTGGGTGCAAATTTTGAATACCAGCAGTTGGCAATAAGCTCGTTAGCAAAAACCTATGCTGACGGCTGGAACCGTCGGCATAAGTCAAAGATCATATGCCGACGACTAGGGTTTTTTTTTTTTTTTTTTTTTGCTATTGGCCCACCTCCCATTTTTTTAGATAGCTATCTCATAGGTTCTGGTGTATAAGAAATGGCTTTAGATAGTTATCTCATAAGAGAAGGCTTTGATTATGGAAGAAACAACCACATAATTTAAGACGTAATGGAACAAGCTTTAAAATTGAGCTCAAAATTTTTTTACAGGATCTTTTACATTTCTGTTGATACTTTGGTTTCTCAATATTATTAAGAACAACATATATCAAAATTATTTGGTTCTAATCAAGGATGAATGATCAATTGAGGATGAAATGAGAGCCTCTGTGAAAAAATTTCTTCTGCTTCAACAAGATGCTGCAGAGTCATCACTAAGCATCCAAATCCGAACATCAGCATGATCAACATAAGATGGCTCGGAACTTGCTTACCACAGGAAGCACCTGCGCGAAATATTTTGATATGCAAATTAAACATAATTCTGTTAGGATTTTGAATTCTTAACGATGCTAAAATAAACAAAATTCAACAGGAAGTTAGTTAAATGATTTATAACGGGTCAGGAAAGTAACTAGCGTTATATATCAAAAGTAACTCAAAATTCCAATGCTCCCTTGCATTCTTGAGAGTTCAATACGACCATCCGAAGGAGGCTGCATCATACACCTCTAACTGGGCTCTTGCAAAGTCTTGGTAGTCCTTCTGTGAACCACTCGTAGCATTCCCCTCATTCACCCACTCCCCTGAATCCAATCCAATTCACATATCTAAAGATAACCCTTCAATGGTGTGGGTCCTCCTGCAATGGCCTGTGCAGTTGATGGAAGGATGGAAAGAGATCAAGTTTGGGGATCAGAGGAAAGACCTTTGGCCTTTGACGGTGTACGCTGTTATTTGGGCGATATGGCTGGAAAGAAATAACAGAATTTTCAACCGCAAGGCGAAACCCTTCTCGCTGATTATTAGAGATGCGAGGAATTTAGTTGTTAGTTGGAATGCTTGCAAACTAAGGATTTTCAATGATGGCCTACAACATTTCCTTAGACTCTGGGAAGACTGTTGTCTTTAGCAGCTTGCCCGGTTTCCTTCCGCCGGCGGTGGTGCCTGGGGCTTGGCTCCCTCGGACCTGTCCTTCCCGGGCTTGGTGGTTTTTTGGGGTTTTTTCTTTTATTTGCTGAGCTTTTGTCTTTTCTTTGCCGTGCTTTTGTTGGGTAGTAAGGACCCGCCAAGGTACGTTTCGTTGTAATCTTCTACTCATGTTTCTAATATATCGCTCTTTGTGACCGTTTCAAAATAAAAGAAAAGATAACCGTTCAATTCAACCCTCAAAACAAATTCAGTCTATAGATGGGTGAGTTCCATTCAAAGTATACCCATTTTTCTTTGAAATAGAATGTTAGGTAAAAGGCCTACTCCTTTATTGGAGAAAGTTAAGATAATCGAATCTGCATAGCAATTCCACCTTTCATTATGATGATTAACTCATAAATATTGAGAATAAAGTTATCCAAGTAATGGAAATCCATGATTTGTTTTCTTAATTTTTAGTAAATAGATAGTTTTTCAACCAAAGGGACATCGGGAAGGGGCGCCGAAAATCCAGTACAGCTACCTCCAAAGGATCCAACACGGAGACAAGTTCATGCAACTATGCAAGAAGCATATGTATATATTTATAAAATGAGAGAGAGAGAGAGAGAGAGAGAGAGAGAGAGAGAGAGAGAGAGAGAGAGAGAGAGAGGAGTAATATACAATCCAGAAGAAAATTTGAATAATCTAATAATTGGTACATCAAGTAATTATTTTGACACCTATTTGAGATTCAAACCACAAAAGTTTATAAAATCAAAATAATACCTTCATGTCCTGTTGTGTATTTTGACAGATAGCTGAATAGTCAATGATTTTTCATACTATTTCTACACCAAAAAATTGCCTTGAAAATTAGAAAGGCGATAGAAGACAACATGGATTTTCATTAGAAAAATTTAGAAATTATTTCATTGAATAAAACCTGCTCACACCTAAATTACATTCCAAAATAGTCAAATAATTATACAGAATTTAGAACCAAAGATAATCTAGATGAGATACTAGGACAAGATGCAAACGCGACTTGATCCTTTCCTGGAGGGAGAGGGTACTAAAACTCCTATTGTTTTGATGAAGGAGACGAGTATAAGGTATTAAATCATTGACTATTCTGAAGGACAAGAAAGACACTTTCTAACTTCAACCCCAAAGGCATGAAATGATCCCTACCAAGAGTGGGAATAACATCCTCAACAATACCACACACTTTGCCAGCTACCAATTTTTTTGCTTCAGACAGCCCCAATGCCTTTGTTCTTTTTGTATGCATGCTGCCACATGAACCTGAAACAGAACACACATTAAGATTCATTTTTTGTCATTTGTTTCTTAATAAATTACTTAGGCTGTGTTTGGAATTGCTCTTTGGAGGAGAGAGAGAGAGAGAACACAACTTTTTACTAGTATAAATCCCACTATGTTAAGGTAATTTTGAGAATTGAAGATCATATCAAGTACTTGTTGAAGAGTTCCCTGCCCTGGTAGTTGAATGGGGATATCCAATACTTTGTTAAGGGGAAGTTGCTTGCCCTTTAGCATAGTAACAGCAGAACCTCACACCAGCTGGTCTGCCCTCCTCCTATGGTGTTAAAGCTATTTTTGGCAGTTCCTTGCTGGTCCTTCTGGGAATGAATTGCTAGTAAGGGCTTCACTAGGAGGATTTAACTTTCGAGCATTGTGGAATTGGTCTGTTTCTGGCTGTGATTGAGGATCACACATCCAATGCCATTGGGTGGTAAGAAAGAGAGATGGCTTGTAGGCTGATGCCATTGTAGATTTGTTGGTCAAAGAGTGTTAGGAAGACAAATATTATTTTCTGGCACTATTTTCCTTCATAGTAGTCTTGACCTTCATCTAAAAGAAAAAGTGTGGAATGCTTTTTGGCTCACACCATTTCCACAGCACTAAAGCACATGCTATGTATTGAGTTTCTTCTATTTATTTATTTGTTTTATTTTTTTGCAATAGACAAAAACTCAAATGAAAATAAAAAGTAAAAAAGGAACATTCATAAAAGGAAACAAACCAACCCGAAAAAACTAAATTAAGCTATTAGCTACAAAGAAGAAATATCCGAATCAGTAAAAAGAATTCATATAACTGCCAGCTAGATGGGAAACTTAGCAAAATTGATACCTCTGTAAATAATGATTTCTATATGCTTAGTATTTACTTTAATTAACAAAAGAAAATATCAGAGCTCCCCCTATCATTGATGCACTTGCTTCTAAAGAAGAGATGAGAGCCCTTTGTGAGATCACTCTTCTACGGCCAAAAATGGTATGTTATCTTGTATAAATGTTTTTAAAGCCCTTTCTTTTTTTACCAGTAAAAAACAAACATGATCTTGGATGATGAACATTTACACATTCATAAGTCAAATGCATTGACATGGCACTCAAACTTTTTATGTGGAAAATATTGAAGATAAGTGTTTATGACAAATCCACATGCACATCTCATAAACAGAAATTCTCTGATGAAGGATCATAAAGAAAATTGTAAATAGGAGATATTTTAGAATTTTTAGGGCCTTTTGGGCAATTTTTCCTTCAATCACAATATGATGGGATCTTGGGATAATTCTAAGAGAGATTTCCCTTGTTTGAATAGAACCTCGATTGAGGCTCCATTGGAGGTTCTCGTCCTCCAAGCTGTTTCCCACCCTTGTCTTTACAAGGTGAGGGTTGGACTGTGGGTTGGGTTCTGTTACTTAACCCTCACCAATATAGTTGGAGCTCCCTCACGCTGCTCTGTAACTATTACATGTGTATGCATGTCTGCTCCTCGGTTCTCGAGGCTGTCTCGGTCGAATGGCCGTATAAAAAAAAAGGGATCAATCTAAACAGTCCAAGTGATGGTTCATGATTCAAACACACCTTAGCTAAAGAATCACACCTATAAATCAATTGTATACCGTCCGATTAAACATTTTTAATATTAGCTATGAAAAAACAAAAATAATGGTGATGTTAGTGTGCGCAGATTTGGACGCCGTGATATCACGTAGATAGAATACGTTAAGATAAAATAGTGTGTTTGCAAAGAGAATGAGTAGTACACATTCAATAGTGTACAACCCAAAAGAAAATTTTAATATTGAATCTCTAAACTAATCACAACTAAATCTCGGCTAGCTGAGGCTGGAGATGTAAGACGTCTTGGTTGGACGAGATTTCAAACTATGCCTACAATACCCTTAAGGGTAGCTGAAACGCACCTACCGAATCTTGTTGAGCACCTACGTTAAAAACCATTGATTGGTTTAAATCAGATAATGGAGATCATTTTTCGCTCCAATAGTCCACACAAGGGATCTTGAGATTGTAGAGCACCTATCATACTGAAAGTTTTTTTATTGCACTTGTCACAAATCCCAAACAAGTGGCCCTAAAGTCACATGACATGACACTCAAACATGACTTTAGAGCTACGTTTTTGGGATCTATGCCATGTGTAATTGAAAACTAACCATTTGATATGTGTGACATGATTTCAAGATCCCTTGTTTGGAATATTAGAGCGAAAAATGATCTTCATCGTCTGATTTAAATGAATCAATGATTTTCAACGAAGGTGTTGTCACACCCCCAGCTCCTGACCTCGTACGTAGGGCAACTCTCGCGCTCATGCATCTCGATTCACGGACCGGGTCGATGCAACACACTTCAATACAAGTGAATCACTAATCGATTATTTCCTTTTTTTTTTAAATATAAAAAAGAAAGTTATTGCAAAAAATTTCTCATTATCGTTAATCTGAATCAAAGTGTTCAAAGGTTTCAAAAGAGCCAAACTAGTATAATAAAACCTTACTTATCGCGGAATTATAAGTAAGAAAGAAAACTTGGTCGAAAATTTCAAACCTTAGAGTGAAATATTTATAATTAGTCTAATTACATGATTTTTCCAATTAATACAAAAGAATTAAACTTAACTAGAACAAAATGAGAAGAAAGATATGGTAAAAGAGAGACATGTGATCCGGTGACATGTGTGTGTGTGTGCTGGTAGCTCTATAGATAAAATGAGTTAAAAATTATCAGCTAGATGGATGCTCTTGGATCTCTTCTCGTCTTGCTCCTCTAGCTCTGACTGGGAGGCTGCTAACTTACCTCTAGAATTTTTGGGTCATGGAAGGACAGTAAGCAGTGAAGTTTAATAAAATCTTAGTTAAATTAAAATTGTAGTTTTTAGTGAAGTTTATATTTAGCTAAGGTTACAGTTCATTTACACACAAGGGTTTTGCACAGTGACTGGTGAGAAGTAAAGTTTATAGCATGACATGATATCAAAAATATGAGTGCAGAAGAATCAACCATTTGACATAACCAAGCAAGATTCTATTGAACAAGGCACATAAAGGAAAGAATAATTTTATAGTTGCTATCTACAATTGAAATATTTAAGTACTACTACTATTATGGAAGCAGCATACCATGTTCAAGTTAATTTTTGGGAATGGTTGCTGGATTATCAAGTTTAGGAAATTTACATAAATCTTTAATTGGTTTGATAGTTCATTAATTAACTTAATATACTTCATTATTTTTGGTGCGATAGTAACACCAACCATGGTTTCAATATCAATATCGATTGTAAATGTCGCGCATAAAAAAGCTGGCACTTTTTGCCATTTAGTCAATCAAGACAAGGATCGATGACCCTGTTGGTCTAACGAGATCAAATCATCAGCTGATATTTCAAACTCTTATGAATATGAGTTGCCCATTGTGAAATCATCCGTAAGAATAGTGGTCTCCATTGCGAGACTAGGTATCCATTGTAGTATCATCATTTCACTTTCGATTTCAATATTCGGTATCAATATTTAATAGTTCAATTTCAGTTATAAATGTTCAATTCAGCATTCAATCATAAATGCCAGTTTAGTAATCTATTACCCCTTTTAATGTCAATATCATCATAATTCATTCGATAGTTGGGTATACTGTCCAAAAAAGTGTTCAATACCTTTTTAGTTCACCAATCATTTTTCAACATGTAATTCTTTATAAAATTACGATAATCAAATGTCAATCATCATTCAATATTAGTTCGGTTCCTTTATCTTTTTAAGGTCTTCAATCATTTTTCAATGTATAATTATTTATAAAATTATGATAATCGAATGTCAATCATCATTCAATATTAGTTCGGTGTATACACCCAAATTTGGCCCAAGGCCCAATCGAGACACATTTCGAGAGAGGTGCATCTCTGAACTTTTGATGGTATGTATGGAACCCTTATGAACCTTTATGAAATCTTAGGAGTCATTCCAAATCCTTAGGAACCTTCTCGAACCCTTAGAAACCAATCTCGACCCTTAGAACCCATTCTGGACCTAAACCTAGCTTTCCCGAGCAATGGATGAAGAGTGGTGCACCGGGACTAGCTGTGACCTTCCACTGTGATTGAATGTCATACCATTTAAAATTAGAAGTCCGCTGCTTTCCAATGAGCCAAGAATCACCCCAATCGGAGCTATGTGCGAGAAGATATCGCGTTCCAAAGCTCAGGGACAGAATAGTAAGTATTCCTGCGCCAAGCCATTTCTCTCCAGAAATGGCTTGGCGCAACTAATAGTTGCGCCAGTTATAAGGTGGAACCCACCTCGGGGAGCCAACTTTCAGGCCACTGTAAGAACACTGTTTTACTGTTCCTAAGCATGCCACAACTAATAGTTGCGCCAGGCTTATGAACAGTAACTTTGCTTCGAATTTTGAGAATGGGGTTTGACTTGTTGACCATCTTGACCTTTGGGACATGTTTTGCTAATTCTGTTGCACCCATTTACTATCTATGTGCAACCTCTTAAATAGTTTAAAGGCCCACCCTATCATCCACCATTGGACCAACTCTTCATACTTTTCAAGGCTCCAAAAATCCTAAAAAATCTTAGATTTTCCATTACCTAATTGCTAACCCTAATTATCTTTTAAACACCCTCCTAACCTCTCTTTTTCCTATAAATAGAGAGGCACCCTTCCCTTTACAAAGGCTTGAAAAAATTTACAATTAAGAGATTAAGGAATCCCTTCTCTCTCTCTCTTCTCTAGTGCACCATTCCGATACAAATTTTTGAACTTTAAAACTTCCTTTAGACCTTAGAATTTCACCTAAAAGCTTTAGGTTAGGTGTGTGTTACCCCCTAGCCTTCCCTCTCTACCTCTTAGCTATCAAGCCCTAGGAGTTAGAACCTCATTTCTCACCATACAAGCCTTCAAAAGCTCACTGAAGCAAGCTAACGCAAGGCTCCATCGCAGTGCAACAAGGGCCCGAGAGCTCCGGTTGTCCCCTATATTCCTCTACCTTCTCAGTTCTTCCTCTATACTCCCATTTGTGTCGTTACGCCGCTGAATTTTTGGTAGGAACAGAGGGGTACAAATAGGATGTTTAAGACCCTTTGGGCAAGAGGAAGATTTTTTTTTTATTTTATATTATTTTTATTTTGGCCATAAGTAGAGACAACATTAAGCGGGTTGATTGGGTGCCTAACACCTTCCCAATCGATAACCAAGGCCCCTAACCAAGAGCCTTGGCGTAGACCGGATTCAGAGTCATATTTGTGGCACTTCGATGCTTATAAAATTGATCTAGGTTTCCCGGGACACCAAAAGCTCCGGGTAGTGACTTTAAATATTTTATTAGAGAGCGCATCGTCATGACATGATTATTAAAAATCTACGGTTGCACAGATGGCGACTCTGCTGGAGAATTTTTAGTAGAGCTTTCCCTTGAATTTGGCCTCTTTATTTTTGATTTACTAACCTTTTTATTATTATTATTATTATTATTTTTTACTCACCCCTCCGATTACGTCATTTTACTTATCCCTACTTTTACGTCATTTACGAGCCTTAGCCGATTGGCGAGCCTACTTACGCACCGCATTCAATTTGTTTATCTTTCCATCATTTCAAGCACCATAGCCGATCGACGGGTCTACTTGTGTATTGTCATTTAAATTCCTTACATTTCTGTCATTTCAAGTGCCTTAGCTGTTGACGGGCCTACTTGCATTTTTAATTCGTAATCATATTCTGCTAGTGAACGCCGACCCGTAGAGGCGGCACAGGATCATCACTCCCGGTCTTTAAACTTAAAAAAATTCCCTTAAAAGTGAAAAATAAAATTGAACCAACAAAGGGAATTTAAATTGATTTTTGCAGGGTAGATTTTCAAGGGTTATTTAGGCACACATACAAACTTCCGGGTCTTAGTACGGCGGCAGCCCCTAGTGGTGATGATCCGAAAAAGTTCTAGCCCACCTAGTACCCGAGAAAAATGCTTGCACTTGAGGTATATCGGGTGGGTAACCTTCTCGTTACCAAGCATAAAACCCTAGAAAAAGAGAGCGATAGTGAACCCAATTTGGCCTCTAAACCCTTAGGATCGGTGAGAAAAGAGACGGATCATATAAACAGTTAGTCCCCAGAAGCCTAGCTTCCACAAAAAGCCAGTATGGAGACCCATTTCGGACTGAGGTTGCTGCTGTCAAAGAATCTGGAGACCCCTTTTAGTTTGGCGCCACTATTAGTTGCGCCATTGCAAAATTTCCCAAAAGAACACTGGTGCAACTATTAGTTGCGCCAGCTTTAATTTGGGAATTTTTTCTCTGGTGCCACTATTAGTTGCGCCAGGTTGGTTCTACTGAGCATCAGTCCGAATCTGTGGCCTGTTTTATACCCCGAACTCCCCGATCAGTGCCTTTAGTGCCTCTGTTTACGCCCCGCAACTTCCGACACCCAATACACCATCGTCGGTCAAAAGAAAGTGACTTCTTTTTTATTCGTTTTGGGAGATCGGGTTGTTTGCATTGATTTCTGTGCCTTCAATAGATCAAAGGGTTTCCCGTTGATTCTTTCGAAACGCTTCGGAACCTTTGTCGCAAGACCTATTTATGGTACGAGAGCCACCTGAGAAGGGAATTCAAAAGGCCTAGGAATCCTCATTTCTTTTCACTTATAAAAAAAAAAAAAAAAAAAAAAAAAAAAATTCAAAAATAGTGTCTTGATTGGTGCCGGCACAACGACATCATCGTACCCTCCGTCCATGGCCATTATGGAAGAGATGTTACAAACTTACAATAAGTGGAAGGCCTCCCAACACATCCCCTCTCATCCACACCACACATCTGTGGATCCATCCCATACCCTATCAAGCCTCCATGCCTCACTCTCCCATGACCCCCATCAACCCCCCATCATCCATACTATCCAAACCCCCATTTCCCACATGTCCCAAGGCCCAATGGCCCATGCCCCCATTTCCCACACGTCCCAAGGTGTGACAACCCGGATTTTGGCACCCCAAAACTCGCGCCATCAGTGAGCAGGCGCTAAGGTCAAACCCTGAATGCATTACACAACATCTCATTGCACATCAGAAACAAAGTAGAACCATGCTAACTAACCATCATAACAAAATAAAGAACTAGTACTATCCCTAAAAAGCTCAAAATGACGATTCTAATTCCATATGAATACATATAGAAAGAGAACCAACGAGAACTACCGGTAAGGACTAATCCTTACCAAAATATGGTTCACCAAAAAGAATTAAGTTACATTTATCATCCAAAATAAGCATTCTTCACATCATCTCAAAATACTACTCTCTCAATCTAAGGCCAGCTATGTTTGGTATCGCACAAAGAAAACAACACTCAGGGGGAAGTTCTTCTAGATCCTCACCAGGTGATAACTCAAGATCCTACCTCTCCAAGATCTCTGTTCCAATGCCTTCACTTGAACCTGTGACATTTAGTCGAGGAATGAGCTTTATCCAATCTCAGTTGGAAAAAACTCATAGCATGCTTATATAACATCAACATATATTTTATGGCATGATGAAACAAAATTTATCAGAATTCATGCACCGTGTAATTATCATGACATGTAAGGCACATACAATGCTTATTTAAAATTCACAATGCATGCTCTCATGTTACTCCAACATATGAAAAGAAAACTTAAAGTACTTTACTTAAAATATTAGAATGAGGAACTATAACCTCAAGCCTCCGATGAAATACCCACCATCATCGCTCATATGAACCCTTTTCACATATATCTAAAGTTCCAAAAAGGTGGACACTTGGCCAAACATAATTACCGTTATATGGTAGGAGTCACAAACACAACACAAAGGTGTATGGATTGGCCGCCGTACCAGTAGGGTATTCACATAGAACCTTAAATCGATGTGCATACATATAGCTTATCGCCGTGTAAAGTGATAATTATAGCTTATATCAAAGGTCGGAATGAAATGTAAAGATCACACACACATATACATAAATCGAAATGAATCTCAAAAGATTCCATAATACTTGCACAATTCGGAAACATAATGATACACATGCCTTTTCAAATTTAAGTTATAAACGAAATTCACAATAGTGAATTCAAATTTGCATCATAACATAACACACATGCTAATGTAGTAAATGCATATGATATCAAGTGTTCCCTACCTCAAAATCTTAACCCGCACGTGCTCAATCCGCCGTTTGGGCTTGTCCTTCGTTACACAATGCTAGGTCACCTAAACATATAAAATCTATGGTTCACACATTAGAACTATGCTAAACATACTCTGACAACTTCCCTCAAAATCTCACAGTCAAAACTTAACAAAATCCAAAATCTGGCAATTTTGATCGATCGAATCTCATTTCGATCAGTCAAACTCCTCAAAGCATATTTCACCTCTTAGTTCGATCGAACGATTCTGCCTTTTCGATCGAACGAATACAAATTTGATCGATCGAAAATAATTTTGATCGGTCGAATCCTCACAGAGCCAAAAGACTATAACACAGTTTGATCGAACGAATCTTGATTCGAACGATCGAAAGCGCATAATTCAATTGATCGAAACTATTTCGGTTGGTAGAATTCCTCAGGAGCTAAATGACAATTAACACAGTTTGATCGAATGAATTATAATTTGATCGATCGAAATCACATAATTCGATTGATTGAAAGTGTTTCGATTGGTCGAATCCCTCAAAAACTAAATAACAATCTGCACAGTTCGATCGAACAAATTTTAATTCGATCAATCAAGTTCCCAATTCGATCTCTCGAGTATATTTTGATTGGTCGAATCCTCACAATAGACTTTTCCAAAATCTCTGTTCTATACGTTTCGATCGATCGAGTGTGGAATTCGATCAATCGAAACACATTTCATTCGATCAAAATTTATTTTGATCGAACGAATTCCCTCAAACATCGAATTCTTCCTCCTTAAGTCCATTTCGATCGATCGAACTGAATTTCGATCGATCAAACTGAATTTCGATCGGTCGAAATGAACAGATTTCATCTGTTCTTGGGTCTTCACACTTGTTCACTTTTCTTTCCCAATTCAGACCTCAATCCTTGTGATTCCTTAATCTTAAATTGAATAAAAATTATCCTTAGCAAAATTTCACAATATATCCTTAATTTCATACCTTGATTCCATCCGAATCCTCGATCCTTGCTTCGAAATCACACTAGGGTTTCACCGAGTGAACAACGACTTGATCGTCGCTCCAAACCCTTAGCAGCAAGCCTCAAGAACGGATCGATCATGAGGTCAATTCACATTCAATGCTCGTTTCACCCTCTCTCCTCTTAACTCCAATTCATAAGCAGTAAAGGGGGTATTGAATGCAAACCATTTAATGGTATTTATTTCCCCTTTAACTAAGCCCTAGGCTTAGGTATGACACTACTACACGTGTACGTGTGTCCACTAACTCATAATCTAACCTACCTATACGAAATCTGATCTATCGGATTTGATCAATAGACATTATATAGACCATCGGCATGGTCCTCGACATACGGATCATCAGGCACGCATATCGAGGCATACAGTTCATAGGTCAGAACTCAAGGACGTTACATAAGGCCCAATAGCCGAAACCCCCATGGCCCAAACCCACAAAGGGCCCATGGCCTAGACCCATCAAGGCCTAATGGACTAGACCCACAAGGGCCCATAGCCTAGACCCACCAAGGTCCATTGGGTCAGACCCATCAAGGCCTAATGGGCCAGACCTACCAAGGGCTCATGGCTCAGACCCATCACGGCCTAATGGGCTAGACCTATCAAGGCCCATGGGTCATGCCCACCAAGGCCCCATGGGCCACACCTATCATGACCAAGGCTTTGTGGCCCAAGCTTCCCAAGGACCCATGAGCCAAACCTTCATAGCCCAACTCCCAAAGCTTCATAGCCTAAACCAAAGCCCAGCAAAACCTTGGAGCCTCACACCCATACCCTTCACAATTCCTCCAAAATTTCACCCATTCACAACCCTCATACCCAGCTCAAACCCATGCCTTAATCAACCCCAATTCACCCATATCCCAACATCCCAAAGTCAGTTTCAAGCCTTTCCCTATGCCCAATGGCTTCATCAGGCCCCACCCCAAAACCTGATTTCCACTCATCCCATCACCTAACAAACCTTCCCTCATCCCCAATGGACTCACCCAACCCCCAATCATGTCATTCTCACCCAGTCCATGCAGCACCAGTAAGAGAATCTCGCCCTCACTGCACCTTATGTAGACCAGCAGTATGAAGATGATGAGATTAAAAACAGTGGAGCCTATGCTGGGACATTGACCAGCCTTAACCCTCCTCCTATAATTGCCACCCCCTAGTAGCTCAGAGTGAAGTCCAACCAACTGTTGAGAAAGTGACCCCCATATCCAAGGAATCAGAACAGTTGAAAGAGCAGTTAGACAAAATTCAGAGGCAATTGTTGAAAATGCGTGGTGCTGAAATCCACGCCACGGACTTCACAGATTTATGTTTGTTTGCTGAGGTCCCCTTACCTCCCAAATTTAAAATGTCAGCTTTTGACAAGTACAACGACATCGAGAATCTCATAGTACACCTCAAGTCTTATTGCAGGGACATGTGCTAGTATGAAGGGGACGAAAGACTATAAATAAAGGTCTTTCAGAAAAGTTTAACGGTCCGGCCTTGAGATGATTTACATCTTTGGAAGGACTTGACGCACTTGTTTTAGGAATAATATGTCTACAATATAGGCATTGAACCGCATAAGTTAGACTTAAACAATTTGAAGCAGAACCCGAATGAGACCTTTAGCGATTATTTAGAGCGTTAGAGAGCATTGGTAGCTCAGGTTAGAAACAGGATACCTGATGATGAACAAATAGAAATGATTTCCAAAACTACCCTACCGGTAATCTCAAACTTTTTAGTGTGCCAACAGCAGTCCAGCTTTGCTGATCTGGTAAGGAACGCCAATCGCTGTGAAGATGCTATCAGGGAAGGTCGCTTGAACAAGAATGCACCGAGTGGAGCCAGTGGGGTTAGAAGGTTTTAAGAACAGAGGAATGAGAAGAGAACAGGGGCCGTTGTCCAGAACATTACCAACACCAAGCCCAATAATAATATAATCCTGCTCCAATTTCAAGTTGCCCAGCCCGCACCAGTCAGAACTGAGTAGATGCAGAGAGCAAGGAATGGACAAGGAATGCAGATGACTCCGGAGCAGAGGAGAGCCCACTACGATTGAGTGTTTACACCCCTAGGGCAATCTCTAGGTGTACTTTTGTCTTTACTAATAGAAAAGGGATTAGGTACTGTTCGTCAATCGCAACCTCCTCCTCACCCAATCTCAAAGAATTATGACTCTAATACTCACTGTAATTTTTCTCAGGGTTTGGGTCACCCTACTGATCGCTTCTTCCCATTAAAGCACGTGATCCAAGATATAATAGATGTCGGAAAAATCATTCCACCAGCACCTTCTCAAGTGAACCAGCATGCGAATATTCATCAAGTACCATTACCCCCACATCCTACCGGAGGAGCAGGTCCCAGACCCACTATTAAGATGATAGAAGAATGTGAGGAGTTCAAATTTGACCCGTCAGACTACATCAGTGATCGGGAGAGCTATGTGGCACCATTGTTGAGAAATTGTGACGAAAGGAATATTGGGGTGATTGAACCCCTGAATTTATCGGATTATTTCCCCAACCCAGCACAACGAGTTGAACCCTTCGATCTTAGGGCTTATTTCCCATCGCCCAATCCTGTCAATTTTGTGCATATAAATGCATATCAACCATACACCACCACCTCCGTCAATTACCCGATAGCTCATCATGCCCCCAATCCCCCACCAGCGCCTATCAGCTACCAATGTCCTACTCCTACCCCTTTACCCCCGGTGCAACCACACCCACAAACTTCATCACCCCCATCTGGCCCAATTTTACCACCCAAATAGCTACCACCGAAGTTAATCAAGTGTTACCCACACCCCCGGAGCCCGCAGTGAAAGTGCATCCGATTCCGACAGCTATATCTTCAGGACCAGCCTATGATCCTCATCAGGTCCCGCTGAGTTATGAAGAAATAGATATCAACGTTGGTGGCAACAAAGAAGGGGTAGTGGACTTTGTTACCCGATTCGAGAAGATTTCGAAACAGCTAGAAGCACCAACAGCAGCACAAGCCCAATCAGAGGGAAAGAAAGATAGAGCTATAAATCCTTTTAAGAAAATGAGTCAAGAACATATATTGAAGACTCAACTGAGAAGAATGGCTGCCTATATTACTGTATGGGATCTGTTAATGACGTCCTCACTCTACTTTCAAGCTTTAATGAGGGCGTTAAAGAATTGATTGGTTTTAAATTGTACCCTTGCAAGTGCACAAGGTCTATCGTGGCACGGTGAAATCAAGGGTGTCGAACCCACAGGGAAGCGTAAAATTTAATTAATTTCTATAAGCGTCAAACGTACCTAAGGAAGTATCAAAGGCGAGATCTTTGCCACAATAAAAATTAACAACTATACAAACATAAAAATAAAAAGATCTAAACAAAGATTAAGCAAGAAAAATAATAAAAAATCAAACAACGATGAAAAGATAATCAATGAGTCCGCTATCCCTAGATTTATAATTTTTCTACCAACAATCAATCACACATTTCCATGTCAAATTATATTCCATCATTTATCAAGAAGAAAAATAAATCGTAAAGAGTGTGATTATTGATCTGGCATACCCTATTTAAAAACTATGACTCAACCTATCATTGCGGTATGAATCATGTAAAAGGCATAGCGTATCTCAAAATTCGAAATCACAATATTTAAGATTCAATCGTACGACCTGAAAGGCGTATAATTTAATAATTATGACAATGAATATAAATATTAACCCTCATTTTACTACAAGCAAAACGATTCAAAAATAATATGATTGTTGATCCGGCATACCCTATCTAACAACTATGACTCAGCCTATCATTACGTTATAAATGATGTAAAAAGTATAGCGTATCTCAAAATTCGAAATCATAACATTTAAGATCCAATCGTACGGCCTGAAAGTCATACGATTCAATATTTGTAAAATAAAATGATTGAATGAAAATAAATTAACTAGTTATCTAGGGGTCGCTTCTTCCTTGAATGAACGGTTTTAGTCTTTCATCTCCGATCCACACGCAAGGCACATATCCAAAACCATCAAACACGTTCTTTAATTTATCAAATGTTCGGATCTTTGAGGAAAAGATTTGGAACCTTACAAAGCTTTGGTTCCTAATTACAAACTAATTCATAAATTAAAACTAAGCACTAAAAATAATAACGAAAAACCTAAGATAAAGACTAAGAAAGTTTGGCTAAGAAGGCCACTAAAAGAAGCATGCCCAAACCCTAAACACTGCTCTGTTTATATAGGGCTCGGATGGAAGAGTTTCCATATATAGGCCAATCGATTGAATTCAAAATTTGAATCTTGGCGGACTTATTTAAATTTAAATCTCAATCGATTAAAATCTAAATATCAATCGATTGAGCTCAAATTTGAATTTATGAGGGAAACAGTTGTCATCTAACTCAATCAATTGATTTCTAAATTTTAATCGATTGAGCCTGACATGTGGCATATCCATTCTCTTTCTTGTGGTTGGAATAATCAATTCTTTTCACGAATTTCAGTATTTCTATTGGCCCTTTGGTCCAATGCTCCCATATTGTCCTTAATTATGCTCTTTTATGCCTTTGCAAGATCCAACAGTCACGAGCACCTGAAATCACTAAAACTGCATAACAACCATCAGAATGTCTTTATTGGATTGTCAAATGTTGGTATTAGGGTACGAAATATGATCATATTTCAGTGTCGATCACACCCCCAAACCTACACTTTGCTAGTCATCGAGCAAAGAGAATGATAAATATGATAAAGCAAATAAAACTAACATAAAAAAAAATTAAATGCCACTTTCGTAGGGAGCAGGATTGCATTTAGCATATGCAATAAGCCTTTAAACCCCTAGGTGATCCCTAGTGGAGGAGTTGTGTCTCCTGAAGGTTTATAGTGAAGATACCCACAAACTTTCAAAAACAGTTTTCAAAACCATCAATAAAAGAGTTTTCAAAAATCGGTTTATATAATATATATACCTTTAAAATCAAAAACTAATAATCATTTCAGCATGCAAATGTTCATTCTCAAATACCGATGGTATGATAATTCCACTGTTGCTTATTCCAATTAACCCAATGCTCCAATTCTTAGACCAATTTTCCATTTATGCCTAAAATGTTGTGTGTGCATGTGCCAATGCTTAAATCGTTCAATTGCTAGATTAATCCAAATCGGGAATCATCGGATCCAAAGTTTCGACTCAATCCTCACCTTAGGTATACACTCAAAATAAAATCGCTCCGATGAATGATTTACTTTTTACACACATGCGAGAGAGAGTTACAATACAAATAAAAAGGTCTCACATGATATAAAAAGATGGTGCATCAAAGAATTAAAAGAAATCTCATAAGGAATGATGTTTGTACCCTAAGCATGTTATACCAAGTACCATAGTCATTGCATCATCACTCTCTACAAGGCATTTACCACTCATGATTGGATCAAGAAGGTCTTTTCTAAGGTTGTAATGGGGCTTGGGTGAAGGTTATCAAAGAAAGGGGAATTTGGATTCAAATTTCTTTGAGAAATCGAAAAAAGAAATACAATTTGATTTTCTAACTTTGTACTCTTTCTTTCTCAGATTTTTCAGAATTTCTTTTTCTTTTTATCAACTTTTCTCCTTCTTTTCATTCCTTCTTTTTTCTTTTTTTTTTTCTTTTTAACACCATCTTCTATTTTTTTGACATATTTCTCATTTCTTTACCTCTTGCACAAAGATTTTTTCTTTTATTTTCTCTCTCCTTTTATTCACATATTTTTCTGTCATATGCTCCTTGCAAGTATTATTGTCAGCCCACTTTCTCTCTTATTCTCATCCCTCTTTTCCAATTTCTTAGAGATTGAAGAGTGACGTTTTGTATTTATTTTATTTTTTTTCAAACTGGTGTGGGGTATGGTTAATATAGCTTAACAAGGAATATTTAGGACAATTTTTCAATCAAGGCTCAAAGGAGGTGTAAAAAGATAAATCAATATAAGGTGGAGCATTTTAGGCACAAACGAGCCAAGGATGGCTTTTGATCATTTCCTTTCATGATGGTAATGATGCTTCTTTGTCTTGAGTTTAAACGCAATAAGTTCTAGCGCAATGATTTAAAGCATAAGAAATAAACAAACCGAGATAAAATATATGAGATTTCAACAATTAAACACGAATTCCAAAGATACTCCAAATTTATTTTAGCACTCTTCAAGAATGAGGAAAAAGTTCTAAAGCTCACGGGGTTTAGTCTTTCTTAGGATCCTAGAATTCCATATTTGAACTAATCTTTTGATTTTCGGACCTAAGCATGGCGAAGGTGCAATTTTTTTTTTTCTAAGCATAAATTTCTGTAATATCCCAAAAAATTAATCGTTTGACTTTGACCTTGAGATCCGTGCCTGATTGGTCGTAGGTTTGACCAAGTGATGGTCAAACATTGAATGCAAGGAGTGATGAACTGACGTAGTACAAATGTGACCCAATTGTGGTGTATAGTGTAAATTAGTGGTCACATACACCTATCTCTGGTGTATGTGTTTAACACACAAGTTGGAAGGAGAATAAAAGGGTTTTAATAACCCTAGTTTCTTTTTTTTGCTTTGGTTGTTGAAGAGAGAGTTAAGAGGAGAGAGAGAGGAGTAACGGGGAGTTATTGAGGAAGAAGTGAATGCAAATTAAAGGACTAATTAGAGCATTCATTGACGGATTCAAAGCGATTTGGGATCGTGAAGCAAATGATGGAACCCTTGCCATCAAACCCAACAAATCAATCCCTTGAAGGGATTCTTGAGGTAAGTTTTAAATTGAAGTTAATGCATAGATGTATGATGGTTAAGATTCAGTCAATATAGTTTAAAAAAGATAGATTAAAGGCTTAGAAAAGAAGGGAAAAGATTTGGAAGAATAGCCCGAAAGGGGGCTGAACCTGACCAAATAGATTAATCGAAATTGAGATTCGATTAATCGATTTTGGTCTGGAAGTTGAAAAGTCAAGTAAGCCCGATTTCGATTAATCGATTTGGATGTTCGATTAATCGATTTAGAAATCGAGTAATCAATTGGGTACTTCCAGTGGCTGGAAAACAAGACCTAGGGAAATCGACTAATCGAGTTGGGAAATCGATTAATCGATTTTGGATTTCGATTAATCGATTTGGGATCGACTAATCGATTTCAGACTTTCGACCACTCGATTTGAGAATCGACTTCATTATGTTAGAGACTTCGATTAATCGATTTGGGATCGAATAATCGAATTTGAATCTCGATTAATCGATTTTAAAAATCGATTAATCGATTTGGGTTTCGATTAATCGATTTTGGGAATCGATTAATCGACTTTGACAGTTTTGCTTAACTTTCTAAGTTTTCTTTGAGATTCATGGAGGGTCCAGGACCTTCGTCATTACATCTTTAGTGATGTATTGCATGTGTTATGATGTACCATAGGTGGTACGTGTGAAAGCGAGCACAAGGAGCCGCGTGGGACCTTGATGCTTGGACCTTCAGAGAATTGATGTAGGGAATACCTTGAACATGTACTTTAATTTCAAGAGCATGTATGTAGTGACATAATTATCAAATTTGAAGTTATTTTAATTACGAAAAGCTTTGTGAAAATGGGTGTGTGTGTAACGCCAAGAATGTGAAAAAGGCATCGGTGTGATGCAAGTGATTAAGATCAAGTAATCTAATAAGAATGAGACATCCCCAGGGGATGAGAAAAAAATAAAGGCATCAGGTGTGATGCGGGTATGTATACATCCCAGGGATATATATATGTGATTAAATAATTATTGTTAAGGCCTAACTGATATAAGATAGCACAATTATACGGAGAACAACTATATGTAAAGCACATGTTATTTTTGTTATTTGAGGTTTGATAGGATACCCCACTGACGTGGCGGGATACCCATGACTGACGGGACAGGATATCCGTGACCGGTACGGCGGCCAATCCGTACACCAGTGCGGAGGTTTATCCGTAACAGTAAGCACATCCCAGGGATGTTGAGATGAGTTTTAACCCCGCCGCCTAGTGAAAAAGGGGCTTGGGTCGTAATCCCAGGGAATACTTTATAACAACTGTCTATTTATACGACGATGAAGGGTGTCTCATCGGGGCTCAATGCTATATTGCTCGGGGATTACTTAAGTTGAAGATTTAAGTTTTGCTTTAGGCCTGTTCAATGTCATTCATGATAAATCAATAGTAAAGTAAGACATGCTAATTACCAGTAAACTTGAATGCAATTCATCAATTTTTAAACTATTTTCTAGCAAATGCATAGACACATCATGCTTAGAATATCATGGAATATATGTGAGTCTTAATTTATATGTTCATTGTGTTGGTTCCCTATTGAGCTAGGATGTATCTCACCCTTTAGACTATACGTCGCAGGTCCATTGATAGCAGCTGTCGAGGCTTCGGGAGACATATATCCGGGTGATTCGGACTACGTGCCAGGAGACGAGTTGGAGCCTCCACCCGAGGACTTCTTCTAGGAGACTCTGCTGTGTACTTTGACAGAGAGTAGTTTTGAGAGCAGATTTGTACAGCTTGGTATGTCAAGCCTTTATTTTTGATAAACATGTAATTAAATTGGATTATTCATTTGGCGAACCATCTGGGGTGATCTGTTTATCACCGATGGTTCGGGTCGGTTCTCTGTTCATGCAGTGGCATGAAAGTAGAACTGTCTTTTGCATATGCCAGTTGGGCATATTAATTATTTTCGCTTTATGAGATTATTTGCTTTATTTATTTAATTGTGCTTGTTATACCAATGTTACGTACCGATTTTGGGGCACGATGCGGAGGATAAATCTTGATGTACAATTTAAGTCTTTGAAAATCGGGCTGTCACAATTTCAAACCAATCTTTAAATGTTCACAATGCAGTTAATTATCCTAAACAACAACAGTTTTACCATGACATGAATATTTTAAAATTAAAATTTTATATGCATCAGCGACTAAAGTTTGAAAACTACGCTAAAAATAAACAACGATGATTTTTTTATATTATTTTTTTCAAAAAATGATATTGAAGGTGCATATAAAATGTGGTTACTGTAAAATTATGAACCCCGCATTTGAGCACACCACCCCCAAACCTAATTGGTGCTATGTCCTCATTGTACAAAACCATAAACATTAAAATAATAATAGGACAGTTAGAAAAATATGATTACAGATCAGCACAAGCACCAACAATGCTAGCTCAATGTCCCTTTAGAAGGAGGAGGGGGCGGAGGAGGAGTTGGAAGAGCTAAGGTCACTCCCCCTTTCTTTTTTATTTATTATTATTTTTTTAAACATAAAATAAAAATTCAGACAATTTACCTCCTCAATCGATCGATAGAGATTGGTAAATCGATCGATTGAATAAAGTCGGACTCTGTCAATCAATAAATCAATCAATTGAAGTAAACCAATGAGAAAAATCTAACTCAGCTTTCTGTTCCTTGGTCAATCGATTGATTTTAAACAATCAATCGATTGAAATGGAGCAGAAGGCAGAGTTTAACAATTCGGGTTAAAATTCTGAGTCAATCGATTGATTATGTGGAATCAATCGATTGACTGACAAATAGTGTGCGGTTTCCAGAGTTCGAGAAACTTTTTTTTTCAAACTGAACCATCAAACAAAATCCCTAAATTAATAATTTATAAGGGGCTTGGGTTGCCTCCCAAGAAGCGCTAAGTTTTTATTTTGTGGTCTTCAGTCGGACCACCCTCAAGCTACGAGAGAAATGAGAAAGGGTCATTCATCTGACATGTTTTGGTTGGCCTTTCTATGAATTAGGGGCTTGAGGCTTTTGGTGGGTAGACTCTCATCCACCCCATATACCATGACATATTTAGATTCATTGAGTGTTAAGAATTTAAGAGCACCGAATAAGTCATTATTTAAAACCAATCGAATTAAGGATTTGTCTAAGCATTGTAGAAATGGATCACTGGGCACGTAAGGTGCCTCATATGTAATGCTCGGCTCCTCAGTCGATATAAAACAAGGACTTGTGTCCTCCTCATACAATTGTTGTTTTGGTATTAGAGGAGTATCACAAATTAGTTGGCTATCTTCTGATGTTTCAATTTTATGTGAGCCAACAACATCTTCGTTGTAATCTACCTCATGTTCGCTCTCAAGGGTCACAGTCTCAACCTCAAGCTCATGGGTGGGGGTAGTTTCTTCTTTCCAAATAAGATCTTGCGAGAAGTTTATCGGTTGGCTAGGCAAAGTATTTGCTTTCCTAGCCATGGCGGCGAACATTTGCCCCATTTGATGATCAAATTCCCTAAAATGGGGTTGGAGTTCTTCTGAAAATTTAGTTAACATCTGATTTGGTTCCCACCAATTAGGATCATTTTCCTCATATACATCAAAATGTGGGAATAGATTAGGATCATTCTCCCCATATTCATCCCATGGGGATTGTGAATATTATGGGTCAAACTGATGTTGGTTTGAAAATTTTTGCAAATAAGGCTGATTTAATTCACAACCTTGATTTGGTTCCCACCAATTAGAATCATTTTCCCCATATACATCAAAATGTGGGAATGGATTAGGATCATTCTCCCCATATTCATCTCATGGGGATTGTGAATATTGTAGGTCAAACTAAGATTGGTCTGAAATTTTTTACATATAAGGCTGATTTAATTCACAAACCTGATTTGGTTCCCACCAATTTTGATCATTCCCTTCATATTCTTTCCATTTTTGGCATAGAGTTTCATAATTAAACTCATCAAAAGATGAGGGCATTGGTTTTATGAGAAACTCCATATCACCTAATCATAAACTAAGAAAATAAAAATACAAACAACAAAACCTAACTAAATTTAGAAACAAAGGTTCCATACCTTGGCCTTTTGCGGGCGTCCCCTTCGAAGCTTTGGTAGACTCGGACCTCGAACTCCAAATCTGGCAACAAGTAAACTATAATTAGCAAACTACTAATACAAATAATCTAAAATTACAATAAACTAAAAGAGAATCCTACAAATCCTAAAAATCAAAATTTCAAATTTCAAATTTCAAAATCAAAATTTAAAATTCAAGTTTCAAATTCAAAATCAAAAGTTGAAAATCAAAATCGAGATTTGAAATTCAAAATTCAAATTCAAAATTTAAATTATTATTTATTATTATTATTTTTTTTAATTTCAAATTTAGTTTAATTTAAATTAATTAATTATTTAAAAATTAAAAAAAAAATAAAAATCAAATTCAAATTCAAAATTTGAATTTCAAATTCAAATTTCAAAATTCAAATTCAAAATCAAAATTAAGATTTGAAATTCAAATTCACAATTCAAATATTTTTGTTTTTTTCAAAATTCAAATTCAAATTTTCAAATTCAAATTCAAATTTAAAATTCAAATTTAAAATTTAAAATTAAAAATTAAAAATTCAAATTCAAAATTCAAAATTCAAATTTCAAATTTCAAATTTAAATTTTAAAATTCAAATTTCAAATTCAAATTCAAAATTTAAATTTAAAAATCAAATTTAAAATTTAAATTTGAAAATCAAATTTAAAATTTTAAATTCAAATTTTAAAATCTAAAAGAAAACCTACAAATCCTCCAAATCCTAACAAAAACCCTACAAAAAAAAAAAGGAAAGAAATAAAATCCTACCAATCCTATAATTCCTAAAAGGGAATAAACAAAAAGAAAATCTTACAAACCCTAAAAATTCTAAAAATCCTAAAAGATCTTACAAATCCTAAAAATAGTAAAAGATCCTACAAAAAAAAAGAAAGGAAGAAAAGAAAATCCTACAAATCCTACACAAGAAAAAAAGGAAAGAAAATAAAGTCCTACTAATTCAAAACCAAAATCAAAATTTAAATTTCAAGATTCAAGATTCAAAATCTCAAATTTCAAATTTCAAATTCAAATTTCAATTTTAAATTCAAATTTAAATTTAAAATCAAAATTCAGAATTCATCAAGGTTCAAAATTTCAAATTTAAATTTCAAATCTAAAAAAAAACTCCTACAAATCTAAAAAAAAAATCCTAAAAGATTATTTTTTTTAAACAAAACTAAACACTCATAAAAATTAATAAAATTTCTATACTTCCCCAGCAATAGCGCCAAAAACTTGATCGATTTTAAATTGTACCCTTGCAAGTGCACAAGGTCTATCGTAGCACAGTAAAATTAAGGGTGTCGAACCCATAGGGAAGCGTAAAATTTAATTAATTTCTATAAGCGTCAAACAAACCTAAGAAAGTACCAAAGGCGAGATCTTTGTCACGATAAAAATTAACAACTACACAAACATAAAATAAAAATATCTAAACAAAGCTTAAGCAAGGAAAATAATAAAAAATCAAATAACGATGAAAAGATGATTAAGGAGTCCGCTATCCCTAGATTTATAATTTTTCTACCAATAATCAATCACACATTTCCATATCAAATTATATGCCATCATTTATCAAGAAGAAAAATGAATCGTAAAGAGTGTGATTATTGATCCGGCATACCCTATTTAAAAACTATGATTCAGCCAATCATTGCGGTATAAATCATGTAAAAAGCATAGCGTATCTCAAAATTCGAAATCACAATATTTAAGATCCAATCGTACGGCCTGAAAGGCGTACGATTTAATAATTATGACAATGAATACAAATATTAACCCTCATTTTACTACAAGCAAGATGATTTGAAAATAATATGATTATTGATCCGACAAACTCTATCTAAAAATTATGACTCAGTCTATCATTACAGTATGAATCATGTAAAAAGCATAACGTATCTCAAAATTCAAAATCACAATATTTAAGATCCAATCATATGGCCTGAAAGTCGTACGATTCAATATTTGTAAAATAAAATGATTGAATGAAAATAAATTAACTACTTATCTAGGGGTCGCTTCTTCCTTGAATGAATGGTTTTAGCCGTTCATCTCCAATCCACACGCAAGGCATAGATCTAAAACCATCAAACACGTTCTTTAATTTATCAAAATTTTAGATCTTTTAGGAAAAGATCCGAAATCTTACAAAGCTTTGGTTCCTAATTACAAACTAATTCATAAATTAAAACTAAGCACTAAAAATAATAATAAAAAACCTAAGAAAAAGACAAAGAAAGTAGGTCAAGAAGGCTACTAAAAGAAGCATGCCCAAACCCTAAACATTGCTCTGTTTATATAAGGCTCGGATGGAAGAGTGTTTCCATATATAGGTCAATCGATTGAATTCAAAATTTAAATCTTGGCGGACTTATTTGAATTTAAATCTCAATCGATTGAAATCTAAATATCAATCGATTGAGCTCAAATTCAAATTTATGAGGGAAACAGTTGTCATCCAACTCAATCGATTGTTTTCTAAATTTCAATCGGTTGAGCCTGATATGTGACATATCCATTCTCTTTCTTGTAGCTGGAACAATCAATTCTTTGTATGGATTTCAATATATTTGTTGACCCTTTGGTCCAATACTCCCATATTGTCCTTAATTATGCTCTTTTATGCTTTTGTAAGATCCAACGGTCACGAACACCTGAAACCACTAAAACTGATAACAATCATCAGAATGCCTTCGTCGGATAGTCAAATGTTGGTATTAGGGTGTGAAATATGATCATATTTCAGTGCCGATCAAGAATATGTATATATCGTTTCAGGTTAGCCTAGATGAAATCGGGCAGATAATTGGTCAAGTAATGGCTCCAAATGCTATTTCATTTTCAAACACCGATTTACCAGAGGAAGGAGGTAGTCACTCAAAATCCTTAAATATAATTGTTGAGTCCGAAAATATGATAATCCTCTTGGTTTTAATCAATAATAGATCTGCATTAAACATATGCCAACTGAGGACCGCCACTAAGATTGGGGTAGATCCATGCATGCTAAGACCCACGAGAACCAGTGCCAAAGGCTTTGATAACACACGAAGAGAGATAATGAAGGAAGTTAACCTTGAGCTATTGATTGGACCAATGACCTCCATATTATTTCAAGTGATGGACATCAAATCCTTGTTCAATCTACTATTGGGGCGCCCGTGGCTGTATGAAGTTGGAGCAATCCCATCCACACTGCACCAGAAGCTCAAGTTTGCGTCCGGGCATAAGATTATCACTATCATTGGTGAGGGGCACAGTGAGAAAGAAAAAGCCACTAATAGCATCGAAAAGTGCTGGATGTGCCGCACATCGCTGAGGACGTCGGCCTCTACAGTTTCGAGTACGAGGTATCAACAGTACTCGAAGCCCATCGAGGGCATCATTCCAAGAATCGGAGGTGAAATGGTAGCGGCAGCAGCCATGCTCCAAAAGTGGAGCTATCAAAAAGGAAGAGGACTGGGGCCCATACTACAAGGTAAGAAGGAGCCCATCACAGCTAAGGGGGGCTAAAAGGTCATATTTGGGCTACGTTACAAGCCCATGAAAGAAGAAGTGCGAGAGGCTAAGGAGAAAGCCTGTGTGACGACAGCTGCGAGAGTTAGGGGGATACACATAGAGGAGAAACCCCGTCCCAGGCCTCATATCAGAAATTCATTCATGAGCGTCGGGGTTGTTAAGATCGACAAGAATGGGGTAACCCAATTAACCCCACAGAAGCCTATAGCACCGGTTCACCCCACCAATCCCCACATCACCCTTCCTAGCTTGGAAATAGACTTAGCCGCATTATCCCTCTTTGAGGAACGACGGTCTGTACCTTAACAAACTCCCCCTATGGTGAATCACCACAAAATCGTGTTAACATTTGAGGAGATCATCTCAGATGAAATGGGGATCAACACGATAGAGGCTGACTCTGAAGAGCTGTATCAGTTAGCACCCTCCATCCAAACAGATAAAGGAGCGGCCTCTCAAGTACGCAATTGGGCATCTTTGCCCCAAACCCTAGAAGTAGGGAGTGGCCTAACATTTAACACCCGTTTTCTAAAAAACTTAACCTATAAAAAGTGAGATAAGTCCTTGGCAGGTAATACCTTGTATATACACAGACTCGTGCTGCCAAGGGTCCGTCTCTGAAGAAAATAAAAATTCTAAAAACATTAAAAAAATATAAAGTCTAAAAATATTATTATTTAAAATTTTAAATAAAATCCCATAAAAAGATTCCTTAATTAAAAAATCCGTCCCACATAAAATTGACCTCTTTCCTGTAGATATACAAGAAGAGGTAGGAGTTACGAGTCTGGACGAGGATATCCCCTTAGAGGAGCTCTCCAATGAGCTCCTTGACCGATTTTCTAAATTTGAGCATGGCCCTAACCCCATTGTAATATCCCAAAAAATCACGTTAAACAGTGACCTCGGGATTCATGCCCGACTGGTCATAGGTTTGACCAAATAGGAGTTCAATAGTTGGCATAGGGTGCGACGAACAGATGAGATGTGAGAATTCGAGTGAATATGGGGAGTGTGATGAAAATCTGGAGTCACATACACCTGTTCTGGTGTATGTGCTCAACACACGGGTTGAATGAGAAATAAAAGGGTTTAATAGCCCTAGTTCTTTTGTTTGGTTGTTGAGAGAGAGTAAAGAAGAGAGAGAGAGAGAGAGAACGTAGTTAATGCAAGGAGTAATGGTGGGTATTTAGAAGGGGGATTCAAGCATTTAAAAGGCCGATTCGACATGAGGGATCCGCTAAAAGCGAAGCTGGAAACCCTAGCCTTTCCAACCACTTGACCTAATCAATTGGAGATTGATTGAAGGTAAAATTCTTGTAAATTAAATGCATATATTGAAGGGTTTAATTGTAGTTAAAAATAGCTAAAATCATAGGATAATGGCTTAGAAGAGAAAGAGAAATCAGTTGGAAAAAGATTGGGAAGAACAAAAAGAGGTGAATGTATTTCGATTAATCGAAAGTGAGACTCGATTAATCGATTTTTGCCAAGAAGTTGAAAAGTCAGAGGACCCCGATTTCGATTAATCGATTTTGGTATCGATTAATCGACTGGGAACCTCCAGTGAACTCCAGTGGAGGGAAGAAAAGGACTTGGAGAATCGACTAATTGAAATGGAATTTCGATTAATCGATTTAGAATTTCGATTAATCGATTTGGGATCGATTAATCGATTTTGGGAATTAGATTACTCGAATTGAAAATCGAATGGATAGAGTGGAGAATTTCGATTAATCGAATTGGGATTCGATTAATCGAATGGGAATCTCGATTAATCGATTTGAGAATCGATTAATCGATTTTGAACTTCGATTAATTGATTAATCGAATCAGATTCGATTAATCAATTTTGTAGTTCGATTAATCGAATGTGCCAGTTTTTGTTGACTTTTGAGTTTGACTTTAAGATTCTTGGAGGGTCTTAGACCTTCTTTGTTACATCCTTAGTGATGTATTTTATATGTTATGTGGTACCATAGGTGGTACGTGTGAGCTTGGGCACAAGGAGCCACGAGGGACCTTGATGCATGATCAAACAGAGACTTGAGGTAGGAAACACCTTGAACATGTACTTTATTTTGTAAGAGCATGTATGTAGTGATATAGAATTCAATTCAAACTGTTTTTGTTTCTTAAGAGTTTGTGAAAAGTGTGCGTGTGTGACATCTAAAAGAGTAATCATAATGAGTCATCCCCAGGGGATGAGGAAGTAAAGAAATAAGAGCATCAGGGGTGATGCAAGTGAATGGATACATCCCAGGGATGTATCCAAGATTGAATTATGTCTGATAAGGCCTAACTGATTTAAGATAGCACACTTACACGGTGAATAACTATATGTAAAGCACCTAATATTTTTGTTATTTGAGGTTTGATAGGATACCCCACCGACGTGGCGGGATACCCACGACTGACGCGGCAGGATATCCGTGATCGATACGACGGCGAAACCGTAGGCCAGTGCGGAGGATTATCCGTACACAGTAAGCACACCCCAGGGGTGTTGAATTGAGATATGTTGAAACCCCGCCACCGATCCCCAGCGGAAAGGGGCTTGGGTACTATTGATATTCCCAGGGAATACATTTAAAACTGTCTATATAGATGACGATGAAGGGTATCTCATCGGGGCTCGATGCTATATTGTTTGGGGATTACTTAAGTTGAAAGGTTAAGTTTTCCTTTAGGCCTTTTCAGTGTCATTCATTAATAATTAAAAGACATGAGTAAATTACCAGTAAAATATGATTATTTTCAACTGTTGTTCATCAGTAACTGCATAGACACATCATGCATGACATATCATGAAATATATGTGAGTTGTAATTTATATGTTCAATTGTGTTCTGCTCCCTATTGAGCTAGGATGTAGCTCACCCTTTAGACTATACGTCACAGGTCCACTATTAGCGGTATGGCCGGAAGCTTGGAGGACGTTGACCACCTCCTGAGGACTTCTTCTAGAGGACTCCGTTGTGCAGCTTTGAGAGTTTTTGTGAGCGTGTTTTGTGCGGCTTGGTATGTCAAGTCTTATTTTCGTTAAACAATGTAATTAAGTCATGAGATAATTCTTTTGGGGCGAACCATCATTGATGATCAGCGATCATCGATGGTTCAGATCGGTTCTCCATTCATGCAGAGGCATGAAGGTAGAACTGTCTTTTGAGAAATATTTCAATGATAATTTAATTCTGCAGCTTTATTCATTATTTCAGTGCAGTTCATTGCTTGATATACCAATGTTCCGTGCATAGCTAAGGGGCACGGTCAAGATGAACGTGCTGATGGCACGGGTTTCGAGGTGCCGAAATCTGGGCTGTCACAGTTGGTATCAAAGCAATTTCCTTTAGCAATTCTGACAATTATTCTTTTGTCAGAATATAGGGACTTCACAATGAAATAATTTAGTTTCAAATGCAAAGTCAATGTCATCTAGAGGAAGGGACGGACCGAGAGGAGGCCAACAGAGAAGTTTACGTAGTGGAGATGATTACATCTCTCCTACTAATCAAGTATCCTTGGGAAGGAGTGAGGCTCCAGGAGGCAGCAGTAGTAGACAACAAGAGGAAGAGGATCGAGATCGTCAGGATCAAGATCTGAGAGAACAGGAGAGAGTGAGAGAAAGACAGGAAGATAGAGAGGAGCGCCAAAGGATGATGCACACCATGGAGACTATGGTAGCTGCCATGGCCCAACAAGCCGCATCCTCTGCAGATCATGCAGCAAGAGAGCAGCAGCCACCTACACCACCTGTAGGACCTACATTGCCTGTGCCTTCGTCCTTTACTGAGTTTAGGAGGATGAGACCTCCTACGTTTTCTGGGCAGGCAGACACGATGGCAGCAGAAAATTGGTTGATGGAAATGGAGAAGGTTTTTAGCGTGCTGACATGCACGGAGGACGAGAGTGTAAGATGGGCAGCCTACATGCTAGATGGGGAGGCTGGGCCTTGGTGGAAGTCCGTGATACGGAATAGGGCTCAGGAGACCCCAGAGTTGCCGTGGACTTGGGAGGAGCTTGTTGAGGAGTTCAACAAACAGTATTTTTCGGATGTTGTGAGAAATCAATTGGAAATTCAATTTCTACAATTGGTTCAAGGAAGGATGACTGTGAGGGAATATGGGGTTGAGTTTCTACGACTTGCCCGTTTTGCTCCGGATTATCTCGCCACCGACGTGATGAAGTCAAAGAGGTTTCAGCAAGACTTGAAGCCTGAGGTTAGAGGAGTAGCTCCATTTCAATTAAGGACCTATGAGGAGGTCATGAGTAAGGCACTAGTTGTGGAAGAGGAGAACAATAATAGATACAAACAGAGAGAGCAACAAAGAGGAGGCAATGATCAAGGAAGATCGGGGAACTACGAACCGGTGAATAAAAAGCCGAGGTTCGTGGCCCAAAATCAGAGACCACAGTTCCAAGGGGTTTGAAAGGCCAAGGCATGAAACCAACAAAGATTTCCACTTCGCTATGAGAGCCTGCCATGTCTCTGGCGCCACTGTCACAGGTTCTCGTCTGATTTCTTCCATGCCTCGGGAGACTTGTGCAAAGTGTGGCAAGCCTCATAGGACAATGGATTGCATGTGAGACCAGGTTATTTCGATGTGGCAAGGTGGGCCACTTGATCAAAGATTGCCCCGTGGTGGATAAAGGAAAGATGACTTCAGTTGCAGCGCCATGACCCATTCAAGCCACGAAAGTGATTCGTTCATGGGAGAGCCTATGCGATCCGCTCGAGAAGCGGAAACGTGCACGACGTCATCCAAGGTGAGATTCTTTTAAATAAAGAAATTCCAATTTCATTAAAATTTTAAATAGAGAAGGTGCATTCATTAGGAGTTGTGTAGATTCTTAGTCTAGACACTAAATTTATATGTGAATTAGGGGTGTAAATTGATGTGTAAATTATTGTATGTATGTATGTATACTATAGGTACTTTAACTGTATATGAGAAAGGATGCTTCGTTGGATATGACGCTAGAGTGTTGATAGACCTAGGGTCTACCCACTCATTCGTCACTCCACGTTTTGCCAAGAGGATGAAGATTGTTCTAGAGGCGTTGGACTTTGTCCTATCTGTGTCTATTCCGACTGGAGAGTTAGTGGACATAGAGTTAGCTTGCAAATCCGTCATCGTAGCAATTTGAGATCTGGATGTGCATGAATTGGAGGCAAAGTTGATACTGCTAGACATGCAAGGGTTTGATGTGATCCTTGTCATGGATTTATTAGCGCAGCACTGTGCAACAGTCGATTGTAAGAACAAGGTAGTCATTTTCAGACCCAACACAAGAAGATCATTTCGGTTTCAAGGAGTGAGGTCATCACCTATGCCACTGATTTCAGCGATGAAGGGCGAGAATGATCAAAAGGGTTGCAGATACTTGGCTTTCTAAAGGAGGACAAGGAAGAAAAGAATGTCATCTACGAGATAGCGGTTGTGCGAGACTTTGGCGTGTTTCGGAAGAATTGCCTGGATTACCTCCAAAGAGAGAAGTAGAATTCGCCATTGACTTAGCACCGGGAACGAAGCCTATTTCGAAAGCACCATATAGAATGACTCCGGTTGAGTTGAAGGAGTTGAAAGAATAGCTGCAAGAACTCATGGACAAGGGGTTTATCAGACCGAGTGTGTCTCCATGGGGAGCACCGGTCTTATTTGTCAAGAAGAAAGATGGGTCAATGCGACTATGCATTGACTATCGACAACTGAACAAACTCGACAACTGAACAAACTCACTGTGAAGAACCGCTATTCCTTACCTAGAATTGATGATCTGTTCGATCAACTGCAAGGAGCAAAGTATTTTTCCAAGATTGATCTGAGATCTGGATACCATCAGTTGCGAGTCAAGGCAGTGGACATTCAGAAGACAGCTTTTAGGACACGGTATGGACACTGTGAGTTCCTTGTGATGCCGTTTAGGTTGACGAATGCTCCGGCGTCTTTTATGGATTTGATGAATCGAGTGTTTAAACCACACTTGGACTCCTGCGTCATAGTGTTCATTGATGATATCTTGATATACTCCAAATCCAAGACGGAACACGAAGAACATTTGAGGATCGCTTTACAGACGCTACGTGAACACCAATTGTACGCCAAACTCAGCAAATGTGAGTTTTGGTTGGAAGAGGTTAGCCTTTTGGGACATGTTGTCTCAAAGCACGGTGTCACTGTAGATCCAGCAAAGATAGAGGCAGTGGTTAAATGGGAGAAACCAAAGACAGTGACCGATGTCCGAAGTTTTCTTGGGTTAGTAGGCTACTATTGACGTTTCATCGAGGGGTTTTCAAAGATATCAGGACCTCTCACGAAGCTGACACGAAAGGATTCAAGATTTGAGTGGAGTGAGGCATGCGAGAAGAGTTTTTAAGAACTCAAGACTAGACTCACTTCAGCTCCAGTGCTAGCGATTCCTTCAGGCAGTGGAGGATACATAGTGTACAGTGATGCGTCATACAATGGTTTGGGTTGTGTGCTCAACCAACACAAGAAAGTGATAGCTTATGGATCAAGACAGCTGAAAGAACACGAGAAAAATTACCCGACTCATGACTTGGAGCTAGCAGCAATCATTTTTGCACTGAAGATTTGGAGACATTACTTGTATGGTGAGACGTTTGAAATTTTCACCTTGTATGGTGAGACGTTTGAAATTTTCACCGATCATAAGAGCCTCCGATACCTATTTACACAGAAGGAGCTCAACATGAGATAGCGTAGATGGATGGAGTTACTCAAGGATTATGATTGTTCAATACAGTACCATCCAGGCAAGGCTAAAGTGGTAGCCGATGCTTTGAGTCGGAAAAGTTCAGCTCAATTAGGTTGTTTGATTTTGGGTATGCACCGGTGGAAATTATTGGAAGACTTGGCACTCTATGATGCAAAGATTGAGTCGAGAGCTACAAGATCCTTTTTGGCTAACATCTCAGTGAGACCAGTAATATTTGAGCATATCCACGATCTACAGATGAAAGATCTGACGTTAACAAAGATTCATCAAGACGTGATTGAAGGCATCAGGCTGGACTTCTCAGTGAAAGAAGATGGTTCTTTATTGTTCAAGGGCCGTCTTTGCATTCCGGACAATGCCGAGCTAAGACGAACGATTCTTGATGAAGCCCACAAGTCAAATTATGCTATCCACCCTGGTAGCACCAAAATGTACCAAGACTTGAAAAAGAACTATTGGTGGAGAGGTTTAAAACAAGACGTGACCGAATACATGTCACAGTGTTTAACCTTTCAGCAGGTCAAGATTGACCGTAGGCATCCTGCTGGACTATTGTAGCCTATACCAATACCAGAATGGAAGTGGGAATCGACCTTGATAGATTTCATTGTTGGATTATCGCATACTGCCAAGAAATACAATGCCATTTGGGTAGTGGTCGATCGATTGACCAAGTCAGCACACTTCTTGCCTTATAACACGATGTACATGGTGGGGAGACTGGCACAACTATATATGAAGGAGATTGTCCGTTTGCATGGGATTCCGAGTAGCATTGTTTCGAACCGTGACCCATTGTATACATCAAAGTTCTGGAAGAAATTTCGAGAAGGAATGGGAACGCGACTAGAGTTCAGTACGACATTCCATCCGCAAACTGACGGACAGACTGAGAGGGTCAATCAGATTATCGAAGACATGCTTAGGGCATGTTTGTTAGAGCTACAAGGATCATGGGATCGACACCTACCTTTGATTGAGTTTGCATATAATAACAGTTTTCAGACGAGCATTGGGATGGCACCATACGAAGCACTCTACGGACGGCGATGTAGATCGCCCATTAATTGGGAAGAAACGGGTGAGAAGTTTATTTTGGGACCCAAATTACTTGAAGACAATGCCGCCTATGTTCGTATGATAAGGGCAAAACTTAAAAAGGCGCAAAGCAGACAGAAAAGCCACCCCGATATCAAGCGGACGAGTGTAGACTACAAGGTGGGTGAACACGTCTTTGTGAAAGTATTACCTATGAAAGGGGTGATGAGATTTGGAAAGAGAGGGAAGCTAAGTCCCCGCTACCTTGGACCATTTGAGGTTTTGGGACGAGTAGGGGAAGTTGCTTACCGCATTGGATTGCCATTGTGGTTTGATTCAGTACACAATGTCTTCCACGTATCAATGCTTAGGAAGTACATTAACGACCCTGACCACGTGTTGAGCGGTCAAGAGTTAGAGATGCATGAGGACATGACCATGATCAAAGAGCCGGTGGAGATTTTGGATCGAAAGAAACAAGTACTGCGAACGAAGGTGATCCCACTCGTACTTGTCAGATGGAACCATCATACGGCCGAGGAAGCTACATGGGAACGAGAGGCCGATGTGAAGGGACAATATCCAGCCCTGTTTCCAACCACGTGAGAGTCAATTTTTCTCCCGCAAGTGTGTGTGTGGATTTTGACAAAAATTTGTAATCCAATGTAAATTTTTGATCAAAGTATGACATAGATATTTTTTTTTAACACACATGACCATGATGATGTGTTTTGTAGAACCAAGGATCACTTGATATCATAAATTACCAAGATAAATCAAATAGACAGAGAAATTTGAAAAACCAACAGAATTTGATCAAAACCGATTAATCGATTTTCAAATCGATTAATCGATTTCGAAATTTGATTAATCGATTTTGTTCGATTAGTCGACTGGCATGTGCCAGTGACTGGGAACTTGAATAAGGATTAGAAAAATGACAAAGTGAAATTTCGATTAATCGATCTTATTTTCGATTAATCGATTTAGGTTTTCGATTAATCGAATTGAGGGTTCGATTAATCGAACAATTTGAGAATTTTAGAAGAACTTAGAGGGATTTTATGAAATTTTGATTAATCGAGGAGGAATTCGATTAATCGATTTATGATTTTGATTAATCGAAATCCATTTCGATTAATCGATTAACTTAAGGAAATTAGAAAAATTTGAAGTATGAGAAACGATTTCGATTAATCGAATCATAGTTCGACTAATCGAGTAACTTAAAGAATCCTGAAAATTTTGGAAGGGACTGCACGATTTCGATTAATCGAAGTGAATTTCGATTAATCGATTTTGAAATTTTGATTAATCGAAATGGATTTCGATTAATCGATTGGCTCACGCCAGTGAGCTCTAAAACTTGAAATTTTAAACGGATACGATTTCGATTAATCGAAATGGGTTCGATTAATCGATTTTGACTTTCGACTAATCGATTTTGGAAATCGATTTCGCCCGGTTTGACTTAGTTTTGAATCTCAATTAATCGAGATTGGATTTCGATTAATCGAATCTAAACCTATATATATAAATTTGGGGATTTTGTTCCCCATCCGAAATCATTTGAGCTTTTGAGTTTTGGGCACCTTTTCTCCTTCTTCTCCGGCCATCCATCCGAGCTAGGGTTTTGGGGCATTTCAAACCGATTTCGGACCACGATCACCTATTTTAGATCGAAACTCTACGGTAAACCCTAGATTTGTGCTTTTTCTTTCCATTTGAGCTATAAATACCCTAGTTTAAGCTTATTTTCCTAAAATGCCACCCAATACTAGGTTGTCTTCGAAGAAGGCGACCTCTAAACTCCTGGTTCGGCGTAAGAACGCCGCACCACCACCACCTACCCCATCGCCGATGAGGACTCCATCACCGTCGGTATCGAAGACCACCTCCGGTTCGACGAGCGCACCCTCGCGCGAGTCTTCACGCGAATCGACACCCATGCCGCCACCACCCACTAACGTGCTACAACCCAATGAGTGGTGGGCAGCCAAGACCTTTGAGGTCGAATACATCATAGACCCAACCCTCTTCACGAACCCCGACGTATCGGGCGAGACCCAATGAGCCCGCAACTACCTCCAAAATGCCGGTCTCGGCAACCTTCTCAAACCAATCCGGGGTTCCTACTACCCTAGGTTAGTGAGATTATTTTACCAAGGGCTCGTAGACGGCCCTACCGACGACGTGGTCTTGACCAAGATAGAGGGTCGAGACTACACCATTACCCGTTGCCATATACACGCGGTACTCGAGTGTTACCACGATTTCACCCCAGAGACCACCCTCTTCCCACCCTTTGAAGAGGAAGTTAGATTTGAGGAGATCATGACCCGCATGAAAAACAGGAAAAAGGGGTCGGGATCCTCCATCAAGAGGGTCGACCTTCCCCACTACATGTGGATGCTTGATTCCATAATCAAGTGTAACCTCTACCCGTTGCGACACGACACCGAGCGGATTGAGGTAGTGCAACAGGCACTATATGCGGCCTTTTGTGGCCGGTGGTTCGACGCGACCATGCTCATCCTAGAGGGGATGAAATATATAAAAGGAAAACTAATGAAGGGCAACTTGAGGCCCAAGGATAAAATGCCGTATGCTCGGTTGATCTCGAGCATGTTGGAGTGTTACTCCAACGCTCCCGAGTATGCTGTATCGCCCCACGAGGTGCGGGCGACGGACCGAGTGAAGACGTTTTCGAAGTCTTCATAGAGCCGTAGCTATAACTTGTTGAAGCGGACCCTACCGGCTTCGGGTCCAGTTCCAGCAGCAGCAGCAGCAGTGGCAGTAACACCACCACCACCCCCACCACCACATCAGGACCCACCCGTGGGTGGGGCGCACTCGGCTGAGCCTTCAGTGGAGGGGGCACCCTCCCATACCACCGTTTCACCTACACCGCCAATACAGTCCGCGCCAGCTACACCCACATCATCCTACCGCCGGCGCGCATCTCACTCCGGCCCTACCGTCGAGGAGGTGTTGGCACGTATGGAGGCCAACAACGAGCTGATGAACCGGAGGATGGACTTCCTTATGTTTCATACCCTCCGCTACATCTACCCGTTGGACTACCAACGGTATTTAGCTCAGGAGGAGGAGTGGACCGCGGGACGGATTGCCTTCCATAGGGGTCTCGTCTTCCGTCCGACCACCGCGGCTACCGACGCTGGTACTTCCACTTCAGCACTAGTTCCACCGACCGAGACACCACAGTCCGGCAGAGCCTTCCTCGACCACCCAGCTAGCCCCGACTTCTGACCCTTGAGACCAGCCACCATCTTCGGACCACTTATAGCTCCATCACCGGACCAGCCTGACAAGGGGACTGCATGAGCCTCGTGCTCTTATCTTCTTTTTGAGTTGTTTTCCTTGTATGTATGAGTGTTTTGCATGCCAACCTATCTGGCAATTTGTAAAAAAATTTAGACACTTAATAGAAATCAAAATTTTGGTGTAAATTTTCCAGTATCGTTGCATTTTCTATTATATATTTGTATTTCTTTGTAATTGCCTTACTAAGTCTGGAGTCAACTGGGCCACCTCACCTGAGAGTGTGGGGGGAGGGGGGACCCAGACCTATGCACCTTTGGGTTATTTTTGAGGATGAAAATTCCCAAGGTGGGGAGGATGTAATATCTCAAAAAATCACGTTAAACAATGACCTCGGGATCCGTGCCCGATTGGTCATAGGTTTGACCAAATAGGAGTTCAATAGTTGGCATAGGGTGCGATGAACGAATGAGATGTGAGAATTCGAGTGAATATGGGGAGTGTGATGAAAATCTGGAGTCACATACACTTGTTCTGGTGTATGTGCTCAACACACGGGTTGAATGAGAAATAAAAGGGTTTAATAGCCCTAGTTTTTTTGTTTGGTTGTTGAGAGAGAGTAAAGAAGAGAGAGAGAGAGAGGGAGAACATAGTTAATGCAAGGAGTAATGGTGGGTGTTTAAAAGGGGGATTCAAGCATTTAAAAGGTCGATTCAACACGAGGGATCCGCTAAAAGCGAAGCTGGAAACCCTAGCCTTTCCAACCACTTGACCTAATCAATTGGAGATTGATTGAAGGTAAAATTCTTGTAAATTAAATACATATATTGAAGGGTTTAATTGTAGTTAGAAATAGCTAAAATCATATGATAATGGCTTAGAAGAGAAAGAGAAAACAGTTGGAAGAAGATTGGGAAGAACAGCCCAAGAGGGGGCTGAATCTGGCCATTTCGATTAATCGAAAGTGAGACTCGATTAATCGATTTTTGCCAAGAAGTTGAAAAGTCAGAGGACCCCGATTTCGATTAATCGAATTGAGTTTCGATTAATCGATTTTGAATTTCAATTAATCGATTTTGGTATCGATTAATCGACTGAGAACCTCCAGTGAACTCCAGTGGAGGGAAGAAAAGGACTTGGAGAAATCGACTAATCGAAATGGAATTTCGATTAATCGATTTAGAATTTCGATTAATCGATTTGGGATCGATTAATCGATTTTGGGAATTAGATTACTCGAATTGAGAATCGAATGGATAGAGTGGAGAATTTCGATTAATCGAATTGGGATTCGATTAATCGAATGGGAATCTCGATTAATCGAATGGGAATCTCGATTAATCGATTCTCAAATCAATTAATCGATTTTGAACTTCGATTAATCGATTTTGGAGTTCGATTAATCGAATGTGCCAGTTTTTGTTGACTTTTGAGTTTGACTTTAAGATTCTTGGAGGGTCTTTGTTACATCCTTAGTGATGTATTTCATATGTTATGTGGTACCATAGGTGGTACGTGTGAGCTTGGGCACAAGGAGCCACGAGGGACCTTGATGCATGATCAAACAGAGACTTGAGGTAGGGAACACTTTGAACATGTACTTTATTTTGCAAGAGCATGTATGTAGTGATATAGAATTTAATTCAAACTGTTTTTGTTTCTTAAGAGTTTGTGAAAAGTGTGCGTGTGTGACATCTAAAAGAGTAATCATAATGAGCCATCCCCAGGGGATGAGGAAGTAAAGAAATAAGAGCATCAGGTGTGATGCAAGTGAATGGATACATCCCAAGGATGTATCCAAGATTGAATTATGTCTGATAAGGCCTAACTGATATAAGATAGCACACTTACACGATGAATAACTATATGTAAAGCACATGATATTTTTATTATTTGAGGTTTGATATGATACCCCACCGACGTGGCGGGATACCCATGACTGACGTGGCAGGATATCCGTGACCGATATGGTGGCGAAACCGTAGGGTCACGGAGGCTTATCCAGTACACGATGATACACACCCCAGGGGTGTTGAATTGAGATATGTTGAAACCCCGCCACCGATCCCCAGGAAAAAGGGGCTTTGGTACTATTGGTATTCCTAGGGAATACATTTAAAACTGTCTATATAGATGACGATGAAGGGTATCTCATCGGGGCTCGATGCTATATTGCTCGGGGATTACTTAAGTTGAAAGGTTAAGTTTTGCTTTAGGCCTTTTCAGTGTCATTCATGAATAATTAAAAGACATGAGTAAACTACCAGTAAAATATGATTATTTTCAACTGTTGTTCATCAGTAACTGCATAGACACATCATGCATGGCATATCATGAAATATATGTGAGTTGTAATTTATATGCTCAATTATGTTCTGTTCCCTATTGAGCTAGGATGTAGCTCACCCTTTAGACTATACGTCGCAGGTCCACTATTAGCAGCTGCCGAGGCTTCAGGGGACGTTGACCCTGGTGAGTTAGACCCGACACCTGGAGACGAGTTGGAGCCACCTCCTGAGGACTTCTTCTAGAGAACTCCGTTGTGCAGCTTTGAGAGTTTTTGTGAGCGTGTTTTGTGCGGCTTGGTATGTCAAGCCTTATTTTCGTTAAACAATGTAATTAAGTCATGAGATAATTCTTTTGGGGCGAACCATCATTGATGATCAGCGATCATCGATGGTTCGGATCGGTTCTCCATTCATGCAAAGGCATGAAGGTAGAACTGTCTTTTGAGAAATATTTCAATGATAATTTAATTCCGCAGCTTTATTCATTATTTCAGTGCAGTTCATTGCTTGATATACCAATATTCCGTGCATAGCTAAGGGGCACGGTCAAGATGATCGTGCTGATAGGACGTGTTTTGGGGTGTCAAAATCCGGGTTGTCACACCCATTGTCAAAGAAATCAAGGAAGTTAATTTGGGGACTGAGAAAATTCTCCGAATTACCAAAATCGGAACGTTGCTATCTTCCGAAGAAAGAAAAAGCATGATCGACTTTCTTAGATCATACCAAGATATTTTTGTCATGTTATACGATGACATGCCTGGTCTGGACACTGATTTGGTCGAGCATGAGTTGCCTCTCTACCCTGATATGAAGTCGGTTAAGCAGAAGCTGAGACGTCTCTGACCCGAGTGGATGTTGAAAGTCAAGGACGAGGTCATCAAATAGTATGATGCCGGGTTTTTTTTATGGTGTCCAAATACCCGCAGTGGCTAGCCAATATTGTGCCTGTGCCGAAGAAGGATGGAAAAGTCCGCATATGCATTGATTTTAGAAATTTGAACAAGGCGAGCCCAAAGGATGATTTCTCGTTACTACACATCTACATCTTGGTCGATAACACTGCTAAGCATGGGACGCTTTCTTTTATGGACGGATTCTCAGGATACAATCAGATTAAGATGGCATAGACATATCAAGAGAAGACTGTGCTCATGACCCCTTGGGGAACCTTTTACTACCGAGTCATGCCGTTTGGGTTGAAAAATATCGGTGCAACATACTAGAGAGCTATGACTGCGTTGTTTCACAACATGATGCACCGAGAGATTGAAGTGTATGTCGATAATATGATAGCCAAGTCACCGGAGTGAAGCGATGATCTGGTAAAACTTCAAACGCTATTTGAGAGGTTGAGAAAGTATCTATTATGTCTAAATCCACAGAAGTGCGCATTCGGTGCTATGTTCGAAAAACTGTTAGGATTCATCGTCAGCAGGAGGGGGATTAAGGTCGACCTAGTCAAAGTCAAAGCTATCACAGAAATTCTGCCACCATCTACTGAGAAAGAAGTTAGAGGGTTCTTGGGCAGAATATAATATATTAGTCGGTTCATTACAAAACTAACTCCAATCTGCACGTCAATCTTCAAGCTACTAAGGAAGAACTCGCCCGTTGAATGGAATGACGACTGTCTGGCAGCATTCGATAAAATCAAAAGCTACCTCCTTAACCCACCTGTGTTGGTACCACCTGAGCCGGGGAGATCACTCTTGATGTATCTCTCCATGACGGAAGTTTTGATGGGATGTGTTTTAGGGCAGCATGACGAGACAGGAAGAAGAGAGCAGGCCATTTACTATCTGAGCAAGAAGTTTGCTGATTATGAGACGCACTATTCTCATCTGGAGGAAGCATGCCTGACTCTTGTATGGGCTACTCAGAGGCTCTGCTATTACTTGCTATCCCAAATCATTCTACTCCTGGCCCGAATGGACCCATTGAAATACCTATTTGAGAACTCGACCCTTACTGGACGGACTGCACGTTGACAGCTCCTGTTGTCTGAGTTTGACATCACGTACGTCACTTAGAAGTTGATCAAGGGGCAGGCACTCGCTGATCATCTTGTTAACAATCCTTTCCTAGACTATGAACCTTTGAGAACTAAGTTCCCCGATGAAAACATCCTATTCATGACGGAAGACGATACTAAAGAAACAGAGGAATCATGGGTAATGCACTTTGACAGGGCAACAAATACTGAGGGTCAAGGAGTTGGCGCCATTCTGATTTCACCGAAAGGATCTCACATACCCGTCTCTATCAAGCTCAACTTCCCTTGCACTAACAACATGGCTGAGTACGAAGCTTGTGCCGCTGGTTTGCAGGTGGCTCTCGATCTGAACATAACTTACCTCCGAGTATTTGGCGATTCGCAGTTGATCATATACCAGACGAATGGAGATTGGAAAATAAAAGATGAGAAACTGATCCCTTACCATGAGCACCTCGAGGATCTGATAGCTTGCTTCCAAGACGTGACATTCTCATATGTCCCCCGGATAAGGAATCGTTTCGCCGATGCACTAGCAACTTTGGTGTCAATGATAGAAATCCTGTATGGTGCTGAGATGAAGCTGATCATGATCGAGCAAAGGAATGAGCCTGTAACGTACCAGAAAAATTCATACTTAAATAGTACACCTCGAGAAGCAGACCAACTGGTCACACGTTTGACCGGGTCACCTTTGACAAGGTCGACTTGTCGATCATAAGTAAAGCGAGGTGTATAATATAAGGCCCCCTTAGTTGGACTGAGTATCCATGAATACACACACACACATGTTCGTTAGATATAGGTGTTTAACACCAAGACAAATGGATAAGTTTTAAGGAATAAAAGAGGGAAATAAATTCATTTGTTGAGTAGTTGAGAGGAGAGTTAAGATAAAGAGAGTGTGAGAGTAAATGCATGTGTGATTGGCTGTGAAATCATAGGAGAGTATTGAATGCAAATCATTGATCGTGGCTCGCAAAGTCTAACGAATCGAGCTCGGGATCGAGGAAAGATTTTAGTTGGGGGTTTGAGGAACCCTAGCGAGCTAAGGCTCGGGATCAAAGGATCCAACTAGTTGAAGGTGAGCTAATTTTCTTATAACTATTTCCTTTATGTTAGTGTAGATTAAAATGGCTAAGGTGAGAAAATCAGTAATAAAAAGGCATGAAGAAGATGAGGTTAGTTGCAAGGGATATGAACACGATCCATAGCTGGGGAATGGCAAATTCGTTCGAACAAAATGAAAGTTCGATTGAATGAATTTGGCCAGGGAAAATAAATAGTGAAAGAAAAGTTTCTGAGTGAATTGTTCGAACGAAATATAAATTCGTTCGATCAATTTTGGAAACCGTTCGAACGAAACTAGAATCGTTCGAACGGTTTTGTTATGAAGAACAAAAGAGTTATGAAGGATTCGTTTGAATGAAATGAGAATCGTTCGAACTTTTTGGAATTCGTTCGAACGATTTAGAAACCGTTCGAACGATTTTGAGAATCGTTCGAACGATTTGGAATTCATTCGATCGATTTGAGTAAATTCAGGCTTTGGAGCCTAGTTTAGCTTGTAAATGAATTATAATTGAATATAGGCTTATAGGCCCATTGTTTGAACACTGTAGTGATGTTCTTTATGTATCGGTTATACCTAGGTTAAGCCGGACCATTGAGTTACTTGTAGTGGGATCGGGTTGGAGAATTCGAAGGTTGAGACGCATGTGAGGTAGGGGAATATCTAAACTAGTACACTGTATTACGAGCACATATGTAGTGATAGTTTATGATGCATGTTTCTTTAAATATTGTTTTGAGTCGTAGTTAATGCAACGAGTAGTGTTTAATGGAAATGGTGTGTGTTTACACAAATAAAAGAGTAAACTGTTAAGTAAGAGACAAATCATCCTAGGGATGTAAGAGCAAATAAGCATCGCAGAGATGCATCAGACAACGTGACATCCCAGGGATGTGTGGTGGATGTAAAGATCCACATTAAGAGACAATTAGTAAATATGATTGCACAGGCTGAGGGTTATTATCTATTAGCACAAATTCACGTTGAACAACTATATTTATTGCACAATTTGATTTAAGGTTCAGAGAATACCCAACCGACGCGGCGGGATAACCATGACTGACTCGGCAGGATATCCGTGACCGGTATGGCGGCGAATCCGTACACCATCAGACATCCCAGGGAAGTATAGTAGTAGTATGCCCGTCGCCTAAGAGATAGGGATGGGGACAATTCCACGAAAAATAGTCTGATTAGACGACGATGGAGGGTATTCCATCGGGGCTCGATGCTATATTGCTCAGGGATTATTTAAGTTAAGATTTAAGTCATGATCTCAGCCTGGTTGTAACTAAGGAAAATTAGTAGTCTTTGAAAGAATTATACGAGTAAAATAATAAATGTAGTCAAATGATTTTTATCACATCTTAAAGTTATTCTTTTTGAAATGACATATCTATGGGTTCATGTTTTATACTTGTCATGAAACATATGTTTGTAAAATGGATATACTTGTTGTGATATTACCCTATTTAGCTAGGATGTAGCTCACCCTTTGACTATATGTCACAGGTGACGGTTTAGGGACTGATGATAATGTAGGAGTTGCTACCGGCAAAGGCGATCCCGGAGATTCAGAGTACTTTCCAAGGGAGGAGTCTGAGCCTCCTCCGGAAAGATTCTTTTAGAAGACTTGCTGCGTATTTTGATAAGTGTTTTGTAAGGAGATAAAGAATTTAAGGTTTGGTACGTCCAACCTTGTTTTTTTTTAGAGTAAATGTATCTGTAATATTCTTTTGCCGAACCATTGAGAGTGACCGTAGCTACGGCACTGATGGTTCGGGTTGGTTCTTTTGTTCATGCGGAGTCATGAAATCAGAACTATCTTTTGGACAGGTATTTTGGATTAACGTATAGTAGAAATGGAGATTTATTTTGCATTAATTTCTTATGCTTTATTATGATGAATGGGACGCATCAAGTGTTCCGCACGTATATTATGGGGCACGACCTCGAGGGCTGTGCTGATGGCACGGGTTTCAGGGTGCCGAAAGTTGGGCTGTCACAGAGCCGACCTTCTACCTCTAGATTGAGGAACCTACAAAGCCTGATAATAAGCCACCATGGTTCTCATATATCAAGAATTTCCTCAAGACACTAACCTTCCCTGAGGGCACGTCCAAGACGGACCGACTAACCATTCAACGTCTAGCAGCAGGCTACGTCATTTATGGGGAATGCCTTTAGAAGCGATCATGCAATAATATTTTGCTCAGGTGTCTTACTGAAAGTGAAGTGATCAATATCATGAAGGAGATCCACGAGGGAGTATGCAGAGCCCACATCAGCGGTCACATGCTCGCCAAGAAAATTCTGCGGCAGGAATATTTTTAGACCACCATGGAATCGGATTGCTGTAAAAATATTCAGAAATACTACAAGTGTCAGGAACACTCCAGTCTGATATACGCTCCTGCCATCGATCTTCACTGCATGACCACTCCTTGGCCAGTTGCTACCTGGGGCCTTAACGTCATCGAAATGATTAATCTGAAAGTATCAAATGGACATCGGTTCATCCTCATCGCCATTGAATACTTTTCCAAGTGGGTAGAAGTGGAGTCATATGCCAACATCACGACCAGTCACGTCGAGAAATTTCTCAAGAACAATATTGTTTGCCGATTTAGAGTACCCAAGGATATTATCACGGGCAACGACACAAACTTTGTGAATAAGCATATCCGAGCCTTTTGCGAGCAATACAAAATCAAGCACCATCGCTCGTCCCCTTATCGGCCTCAAACTAATGGAGTCGCGAAAGCTGCGAACAAGACGGTCATCTGCATCCTCGAGAAAATGGTCATCACTTATCGAGATTTGATCAAAATGCCGCCATTTGCTTTATGGGTCTACAGAATGTTGATCCATACCGCTATAGGGCCAACACCATTCTCCCTTGTGTATGGAACCGAGGTTGTCCTATCGGTAGAGGTTGAAGTACCCTCGCTCTTAATCCTCAAAGAATCAGGCTTACCCAAAGCGGAGAGAGAGAGATCTCGCTTTGAACAATTAAATTTATTGGACGAGAAGAGACTCCTAGCCTTGTGTCATACTCAAGTTTACTAGGGGCGAATCGCATGCGCTTATAATAAATGTGTCCGCGGTCGAGATCTGAAGGTAGGAGATATTGTGCTGAAGATCTTTCCATCCCTCCACGCCGATCCGAGAGAGAAATTCAAGCCGAACTTTAAGGGACCTTATGTCGTCCGAGAAGTGTTGCCGGGATACGCCATCTGCCTTGCTACCATGGATGGAGCTCATCTTCCTGAGCCCATCAATGTTGGATACGTCCAATAGTTCTACGCTTAGTCTATCGCGATAAGGTAAGTATTGGTGAAATAGATACGTAACTGCTTAAGAACTACCCAAAAGAGGCCATTATTTCAAGCACAGTAGCAAAAAAAATCTCTAAAAATGATGATATCCTTTGCTACCCCATTTGAGCTTGAGCCTTTCTTTCAATAAACCCCTTCCTTGAAAAAAGAAAAAGTGTAGGCATATACAAAAAAAGAGAGGAAGTAGACTCACTATCAAAAATTAAAAAAATTAGAAAAGTAAAACCTCAAAAAGAGATTGCCTGAAATAAAATAAAGGAAAAAGAAATATATAAGAATCATGGGGGCTTGTACAGTAAAAATCCCTCAAGGAAGAAGTGTGTTGTGGAAAACTGAAGTCGTATCAAGGAAACCCTTTTTAGCCCAGCATACCTTCAAATCCTAACCTGATCCATGGTCAAGCTACACCCTAAAGAAAGTCCTCTTTTTAGGTTCACAAGCAGTCATAGTATATGTTAAGTCAGCATAAGCCGCGTTGTGAGATGACACCAGAACCCCATCTGGCTGGTTATGATGGAATCGACTTCTATGTTGTGACTTTTGAAAAGAGAAATAAAAAAAGGAAAAATAAAATAAAGTAAAAATACAAGCTCAAACCAAGATAGACGTGGTGAAAATCCGAAAGGGCGCTACGAGTAAAAACAACGAGTTTGTGTGGACCAGGTGAAAACCTGAAAGGGCGCTTGGGGTAAGAGAGCTAAACTTATAGACGTGGTGAAAACCCGAAAGGGCGTCACGGATAAAAAGAGGGCGAAGACGGGCACGACGATCCCACCTTGGGCGTTGTGAGTAAAATGATTGAAGAATTAAAAAGAAAAGTTGAAGAAGAAAGGCTTGAATTGATTGATAAGATTGATGTTGGAGGAGCCCTCTTGGTTACTCTCCCTGATCCCCTTTTTCCGACTGGGCCACTCATGCTAGTTTAAATCGGACCCCGACCAGAATTGTCTTTGTGAAACCACTTTGTCAAACGTATGACCCAAGGTAAGGAGAAAGGTTTGAATCAATCTAAAGGGATTGACGTTCCAGTCTTGGTAAAGCTGCGAAAACTCACCCAGACCCAACCACTTAAAAGGGGGTTCGACCATGCTCAAAAAGGGACTCGAGATCTCACCCCGTGATTGAGGCATCAAACCAAACAAAATAAAGGACAGAGCGGAAAGCCTTTTTTTGTTAAAGATAACGATTTCCCTTTCCCATTTCCATGCCCAAGCTGGGCACATTCTAAACGGGGACCCATTAATAGAAAAGAACAACAAAAAATAAAAGTCTTTGTAAATATAATAAATTTTTCTTTTCCATTTACAACTGCACCGCTTACACCACATCCCAAAAAATAGTCGCTGTGATATCTTTCTTTCTTTCTTTTTACAAAAGCAGAAAAAATAAAAACATAAAGAAAATATGTATAACAAAAAGTGTGTATCTGTAAAGGGGTTTCTTACGCCCTTTTCTGTGTATCTAATCTGTGCAAAAAGATGTATGTGCAGGAGGGAATCAATGGCCTAGCTCGCGCTTCAAGGTACTAATCTCAGCGTAAAAACCATCCTCCCGGACATTTCACTCGGTCAACTAATGACTATGCAAGCTCTTGTACCTCTTCCGAGAAGCATTTGTAGCCCCATGAGCAACATTCAAGGATCCTTCCAGACGAAGCACCTCGCTCTCAGCTACGCTAGCTCTGGTCTCTGCTACCTCTACTCTAACTTTCTCTTGTGCTAAAAGCTCTTGCAAGACCCTCTTCTCATCAACCAACAACTCAATGCGAGCTCGAAGCATCGTCTCCTTCTTCGGCCAGGGGCCTCCCATATCAATACTCTCCGTCTGATCCAGATGATCAGCAGCAAGCTGCTAGCCAATAGCCAAACCTCGTACTCAAGGGAAGACTGAACTGAATCTCCTTGCTCCATATCACATATCAGCGTCGACTGATGTGTCTCCCAAAGAGCAGCAATCTGATCCACGTCTCCAGAGGACCCCCTAGAAAATATCAAATCACATAAAGAGGGTTTCACCTTGCAAGGCACCTGCTAAGAGTAGTCGAACTGACGCAACACCCAGAATGGTAAGTAGAAGGTGCTGTCAGTCAATCCTAAGAGGGTGATGCCCTCATGGTCTTTGAAACGAACTATTGGGAAGGTCTTATCCAACAAAGGAAGTCTCCATATCAGCTCTGCATCAGTCAGCCAAAGCTTCAAAAATGAAAAATCGCCCTGCGGGAGCAAGTGACATCTATCCAAAAAGCACCAAGCCACCTCACCTCGAGCGATGTAAAAGCGTGGCACGGGTCCTAAGATAGCGAGATGCTCACCTAACCAGACCCGGTGCAGTTAAGGACATCCCCTAAGGCTCTCCACTTTGCCCAGAGTGAATGCATCAAGGCATCAGTATAATTTAGCAAGGACCAGGTGCATCACTGATCTGCTCTCTATCAACTCGGTCAAAATGTCGCAGAGAGCCAGAGAGAAGCTCTCTCCCCCAGTGAAGAAAAGGACTTCCGAAATGAGACTGGGAGCAAAGGCTTTCATATTGAAGATATTCCTAACAGGTAATTTTCGAAGACTTTCATCACCGAAAAGTTCTTTGAGGAATTTGATCGAACACCTTGTGAGCCCCCCAATGAGACTTTTCTCATACTCAAATTTCTTCAAACCTAGGGTAAGGTGAGTAGATTTAGAGTAACCTGACTTTGGCGTGACTCTTGTGAGGCCTCTGTGGAGCTTCAAGCTGGACAAATTGGATAATTCTTCAAGAGTGGGAGTTAGCTCCCGCTTCCCAAAACAGAACACATGGGCATTTGTATCCCAAAATGAGGTGGCCGCATGAAGGAAATCCCACCGTGGAGGAACCTCAAGAAAGAAGGCAAGACATGATAATCCAAGCCACTCTAGTTCAACGGGCTCGCTCTCATTCAAGCTCCCAAGCCAACGTTTTAGAAAATCGGGCCCCAGGCTCAAAGAAAGGAGTAAATTGGTTCCAAGCCCTCCATGTAAGGGAGGGTTAGAAAGCAGGTCCATAGACGTATAAAAAACTTTCAAAAATATAAAATTCCATGTATATCAATAGACCCACCCTTGGGAAAGCAACGAGAGGAAAAATCAGCTAAAAAGGCCAAGTCAAAAAGAAAAGAAGGAGAAAATGGATTGTCTCGGGCATATAAAGGGCCCACTGGCCCCCAGGGCAAATTTCCCTAGGCTAAGCCTAACGCAACTAGTAGTTGCACCAGTGCGAATCCCCCCCCCCCCTTTTATGCCTTTTTGAGCTTTTGAAGGAATTTTTTGTGGGCCTTTGCTGGCCCCCTTAGTCAGTTAGTCTGTTCACCTACTTTATACTATGAAGACGTTCACAAACATGAAAATTAAAGGGCACCTAACATTGAAATAATTTAACTTTTGTACAGGAGAAACCCGCACCAAAGCATTCAACCTCGAGGGCCACTTTTATGAGCAATCATCAAAACCGTCCTGCAAGCAGTCGGATATATGCAAGGGAAAGATAACATGCAATCAAAGAAACAACACTAAACATGTCCAAGTAGAAAATCATCCAAAAAGAGCGCCACAATTATCCATCACAGTTTGTTTGAAATCCCAAATCATCATCCCCAAAGTGCTAAATGTTTAATTATAGAAACTAACACCTAATCCTTGTTGGCGCCCTTCAACTTCTTCCGCCGACGCAAGGAGCTTTGGAAGGTTTGAATATCTCCTACCTGCGAAAGCCGGCTGAGCAAAGAGCGCAACTCTTTGGCGCGTGCGCGCTGCAAGTCATAGTCAAAATCAGAAATTAGGATCAATTGAGGAACAAAAGATAGTAAATCAGTGAGAGCAGCAGGTCAGCAGAATACTCACCCCCTCCACATCCCGGAGCTCAACAATGTTGCAATAATGCGCAGCATGTTCCATGGCCGAGTCAAAGTTCTACATTCAGAGGGAAAGGATGTCAGTTGCAGGGACTAGTAACAAACACATGCATTTATCAAATGAGCCAAGACAAAGGAAGGATGATCGTGAGAAGGCATACCCCCTGAACCACCTCAGGAGGAGGGACCCAGGCCGCTTCAGCTGAGATGCGTGCTTGCTTATCCACATCAGCGCATAGACCTGAGAGAAAGCTATCATCAAGGCATCTGAAGGTCCCATAGACCACGGGCGGAACACCACCGAGGGCACCCACATGAGAAGTACTCGACGGATTAGCACCTGAAGAACCCTCACTTGAGGGACCCACACCTGAAGAACCCTCACCTGAGGGACCCGCACCGGAAGGGCAAGCACTTGAGGGACCCCCCCTAAAGCATCCGCGGTACCCGCCACCGCCTCGCCTTCATCATCTGAGTTGTCTCCCTGGATAAACTGTGAACAAAAAAGAGATTCGCTCAGTAGGAACCAAAGCTGAATTCAAACCAAAAGGGGACTAATCTGAAAGAGAAAGGAGAATTACCTAGGAGCGCGAGCCACCGAAAGCAAGGAAGTTGATGTTAGGGACAAAATGCGGTAGAATGAACCGGTACGGCAGAGACTCATACCATAGCTGATAGTCCCTGGGCACAAGAAGGGCATTAATGGGGATCCCATTATGGAGGAAGGCCGCTGTGAGCTCCTCAATGCTACCTGTGGGATCCAAAATATCTGCAGGAGGATCCATAGGTATGGTGGGATAGCCCTGATACTGGTGAACTACTCGCTCCCCCAGACAGTAAGCCCTGGCCCACGCCCCATAAAAGAAGACGATGCAGTGATTGTTGAATAGGCGCGATGGACCTACGACAGCCCGGTCCTAGAAAATGGAGGTGAGGTATGGGTCATAAAGGATCTGTCCAAGTCAAAAGGCGGTCAATCAGCCAAAACATGTAGCATAATAACAAAGGAGAATTTTCAAACTGAAATAAATAGAGGCGAAAAGGCCTTACCTGCTCGGGGACCATCAGATCAAGTTGGGACCTTAGGCCCATCTCTAGATGCTTCATGACCACGTCGCAGCACCAAGATTGGAGAAGCGGGCGCCCAGGCTGAAAGTGAAGGTACCCCCATGCCTGAGGAGAGTAGTGCAAAAAACAAATAAGTTGCATACAAAGACCATCCAAGTAAAATTGATGAAAGCGAAAGAGTTAGAGATTACCTCCAGTGCCGGCTAGAAACCGACAATAGACTTGGCCTCCCTGGTAGATACTCGGGCTATGCCATACATCAGCATCGCATATCCGGCCCTGCCCCAGTCATACCTATGGATGTTGAGCCAGTTATCCATAATGCTCAGCAGTGCCAAGCTGACTCGACTGCCGCTCGCATTCGTAAAGAGGATCTTGCCCAATAGGAGCAAAAGCGTGATACGGGCCAGGACGATCGCCCGTGCGGGCTCAATATAAAGCTCCAAATCCGGTTGGCCCAGATCTACCAACTCACCAGCCCCATAGAGCCCAGATAGCCAAGTCATCTTGACCTCGGTACCGTGCATCTGTCCACGAGGGAGATAATCCCCTATCAATCTGACAATGTCATCTTGGCTAGGCACCGCAAGACTGGCTATTGGTACACCTCCTACCCTGATGCCGGTAATCATCACCCAATCCATGTCCGTTAGGGTCATCTCAGCATAGGCCATGAGGAAGGACATGGTCTCCGAGCGAAACCTCTCTATCAATGCCCTCACATATGCGGTGTCGGCCCTCATGGGGGGGCAGGACAAGAACTCCCCAAAACCCGCCTGCTCCAACAAATACTTCACCACAGGGGGAACGTAGCGGTGAAAATCGTGGAAGTCCAGCCAACCCCCGTAAAACACGATATGGGGCAAAGCCTGCGTCAAGAGAGAAAAATACATCAGATCATGGAAATAAAGCAAAGCCGCGCAAAAAAAAAGAAGAGAAATAACTAAACTCATCTCTTACCTTGCCCGCTATGACGAAGTTGGAGATATGGATGAACTGCTGGTGGAGAAGGCCAACTTGGGCGGCCTCGCCCTGCATCTCAAGCCAGGGACCTGCCTTGTGCTCTACGAAAAATTGCTCCCCACGAGGACCATAGACCACATCGGGCCCCTTCTCATGACCCTCCTTAGGCACGTACTCTTCATGGCCAGACATCCTGAGTCAAAAGTAAGCAATCACATCAAAGCAGATCGGTGATAAAGAACTATTTTTTTGCTACAGGCCAAGGGAAGGTAAGTATGCTCATCATTTTTCTATTATTTTCATAAACAAAGATACACACATACATAAACAAAAAAATCCCTTTTTAATAGAATGAAAATTAAAAAAATATCCCTTCCTTTTTATCTTCAAAAATAAACAAAAATAAAGTAAATTTCCCCTTCCTATCTTCGAAAATAAAGCAAGTTAAAATTTAAAAAAAAAAAAATTTCTTTATGTTTCTAAAATCAAAATCAAAATAATAAAAAAATCATCCTTCTTTTATAAAAACAAAAAAAAAACAAAACAAGAATCCCTCCTTTTATGTCCACAAAAACAAAAAAATCCTTCTTTTATAAAAATAAAAAAACACTAAACAAGAATCCCTCCTTTTATGTCCACAAAATTAAAAAAAATCCTTCTTTTATGTTTATAAAAACACAAAAAACTAAATGAAAAATTCCTCCTTTTATGTCCATAAAATCAAAAAGGAATCCTTCTTTTACGTTTAAAAAAAAAAAAAAAAAAAACTAGCAAAAAATCCCTTCTTTTACAAAATAAAAAAAACCAACAAAAAAATAAATCAATGCCTTAGTTAGTTTTCAAAAACCAAAAGTAAAAACCTCTCCCTTAATTAATTTTTAAAAAAAATAGATATCAAAATCATTTTTCTTAATTAATTTTCGAAAAAGAAACCAAAATCCTCTTTTTCCTAATTAATCATGAAAATGACCAAAATCCTTGCTTTTTTAAAATGAAAACAAAAAGAAAAATAAAATAAAATCCCTTCTATATGCACAAATAAAAATAACAAAAAAAAATATGTATATATATATTAGGCATCAATAAAATCCATAAAGCAACAAAAAGAGGGCATTATTCATAAAAAATCATCAACACATCATCAATAAACATGCTTACAATAAAAATAAATCATTTATCATCTAAGAATATAAGATCATGATTATATTTGCAAGAAAAAGTAAGAAAAATCAAAGAAAATGGGTTTTAAATGGTTACCTTTTGAAGGAGATAGGGTCTTTGATCTAGTGCGATGCAGACGATCAATTGGCGCGAGTAAATGCCGGCAATGGGGCACGCGTAAAGGCAATATAAAGAAACCCTAAGGAGGCTCCGTTTTTCGGTTTAAAAAGGGGGAAGAGAGCAGTTTTGAAAACACACCCTTGCTGCCAGAACTCGGGCTGTTTAAATTCTATCCCCAGCCATGCTTGGCACAACTAATAGTTGTGCCAACCACTCACGGGTCGGGTTTTGAGTATGGGTCACTTGCATAGCCCGGTCCCTCCCTCTCTTCATTTTGTTACTCCCGGCAGATGCACGTCAAATAGTATGTCGATCCTCATTCGACTTGCCCGGGAAGCCGTGCTAGAATAAAATGGATAGAGATCAATAGGCATCCCGATCCTACACAGAAAAAAGTAAAAATGTCCAAAAAATGGTATAAGAAATCTCACATAAAAAGCCAAAAATAATACACATAAAATGATAGGATAATTCACATAAAATGATAGAATAATTCTCATAAAATAATAGTCCTGAAAAACCAAAAAAATCTTATAAACTGATAGCTTTAAAAGACCAAAAAATTCACATAAAATGATAACTTAAAAATCTAAAAATCCATAAAAAAGATAAAGAAAATCCCAAAAATAATTTGCATAAAATAATAAGAGTAATAAAGTGATAAAATCACATGAAATGATAACTTAAAATCCAAAAAATCACTTAAAATAATAACTCAAAATCTAAAAATCACATAAAATGATAAACACAAAAAAAGGTCAAAATCTCTCACATAAAATAACAAAAAATATATCTTTTGAAAAGACGACACGTTTCTTAAAAAGCGTTGCGACATCTATTCTCTCCGCTCGGGTAGGCGTGCTAAATAAACTTTGGGATCAATGGGTTCGCCCAAAGACCTCGAACCCTACTTCAAGCAGGGACACCTGCGGGCAGTTAAATGAGGCGGTCTATGCCTCATATGATTGGACGCAAATGCGTGTTCCGATGCGGTAAAATGTCAATATTTTATCGGCAATACAACTATGTTATATTAATGTCCAAAGTCTAAGGTTCGCCTTGGATTTTTGGATCCTACTTCGAAGTAGGAGCAACGGTGTCAATCTTAGTCAAATGGTCAATGTTTCGATCAGGTCTACTCCACTGCTAAATCTTTGCGATGAGCGCTCTGTTTGTGGATTCATAGGAACATGAGTGTCTAACTTCAGATTCATTACGAGCTATTTCGAAGGTGTGGACTATTGGTCTGCGATGTCCAGGCGTGCACCCTACGAGATTTGAGGTCCGGATAACTCCGTTATGAAAAAGGTCAATCGTTGGTTGAGACCAACCTGTTAAAAATGAAACTACATATAAGTCAAACTATGTGTAAACATGCATGCAGAAGGGTTCATTTCCCTTATTTTCGCACGCTTAAAATCTGTATTGGTACGGTATCCCTGTAAAGTGTATGCCATACGTCTGGGTATCCGTAAGATGGTCGTTTGTTCTCGTAAATTATACCCGGACGAGATCTGAGTCGAGGCTTCCATCGCCTTTATTGCTTATCGCTCCTAATAGGTGCATGTTTATGCATAATTAAATGATTCGTAAAATCATTATCAACAGAGACCAAGATTAGGTGTCCCCTTCGATGGGCACCCGATTTTGGCTGGATCTGTTTAGTGTCATATAAGGTTGGATACTCTGGGTCATGATGATCCGGGGCACGTTGAAAAAAGTAGCACATACTCTCAAAAAATATTGCGACATCTATTCGCTTCTCTCGGGTAGTCGTGCAAAATAAACTTCGGGATCAATGGGTTCGCCCAAGGGCCTCGAACCCTGCTTTAAGCAGGGGCACCCGTGACCAGTCAGATGAGGCGGCTAATGCCTCATATAATTAGACACAAACTGTGAAACCTTGCTTACTTGCTTTGCGCCTATCTTTGAATGTGAGTCGATCACCCTCCTTACTTACGAAGCTTTTATATTTAGAATGAATCTTGAACATCAAACTCCTTCAAATCATCTTAAGAAGCGACCATTTTTCCCAGCTATTGGGTTTTCGTAACTCATTTTTTACCTCGGTTATGCTCAGTAATGTCGTTAAGCGCTTGAGGATCGATTACCTTAAGAAACGACCATTTTTTCCAACATACAAGGCTTTCGTTTTCTCATCATGTTACTCATATGATGTTTGAAGTTCGTTCTCAATACAGCGGACCCGTTAGTAATGCCTTGAGCCTCTTTGGATGTCTCTTTTCTTTGGCATTTGATTATTAGTGATCGAATACCAAAGAGGGGCATCTGTAGACACCCAAATTTGGCTCAAGGCTCGATCGAGACACATTTTGAGAGAGGCTCATCTCTGAGCTTTTGCTGGTATGTATGGAACCTTTAGGAACCTTTTTTAAACCTTAGGGGCCATTCCAAGCCCTTAGAAACTTTCTCGAACCCTTGAAAATTCATCCCGACCTTAGAACCCATTCCGGACTTAAGCCTAGCTTTCTCGAGTAATGGATGAAGAGTGGTGCACTGGTACTGGCTGTGACCTTTTACTATGATCAAATCTTATATCATTGAAAAGTAGAAGTCCTCAGCTTTCTAACGAGCCAAAAATCACCCCAATCGAAGCTGTGTGAGAGAAGATATCGTGTTCCGAAGCTTAAGGGCAGAATGGTAAATTCAACTGAACCCCTTTAGGGATTTGGCGCAAGTATTACTTGCGCCAAGCCATTTCTCCCCAGAATTGGCTTGGCGCAACTAATAGTTGTGCTAGTTATAAGGTGGACCCCACCTCGGGGAGCCAACTTCCAGTCCACTATAGGAACACTGTTTTACTGTTCCTAAGCCTGCCGTAACTAATAGTTGCGTTAGACTTATGAATAGTAACCCTGAGTTTTTGCCTCGAATTTCGAGAATGAGATTTGACTTGTTGACCATCTTGACCTTTAGGGTGTGTTTTGCTAGTTCTATTACACTCATTTACTATCTATATGTAAATTCTTAAGTGGTTTAAAGCCCCACCCTATCATCCACCATTGGAGCAACTCCTCACACTTTTCAAGGCTCCAAAAACCTTAGAAAATTTTAGATTGCTCATTATCTAATTGCTAACCCTAATTAGCTTTTAAACACCCTCCTAACTTCTCTTTTTCCTATAAATAGAGAGGCACCCCTCCCTTTACAAAGGCTTGAAAAAATTTACAATTAAGAGATTAAGGAATCCCTTCTCTCTCTCTCTCTGTGCACCATTCCTATACAAATTTTAAAACTCTAAAACTTTCTTTAGACCTTATCATTTCACCCAAAAGCTCTAGGTTAGGTGTGTGTTACCCCCTAGCCTTCCCTCTCTACCTCTTAGCTATCAAGCCCTATGAGTTAGAACCTCATTTTTCACCATACAAGCCTTCAAAAGCTCCCCGAAGCAAGCCAACGAAAGCTCCACAGCGGTGTAACAAGGGACCGAGAGCTCCGGCTCTCCCCTCTATTCCTCTACCTTCTCAGTTCTTTCTCTATACTCTCATTTGTGCCATTACGCCGACGAATTTTCGGTAGGAACGGAGGGGCTCAAATAAGAATTTTAAGATCCTTTGGGCAGCAAGAAACCTTTTCTTTTCTTTTATATTATTTTTATTTTGGCCATAAGTAGAGACCGCATTAAGCGGGTTGATTGGGTGCCTAACACCTTCCCAATCGATAACCGAAGCTCCTACCCAAGAGCCTTTGGCGTAGACCGGATTCAGAGTCATATTTGTGGCACTTCGGTGCTTATAAAATTGATCTAGATTTTCCGGGACACCATGACGACTCTAAATATTTTATTAGAGAGCGCATCATCACGACGAGATCGTTAAAAATCCACGATTGCATATTTGGTTTCTTTATCTTTGTTAGTATACCAATCATTTTTAACGTGTAATTCTTAATATGATATTATTATCAGGTGTTCAATACCATGTGCCCCTGGAATTAGGCGGGTGCTCTAAGAGGTCCAGATACCCAGGTTATCAAAAAAAGAGTCATTAGTCACCTATGATTATTCTTATGATTCAATAACTCAATTCTTAGAGAGGATCGAGACAAGGTCAGCCCACACAACCTTTAGGGTTGCTATAGTCCCTAATGGACTTATAGTTATCATCATTCGGAAGGGAGATATTCTTGTTTCTATACTTAATTAATAGAAGGCGTTTGGAATACCTGCTGCTAGTTGTGCTACCGGAATGTGTTCTTATTATTCTAGTACAATTGGGTAGCTCCGACTAACATTTTATTATTAACTGAGTCGGGTCAACCTTAGACCAGAGCTCTTACTGGTGTAAAATGAGTATTTTCAACTATTACTAGTCTCGAAAGACTTGAGTATAGTGTTCCAATGCGACAGTTCTACCATTTTATTCCTAAGGTTTCACCTTGATTATCGGTTCACTTAACTAGTGTCAATTTATTTCTTCTAAGTTCTGAAGGGATTTGACTAATTACTCCTGGAGTATCCCTCGGTTCTATGGGTATCATCAGTAGGGGTCACTCAATTTTTAAGGTGAGGACATTGGGTTCATTTAGATGATTCCCTTATTTGTGGGCTTTAGGCCCAGGGGTCAAAAAAAATTAAGGGTGTGCACAATTCACATTTCAGGTTTACGAAGCTTAACGATGCCAGCAACATTGTTCTTATCGGACATTGGGTCGGGAATTTGGGCGTTAGTTCAATCTAAGTTCATGATTTATAAGTCTACGTGTCAATTCCTGGGTCTCTTGGGCCTCACTTAGGCCAAGTCTAGGCACATAGGTTTTCTATGGAAGTTCGCATTTAGGTGTGGGTGCTCCCAAATTTTGAGAGGTGCCGATGTCAGCAGCTCGAATGGTTATTTGGGCTGGGTCATCAGGTCCTATATTGCTAAAAGCTACCATTTATTGGCCTACGGGTCGGGCACTAGGGTCATTAAGTCCTAATTGGCCCATTTCTAATCATCTAGGCTCTTGGGCCTTCTAATGGTCAATTCCTTGGCTTGGTCAACAAAGCCAGTCCTAACAAGGTTTAATCATGCATCAGTGGTTATAGTGATCTAGAATTGATTTAAATATCACAGATTTACGAGGGAAGTTAAGGTTTTGACTTTACTCTTGGGTTTATAGAGTTTTCCTTAAGGGTATCAGACCCTTTACGGTAAATTCCCGTCATTTTCAACTCCAATTGAAGTTCCAAATCCTTCCAAAAATGGGTAGAAGAGGACTGATAGATGCATTTTTCCGGTGGTGGCACTTAAATTTTCGAACAGGATTGATCAGGACAGTTGAATTACATAGTGTAGTTTTTACCTTAACAGCTGGTCATCAGACCAGATTTTATGGTCTCTAATGTCTGGCCTATAACTATTGGTGCTGGTATCGAAATTGGACAAAGGATAGCTCATTGGAAATCTCAAGGAGTTATCTAAATTATATATATATATATATATATATTATGAGGGCTAAAAACATACAGATCGTGATGGAATCAGGCCATCCGATCAGGGGTTAGATTCGGTCAAAGGTTGTGTGTGCCACTTGACACAGTTTTGTGCCCCAATTTTCCAGAATTTCTAGCCAAGGAACCAGATGGAATTTTGCTGTGAAATTTTGTACAGTGATGGGGAACTTATTCAATTTTTTCTCAAAATTTTTTTTTACGGATTTATTGGACTGATTTTTGCACATAAAATCATAGCCCAATTGGGGAACAAAATTCTGGTGCAATCTGGGCAGAGTCGCAACTTTCTGCCCCGTACTCCGTGTAGATCAAACGATGAGGAGTTTGATTTTGAAATTTGACTGGGTCATAGGGAACCCATCAATGTGCTTAAGTTAATTTTTCCAGATTTTTTCCTAAACTATTTTACTTAGATTAACACCAACATCAGTGAGCTCTCTGTTTTGGGCTTTAAAACCTTTAATTTTAGAATTTCATGGGGTACTCTTAGTAGCCCATCATATACCATTAATTTTTCGTATCTAATTGGATGTATTCCAGATCATGGACATATCAATCATGACCCTTATTTGGCCTTAATCAATTGATCTAGTGGCGTGATTTGCCCTAGTTACTATCCTATTTGCTCTAATATTTTTATAACATAATTTGGTACCATTCGATCTAGTACTTAGGGCCAGCCGATCAAATCGGTTCTAGCATTAAATCAAGTTGAAATTCCTCCTTCTAGACGATATGATCTTATATAAATTCATTTTTGACCATTAGATTCACTACCTTTACATGCTATGATGCTAATCTTGCTATGATCTAGTGTTAGCTAACCAACAAGAGTACTAGCAAGTTAATTGATCACCGTCCATTTATAGTTAAGTTCACATCATAATTCCTGCATGATACAGTGGGAAGTAAATGCACACATAATAAAATCAATCATATTAAATTAAATCGTTTTATCCATCTAAGCCATATGCATTAAAGTAGTGAGAGCAAATTTCTACTATGCTAAACACATGCATCAAATTACACTAATCAAACAGTGATCACATGATATAAAATCTAAATTTTCACAACATTTTGTGCAATTTAAGCTATGCAAAACACTTGCTACTGTCTATACTAAATCTATAAGCATAATTCTTAATCAAGTCCAAATCGATTAAACTCTTAAGAAAAGATCTAGTACCATTAAAATCTTTTGATCCAAATAAAATCAAAACAATAATATTTTTCAACTTTCCAGGATTTCTTCACCATTTAGATGTGTGCCTAAGGGTTGAGGAGTCATGTTAAGCCATTAAATAGCACAAGCACTCTACTCTTCCGCTTGACACACCGCAACCATCCATGTGATAAGATGCTAACCATTAAGCCATTAAATCTCTAATCCACACTCCTACTTCAAAACTTTTGAAAAATATCAAAAGAAAATGAAATATGGTAGTATATTTGTGAAAATATCTAGGCTAGTTTTCTACTTAACCTAAATCTCACCATCACATTCATGTATTCCAGCTCAAATTTATCAAATAAAAACTAACAAAAAGTGGAAACAAGACTAGAAATCCAGTGGTGGTGGTGGATTTGAGATTCAATGGCTAGAAATGAGAGAGAGTTTCAAGATTGACAAAAGGGTGTGTTAGTCATTAGATGATTTTAATATACACCAAGTTGAGGTGTATTAGCTTTGCTCCGAATCTGATCGGTAGATGGGTTGGGTGTGTAAGCCCTACACCGAATCAAAGATCATTTTGTTATGAGAAGACACCCTAAATAAGTACGTCCATTTCACACGGAGGCTAGATCCTTCGATGACAGCTAACACCCAAAGGGGGTGTATGTGTTTTGTATGGGAATTAGTCCCATTGAATTAAAGAAAGACAAATAGCTTTCTTTGGAAGCTAACACCCGATTTACACTATTTTGGGAGTTTTGGATTTTAGAGAGAGAAAAAGGGAAGAGAGAAAGAGGAAGAAGGAGGATAGCTTGTAGATTTGTGTACTCAGAGCTTTTTATTTACATGAAGAAGGTTTGTGAGATCGTGTAAGGAGAAGATCGTCGTCGGTTTTAACGTTTGGTTATGGTTTTGTGAGATTTGGAGCCGTTTGAGGTTTTGAAACACTCTTCTTGCGAAGAGATCATGGATTTTGATCCGTAAATTGTAGCGTGAGTTTGTGTGAAGTGTGTGTGGAAGAATTGCCGTCGATTTCGTGGGCTTGGTTGTGATCATGGAGCACGGAGATGATCGAGGTGGGTTTAGAAACTCTTTTTGTTTAACGAAGAAGGCGATCCGATCTATGAGTAGATCGCTGATTTAAAGAGGTAAATAATATAATTCTTCAATGTATTTTAACTAAATATAGGTTGATTAGATGTGTGTAAAAGATTAGGATCAAAAGGGATTGAATTTTGATGTAAAAGATGGGTTTCAAGGTTCGAACCCGAGAAGTGCTCAGAAACTATCAAAATTGATTAATCGATTTTTGACAGAAGAGAAATTAGAGAGGAACTTTACGAAACCGATCAATCGAAGAAAATTTCGATTGATCGATTTTCAAATTCGATTAATCGATTTTCAAAATCGATTAATCGATTTTGCCTATGCTTGCTGACACTATCATAGTATTTCGGTTATAATATTTTGTGTCGAACTCCAATTGACGTGATTCTTATTGCGCTGGAAAGATGACAACAAGCCCTACAACTTTTATGAATTGACTAACTTGTGAATCAATCATTTTAAAAGTCAAAATTTAATAATAATATGGGTCAAATGTTGATTTTTCGAGAAACGAAATCGATTAATCGAATTTAATTCGATTGATCGATTTTTGAATTTCGATTGATCGATTTAGAATCGATTAATTGAATGGGTACTTCCAGTGGCTGAAAAAAGGTGGAGTTTGATAAATTCGATTAATCGATTTTAAAATCGATTGATCGATTTTGGAATCTCGTCAGTACTGCTTTAGTAATTTGACCATAACTTTATGTTTCAAACTCTGATTGATGCGATTCTTGAGGCGTTGAAAAGATAACAAAAAGATCTACAACTTTTATGTTTTGACCAACTCATGAATCTAAAATTTCAAAGGTAAAAAATTTAGGAAGAAGGTTGCGTCAAATTCTATATTGGCATGAAATTGCCCATTCCGACTCGGTTTTGAGAAAACACTTAAATAGGTCTAAGTTATTAGTGATTAGAATTAATATTTGATGTATCATTTTATATTTGTGATATAGATTAAGGGTGGAAGGCCATCGATAGGACCTTGCTTACTTTGAGGTTAAGGTAGGGGAAATTTAATATCCGATTGCATTTTTGAAATTTATTCATAGATGCCTTAATTAAATCAAATGAAAAATGATAAGTTTCTTTGATGTATTTAGATGAAAAATAACGAGTTTTCTTAATGTATTTGATGTAAGTTTGATAGTGATTTGAACTATAGCTTGAACTTCTTGTAAAATAGAAATTTGAAATCATTGAGTCGAAAATGGTGAATTCTAAACCGTGAATTTAACCTAGAATTTGTACTATGGTATTTGATTTTAAACTTGATTTTTAAATGGTGGGCTTTAAAACCTTTGAACCAAGAATGTGAGCTTTGGACCGCGATTTAGAAAATGAACTAGAATGTAAACTTGGAATCGTTGAGTCTTGTAGATTTGTGAGAAGGTACACCCTTGGACCGCTGTGGCGGGATGTATGTACACCCTTGGACCGCTGTTGTGGGATTTATGTACGCATTTGGACCATTTTTACAATATTTTACGTACTCTTTTGGACACTGTTGTGAGTCATGTATGCCTTTGGACCGCTTTTGCGGGATTTTACGTACTCGTTTGGACACTGTTGTGAGTCATGTATGCCTTTGGACCGCTTTTACGAGATTTTACATACTCCTCTGAATAATGTTGGGATTCATGTACGCCTTTGGACCGTTTTTACGAGATTTATGTACACCCTTGAACTTCGATGTAACTATGTACGCCTTTGAACCGCTTTTGCGAGATTTTACGTACTCCTTTGAACCTTGTTGTGACTCGATACACCCTTGGACCGCTGTGGTGGGATTCATGTGCGCCTTTGGACCGCTTTTGTGGGATTTTACGTACTCTTCAGATGTTACTTCGTAAATCAAATGAGAAGTCATGAGATTAAAGTGGACCGCTATGAGCGGATTTGTGTATGTGGACCGCTATGGGCGGACTTTGTGTATGTGGACCGCTGTGGGCGGATTATGCTTGTTGTGGACCACTATGGGCGGAGTATAAGTACCATGTGGGCCGCTGGTGTGGATTTAAAATCAGTTTTTATGTGATAAGCAAATATTTTGAAATCAATTTTGGATAATAAGGAAATCAGTTTTGAAACCAGTTTTGTGTGATAAGAAAATCAAATTTTGAAATCAGCTTGGTGCAACAAGAAAAAAGTATTTAAAAATTAGTTTTGTTTGATAAGAAAAGTGCTTTGAAATTAGTTTCAGTTTTAGATATGAGAATATTTGATTTTGACATTGAATCTATGCTTCATTATGATAAGATGTGGATTTGTATTGAATTTTCTCTACTGAGCTAGGATGTAGCTCACCCCTTGACTATATGTCATAGGTATAACTTTTATTTGGATACCGGACTTGCAGATTGAGGAATTGAGGAGTGCTATGATGTTCGGGGTCGTAGAATGAGTACTTTGTGGAGTTTGGAGAGTGTGGCTTGGTACAATGTGTTATTATATACTCGTTGTACACCACTGTTTGGTGATGTTGGTATATCACTGGTGGTCGTTGTTAGTTATTGTAATATTAGATATTAGAATTGGAGATTTATTTATGTCATATGTATTATCTATTTTGATTTCTAATACATGCTATATTTTGTACCAAGCATTCTGTTTTCGGATCGTGTTCTACGACCAGACGGTCTGGATTTTCCCATTACTGTTTGAAAAAAAAAAAAAAATCTTCTAGAAATTCAGGTTGGGAAAATTTGGGCTATCACACTTGGATTTTGAGGTCCAAGTTTGACTAATTTTTCGATGACCCATCCGTATCGGGACATTAGATCTCCGCCATAGATGATGACCCAGAGTTTATCACCTTGCTTGTAAAAATTACTCGGATATCTTTTAAAATCTCGAGTTGGGTGACTATTCAATGGCTCTAGATGGAGTGCGGGTGAATTTTGAAATTCCTACCTCACCCATTGATTTAATTTGTATACTCTATGAGTGTCATTGCAAATTGTCTCATTTCATCAGGTCTTAAGAGGGTACTCCATGCTTGTGGAAGGAACAAGCCTCAGGCTATTTCTTGGTGTAGTCAAATCTCGTTGGGCCTTAGTCAACTGATTTGCGGAGTCTGATTTTGAGGGAATTATTGTAGAGTACCTTTATTTCCACCCACAAAGTAGGTGCATGACTGAGGCAAACAGAATCTTTCCTTCTACCCACATATTCAATATTTTTTTCTAACGTTCGAATCCACTCACCAAAATCTTTCCTTCCGCCCACATCATCTTCTTTCCTCTCCCATTTCCTGCTTACACCATATTTGAATTTTGTATACCCACATCATCTTTCCCAATCGTATCTTCTCAATGTACAATATTAGGAAGGGTTTTTGTGGTTGTATGAACCCTTGTTGGACTCGTAGCTGTACACCCACATCGTCTTCCCCAATCTTCTTCTCGTGTTGCAAGAACATGAGGAAATGATGAACTCTGTATGCCCACACTTGTAAAGAAACCTTCTGAGTTTTTGTTAGGGTTTGTGAGGCAACGACAGTCAACTGTTCGACCACACATTACAAATAAAAAAATAGAGGACTGGGTGAACTACTTATTCTTTAATATCTCCCACTATGCTACCCAAAAGATCACCAAATCAGTAGGGATATTGTTGATTTAGTAATTCTATAAGGTTTATTTATAGGGAGGGCATGCTATCATTCCAAAAAATATAGAACTCAAGGAAGAAATGGCTTAATGTAGATTGGATTATGCATCCGTAGTTAATCAAAATACCCTATGAAAAAAAGTATTGGGGGATATTAAAAAAAAACCTGTTCTGTGGGTCTGACGATAGGCATCCACTGTGACAGCCCAAATTTCGGCACCCCGAAATTCATGCCATCAGCACGACCCTCAAGCCCGTGCCCCATATAATAAGCGGAACACTTGGCATAACCCAACCATACAGAAAATATAAAAAGAGTAAAATACTGAACATAACTCCAGTTCTACCATATACAACATCAAAACATCAATCCAAAAGATAGTTCTAATCTCATACCTCTCTATAGACAAAAGAACTAACCCGAACCATCAGTGCCGTTATCACGGTCACCCAAAATGGTTGGACAAAAGAATATTACAAGTATCTTAATTCTATAAAAAACAATCAAACATGGCTGGACATGCCAAGCCATAAATTTCTCCCTTACATATTCTCAAAGTACACAACAAATCTTCTAGAAGAAGTTCTCAGGTGGAGGCTCAGATTCTTTCCTCGAAACATAATCTAAGTCCTCGGGCTCGACCTCACCAGCAGCAGCTCCTAACTCTGAACCTGTGACGTATAGTCAAAAGAGGTGAGCCACATCCTAGCTCAATAGGGATAATATTTGATCAGATAAATCTTACTTACTCACATACATTTAACAACATATATAAAGCATGAATTCGTCAATGTACCTTGATTTAAACAATTTAAAGATGCAATAAAATAATAGAGTACCTTTAGCATTCTATTCATGACATCAGTTATTCATTAATGCTTATGACTTTAACAAGGCTGACCCCATGACTTAAAACAGTAACTTAAATAATCTCCGAGCAATATAGCATCGAGCCCCGATGGAATACCCTCTATCGTCGTCTAATCAGACTATTTTTACTATTAACCTGACCCACGTCCCTTTCTCATAGGCGACGGGTACATCACTACTATACATCCCTGGGATGTCTACTGGTGTACGGATTCACCGCTGTACCGGTCACGGATATCCTGTCACATCAGTCACGGATATACCGCCGCGTCAGTTGGGTATTCTCTAAACCTTAAATCAATTATGTGCTACATATAGTTATTCACCGTGTGATCGTGCTAAATAAATATAAGCTCCCAGCCTGTTTAACCTCATTTACATATGTTCGACTTGTGGTTCCTTGCATTAACCGTACATCCCTAGGATGTCACACTTACTGATGCACCCTTCTGATGCACAATTTATATAAACATCCCTGGGATGATTGAACCCTTTTTATTAAATCACCTATTTCCATTCTCATAACATTTCACATCTTTGTGTACTACTTCACATTCTATATTTTCGACTATTTTTGAAAGTGCATACATTATAATTCAACTCAACTATAAGGAAACATGCATTCATAGCTTATCATCATCTATATGTTATCGTAATTAAGGGTACGAGATCAGATATTCCCCTACCTGACTTATGTTTTCATATTCGGATTCTCTAATCCAAGTTAGCACTCAACCATCACAAAGTTCGGTTCGATCTAGACTTGATCAAGCACATATCTTTCATCACTACCAGTGTAAGAACATTGGGTTATAAGCTTAACACCAACACACAACTATTCGTATGCAAAAATTGAATAAAAGCTGTATTTCATCCAAATTGATCGAACAATTTCTGAATCGATCGAACGATTTGAAAATCGATTGAACGAATTCAAATCAATCAAACGATTCTCAGAATCGTTCGAACGAAATTTAAATTGATCGAACGAAACTCTAAAATCAATCGAACGAATTCTATTTCGTTCGATCGATCCCACCATTAGTCATTCTAATCATGCTTTTGTCAGTTACCAAAATCGATTGAACTATTTTCAATTCGTTCAGACAAGTTCCAACCAATCGATCGAACGATTTCTAAATCGATCGATCGGTTTTCTTCAGAGTTCGAATCGATCGAACGATTTCACAATTCATTCGAACAATTCCCCTCAGAACCCCTTTGCTTTCTTCCCTATCCTTTCTTTGTTCAAAATCGATTGAACGAAATTTAATTTCGTTCAATCGGTTTCACCCAATTCCAGATCTAACACCCTTCTTCTCATCTCTTCATCATCTATCCTATTAATCATACATTTAACTAATACACAATAAATTCTAGTTTCTCTAGCTAATAGTTTAAACCAAAACACAAATTTGAAATCCTTACCCCAGTCGAACGGTTGGATCTCCTTCACCAGGGTTTCCCCAAACTCTCCAACCTAAATCTCTCCTCGATCCCGAGATCGATCAGTTAAACTTTGCGAGCCAAGATCAATGATTCATATTAAATGCTTCCATCTTCATTTCACAAAAAATCTCACATGCATTTACTCTCTCTCTCTCTCTCTTAACTCCTCTCAACCACTCAACCAAAGAGAAATAACTTCTCTCCCCCCTTTTTCTTTATAATCTATGTTCTTACAATTCGGTGTAAAGCACATACAACTAACCAAGTGTATGTACTCACACATCCTACCAATCACCCTTGTTCCACTTAACTCCATCACCTCCATACGTTCGACTAAGTCAACCGAGTCAAAGTTGACCCGGTCAAACACTTGACCAGTTGGTCCGCATCCCGAGGTGCACTATTAAGTATGAAATTTTCGGGACATTACATTCTCCCCTCCTTGGGAATTTTCATCCCCGAAAATTATACGGAGGGACCTTCCCTCCCCCCACACACACTGGGATGGGAGGGCCCCCATACCACATATCTACGGATCACAATAGAGGTTCAACAAGAATGAACTGACACGTATACACACACACACATCGAATAGAATATAACTGTGTAAATACACATCCTGCAAGAATTCAGTTGCAAACCAATAACCACACCATCAAATCATAGAAGAATCACACAACTACGAAGCATGATCCACATGAACATACAAAATACATATTGAGCAAAAAGTAAGGATATAATAGGGAGTGGCAACCATGCCACGATTGTTAAAAAGGACACCAGTCCCTATTACCTGTTTTAAACATTTACATTTTTCAAAAAAATTTTCCGAACCCACCCCAAAATACACCCATAAATACACATTTCATAAATGGAAAGAACTCTCAAGACTCCTCATCACTAGGAGGATCAGTACCAACATCGGGCTGAGCACCGTCACCGCCACGAGCGCCCGTACTCGACGTCGAAGCATCCCGGACCCAAGGCTGCTCTGCCGCCATCCGCTGGAGATAATCCTCAGGGTACATGAAACGCATTTGCTCGGCGTGCAATGCGTCGTAGTAATCAAGTCGACGGTTGAGAAGATGATTGTTCTCCGCCATCTGACGCGTATTGGCTTCCAACAACGCATAGAGATCGGCGACAGTCGGCATAGGAATGCCGCCATAAGGTGGTGGTACGTACTCAGGTGCCGGGTGTCGAGGAGGCTCATCATATAGTGGAGTATCATGGGTTGGTAGGTCAGGAGCTTGTGGTTGGTCCGCAGGTTGTTGTTCAGGTGGTGGTGGTTCCTCCACCAAGGGCTTCTTGGTCAATTTAACATACGTTATGTTCCAGTCCACCATGGTGAATGGTTGGACGTTACCTGTCAATTTGTGTTCACTCGCAGAGAGGGTGTAGGTGTCATCCCCCGCATAATCCTCGACCATTAAAGAAATAAGTTGGGCATACGGCATATCATCAATCGGTTTCTTGGCACCCTCAAGCATCTTCTTGCGAGCATATTTCATTCCCTCAAGTACCATTTCGGCGCGTTAAACCATCGACCGCTAAAAGCCGAAAACAGCGCCATTTGGACTTCACCGACTCTTTCGGTTTTGTGGCATAATGGATACAAATTGCATTGGATTATAGAATCGAGCATCCAAAGCTCGCGAGGCAAGTCAACCCGTTTAATCGAATGACCTGAACCCGTCCGGCCATGGGTCATTTGAGCAGCGACATATTTATAATCCAATGGGGCCGGAAAAGGTTCAGCTAGGGTTATATCCTCATGGTTGTACGTATGAAAACACTCCAACGCGTCCGCCACGTCATCAAAAGTAAATCTGTACGGTCGATTATCAATTTTTGTTTTAAGGATTGTCGTGTCCTCAACCAGTTCCATGTTCTGATAGAATAGCCGAACAATCCTAGGGTAAAAAGTATCGTGACAAGGGCGAACGATGCTCGTTAAACCGGCGATAGAAATATGGTCAAAGGCCCACCGGGTCTCATCTCGCTTGGCAAAAATTTTCGGGTCTATAATCTACTCAGGTTCAAAATCTTTGTCAAACCACCACTCATTTGGTCGCTCACGTGTGGGTGGCGCTTGCATAGGTGGTGCCGAAAAAGAACCCGTAGGGGGTTTCTTCGGTGGCTGTTGGGAAGAAGAACCTGTAGCGGTCTTCTTAGGTGCCGCACTCGCCGATGCTTGGCAAGTCTTAGGTGGCATCGTGGGCAAAATAAAACTAGGTTTTAAGCCTATTCTAGCTCAAATGCTAGCAAAAATAGGGAAATGGATCCCCCTTGAAAAGACAGTAACCCTAAAAGAAGTTTAAGGTTACCTGTGACGAAGAAAAATTCGGTCGGAGGTGGCCGGAGTTGATGAAAACCGGCAGCCTACATAGTCCCAACACAGTCCTTTGAAGAAAGCAAACGAAAATGGTTGAAAGCAAGTGAAATGGCAAACGTTTTTACATGTTAGATATATAGGATTTTAAATCAATTGAACGAATTTAAATTCGTTCGATCGGTTTCCAAAAGTTTAAGTGGCAGTCGTGAAATTCGATCGAACGAATTGTATTTCGATCGAACGAATTTCCGTCTTTAAAGTACCCTCTCAATTTTCGTTCAATCGGTTTGAAGATTCGATCGAACGATTTTTCTGGACAATTTTTAAAGTCACATTGTACCCCACTTGCTGACCCATTTCGTTCGATCGATTCTCAAAATCGATCGAACGGTTACTGGCAACAGCTGGGACACTTACTGGCTGTGCATTTCGTTCGAACGATTTTCTGGCAACACTTCAACGGTTTTAGGCTACAGAAATTCGATCGAACGGTTTGAATTTTGATCGAACGAATTTTCAGAATTTCTTCTTTTTTTTTTTGAGTAACACTCACACTCTACTGCTCAAACAGATGAGGATACAATTCTTTGATTTCGGCCTCCCGTTCCCAAGTGGCTTCCTCAACTGGATGAGTACCCCACTTGACGAGTACTAATGGAATGACTTTAGTACGGAGAGTCTTGTCCTTTCGGTCCAAAATTTGAGTAGTGTCCTCAACTGTAGTCATATCCTCATGTAGTTCTATCGGCTGACTTCCCAAGATGTGAGTGGGGTCCTTTACATACTTCCGGAGCATTGAAATGTGAAAAACGTTGTGGACGCTATTAAACATCGGAGGTAAACCAATGCGATAGGCTACTTCACCCACTTGACCCAAAACTTCAAAGGGTCCTATATAACAAGGACTTAACTTCCTCTTCTTTCCGAACCTCATCACACCCTTCATGGGTGATACTTTCACAAAGGCGTGATCGCCAATGGCAAAATCGAGGTTTGTTCTCTTAAAATCGGCATAGCTCTTTTGCCGACTCTAGGCTGCTTTAAGCCTATCTCTAATCATTCGTACAAACATGGCATTGTCCTCAAGGATTTCTGGACCCAACACAAATTTTTCTCCGATTTCTTCCCAGTTGATGGGCGATCAGCACCGTCTTCCATATAGAGCTTCATACTGTGCCATTCCAATGCTTGCTTGAAAACTGTTGTTATACGCAAATTCGATCAACGGTAGATGTTGATCCCACGAGCCTTGTAATTCAAGCATACACGCCCTGAGCATGTCTTCAATCACTTGATTCACTCGTTCTGTTTGCCCGTCAGTTTGTGGGTGAAATGTCGTACTAAAATTCAATCGAGTGCCCATACCTTCTTGAAATTTTTGCCAAAATTTTGAGGTATACAATGGGTCACGATCAGATACAATGCTGCTCGGAATGCCGTGTAACCGCACTATCTCCTTCATATAGAGTTCCACGAGTCGTCCAACAGTATACATCGTATTGTAGGGTAAGAAATGAGCTGACTTCGTCAACCTATCCACAACAACCCATATATCATTGTGCCTCTTCACCGTCCGTGGCAACCCTACTATGAAATCCATGGATATCGACTCCCATTTCCACTCTGGTATGGGTAGAGGTTGTAATAATCCAGCAAGGTATCGATGATCGACTTTCACCTGTTGACACGTCAAACATTTTGACACGTATTCCGCTACATCGTGTTTCAAACCTCTCCACCAGTAGTTCTTACGCATGTCTTGATACATCTTGGTACTGCCAGGATGGATCGCATACTGAGACTTGTGAGCTTCATCCAAAATGGTTTGTCTTATTCCAGCATCGGTTGGAATACAAAGGCATCCTCTGAACAACAAGGAACCATCCTCCCTTATAGAGAAGTCCGGTCTAGTACCTTCCACCACGTCTTTTCGAATCTTGACTAATTCAGAGTCTCTCATCTGTAACTCATGTACGTGCTCGAAAATTGTCGGTCGAACTGAAATATTGGCCAATAGAGTACCTGAAGCTTGTACTTTAATCATCGCATCATACAATGATAGGTCTTCAAACAATTTCCACCTGTGCATTCCCAATATCAGGCTAGCCAATTGAGCCGAACCCTTCCGACTCAAAGCATCCGCGACTACATTTGCCTTGCCTGGGTGATATTGGATGGAGCAGTCATAGTCTTTGAGAAACTCCATCCATCTCCATTGTCACATGTTTAGCTCCTTCTGTGTGAACAAATATCGAAGGCTTTTATGGTCAGTGAAGATCTCGAAAGTTTCTCTATACAAATAGTGTCTCCAAATTTTTAACGCAAAAATGACTGCCGCTAATTCAAGGTCATGCGTTGGGTAATTCTTCTCGTGTTCTTTCAGCTGTCTCCACCCATACGCAATCACTTTCTTATACTGGTTAAGCACATAGCCTAAACCATGATGCAAAGCATCACTATAGACTGCAAAACCCCCACTGCCTATTGGAATTGCAAGTATCGGAGCTGATGTGAGGCGCATTTTAAGCTCTTGGAAGCTCTTCTCACAAGCTTCAGTCCACTCGAATCTCACATCCTTCCGTGTGAGCCTCGTTAGTGGCCCCGATATCGCTGAAAATCCCTCCATAAAGCGTCGATAATACCCAGCTAGACCAAGGAAGCTGCGTATATCAGTCACTGTCTTAGGTTGTTCCCACTGCACTACAGCTTCGATCTTTGCTGGATCCACCGTGACACCTTCCTTCGAGACCACGTGCCCCAAAAAGCTTACTTATTCCAACCAAAACTCACACTTACTGAGTTTGGCGTACAACTGGTGTTCACGCAGTGTTTGTAGAGTGATTCTCAAGTGCACTTCATGTTCTTGCTTTGATTTAGGGTAGATGAGGATATCGTCGACGAACACAATGATGGAGTTCAGGTGTGGTTTAAACACCCGGTTCATTAGGTCCATAAACGATGCCGACGCATTCGTCAATCCAAACGGCATCACTAAAAATTCGTAGTGTCTGTATCTCGTCCTAAAAGCAGTCTTCTGAACATCCTCTGCCTTGACCTTGAGTTGATGATATCCCGATCTCAAGTCGATCTTAGAAAAATATTTTGCCCCCTGTAGTTGGTCAAACAGATCATCTATCCTTGGTAATGGATACCTGTTCTTTATAGTGAGCTTGTTCAACTGACGGTAGTCAATGGACAGTCTCATTGACCCGTCCTTTTTGACAAACAAGACCGGAGCACCCCAAGGAGATACACTCGGTCTCACAAACCCTTTGTCTAATAACTCCTGTAGTTGCTCCTTTAACTCCTTCAACTCGGCCGGAGCCATTCGATACGGTGCTTTAGAAATCGGCTCCGTTCCTGGTGCCAATTCGATAGCAAACTCAACCTCTCTTTCCAGAGGTAGTCCTGGCAATTTGTCTGGAAAGACGTCATCAAACTCACATACTACCGAAATCTTCGAAGCAACATTTTTCCAGTCCTTGTCATCCTTTAAGAAAGCCAAATAGCCCTTACATCCACTTCTGATCAAACGTTCCGCTTTGATAGCTGACACGAGTGGTAGAAATGTCGTCCTCACTCCTACAAATTTAAAAGAACGTATCGTGTTTGGCCTAAAGGTGACCACCTTGTTCTTACAATCGACTGTTGCATAGTATTGTGACAACCAGTCCATGCCAAGGATCACGTCGAATCTTTGCATGTCGAGTAAAATCAAATCTACCTGTAACTCAAAAACTTCCCCATAAATATCCCCATCTTTAACAGCTACAACCATTGACTTGCAGACTAAGTCCATATCTATCGATTTTCCCGTCGAAATGGATACCGCCAAGACAAAATCCAAAGTCTCTGGCTGAACTTTCATCTTTTTCGCGAATCAAGGTGTGACATATGAATGAGTAGATCCTGGGTCCATTAGCGCTCTTGCTATATATGCGACACCACTTCCTCTCCCATACACTTGCAAGGTACCTATAAGGTATACCTAGTTCAGCATTCCATACATGCAACACACACTCATGCAACATGCATATTATTTAGGTGGATGCTTCTTGAAACAAAACAAAACATAAACACATTTTTGAGGTATCTAATATGATAAAAATTAATCTAAGTAAAAACTCACCCTATATGATATCATTGGAATTTTGAGCGTCTTGGGCCATAACCGCATAGGCTCTTCCCTGCATGACCGGCTTCTTAGATTGGATTGGTCTCGGTGCAGGCGTAAAAGTCGTTCTGCTCTTTGCCATCTCAGGACAATCTTGGATGATGCGGCCGATCTTTCCACATCGATAACATCCTTGCATACCCCGTCTACAATCAACCGTACTATGAGGCTTGCCGCACTTGGCACAAGTCTCCTTTAGTGTAGAAGAGGCTGCCCTTGAGAAACCTTGACTCGTGGATACTCCGGTGGTAGCTGTAGAGTTCTCATATCTGATGGGTCTCACCAGTGCAGATCCAGCTGGTCTGGAAAAATTTGTATATGCTATCTACCTAGGGAGTGGTGCTGGTGTCGTAAATCTCGGCTTTTTGTTCCCCGAGTCATACTCACCCATCCTCCCATGGTCTGGCCGTACTGCATCCGGCTGATCTCTCCTCTTGTATACACCGTAAATATCCCTCTCAGCCACAATTGCCTTTCCCATCATGTCCGCATAACGTTCGAGTTCGAAAATTGACACTCTTTCACAGATGTTTGGTCGAAGGCCTTCTTCAAATTTGGCTGCTTTCATAACTTCAGTGGATACTAACTCCGGTGCAAACCGAGACAATCACGTAAACTCTACACCGTACTCTCGCACAGACATGCCCCTTTGTTGAAGATTTGCAAACTCCCTTCTCATCTGTACTCGTACTTGTTTAGGGAAATATTCCCTATTGAATTCTCTCACAAAATCTACCCAAGTCCATAGGCGATGCGGGTCCTCTACTTCCCTCTTCCTCAGCATGGACTTCCACCATGGATCGACATCTCCCTCCAACTGGAAGGAAGCCCATCCCACCTTCTCATTTTCTGTACTCTGTAGCTTGTCTAGAAGCTTCTCTATTTGATTCAGTCATTTCTCTGCTTCTAATGGATCCGTCTACCCATAGAAGTTAGGAGGTCTCAATCTCCTAAAATCAAAAAACGATGAAGGCAACAATGCTGGAGGAGGCGGTGGTTGTGGCTGATGACTATTGGCGTTATTGACATTATTAGCTGCCAATAGTGCCGTTTGCTCAGCCAGTATCGCAGTCTGCTGAGCCATCGCAGTGGCCATAGTCTCCATGGGCAATGCGATACGATCTGTCGTTCCACCCCTCCGATCTTCTTCACGAGAATTCTCCTGGTCTCTACTACTAGACCTTGCTTGAAAATCCTCTTCTCCTCTCTGGGTCCTATTCTGGGTACCTCTCGGTCGACCCCTTCTTCCAGAAGACATAGCGCTCTGCACATGAAACCAAAGTTTCATCAACAGAAGATCCCTCCACTCTAATAATAATCTTAGACTTGTCAGAAATCCTAACAAATTACTTTGACACCCATTGTGACAGCCCAAATTTTGGCACCCCAAAATTCGTGCCATTAGCACGACCCTCAAGGCCGTGCCCTATATAATAAGCGGAACACTTGGCACAACCCAACCATACAGAAAATATAAAAAGAGTAAAATACAGAACATAACTCCAGTTCTACCATATACAACATCAAAACATCAATCCAAAAGATAGTTCTAATCTCATACCTCTCTATAGACAAAAGAACTAACCCGAACCATCAGTGCCGTTATCACGGTCACCCAAAATGGTTCGACAAAAGAATATTACAAGTATCTTAATTCTATAAAAAATAATCAAACACGGCTGGACATGCCAAGCCATAAATCTCTCCCTTACATATTCTCAAAGTACGTAACAAAACTTCTAGAAGAACTTCTCAAGTGGAGGCTCAGATTCTTCCCTCGAAACGTAATCTAAGTCCTCGGGCTCGACCTCACCAGCAACAGCTCCTAACTCTGAACCTGTGATGTATAGTCAAAAGAGCTGAGCTACATCTTAGCTCAATAGGGATAATATCTGATCAGGTAAATCTTACTTACTCACATACATTCAACAACATGTATAAAGCATGAATTCGTCGATGTACTTTGATTTAAACAATTTAAAGATGCAATAAAATAACAGAGTACCTTTAGCATTCTATTCATGACATCGGTTATTCATTAATGCTTATGACTTTAACAAGGTTGGCCCCATGACTTAAAACAGTAACTTAAATAATCCCCGAGCAATATAGCATCGAGCCCCGATGGAATACCCTCCATCATCGTCTAATCAGACTATTTTTACTATTAACCTGACCCACATCCCTTTCTCATAGGTAATGGGTACATCACTACTATACATCCCTGGGATGTCTACTGGTGTACGGATTCGCCACCGTACTAGTCACGGATATCCTGCCGCGTCAGTCACGGAAATACTGCCGCGTCGGTTGGGTATTCTCTAAACCTTAAATCAATTATGTGCTACATATAGTTATTCACCGTGTGATCGTGCTAAATAAATATAAGCTCCCAGCCTATTTAACCTCATTTACATATGTTCGACTTGTGGTTCCTTGCATTAACCGTACATCCCTGAGATGTCACACTTACTAATGCACCCTTCTGATGCACAATTTATATAAACATCCCTGAGATGATTGAACTCTTTTTATTAAATCACCCATTCCCATTCTCATAACATTTCACAACTTTGTGTACTACTTCACATTCTACATTTTTGACTATTTTTGAAAGTGCATACATTATAATTCAACTCAACTGTAAGGAAACATGCATTCATAGCTTATCATCATCTATATGTTATCGTAATTAAGGGTACGAGATCAGATATTCCCCTACCTCACTTGCGTTTTCATATTCAGATTCTCTAATCCAAGTTAGCACTCAACCATCACAAAGTTCGGTTCGATCTAGACCTGACCAAACACATATCTTTCATCACTACCAGTGTAAGAACATTTGGTTATAAGCTTAACACCAACACACAACTATTCGTATGCAAAAACTGAACAAAAGTTGTATTTCATCCAAATCAATCGAACGATTTCTGAATCGATCGAACGATTTGAAAATCGATCGAACAAAGTCAAATCGATCAAACGATTCTCAGAATCGTTCGAACGAAATTTAAATCGATCGAATGAAACTCTAAAATCAACAATTAGTCATTCTAATCATGCTTTTATCAGTTACCAAAATCGATTGAACGATTTTCAATTCGTTCACACAGGTTCCAACCAATCGATCGAACAATTTCTAAATCGATCGATTGATTTTCTTCAGAGTTCGAATCGATCGAATGATTTCACAATTCATTCGAACAATTCCCCTCAGAACCCCTTTGCTTTCTTCCCTATCCTTTCTTTGTTCAAAATCAATTGAACGAAATTTAATTTTGTTCAATCGGTTTCACCCAATTCCAGATCTAACACCCTTCTTCTCATCTCTTCATCATCTATTCTCATCATCTATCCTATTAATCATACATTTAACTAATACACAACAAATTCTAGTTTCTCTAGCTAATAGTTTAAACCAAAACACAGATTTGAAATCCTTACCCCAGTCGAACGGTTGGATCTCCTTCACTAGGGTTTTCCCAAACTCTCCAACCTAAATCTCTCCTCGATCCCGAGCTCGATCTGTTAAACTTTGCAAGCCAAGATCAATGATTCGTATTAAATGCTTCCCTCTTCATTTCACAACAAATCACACATGCATTTACTCTCTCTCTTAACTCCTCCCAACCACTCAACCAAAGAGAAATAACTTCTCTCTCCCCTTTTTCTTTATAATCTATGTTCTTACAATTCGGTGTAAAGCACATACATCTAACCAAGTGTATGTACTCACACATCCTACCAATCACCCTTGTTCCACTTAACTCCATCACCTCCATACGTTCGACTAAGTCAACCAAGTCAAAGTTGACCCGGTCAAACACTTGACCAGTTGGTCCGCATCCTAAGGTGCACTATTAAGTATGAAATTTCTGGGACGTTACATCCACTGTCAGATTTTTTTTTAAAAAAATTTCCTCTCTAACGGTGAAAACCCATTGTCAGAGAAGCAAAAGTGACAGCAGGAACCCACCACCAGGCCATCAGATGATGATTTCCAATGAGTAGTCTCACTAGAATTCATTCTCTGATGGCGGTGGGTGCTTGTTGTCACATTCATATACATGACAGTGGACACCCACTGTCAGGCCATTTATTCCTTGAGGTTGGATTTAACAAAAAAAAAAAGTGTTGAGGGATTTTTTTTAGAAAAAATTGTTTCAGGTCGATGAGGGCACCACCATCACATACATAAATCGACGGTGTCATCGTTAAAGCTTTTTTTAAATCCGCTTTTATGGGTACCCACCGTTAGTTTTATGTATGTGACGGTGGGTACCCATTTTCAGAAGACAAATTTAAAAAAAAAAAACTCTGACAGTGGGTGTCCACCATCAATTTTATGTATGTGACGGTGGGTGTCCACCATCAGACTCACATAACAAATTTTTTAAAAAATATATTTTCAACATTTTTTTTTGTTAATTCCAACCTTACTTTTTTCTATAGGATTTGATAATCCAACCATACATTGAATTATATCAACTGTCGAATTGTGCTAATTTTTTGCATAAAGATCTTTAAATCATAGATTTAAAATCAGACGATGTAGATACATAACACAAGCCTTCTATTGCCAAATCATTCTTTTATACTATTTATCAAGGCCAACTTCTCATGTCATCATGGGCACCCACTTGGTGACTATAACTTTTTTAATGAAAAAGACAATTTATAATGTCTACAAAACAATCTCATAGTCTAAGAAAATCTCTCAGCTCTACGGAAGCAGGCCCCCCCTTAACAAACCTTATAGCATGCCCACCGTCAGACCCACAAAACATTCTTTTTTTATTATATTCAATCACAGCCCATATTTTTTCTGTAGGATTTATTTGATTAATTTGAGAATTTCTGCACGATAAGTAGAGTTCTTACTTAGTAGAGTATTAATTATCTTTGTAAACAACAAATGGTTGATTACTTTGTGTTTGCGTTGAGGAGGTCCTTAGTAGAATTCCTGGCCAATTGATCAATCTCTTCAAAAGCTCCTTTATTTCTAAACATAGAAATCATTCAATAAGTATCCATATTACATGATATCATGGGATCCCATGTTTCATCTAGTGCATATGACATACAAAGCTGAATATGTCGATTTCTTAAAGGAAGCATATGAAAGTTAGAATGATTAATCTCAACTGTTATGAGTATAAATACACTTTAACAAAATATACACTTTAACAAAAATCTTTTGTATTAAATTTTATATCATTTCATAGTATCTGTATTCATACCAGTTACATAAAAAGATGCTGATATGATTATAATATTTTTACCATTTATATGTATATAGCATGTATATACCTCACCTCCAACTAAAAAAACTATCAAATTCCTAGGGAGTGCGATCAATCCAGGTCAATGATCGGATAATCTTTGGTGACAACTTTCTCATCATCATGGGAAGAGTTAAAGTTCTTAGATCGTTCTGCGAACTGAGATGGTCATACAGCCATCGATGATAGAAAGCACAGTTTGTACTTTTTTTGTGACATCGCGAGCTTACTCTATCATTTCCTCGTTGGTGCTAAAGAGTTGATTTGTGGTCATAAGGAGAGTAAAGGTCATGTTCTGTGATTGCGTATCATCCACCTCAACATAATAACATAACGTTCAAAACATAATCACTACTGAAATGAATGAACTTATACCCTCTCGTATGTAACTTACTTCAAAATGCTCAAAGATTTAATGACAATCCATTTTGAACCAAAGTCAATCCATCAAAAATAAAAAATATATATTACTCTTTCATAAATAAATTTGATATAGAAATGGAATGAAACCTACCAAAATATTTTTCATTAATGCATAGAAACCCTAAGTTTATTTAGTTTAAAAAATTATATAATGAAAACTAATACAAATAGAATAAAAAATAGTACAAATAGATTGAAAAATATTTCTTTTACAAAACCCTAAATTTACTTAGAATGAAAAATTATATAATGAAAACTAATACAAATAAAATAAAAAATAATAAAATTAGAATGAATACAAATAGAATGAAAAATAATATAATAAAAAAATAATACAAATAGAATAAAAAATAAGTCTACTACCAAACCCTAAATTTACTTAGAATGAAAAATAATATAATGGAAGTTATATTATTATAAAATGAATAATAATAGAATGAAAATGAATATAAATTGAATAAAAAATGATTATAAATAGAATGAAAAAAAATTCATTTACCTATACAGGAGGTTGTGATTCTATACGAGGGAGTTGGGTGAACTTCAAATCATCATCATATGATAGCAGCTCTTCGGAGTTATCATTCGCGTCCTTTGAGCTCATGTTCAGTGTTTTCAATAGCACGAAATTGAAACCAAAATGAAAGAAAGAAGAAAGTATGTAGGTGTATTGAAAGGATGAAAAAGATGGTCGTGGATGTCCAACTAGGCGGAGAAGAACGAACGTGTGAGCATGAGGAATGCTTGGTGTTCAAAGAGGACGTAGCGCGAGAACGAGAGGAAGAAGACGAAGAGCTCAGGAGCGAGAGGTTTGCATCTATGAATAAGTGGGTGAAAATAAAGAAAACGGTGGGTGTATTTGGCTCACGAATTTCAGGGGAGCTTTTTTATTTTTTTTACTTGCACGTGGGAGCGTGGGTGGATCGAAAGAATCCGTGAGTGGAAATAAAGGTACTCATTATTGTAAGGCTGACATTGTCTTATACAACGCTGACTTTTTTTTCTATTTTTTTTTTTAATACGTGGGGACAGGGGATCGGATTCCTCAAACATAAAACATACTTTCAACATATTTCATAGGTCTCAGGAACGTGGTGGTCTTCGTATCAATTATACTAAAAAATATGCTACAACAACCAAAAAAAAAATAACAATAATAAAATAAAAATAAAAATTACTAACTTAAAACAACCAAAATCGGTGATGAATAGTTTTATTTATGAGCAATTTTATTGGTGACCTAAAAAATAAGTAATATTTGCATCCATTTTTCTTATGAAGAGCACACACAGTTCCACAATAAAAGACTGTTGACCACTATGAATTAGACGGTGGAGAAAGTGTTTCGTCCCAATCCTCAACATAATAGATCTTGAGATCATGGCGCACTTATCAAACGGTCAGATCTTTATTTCACAAAGCGCATATCTCCAAAAGTGACAATTGAGAATCCCTTCTCATGGTATGACCATGATCACGATCACTTTTGGGGATGTTTTCCACATAGAGTGTAATAGCTGCCACATTTTGATCCTGACAACATCGGGTACGGACTTGAGTAGGGTCAGGCTTGTGCCAAAAATGTGATACAAAGAATTGAGTTGGAATTTTGAGGATGGCTGTTAAATAGTGGAGCCTAAGTGGTTCAATCTTAATTATAAAGTGAAACAACGGTTGATCATAGAATTTGTAGGAATTAAAATATTCGGAGCTCTCCTACGAATAAAAATTGTGTAACACAATTTTAAATAATGGATAGGACTGATAGACACTGAGGGGTGTCGACCCTTTGACCCAAGACGCAATAGGCTTGATGGCCTTGCCTCGGTAACTGAGGCAAGTGAAATCGGTTGCCTCGGCACCTGAGCCAAGCACGTGTGGTTGCCTCGGCAACGTGAGGCAAGCACCTTGCCTCAGCACTTGAGGCAAGCATATACACTCATTAATTATGTGTATAAAAAGATACACATTTAAATATGTTTATCACCGAATAGATCTAAGATAAATGTTTTGTTGTTATATTCAAACTAAAATTTTGTGGTTGATACACTCAACTCATGTAGTAACTTTATATGCATTCCAAAGCCTATTTTGGCTTATAGGCATATATACCTTAAAGCAAATACATGCTTTACATTAAATGCAAACTCATAACAGCGTATAAGCTGTTTTGGTTGCCTTTTTCCTCCACGCATGCATGAGTCACAATTTGACTCCATGGATGCAAAGTGGACATCGCCACTACAAGACCTCGCCAGCCAGCCATTTCATTCTTCTTCCTGCTTGAAGACTTGAAGAAATCCAAACCCCATTCAAATCTGCACAACCATTACAACCAGAGAAGGAAGCCTTCTTCTAAGCACTAGTTCTCAAATCCTTCTCTCGTAAATTTCTTGATCTTGAATTTAGAACCTTGAATCACAAGGTGATTTGCGATTCGAGTAAACAAATTTCGAAGGAAATCGCTGTTGGGAAGTTCTTGCAGACCGAGTTCTTACGAACTTCGACACCGACACACATTCGACGTCATCTCATCGTCACCACGATCCTTCCGAAAGGTATGCCTGAAATGAACATATTTCCTAGACTAGGCTCGCTTCAGTAGTTCATTTAGAGAGACTAGACATATGTGGTGTCGATTCCCTGAGACTGAATCGGCACCACAATGAATCACAGTTTGCAATGGGTTTCAAAATTTCTACGAGAAATACACCGAGATTTCTGCATTCTAAGGAATAAGAAAACTCAAATTTTTGTGCACATTAGTATATATTATAAGGCCAAAGGACCCAGCCAAATGCTTGAGTCAAAATAACCCAAAATAGAGCAGAAAACACCCCGACAAGCCCAGCCTGATAGGCTTGCCGCAGCAAGGTACTCAGGCTTGCCGCGGCAACATAGTGCACTGACTACTATTTAGTATTTTGGTCATAACCTTTGACCCCGAACTCTAAATGGCACGATTCTTGATGTGTTGGAAAGGGGACAACGAGACCTACAACTTTAATAAATTAACCAAGTTCTAAATCGAATGTTTAAAGGGTCAAAAATTAGTGACAAGATGCGGTAAGGTACTCAGGCTTACTGCAGCAACAGTATGCTCAGACCACTAGTCGGTATTTTAATCATAACTTTTGATCTCGAACTCCGATTGGTACGATTCATGATGCGCTGGAAAGGGGACAATAATCCCTACAACTTTCATGAAGGAATAAATTTCAAAATCTAATGTTTACGGGGTAAAACATTAGTGACAAGTCACGGCAACATGCTCAGCTGCAAAGCTTGCCACGGCAACCTATGTTGCTTGCCGCAGCAACCCTGTATCTGGCATACTTGGTGATACCTCTGTCAGGGGTTTGTGCTGGGATGACTTGCTGAGTTTCACCATGATACTTAGGACCATAAACGATCCATATTTGGGGTTTATGTACCCAATAAACCATTAAAAATACTAAACTATGACCATAAATCCTAGGTATTTGGTGCCCATAACGAGTTTGCTTGAAGACATGCGTGCACGGGTAACTATTTACACGTAAGCTTGGTATAAGGTAGGGAAATTACCTTCCTCATTTATATTGAGTTTTCTGATTCTTGTTTAGATAAGCAAATTATTATTATGATCATGTGGATAAATAGAAAATTGATACGCATATCAGTTCAGTTTTAGCCATGTGATAAAGAAGATCAGTGCATTTAAGAAATTATTCAAGAGGCATATGTTAGTGCCATCTTAATCATGAATATGACAATGATATTTATGAGGATGATAGATAACAGGTTTTGATGAATGTTGTGCATGACGCTACTTAAGTTAGTTTTGAGTTCACTAGCTGCGAGGTAATATTTACTTTTGTATGAATAGATATGCTAGACTTAAGGTTAAGATATAAGGATAACAAGTGTGGTGTTTAGAGATTATTAGTAGGACCATGCTCATGTTGTTTTGATAAATTTAGCCTTAAAAAAATTCAGCTTTGTTAAATTCAGTTTTGTTAAACTCTTAGTTCAGAATAAGAAGCTCAATTTTGAAGTAGTATGAACATGATAGTACAGCTTTGATAAGTTCAAAGATTGATCAAGAGTTAACCGATTAAGTATGCTAGTTTTCATGATGTATAAGCATGCAAGATCAGTAATGCTAATTCAGTTAGATGGAAATGAGAATGATAGGTTGGTGTTTAAGTAGGACTTAGCATGACTTGAGCGTGATAAGTTGAAGGTTTAAACCATGCTATTTCTGTTTTGAGTTCAGCCTTGAAGAGCTCAACTTTGCTATTCCAGCTTTGATAAGTCAGCTTTGTTAAAACTATTAGCCCAGATTGAAATTAATATGAACATGCTATGTCAGTATGCTAATATTCATGATAAATAAGCCTGTGAAGTTCAATTTTGCTGGGCAAGCTTTGATATGATTTTCAGTTATTACATGATGTCGCATACTTGATCTTGTTCATGGTCTCATCTTGATAATCGCTTGTTTGGGTTAAGTCAAGTGACCCTGCTAACTTAGCCCAGGGGCTTAACCAGTCTCGTGTCAAGTGACCTTGCTAACATAGCTCAAGGGCTTGAGTTCTTGAGTCAAGTGACCCTGTTAACCTTGCTTAGGGGCTTAATATCCCTGTCCAAGTGATCCCGCTAACTCGGGAGCTTGATTTTCTCGATCAAAGTGATCCCGTTAACTCGGGAGCTTGACAAGTGATCCCGCTACTCGGGAGCTTGATTTTTATCCTTGTACATGTCTTGTTTCAACATGATTCCTTGATATTCTCTCGCATGATTTCTTGTCAGTTCTCGTATTTGGTCAGCATGAATATTTCAGCATTGTCAGCATGATACAATAATTGCATAAGTTAGTGCTTGTTCTGTTATATATTGTCAGGATATATTGATGCTAGAATGGACGTAATATAAGATAATATGTGCTTCATTTTATTTTGCATCTAGACATGAATGGATAATCTAACATATAAATTAGCATTGTAATTGTCCCTGCTGAGCTTTGATGATAGCTCATCTTACGACTTCATGTCTTAGTTGCAGATGTTGCTCGTGACCCTAAGCACGAAGCTGATTCTACCTACCAGTCTGAGAAGGAGGACAAGGAGGGTGAGGAGGAAGGTTCTACTGAGGACTTCTTTCCTTGAAAGGTTTTAGAGAGAGAGAGATTTATTTTTAAACATTAAACATGTATAAACAGTAGTGTGGTTTAAGATAGTTTACTACTTCAGGTATAGGTTTCTGTTTATATTCCTGTTTAGTTTACTGCTTTAAATAAATGAATGAATATCAGTTGTTGCCATATTTCTATGTATCAGAGTTAATTCAATTCGCTTCCGCATACGTAACATTTTGTACATGATGCTCTCGTATGACAGGATCATGTTAGGTGATCCGACGGCGCGGCCTTTCCCATTTACGAGAAGGGGAAAAGTCAGGCTGTCACATGGAATCAATATGTGATCGTCTGATAGGTGCACCATGATCTCTCCAGATTTAGGATGTGAAAAATTGGGATGAAAAATGTCTATCATCTGATTCAAATTAGTCAACAGCTTTTTATGGTGGAAATGCATATGTTCTTCACAGGGAAGTATCTTTTTCACGACACTTCTATAGACATGTGCATGAAGTCACTTGGCGCTTTGGTAAATAGAGGAAAATTTTCCATTTTTTAATAAAATTTCTAGTGACATGCCATCTTTTGCTATCTTACCTCAATTAATGAGATAAATAATAATATAAATTTTGCTTGATTGTTGCTAATAACGATCCACAACATTTATGAAAAGATATTTTCCATTTTTATTATAATCACATTTTTAAAAGCCATTACATAAACAAACTCTGTTTTATACTTACACACCTATCAAAATGTCTTCCTCTAGCATTAACCTTTAGTCTTTCTTCCTTCTATATTTTTTCTTTATGGTAGGTCACAAGTCCCTGCAACATGCGAAATAGAGCACCTAGTCCGTGCCAAATAGGAATAAAAAAAGAGCGAGGTGCAGAACATCCTAATGCAGGGGCGGAGCCATGTTGTGGATGGGGTGGTCAATTGACCACCCAAATTTAGTAAAAATTCCTTATTAACTCTTAAATATCCCAATTTATATTGGTGGATGCTTATCCATCTAAAATTATATTGACCAACCAATTTGTTTTACAACTTGAAATAAATTTTTTAATGTGTTTGTTTTCATAACACATTATCTTTTTAAAATTTTTAGAAACTAAAATCTCTCATATCTCTAGATTCTTTCTAATCCCTATCTATTCTCCTCACTCTCTCTCTCTCTCTTGAGATTTTCTCCACAGGTCTCTCTCTCTCTCATTCTCTCTCTCACATAGTCACATATTATCTTTTTAAAATTTTTAGAAACTAAAATCTCTCATATCTCTAGCTTCTCTCTCTCATTCTCTCTAATCCCTATCTATTCTCCTCTCTCTCTCTCTCTTGATTTTCTCCACACGTCTCTCTCTCTTGAGATTTTCTCTCTCTCTCTCTCTTGGGATTTTCTCCACACGCTCTCTCTTGAGATTTTTTCTCTCTCTTGAGATTTTCTCCACACGTTATCTCTCTCTCTCTCTCTCTTTCTCTCTCTCTCTTGGGACTTTCTCCACACGTTCTCTCTCTCTCTTGAAATTTTCTCCACACGCTCTCTCTCTCTTGAAATTTTCTCCACACGCTCTCTCTCTCTCTCTCTATTCTCTCTAAATCTAATCTCTATCTCTGCACCCTCTCTCTCTCTCTCCCTCTCTCAGTCTCTCTCTTGAGATTCTCTCTGCATTCTAATTTCTCTCACCACACGAGATTGGAGATTTTGTGTTGGCATCTTCGTGGATTTGGAATTTGACTCGTAAGAACAAGCATGTATTTTTTTTTTATTAATTATTATTATTATTATTATTTTCTGTTGTGATTTTCTCTATCTATGAAATGTACATTTTTTGTAAATAGATGATATGCTTTACTTTTATTTTTTTATATATTTTTAATGCTCTTTTTTACAAATATATATATTTTTAGCGTTTGTTTAGGAAATTTTTTTTTTTTATAATTTTTCAACATTATTTGATTAGATGACCACCCTATGAAGAAATCTTGGCTCCGCCCCTGCCCTAATGTTGGTGTTAGGGTTGTCAACAGGCCAGGCTTTAGAACGAGCTTGGCTTGTCTCGTCTTAGTTCAAGATTGACACTGGTCGAGCCAAGCCCAATTTTGTAGTTGGGTTGGGTTCAACTTTTATTTTTAGGATAAACAAATAACTGGGTTGATCAGAAGCTGACCCAACCCTGCTAAGTGCTAAGCCCACTTAGGGATATCAACGGGTCGGATCGGGCCAAAAAATTTTCACCCAATAATAAAGTGGCATAGGCTCAACCTCGCCAGATGGTGCATCTGACCCAACTCAACGGGTCAAGGGTATAAAGCCTTTAACCTGACCTAATACAAATGGGATATGACCCAAAAACTCACCCCAACCCGATAAAAAACACCCTATTTTAATGATTTTTTGTATAAAATATTGGGTCGCCTGACATGATCCAACCCAATTCTTTTATGACCCCACCCGACCAGAAGATTGGGTCAAATGTCCCATGTTCGACCCCACCCGACAGGTCAGGAGCAGAAAAAAAAATTAGGATCGAACATGTCAGTATCGGGCTGACCTGACTCGTTCACATCCATAAGCCCAATTATTTTAAAGGAAAAGTTAGGTTGGCTTGATTCAGCTCAACCAGGACTGAGTTCGGGTCAGGTGTGGACTTTATACAAATCTCGAGCTCGAAAGGACTTCGTCGAGCTTGGGGTGATTTTATATTTGGGCTGGGTTTTAACATAATTTCTAGAGTTGAAAGTAATCAAGCCATTCAAAGCCCAGCCTAAAACCCGTCCCGACCCATTCACAGCTCTAGTTGGTGCTCGCTTCCTCATTCCTCGGTCCTTAATTAATTCGTGTGTACCTAGAAAAGATTGCTGAGTTGTTAATATTTTTCTAAATGGATATCTAACCGGCCCGACCAAGGAAAAAAACGAATGCTGAGTTCAATTTTTATGTTCTTTATATACCAAGGAAAAAAGAAGAAGACAGTAATATGAAAATGGTGATGAAGAATGGTGTTTGTCTAAACAAAGGTAGAACTCTTGTAACCATTTTCAAAAATTCAAATAAATCGGTCCAAGACACCATACAATTGGAAAGTTTTGTAATTGATCAATGTCGATCAGGCACCATTAATCTTCAAAATGCTTTTGAATATTTTGATTTTATGGTCGATACGCAGCATCCCACACCCTCCATTTATACATTTAGTTGCTTGTTGGGGGAAATTGTCAAATTGAAACAGTATTCAACGGTCGTATCTTTCTACAAAATGGTGAACTCCAATTTCGTCTCACCAGATGACTATACTATGGCCATGTTAATTAATTGTTATTTCCATTTGAATCAGGTCGATTATGGGTTCGGGTTTTTGGCGAAATGCTGAAACGGGGCTACAAACTGAACACCTCAACGGTCACTACTTTGATTAAGGGGCTATGTAGGATTCATAATGCAGTTGAGGTGTTTGATAAAGTGTGTGAGAGGCATTGTTTGCCCAATATCATCACTTACAATATTCTGATTAAAGGACTTTGCGACACCCGCAACATCGACACGGCTCTTGAATTGATGAGGCAAATGGTTCGACGGAATTATTGTAACCCGGATGTGATAACATACGACACCATTATTGATGGTCTTTGTAACGTGGGATCTGTGGCTCAAGCAGCAGAGTTGTTTAAAAAATGGTTGACATGGGTTGTTCTCCCAATGTTATCACATACAACACTCTCATTAAGGGGTTTTTCCATACTGGCAACCCCGACGCGGCTCTTAATCGTTTGAGGCAAATGGCTGGAAGCAAGTGTAAACCTGATGTGGTCACGAACAATACCGTTATTCATGGTCTTTGGAACCTTGAATCAAAGAATCGGTTTGCTCAAGCAGCTCAGTTGTTTGAGGAAATGCTCGAGATAGGTTGCGCTCCTAATATTGTCACGTATACTTCTCTAATTAAAGGGCTTTGCGGAACGGGCAACATCTACTCAGCTCTTGATTTGCTGAAGCAAATGGTTAGAGGGAATTACTGTAACCCAGATGTGATAACATACACCACCATTATTGATGGTCTTTGTAACGTGAGATCAGCGACTCAAGCAGCAAAGTTATTTCAAAAAATATTTGGCATGGGTTGTTCTCCCAATGTTATCACATAGAACACTCTCATTAAGGGACTTTTCCATAGTGGCAACCCTGACGGCAACCCCGACGCGGCTCTTAATCTTCTGAGGCAAATGGCTGGAGGCAAGTGTAAACCTGATGTAGTCATGTACACTACCGTTATTGATGGTCTTTGTAATATTGGATCAGTCATTCTGATTCTCAAGCAGCGGAGTTGTTTGAGGAAATGCTTGAGATGAGTTATGCACCTAATGTTTTCACATACAATTCTCTCATCAAAGGGCTTTGTAGAACGGGCAACATCGATTTGGCTCTTGATTTGCTTAAGCAAATTGGTAGAATGAATTATTGTAAGCCTGATGTGGTCACATACAACACAATTATTAACGTCCTTTGTAACATGGGGTCAGTGGAACGGATTGCTCCAGCCATAGAGGTATTTGAAAAAAATGGTTGAGATGGGTAGTGCACCCAACATTATCAGATACAACACTCTCATTAAGGGTCTTTGCCATTCTGGCAACACCGACATGGCTCTTGATTTTCTCAGGCAAATACTTATAGAGAACTGCTAGCCTAATGTGGTCACATACAACACGATTGTTCATAGTCTTTGCAAAGTGGGATCTATAAATGAAGCCCTTAATCTGTTTGATGAAATGACTCAAAGGAGCATTTCTCCATATGCGGTTACCTGCAATGATCTATTGAGTGGATTGTGATGATTTAATATACTTGATGCTCTCCCTAGTATTTGAAACAGTATATTTAATGACTTTCAACTCATCTTGCACAATCAAATTGAGAATATGGGCGGAACATTGAACGTGAAATAACTAACCACTAATTGGAAGCAAGTTCCTTCTAGTAAGATGTTTTCTTAAAGATGTAGCCATAACACGATTATTTGATGCATTATCTAATGTTATAGAAGAAATTTTATACTCTAATTTTCATTCAATGATACATGATAAAGTATGATAAAAAACTTAACCTGTATGAAGACAAGGGATCAAAGGGAAGTTAATCACACGATTTTGTAAGTTTCAACTCTCATCAATGAAATGGGCAGTGAGATATATATACCCAAGTTGTTGATTAGAAGTCCAAATATCCGAAGTGAAGCTAATCCTTCCAGGTATTTTTTGAAATAAGTCATAATTTTACTCTATCTTTTTTGTAGACATCAAAACAATAACTTTTAATCGTGTTACAAGAAACCATTTTATGTTTGGGTTGTAGACCTTTACATCAGTCAATAAAAATGATTGAGGTAGCTCGTATCTCTCTGCTCAAGATGGTTTTGCAATCTCGCTTTTGTACAAAGGATTTGGGACATCTAGGATATTTTTTTGGTCTCGAAGTAGCTTATTCTCCCCAAGGCTATATCTTGTCCCAACACAAGTATACTCAAGACCTTATTGCTAAAGCTCATCTAACTAACACTAAATACATTGATACTCCCCTCGAACTGCATGTCAAATTTGTCTCCATATGGGGGAAACATTACCAAATCCTACACTTTTATCGTCAACTTGTTGGAAATTAGCAAATCCTACACTTTATCGTCAACTTGTTGGAAACCTCGTCTATCTAACAGCTAGGGCTAGGGTTGTGCAGAAACCGACTCGAACCGACCAAACCGATCGAAACCGACCCGAATTTCGGTTCGATTTTGATTTTGGGACATATCGGTTTGGTTTTGATTTCGAAAAATAGAAACCGATAGTTATCAGTTCGATTTTGATTTTTACGTTAAAAAATCGAAATCGAACCGATAAGAAACCGATAGTAGTGCTGCATACAAAAACTGAAAAAATTAGGTACCAAACAAAAAATCATGTTTTAAAAACTTAGAGTATAAAAGGCAAAAGCCCTAAATCTAATAGCTACAGCTTGCCTTCTACAAAGCCCTAAAATTAAAAGCTAAGACGGGTGACGACTAAACCCTATCCAGCTTTGAGCTTTCCTTTAATCCTTTCATTTGCTTTGCTCCAAAGTCCAAACCCAACGACTAACGTCAATCGTCCGTCTCCAGCGCCGTGCCACCACACTCCAAAGACTCCACTCTCCACCACAACTCACAGGTTAGTACTCTACTCTCTCTTTCTCTGTCTCTCTCTATCTTCCTCTCTCTATATGTTTCTCTCTCTCTCTATGCTATTCTTTCATTTTAAATGAGAGAGAGAAGAAGAAGAGAGCGAGAGAGTGATTGTTGGTTCGTTTCACCTTCTTCTTTTGGGACTTGTTTCTATATCTTATAGTATAATAAAGGAAGCAAAGCTGACATTTTTTTCACTTCACTCAAAGTCTGGAGGGGACAAACCAACTAGTTGCTACTCTTCTTCTATAAACATACTGAGTGAGTATTGACTAATTATATACATGTGTTATGCACGTGAGGGAAGAGGTATGAGAGAACATGGGAGATATTTTTTGGTAATTTTGTTTTGGGTACCTCTGTTCGCATGAACGCTATTTCTGAAAGCGGCAACGTTGCAACATATTGAAAAGTTATCTGAAAATTATATTTTATACGTGCCTATGATCATGTTTATTTTTTTAGTGTGTCATTTGAAATCAAAATCTGACAATTGAATAATAGCTCATAATCTCAAGATTTATTAGGGTGAAAATTGATTATTGATATGGCTAAACCCTAGATTACTCATTACAGATCGATATATATATTAGGGCAATGGCCAGGTCCAATTGGATGAATCTGATTTTATGTTCAACTATATTTGACTCCATTAAATAATAGAGAATCTTGACTTTCACATGTTCCAATTTTATGTAGTCGAGATTCTTTTTTCAGTGCTTCCAATATTCCTTTATGATAGCTATTTTTCTAGATCTCTTGTTTGATTTTTCTTTTGTTTTTGTTGGATCCTGAAAACTTCCAAAGTAAAACTTACTTTAGCATTGATGTTATCTGTTTTGTTGTAATATTTTTTTATCTCCAGATGGATAATACAAGTATGATCGATCGAAATGAGGATGCAAGCGGAAGAATCCAAAATTTTCCGTCTGTGAAATCAAAGATATCTAAGACTACTAGAAAAAAGGTCAATCATTTGGCAAAACTTCACAATTATAAAATATTAAGATGAGTTAGAAGAAGTTCCTTTAAAAGCTAAATGTAATTGGTGTCGGAAAGACTTTGCATGTCATTCTAAGGCAAATGGGACCGGGACAATGAAGAATCACTTGTTAAAGCATTGTGATAAGTTTCCTCATAAACCCGTGGATAAGAATCAATCAACTGTAGCGTTCAATCCTATAAAAGATGAAAATGGAGAGAGCAAAGGGAAGGAGATAGTGGCGATTGCTTTTAAGGTCGATGATCTTAAAAAGTCACTGGCAGAAATTTTGATTATGGATGATTTACCCTTTAGATTCGTAGAGGGAGAGGGGATTAGAAGGTTTATGCTCCTTGCTTGTCCAAGGTAGACAAAAATCCCTTGTCGTACCACGATTGAGAGAGAGTGTCTTAATGTCTTTTTCAGTGAGAAAAAAAATTGAAAATTTCCCTCAATGCAGATCGAATTTGCCTTACTACGGATACGTGGACTTCCTTGCAGAATATCAACTATATGTGTCTAACAGCTCATTTTATAGATAGTGAGTGGAAAATGCACAAAAGAATCCTCAATTTTATTCAAGTAGAAAGTCACAAGGGTGAGATTCTAGGGAAGGAAGTTGAGGCATGCTTGCTTGATTGGGGAATCGATAAAATTCTTACTATTATCATTGATAATGCGAGCTCTAATAATGGATTGATTCAATTTATAAAGAGAAAGACAAATAATAGAAAATAGATGATTTTGGAGCATGAGTTCTTACATATAAGATGTTTTGCTTATATTTTAAACCTCGTTGTGCGTGAATGGCTAAAAGATGTAGACTATTCCATAACCAAGGTGATGAACGCGGTCAGATATGTTAGATCCTCTCTACAAAGAGTGAGAATATTTAAGCATTGTATGGGGTTAGAAAAAATTAAGTATGAACATCATGTAGCACTTGATGTAACAACAAGGTGGAATTCTACATATCATATGTTGGAGAGGGCTGAAAAATATCAAAAGGCTTTTGAACTCTTAGAGGAAGAAGATCCACAATTTTTAAGAACCCTTACAGAGGAGGAGATTGAGAATGAGGATGAGAATGACGGAAGAGGAAAGAGAGCAACTAAAAAAGCTTTAGGGCCTCCCGATTCCGATGATTAGGACAGCGTAAGGTTATTTTCAAATTTTCTTTATCTTTTTTATGGAGCGACCTTACGTTTCTTAGGATCCAATCATGTCACTAGCAATTCTTTCTTCAATGAGTTAACTACAATCCAAGACACCCTTAATGAACAGTGTAGCCGTAATGAAGACTCTTTTCTTCTAAAAAGAATGACAGAAGATATGAAAAGTAAGTTTGAAATATATTGAGGAAATATAAATAACATGAATTTGTTATTGTTTGTCGCATTGATTCTTGACCCGCGATATAAATTAGGATGCCTTTCCTTTTGTTTTGAAGGAATGTTTTCTCATGAGAAGGCGACAGAAATGATTGCGAAAGTAAAAAATGCATTTGTTCATCTATATGAGTATTACATGAAAAATGAAACAAACAGAGAAGAGCAAAGGGGTAATCAACAATCGGAGGGAACGAATGCTAGCAGTGGTTCTACCGTTGTGAGATTATCGAGGATGTATCAATTTAGGAGACAGTTACAAGGAGGGAATTCAATGGAAAATAAATTCAAAGTAGAAAGATATTTAGCAGAGGGTTGTGAGGAAGAAATTGATCGTTTTGATATACTAAGTTTGTGGAAGATTAACTCTATTAAATATCGCGTGCTCTCCAAACTTGCACGACACGCTCTTGCTATCCCTGTATCTACTGTTGCCTCCGAGTCGGTATTTAGCACTGTTTGTTGCAATCTTGAGCCTTTTCGGAGTTCCCTATCCCCAACAATGGTTGAAGCCCTTATTTGTGGGCAAAACTGGATTCGCTCGTCTTCTTCTCTGATAAGCCTTCGGAATGCGATGGATGAGATAGAAGAATATAATAAGCTCCTGTCAGGTATATTTTAATTTATTGTATGTGTCATTTATTTATTTAGTTTAACATTTTGTCTTGCTTTAGTGCTTATTAATCTTTTTTTATTCTCTTTTTGGTTCTCTTTTAGAATTTTTAGAGGAAGCAAGTGGATCCAATCTCACTCCCATAGTTGGTGAGGATGGATTTGGATATATAGATTTACTGATGAGTGGCGAATGTAAGTGTAAGATATATTTTACTTTTGTTTTATATATTTAATTATTTATAAATTTGCACATTCCATCTTATTTTATATGTCATTATTTTACTTTGTAGGCCCACAAAGAAACAGAGAGAGTGAGCAGTTGGTGCCTAGGCATTTGGCCTCTGAAGAGTAGAAACTAGAGAGTATAAATAATTAGATTTCACTCTTTTAGCAGGAGAAGATGTTTTATTTTGGAATTATTTTCTCAATCTTTTAGGAGGAGAAGATGATTTATTTTGGGATTATTTTCTCCCTCTAGATCTTTCGTGATGGGTTTAATAGAATACTTATTTTGTGTTTCGTGACTTTTTTTCTTTTGTTTTTGTGATTCAGATAGATGGGATATAGACTATATGAAAGTATTAGTTAAATCTTTGTTGATTTATAATTTAATAGGTGGTCTTGTGTTGATTTATAATTTAATAGGTGGTCTTGTGTCGATTTTAATTTGTTTCTTTGTTGATTTATAGTTTATTTAGATTATACTATTTAGTATTTGCTTCAACATATATTTCTTTAGTTTAATTAGATTACACTATTCAAATGCCTTATATTAACTTTTCTAATCTTTTTTATCAGTTTATTTTCTTTGTGTAAACAGGAGTTAGTTGTTCATAATTGTAACATTTCCTATTAAATTTCTAGAGGAAATTGCTTCAACATATATTTCCTTTATATGCTGTAAAATCATGGCTGCTTCATTAAAAATCTATTGGCTATATATATGGAGATAGAGCACTCAAAGTTCAGATTTTGCCTCTGGCTCAGTAGTCAGTACCCTTAATTTAATCATACTCTCTATTGCCTATTATGATGGAAGTGTTGATAGTAGATATTCCTATTCATCATATGTTGTCAACAACTATCCCTAAATTTTGTAGGTAGTTGAGGTGAATGTTAGAGTTGAAGAGCCAGAGAAAAATAATATTCACAATCATGCTTTCTATGCTGAAGAGGAACTGCTAAGATCTGAAATGCAAGCAATGCATAATTACCCTGGTAAGATCTTGTAAAATTAGTTCACACACTTTCTTATGAATTGGCAACCTAATAAAAAAAAGTTGAAAATTGAGGTTTAAAAATCAAAAACCAACCGAATCGATAACTATCGGTTTGGTTTTGATTTTGAACCTTATCGGTTCGGTTTCAATTTTGAACCTTATCGGTTCAGTTTCGGTTTCATAAAATAGAAACCAATAGTTATCGGTTCGGTTTCGATTTTGCATGAAAACCGACCCGAACCGAGCCGATAACACCCCTAGCTAGGGCTGTCAATGGGTCGGGCTGAAGCTCGGCCCAGCCCACATGGGGCCGGGTTCGGGCCCAACTTTTTAGGATTTTAATAACGGGCCCGACCCGGATAAAAAATGGGCCCGGGTTCTGGCTATGAGATGTAAGGCCCGACCTGACCCGTTTATTTAAATTCCTTATTAAAAGAAAAAAATTTGAAAAAAACTCTTAAAAATTACTAGAAACCCGGCCCGGCTCGGATAGCTAATCGGGCCAGGTTCGGGCTACAAAATTTCAAAATTGAGCCCGGCCTGGCCCAATTAGCTATCTGGGCCGAGCCGGGCCCAATTTTTTTTTTTAAATTGGCCCGGGTGAAAACCCGGCCCGGCCCGGCCCATTGACAGCCCTACTCACAGCGACCGGGCCTAACATTATTCATGTTGTTCATACTCTTAGTCAGTTTATGGCAAACCCTCATAAACCTCATCTACAAGTTGTTCATCGCATTACTCATTTTCTAAGGGTTACCCATGGTCGTGGATTACGTATGGTTTCTTCCTCTCCTCAATTAGCAGCCTATGTTCGTGCCTCACATTTGTTAATTGCGTACTCTGATTCTGATTGGGCGGGCTGTGTTGACATAGGGCGTTCTACTATGAGGTATTGCGTGTTCCTTGGATCTTGATTTTCTTAGAAAAGTACGAAGCAAGCCATTGTTGCCAAGCAGTGGCTTAGCCACATAGAAGCGTGTGTGGCTAAATCCCCATTTAACTTTAGAGTTTTTATGAAGTATGTTTTTTATACAACCTTCGTTTGTATATAAGACCCTAAATCTATGATGTAGAACTCCTCAAATCGATGGTAAAATAATTACTAACATTATATTTATGATTTGTAGCCCCCACCAATAAAAATTCCTGGCTACACCCTTGTTGCCAAGTTGAGTACCGAAGCTGAATATAGGGCAATGTCCTCCACTTGCAATGAGATTGTATGGCTCTATGCTCTACTATCTTATATGGGTCTCCATTCATCCTCACCTACATCGCTCTATGCTGATAATGTTAGTGTCATCTGAATTGCTTCTAATCCTGCTTTTCATGAGTGGACCAAACGCATTGAAGTTGGTTGTCATTATATTCACGAAAATGACGGCTCTCGTCATTTTCTTAGCAGTGGATTTAGGAGTTTCTTCTAAGGCTTGAAGAGCAGAAAGATGAGATTGTAAAACACCGCCGATATTAGTATATTATATTAGGAGTATATTATATTATATTAGGATGGAAGAGCAGAAAGATGCGATTGTACAACACCGCCGATATTAGTATATTATATTATTAGACTACTATTTTGAATAGTCATTCTTTTTATACTGCTATTGTCGTTTTTGTGTCATTTTTATATTGCTACTGCATTTTCCCAAAGGTATGTCCATCTATGTTGTTGTTTATGATTATAACATTTGAGGTTTTATTTTTAGGTATAGAGCCAATGAAAATATTAATTTTATCCAATAATCGCTCAGGTTTTACAGCCTTAAATCCTAATCATTTGACGAATTATTTATGAATTTGTTTATTTATTTGTTATATTAATGAGTGAATTGAAATCTATATTATAGAAGTTTGCGTTGTGATCATAGATCTGATGACTTTTTCTAGTTATAATTTGATGTACTCTAGTTTTTTTTTGTTGGTAATTTGCTTATTTTATTAATCTATGATGTAAAGGCCTCTACTTGCTCATCATGTTCTCTCCATTTTCCTTGTCTGATGTATATGAAAATAGCGGCTTTCCGAGTCTTATTTCTTTACTCAAATTAGTAGATCGATGCTCGTTGATCATAGATCTAATAATTTTATGTTCGAAAAAATAAATCATAGATCTAAGAAGTGTTTCAATTGTACAATGTGGTACTCTATTTTTTCTTTTCTTTTCTGTGCAAATTAATCAACTTTTTATTTGAATATTCTAAAGGAGTACCCCCTAGCTAGTTGTAATATCCTGAAAAATTGACCATGTGACTTTGACCTCAGAATTCGTGCCCGATTGATCGTAGGTTTGATCAAGTGATGGTCAAACATTGAGTTCATGAAGTTATGTACTAATGTGAGATTAGTGTGACCTAAGTGTAGAGTATTGTGTTAAGTTGCAGTCACATACGTCTATCTCTGGTGTATGTGTTTAACACACAAGGCCAAGAGAGGATATAAAGGTTTTAATAACCCTAGTTTCTTTTGCTTTGATTATTGAAGAGAGAGTTAAGAGGAGAGAGAGAGGAGTAAAGAGGAGTTATGGAGGCTAGAGGCTAATGCAAATCAAGAGGAGGAACTAGCATTAATTGCCGGATTCAACACGTGAGGATCGTTGAAACGAAAAGCTAGAGCCCTAGCCATTCCAACCTAGATCTTAATCAAACTGAGATTTGATTGAAAGATGAGTTCAAATTGAAGTTAATGCATAGAGTGTGGTGATTAAATTCAGTCAAATATGCTTAAAAGAGTAGATTAAAGGCTTAGAAAAGAAAGGGGAAAGATTTAGAAGAACAACCCGAAGGGGGGTTGAATCTAGCCAAATCGATTAATCGAAATTGGGGTTCGATTAATCGATTTTGGTCTGGAAGTTGAAAAGTCAAGTAAGCCCGATTTCGATTAATCGAATTGGAGTTCGACTAATCGATTTGGATGTTCGATTAATCGATTTGGAAATCGACTAATTGACTGGGTACTTCCAGTGGCTGGAAAACAAGACCTGGGGAAATCGACTAATCGAGTTGAAAAATCGATTAATCGATTTTGAATTTCGATTAATCGATTTGAGATCGACTAATCGATTTCAGACTTTCGACCACTCGATTTGAGAATCGACTTCATTATGTTAGAGACTTTGATTAATTGATTTGGGATCGATTAATCGAATTTGAATCTCGATTAATCGATTTTGAGAATCGATTAATCGATTTGGGTTTCGATTAATCGATTTTGGGAATCGATTAATCGACTTTGGCAAATTTACCTAACTTTTTAAGTTTTCTTTGAGATTCATGGAGGGTCCAGGACCTTTTTCATTACATCTTTAGTGATATATTGCATGTGTTGTGATGTACCATAGGTGGTATGTGTGAAAGCGAGCACAAGGAGCCGTGTGGGACCTTGATGCTTAGACCATCAGAAACTTGAGGTAGGGAACACCTTGAACATGTACTTTAATTTTAAGAGCATGTATGTAGTGATTTAATTATCAAATTTGAAGTTGTTTTAATTATGAAAAGCTTTGTAAAAATGGGTGTGTGTGTAACACCAAGAATGTGAAAAAGGCATCAGTGTGATGCAAGTGATTAAGATCAAGTAATCTAATAAGAATGAGACATCCCCAGGGGATGAGAAAGTAATAAGGGCATCAGGTGTGATGCGGGTATGTATACATCCCAGGGATGTATATATGTGATTGAATAATTACTGTTGAGGCCTAACTGATATAAGATAGCACAATTATACGGTGAACAACTATATGTAAAGCACATGTTATTTTTGTTATTTGAGGTTTGATAGGATACCCCACCGACGTATGGATACCCGATCGACGCCGACAGATATTCGTGACGACTGCACGGCGCCAATCCGCATACATCATCGAAGGTTTATCCGTAACAGTAAGCACATCCCAGGGATGTTGAGATGAGTTTTTAACCCCGCCACCTATTGAGAAAGGGGCTTGGGTCGTATTCCCAGGGAATACTTGATAACAACTGTCTATTTAGACAACGATGAAGGGTATCTCATCGGGGCTCGATGCTATATTGCTCGGGGATTACTTAAGTTGAAGATTTAAGTTTTGCTTTAGGCCTGTTCAGTGTCATTCATGATAAATCAACAGTAAAGTAAGACATGCTAATTACCAGTAAACTTGAATGCAATTCATCAGCTTTTAAACCGTTTTCTAGCGAATGTATAGACACATCATGCTTAGAGTATCATGGAATATATGTGAGTCTTAATTTATATGTTCATTATGTTTGTTCCCTATTAAGCTAGGATGTAGCTCACCCTTTAGACTATACGTCGCAGGTCCACTGATAGCAGCAGTTGAGGCTTCGGGAGACGTAGATCCGGGTGATTCGGATTACGTGCCTGGAGATGAGTTAGAGCCTCCACCCGAGGACTTATTCTAGGAGACTCTGCTGTGTACTTTGACAGAGAGTAGTTAGAGAGCAGATTTATACGGCTTGGTATGTCAAGCCTTTATTTTGATAAACGTGTAATTAAATTGGATTATTCTTTTGGCGAACCATCTGGGGTGATTTGTTTATCATCAATTTCGGGTCGGTTCTCTGTTCATGCAGTGGCATGAAAGTAGAACTGTCTTTTGCATATGCCAGTTGGGCATATTAACTGTTCCCTCTTTATGAGATTATTTGCTTTATTTATTTAATTGTGCTTGATATACCAATGTTTCGTGCACAGTTTTGGGGCACGGTCTGGAGGATCGTACTGATGGCACGGGTTTCAGGGTGCCAAAATTCGGGCTGTCACACTAGCTGTCTGATCATAAGGTAGTAGTTTCATTATTTTATCATCTTTTATAGTTTCTAGTTTCACCAATTTTGGTATATATGTCACAAAATTTCGAGCCACTGCCCGGGTCATTTCTCTTACCGAGAGATTTCAGATTCAATTGTGATTTGTAAATTTTGGAACATTAGAATATGGATAATGGTTATTGAGAGTGTGTTGCGCGCCGACCATATAGCCATGATAATTGAGTTAATTTTAGATTTTGAGAACGTAATAATAGTATTTTGAGTTGCAACTGTATGTGATATGATAGAACAAGGAATACCTTATTCACAGCCTCTGACGCGGGACGACACGCTAAAACCCTAATATGCGAATTTGGGATTAACTTTAGAATGAATTGGATAACGAAAATATTCAAATCATACAACACATAAAATTAATTTAATGAAATTAATAAAATAATTAGATTAATCCATTTTAGCGTTCTCATGCGTGAAAATTTTTCGATCTAAAAAAACGGCTCCAATGAAGGAACTCGAGTTTCGCTTTAGTTTAAGGCATCAATCGACAATCGCAATATCGTCTCTTAACTCATCGAAAATTTTAATTGAAATAACGCTTAAAATAATTCAATAAAAGGAGAACAATTTGGAATTTTGATTTTTATCAACGGAATTAAAGAAAGACAATACTTGACAACAACTAGAGAAAATATAAAATAAAGGGATAGATTTCAAGGCTTCACACCAAAGGTTTTTTGAAGCTTCATACCACGGCTGTACGTCGGCTTCGCACCAAGTCGCACGATAAATGATTGCTCACTCCTCAAGGTTTGAAGGATTTACTCCCTCAGTTGAAAACTCTTCACAAGCTCTCTAGGGCTTGCACAAAAGCAACTCTTTTTTATTCAATAATCAATCAACTAACTAATAAAATGTTTACAATGTCTTTATATAGGCTAAGAAAATCTTAAACAACATAAAACTCGCAATAAAAGAGTCATAAAATAATAAAAGACTAAAAATAATAATTAAAAAAATTTCTGTCATTGGGGCAGAGTCGTCCCACATGCTACTGTGGTATTGTTCACAACAGCTTTATGGTAGCATAGATGTCTCTTGTCTTATTTTCTGCCTTTCTTTTGCTTTCATCTGCCTTGTTTTGTTGGATGTCCCCATCAATATTTCCCGGGTGGGAAAAACTCATCTCCGATGACTTAGGGAACCCACAGATGCCACACTTAGGAAGTTCAACTCTTGGCTTGCCTTTCCACGCTATGAGATACTTCTGATTCTTACCTTCATTGGTAGGGAAGCTTGAAAATTCTATAACCTTCTCAATCGACCATTTCTCATATTGGACAGGTAAGGTATGAGATAGAAACTGGGTAAATAGGTGTGGTTCGATTGGGTGCTCAAGAAGGAATGGATCAAAGGGCGAGGTTGTAGGGTCTAGAATAGGCATAAGATTCGTTACGACAACTATCGGATGGTTGCCCTTGTCTGGAGGAAGATTTAGACCTCCATCATGACCTGTTTTCGATATTAGAAAAAATTCCACATACTCAGAATCATTAGGAATTAACACAAAACTGTTAGTATCAAATGCATTAAACATATTCAATGTGTTAGTAAGATCATGTGTATTTTCGATGCTCAATAAATTAAGACTGTTAATCCCATACAAATTAGAATGATGATATGCTCCTACCAACTCTAATGACTCACTTAGGATGGACACACTATCAACACCGTCCTCGATAATAGGAAATGTCCTAATGCAACCTACAGCTTTGACTGGAACTTCACCTTTATCATTACTTGGTGTTTCACATGGTTCATACACTTCTTCGTGTAACTCATTGCTCTCTTTCTTGGCATGCTCCTGAATAATCAAGGTTTGGGCCTTACTAGGACATTGGGATGTAAAGTGACCAAAACCTTGACACTTATAACATTGTTATGGAGCGTGCCTAGAACTCTCGATCATTGGTCCCTTTCCTTTGTCAATCTGAGGAGTCACGGATTTTATGGATTCACTAGAGGCAATATTTCCCTTTTCTGTAGGATTAGATCGATACTCAAATTTGGAGGACTTAGATCAATCATTATTGGGGGACTCGAGATACCTTTCTAATTCTTCAATCCTAGCGCGATATTTCTCGAGATCCGTAACGGGATAAGGAATAAATTCCCTCTGTAACTCTGGGTGAAGACCCATTCGTAATCGGGAGAGAGTAACTTTTACTGGCTCAACGACATCGACTTGGGTCATCAGGTCTTCAAACCGATCGATGCACTCTATGACTGGAGAATCTCCTTGATGCAATGACTGCCACTGATTAAGAATTCGCTCATCATATGATATGAAAACGTATTTTTCGTACAGTTGGACTTTCATTTCAGCCCACGTGGAAATAGGACGAAGACCATGGATTTGCCTACGATGCTCTACTCCTAACCAATAAAGTCTAGGTTGACCCATCAGCTTGACTTTGGCAAATTTGACCTTGCGCTCTTCGGACATGGTAAACCACTTGAAGTAGTTTTCCATGCCGGTGACCCACTCAAGAAAGACCTTGGGTTATCTTTTCCCATCAAAAGTAGGGGCGTCCATTTCCACTGATTTCATGGCCTTTTCATCCAAATTGGTTTGGACCTCACGTCTGGGAGAAACATATCTCCTACGGTCACGAGTGTTGACTCTATTATGATTCTCAGTGATGAGCTCATTCATCTGTTCAAAATGGGTCTCTAAAGCCTCATGTTGGGCTTGTTGATCAGCGATGTGTTCATCCATTCGGGTTTGACTAGCGGTCACTTTAGATGCAAAATCTCTAATCAGGGCTTCCAAGCTACTAGTATCCATGACAGAATTATGCAAGACTAGATGGTGTAAGATAAAGTATACTAAAATCAAGTGAACCCTAAAATCTATATGACATGAACAACCCTAAACTAAGGCTGTTCTCTGATACCAAAACTGACGCGGGACGACATGCTAAAACACTAATATGCGAATTTGGGATTAACTTTAGAATGAATTGGATAGCAAAAATATTCAAATCATACAACAAATAAAATTAATTCAATAAAATTAATAAAATAATTAGATTAATCCATTTTAGCGTTTGCATGCGTGAAAAATTTCCGATCTTAAAAAAAGGCTCTGATGAGGGAACTCGAGTTTCACTTTAGTTTAGGGCATCAATTGACAATCGCAATATCGTCTCTTGACTCCTCGGGGATTTTAATTGAAATAAGGCTTAAAATAATTAAATAAAAAGAGAACAATTTGGTATTTTAATTTTTATCAATGGAATTAAAGAAAGATAATACGTGACAATAACTAGAGAAAAGATAAAATAAATGGATAGATTTTAAGGCTTCACACCAAGGATTTTTCGAAGTTTCACACCACGAAGATTTTTCGAAGTTTCACACCACGGCTGTACGTCGACTTTGCATCAAGTCGCACGAGAAACGATTGCTCACTCCTCAAGGTTTGAAGGATTCACTCCCTCGGTTGAAAACTCTTCACAGCTCTCTAGGGTTTACACAAAAGCAACTCTCTTTTCATTCAATAATCAATCAACTAACATTAATAAAGTGTTTACAATGCCTTTATATAGGCTAAGAAAATCTTAAACAACATAAAACTCGCAACAAAAGAGTCCTAAAATAATAAAAGACCAAAAGTGACAATTAAAAAAATTTCTATCCCTGGGGCGAAGCCATCCACAACAAGATTGTGGTACTGTTACGCCACACTGTTACAAATGTGTTGTGGTAATCTGCTTCAAGCGCTTTCACAAATGTCTTGTGTCTTATTTTCTACCTTTTCTTTTGATTTCCTCTTTATGCTTTCATCTGTCTTATTTTGTTGGATGTCCCCATCAGCCTTACACCCATTACAAATAAAAGAACATGAATTGCCCTGCTTCCTAGGTGAATTTCATGCCTTGTGGTCGATGTTTAAATTAGTATTAGATATCATATGTTTATATCAAATGTTTCATTAGTGATGCAAGATGTTTTGTCGATTTATCTCTAAAAGAGAATATATTTCTAGTTGTTTGGTTTGACTAGAATAAGCTGTTGGTGCGCGCTTTTTCTAGGTTCCTTTCGGTCCCTGGAACCAGTGGCCCAATTATGTCCTAAGCGGACTTTGGCAATGGCGATGATGGAGTAATAAATTAGAAAATATTAAATGCTGAAATTAAATAGGCAAACTCTAAATGAAGAATACCTGAGAAGATGCGATCGCCAGCTGCAGATATATATCGACGCTGCAACACGTCAGTGATCACGCTTTAAAGGGAAGCGGGGGCTTGCAAGTTGAACTCCTTTACTGAATCATTCGCCGGCGAATGTCAGCAGCTGTGGGTTGCCTTTAGTGTAACGATTTGGTTTTCCTATTTCTGCTAGAATTTTATTTAATTTGGTCTCCTAATCCTACTGGGAGTTTGATTGATTTAGTTTCCTAATCCTACTGAGAGTCTGACTAAGAAAGGGTCTCCTAATTCTACTAGGAGTCTAATTTAATTAAGTCTCCTAATCCCACTAGGAGTTTAATTAATTTAAACATTTTAATCTTATTAGAGCTCTAATTAATTTAGTTTCCTAATCTGATTAGAAGTCTAATTAATATTAGTCCCCTAATTGTACTAGGAATACAACCGTTCTTAATTATGTTATGACTAATTATAATTATACTGATTTGAATAAAACTCTAACTAAATTAAATATGCTAATTCTATGAAAATTCTGATTTTAAATAAGCATGCTAGTTTTATTGAAATAAAATTAAATGAAATAAATAGATGGAAAAAATGGGGGCGTGACCCGTTATGCTAAGGAGGATTGGCCTTGTTCTTGAGTACCCTTCGTAAGCTCTCTTAGGCAAATCGGATGGCTGAGATGAAAGATAAGTCGATAGTTAAATAATAAAAGAGAGATTTGTATAATTGAATTCGAAATTATAGTAAGAAACTAGATTGAGAAACCTAAGTTATGAACTGAAATTTATATTTTTTGGATTTTTTGACGGTATGGAAATATAAAATTAAATTATAGATTAAAATCTTAGGACTGAATTCGGGTCCGAAATCAAAAAAATCAGGCCATATGATTAAGGATTGATTCTGAACTCTGAGAGTCAGAATCAGAAATTAATGATAGGACTGAAAATTAAGATTTTATAGTAGAATCAGAGCATAAGGTCGGTATATCAGACCGCTAGATTAAAGACCGGTTCTAGAAACAGAGAACTAGAACTAGATGTAGAGAATTTCGCTCCGAATAAGGTGCTATAGTCTAAAAATTAGAAATCGAATTAATTAATTATACTGAGGGGAAATCCTAAGTCAAAAGCAAAATTAAATTCTTACCTAGGGTCGGGACCGCTGTGGAGAGGAATCATCGAAGATTCGGGGGTTTGAATCTCGACATCATGACTAATTTTCTCTATGGGCTTGTCCTCGAAGTTCTTTGGTTTCAAAGTCCCAAAAAAGTTTCGTTCTCTCTCTCAAAATTGCCAGCCTCTTCTCTCTCTTCGAGAAAAAAACTTTTATAGGTTTTCATTCAATTACGCGCCCATTTCTGGACGTTTAACTAAATTGCGCGCCAGTTTTCTGGCGCTTAATCGCTTTGAGTCGGTCACCGACTCAGTGAGCGACCGACTGAATTACTCAGCGAGTTTTCTCGTCCTAACAAAATCAGGACTAATTACGCGCGTGATGGGACGTGCGCAATCCTATTAAGCGTGTTACCTAAAGCGCTTAATCGAGGAAACGTAGGGGTCAAGGGTAGGAGACTAGGTCGAGCATAGGCCAATTGCGCGCTAGTGTTGTAGCGCTCAATCCGATCACGCGTCTGTTTCCAGGTGCATAATCGAGTCTCAAAATTGTTTGTCAATGGAAGTTTGGTCTGAAAGGGGACTGATCGCGTACTTGTGGTTCTGTGCGTGATCGAATTACACGCGGGTTTTCAGGCGCTTAATTCAGGATTGTCCGGGTATGGTCTCAAGAATGGAATGCAGGACTATTGTTTTAGTCTGCATTCCGACTATATACTATTGCTTAGTATATAGTGTTCCTACATTGGGATCTGAGCCACAAAGTTATTATTTCAGCCTGTGTTCAGCCATGTACAGTTGCGTGGTCCCATGTCGAGGGTTAAAAAAGGTCAAGGGCTAACCAAGCGAATTCGTGTACTCTGAGAGGGCGAAATGAGGGTGTCTACACAAGTGACCACAAACTTATATGAAATGTACAAGTTCATCGGTCAGCTCTTTGTGCTAACTTACTCTGTTCTTATTGGTTTTATCTTGATGGATACTGCCCTCCCTGCCTCCTATCAGAAGCCTAAAACAAGTGAAAGTATCTGGTAAAACATTTTCAGCAGGAAGAAATAGGGTACATGGCCTCCTTTTTACAGGATTAGCCTTTAGTTTGATGGATTCTTTCCTTGTAAATCATTGTTTCAATTTTAAAAAAAAGTCATGGTTGGAATAATCAAAATTTTACAAAATGGTTGTATGCTTCATCAATTCAATATGAGAAATATAATGCATTGGAAAAGTAAAAATTTCTTTTGGTTCATCCATTCATATTGTGGTTGTTTTTTGTTACAGCGTGTGGAATTGGAACGCACACTAACATATTCGCAACAATTTGAATTTGAGGATATGCTAGAGCCCATACCTTGGAGAGGAGCCACATAATGGATTTCGCTCAGATGATGTCGCTGAAGAGGTAGTGGAAATCATAGTAATGAACCAGTTTCTTCCTTGGGATATTAAATGGTGCCATGTGCCTTAAATTAAAACCCATGTTAAGTAGTCAAATCTGTCTTTGGAAGCAAGCATCAGATGCAAGGTTGGATTGGGAGCTAATGGCATGATAATTGGATTCAAGGGAGGCTGCTAGGATTCAATTCCCTAATGGGGGGGGCAGATTTTTGGTTAATGGCTAGGGGGCTCCGGGAGCATTTGCTTTCGGAGATTGCTTCACGAGATAGAGCAATTGTTTTTCTAATTTTTTTTATTTTTTTGAGGCTGACCACAAGCTGCTTCTCTTCAAATCAATCTGTGATTATTACTTCCATAGTCCATGCAGGGACAGTAGTACTGTCACACCCCGAAATTCAAGTCCTAACTCAGGCACAGTCTGAACCTTATTCCATAAAAATATTTTATATATAAGGGTAGTTTATGAATCCTGGTTGCATCACCCTAGCGAAGTTTTGACTCGGCTCAGACTCAACTTAAAATCCCAATGAGTCGAGTAACCCGACCGAGTTACTAGATGATTCATCGAGTTTTAGAACTATGGATATTATTATTCAGTTATCACATAGTTTTAGTAGCCACCATTTTACAGTCCATGTCATTGGTAAATGAGATAAACTGTTACATGTTTTCGAAGTGGAGCGATGTTAAAGTTTTGAGAGTTTACATTGTTAATTGCTGATTGGTGCTAGATAATGATAAGCGAGGGCTACTCTTAGATATAAATAAGATCTCAAATGAATTGGTTTGTTGTCCCAATTTGTTCTCAAATGAGTTCAAACGAGTTAGTCTTAGCTATTTTGTTATGGTGCCTTAACAATTTGGGGATTGAATAGTACACTAAGAGATAGGTAATTAATTATGGGAAATGCTAACCCTTGAAGCTGGTTTTCTTGGTTCAGGTTGCATCTTACTTTTCCTTTTGTATATTTCTATGTCATTACAAATTATTTGAAGATCCAGTCTGGTTCACTATTCTTTGAATTTTTTCATAGTTAATGAGTGAAGTTTGGATATATAATTTTTAAGATGCTCACATTCTTATTGATGGATATAATGTCTGAGATGCATATGATGGAGCTTTTTGACATGATTACAAATAATTATTGAATCTGGAATTCTGGATACCTTGATGCCATAAGTTCTACTGGTTACCTTCATCCTTGAACCTTCGAAATTCAATCTCTGCATGATGTGATGCTTTAGGTTGTTCATTTTCGATCTCTGGAGAAACCGAAGGAGGATGATTTCTGTTTGGAGCTGTAAGCATTTAAAGCTATTGTTTCTTGTTTTATTTATATTTAGTGGCTTTAAATGATTGAGCAACTTATTGTAATTTGTTTGGTTATGGTCTTTTTTGCTGAATTAAGGTCAAAGCCTTTCACTTATGACGATGTCGTGGAAAGAGTTGCTCGCCAACTTGGTTTGGATGATCCATCAAAAATTAGGCTTACATCTCACAATTGTTACTCTCAGCAACCTAAACCCTAGCCCATTAAGTTCCGAGGTTTAGATCATCTTTCTGACATGCTGGTCCACTACAACCAGGTTATTCATCCGAATCATCCCTTGGCTTGGAATATCTTCCCTATTTTATGTATTCTATCATCTTTGAAAAGTTCAGTGTGTCATATATATTGTGTGTTACTGATTTATTCTAATTTGTATCCTTCTTGGGCAGACATCCGATATCTTGTATTATGAAGTTTTGGACATTCCTCTGCCGGAATTGCAAGGCTTAAAAACTCTAAAAGTTGCTTTTCATCACTCAACTAAGGATGAAGTGAGTAGGTGACCTGTGATGCTTGTCTTATTCTAGATCATGTTAGAGTTCGTTTCTTATTTGAACTGAGTTAATTATTTTTAGGTAGTAATTCATCAGATAAGACTTCCCAAAGCAGAAGCTGTAGGGGACGTGATCAATGACTTGAAAACTAAGGTGAATTTCAGAATTTTACTTGCATTTCTAATTTATCTTTTGGGCATGGATATGTTGATTTCTATCTAATCTAGATATAAATGATTAACACCATCCAATCCAATATTAGTCCATGGTTTCTTATTTATTTATTTGATTAAAGATGGAATGTACTTATAGCTTAACTAGTCTGTATAATCTGTTTGGTATGTGTGGATCAGGCTTCTCATTATATATACTAATAGAGGCTGAAATGTCGGATGATGCGTAATTATATGTAGTTTTGAAACAAGATTTTTTTTTTGTAAAAAAAATTCCATGTGAGTATCCAATTGTTATTAAGCAATAAACCTCCAAGTATAGTGTAGAAAGTGGCCAATGCAAGGAAGAGCAATTGGATGTTTTGTATGATTTCAAAAGGCAGCATTATTGCTCTTGGTGCAGAGGTCTGAAATGGGCATGGGTGCAATATGAGATGAAGGATGTAGCAGAGGTACGAGGTTTGGGGCCGGATAGGGTTTTGGGCCTGTAGCTCAACTGGAAGGTGGACAATACTACAATCTAGACGCTGCAGGTTCTGGCCCAACCTACCCATTAAAGAAAATGTGTTTGGGGTGGCGCGGGTTACCTTTGTGGAGTATGCATTGAAAATGGGCAGAGAAGAACTGGTACAAGGTGCTCGATTTGGGCTTATTGAGGTTTATGGCTTATAATGGATGAGGACAAGGGTGTGGGAGAGAGCTTAGTTGTTGCCAGAGCTGAGGAGATAGATTTGGTCTATTGTTGCCGATGGTGGTATGAAGAGTAAGTATTTGAGAAAGTTGTGGGTGCTTGTTGCTTGGATTTTGGATAGGTGGTGTGTTAGAGGGTTGTCACTGAGACAAAAGAATTTGGTTGGATGCTTCATATTTTTCTTCTTTTTTTTAGAGAGAGAGAGAGAGCAAGAGAGGGAGAGAGGGAGAGTACACGTGTGAAAATTAGATAATTTTCCCATTTAAGGGTTTTCTTTTTGGGCAATCTTTTGCAATCATGAGAAATGCCTAAAATAACCATTATCTTTAAAAATGGAAATTATGGGTTTTGGCAATCTTATAAATGCCTAAAGCTGCCCTTTAACTTTATAGAAGTACCTCTTAATATTTTAATTGACAAGAAATCTTCTGCTTGTTTTGAACTTTGAAGAGGCAAGAATCCCTTACTGCAAGTAAAACAAACACACAATATGTGCGTGCATGAATTTTGAGTGGTCACTGCTTTCATGCTACATTTCACATTGATGCATTATAGTTCTTGTGGCAATTTCTTTGTTGAGCAGTTGTATTTAGTTACAGACTTGACTCTCCTGACCATCATTTAAACACCAAAATGGTGTTTAAATGATCTTTACACCGGTAAGGGTTAAAGATGTGGGTAGTTAAAGTGATATATTATATAATGAAGCACAATGGGCCAAAAATCAAACTTTTTGAGAAATTTTAACCATCCGATGTGTTGACTATAATATCAACCATTGTTTAGTTTTAGTGGGTGATATTAAAGTTCATCAATCGGATGGTTCACATCCACTTATAGGCATGTTCTTTGGGCTGAGATATCTTCCAATGATGGATTGCCACTTTGACAATTTAGATTAGTCAAAGATGTACGCCACATGGCATACTGATAAATCATGCTTCAATGGTGTGAGAAAAAAAGTATAAATTTAATGGTGTAAGAGCATTTAAACGCCATTCTGTAGTTTAAATATCGGTCAGGAGTCATTATCCCTTTAGTTTATAGCATGGCGGTCACAACAGAGTTTTTGTGCTTGTAGGGCATCACTGACATTTAGACTCATGCCACAAGGCAATGCTATATTGAACTGTACCCCAATTTCATTAGCTGGTCACATAATTCCTCAAAGCTTTGTGCCAATCTCTATGTGCAATTTATGGATGACTTATATGCTGAAGAGGATGCAGTATGCAACCACCCGGATAATACTTACGTAAGTTCACACTGAAGCTGAAAAATACGCTATAGAAGTAAATGGCCACACCCCTATGCATTTCTCTCTTTTTCTTCTACACTTGAAGGTTAGCAAAATCTGAGAGTTTTAAAAGGAGGATTCTATTCTTGATAATTTAGATGTTTGAATTTTGAAATACCTATTGATATTTGAATTTTGAAATGCCTATTGGTTCATCATTTCGTTCAGATTCACTTATAGCTATAATTCTGTCTTTGTTAATATTGTGTGATACTTTCATGAAGGTCAGTTGGAGATTAGACACATTAGGAGACTTTGTTATTTTGAGAAGCAATGGCCAACCTGTATACAACTTCTGTGTCACGGTTGATGATGCCACGATGGGTATCTCACATGTTATTAGGTAAAGCATACTTTTCCGGACTATATGAAATCTGTTGATATTGTGGCCTATAATAATTCCTTTTGAGGTTGACTTTTATGAGATAGTGCTTATGATTTGCTCATTACTTGCATTGCAGAGCGGAAGAGCATTTACCAAATACTCTGAGGCAGGCACTTATATACAAAGTAATACTGCATATTGTTGTCACTTTTCATAGTTTCGTTGCCTTTTCTCTTTCTATCAGTACATTATTCTTCCACAGATCGACAATATGTATTTGTTTTGTCTAATATCTCTAGAACATGATCGACAATATGTATTTGTTTTGTATGTAAGTTGTGGTTTTTTCCTTGCTTCGTTTCTATTCTATATATTTTTAACTTTATTACATATTGTGCACTGGTGAACGATGTGGTGTAGTATTCGTCTTGTAGGCATGGATCTATAATACTATCGATCCCCAATGCCCATGATATGATACCAAAATGATTGGCAGACAGATCTCTTTGGTTGTTGCAGTGATCCCTATTTGTGTGAGTACCTCATCTCCTCTACTTAAATACAATTTATATAACCAGAGAGGCACAAATTTTCTTGTCTCCATATCATTGGTGGGTGGAAACCACCAATGGATTCTCCTTCGTCTTTCCAATTAGAAGACAGGGCAGAAATAAGAATTTATTCCTTTATAGGGGCACACACTGTTACTTAGTTTGCTTGATTCTAATTCCGATTCGTAAGTCGTAATTCACTACTGTCATGCGAAATTGATTTACTAGGGGTAGGATGAGGTTTTTATTTTCTATTTTTATTCTTTGGTAAGTTAGCTTGAATAACGTATTATTATAATTAAAATTCACATCTTATTACTAAAAGAGCTCTAGCTCACTTAGTTAGGTGATAGATAGAATGTGCGCATTTTATATTAGGTCGTGTACCCACGACCTAATACACTGATTTGCTTTAGACCAATTCTCAATTTAGTGCCAAGTTAAATCCTAAGTTTTTTAACTTCTAAAAAATATCAGCTTCAGCAATTTAGTGCGGTTCGCCCATCATGTCAAACCCACTAATTCGCTTTGGACCAATTCGCCATTCACTGGGTAAAGCAGCAAATTCAGTAACATAGGGCGCACTTACTTGTCGGGATTCTGAAATAATATTCTCAATTTAATGATGTTCTCCTTTTGATTTCAGGCGAAACTTTCTAATTTCAAGCTCACCTCAAACGGATCACTAGGGGGGGACACTTGGCAGGAGAGGCGAAATAAATTTAATTTTTTTCCCTTGTATTTTGGAAAAAGGCCATGGGGCTTTTAGATTGTTAAATATCTTTTTTTTCTTCTTATTTTTGTTTGAATAAAAGGATTGGGCATGTAGAGTTTAAAATGTTTGGCTGATTTGAAAGGTATTATAAGTTGAGATGTAATCTTTTATTTGAATAAAAGAATTGTGCATCTATTTTATTTATTAATGACATTGAATGATTTGCATTTGAGTTAAATGAGTGTGTTTAAATATGAGATTAATAGCTTTTTTTCTTTATATAATTTTTTTAAAAGCATTAAAAAAGCATTAAAAAATTACATTAAAAAAGCATTAAAAAAATTACATTAAAAAAAATTGCTTTAAAACAAATATTATTTTAAAAAAATTTACATAAAAAATTGTCGACGTAATTTTTTTTTTTAAAAAAATATATATATATATATATATATATATATATATATATATATATATAAAATTGCATAAAAAAACCACTGCCCTAAACAATTGTAAAAAAAGCAGTGATTTTTTCTATGATTGTTAAGAGCAATTGTTGTTGAAGTTCATAAACCACTGTCCTGTATAGTGGTAAAAAAAACCACTCCTTTTCTTACAATTGTTTAGGGTAGTGATTTTTTGAAAAAACCACTGTTTAAGGCAGTGATTTTTTAAGCTTTTTCACGTAGTGATCTTGTAATAACCCGAAAAAGCACGTCAAACGAGGACCTCGGGATCCGTGCCCGATTGGTCCTAGGTTTGACCATGAGATAGTTTATTGATAAACTTATGGTGAGATGAGCGAATGTGATGTGTGAACCAATGTAGAAGAGTGGAGAGATAGAGGAGTGTGTAGAGTGGCATACACTGATGAGTGTGTATGTGCTCCACACCGAGAAAAGAGATAAGATAAGAAGGGTTGAAAACCCTAACTTTCATGTTTTGGTGGTTGAGAGAAGTAAAGAAGAGAGAAAGAGAGGAGTAAGAGAGGAGTTATTGTGGGTGATTGGAAGAAGGATTCAAGCATTAAAGAGGCCGAATTGACGAAGGAATCGCTAGAAACCAAAGCTGGAACCCTAGCGTTCCAACCCTAGATTTGGAACCAACTTGAGCTGTATTCAAGGTAAATTTTTTGTAAAAAAGATGCATAGAATATAGGGGTTAACATGCAGTAAAATGTGGGTTAAATCATAGGATAATGGCTTAGAAAATAGAAGAAAAGTATGGAAAAGATTGGGAAGAAACATGAAGAAATTTGAATCGACAATTTCGATTAATCGAAATTGGGTTTCGATTAATCGAAATTGGCCAGGAAGTTGAAGAGTCAGAGGACCCCGATTTCGATTAATCGAATTTGGATTTCGATTAATCGACTTTGGATTTCGATTAATCGATTTGGGAATCGATTAATCGACTGAGAACCTCCAGTGGACCCCAGGGGTTAAAGGAAATGACTTGAGAAAATCGACTAATCGAAATGGGATTTGATTAATCGATTTGTTTTCGATGAATCGATTTGGAATCGATTAATCAACTTGAAACTCAAGCTGTTCGAGGTCTACTTTGCGAAAAGAAGGATTTGATTAATCGGAAATTGGATTGATGTCGAATGAAAATTGTTCGAGCAGTGAATTTGCTTTATGAAAGAAGAATTTGATTAATGAAATTGGATTCGATGTCGAATGAAAACTTCATTATTGAGCCGAGAATGGACTTTGCGAAAAGGAGAATTTCGATTAATCGAAATTGTTTTTGATTAATCGATATTTACTTCGATTAATCGATTTTGGAAATCGATTAATCGAATCGATTCGATTAATCGACTTTGGAATTCGATTAATCGATCGTAGTAAACTATGTTGACTTTTGGTTTGACTTTAAGATTCTTGGGGATCTTATGCCTTCTTTATTGCATCCTTTTGCGATGTGTTTTACTGTTATGTGGTACCATAGGTGGTGCGTGTGGACTAGTGCACAAGGAGCCACGTGGGACCTTGATGCATTGATCAAATGAAGACTTGAGGTAGGGAACACCTTGAACATGTACCTTATTTTACAAGAGCATGTATGTAGTGATATAAATTCAATTCAAATGTTTTTACTACTCAATGATTATGAAAAGTGTGCGTGTGACATTCATAAGAGAACTTAAATGAACCATCCCGTGATGATGAAGTGAAGTAAAGGCATCGGTGTGATGCAAGTGAATGGATACATCCGAGGATGTATCCATGATTGAATCATGCTTGATGAGGCCTAAGCGATATAAGATAGCACAATTACACGGTGAATAACTATATATATGTAAGGCACCGATATTTTGTTATTTGAGGTTTGATAGGTTACCCCACCGGCGTGGCGGGATAACCACGATCGACGCGGCGGATATCCGTGACCGAGCACTAATCCGTGAGCGCCGACGGAGGCTTATCCGTCTGAGTAAAGCACACCCGAAGTGTTGATGAGATGTGAAACCCGCCACCAATCCCGGGGAAAGGGCTTGGGTACTATTAGTATTCGGGGAATACATTTAAAGCTATCTATATAGATGGCGATGAAGGGTATCTCGTCGGGGCTCGATGCTATATTGCTCGGGGATTATTTAAGTTGAAGTTTAAGTTTTGCTTTAGGCCTTCTCGTCATTCTTGATTAACTAAAGACATGAGTAATCTACCCGATGGTGTAGTGTTTTTAACTGTTTTTCATCAATAAATGCATAGACACATCATGCATGCATATCATAGAATACATGTGAGTTATATTTTATATGTTCAATTGTGTTCTGTTCCCTATTGAGCTAGGATGTAGCTCACCCTATAGACCATACGTCGCAGGTCCACTACTAGCATTTGCCGAAGGCTTGAGGAGGACCGGTGAGTCGGACCTTGCGGCCGTGAGGAGTTAGAGCTACCTCCGGAGGACTTCTTCTAGAGGACTTCTGGCATGCGACTTTGAGGAGTTTTAGTTGGAGATTGTACGGCTTGGTATGTCAAGCCTGGTTTTTGATTAAACCTTGTGTATATGGATATCAGAGTATTCTTTTGGGCGAACCATCCATGATGATGGTTATCATCGATGGTTCGGATCGGTTCTCCCTTCATGCAGAGGCATGAGGGTAGAACTGTCTTTTGAGAAGTGTTTTTATGTAGATTTAAATTCCGCAAGTTGTTCTTATTTATTTTATGCTTGATATACCAGTGTTCCGTGCATTGTTGAGGGGCACGGTCAAGATGATCGTGCTGATGGCACGGGTTTCGGGGTGCCGAAATCCGGGCTGTCACAGATCTACTTATCAATATGATAGTATATACTATGTAAGAACAAAAACATCCTTATCTAATAAGGTACGCGTTTAAAACATGTTATGAGATAGGCTACTTGCCTCAATCATCGGATTCAGGGGTCTTGTGAGGATAGTGTGAAGTTTTACGATTTCAGGTAATTATCTGGGCACAAGGGAAATTCGGTCAAGAAGAAAGAACAAAATACGGTAGGTTATCGATGTTAAGTTGGATTCAAATTCCCTATTGTGATAACTTAAATCCTTGATTAAAACAAGTTTATAAATCAGTTTTAAAACCCTTGATTTAATATGAAACAAATAATTTTTAATCCTTTTTAATCTCATAACCTAATTTAATATAATTATATAAAATCGGCATAAAATCAGAGTTAAAAATTATAATTTCATATTATAGACCAAAAATAAAAACCCAAATAGAAAATGCTAAATCAGATTATAAAGCCAGATTAAAATTTAAAAATCTTAGAATATAAAAATCAGAATAAAACTGTCTGAATGTAAAAAAAACTAGAATATAAACCAGTTTATAACTAATTAAACCTATAATATAAAAATCAGATTATAATCTTAAATAAAATAGAATAAAATTTTAGATTTTTAAAACTGAACTAAAACTAGAATATAATCTTCTTCTCTAGCAACCCAAAACTGAAACCTTCTCCACCAAATCAAAGCTTCGGTTGTTGGGCATTTCAACTTCCAGTTTTTGTGTGATTATATAGTGATGACCCCCTTTATGAAATTTTATACCAATAATCTTCTTCTCCAAAAAGTCAAAGCTCCATATCGGTGATGACCTTCATTAATGGTGACCTCCATTAATGATTTTCATCGGACAGTGTTTCAAATTATGTGTGAGCTGTTGATGACCTCCATCAATGACATAAGGAAAAAATTTAAATTCATAATATAAAAAACTATCACTAACTTCATTGCCGGCGAGGGCGATGGTGTCGCGTGAAAAATTGGCGTTGATCAAGGTTTTGTCTGAATGTTCTCCATTTTTCGACTATTTTTTGGAATCGTTTTGCTTACAGTTTCAATAGTCGGAAGTTGGTTTCCGACAGGGTTTAAAAATGGCGGCAGAGAGCTCTCGTAAGGTTTAGGAATGGCGTCATTGGCGCCATTGTTGGAGAGCTCCGGTAGGGTTTAAAAATAGTGTCGTCAGCACCATTGTCGGTAGGGTTTAGGAATAACGTCATTGGCACACTTATAACATAGAGGAAAAATATATGGGTATTTTGGACATATCCCATTTTGTTGACTAAAGTATAAATGTATTTTCGCGTTCCCACCGACCTTAAAATTATGTGAAATCCCTCTTTTCTAAAAACTTGGGTTGCAGTATAATACTCCGGAAGCTTACGAAAAGAAGCATATTTTTCTAATTTTTCCTTTAATATATATATATATATATATATATATATATATATATATATATATATATATATATATATATAGAGACTACTTTAGAGAGAGGAAGACAGCATTTTAGAGAGAAAGGCTTTAGAGGTACCTTTATTACAGAGAGAAATAGTGATATTTTTTCACTTTATAATCCGAGAAGAGAATTTTTATTTTTATTTTTTTTAGTATAAGAGAGAATTTGGCTTTGATATATTTTTAGAGAACCTTTAAATCCACCCACCGAATCTTTGAGCTCACCCACGCTGAAACCCATTTACTGCTTTGAATCCGACGATGCAAATCATTTTGTATCCCAATCTTTCACATGATGCATCTTGAGATCATACTCTTACCATCCACCATCGAATTTTGATTTCACATAGTATCCATTCCAAAAAAGTGACCTTAGCATCACTTGGAACTCATCACGTTCAAATAAGGTCACTTTTTGAGATGTGTACCATATGACATCTAAAACATATCGTCTGATGGCATGCCCGTATCTCAAGATCGAATATGTGAAAGATTGAAAAGAAAAACGATCTCCATCATCGAATTCAAATCAGTCAATGGATTTCAGCGTAGGTGAACTCAGATTCGGTGGGTGGAATTAAAGGTACTCATATTTTTATGGGTACTATTATTTACAGCATGAAACTGTAGCCTCGCCCATCTCCATTAAGAAAGTATTGATTGACTTTCTAGCCTCACCCCATCTCCTCCATTAAGAATGCATTGATTGACTTTGACTCAGACGGTGGAGATTGTTTTTCATCACAACCTTTCACACATTGGATCTTAAGATCATGGGCCTACTATCTGATAGTTTTTTATTCTTTGTGGCACACGCCTCAAAAAATGAACCGCAATTCACGTGACGGACATCATGAGCAAATATGATTTAAGGTCACTATTGATACGTGTGCAATGTGAAATAAAAGCCAACTGTCGGATGGTATGCCCATGCCCATGATCTCAAAATCCGTTGTGTAAAAGATTAGGACAAAAAATAATCTTTGATCAATCTATTTAAATAATAGTAGCTTTTTTAGAGCCATTACTTGCACTCCCAAAAGTTGGCCCTTGCACCCAACTTAAAAGATGTTTTGTTTACATTTTATTTTTTGCACAAATTCTTTTTAAAAAATTTTACTTTTGCTCTTTTTTTTTTCAGAAACAGGGTGCCTTTATATAAAACCCACGATTCTTCTTCCTCGATCTGGGTTGCAAGTCTTAAAACAATGGAGATCGGTTTCATCCCATTATCCAAAAAATAGATCTTGAGAGCATGGACCCCCCAACATACGGTCAAATTTTAATCGCACTTGGCACATATCATGGGCGTACATCAAACATATTCTCAGCTCACTTTTCTATTTTTAAATTGTTTTCATTTTTACTTCATACATTTTTTTATCTAAAATTTTTTAGTCATAAAATATTTTATACCCATCACCAGATTGCCTGAGAATGTGTAAGATTTAATAATAGTGCAAAATAAACGAGGTTCCTGGTTTAATAATAGTGCAAAATAAATGGGGTGGCAAAAATTGAGGTTGATATTAATATTTTTCTTACAATTGCTTGGGCCATATGGAAGAAGTACAGAAATAAAATCACTCATGGGGATAAAGTTGAAGATATTCAAAGACACAGGCGGAGTTGGGAAACATGGTTGAGTAGCCAGAGAGCATTATGAAAGGGTGTTAGGCTGTTAGCTGCTGTGTGTCAAAGAATTCCTAGATCCTCATCAGCGGAGCATGTTGACAGTTCTACGGGAAATCTACCTAGCAAGGGAAATGGGTTGCCGGAATCGAAGGGGATGCAAAAGCTGTAGTGGAGGCCATAAATGATGACTCTGAAGATTTATCTCATTTGGAAAATTTGATTCTTCAAGTTAAACAAAGAGCTAAAGTCGTTTGATCAGGCTCTCTGTTGTTACAGGCCTAGATCTTGTAATAAAGTTGCAGACTCGCTATCGAAGTTGGGTTTAAAAGATGATGTTCATCATTTGTGAAAGGGTAATTATCCATCGTCCATTTATATGATGTTTTATGTGATATCTCTTAATGAAATGGCTTTCTGTTCTGTTGCTGAAAAAAAACAAAACACACTGTGTGCATTAGTAGAAAAAGGAGACAAGATAATATTTTAAGATGCTAAGTTTTTAAACAACTCCACGTACATTCTACTAGTATATATAAGTGGACAATACAAAGCGCTTGCTAGAGCGATTTAAGGCTGACGTGAAAATCTAAAAAAAATAATTAAAAAAAAATGGAGAGATTCTCGATCTCCACGTCTTCTAACTCCACAACTTTTCTCCACGTCACAACCGCAGATTTCATCTTTGCAGATAGGGTTTCCATCATTCAAACCCGTTGACTACTTTGAATGAGATGATTAAGATATTTTCCGTCTCAATCTTTCATAAAATCCATTTTTAGATCATGGCCCATCTATCATAGGGTAAAACCTTTCACTTGAAGCGGCTGGAGGCCCCTTCTCATGATACAAAAGGATCACAATCACTTTTAAGAATGTCGTAGTCAATATCGTACTGACTGGGTAATTATCTCAAGCATGGTTCAATGCATCAGTTTCATTGGAGGTCGAAACAAACGTTTCAATTTTTTGCCCAAAATTTTGAAGCATCAAATTATCGGCCAATATTTTGCTACTTCAGTAATTAAATTTATTTTTTTTTGGCACCGGAACTTCAAATTTTCGATTTCGATCACAACCGAAATAAAAACCGAAATTTTAATCTTTCATCTCAAGATCTAATATATCAACATTTGGGACACTGAGAAAATAATTTAAGGGATTTTTGCATTTACCCCCTTAAGATATGTGATATTTACACTCCGCCCCCTGTGTTTCACCTATTTACACCGTGGACCCTGGTATTGTCTTTCCTTTGCATTTTGCCCCCTAGAGTAACGAATCAATCATTGACTATTCTAAAACTAAACTTAGATTGCTTGGAATAAGATGGTAGAGATCATTTTTCACCACATCTTTCTACCCAATGGATCTTGAGATCATGAGTATACCATCAAACGGTCAGATTTTGATTCACATAGCACACATATTGAAAAGTCATCCAAGAACCATGTTTGATGTATGCCCACGATCATGATCACTTTTTGCATTATCTTCCATATGAAATCAAAATCTGGCGGCTTGATGGTAGCCTCACAATCTTAAGATTCATTAGATAAAATATTATGGTGAAAAATGATCTCTATCATCTGATTCAATGCAATCAAAGTTTAGCTTCTTAATAGTCAATGATTGATTCGTCATTGTAGAGGATAATAAGTAAAGGAAACACAAAAGCAGGGACCGTAGTGTAAATAGGTGAAACACCGGGGGGGCAGAGTGTAAATACGACATATCTTAGGGGGTAAATGCAAAAATTCCAAAATTTAAATGATCTAATTCGAGACAATCAATGGATTTAATAGGCAAAACCTCTAGCTACAGTAACCAAATCTTCGGCTGCAAATACTTTTACTCAAAAATACAACTCTTCCATCTTTCTCATTCTTTGTGATCTTAATCCCCCATCTCTCTCTCTCTCTCTCTCTCTCTCTCTCTCTCTCTCTCTATATATATATATATATATCCACGTCTTATGTTTTAACTGCTCCCTCTCAAAATTAAACTCATCTTCTACAAACAACTGCTCTCTCTCTCTCTCTCTCAGCTTGTTATGACTCGAGTCTACTTGACCTTGTTTAATGGTAAATGATGGGCAAAGCACCAAGTTCAGTACTTGTGCTCACACATTATCATGGCCCACACAATTTTAAATTAGAAATTCTATCTATGAATCGGTTACACAAAAATAGCAACCGAAAATCCTACGAATCCTACTGCTTTAATACAACTAAGGTAAGTAATCTAATTCCAATATTCATAGGATTTATTTTGGTAAGCAATTAGAGTCCTTGATGGACTCTTACTTTCTTTGGACTCTTGCTCATTTTTGACAAAGTCAACTTGCCGTTAAGGACTCTTCTTCTAATCACCTTTCTATAAATCTGAAGCCATGAGGGAATTAGAAATCCCTACATCATTCTTTCTCTCACAGCCGTCTCTCTTCTCTATTAAACACAACCATTGTGCATCTTCGGTAAGCAAGATCCACGTCGATCAACGCCGCGAGTTTCAATCCACTATCGTATTGACGACCCCGTACATCCGATTCTAGAGCCTAATCTTCCCCATCAAGGCTCCTCATCGCTGCGACGATCTGTCTTAAGAAGATGATTTTTCACGAAAGGAACTCAGGTAAATCGTCCCTCGAATCCAATCTCCATCAACCCAAATCATAGCGGAAATCGATTCACACTTCAACAGGTGGGTGCCTCTAAATCCATCTTAAATTATTCAATATTTTGAAGTAAAAGAAACTCCGATTCAACCCTCAAAGAAATCAGGAAAAAGAGACCAAATTTCGTCGAAAAACTCGACCTGTGAATAAAAATGCAAACTCGATTGGTCAAAATTCAAAGTTGACAGATCGAGACTTTTTTAAGGGACCTTATTTCTTTGAATGAACTGGACCAGTCGAAACTATTTTTTCGACCAATCGAGGGTGGATTTCTCTCCAGTCCTTCAAGAAAATCGATCGATCGAAAATCCAAAATCAATCGATCGAGTTTATATAATTTATGAAAAATTGATCGATTGAAAATCTAAATTCGATTGATCGAAGTTTATATACTTGAGTTATTTGACAGCTCCACCGGTTGAAAAATCAAATTTGACCAGTCGAGACTGCTATTCACCCCAGTTTCTCAGATAACTCGACCAGTGGAAACCTATTTTCGAACAGTCGAGTTTTGTGTCTTCAATACTCCATCCTTTCATCTCAACCGATCGAAAAATAATTCAACCAGTCGAGATTATATTTCAAAATGGACTTTTGTCCTCTATTCCATCTCAACCTGTCGAGATTGACAGTTTTGGGATCGTTTTCCCTCTTCAAACCCGAACTTCGAGATCTTTTCACTAGGACATTCAATTTAAGCGAAACATGACTCGATTTTATAATTTTTGGACCTTCCGGATACAATGAAAATGTTCGTTACCTCTTTAAGGCTTATACAGTCCTTGAATGGACACGCGTGTCTTTTTAGGGTTCGAAACATGTCTGATCGCTTTACCGATCAAATCATAAAGTTTTATAGACACAACTAACCCTATGGATGAGTAATTAGATTCAATCATAGAAAAAATATGGTTAAATATTTCTTATTCACTATTTTTACTCGACACTTTATATTTTATGCTCCATGTTAATTTTTATTATGTTTATCCAATGCTTAGAGTGCATGTTATAGTTTATTTCTGATATATATTTCACCACCATCATATGACATTTATCACGTAGAAAATCATGATAGAGCGTGAGCATGATAAGTTAAGAATTAAGACATAATACATGACATAAGCATTCACCACGGTAGGGTTTCTTTGACGGTCATGTCGAACTTGGAATATAGGCATTCATGTACGGATATAACACCTCTATGGGAGTGTTGCCACACGAAGTACATCTAGGTTACTACAAAACTCGTCCCTTGAAAAGCATGGTTAGTGAACCCTATCACACTGTGGCCCATTCCAATTAAGTTTTAAGTAAAAATGATAAATGAATACGTTAAGATATAATATGTTAAGAAAGTGAGGACTTAATCCCAGAACCAAATAATGGTATGATATGATAAAACATGGTGTAAAGTTCAGTTGAACATAAATTAAGTTCTACATGTGCCATATCTTACAAGCCACTGTAAGGGCCCAACGTCTACAGCCAAGACGGTTCTTAAGGATAATTAAATCCTCTCAAAGGAGGGAAATTTTGAGTCCAATTTGTTTGTGAATGGAATTTTGAACCTGAATTTCGGGTATCACGAATGATGCCTCGTTGAATACATCAAATAATTGAAAACCTCTTATTAAAAGCTACAGAATATACAAGTACATGTCTACAAAACTATAGTAAAGTAAAGCAATAGGCTTTGTCTTCGGATAAGTCTTCATGTGGAGAATATGCATCCATCTTTATGTTTTTAGTGGATTCAGTCTCCAATGAATAAGATGTGGCCTTCTTTAGGTTAAGATTTACCTCAGTCAACCTTTAAGCGACCTTCAAATGTTATTGAGATTAGTTTTAGCTAGGTAATTTGTGATCCCTTAGGATCTGACCTTAGTCATATCTATCTGGCCTCTTAGGGTAAGGTTCAACCTTAGTTGAATGATTAGAATGCCTTAAAGCTTTACCTTAGTCAAATGGAAGTATCCTTTTAAAGTTTGGCCTTATCCATTAGGGTTTGGATAGTTCAGGCTGTAAGTCAGAACTTAGATAGTTCAGATGGTCCACATGATTAGGTTGATCCGGTCTAAATGATTCAGGTTGAGTTCAAGTCTTTTCATTCCACACTTCTAACATTAAAGAATCGGTTAGTATGGTGTCGTAGGTTAGACTTTTATCCCCACCATCCTAATATCTAGGGTTGCGACTTGATCCTTTCGATTGAAAGAAGAACGAAAGTTTGAATCATAGAGGGAAGCTAATGGTTCAATGGATTCTCTAAACTTAGGGTTAGGGTGCAACCATTTCAATTGAAAGAAGGTTTAAGGTCCGAACCACGGGGAGAACCCAAAGTCAGTGAATTCTCTAGGCCTAGGGTTTGAATTTAACTCTTTCGATTAAAGGAAGGTTAAAGATATGAATCACATGGAGAACTTAGATGGATTGGATTTAAACTTAGACGTTACATACTTTAACCTATTCTTGATGAAAGCGATATCTAAGATGTGTCTCACGTATTATAGTAGCATAACCATTCAACAATAGTCGGGTCATCCTTTCGACAACATAACCCCGTAATTAGGGTAAAGTTATTATTTTGACCATGAATTCCTCTAATGAGTGTGCGTGTCATCATTTCGGCAACATTTCCCCTTGACAAGAGGACGAGCCATTATTTTGACAGCATATCCCTCTAGCCAGGGGGACGTGTCATTATTTCAACAATGTATCCCTCTAGCGAGGACCATTATTTTGATGGCGTATCCCTCTAGTGAGAGGACGTGTCGCTATTTTGGCAACATATCCCTCTAGTGAGGGCAAGCCATTATTTCTATAGCGATTCCTCTAGTGAGGGGAGCGTCTTTATTTTGGCAGCAATTTCCCTTAATGAGAAGTGAGTCATCATTTCAATAACGGATCCTTCTAGTGAAGAGCGTGCCAAAATTCTGGCAGCACCTCCCCCTTGTGGTTGAGCCAAAACGAAATGCCTGGCACCCCTCCTAGTGGAGGGCGAGCCCATGGGCTAAGAGGTCGTTTCTCCTTTATTAAGGGCCACCTTCTTATGGCTCTAGGGGGAACAACTGAAGAGAAGAGGAGAATTCGGATTCCAATGCAAAGGAGAGGAATATGTAAATTCAAGATGCCTTAAATGGCAAGTGGAGGAGGGAATTTATAAGTTTCAAGGCTAGTTAGAGTAGTTATCAGGAGAATGGGCCTCAAATGGGCTCATTCATATGGGTCTTTGAAGGGAAAAAGCCCATTAGAAAGGGCTAGTAGGGAAGTGACAAGTGCTTCGATTAGACTTTCAATGGTCTAGAAAATCGCGAAGGTCAAACAATTAATGCCTTAGAGGAATGAGATGTGCTAATGGGGGAGACCCAGAGGGGGTTTTGAAGAGATGAGATGCCCACGAAGGGCAAAAAAGAAGAAAAGAATGTCAATTGCAGTCTGGGGCTTCCCAAACCGCATTGTGCATTCCCCTTTTGGTCATTTTGACTGCTCTAGGACACTTAAAACTCGTGAATTTTATATTTATTCTAGTAATTTGGCTGTAGAATCTTCATTCGACCTTCGATTTATGTGATCATAGGCTCGTTGGAAAGATAATTTCATAAGCTTTCCAATGATATATAATTCACCTTCAAATTTATCACATGGATAGATATATAATCTCTCAAGTCCTACACTACATATCATACCAGATAAGAGTTTGTTTTTGTCGCAAGGGTTTGAGTCGTACCTTCTTTATTTGTCCTTTAATATGTACGATACTCAGAGTGTTAGAAGGGAAGTTTGATACCCTTATTGATGACACGTTATTTGGTTTGTGGGTCTCTATGGATAAAGAGATATGTACCCTTGAATCGGTGCGAGATAGTCAAGACTAGGGTTACCTAACCCGAACCGGTTCTAAGTTCGGTCCGGTTCACTACTGGTAGGCTAACCGGATTACCAACCTTTTCTTTTTGGTTGCGTATAAATAGTTAAAAGAAGTAAACAAGGGAAATCAATCCTTGGACTTGGGGCACTACGTGAAAATCGACAAAAAACAACGGCCCAAAACCGTTGTAAATGAAATAAGCAACGGTTTTGAGCCGTTGTAAGGGTCGTTGTTTATAGAGCATTGGTTTTGATAAACAACGGCTCGAAACCATTGTTTATTTACTAGATAAACCACGGTTCATGTCCGTTGCAAAAGAACAACGTTTTTAAGCCGTTGTTTTAACCGAAAAAAGGGTTGTTATTTTTCTTCAGAAACCACGGTCTAAATCAGTGGTATATGTAAACAACGGGGACAAATCGTTGTTAATTTTCTCCAAGCAACAACGGTTATGGACCGTTGTTTGTGATTGTTGCAAAATAACAACAATGTTGAGCCGTTGTTCCTAATGAGGAAAGGGTTGTTATATTTATTCCGAAACCACGGCCTAAATCAGTGATATATGAAAACAACTGATATGGATCGTTGTTTTTCTTTTTTTTCTTTTTTTTTTTAAATAATTGAAAAGCTTCCATTTTTTTTACGGTAATGAGAGTCATTTTACTTGTTACAAATATTGTATTAACCACGTATCACTCTACAAGGGACAAAATTCATAATCCATTCAACTAAATAAAAAAATAATAAGCCAAAAATAAAATCAACACGTATTAATATATTCAATACCATATCATTAAAATATTCAAAGATATTATATTAATATATTCAACAATATCCTATAAATACATTCAACAGTGCCCTATTCGAGCATGACTCGAGTTGCCAATAAGCCCAATAACAGAGAATTTTAATGTCTCATTGCTTGACACCTTTGATTAAGTGCCTTTCAACTTGTTGTCGAGATGACTTTTCTTTTATGATTTGTCTGGCCACTTGTGTGTTTTCAGCTTGCGCCCAGCTCCCATACCACGAGTTTTCCTGCCATAAAAATAAACTCAGTCACATTAATGAGAATCATAATAAAATGACTACAAACAATGCCTCTTTTTCATCTTTGCATTCTGGTGGTTACACTATGCATTTGTTATTACCATTGAGGACTTGTTTGCCAGCCCTCAACTTCTAATTAAAGAGCATCATCCATAAGAAGGAAGAAAGGGTAAGGAATCTCATCTTCTCTAATCACTCTCTTTAGAGTTGTCGTATGTTTTAATTTTAAAAGGGAAGCACAAACATTTATTTGCAATGAGATGATTTTGGGCAAAAAGTTCTTTGGTGGATCAACAGGCTGAAGTATTTCTCTGTTATGGCTTTGAGCTCTGTGAAAGTCAATTTTTTATGAGAATGTGCGTCTAAAAGACCTCCACCTCTTAAACAAATAAGTACTTAGAGAATATTTACAAGTTTAGTTTTAGTAGGATTGAATTAGCATATAGATGCATGACCTTTTAAAAATAAATAAATAATTAAAAAAGCAATTTCATTAGTAGAAAAGGCAAGTTTACTAAAATAAAAGGCTAAAGTAAAGCATAAAAAGAGTTGGGCACAATAAATTACTAGGCCAACCTACTCAAGCCAACATAAAGAAACCCACTGACTTACCTAATGACATGGCCTCCGCAAGTTCTGATCGAGCTCCTTGGTGATGGTGCAAAATTAGGATCGCATTAAGAACTGCCCATCTTATCTGAGAATCTGCTTTCTTCTGCGTGAATCCCAAACTTCTAAGTAACCTATCCAACTGTTCCCAATAAACAAATGATAAAAGCAATTAGATACTTTTTATTTCTTTCTATTGCATTAATATTATCATACAAGATGCTAGTGTACTTGGGACAATCTGATCCATACAAGCGGCACATGCAATCAACATTAACAGTTGGAAACAATGATCATAAGTGCCACTTGTAGGGCACTGATGAAATGGTACCATCCCCTGTTCCAGCCCAAGCAAAATTTGAACCAACCTGATCAATATTAGCAAGGCCTCCATCAGAGCATCCAAATAGAAGATACTTAGTTGCAACACCCGCTAGCACATGAGAACCTGTTCAACATCTGCAAAAAAAACAAAAATAAATAGAAATCTAGAGCTGCTCAAGAGACCTCAAATGATATAGATCATAACAGGAGGACAGGTAGTGGGATTGTTATTATATTTTTGTATATACTAGTTTCTCCAGCACATAATCAGATGGTATGGTAAGCTTTAGCAACAAAACAATGTGATTCAATAACTTACAACATATTAAGAAGCAATATGAAAGAAAAACAATGGCCCAAGATCTCGAGAACTTTCTCATTTTATTTTTTCTACTACATGTGGCCACTTAAAGTGGTCACATCACTCTCAATGCCCACTTGGCCTTCTTCATTAAGGCCCATTGGGTTTTTAAATAAAAACCCTTGTTAGCTTTAATATATGGCCTCTCATGAGACAAATTTCTAGGCTGACTTTGCCCTTTGTCCCTTTTTAACCTCTGCTATGGCCTTCAAACAGTCCCAAATCTACCCTCTGTGGATTGCATCAGTTTATTATTGGTTTTTAGATTAGGATTAGATTGCATAAGAATTTCTATTGGTCCCAAATCTACCCTCTGTTTCGGTCGCCATCATTGAAGACCTCATGTACTCTTTTCTTCCTCCTTTGGTGGATGGATTGTGACCAGGTCAGGAAGAGGCATGGTAGAACCCTGCTTGCCGTTTGGATCCCAATCCAAATGATTAGAAAAAGGGTTTTCAAGAGCTTCGAAAACCCAATATATACAATCCAAACTATTTTGTACTTTAATTCATAGAGGAGATATATACGAAACTAGGGAAGTTGATGAAAAAATTAGAAAACAAGGTTGAGTCAAACTTGACTATAAATAAAAGATTCCTTACCATTATATCTACACCAAATGAATTCAACTAACCCAAAATCTCAAATTTAGTATTCTTTAACAGATAAGAAGCTTGGGGCTGATGCAAATAAATAGATCAAAGAATATAAAAAAAAGGACAAGATTTTAATCTTGAGCTTGAGTGAGGTTCCTCAAGACAATGCCACATGTATGAGAATAGGACGAGTAGCTGGGTTTAGTATCCAAGTGTTGCCTAATCTAAAACTTGATGAGCTAGGAGAAGACTGAGGAAAGGTTCACACTGACATGGGCAGTGACATAAAAATTGATGACTTGGGAGTAATCTAAAGATTGATGTCCTTAAGAACTGGTTCAAAACTTGGGCAGGTGGTGGTTGATCCAAAGCAGGTTAGGTAGGTGGGCAACAATCATAATACAAATTTACTAAAGTTGAGGTTCAGTTTCAGCTTGGTGTGGGCAGCATAATAAAAATTTACTAAAGTCCATGTGGCAGCAATGGGTAGGTAGTCTTATGTAGGTTCAGGTCTATATTGGGTTTGGATTAAAAATTCAATAAGGCGCAAGTTCTAGTTCATGTGGATCAAGTAACTATAGATTGACCACTCCAAATCCTCTGATATCCCAATGGAGAAGTCTATAACTTAAATCAAATGGTCAATGGATTTATATTCTTCTTTTATCACTTGCTCATGTAATAAATCTATCTCTAACTTGCAACTACCTAAATTTCATTGGACATAAATATAATCACATCAGAGATTAAAAACAAAGCACACCAACATTACTGGTTGACTATCTAAAAATTTCTCAATGAAGTAATTGCAAAGATAGCTTACCAATGCCATTGTTGGTTGCGATGGAAGAAGGGTCTCCCATGAAAACTAGAGACTTCAAAAACAATGGCTTTTTATTCTGATTACCCTCTTGGTAAATTTACATAATTTTACCAAAATCAGGGAATTGAACCGAACCCGTTTGCATCATCCTTTTAAACTCCTTAGGATCCCGAAGCCCATGTTTCTTAAGATGCCACTCTTCCCCACAATACCCATTACAATAACTGTCTGCACCAAACCTTCCGAACCCCGCCTGATTTTGCGGCTGTGATGAGATAAAACCATGACCATAAAGCCCGCTCATTCCTGACAATTAGATTCTTCCTCCTTCACCAAAATTCCCACTAAAACCCTGGAATTAGACTCCACACCCCTCTCAACTCTTCCTCCCCTGTTCTGTGAGAAGAAGGAAACTCATAATACAGAGCATTTGTATCTTATTATCAGTCTCTTGGGTCATCTTAAAGAGCGATTCTACGATCAAGGGGCTAAGCATGCTGTTGAGGTATTCAATGCAAGTTGATAGATTGAAGAGAGCCGATATGGTGGTTTGTTTTGCTATTGCAAAGACTGGTCTTGAGTTACTAAGAATTGAAAAGAGAATGCTGAGAGCAAGAGAAGAACTATAACTCTACTTTGTTGAGAGTTTAAGTAGAAGTATTGCAATTAGCTCTTGGATTTCTAAGTTGGTTGAATTGTTGTGGAAGTAGAAATAAATAGCAGACATAATGTGGAAAAAAAAATCAATAAAAAGTAAAACTAGGGACTATGGGGTTGGGCCTCAAGAATCAGGAGACCCTAGGGACTTATACCATGTGCTGACCTGGCATGTGCTACTGCTAACTGGGGCACGCATGTGCCCCTGCGATTTGTTGGGCTCTGAGCAATGAGCAAGGAGATCATCTTGAGCCAGACACAAAAGCCAAGATGATCTCCTTGCTCATTGCTCCCCAAAAAAACTCAAAAAACTACCCCTCACATACAGAACTCCAATCCCTAAGGCCATCCTGAATGAAAATATGTTTTTATTCATTACAACATTCCAAAAGCTTGTGCAGCATTCACTATTTTTTCTCTGGAGATTTCAATGGTTCAGATAGACCGGTGCCGAAAAGCACCTTCTGTTTTATAAGCTATATTATGTAGTTTGTTGAATAAACTCAATTTGAGGTCTGCAATAGTTAACTTATGTTGAATAAAATCAACTTGCTGCCTCAAGGACTTGTATTATGTAGTTTGTTAAAGAAACTAAATTTTTGCTTCGAATTTGGTTCATATTGTAGCTTTGGTTTATTGTTTATAGTAGCACAAGTTGACAATATTGCAACCTCAACGACTTGACATCATAGTTGAAGTCCAACTTAAAGGAAAAAATAATTGAATTGTAGTGGCCGCTAAAAATTGTCGTTAATGTTAACAGTAGTGGTGGTATTATAGAGAACTCTATTGTTATAACTGAACATTAGCGGCAACTAGAAAATGACAGTATAAACAAAGCAGCAGCTAAAAACTGCCAGTATAAACCAAGCATCGACATCTAAAATCTATCGATATAAACAAAACAGCAGCGGATAAAAATTGCTAGTCAAAACAAATCAGCGACAGCTAAAAACTGCCATTATAAACAAAGTAATGGCAGTTTACAACTTCCATTTCTATTAACTGTGTTCACTGTCACTAAGCTACTTAGCGGCAGTTCAATGCTGCCAGTAATCCATTACCGACAGTTATTCACTGTCGGTAGTACGAAGAAGCTTCACCCATATTACTGAACAATAGTGGCGGTGGGTCAAGGTTGCTTCATAACTCATTGTTGTTGGAACCCAACCATTGAAGCAGTAAGCATGGGAGTTCCTTTACTCACCAGTTCTTTGACCAGAACTGCATTTTTGATGTTTGGAAGATTGGATTGGGGTTGAGCCTAAGTACAAATGGAATGATATCAAAGGAGGAAATAAAGAATAAGGTGGAGTTACATGGTGATGAGGGAATAAGAGAAAGAGCTTTGGAACTGAAGGGAATGGCCAGGAAGAGTGTCAGCAATGGAGGGTCGTCTTTTAAGAATTTGAATGATTTGGTTGAAGGGATGAAGCTATGAAGTGAAAGGAAATAGGGATTTAATTTAAAGATACAATATTTTCTCATGTTAAAATGTCCAAGTTATTTCTATAAGAGAATTTCTCATATACCTAGTATCTTATGGATGATCAAAGTGCTTATATTAAGAGACATTTACATAACAATAGTAGAAGGAGACAAGGCATTATAAGAAAGAGAGTGTGGTCAAAGAAATAAAGAGAAAAGATAATGAGAGTGGTATGTTGGAATCTGTGAAAAATGGAGACTCGGATGTGGGTGGTGGATTGTGAAGGTTAGAGAGAGAGAGAGAGAGGCGGCATAGAGGAGAAACTAAGAGAGGAGAGCATGAGCATAGGATGGCTTGGCATGCATGATTTTTAATGGCTTGGTTCCTAGGCTTACCCTGCGCTTCGAGATCGATTTGTAGCAGGCCAAGAGATCACTAAATCAAGTCAGGTTTGGGTCAAGAAACCTCAATCCGAACCGGACCCGTTCAATCAAGATTTTCAATTCAACCCGACCTGGACCGATGGGTCAGAAATCTGAATCCATACCCAACGCATATCACTGCTTGACCCATTAGGTGACTCGATCCATTTGTACCCCTACGGACGTATCATAAAATCCAAAAGCTTAAAAAGAAGCATTTCAAAAGAAATCCCAACTCCAATCAAATCCAATAACGTGAGGAAGAATTGACAAAGGGTTTATCGCGCTGGCCAGGTACCTGCCTCAAGATTTAGGAGACCCTAGGGACTTATACCATGTGTTGACCCGACATGTGCTACTGCTAACTAGGGCACACATGTGCCCTTGCGATTGGTTGGGTTCTCTAACAGGCCCCGAAACCCAGGATTAGCATTAAAGCTATAAGGAATGGCACCTTACTGACCTAGACAGAATCACTAGGGGATTACGTTGCTTCTTATCTACTAAGTCTACCACGCATGCCACTACCTCTCATTATGCCCTGACCCGTGACTAAGTAGTCTAATTCTAATGTATACCCTCCAATTGAAATAAAGCAACTCAACTCCAAGATATCATTTTAATTACTAGATGCTACAATTAGTCACGGAAACCTACCAAAATTCCTCAATGTAAGAGGATGGAAGCTCTTCATCAGTAGCAGATCTTACCTTTGTACAAACCTACAGACATTTATAGCATCAAAATCAAATGTTGATAATAAGATATGAGCAAAACCAATATATAAAATAACCATAAAGATAAAAAAAGGCATACTCATGGTTTTTAATAAATCCAAGAAAGTCAAGATTCTTTTATATCCATCGCTTGTAGCTGTGGTTGAACTCGAAATCCAGTTCAACCTGATTGGACCTGATTATTTCCCTACCTAACCTAATCATATGCTTGGTTATGGGCAAAGGGTCGTCACCTGCCATTATTCCTTACTATTTCACAAACAACCAAGAGCAAAATGGAAAAATAAATATTCCATATATAATTGAGTTTTTCTAAAATGGTCGGCATGGTCAATATAAACAAAATCCCAAGATGATGTGCGTATTTTAGATACTATAGGGGCTATTTTGTAACTAAGACAAGAACAATCCTTCAGTCTGAATTCTCGATAATATAGCCAGAGTTCTCAAATTAGACAATAAAAGGTATCCGTAGCCTTGAAATTATTGCCGTTCAGAGGCATTAGTTGCCACAAATAATTTGACGTTTCCACGTTTCAGGAAAATAATTGAAGGTTCAAACTGAATCTAACCTCTGAAACTTTGAACTGCTAGTTTTTTCAGCCACCATATGGAACATCAGAACACAAAAATGTTGATTCCCAAATTAGGGGGGCAACAGAGAAAAATATTAAGAGACATGGAGGCACTACAAGAATAAACATTGGAATAAGAAAAAGAAGGGTAGAATATTTGGATGTGGCTTGATAAAGAAAGAGGAGCTTAGTCTAATGCTAGGGTTTACCTTTGTGTAGGGGAAGAGCATGCTTCTGCTTGAGCGCTTATATATAAGCACTCCAGCTAGAGAATTGCGCCAAACTCAACTCCATGAAATTCAACATAGTACCGAAGAGACCATGCAGTCGGATACTGATACCAACTTTAATGAGGCTAGGTGAACTACTAAGTGCACAAACTAAAACCACGAAATAAAATCATACCCAACTCAATTACCCAAAGATTTACACTGCTATATGTGAGCTCAACAACTCCCAGATGAAAAAATTGCTTGAAGACAGCTAACATGGCATGAGACATGAAAGCAACATTTAATGAGAGAATAGTACTAGACCTCCTTCTACGTTGAGAATAATTATTATATAAGCAGAGTTTAGATGTCTTACTAAGGTTTTCCTTAGTGGCCATCGTAGTGTGAATAAGACGATAAGTGATAAAATTATCAAAATGAGTAACTGGAACACCAATGACAACAACAAAAATTATATTAAGATCTTTGGCAGGTTAGAAACTAACTGACTGTGCATGAGTACATATACACACATGTATGAGGAAGAGGAAAATACCAAGAGTTCATAAACACAATACTCCACCCTTTTGCCCTTCATGGAACTTAAACTCATGCAAGAGCTTTCCAGCAGTCAAATCCCATATCTGTTAGGGTAGTTTACAAAGAAACAGGTCACATATATCAATGAAACAGAAAACAAATATTGGGAGATCCACTCCTAACACTGAAAATATCATCATCAAGTTTAAAATGAGCCGGTGAAGCTCAAATCGATGTTTAAAAAAAGTAAGGCCTTGATGTAACATCTTGGCCGAATCTCAACATGACTTAACCCCCAATAGAATTCCCAACTACTCCTTGGTATCCGGCCATGTTGAAGACAGAGCAGGCCTTTGCCTCTCAGTAGGTGACCGACTTATAGTATGTATATATTTAAATTAAAATCAAGCCTTAACCTATTTCAAGCGCACAATGAAAATTATAGCATAACGATAGGATCGATCCCTCAAAGAAATATTTATCTTATTATAGATTTTATATTTATATTTTAAAAACTATCTTTATCTTTTAAGTCTTAAACTACTGGAGAAATATGAATAAAAGAATGTTTCTTTAATCTAATTTGCATAAAAGTATATCCTAATCCTCCATCTTCAGATTAAGGTCATAAATCGCAATCTTCAGCTATCGGATGTTTACAAGTTTAAAATACCGTTACATCGTATTGTAATCTTCCAGAATTTGGTTGTCAATCAAAAATTAAAATTTTTTAACACAGATTTAATCTAATCAACAATCTTCTAAAACTTGGGTGTCAATCAAATTCTAGAAAATTGAAGATGGAAAAGTAAAAACCGTTACACTAATCTGCAAACTTTAACCTGAGTCATCAATTCAAATCAAAATTGGAAGCTGTTTACAAAACAGTAAATAAAAGAAAAAAAAATCTAAACTTGAAAGAAAATAAAATATATCTTTTACCTCTCAGCTGCAGTAGTCAATTGCTTCTGAGAAATTACATATATCTATCCTAATCTTCAGCACCCAATAGTAGTCGTCAATTTCTCTTGAGAAGCCTCTGATATCTAATCTACAAAGTAATAAAAATCTACTCTAACTTTGATAAAAAAAAAAAATCCAGCCTCAGTCGTCAATTGATGCTGAGAATTTGTTTGATGATTTATTCATATACCAGACTCTCTTATTTATAGATCATAAGGAGTTGGTTTACAAGACTTCTAATTCTAATAAAAGAAATTAAACTATCCTAATATAACTCTAATTCTAATTTATTCTTCCTTGCTCTTGGATATTTGATGTGTTTCGGATTTCTTTCCTTATTTTCAGTAGCAGAGTCCTTTAATATTTTTTTTATCAATCTCCTAGATCCGTGATTAGTCGAACTTCTAATTGCAGAGTTCTTCTAATTCTGTTCTTGGTGGTAGGAATTCTCACGTGATCAATAGCAACTGCAACAGGAAAGCTTCTATAATCGTAATCGTAGATCACAATTATCTTTTTCTTCTCTTCCTTTAGAAAATCATAAATCCCGATTTTCTATCTTTCATAACTTCCTCATTGGACGATTCTCTAAATTACAATTTCTCGCTTTTTTTCTATTCTCTTTCTTTGAAGAATCGTAAATTACGATTTTCTATAGCTCTTCATTAGCAGTGCTCTATCGTCTATAAAATCATAAAACACGATTTTCTATTCTTCAATAGGCAGCGAATTGTCTTTTACGCTTAATCGTCTTTTTATTACTCTTTTGAGTTCACTTTGACAAAGATTAACATTATGGCTCTCTTTTACTGATTATCTTTAATATCTGCACATCATCAACTTTTTAGTAGCAAACTAAGTCCTAGCATCACTAAGTTAAGGGTGATAAAATGATAAATTATGTGACTGGTCACACCCCCAAACTTAATCTTTGCTAGTCCCTAGCAAACAAGGAAATATGAACTAAGAAATAAATGCCACTTTCGTAGGAAGCACAATTGCATTTAGCATATGCAACAAGACTTTAAACCCTTAGGTGATCCCTAGTGGAGGAGTTGTAGTCTCCTGAAGGTTTTCAGTGAAGTTACCTACAAACTTTAAATAATTTTTTTTTTTTTTTAAATATACTTTTCTTTAAAAGTAAATAAAAATCTAACTATTCTACTTAATTGGTCAATACATAGTCTATTACGATTTTCAAAAATTACCAATTCTTTATCCTTATTTTCCATTATAACAGCTATCCTTGATTAGAACTCCAACAATTTTAATTCATAATAAGCACAGAGTGTATATGCTCTAGTGAACAGTTTATTCTTCATAAAATTTTCTAAACTGTAAATTTATAAAATATTTTTATTTAAAAACTCACTACTGTAGACACCCCTATTTTGCCTTCTCGAAATATACTTTTTGTTCGGTCAACCTTTGACCCTTTTTAATCCTGATATAAGAACCATGCACTGAAACAATAGAACATGGCTGAACACAGGCTGAAATAATAGCTCTGTGACTCAGAACCCAACATGGGGAGACTATATACTAAAACAATAGTATATAGTTAAAATGCAGACTGAAATAATAGTTTTGCATTTCATTCTAGAGACCAGACCCGGACAACCCCAAATTAAGCGCCTGAAATCCCACGCGTAATTTGATTGTACACCACACCACAAATGCGCAATTAGTCCCCCTTTCAGACCAAACTTTCTTTCTCATACCTATCCGAGACTCGATTAAGCGCCTGAAATCAGGCACGCAATAGGATTGAGCGCCACAAAACTAGCGTGCAATTGGCCTACGCCCAACCTAGTCTCACTACCCTTGACCCTTAAGTTTCCTTGATTAAGCGCTTCTGAAGAATCACTTAATCAGATTGCACACCTCCCATCATGCGCGCAATTAGCCCTAATTTTGTTAGGACTGACAAACTCACTGAGCAAGTCAGCCGGTCGCTCACTGAGTCAGTGACTGAGTCAAAGCGATTAAGCACCAGGAAACTGACGAGTAATTCGATTAAACGCCTGAAAAAGGGCATGTAATTGAAGAAAAACCTATAAAAACTTTTTTTTTAATTTCGACCGAACAGAACACGAAGGAGGCTGGCAATTTTTTGAGAGAGAACAGATTTTTTTTGGAATTCCAAAACCAGAGAACTCCGAGGACAAACCCATAGAGCAACCTAGTCATGATTTCGATATTCAAGCTTCGAATCTTCGAGATTTCTCACCGCAGCCCCGACCCTAGGTAGGGATTTAATCTTTTATTTACAATCATAGCTTCTAATCTCTAGATCTAGGAGGTCGTTTTTTTTTTCAAACCGTAGCACCCCCTTTCGACCGAAATTCTATATATCTAGTTCTAGTTCTCTGTTTCTACAACCAGTCCTTAATCCAACGGTCCGATATACCGATTCTAAGCTTTAACTCTCTTCTAAAATCTCGATCTATAGTCCTATCATTAATCTTTGGTTCTAATCCTTTGATTCATAACCAGTCCTTAATCATACGGTCTAATTTTTTTACTTCGAACCCAAATTCAGTCTTAGAAATTTTAATTTTAATTTTAATTTCTTATTTTAATATCTTCAAAAACCCTAAATATAACTTCAATTTCTATAATCCTAATTTTACAATTTAACTCATAATTATTATTTCGAAATCAACTCTGAAAAGCCTAAAAATATTATCTCACAGTCTATAATAAATTTATCTTTAAACTTAGCCACTTGATTTGCCCAAGGGATCTTACGAAGGGTACTCGGCAACGAGGCCAATCCTCCTTAGCATAGCGGGCCTAAAACCCCTTTTTTTAAAGGAATTTTAGGATTAATTAATTGCTTTTGTTTTATCCTTTTAGTATAATTAATTAGTAGGTTTATTTTATTCCAACATATTTAATTAATTAAGTGCATTAGATTTTAGTATGACTGATTAATCTCTTTAAATCAGAATTTAATTGATTAATTCTTTGCTCTAATTTGAATTTAGTATGATCAATTTCATTTCTTTAATTAAATTTTTAGTATAGTTAATTCATTGCTTTAATTAAAATTTTAATAAAATTAGTTTATTTAGTTTAATTAGATTCGAATAAAAATCAGTTTATTTGTTTAAATTGGATTTTAATGAAATTAATTCATTTGCTTGAATTAGAGTTTCAGTAAAATTAGTATTCTATTTCAATTAGAACCCTAGTAGGACTGTCATAATTGATTTGATTAGAATTTCGATACAACTTGTGACAGCGCGGATTTTGGCACCCCAAAACCCGTGCCATCAGCACGATCATCTTGACCATGCCCCTTAGCTAAGCACGAAACATTGGCATATCAAGCAAAAAAATGAAATAGTAAATGAAACTGCGGAATTTAAATCTATATAAAAGCATTTCTCAAAAGACAGTTCTACCCTCATGCCTCTGCATGAATGGAGAACCGATCCGAACCATCGATGATAGCAAATCATCACGGATGGTTCGCCCCAAAAGAATAATCTCAATTTATACATGTACATTGTTTAGCCAAAACAAGGCTTGACATACCAAGCCGTACAAATCTCTATCCAAAAGCCCTCAAAGCGGCACAACGGAGTCCTCTAGAAGAAGTCCTCAGGAGGTGGCTCCAACTCTTCTCCGGCTGCAAGGTCCGACTCACCGGGGTCAGCGTCTCCTGAAGCATCGGCAGCTGCTAGTAGTGGACCTGCGACGTATAGTCTATAGGGTGAGCTACATCCTAGCTCAATAGGGAACAAAACACAGTTGAACATATAAATTATTACTCACATATATTCCATGATATGCCATGCATGATGTGTCTATGCAGTTACTGATGAAAACAGTTAAAAAGCATTATATTTTACCGATAATTTACTTATGTCTTTATTTATTCATGAATGATGCTGAAAAGGCCTAAAGCAAAACTTAAACTTTCAACTTAAGTAATCCCCGAGCAATATAGCATCGAGCCCCGATGAGATACCCATCATCGTCATCTATATAGACAGTTTTAACGTATTCCCTGGGAATACAAATAGTATCCAAGCCCCTTTCCCCTGGGGATTGGTGGCTGGGTTTCACAAATCTCAATCAACACCCCTGGTGTAACAGCCCCGGATTTTGGCACCCCGAAACCTGTGCCATCAGCACGATCATCTTGACCGTGCCCTTTAGCTAAGCACGGAACACTGGTATATCAAGCATTGTAATAGAATAATAAACGAAATTGCGGAATTTAAATCTATATCAATCAACTCCCCAAAAGACAGTTCTACCCTCATGCCTCTGCATGAATGGGGAACCGATCCGAACCATCGATGACAGCAATCATCACGGATGGTTCGTCCCAAAAGAATTATCCCAACTCTTTATATACATAGTTTTAAACAAAATCAAGGCTTGGCATACCAAGCCGTACAAAATCTCTCTAAAAAGCCCTCAAAGTGGCACAACGGAGTCCTCTAGAAGAAGTCCTCAGGAGGTGGCTCCAACTCGTCACCGGCCGCAAGGTCCGACTCGCCGGGATCAGCGTCTCCTGAAGCCTCGGCAGCTGCTAGTAGTGGACCTGCGACGTATAGTCTATAGGGTGAGCTACATCCTAGCTCAATAGGGAACAAACACGGTTGAACATATAAATTATAACTCACATATATTCCATGATATGCCATGCATGATGTGTCTATGCAGTTATTGATGAAAACAGTTAAAAAGCATTTCGTTTTACTGTTGATTACTTATGTTTTCATTTACTCATGAATGATGCTGAAAAGGCCTAAAGCAAAACTTAAACTTTCAACTTAAGTAATCCCCGAGCAATATAGCATCGAGCCCCGATGAGATACCCTTCATCGTCATCTATATAGACAGTTTTAACGTATTCCCTGGGAATACAAATATAGTACCCAAACCCCTTTCCCCTGGGGATTGGTGGCGGGGTTTCACTTGTCTCAATCAACACCCCTGCGGTGTGCTTATTATGTACGGATAAGCCTCCGCACTGGCCTACGGTTTCGCCGCCGTATCGGTCACGGATATCCTGCCGTGTCAGTTGTGGATATCCCGCCACGTCGGTGGGGTAACCTATCAAACCTCAAATAACAAAAATATTGGTGCCTTACATATAGTTATTCACCGTGTAAGTGTGCTATCTTATATCAGTTAGGCCCTATCAAACATGATTCAATCCTTGGATACATCCCTGGGATGTATCCATTTACTTGCATCACACCTGATGCTCTTATCTCTTTACTTCTTCATCCCCTGGTGATGGCTCATCATGATTACCCTTATGGATGTCACACACACACACTTTTCACAAATTCTTAAGAAATAAACATTTGAATTGAATTCTATATCACTACATACATGCTCTTGTAAAATAAAGTACATGTTCAAGGTGTTCCCTACCTCAAGTCTTCATTTGATCATTGCATCAAGGTCCCACGTGGCTCCTTGTGCACTAGTCCACACGTACCACCTATGGTACCACATAACAGGTGAAACACATCACAAAGGATGCAATAAAGAAGGTCTAAGACTCTCCAAGAATCTTAAAGTCAAACCCAAAAGTCAACATATTTTATCTCAGTCGATTAATCGAATTCCAAAATCGATTAATCGAAAGTCAATATCGATTAATCGAATCTCATTCGATTAATCGAAATTCTCTGTTTCGCAAAGTCGATTCTCAATTCGAGTAGTTCGATTTTCATTCGATTAATCGAATCCTAATTCGATTAATCGAAATTCTCGCCAAAAGTCTATTCTCAATTCGAGTAGTCGAGTTTTCATTCGATTAATCGAATCCTAATTCGATTAATCGAAATTCTCAGTTTCGTAAAGTCGATTCTCGATTCGAGTAGTCGAGTTCCTAAAATCGATTAATCGATCCCAAATCGATTAATCGAAAACTGAAATCGATTAATCGAAATCCCATTTCGATTAGTCGATTTCCCTCAAGTCCTTTCCTCCAACCCTTGGGGTCCACTGGAGGTTCCCAGTCGATTAATCGATACGCAAATCGATCAATCGAAATCCCAGGTCGATTAATCGAACTCCAATTCGATTAATCGAAATCGGGGTCCTCTGACCTTTCAACTTCCTGGCAAATTTCGATTAATCGAAACCCAATTTCGATTAATCGAAATTATCAGATTCAGCCCCTTTCGAGCTGTTCTTCTCAATCTTCTTCCATACTTTTTCCTCTATTTTTCTAACCCATTATCCTATGATTTAACCCACTTTCAACCACAACTTAACCCCTATACTCTATGCATTTGATTACAAAAATTTACCTTGAATCAATCTCGAATTGATTTCAAATCAAATGGTTGGAAGGCTAGGGTTTCCAGCTTTGGCTCTAACAGATCCAAACCGTGTTGAATCCGACTTTTATCGCTTGAATCCCCCCTCCAAATCAGTTGCAATAACTCCTCTCTTTACTTCCTCTCTCTCTCTCTCTCTTCTTTACTTCTCTCTCAACCACCAAAGACACACATTTAGGATTATTAAACCCTTTTATCCCTTTCCTCACGTGTGTGTGTTGAGCACATACACCGCGGTAGGTGTATGCGACTTCACATTCACAACACACACCACATAGGCATTCAACCCATCACATCTCGTCCGTTCATCACATTCTATGCTAACTCTTGATCTCCTGATTGGTCAAACTTGTGACCAATCGGGCACGGATCCCGAGGTCATAGTTTAGAGTGATTTTTCGGGCTATTACACCTGGGGTGTGCTTACTGTGTACGGATAAGCCTCCGCACTGGCCTACGATTTTGCCGCCGTATCGGTCACGGATATCCTGCCATGTCAGTTGTGGATATCACGCCACGTCGGTGGAGTATCCTATCAAACCTCAAATAATAAAAATATCAGTGCCTTACATATAGTTATTCACCATGTAAATGTGCTATCTTATATCAGTTAGGCCCTATCAAATATGATTCAATCGTGGATACATCTCTGGGATGTATCCATTCACTTGTATCACACCTGATGCTCTTATCTCTTTGCTTCTTCATCCCCTGGGGATGGCTCATTATGATTACTTTTATTGATGTCACACACACACACTTTTCCCAACTCTTTAAGAAATAAAATATTTGGAATTTCAAATCTATATCACTACATACATGCTCTTGTAAAATAAGGTACATGTTCAAGGAGTTCCCTACCTCAAGTCTTCGTTTGATCAACGCATCAAGGTCCCACGTGGCTCCTTGTGCACTTGCTCACACGTACCACCTATGGTACCAGATAACATGTGAAACACATCACTAAGGATGCAATAAAGGAGGTCCAAGACCCCCTAAGAATCTCAAAGTCAAACTCAGAAGTCAACATAAACTGGCCCAGTCGATTAATCGATTTCCAAAATCGATTAATCGAAAGTCAATATCGATTAATCGATTCTCAAATCGATTAATCGAGATTCCCATTCGATTAATCGAAACCCAATTCGCCTTGCTTTTATCAATTGGTAGCTATTTTATTATCATACTAAATAATTTCCATGCTGTTCGCAGCGATTACCGCTTTAAAACAGGAGGTAGAAGGTCTTGGAAATCTTGATCAGCATGCTGAAATTTTGATTCGTTTACTGTGTGCTGTTCCTGGATGGAATAAGAAAAATGTGCAGGTACTTAATATTGGTAGACAAACTCCGGGTGGATGGCAGGTTCAACAGCAGGTTCAACAGCAGGTTATCGAAGTAATTACTCATGTAGCTTCTACAGTGACAAAATTTCCAAGACGATGTGTTGTACTCTGTCTTCTAGGTGGGTTTAAGAGCTGCAAAATGAAACTTGATTGTCTAATTTCTTCAAAATTTATGAAATTTAACTTCCCCTGGTTTGACAATCGAGCTGTGTTAGCTTTGTGCCTACTCATGTACTTGTTGGTCCAGGTGATTTTTCTGTTTCTTGTTCAAATTGTTGAATGGTTTAGTTTTAGACTGGGGCTTTAAAATTTTGCTTTGTTGCAGATATTAAAGGCTTCCTTGTAGATGTGAAACCTGCACTGCTTAGTACACTTGATGCTGAATATGAAAAAAATTCATTCGAGGTATAACCCTCTTGTGCAAAATTGTGTGTTTTTATTTCTCATGTCTATAATTTTCTTAGTACTTTTTATGTTTGTGAACAGGGTGTGGCTGCAGCTCCGAAGAAAATTGTAAAGTCTTCAGACCCATCATCTTTGTCTGTCTCTGGATTAGATGGCCTGCCACGGGAAGATATTAGTGGGAAGATCACACCTACTTTGCTAAAGAACCTGGGCAGTCCTAATTGGAAGGTCTGCATAAGCGTCGTTTTATGAAATGCAAATATAAATAGTTTGGTTTTCACATGAATAGTACACACTAAAGACAAGTGGACTCACTGAGTTTATTCCAATACCCAACTCAGCCTTCTCTACTTGATTTTATATTTTGTTATTGTTGCTTTGTATAAAAAGGAACTCCTCCTATATATGGCTTGTTAAATTTTTTTTGGGATAAATTTTCAAAGTCATTCTCTGTTGGTAATACATAAGATTCTCATTCAATTTCGAGTTAAAATTTGAAAAGGGCACTTTTATTATGTTGTTGGATTTTCAAGATAGACTTCCAAAAAATACTATGTTCGTTGAACTCTTTTTCAGGAAAAAATGACTACACTAACCGAATATTTAACATGTATGTAGAAGGTTATTTGGGGGATGGGTGATAGCAATAATTCTATTTTTTGTTTTCAATATTGATTCGTTTTGGAGTCGATTGAGTCATCAATAAAATTTTGGAAGAAGCCAATGTTTATTCAATCTCGCACCGGTATGGTGTCATCAAGCATCTTGTTTATTTGGTATTTCTGATTGAAGCCGATTAAAGCTTAATATACTCATGTAGTCGTTCTCGTTGACATAAGTTTGGTGTATGTTGACAATCTGCTACTGATTTGATTTTACATGTCTTATTTGATGTCAGCGGAGTTGTTTATAGCTACGAGAAATTTTTGTTTGATGTTAATAAAATTTTGTGATGGCAACCTTGGCAACCATTGGTGGTATGGCATCTGCAATTGGCCCTGCGGTTGAGAAGTCAAGCAAGGTTTTTAAAGTAAACGTGTAGTGAACATTGGTTTAATTTTATTCTCGTAACTATTGTTTTTTGAGATATTGGAACTTTAATTTTAGACACTGCTTCTCACAGGGAATTCTATCAGATGTTTTGAAATGCCTTGGAGACAATAAAAAGCACATGAGGGAATGCACACTAAATGCCCTTGATTCTTGGCTCGCTGCTGTTCAGCTTGATAAGATGATACCTACTGAAGTAAACTTAATTTTCAAAGATTTTAAACTTGATCACTGCATTCAGATATATGGTAATGCAATTTGTTTATTTTCATGGTCCCCACTTGCTAATGCAATTTGTTTATTTTCATGTTATGCCTAGGTGTGGTTCATGGGTGAGTACTCCCACATCTCAATGGACTTTGATGATGTAAGTGTTCCTTTCAATTATATTGATATTTGTGTTTTAGCACTAGATATCAGAACAGGAACAACCATGCCATTTTTCGTATAGTTTAAATGCAAGCAGAACAACCATGCTTTTGCATGTAATGTGTTCTACAGGCTGGATTCAATATGCGTAAGGTAACTAAAGGAAATGTTACAATAAAGTTGTGGGATCTTAGAGGTCAACCCAGAATTCGGAGCATGTGGGAGCATTATTGTCGTGCAGTCATCAAATAGCTTTATAAAATAAACTACTGTTTAAACAGATTGCTTTTAAACAGATTTCAGAGCATGTGGCGTAGGTCCCTTTTTTTGTAGTGAGAAGTTATCAATATCTCAATTTAATTGCTTAATATCATAAATATTTAATTACGTTCTCCTTTTGATTTCAGGCAAAACTTTTCGATTTGAAGCCCACCTCAAACGGATCACTAGGGGACGGGGCTATTTGGCAGGAGAGGCGAAGCATATATATATATATATATATATATTTTTAATTATGAAACTAGGTCATGGGGTCCTTAGATTGTTAACTCTTTTTTTTTTTTTGGAATAAAATGATTGAGCATGTAAAGTTTAAAATATTTAGTTGATTTGAAAGGTTGGATCATAGGTTGAAATGCAATATTTTGTTTGAATAAAAGAATTTGGCATCTATTTTACTTATGGATGTGCTTGAATATGAGATTAATAGCTTTTTTTCTTTATATAATTTTTTTTAAAGCATTAAAAATTACATTAAAAAAAAGTATTACAAAAAGCATAAAAAATATTGCATTAAAAAAAAGCATAAAAAAAATATTATTTTAAAAAAATTTGCATAAAAAATTGTCGACGTAATTTTTTTAAAAAAAAAATTTTGCATAAAAAAGCCACTGCCCTAAACAGTTGTAAAAAAAGGAGTGGTTTTATTTTACCACTATACAAGATAGTGGTTTATGAACTTCATAAACCACTGTCTTGTATAGTGGTAAAAAAAAATCACTCCTTTTTTTACAATTGTTTAGGGCAGTGGTTTTTTGAAAAAAAATCACTATCAAAGACAGTAGTTTTTTGAAAAAACACTGTTTAAGGCAGTGGTTTTTTGGGCTTTTTCACGTAGTATCGGTGACAGCACCGATCAACTTTTTTCTTCAAAACTAACTCACCAGATACCCATGACTACTCATAGACTCTAAGTGCTCACCATGAAACCCTAAAAAGTTCCATTGCATATTGATGTTGGGGCATTTTTTTTTTTATTAGAAGAAGAATCATCTCAAAAGTGCTGGCTTGTCCACAAAGAAGATAAGAAACGACGAAGTTACCCTAAGGAAAGCGCTACCGAAGATACCATACTATCGATCCTACCACGCTCCTACGCTGGGGCATTTTCATTTTTATTATTTTGATCTTAGCCATTTGCTTTCCCTGTTGCATTATTTTCATTTCAAAAAAAAAAAAAGAGCACATATTTATCTCTTGCTACCAGACTTCGGTCTGAGACACTTACCCCCCTTGACAACTAGCAAGGGGGAGAACAAAACTACTGATAATATTACTCTCACATGTGCAGATATGAAGCAACCTTCAACCATCATCGGGTCAGCTCAAGAAGCATCCAAATCCCAATGACAGTTGACGGTGCTAAAGTAACTAAGAAGCAAAAGTAGACGCAAGAGGTAACTAAGGGAAAGAAGCCAATCAAGTACATCTAAACCAAAAGGATCTCTCTCTCTCTCTCTATATATATATATGTCAAAATCTTTTTATTTCTTTTTACACTTGTCACTGGGGACACCCCCTATATATACAATAACACACATGCTTTAGATACAAAAAACCCACACACACACACCTACTCCTTACGCTGTCGTTGGGATGGTTGAGCAATGCTGTCCCCAGTAACATCAGCTCAGAGGTCTGTGGATTGGTCCTCAGAAAATACGATCCCGGCACCCGGAGTCGACGGAACCTCTAAGCGACGAGGCCCTGCCATAGATCCTCCCTCACTCGTCTGGCTAATAGACCGCCTCGATCGAGAACAAGGAGGATACCTCGCTATAACCTCACAACCCCCTTCTGAACCTCGAGCACCTCCTCCCTGACCACCGACTGGTCAAACTCCAATACCTCCCCAACATCCGCCTCCCCGACAACATCGGTCCGGGCCTCGGACGTCTCACCTATCTCCACCCCTAGCATCCTCTCCAACTCAGAAATAGTAAGATCTGGTCTACCACCACCCTCAGACTCCATCCTAGAACAAAGAGCTCAAGTAAATAAACAGAACGGAAGAAACGGTGTCTAAAACTGACGATCGGATCACAAGATATCACGAAAACACGAAAACCAGAGTGCACAGAAACAAGAAAACCAGAGAATCAGAGACTAAAATGGATCGCGCGACAAAAATGATAAACTTTAAGCCATTTATAGGGAACAGTTGAATCGCGCGCTTAAATCCAGGCGCCCAAACCAATCACGCGCCACCTTGGTAGCGCATAATTCGGATTACATGACCTATATAGAGCGCGCAATCTAATTGTTGCCCGCTCAAACTAACCCGACCACTTGGTTACGTGTTGCCTTCCAAGCGCGTAATCACATCAAGCGCCCTTACCAGCTCGCACGAATGCCAACAGTCACTTCTACAATAACCACCGCTGCCCTAATCAAGTGTCGCTCACCCTGCGTTTAATTCGATTAAACGACTGAATATTAACGCTTAATAACCTTTTGATGCCTTGGAATGCGTGCTTTAAGACTGGCGCGCAATTCATTTAAATGCCCATAATGAAGCACACAATTTCCTGGAAAACAAAAATATACGGATACAAAACAACACTTTCACAGACCTAAAACTAGGAGATTCCTGACACTAATTACCAGTTCAAACCGTCCCCTTTGTCAAGGCTGATCCAAGAACAACCCTAATTTGGAAAATATACACCCTAAAACTAAAGAAAAAAATGACCTGACACCGGTCACACACCCCAACCAAAGCTAAAACAAAAAAAAGAAGGAGCCTTGCCCCAAACTAAGACTAAAGCTAAAATTTTGCCTCAACTAGCACCAATCTAAAACCAAAAAAAAATGCCCCCATACCACACACAACCCCAATTGATGTTAAATTAAACAACCAAAAAACGTCCCCTTTTCTTTCTTTTTTTTATACACTAATACCAAAAAATGTCCTCGTCATTTATACACTCCGATTAACCCCAGACTAAATTAAAAATATATATATATATATATATACTCCTAACATACCCCGATCCAGAATAAATAAATTAAACAAATAAATCGCACAATCTGAATAAATCAAATAAGCTACAAAATAAACTGAACTAGAATTTACAAAAAAATTTAAAATCATAATCTTTGCATAAAGAAACAAAATAATTATAAAATACACCGAGGGCATACCCTCTGAATATATAACTTAAAATAAGAAACTTAAGATCCACACGTTCAAGCAATCCCTGAATCCGGATTCATTCGGTAAACTAGAAATCTCGGAGAAACCCGGAGAAAGGAGGCGCCCTGAACAAACTCTAGCCGTAATAACCTCTTCCCCTTGCCCCGAGATGGCAGAAAAGAAAGAGTGGCTCACGAAAAACCACCCAGGACCTGCAGGATCCACCCTTAGGAGCCCGCCTTGAAAACACTAAAAAGGAGGTGCAACTAACGCTGAATCCATAGGACCTATCGAGGAAAAATAGGCATCGATCACGAGAACTCTGACCCTACTTTTTCCTTAACTTTCCTTTCTACCACCTTTTTCTCCTCCATCTATTTCCTTAGCATGACAGCAATTAGACCGCTACCTTGCATTCCCAATCACGTTCATTCTCAAAAGCCTAAACAATAAACACAATTCCACGGGTCCAACACCCGGGATGCAAAAGAGAAGGGAAGAAAAGACATTAATTAATTAATAATAAAAAAAATCCCTAAAAAAGAATGCCTCGAAACTTTCAATCCTAAGAAAAAAAAAACAAGAGCCCAAAACTTTTGGCTCACACATTTATAAACTACACTCTCTAAACCATAGAATGACAAGTATTGCATCTTTAATCCCTTCTAATCTAATCTAATCTAATCTAAACCAAACACATACCCCCTGAAAGACCACAATCCATGGCAAACATACATGAACTAATGATTACACAACACTTAACCCCTTAAGAGACACTAATCCTAAGCAAATGGATAAACCAATAGGATTTAGACATTTAACACCAATCTAGAACCTTTGAAAACTCACACTTTTTCAACCTCATGTTGAATTAAACAAAAGACAAAACTCAAGTTTAAAAAATCAAATCTTAAACTAACAAAAACTTTAAATTAAATAATTTAAAAAAAAACACAATTCTCTAGGATGGGACCCTGACTGGTTTGGAAAAAATGCCCCCAATCAATCAAATAGAACCAAATAAATTCTCTAAACTAGGCTCAATAAGACGAATTAACATCGGGATGAGCCCTGAATGAATAAGTCCTAAAACTCTAAGCTAAGACCAAAACTAAGTCAAACAAATCAAATAAATCCAACTAATCCGTTAATAAATTTAAACGAACAAACAAGCGCAATAAGAACAAAAAAAATGCCCCTTCATTTATAATTTAAAATTTTAAAAGTATCACCGGAGGCATACCTCATAAATTTTCAACTCAAAACAAAAACCTGAAACTTTAACCTACAACCCAAAACGAAGACTCGGTTTAAAACTGAGACGAAGCGAGGAGCAGATTCCGCTCGGAGCGTCCAATCGGAGATTTCAAGGAGAATTGGTTGGGAAACACATTCCACCACTTTTAACCCCTTCTCTTCCCCCATCTACGCCTCCTCCACCATCACCGCTTTAACGTTACCTTCACTGCTCCTTAAAAATGATCGAAGTGAAGACAAGCGCACTCATTCTCAATACTGCCCACTCCCAGAATAACGTCGCCCACAAGTATTACCTCAGGACGGAGATCATGCGAAATTACAAATATAAGAAGAAACGACATCCCAATCGGACGGTTAGATCGCCCGATGTCACTCAAACACGAACTTCAAAACACGAGATAGTCAGAAAATGTTAAAACTCAAGACTAAACCAGAATAAAAAACAAATGAAAGCTCTTTCCCTTATATAGAGTACGGACTTAATCACGCGCCAGAACACGTGTGCTTAATTAGATCACGCGCCACTCAGATGGCGCACAATCCGAAATATGCGCTCTGACCCGAGCGCGCAATTAAACCATCGCCCGTGCCATCCGCGCAACTCTCTGATCGCACGCAGTCTATAGACTGCGCAAACCAATTAAACGATCCATTGTAAACACACAATACGAAAGGTCACCTATACATTGACTGTACGTTGACCAGGTGATGCTTCAATCACGCGTAAGGATTATAGCGCATAATCAAATTACACGCACACATACTCGCACGTAAATAACCGTCAAGTCTGAGATTGGACGCCTGAAAATGGGCGCGCAATCGTATTGACCGACCAAAAATGGGCGCGCAATACCTAATTTTGGACGAAATCTACACCCTTACACCTTTGTGTCCCATCGTGGTCAAGATTCTTTGTCCCATCGCAGCCAAGATTCTTTTATCACGTCGCGGTCACACCCTTTTATCCCATCGCGTGGCCTCACAGGCTGTCCCGACAAAAAAAAAGAGACATACTCACCCGTCCTATAGCGTTAATCATCCCTTAGTCCCGTCGCGGCAAGACATATACTCCTTACTGCAACGCCCTCATGACCCCACCAAAGAAGGAAGACCCCACTACGACAACGTGCACACATGCGACATCACCTCAATAACCAGTCCCATCAGAATAAATTAACCATACCCTCTTGACCCATCGCAAAAAGCCGAAAACAAACCTCCCAAAGACGAAATCAATCACAATGCAACACGATTTCTTCTGTAACCTAAGATCCACCAAAGAAAGACAATAATGTTCCATCGCGCAAATAATATGTGACAGCCTGGATTTCGGCACCCTGAAACCCGTGCCATCAACACGATCCTCCAGACCGTGCCCCAAAATTATGCATGGAACATTGGTATAACAAGCACAATTAAATAAATAAAGCCAATAATCTTATAAAGCGGAAACAATTAATATGCCCAACTGGCATATGCAAAAGACAGTTCTACTTTCATGCCACTGCATGAACAGAGAACCGACCGAAACCATCAGTGATAAGCAGATCACCCTAGATGGTTCGCCAAAAGAATAATCCAATTTAATTACATGTTTATCAAAATAAAGGCTTGACATACCAAACCGTACCAATCTGCTCTCAAAACAACTCTCTGTCAAAGTACACAACAGAGTCTCCTAGAAGAAGTGCTCGAGAGGAGGCTCCAACTCGTCTCCAAGCACGTAATCCGAATCACCCTGATCTACGTCTCCCAAAGCCTCGACAGCTGCTATCAATGGACCTGCAACGTATAGTCTAAAGGGGTGAGCTACATCCTAGCTCAATAGGGAACAAACACAATGAACATATAAATTAAGACTCACATATATTCCATGATATTATAAGCATGATGTGTCTATGCATTTGCTAGAAAATAATTTAAAAGCTGATGAATTTCATTCAAGTTTACTAGTAATTAGCATGTCTTACTTTACTATTGATTTATCATGAATGACATTGAACAGGCCTAAAGCAAAACTTAAATCTTCAACTTAAGTAATCCCCGAGCAATATAGCATCGAGCCCCGATGAGATACCCTTCATCGTCGTCTAAATAGATAGTTGTTATAAAGTATTCCCTGGGAATACGACCCAAGCCCCTTTTCACTAGGCAGCGGGGTTAAAAACTCATCTCAACATCCTTGGGATGTGCTTACTGTTACGGATAAACCTCCGTGACCGGTATAATGGATTAGCCGCATCGTCACGGATATCCCGGCAAGCGTCGATCAGGTATCCCGCCACGTCGGTGGGGTATCCTATCAAACCTTAAATAACAAAAATAATATGTGCTTTACATATAGTTGTTCACCGTGTAAGTGTGCTATCTTATATCAGTTAGGCCACAACAGTAATTATTCAATCATATATATATATATACATCCCTGGGATGTATACATACCCGCATCACACCTGATGCCTTTATTACTTTCTCATCCCCTGGGGATGTCTCAATCTCATTAGATTACTTGTTCTTAATTACTTGCATCACACAGATGCCTTTATCACATTCTTGGTGTCATACACGCACCCATTTTCACAAAGCTTTTCATAGTTAAAGCAACTTCAAATCTGATAATCATACATGCTCTTGAAATTAAAGTACATGTTTAAGGTGTTCCCTACCTCAACTCTCTGAAGGTCCAAGCATCAATGTCCCACGCGGCTCCTTGTGCACGCTTTCACACGTACCACCTTGGTACATCACAACACATGCAATACATCACTAAAGATGTAATGAAGAAGGTCCTGGACCCTCCATGAATCTCAAAGAAAACTTAGAAAGCCAAGCAAAACTGTCAAATTCGATAAATCGATTCCCAAAATTGATTAATCAAAATACAATTCGATTAATCGATTCCCAAAATCAATTAATCGAAACCCAAATCGATTCTCAAAATCGATTAATCGAGATTCAAATTCGATTAATCGATCCCAATCGATTAATCGAAGTCTCTAACATAATAAGGTCGATTCTCAAATCGAGTGGTCGAAAGTCTGAAATCGATTAGTCGATCCCAAATCGATTAATCGAAATCCAAAAGCGATTAATCGATTTCTCAACTCGATTAGTCGATTTCTCCAGGTCTCTTTTCTCCAGCCACTGGAGGTACCCAGTCGATTAGTCGATTTCCAAATTGACTAATCAAAATCCAAATCGATTAATCGAAATACAATTCGATTAATTGAAATCGGGCTTTCATGACTTTTCAACTTCTTGACCAAAATCGATTAATCGAATCCTAATTTTGATTAGTCGATTTGGCCAGATTCAGCCCCCTTTCGGGCTGTTCTTCCAAATCTTTCTCCTTTCTTTTCTAAGCCTTTAGTCTACTCTTTTAAGCATATTTGACTGAATTTAATCCCCCACACTCTATGCATTAACTTCAATTAGAACTCACCTCAATAATCCCTTCAAGGGATTGATTTGTTGGGTTTGATGGCTAGGGTTCCAGCTTTTCGTTTCAACGATCCTAACGCGTTGAATCCGGCAATTAATGCTAGCTCCTCCTCTTGATTTGCACTAGCCTCTAGCCTCCATAACTCCTCTTTACTCCTCTCTCTCTCCTCTTAATTCTCTCTTCAACAATCAAAGCAAAAAGAAACTAGGGTTATTAAAACCCTTTTATTCTCCTTCCAGCTTGTGCATTAAACACATACACCAGAGATAGGTGTATGTGACCACTAATTTACACTATACACCACAATTGGGTCCCATTTGTACTACGTCAATTCATCACTCCTTGCATTCAATGTTTGACCATCACTTGGTTAAACCTACGACCAATCGGGCACAGATCTCGAGGTTAAAGTCAAACGGTCAATTTTTTGAGATATTACATTACCAATGTCCCATCGCAAACCTCACTACCTAAAAACAAAATAAGGCTCAGGCAGCACATGCCACGCCGTATGACGAAGAGAGGAAAAGCTCGATCATGTCCCATCGCTAAGGCAACAGACTCTCTCTCTCTCTCTCTCCCTTTCTCAAATTAATCCCCAGGTCTCATCGCGACATCATTTATCCCAAGACATTGTATCACAACCGCCAAGTCCTGCCACAGCAGACCTGAAGAGAAGAAGTCTCCAAAGACCCGTCGCGACATCACATCCGGAGCACTGCATCACAATAATAGCCACAAAGTCTCATCGCGACACTACAAAACCACCACGAATCGTGCAAGCTGCATGTAACCCAGGAAAGTATCACCCCAGGTAAGTACTACTCCTTTTTTAATTACTCGAAATTGCCTATAAATATAGTTAGCTCTGATTAAATCAAATGATATCAAAACTCGTCTCTCTCGACTCGCGAATCACTATAGTCCTCCCATAGGAGACAATCATCAGTATTCATCAAGAATGTTAGATGTAGTATCTGTCATGCCAAGTGTTGTCTTGACAACCGCAATAACGCTCAGATCCACAAATCCCATACCTATGGATCTGCTCAGCGACATCTCAAAAGCCACATTTTCCGCCGTTTTACCACCAAATTGATCTTAAGTAAAAATCCCTAAAATTTCAAAATCTCAAAACCTCTTTACTTCAAAAAAAAAAAAAACCTTCATTTCACAAAACAAAACCTCTTACTTCAAAAGAAAAAAAATAATAATAAAAATAAACTACCAAAAAAAAAGAGAAAAAAAATAATAATAAAGCAACAAAATGAATAAACCCCGACTCACCTTTTTCTAAATACCAAAAAGAGAAAATACCTTTAAATGCCAAAATTTTTTATTAAGCGCCCTATCACTTGCGCACATTAATTACATTTGAACCAGACCTTTAACTCCTAAGACCGCCTGAACCTGCAATCAAGCGCATGTACCACTGGGCAGAATTGGATCAAGCGCATACTCCACTACGCAGAATCATTGGATCAGACACATTAGGACTTAGAATGCCTAACCTAGACTACCCAATTAATAAACCAACCTCTGAACTTGCAATCAAGCTGTCCCACTGTGCGGAATTGGATCGAGCACATATGCCACTGCGCAGAATTCAATTAAGCATACCTCATAAAAAAAAAAAGGCACGCCTCAATTACTAGCCCAAATCAATCATTCTCCTGGGGAACTGAATATTGACTATATTTAATTTAAGAACTAACAAATACCTACTAGAAAAGGAACTCCTGACGCGTATTAGTGTGAGCAATGACGCGTCCGGTCTGACATGACTTGCAAAGGCCATCAATATTACATAATATTTCATCTCTTTGTTATTATCGGTCCCTGGACCTTGCTTTGGACATTTGATTGATGCCCCAGTACCTCGATTACGTAAAATCCCTCTGTTAGCTCGCGCCATGTGATGGGATGCGCCATGCACCCACAGACCCGAAATGTGCCCTTTGACAGCTACCATTTGCCCTTCAAATAATCCATTTTAGCTTGCGTTGATAGATAAGAAACCCAAGCATGTCATGTCAGCATCACCAATTTACATTTGTAAATTTTCAAGAGAAATGGGAAGACACCTCAAATGAGGGGTGTCTACTTCTTCGACGCGTTCTTACTTCGCAAGAGCGCGCCGAAGAGGGGCATTTGTAGACACCCCCATTTTGCCTTCTCAGAATATACTTTTTGTTCGATCAACCTTTGAACATTTTTAACCCTAATATGGGAACCATGCACTGAAATAATAGTACATGACTGAACACAGGCTGAAATAATAGCTCTGTGGCTCAGAACTCGACATGGGGAGACTATATACTGAAACAATAGTATATAGTTGGAATGTAAACTAAAACAATAGTCTTGCATTTCATTCTAGAGACCAGAACCCGAACAACCCCAAATTAAGAGCCTGAAATCCTGCCCATAATTCGATTGCACGCCACACCACAAACGCACAATCAGTCCCCCTTTTAGACCAAACTTCCCTTCTCAGACCTATCCGAGACTCAATTACGCGCCTGAAATCAAACGCGCACTAGGATTGAGCGCCACAAAACCAACGCGTAATTGGCCTATGCCTAACCTAGTCTCACTACCCTTGATCCTTAAATTTCCTTGATTAAGCACTTCTGAAGAACCGCTTAATCAAATTGCGCACCTCCCATCACGTGCGCAATTAGCCCTAATTTTGTAAGGACTGGGAAACTCGCTGAGCAAGTTAGTCGGCCGCTCACTGAGTCAATGACCGACTCAAAGCAATTAAGCACTAGGAAACTGATGCGTAATTCGATTAAACGCCTGAAAAAGGGCGCGCAATTGAAGAAAAACCTATAAAAACTTTTTTAAAATTTCGACCGAACAAAACACGAAGGAGGCTGGCAATTTTTCGAGAGAGAACGAATTTTTTTTGGGATTCCGAAACTAGAGAACTTCGAGGACAAACCTATAGAGCAACCTAGTCATGATTTCGAGATTCAAGCTTCGAATCTTCGAGATTTCTCTCCGCAGCCCCGACCCTAGGTCACGATTTAATCTTTTATTTACAATCATAGCTTCTAATCTCTAGCTCTAGGAGATCTTTTTTTTTTTTTTTTTTCAGATCGTAGCACTCTCTTCAGATCGAAATTATATATATCTGGTTCTAGTTCTCTATTTCTAGAACTAGTCCTTAATCCAACAATCCGATATATTGATTCTAGGCTTTAACTCTATTCTAAAATTTCGATTTACAGTCCTATCATTAATCTCTGGTTCTAATCCTTTGATTCAGAACCAGTCCTTAATCATATGGTCTGATTTTCTGATTTCGGACCCAAATTCAGTCTTAGAAATTTTAATTTTAATTTTAATTTCTTATTTTAATATCTCCAAAAACCCTAAATATAACTTCAGTTTCTACAATCCTAATTTTACAATTTAACTCATAATTATTATTCCGAAATCAACTCTGAAAAGCCTAAAAATATTATCTCACGGTCTAAAATTAATTTATCTTCAATCTTAGCCACTTGATTTACCCAAGGGAGCTTATGGAGAGTACTCGAGAATGAGGCCAATCCTCCTTAGCATAGCGGGCCCAAAACCCCTTTTTTTTAAAGGAATTTTAGGATTAATTTATTGCTTTTGTTTTATCCTTTTAGTATAATTAATTAGTAGGTCTATTTTATTTCAACATATTTATTCAATTAAGTGCATTAGATTTTAGTATGACTGATTAATCTCTTTAAATCAGAATTTAATTGATTAATTCTTTGCTCTAATTTGAATTTAGTATGATCAATTTCATTGCTTTAATTAGATTTTTAGTATAGTTAATTCATTACTTTAATTAGAATTTTAATAAAATTAGTTTATTTAGTTCAATTAGATTTGAATAAAAATCAGTTTATTTGTTTTAATTAGATTTTAATGAAATTAATTCATTTGCTTGAATTAGAGTTTCAGTAAAATTAGTATTCTATTTCAATTAGAATCCTAATAGGACTGTCATAATTGATTTGATTAGAATTTCGATGCAACTAATATACTTGCATTATTTAGAATCCCAGTATAATTAACATGCTTGATTTAATTAGAGTTCTATCGAAATTAATACACGTGCACTCCTAATATCAATAAGAGACTGAAACTAATTGGACTTCTAGTAGTATTGAGAAACTAATATTAATTAGACCTCTAATAGAATTGAGAAATCAACATTAACTGGACTCTTAACCAGATTGGAACAAACCTATACAACTAAATTCATAATAGAATCAGGGACGTCTAAACTGACCAGAATCATAATTATAAAGGGGAATAAAAAGAAAATTAAACCATCTAATCCAAAAAAATAGAACGCTGCTGACGTTCGCAGGCGAACGATTCAGTATAAAAGCAACCCACACGCGCTCTTAAGCATGATCATTGACGTGTTGCAGCGTCGATAAATATCTGTAGCTAGCGATCGCAATAAACTAGGAATCCTCCTAGAAAATCCTATTATTATTTATTTTTTTACTTTAATTATTATAAACGTCGCATCGCTAGAGTCCATCAGGACAGAATTGGAAGCCACTGATTCAACGGGAACCGAGAGGAACCCAGAAAAAGCGCGCAGCAACAACTATTGACATTCTCTCAAAAAGATATCGAAACTTTTAGGTTCTCTCAGTATATTTTTTAGAAGACTTCAGTCAAAGATAATTACAAAAATAAATATCATAGAAAAGATAATCTTATCTTATTCTTATGATTCCTTGTATAATTCATAGTATCTATTATCGTTATTTCTACTAGGCTTATGCTTTTGTAAATTGTAAATTAGAAAGATCTTTCCTTCAGCTTGTAATAGGGTTTTGGGTTTCAGAAGATATAAAGGAAAGGTAGAAAATGATTCAAAGTTTTTTCAAAAATTTAGCTCTTCTTTTTCATATCTTCTTCTACTATTTTATTTTAGTAAGTATTCATTATTAGATGACTTCTTCCCATATATATATATATATATATATATATATATATATATATATATATATATATATATATATATATATCAGTTCTTCAACTATAAAATCGTCTTTTACGATTTTTCTTCTTTTCACAGCTTTTTTGTTAAAGAATCGTTCTTTATTTTCACTCCTTTCCCATAATTTTTTTCTCTTTTTTTTCTTTTATACCTCTTTTCTAACATTCCTTCTTTGTTTCATTCTTACTCCTTCCACTCCCTCTTCTTCCCTTCTTTGCATTCTAAACTCTCATAAATTATAAGGGTTAAAGGTAGAAAGCTTTAGGTAGTGCATATAGTTAAAGGTTTATAAAATTTTGGTACAAAGAAATTTCGTTTCTGGCTTCTAATATGGGTTCAAAGGATAAAATATTTTGGGATGTTGACTTTTTGGCTCTGGTTTAAACAAAAGATGGCCTGAAATCATCTTTATGATTTACTAGCATAGATGCCTTATTGCTTTGATATTTCTTATAGATAGTTCTAGACAAAAAATCAGTTCATCATATTCATAGAATAATTTGATTCTAAATTCAACAATATGAGATTTCATATCAGTATAGAAGTTCAAAGAAATTTTTACAATTTTGAATAAAAATAGTCTCTCTCAAGAAAAAAGAGGAAATATGGCTCAAAATCTCACTGGTTTATAATTTTAAAACTATAGTCTAAATTTTTGCAGTGTAGATCAATCTAAAACTGTAGTCTAAATTTTTGCATTGTAGATCAATCTATTGTTTCAAACATTCATTCTAATATAGTGTTTCAATGAGCTAAGCATGAATTATAATTATTCTAAATTCTAATTATTAAACTTCTATTATAATGAATCATACGTTTTCAGGATTTGTAATTTTTTTTATCATAATTCCTATGTACTGATCAGAAAAAAATAAAAATAATTTTCAAAAATGAAAATAAAATTACTAAATACAGAAATTGTGTATCCCTCCAAACTTAAATCAGACAATGCCCTCATTGGCACAAAAATAGGGGACACAAAATAAAAATAATTAGTGATATATTGATTATTTATCGAAAAAAAAAATCTGTTACCATATATATACTCTCTCCCAAACTTGAGAGAAAATACCCGTGGCTTATTCTCGGAGTATCAATAACAAAAATGTTAGTAATATTAGTAACACACACTGTTAGTAAAAATTGCAGAGTTAAAAAATTTTATACATTACTGAATATTTATAGTGATCAGAAAGATGAAAATTAATAAATGAAAAAAAATCTAAGAAAATAAAAATCTATGGGGATTATACCTGTGAGGTTTGTAATGTTCTATAATATTTTTACTCACTGGTAGAATATGATACAAGGGTGGAATTAGTGGGTTCATCTTCCTCATCTGACATCTCTGCTGTAGAATAACCATCTTTATCTGCTGTTGAATCCCCATGTGCTACCAATTCAGCCTCTGCTGTATGTCCTTCTTCCACAATCCTTGGACAAGAAGTACCTTTCGTGTGACAGCCCGGATTTCAGCACCTCGAAACCTGTTCCATCAGCATGATCCTCCAGACCGTGCCCCAAAGCTATGCACGGAACATTGGTATAGCAAGCAAAACCAATCAAGTAACATGCATTAATAATATATTATTCTCTATAATAAAGAGCTCAAAAGTAATTCTCATTTCATGCCAAGGTATGGACAAAAGAACCGACCCGAACCATCGGTGATACAACCAGGTCACCCCAGATGGTTCGCCAAAAAGAATATCGAAGTATAATTACATTATTTATCAAAATAAAGGCTTGACATACCAAGCCATATAATTTTCTCTCAAAACTGACTCTCTATCAAAGTACACAGCAGAGTCTCCTAGAAGAAGTCCTCGGGAGGAGGCTCCAACTCGTCCCCAGGCACGTAATCCGAATCACCCGGATCTACGTCTCCCGAAGCCTCGACCGCTGCTAATAATGGACCTGCGACATATAATCTAAAGGGTGAGCTACATCCTAGCTCAATAGAGAATAATACAATGAACATATAAGTCAAAATCTCACATATATTTCATGATATTCTAAGCATGATGTATCTATGCACTTGCTGGAAAAATAGTTTAAAAGATGGCAATTTGCATTTAAATTTACTGGTAGTTTGCATGTTTCACTTTACTGTTAATTTATCATGAATGGCACTGAACAGGCCTAAAGCAAAACTTAAATCTTCAACTTAAGTAATCCCTGAGCAATATAACATCGAGCCCCGATGGGATACCCTCCATCGTCGTCTCAATAGACAGTAGTTATATGTATTCCCTGGGAATACAACCCAAGCTCCTTTCTCAATAGGCGACGGGGTTAAATCTCATCTCAACATCCCTGGGATGTGCTTGCTGTGTACGGAGAGACCTCCACACTGGTGTACGGATTGGCTGCCGTACCGGTCACGAATATCCTACCGAGTCAGTCATGGGTATCCCGCCACGTCGGTAGGGTATCCTAAACAAATCTCAAATAACAAAAATAACATGTGCTTTACATATAGTTGTTCACCGTGTAAATGTGCTATCTTATATCAGTTAGGCCTTAACAGTAGTTATTCAATCTTACTTATATCCCTGGGATGTCTAAATTACTCGCATCACACTGATGCCTTTATCACTTTCTTATCCCCTGGGGATGCCTTATTTTTATTAACTTACTTGGTCTCAGTTATTCGCATCACACTGATGCCTTTATCACTTTCTTGATGTCACACACACCTATTTTTATAAAGATTTACACAGTTAAAACATTTTCAATTTGATCTCTATATCACTACATACATGCTCTTGCAATTAAAGTACATGTTCAAGGTGTTCCCTACCTCAAGTCTCTAAAGGTCCAAGCATCAAGGTCCCACGCAGCTCCTTATGCTTGCTTTCCCATGTACCACCTATGGTACATCATAACACATACTACACATCACTAAAGATGTAATAGAGAAGGTCCTAGGCCCTCTATGAACCTCAAGGTCTAATTACGAAGTCAAGTGAAACTGCCAAAATCGATTAATCAAACCCTAAATCGATTAATCGAATCCCAAAATTGAATAATCAAAATCTAAAATCGATTAATCGATCTCAAACCGATTAATCGAAATCCCCAAAATGATAAAGTCGATTCTTAAATAGAGTAGTCAAAAATTCGAAATTGATTAGTCGATCCCAAATCGATTAATCGAAATCTAAAATTGATTAATCGATTTCCCAAATCGATTAGTTGATTTCCCCAAGTCTTAATTCTATAGCCACTTGAGGTACCCAGTCGATTTTCAAATCGATTAATCGACCTTCAAAATCAATTAATCGATTTCCAGATCGATTAATCGAAATCGGGCATCCTTGACTTTTCAACTTCTAGACCAAAATCGATTAATTGATTTGGCCAGATTCAGCCCCTTTTCGGGTTCTTCTTCTAAATCTTTTCCTTATCAATTTTCTTTCCTTTCTAGGTCTTTAATCTATTATTCTAACTATGCTTGACTGAATTAAACTCATCAAATCTTTATGTATTGAAATCTAATAAAACTTACCTCAATAAATCCCTTAAAGGATTGATTTGTTAGGTTTTATGGCTAGGGTTCCAGCTTTTCGCTTCAACGGCTCCTCACGCATTGAATCCAACATTCAATGCTCTAATCTTCTCTTGATTTGCATTAACTCCTAGCTCACTAACTCCTCTTGGTTTCTCTCTCTCTCTCTCCTCTTAACTCTCTTTCACCAACCAAATAAAGCAACCTAGGTTTATTAAAACCCTTATATCCTCTCTCCAGCTTGTGTGTTAAACACATACACCACAGATAGGTGTACATGACCACTAATTCATACTACACACTACACTTAGGTCATATTGACATCACATCAGTTTATCCCTTCATGAGTCCACTGTTTGACCATCACTTGGTCAAACCTACGACCAGTCGGGCACGGATCCCAAGGTCACTGTTTAACTCTCAAATTTTCAGAATATTATATTTCGGACACTATTTTTCTTTATCCTTGAGATCCGCAGTTAGCTTCTTAATTACGACAAATTTTAGTTGAATTTATGTCCTCAACTTCTCTGTCTCGGCTTGTTCCTTTTCTAATGCGACAAGGAAATTCTTAGTTTGGGACTCAATCATTTTTACCTATTTATCATTGACTGGGCATAGAGAATCTCTATCCTCTTGCAGTTGTCTTACTTTCTCTTCTGATGTAGTCAGTAAGTAAGTCTTTTCTCTTAGTTGTTGCTGAAGCATTTTCTGGTAGTCCTTAAGGGCTTTTTCTCTCACATTTTCTACATCATTAGGAATTACCATCAAACTTCCAAACTGTTTAAGGATACTGGAAATTTTCTCTTCATGTACTCTCTTCTCTTCTTTTGAAGCTTACTATTTTTCACTCATTTTTGTAGTTTACTGCACTAGTTGGGTTTGAAGGGATGAGGTAGCATCCTGAACTCTCGTTTCTGTCTCTGTTGCCCATCTCGCACCTTGTTCTTATACAGCTTTTCTTCGCAAGTTGTCCATTATCTCAGTCCGTTCTTGAGCTAGCAAGGTGGTATCATGGACTCTCTGTTTTAAATTTTGGAAGTCCCTCATCCACTTTTTTACTATACTTGACAATTGCATCACTGGTGGGGCATTTGTAGAGATCCATTGCTCCAGTTTCCTCACCCTTCTTAGGACTTCAGCCAGTGACAATAAGTTTGGTTCATGTCTGAGTTGTCATTGCTCTACTGCCCTTATTCTTCTTTATATTTCATGCAGTTATGTGGTACTGACTAGAGGATCCTCATGAGTTGCTTCTTCTCCATGTAACAATTCTATAAAGCTCCCGCTTGGTAACTCTGAGCTTTGATATGCTTCCACTGCTTGGGCTATGAGAGTTTGCTCGATATTGGCTGTAGGATGAGCAACAGGGTCTGCCAGTACATGGGTGCGGCTAGAAGTAGCTATTCCTGCAGCCTGTTGATTAATTGCGAAAGGAGTTTCTTCTAATCTTTCTAGAATTTGGCTCAGAGTCTTCTTCTGTGATGATTGACAGTATCGCCTTTATTGAAGGGGGCATAGAAAGCCCTACTGGTGAGTACAAAGTAGGGTCATACAGACTGACTTGGTCTGCAACTGGGGTTCTTAATTCGGCTATTCTTTCAGATATCAGAGAGTTTATCTCTGTTCTCTTTTGAGGTGGAGTAGAAGTACTCACACCTTCTTCCAGAACTGCTTCTTCTGGCCCCACGAATTCTGTTGTCTGTGTTATATCAGTCTCCTCTCTTTCCTCATGAATTTGAGGGACTTGTGGTACAGAGGGGGCACTTTTGGTGCGAGGAGCTAATGAGATTTTCTTCTTATTTTCAGCACCTAAAGTTCTCCTATAGGCTAAAACTGTTAAGCCTTTCTCTGGTCTTGGTAAAGTTTTTTTCTTGGGGTCTATACTATACCCCACATTCATCATAAGTCCTCCAAATGGCAGGGTTAACTTTTTCTTCTGGTATTTGTCTTGACTCAACTGCTCTCTCATGGCAGTGATTACCTCAAAAAGGTAAGATGGCACATTGAACCAATAGTGATTTGCCATTAGGTACAATGCCTTGGCAAATAATGTTCTTCTCTGTGTTTCATGTCTCATGGGGTGAATAGTCTTATGAATAAGTACATCGAAAAAGTGGAGTGATAAACTCCTTGCTTTTAGATCCTTTCTAAGGAAAAAGGACTTGTCTCGTGGAGCTTTTTCTAATAATTATGTTGCCATTTGGGGAAAGTTGGAGAGGACATCTGATGGTGTGACAGCCCGGATTTCGGCACCCCGAAACCCGTGCCATCAGCACGATCATCTTGACCGTGCCCCTTAACTATGCACGGAACACTGGTATATCAAGCATAAAAAGAAGTAAGAACAACTCGCGGAATTTAAATCTAATTAGAAATACTTTTCAAAAGACAGTTCTACCCTCATGCCCCTACATGAAGGGAGAACCGATCCGAACCATCGATGATATAAATCATCACAGATGGTTCGCCCCAAAGGAATAATCCAAACTCTATACATATACATGTTTTCACAAAATAAAGGCTTGACATACCAAGCCGTACAATCTCTACTCAAAACTCCTCAAAGTAGCACAACGGAGTCCTCTAGAAGAAGTCCTCTGGAGGTGGCTCCAACTCCTCGCCGGCAGCAAAGTCCGACTCGCCGGGATCAGCGTCCCCTGAAACCTCGGCAGCTGCTACTAATGGACCTGCGACGTATAGTCTATAGGGTGAGCTACATCCTAGCCCAATAGGGAACAAACACTGCTGAACATATAAGTTATAACTCACATATATTCTATGATATACCATGCATGATGTAACTATGCAGTTGTTGATAAGACAGTTAAAAGCATTCGTTTACTGTTGATTTCTTATGTTTTCATTTACTCATGAAAATGAAAAGGCCTAAAGCAAAACTTAAACTTTCAACTTAAGTAATCCCCGAGCAATATAGCATCGAGCCCGATGAGCTACCCTTCATCGTCATCTATATAGATAGTTTTAATGTATTCCCCGGAATACCATATAGTACCCAAGCCCTTTCCCCGGGATTGGTGGCGGGTTTCACTTATCTCAATCAACACCCACGGTGTGCTTACTATGTACGGATAAGCCTCCGCTTTGGCCTACGGTTTCAGCCAACAGATCACGGATATCCCGCCGTGTCGGTGTGGATATCCCGCCACGTCGGTGGGTAACCTAAGGAACCTCAAATAACAAAAATATCGGTGCCTTACATATAGTTATTCACCGTGTAAGTGTGCTATCTTATATCGCTTAGGCCTATCAAACATGATTCAATCTGTGGATACATCCACAGGATGTATCCATTAACCACATCACACGATGCTCTTATCTCTTACTTCTTCATCCCGGGATGGCTCATTCGTTACTCTTATGAATGTCACACACACACTTTTCACAATTCTTTGAGCGGAAAATAATTGAATTGAAATTTATATCACTACATACATGCTCTTGTAAAATAAAGTACATGTTCAAGGTGTTCCCTACCTCAAGTCTTTACTTGTTCAATGCATCAAGGTCCCACGTGGCTCCTTGTGCACTAGCTCACACGTACCACCTATGGTACCACATAACAGGTAAAACACATCACAAGGGATGCAATAAAGAAGGTATAAGATCCTCCAAGAATCTTGAAGTCAAACCTAAAAGTCAACAAAATTTATCCCAGTCGATTAATCGAAATCCAGAATCGATTAATCGAACTTGGTTCGATTAATCGATTTCCAAAATCGATTAATCGAAGGTCAATATCGATTAATCGAAGTAATTTCGATTAATCGAAATTCTCCTTTTCGCAAAGTAAACTCACTGTTCGAACAGTCGAGTTTCCGTTCGATTAATCGAATCCAGTTTCGATTAATCGAAATCTTCTTTTCGCAAAGAACACTTACTATTCGAACAGTTCGAGTTTCCATTCGATTAATCGAATTCTGTTTCGATTAATCGAATTCTTCTGTTCGCAAAGTTCTCTTACAACTCGAACAGTTCGAGTTTCTATTCGATTAATCGAATTCAGTTTCGATTAATCGAATCTCTCCTTTTCGCAAAGTACACTTACTGTTCGAACAGTTGACTTTCACAAGTCGATTAATCGATCCCAATTCGATTAATCGAAAACTAAATCGATTAATCGAAATCCCATTTCGATTAGTCGATTTTTCCTTAAATCATTTCCTCCAACCCTTGGGGTCCACTGGAGGTTCCCAGTCGATTAATCGATTTTCAAATCGATTAATCGAAATCCAAATTCGATTAGTCGAAATCCAACTCGATTAATCGAAATCGTGTCTTCTGACCTTTCAACTTCCTGGCCAATTTCGATTAATCGAAACCCAATTTCGATTAATCGAAATTGTCAGATTCAGCCCCTTTTCGAGCTGTTCTTCCCAATCTTTTCCCATACTTTTTCCTTTATTTTTCTAAACCATTATCCTATGATTTAACCCACATTTAACCACAACTTAACCCCTATGATCTATGCATCTTATTTACAAGAATTTACCTTGGATAGATCTCAAGTTGATTTCTATCGCTAGTTGGAAGGCTAGGGTTTCTAGCTTTGGCTCTAACGGATCCTCATGTCTTAATGCTTGACTCCTTCTTCCAAACAGTTGCAATAACTCTTCTCTCACCTCTCTCTTTCTCTCTTCTTTACTTCTCTCAACCACAAAAACATGAAAGTTAGGGTTTTCACCCTTTTATCTTATTTCTTTTCTGTGGAACACATACACACCCCTCTGTATGTTACTCTACACCTCTATCTCTCCACTCTTCTACACCTTTGGTTCACATCACATCCGCTCATCTCACTTTAAGTTCATCTTTGAACTAACTTATGGTCAAACCTAAGACCAATCGGGCACGGATCCCGAGGTCATAGTTTAACGTGATTTTTAGGGCTATTACATCCTCCCCACCTTGGGAATTTTCGTCCTCGAAAATCACCCAACGGTGTGGTGGTGTGCACGCTCTCCCCCCCCCCCGCACACTCGGAGGTGAGGTGGTTCATTTTACCCATACGTATTTAAGTCTCCACACATTCACACAATACAAACATGGAAGTAAAATGTAACAAAATTTAACAATTTATATAAAAAGCTTTCTTTGTATTAAGGATTGAAGATTTTGTTACAATGCCAATAAGTTGGCGTACAATATAAACTACAGGTATAAATCAAAATACAAAATACATAGACGACTCAAACAGTCCCCCCGTCAGGCTGATCGGGTGCTGCAGTGACTGGTGGGTCTGCAGGAGCTGGCTCTGGCTGCGGCTGCGGCGTCTGAGTCGGCGGAGTAGATGCGGATGTGGAAGGAGCCGCGTCTGTAGTGGGATAGAAGACGGGTCCTCGATGGAAGGCGGTGCGTCCGGCCGTCCACTCTTCTTCGCGGGCCAACATATCCATGTAGGTGTGGGGGTAGATGAACTGGAGGGTGTGAAACATGAGGAAATCAATCCTCCTGTTCATCCTCTCGTTATTTGCGTCCATTCTGGCCAACACGTCCTCTATGGTAGGACCGGATGGAGCGGCGCCATGTGTAGGATGAGGTGGGAGTCGGGCGTGAGTGAGAGCAGTGGTGGTGTGGGCGTGGTGTGGGGAACCCTCTCCATGGATGGCTGGTGCTGGTGTGCCCCACCTCAAGTGGGTCCCTGAGGTGGTGGGGTGGTGGCGGTGCTATCAGCCTGCTCGCCTGCCACGGGCTGCTGGGCGGAGCGGGACCCGGAGCTGGTAGGGTCCGCTTCAACAGGTTGTAGCTACGGGTCCATGAAGACTTTGTGAATGTCTTCACGCGATCCGTAGCCCTCACCTCGTGAGGTGAGATAGTGTAGGAGGGATCGTTGGAGTAGCACTCCAACATGCTTGAGATGAGCCGGGCATACGGCATCTTCTCCTTGGGCCGCATGTTGCCCTTCATCGCTTAGTCTTGATGTACCGTGCATCCTCAAGGATGACCTTGGTAGCATCAAACCACCGGCCCTGAAGGCGCGTAAAGTGCATGTTGCACTTTGTCGACACGCCGGTGTCGTGGGCGCATCGGGTAAAGGTTGCATTTGATTATGGAGTCGAGCATCCACATGTAGGGTGGAAGATCAACCCTCTTGATGGAAATGCCGACCCTTCTTGCCATTTGTCATGAGGGTCAGGACTTCCTCAAATCGGGGGTCTTCCACAAAGGGTGGAAATAGGGTAGTCTCGGGGGTGAACTCGAGGTAGCACTCGAGCACCTCGTGAATGTGACGCCGAGTGATCGTGTAGAGACGACCCTCGATCTTGGTGATGATGCAGTCGTCGGTAGGGCCATTGATTAGCCCTTGGTAGAATAATCTCACCAATCTAGGGTAGTAGGAACCCCGGATTGGTTTGAGAAGATTGCCGAGACCGGCATTGTTTATGTAGTTTTGAGCCCATTGGGTCTCGCCCGGTACATCGGGATCGGTGAAAAGGGTAGGGTCGATGGTATATTCGACCTCAAAGGTCTTGGCTGCCCACCACTCGTTTGGTTGCTCCACGTTGGTGGGTGGTGGTGGCATGGGGGTGGATTCGCGGGAAGACTCGCGCGTAGATGCGCTCGTCGAACCGGAGGTGGTCTCCGATTCCGACGGTGTCGGAGTCCTCACCGGCGATGGGGTAGGTGGTGGTGGTGCGGCGTTCTTACGCCTAACCGGCAACTTGGAGGTTGCCTTCTTCGAAGATAAACGGGTTTTGGGCGGCATGTTCACTAAACTAGGGTTTATCTAGCTTGAATTGAAGAAAAAAAACGGAAATCTAGGGTTTACCTTAGGTTTCGGAGGCGAATGCGGCGATTTCGGACGCGAAAAACCCAAACCCTAGAGCACTCGGTTGGTTGGAGAAGAAGGAGAAGATGAAACGCCCAAAAATCCCAAGCCAAATGATTTCGAATGGGAAATTAAGTCCCCAAATTTATTTATGAATTAATCGAAAATAAATTGATTAATAAAATATTTCGATTAATCAATCGTGTTTAAAAATTTAAAATTTTGAGCTCCTTTGGCGCGTGCCGATCGATTAATCGAAATTCATTTGATTAATCGAAATCTCAAATCGATTAATCGAACTTAGTTTCGATTAATCGAAATCGTCTAAAAACTTCAAAATTTTCCAAAATTTCTTAAGTATTGATTAATCGAAATCCCATTTCGATTAATCGAAATTCTTCTATGCATTTTCTAACTCAACTTTTCATTTCCGATCCGGCACATGCGATCGACTACTCGAACAAGATCGATTAATCGAAATTCCAAATCGATTAATCGATTTGAAATTCGATTAATCGATTTTGCCCAATTTCTTGAATTTAAATCTCTTTGTTTCTTTTCTTATTTTGACAATTCATTGATTGGATTAAAATTTCCATTGAATTACAAGTATAGTGGAGATTTCACAACCGTTTGTGGTTTACATTGCACTTTCACGTCGTTGGAAACAAGGCTGGGTATTGTTCTTTTACATCGGCCTCTCGTTCCCAAGTAGCCTCTTCTTTAAGATGATTGCTCCATCCAACAAGCACTAAGGAATTACTTTAGTCGTAGATGCTTGCTCTTTCGATCCAAGATCTCACTTGGTTCCTCTATCATGCTCATGTCCTCACACATCTCTATAGGTTGCTTCCCTAACACATGAGACGGATCATTCACGTACTTTCTGAGCATCGATATGTGGAAGACATTATGTACTCGATCGAATAGCGGTGGTAAACTAATGCGATATGCAACTTCACCTATTCGTCCCAAAATTTCAAATGGTCCAACATAACGTGGACTTAACTTCCCCCTCTTGCCAAATCGCATTACACCTTTCATAGGTGACACCTTCACAAACACATGCTCGCCCACTTTGTAGTCAACACTAGTCCGCTTCACATCGTAACTTTTCTGTCTACTCTGTGCTGTCTTCAACCTTTCTCTGATAATTCGGACGACGGTAGCATTATCTTCAAGTAGCTTTGGTCCTAATACAAATTTCTCACCTGTTTCTTCCCAATTGAGGGGTGACTTGCATCGTCGTCCATATAGAGCTTCATATGGTGCCATGCCAATGCTCGTTTGAAAACTGTTATTATACGCGAACTCGAGCATCGGTAGATACTCATCCCAGTATCCTTGCATATCAAGCATGCACGCTCTGAGCATGTCTTCTATCACTTGGTTCACTCGCTCTGTCTGTCCATCAGTTTGAGGATGGAAAGCTGAACTAAAGTCTAGTCGTTCCCATTCCTTCTTGAAATTTCTTCCAAAACTTGACGATATCAATGGATCACGATCCAAACTATCTTGCTTGGAATACCATGTAATCTTACAATCTCTTTCATATATAGGTCGCCAATCTTCTGCCAGATAATCGTAGTATTGTATGGCAAAAGTGCTGATTTGGTCAATCGGTCTCTGACGACCCAAATAGCATTATGTCTCTTAGCAAGACGAGGTAATCCAACAATGAAATCCATTGAGATCGATTCCACTTCCATTCGGTATTGGTAAAGGTTGCAATAGTCCCGGGATGTCTATGATCAACCTTCACTTGTTGACAAGTCAAACATCGTGACACATACTCGCCACGTCTTGTTTCAGTCCTCTCCACCAATAATTCTTTTTCAAATCTTGGTACATTTTGGTGCTACCAGGGTGGATCGCATAATTTGACTTATGAGCTTCATCAAGAATTGTTCGTCTTAGATCGGCATTATCCGGGATGCATAGACGGCCTTTAAACAACAAAGAACCATCTGCTTTTCGAGAAGTCGAATCGATGCCTTCACTCACGTCTTGACGAATCTTTGTTAATCGGGTCTTTCATCGTAGCTCGTGGATATGTTCAAATATCACCGGCTTTCGAGATGTTAGCCAAAAAGGATCCAGTGTCCTTTGACTCAATGTTCGCATCATAGCATGCCAGGTCTTCCAATAGTTTCCATCGGTGTATACCCAAAATCAATGAAGCTAACTGAGCTGAACCCTTTCGACTCAATGCATCGGCTACTACATTCGCCTTGCCAGGATGGTATTGTATAGAGCAATCGTAGTCCTTGAGGAATTCCATCCATCTGCTATTGTCTCATATTGAGCTCTTCTGTGTAAACAGATATCGGAGGCTCTTATGATCGGTGAAAATTTCAAAAGTCTCACCATACAAGTAATGTCTCCAAATTTTCAGCGCAAAAATGACTGCTGCCAGTTCCAAGTCATGAGTCGGGTAATTTTTCTCGTGTTCTTTCAGCTGTCTTGATCCGTAAGCTATCACCTTCTTGTGTTGGTTGAGCACACAACCAAGGCCATTGTATGACGCGTCGCTGTACACCGCGTATCCTCCACTGCCTGAAGGAATTGCCAACACTGGAGCTGAAGTGAGTCTCGTTTTGAGTTCTTGAAAACTCTTCTCGCATGCCTCACTCCACTCAAACCTTGAATCTTTTCGTGTCAGCTTTGTGAGAGGTCCCGATATCTTTGAAAACCCCTCAACGAAACGTCGATAATAGCCTGCTAAGCCCAGAAAACTTCGGACATCGGTCACTGTCTTTGGTTGTTCCCAATTAACTACTGCTTCTATCTTTGCTGGATCTACCGTGACACCATGCTTTGAGACGACATGTCCCAAAAAGCTAACTTCTTCCAACCAAAATTCACACTTACTGAGTTTGGCGTACAATTGGTGTTCACGTAGCGTCTGTAGAGAAATCCTCAAATGTTCTTCGTGTTCCGTCTTGGATTTGGAGTATATCAGTATATCATCAACAAATACTACAACGCAGGAGTCCAAGTGTGGTTTAAACACTCGGTTCATCAGATCCATAAACGACGCTGGAGCATTCGTTAACCCAAACGGCATCACAAGGAATTCATAGTGTCCATACCGTGTCCGGAAGTCGCCTTGAATGTCCTCGACTTTGACTCAAGAATCGATGATACCCAGATCTCAGGTCTATCTTGGAAAAATACTTTGCACCTTGCAGTTGGTCGAATAGATCGTCAATTCTAGGCAAAGGGTATCGGTTCTTCACGGTGAGTTTGTTCAATTGTCGATAGTCAATGCATAGTCTCATTGACCCATCTTTCTTCTTGACAAACAAGACCGGTGCTCCCCATGGAGATACACTTGGTCTAACAAACCCCTTGTCCATCAGCTCTTGTAGTTGTTCCTTCAACTCCTTTAGCTCAGCGGGAGCCATTCTATAAGGTGCTTTCGAAATAGGCTCCGTTCCTGGTGCTAAGTCAATGGCGAATTCTACTTCTCTTCTGAGGTAATCCAGCAATTCTTCCGAAACACGCCGTCAAGTCTCGCACAACTGCTATCTCAGAAATGACGTTCTTTTCTTCCTTGTCCTCCTTTAAGAAAGCTAAGTATCCACTGCAACCCATTCTGATCATCTTCTCGACCCTTACTGCTGAGATGAGTGGCACAGATGATGACCTCACTCCTTGAAACCGAAATGATCTTCTCGTGTTGGGTCTGAAGATGACTACCTTGTTCTTGCAATCAATGGTCGCACAATGTCACCAACCACCATGCCAAGGATCACATCAAACCCTTGCATGTCTAATTCAACTTTGCTTCCAATTCATGCACTTCTAAGTCTTGAACTGCTATGATGATGGATTTGCAAGCTAACTCCGTGTCTACTAACTCTCCAAATGAATAGACACGAAGGACGAAATCCAACGCTCGAACGATCTTCATCTTCTTAGCAAAGCGTGGAGTAGCGAATGAGTGGGTAGACCGGTCTATCAACACTCGAGCGTCATGTCTAAATACACTTCCCCTTTCATACATAGTTAAAGTACCTATAATATATATACACATACATACAGAAATTTACACATCAAAATGCACTCTCAGTTTATATTAAAAGAACCTACACTATTCCTAATGCATGCACCTTTTTCCATCTAAAATTCTTTATGAAACGGAATTTTTCTTTAATAAAATAAAATTTCTCACCTTGGATGACGTCGTGCACATTCCCTGCTTCCTGAGCAGTGACTGCATAGGCTCTCCCCCTAACAATCGGCTTCCTTGCTTGAATGGGTCGTTGTCATGCGAAGCCGTCTTGCCCTTATGCTCTCGGGCAATCCTTGATCATGTGGCCCACCTTGCCACATCGGAAACAACCTCTAGTTCCGATTCTCGGTCTATAGTCCTATGCGGCTTGCCACATCCGCACACGCTCTCGAGGTGCGGAAGATACTGCGAGAGAACCCTGTGTGATAGTGGCACCAGTAGACATGGCAGGGCTCTCATAGCGAATAGGTCTCCCCGACGCAAGTAATGGAAACCTCTGTTGGTGTTGTTGTTGCTGTTGTTGCGCCGGTCTTCCAAAACCTCCCTGAAACTGCGGTCTCTGACTCTGACCCACGAACCTCGGCTTTTTATTCACCGGTTCGTAGTTCCCCATCCTTCCGTGGTCAAGTCCTCTGTTGCTCGCTCTGTCTATATCTGTCCGTGTTCTCCTCTTCTACAACCAATGCTTTGCACATGACCTCTTCATAGGTCCTCAGTTGAAATGGAGCTACGCCTCACCTAACCTCGAACTTCAAACCTTCTTTGAAACCTCTTGGACTTCATCACTTGAGGCGACGTCCAAGAGCAAACGGGCAAGCCGTAGAAACTCTACCCCGTATTCTCTCACGGTCATTCTCCCTTGTACTAACTGCAAAAATTGTATCACTAATTGGTTCCTCACCACTTGGAAATATTGTTTGTTGAACTCCTCACCAAACTCCTCCCAAGTCCAAGGCAACTCTGGGGTCTCCTGAGCCCGAGTCCTTATCACGGACTTCCACCAAGGCCCAGCCTCCCCATCCAACATGTAAGCTGCCCATCTTACACTCTCGTCTTCCGTGCAAGTTAGCACGCTAAAGACTTTCTCCATCTCCATCAGCCAATTCTCAGCGGCCATTGTGTCTGCCTGCCCTGTACATGAAGGAGGGCTCATCCTTCTTACCTCTGTAAAAAATGAGGGCACGAAACGCAGTCCTCTGGTGGTGTAGGTGGCTGCTCGTTCTCTTACGCATGAGAGCAAAGGATCTTTGCTTGTTGTGCCATGGCAGCTGCCATAGTCTCCATAGTGTGCATCATCCTTTGTCGTTCCTCTCTATCTTCTTGCCTTTCTCTCAATCTTTCTTGCTCTCTTAGATCTTGATCCTGATGATCTCGATCCTCTTCCTCATGATGTCTGCTACTACTGCCCCCTGGGGCCTCGTTACCTCCTAAAGGCACTCTGTTGGTAGGAGAGATGTAACCATCTCCACTACGTAAACTCCTTTGATGGCCTCCCCTTGGTCGGCCTCTCCCTCTAGCTGACATTGCGGCTGCATTTGAAACTAAGGTTTCGTTAGCAGAAGCCCCTATGATCTGACGAAAGAACCCTTGTCAGAATTGCTAAAAGAAAATGGCTCTGATACCAACTGGCGGGATTTCAAGAAACCCGTGCCATCAAGACGACGATCATCTTGACCGTGCCCTTAACTATGCACGGAACACCGTATATCAAGCATAAAAAGAAGTAAGAACAACTTGAATTTAAATCTAATTAGAAATACTTTTCAAAAGACAGTTCTACCCTCATGCCCCTACATGAAGGGAGAACCGATCCGAACCATCGATGATATAAATCATCACAGATGGTTCGCCCCAAAGGAATAATCCAAACTCTATACATATACATGTTTTCACAAAATAAAGGCTTGACATACCAAGCCGTACAATCTCTACTCAAAACTCCTCAAAGTAGCACAACGGAGTCCTCTAGAAGAAGTCCTCTGGAGGTGGCTCCAACTCCTCGCCGGCAGCAAAGTCCGACTCGCCGGGATCAGCGTCCCCTGAAACCTCGGCAGCTGCTACTAATGGACCTGCGACGTATAGTCTATAGGGTGAGCTACATCCTAGCCCAATAGGGAACAAACACCGAACATATAAGTTATAACTCACATATATTCTATGATATACCATGCATGATGTAACTATGCAGTTGTTGATAAAACAGTTAAAAGCATTCGTTTACTGTTGATTTCTTATGTTTTCATTTACTCATGAAAAATGCTGAAAAGGCCTAAAGCAAAACTTAAACTTTCAACTTAAGTAATCCCCGAGCAATATAGCATCGAGCCCCGATGAGCTACCCTTCATCGTCATCTATATAGACAGTTTTTAATGTATTCCCTGGGAATACCATATAGTACCCAAGCCCCTTTCCCCAGGGATTGGTGGCGGTTTCACTTATCTCAATCAACACCCACAGGTGTGCTTACTATGTCTGGATAAGCCTCCTCACTTTGGCCTACGGTTTCGCCGCCGTGTCGGTCACGCGGATATCCCGCCTGGTAAGGAACCTCAAATAACAAAAATATCGGTGCCTTACATATAGTTATTCACCGTGTAAGTGTGCTATCTTATATCAGTTAGGCCCTATCAAACATGATTCAATCTGTGGATACATCCCTGGGATGTATCCATTAACTTGCATCACACCTGATGCTCTTATCTCTTTACTTCTTCATCCCCTGGGGATGGCTCATTCGTTTACTCTTATGAATGTCACACACACACTTTTCACAATTCTTTGAGCAGTAAAAATAATTGAATTGAAATTTATATCACTACATACATGCTCTTGTAAAATAAAGTACATGTTCAAGGTGTTCCCTACCTCAAGTCTTTACTTGTTCAATGCATCAAGGTCCCACGTGGCTCCTTGTGCACTAGCTCACACGTACCACCTATGGTACCACATAACAGGTAAAACACATCACAAGGGATGCAATAAAGAAGGTATAAGATCCTCCAAGAATCTTGAAGTCAAACCTAAAAGTCAACAAAATTTATCCCAGTCGATTAATCGAAATCCAGAATCGATTAATCGAACTTGGTTCGATTAATCGATTTCCAAAATCGATTAATCGAAGGTCAATATCGATTAATCGAAGTAATTTCGATTAATCGAAATTCTCCTTTTCGCAAAGTAAACTCACTGTTCGAACAGTCGAGTTTCCGTTCGATTAATCGAATCCAGTTTCGATTAATCGAAATCTTCTTTTCGCAAAGAACACTTACTATTCGAACAGTTCGAGTTTCCATTCGATTAATCGAATTCTGTTTCGATTAATCGAATTCTTCTGTTCGCAAAGTTCTCTTACAACTCGAACAGTTCGAGTTTCTATTCGATTAATCGAATTCAGTTTCGATTAATCGAATCTCTCCTTTTCGCAAAGTACACTTACTGTTCGAACAGTTGACTTTCACAAGTCGATTAATCGATCCCAATTCGATTAATCGTAAACTCATCGATTAATCGAAATCCCATTTCGATTAGTCGATTTTTCCTTAAATCATTTCCTCCAACCCTTGGGGTCCACTGGAGGTTCCCAGTCGATTAATCGATTTTCAAATCGATTAATCGAAATCCAAATTCGATTAGTCGAAATCCAACTCGATTAATCGAAATCGTGTCTTCTGACCTTTCAACTTCCTGGCCAATTTCGATTAATGAGCAATTTCGATTAATCGAAATTGTCGATTCCCTTTTAATCTTTTCCCATACTTTTTCCTTTATTTTTCTAAACCATTATCCTATGATTTAACCCACATTTAACCACAACTTAACCCCTATGATCTATGCATCTTATTTACAAGAATTTACCTTGGATAGATCTCAAGTTGATTTCTATCGCTAGTTGGAAGGCTAGGGTTTCTAGCTTTGGCTCTAACGGATCCCTTGCGTCGAATCCGGCCTTCTTAATGCTTGACTCCTTCTTCCAAACAGTTGCAATAACTCTTCTCTCACTCCTCTCTCTTTCTCTCTCTTCTTTACTTCTCTCAACCACAAAAACATGAAAGTTAGGGTTTTCACCCTTTTTATCTTATTTCTTTTCTCGGTGTGGAACACATACACACCCCTCGGTGTATGTTACTCTACACACTCCTCTATCTCTCCACTCTTCTACACTGGTTCACACATCACATCCGCTCATCTCACTTTAAGTTCATCTTTGAACTAACTTATGGTCAAACCTAAGACCAATCGGGCACGGATCCCGAGGTCATAGTTTAACGTGATTTTTAGGGCTATTACAGATGGCTTCCTCAAAAGGTTGGCCTCTGGGTTATTTTAGGATAATTGGGGTATCTCTAGGGGTGCATTCATAACCCTAGTGACCATTTCTTTCGAAATTTTGATCGAAAGTCTGTCAATACTGGTGGAGAGGGTAGGGATAGTCATTGGCTACCTTTAGTCATATTTTTGTAAAACAGCCTCACCAATCTAGGATAGACTGGTGTGACTCCTGGCTCCAAGAAATAGGTCAGTCCAACATCCTTAAAGTATTTAATAGCTTCTCCGCCCATTTCTAGTTTTTCTAAGGATTCAACATCCACTGTAATTTCAGCGCCCACAATATGATGTTTCATTGAAGTAGGGACCTTATCTACTAGCATAGCAGAGGATGCTGGCTTTTTTCCGTTATCTAATTTTAACCCCTTTGTAGGGATGGACACAGACTCTGTCCCAGTTATGGCTTTAGAGGTTTCGCTGATAACTACCCCGGAAGACTTGTGTTTCTTTTTAAGTGGGTCTGTTGCTTTTGATTTGGCCTACGGGCAGTAGACCATGAGATACGGTGAATGATTGGGGTGTTATCAGAATCATTACCTTCTTCTTCCACTTCTTCCCTTTGTCGTTTGCCCATTTCTTTCGTCATACTTTCACTCACTTTTCTGTAAAAATTAATATCAACACCATTAATCAAACTTAAATTTCATGTATTAAATAAAATCTCTTCAGAATCAAACAGAGGAAGTAAAGGGTTTTTAAGAAAATAAACGGTTAGGTTGGGTGGAAGAATGATTAAGATTACGGACGATTTAAAAAAGAGAGGGAAGGTAGGAGGAGAAAACTTTGAAGGTTTTTGAAAATGGGACTGACATATCCTTTTTACAAATATGTAGGTCCAGCCTTCAGTGCTGACTTGCTGAGCCGGTCATCACTGAGTTTTAACCTGGAATAGTAAGTTGATTCTAGCTTTCAGTGAATAAGAATCACAATAGTTGTGTTTCTGGACAAACATAACTACGATCAATCGTAAATCCATACTATTATCCATTATAATATACAGTAGGTATGAATTACGATCTATCATTTTTTAACAAAATGGGTTGTATTATAATACCTACATTAACTAAGAAAAGAAATCATTTATGTAGTTTACAATTGGTGCTACGGATGAGTCGGTAGCTCAGCAATCCAAGATGTTTTTATGTTTAATTTTGGGGAGGCAATGTCTCCCCCGAGAATACTTGTCCTCTAGGATTTGATTTTCTTCTTGGGAGGGTCTGTGGCTTTTTATTTGGCTTTAATGGCAACAAAGCGTGCAATACAATGAATAATTAGGATATTATCAGAATTGTTACCTTCCTCATCTTCCTCGTCTTCCTCATCTTCTCGTTGTCGTTTTTCCTATTCGTTCGTCATTTTTCTGCAAAAGTTAATCAATTATATTAATCAAACTTTGAATAGACAAGTATTGACTAAACAACCCATATAAATACCTTTTCATTTAAATATCGTTCACTTACCTTATTGATGATTGAAACCCTAATTTGAAATTATGCGATAAAAACTGCTCTTAAGGTTCTCTTAGAATAAAACGGAAGGCAAAAGGAAAAAAAAAATTCAGAAATGTATGGTTGGATTGGGTAATAGAACGGTTAGTATTATAGGGGATTTGAAAAAGAGAGGGAAGTTAGGAGAGAAGCAAAGACGGAAGGGTTTTTGAAAATGGGACCGACACATTCCCTTTTTGGAATATATGGGTCCAGTTTTCAGTGATGACCTACTAAGCCGATCATCACATAAGTTCTACCTAGAATCGTAGGCTCATTCTAACTTTTAAGAATTGCAATCGCTGCGTTTCTATTTAAACACACTCACGATCAATCGTAAATCCATACGATTGTCCATTATAATAGATAGTAAGTATAGGTTACAATCTATCGTTTCTCAACGATTTAGGCCGTAGTATAATAGTTTTAAAGAAAAAAAAAAAAAAATGAAATAAAATAGTTTACATAGTTTACAATTGGTGGTACGAATGAGTCGGTAGCTCGACGATCCATAAGGTTTTTTTTAATTTGTATTAGGGGGAGTAGTTGTCTCCCTGTGACAGCCTGACTTTTCCCTTTCTCGTAACTGGGAAAGGTCGCGCCGTCAGATCACCTAATATGATCCTGTCATATAAGGACATCGTATACAAAGTGTTACATATGCAGAAGCAAATTGAATTAACTCTGATACGAAGAAGTATGGCACAACTGATATCCATTCTTTTATCTAAAGCAGCAAACTGAACAGGAAATATAAACAAAAAAAACTATACATGAAGTAGTAAATTATCTCAAACCACATTGTTGTTTATACATGTTTAAAATCACCACTCTCTCTCTCTCAAACCTCTCAAGGAAAGAAGTCCTCCATAGAATCTTCCTCCTTGTCTCCCTCGTCCTCCTCCTGTGGTAGGTAGGAACAGCCTCATGTTCAGGGTCTTGAGCAATATCTGCAGCTAAGACATAAAGTCGTAGAATGAGCTATCATCAAAGCTCAGCAGGGAAATTTAAAGTACTACTTTATATGTTAGATTTTCAATTCACTTCTAGATGCATAAATTACAAAACTAAACACATTATATCTTACCTTGTATCTATTCTAGCAATATTTAGCATTTATTCTAGCAACATATGGTATAACAAATAATAAATCATGCAAATATTGTATCATGCTGACAGGTTTATACTGAACAAATACAAGGAATTATACTGATAAGGAATCATGCTGGACAATTACATAAATCATACTGAAACAAGACATATACAAGAAACAAGAAAATCAAGTTCTCGAGTTAGCGAGATCACTTGTCAAGCCCCGAGTTAGCGGGATCACTTGGACCGAGAAATTCAAGCGCCCGAGTTAGTGGGATCACTGGGATGAGATATCAAGCTCCCGAGTTAGCGAGATCACTTGGACGAGATATCAAGCTCCCGAGTTAGTGGGATCACTTGATTCAAGATGAAACAAAGACGTGTACATGACATCAAGGATAACAAGACATGAACAATGCATGGTAACATATATGCGAGCACATCGTAAACAGATATCATATAGCAAAACTGATTTGAATAACTTAACTCACATGATCATATAACACTATAATTATCATAATCATAAATATTCATGTATCCAAGCTGAACTAGCATCATAATTATGTAAAGCATACATCAAGTCTGTAGCTCTCAAAGCTGATCTAACACCATCAGTCATAGTCATACTTTGAAAACTAGAATATGCATACAGTAATCATACGTCACATTTGAACATACATCATTATTTATCAGCATTCATTAAAACTGATCTAGTAATATCATTACATAACCCATATATAGAACTGAATTTCATAATTTGACCATATGTAATACTAATCTTATTATCATCATGCAGAACTAGCATCTTTATTCATTAAAACCATCATGAGTCGAGTCATGCAAAAACAGTCAATTCAACTTACTCTATCATCATTATCAATACTGACATGGGCATAGTTAAATAAAAATCCTAACTATCATATCATCAGTATATTATACATCAAGCAATAAAAAGCGTACGTCCAAACTGATCTTCTCGTCATCATGCACTACTATAAATCTAACTAAATTTAGCTTTTTCATGTCTAACCATTCATTGAACTGAACTTTAATAAGCATATGGGATCATCCATCACAACTAACTAAATGGGTGTTTCATCTAGCTGACATAGCTTAGTGAGGTATAAGTATTTCTATTAACTAACTTTATCAAAATTGGTTCATCACTGAGTTGTACTTAACACAATCTTTTGACATGCTTTCGTATATCAGATCTAAATATCAGATTTACACTAGTTACCGGATTTCTTTATCTTTACATAAACTATACCAGCATATATAGAATCATTCATCATACTAGTTAACACGAGTTATGAGATATCTCTATATCTTTTATATTATCCTGCTAATCTTCTATCAGAAGAAAATAAGACATGACGGAGACTAAGATAGGTCAGGTCTGCAAATCATCATGCACTCATGAAACTTGTAGACAATAACTACTATACCAAATTAACTGACAATCTTTGTTTTATACAAGGACGATAGATATATCAATCATTATCGCTCAATCCGACATGCACCTATGTAGGTATCTAGTGTACTAATAGTATCCATATACATCACTTTCACTTTGGCATCATTGTGCAATCATGGACATCTAATCATGGACATCCTTTATCTATTAGTTATTCTCAGATGCATACAATCCTTGATCATGTATCGAACAGAAATACTGATAAATATATGGAGGCATCATGAGCATGATCAATTTACATTAACTATACAACACAATTATCATGCTACTCAGAAGTGCAATGAAATACTAAAATATAAGTCAGCAAGGTAATCTCTCTACCTTATAGCAGGCTTACGTGTAACTGGTTACCCGTGCATGCATGTCTTCAAGCAAACACGTCATGTGCACCAAATACCTAAGATTTATGGTCATAGTTTTAGTAATTTTAATAGTTTATTGGGTCAACATAGACCCCAAATATGGACCATTTTTTATCCCAAGTCTCATGATCAAACTCAGTAAGTCATCCTAGTACAAACCCCTGATAGAGGTGTCCCCAAGTGTGTCAGATGCAAGGTTGTCGCGGCAAGCCTTGTAGCTGAGCATGTTGTCGTGACTTGTCACTAATTTTTGACCCTTTGAACATCAGACTCAGAACTTGGTTACTTCATGAAAGTTGTATGGCTCGTTGTCCCCTTTCTAACTCATTAAGAATCATGCCAATCGGAGTTCGGGGTCAAAAGTTATGAGGAAAATAACACACAATAGTCTGAGCATAATGTTGTCGCGGCAAGCCTGAGCACCTTATCGCGGCAACCATGTAAGGTTGTCGCGGCAAGCCTTTCAGGCTTGGCTTGCCAAGGTGTTTTCTGCTCCACTTTGGCTTCTTTTACTCAAGCCTTTAGTTGGGTCTTTTGTAGGATTATAAAGATCATATATTTTACATATATATATATATATATATATATATATATATTGCACAAAAATTAGATTTCTTATTCATTTTTGTGTAAAAATTTCGGTGTAGTTTTTATGAGCCATATGGGTTCTTAATCCATTTCAAACTGTGATTCATTTTACGGATTCGATCTTAATGAATTGACACCATAGATGTATAATTTATCTAAATTAACTACTGACCTACCCTATTCTATTTGTTTACGGCATACCTTAATGTGGACACGAGGTTACGACGATGCCAACTTGATAGCGAGTTCTATTTGTGATCTAAGGTATCTAAGGTTTGAAGGTGGTGTAGCTCTGTAATTGATCGAGATTGACTTAACTAGCTTTAGCCTAACTGGCTGTGATTTCATGTATCAGGAATGAAAATAGGCAGATGAAGCAAACTCTATTGCAATTTTATAATGGATTAGCTACCTTTGCGTTTATGGGAGTGCTTGATGACTCACACAATCGTGTAGTCAAGTGAATTTGAAAGCATCTTATACATGCATGTGGGTTTACATCTGATGTAAACCAAGGCCAATCCTCATGTGGTATACACAGAAAAGCTAAAAGAGGCTTAGCTTTTCTCTAAGTCTTATATATTTGGGTTAAGTGTGTAGAGTGGGGCTGGGCTATAGTGTAAAGCTTTTACAAAAGTTTGAAAATGTTCAGCTGGGTGTATCTTTAGTGTAAAGCAAGTATATATATATATATATATATATATATATATATATATATATATATATAGGTAGGGTATTATTTCAAGTGTAAAGCAGTTTACAACGTGTAAGTGTATGGGCTGGCATATACTTTTGCTTAAATGAGATCTAGTGTAATTCTTATATACAATTACTTGATGGTATGGTATCAGGATTAAGTGTGTACTCAATACATTATGTTAGTGTATTGAGGACCGAGGTTTACAACCAACATTTACTGAGCCACTATGGGCTTATGTCCTTTGTGTCACGGTTTAGGCACATGCCTGACCAGACTCATGTCCATATCAACTGGTGTGGGTTTAAAATAGGGCATCTGTTATATTCTCCCCTAGTTAAGGGATTTTCGTCCTTGAAAATAAACGAAGACAGGACGTGAATTCAGGTTATGGTGGATATAATTAAAATCACTACTCAAGAAGCAATATACTATGGTTTGACAATGGTGCATAAAACCAATAATCAGGAAAAGCAATGGAAATAATAATCAAGATATGTGTGTCACATGTAGACGCAATGTACATATCGATAAATAGAAAACAAATACAGTACAATTAAAACGATATCACAAAACTGATATACAAGTGAGTTGTATACTCACCAGGTAAGCTTAGGGTTGGACATAGTTTAACTGTGTTCAGTTCAATCAATGTCATCGATATATATAGGAGGAGATCATAGATGATGTTACAACTTAATTTCCATCGAATTCTTTAAATTTAAACATTTACTTTATATATTGATACTATCAATGTAGATAAATATCTTGATATCATATACATTTATGTATTCGAACAAATCCTATACATGGCTTACCTTGGGTGAATAAGTGGGGATACTGAGTGCGAATATCAGCTTCACGTTCCCAGGTAGCCTCATGAGAACCGTGATTTTTCCATTGGACCAATACGAGTGGAATATATTTTGTTTTCAAGATTCGGTCTTTGTGATCCAATATCTGTAATATCTGAGCTGGCTCTTCAGTCACTGGTAAATTTTCCTGAATATCCAGTGGCTGATAATCCAACACATGGGTTGGATCTCTTATTTACTCTCTTAAATAGACGTCGGCCAATTATGATGCTTCAAGCAACTCCACCAAAACATCTTCGTGCTATCAGGATGAATGACATAGGCTGACTTATGACAAGAAACTCGTAGTGACCATATCATGTCCGAAGGGTTGTCTGTCTTTGAAATATCTTCAGCTTTCACATTCATCTGGTGATAACTCGATCGTAAACCGATCTTCGAGAACCATCGTGCTCCTTGTAACTGATCATAGAGATCGTCGATTCTGGGGAGCGGATAACGATTCTCAATTGGCAGTTTATTTAATTGATTATAATCAATGCAAATACGCATTGACCCATCTTTCTTTTTTACGAATAATACCGATGCACCCCACGAGACACACTCGGTCTGATAAACCCTTTGCCAATAAGCTCTTGCAACTGCTCCTTGAGTTCTTTCAACTCCGCTGATGCCATTTGATAAGGCACCTTTGTACCTCCTCGGTGCTCGGGGCTAAATCACTAGCGAATTCTACTTCCCTGTCAGGCAAAAATCTTGGCAACTCAGCAAGGAAGATATTAGAGAATTCACAGGCTATTAGCAATCGACTTCTATAATCAATGCTCGCAGGATGATTGGATAGCCAATCCATACCAAGGATTACGTCAAATCCTTGCATATCTAGTAAATTGAGTAAGATCACTCAGCTACTGCTTCATAGTCATCATGATCTAGGATTACGATGATGATTGATCGACATACCATGTTAGTAGTGACAGACGGTCTAGTCGGGACTGACATGTCACAATAAAGTTGAGAGGTTCTAAGGTGGCTCCCAACTTTCTCAACTTTTCAGCAAATTGGGTGTAACAAAGGAATGTGTCGATCCAGGATCTACCAAAACATGTGCCTCATACAATAAGTAGGCATCCTCTGGATACAATTGCAAGGTATACATTATCTAATGTATATATATACTAGTGTTAGCTAAATGTGTCTACTGAACAAAATATAAATTTATCATTTCTAAACTGATGGAAAGAAAATAATATACTAGATGCACACATATATAAAGTATTTACCTAGATGCACCTTTCTCATAAACAATTTAAATAATTTATAACTAAATAGTTCACATGCCTTAGATAATATCATTGCTGGTTTGGGCATCTTGTGCCGTATTTGATGTCGTTCCCACCATCTCTGGGCAATCCTTAATCCGATGTCCCATCATACCACAACGAAAGCACGCTCCAGACGCTCTACAACACTCGTCCATGTTATGTGTCTTCCCACATTTTCCACAGAAAGCTAATGGAATGGATGAAGAGGTGGGTGAAGTTTGTGGAACTCCGAATGCTCCCGTTATAGTAGGGTTCGAGTGACGGAATGACCCTGAAGGTGTAGATATAGTCGATTTCGGATAAACACCTTGAGTAGGTTGTTGAGATTCGGGTATCGTCTTTTTCGTTTTTGCCATAGGGTAATCTTTTATCAGATGTCCTAGTCTGCCACATCTGAAACACTCACCCGTGGCCCATCGACATACCCCCGTCTTGTGCTGTATTCTGCACCGTGAGCATGACCCAATGAGTGCGGGCGAAGAAGTGTGTGCAGTGGGCTGCACTAGTGTCATAAGTAACTCAGTCTGCTGGGCCATGGTTCTAACCATTGTCTCTAGTAGTTGCCGAGTTTGTTCATGATCATCCCTCCCAGCAGGCGCAGTCCTAGCTCTTTTGCGAGGTGCCATAGTGATCTGTCAAAATAAAACAATTGTTTTAATTAATAGTAATCATGATCGTCATGAGCCCACGACTTGCCAAAAGTTACATCCTAACTCGGATCCTATCGGCATACTTCGATCATTATTGACTGAGTCCTTCAATCAAACGCGGTCGTAAAGATCCACAATCTATGCTCTAACCAGAACCTACTGCCTTGCCTTGAGACCCTAGAAGACCTAAAGCCTAGGCTCTAACACTGAATGAACATCAGAAGTCTTACCATATATTCGTGCCAGAGTTAAGTCTCAAAAGACTTAACACCGAGCTTTGATACCACCTGTGATAGCTTGACTTTTCCCCTTCTCATAACTGGGAAAGGTCGCGCCGTCGGATCACCTAACATGATCCTGTCATACAAGAGCATCGTATATAAAGTGTTACATATGCGAAAGTGAATTAAATTAACTCTGATACGAAGAAATATGGCACAACTGATATCCATTCCTTTATCTAAAGCAGTAAACTGAACAGGAAATATAAACAAAAAAAACTATACATGAAGTAGTAAATGATCTCAAACCACACTGCTGTTTATACATGTTTAAGATCACCACACTCTCTCTCTCTCTCAAACCTCTCAAGGAAAGAAGTCCTCCACAGAATCTTCCTCCTTGTCTCCCTCGTCCTCCTCCTGATGGTAGGTAGGAACAGTCTCGTGCTCAGGGTCTTGAGCAATATCTGTAGCTAAGACATAAAGTCATAGGATGAGCTATCATCAAATCTCAACAGGGAAATTTAAAGTACTACTTTATATGTTAGATTTCTAATTCACTTCTAGATGCATAAATTATAAAACTAAACACATTATATCTTACCTTGTATCTATTCTAGCAACATTTAACATTTATTCTAGCAACATATGGTATAACAAACAATAAATCATGAAAATATTATATCATGTTGACAAATTCATAATGAACAAATACGAGGAATTATACTGACAATGAATCATACTGGACAATTATAGAAATCATACTGAAACAAGACATATACAAGAAATAATAAAATCAAGCTCTCGAGTTAGCGAGATCACTTGTCAAGCTCTCGAGTTAGCGGGATCACTTAGACCGAGAAAATCAAGCTCCCGAGTTAGCAGGATCACTTGATTCAAGATGAAACAAAGACATGTACATGACATCAAGGATAACAGGACATGAACAATACATGGTAACATATATGCGAGCACATCATGAACAGATATCATATAGCAAAACTGATTTGAATAACTGAACTCGCATGATCATATATAACTGCAATTATTATAATCATTGATATTCATGTATCCAAGCTGAACTAGCATCATAATTATGCAAAGCATACATAAAGTCTGTAGCTCTCAAAGCTGATCTAACACCATCAGTCATAGTCATACTTTGAAAACTAGCATGTGCATATAGTAATCATACATCACATTTGAATGTACATCATTATTCATCAACATTCATTAAAATTGATCTAGTAGCATCATTACATAACCCATATATAGAACTGAATTTCATAGCATGACCATATATAATACTGATCGTATTACCATCATGCGGAACTAGCATCTTTATTCATTAAAACCATCATGAGTCGAATCATGAAAAACAATCACTTCAACTTACTCTATCATCATTATCAATACTGACATGAGCATAGTTAAATAAAAATCCTAAGTATCATATCATCAGTATACTATACATCAAGCAATAAAAAGCATACGTCTAAACTGATCTTCTCGTCATCATGCACTACTATACATCCAATTGAATTTAGCTTTTTCATACTTAACAATTCATTGAACTAAACTTTAATAAGCATATGGGATCATCTATCACAACTAACTAAATGGGCGTTTCATCTAGCTGACATAGCTTAGTGAGGTAAAAGTATTTCTGCTAACTAATTTTATCAAAACTGGTTCATCACTGAGCTATACTTAGCACAATCTTTTGACATGCTCTCGTATATCAGATCTAGATATCGGATTTGCACTAGTTATCAAATTTCTTTATTTTTACATAAACTACACTAGCATATATGGAACCATTCATCATATTAGTTAACACGAGTTATAAGATATCTCTACTTCTTTTATATTATCCTGCTAATCTTCTATCAAAAGAAAATTAGACATGACAGAGACTAAGATAGATCAGGTCTGCAAATCATCATGCACTCATGAAACTTGTAGATAATAACTACTATACCAAATTAACTGGCAATCTTCGTTTTATACCAGGCCGATAGATATATCAATCATCATCGTTCAATCCGACATGCACCTATGTAGGTATCTAGTGTACTAATATTATCCACATACATCACTTTCACTTTGGCATCACTGTGCAATCATGGACATCTTTTATCTATTAGTTAATCTCAGATTCATACAATCCTTGATCATGTATCGAACAGAAATACTGATAAATATATGGAGGCATCATAAGCATGATTAATTTACGCTGACTATACAACACAATTATCATGCTACTCAGAAGTGCAATGAAATACTAAAATATAAGTCAGCAAGAAAATCTCTCTACCTTATACCAGGCTTAGGTGTAACCGGTTACCCGTGCATGCATGTCTTCAAGCAAACTCATCATGTGCACCAAACATCTAGGATTTATGGTCATAGTTTTAATAATTTTAATAGTTTATTGGGTCAATGTAGACCCCAAATATGGACCATTTATGATCCCAAGTTTCATGGTCAAACTCAGCAAGTCATCCCGGCACAAACCCCTGACAGAGGTGTCCCCAAGTGCATCAGATGCAGGGTTGCCGCGGCAAGCAACATAGGTTGCCACGGCAAGCTTTGCAGCTGAGCATATTACCGTGACTTGTCACTAGTTTTTGACTCTTTTAACATCAAATTCATAACTTGGTTACTTCATTAAAGTTGTAGGGCTTATTGTTCCATTTCCAACGTATCAAGAATCGTACCAATTGGAGTTCGGAGTCAAAAGTAATGAGGAAAATATCACACAGTGGTCTGAGCATAATGTTTTCGCGACAAGCCTAAGCACCTTGCCGTGGCAATCATGTAAGGTTGCTGCGGCAAGCCTTTTAGGCTTGGCTTGCTGAAGTGTTTATTGTTCTACTTTGGCTTCTTTTACTCAGGTCTTTAGTTGGGTCTTTTGTATGATTATAAAGATCATATATTTTACATATATATTGCACAAAAATTGGATTTCTTATTCATTTTTGTGCGGAAATTTCGGTGTAGTTTTTATGTGCCATATGGGTTCCGAATCTATTTCAAATTATGATTCGTGTTGCAGATTCGGTCTTACTAAATCGACACCATAGATGTATAATTTATCTAAATTAACTACTGACCTACCCTATTCTATTTGTTTACGGCATACCTTAATGTGGACACGAGGTTACGACGATGCCGACTTGATAGCGAGTTCGCTGAGCTCGAAGAATGAGGACCGAACTTACGTGACCCTATCATCGGGTCACTTTGTGATTTAAGGTATCTAAGGTTTGAAGGTGGTGTAGATCTGCAATTGACTAAGATTGACTTAACTGACTTTAGTCTAACTGGCTATGATTTCATGTATGAGGAATGGAAATAGGCAGATGAAGCAAACTCTATTGCATTTTTATAATGGCTTAGCTGCCTTTGCATTTATGGGAGTGCTTGATGACTCACACAATTGTGTAGTCAAGTGAATTTGAAAGCAGCTTATACATGAATGTGGGTTTACATCTGATGTAAACCAAGGTCAATCGTCATGTGGTAAACACAGAAAAGCCAAAAGAGGCTTAGCTTTTCTCTAAGTATTATATATATATGGGTTAAGTGTGTAGAGTGGGGCTGGGCTATACTGTAAAGCTTTTACAAAAGTTTGAAAATGTTCAGCTGGGTGTATCTTTAGTGTAAAGCAAGTATATATATAGGGTATTATTCAAGTGTAAAGCGGTTTACAATGTGTAAGTGTATGGGCTGGCATATACTTTTGCTTAAATGAGATCTAGTGTAATTCTTATACACAATTACTTGATGGTATGGTATCAGGATTAAGTGTGTACTCAATACATTATGTTAGTGTATTGAGGACCGAGGTTTACAACCAACATTTACTGATCCACTATGGGCTTATGTCCATTGTGTCACGGTTTAGGCACACACCTGACCGGACTCATGTCCATATCAACTGGTGTGGGTTTAAAATAGGGCATCTGTTACACTCCCCCAGGAAAGCTTGGCCTCTAGGATTGTTTACAGGCTTTGTTGATAGTTGGCCACTTTCTTTCCTTGCCACATGTGAAGCCAGTTGTCCAATCTAGCTTTCCAGCTTTGTGATGGACTGTATATGTGAATGAAGGGTCTGAGAGAACTGAGTAAGTTGGTGCAAATCTTTTGAATGCTAGTGCGACTACTGTTGCAAATATTGAAGGATTTGAACAATCGTAACATCAGACATATTGCTCTGTGGTCCAATCTAGAGTTGTGCTGCCTATATTTGGGGTCTCTAGTAGAAAACTTGGGTATGGGGAAATCGGGGCAGCACAACTGTTGGTGTTAGTTGTGCTCCCACAATGGAACCGTAGTTATATCCTGGATGATTTCTCTACGACGGGTTGTAGGTATTTCCGTAATCTCTCCTCCGAAAATCCATTACTTGTTCCATTTCTATCATCTCTTGGTATTGTGGCGCAACATGGTTTTCAGTATATGTGTGAGTCTGGCAATTGGAATGGTTTGCCGCGTGCCTATCCAAAGTGTTTGGGTTAGAATTCATGAGTGTACCAATTTTTTGCTCAAGGGCTAAAACTTTTGTACTCATGTCGTCCTCAGCTTTCACTTTATCCTTATTGACCTCATAAACCCCTCCTCTTGCGAGTGGGGTACGTCGAACAATATCTGGATCGGTCTGCAGCAAAGCCTATTTTTTCTTTGAAGTGTTGGCTAGTTTCTCAAATAGATTCCAGGTCTATTGGCCGTTTTAAGCCATGAAGGCTCCTCTACTTACGGCATCGACTATGGACTGGTTAGTCTCAGTCAATCCTTGGAAAAAACTTTACGCTATAGACCAATTAGGCACCTCGGGATGAGGGTATTTTCATAGTAAATCCTTCATCCATTACCAACTCTCATGAAATAATTCTCTGGACTTTTGCCTGAAGCCTTGAATTGCTTGGCAAATTTGGTTTGTTCTACCAATTAGAAAGTATTCTCCCAAAATTAAGGACTGTAAATATTCCCAAGTGGTTATACTTCGGGCCGGTAGTAAAACTAACCATGCTTTTGCCCTATCTTTGAGAGAAAAAGGGAACAAATGTAGTCTTATGACTTTTTTATTAGTCATGGTCTGCCGTATTGTGCAAAATTCTATGAAGTCCCTCAGATGTTGGTATGGATCTTCCCTATCAAGCCCATGAAAAGTAGGTAGATTTTGAAGTGTGTGGGGCTTGATTTCATAGTTTTGACCGTAAGCTGCCTCCGGTATAACTATACAAGAGGGCTCGGTCAAAGCTATAGGGCTGAAGTGCGCTTCAATTGAAAGCTCGTCAACCATGGTTTGAGGATCTCTTACAAATGATCGATTTAATGCAAGTCTACGCAGGAGAGTCCGCTCAATTTCTGGGTCGTATTCAAAATAGTCTAGACTTCTAGACCGAGTATGATGCATACACCAGAAAGAAAAATTTTTGTATATATAATTGTTTGTATAATTTTTATTTTAGAAGACCAGGAAAAGAGAACAAATCTAAGCCTCTGGCTTCTCTGATCAGGGGAAAGAGTAAGAAGTGATCAAAGAAAAAGAAAAATATAAATATAAAGAACTATAAAAAGAAAAAGATAAATATTAGTTTCTAAAAGAATAAAAATATTAGATAAAAATAGGAATAAAGATAAATTCCGCTTCCCCGGCAACGGCACCAAAAACTTGATTGTTGCTTATTATGTATATTATTATTATATTGAATTCAAGTCCTAACCTATTGCAAGTGCACAATGAAAATTATAGTACTAGCATAGAATCATTCCCACGAGAAAGTTTATTTATCTATTTACTTCTTATTTATACCTTTTATTCAAATCCTTATCTTAAAAACTTCTATTTATCTTTAAGATCTAATCTACTGGAGAAATATGAATAAAATAATTTGTTCTAATCTAAAATGCATAAAATAAATCCAAGTCCTTCTGATTGAGGTCGTCAATCCCAATCTTCAGCTATCGGATATTTACGAATTTAAACAATACCGTTATACTATATCTCTAATTTCTTAGCATTGGTCGTCAATCAAGTATAAGATCCTATCAATACAGATATAATCTAATCAACAACTTTCTAAAACATAGGCGTCAATCAAACCTTAGAAAAGTGAAGATGGAAAAATAAAAATCGTTACACTAATCTACAAATTCTAACCTGAGTCGTCAATTCAAATTAAAACATGGAGATATTTACAAAGCTATAAATTTAAACTAAAAAGTAAAGTAAAATATATCCTTCACCCCTCAGCCGCAGTCGTCAATTGCCCCTGAGAAACTATAGATATCTACTCTAATCTTCAGCACTCAATTGCAGTAGTCAATTGCTCTTGAGAAACATCTGATATTTAATCTACTCTAACTATTTTATACTACTTTGATCGGAAGAAAATTCAACCTCAGGCGTCAATTGATGTTGAAATTCTTCGATGCTTATTCCTACACTAAGCTCTCTTATTTATAGATCATAAAGAGTCAGTTTACAAAAACTTCTAATTTTAATAAAAGAAACTGCTAAAATAAAAGATTCCTAATATAACTCTAATTTCTAATTTTATCTGTCCTTGCTTTAGATGGTAGATATGGTTTTGAATTGTTCTCTAGTAACAGCAGTAAAGATCTTCACAGTCTATCTTCATCATTCTTCTCAGATTCATGATTCACCAGAATTCTAGAGAACTTCTAATTTAGTTCATCGCGGTGATAGTTCTCATGTGATTAGCAGTGGAGAAAGCTTCCATTCTGAGAAATCGTCAATCACAATTTCTTCTTCTATTATAGCTTCTTTGGAATCGTAAATCACGATTTTCTATTCTCAGGGCTTTCATAGTAAACTTGGTCTTTGGACGATTTTCTATTACAAATGATCACTTTTTCTTCTCTTGTCGTCTTTTACTCTTTTGTCGCTTCTGAAGAATCGCCTTTTTAAAGAATCATAAAATTACGATTTCTCATTTTTTCTCTCTTATAATGGCGAATCGTCTTATACGCTCAATCATTATTCTTACTGCTATTTGAGTTCACTTTGATGAATATTAACACTTAGGCTCTCTTTTACTATTTATCTCTAATATCTGCACATCAATAAGGTATTAGTAGCAAACTAAAGTCTAGCATCACTAAGTAAAGGGTGATAAAATGGTAAATTATGTGACTGATCACACCCTCAAACTTAAGTTTTACTAGTCCCTAGCAAACAAAGAAACATAAAATATCTAAGCTATGAATTTAAAATGGCACATTTGTAGGGAGCACGATTGCATTTAGCGGATGCAACAAGCCTTTTAAACCCCTAGGTGATCCCTAGTGGAGGAGTTGTAGTCTCCTGAACGTTTTCAGTAAAGTTACCTACAAACTTCCAACATTTTTGGGTTTTTTCAAAATAATTTTTTTTTTTCAAAACTAAAAATTCAAAATATAGATTTTTATATGCTAATTACTCAGTCAATCATTAGATGTTCATTATTTTTTTTTAAAATTCAAATCTTTCGTCCTTAGCTTTCCATCATTGTAATTATCCTTTATCAGAACTCAATAATTTCAATTCGGTATAGCGTGGAATGTATGCATATTAGTGAAAAGTTTATTCATCATAGATTTTTCTAAACTGTAATTTTTAAAAAATATTTTCATCCACACTCTCACTTATTGGCATACTCTCAAGAATAATCAAAATTTTTTGGGTTCTCACAATATTGTCGATACATATATATGCAAAGTTCATCGGACAATTAACTAAAAAGATAAATCTCATAGAAAGGATAATCAATTCTATTTGTATAACTTCTTTATTTATTCATAGTATCTATTTTATATATCTCTACTAGACTTATATTCTTGTGAATTGTAAATCATAAAGGTCTTTCCTTCGGCTTATAATGGGTCTTTGGGTTTTCAGAAGGTTTCAAGGAAAAATGATAAAGATGATTCAAAATTATTTCTGAGAATTTAGCTCTTTCTTCTCTTCTTTTTCTATATTTTTCAGCTTCAGTAGGTATCCCTATTTTGGATAACTTCTTCTCATTTCTTTTCTAGTATAAATCCCATTTTCTTTTCTAGTTGGAAGCTTTTTGCTCATCTTTTTCATAGAATCGTCTTTGTACGATTTTCTTCTTTTATTTTTTCATATTTTTATACGATTGTATTTATTTTTACTTGTACCCTTTTCAACAGATCCTTTACCTGCTTCGTGCGTACTTCTTTCACTCCCTCTTCCCCCCTTCTTTTAGATTCTAAACTCTCAGAAATTATAAGGGTACAAGTAAGTGAGAGTTTTTAAAATTGTAAGGATAGAAAGTTTGGGCAATACATATGGTTAAAGGTTTATAAAATTTTGGTACAAAGATATTTAGTTTTTAGGCTTCTAATATGGGTTCAAAGGTAAAATATTCTGGGATATTTGGCTTTTTGGCTCTGGTTTAGCAAAAGAAGGCCTTTGGTCATTTTCACGATTTACTAATATGGACGTCTTATTACTTTGATATATTTAATAGACAGTTCTAAATGAATAAATCATCATATTTACAGAATATCTTGATTCTAAGTTCAGCATTATGAGATTTTTAATGGTAGAGAAGTTCAAGAAAATTTTAGCATTAATAAAAATAGTCTCTCTTTCTCAGAATAAAAGAGGAAATAGGCTCTATAGCTCATTGGTTATATGATTTTGAAACTATAATCTAAAATATTTACAGTTCAGATCAATCGTATAGTTTCAAACATTCTCCTGATACAGTATTCTAGAGATGCTTTACTTTGAATTGCAACTATTTTTATTTTAATTTTTTAAACTACTACTATGATGAGTTGCTAAAAATTTTGGATTTTCATATTTTTTTATAATTCTTATTGTCATTAGTTTTTTGTTGCTTGTTGTTCTATTCGATAGGAGTCCCCCGCAGCTGGCTATCAGCTTGGCGAGGACCAAGTCCTATACTTGGTATCATGCCTTGTCGGAGTTTCAGCAAGTGCAGTTGGTGTCTTTTGATTTCAGGCCAATCCTGGAGTTGGAGCCCTTTCAGGTCGATCATGGTCTGATTGCGGCGATCTTGGAGAGGTGGAGGGAGGACCATCAGGTGCTTCTTTTTCTAGTTGGTATGATGTTACCGACTTCAAAGGACTGAGTCGATATTATCGATCTTCGTTTTGAGGGTGAGCCATTCACGGGGCAGAAGGCAAGAGAGTATTGGCAGTGTGCGAGGAGATTTTGGGTGTACCGTATAGGTCGAGTGGATCGGGGCCAGGTGTAGTTCGAGTCACTTGGTTCTTTGATACGTTTGAGAGTAGCTTCGTCCCTCTAAGGCGTCATTCAGAGGCGAGGGTGTCTTATGATGCACGGTGCGTGGTGGTAGTGAGTCGAGAGCCCGTGGTTGAGCCAGGGTTGGCTGCGGATAGAGTGCTTCGAGCATTCTTGATGCACTTCCTCGATGCAGTACTCTTTTCTTCTTCGACTCGGGGATGCATCGCCAGGTAGTTTTTGATGGTTCTCAGGGACTCGGATTGGGTCTCTACTTACGCGTGGGGAGCGGCCACATTGGCACATCTCTATGAGCAGCTTTATCATCAGGGATGGGGCATCGCGACGATCGGAGGTTTCCTTCCCTTCCTCCAGGTGAGTTTTAGTTAATTGGTATCATGGTGTCTCTTTTTTTTGTCTTAGAAATTATTTAAGATTTCTTTTATTGTTTATTTTTAGTTTTAGGCATATGATCATTTTGTTTTTCTTCGTCTGGGGGTTCCGTTGGAGGCGAGGTTCACATTTTTGCGGATGCGTGTGGGGAGGGCACCGTTGAGGGGTCGTCACTGGTCTTCTGATCTTCAGACTGCACGAGGTCCTTTTGAGGACATGCATGCGGAGCAGGTATATATCACTAAGTGTTCATTTTGTTTTATTTTGTTTTGAATTTTTAGACTCTAAGGATTCATTGATGGGTTGGCTTGCTTGTTTGGGTGTAGGTGATTTGGAGGCCATATGCGGTCAATGACGATGCGGGTGTGCCAGTGATTCAGTCTGGCCAGCCCTTCTTCGATGTGGACATATGGGTCCATTGTTTTGAGAAGGTGGAGAGGATCCACCTATCTCGGGCAGTGCGATAGCTCGGGCTCACTCAGGGAGTCCCTCCGGAGATTCGCGACAGGGTGGTGAAGAGGATAACCGGCCCCTCTGGCCGAAACTTTGCGAAGAAGATGGCGCTTCAGATGGTCGATTTCAGAGCTGGGGGACCAGGGTGATAGGGGCGCATGACGAGGAGGATGTCCAAGAGTATAGGAGGTGGTTTAGTGCATTGGGCGGTGGGTGCCTCTTCACACGTACCTTCTAAGGGAGTGGTTCTTCCGTGATTGGCGGGTCGAAATCGGTGTCTACATTGAAGGAGAGGTTGGCCGCATTAGAGCAGGGCCATCTCACGGCGAGTGTGCAGGGGGCGTTAGATGCCCTCCATTGGGTGACGAAGCAGATGGGGTGTACTTCTCGTCCAGATGAGGAGATGCTACACTCCTTAGCCCTCTCAGTTTCTCAGGCTAGGGGAGCGGAGGATGAGTTGGGGATTCGGCTAGCGAAGACTCGACGACTCCTAGTGAGTTAACTCATTGGTCTGACTGTTAATGTATTATGTGGACTTGGTCTTCCAGTCGTTCTGACATAGTTTCGGTGTCTTGTTTTATTTTGGGCAGTCCAAGAGGGAGTCCGAGGTTGCCAGTCACATGGCAATGATTGGGTTGCTATGCAGTCAGCAGTAGGCCGACCGAGAGGTGGAGGCCAGTTTGCGATCTGAGATTGATCGATTGGTAAGTGTCTATATGAACTTGATTTTTTTAATCGTTAGTATTGCGAGATTACCAACTGATGTGTTTATTGTTATTCGTAGAGAGTCGAGCTTACTGCTGGAGGTCCCGTTCCAGCATTTGATCCATCTTCAGTTGCCTCCTCCAGTCGGGAGGATCCAGTGATGGCTCAGCTTTGGGGCGAGCTGGAGCACTGGGTAAGTTCCATTCAATCTTTTGACTCATTTGTATAATTATATTAGTTTGTCTGGTGTTATTGTTTCGCTTTCTTGATAGTTTACTAACATCATGTGGAATTTCAGCGTCAGGTTGCTGAGGATCTTCAGACGAGGGAGGCGACTGCTGCCTCTCTACGTCCTGAGAGTTAGGTATAGTTTCTGGTTTGGTGTACTTCAGCTGAGGTTATTTCATCTTATTCGTTCTGACATATTTTGTGTTGGCTTATTTGGTATTGTGCAGGTTGTTCCGGACTCTGCTCCTGAGGCTCCCAATCAAGGGTCTACTCCTATTCCTTCTCAGGTATATTCTAGTAATTGTGTTCATAGTTTATTTTTTATTATAGTGTTGTCTGACATATTTATTTGTTCTTGTTGTAGCCACCTACATTCGTTGTTTCCTCTATGCCTCCTGCTAATCCAGTGACTGCTACGACCATTAAGCGACTTCTGGAGGAGAGGTTGGATATGGTATGACTCTTTCTTTTTCAAAGTTTCTTTTTTTTATGTTCATATATATATATATATATATATATATATATATATTAGTTTTCTTTGACTTGGTGCGGTTACGCAAGTTCGTCAGCTTGAGGAGGCGCGTCTAGAGGGGATGCGAGCGCGCGCCACTCCCAAGGCAAGACGAATCCTTGGGGAGACGCAGAGTCGCAATGACCTATTCGTCGAGATGATGGTTGCAATGAAGACTCGGGTTGAGGCATTGGAGGCGGCGCATCGGACGATGCGGGTAGAGATGCACGTGTCCCTAGATCAGCTGTAGTATCATCTGACGAGGAGTGAGAGGGGGGTGCGTAGGTTGGCTAGTCAGCTTGATGGATCAGAGTTGAGGGCTACGGATTCCTCGGCTGGGTAGTCTCGTCACACGTCACGTGATCGTGTCAGAGGTGATGCTCGTGAGGATTCTATCGTTCGTGAGATTCTTGCGGGGTATCCTACTCATTCCCGATCGAGGTGGTCTATTAGCCAGACAAGTGAGGGGGGTTCTGTGGCGAAGGCTGCATCGTCTAGAGGTTTCGAGGACTCCGAGTATCCGGATTGTATTTTTGAAGGATCAGTCTACGGACCTCCGAGCTGATGATACTGCAAACAGCAGTGCTCGGCCATCCCAACGGCAGCGTAGGGAGTAGGGGTGTGTGTGTATTTTTTTTTTCATTGTGTGTGCATTATACATATAGGAGGGATGCCCCCGATGACAAGTGTAAAAAGAAGTAAATTTTAATATATATATATATATATGTATATGGAGATTTTTTGTTTAGATGTACCTGATTGGCTCCTTTCCTTTTGATTACCTCTTGTATTTGTCTTTCGCTTTTTAGTTTCTTTAGCGCCGTCGACCGTCATTGGGACTTGGATGCTTTCGAAGCTGGCCCGATGATGGTTGAAGGTTACTTTGTACCTGCAAAGGTAAAGGTAACGCTATCAGTAATTTTTGTTCTCCCCCTTGCTGGTTGTCAAGGGGGGTAAGTGTCTCAGACCGGGGTCTGATAGTAAAAGATGGATATGTTGCTCTTTTTCATTTCTTTTTTTCTTCTTTTTTTCTTTTTAAAATAGAAATAATACAATAGGGAAAGCAAATAACTAGAGTAATAAAAATAAAAATGCCCCAGTGTAGGAGCGTGGTAGGATCGGTAGTATAGTATCTTCGATAGTATTCTCTAGATGGTGACTTCGTTATTTCGCATCTTCTTTGTGGATGAGTCAGCGTCTCTAAGGTGATTCTCCTTCTGATCCAAAAAAATGCTCTAGTATGTAAATACAATGAAGCTTTCTGGGCTTTAGATGAGCACTTTGGGTCTTTAAGCAGTCATGGGTATTTGGTGAGTTAGTTTTGAAGAAAGGTTGATCGGTACTGTCATTGAACCGATGGAGGTCTCTTTGATTAGGTTAGTTGTATGTCGGGGGTCTATTTTAGGGTGATGATCATCCTATCCCATAGTTATTAGGGAGAAGTATGGTAGGTATAATAAGTGATTGTATCAGTCATCATTCATCACTTTTCGATTTCATTTCTATGAGTATCCTGTAAGGCTTTTGATTTATCGTCCGAAATAAAAATAGAAGAGGGGGATAAGGCTCAGTGATGTGGGTAATAGTTTGTATCTAATGCTTTCCAAAAGGGGGTGAGTAACAATCTTTTCCTCAGAGGGATACCGGGTTCCATAATCAAGCTCTTCGTCATGTTTTGATACCACCAAAGCCTCACATTATATGGTTAGCAGGAGTTTATCCTCCTCCCGCCACCTTACGATGACATCTAGTAGTATGGGAACATAAGAGATGCCCTCGCAGCTTGCTTATACATTTTTAGTAAAGTTACTAGAGATGTCCTCATTGTCTTCTTATGCTTCCCTGTCACTAGTCCTTTGATCAGATTGCCCGAATAAGAAAGTGGGCAATAAATTAGAGGTCTTAAGGACATTCTGTGAATTGATGACGTACGACCAATGAATGGGTCGTGACGACTACGGGGGTGATAAGTATAAGTATTTAACTATGGGATGTGATGGTCACAGGATTAAGGGTAGTATTTTCTAAGGTACATGGCGTTCCAAGGGCTAGGGAGTTTTTACCCATTTTAGTTCACTAGTTTATACGTATTTATAAGATATGCGACTGTTATAATATAAGGGCCTTCCCAGTTCGGTTTCAATTTTCCTTTTAGATGGACGTGCTTGGAAGACATGATTTTCTTCAAGACTAATTCTCTAATATTAAAGGTTCGTTCAAGGACTTTCTTATCGTCAGCCCTAGCCACTCTCCTTTAATATACATGATTAATTGCCCTTAGACATGTTTCATCAAGCTGCTCTAGCAGTGTGAGTAGGGCAATTCTCCTCTCGTCCAAGGATAGCTCACCATCGAGTTGAATTCATAAGGATGGTACTTGTATCTCATATGGTAGGACTGCCTCCATTCCGTAAGTAAGGAGGTAGGGAGTTTGGCCAGTGGTCATACGAATAGAGGTCCTATAGGCCCAGAGTGCTTCTGATAGTCGTTGAGGCTAGTCGGCTCCATTGCTTGTTTCTACTGTGCATTTCAAAATTCAAATCAACATTTTGTTCGTAGCTTCCTCTTGTCTATTTCCTTGAGAGTAGAACGGTGATGAGTGGCATAGATCGATGTTAAACTTCTTGCATAACTTCTTTGTCTTCTCTGCAATAAACTGCAGTCGGTTATCAATAACAAATATCCTGGGTACTCCAAACCTGGTGATGATATTTCGAATGATAAACCTTACGAGTGTTGAAGCGAGGATTCTGATATAGGATTCAGCTTCTGCCCATTTGGTGTAGTATTCGGTTGCTGTAAGTATAAACGCGTGCTTGTGAGTGTTCCCAACTATGTCTGTGAAAGGTCCGATGACATCGAAGGCCCACATCGAAAATAATCACGGTGAGGTCATAGTGTTCAATGCAATTGATGAAGCTTTGATAAGTGCAGTGGGTTCTTGGCATTGCCTGCAGAGTTGAACGTAGAGGTGGCAATATTTTATCATTGTCAGTCAGAAGTAGCCTTATCGTGTGATTTGATCGGCGAGTCTCTGTCTACCGGCGTGGGCGTCACAGGCACTGTCGTGTGCTTCTTGGATAATATATTATCCTTCGGCGGTTGTGACGCATCGTAGCAGTACTCCTTTGGTGAAGGCCTCTTTATATAGTATTTTGCCGAGTATGCAGAATCGGGCGCATCGGTTCCTTATAGTATTCTGTTTGATTTTTGTGGCGTATGGAGGGACGTGTTTATACTTCAAGAAGTTCCACATGTCGAAATACCATGGTTATCCATCGTCGGTGTTGGTGCGCACTTTTTTTGGGTTCCTCTCGGTTCCCGTTGAATCAGTGGCTTCCAATTCTGTCCTGATGGACTCTAGCGATGCGGTGTTTAGAATAATTAAAGTAAAAAAATAAATAATAACAAGGGTTTTCTAGGAGGATTCGTAGTTTATTGTGATTGCCAGCCGCAGATATTTATCGACGCTGCAACACGTCAATAATCACGCTTAAGAGTGGGTGTGGGTTGCTTTTATACTGAATCGTCCGCCTGCGAACGCCAGCAACATTCTGTTTCTTTGGATTAGATGGTTTATTTTCCTTTTTATTCCCCTTTTAGTTATGATTCTGGTCAGTTTAGACTTCCCTGATTCTGTTATGAATTTAGTTGTATAGGTTTGTTCCAATCTGATTAAGAGTCTAGTTAATGTTGATTTCCCAATTCTATTAGAGGTCTAATTAATATTAGTTTCCCAATACCACTAGAAGTCCAATTAGTTTCAGTCTCTTATTGATACTAGGAGTGCACGTGTATTAATTCCGATAGAACTCTAAGAAAATCAAGCATGCTAATAATTATACTGGGATTCTAAATAATGCAAGTATACTAGTTGTATCGAAATTCTAATCAAATCAATTATGACAGTCCTACTAGGATTCTAATACTAATTTTACTGAAACTCTAATTCAAGCAAATGAATTAATTTCATTAAAATCTAATTAAAACAAATAAATTGATTTTTGTTCGAATCTAATTGAACTAAATAAACTAATTTTATTAAAATTCTAATTAAAGTAATGAATTAACTATACTAAAAATCTAATTAAAATAATGAAATTGATCATACTAAATTCTAATTAGAGCGAGGAATTAATCAATTAAATTCAGATTTAAAGAGATTAATCAGTCATACTAAAATCTAATGCACTTAATTGATTAAATATGCTAGAATAAAATAAACCTACTAATTAATTATACTAGAAGGATAAAACAAAAGCAATTAATTAATCCTAAAATTCCTTTTAAAAAAAGAGGTTTTGGGCCCGCTATGCTAAGGAGGATAGGCCTCGTTCCCGAGTACCCTCCGTAAGTCCCTTAGACAAATCGGGTGGCTAAGATTGAAGATAAATTGATTTTAGACCGTGAGATAATATTTTTAGGCTTTTCAGAGTTGATTTCGAAATAATAATTATGAGTAAAATTGTATAATTAGGATTATAGAAATTGAACTCTTTGACAAATTCATCCCAAGTCCAGGGCATATCTGGAGTTTCTTGAGCTCTAGTTCACGAAACAGGTTTCCACCAAGGTCCAGCTTCTCCATCTAGCATATACGCTGCCCAACGGACACTCTCGTCCTCTGTACATGTCAGTACACTAAATACCTTCTCCATTTCCCCCAGCCAATTTTTGGCTGCCATGGTGTCTGCCTGCCCTGAAAAGCTAGGAGGTCTCATCCTCCTGAATTCGATAAATGCTAAAGCTACTGGTAGTGTAGGTCCTACTGGAGGCGTAGGTGTCTGATGTGGTTCTAGGGCTGCATGTGCTGCCAAGGATGCTGCTTGCTGTGCCATGGCAGTTGCCGTAGTTTCCATTGTGTGCATCATCCTCTAACGCTCCTCTCTTTCTTTATTTCTCTTCCTCACTCTATCTTGTTCCCTTTGATCTCGATCCTAATTTTCTGCTTGATTTTAGTTCTCTCCTTGGCCACTGCCCTCAGGAATCTCCCTATTTCCTAATGGTACCATGTTGGTAGGCGAGACGAACCCATCTCTACTGCGCAAATTTCTATCATGACCACCCCTGGGTCGGCCTCTTCCTCTAGAAAATATAACGGTCTGTATGAGAAACCACAGTTTCGTTAGCAGTAGTCCCTATGTTCTGGCCAATTGATTGTCAGAGACTGAAAGAAATGGCTTTGATACCAACTGTGACAGCCCAAATTTTGGCACCCCGAAACCCGTGCCATCAGTATGACCCTCAAGGCCGTGCCCTGTGATTCTTTACGAAGCATTGGTATATACAAGCCAAAAACTGCAATTAAGGTACATGTATCTACTCTAACAAGTACTCATATGTTTAAAATTTATAGGGTCTCTAAAGGCAATTCTTGTCCCATGGCAATTCATAGGCATAAGAACTTACCCAAACCGTTGGCGATAACAGTTCATCCCAGACGATTTGTCAAAAGAATAACGGTATTTAATTATATTCAAATAAAGAGGCTTGACATACCAAGCCGTACCTAATACTCTCAACTCACTCTCAAAGTACGCAATGGGTCTCCTAGAAGAATTCCTCAGGAGGAGGCTCTAACTCCTCTGTGGGCACGTAATCTGAATCCCCTGGATCAAAGTCTCCAGAAGTCTTTGCTGCCGCTAGTCCTGGACCTGCGACGTATAGTCTAAGGGGTGAGCTACATCCTAGCTCAGTAGAGAAACAAAATGAACATATAGATTAAATCTCCCATATATGTTAGCGGTTTTAAAAAAAGCACCATTTATCGGATATCACTTTTGGGAAAATAATTGAAATAACTAGAATAAAATGATGGGTACAGCTGTTACTTTGCATGGTTTTTGTTTGTTCTCACCATACTGGTTTAGTTGTGAATTCGACCTAATCACTTAAATCTTAACTCAAGTAGTCCCCGAGCAATATAGCATCGAGCCCCGATGGAATACCCACCATCGTCGTCTAACTAAACAATTGTCATGTGTATTCCCTGGGAATACTGCCCAAGCCCCTTTCTCATAGGTGGCGGGGTCTATTTTCAAATCTACATCCCTGGGATGTGCTATGAATGTACGGATTGGCCGTCGTACCGGTCACGGATATCCTGCCGAGTCAGTCGTGGGTATCCCGCCACGTCGGTGGGGTATTCTAATCAAACCTTAAATAATAAAAATATCGAACGTGCTCTACATATAGTTATTCACCGTGATTGTGCTAATTTTTGTTACATTAGGCCTTATCACTAGCTTCCGTTTCATTGTTAGTTTTCATCTGCATCCCTGGGATGCAACTGGTTCAATGCATCATCTAGATGTCCACTTTATAATTTTTACGTCCGTTGGGGACCTCATGACTATCACTTTTGAAACTTACTCACACACCCTTTTTCATAATGATCATGCAATACTTGACTAACAATTGAAATACACTACATATATGTGTTGACGAAATAATGCACATGTTTCAAGAATATTCCCTACCTCAACGCAAATCCAACGCACACTTTTCTCGTAGAGGTTTATACGTCACAATCTCACGTCAAACCTACATTTCATGTGTTTAGAATATGTTTAGAGAGGTCACTAGAATCATTGGAGTACATAGCCTTCATAGATTTACACTAAAACTATTAAAATATGCGTGGTGTCTCGCGCGAGCGAGTATAATTCCTCGCTCGAGCGGTCACTTGACCTCGCTCGAGCGAGCACTTGCCATCGCGTGAGCGGTTCAACCGAGATCGCTCGAGTGGTTAAAACGAGCCATCTGAAGCTCTACAGGAAGCCTCGCTCGAGCGAGCTTCCCCTTTATTTTGGGTCTCGCTCGAGCGAGCCCAAAATGAAATTTGTTCTCAAGTTGTATATTCTGTCCTCGCTCGAGCGAACCATTTAGACCGCTCGAGCGAGGAGCGATAAAATTTAACTCCTCAATCCGTTCGAGAACCCTTTTCCTACTTCATTCAAGCCTTATTATCATCGACAGCCATTCAACCAATACCTTATACATTATTTAAGGACACACCTAAGCATTTATTATGTATTTAACATACCTCAATTGATAGGTCTCGTATAAGTTCGATCCACGATTCTAAACTCTACTAGACGAAGAGATCTCCAGAGTTCCTCTCCAAAGTTCTTCATCCAACCTTTTCTCTTTCTAAGATAATTAGGTTATGTATTGGGGAACCCCTCTCCCCTTCATTCACTTATATAATTTTAGTGAAAGTTAGTGTGTTTCACACACACACTCATAGTGTATATATGTTAGTTTTGGTTCCCTTGTGAACCTCACATACACGTGCATGGTAGATGACGTGCACGGTTCCCAAAAATTTGGGGTTATGATAATTTGATTTAATCATAGCTAACTATATTGATAGGTAATATCGAGTAATTGAGAAAAAAAATGTGTATTACTTACCTGTGGTGATACTTACCTGGGTTGCACGCAGCTTGTACGGTTCGTGATGGTGTTTTAGTGTCACGATGAGAATTTGTGGCTATTATTGTAATGTAGTGCTCCGGATGTGATGTCGCAACAGGACTTTGGAGACTTCTTCTCTTCAGGTCTGCTATGGAAGGACTTGGCGGTTGTGATATAATGTCTTGGGATAAATAATGTCGCGATGGGACCTGGGGATTAATTCGAGAAAGGAATAAAGAGAGAGTTCGTTGCCTTATCTATGGGACATGACCGAGCTTTCCCTCTCTTCATCATACGGCGTGGCATGCGCTGCCTGAGCCTTCTTTTGTCTTCAGGTAGTGAGGTTTGCGATGGCGCATCGAATGGACGTAGTTAGCGATGGGACATTGGTAAGATATTATTTCCGCGATGGGACATTGTTGTCTTTCTTTGGTGGATCTTGGGTTACAGAAGAAATCATGTTGCATTATGATTGATTTCGTCTTTGGGCGATTTGTTTTTGGCTTTTCGCGATGGGTCAAGAGGGTATGGTTAATTTATTCTGACGGTTATTGAGGTGAGTCGCATGTATGCACGTTATCGCAGTGGGCTCTTCCTTCTTTGGTGGAGTCATGAGGGCATTGCGGTAAGGAGTATATGTCCTACCACGATGAACTAAGGGATGATTAACGCTATAGGACGGGTGAGTATGTCTTTTTTTGTCGGGACTGCTTGTGAGGCCACGCGATGGGACAAAAGGGTGTGACCGCGACGTGATAAAAGAATCTTGGCCGCAATGGGACAAAATAATCTTGACCACGATGGGACACAAAGGTGTAAGGGTGTAGATTTCATCCAAAATTAGGTATTATGCGCCCTTTTTTGGTCGCTCAATATGATTGCGCACCCGTTTTCAGGCGTGCGATCTCAGACTTGAGGGGTCATTTACGCGCGAGTATGTGTGCGTGTAATTTGATTATGCGCTATAATCCTTGCGCGTGATTAAAGCATCACCTGGTCAACGTACAGTCAATGTACGGGTGACCTTTCGTATTATGTGTTTACAATGGGTCATTTAATTGGTTTGCGTGGTCTATAGACTGCGCGCGATCGTAGCATTGCACGGATGGCGAGGGCGATAGTTTAATTGTGCGCTTGGGTCAGAGCGCGTATTTCGGATTGTGCGCCACGTGAGTGCCGCATGATCTAATTAAGCGCACGTGATTAAGTTCATACTCTATATAAGCGAAAGAGCTTTCATTCTTTTTTCATTCTGGTTTAGTCTCGAGTTTTGACCTTTTCTGAATATCTCGTATTTTGAAGTTCGTGTTTGAGTGATATCGGGCGATCTAACCATCCGATTGGGATGTCATTTCTTCCTATATTTATAATTTTGCATGATCTCCATCCCGAGGTAATGCTCGTGGACGGCGTTATTCTGGGAGTGGGCAGTATTGTGAATGAGTGTGCTTGTCTTCACTTCGATCCTTTTTAAGGAGCAGGGAAGACAGCGTTGAAGCGGTGGTGGTGAAGGAGGCGAAAATGGCGGAAGAGAAGGGGTCAAAAGTGGCAGGATGTGTTTCCCAACCAATTCTCCCTGAAGTCTCCTATTGGACGCTCCGAGCGAAATATGCTCCCCGCTTCGTCTCAGTTTTGAACCCAGTCTTCGTTTTGGGTTGTAGGTTAAAGTTTCAGGCTTTTGTTTTGGGCTGTAAATTCAGGAGGTATGCCTCCGGTGATACTTGTAAAATTTTAAATTATAAATGAAGGGGCATTTTTTTGTTCTTATTGCACTTGTTTGTTTATTTAAATTTATTAACGGATTAGTTGGATTTATTCGATTTGTTTGACTTAGTTTTGATTTTACTTTAGAGTTTTAGGACTTATTCATTTGGGGCTCATCCCGATGTTAATTCGTCTTATCGAGCCTGATTTAGAGAATTTATTTGGTTCTATTTGATTGATTGGTGGCATTTTTTTTCAAACCAGTTAGGGTCTCATCCTAGAGAATTTTTTTTTATTTTATTATTTAATTTAAAGTTTTTGTCAGTTTAAGGTTTGATTTTTTTAACTTGAGTTTTGTCTTTTGTTTAATTCAACATGAGGTTGAAAAGTGTGAGTTTTCAAAGGTTCTAGATGGGTGTTAAATATCTAAATCCTATTGGTTTATCCCTTTGCTTAAGATCTGTGTCTCTTAGGGGGTTAAGTGTTGTGTAATCATTGGTTCATGTATGTTTGTCACGGATGGTGATCTTTCAGGGGGGTATGTATTTGATTTAGATTAGATTAGATTAGAAGGATTTTAAAATGCAACACTTGTCATTCTATGGTTTAGGGAGTGTAGTTTATAAATGTGTGAGCCAAAAGTTTTAGGCTCTTATTTTGCTTTTAGGATTGAAAATTTTGAGGCATTCTTTTTTGGGGCATTTTTTTTTATTAATTAATTAATGTCTTTTCTTCTCTTCTCTTTTGTATCTCGGGTATTGGACCCAAAGAATTGTGTTTATTGCGTAGGCTTTTGAGAATGAACGGGATTGGGAATGCAAGGTAACGATTGAATTACTGCCATGCTAAGAGAAGAGATGGAGGAGAAAAAGGTGGTAGAAAGGAAAGTCAAGGAAAAGGTAGGGTGAGAGTTCTCATGACCGATGCCTATTTTTCCTCGGTAGGACCAGCGGATTCAGTGTTAGTTGCTCCTCCTTTTTAGTGTTTCCAAGGTGGGATCCTAAGGGTGGATCCTACAGGTCCTAGGTCGTTTTCCGTGAGCCACTCTTTCTTTTATGCCATCTTGAGGCAAGGGAAAGAGGTTATTATGGCTAGAGTTCGTTCAGGGCACCTCCTTTCTTCGGGTTTCTCCGAGATTTTTAATTTCCCTAATGAATCCAGATTCAGGGATTGTCTAAATGTGCGGAACTTAAGTTTTTTGTTTTAAGTTGTATATTCAGAGGGTATGCCCCTGGTGTATTTTGTAATCATTTTATTTATTTATGCAAAGATTATGATTTTAAATTCTTTTGTAAATTCCAGTTTAGTTTATTTTCCAGCTTATTTGATTTATTCAGAGTGTGCGATTTATTTATTTAATTTATTTATTATGGATCGGGGCATGTTAGGGGTATATTTTTTTCTTTTTCCTTTTTTAATTTAGTCTAGGGTTAATCGGAGTGTATAAATGATGAGGACATTTTTGGGTCTTAGTGTATAAAAAAATTAAAAAATAAAAAGGGGACATTTTTTGGCTGTTTAATTTAACATCAATTGGGGTTGTGTGTGGTATGGGGGCATTTTTTTTTGGTTTTAGATTGGTGTTAGTTGAGGCAAAATTTTAGCTTAAGTGTTAGTTTGGGGCAAGTCTCTTTCTTTTTTTTGTTTTAGCTTTGGTTGGGGTGTGCAACCGGTGTCAGGTCATTTTTTTCTTTAGTTTTAGGGCGTATATTTTCCAAATTAGGGGTGTTTTTGGATCAGCCTTGACAAAGGGGACGGTTTGGACTGGTAATTAGTGTCAGAATCTCCTAGTTTTAGGTCTGTGAAAGTGTTGTTCTGTATCTATATATTTTTGTTTTCCAAGAAATTGCGCGCTTCATTATGGGCATTTGAATGGATTGCGTGCCAGTCTTAAAGCGCATATTCCAAGGCATCAAAAGGTTATTAAGCGTTAATAGTCGATCATTTAATCGAATTAAACGCAGGGTGAGCGGCGCTTGATTAGGGCGGTGGTGGTTACTATAGAAGTGGTTGTTGGCATTCACGCGAGCTGGTAAGGGCGCTTGATGTGATTATGCGCCTGGAAGGCGACACGCAACCAATTGGTTCGGGTTAGTTTAAGCGGGCAACAATTAGATGGCACGCTCTATATAGGTCGTGTAATCCAAATTATGCGCTACCATTGTAGCGCGTGATTGGTTTGGGCGCCTGCATTTAAGCGCACGATTCGACTGTTCCCTATAAATGGCTTAAAGTTTCTCATTTTTGTCGCGTGATCCATTTTAGTCTCTGATTCTCTGGTTTTCTTGTTTCTGTGCACTCTGGTTTTCGTGTTTTCATGATATCTTGTGATCCAGTAGTCCATTTCAGACGCCGTTTTTGTCGTTCTATTCAGTTTCTCGAGCTCTTCATTCTAGGATGGAGTCTGAGGGTGGTGGTAGACCAGATCTTACTATTTCTAAGTTGGAGAGGATGCTAGGGGCGAAGATAGGTGAGACATCCGAGGCCCGGACCGATGTTGTCGGGGAGGAGGATGTTGGAGAGGTAGTTGGAGAGGAGGTATTAGAGTTTGACCAGTCGATGGTCAGGGAGGAGGTGCTCGAGGTTGAGCAGGGGGTTGTTGAGGGTGAGGGTGAGAGAGTCAAGGGTGAGATACCCGTGGATGAGGGAGCTGAGGATGCAGCTGCGGAGCACCAGGGTGCGATTGCGGAGCATCCGGATCGCAGGCGCTTCCCGCTGGAGGATTTCTTTACTTGAGGCCAGGTAAGCACTCATGAGCAAGAGTTCTTCCATTTCCTTAGTGACTTAGGTTATGACATAGGCTTATTAGGATTTGGAACCCTTTTAATTTATGACGAACCGACATTAATGACAGATTGTGTGTTTACTCGTGCATCATGATTGCATCTAAGGATAAGTTATGTTTCTACTCAATTGTTCTTATCATATTTTGCGTGCTGGTTGTAAATTGTCATTGTGTCTGGGGCATATTTGACTCGCTTTTAGTTTCTTTTTAAAATTCATTTGCCTTTCGTCATAAGTATGTGTTAGTTTTACTGTTATTGTTCGTGTTTCGTTCAATTGGAGCCCCCGCGGCTGGCTATCAGCTCGGCATGGGCTGAGTCTCATGCTTGGTATCGTGCCTTGTCGAAGTTTCAGCAGGAGTGGCTAGTGTCTTTTGGTTTCGGACCGATCCTGGAGTTGGAGCCCTTTCAGGTCGATTGTGGCTTGATTCCGGTGATCTTTGAGAGGTGGAGGGAGGAGCATCAGGCGCTTCTCTTTCCAGTTGGGATGATGTTACCGACTCCAGAGGACTGGGTCCGCATCACTAGTCTTCATTTTGAGGGTGATCCGATCACAGGGCGGATGGCGGGTCATTATCTAGAGGTGTGTGAGGAGATTTTAGGTGTGCCGTATAGGTCGAGCAACTCAAGGCCAAGTATAGTTCGAGTCACTTGGTTTTTCGATACGTTTGCGAGTGGCTTCCTCCCGTCGAGGAGCCATTCGGAGGCTAAGGCGACCTATAAGGCGCGTTGTGCAGTAGTGGTGGGTCGGGAGCCCGTGGTAGAGTTGGGGGTAGCTGCGGATAGGGTGCTCCGAGCATTTTTTATGCATTTCCTTGGTGTCGTATTTTTCTCTTCTTCGACTCGGGGATGCATCACCGGGTTATTTTTTATGGTACTTGGAGATGTGGATTGAGTCTCTACCTATGCGTGGGGTGCGGTCGCGTTGGCACATCTCTATGAGCAGCTTTACCGTCGGGGACAGGGTGTCGCATCGATCGGGGGTTTCCTTCTGTTCATCCAGGTGAGTTTTAATTAATTGGCACCGTGATGTCTTTAGTTTGGTTAATTTTTGGTCGTTTAATGGTAAACGTTTCTCCTCGTGTGTCACTGTTGTTGTTGTTACTTTCTTTTCAGTTTTGGGCGTATGATCATTTCGCTTTCCTTCATCCGGGGGTTCCGTTGAAGGTGAAGTTTACGTTCCCTCGGATGCACATATGGAGGGAGGCGTTGAGGGGTCGTCGCTAGTCTTCGAATCTTCAGACCGTGGGAGGCCTCTTTGAGGATATGCATGCAGGGCAGGTATAGATTGTCACGTGTACGCTTTCTTTTTATTTTGGTGTTTTAGGATCCGAGTCTTCATTGATGGTTGATTCATTTGTTTGGTTGTAAGTGATCTAGAGGCCCTACAAGGATGAGGAAGATGTCGGCGTGCCAGTGATTCAGTTTGGCTGACCCTTCTTCGATGTGGACATATGGGTCCACTGCTTTAAGAGGGTGGAGCGGATCCACACTTCTCGTGTGGTACGACAGTTGGGGCTCGCTCAGGGAGTCCCTCTAGAGATTTGCCACAGAGTGGCAAATCAGATGACCGGCCCTCCTGGCTGGAATTTCGCGGCACGAATGGCTCTTCAGATAGTAGATTTTAGAGCTGGGGGACTAGAGTTAGAGGGGCGCGCGACGAGGCGGACACTCGGGAGTATGCGCGGTGGTTTAGTGCATTGGGTGGCGGGCGCCTCTTCACTTCTCCCTTCCATGGGAGCGGCTCTTTCGCGATCAGAGGGTCAGAGTCAATGTCAGCTTTGAGGGAGAGGTTGGCTGCATTAGAGCAGGGCCATCTCACCCCGAGCGTGCGAGGGGCATTAGACGCTCTTCACAGGGCGATGGAACGAATGGGGTGTGCTCCCCGTCCGGATGAGGAGATGTTGCAGTCTTTAGCCTCCTCAGTCGCTCAGGTCAGGGGAGCGGAGGATGAGTTGGGGATTCAGTAAACGGAGGCTAGACAGCTCCTGGTGAGTTAATTTGTAGTTTTTTTTTTATTATGTGGACTTAGTTTTCTGGTCGCTCTAACATGGTTGTGGTGTCACATTTTTTTTGTCTTGAACAATCTGAGAGGGAGGGTGAGGTCGCTCGTCAGGCGGCATTGCTAGATGTCTATCGCAGTCGGCAGCTAGCTGACAGGGAGATAGCGGCCAATCTACGATCTGAGATTGACCGATTGGTAAGCGTCTTTGCAATTTAGCATTGTTAGCATCGTAAGCTTGTCAACTGATATGATTATTGTTATTTGTAGAGAGCCGAGCTGGCTACCGGAGGTCCCATTTCGACATTCGATTCGTCTTCAGTTGCCTCCTCCAGTCGGGAGGATCCAGTGATGGCTCAGCTTCAAGCTGAGCTAGATCATTGGATAAGTTCCGTTCAATCTATTATGTTATTTGCGTCATTGCATTAGTTTGTTAGGTGTCGGTGTTTTGCTTTCTTAGTAGTTTACTAATATCATGTGGTATTTCAACGTCAAGTTGTCGAGAATCTTCAAATGAGGGAGGCAGCTGCTGCCTCTCTACATCCGGAGAGCCAGGTAAAGTTTCTTTTGATGTGGGATAATTCTATTTCAGTTATTCCATCTTTATCTTGTTCTTACATATCTTGTGTTGGATTATTTGGTTCTTTGTAGGCTATTCCAGATTCTGCTCTCGAGGCTCCCCCTCAAGAGTCTATTCCTATCCCTACTCAGGTATGTTTTAGTTATTGTGTTTGTAGTTTATTTATTATTATAGTATTTTTTATGTATTTGTTTGTTCTTATTGTACCCGCCTACGTTTGTTGCTCCTTCTGTGCCTCCTGCTGATCCAGTGACCGCTGAGACAGTTGAGCGGCTCCTGGAGGAGAGGCTGGATCTGGTATGGTTCTTTCCTTTTTAAAAGTTTCTTATTTTGTTCATGTATATATTAGTCTTTTTTTTTACTTGATGCGGTTATGCAGGTTCGTCAGCTGGAGGAGGCGCGTCTGGAGGCGGCGAGAGCGCGAGCCACTCCTGAAGCGAGACGACTCCTTAGGGAGACGCAGAGTCATGCTAACTTATTTGCTGAGATGATGGCCACCCAGATGACCATACTGAGTCGTTAGAGGCGGCTCCTCGGACAGCGAGGCGAGATCTGACATCCTGGATCACCTGATGCATCTCGAGGTGTGAGCGAGGGATATATAGGCTAGCTCATCAGCTTTGTGGATCGAATTCGAGGGCGACGGGTTCCTCGGCTGGACACTCTCGTCACACATCGCATGATCGTGCCAAGGGTGATGCTCGGGAGGATGCAGTGGTTCGTGAGGTTCTAGCGAGGTATCCACCTCATTCTTGATCGAGGCGGTCTATTAGTCAGACGAGTGAGGGAGGATTAGTGGCAGGGCATCATCGCTTAGAGGTTCCGTTGACTCTGGGTGTCGGGATTGTAATTTCTGAGGACCAATCCACATACCTCCGAACTGATGATACTGGGGACAGTAGTGCTCGACCGTCCCAACGGCAGCGTAGGGATTAGGTGTGTGAGTGTGTGGTTTTTTATTTGTATCTACAGTGTGTGTGTTGTTGTGTATATAGGGGGTGTCCCCAGTGATAGGCATAAAAAGAAATGGAAAAAAATTTGGCACATATATATAGAGAGATTCTTTTGGTTTAAATGTACCTGATTGGCTCCTTTTTCTTTTAGTTACCTCTTGCATCTACTTTTGCTTTCAGTTTCTTTAGCGCCGTCAGCCATCATTGGGACTTGGATGCTTCCTGAGATGGCCTAGTGGTGGTTGAAGGCTGCTTCATATCTGCACATGTGAGAGTCATGTTGTTAGTAGTTTTGTTCTCCCCTTTGCCTGTTGTCAAGGGGGATAAGTGTCTCAGACCGAAGTCTAGCAGTAAAAGATGGATATGCGCTTGTTTTTTCTTCTTTTTTTTCTTTTTTTCTTTTTTTCTTCTTTTTTTTTGAAATGAAAATAATACAACCGGGAAAGCAAATAGCTAGGATAGAAATAATAGCAAAATAATAAAATAAAATTAAAAAATGCCCCAGTGTAGGAGCGTGGTAGGATCGGCAGTAAGGTATCTTTGGTAGTACTTTCCGGAGGGTGACTTCATCATTTCTTATCTTCTTTGTGGACAAGTCGGTGCTTCTGATATGATGCTTTTTCTAATAAAATAAATGCCCCAGCGTCAAGATGCAATGGAGCTTTTTCAGGTTTCAAGATAAGCACTTTGGGTTTATAAGTAGTCATGGGTATCCGGTGAGTTAGTTTTGAAGAAAAAAGTTGATCAGTGCTGCCACCGAACTGGTGAGATCATCTTTATGATTAGGTCAGTTGTATACAGGGTCTATCCTAGGGTGGTGGTCATCCTATCCCGTGGCTATTAAGGAGAAGTATCGTATGTATAATAGGTGATTGCGCCAGTCGTCATTCATCAGTTTTCGATTTCATTTCTAGGAATATCTTGTAAAACTTCTGATTTATTATCCGAAAATAAAAATAGCAGAGGGAGGTAAGGCTCAGTGATGGGACGAGTAGTTTGTACCTGATGCTTTCCAAAAGGGGTAGGTAACAGTCTTTTTCTCAGAGGGGTACGTGATGCCATGATCAAGCTCTTCGTTATGTTTCGGCGCCATCAAAATCTCACATTCTTTGGTTAGCAGGAGTTTATCCTCCTCCCGCCACCTTACGACGACATCTAGTAGTATGGGGACATTAGGGGTGGCCTCGCAGCTTGCTTATACACTTTTAGTGAAATTACCAGAGATGTCCTCACGGCCTGCTTATGCTTCCCTGAGCTCATTGACTTGTTTATTCGTCGTAATGCTCTCACTCGCCCTTTTTTTTACATATAAACACATATTTTTTTGACAGCATCCTGCTAGCGTAAGAATAATGAGTTTTGATTAAACCTAACATCTTTATTTTTTTTTGCTCTAACGACTCCTCCAATGGCAGGGGAAGGGAAGTGAGGATCGGGTGTTACTTATGCTTTTAAAAGGGGTTAAATAGGTTACTAGACCTTTGATCAAATTGCCTGAGTGAGAAAATGTGGGCAATAGATCAGAGGTCTTAAGGATATTCTGAGAATTGAAGGCATACGACCAATGAATGGGTCGTGACGACTACGGGGGTGGTAAGTATAAGTATTTAATCACGGGATGTGATGATCACAGGGTTAAGGGTAGTATTTTCTAAGGTTCATGGCATTCCAAGGACTAGGGAATTCTTCCCCATCTTGGTTCACCAATTTATAGGCATTTCCAGGGTATGCGGCTGTTATTACATATGGGCCTTCCCAGTTCGGTTTCAGTTTCCTTTCGGGTAGGCGTGCTTGGAAGGCATGATTTTCTTCAAGACTACTTTTCCAACATTAAAGGTTCGTTCGAGGACTTTCTTATCATAAGCCCTGGCCATTCTCCTTTGATATACCTAAGCGTGATCAGCGACCCTTAGACGTACTTTATCAAGCTTCTCTAGCTGCGTGAGTAGGGTAATTCTCCTCTCGTCTAAAGATAGTTCATCATCAAGTTGAATCTGTAAAGATGGTACTTGTATCTTATATGGTAGGACTACCTCCATCCCGTAGGTGAGGAGGTAAGGAGTTTGGCTAGTGGCCATACGAATAGAGGTCCTATAGGCCCAGAGTGCTTCTGGTAGTCGTTCAGGCCAGTCGGCTCCATTGCTTGTTTCTACTATGCATTTTAGGATTCAAATCAAAATTTTATTCGTAGCTTCTACCTGTCCATTGCCTTGAGGGTAGAACGGTGATAAGTGGCATAAATTAATGCCATACTTCTTGCATAACTTCTTCATCTTCTCAACGATAAACTGTGGTCCATTATCAGTGACGAACATCCTGGGTACTCCAAATCTGGTGATGATATTTCGAATGATATACCTCACGAGTGTTGAAGCGGTGATTCTGACATAAGATTTAGCTTTTGCCCATTTGGTGTAGTATTCGATTGCTGTAAGAATAAGCACGTGCTTTTGAGTGTCCCCAACTATGTCGGTGAAGGGTTCAATGATGTCGAAGACCCACATTGAGAATGGTCATGGCAAGGTCATAGTGTTCAATGCAACTGATGGAGCTTTAATGAATGTGGCACGTTCTTGGCATTGCTTGCAGGATTGGACGTAGAGGTGACAATCTCTGATCATTGTCGGCCAAAAGTAACCTTGTCAGGTAACTTGATCGGCGAGTCTTTGTCTATCGGAGTTGGCGCCTCAGGCACTTGCGTGTGCTTCTTAGATGATGTATTATCTACAGTCATGACGCATCGTAGTAGTACTCCTTTGGTGAAGGCTTCTTTGTATAATGTTTCATCGAGTATGCAGAATCGGACGCATCGATTTCTTAGTCTTTTGTTCAATTTTCATAGCATACGGAGGAACATGTTGATACTTCAAGAAATTTTAGATATCGAAGTACCATGGTTGTCCATCATCAATCAGTGATTTTTCAAAGCTAAATATAACGACTTAGTTTTCTGCCTTGACGTGCTTTTCCGAGATGATTGCTTCTTTTGGTCCTGTGCTTGTGGGGAGGATGGGTAATTCTCTTTTAACGGTCTATGCTACCTCGTGGGCAGGTACTGTCAGCTTTTCAATGAAGAAAGTTTTGGTATTTTATCTGATAGGTATTTGGATGACTGACGCTAGCATGGCTAAGGAATCTGCGAGCTCGTTTTCTAATCTAGGGATGTGCATAAAAGATATCCTTTCGAATTTCTTTACTAAATATTAAGCGGTTTCTAGGTATGCCATTAGTCTCCTTTCCTTAGTTTTCCATTCTCCTATGACTTATGAAATTACCAGTTTGGAATCACCGACGGTTTTTAATTATTTAACTCCTAATTGTAGCGTTGCTCGAAGTCCAGCTATAAAGGCTTCGTATTCTGTGACATTGTTAGTGACAGAAAAATCTAGCTGAAAAACTTTGGGTATGACAACTTCTTCCAGGCTTAGGAGGACTATCCCGATGCCTTTCCCTTTATAGTTTAGAGCGCCGTCGAAATAAAGCGTCCATGAGGTCTTGTCGGGCTCTTCGTTACGAATCGTGAATAGGTCTTTGTCGGGAAAATCCGCGTGTATAGGTTCATCAATCGGGAGTGGGAGGTTCGCGAGATAATCAGCGATGGCTTGTCCTTTAATCGATTTCTACATGACATAAGTGATGTCGAATTCTTGCAATAGCATGTGCCAGCGAGCGATCTTTCCTGATATTGCGGGCTTTTTGAATACGTACTTCAGAGGGTCCATTCGGGCTAGTACTAGTATTTTATGTGCTCCGAAGTAGTGTCGTAAGTTGGTTGAGGCCCACACCAATGTGAAGCAAGTATTCTCCATCGGAGTATATTTTCGTTCGTACTTGACCATCATCCTACTGAGGTAGTAGATAGCCTTCTCTCTCTTGCCGTCTTTTTCATATTATCCCAGAATTACTCCCATTGCTTTGTCGTTCGCTGAGAGGTTTAAAATTAGAGATTTTCTGGGGATAGGTGGCGATAGTATAGGCGAGTTAAGGAGGTATTTCTTGATATTGTCAAAGGCTTGCTGACACTGATCATCCCAATTATACTAAACTCCTCCTTTAAGCAGTCTATAGAAAGGATCGCATATGTCCGAATGCTGGGAGATAAATCTCCTGATGAATTGCAATCTTCCTATTAGGCCTCGTAATTCTTTGATATTACTGGGAGGCGGCATCTCGAGGATGGCTCTGACTTTTGCAGGGTCAACTTCGATCCCTCGCTTGCTAACTATAAAGCCAAATAATATTCCTGAGGTGACTCCGAAAACACATTTCTTTGGGTTCATTTTTAGCTGGTATTCCTTAGCTCTTTGTAACACCAGTCGAAGTACTTCAACATATCCTATTCGCTTTTGGGACTTCACTAATATGTCATCGATGTAGACTTCTACACACTTATGCATCATGTCGTGTAAGATAACTATCATGGTGCGTTGATACATGGCTCCTGCGTTCTTAAGCTCAAAAGGCATAACGACGTAACAGTATGTTCCCCATGTGTGGTGAAGGAAGTCTTCTCTTGGTCGGACTCCGCTAATTTAATCTGATTATATCCAAAGAAGCCGTCCATAAATGATAGCATCTCATGTCCTACGGTGTTTTCGACTAGAGTGTCAATATGTGAAAGTGGGAAGTCATCTTTTGGGCATGCCTGGTTGAGATTTTGGAAGTCGATGCAAACTCATACTCTGTCGTCCTTCTTGGCGACAGGTACTATGTTGGCGACCGACTTAGGGTAAAGAATGACTCTAATAAATTTGGCTTTATGTAATTTGTCGACTTCTTCTTTGACTTGGAGGGCAATTTGTGGGTGCATCCTATAGAGTTTTTGCTTAACAGGCTTTACATCGGGTTCTAAGATAAGACAACGTTCTACTAAACTCGGGTCTAAACCAGGCATGTCCTCATAGGACCATGCAAAAGAGTCAAGGTGTTCTTGCAAGACTTCTGTAATTTGTCGGCGTTCCTTGGAGTTAAGTGTTGCACTAATTAATAGCTTCTTGGGTTTCTCTTCAGTGCCAAAGTTAAGTTCTTTGGTGGGTTTTGGGGAAGCTTGGGTCTGCTCATTGAAGCGCTTGATAACCTGTTGGAAGTCCAGTGCCTCCTCAGCAACTGGTGCTCTTTCTTAGTCCTCAGTGAATTTGTATACTGTAAAGTTATCACACTGGGGATTTGAATTTGCGAAAGGTAACCCTTCATCAGCATAATTTATAACCGAGAGATCTTTAGTAAGGTAAAGGTCAAGGCTATTGATTCCTCTCTCAAAGTCACGAAGTATCTCATCTGGTATAATCACTGACTTATTGTCTAGCCGGGACGCTTTACGTCTTTGTGTGAGGAATGGGATATAAACCTTAGGAGAAGAGTCTCGTTGTTGGCCACAAATCTGGTTAGGGGTGAAGGGTTCCCTCTCTTTTCTAAGGTTTTCTGGTTTTTTTGGATTTTATATTTTTGAATTTTTTGTGTTTTCTATTTTTTCTATTTTTTTTATTTTTGACAATAAATAGAATACAGGGTCTGTCACCTCAAGGGGCACCGGGGGAATTGCTTCCTCTAGTTGAGGGAGTGAGACGGCTGCTTCCTCTAGTTGAGGGAGTGAGACGGCTGCTTCCTCTAGTTGAGGGAGTGAGACGACTACTGGGGCCTTTCGGGCGATTCTTTGGGAAACATGGACTTATTGTAAATTTGGCATTTTTTTTTAGTCCTCAGCTAATGAGACCTTTTGAATAAGTGACGCGGATGATAGTGGCACTGATGTTCGAATTTCCTCTATCACGTTAATGGCCTCTTCATCAAAGAAACTCTAAAGGTCATAGTCGATCAAGCTATTCGCTTCTGAGTCATAATATGGTGGTTATTCCCACTGAGGGGGATCTCCCAAAGGATCCTTAGGGATAACAAGTTCTTTTCCTTGATCTTCATAATATGTTGGGATGAGTGCGCATGTTCGGCATCGAGGTTGATAATGATGAAGAATGCAGGGAGATTCTCAAGGGCACCCCCATCCTTCTAAATTAGAATCGAAGATCGAACTCATCTTCTTGATCTGATAACGCTTGAATTCCTAGATTAGCTCACTCGGCTAACTTGAGTGCAGGGAGATCTATCCAGTAGTCTTCGTCATCACTCGGAGAAGGTTGCCATTCCTCTTCGAGAGATTTCTAAAATATTTGGAGTTGCAACGAATCTGGGGATGTAGAAGTGTCTGGTTTGAGTTCCTCTTCAAACTCTATACAAGTGGATTGACTGTTTCCTTCTGGATCAAATGGATAGCCACTGGGACTCTCTGCTCCTTGTGCCAATAGCTGAGCTGGTAGGTCATTGACGGTTTTTGTCGTCGCGGGGTTTGAATGGTCTGATTCCTCCATCATAGGATGTCGAGTCCACTTGGCGAAATGTTCTAATATACTGGTGCATGCCCTACAACGGGGCTGGCAAGGGTGAACAATACAAGGGGAATCCTACGAGCATTCCCACCCTCCAAGGCCAAGGCTGAGGCAGATGCTATACCGGTTAAGATTCTCTTGCGAGGTGTCATCCTCTCCCCACGTTGAGTGCAAGTGCTCTTCGTCATCTTGTAGGGCAGTTATATGAGAGTCTTCATCATCGATAGATTCCCAATCCTCTAATTGTGGTTTGGTTCCTGGAGGTTCTTCTCTTCTCTTTTCTATGAACTCATTGAGATCAAATAAGGGTTTGACTCCTTCAAGCGGTTCATCAATGTCTTCGTTGAAGCTTGTCAAATCACTAAATGCTTTGGTCATTTGTTCAATTTATGTTTCTTGGGATTTGGCGAAGGACATCTCCTTACGCTTCGGCACGTCAGCTTTCTCAGTGGTCCCATAGATGAAGTGGTCATATAGAGACCATTTCAGTGAGGTAGGGCATAACTCGGCTTATGGGTCGTCCGATCGATAACCTAACCCTATGTGTTTGCATATTTTTGTTGGGACGATGGGTCCTATACGACCTTGTTTATTCTTACCGAGTCTGGTAGGGACATATCCAAGTTGGTACATGAGATCCCACCCTTTTGTCACGGTGGGATTGATGTCATAAAGTTTGGCGAGGTCTAGACCGACCTCTCTCCTCTTTAAGTTTTGTTGACATATTGGGGGAGAACTAGGACGGTCAGGGGGTGGACCTCTGCGATGATTGTGTTATCAGGGGTCCGAGTCTTTCAAATATGGCCCGTGTTCAATACATAGTCGTGAGCGATTGGTATGCTTGTTGTGTAATCAGTGTCTATCTCCTGGAGGAGTGCATCAGCGTATATATGAAAAATGGAGTCCTCGTATGGGAATTTGATGCATTGATAGTATGTGGATGCGACGGCCTTTATGGACTCTAGCCATTTTCTTCCTAAGATGAGGTTGTATGTACTAGCAAAATCGAAAACATGGAAAGTAACGTCTTTCGTCACAGGTCCGAGGCGAACTTGGAGTTTAATAGTTCCTTTCACGAAACGACGTGAGCCATCGTAAGCTATGAGTGATAGAGCGGAGGGTCTAACTTCTTTTTGTGTATTCGAGAGTCTTTAACGTGGTGAGAGGACAGATATTAAGTCTTGCTCCCGTGTCAACTAGTGCGTGTGGTACAGAGAATCCTCTAATTATGACCGTGAGATATATGGGGGCCGCACTTTCGCAGAGTGACTCTTTAGACATGTCTGCGTCTGTGAAAGTGAACGCCGGAGGCTGCGCCATGACCAAAGCGATTTGATGAAGCTCATCTAGAGTCATATCCTCATCTACTTGAGAATCGAGCACGTCGGTTGCTGGCTAGACCCGACACGAGTCGACGTCTATGTGTTTGTGAAGCGAGTGAAATTAGGGGTCAGAGCGTGTGCTTGCACGACACTGCTCCAAGGTGAGAGATACTGTATGTAATCCTCCTCTTCTATGAAAGTAAAGACCAGTGTCTCGCACAAGTCGGGGTGTTTTTCTGGCTCACTTTCTTTCAGATTCAGTGAATGCGTGGTGGTTGTTTCATTGTCTTAGCTTGGAGTCTTATGGGTGACACTTTCTACCGATGCAGCAACTTGGGCTGCAGTCTGGAGAACGTGATCTTCGTACTCGGATTTCGAGTCAGATGAAGGGAGTGGTAGGGATGTTGGTTCAGGATTTGGAGGGGTTGAAGGTTCTGGTGGGTGACGACGAAGGAATAGTCTCATGACCCTAAAAGAATGTACTTGTATCTAAGTGAACTTTGGGTATGGAGACGGGCTCGACGGGGCGATTCGAGTGATCAGGCCCGAGGGTGTAGGGGGGAGGAAGTTCTTGGCGGTGTTACATAAGTGGCAGAGGGTTGAATGCGAGTGATTAAGGTAGATGGCCGAAAGGAACGTTGACCAGAGAGGTCCACGATAGTGACCTGGGCCGGTGTTGCTTGATTGTGGTTGGGCATAGGGTTGTTTATGATCCCAATCAATTTGATTCCGATCGTTCATATCATAGATCACATCCCGAAGGACCCAACAGTCTTCTAAGTCGTGTCCCGCATACCGATGGAAGGCACAATATTTACTATAGTGTATATTTGCAAGCCATGGGTGAGGCTTCTCCTACGGGAATCGGAGGAGATTCGAAGTGTTAAGAAGACAAAAAATATTAGGAATCATATCCGGTAAAGGGGGATAGTGCTCCCACTTTGGCTGGTTAGGGCCTCTAGTTGGGTTGAAGTTTTACGGTGGGGTACGTGATTATAATTCGATGCGTGGGCCGGTCAGTTCTGTATCGTGTTCTGATTCTGATAGGTGTTAGGGTATTGGTTTCTATTTTGAAATTGGCCTTGATTTTGATTCTGACCTTAGTTCTAGTTTGCGTATCTCTGCTGACTAGCACCTTGATTTTGATTGGTTTATCGTTGTTGGTTTTAGTTATGTCCAAAATTTTGCGGTTAGAAGTTTCCATTATTAGAGTTTTGCCCTTAGTTGACGACAGTGTTAACTTGCTCAGTTCCTAAGGCTTTCTTATTATTTTTCGATTCGCTATAAGAGCCTATTCTTGACGTGAGTATGGATAACGCGAGATCTCCGCCTTTAATGTGTCGCACTAGTCGGGAAGCCCGAGAGTGGAGTGCAGCGAAGTCGGGGTAATCACTTATGACGAGTGCGCTCTTTAAAGATTCCCTAGTGTTGTCGATAATAATATCAATCGAGTCCTTCTCTTTCATTGAAGTGTCGGTCCTAGCAGCAAGTTTTCTCCATCTGGCGATGAAATCAGTGAATTCTTCCTCGGGTCCTTGCTTGGCTACCATTAGATCGCTGAGACTAATTGTATCTTGGATCAAGTGTTTGTATTGGTCTAGGAATTGACCGACTAATTGGTCGAAGATTTCTATATTATAAAGCAGGAGTCCCGCAAACCAATCGAAAGCTTCTCCTTCTAACGAATATTGGAAATAGTGAATGAGAAGTCCTTGATTATCATGTATGGGTCGGCAATCATTTCAAAAGAGGGCCAAGTGATGGTTCAGATTTTCGGTGCTATTATATTTAGTAAACTTTGGTGGCTTAAATCCTACCGATAAATTAAACTCAATGTCTTGGTAAAATTTGTCGAATCCAAATGAGTGTCTGGGACGCTCTCTCTTGGCCATGTACTCATCGAGCATTTTAGGGAGATCTTCGATTTTAATGGTGTAGTCTTTTGAAGCAACTCGTGAGCAAACCTTGTCCAGAGTGTCATCATTGAATAATGTGTGGGCAGGTTGTCTCAGTGAGGTGGCGCAGGCTGATACCGTGCTCAGGGTGGGCGGTACTGGCCTCTCTTATTGCTCTTATTCTTCTAAAAATTGTCGTGACCTAATGGTTTCGTATGCGGTGACCAACCCTCCAAGCAATTCTTCGAAGTCGTCATCTCCTCCTTGTATTCTTTGGATACTGAGTTCTACGATTTATTGGGCGGTAAGGTTCTGTCCGATGCCACCATCCCTCCCATCATGATTATTCCCGGTGTCTAGGGTAGAGAAGGGATTCTCTTGCTCACCAGCCATATTAATCTCAGGTTGTCGTGGGCTAGAATTATGAAATGATTCTTCTTCGTACATGGGATTGTCATGATATCCCCACAGTGGTGGGTCTTCTAAACTTACTCTTCGTATATCAGGCATTTCGAGTCTTTGGCGAAGACTCATATATATATAAAATAATCTAAATGACACGATGAAAAGGAGAAAAAATAGGAAAATAGGCTGGAAACTAACAATCTAGAAACAGAGTTTGCAAAAAAGTCCCATCGCGATCGCCAGTCTGTTGGTGTGCACTTTTCTGGGTTCCTCTCAGTTCTCGTTGAATCAGTGGCTTCCAATTCTGTCCTGATGGACTCTAGCGATGCGGCGTTTGGAATAATTAAAGTAAAAAAATAAATAATAACAGGGGTTTTCTAGGAGGATACCTAGTTTATTGCGATCGCCAGCTGCAGATATTTATCGACGCTGCAACACGTCAATGATCACGCTTAAGAGCGGGTGTGGGTTGCTTTTATACTGAATCATCCACCTGCGAACGTCAGCAGTGTTTTATTTCTTTGGATTAGATGGTTTAATTTCCTTTTTATTTCCCTTTTAGTTATGATTTTGGTCTGTTTGGACTTCCCTGATTCTATTATGAATTTAGTTGTATAGGTTTGTTCCCATCCGGTTAAGAGTCTAGTTAATGTTGATTTCCAAATTTTATTAGAGGTCTAATTAATATTAGTTTCTCAATACTACTAGAAGTCCAATTAGTTTCAGTCTCTTATTGATACAAGGAGTGCACGTGTATTAATTCTAATAGAATTCTAATTAAATCAAGCATGCAAATTATATTGGGATTCTAAATAATGCAAGTATACTAGTTGTATCGAAATTCTAATCAAATCAATTATGACAGTCCTACTAGGATTCTAATTGAAATAGAATACTAATTTTACTGAAACTCTAATTCAAGCAAATGAATTAATTTCATTAAAATCTAATTAAAACAAATAAACTGATTTTTGTTCGAATCTAATTGAACTAAATAAACTAATTTTATTAAAATTCTAATTAAAGCAATGAATCAACTATACTAAAAATCTAATTAAAGCAATAAAATTGATCATACTAAATTCTAATTAGAGCGAGGAATTAATCAATTAAATTATGATTTAAAGAGATTAATCAGTCATACTAAAATCTAATGCACTTAATTGATTAAATATGCCGGAATAAAATAAACCCACTAATTAATTATACTAAAAGGATAAAACAAAAGCAATTAGTTAATCCTAAAATTTCTTTTAAAAAAGGGGTTTTGGGCCTACTATGCTAAGGAGGATTGGCCTCGTTCCCGAGTACCCTCCGTAAGCTCCCTTGGGCAAATCGGGTGGCTAAGATTGAAGATAAATTAATTTTAGACCGTGAGATAATATTTTTAGGCTTTTCAGAGTTGATTTCGAAATAATAATTATAAGTTAAATTATAAAATTAGGATTATAGAAACTGAAGTTATATTTAGGGTTTTTGGAGATATTAAAATAAGAAATTAAAATTTCTAGAACTGAATTCGGGCTCGAAATCAGAAAATCAAACCATATGATTAAGGACTGGTTCTGAATCAAAGGATTAGAACCAGAGACTAATGATAGGACTGTAGATTGAGATTTTAGAACAGAGTTAAAGCCTAGAATCGGTATATCGGACCATTAGATTAAGGACTGGTGCTAGAAACAGAGAACTAGAATCAGATATATAGAATTTCAGCCCGAAGAGGGTGCTACGGTCTGAAAATAAAAAAAATAATAGACCTCCTAGATCTAGAGATTAGAAGCTATGATTGTAAATAAAAGATTAAACCCTTACCTCGGGTCAGGGCTGCGAAGAGAAATCTCAAAGATTCAAAGCTTGAATCTCAAAATCATGACTAGGTTGCTTTGTGGATTTGTCCTCGGAGTTCTCTGATTTCGAAATCCCAAAAAAATTTGTTCTTTCTCGAAAAATTGTCAACCTCCTTCATGTTGTGTTTGGTCAAAATTAAAAAAAGTTTTTATAGGTTTTTCTTCAATTACGCGCCCTTTTTCAGGCATTTAATCGAATTGAACGTCAGTTTCCTTATGCTTAATCGCTTTGAGTCGGTCACCGACTCAGTGAGCGATCGGCTGACTTGTTCAGCGGTCACCGACTTAGTGAGCGACCCAGTCTTAACAAAATTAGGGCTAATTACGCGCGTGATGGGAGGTGCGCAATCTGATTAAGCGGTTCTTCATAAGCGCTTAATCAAGGAAACTTAAGGGTCAAGGATAGTGAGATTAGGTCGGGCGTAGGTCAATTGCGCGCTGATTTTGTGGTGCCCAATCCGATCATGTGTCTGATTTCAGGCACGTAATCGAGTCTCGGATAGGTCTGAGAAGGGAACTTTGGTCTGAAAGGGGGATTGATTGCGCGTTTGTGGTGTGGCGTGCAATCTAATTACGCGCGGGGTTTTAGGCGCTTAATTCGGGGTTGTTTGGGTCTGGTCTCTAGAATGAAATGCAAGACTATTATTTCAGTCTGCATTCTGACTATATACTATTATTTCAGTATATAGTCTCCCCATGCCGGGATCTGAGCCACAGAGTTATTATTTCAGCCGGTGTTCAGTCATGTACTATTATTTCAGTGCATGGTTCCCATATCAGGGTTACAAAGGGTCAAAGGTTGATCGAACAAAAAGTATATTCCGAGAAGGCAAAATGAGGGAGTCTATATTCGATTGATGATTTTTCAAATCTGAACATAGCGACTTCGGTTTCTGACTTAATGTGCTTTTTCGGAGTGGTTGCTTCTTTTGGTCCTACACTGCTGGGAGGATTGGTAATTCTCTCTTGACAGTCCATGCTATCTTATGAGCGAGTACTATCAGCTTTTCGACAAAGAAGGTCTTGGTATTTTGCTCGATGGGTATTTGGATGATCGAGACTAGTGTGGCAAGAGAGTCTGCGAGCTCATTTTCTAATCTAGGGATATGCGTGAAAGAGGTTCTTTTAAATTTCTATACTAAATATTGAGCGGTTTATAGGTATGTCATTAGTCTCCTTTCTTTAGTTTTCCATTCTCCTATAACTTGCGAGATTACTAGCTTAGAGTCACCGATGGTTTTCAACTGCTTAATGCCTAATTGTAGTGCTGCTCGCAGTCAAGCTATGAAAGCTTCGTAGTCTGCGACATTATTAGTGACAGAAAAATCTAATTGAAAACCCTTAGGTATGATAACTCCTTCTGGGCTATAGAAGACTATCCCGATGCCTTTTCCTTTGTGATTTAGAGCACCGTTGAAATAAAGGGTCCGTGACGTCTTATCTGGCTCTTCGTTATGAATTGTGAGTAAGTCTTCATCTAGGAAATCCGCATGTATCATCACTCGGGAGTGGGAGATCTATGAGGTAATCAGCGATTGTTTATCCTTTGATCGACTTCTGCATGACATAACTGATATCGAATTCTTGCAAGAGCATATGCCAGTGGGCGATCTTTTCTAATGTGGCAAACTTCTCGAATACGTACTTCAGAGGGTCCATTCGAGCTAGTACTAATATCTTATGTGCTCCGAAGTAGTGCCGTAATTTGGTTGAGGCCCACACCAATGTGAGGCAAGTCTTCTCCATTGGAATATATTTTCGTTCGTACTCGACCATCGTCCTACTAAGCTAGTAGATAGCCTTCTCTCTCTTATCGTCTTCTTCATATTGTCTTAGAATTACTCCCATTGCTTAGTCGTTCGCTGAGAGGTATAGGATTCGGGGGTCTTCCGGGAACTGGTGGCAATAGTATTGGTGGGTACAATTTGATATTATCAAAAGCTTGCTGACACTAGTCATTCCATTTGTACTCAGCTCCTCCTTTAAGTAGTCTGTAGAAAGGATCGCATCTGTCTGAATGTTGAGAGATGAATCTCCTGATGAATTGCAATCTTCCTATCAGGCTTCGTAATTCTTTGATATTGCTGGGAGGTAGCATTTCAAGGATGGCTCTAACTTTTGCTGGGTTCACTTCGATCCCTCGCTTGCTGACTATAAAATCGAGTAATTTTCCATAAGTGACTTCGAAGACACATTTCTTTGGGTTCATTTTTAACTGATATTTCTTAGCTCTTTGCAGCATCAGTCGGAGTGGTTCAATATGTCCTACTCTTGTTTGAGACTTCACTAATATGTCATCAACATAGACTTCTACATATTTATGCATCATGTCGAGAAAAATAGCCATCATGGCACATTGATACGTGGCTCCTATATTTTTTAGCCCAAAAGGCATGACGACGTAATAGTAAGTTCCTTATGGTGTGGTGAAAGAGGTCTTCTCTTTGTCAGACTCTGCTAATTTGATCTGATTATACTTAAAGAAACTGTCCATAAAGGATAGCATCTCATGTCCAGTGGTGTTGTCGACTAGAGTGTCAATGCGCAAAAGTGGGAAGTCATCTTTTAGGTGTGCCTGGTTGAGGTTTCAGAAGTCAATGCAAACCCGTACTCTGCCATCTTTCTTAGCGATAGGTACTATATTGGCGACCCACTTAGGATAGAGGACGACTCAAATGAATTTGGCTTTGTGTAACTTGTTAACTTCCTCTTTAACTTGAAGGACAATTTGTGGGTGCATCCTTCGGAGATTCTACTTAACAGGTTTTGCATCGGTTCTAAGACGAGACAATGTTCTACCAAACTTGGGTCTAAACCAGGCATATCCTCATAGGACCATGAAAAGGAGTCGAGGTATTCTTGTAGGACTTTTACGATTTGTTGACGTTCCTTAGAGTTGAGCGTTGCGCTAATTAGTAACCTCTTGGATTTCTCTTCAGTGCCAAAGTTGATTTCTTCAGTAGGCTCCGCGACAGTTTGGGTTTGCTCATCGAAATGCTTGATAACCTGTTGGAAGTCATGCGCCTCCTCGGGGATTGGTGTTTCTTCTTCATCCTCAGTAAGCTCAGATACTGCGAAATTGCCACACTAAGGATTCGGTTTTGTGAAAGATAACCCTTCATCGGCACAATTTAAGACAGAGAGATTTTTGGTAAGGTGAAGGTCAAGGCTACTAATCCTTTTCTCAAAGTCACGAATTATCTCATCTGAGATAACCACTGGCTTGTTGTTTAGCCTGGACGCCTTTCATCCTCGTGTGGGAGATGGGATAGATGTCTTCGGAGAATAGTCCCTGTGTTGGTCGCAAACTTGATTTAGGACGAAGGGTTCCCTTTTTTTTCTGGGGTTTTTTTATTTTTTGGGTTTTGTATTTTTGAATTTTTAAGGTTTTCTTCTTTTTCTATTTTTTTGATTTTTGATAGTAGATATGGTACAAGGTCGATCGCCTCAAGAGGCACTGAGAGATTTACTTCCTCTAACTGAGGGAGCGAGACGACTGCTGGATCCGTTCGGGCGATTCTTCAAGAAATATGAATTTGTTCTGAATTTGGTATTTTTTTTGAAGTCCTTATCTAATGAGACCTTTTGAATAAGCGACGCAGATGATAGCGGTATTGACGTTCAAATTTCCTCTATCGCATTGCTTGCCTCATCTTGGAAGAAGCTCTGGAGATCGTAATCGATCGAACTATCGTCCTCTGAGTTATAATACGGTTGCTCTTCCTGTTGAGGGTGGTCTCCTAAGAGATCCTCAGGGATAGTGAGCTCTTTTCCTTGAACTTCATAATATGTTAGGATAAGCGCGCATGCTTGGCAGCGAGGCTGATAATTGTGAGAAATGCAAGGAGATCCCCAAAGGCATTCCCACCCTTCTGGGTTGTATTCGAGGCTGGTATTAAACTCGTCTTCTTGACATGTCAATGCTTCAAGTCCTAAATTAGCCTGCCCTGCTAACTTGAGTGCAGGGAGGTCTATCCAGTAGTCCTCGTCATCACTCGAAGGAGATTGTCATTCTTCCTCGAGAGATTTTCAAAATATTTGGAGTTGCGGTGTGTCTGGGGACAGAGGAGTGTCTAGTTCAAGTTCCTCTTCAAACTCAACGAGGGCGATGCGGGTGTTTCCCCCTGGGTGAACCAAATGACTATCGAAATTTTCTTCTTCTTGTGCAGGTAGTTGAGTTGGTGGGTTGCTACTTGCTTCCATTATTACGAGGTTGAAATCATTTGATCCTATTATCGCAGAGTGTCGGATCCAACTAGCAAAGCATTCCAATATGTTGATACATGCTCTACAGAGGGGTTGGTATGGGTGAGCGATACAAGGGGAGTTCCATGGGCATTCCCATCCTCCAAGGCCAAGGCCGAGGCAGATGCTATGCGAGTTAAAATCCTCTTGTGGGGTGTCATCTCCTTCTCATGTTAAGCGTAAGTGCTCTTCACTATCTTGCAAGGTAGCTATGTGGAAATTTTCGTCGACAGTGGATTCCCAATCTCCCACTTGCAGCTCGAGTTCTGAAGGTTCTTTCTTTCTCTCTTCTTTAAGCTCCTTAGTATCAAACAAAGGTTTGACTCCCTCGAGGGGTTTATCATTATCGTCATTCAGATTGGTTAAATCGTTAAACGCTTTGGCCATTTATTCAATTTCCGCTTCTTGGGATCTAGTGAAGGATACTTCCTTCTGCCTTGGTACATCTGCTTTCTCAGTGGTCCCATAGACGAAGTGGTCATATAGAGACCATTTCGGTGAGGTAGGGAACAAGTCGGCTTGCGGGTCACCCGATTGGTAACCTAACCCTATGTGTTTGAGTATTTTCGTTGGGACATGGGTCCGATGCGACCTTATTTATTTTTACCAAGTCCGGTGTGGGGGATGTACCCGAGATGATACATAAGGTCTCACCCTTTTATCACGGTTGGGTTGATGTCATAGAGTTTGGCGAGGTCTCTTCTCATTAATTTTTGTTAACACGTTGAAGGAGAACTAGGAGGGGTAGGGGGATGGACTTCCACAACGGTTGTCTTATCAAGGATTCGTGTCTTCTGAATGTGGCCTGTGTTCAATACAGAATCATGGGCCATCGGAATACTGCAGTGTAATCAGTGTCCATCTGTTGGAGGGGTGCATCAGCGTATATACGGACAATGGAGTGCTCGTACGGGAATTTGACACATTGATGGTATATGGACGCGACGACTTTTATTGACTCTAACCATTTTCTTTCTAAGATAAGATTATACATACTAGCTGAGTCAGAAGCATGGAAAGTGACATCTTTCATCACAGGTCCGAGGCGAACCTATAGTTTGATAGTTCCTTTGACAAAACGATGCGAACCGTCATAAGCTATGAGTGATAGCGTCAAGGGTCTGACATCCTACTCCGTGTATTCGAGCGTCTTTAACGTTGTGATAGGGCAGATATTGAGTCATGCTCCTGTATTGACCAACGTATGGGGTACAGAGAATCCTTTTATTATGATCGTAAGATATATGGAAGTTGCGCTTCCGTGGAACGACTCCTTAGGCATGTCTGCGTGTGTGAAAGTGAGCGCTGAAGGTTGCACCATGATCGAGGCGATTTGATATAGCTAATCCAATGTTGTGTCCTCATCCACTTGTGTGTCTTCAAGTGTCCTTATCAGTAGTCGGTAATGGTCAGGCAATTTCTTGATGAGTTCTAATGCAAATATCTGGACTAGGATCTTTTGAAGATGCCGCAGAAGGTCATATTCTTGCCCTGGCTCAAGTGTCATATCTTTGCCTGGCCGATGAGCCTTGGGTGCAAGTGATTGGAGTGGTTGAGGTACAGGGATCGGTGGAGGGATAATATGAGGCGGGGGTGGCAAGTTGACTTCTCTTTCTCGCACGCTCCCCTATGATGGTTGTGCATTCGTGAAATCCTTACTTCGAGAGAAAGGCGGAGGTGAATAGTTGGTTCCTCATTTAAGAATTGGGCAAGTCAGTTGTTGACCGAATGCAGTGTGGCTGGACGTTAATGTATTTGTAAAGTGAGTGAAATTCGAGATCGGAGCGCGTACTTGCACTGGGCCTCTCCAAGGTGGGAGGTACTGTGTGTAATCCTCTTCTTCTAAGAAAGCGGAGACTAGTGTCTCACTCGAGTTGAGATGCTCTTCTTGCTTACTTTCTTCTATATTCAGCGAACGCACATACTCTATTTTGTTTTCTTGATTTGGGGTTTTTCAAGTGACACTTTCTACCCACGCGGCAATTTGAGCTGAGATTTGAAGAAAATGGTCTCTATACTAGGGTTCAGGATCAGATGAGGGGAGTGGCAATGGTGTTGGTTCAGGATTTGGAGGGGTTGAAGGTTCTGGTGGGCGACTATGGAGGAATGGTCTTCGGGCCCTAAAGGAGTGTACTCGTATCTAAGTGAATTTCGGGTAAGGAGGCGGGCTCGGTGGGGCGATTCGAGTGATCAAGGCCGAGGGATGCGGGGGTAAAGGAACTCTTGTAGGGGTAGCAAAAGTGTCGGAAGGTTGGATGCGAGTAATTAAGGTGGAGGGCTGGAAGGGGGATTGACCGGAAAGATCCACGACAGTGACCTGGGCCGATGTTGCTTGGTTGTGGTTAGGCATAGGATTATTAATGATTCCTAAATTTTGTTGGGGTTGGCTATTGTTAGGGTTAGGATTTCTAAGCGCTTCCCAGTCGATTTGGTTCTGATCATTCATGTTATAGATCACATCTTGAAGGACCCAACAGTCTTCTAGGTTGTGTCCCGCATATTGATGGAATGGGCAGTATTTGCTGTAGTCTAGGATTGTTGGCCATGGTCGAGGTCTTTCCTGTGGGAATCGGAGGAGATTCTGAGTGTTAAGGAGATGAAAGATGCTGGAAATCGTATCAGGTAATGAGGAATAGTGTTCTCGCCTCGACTAGTAGGGGCCTCTAGCTAGGTTAAAGTTTTGCGGTGGGGGTACGTTATTATAATTTTATGCGTGGGCCGGTCGATTTTGCATGGTATTTTGGTTATGGTAAGTGTTAGATATTGATTTCTGTTATGGTATTAGCCTTGATTCTGGTTCTGGCCTTACTTTTAGTTTGCATATCTTTGTTAGTTAGTACTTTGGTTTTGGTTCGTGTATCGTTGTTGATTTTGATTTTGCCCGAAATTTCACGATTGAAAGTTTTCGTTCCCAGAGTTCTATCCTTGGTTGACAAAAGTATTGACCTGTTCAATTCCTGAGGTTTTCTTATTATTTTTTGACTTCGATTCACTAGAAGAGCCTACTTTTGACGTAACTATGGATAGGGCGAGGTCTCTACCTTTAATGTGTTGTGCTAGTCGGGATGCCCGGGAGTGGAGTGCAGTGAAGTCAGGGCAATCACTTATGACAAGCGGCTCTTCAACAGTTCCCTAGTATTGTCAATAATAAAATCAATCGAATCTTTCTCTTTCATTGATGTGTCGGTCCTGGCAATGAGTTTCCTCTATCTGGCGATGAAGTCGATGAATTCTTTATCGGGTCCTTGCTTTGCCGCCATCAGATCGTTGAGACTGACTGTCTCATGGATGAGATGCTTGTATTGGTCTAGGAATTGATCGACTAATTCATTGAATGTTTCTATCTTATAGAGCGGGAGTCCCGTGAACCAATCTAAAGTTTCTCCTTCTAATAAGCGTTGGAAATAGTGAATGAGAAGTCCTTGATTATCATGTATGAGTCAACAATCGTTGCAAGAGAAGGCCAAGTGATGGTTTGAATTTCCCGTGCCATTGTATTTGGTAAATTTTGGCGATTTAAATCTTATTGGTAAGTTAAATTCAACGTCCTGACAGAATTTATCGAATCCAAATGAGTGACTAGGGCATTCCCTCTTGGCCATGTACTCGTCGAACATTTTAGGGAGACCTTCAATTTTGATAGTGTTGTCTTTTGGAGCAACCCGTGATCCATCCTTGTCTGGAGAGTTCTAGTTAAAGAAAGTGTGGGCAGGTTGCCTCAATGGTGTGGCATGGGCTGACACCGTGCTCGGGGTAGGAGGTGGCCTTTTCTGTCGTTCTCGTTCTTCTAAATATTGTCGTGACCTAATGGTCTCATATGTGACAGCCAATCCTCGAAGCAATTCCTTGGAGTCGTCATCTCCTCTTTGTATTCTTCGAATACTGAGTTCTACGATTTATTGAGCAGTAAGGTCTTGTCCAGTGTTACCATTCCTCCCATTATAATTATTACCGGTGTGCGGGGTAGAGAAGAGATTTTCTTGTTCGCCAGCCATGTTAATCTCAGGTAGTCGTAGGCTGGGATTGTAAAGGTGTTCTTCTTCGTACATGGGGTTGCCATGATATCCCACAATGGTGAGTCTCCTAAACTCACCCTTTGTATGTCGGACATCTCAAGTCTTTGACGAAGCCTCATATATTTAAAAGAAATCTAAATGATGCGATGGGAAAAAAAATAGGAAAATAAAATAAAAACTAACTATCTAAGAAAGAAAGAGTTTGCAAAAGTGTCTCATCGCGATCGCCAGTCTGTTGGTGCACACTTTTTCTGGGTTCCTCTTGGTTCCCGTTGAATCAGTGACCCAATTCTGTCCAAGTGGACTCTAGCGATGCGGTGTTCGAAATGTTAGAAATAAAATAAAAAGGGAGAATCTCTAGGAAGGTTCCTAATTTGTTGCAATTGCCAGCTGTAGATATTTAATGACGCTGTAACACGTCAGTGATCACGCTTTAGAGCGGGTGTGGGTTACTTCTTTATTGAATCATCCGCCTGCGAACGTTAGCAGCTATGGCTCTTCTTTATAATTTAGATAGTTTAGTTTTCCTTTTCTTTCCCTGTTATTAATGTAATTCTGATTGGTTTAGATTTTCTAATTCTATTGTGAGTCTAGTTATGTGCATTTATTATAGTGATCTAATCTAATGTTCTAATCCTATTGAAAGTCTAATTAATTTAATCTCCTAATCCTACTAGGAGTCTAATTAATTTTAATATTTTACTCTTGTTAAAGGTCTAATTAATTTAATTTCCTAATGTTACCAGAAGTCCAATTAATATTAGTCTCCTACTTGTACTAGGAATGCATATATATCAATTCTGATAAAACTCTAATTAAATCAAGTACATTGATTGTAATAGAATTATAAGTAAAGCAACTATAATAATTCCGCTATAATTCTAATTCAAATAGAGAACTAATTTTACTAAAACTCTAATTGAAATAATGAATTAATTTTATTAAAATCTAATTAAAACAAATATACTAATTTTATTAAGATATAATTAAAACAATGAAATAACTATATTAAAAATCTAATTAAAATAAAGGAACTAATTTTATCAAATTTTCTAATCAGGTCGAGGAATTAACTTTACTAAAAAAAATATTATTTATAGTAATGAATTAATTATACTAAATTTTAATTGAGATAAAGGAACTACCTTCTACAAATTCTGATTAAAGCAATAAATTATATTATACTAAAATTCTAACTGAAGCAATGAATTAATTTTACTAAAATTCTAATTAAAAAAAAAGGGTTTGGCCCGCTATGCTAAGGAGGATTGGCCTCGTTCTCGAGTACCCTTCGTAAGCTCCCTTGGGCAATTCGGGTGACTGAGATTAAAGTAAGTTAAATTTTATATTATAAAATAGTATTTTTAGATTTTTTGAGTCATTTTCGGGATTATAATCATGACTTAAATTGTGAAACTAGGATTATAGAAAACGAAATTAATATTTGGGATTTTAGAAATATTAAACTTATAAATTAAAACTAGAATTTAAAATTTTTAGGACTGAATTCGGGTCCGAAATCAGAAAATCAGGTCATATAATTAAGGACTGATTCTAGAAACTAAGAACTAAAATCAGAAATTAATGATATGACTGAAGATTAAGATTTTAGAACAGAATTGAAGTCTATGGTCGGTGAATTAGACCGTCAGATAAGGACTGGTTCTAAATTCGAAGAACTAGAACCATGTATTAAAATTACGGTCTAAAAAATAAGGTTTATTGTCTAAAACTGAAAATTCTATATTAATAATTGAAACTAAGGGAAAATCCTAAATCTAAAACTAAGATTTTTACCTAAGACCGGGGCTGCGGATAGGAATATCAAATATTCAAAGCTTGAATCTCGAAATCATGACTAGGTTCCTCTATGTGTTCGTTCTCGGAGTTCTCTGGTCTCGAAATCTCAAAAAAATTCGTTCTCTCTCGTGTTGTGTGTCCTCTCCTCTGGGGAGAATTAGAAAAAAATCTTTTATAGATTTTTCTCTAATTAAATGCCTTGTTACAGGCATTTAACTGGATTGCGTGCCGGTCTCCCGGTACTTAATCGCTTTGAGTCGGTCACCGACTCAATGAGCTACCGGCTGACTTGCTCAGCGAGTTTCCTAGTTCTAACAAAGTTAAGTCTAATTGCGCGTTTAATGTTGGGTGCGCAATCTGATTAAGTGTCTCATTTGAAGTGTTTAATCGAGGAAGCTTGGGGGTCAAGGACTGTGAGACTAGGTCGGGCGTAGGACATTTACCTGCCATTGCGCGTCGATAGTCGGGCGCTCAATCCTATTGCACGTCTCATGTGAGACGCATGATCAAGTCTCGAAGTGGTCTGGGAAAGGAAGTCTGGTTTGAAAGGGGGACTGATTGCATGTATGGTTTGGCATGCGATCGAATTGTGCGTATGGTTTTAGCCGCGTAATTCGGGGGTGTCCAGGTCCGGGTCGAGTCTAAAATGTCGAACTATTATTTCAACTTGCATTTCAACTATATACAATTGTTTCAATGTATAGTCTCCCTACGTTGGGATCTGAGCCACAGAGCTATTATTTCAACCTGCGTCCAGCCATGTATTATTGTTTCAGTGCATGGTCCCCACGTTAGGGTTAGGGGGTTTGAAATGTCAGACTATTGTTTCAGCCTGCATTTCAATTATATATTATTATTTCAGTATATAGTCTACCTACGTTGGGGTCTGAGCCACAGAGTTATTATTTTAGCCTGTGTTCAGCCATATACTATTATTTCAGTACATGGTTTCCACATTAGGGTAAAGGGATCTGAGCCACAGAGTTATTATTTCAGCCTGTGTCCAGCCATATGCTATTGTTTCAGTATATGGTCCCAATTAGGGTTATGAGGTTAAAGGTTGATCGAACAGATTTGTATATTCCGAAAGGGCAAAACGGGGGTGTCTACACACTGGTGTAGGGACTTGGCTGGAAGTAGCTATTCTTACAGCTTGTTGATCAATTGCGGAAGGAGTTTCTTCTAAACTTTTTAGAATTGGGCTCACGGGGCCTACTTCCGTAATGATTGGAAGCATGTCTGCCTCTGTTGAAGGGGGCAAAACAGACCCTGTTGGGGAATCCAAAGCCATACAGACCGGTTTGGTGTGTAGCTGGTATTCTGTCCTCAGATATTCTCTGTTACCGGGGAGCTGCTCTTTGCTTTCTCAAGGGGTGGAGTAGAGGTACTCCCACCTTCTTCCATTACCACTGCTTCAGTGGTTACAATTTCTGCTACCTGTTCTACGGCAGTCTCTAACTGTTCTTGGATGGTTTCTAGTTCAGACAAGACCTCTTTTGGTTGTGCCGAAATAGGGATTTTCTTTTTGTTTGCAGCACTTAAGGATCTCCGATGGTCTGAGGTGTTAAGCTCTCATTGCTTAGGGGCAATGTCTTTTCCTTGGAATCAATGTTGTATCCCACATTTGCTAACAGATTTGTAATTAACCCACCAAAGGGTAGATATAATTTACTTGTTTGATATTTCTTTGGAGATAACTTCTCCCTTACTGTGTTCATCACCTCCAAAAGGTAAGAAGGAATATCAAACTAATAGTGGTGTGCCATTAGGTATAGGGCTTTTGTAAAAAGGGCTCTTTGTTGGGTCCCATGTCCCGTGGCGTGAACAGTTTTGTGAATTAAAACATTGAGAAGGCATTGCCCCGAAGAAGAGTTGTTCCAAAGCTGAAATTTTCTATTGCGATTTGTTGTTTCAGAGCTAAAAATTTTGCACTCATGTCCTCCTCCTTCTTTAATTTATCTTTGGGGATATCGTAAAGTCCACCCCTTACGAGCGGGGTGTAGCGAGTAACATCAGGATCAGATCTAAGAAGAGTTTGTTTCTGTTTTGAATTGTTGACCAATTTTTTGAATAAATTTCAAGACTGTTGGTTGTTCTGAGCCATAAAGGCTCCTCCACTTACGGCATCGACTGTAGACTGGTTGGTCTCAGTCAACCCTTGATAAAAGCTTTATGTTATCGACCAATTTAGTACCTCATGATGAGGACACTTCCGTAACAGATCCTTCATCCGTTCCCAATTCTTGTAAAATAATTCTCCTGGCTTTTGCCTGAAGTCCTGAATTGCCTGACAAATTTGGTTAGTTTTACCAATTGGGAAGTACTCGCCCAAGAACTTGGACTGCAATTCCTCCCAGGTGGTAATACTTCCAGCAGGTAACAAGATTAACCATGCCTTCGCCCTATCCTTGAGAGAGAAAGGAACCAGACATAGTTTTACGGTCTCTTTGTTGGTAGTCGATGTTTGTAATACTGCGCAAAGTTCTATGAAGTCCCTTAGATGCTGGTAGGGATCTTGATTAAGCCCATGAAAGGTCGGTACAGATTTAAGTGTATGAAGCTTGATTTTGTATTTTTGACTTGCAAGCACCTGTGATAGAACTAGACAAGAGAGATCGGTCAATGCTATGGGGCTAAAATGTTCCTGAATGAACAAATCGTCATCCATTATTAAGGATTCTCTTGCAGAAATTCAGTTTGCTGCCAAGTTTCGTCGGAGAGTCCTTTCAATTTCTAGATCACACTCGAAGAAATCTAGATTTCGAGATCGAGTGTGATGAAGGAAAGGAAACTCTATTTTTATTATTTTTAAATTTATCAAATTTTTATTTTAGAAGGCAGGGAGAGAGAACAAATCTGAGCCTTGAGCTTCGCTGATCAGGGGAAGTTAAAACTCTGAGTCGTCGCTCTGAATAAACCTGCGAAAGATTAAGAAGTGATCAAAGAAAGTTGAAAATATAAAGAAATATAAAAAGAGAAAGATAAATATTTATTTTTAAAATGAAAATAAAAATAAAAATAAAATATAAATCACTTCCTCATCAACGACGCCAAAAACTTGACCGGCTTATAATATGTATATATTTTAATTAAAATCATGCCTTAGCTTATTGCAAGCGTACAATGAAAATTATAGCGTAGCGATAGGATCAATCTCATGAAGAAATGTCTATCTTATTATAGATTTTATATTCCTATTTTAAAAACTATCTTTATCTTTTAAGTCCTAAACTACTGGAGAAATATGAATAAAAGAATGTTTCTTTAATCTAATTTGCATAAAAGTAAATCCTAATCCTCAGTCTTCAAATCCAGGTCGTCAATCTCAATCTTCAACTATCAGATGTTTACAAATTTAAAATACCATTACACCGTATTGTAGTCTTCCAAAATTTGGTGGTCAATCAAAACTAAAATTCTTCAACATATATTTAATCTAATCAACAATCTTCTAAAACTTGGGTATCAATGAAATTCTAGAAAATTGAAGTTTGAGAAGTAAAAACTATTGCACTAATCTACAAACTTTAACCTGAGTTGCCAATTCAAATCAAAATTTGAAGATGTTTACAAAGTAGTAAATAAAAGAAAATAAAATTTAAACTAGAAAGCAAATAAAATATATCTTTCACCCTCAGTTGCAGTCGTCAATTGCTTCTGAGAAACTATAGATATCTATACTAGTCTTCAGCATCCAATAGCAGTCCTCAATTGCTCTTGAGAAGCCTCAGATATCTAATTTACAAAGCAATAAAAATCTACTCTAATTTTGATTAAAAGAAAGCCCAGCCTCAGTCATCAATTGATGCTGAGAATTTCTTTGATGATATATTCCTATACATGGCTCTCTTATTTATAGATCATAAGGAGTCGGTTTACAAGACTTCTAATTCTAACAAAAGAAACTAAACTATCCTAATATAACTCTAATTCTAATTTTATTCTTTCTTGCTCTAGGATATTTGATGTGTTCTGAATTCTTTCCTTATTTTCAGCAGCAGAGTCTTGTTAATATTCTTCTTTATCAATCTCCCAGATCCATGATTAGTCAAACTTCTAATTTCAAAGTTCTTCTAATTCTGTTCTTGGCGATGGGAATTCTCACATGATCAATAGCAACTGCAATAGGAAAGCTTCTATAATCATAATCGTAGATCACAATTATCTTTTTCTTATCTTCCTTTAGAAAATTGTAAATCATGATTTTCTATCTTTCATAGCTTCCTCACTGGACGATTCTCTAAATTACAATTCCTCGCCTTTCTTTTATTCTCTTTCTTTGAAGAATCATAAATTACGATTTTCTATAGTTCTTCATAAGCAACGCTCTATCATCTGTAAAATCATAAAACACAATTTTTTATCCTTCAATAGGCAGCGAATTATCTTTTATGCTTAATTATCTTTTTATTGCTCTTTTGGGTTCACTTCGATAAAGGTTAACATTATGGCTCTCTTTTATTGATTATCTTTAATATCTACACATCATCAACTTGTTAGTAGCAAACTAAGTCCTAACTTCACTAAGTTAAGGGTGATAAAATGATAAATTATGTGATTGATCAGTGGGGTAGTGTTGTGAATACTTATAATTCTCAGTGGGATAATCCTTATGGCTTCCCAAGGGTAAATCAATCAAAATCATCTTATACATACCCACAATATTCTCTAAAACCCCAACAGTCATATAACCCATACCAATCTTTTGCACAACAGCCATACCCTCATAATGAAAATGATGGTGCTACTATTCTCTACATCCTCCAGGACTTGCAACAACATGTGCACCATCGCTCTAGGGAATTAGCCCAAACGTCCCAAATCTCCCAAAATTTACACTCTTGCACTCAATTCATTGCAAATCTAGAATCCCAAATTGGGCAATTAGCCTTGCAGTAGGAGGAAAGAGAGTGTAACCAGGCGAGCTCACAGGCACTAACTCCCACAGTTCAAGTTGTTCAGACCTTAAGGAATGGCAGGACTATTAACAATAGAGTAGAGATGCCTACCCCAGTAGCTGCCCCTATGACCGTAGAAAAAGAGAATGAAGCCAAAGAAGAGACTCCCCCACAAGAAAAACCAAAAACATTAGAAAATGAAAAACAAAAAAACATTAGAAAATAAAGAGGACAGTACACCTAAATCTGTGACCGAGGTATCCTATGTGCCAAAGTTACCATTTCCAAATGCTTTTGGTACACCATCCCCTTTTGATAAAATCTAAAACAATTAGAAGAAATTACAAAGATCTGTAAAGAAGTAAAGATCAATTTGCCTCTCTTAGAGGCAATAAAGCAAGTTTCAACCTATGTAAAATTTCTAAAAGAGATGTGTACGTAGAAATGAAAACAGCGAAATAATGTCCCACAAAAAGTTTTCTTGGCAGAGCAAGTAAGCTCTGTCTTGCAAGCTAGAACTCTGCCTAAGCTTAAGGATCCTGGGGTGCCTATAATTCCATGTATCATAGGCAACCATGCAATAAATAAAGAACTTTTAGATCTGGGAGCCAACATAAATCTGCTGCCATACTCTATTTACGAAAAGTTGGGACTAGGAGATATGAGGCCTACTTCGGTAACTCTTCAGCTAGCCGATATATCAGAAAGAAGGCCTGTAGGAATTATTGAAGATTGACGGTTGGGGTTGACAAATTTATTTTCCCTGTCGATTTTCTGGTGTTAGATATGAAACCAAGTTCAAAATCTCTAACGCAAATTCTCGTTATACTCGGTAGACCATTCTTGGTCACGGCCAATGCTTGCATAAACTATAAAATCGAGGTAATGAAAGTTTCTTTTGGAGATATGCGAATTCAGTTAAATGTCTTCACTGTAGCCAACCAAATGACTTCAATAGATGATGAGGAATGCTTCAGTGTAGATGCAATTGATGAATTAGTAGAGGAAGCATTACCTCTGGTCTTATCAAAAGATGTGCTTCAGACTGCACTATGGAATACGGACTTGGACGAACCAGACCACCAACTAAAGGAGGTGATTTATCTGGCAGACACCTCTATATGTGAACTACAATCCAAAACTTGGAAGCCAGAGATAAAACTCCTACTTGTTATCTCTAATGAACAGTTACAACCATCTATCCAAAAAGCACCATCATTAGATTTGAAACTACTCTCTAATACACTTAAATACGCTTTTCTTGGGCCTAACAAAACTCTCCCAATAGTTATTTTATCCGCTCTTAACAAGGAATAAGAGAGTAGGTTATTGGCCACACTCGTAAAGTATAAGCGTGCAATTGGATGGATTGTCGCTAACCTTAAAGGGCTTGACCCCTCGATATGCATGCATTGTATATATTTGGAGGACAATGCCAAAACTTCACGAGAAAGCTAGCGACGGTTAAATCCAAATATGAGGGAAGTTGTTCAAAAAAAAATCATGAAACTACTAAACGCAGGTATTATTTATCCGATTTCTAATAGTGAGTGGGTGAGTCCCAAAGAAATCTGGGATTACTATTAAAGAAAATGCAAACAACGAGTTGGTGCCATTATGCGAAACCACAGGGTGGCATGTTTGCATTGACTATCGGAAGCTGAACTCAATGACTCGCAAAGATCATTTTCCACTACCCTTTATTGATCAATTTTTGGGAAAACTTGCGGGCAAGGAATATTTTTTCTTTGTAGACGGATATTCAGGGTACAACCAAGTTCCGGTCTACCTAGAAGATCAAGAAAAGACTACCTTCACATGCCATATTGGAACGTTTGTTTATCGTCGCATGCCCTTTGGATTATGCAATGCACCTGTAACATTCCAAAGATGTATGATGGCAATCTTTTCTGATATGATAGACAAGTTTCTCGAAGTATTCATGGACAACTTTTCAGTGTTTGGCCAAACTTTCGATTCTTCTCTTGATCATCTTGCCCTCGTCTTAGAAAAATGCGAAGAAACCAACTTAGTGCTAAGTTAGAGAAGACCCATTTTATGGTTCAAGAAGGCATAGTCTTAGGGCATATTGTTTCCAAAAGAAGAATAGAGGTTGACAGGGCTAAAATTGATATTCTAGATATTCTACCACCACCAACTTCGGTGAGACAGCTTCGATCTTTCCTTGGCCATGTTGGCTTCTATCGTCGCTTTATTAAAGAGTTTTCAAAAATCTCAAGACCATTATCTCACCTTTTAGCAAATGATGTACCCTTTAACTTCGACGATGTCTGTCTTGACGCATTTAACAAACTTAAGGCACTTCTCTCATCCACACCAATCATTCAACCTCCCGACTATTCTCTTCCTTTCGAAGTAATGTGTGATGCTTCTGATTACGCAATAGGTGTTGTCTTAGGACAGCGGAGAAACAAAGTTCCTCATGTAATTTATTATGCAAGTCGAACCTTGATTGAAGCTCAGGTTAACTATACCACTACTGAAAATGAGCTTCTCGTTGTAGTCTTCGCTTTGGATAAATTCTGATCGTACCTATTGGGATCTAAGTTCGTGATCTTCTTTGACCATTCTGCACTAAAATACTTACTATCTAAAAAAGATGTCAAACCAAGATTAATCAGATGGATCCTTCTTTTACAGGAATTTAACTTCGAGATTAAGGATAAAAAGGGAGTTGAGAATGTGGTGGCTGATCACCTGTCCAGAATAGAGATGCCTGAGACCATCAGTAATGAATCTCTGTACAATACCTTTCCAGATGAGCAACTTTTTGCCATCCAAGCAATAATTCCATGGTATGCCAATATCGTGAATTATTTGACAACAGGTAAGATTCTCCCGATCTGATCTAATCAAGACAGATATATTTTCTTTGCTAACATAAAATACTATATTTGGGAGGATCCAAACCTATTTAAATTACGCCAAGACCAAATAATTAGGAAATGTGTACCCGATAGTGACACTCACAATATAGTACAATTTTGTCACACATATTCTTGTGGGGACCACTTCGATGATAAGAAGACAGCTGCCAAGGTACTGCAATTGGAATTTTATTGGCCATCACTATTTAAGGATGCCCAAAATTTTTGTCAGGCCTACGACCAGTGCCAAAAGTCAGGAGCCATGTCCCAAAGGAACATGATGCCCCATCAACCGATTTTGGTCAAGGAACATGATGTCTGGGGCATTGACTTTATGGGTTCCTTTCCGCATTCGTTTGGATTCATACATACTTATAGTCGTTGATTATGTATCAAAATGGGTAGAAGCAACAACTACACACACAAATGACCATAAGGTGGTGATTTCTTTCATCAAAGAAAATATATTTACACGGTTTGAAACACCAGGAGCTATTATAAGGGATGGAGGTAGCCATTTTTGTACTAGGTATTTTGAGAGCTTGCTCAAGAAATACAGTGTGACCCATAAAATTGCAATCCCCTATCACTCGCAAACTAGTGGGTAAGTTGAGGTTTCTAACCGCGAAATAAAAAAGATACTGGAAAGAATGATTTGACATGATAGAAAAAGGCTGGTCTATAAGATTGAATGATGCTCTGTGGGCATATAGGACGACTTATAAAATACTCATTGGCATGTCTCCATATAGGTTGGTATATGGAAGAGCCTGTCATATATATGTGGAATTAGAACATAGAGCTCTATGGGCTATCAAAGCATTGAATTTTTAGCTGGATGCATCTGGTGAGCAATGAAAACTCGAACTCAATGAACTTGAGGACATTTGAAATGATGCATATGAAAATGCTCAAATTTATAAGGCCAAAACTAAGGCATTTCATGATAAACACATTTTGAGAAAAAGATTTGAGCCGGGCCAACAAGTTTGGTTATATAATTCAAGGTTGAAACTATTCCCAGGAAAACTACGAAGTCGTTGGGACGGACCCTACAATGTTGTGGAAGCATTCCCTCATGGGACTGTAATCATTCAAGATCTCAAAGTCGGTCGTGCCTTTAAGGTTAATGGGCAAAGACTCAAACTGATGATTTTCCTAGAAGAAAAAGGGACAGTGACCACAATAGTACTAAAAGACCCAGAGTATAACTGACCGACTCATGGGCACCGTCGAGCTACCGACTCATCCGTAGTAAATGTATGTATCTTATATGTACAATAGTATGGCATGTCTACCGATTTTGTAGTGCATTGAATCGCATTGATTATGATTCCTTGCAACCTGAGTATTCTCTCACAAAAAAAAAAAAAAATCGTAGTGACTATGATTGCTGAGAGAATGTTTTGTCCAGGCAACACAATTGTTATCAGAAAGGCACAACTTCGGATACCAAAGGCGACGCTTTGATTCACTCTACATAGACACATCCCTTAGCATTTATTAAGACTACCAACCGATTCACATGATTCAATGCAAAACATAATGTCTATTTAAGGCAACTCTTCGAATTCTCAATTTGGATAGGTTATAAATAAGCAAGTACCACCTGGTCAATTCAGCCCAATCCCTTCGCCTTCATCCAATACCAACCCTTTCATCATGGCAAAACAACTAAGCTAGTTGAAAATTATTGTGGCATTTTTATGCCTCATCCAACGCCATGAAGACGAAGTCACCGCGCTGTTAGAAGAAAGGGGGCAATTAATCAGTGAAATTGTTGCTCTCTTTTCCTCTATCATTCCGGAACCAATCGCCGAAAATCCCCCTTCCTCCCCCAACCACCAACAGTCTTCCCCATCATCACCCCTTCATCTTTTTAATGCTTCTCTTTTCTATTAGACCCACCTACTCAAAGAAGGGAGATATTTTGTGGGGGCAACACAATTTTGAACCGATCTTTATCAAAGATATCTTCTCTCGAACGTTGCTGTCAGTGTCATGTAGTATGTGTTTATATTTTTCATAGGTTTATTTTCCTTTATGTAATTAGTTTTTATTTTTCTTTTTCCTGTTCATTGTAAATATTCAGTTAATATATGAAATTTTCTTTTGGCTAACTTTTTTATCACTAACTGTGCAATTGTTACTAACCTCTCTTTAATTTTTGTTATTGATATCTTTAAGAATAAAACAGATGTGTTTTCTTCAAGTTTTGGGGGACATTCTTTAGAGAATTTTTTGTGCACATCCGATGAACGATCAGTCATTTCAATAATTTTTAGGAATAATTTTTTATGTGTCCCCTGTTTTTGTGCCAATAAGGGCATTGTCCGACTTAAATTTGGGGAGATACACAATTTCTGTATATAGTAGTAATTTAATATTAGTATTCAGTTGTTTATTTAGTTTATTTTTGTAAAAAAAATTTCCTTTCGAATTTTTTTTAAGTTGATCAGTACATAGAAGTTATGATAAAAAATTTACAAATCTTGAAAAACTTATGATTCATTATAGTAGAAGTTTAATAATTAGAATAAAAAACAGTTACAATTCATGCTTAGCTTGTTGAACACTGTATTAGAATGGATATTTGAAACAATAAAGTAATTTGAACTGCAAAATTTAGACTATAATTTCAAAATTATAAACCAGTGAGATTTTGAGCCATATTTCCTCTTTTATTTAGAGAGAGACTGTTTCTATTCAATTACAAAATTTCTTTGAACTTCTTTATTGTTATCTCATATTGCTGAATTTAAAATCAAAATATTCTATGAATATGATAAACTAATTTTTTGTCTAGAACTATCTATTAGAAATATCAAAGCAATAAGGCATCTATGCGAGTAAATAGTAGAGATGATTTAAGGCCATTTTTATTTAAATCAAAGCCAAAAAGCTAAAATCTTAAAAAATATTTTATCCTTTGAACCCATATTAGAAGTCTAAGCCAAATCTCTTTGTACCAAAATCTGATAAACCCTTAACCATAAATACTACCCAAAGCTTTCAACCTTTAACCCTTATAATTTCTGAGAGTTTAGAATGCAAAAGAAAGGGAAGAAGAGAGAGTGAAAGGAGTAAAAGTAGAACAGAAAAAGGGAATGTTACGAAGAGGTACAGTTGAAGAACTAAAATGAAATGGGAAAGAAGTAAAAAAATAATCGTAAAGAACGGTTTGAAAAGATGATTTCTAAAAGAAGATTACGATTTAGCAAAAAGCTTTCAAAAAAAAAAAATTCATAAAATACGATTTTACAACTGGGATGTGTAAAGAAAAGAAAAGAAAAATGGGAAGAAGTTATCCTATCTTGGATACTTACTAAAGTAGAATAGAAAAGAAGTTAGAGAAGATAGGAGAAAGAAGAGCTGAATTCTCAGAAAAACTTTGAATCCTTTTCTACCTTTCTTTGATGCCTTCTAAAACCCAAAGCCCCGTTACAAGCTGAAGGAAACATCTTTCTGATTTATGATTTGTAAAAGCATACACCTAGTAGAGATATGAATACTAGATACTATGAATTGTACATGGAATCATATGAAGAGAATAGATTATCTTTTCCATGAGATTCCTTAATTTTTGCAAGTATCTTTGATTGAATTTTTCTGAAAAATATACTAAGAGAACCTAAAAGTTTTGATATCTTTTTTAGAGTATGTCAATAGTGAGTTTTTGAATGAAAATATTTTCTAAATCTGCAGTTTAGAACATTTATGAAGAATAAACTGTTCACCGATGCATATACTCCCTATATATTATGAATTGAAATTGTTGAAGTTCTAATCAAAGATAACTGTTATAATGGAAAATGAGGATAAAAGATTAGTAATTTTAGAAAATCGTAACAAACTATGTGTTGATAACTTGACCACTTAGTTAACTTAGTCAACTTAATTAACTTAATTAGTGTATAAAATTAGTTTAGAATTTTAATTTTTAATTTTTGAAAAAATATATTTTTGAAAAATCTAAAAATATTTGAAGCTTATAGGTAACTTCACTGAAAACCTTCAGGAGACTACAACTCCTCTATTAGGGATCACCTAGGGGTTTAAAGGCTTATTACATCTACTAAATGCAATTGTGCTCCCTACGAAAGTGACATTTAAGTTCTTAGTTTATATTTTCTTGTTTGTTAGGGACTAGCAAAACGTAAGTTTGGGGGTATGATCAGTCACATAATATATCAATTTATCACCCTTAACTTAGTGATGCTAGGACTTAGTTTGTTATTAATAAGTAATGATGTGTAGATATTAAGAAAAATTAGTAAAAGAGAGCCAAAGTATTAATCTTCATCAAAATAAACTCAAAAGAGCAGTAAAAGACAATTAAGCGTAAAAAGATGATTCGCTATATGCTTAAAGCTAGAAAATCGTGAAAGATGATTGAGCGTTGTTACTAAAGAAGAGAATAAGAAATCATAATTTACGATTCTTCAGAAGACATTCAAAAAGCTGAAGTGATACAAAAGAAAAAAGTGAACAATCGTAATTCAGATAATCGTCCAGAGAGAAAGCTATGAAAGATAGAAAATCGTGATTTACGATTTTCCAGAAAGAGAAGAATAGAAACAATCGTGATTTATGATTTTATTAATAGAAACTTTCCTGTTGCCACTACTGGTGCTGATCACGGATCTAGAAGATTGATGAAGACAGACTCCAGAAGATCTCTACTACTGAATAAAAAGAAACAATCCAGAAGTGCATCAACATAATAGAAAGCAAGGAGGAATAGAATAATAGGAATCTTTTTATTTCTTTTATTAGAATTAGAACTTATAAACCGACTCCTTATGATTTATAAATAAGATGGCTTGGTATAGGAATAAACCATCGAAAAATTTTACAACATCAATTGGCAACTGAGGCTTGTGTTTTCTCCTGATCAAAATAATTTAGGATTTACAAAGTAACATCGTCCACAATTCTCTGAGGACTTGCCTAACAACCAAGGCTGAGAAAGCTGAAAGATCAACCCTTTGAATGGTTCTATTTTTTCTTTCTAGTTTAGATTTATTTTATTGTAATTTCCTGCTTTGTAAACATTTTTTAATTTTAATTTGAATTGATGACTCAGGTTGAAGTTTGCATATTAGTGTAATGGTTTTACTTTTCCATCTTCAGTTATCTAGAATTTGATTGACGCCCAAGTTTTAGAAGATTATTGAATAGTATAAATCTATATTGAATGAAGCTAATTTTTTTATTGACACCCAAATTCTAGAAGACTAAGATATAGTGTAACGGTATTTTTAAATTTGTAAACATCCGATAGTTGAAGATTGTGATTGACGACCATAATTTGAAGTTTGAAGATTAGGATTTATTTTCTGCAATTTAGATTAAGAAACAATTCTTTATTCATATTTCTCCAGTAGTTTAGGATCTTAAAAGATAAGTATAAGTTTTCAGAAAAAATAAATTAATATAGTATAACCTGTCTCTGGGGGAACAATCATTTGCTAGTACTGTAATTTCCATTGTGCACTTGCAATAGGTTAAGACTTAATTAGATGACATAAACAAGCCACTAACATTTACCTAAGGTTCAAATTAATTGAACCCTAACTTGACCATGGTTCAAACCATTTAACTTGAGATTGACTTAAGACTCAAACTAATTGATAACTTGATCATGGTCCAAACCATTTAGCTCATGCTTGACTCAAGGCTCAAAACCTAACTTGATATGATTCAAACCATTTAACTCAAGTTTGACCCAAGGTTCCAAGCATATGAAGCCCAACACGGCCGTGGTCCTAATCATTTAACTCGAGCTTCACTCTAGGTTTGAACCATATGAACCCTAACTTAACCATGGCCCAAACCATTTAGAGTGGGTTTGACCTAAGGCTCAATTAAACTTGACCATAGTTCAAACCATTTAGATAGGGCTAGACCCAAGATTCATACCATTTTAACCCTAACTTGACCATGGTCCGAACCATTTTGAATTGGGCTAGAACTAAGGTTTGAACCACATGAATATAACTTAACCATGGTCTGAAGCATTTGAGTGGTGTTAATCCCAAAGTCTGAACCATTTCAACCTAACCATAACCCATGATTGGAATTGAACATCTGAAATAGGTTAAACACAAGGTTTGAAATTTTTTAGTAATGTCCCATTGAGGCTCAAACCATTTAGATTAAGTCATCCCTAATTCAAACCAAACCAACCCTAACTTCGCTATGATTTGAACCCTCCATGACGAATCACATCCCTAGTTCAAATCAAACCAACCCTAACTCCCAACACTCCGAACCATCCATGCCGGGTTGCATCCATAGTTCGAATCAAATAAACACTAACTCCATAATAGTCTAAACCATCAATGTGGGGGCCACACCCCTGATTCGAACCAAGTTAACCTTATCCTCATAATGGTTTGAACTATTTTAAACTGAAAAGTACCAACTATTTTAAACTGAAAAGTACCCCAGGCTCCAATTATGTTCACCATGACCATCTCATATGAGCTAATGTACCACCTAGTTTAACCCTAGGGGGGTCACAATGACATGAGTTAAGGCTAACCCTAACTCTATTTGATTTTATTTAAACCAAACAAAGTTAAAACCCTAACCCTAAGGGGTCACAATCACAATAGCAGAGATTAATCTAACCCTATTCGGATTCACAATCTGACCCGATTGAGGTCAAACCCTAATGTGAAGGGATTACATGTGCCAAGGCAAATTCCCCAAGCCTACATAGGCATTCAAACCTGATCAATGTCAAACCTAATCATTGTCATACTCTAGCCCTATAGGGTTACAATTACATGACCTAGGCTAATCCGAACCGGGGAACATTTAGATGACCCAAGGTTAACCCTAACTCTATTTGGGCCCATTCAAACATTACTAAGGTCAAACATGAACCCTAAGTAGCCACAATTTCATGAGTCAAGGCTAATCCTAACCCTATATGGGTTCTTTCAAACTTGACCAAGACCAAACCCTAACCCTAACAGGTCACAATTACATGAGTCAAGGCTAACGTAACCCTATTTAGGTACATTTAAACCTGATTAAGGTTAACCTTAATCATAAGGGGTCTCAATTTTCTTAACCTGCCTTCATGATCACCCTAAGGAGTACTTACTTTGTAAATCTACTTACATTAACATAGATCAAACCAAGCTTTTAGAAGGCTCAATCCGTTGAAGTAGCATACTAAATATATTTTACTTTGCATTACTTTAAGGAGGACTCCTATGTTGAAGATAAAGATCATTTTCTATTCTTTTGTAATTAGAGATAACATTTTATTTGTATTTGCATCTTTTAATTGGAGGAATATCATTATAATTTAATTTTGTAACAGATTTAGTTAATGAAATATCGAGATCAATGCCTAGGAATATAAAGTCCACAAAATCACTAAAGCCCTCTAAGGAGGAAAAATTCATCACAATAATTTTCTGTATGGAAAATATTTCTTCATATTTCCTTTACGCAAATTTAATTTGTGTGTACATACACATTTCTATCACTACATACACATTACTATCACTTAGCAAGGATATCACAACCAGTATTACCGAAATTAAAAATGCATAGATCAATAAATATGAACCAAAAGAGATCGATATGAAGATATGTGGAGGAGATTTGCTGATGAAACTCGAGGACAATTTTTTGCTAAACATGAGAGAATGATGGATCCACAGCCCGTGTTCAACCTTTACATTGTATTTCAAATATTGAAAAAACCAATTTGATAGTTTTCATGTAGAGGAAATGACGCAGCATGCGCATTATTGAAATGACAACAAAAAGTAAATGAGAAGGGAAAGTTTTAAAGAAAAAATATAACAAGTATTAAAGTATAGTTGACTCCTCATCCTCATAGTTAATTTATTATTAATTCCCAATTAATAAAATTTTAAAAAATAATCAATGGATTGAGAGATTTGATTAGAGAATAACAGATAGGTGTACAAAGGTAAAAAATTTGAAGACTTGTCAATCATGTCGCTCATATCAAGAGGTTGAAATCAAACTATATTATGCAAGAATTTGAAGGAGGATTTCAATCAAGTTTTGTTTTATGGTCATTTCTTCTAATAACCATTAGTGCCATTGATTAGCTGACCACCCATAGACATAGTTTCCATTCCTAGGATTACTTTTTTTTTCAAAAGGTAATGTGGACCAAATTAGTAGTAAACTTTTGACTCTAATTTTGATTTTGAGGTTGTAAGCTCGAAGAGGGCAAAGTATTCTTAGTTTTTTAGCTTAGTTGGCTCATCTTATATCATGCATTGCTTTCTTCTTGATAATTCATAGTTAAGCTTTATTAATTAGTATTTGAGAATGCTCCATCTTCACCATATGTTTGAGGAAGTCATGATAGCGGGAAGAGGTGGATGAAATGCTTGTTTATGTGGTACAAACTATATATGACTCTTTAAAAGAAGTCTTTGAAGATTTGCGAAGAAGGTACGTACGCAGAGTTGGAGCTAAACTTTAGAGGATTTGTCAATAGTTTGAACATGAGATGCAACTTTTAAAGCCCTTGATGAGATATATTACCATAGAGTATGTGACAGCCCGGATTTCAGCACCCCGAAACCCGTGCCAATAGAACGATCATCTTGATTGTGCCCCTTAGCTAAGCACAGAACATTGGCATATCAAGCAAAAATAAAATAGTAAATGAAACTGCGGAATTTAAATCTATATAAAAGCATTTCTCAAAAGACAGTTCTACCCTCATGCCTCTGCATGAACGGAGAACCGATCTGAACCATCGATGATAGCTAATCATCACAGATGGTTCGCCCAAAAGAAAAATCACTAATTTATACATATACATTATTTAATCAAACAAGGCTTGACACACTAAGCCGTACAAAATCTCTCCAAACCCTCAAAGCGGCACAACGGAGTTCTCTAGAGGAAGTCCTCAGGAGGTGGCTCCAACTCGTCTCCAGCCGCAAGGTCCGACTCACCGGGGTCGGCGTCTCCTGAAGCCTCGACAGCTGTTAATAGTGGACCTGCGACGTATAGTCTATAGGGTGAGCTACATCCTAGCTCAATAGGGAACAAAATACAGTTGAACATATAAATTATCACTCACATATATTCTATGATATGCCATGCATGATGTGTCTATGCAGTTACTGATGAAAACAGTTAAAAAGCATTGCATTTTACTGGTAGTTTACTCATGTCTTTATTTATTCATGAATGATGTTGAAAAGGCCTAAAGCAAAACTTAAACTTTCAACTTAAGTAATCCCCGAGCAATATAGCATCGAGCCCCGATGAGATACCCATCATCGTCATCTATATAGACACTTTTAACGTATTCTCTGGGAATACAAATAGTACCCAAGCCCCTTTCCCCTGGGGATTGGTGGCGGGGTTTCACTTGTCTCAAATCAACACCCCTGGGGTGTGCTAATGTCGGATAAGCCTCATGGCGGCAGCCTACGGTTTTGCACGTATACCACGGATATTCATCGGTCAGTCGTGGATATCCCGCCACGTCGATGGGGTACCCTATCAAACCTCAAATAACAAAAATATCGGCGCCTTACATATAGTTATTCACCGTGTAAATGTGCTATCTTATATCAGTTAGGCCCTATCAAACATGATTCAATCTTGGATACATCCCTGGGATGTATCCATTCACTTGCATCACAGCTGATGCTCTTATCTCTTTACTTCCTCATCCCCTGGGGATGGCTCATTATGATTACTTTTATTGATGTCACACACACACACACTTCTTCACAAACTCTTTAAGCAATAAACCATTTGAATTTAAATCTATATCACTACTTATATGCTCTTGTAAAATAAGGTACATGTTCAAGGAGTTCCCTACCTCAAGTCCTCGTTTGATCAACGCATCAAGGTCCCACATGGCTCCTTGTGCACTTGCTCACACGTACCACCTACGGTACCACATAACATGTGAAACACATCACTAAGGATGCAATAAAGGAGGTCCAGGACCCCCCTAGAATCTCAAAGTCAAACTCAGAAGTCAACATAAACTGGCCCAGTCGATTAATCGATTTCCAAAATCGATTAATCGAAAGTCAATATCGATTAATCGATTCTCAAATCGATTAATCGAGATTCTCATTCGATTAATCGAAATTCTCTGTTCCATCAAGTCGATTCTCAATTCGAGTAATCGAGTTTTCAAAATCGATTAATCGATCCCAAATCGATTAATCGAAATTACAAATCGATTAATCGAATTTTCATTTCGATTAGTCGATTTCATCAAGCCCATTTCTCTTCTTCACTGGAGTCCACTGTAGGCTCCCAGTCGATTAATCGATTCTCAATTCGATTAATCGAAATCCAAAGTCGATTAATCGAAACTGAATTCGATTAATCGAAATCGGGGTCCTCTGACTTTTCAACTTCTTGGCCAATTTCGATTAATCGAAATTGCCAGATTCAGCCCCCTTTTGGCTGTTCTTCTCAATCTCTTTCCTTACTTTTTCCACCATTTTTCTAAGCTTTTACCCTACATTTTACACCATTTCTAACTACAATTTAACCCTTTAATCCATGCATTTAAACTACAGAAATCCTACCTTCAATCAATCTTAAGTTGATTTCAAATCGAGTGGTTGGAAAGGCTAGGGTTCCAGCTTTGACTTGAACGGATTCTCCGCGTCGAATCGCTCTCTTTAATGCTAGAATCTCCCTTCCAATCACTCACAATAACTCTTGCTCAACCTCTTTACTCCTCTCTCTCTTCTTTACTCCTCTCTCAACAACCAAACACAGATTTTAGGGTTATTAAACCCTTTTATCTCTTTCCTCACTTGTGTGTTGAGCACATACACCACGATAGGTGTATGCGACTTCATATTCACATCACACACCACGCAGTCAGTCAACTATTACATCTCATCCATTCATCACACTCTATGCTAACCATTGGACTCCTAATTGGTCAAACCTGTGATCAATCGGGCCTAGATCCCGAGGTCACTGTTTAACGTGATTTTTCGGGATATTACATCCTCCCCACCTTGGGAATTTTCATCCCCGAAAATAACCCAAGGGTACATCCTCCCCCCCACACTCTGAGGTGAGGTGGTCTAGTTGACTGAGATGCAACCAGGTAATTAAACGAATACAAGCATAGAATTATAATTTGACGAAAATGAATGATTTACACAAAATTTTGATTTCTATTAATATCTGAAAATTTTACAAGGCGCCAGATAAGTTGGCGTAGAAAATCTACATATATACAATCATGACTCAAACAAAATAAATACAAGACTAAGGCAGTCCCCTCGCCAGGCAAGTCGGGTGTTGGAGCAGGCTGCTCCATCTGAGCTGACGGTGCTATGGGGGCTGGTGGGTCTACTGGAGCTGGCTGTGACGCCGGTGGTGGTGACTGTGCTGGCTGAGTAGGCGGAGGTAGCGGCGGCTGTGGCTGCGGCGTCTCGGTCGGCGGAGCGGCGGTAGATGTGGAAGGAGCCGTGTCGGTAGTGGCAGTGGTGGGATGGAAGACGGGACCTCTGTGGAAGGCGGTCCATCCCGCAGTCCACTCCTCCTCCTGAGCGAGGTAGCGGTGATAGTCCGTCGGGTAGATATAGCAGAGGGTGTGGAACATCAAAAAGTCCATCCTCCGGTTCATCCGTTCGTTGTTGGCCTCCATGCGAGCCAACACCTCCTTGATGAGGTGGGTGTGGCGGGCGCATGAGTGAGGTGGCGGTGGTGTCGGTGAGCGCGGTGTGAGGTGGCCCTCTCTCTGAAGGCTCGGTGGTGTGCCCCACCACGGGGTGGGTCTTCTTTGTGGTGGTGGGGGAGGTGGCGGTCTGCTATTCGCTTTGGAGGCGGGACCCGGAGCAGTAGGGTCGCTTGAAGCGAGTGTAGCTACGGGTCCATAAAGACTTGGAGAACGTCTTCACGCAATCCGTAGCCCTCACCTCGTGAGGTGAGATGGTGTAGGAGGGATCGTTGGAGTAGCACTCCAACATGCTCGAGATGAGGCGAGCATAGGGCATCTTCTCCTTGGGCCGGAGGTTGCCCTTCATCAGTTTGCCCTTAATATACCTCATCCCCTCAAGGATGACTATGGTGGCGTCGAACCACCGGCCACAGAAAGTCGCGTAGAGTGCGTGTTGCACTCGGTCCACGCGCTCGGTATCGTGGCGCATAGGGTAGAGGTTGCACTTGATCACCGAATCAAGCATCCACATATAGTGGGGAAGGTCAACCCTCTTTATGGAGGATCCCGACCCCTTTTTGCCGTTGGTCATGCGGGTCATGACCTCCTCAAAGCGGGGGTCCTCCTCAAAGGGTGGGAATAGGGTGGTCTCAGGGGTGAAGTCGAGGTAGCACTCAAGCACCTCGTGTATGTGGCGACGGGTGATCATGTATTCTCGACCCTCGATGGTGGTCTTGATCACGTCATCAGTCGGGCCGTCCACAAGCCCTTGGTAAAATAATCTCACCAATCTAGGATAGTAGGAACCCCGGATTGGTTTGAGAAGGTTGCCGAGACCGGCATTGTTAAGGTAATTGCGAGCCCATTGGGTCTCGCCCGGTACAACGGGATTTGTGAAAAGGGTAGGGTTGATGAGGTACTCGACCTCAAAGGTCTTTGCAGCCCACCATTCATTTGGTTGTGCCACGTTAGTGGGTGGTGGCGGCATGGGTGTGGACTCGCGGGAAGACTCGCGCGAAGATGCGCTCGTTGAACCGGAGGTGGTCTCCGATGCCGACGGTGATGGAGTCCTCACCGGCGATGGGGTAGGTGGTGGTGGTGCGGCGTTCTTACGCCATACCGGTAGCTTGGAGGTTGCCTTCTTCGAAGACAACCTCCAAGCTAGGGCTTTAACTAACTCAAATTTGAAAGAAGATCACGATTTTAGGGTTTACCGTGGGTTTTGGAGGCGTTATGATTTGAATACGAGCCAAAAAACCACGGAGACGCAAACCCTAGGGCGCCGGATGGTCGGAGAAGAAGAAGAAGATGAAGCGCCCAAAAATCTCCAAGCTCAAATGATTCGAATGGGGAATGAAATCCCCAATTTTTAATATATAGGCCCCGGCTCGATTAATCGATTTCCAAAGTCGATTAATCGAGATTCAAAACTAGGTTAAGCCGCGCAAAATCGATTAATCGATTTCCCAAATCGATCAATCGATAGTCAAAATCGATTAATCAAAAATATTTCGATTAATCGAAATCGTATTCGTTTAAAAAATTTAAGTTTTAGAGCTCACTGGCGCGAGCCAGTCGATTAATCGAAATCCATTTCGATTAATCGAAATTTCAAAATCGATTAATCGAAATTCACTTCGATTAATCGAAATCGTGCAGTAACTTTCAAAAATTTCAGGATTCCTTAAGTTATTCGATTAGTCGAACTATGGTTCGATTAATCAAAATTTCAAATCGATTAATCGAATTCTACTTCGATTAATCGAAATCGTTTTGCTGACTTAGAATTTTCATGGTCCCTTTAAGTAAATCGATTAATCGAAACCTCCTCGATTAATCGAATTTTCATTAATTTATTCCTAATTTCTTCTAACATTCCCAGTATTTTTGACTAATCGAACATGTAGTTCGCTTAATCGAACACTCAATTCGATTAATCGAATTCCCAAAATCGATTAATTGATTCTAAATCGATTAATCGAAATTTTAACTCGATCAATCGAAATTGCATTCTGTGTCTGTCCTAACTCTTATCCAAATTTCCAGTCACTGGCACATGCCAGTCGACTAGTCGAACAAAATCGATTAATCGAAATTCCAAATCGATTAATTGATTTGAAATTCGATTAATCGGTTTTGCCCCATTTCTGCAGATTTTCAAGTTCTTTGGTTCTTTGATTACTTTTGGTAGTTTATGACATCAAGTGGCTCATAGTTCCATAGAAACACATACACTTGGTCATGTGCATACAAAATCTGTTCGTTAAATCATACTTTGATCAAGACTTCCATTGATTTGCAAGTGTTGTGAAAATCCACAAACATGCTTGTGGTTTACATTGGATTCTCACGTCGTTGGAAATAAGGCTGGATATTGTTCTTTCACATCGGCCTCTCGTTCCCAAGTAGCCTCTTCCTTTGGATGATTGTTCCACCGGACTAGCACTAAGGGAATCACTTTAGTGCGCAGTACCTGTTCCTTTCGATCCAAGATTTCCACCGGTTCCTCTATCATGCTCATGTCCTCACACATCTCCATAGGTTGTTTCCCTAACACATGAGATGGATCGTTCATATACTTTCTGAGCATCGATATGTGGAAAATGTTATGTACCCGATCAAATAGCGGTGGTAAGCCAATGCGATACGCAACTTCACCTACAGTCCCAAAATTTTAAATGGTCCAACATAACGTGGGCTTAACTTCCCTCTCTTGCCAAATCTCATTACGCCTTTCATAGGTGACACTTTCACAAACACATGCTCACCCACTTTATAGTCGACACTAGTCCGCGTAACTTTTCTGCCTACTCGTGGCCGACTTGACCTTTCTTCGATTATTCGGACAACGGTGGCGTTGTCTTCAAGTAGTTTTGGCCCTAAAACAAATTTCTCACCAGTTTCTTCTCAATTGAGGGGTGATTTGCATCGTCGTCCATACAGAGCTTCATACGGTGTCATGCCAATGCTCGTTTGGAAACTGTTGTTGTATGTGAATTCGAGCAACGGTAGATACTCATCCCAGTATCCTTGCATATCTAGCATGCACGCTCTGAGCATGTCTTCTATCACTTGGTTCACTCGCTCTGTCTGCCCATCAGTTTGAGGATGGAAAGCTGAACTAAAGTCTAGTCGTGTTCCCATTCCTTCTTAAAATTTCTTTCAAAACTTGGACGTATATAGTGGATCACGATCTGAAACTATGCTGCTTGGAATCCCATGTAACCTTACGATCTCCTTCATGTATAAGTCTGCCAGTCTTCCTGCCGTATACATAGTATTGTATGGCAAAAAGTGCATTGATTTGGTCAATTGGTCTACGACGACCCAAATGGCATTGTGTCTCTTAGCAGTACGGGGCAATCCAACAATGAAATCCATTGAGATTGATTCCCATTTCCATTCTGGGATTGGTAAAGGCTACAATAGTCCAGCAGGATGTCTATGATCAATCTTCACTTGTTGACAAGTCAAACACCGTGACACGTATTCGGCCACGTCTTGCTTCAGTCCTCTCCACCAGTAGTTCTTTTTCAAGTCTTGGTACATTTTGGTGCTACCAGGGTGGATAGCATAATTTGACTTATGGGCCTCATCAAGAATTGTTCGTCTTAGATCGGCATTGTCCTGAATGCATAGATGGCCCTTAAACAATAAAGAACCATCTTCTTTAAATGAGAAGTTCGACTTGAAAGCTGTCTTCTGGATGTCTTCTGCTTTGACTCGCAACTGATGGTATCCAGATCTCAGATCGATCTTGGAAAAATACCTCGCTCCTTGCAGTTGATCGAACAAATCGTCAATTCTAGGCAAAGGGTAGCGGTTCTTCACAGTGAGTTTGTTTAATTGTCGATAATCAATGCATAGCCGCATTGACCCATCATTCTTCTTGACAAACAAGACCGGTGCTCCCCATGGAGACACGCTCGGTCTAACAAACCCCTTGTCCATAAGCTCTTGTAGTTGTTCCTTCAACTCCTTTAACTCAGCAGGAGCCATTCGATATGGCGCTTTTGAAATAGGCTTCGTTCCTGATGCTAAGTCGATGGCGAATTCTACTTCTCTTTCTGGAGGTAATCCAGGCAATTCTTCTGGAAACACGTCGGCGAAGTCTCGCACAACTGCTATCTCAGAAATGACATTCTTTTCTTCCTTGTCCTCCTTTAAGAAAGCTAAGTATCTACTGCAACCCTTTCTGATCATTTTCTGCCCTCATCACGAGATCGAGTACAGATGACGTCCTCACTCCTTGAAACCGAAATGATCTTCTTGTGCTGGGTCTGAAAATGACTACCTTGTTCTTGCAATCGACGGTTGCACAGTGCTGCGCCAACCAGTCCATGCCAAGGATCACATCAAACCCTTGCATGTCTAACAGTATCAACTTCGCTTCCAATTCATGCACCTCTAGGTCTCGAACTACTACAATGATGGATTTGCAAGCTAACTCCGTGTCCACTAACTCTCCAGTCGGAATAGACACAGATAGGACGAAGTCCAACGCCTCTGGAACTATCTTCATCCTCTTGGCGAAACGTGGAGTGACAAATGAGTGGGTAGACCCTGGGTTTATCAACACTTTAGCGTCATATCCAACGAAGCATCCTTTTTCATATAGTTAAAGTACCTATAGTATACATACATACATACAATAATTTACACATCAATTTACACCCCTAATTCACATATAAATTTAGTATTGTGAAAAAGAATCTATACAAATCCTAATGCATGCACCTTCTCTATCTAAAATTTTAATGAAATAGAAATTTCTTTAATTTAAAAGAGTCTCACCTTGGATGACGTCATACCGTTCCACTTCTGACGGTGGCGCATAGGCTCTCCCCTGAACGATCGGCTTCCTTGCTTGAATGGGTCGTGGTGCTGCAACTAAAATCGTCTTTCTTTTATCCGTCTCGGGGCAATCCTTGATCAAGTGACCCACCTTGCCATATCGGAAACAACCCCTAGTTTTCGCTCTGCAATCCACTATTCTATGAGGCTTGCCACACTTTGCGCAAGTCTCCCGAGGTGCGGAAGAAACAGTACGAGAACCCTGTGTGATAGTGGCGCCAGTAGACATGGCAGGGCTCTCATAGCGTAAAGGTCTCCCCGACGCAAGTAGTGGAAACCTCTGTTGGTGTTGTTGTTGCGCCGGCCTTCCAAAACCTCCTTAAAACTGTGGTCTCTGATTTTGGGCCACGAACCTTGGCTTTTTGTTCACCGGTTCGTAGTTCCCCGTCCTTCCTTGTTCATTTCCTCCTCTCTGCTGCTCCCTCTGTCTATATCTATTCGTATTCTCTTCTTCCACGACCAATGCCTTACTCATGACCTCTTCATAGGTCCTCAGCTAAAATGGAGTTATGCCTCCCCTCACCTCAGGCTTCAAACCTTGCTGAAACCTCTTGGATTTCATCACGTCGATAGCGACGCAATCCGGAGAAAAATGGGCAAGTCGTAGAAACTCCACCCCATACTCTCTCACTGTCATTCTCCCTTGCACTAACTGTAGAATTTGTATCTCAAGCTGGTTCCTCACCACTTCCGGAAAATATTATTTATTGAACTCCTCAACAAACTCCTCCCACGTCCAAGGCAACTCTGGGGTCTCCTGAGCCCGAGTCCGTATCACGGACTTCCACCAAGGCCCAGCCTCCCCATCCAACATATAAGCTGCCCATCTCACACTCTCATCTTCCGTGCATGTCAGCACGCTAAAGACTTTCTCCATCTCCATAAGCCAGTTCTCAGCGGCCATGGTGTCTGCCTGCCCAGAAAATGAAGGAGGTCTCATCCTCCTAAACTCTGTAAAGGATGAGGGCACAGGCAGCGCAGGTCCTACAGGTGGTGTAGGTGGCTGCTGTTCTCTTGATGCATGAGCTGCAAAGGATGCGGCTTGTTGTGCCATGGCAGCTGCCATAGTCTCCATAGTATGCATCATCCTTTGTCGCTCCTCTCTATCTTCTTGTCTCTCTCTCACCCTCTCCTGTTCTCTTAGATCTTGATCCTGACGATCTCGATCCTCTTCATCATGCTGTCTACTACTACTGCCCCCTGGAGCCTCAGTACCTCCTAAAGGCACTCTATTAGTAGGAGAGATGTAATCATCTCCACTACGTAGACTCCTCTGTTGGCCTCCCCTTGGTCGGCCTCTTCCTCTAGATGACATTTGCGGCTGTATTTGAAACTAAAGTTTCGTTAGCAGAAGCCCCTATGTTCTGACCAAAAAGGACGATTGTCAGAATTGCTAAAAGAAAGGCTTTGATACTAACTGTGACAGCCCGAATTTCGACACCCCGAAACCTGTGCCATCAGCACGATCATCTTGACCGTGCCCCTTAGCTAAGCACGGAACATTGGCATATCAAGCAAAAATAAAATAGTAAATGAAACTGCGGAATTTAAATCTATATAAAAGCATTTCTCAAAAGACAGTTCTACCCTCATGCCTCTGCATGAACGGAGAACCGATTTAAACCATCGATGATAGCTAATCATCACAGATGGTTCGCCCAAAAGAAAAATCACGAATTTATATATATACATTGTTTAATCAAATAAGGCTTGACATACCAAGCCGTACAAAATCTCTCTAAACCCTCAAAGCGACACAACGGAGTTCTCTAGAGGAAGTCCTCAGGAGGTGGCTCCAACTCGTCTCCGGCCGCAAGGTCCGACTCACCGGGGTCAGCGTCTCCTAAGCCTCGGCAGCTGCTAGTAGTGGACCTGCGACATATAGTCTATAGGGTGAGCTACATCCTAGCTCAATAGGGAACAAAACACAGTTGAACATATAAATTATCACTCACATATATTCCATGATATGCCATGCATAATGTGTCTATGCAGTTACTGATGAAAACAATTAAAAAGCATTGCATTTTACTGGTAGTTTACTCATGTCTTTATTTATTCATGAATGATGTTGAAAAGGCCTAAAGCAAAACTTAAACTTTCAACTTAAGTAATCCCCGAACAATATAGCATCGAGCCTCGATGAGATACCCATCATCGTCATCTATATAGACACTTTTAACGTATTCTCTGGGAATACAAATAGTACCCAAGCCCCTTTCCCCTGGGGATTGGTGACGGGGTTTCACTTTTCTCAAATCAACACCCCTGGGGTGTGCTTACTGTGTACGGATAAGCCTCCACACTGGCCTACGGTTTCGCCGCCGTATCGGTCACGGATATTCTGCCGTGTCAGTCGTGGATATTCCGCCATGTCGGTGGGGTACCCTATCAAACCTCAAATAACAAAAATATCGGCGCCTTACATATAGTTATTCACCGTGTAAATGTGCTATCTTATATCAGTTAGGCCCTATCAAACATGATTCAATCTTGGATACATCCCTGGGATGTATCCATTCACTTGCATCACACCTGATGCTCTTATCTCTTTACTTTTTCATCCCCTGGGGATGGCTCATTATGATTACTTTTATTGATGTCACACACACATACACTTCTTCACAAACTCTTTAAGCAATAAACTATTTGAATTTAAATCTATATCACTACATATATGCTCTTGTAAAATAAGGTACATGTTCAAGGAGTTCTCTACCTCAAGTCCTCGTTTGATCAACGCATCAAGGTCCCACGTGGCTCCTTGTGCACTTGCTCACACGTACCACCTACGGTACCACATAACATGTGAAACACATCACTAAGGATGCAATAAAGGAGGTCCAGGACCCCCCAAGAATCTCAAAGTCAAACTCAGAAGTCAACATAAAGTCCGATCGATTAATCGATTTGAAAATCGATGTCGAAATTCTCTGTTCCATCAAGTCGATTCTCAATTCGAGTAATCGAGTTTTCAAAATCGATTAATCGAATTTTCATTTCGATTAGTCGATTTCATCAAGCCCATTTCTCTTCTTCACTGGAGTCCATTGTAGGCTCCCAGTCGATTATTCGATTCTCAATTCGATTAATCGAAATCCAAAGTCGATTAATCGAAACTAAATTCGATTAATCGAAATCGGGGTCCTCTGACTTTTCAACTTCTTGGCCAATTTCGATTAATCGAAATTGCCAGATTCATCCCCCTTTTGGCTGTTCTTCTCAATCTCTTTCCTTACTTTTTCCACCATTTTTCTAAGCTTTTACCCTATATTTTACACCATTTCTAACTACAACTTAACCCTTTAATCCATGCATTTAAACTACAGAAATCCTACCTTCAATCAATCTCAAATTAATTTCAAATCGAGTGGTTGGAAAGGCTAGGGTTCCAGCTTTGGCTTGAACGGATTCTCCGCGTCGAATCGGTCTCTTTAATGCTAGAATCTCCCTTCCAATCACTCACAATAACTCTTGCTCAACCTCTTTACTCCTCTCTCTCTCTTCTTTACTCCTCTCTCAACAACCAAATACAGATTTTAGGGTTATTAAACCCTTTTATCTCTTTCCTCACTTGTGTGTTGAGCACATACACCGCGATAGGTGTATGCGACTTCATATTCACATCACACACCACGCAGTCAGTCAACTATTACATCTCATCCATTCACCACACTCTATGCTAACCATTGGACTCCTAATTGGTCAAACCTGTGACCAATCGGGCACGGATCCCGAGGTCACTGTTTAACGTGATTTTTCGGGATATTATAGAGTAGGTCTATTTTAGTTCGCTTTTTTCCATTTATTTGTTCAGTTAAAATTTATGTTTGCATTAGTGTTGGCCTGTAGCTTGCAACTTGAGGTCGCAACTTCAATCCCAACTTATCATAAAACATATTATAATAATCTTCAAATATTTTAAGGAGATTAAGCTTGATTAATTGAATCAGAGAACCCTTTGCAGTAATTATAAAATTAAGGGATAATCAGAGAAACATGCCTCAAAAACAAACTTTTTAGCAAAAAAGACCCGACTTCAAACGTTTTAGAAAAACGGTGCTTTCAATGATTTTGGAACTTCAGAAAACTGTGAAAGCACGGTTTTTTCTAAATCGTGAAAGCACCGTTTTTCTAAAACGTTTGAAGTTGGGTCTTTTTTGCTGAAAAGTTTGTTTTTGAGGCATTGTTTTCTAAAGTGCCCTAAAATTAAGCAAGGTCTATTTCATTATAAATTGATATAAGGCCAAACTTTTTTTTTGGGCTTAAAATAATTGAGCCAAAATCAAACTTAGGCTTGGCTCGTTGTTTGTAAAAAAGAATTGACAAGTAATTGAAGTTTTTGCTTTTGGTGTTAATTGGTCAATCTCTTTGCTAGAAATAGTCAAAACCTTGGAAAGTAAATCACCATTTATGAGCATGCAAATAAGCAAAAGTAGACACATGAAAAATTTAAGGATAAGTAGATTGACCCATTAAAAAGTGAATGAGTTGGTTACCTATCTCATTATATTATTGAATAATTTTTAGATTCACACGTATAAGGGTTGGCACACATGTGATTGTTGGGAGAAGAAAATAGAGGATTTCACTTATTCTTTAACATGAAATGATATAAAACAATTGATCCGATTCACTTTGAAGTCTTCTTTTGAAATCTGAAATAATCTCAGACTGTTACACTCTACTTTAGGTCTTTGGCCTATTTCATGTACTTCCTTTTGAGGCACAAAAATGATCTATTGGTACTACAAACTTTTTTTTTATAAGTAAAGGTGTAATATATTGAAGAGTAGCGAGAAGCTGAAAATAATACAACACGAGAAAAACGACCAAAAAGATGCAACAGTGAAACAAAACGACAAACCGAAAACCACAATAGCTAACCAGCTGCACCGAACCTAGCCTGGATCCCACATCGGAGTTTCCCCTCGGATTCCATCGCCCCCTTGGGAGACCCATAAACACATGAGATCTTTAATGAACTTCAAAATCATTCCCACTGGCCGGCTTTTTCTTTCGAAAATGCGTGTATTCCTCTCAATCCAAATGCTCCAAATGACCACGAAGTATCCGGCCTTCCAGAACTCCCCCATCCACCTTGATGTCCGACCACGCCAAAAACTGCTGATAGGGGGAAGTGAGGGCAACCCAGTTCATATCAAAGGATTTAAGGCTCACCCCCTATATCTTATGAGCCATCCAACAGTGAAGGAAAAGGTGAGCTGCCGACTCTTTTGCTTGTAGACACATTGCGCAGCGGTTGGACAGATCTTTCCTCTGCCGAATCAACTAGTCGATCGTGAGAATTTTATTTTTGAACAACGTCCACACAAAAATTTTTACCTTGGGGGAAACGCCTTCCTTCCATAGCCCCGCTCCTTCTAATTTGACTAATGGGCGATTAGCAAGCATTCGAATGTAGGACATGACGCTGAAGTTTTCATTTTTACTAGGAGTCCAAATCCGAGAATCCCCTCTATGTGAATTTCTTATTGTCCCATACAACATAGACAACAACCGTGTGTAGGTGTAGGGGCCCATCTCATCATTTCTAAGTTGTCAGCGAGCGACTATGTCCCACAAAATCCCCCCTCCCCCTCGGATTCAGAGAAAAAGCTGGCTACCACCTCGTGGGGGTTTCTTGAAATGTTGAAAATGGTCAGGAACAAATCTTTGAGGGGGTCTCTCTCCACCCAAGAGTCTTCCCAAAATCGAATCCGTGTCCCGTCGCCCCAACTGAACCGGACCCATCTGGAGTAATAACTTAGTGCCCTTTTGTTTCATGTGCTTGCCTATCTAAACATGGAGCTCTTATGTCTATATCCTCGCCTCTTAACACCTTTTACCTCGCTTTATATTATTCTAAATCTACTCATTTTTTTGTTAGAAGAAACTCATGCTCCATCTTTTTGTACTCTTTCCTTTAGTACTATTTTTATCCAAATAGATGTGAATCAAATCCCACTTTTCTCTCCATCCTCATTCATTACATTGAAGCATATATACTATTTTGAGATGTGCCATCATTTGGCCACCACATTTTATACATTTATTTCCTAATACACACCTTCTAGAAAGCTTCTTCGAATGGGATGAGTGAAAATTTACTCTATTTGATAATGAGATATCTGGCCTCTTGGAGCACCCGATTGAGTCCCCGGATATATGAACACCTGCACATCACACATATCAGTTATAAGAGAAAATCCCCACAAGTGGCTAACAAAGGGTAGGGATTCGAACTCAACACCTCCGCTTCTTGTTATGCTTTACCTATATTTTTTAGAAACTTGCATTGAGAGAAGTGAAAATTTATTACAATGTGTTTTGTTTTGGCTATATTTAGCATTGTAATGCAATAATAAATGTATCCGGCTAAGTAGGGTATTTTGGCATAATCTAGCAATTTAGGAAGAGTTTAACATTTCATATAGCAAGTTGCTTGGCATCATCCAAGATGGTCCTTTTCTATCAGCCAATGAGTTGGGAGAACTATTTATACCATCCAACCAATCGTTCATCACTTAGATGAGATATCTCTCTCTCTCACATATGTATGTGTGTGCGCATTTATATACATATAGCAGTGATTGGAACCATCGGACGCCCCTAAAATGCATTTATAGCACATACGAGATAAATACTGACACCTCGATTGGGTGTTCATAATTGAGAGTTACAAGGATTCGAAGCTTTGCATGCTGGTATAAAAAACTCGGTGCCTTACCACTTGGCTATACTCCATCCGCTCGGTCCATGGGGAGAAGGGGGGGAATGGAGAAGCAGGGCAGGTCTGGGATGATCCAACGGCTCAAAAACACCCACTCCAAGTAAAACCTAACATCCTGCGCAAGTTAGTAAAAACTACAATCAAAATGATATCATAAGCCGGCCCGCACACACTCTCGCATACACACACGCTGGAGCTGATTTCCCACGTAGGATTGCGCTCTGGAGGAACACAAAGCTAATAAAAACCAGCAAATAAATCTTCTTTCGTGCAAGCTACTTATAAAGTCGTCCAATTCGCTCAAAACCTCTTTATAAAACCCCGAAAAAAAAACAAAAATTTTCGTCTAGGTTTCTTTCGATTCTCAATCTTGTCTTCTCCATCTTCAAATTTCTAGGGTTTCGCAGAAGTTCGCGTCGAAATCCCTCAGAAAGATTCTCTCAAATCTCGTTTGCTGTATCGTAAGATCATTTTTTCACCGTTCTTCGACACCAATAACTCGAAATTTATGTAAAAATCTATGCATGTATCAACTATAATTTTTTTTTTGCTGATTGATGTTACCGAAGCAATTGGCGCGAAGAGTGTTGTAATCCCCTCGTTTTTTTTGTGGGTTGGATTTGCTGTGTTTCGTGTTTATTTGATTTCGATATGTATGTTTGAGGTCGATTTAGTAGATCTGAAAGTAGAAGGAAATGATTTATTATCATAAACTTTTGATTTAGATCTTTTCTTAATGTTTTTAGCTTTTTATTTATTTACGTTTTATATATTGTTTGGTTTTGCATTGTTATCTTACTAGTAGTTGAGGTGGTTTTACGAATTTTTAGGTCGCAGTAATTCCTTTGAAGCATGGAAATGAGATATGGAATTATATATATATATATATATATATATATATATATATATATATATATATATATATATATAGTAATGATCCTCTCACTCGAGTCATGGGACATAAGTCCATTACTCGAGCTACCATTGGCTGCATACCACATCCGTTGAATTTTAAAGCCAACTGTGACATGCAGCCAATTGTAGTTCGAGTCATGGGCTTATGTCCCATGACTCGAGTTAGGAGATCATTTCCCACACACACACAGATATATATATATATATATATATATGAACAATATTAGGCCAGCAGATATTGTTTGTTTTTCGGGACCCATTATAAGTTCTATCCATATACGTTTTGATTGCCAGTTCATACATTAACTCTGACCTTGACTGAATTTGACAATAATGTAACTAATTCATAATGGTGATGAACACTGAAGATTTTTGTCCTCCATGTATAATAGCCCAATCTTTGGATTTTATGCCTCACCGATTTTTTGGTGACCTCCATCGCATTGGAGATCTAAAATATTAATTATGCCAGTGATATTAAATCTTTAATTCTTTTCCTTTTAAATTTGCTACTGCATTCTTTTAATCAAAGTGGTCAAGATTACCTATTGGTGTTCAGTTTTTGGTCAAAGTTGGATCATAGCCTGAATGAAAAGAAGGGTTACATCATGTTGACGGCCAGCTGTAAAAATCTTGTCAAATCCTTATGGCGAGTCATATTACAATTCCATATACTACGATCATGGATATGAGATAAACGTGAACACAATTGCTATTGCTTGATGTTCATGCAATTTTCTGATTGTTTTTCTCGTATTGGAGTATGATTGGTAAATGCACTGCATCCATTCATTTATAGTATTAATTAAACCTGTTGGTACATGATTATGCTGTTCATACAGCAAATGAGCAATACGTTGTACAAGTACCATGCAGTGGTATCATTTTTAGTTTTGGCCTGGTGATGATATGATACAGCCTTGTATAACTTATATACCAGCCGGATCATTATATATGGAGACACGCAGATTTTCCTATTATAATCCATGCTTAATCATAGGAATACTTTCTCAACAAGTTTCCGCTAATCGGTGGATGGATAAATATGCCAGCTGATTAATAAATGAAAGACCTCTTTGATTGGCCATAGCCTAAATTTGATCCAACTTGAGGATCCAAACCATCTGACCATATTCATTCTCATTAGATTTTATTGACATCTTAAAGAATGATATCAATTGGATTGTTATGACAGCTTCAGTAATGCAATTTCCATGCAAATTGGGACTATGGCTGATCTCGGATTCCCATTAATTAGATGGTTTGGATCTACGGACACGTGAGCCAATCGTGCAGAATTAGGATTAAGCATGAGGAACTTTCCTGTGGTTGAAGAGTGAATATTTCACTAGGGAAAACATGCCCACTGCATTTTCCTTGCTCATAAATGTTGCTATATATACATGCATTCGTCTCTACATATATAGACACAGTTTATATATTTGCATTATATTACATATACAAGCATATATATATATATATATATATATATATATATATATATATATATATATATATATCTGTGTGTGTGTTCTTTAATTATGCCCAAAAGTAGCTGTGATATCCAGCTCGTGTATCTGGTCTTCAAGTTCCTTTGCACGAACCAACCTATATGTAACCTCATATTCTTTATTAGCATTTTAAAACCCGGAAGAATTCACGAAATTTAGCATTATTTGGGTATTGGATATATGTATCTTCTTGATGGGTCAGTCTCAAACCCTTTTTTTCTTTTTTCATGTTTGTATATTTAATATCAATTTGATATTACCGTCTCCTGAAAGTCTAATCCCTGTCTTTATGTTATTGCCAACAGTACCTGATAATTCACTTGCATTTGGTTCTGTAGTTTTTATATTCTATTTGATGTGTATGTCATGGGTGGATTGCTCTGAGGACTTGCTATTTTTGTCAATGTTGATTTTTGGAACTTTACTTTTTGGATCGGCTTACTATAAGCTCCCATCATTTAAAGATTCAGTATGTCTCATCTGCACTGGCTTTCATGAGCTTCTTCAATAACAAGCCTGCTGATGGCATATCTTACAATTGTTTGTTTGCATATTGATGTTGCTTAATCTGTTTATTGACCGTGTTGAGATCCAATTTTTACAGTTCTTGTAACTTTAACTTCATACATTGCTGATTGCACACTTGTGTTCTCTTCAAAAAAAGATCACATGCTTTTCTGCCCCTTTTTCGGCATTGGACCAGTCTTATACCTTTGATTGGATTAGGTGTGTTTGCTCTCTATATTAATTTCGCATCTATTATATATGTAATTTTATATTAGCACACAATCTGTTCTCTGTAAAAAATGGAATTGAGAGTTAAACTGGCAACTTCGATTCTATTCTTCTTTTTAGATAACTGAGCTTTCAAATTCTGTTTGCAAACTAATTTTATTTTGGCTTGTTCTTTTCAGGCTTGACGTTGTGGTCTTCTTCTTGTTGGACTAGTATTCCTGTGGCATAGATTTGCGGATGACGAGTTTCATGAATCTTTTCTCTTGAGTTCCAGTTTATATTTTGAGCATCTCTTGTCCATTGTGTAACATGGAACAATTTCGGAATGAAATATACTGTGCTGTACATTTGTATATAATGCAACATTGGTAGTACTATTCATTTCAGTTCTTCAACTTGATTGGCGTTATGATTTTTTGAATCTGAGCTTAGACAGTGTCATATAATTGCTCGTTAACACTAAAATATATAAAAGCATTGTATGGGATTTTATAGATCTATATTTGATATGCATGGGAAGGAGAAAAAATTGACGTCTTTAATGGTGGATTCTTGATCATCAGAAAATTTGGAAACACTTCTTTTCCTTTCATCAATGGAGAGCTTAGCGCAACTGGAAGCCTTATGCGAAAGGCTTTATAATTCACAGGATTCAGCTGAACGAGCTCATGCAGAGAGCACTTTGAAGTGTTTTTCAGTGAACACAGAGTACATTGCACAGTGTCAATACATTCTGGACAATGCTTTGACTCCTTACGCATTGATGTTGGCCAGTTCAAGCTTGCTGAAGCAAGTGACGGAGCACAGCCTTTCACTGCAGCTCCGGCTTGATATCCGTAATACTCTTGTTCTGCTTATCGATATTTATGCCTATATTATATTATGGGGTTATTCTTATAAAAAGGGTTGTATTTTTTTGGCAACTGGCAAGTCCTTATTTTTCATGTGCTTGGCTTCTCTTCCTTGCAGTCTAAATGCAGCTAGCATGTCATGAAAGAACAACTGAATCATGCTACTCTGTAGTTCCCTGGAAGCATAGGACTGATAATTTCCTCTACTATTTTTGGCAACTTCTTCCATTATTGGTTGACATGAATATCCTGTTTCGTGGTTTTTTGTTTTGCATGGATAATTTGAAGCCTTTAGATTTTTTAAAATATTTGAAATTTTAAAATGTTTACCCTCTTTAATCCTTATGACGGACAGCAATATATCTTAGTACATGCGGGCTCCATATATGTTACATCTTTAATTTCAGTCATATTATTTTGGATTCACCCACTTATTATTATTATTTTTTCATTTTTCTGAATTAATCTTTCTGTGATTTGTGTGAAGGAAACTACCTGATAACATATCTGGCCACAAGAGGACCAGATCTGGAGCCCTTTGTAACTGGATCTTTGATTCAACTATTTTGTCGAGTTACAAAGTTTGGGTGGTTTGATGATGACAGATTTAAAGATGCAGTTAAGGAGACAACAAATTTTTTGAGTCAGGTGACATGGCTTCAATTTTTAGCGATTGCCATTGTTCCTGTAATAAAAGAAAAAAGATTATTCACATCCTAGCACCCTATTTGTATGTTGCTATGCAGGTCTTTTACCGTTACATGTATAATTAGAGCTTGAGTCGTTTTGCAAAGATTTGTAATTTTTAATTTTGTATGGATGACTCATGCAGATAATCAGGCTTGATTTCATGATGGAAACTATATTTCTGCTATAGTTTTAACTGTTACGTGCTTATGCAGTTTATGTTATATTCCTCATAGTTTTTGAAAGAAAGAAACTATTCTTAGTCTTTACCCTGGTATGTCCTTACTGGTTATGATTTTGTTTTCATAGTAGATTTGTTTTGAAAATTTCAGGGAACTTCAACACCTGTGGTTGTGTCATTATGTGAACTGTTGACATAAGAATTTAGATGTTTGTTTATGCAGATGTGACAATAAATCTGTTATGTTTGATATATTCGGTTATGTACTGAAGTATAATTAAATATTTCCACCCTCTGTAATTAAATATTTCCACCCTCTGTACATTCTTACTGCATTAAAACCTTCTGCCAACTATTACTCGCAGATTCTCTTTTTATACTATATCCTCCTATAGGTAATGAACACACTAATGGACTTTTTTTGAAAATTTCAGGGAACTTCACACCTTCTGTGGTTGTGTCATTATGTGAACTGTTGACATAAGAATTTAGGTGTCGGTTTATGCAGATGTGACAATAAATCTGTTATGTTTCATTTAATCGGCTATGTACTGAAGTATTCCACCCTCTTTACTTTCTTACTTCATTAAAACCTTCTGCCGACTAATACTCGCAAATTCTCTTTTTATGAAAAAATATTTCCATAACTATATCCTCCTACAGGTAATGAACACAAGCATAAACACTCATTTCAGTGACAAGATCAGTTATTGTATCAAACTCTTTCAACTTCTTAACTAATACTCGCAAATTCTCTTTTTATGAAAAAATATTTCCATAACTATGTCCTCCTACAGGTAATGAACACAAGCATAAACACTCATTTCAGTGACAAGATCAGTTAGTGTATAAAACTCTCTTAACTTCTTAATTTATACCTTTTAATGATGGAAAATAGGTTTAGATATCCTCAAATGAACCTAATCTATGTAAAATAACAAGGAGATATGTAGAAGGCTAAAATAAAACTAGGGCTTTCAATGGGCCGGGCCAGCCCGGATTTTGGCCCGCACCCGGCTCGAAAAATTGAGTATTTTTTATTAAACAAACCCGATCCGATATCCGGACCGGGCTAAGCATGTTGCAACCCGGATAAATCTGGGCCGGACTTGGGTTAAGTGTTGCAACATCCGGCTCGCACCCGGCCCGAATATTATATATATGTATATATATATATATATATATATATATATATATATATTATACTTATCTTTTTAAAATTATAATCTTTTTTATATAGTTAAATATGATTTACTTAAATGCCCTTAGATTAAACTGTTGAATGGTTTAAACTTGGGCATTTAAGTAAAAAGCGCAATAACCTTGTGCATATATTTTTTGGTTGGACAATTGGATGACTTAATTTATTTTCAAGCAACCGTTGCAGAGTTTTTTAGCTACATAACTTGGATGACTTGTTAATAGATTTTCAAGTAACCGTTGTCCGTTATAACCATTGTGCAACAAATTAAAATAAAATATTTGAATAAAATCATGTATCTGAGCCTCTATAATGGTAATATAATTATTTAATTAAAAATTTAACAATTTTCAAACTTTTATTAGAAAAAAAAAACGACCCAACCCAATTTTATTAGAAAAAAAGCCCCAAAAAATAGCCAAATTTTATTGAAAAAAATAAACAGTCGGAAAAAAACCGGAAAATACCCAAGCCTGGCCCGGCCCGGCCCGGTAGGGGCCAGGCTTGGGCTGAATACATCGTAGCCCGGGTTAGGGTCGGGCTGAAAAAATTGGGAACCCGGCCCGGATAGGTTAGGGCCAGATTGAACCCCAACTGGCTCTAACCCGGCCCATTGAGAGCCCTAAATATAACCAAAGAAACAAATTATATACAACGATCTCTACCTTGCATCCCCTCTCCTTTCTTTGCTTTGCCAAAATTTCTAAGACCATCAACTTTCAGCCTTTAGTTCGAACTTTCATGGGATCTATACCCATGTTTGCCTACGTTTGAAGCTATTGAAAGAAGAAGCAATGTTTACATTTGCCTCCCCCCCCCACTCTCCTGACCAACTACTTTAGAGCTTATAACTTCCGGGGCATGAGTAGGGTTTGTTCTAACCTCATGCATCAAACTAGTTCCATGTATTGAGGCGTCTTGGTGAAAATTATTGGAAGTCTTAGAAAACACATGAACTTAGAGTTTACGGGTGGTGCCATAGTGATAGAAGACAAACTTTTTATTTTTTTGAAAACACAACTTATGAAGTTAGCATTCCCGCATAACTGATTCTACTTAAAAAAAATGCATTTTATTCATTTAAAATGTGAAATTCATGTCTTTTTCAAAAAACATAAATTTAAATTTGTGTATTTATTATTATTATTATTATTATTTTTTGAGTTTTTTAGTTTTTGTAACTCATTGAAAAAAATATATCTAACTTCAAGAAACGAAAACCTAAATTAAACTAATCCCATTCCAGTAACCCTAACCATTGATTTGTCAAGTTTTGGACTTTTTTAACTTGTATAAATGTCTATGGAATTATGTTATATGTGTCACTAGCGTATTTATTTGTGAAAAAAATAGTGGAACAAGTGTTTAACATATTATAAATTGTTATAACGTTTTTTAATAATTATTAACATATTTTATTTACTTATTTTCCATTTTCTTTTACAAAAATTCCCATGTTTTTCTTGTAATTTGACTTAGTCACTATGCGGGGTGTCACTTTATATCCCCTAATTTCTTTCCATGGTGATTGACATTGCCAACCTTAGACAATCGGGTGCAATAATACTTCATCTTTAATCCGCAGATGCAACTCATTGACATGGAAGGCGCTATGAATTGCTTCTCAATTCTTACAAACTGTTGCAGATCGTAAGCCTATAAAAAACTATGGAGTAGTTCTGCACTCTGATAGTAGTAAGGAATTTTAGGGCAATCCGTTGGGTAATAATATGCCCCAGTTTCACTCATTTTCCCCACATTGAAATCTTTGGCTTTACCCTTTAATTCCTGCGAAAATTGGGCTTGATCTACCTAAATTGAGGAATCTCCCCTCGATTTAGTGGCAGCCATTTTGTCTTGGTACAGGGGAATTCCTTCCAACCAAGGAGCTTTACACAATGCTCAACCAATCAAGAAACGGCTATAGATGAGATTGTCCATTGATCTAGGGTTCGAAATGCCAAGCCTTTGGACCCCCCTCATGTGGCTCAACGTGAAAAGCATAGTTATGGAAATGGTTTCTTAACAAACCCTAGATCCATTTGACTGTTTTTCTTGTCATGATCAGAAAGTCCTTGACACTGCACCAATTATTTCAAACCATTAAATCACCTCAAAATCAATGTCTTCTTCCAAGTGAGGATTATTTTTACGAGGTGATTTAGCCCTAGTCATTCTTGCTGCTATGAGTGTCCTCTTGCTTTTGGATAAAAGAATCAGTTCATGCAAATATATAATTTTAAAATAGAAAACTAACAATAAACATAGAGATCAGTCAAACCTGAAGTAAAAACTCCATGGTCTCAAAGCACCCCCCCACCCCGTTCTTGCTTTTGGATACAAGAACCAGTTCATGCAAATATATAATTTTAAAATAGAAAACTAACAATAAACATAGAGATCAGTCAAACCTGAAGTAAAAACTCCATGGTCTCAAAGCCTAGGTGACGCGGGACAACGACCCTAAGATCCGTGAATGTCCATGATATGGCTCATGATTTTGTCGAAATTAAACTAATTAATTAAACAATCAACCATAAATTAAAGCGACACCTTCGGGTTTCTCAGGATTCCACTTAGGTGTCCATGCTTTGGCTCATGTAGGGTCCAATTCGACGCTCTAGATTCGTTAGGATGGCGGAAGAGGCGATCCGAGAGATAGGACTCTCGCTTCGTCTAGGTCGGGGCGTTAGATCGACGTTCATGATGGAATCGTGTAGCTCCTTGCTAGGGCTTTGAATGGAAGCGGTAAAATGCGCAAATCGAGCAAGCTCGAGTCCAACAACGATTATGGATTGAATTCGATCCATAAGGATGAACATCAAGGTTACTCTAGATCTAGGGTTTAGGAGTTGGGAAAATCAATCAAAGAGGGAAAGCTTGGATGCAAGAGATTAAGGGGAAAATAAAATGATCAAACAAGAGTAAAGAGTAAAGGAGATTAAGAAAGAGCAAGGATTAAAGGAGAAGATCAAAGTAACATAGGCCTCACACCCTTGGCCTCACACCAAACCCACATGGGGAAGAAGACTCTTCAAGCTCATCTCAAGCCAAATGCAAAACATATTTTCATTCAATCAACAAGTGTCAAAAATGGCTTATAAATTGGGTTTTATAGCCATTACAAGGGAATAAACCTAAAAATAGAAATACTAAGTTACCCTAAGTGGTAACTTACAAAAGGACAAAATGGACAATTACGTCACTTAAAGACGTTGGGGCGCGGTTTTTCACTGATGTTCGACCTGGGGTCCCCGAACGTCCGTCGCCTACCCACGGACGTCCGTGGTGCACTACGGACGTCCATGCTCACTAAAACAGTGAGCACTCCAAAACACGGACGTCCGTAGTGCTTCGTCGGATGTCCGTCGCCTGATTATGCCTGGTGCTCCCAGGCTGATCTTTAAGGCCTTCCTTTGGTGGTTCTTGACGTTCCTTGACCCTTTGGTCGCTTCTTCCGCCGTTGATACACCTTGTACGATCTGAACCCTAGGTCTTTGTTGGTGGCGTCCTCGTCAATTCCCCCAAACCGAAAGGGCTTCATCACCGATGAAGATCGGTCATAGTATTGATTAAGTATGTCGGGGTCTAGGCGGCAGACTTCTTCTCCAGTGATCCATATATTTTCAGATTCCGGCTTTTGGATCCACTTCACCAAGTACCTTTGAAACCCCCCATCATGGGTGGAGACCACATGATCGTCTAAGATCTTTTCAATCACATCTCTTTTAGGTTCTTTTGGAGGAGGTGGAAGAGGCTGCAAGGTTAGGGTTGGTTCTTGAACAGAGGACGTTTGGAAAGGATTGCAAGGGGGTGTGGATGAGCCTAGATAAGGAACTAGGTCTTCCACATTGAACGTTGAGCTAACCCCTACATCTTGAGGAAGCTCAAGAATATATGCATTTGGACCACTCCTTGCCACAATCCTAAAAGGTTCGGCATCTCGGGCTTGGAGGCCTAACCCGAACCATCACATGCTCACCAATTTGGAATTCCTTGAAACGCTTGTAGGAATCCGCCGACAATTTGTAATTGTCATTGCTCGAATTAATTTTACGTTTAATTTCGGCATGCAAATTGTGAATATGTTGTTCAAATGTATCCGCGGACTCGGATGTGCGGTGAGATGCAGACATGGGAATCAAATCTAGGGGTATTCTTGGCTTATGACCATGCACCACTTCAAATGGACTTACCTGTAGACCTACTGGTGAAATTGTTATGTGCAAACTTGGCTAATGGTAGAATTGAGTCCCAAGTCCTAATGTGGGCACCGACAAGACAACGAAGTAGATTGCCTAGGCTCTTATTGGTTGCTTCCATTTGGCCATTGGTTTGAGGGTGATATGCCGATGAGAATTTGAGAATCGTACCCATCATGTGCCGTAAGGTTTTCCAAAAGTAGCTTGTAAACTTGACATCCCTATCCGACACAATGGTCTTGGGTAGCCCATGGAGGCGCACTACCTCACTGAAAAATAACTTCGCAATATAGGTTGCGTCGGTGGTCTTGTTGCACGGAATGAAGTGGGTCATTTTGGAAAATCGGTCCACAACGACAAAAATGGAGTCTTGCTTTCTCATTGTCTTGGGGAGCCTAAGCACGAAGTCCATTGAATCGTCTTGCCAAGGTGTGTGCGGCACCTACAAAGGAGTGTACAAGCCGTTATTTTGCCTCCTTTACTTGGAGACTTGGCAAGTGCGATATTGTCGCACAATCCGGGCGACATCTCGCATAAGACCCGACCAAAAGAATCTATCTTCAATGAGCACAATGGTCTTGTTGTGCCCAAAATGACCGGCAACCCCTCAGGCATGCAATTCCCAAATGAGGAAATCGCGCAAGGAAGTAAGAGGGATGCATAGACGATGACCCATAAACAAATACCCGTCTTGCAGGGTATACTTGGAGTTAGCGCTGGGCGGGTTGTCCCATAGGGCAATGTATTTCGCACTAAAATCTGGGCACTCGGGGTAGTGTTGGATCAACCGCTCAAACCCCACAACCTCGGTGCTCATGGCTTGCAAAGTTGCTACCCGACAACTAAGCGCATCAACCGCTTTGTTCTCAACACTGGCCTTGTGCTTCAATACGATGTGAATCCTTGAAGGTACTCGACCCATGTCGCGCGCCTTGGGTTCAACTTCTTTTGAGAAGCAAGGAAGCGTAAAGCTTCATGATCGGAAAACAACACAAATTCATGCGGTTTAAGGTAATGTTTTCAATACCAAAGAGATCGGACTACTGCATAGAATTCCTTATCATAGGTGGAGTATTTTTGCTTCGCCTCGTTAAGCTTCTCACTAAAGTAGGCCACCGGGTGGCCTTCTTGGCTAAGCACTCCCATGCCCACACCCGAAGCATTGTACGCAACCTTAGAAAAGTTTGGTAGGCGCATGGCAGGTGCACTTGTCATTTTCTCTTTGATCTCGGCAAAGGCCCTTGTCGCGGCTTTGCTCCACTGGAACTCTCATTTTTTCATACAATCGGTGATGGGAGCCATAATGGTGTTAAAGCTTCGAATGAAGCGGCAATAGAAGGTGGCCAACCCATGGAAGCTACGGACATCATGTATGTTCTTAGGCTCGGGCCACTCTACAATAACCTTTACCTTTTCCGAATTTGCAACCATCCCATCAGCCGAGACAATGAACCCCAAGAAGACAACGGAGTGTTGCATGAACGTGCACTTCTTGAAGTTCACATATAGTTTTTCTCAAATCAAGGTTCCACAAACCAACCGCAAGTGGGCCAAGTGTTGCTCCTTGTAGCGACTATAGATCAAAATGTCATCAAAATACACTACAAGGAATTTCCTGATAAACGGTCGCAACACTTGGGTCATGAGCTTCATAAAGGTGCTTGGCCCAAAAGGCATGACCATCCACTCATAAAAACCATCTTGGTCTTGAAGGCGGTTTTCCATTCATCACCGGGGTGGATTCGGACTTGATGGTAGCCACTCTTGAGGTCTATCTTAGAGAAGATAGTGGCACCAGCCATCATATCCAACATATCATCGAGCCTTGGTATAGGAAATCGATATTTGACCGTAATCTTATTGATGGCCCGACTATCCACATACATCCGCCACGTGCCATCTTTCTTGGGTGTGAGTAGTGCGGGTACGACACATAGGCTCAAGCTTTCTTGGATGAACCTCTTTCGAAGGAGCTCATCGACTTGCCGAGTTAATTTGGCGTGTTCAACCGGATTCAACCTATAGCGAGGTAGGTTCGGTAGAGTAGCTCCGGGAACCAAGTCTATTGCGTGTTGAATGTCACGTATGAGAGGGAGTTCATTGGGCAAGTCCTCCGGGAAGACATCCACAAATTCTCTCAAAATGGGTTCAACCTCCTTAGGGTACTCACCCATAGACTAGAGAGCACGCTCAACGATGATGACCACGCACACCACGCTCTCATCTAAGGACACTCTCAAATTCCGAAGGGCTCACAATATTAATGGTCTTAGATGAACCGCCCTTCTTGTCAACCCGCTTGCTCGATGAAATTTTGGGAGGCAAGGGGTTCAACTTTATCTTCTTGCCCTCATGCATGAATGTGCACACATTAGACCGTCCAAGAAGGGTCCCATCCATGTCGTAGAGCCATGGTCTTCCTAAAATGATGTGGCCCACGTCCATTAGTACCACATCGCACCACAAAGTGTCCGAATACGAGGCTAGTTGTATTGGCACGTGACACCTTTGAGACACGGGAATAGAAGATGAGTCGACCCATGCGACTTTGTATGGACTCGGATGGGGCTTGGGTGTAAGCCCTAAACGGGTAATGGTGTGTGTCGACACAATGTTTGTGCAACTCTCGCTATCTACAATGACCTTACAATTCTTCTCACCACACTTGGCGTAAGTATAGAAAATATTATCTCTACGCCAATCTTCCTTCTCATCACATTGAGGTTGTGCTAAGGCACACCTCACAACCAAACACTCATGAATGCAAGCTAGTGCACGACTACCGTCATCACCTTCCTCATCACTAGGTGTGATCTCTGGTTCGTACACTTCCTCTTCAACACCTTCTTCCTCACCGATCCCTTCTTCAACCAAGAGAGCTCTTTGGGGGTCTCTTGTAGAGGGGCAGCAAAGTAGCCAAACCCATGACATTTATAACACTTGGTTTGAGTGCCACCCTTTGAGGACTCACCTACCACACCTTTCCCTTTGTCAAACTGAACACTTGCAGGAGTGAGTTGTGTCGGTTTGGGAGGTGGGTTTCCGGCACTAGGCCTTCCTTCTCCAACTCTATGACTACCGGCATGCGGCTCAAATAGTCTCACCACCGATGTCTTCAAGTACTTCTCAAGGTCTTGCATAACGGTATAACACTCTTCAAGAGTGTCGACGGGGTGGGAGATCAACTCTTTTTGGAGGTCCAATCGCAACCCGGTGCGAACCTTAAAAGAGTGACTTGAGGATCCTCCGATACATTGGCTCTCATCATGAACTCTTCAAATCTGCCAATGTACTCGGTTACGGGCATACTACCTTGGCATAAATTTTGTCATTGATCAAGTAGGCGGTGGTAGTATGATAAAAGAACATACTTCTCCGTGAGACACTCCTTCATGTTCTCCCAATGGGTAATGGGAGCATGACCCGCATTTGCACGCATGCGCTCGATATTGACCCAAAAGAGTCGAGCTTGACCAATGAGCTTCATTTTGACAAGTCTAACACATCGCTCATTGTTCATGCTATACCACTCAAAGTGGTGAGCCATATTGGAGACTCAATCGAGGAAGACCTTAGGGTCCATTCTTCCATCAAATGTCGAAAACTCAACTCACACATTTTTGAGAAGTTTCTCATCCGGGTCGTAGTCATCTCCGTGATGAACTACTTTTCTTTGATTCTGATTCCGACCCTCGAGCCGACCACCACGCCCAAAGTGTGGATCATTACGCTCATCACGTCGCTCGTGATACTCCTCATCTCCTTCTAACCGATCCAAGCGGTTGAGAAGCATCTCGTTAGAAGCAACTATAGTCGTTTGGGCTTCCTCCATAGCATTCATCCTCTCATCATAATGATCAAGATGGCTTGGAGGCCCTTAAGAGCATCGGCAATCACATTCGAGTCCATGGTGACCACGACACACTAACACGGGTTCTAAAATGTCACACAACTATGAACACAAGTGAATGAGGAATTTTATCAAATACACAGTGTGCACACAAATGAACACACAAATATGAACTTACAAATGAATGAGTGATTTTATCAAACACGTGATGCGCATGCAAATGAGCATGCAAATGAAATGACACGCAAGTATGCCCTAACTTAGAACATAAGCTTGGATACCAAAATTGACGCGGGACAACGACCTTAAGATCCGTAAATGTTCATGATATGATGATTTTACCGAAATTAAACTAATTAATTAAGCAATCAACCACAAATTAAAGCGATACCTTCGGGTTTCTCGGGATTCCACTTAGGTGTCCATGCTTTGGCTCACATAGGGTCCAATCCGACGCGCTAGATTCGTTAGAATGGCGGAAGAGGTGATATGAGAGATAGGACTCTCGCTTCGTCTAGGTCGGGGCGTTAGATCGACGTTCGTGATGGAATCGGGTAGCTCCTTGCTAGGGCTTTGAATGGAAGCGGTAAAAGGCGCAAATCGAGCAAGCTCGAGTCTAACAACGGTTATGGATTGAAGGGTTGGGATTGGATTCGATACATAAGGATGAACATCAAGGTTACTCTAGATCTAGGGTTTAGGAGTTGGGAAAATCAATCAAAAAGGGAAAGTTTTGATGTAAGAGATTAAGAGGGAAATAAAAGGATCAAACAAGAGTAGAGTAAAGGAGATTAAGCAAGAGTAAGGATTAAAGGAGAAGATCAAAGTAACATGGGCCTCACACCGTTGGCCTCACACAAAACCCACATGAGGAAGAATACTCTCTCTTCAAGCTCATCTCAAGCTAGATACAAAGCATATTTTCATTCAATTAACAAGTGTCAAAAATGGCTTACAAATTGAGCTTTATAGCCATTACAAGGGAATAAACCTAAAAATAGAAAAGTACTAAGTTACCGTAAGTGGTAACTTACAAAAGGACAAAATCTAAAGACAAAAAGGACAATTATATCACTTAAGATGTCGGGGCGCGGATTTTCATGGACGTCCGACCTGGGGTCCACGGACGTCCGTGGTGCACTGCGGACGTCCGTGCTCACTAAAACAGTGAGCACTCCCAAACACGGACGTCCGTAGTGCTCCATCGAACGTCTGTCGTCTGATGATGCCTGGTGCTCCCAGGCTGATCTCTAGGGCTTTCCTTTGGTGGTTCTTGACGTTCCTTGGCCCTTCGGTCCGCTTCTTTACGGTCTGAACCCCCCCCCCCCCCCCCTCCTCCCAATTCTATTTTTTTTTTAATATCCTATTAAGGAAGAGACCCTAAATAAATTCTAAAAGTACCCTTAAAAGTAGATCTCTCAAGTGACTAGCAGCAATGCCATACTGCAGGACCACTTGGACAACTTCAAGATTCTCCGTTCCTTTTGATTTTCCCTGGAGGAGTCTCTGGTCCTCATATGGATGACATTGGCTGTATGGGTTAGACGATGGATGACTAGTCCGAGTCGACTTTGAGCTTTTGACTACCTGTGAGAATTTTCTTTTCTGCAATTTCAAAACCGTTCTGTATGAGTACCAGTGCTCTGGGCAGTGAGATTTTGTCCCAATTTGCTAGATAGTATTTTAGCTGTTATCTATTATTTATTATCTACACTACTATGTAAAAAGTCATCAAGATTCCATAAATTTTCTTAGCATGCTTCCTATTATCTTTGCATTGAGCTTTAATTTCTCTCTAGTGTTTGAGTGCCATTGCAATGATGGGAGGAACTACTTCTTTGCACTATATGGCGTAACAAGGACCTGAGCTTCTGAATATTTACAATGTATAAGATTGTGATGTAGGAAAAATGCTAAAACCCTAGTTATACAATTTTAAAATCAATTTGAGATTTAAATGAGCAGCAGAGATATAGAAATTAATCTCAAAGCACATAAAATTTTTAATAATTTTATTAGGGTAATTTAATTGATTCGATTTAGTGTTTGTTAGCATATAAACTTTTCGATCTAGAAAATAGGTCTAAAGATAAACTCTAATTTCGATCTAACTTAGGGCACCAAGCAACAATTTCAAATTCTTGTAGAATTAATCAATAAGAAGATTATAGGTCTCTAAAATTCAAGGCTCAAATAGAAACAAACTAGATAAATTACCTGACAATAATCCAAAGACAATAGAAAAAGGATAGAAGATCCAAGGAATGTCTCCAAGGAAAATTGTTGGTCTCACACCAAACCGTATGCGGGAGAAGAATCACTCTTCTAACGAAAACTTATCTCAAGTTCTCTAGAATTCGCACAAAGCAAAACTCATAAATTTTATTAATCATCCATTCAATATCCTCATAAGAGATTACAATGTGTATTTATAACAAAAGAAAACCTTAAGAATACTACTTAAAATAAAACTCTTAATCAACCGTTAAAACTTTCTAATTTAACGGTCATAATTAATTTCACCATTAATACTGTTTTTTTTACTATGCAGCCACTTTTGAAGGGTCAAATGATGTCTGATTGACGTGAAATTAGTCTTATTTGAATACTTATCGAAGTAGCTTTCCAACAAGGCAAGAATCACACAATTCTGACATATATTGATAGACTTATGACTACTTTTCCGATGATTGCACTGAAAGTGACGAAATTAACAGTCACATATCACATATATGTATCCAACCCTTAAATGATTCAAATAAGGAAACTAATCCTAAAATAAATTATTTATTAAAAGAATCTTAATAAAATGAAACTAAACTTAGATAAAATGCTTAAAATAATGTGCAACGAGTCTTTAACTGGCCTTTAAAAACCCATTCGTGGGTTCTCCTCTTTATCTGGCCACGATCTCGCGTGTAGGCTTCGATTCTGCATCGGTTGGTTTTCCCAAATTTGGTCATGAGCTTCTATAAAACAAAATTAAATTCATTAATCCTCTACATCAATAAATTCAATCATTTTTTTTTTCATTCTATTAGGATACACTGAAATTTAAGGTTTGAAAATCTGATGATCCCTGGAGTATGGGATACCCACCCTTCATGCTTGCATTCATACAATTCCTTTGCATTTCCCATCATTTGTAGTTTGTTTCAGTAGTTATGCTTAACGTCTATGTGATAATTCTGGCCAGCAAATGGTTTTACAGCTACTAGTAAATTCTCTTACAATTTTTTGTCCCATCAGGCATCATCAAATCACTATTCCATTGGTTTGAAGATATTGATTCAGCTTGTGTCTGAGATGAATCAGGTTAGTCTTCTACAAGTAATGCTTACTATTTATCTGGGAAAGGTGTCTAATGTTTTGACATGCAAAACTCTTGATTTCTATATCTGTTTGCACCACATTTTCTACTATTGCTTAGCAAGGTTGTCAAATCGTGTATCGTATTGAAGAATTTTGGTATCGTGTATTGTATCAAGTATCGTAAGATACACTTAGATTTTTATAATATATAGGAAAAGTATATAAATATATACAAAACAAATCCAAAAACAAGATAATGATATATACATACATATATAAAATAAATGTGGGTGTGTGTGTGTGTGCGAGCATATATATATATATATATATATATATATATATATATATATATATATATATATAACAATCTATGATTATTTTTGAATTCTAAGTATCCAAGACGAGCCTCATTGCATCATCTTTCACATTTAGAAATTAGAATCTAAATCAAACAAATAAATTGAACAAAACAAAACTTTCATTGAATTGATTTAGAAAGTGGAAATTAAAATCTAGTCACAGGAAATCATAAACTTTTAAATTTTCCACTTTCTAAAAAGAAACCTTACTGCTGCACAAGTATAAGTGTAGCGTAAGTGTATATAGTATACTTGCATTATATCTTTCTATAATATACATCTTTCAAGCCCTAACTTCTACTTAAAAAAAATCATATACTTGTTGCTTGACATTATTGTTTTGTAATTCCAATTTCTTTTAAACAAATCTCAACTCTTCATTTTCCATTTCTATCCCCAATGTCACAACCATCATTTTCATTAGCAACTAAATTATCTTCTTTTTCTTATTTCTCCTCCTTGTAGACATCTTCCTCTTCTTTCTTCATTCTTGTCGTTCTTTTTTTTTCAATAATTTTGTTAGATTAGAGTTGGGATAAGTAAGTGATAATTTTTTAAAACAAAAAGCTAGCTAAATCAAAATCACATGTATCGTATTTCACAACATATCGTAATGTATCATAACCTGTATCGTAAGATACGGTTAAAAAGAAAGACATCGTAGATACATATCGTTTTCTAAAATATTGTGTATCGTATTGCATATCGTATCATGTATCGAGATTGTCAACAATTCTTCTTAGGTATTCAAATAATCCCTATACATTTTTTCACAAACGTGATAAGACTCCCAAGTTATTCCTACAATTTGATTGATTTTAGTCCTACATGAATGAAAAGAGAGCATGAAAGCAGCAATTATAACAAAATTAGGAAGCACATGATAATTGCACATGTCCATACAATTTGTAAAATTTAAAGTTTAAACTATTATATGATAGCCTATATATACATTTGCAACTTTAGGTTGAAACGTTTACAAGATAGTGCATACAATTGCACTATTGAATGAGTGAAAGGCATTTTTGATGGAGTAATGGGAGGATTTGGTGGTATTAGCAATATTGAACATGAGTGAGCTTTCGGAGCTGAAGTGACACCGTTAATGGCAGATCTGTGCTATTAAGTTTGGCCGTAGTATAGCCGCCACATTTAGTGGTTATTGGTTCATTGTTGATTTAGTATTTGTGTTATTCTAAAATCAGTCTTGCAAATTGGGTCATAGTTTATAAATTAAATTTTTTTATTATCTGTGAGAATTGGACCTTGCTATTGAAATGATAATTGGTGGAGGCTTTGAAATTACCATAAGGGTGCGTTTGGGAACTAGTATTTGGATTTGGGGGAAGTATTTAAAATCTAGACATTTCAAATCCTAGATTTCAAATACTTGAATCTACAAATCTTCTATTTGGATGTTTAGGCAATGCATTTTCATTTCAAATCTAGTTTGCATTTTTCGCCTAATGAACATGAAACTAAGTTTTGTAGCTTAGCTAGTCACATGACATCTTCTTTTGACACAACACTGAACACTTGAAAAGCTTGCAATTTCAGCTAGGGTTGTCAATAGATCGGGTCGAGCCAAAATGTGGCAGCCCAATGAAAGTGACATATGACCTGACCTGATGGTGCACCCGACTCAACCCTTTAAAAACACCTATTTTTTATAGTATATATATAATATCGGGTCGACCCGACTTATTTTTGGACCGACCCAACCAGAGGGTCGGGTCGGATGTGTCGTGCCCAACCCGGTGGGCCAATTTAGGTACCCGACCCGGTTAGTAAAAAATTTGAGTTGCATTAGTTAGGCATAGGGTCGACCCGACATGTTGATAAACCTAATTTCAACCCTCTTTTAGACTTAAGTTCAACACAGGACATGCATCCATAATAGCCTCTTTGAGACATAATTTCAAACACTTAAAATGCATGAATTATCAACTATTTTTAAACATATGAATCATATAGATGAAGAAGACAACTAAATCCCTAATTTCTCCATGGATATCAGACCCATCAGCTCATCAGTCATCAGTGCTTCTTCTTCGCTGTCCAAACATGCAGATCGCGACTCAGTTAAGCTACTTATCGAGGGAGATGCCTGAGCTTCGATCTCTGCTCTAGCCGTTTCGGAGAATAAAGTCATAAAAAATCCTTTCTATCTTAGCAGATAACGATCGACAGGGGATCCTTAACTACTTGCTCAACCTGTAAGATTTAGAAATGGCCACCATCAAGTCGAGGTGCGAGATTAATGCCATTCCACATCACTGCGAGCGCGAGAATTATGAACAATTTTTTTATGGCAATACAGATAAAGCAAAGGACTTGAGCAGAAAAGAGGAGAGAGAGAGAGAGAGAGAGAGAGAGAGAGAGAGAGAGAGAGAGAGAGATGATACGCCTCGATAAGACCAACACGTTTTGGGTTTGGATTTTAAATAATGCCTCCTGTCACTTTAGGCTTTTTCAAATTACTGGGATTTGGGCAAATCCAAATCCAACCCATTAAAACCATTCCCAAACGAAGGATTTGAAATCCGGTTATCCAAATCCATCTCACCAAATCCATGTTCCCAAACGCACTCAAACATCATTCAATGAGACATTTATAGCAATCTTAGTAAAGGAATATCACTTTAAAGTCTTTCCTTCGGAATGGCAATGCCTCAACCCTTTACCCTCAAACTAAGAACTTGAACAGTGGATCCCTTTTTGCAGCAATTCTAAAAGCAACGCTTTTATGCAAGGCTGGTGTTACTACCACACCACTTCATATTACAGCCACCTCACTTAAACAAAGGAAAATCTGTTGACTACTTCAAATCAAATGATTGTGATTGTTTTTTGTTCCAATCTTCCACACAATATATCTCGAGATCATAGGCCTACCACCACAGGGTTAGATGTTGATTCCACGTGTCACACATCCTAATTCGTGAACGTGATCATAGCGTACCATCAAATGCAGTTCACGTTCACTTTTTGGGATGTATGCAACGTGAAATTAACATCTGACCGTTTGATGGTAGGCCCGTGACCTCGAGATCTATTGTGTGGAAGATTGATATGAAAAATTATCTCCAGCGTCTGATTTAAAGCAGTCAGTGAAAATTTTCCTTTGTTTAAGTGACGTGGTTGTAACATAAAGTGGTGTGGTAGTAACGCCAGCCTTGTGCAAAGAAAAGCACAATTCACTACAACTAGACCAGGTGAGCACAAGTCATATAGATCTTTCATAGGGCACTACGAATATACTTACGCATGGTTCTGGGTGGCTTGTCAATTTGCGGCGTTAGTTTTGGTGTGGAGCTTTATCATAAACTTATTTACCTTGAAAACAGACCGGCTAATCTCATCTATCTATGGGAGAACTGAAATCAAATTGGGACGATTACAGTAGAGGATTCCTAGTAGTTGTATTTCTGCTAAACTTAGTTTGAAATGACATAGCACATTTATGTTGAGAATCCCACAGATTTGAAGAGATGAGGCAAAGCTACGTGAATGCTTGAGGTGACAAAACCACGTCTCTTTAAAATGCCAATTTTGGTGGAGAGATTAGAAAAACTGCAATATGACTTTTTGTGGGAAGTAATGATGGCCACTCACCGAGACCATCTAAATGTGAGGGACACATTTTCCAATCTTGAAGAATTGAGGTTTAGAGAAGGGGACTTTAGAAAGACGAAGAAGTCTTTATTAGCTAAGTAGCTTTGGATGTTTGTGGATGATACTAGTACTCTTTGGAGGGATGGGGAAGTTTAGCGACATGAATGTTTCTTCATTAGCCAAGTGGCTTTGGAGGCTTAGGGTGAACCTCCTAGTGTTTGGAGAAGTTTAGCAAATACTTGCATAACGATCCTGAGTGGATCATAAGTGACATCTAAATAGAGAAAAAGGTTGAGATTGTGGAAATCCATTAGCAAGTTGGACGCAATTTTTTTTTTGGGTAGGAGGATATGGTTGGGTGGAGTAGGGTTTGGGATTAGATCTTCATGCAGTTTTACCTAAGTCTTATAAGTTGTCCAATAGGGAGTAATGATTGAGTGAGAATTTAATTTTGTTTGGGAACTGGGAAGATTGCTTTGTATCATTTTTTCGATATCTCTAGAAGAGTACAATTACTCTCTCTCTCTCTCTCTAATTGTGGTTGCTAGATGAGGTTTACTTTCCTCTAGTGGGGATTGATAGGAGAGTCCGGTGTTTGGAAAGTCATGGAAATGTTTCTTTCAAGTCCTTTTATGAAGTTGATTCCAAAGTATGTTGATATCTTCATTTGCGTACTGAAGATGAGAGATCACAACCCCATTCCTATCAACCCTGAAACTTAAGATCATGATCCACTGCTGAAGGATGACACGGTCCCTAAGCTTTCTAAGAGCTTTCCCCCACCAAGTAAAAAAGGAAAGGGACAATGGATTCGCTTTCCATAACCCTCCCAAGGTGAGGAGAAAAAACTTTTCATCCACTTGCTTTGTCTCTCACAACTCAACCTCCCAATCATATATTCTAGAAATTTCTAATTGATCAAATTGTAGGCTTTTACATATGACCATGTTGCAAACAAGCCTTGGAACAAGTCGATGCATTCTTGTGCTATAAGTTTTTTTCTTATCTGTAAATGCAAGATGTATTAATAAACAGTGAGAAGCTGAGAAAATACAAAAAGAAACCGACCAAAAGAATAACAACACAAAGAAAAAGCAAAAGAAAAGAGAGCCCCCTAATCTATCACAACAGAGGAGGCATGGCCCAAACTAACTACCCGAGATCTCATCCAACCCAACTTTCACCAAACTAATCTCCACAAAAGCCCCTTACAGTGGCGGTTAGGCAACACTTTCATCGAAATCTGATACAAATTACCAACAAGTTGATAAGTCTATAGTCCAACTTGTGAGTTTGATCCCTCTTATAGTTAAGTTTGTTAAGTGTAGCGACGTGGATTCTATTGGGATGAGGTTTAGGAAAGGAAGAGGAAGGAGAGTGAAAAATTAGGGTATTGAGATAAAAATCTTGAACCCCTTTTCAATTCGTATAAATAGTTATAATAAGACCGCCTACAACACATTACACTTTTATAGTTTACAATGCTAACAAGACACACAAACTATTTACTTGAGATACGCCAACACTCCCCTTAAGTTGGAGAATAGATATCAATCATGCCGACTTGGATAAAAGTTCTTCTAGTTTTGACCATCACAAAGCTTTGTTAAAAACATTGTCAATTTGCCCTTGCGAGCTGAGTTATGGGAGGAATAGCTCAATTGGACTCCACCTTCTCTGGAATGGAATGACAATCAACTTCAGTGCGCTTAGTTCTTTCAAGTATCTAAGGAGGCAGTATACAATATCTGAGTTAGTAGATCGAGGTGCATGTATGTACTGGCTTACAACACTTTTGCATAAGTGATGTCCGGTCTAGTGATAGTGACATGTATAAGCTTCCCCACAAGTTTCTAATACATTTGAGTATCTTGAAGCGATTCCCCACTTCCAGAATTTATCCTCTGATTTTGTTCCATTGGAATTCCTGAAGGTCTACATTCCAACATACCAGACGGCTTAAGCTAATCAAGAGTACTCTCTGGGAGAAAAAATGCCCTTTCTTGATTTACCCTTTCTTGATTTAGCAATTTGAAGTCTTAAGAAAATACTTCAAGGGGCCCCAAATCCATAATGTCAAACACTTGACTCATGGACCTTTTAAGGCTTCCAATTTCTTCGTCATCACTAGTAATCACAATATCATCCACATAAACAATTAGAGCAGGGAGATGAGATGACAAGTCTCTGCCATGTAAGTTTGAGAATGAGAGACAAGTCTTCATAACTGAGAGGAGGTTGCTTTAAGGTATTGCACAAATTGTACACTTGATTTTCAACACTCTCGCTGTTCACATTATTTATATATTCTGTCATTATATTGAAATTCAAACAACAAAAAAGCGTCTCCCCACACTTGAGAAGGCAAACCACTCAACGTTGTTGAGAGTACTATTAACATGGGCTATACAGCCCACCCGAGATTTTGAAAGAGACTGCACTACTGCAGCATGCACTACCAGTAAGTCTGCACTACAAAACTGTAACCAAGACCACCACTAGTTTCACACCCCTAAATTTGCAACATACTATGGTCATAAAATCAAACACAAAAGGCGCCGTTTCCAAATCACTCTGGTCCAAAGGCCAAACACACCTCCATCTCATGGCGGTGCGTGATACTGAAGGACTCAAAAGGAATGGTGGGTTACCTTCTCTGGTGATCATCAGGAATGGGGACTGGGTGTGCAATGGGTGTGGAAACCTTAACTTCAGCAAAATAATGGTCTGCCACAGAAGGGACTGTGGAACACACTGGAAAACAGGTTTTACTATCAAGAACAATCTTAACCTCTTGCCAAGAGACCTTCCTCGATCGAGAAGTCAGGTAGTTATCTCTAAACAACAGGCTAACGATATCAGTAATGGTTGGACTCTTGCAGGAAGGAGGTTTAAAGGAATGGGGAGGAGTCGGATCCAGGGTGCTTTTGGTGGTGCGGGAGGTGTCAGAGCACGTGAGCTCCGACAAGGGGCTGAGGGGGATGGCGAGATTCACCGGCAAATATGGTGGCGCAAGCCGACCGGGGCTGAAAGTCGTTTAATCTGTGGTGATGTTGTTTCACCAACACCTACAGAGAATTTTACCATTGAATTCGACGGGCATCTTTATGATCCGAATGTTAGAGGTTGTAATCTTAGATGGTTTGTGCTTTCTATCTTTAATGGAAATTTATCTTTCTTAATATTCAACAGTTTTTACATTCAGTCGGAGGGGAGGATATAAATAAAAGACAAAGTACATATTTCCAAACTTAAAAAAAAACTTCTTTTCGGTGAGGGAGAGGAGCAGAGGGTGGATTTCTTGGCCAAAAAAAGGGGAGCTTCCAGTGGGATCATTACACCCTATCTTTCTTCGGTGGGAGGACGTAGAGATCTTGACTTTCTCAAAATCCAATGCGAATGAAGCTTGGCTCAAAGTCTATGGCCTCCCACTGCACGCTTGGACCTCAGAGGTCCTCCGGCGGATCGACATGCAGTGTGAAAATTTCCTCGGGCTCGATAGGACGGTGGACCTCTTCGATACGAGATGTGCTCGTATCCACATAGTGTTGGAGCCTGGTTGGGAAGTACCACGGAGGGGAGAGGTTTTCATTGGTCGATAGCGGCATAGGCTGATTATTGAGACAGAGCAGATGGAAAGGATAACTGTTCGAGATAATAGCAAAATACCAACCACTGGGATCTGGGTTGCTGATGTAAAGAAATCGACGCTCGGTAACGGAAGATTGCTCCTCAACGCGAGGAAGGTTGATGGGGAAGGGAGGTTGGGGAAGGCACCGTAACTCCCACCTAGACCTCAAGGAGACTGGGGAGGGCCTCACCGTGCAATGGCCGACAGCCAGGGTGGCGGCAGGCACGGGGGAGGAGGGTGTTGAGATATGATGATTTTTCGGCAGTTGCTGAGGTGGAAGTTTGTGTTGCTAACAAGGATGGTGGGAGAGCTGCTTTGGATGGACGTCTTGTTGATTCTTCAGGTGTTCCTATTATAGGAAAGAGGTGCATTAATGAAATTAAATTCATTAATGAGAGTGGGTGGGGTAGACGGACAACCACTGTTAATTCTTCTCCTGGGTAGGTGGGAAGTCCGAATTTATTACGCCTAACATCGATAGAGTGACGGTTGAAGGGAATGGAAGGCTACAAAGGGAGGGAGAGGTGACATGTGGAATGGCATACGACGGCATTTATGGCGACAAAGGCAACCTTTCTTCAAGGAATTTTTTTCACTGGGACCATTGCTAAGAGCGCTAACTCGACTTTCATATCGTTGATTCCTAAGGTGGACGGAGCCTCGTTTGTGGGGGATTTCAGACCTATTAATCTTCTTGGGTGCACCTACAAGATGCTTACTAACCGTTTCATATTGGTTGTAGGATCGGTTACTTCTAATGTTCAAGGGGTTTTATTCCTGGGAGGGAGTTGCTGGATATTGCGCTTACTACCCACGAAACTATTTGTGCAACCTTCAGGAGAAAGGATAAGGGGGTTGTCTTCAAGTTAGACATGGAAAAGACGTATGACATGGTGGATTGGGGTTTTCCTCCATTATGTTTTGGGTCGAATGGGGTTCGAGGAGAGATGGAGACATTGGCTTAAGGGATGCTATGGATTGTCGAGATTTTCTATTCTTGTTAATGGGTGTCCTAGGGTTTCTTTCGGACCTCTCGAGGGTTGTGTCAAGGGGATCCCTTGTCTCCTCTGCTGTTCAACATTATGGGGGAGGCTCTGCATCGACTCCTGTCTAAGGGGTCCTTGTTAAATAGGTTCAATGGTTTTACGGTTGCAGACAATGGGCTCTCTATTTCACATCTACAATATACGGATGACACGATGGTTTTCTTTGCGATGAATGATGAGTAGTTTCAAAATGTCATTAATATCCTTACTATTTACGAGGCGGTCTTGGGTCAAATGGTAAACCTCCACAAATCCAAGATGGTGGGCATTAACATTGGTAATGAGTTGATTACTCATCTAACTGGTAGGTTTGGCTGTAGTCAGTAAACCTTACCTTTCTTGTATCTAGGATTGCCTATTAGGGTCAGAAAATTAAAGGCGTCTGATTGGGTAGGTGTTACGCCTCACTTCAGAAAAAGACTTGCAGTGTGGAAGGGAAAACTTTTAAGTTCCGGAGTTAAATTGACGCTCATTAAATCCACCCTTGTTTCACTGCCGTTTTTCTATATCTATCTATGCGGCGTTGATGAGTGTCAACAGGGATTTTGAGAGGGTTATTTGTAACTTCTTGTGGGTTGGAGACCAGGCTGGGAGTAAATTTCTTATTAGCTGGGAGATTTATTGCCGGCTTAGTGTTAAAGGTGGTCTTGGTATCTTGAATGTAGGGATTTTCAACAAAACGTTACTTGAGAAATGGTTGTGGCAAATCGGATGTCCTACGCAAAGGGATAAATTATGGTGGCAGGTGGTGATGGCTAAGTATGACCTTAACCCCAATGGCTGCCTCGGTGTGGTGGAAAGATGTTAGAAGGCTATTGAATTCCTTTAAGTCTTTTATTAGATTCAGCTGGGGAGATGTCAGAGGGTGCGGTTTTGGAAAGATCCATGGGTTGGTGGTAGGGCTTTACGTGATGAGTTCCCACAGATTTATCGTATTGCGGCTGCCCCTGATGCAAGGGTTGAAGAGGCGGTGGAAAGGAGGTACTTAGACTTCCTAGAACATATCTACTAGGAGAGCTCTCAAGGATGATGAATTTGATGATTACATTCGGTTGTTTCGATTGGTTGGAACGATGGCTCATAATATGGCTGGCAGAGACATCAGAGTATGGACGGGGAATGCTAAGGGGGCCTTCTTGGTTAGCTCCTTCTACACCAACTTTTGGCAGGTGTGGAAGCCACAAGTAGTCGACCGGGGTGGCTACGCTTTTGGAAACTCAAAATTCCACCCAAAATTCGTTTCTTTAATTGGTCCGTGGTCTAGGGGAGGATCCTAATGAGGGATCAATTGATTAGAAGGGGTATTATGGTTCAGAACAAATGCCTACTGTGCAAGACAGGTGCTGAGTTGGTTGGTTACTTCTTGTTACACTGTCCTTTCTCCTTCAAGGTTTGGGGAGTCATCCTATCTCTATTTCATATGCATTGGGTGTTCCCGGAGAATGTGGTTGAGTTGCTGGAGCAATGGGATGAGCCGTCTTTTTCAGAGTTTAGTGGTGATCTATGGCAGATTGTGGGGTGCGCTATATTGTTGGCTCTGTGGCTTGAAAGGAACAATAGGGTGTTCAGAAGAAAGGCTAAACCTTTTCAATTGGTGGTTAATTTGGTTTAGGATTTGGTGCTGCAATGGCCGCTTGCCCGTGCAAGTAGAAATTTGGAGCTATGTTGTCACTGGGATAGTCTAATGTGATCGCTTCCTCTTCGCTTGGGTGTTTCGGTGATTTCCTCTTTCTGGTTGTTTGCATCTCTGGGATAGCTGAGTGAGGTATCTCTGATCTTTGTTTTTTGGTTTCCTGGGTTGTTGCTCACTACTTGTATTTTGCCTTTCAGGGTTTTGTTATTTTGGTATATTTTCTGATTCGTTATCAATCAAAAAATAAAATAAAAGCAACACAAAAATGCGATATTAGAGGTAATCTTTCATCACAATGGATAGGAGATTTAAACAGGGTTCAAACAATTGATAGCAAAACAAAAACAACGTGCTATTTCAACACAGAATCCAAAAAAAAACCCCAGAGTTGTGAACCACAACTGCCTAGAAAAATCAACATATCTCTCTTTATACTGATCTGGTTCATGTGCGATCGCCACCATTCAATTTTTATGCAAAAACCAATGCTATTTCTACCAAAAACCCTAGTCAATCAAGTCCTTTGTGGTCGAGTATCTAGAAGAACGTGAAAATAGGCAATGAAAGAAAAACCAAGAAAAACTTTTGAAACTCCCTCACATCTTCATTGAATCGAAACCAAACATAGTTAGAGAGTTGTGTCGTGACAACTTGTGCATGAGAACCTGATCCAAGTACTAGTTGGAAACCCCCCTTATTGAAGGCATATAGACATGAATATGTAATCGAACCTCCTCAATAATGGGATTTACAACCTTAATGCTTATAAGAAGCATGTTGGAAACCCCCCTTATCGAAGGCACGTAGCTGGTATCCCCCCATATCAAAGGCACATAGATCGAAGCTTTAACCACACCTATAAGTTTTGAACCATGTTGAATATATAATTGCACCTCCTACATACAACCTCTGTTCCATTTTTGGCTGAAGGAACTTGCCAATTAGAGCAAATCAGAATCGTTTTGAACCCCCCTCGATATCATCTTTGTTCTTATTCAACATAACAACGATCTCACCAAATCTTTTCATGGGAAGCCTAACACCTCTATTAGCATAAACATCATTGAGACCTTGATAGTATAGACGTATTTTGCAACACTATCGTTACTTATATAGATACTCGATACCATTTCACACGAAAGATTCTCTATTCTTGGTCTTTTTTATATTGGGCTGGGTATATATGGCCGACCTTTGGGTTTGGGGGGAGGGTTGGTGCCGTTGGCCGATACTCGATCCGCTCCTACCCACACCGGGGCACCAATATATGTATATTTATGTTTGTGTGTGTGTGTGTGTGTGTATATATATAGAGAGAGAGGCATTCTTGTGGCTGCCTGCAACTACTACTCCTTTCTGTCACCTAAGATCGTTGAATCTTTGCATATATCTGAATACGGCTTAGGTTGGCGACTTTACCGCCTCCTCTCCTCGTTTAGTCCTGCCTAGTGTATTGGGATAAGGGACCGTGGATCCAATTCCCGTAGTTGCGACTGGTAGCCAGTAGGGGAAGGGTACTTCCTCTCCTTGCGGGGGAGGAAGCTGGGTATTATCAGAATCATCTCACAATAGAGGAATATCAATTGTCTTCACCGGCTACTGGGGAAGTACAACTAAGCGAATGGACTAATCATGCAGGCTTAGACTAGATTCAGGTAATCAGAAATTTTGATCCCAATTGCACGCAAAACAAGGACAGGAACATGATCCATGCAATCAAGCCAGTTGGGCGCATGTCGTACCCAACGCGAATATCGCATGCCACGACAACTTGTCGAAGTTCGATCAGGTTCCATGAAAAAAAATTAGAGAGTGTATTTATCCACCATTAAAAAGTTGGTCAAAGGTGCAAATATTTTATGCACTAGTTTCAAGCGGCGGATGGAAAGCTTTGACCTGTGATTTGACGAACAAAAAAAGTCCGAAAGTTAATTTTGTTTTTCTAAACCTATAGGGGACTAGGTGAAAAATGGGTGTAACTTGTGACCACGTGGTACGTGATCTAGTATTTGAGTGCACAGTCACTGCCATGAACTCAAATGCATATTCCCATTTTCCAAGGAAAATTTAAGTGTAAATAGGGAAACTAGGTGGTCGAGGATCCTAGTTCTTTTATATATGTATATATTTATATATAGTTCTCCAAATTACAGCACTTCCTACAGAAGATAGAAAGTTGAACAAGATTAGAAGAAGTCAACCAATCAATGTACTCACTAGCCGCTTTTCTTTCTCTTCATGAAATCTCGTGAATTTATTCTCTCTCCTAACTTTATTTAGTTCTTTAATTTAAATAGGACTCCTTATTAATAGAAGTAATAAATTAAAAAAGGAAATGTAAACGCCACTTAATAATCTTGCGATCTCTGCTTGTGGACTCCTAACTAATAGCAGTAATAACTTAAAAAAGGAAATTAACTGTCACTTAATAATCTTGTGATTTCTGCTTGTGAGAAATCTTTAATTTTATACTCAAACTTTTCTTTCTTTCCAATTTAATAAAACTGTGACTTAATAATTTTGTGATTCTGTTTGTCAGATTTTTTTTTTTTTTTTTTGTACACTCAGAAACTCCTAGTCACCCTATTTTCTTTCTTTCCAATGTAATAGAACTTGTATCTATATCCCATCTTTTCCCCTGATAAAGTCACATTTGGCCTGCCTTTTCTGTAATGGGCCTTTGAAACTCTGTTCTTATTAGACCTCTTAAGTGAGCTCTTTTGGGACTTATAAAAGGCCCCTTTAAAAGATCAACCATCCCTTTCTTTTTCTCAGCTTGTCATCTCCTACTTCAATACTTTCTATTTTTCTTTCTTCTTAAACCTTCTGTCCACGGTTACATCAATAGTGCATCTATTGAAATTGTGAGATTGAGATGAGCACATTTATTGTGCTGTCTGAATTTATACCTTTGCAATGCTAAATGTGCAGCCTCTTGTTTTGGAAGCTTTAAATATGGATCATCTCAAGTGTTTCTATGTACTTATTAGGGCCGTCGATGAGTTGAGCCAGGGTTAACTCTAGCTCAGCTCCATTATTCAAAACATTAGTTCTAATACTTCAAGTTTTGTGTAGATACTAATCATAATTATTACTTTGGGGTAAATTTTATTATAATTTGTTTAAAGCTTAGGAAATAAGGGTTTAGGACTTTGGTTTAGGGTTTGGATATAGGGTTTAGATGTTTGTTAGGGTAAGAAGGTTGAGCCTCTAATTAGGGTTTCGGTTTAGGGTTTTTTGTGGTCTAGAATCAGATTTAGGGTCAAGATTTGTAGCCGTTCAGGGTTAGATAGCAAAAGAAATGTTTAGGATTTCATCCTACTGATTGTTGCCGAGAATGGTGGAGGCGGTGATTGAAGTGGTGAATGGTGTCTTGTGAGTGGTGATTGGGTGATGCCAATAACAAGGAGGTGGTGAATGGTGATGCCTTGATTCTCGGAAAGGAAGGGAGGGAGGGAGGGAGGGAGGGAGGAGGGAGGGAGGAACTGTTAGATGAATCCATTGGTTGTTTATAAGGGTATTTAAGTGAACTTTAAAGTATAGGTATTTTAACTATAATATAAGTAACATATCAAGCCGAGCCAGGCGACTCGGGTTTGGCTCAAAAATATTTGAGCTTTTAGCGTTGGAGATCGGCACAGCTTGCGAGCCATGCTAGAGAAATAAAAAATTCTTTTAAATCTAGCCGAGTGGAGTCAATCTTTTGAGATGGCTCAGCTCGTTGAATGCCCTAATAGTTATGTACTTCATATGGTAAGTGTGTTACGCTCTTACTTTGTGGAAGAGCTCTAAGTTAGCTATGATTTCGAACATTGAGGATTTTTTACATCTTATTATCAAGATTTTACTTCTGAAGTTCAGTACATCTAAATTGACAGCATTTGCTTTATCATGCACATGTGACTTACCAGATATTATGTGTAGGATATATTCTGCAGGTTATGCCTGCTTATTAACTAAATGCAGTCATTTTAATAGTTCCGTTAGTTGTAAAATATATTTATCAGATTTTGGCTAGTCTTTGTCCTCGTAATTCTTCTAGTGCAATCTCTTGATATATTCTTCAACTTTTGGATTGACCAGCCTAATCCAGGATTACCTTTGACTCACCATAGACGGGTGGCCTGCCAATTCAGGGATCAGTCACTCTTCCAAATTTTCCAGATATCTCTAACATCATTGCACCAACTCAAAAATGATGGTAATCTTGTAGGCTTTGTTTTGAATAAAATAGTGTTGGCTTGTTGAGATCATGGTTCAAAATCTTGTCCGAAACAGCTACATACTGGAAGATATGTATCGGTTTCGGAGGTCACCGGTACGATACTTTGAAGTGTCGTACCGGTGCATATACATATATATTGATATGTATCGGATGATCCATACCAAAGTATCGTCCAGAACCAGTATTGTAAACCATGGTTGAGATACATTATGGAGTCTTAGTTGCATGTTTATATTCTTGACGGTTTCGTTTCCCTGATTAGTGGGCTCATGTTACATCTTTCATGTAAATATGCAGTGGCAAGCAGGTTGAGGGAACTGGCACTTTCTCTTTCACTCAAATGTTTATCTTTTGATTTTGTTGGGACATCCTTAGATGAAAGTTCGGAAGAGTTTGGTACTGTGCAGGTGCCCATTTACTTTCTATCGATAGATATACAAATATAGCATTATTTTACAGTGAATATGTTTTCATAATGAACAAATTTTATTCGGTCCGAAGTTGGATTTTCATGAAAATAATGCTGTATTGAACTGTGGACTCTTGTGCTTTCTGGTCTTCTCACAGATTCCATCTTCTTGGAGACCAGTCTTGGAGGATCCTTCAACCCTGCAGATCTTTTTTGATTACTATGCAATCACGAAGCCCCCTCTCTCAAAGGAGGTTAGCATTACAATGCTTAAAATTTCTTTTTGTAGTATTGCTATCCGTTTGCTGCCAAATTTTCATGAAAATTATTCTTTAAACAAACTTTCATCCACATGCAATTCTGTTGGGAAAATCTTTGTATTGTCAGTTTCATATATGGAAGAATGGATATAGTATCTAATTTTTTATCTCACCTAACTCACTCTAAACAGTTCTGGCCAATCTCTTTGCTTGATCGGATGGTTAGGAACTTTATTAGGAGTCATGGCAAGCCTTTCCTATTTGTTAGCATAGTCATCTGCGTTGGTCTTTTTTCCATTTCTTCTGTGTCATTCTATGACCTCACTTTTTATTCTATTTTCACTACATTTAGTATTAGGTACGTGACTTGTGCCAAGGGTGGTGCACGTGCCAATCTCATTCTACCAAAATGGTCAAATCTTTGAAAGTGCATAGATATTATTTATGTGCACAAACAGTGAAAGTATGTTTTTGACCTCCTCCTGAATTGACAGTAAAAAAATATCTATACAACTGCTGAGGGTGGTAGAGGGAGATTGACCTCTCACCTGTGCATCAGCCTTGGTGCATTGGTCGGGTACCTAATACCAGCGGGTACCTAATACCAGCTCATTTTCATAACATTTTTTTGGTTATCCATACAAGGGCAGTTTAATTTTTCATCCTTCATAACCCTATGAAGTAATCTTTTATCTTTTCCTTGGCATAGCTCTCTGTTATGTTTTATAGTGGTGAACTGAAATTGATTTCCTTCGTCACACAGCCTATCAGTTTGATTTATTATTCAGAATTGTTTTTACTATCACAAGATTGATATGTACTGCAGAAATAATTAGGAAGCTTCAGTACGTTTGGTGAAAGGCCAAAAATGATGAACAAAGACTATTATTCATATTACGATGCATGCTGGCAAACATCCACACGGGGCAAACCTTCCCAATTTTTCGTTAGCCATACATGAAGACTATTCTGAGTATGACTTGTTTGGCTTCCGATGGTGTAACCTTATGAGCAAATTTTTGTTCATAATTTAAGAAAATGGCATAATCGATATAAATAGGAACTCAAAACAATTATCAGAACACCATATTTGCGACGCTGTATCCATTTCTCCGATAGGAATAGGAGCATGGAGTGTGGACATGCTCAATTACCAGCTTCCATGATGGATCTGTTCCTATAAATTCTCTCACAGAGAACATCCAATTTGATAAAAAATCGCATAGCAGAACTAGCTAAAAACCCCATGGACATGTTTTAATGCAACACTGGGAACAGGTTAGAATTTCCCAGAAGCTATATCCTCTTAACAGTGTTGCTAGTTGCTACTAAAGTGTGATAGAAAATAATAGTCATTATCATGTAGGAATATTTTGGTCTTGGAAGGCTTCATGCTCTATACTTATATATGCTTAAACTGTTCAGTAGTGATGAATTTACCTGAGAGCTATAACTTTGTTGGCTTTGTGGTGCTGGATCTAGGTATTGGTTGCTACGTTGCTCAGAATTGAGTCAAATGGCTAGGGAGTTCACGACCCCTTATGGTTAGGAGTTTTGTTCATCTGCAAAACTACAAAAGCTCCATTTCTCCTGCCTCATTTAACTCACAATTGTAGATTAGGGCACAACTATTCCTTGGCTTTTGATAATTTCATACATTCTAGTATTTCAGATTACTGCCTAAGCTAAAGAGAACTGCTATTTTTTTAATAAAAAATTCACAATCATATGTCACAGTTTTTCCCATATGCTTGTTGCTTCTGTTGTTTTTCTGTGCTGGTGGAACATGAGATCATACTGAATAATAGATGTTGTCTTTCAAGCTGTAGTCTAGTCACTCATGCAACATAATGATCATGGAGTACTAGTGGCCACTGCAACGCTCAGAGTTGGCTCGGCTCAACCATTTTCCTGAACAACTTAACCTGCCAGGCCTTCTCCAATCCTGTCCCTGATCTTTTTTCTAGGTCCTTTTGGGTATCATTTGGATCTATTAATATGCTTTCATACACGTAAAATCTGACAGATGTCGCTCCTAACTATTTTTAACAGCTACAACAGGTTTCTCATTTTGTTACTTATCTGTGTTTACAATGCCATAGCAAACTTTTCTGTATTGGATCTATTATTTCACTTGCTAGACTCGCTCCTGTAGCCAATATCATAGTTTCAGCTGGTTGTTTGCTTCGTTGATCTTTTCTTCCTTTAGCAGATTGTATTGTGTGTGTGATGTGTGTGTGTGTGTGTAGGTATTCTATGTTTCTATTACATGATAGTCTGCTTTCCAAAATGTCGGAACGGGCCATAGCTTTATGTTTTCTTTTAGCAGTATTTTACATCTGTTGGGGCGTCTTGCTTTGTTTTCCGGCTCCTCTGAGCACCAAAAATTGTTGTCTTATTCTTTAGATTACCTATAAAAAAATAAAATATTCTTTAGATTGAGTAAAAATCGATCTATCTTCAGAAAATTATTTTTGACTGTTTACGCACCTGCCAAATTATTCTAAATTATTCTCACTATAGTGACATGAGTTAGGACATTATCTTCTTTGTCACACTACTTTGTGCATTCATATCCTCAAGCACCATTTCTTTCTTTAGGCATTTTGGACCTCTAGTTTGAGTAACACTCGAACATCATAGCCTGATGACTTGAATCTTTTGGTCTATACAAAAGCTCTAAGTTTGAATTTCGTAGATGATTTTGCCTCTATACGAATGGATCAAAATATTGGGCGAGACCGATTCATATCGTCCGATACGTATCGATTTCAGGTGTACCTGAGACGATAAATGCAGTATTTATCGGGCACCCCAAAAAATAGGCAATTTATCGTCTGATACAGGCAATGTATCCTCCGCATTGCCCGTATCGGACGATAATTTCAAATTATCGGCGATATTTGGAAAAAATTTAAAGTGGGTCATAGCCACTTGCAAACACGGGTTTGGGCTTTTTATCCCATTTTCTCCACTTTTTCTCTTATTTTCTTTCTCCTTTCTCTTCTTCTTCTTTCTCCTTCCTTCTCTATGATGAAGATGATGATGGGAGGGGGGTGGTGGTGGAGGCGATGGAACTCATGTTGGCACTGGTGGTGGAGGCAATGATGTTGGTCTCTATTATGGATGTATTGTCGAATGGGACGATGAACCGTTAACAATGTTTGACACTCCTACATTTAGATGTGGAGAGGTTGAAGGAAAAGGAGTTTCAAAATCTTATCAACCCCAAGATGATATGGGTTATACTATTTCTACCTTTGGGGGATTTAGTTTGTAAAACACCGAAGATTCAACAACTAGTAACCCATACCCAATCCCTCAACTAACCTACCCCCAACATGAAGACTTCGTTGGTTAAATTTTTGGAGGATCGACATTTCCATATTACACTAACTCATACCTTATACTAATGCCTCAGTTTGAAAGGGAGACATGATCATGGTATCAATATGGCCAACACTATAAACAAAGCTGGTGCATTGATGATGATGATGACGACGACGACGAAGAACCACCAAGGAATTTAATGTGGCCTTAATGTTAGTTTTCATGTACAATGTACTACGATCAATAGTCTACTATGGTGACTTTAATATTATATTCATATACAATGTTAAGTTGAGAGGTTTTATATTTCTAAGGTGATAAAATTCCCAACGATGCCTCAAACAAGCCTTAAATAATTAAAAAAAATATATAGAAAATCATTAATATATTTTTCCAGAAATTTTGGGTATTTTTTGGGATTTAATATATATATATTTTTTGGTACCAAGTCGATACATTCAATGTATCGGCGATACATTGACTGTATCAGCAAATACACAGGTACGTATCGTCCAGAGACTTGGACGATATGTACCGGATTTCCGATATTTTGATCCATGTCTATACCATCCAAGTTTTCAATTGTTTAATCATCACCCAAACTAATCTTTCACACGGTTTGAAAAATTGACTGATATCCCATAATATTCGGCAATATTTACAGGTTTAGGCCGAGCCAATAGTAATACTCCTGTATCGGTTTCCCTCGGTGATATGATAAAAGAGGACCACGATCAATAAGAAATAAAACACTGATACTCTTACTCTATAATCCATCATGCATGATTGAGAGAGCATCAAACATTGAAGACTTAGATTTTCTAGAACTCAAAAAAAATCTTCTTTCACTAAAAATAATATAAAAAAATAAGTCTCAATTTTCAGTACTTCTATTATTCTATATACATCTCACTAAAGAGTCTAATTTAAGAATCCTAATTCCGGCCAACCTCTAACTAAATAAACTACTTGAAGTTATTTAAATTCAATAAATTTTTCGGTGGTAAAAAAGCCCCAGCATAATTCATTTTTTTTGCATATGCTCACCCTCCCTTTCTATAATTCACGTGATAATTTGGAAAGTGGGTCCCACATACTTGCGGTTTTCCAAAATTCTCTCTTCCTTCTTATAGTTGCTTGTTTGAACAAATTTTCTTATTTACGCTAAGAAATAGATAAGAAAGTCAAGCTGTCATGCGTCATCCAAATATCTCTTCTCCCTATGTCTCATGTAGTCATGTGACCTCAAAATTTTATCACTTTCCTATTCAAGCTGATACCTAAATGATAGGAACCATATTAAAACGGATATAACAACTATTACTCCTTGTTATAATAGAGATCTTACATGAGTCTTGACTGGTGTTGCTCCTCCTCCCTTTTCTTACTTAAAAGAACTCATTAGATAGAGATTTCATACTCAATTAAACAACCTCATGCAAGATTGTCAAATCATGTATTATAATCAGGAATTTTTTATGGTATATTGTATCATAAGATACGCTTAGATTTTATAAATATATAGGAAAAATATCTAAATATATACAAATAAATTTAAAAATAAAAAGAATGATATATATATAAAGAATGATATTATATATATATATATATATACAATCGGTGATCAACTTTGAAATTCAAAGTATCAAAGACACTTATTTCATCATATGTCACACACTCACACTAGAAACTAGAATTTAGATCAAATAAATTGAACCCTACAAAGCATTTCATCGGATTGAATTATAAATAGAGACAAAAATACACTCACATAAAATCATGAACTTTTTCAACTTTCCACTATAAGAAAGAAACTCTATAGCTGCACAAGTATAAGTGTGGTCTAAGTGTGTATTGTATACTGATATTTATCTCTCAAGTTCCAACTTCTAAAAAAGAAATGCTATACTTTTTTCTTGACATTATAACGTTGTAATCCTCAAATTTAATAAATAAAAAAAAAAAATCGAGTCTCCATTCTTCATCTCTAACCTTAAATATCAACACTATAACTTTTATTATCAGTTAAGTATCATTTTTTCTTTCTCTTTCTCCTTGTAGACAAATTTCGTTTCTTTCTTTCTTCTCGCATTAATTTTTTATAATTTTTTTGGGATTAGAGTTGGGGTTAAATAAGTGATATTTTTTTTATAAAAAAAGTAGTTATAATCGAAATAACGTGTATATTCGTATCGCATATCGGGACTTATCATATTGTGTATTGTAAGATGCTTTTAAAAAAAGATGCACATCGTAGATACGAATCGTTTTCTATAGTACTGTGTATCGTATCGCATATCGTATCCTGTATTGTAAGAATTTGGTAACCATGATCTCTTGTAGCTGATAAAGCTACTTTTGGACCTCATTGAATTTGTTATTGTTATTTGGCCCAATAAGCTCCTTGAGTCTTTTAAAGACCCATTTGCAATTTTTCTTCTTTTTCTTATTCTTCTTCATCCCCTGTTCTTAATCTTTGATTTCTTTCATTCCCTAATTGGGTTACATTGCTTAGGTATCGATTGATGCCAACCATAGGTCAAAATCTCGGATTTCCGAGACGTATCGACCTGCCTTTAGGACGATACGTATCGCCGTATCGGCCGATACATTCAATGTATTGGCGATACATTGAATGTATCGTCCTGGTACAATTATTATTATTTTTTTATTTCAAAAAATACCCTAAAATTTTGGGAAAATATATTTAATAATTTTCTATTTTTTTCAAAATTTTTAAATATTATTTAAGACTTCTTTAAGACATATTTGGGAATTTTATCAACTTAGAAGTATAAAACCTCTCAACTTAACATTGTATATGATAATATGAATAGTGGACTACTGAGCATAAAACATTGTACATGAAAAACTTACATTAAAGTCACATTGAATTCCTTGGTGGTTCTTCGTTGTCGTGATCATCATCATCATCAGTGCGTCAGCTTTGCCTATAGTGTTGACCTTATTGATACCCATGATCATATTCACCAAATTGGGGTTCGAAAATATTTCGGCGAGGTTAAAATTCGGAAAATTTCCGGCAAATCCGAGAAGTTCGGGGAAATATTCGGTGAGAAAATTTTTAAAATAAAAAGATTTAAAATTATAAAAAAATTAGTTTGTCACAATTATTTTGAAAAATTCGGGAATTATTCGGGTATAATTTGCGAATTATTCTCGATTTTTTGTGATCAGGCGAATTTTCAAAAATTCACGAATAATTCGGGGGACCTTAAATTCATGAATTATTCGCGAATTTTTCAAAAATTCGGCGATTTTTGTGACTATGCCCATGATCATATGTCCCCCTTTCAAACTGAGGCATTAGCCTAGAGTATGGGTCAGTGTAAAATGGAAATGTCGGTGTCGGTCCTCCAAATATTTGACCAATGAAGTCTTCATATTCGGAGTAGGTTGGTTGAGGGATTGGGTTTGGGTTACTGGTTGCAGAATTTTCGGTGTTTTGTAAACTAAATCCCCCGAAGCTAGATATAGTATAACCCAAATCATTTTGTGAACCTTGTGGTGGCTGGTAAGATTCTGAAGCTCCTCTTCCTTCAACCCCTTCACCTCTAAATGTAGGAGTGTCGAACATTATTAACGGTGCCAATTCATCGTCCCATGCGGCAATCCCTCCATAAGAATAAGAGGGACCAGTATTATCACTTCCACCACTAGTGCCAACGTGGGTTTCACTGCCTCCACCATCACATGATGATGTGTCACAACAACATGTGATAATGTGCCACATGTTTATTACATGTGTCACATCAACATGTGATGATGTATCACATGTTGATTACATGTGAATTAAACACATCCCATGATGATGTGTCACATGTTGATTATATGTGAATTAATAATATCATCACATGATGATGTCTCACATGTTGATTAATAACATCCCATGACACATCATTATATTATTAATAAATAATTTCATATGGTTATATTATTAATAGATGATTAAAAATTAATATATAAATATTAGATTACATGAATACATGATTATACATATCGTTCTAATTTTTTTAAAATTATTAATATATGATTTTATATAAATAAATAATTAAAAGAGTAATTAATATATGATTTTTCAAAATATATAAAATTATAAATTCATAGAAAAAATAAAAAATAATTTATTGTCTAGGTTAGGAACCAATTAACAAAATATTATGATATAGGTTAGGAAATAAATGAACCTAGGTTAGTAGATCTAGGCTAGGTCTCTACTAGGTTACAAACCCTAAAAGAAAATCAAATTTGAGACACTTTAGAGACATCTAAGGCCTCAAATTTAAACCCCTAAATTTGGCCTAAAATTTAAAGATCTACCATATTTATGGGTAGATCTAGTGAAAATAAAGGTAAGAATATAAGCAAATAGAGAAAAATAAGCCTAAATGATGGAACACATACATTTTCTATGATCTCCGGCGAGATGACGGCGATCCTAAGCTTTTCCGGGTGGTCGGTAACATGGGTTTGAGTCTCCTGCTGGTTAGGAGGGAAGAGGAGAAAGAAAGAGAAAGAAAATGAGAGAAAAGAGGGGGAAAGTGGGATAAAAATACCCAAACCCGTGTCCTAAAGTCGCTGGGCCCCATTGTTAACAAAATTTGAAATTATCGGACGATAAATTCCCCGCATCGTCCGATAATTTGCTTATTTTTTGGGGTGCCTGAGAAAATAAGTATTTATCGTCTCGGACACCCCAGATACCGATACATATCGAACGATTTGTATCGGTATTAGACGATATTTTGATCCATGATGCCAACTAGTATTGCTAGGTAACGACTGATGCCTGCTGATATAGCTGGTGTTGTTAGGTATTGGCTGATGCTGATTGGTAGTTTGACATGTATATTATTTTTTATTTTATTTTTTGGACTTCAAAAATTGACATTTTCTTGGTATCGGCCGATACTTAGTGGCCCCCAAGGGAGACTGATAAGGCCTTCAATACTGAGATCTAAAACCTTGATCTTCAATAGGGATTACTCCGTTCCTTTATACATTTTAGCTTTTGATACTATGTTGGATCTTGTTTGTAAGATATTTTGTTTTGTATAAAATTTTAGTTAGGCATATGCTTGTTAAACGCTTGACTGACTTTAACAACATGGTCCTAAATTTTTGTGCTAGCCTTTCAATTCTTCCGTCTTCATTTTTCATTATTCTTTGCTCTTTCTGAACTTCTTTGTTGTTTCATGGTATGATGTCCTATTTTTTCAGGCTTTGGAGTGTTTAGTGCGACTTGCTTCAGTGAGGCGGTCTTTGTTCACAAATGATTCTGAGCGATCCAAGTTTCTGGCCCATTTAATGACAGGAACCAAAGAAATTCTTCAAACAGGACAAGGTTCTTTCTCCTTTTCAAGAGGCATCAGGCCTTTTATTCTTTATTTTTTTTCTCTTAAATTTTTTAATAACCAAAAAATTGTCAACACATATCTTGTTTATCAGTTTATTAGTCTGCTATTCTATCATTAAATTTTTGTCCAGTCAAAATTATTTTCTTATATGATTTCAAGTAATGCCTACAACAGTTACTGAATGGAATTAAATGTTTAAGCTCATACCCTAATGAACTGTCACCATCCGGACATGTCTTCCTTCATTTTGTAATAACTGATCGAGACATGCATTTTATCTTTAGCTAATTTGAGAATGATTTGAAAAGAGGGGTGGGGAAACTATTAGTGCATATAGTTATCCAATACCGTTGCAGGGAATTTTTTGTTTTTTTGGTAATAAGCATTCTCCATCCCTGCTGTTTAAGCATTGTAATGCTTATTGATTGGTCCCTATATTTTGGAAATTCTTCTTACATTCTTTACTATGACTTTGCGAGCATATCTTCTTTCTTTAACGACTGTTGAATAACATTTTTGGCATAAATTACGAGCCTCCCCTTTGTCTTTCCTATGGTGGCCATGAGGATAAAGGGTGTGAAGTTGGTGATTTAGATAACCTTTCATGTAATCTTTGGTTCTGAAACATTCTTGGAGCTTTCTCAAAGCGTTTTTGCTTATCTAATCATTGAGTGGTTGATACAAGAAACTTCTTTGGTGGTAAAGGCATCCGATCATCATCATTATCATAGCCTTATCCCATCTATTAGGATCGGCCTTGCGAGTCCTATTTGGTGGTAGTCTTATCATAGCTTTCACCTCTATGTTTGCCATACAGTCTTGAAATTCCTCAAGAAGGGCGGGAATCTGATCGTTGTCCATTTGTTTACCCTAAACCCAAAAATTCATGTAGAACTTAAACAAATCCCAAATGAGGTTTATAAACTTATATGCAGCGCTAAACTAGAACCTATTGCTATGAATATGATACCAAATTGATGCCAGACCATACAGCATACTCTAATTGTACCGGCTGAAACAAAGGTGTTACTATGAAACAATAAAGAAAAATAGAAGAATATGATTTTGAATCTCCTATAAGATTAAAGAAGTTCATTCTAGTAACGATGCTTGGTTTGGATTGGTGAAACAAGGATTCCGAATCTTGAATACCACTAGCCTAGAGAATCACTAGAGAATCACAAGACATCCCATGAGGGCTTGTTTAGGGTTTAGGGTTTAGGGTTTAGGGTTACTATGAAACAATAAAGAAAAATAGAAGAATCTGATTTTGAATCTCATATAAGATTAAAGAAGTTCATTCTAGTAACTATGCTTGGTTTGGATTGGTGAAACAAGGATTCCGAATCTTGATTACCACTAGCCTTGAGAATCACTAGAGAATCAGAAGACATCCCATGAGGGCTTGTTTCGATTCCATTTTGGGGGTTTGAAAGAGAGAGAGGTTCAAACAAGGTTACTTTCAATTTCCAGCAACATAAAGTTAGCCAAAATTATGAGGCGTTTTCATCCAATTTGACCTTTTTGAAAGTGAGATCTACTACAGATTTAAATCTTTAGGAAATATCTCCCATATAAGCAAGAAGGTTTCAAAAGGGGATAAATCTTAAACCAAATCAAGATTCATGAATTTGATGGCAGGCACAATCCTTACTAGTTTGTAGAGAGTCAAGAAAGATTCAAGAAAGGCTTAAGAAAGTTTCAAGAAAATTAGAGAACGATTCAAGATTTCAAGATTAAGGAATTCACATATCTTCAACATATATCAAGAGAAGCAAAGAAAATTGCAAGCAATACCAGTGACTTCATAGCAAACCATTCTCAGGGAAGAAGAATCTCTCTTTTATTTTTCAATATTTATAACCATAACATGACATCATAATAAATCCCTTTACATGTGTAGATCCAACTCTAATTACTCAAACGAAAATTCCTAAACTACCTATGACAAGCCTCTAATCAGACGGTTACAGGGTGCTCAACTTTCAATCTCGTCATTTTTATGTATGATATATTTCCAAGCATCAAACAATGTCAGATGATGTGAAACTGGTCTTACTTGGAAGCTTATCGATATAGCTTTCGAATGAGCCAAAAAGGTGCATTAATGATGCATATTGAAGAAGTTATGACCAATTTTTAGTGGCCTTACTGAAATTGATGAATTTAAGGGGTCATGTAACGCATGTATGCTCGCCATTCCTATGACCTAAAGTAAAACACCAAAATAAAATAAAATAACACATCAAATGTAAACTAATGGACCAAAAATGAAATTCTACCAAACGATCAATCATCTAGATGCATCTACCATTGATCCATTACGCGATCACTATCCAACGGTGAAAATACAGTAAACCGACGATCCAATGTTGAAGATGAAGAACAATGAAGATCCAATGACTGAAATGGAGAATGATGAAGATCCAACGGTCTGAATGTGCACATTTTCCCAATGTGGGTCTTCTATGATGTGTTACAAATGCATATGCGGGCTTGAACTACCCATTCAAAGTGCTACATAAGGCACATATCTTTTCAATCTCTTCTTGCGCCTCCGGTATACTTTGAAGGGTTCGATGTCCGCATCATTTGACCTATTTTGGCTCTGTCTTCTTTGATCTCGTTTGACTAAGAAGTGTGCCCTTCCTCTTCTTTTTTCTTTCGTCTTCAATTTTTTGTTCTTTCATGTGATAGTAATTGAAGGGGTCACTAAGAGGGGTTAGCGTTGGGGTAAATGAGTAACAAAACTTTTTTCTACTTTAGTGTCCGTATTGTGAATCGTACTGTTCTATGTCATATCGCGTAGATACAACTAGAATTAATACGCCATCAACATCTCTTTCTCTCTCTCTCTCTCTCTCTCTCAGTATCGTGAACTCTATCGTGTTGCAATATTGATAATTGTGCTTTTATCTTTTGGCCTTCTCGTTTTGTTAGTATGTTGGAATTCAAGTAATTTTTGATAAAGATTAGGCCTTTTGTGAACATCGATTTGATGGTTCTCCAAGCTGTTAGCCTATCAATATCAAGGGGAGATCGGTCCATAACGTTTGACATGATTGTGGTAGTTGTTCAACTTATCCATTGAAAATTTCATGACTTGAAGACGACAACTCCCACTTTGGTTCAACATACACAAGAAGTTTCGGGGCACGTGACTTCATAAATCACTAGATTGAAGCTTCAATTAGATTTCATTTGTTTTTTCCTCGGCTATGTTTTAGGGATAGGAAGATAGGAGTCTCTGTTGTCCAAAGCCCCGCCTAGGCTCCGTTTAGCTGCTTAGGGTATGTCTAGTGCTTAGCGCCAACCACTTTAGGCGCTAATGTAAAAAGTAATTGTTTTTTGGTTGGAAGTGCGTGTTTCGTTCTTAAAAGCGGTGCTTTTGACAACTTATAAATATAATTTTATTAAGATAATAAGAGCTTATATAACTTATAAAATTATTAAATTATATAAGCTATACAAGCTATAACATATAACTTTATAGGTATATATACTTTTTATAAGAAATTTTATTTAAAATGAGTATAAGTTTATTTCCTGAGAACCAAAATGATTAATTAGATCTATTTCTGCATCTTTTGGTTTTTCATCTCTACTAGAGTCCCTAAATTTCGTTTGCATTATTGCTCATCCATTGGAAGAGAAAAGAAGAAGACAACATTGGGTCTCTCTCTCTCTCTTATATTATTGCTTAGGGGTATACCAACAGAAAAGACAAGTGTGGTCTGCAAATTAAGGGACACTGTTTAGGAAATCTTGCAAGTATATTCTTTCAACTTGCAAATATAATAGAGAATATTTTGGACAAGTAGCATGCATTTTCATCAACTCGTGGGACTCTAGTCACTTACCAAACCACTGATCGGCTCAATTTTGTTCACTTAACGTGGTCCAGTACTACGCGTTGAAGTCGTTCGTCTGTAAATTATACGATATTGGTCAACATTGCATACCACTATGGCTGTATGGACACTGTTTAGAAGGACTGCGTGTCCCCACCGGAGTAGTCAACGACTCTTCGGACTCTAGACTCGAGAAGTTGTCTATAAGGTGCATAGGCATTGGACCAAGTGGGGTACAAGTGTTATCAACTTATGAACAAATGTTCAATTGGCATACCTACATATAAATGAGATTCAGCCCAAAGTTCAATCTCTAACCATTTGATCTTTTGATCAGACAATAAAAATTGTTTGAATCGTGTAATCTAAATATGGACAAGAGTACCATATATCTGTTCATTATATTAGCTTATTGACAGTAAATGTTATTTTCCTTATTCATAATTCGTGTTAATCATTTGTATGATAGTTTGCATAGTACAACAGATCATGTTCTACACAATTTTTAATAAAATAAAATATAACTTTTTCTTGACGCCTAGGCCCCACCTAATCCCTGCTTAGGACCCAAGGGGTTCACAGCCTCAAACCTGCCTACGCCTTTGACAACATTAGGAGTAGTAAAGGTTCCATTCTCGGTTGTGTTAAGTTACCGTAACTGTAGGTTTAGGTGCTAAAGCTCTCATAATATAATAAGGTAGTAAATGGTTGTTTTAATTAGGATTGTATTCTTTTTTTGGCTGTGAATTGTATAGCGCTTTGTTTTGCAGTTTTTTGGTGTGATTTTGCTGAGTAAACTGCTGTTTTCAGCACCGAGCTTTTCTTGTCATAGATATTTATGCTTTTAAATTTCATGATTTTCTTTGTTTAGTCTGCAATTTCTCCACATCTGATTTTTGAATGTAATCTTATTTTACTGTATTAGTCTTCACTGATTTTTGTCGTAACTGGTATGGCATTGATTTTTTCTTTTATTTGAATTTACATTTTAATCTTTATTCTCATGTAATACCACCTAATGAATTCCTGTTCCACCTAAAATCTATTCAAACTACTCAATTTTTCATTCGTTCTTTTGTCCTTTTCATCTTTTATTGAAGAAATCTCTTTGGACTCTTATTCATCTGGGCTGAATCTCAGGCCTTGCTGATCATGATAACTACCATGAGTACTGTCGTCTTCTTGGGCGTTTCAAAGTAAACTATCAGGTACTCTCTTGTTATATTTCTCACAAATGATTGATCCTTTTCTGATGTGCTGGAATATTATGTCCTCTTTACTTCTCTAAAATATTAGGTTCATATGTATGATATTATTCACGAATACGTTTGTAGTTTATTTCATTAATTAATTTATTTTTATTCTCAAATGTTAAGGTTCAGTGACATGCAATTTCCATTTTAGTTACCACAGATCCTAATCGCAAATGCTATTTAGACAAATGACAGGGACTTAGTTCCTCAGGGCCCCTGGGATATATAGTGTAATATTTGATAATTCTTTTTTGTATCTATATATTACTCCCATGCTATCCTGTAGGATGTTTAGTTATTGTTTCAGTGAAAATTTGGGTGAAGTAGTGCTCAAATGAATACATCATTTTTTTCTGATAGTTTAAAGAGAAATGTAGAACAGAATCTGAACTTTTAAGTTCCAAGTCTTGTATTAACTTTACAAGGAATTAAACTCACGCAAATTGCAATTATTCTTATCTCAACCTTGAGTTTTATTAAAAATATAATGTACACTTATGTTGCAAAATATGAAGATTATGCAAACTGTGATTATGCTATTCTCAAATTGAATTATATTATATGTAATGAATACTATGATTTCGTGTTTGTCTTTATCAAGAATTTTTTTCAGTGACAAGTATTATCTTTTAGTGGCTCCTGGGAAGGGGGGAAAGTAGTGAAAGGGCAGGAATGTTCATATCTCAGAATTCGATTATGGAAAACCAAGTGGAGGGAGGGATTTTGAACTAGTGTTTGGAGTTCTAAATCACACCTCGTTTGAGGAGTTTGGAGTTCTAAATCACACCTCGTTTGAAGAGTTTGGAGTTCTAAATCACACCTCGTTTGAAGAGAAAACTACCAAAGGGAACTCTTGAGACGGGCAATTTCTTTAAAAAATTGTTGTTTGATCCCCAACTAAATTTATTATGTTGGCTGGCTATTGATCTCATTGAGTTTAGATATTCTTCTTTACAGTTCTACCACCATAGTAAAATGCATTAGCATTATAATAAGCTTTATGGCTTTGGTTTCATTTTTTTTATCTTGTAGTGAGCACCAGACATGCATGTCGTCAAACACGGACTCAAGGTATCTGGCATCGAAACCTTGGGAAACCCAACATGTCAACACATTCATATAACTATGATAATAATTGAAAGGCATGTATATATAATATATGTGTATTATATATATTATATGGTAAAAGGGAAGATGCACTTTTGTGCATCCTGGAAAGCTGCCCACCATGCCATTTGATGTGGTTGCGAGTTGGCCACATCAAGGGTTCACCAATCCCTTGAGGTTCAGTGTTTTTTATTTTTATTTTTTGGGACATGTATGCCTTTCATTTCAGGGCTCAAAGATGTGGGTTTTCCACCCACATTTTTTTTTCCATAGAAAATTTTCATTGTTGCCACAAAATCAACGGTGTACACATACTTTTTTAAAGGTTGTTGATTGACCGTATGCATGTGCACATGCCACCTAACTGGCATGTGTGCAGCGTCCAAGGCTGCACATACTCCCACACTTCTCTCTCTCTCTCTCTCTCTCTCTCTCTCTCTCCCCCAGTCTCCCTCTATCTATATTTCGATCCAGGTATAGAATATATATTTACATTGTTAGAAAAATGCTGAACTTTCTGTATTATCTGTACCATAATAGACTCTCTCTCTCTCTCCCAAGCTCCCTCTATATATCGATCTAGGTACAAAATATATATTTACATTGTCGGAAAAATGCTGAACTTTCTGTATTATCTGTACCATGATAGAAAATAAAGAACTATATTGAGGTTTTTTACTTTAGCTTTAATGGCGCTGAAGCTCCTTTCATGAGAACTATATTGAGGTTTTTTACTCGCTATGAGCTCTCCCGAAGTGATAGCCTCGCTCGAACAACTGTTTGAAATGACATTCTTTAGCTTAGCATGTGTTTTCCTTACCCTACTAAAATTGACATTCTTTAGCTTAGCTATCCTTTCTGTTTGTAGTTCAGGAAACCTTTATAGACTTATGCTAGTTATTGCGCATGTTTCGGGAAGATATCATACGTGCATAATACATGCATGCATATATACATATATTCCTTGGCTCCTAAAATTTTTCATTATCGTCGTCGCCTTGTCCCATCTATTTGGTGTTGGCTATTTGAGTCTTATTTCTCCACTCAATTTTGCTTAGTACAAAACTCTTTGTTAATCTACTGCCTTTCATACCTTTTCTCACTACTTCTGTTGAAGCCTTTATTAATTTTGTTCTCCTTGTTCCTCCTGCTTCTATGATTTCAAATTATGGTTTTAAAACTCGACGAGTCGACTTGGAACTCTGGCGAGTCGACTCGACCTAGTTTCGAGTCAACTCGTCTATTACCTTGGCTAAGGCTTTAACTCGTCGACTTGGAAACTCGACCGAGTTTGTCAACTTGGCGAGTCGACTTAAGTAACAAATTTTTTTAGGGCTAGCGGGGTTTTAACTGAAGTTGAAGGGCATACTTGTCTTTTTGCCCCATATATATATATATATATATATATATATATATATATATATATATATATATATATGGTGGGTTCCTTGACAGAAACTCGACGAGAGAAGAAGAAAGAAAGAAGAAGGAAGCTCGTGCGACGTGCCCTAAAACTCATCACAGCCCTCAGATGCCCCTCTCGTGCCTTAAAAGCTGTGAGTTTTTTTTTCTTCACTTTATAAGCCACAGGTACCCTAAAATATTTTCTTTTATTTATTTATTTTATTTTTTATTTTTATTCACTTGATAAGCCATAGGTGCCCTAAAATCTTTTTTATTTTTTATTTTACTTTATAAGTCACAGGTGCCCTAAAATTAGTTTTTTTTTTCACTTTATAAGCCATAGGTGCCCTAAAATATGATTTTTTTCACTTCATAACCCATAGGGAACCTAAAATCTTTTTTTTTTTTTTACTTTATACGTCACAGGTGCCCTAAAATCAGAATTTTTTTTTTCATTTTATAAGCCACAGGTGCCCTAAAATCTGAATTTTTTTCACTTTATAAGCCATAGGTGACCTAAAATCTTTTTTTTTTTTTTTTTTACTTTATAAGTCATAGGTGCCCTAAAATCAGTTTTTTTTTCACTTTATAAGCTATAGGTGTCCTAAAATCTGATTTTTTTTTTCCACTTTATATTCATATATATATATATATATATATATATATATATATATTTGTGTATTATATATCAAATTATTAATATCATTGTCACTTAATGCTAGATATTAGTGCACAATTTCTGTTCACTTTTGTTTAAATGTAATGAATATTTAAAATTTAGATGGATGGTGTTTTATGAATTTCTAATTATTAAATGGCCACAAGTGCCCTAAATTTTTTTTTTTGTCTTTCACTTTATAAGCCACAGGTGCCCTAAAATCGTTTATTTTATTTATCTATTTATTAAATTTTTATTTGTATTCACTTGATAAGCCATAGATGCCCTAAAATCTTTCTTTTTTTTTTGACTTTGTAAGTCACAGGTGCCTTAAAATTAGTTTTTTTTTCACTTTATAAGCCACAGGTGCCCTAAAATCTATTTTTTTTTCCACTTTATATTCATATATACCTATATATATATTTGTGTATTATATATCAAATTATTAATATCATTGTCACTTAATGTTAGATATTAGTGCACAATTTCTGTTCACTTTTTATTTAAATGTAATGAATATTTAAAATTTAGATGGATGGTGTTTTATGAGTTTCTAATATTAAATGGATGGCATATGGACAATAATGAATTTTCATTTATTAAATATTTAAATTATATATATCTATATATATATATATATATATGTATGTATAAATAACCCGAGTTGAAGCGAGTCGGACCGATTTTTCGCGTTGACTCTACTCAAATGATTTCCTAGTTGAGTTGAGTTTCCGTGTTTTAAAACCATGAATTTTCAATCCTTCGTACAAAGGTTGTTTCAAGAGTTGGATAGACATACGCAAACCATTTATAGCGATTGATGGGGACATCCGATTCAAAGAACCGTCTTATGGTCTATCAAAGGCGAAAGAAGTATGCAAAAATATCCCGAAGGCTCCTAACTGAAGAGTGAGAGCGTTTTGAAGAATTGAAGCACAGGCGTCCGTGAATTTGGAGGCTTTCTGTTTTGTGCAAGACAGACGTCCGTGAATACGGGACTGACATCCGTGAGCACAGGACGGACGTCCGTTAGTTACGTTCGCAAGTTGGCGGTTTAGTTACTTTTTTATTGCGAATTTATGGAGGCTTTCTGTTTTGTGCACGACTGATGTCTGTGAATATGGGACGGACGTCTGTGAGTTCTGTCTGCAAGTTGTCGGTGTTAGTTGCTTTCTTATTTCGGATTTATGCTTAGTTAGAGTTTGTTTGCTTATATAAAGGCATTGTAAAAGCAATTTTAGTAGTGAATGGTTATTGACTATTGCTTGTGCAAATTGAGAGTTTTTATCAAAGTTTTCTTCGATGGTGCAATTCTCTCAAAACTTGGAAGAGCGATTTTTCCTTACGTGTGCGGTTTAGTGTGAGGCTGACTATCTTCTTTGGAGCAATTCCTTAGATCTTCTATCTTTTTTATTTTATCTTTTGATTATTGTCATGTAATTTATCTAGTTTATTTCTCCCATTGAAAATCCAAAAATCCAAAATATCCTTTTCCTTTTATATGGATGCTGGGATTTTGTTTCTAAATTCCTAACCCTAATTTGTTGATTCCCTTCGAACTATTTAAACCCTTCGGGCCTTAAATGATTCAAATCCTAGTAAGGAGTCAAGAGACAACATCGAGATTGTCGCTTGGTGCCCTAAACAAGATCGAAATTAGAGTCTATCTTTAGACCTGTTTTCTAGATCGGGAAGTTCATATGCTAACGGACGCTAAATCGAATCGATTAAGTTACCCTAATAAAGTTATTAAATATTTTATGTCTTTTAGGAATAATTTCTATATCTCCGCTGCTCAATTAAATCTCAAATTGATTTTAAAATTACATAACTAGGGTTTCAGCGTTTTTACTGCATCAAATTTGTATCAGAGCACAGTTTTAGTTTATGGTGTTTGCATTAAGAATTTTATTTTTTTTGCATGTTATGTCAAATAGAATTAGGAGATACCCTCATCATCGTTAACCTGAGTACAACCCTACCCAGAAGTTTCTAAAATCTATTCGGGATGAGGTTCCAATTTTTGAGGGATGGATGAACCCTAAAACCTTCGTGGAGTGGTTGTCTAGTATAGAAGAGTACTTTGATTTATATGGCGTACCGGATGAGTATAAAATTAGGCTAGTTAAAACAAAGCTGGAGGGTTATGCCAAAATTTTTTGGACTCGTATAGAATGTTGTATTGAATTTTTTTGGAGTAAACCCATCTCCACATGGGAGGACTCGTATAGACTTATTGAAAAGTATGTTCCTTTAATGGCGTCACCTTCTATAGAGTTTGAAAACCAAGATGGATAAGTGTCCTGATTGCTCCAAGTGTCAAGGGTTTGGACATTTTGCCTAGCAATGTCTCACAAAATTTTCAGTTCGAAGTTTATTCATTAAAGATGAAGAAAATAAGTAGCAGAGAAAATTGAAAATAGATATGGAAGTATATAACCCTAATATCTTGATGAGTGAGGAGTAGATAGAAGAGATAGAAACAAGCCTAATTTGTGTTGAAGAAACATCTATTTCCATTATGAATGATAGTTCCATGTTGGTCACATATGAGTCACTCGAGTCACTCACACTTGAGTCGTTAGTCTCAGTTGAGTCGATTGCACATGAGTTGTTAGTGTCAGTAGTATCACTCACACATGAGCATATAGAGTCAGTAGATGCACGTACACCTCATCTCATGAGTTGCATATTGATTCACGTTCGGACTCGTGTTGTGAATCCAGTCTTGAGTCACATTCTGCATTGCATTGTGAGTTACCGTCTGATTTTCATTCTGAGTTGCATGAAAATTAATGATAACATTAAATTGAGCAATGAAAGTATCGAAAACTTTCCTATTACTCTAGTAAAGCCCAAATTTTCAATCTAGCACATCATGACACTCAACGATTTTCTGTTTTGACCAAACCATCCTTACTAATCTGTTTGGTAAGCTTGCACTCCAAGGATTCTGTTTTTGTTATACTAATTTTTAACTCCTTAGTTCTAAAGCCTTTTTCCAAAGTTCCAACTTGTTATTTGTTTTGTTGTCTGGCCAATTAGAACCACATCATCCACAAAAAGTTTTCTACTATCAATTTATATGTGACCCATGCAAACAAATGAATCAAAGCAGGCCCTTGATGCAGCTTAACTGTGATACAGAATAGAGCTGTTTCTCCGGACACAGTTCTTACACTAGTTATTGCCTCTCGTGTAAGAACTATGGCACTGACATTCTCAGTTAAAATGTTCCCTAATTTTGAAAATTTTACTCCTTGTTTTGGACAGGAAAAGTCTAACAAGACTTTTTCTTTTCCTCTCAGTAAAAATTGGTGGTACATTTTTGGATACAATTTATCAAGGAACATAGAAGCCGATCACACACACGTTTGTATGTATATGTTTAGTATGGTTACTCATTGTGGTTGGATTTGGAATTGTACTTCACAGTTATCAGAGCTTGTCAATGTGGAAGGCTACAGTGACTGGATACGCTTAGTAGCTGAGTTCACATCAAAGTCTCTGCAGTCCTGGCAGGTTAGACTGGTGTACATAATTCCCTGTAATGGTTGGATGCATAAATTGTTGACAATTAAGCTTTTACTGAGTATGAATCTTCAACCATATGCATATCTGATTCATTTGTCATGCCTGTTTGCTAGTGGGCCAGCAGCAGTGTCTACTACCTTTTAGGACTTTGGTCCAGATTGGTGACGTCTGTACCTTATCTGAAGGGTGATACCCCAAGTCTTCTGGATGAGTTTGTTCCAAAAATTACTGAGGGTTTTATTGCATCAAGATTTGACTCTGTGCAGGTATAAATTGGTTGTTTGGTACAAAATTTCTTTTAATTTTCAAATTAACAAAGAGACTTTATCCACTACAAGGCATTGAATATTTTTATCTGTCTTCTTCCTGATTATGTATTGCAGGCTGGGTTTCCTGATGACCTCTCAGAAAATCCGTTGGACAATGTTGAACTACTTCAAGATCAGCTGGAGTGCTTTCCTTACCTTTGTAGATTCCAGGTTCTGATCTTCAGATGTGTTGTATTTTGTAGATTCATGGACTCGAGTTATTAAGATATCATGGTTGTCAAAGGACTTGTGTTGTAATTAATTTTATACATTTGTGTTTGCAAGTACAACATTCCTTATTTTTGCAATTGTTCTGTTCATTGTGACAAAATAAGGCATTGTTTTTGGAAAAAATATGCATATAAAACACTTTTTTTTGCCACAACGTACTAAACATGTATAATACCCCTATTTTTGAAAAAAAAAAGTATATTTTTGTATAATACACTTATTTCGCATATTAAACATTTTTTTCCTGTATTTTTAAAAGTTTTTTTTTTTTTTTAATATTATCTAGTTTTTTCCCCTTTTTTTCCGTTTTTTCTGTCTTCCGTAATTTACAGTTTTTTTACCTTCCGATTTTTCCCGTATTTTGCTACTTTTTCTGACTTTCTCGCTCACCGAATTAAACCTGTACTCGTATTTTGTCACTTTGGTTCTGTTAATCCTATTGACTTCTTAGTCATTTGCTTTCGTATTTGGAATGACAGTATGAAAGCAGCAGCTTATATGTTATCAAGACTATCGAACCTATCCTGCAAACTTACACGGTATGCATACATCACGTTTTGGATGATGTTTCATTTTAGTAGATATTTTTTTCCCCCTTCATAAACGGAATGATTCATTTTCATCAATTTAACTTCATTTATATAGGAAAGAGCAAGAATGCAAGGCAGTGGAGATGATCTTTCTGTGGTTGAAGGAAAACTTGCATGGATAGTTCATATTATTGCTGCCATTCTTAAGATCAAACAGAGCACTGGTTGTAGGTAAGATACTGTCTTCTGCAGTCTTGTTCCATCTGATGTATCAAGTGGATGTGATATCATCTGGCTTTATTTTTCTGTTCAGTGTTGAAGCACAAGAAATAATTGATGCCGAACTTGCAGCACGTGTTTTACAGTTGATAAATGTCACAGACAGTGGATTACACATTCAGGTATATAAGTAGCTACACTGTCATATTTTAAAATCAGACGCTTCATATCAGTGTCCGACACCAACACTTGTGTCTAAATTTTCTTTAGGTTATGTTTTCCCAAAGTTATGCAAATGATCTTTTTCATGTCTAAGTTACATAGATCAGTAAGAAAATGTAGATATCATCATTGCAGTTCAGAATGTAGCACAAATTCTTTTCTTCAATGTAATTAATAAAATTCTCCATATTTAATTTTTTTTTAGTTTTCCCATCTTTATCCAATGGGTGCCTTTTGATCATTACTTGATTATAAGCATAAGGAGTTTTCCATGCATATGTGCAAGTCTCAAGGGGCATCTCAAGGTCAGGCACCATAAATATGCATCAGGGCATTGATCAAGGTGCAGGAGGGCCTAAGATTAATGCCCTCTCTGGTTAGGCATTCTGATGGAGCCAGGAACAGACTTTGATCCCACTAAGAGTGAAAGATGATATATGATTCAACATTAAAGTAGAAAAGAGGAGCTCCAAGCCAAACCCAAATTTCACCCAGTAGCTCGAAAAATATTTTTCCACTATCTTGGATAATTTTTTAATCATATAAGCCTAAATCCTAGGCTCAATCTCAAACGAAGTATAAAGACTCGACAGGGCTATTTAGCTTCCAGCCAAACACAAGTTTAACTCAAACGAAGTTTAAAGACTCAACAGGGCTATTTAGCTTCCAGTCAAACACAAGTTTAGCTCAATAGTTTGAAAACTATTTTTACAAGAACTTGAACAATTTTTCTGTAATATAACCCTAAATCCTCGACACAATCTCAAGCAAAGTTTAGACTCAACCCAGTTATAATGATTTTGATGAGTTGGTGTTGGTGGAGATAATGTAACCCTGGAAAGCTAAAGACTCTTTTGAATCATTGATGTGATACACACAATGGCCACATATAGAATTCTAGCTTATGACATGAAACTAGCAAAATCTTCCAGAAGGCTATGGTTAGTCTTCCAAGGCAGTTGAGTCGAGAGATATCCTACAAAATCTCTCTGCAATGAATCCCGCAGGGGTCATCAAATGTTAACGACAATTAGTAAGAGATTCTAAATCTCTAAATAAAGCATTTCATGCAAATCTTAATCTAACCATTCTTTCTAATTAAAGAGCAAACAAATCTTTCCAAAAAATGAACATAAATTAACTTAACTATACTTTCTAAAACAAATAAATAAACTGCTCGACCTTTAAAAACTTCCTTAAAATAAACAAATACTAACTTAAATCATACTCCTATTCAAGGAGGCAATGAATAAATAACTATGAGGAATTGAAAGTCGTCCTTTCACTGTCACACGTATTCTTCGCAGCTTGAGACCTTGTGTCCATATTTTGTACTACGTAAGTTATTGGGTTAAAATTATACTACACCTGTCATACTCTATTAAAGCATTACTTGGCCAAGTCATACTGGAGTCGGATCAATTCTACCCAAGCTGACTTCGTAATTGGTATTGGTCGTGTTTGAGTTGGCTAAGAATATTAAGTCTTTGATCATCAATCTCAATCCTACTTCTGCTCTAGTAATAATCATCCATCCAACTAATAGTGGCTAAGCAAAGCTCTTATTTAAATGAATGGAATACCATTAAAGATGTGAATTCCTGAATGGGATTACATGCCATACTTTGGTCATTCCTTTCCAACATTGGGTAGCACGATCTTGGCTTCATTGGAAAGATAAGTCAATCACTGTTTTTTAAAAAAATTCACTGTTGACCGCATGGGCTGGTCTACTGCATCATTGATCCAATTGTGGGTTGACCAATTCTAGTTGTTATGTCAACAAAATATAATTAAGAAAAAGATAGAACTTTTGTTGTGTGTTTAAGAAATGGTCTTGCCGCTTCCCTCTCTTTTATTTATGAAAATTTCAACCATTGGTTGAAATACCCCTATATTCAGTATTCCTCCTTCCATGGCTTCTGTGTGTTTCCTTTTCTCTTGGGTTCCCTCTAAATCAAACTCAAAATTAAACCCTAAGTCAACATCCCATTTCTTCAGTCAGTCAATCACTGTTTTTTAAAAAAATTCACTGTTGACCGCATGGGCTGGTCTACTGCATCATTGATCCAATTGTGGGTTGACCAATTCTAGTTGTTATGTCAACAAAATATAATTAAGAAAAAGATAGAACTTTTGTTGTGTGTTTAAGAAATGGTCTTGCCGCTTCCCTCTCTTTTATTTATGAAAATTTCAACCATTGGTTGAAATACCCCTATATTCAGTATTCCTCCTTCCATGGCTTCTGTGTGTTTCCTTTTCTCTTGGGTTCCCTCTAAATCAAACTCAAAATTAAACCCTAAGTCAACATCCCATTTCTTCAGTCCTTCAAAACGCTAATTCTAACTTTATGCAAAACAATATTTCACCATCGATAACTTTTCCTCTTCTACTTTTCCTTTAAGTAGGAAATTGGATGCTTTACATCTGCCAAACCGAAACTACAATTATGATCACTATCACAATATTTTTGCTCCATGACTTTATTTGATGGAGGCGTATTAACATACAAGTTTTAACTGTTGAGAAAAGGTAGCATAGGAGCTTATAACCATCAAATTTTTTTCCCTTTTTTTATTTTATTTATGTAGATTAAGCATAATCACAGAGTCGGTAGCCGCCAATAAATTGGCAAGGGTCTAAGTCGGAAAAATCAATCAAAGTCGGAAACAATTGGGGAAAAAAAAATTATAATATGAATGTTTCAAGTTAGAAATAATGATGTCAACGAACAAAGTAGTACGAAATAGGCAAGGAGGAGGAGGACCATCCTCAATTTTTGAAACAAATGTAAAATAGCCTTGTTAGACTTACTCAACCTATAATAGAAGCTACTCAGCTAAAGGCATTTGCCACCCTATTTACCTACGATTTTATCCCTTTCAATTTTAAAATAATATTAGGTACCTGATCCGAGTGCCGATGCTCTTGGTACTTGGGTCACTTTTTTGGTATGTATGCCTCGTGGAACCATCATGTGTTCTATGTGATATGATGCTAATGATCTAATATTCAGTTTGTAAAAGATTAGAATGAAGACGATCTCCATTTTTATTCAATACGATCAAATATCAATGGTATGTTGGATTTATATGGCAGCCATTAATTTTTTATGGCTTTGAATCAAACAATGTCGATCATTGTTGTCGTATTCTCTTACACCAAAGATCATGGCACACCTATCAAGCAGCACATGTTAAGTTCACATGGAACACATCCTAAAAAAGTGACCCTGTACCAAGTCACTTCGTGCTTATGTCGCTTCACTAATATTAACTCATTCTCTGTTGACCATAACTTGCCTCCGTGTAGAGGAAAATCCTGGCTCCGCCCCTGTACTTAGTCACTAGTCTAGTTTGTTAATTTGTAGTGTTAGTGGTCATAATGTTTAATTGCCTATTGTTTATGATGGCTTGGTTTTTGTACTTTATATGTGTTGATTGTCATTGTTTTGTATATACATGTTTATTCATAACAAGTTTTGAATTAGAAAGATATTTAAAAAGTTAAATATGACAAATTATTAATAAAAATGTGCTTAAGAAGAAAGCCATGCTCCTTAATGCCTCGACCATGCCTAGGCCCCAAGGACCCTTGGCTCATCAGGTGCTCATTGTGCCTTTGACTACATCGATGCTTTTTTCCTATGACATCTTTAATTTAACTAGACAATCGTGAGTTTGTTTCTTGTGTCTCTGACTCGAGCTTATTCGGCAAACATGAGGTACTCCACCTCATTTATTGTCACTGCCCCCATCACCACCACCATCATCATCATCGTCGTCATCATCATCATAATAATTGCCATCTTCTATCGTCATCATCTGCTTGCCCCATCTATTTTCTGCTTGCTTTTAGAAACTATGGTTATTGTTATTTACAACACAAAGGAACCCAATCAGAGCTCTCTGTCAAGGACTTGCTTATGGCTAAAAGGATCAAATCATAGTCTAAAGATCAGTTTTTGGCAACAAAGGACAAATATTGGTATCACCTAGGCTGTAGGTATCTGTTGATGTCCATTGCTATTGACTGATACCTCTATGTATTGGCTGTCACCTATAGATATCATCATCATCATTATCTCATTGTCCCGTCTATTAGGTGTCTACTTTGCAAGTCCTATTGCTCTACTCAATTTTGTTTATGGTGAAACTCTCTGTTACTCCACAATCCTTCGTGTCTTTCTCAATAGCTCTATCTAAATCTCTATATGTCTTCCTCTTTTCTTCAATTCTCGTGCTTCTATTTTTGTATCCTCTGCATAAGAGATTTTCGAGGTTTCTGAGCATGCCCAAACGATCTTAAGCTGCATTCTTTAATTTTTCTCTTTTTATTGGAGTCACTCCTAAACTTCCTCATATATACTTGGTTCCTAATTTTATCCTTTCTTGTTACTCCATGCGTCCACTAATATATGCATATCAACCACTTGTACTCTATCTTCTAGTTGCATATTCATGGCGCAACATCCTACTTCATTCGATAATGGAGGTCTTACTGCCATTTTTTTACCCGATTTGAGATGCCCTCCTCGAACCCATCATCAAGTTGTATCATAGTGCTCTACTTCATGTTCTAAAAAATAAAAGAAATCTTTCTGCACAAAATCATGCTTTATATAGAACCAAAGACTAACCTATAGATATCACTGATATTTATCAATATAAATAATTATAATAATTATTATCGTATATATAAATATAGCTATAATTATTTTATGACAATTTTAAAGTTATTATAGATTTACAAATTTGTCGTTGTAGAATTAAGAGTTAGAAGTAACTTAGGTTTTTAACATAAAATTAAATACAATAATTTTTATATGAAAATTTTAAAGTTATTATAGATTTAAAATTTTGTTTTTGTAGAAAAGAGTTAATAGTAACTTAAGTTTTTAACGTAAAATTGCATACAACTAGGATGTTTGGCAAAGGTTTCAGGTTGACTCGAATTAAACTGAAGATTTCCAAAATCTTGGGTCCTTTGATAAAACTTTCCATATTTTTGTAGTTTTTAGGCATGTATTAATGCATGTTTATGTTTTTTTTTTCTCATTTGTTTTCACAAAATTAGTATTTTTTCAAGTTGATTAAAGACGGAATTGTCGAGCAACAACATGTTAGAATAGGAAAATTGTAGTTAGAGAATTGTAGCCATGTAATGTTGAATGTTATATGCTTATACCATTGAACAATCCATCATAGTGATATCCATCAATTCATTATGCGTAATCACTCAGATTATAACGTTATTTCCATTTGTGTGTAATGTTTATATGCAACATGTGATATTCTATATTATTCACTTTATTTTGATTAAATTATTAATTAAATTATTTAACAATAATTTTTTCCATTCTCTCTTTTTTTTTCTTTTTTTTCTCTTTTTTTAATAAAAACTCATACCATGTCACTGACACCAATATGCATTGGTCCAGTGGTTGGCCGATACTGCCGCCAATATTGTGTTTTAAATCCTAGATGAGATTATTTGAAATAAAGGACTTTGGTGGCCTAACACCGTTCCTGGCTGCTGCATGCTCTTGTTCAGGTTAACCCTTCACTCAAAAGGGTAAGACTTATTTCAATCACTCCCCTATTGTGCACTTGGAGGGTTGGAGCAACAATCAACATATTAGGGTCTTCCCATGCGTTACCAAGTTTGTGCCCCTCAAATTGAAAAAATACGGGTAGGGGGTTTAATATGGTGAGCGAAAAAGTTGGAAAAAAGGTAAAATACGGGCAAATATCGTAAGCTAAAATAACTATAAAATATGAAAATTAAAAAACAAAAAAACGCATTTAATATGCAAAATATACGCGTTTTATTCAAAAATACGGGTTCTACACGTGTTTAGTGTGTTGAGGCAAGAAAACGCGTATTCTACACATTTTTCAAAAAGGCTGTCTTTGGGCACAATGTGCCCACAAATCTAAATAAATTTTGGCAGAACTTTCTTAAATCCGGTGGAAATGCATTGATTAATGAAGTGAACGACAAACTAGGTAACTATGGGCTAATGAACTCATGCTTGATCTTCTACTATTTTTTAAAGCATTGGATGTTTGTCATTTGGTAGAAGTATTGGTCTTCTATGTTTGTCACTTCAAGGTGCTAGTACTAGTACTCGTATGTTATGGTTTAGAAGGCATTAGGTATGTTTTTATTTATATCCCTGTGCTACTACATGGGTACAAAATCAGTATGATATTGGTATATACCATAGATATGACCCAAATATGAAATTGGTACGACATAAATATGTTATTGCTATGATGTTAGTATGAAACATCGATATGAATGTATGATTTTGTTAAAATATTGGTACTTTTTGTATGCATATATGATATGTATATGTATGCAAGTATTATATTTATGCTATTGAAGTTATGACTTGGAACTTGATGACATCGTGGTAAGAAATATGACTAAACTCATATAGCAATGGGTAATAAAATACATGTTAATTTTTTTTTCCTTGCTCTCTTTCTCTCTCGCTCTCTACACACACGCGCACACACACACACACACCTATATATATATGATATAATTTACTATCCAAATGAATCATTAGTATTAAGTTTTTAATATTTTGATAATTAATATAGTAGAATATTATAGGAAAAATGGCATATTGGTTCGAACACATGTATGGATCCATGCTTTCGACCCAAGTTCACATGCCACGTGGTACGTGATCCCTAATCCACCCATTGTGGAATAACGTGCCACTTGGCTTGTGGTTTAATTTTTTTTTTGTTTTGGGCACTTTTTACCCTTCAATACTCCAGTCAAATTTTTCCTACCTCCTGCACTAACCTGGTGCCTTGAAATTTTGCACCTTTAATCACATTTTGGATGGTGAATATACACCCTTTTTAATTTTTAATGGACCTGATCGTCCTCGGCCAAGTTCCCGTAGCACCCAATCCCCTGGATGGGTGCTATGTGGAACCCACCTGGTTCGAATGTATGGGTAATCCATGCTTTTGAACACACATCTCCAACCCTTTTTATTATCGTTGGAAACATTTGAACAATGCAAATACATGATGCAATTGCATAGATATATACTCATTCTATGCTTGCGCAATATAAAGTTACCGAACAGTACATCTCTCAAATATAAAATGGTATTATATGTAGAGGCAACGAGCCAGTTGGGTTGCACCAATCCAATGATCGGATGCGACAACCACCTGCACTTGGTCGAGCAATGACCATTAAAAAAAAACTAACACCGTTGACCACGTGGTCAATGGTGTTTTACATTGACGGTGACTTGCAAATAAGTTACAATTAATATTTGCATCGTTAGATGAAGGGAATAAACTTTCAATTTTTATTATTTATGTTGTTTAGTTTTATATAAATCCTATATGGACTGGTAAACCCTAGGGGGGACCAGTGCCAATGGGTAATAAAGGTTTCTGCATTACTATGGTAGAATATCCAGAGTAATGCAACCTCCTTCTAGGTAATTTACAATAATTCCTATCTATATCGTTTCGATGCAGTAAACTTTACCGCTGTTGTCCTCTTTGCAGCGATATCGTGAAATTAGCAAGCAAAGACTTGACCGCGCTATTATCACTTTCTTTCAACATTTTCGGAAGTCTTATGTAGGCGATCAGGCCATCCATTCTTCAAAGGTAGATGAATCTCATCTTTTTTCCCTCTTCATCAGTTGTGATTCTATTTTCAAATGCTTTGATGCTCTTTGTTGCAGCAGTTGTACGCGCGATTATCTGAACTTCTTGGACTCCATGATCACCTCGTCTTACTTAATGTCATTGTCGGAAAAATTGCTACAAATCTAAAGTGCTATACAGAGGTGACTGTTCTAATCTAATTGCTCGTCATTTCTGGAGTTGGCCTCACACTATTTTGTCCATATATGCAGAGTGAGGAGGTTATTGAGCATACTCTAAGTCTGTTCTTGGAGCTGGCATCTGGGTTAGTTTTATTATCTCATGACTTACTAGATATGGAAAGGTGGATTTGTTGTTATCTTGCACGCGTTTCATGATATGATGTTGTATATATAGTAAATTTAAGTTGTGTTATTTGTATTATTTTGGCAGATATATGACTGGGAAGCTGCTGCTGAAGTTGGACACAATCAAATTCATGATCGGGCATCATACTGTAAGTTCAATTCTCACACACACACACACACACACACACACACACACACACACACATATATATATATATATATATATATATATATATACATTTTTTTTTTTTCATTTTTTTGTTGCTACATATGTTTGGTCTTATGGATATAGACATGATATATGCAATTAATGTCTTTTTTTTTTCTTCAGAGGGAACACTTCCCATTTTTAGAAGAATATAGATGCTCTCGCAGTAGAACAACATTTTACTACACCATTGGATGGTTAATATTTATGGAGGATAGCCCTGTGAAATTTAGATCTTCCATGGATCCACTTTTGAAGGTAGTTTGGTTCTTTTCTAAATTGTTATGCATTCCCATTTCTAAAATAATTGATAACACTTAGGTTCCTAGTTTGCTGGCTTGTCTAAGTTATCTGTTACTGCATTTTTATTCTGGTTTATTTCAGATAGCTCCATTTGCTCCATCTGATACTCTTAAGAGCACCCACCTTGGACCTTTAGGGGTGCAAGTGTTAGTAGTGCAAGGTGGGTGCTCTATGAGTTTTAGTGGGTGCAAATAAAGATATCTATATGTTATTTTATTGCACGCACTTAAATGCTTTATCTATGATATGGTAATTGACCAGCATATTACTTTGTTGCACTCATTTTAATGTTGTATTACTGATAATGACATATCCACATCGAACTGCTTCCTTCTGTTGGATTTGAATCTTATGCCTTGAGTTGATGCTCTGCAACAGGTTTTCATCACTTTGGAATCAACACCTGATGCTTTATTTCGCACTGATGCTATAAAATATGCATTGATCGGGCTGATGCGGGATCTCAGGGGAATTACAATGGCAACAAATAGGTTTGTTTTCTTTGCTATATCTGAAGCCATAGTTTTGAGGTGAAAGCTTTACTGATTCTTTTGGTATTTACGTAAGGTGACCTCTAATTACCATATATTGGATTTTTCCAGCCGCAGAACATATGGTCTCCTATTTGATTGGATCTATCCAGCACACATGCCTCTTCTCTTAAAAGGCATTTCTCATTGGACGGATACACCAGAGGTAAATAACACTTTTTCTTCCTTGTTAATGAACTTCAATACCAATTGGAAAAGTACTGATATTGTTGTAAATTTGTGAAGTAAATTTGACATGCCCTACTTATTTTCTATGTCATAAACATGTTGACATGAGCTGCCATTCTTCCTTCATTTGGTTGCTCTCCAATGGGCATAAGCTTGTATAGCATTTAACCCAGGCCAAGGTTAGCATATCTGGTATGAACGGGTGTAGGATGTTAAAACGGGATTTGTGTTCATGCATCTCTTTTCAATCAAGATGTACTTTGGGTGTTTATCATATGCCAGGTTCATTAGTGTAATTATACTTGTAATTTATTATATGCCGGGTTCATTACTTGACGTGTTGCTTGTTACTCTTCCATGTGACTTGGTTCCCGCCTAGGAATGTATAATAACCGGTAGTGGATCTTCTATCACTCAAGGAACCAACCCAGTTTGCATCAGTAAACACTTCAATGTCCAGATGTCCATGATTACCAGAGAGGAGGCCCCTTTCTTTGACTCCCTTTCAGATACCTCAGAATCATGTACACAACACTCAAATGAGCGGTCCTCTGAGAATGAATGTGTTGACTTACCACACTTAATGCATCCATGATGCCCGAACGAGTCATAGTCAGGTAGATGGGTTTTTTTACAAGTCGATGATACATACATGCATCCTTAAGGAGTTTTACATCCTCTCCACTCAGCCTGTGATTTTTCTTTGTAGGAGAAAGAACCGACTTATATCCCAACATACCAGTTTCTTTCAACAAATCAAGGTGTACTTTCTTTTAGATGGTGCTATCCCTTTTAGATCTAACTACTTCAATTCTCCATAAGTATTTTAGTGGACTTAAATCTTTCATATTAAAGACTTTATTCATGTAGCATTTGAACTTCATTATTTCGTCACTATCATCCTCAGTGGCATGATATCATTAACATACATGGCAAGATCTGTAGTGTGAATGCCTTTCTTCACAAATAGAGAATCGTCATAATGACTTCTTACGTACCAGAATTTCGTAACTGCTTGGCTAAAGTTCTGAAACAATGCTCTAGGTGATTGTTTTAGCTCAAATATTGACTTCTTTAATCTACAAACTTTCCCTTTTTCCCCAGACGGGAGATGCCAGGAGGAAACACCATATATTCCTCTTCCTTTAGGTCACCATGAAGGAAGACATTCTTCACATCAAGCCAGTATAGGTGCCAATCTTTGTATCCAACGAGTGATAAGAGAACCCGAATTGTGTTAGACTTGACAATTGGGGCAAAGGTATCCTGATAGTCAACACCGTGTGTCAGATTCAACCCTCTTGCATTTAATTTTGCCTTGTATCTTTCTACAGAACCATCATGTCTATACTTCATAGTACAAGCCCACTTCTAACTGCCCTTTTTTTCTTGCAGGAATCTCAACAATATTTCAACTTGTGTTATGTTCAAGGGCCCTCATTTCTTTCATCACGGCTTCCTTCAACTATGACTGTGAAATAGCCTCATAAACACTCTAGGGATAGTGGTAGAATCTCGCGAAGAAACAAACAACATGTGAGATGTTGAACAATTTTGGTACGATACAAAGTTACTGATAGGATGTCTTCTTCGTTTGCTGAGGGCAATTGGGAGAACCAAAATCTGAAACTTGAGGGGTTCATCAACAATTTGACCAGCCTCCAGAGTTGACATTTGATTCATGTCTTGAGTGAGAGGGGAAGGCTTCTTTTGAACTCTTTTTTTATTCCTTTCGTAGTGTTTTTCTTTCTCGAACCGATCCCATCATTCTTCACCCACTTTAGGATCATTGATACTCGTTGATTCTTTAATATCTTCATTAGCGTTATCCTCTCCCTATGCATGGTAGTGGTAAAGGTGACACCCATGTTAACAAAATACTTTCCAGCTACATGATCATTGCATATGTACCCTTTCTGAGATCAAGTGTACATAATAAAAACAAATCTCACAGACTTGAGAGAATGTTTATCACTGCGAATTGATGGCACACGAGCAAAACAAAGACACCCTAAGACTCGGGGTGGGACATAAAAGATATTTCTATAAGAAAACACCAATTTAAAAGGACTCACCCCTAGGACTGGTGAATGCATTCTATTAATAAGGTAGTTGGTAGTAAGAACAACATACCCATAGACGTTTCAGAGCATTTATAAAGAAAAAAATTTAAGATGTTGATTTTTTCATTATGCTACTCCACTTTGTTGTGGAGTGTATAAGCAAGAGGTTTGCCACTCAATTCAATGAGAACAAAGGTAAGATGGGAGATGTTGGGAGGAGTATTTTCCCCATTATATGATTGTTAGACCTGCACTCTTGCTTGGAATTGAGTTTCAACCATTTTATGATATGCCAGGAAGATTGAACCAACTTCATCTTTGGTTTGCATCAAATTCACAATGGTATAACTGGTGCACTCATCTATGAATGTAGCAAAATATCAGATATCAGAATCCGTATAAAGCAACCATTGGGGATAAACCCCAAACATCAAAGTGAACAATGTGAAAAATGTATAGTGGACTTATTATTAATCATTGGATAAGAGGAACAACAATGTTTCGAAAGGTGACAGACTTCACTCACATAAGAAGAGGTTCAAGGGTTTAGAGTTGCTGATGAGCACTAGTGAGCTCGGGTTTAGCAGATAGTATTTAGTTTAGGGTTTAGAGAAGGTAGAGAAGAGAGAGAGAGAGAGAGAGAGAGAGAGGGAGAGAGAGAGAGAGAGATAGGACCCTCACTAGCATTTATATTAAGAGAGAAATTATACGTACACACCCCATATGACTAAACATGCCCAGAACATAGTACCGTCAATATAAATCCTATACTAACAACACTCCCCCTCAAGCTGGAGCATGCAAGACATGCATGCCCAACTTGACCGTAATGTCTTGAAGAAGTTGTGGCCTAACATCCTTAGTGAAAATATCAGCAAATTGTTGGGAAGAAGAAACATCTACAAGTTCAACTGTGCTGTCCCAAAACTTTTTCTCTAACAAAATGAATTTCTACTTTAACATGCTTTATACGTTTGTGTTACACATAGCCGGAAGCAATGTTTTCTGCAGCATCATTATCACAATGTGTATGCATAAAACCACTGATCGGAAAGCCGAGCTCAGAAGGGAGAGATCTAAGCTACAAAAGCTCACATGTTCCATGAGCAATTACTTGATACTCTGCCTCAACACTGGATCTGGAGACAACCGATTGTTTCTTATTCATGAAACAAAGTTGCCACCAAGAAAAGCACAATACCCAAATGTAGACCTGCGATCAGTGACAGAGCCAGCATAATCAACATCAGTATACCCAGATATATGAAGGTGACAAATAGAGTGAGAAACAATTCCCCGACCAAGACTAGCTTTAATGAATCTAAGAATACGATGAACGATGACTAGATTAGGATCATGAGGAGTATGCATAAACTGGCTGATTGCAAAACTAATATATGGTCTCGTAAGAGTAAGATAGGTCATTCTCCCCACAAGACGTTGATACTCATGAGGATCTGACAACAACTCCCTCTCACTCTCATGGAGGGATATCTTAGAATCCATAGTGGAAGTGGCGGGCTTGCATCCGATCATCCCTGTATCGCGTAGTAAATCTAGGGCATATTTCCTCTGAGTAGATATACCTTAGATCTGGCTACCTCCAATCCAAGAAAATATTTCAAGCTGTCTAAGTCTTTGACTTCAAAAAATCTGCCAAGTTCCTCTTTGACATGAGATATAAAAGTGGACCAGTAAGAATTATATCATCAACATAAACCAATGGAATCGTGCAGCCTGCTGAAATGGAGTGATAAAAAATTGTATGATCAGAGTAGCACCATTGATATCCCATACTGATGATCACTCCACTGAAACAAAGAAACCAAGCTCGTGGTGACTGCTTAAGGCCATAGATAGACTTACGAAGTCTACATACCTTCCCATGCTCTCCTGAAGCTGAAAGCCAGGAGGGGATCCATGTAGATCTACTCAGTGAGATCACCAAATATAAAAGCATTTTTAACTTCCAGTTGATATAAGGGTTAATTCTGATTGGCTGCAATCGAGATAAGTACACGCACCAAGGTCAGCTTAGCCATAAGGGCAAATGTATCATCATAATCAATCCCATAAATCTGAGTATAGCCTCGAGCAACAAGACGAGCCTTATAGCGAGAAACATTGCTATTTGGATTATGCTCAACAACAAATACCAACTTGCATCCCAGTCTTTTTTTTAGGAGGAAGATTTACGATATCCCATGTATGATTTCTCAAGGGCGTATATTCCATCCACCATAGCAGCCTTCCTGGCAGGATGAGAAAGAGCACTATGAAGAGTACCAGGGATGGCAACCAAATCGTTCTCAGATAGAAAGGCCTGATAAGAAGATGAGACTACTTGGTAGCAAACATACCGAGCAATAGGATAAGGTGTAAGGAAAGAGCGGACACCCTTCCGAAGTGCAATAGGGACATCCAAATCAAGAGTCAGAAGTAGAAGAAGAAATAGGAGGGGTGCTCTCACCTAGATCTACCTGCATAGAGGAGGATCCATGCACATGTTTGCGAACATAGATTTGATACTCCTTCTGATGTTGCACTGGGTAAGAGGTGGTGTATCAATGAGCTGCGATGCAAGAGGCCCTGTAGGAGGTTTTGGAGTGGTGATAGAGAATGGTGGAGAAACATGGTCAATAAGCGAAGGAATGGGGAGAGAGATAGGTGCAAGTAAAAAATAAGGAACATACTCAAAAAATGTAACATCTAGAGAAGTAAAGAATCTGTGAGTTTTAGGATCATAACATCTATATCCTTTGGAGGCACTGGAGTAATCAATAAAGACACTTCACAGATCGATCCTCTAATTTATGTCGATTAGAGCGAAGGTCTTGAACGAAGCAAGTGCATCCAAACGCCTGGGTTTAAGGAGAAACATGACATCATGAGAACGCAACATGGAGAAAGGAGTATTACCTTGAAGAATTCTTGAAGGTATTCAGTTCATAAAAAAAACAAGCAGTGAGAAGACCCATAGCCCAATAGGACTTAGGGACATTCATACTCCTCAATAAAGATCAGGTGACTCCAATAAGATGCCTATGTTTGTGGTCAGCTACTCCAATTTGTTGAGGAGTATAAGGACATGAAAATTGATGGACAATCCCATGGCATTGTAAAAATCAAGAGAAGGATTGAGAAGTGTACTCTCCACCATTATCAGAACAAAGAGCTTTAATAGAGACACCATACTGATTTTAAACCATTGCCTGAAATTCCTTAAACTTAGAAAAAACTTCATCCTTAGATTTCATGAGGTGAACCCAAGTGTAGTCATCAATAAACACTACATAATAACGAAACCCGATGTGACGGGAGATGGACCCCAAACATCGGAATGGATCATCTCAAAAGGTTTACTGCACATACGGGAAGGATAAACACTTCGTACTTGTTTAGAAAGGGCAAAAATCTCACATTGAAAGTTAGAGGAGGTGCAAACACTATGAAATGATAGAATCAAGGTGCATAAAATCTTAAATCCGACATGTCCTAATTTGGCATGTGATAAAGAAAGGTTCTCCAAGCTATATAGCATAGATGGGAAATGAAAGACAAGTTGGGGGGGGGGGGGGGGGTAAAGTTGGAGCAACAAATGAAGCAGAAGGAAACTTGTGTTCAACATCCAAGTAATAGAGGCCTCTCCTTTGTTTATCCAATGGGTAAAACATGGATTGTGCCGTTTGCAAAATGGCGCGGTGTAAACCCACATTTTAATGTGCTGTCCAATTGACGCCTAACCTAGTTCAGCTAAATGCATATTTCAGATTCCTTTGGGTCATTAATTGTCTATATGCGAATCAACTGCAATTTCCATCTTGTCATCTATTGTTTAATTCATGGATTTGTTTTTGTGAAATGAAAGCTTTCTTACAATTTTGATTGAAAATAGATATATAAATAATCATATTTTTCTTCTCCACTTGTGCTCAAATCTTGTTAATGGCTTGTTTTTCTCATATTTATTGTGAATACTCTTCTGCATTCATGTTGGAACATTAAGCTATTTTTTTCCTATGTTTGAAGTCGCACATTTGTGACCAAAGGAAATGATGCAGGTTACAACACCACTATTAAAATTTATGGCAGAGTTTGTTCTTAACAAAGCTCAACGTTTAACATTTGATTCATCTTCTCCTAATGGAATTCTACTTTTCCGAGAAGTAAGCAAATTAATTGTGGCATATGGGTCAAGGATTTTATCTCTTCCAACCAGTGCAGATATTTACGCCTACAAATACAAGGGTATATGGATTTGCTTAACTATTCTTTCAAGGGGTAAGTAAATCAATTAATAAATTTTGTATCTTCTTGTGTTTACAGTTCCATTATTTTGTTCAAAACCAAATTCTGAAACTATTTTTCTTACTTGGATGAATGCTGCTAGTTCATAGTACAGATCTTGGCCAAACTATAATTATTTTTTTGCTTGAATTGTTCATAACAAATGTTTTTTTTTTTCCAGAAATTCATAAATAATTACTGCACATGAAATTTATAGAACGTAAAGATTGAAGTATATGAAATAATTAAGGGTATAAATAACTGCCTACAAGTTACTGGAGAACTAATAAACTTCATAAATAGTTAAGGAATAGACACAAGGTTTGAAAATGCAGTAACAATGGCCATATTGTACACTCTTTGGACTGATGCGGGATTGGCTAATACTCTTTTTCTTAAAATAAACAAACTTTAAAAAAAGAAAAAGATAGATGGTATCGGCTGATGCCATGTGTTATCAACCAATACCTATTGATAAATGTAGGAACCTTCTGATACCTAGCCGATTCTGATACAGATATCTGTAACAGTATAGGCCAGGCCAGATACCGATACCTTTATGTATCGGCCGATACTTGTCCTTGGATGGACATGCTAATGTCATAAATAATTAAGCGATAAAATAACTCATCAACGTATGAAATGTTCTTTGACATAAACATTTTCATGCTAACAAGGTTTCAAATATCAATTTCGAACTGCATTTCAAAAGACATGAGACCAATGAGTATTAGCTGTTAAGGTCCGTTTCGGCTGATACAATCATATCACACTCCTTGATCATTGTTTTGTTCATTATTTTCTGCAAATATTTTTGTTGATTTTTTTAATCATTAAATGGATAAAAGTTTCTCAAGAAATATGCTCTCTCTCTCTCTCTCTCTCTCTCTCTCTCTCTCTCACACACACACACACACACACACACGTATATAAAGTCTCTTACCATTTTGTCTAAATTTTGAAATATGGTGGAAGAGGTGCATTGGATGAGAAAAGAGGAATATTTTTTATCTATTTTATTTTTATATTTTCATCCGTCATTAGTATTCCACCCCAGACCTCTACGATCCAGACTTGGATCAAGGTTTCAAAACCTAATTCTTGGCCTGGCCATGTCCGACTCATATTTTTATAAGGATTAATGGACTATCACTAACTTCAATAGATATAATCTACTCTCATAAGCTGATATTTACAGATTCCAACCATGGCTTCTAAGTTCTATTCCATTTTTCTAAAAAGAAAAGCCCATGATGAGAATTGGTCTCTTCTGTGAGTGTCATATATAAAAGATATAGAGAATTACACATATCGTGAAAATCTAGATAGAGAATTACAAATATCCATGATTCGAAACATCTGCAAGGTTTTGTTTAGAAGGTTCTCAATTACTAAATAATTGTTTTATTGGTTAGCAGGAATTGCATATTCCATAATACTGTCTCAAATTCCTCAATTAGGTACAAAATATTAAGTAGTGAGGAAATTTTATTTTCTAACTTTTAATTCATGCTATCACAACCACTGAAGCATAAAATTACAGTAAGCTTCGATTCAGGATTTAGTAAGGAATTTTATTTTCTAATTTTTAATTCATGTGATTACAGACATTAAACATCAATTTTTTCATTGCATCTAATTTCTGTTATAGCTGTTTTGGTTATTACTAAACTAGTTTCCATGACATCTATGAATCTCATCACAAACTATTTTGTCTGCTTTCAATGTGATTTTTCTATATATTTGCACAGCATTGGCTGGAAACTATGTCAACTTCGGTGTTTTCGAATTGTATGGTGATAGAGCACTTGCAGATGTCCTTGATATTACTTTAAAGATGACACTATCAATTCCTCTGGCCGATATATTGGCGTTTCGGAAGGTATGATATACTGCTGCTGGATTTGTTCTCACATGTTTATATTTTTTTGAAGGAAGCTTTTGATGAATTGGTGTATGCTATGAGGCCCATGCTCTGTACTCAAGTACGCACCATGCTAGCCGTGGACTTTGAGACATGCACAGATCTAGTCTTTTGTTCTCTGCTTGTGTGTTGATGGCTTCACCATGCATGTGGTTTACTCCTGTGCATGGTGCACCATATGCCAACTCAACTTATAACACCTTATTCTCCACAGATGTTTCTTAGATCATATATGGGAACTAGTTTGTATGATGACTATTTATGTTACTATAATGATTTCTTCCATGGTATTAAAACGCGAAAACTCGACTCGAAAGTAAGTTGAGTCGAGTTAACTAACTCGGATAAACTCGACTCCCTCCAACCATGAATTTAGTATATATTTTGAAATATATATATGTTATAAAAATTAAAAACTATGTTACAAGGAAAAAGATGAAAACATATGTTGATAAAATCGGTAGTTTAATACTTTTTAAAAACATAGGGTTTCTAAAATCTTATCTCTTGAAAATGTTTATATGTAAGGGTGTTTATGAACCCTGATTGCATCATCCTAGCAAAATCTTGACTCGATTCGGACTCAACTCGAAATCCCGGTGAGTTAACTTGTCCGAGTTAACTCGTTCACTTGCCGAGTTTTAGAACTTTGATTTTTTCCATAAAACATACAATATTCTCTTTTTAGACCTGTCATGATCCCAAACTATTTCTACTTTTAGCCAGATGCTGCCTATGGAATCCCATTATAGAGGGTTTTCTACAATAGATGTTGATGTTGGTGTCGTATATTTTTAGCGTGTGTGTTTGATACTACTAGTAGAAAATATAGTACCTGTGTTGTTGATTTGTACAGAACTCCTTTTTGTGAATGATAGAAGCAATAATAAATATAATGAAGGGCATGAGAGTATTGAACTCACAGCCCTAATTTTCGACATTTCTTTCTCTTCCTTCTCTGCTGCTCGTCTCGTCTTTCTTTCCAAACCATAACCCCCAATCTTCACAATCTTAATTTGGTATCATAAGGGATTCTACGGGACTGGAACTAGAGTTGACATGATCTTTCCCATTCTGACATCAGCATGATGTCAACATGGTCAAAGGTTTGACTTCAGACGAAAATTGGATGGTTTTGATCGGTTTTGCACAGAAATCAACTTTAGTACATGGAGTTTTATGATATGAAGTGTGTTTAGTGGTTTCTCGAAGGCTTCTCTGCATTTCTAGGTTTCACGGCTTTCTGTGCATTTGGCCTCTGTATCCTCAGAATCTTGGGGTGTGCTGCTTGAAATTGGATTGGTTTTGAGTTCTGAATCTAATGGATGTGGACTAATTTTAATTGGAAACTGTATGAAGTAGCTTTGAATATTTACTGTTATCTACAAGTACCTAGTTTCTCGAAATTTTGAGTTCCTAACTTCTGTTGGATATATAGCTGTGATTTGTTGTCAAGTTTTGCATTGGTTTTGCTTGATCTTTCAGATCGATGAGATTTTATGTGAATCTGAGACATTGACAGAGATATGCCAGTTTTGGTGGGTAGCTAGCACTACTGCCTCCTTGTTTTCACTAGTTGTTGGGGTTCCGTGCTATAACACTCCAAAATAAAAGATAATATCTGTTCCTTTTCAGTCTCGTTGATCAATGTGGTAGCTGATTAGATGTTGTTTGGAGTTTGGTGATTATTCTTTCGTGATGTAATGGGATTACAGGCTCCATCCTTATCTTGTACATATTTATTGAAATCCAAAGATGAAGGTTCTTCTGTTTTTCCCATTTTTCATAAGTTAGTCTAAACTCTAAACTCAATACCATATTCACAATAGTCTCCGATTTTTTCAAAAAATTGAAAAAAGGCGGTGACTTGCAGTCATCCCTACTTCATTGCCGATTAATCGGCCAAGTTGCGACTTAACCGATTAATTGGCGATGTTTGTGATGTGATCCAATTTTTTTGTTTTTTTTTTTCCCCACTTAGACTTAAGGGAAAAAAAACCTTTAGATTTTGTTCTGTTTTGTTTAGTTTGTTCATAAAAACTGTTAGGTTTTTCTAATTTTGTACTATTTTATTCATTAAAATCATTATTTTTAACGTAAAATATATTATGACATATTTTTTATTTTCTCCGATTATTTCCAACTGACCGATATTTGCCGACTCCTGACTTTGTGACTGGTTTATGAGGTTGATACCCACACCAATTTTCTGTGTGGGGTCGTAGTCTGATTTAGATTCCACAAGACAATCAGCATTAATAAAAGGCTGATAAATTGAAGGAATCTCCACATCGGCAATATTTAATGCATTCAACGCTGCGTGATTCACGTGATTCATTAAATCATCATGATGTAGTGCAGACTGTTTCTCAATATTAAGAGGAATTTGTTTCTCAGATTCTGGACCTTATAAATCTGTGTCGTTCTTCTTTCTGATAGCATCCTGGATTGGATCATCAACAAGATGAGTTTGAATAATAGCTGAATTAGCAATCTGGTTCACATCTCCAGCAGAGGATGGTCCCTTCTGTCCATGGTCCCTATCCCCATCTTCTACTTCTTTCTGCTCAGGTTCTGCAACCTTCACATCAGTTTCCTTTTGATCATCGGCCTTTTTCCCTTCTTCTGAAACCGTATTGTCCTTTTGTTTGCATATACCAATATCATGCCAGGTTCTACAACCTTCGCATCAGTTCCCCTTTGATCATCAGCCTTATTGCCTTCTTCCAAAACTATATTGTCCTTCTTTTGTTCGCATATGCCAATATCATGCCCTTGCCTACAGCGTTTATAACAATATACTGGTAATGAGCTAGTCTACCTGCTGCCAAAATCCTTCCTCATTGCCCCTACCATCGCGTAATTATAACCTTTTAGGACGAATTTTTTCGCGATAAGAGTTCAGATCTTTGCTGAGTATATTCTACTGCCATTCAGGGTCTTTGGATGTATCTCGAGAACTTCTCCTATCAATGATCCAATCGATCTGCTAGTTTTCTGCTCGTAACAGAACAGTGGTAATCTAGGGAAGGAAACCCATTCTGGCACCATTGATGGATCTTCAAAAGAAGGGAGAAACATTGGTGTCCGACAAAACACCTTCATGAAATAACCGTGAATAGATTTTTCTCTCTTGGAGCCATACTGTAACCATGTCCTCAGATTATGGAAATTCAATACTATATAGTGGTTGTCAATGATCAAAAAAGAAACACCTTCTTTTAGTTTCCAACTGGCATCAATGAACATTCTAATCTCTTCAATATCAGGGCATAATCCTTTGAGACCTGAGCATGGTCTCAAAAATCTTCCCACCAATGTGTAAGGGTATTGTATTGATCCGGCTGCAATATCAGACTGGTCAAACAGGAGCTCCTGTTCCCCATATCGTTTTTTAGTTCTTTCTTCTTGACAATTTTCGCCATAAAGGTTTCTAGAGACCCATTCCCAGAATCCAGAAGTCATGAGAATTCAGCGAATTCAAGTATCAACGAAGAAGAGATCACAGACTCATGTCACCACCGGAGAAGAGGGACGTGTGTATCTATATATATGTCAGCTTAGGGAAACAGGAAAAGGGTACGGTACACATTCCCTAAAACATGTCAGCTTAGGAAGGCAGGGAGGTGGGTAGGAACTAGGAAGTGCTTTCTAGCTCAATTTTTTGGTCACATATATGTTATATGCTTTTATGTAAAAGCAGTGAAGGATCTTAATTGTCGGTGTAAGTGTGGGGAATGGTCTAGCCCAACTGCCTGAAGTTTATATGGTATTCAACGAGTTTTTCAACCCTTGGAAAGATGGGAGTTTGATATGGAATGTACTTTCATCTATAAAAGTGGAAGCCAATAAAGTCAAGATTCCCTTGTGTTCAAGGGTTTTGAAACCAGTTGAACTGCTCATGGGATTCATCAGATTGGAGATGACCTGCCTCTGTGCGCCTTCATTTCTACATCTTCTAAATAATTTATAATGTACATGTCTTATATAATTTGCAGAATTTGTCTGCCTTGTCATTTAGTTTGTATCCATTTTGCCTAAACCATGTATTGTCATCATCATCATTGTCCTGTCCCATCTATTTAATTTTGTTAAAGGCTAAACTGCCTATTACTCCACATTCTTCCATGTCTTTTGACTCGTTTCTCAATACTGTTCTCCAAATCTTGATTGGTTTTTGCCTTATCCTACTTCCTTGTGTTTCTATTTTTTCAATCCTTTGCACAAAGGATGTTTAAAATCTCCGTTGGACATACCCAAAACAATCTTAAGTGATGTTTATTTGTCTCTTCTTTGGGGATGCTACTAAACTTCAATTTTATCTGCGGCGCCTGGAACTCGCCTCAAAATCCCATCCACGAATCTCAGTGCCTGGACGTTTGTTGATAAACATATCTTTCATTTTTAACTATTTGATTAAATCTGAGCTGCTTCAGGATTAGAGCTCTGTATGGACTGTGATCTTTCCTGTGGTTAGAATTGGCTCGACCCCTTTTTTCTTGGTCTGGATTTTGATGATGTTTACTTGGAGGCTGCAAAGACTTTTGATTAATTTTTGTTGTGATGTTTTGGGAGCGCCATGTATAGGCTCAATATACAGTTTACTTCGGTTATTTAAAAAATTTTGTGGGTCCGGGCGTTCTGCTCTTGTATGTTTATCAATCATCGTCTGCTCACTGAGATTCATAAATACGGGTTCCAGGGCAGGTCAGGGCATTACAGTATCCTTTCTTGTTACTCCATGCATCCAGCTCAACATATACTTCTTAGCCATGTGGACTCTCTCTTCTAGTTGCTTCTTCATATGCTAACACTCTGCACATAAAATAATGCATGTATCACTGCCAGTTTATATAATTCCCTTCAATTTAAGTGTTGCTCGCTGATCAAACAATAGACCACTTGCATGTCTTAAGCCACCATGCATTGTGACACTAAATGACATTTTATTCTCCCCAAATACATGTGTTCCAGCTTTGTTTTCTATTTTTTAATCCATTGATTCTAAGACCTTTCTTTGGAGTTTCAATTTATTATTCACTTGTTTTTTTTTTTTTTGCCGATCAACACCACATCTTCCTCAAACAACTTACTCCATGTGACCTCATGTGTACTGCTACTGTTAATTCATCTATTGCCAATGCAAATAAGAACTCAAAGTAGACCGTTGATGCAGATCAATCCTGACGGGGCACTCAATTGTCTCTCTGCAAGTAGTTCCTACACTAGTTATTGCTCATACATATCGTGAATAATGTCAGTGTATTCATTTGGAATGCATTTCCTCAACAGAGAGTCAACCAAATTCTCTGTTTGACACTATCATAAACTTTCTCCAACTAAAAAAAGCCATGTGTAAACTTTACCTTCTCTCTCTTAACTTTCCCATATATGCCTCGTATTTTTTGGTAGGTAAGTTGGGCTCGAACCTGCAGCCTTGAGTTTGCTACATTGTCAACCTTCCATTGTGCTAAATGCCCAAGCCCATATATAGCTTGTTGTAGTTATTTGACGGAATTTTTACAGCTGACTGGCAATGCTAACCCTCCTCTTTTTCGTATGGGCTTGGGACTGGGCATTGGCAATGAGATTAGACATATATTTTATAGCTGGCTGTCAAACATACGCTAATCCTCCTTTTTCATCCAGGCTTGGGACTGATATTGGCAGAGTTATGTCTAACTAGGGGTTGAAAAAAAACCCGAAAAATTGACCGATGAAAGCGAACTGAAAATACCAACCCGAATCCGAATCGAAACCGATCCAAAACTGAAAAACTGAACCTGTTTTTGGATCGGTTCAGTTTTGGTTTTGGGTGCGGAAAACCGATTGATTAGGGAGAGAAAACCAAAAATTGAAAAAACTGAAAAGATCTCTTTAGAATTTTAAAAAAAAACATAAATAATTTGAAAAAACTGAACCGTAACGGAGTTTGATCGGTTCGGTTCTGTTTCAGGGAATGGAAACTTCGGTTAGCCGAAACTGAAACTGAAACTGACACACTTTGGTTTGGGTTCGGTTTTGGTAAACCGACATGGAAACCGAAATCTCGGTTTCGGTTTCAGTTCGATATACCGAACATCCACCCCTATGTCTAACCGTGTATGTTAGTACCAAGTATTGTAGTCCTTTTTGGTATGTTGCTAAAGTTAATAGCTGTTTACTACAAGGCCAAGGAGCAGCATGTATGTTCATTCATGCTTACAGAAATCATACTCTTGACATATTTAAAGTAAAACACACTGTGAAGAACTTGAAGTTTCTAATGAATTGGAGCTTATTTTTTGGGCTTATGGATTGATATACTTATAAATGATTCACTTACTCTTACACTATTCTTGACTGTATTCCATGAACCAATTTAGTCAGTTGAGTGGTATGTTTCTAGTTGTGGTTGGGGTCATTTATCATGTGAAGAAAATTTTGAAGAAGGTTTTTTTTTTTTTTTGCCAGCTTACAAGGGCTTACTTTGCATTCTTGGAGGTTCTATTCAACAGCCATATGGTCTTTATTTTGAATCTAGATACACCTACATTTATGCATATTGTTGGATCTCTTGAGTCTGGTTTAAAAGGTTTGGATGCCAATATCTCATCACAGGTATGTGTCATGCTAAATATTTGATTCCATTTTAATCCTATTTATTTGCTGCTACGCTGCATTCTTTGTATTCTCTCTTGGAGGCTCATGAACAATGAATAAATATGATATTAAAAAATGAAAGAAGAATGATGTAGATAAACACATTATTTTGGAGAAAGAATGTGGAATAGATCATAGCAATTGAGCCTGCAACTACCACACACACACACACATATGGAAAATGGGAAGATGCATTCAAATGCATGACGTCAACCATGCATTAGAATTCTGGATCACATGATCTTGAGTTACACCACATGTCTAAGGGTTCAGCAAATCCCTTAGGTTTTTAGGAAAAAAATAGGATTTCGAATGACCTTGGAATCACAGGTTAAAGTTTGTGGTTCACTGCCCAAACATGGTGATTGAAATTTTGCACCTTTGACCAAAAAATTCAACAGTGGTAAATTACCCTTAATTTTTTTTAGATGGTACCTGATCTACCTTGGGCATGTTGTCGTGACACCTATCCTCAGGTTAGGTGCCACGTGACACTCAATTGCTTTGAATGCACGGCCTAGCCATGCATAATCCCGGGTATCTCTCTGTGTGTATGTGTGTATATACATATGTATATCACTATTTTAACTATTTTGAGGTGTATGCTTCAATAATAGGAGTGTGCCTTACACATGCAGTATAATTTTATATTTTAATCTAAGTATATGTTATAAAAGGGCATATTACCATTACACCTATAGTTATTTAAAACCTAGGGGTCTTTAATTTCATTTGTTGCCTGTTATGAGTGGTATTACCTAGACACTTGGCATGAGTGTCAAGCGTCAAAGTGTCAGATTTTTGGCACGCCAATTTCTAAAGATTATGATATGCTGCGGAGCTTAAGAAAAATAAAAGTTTAGAAGAGAAGAATAGAACGTATATAGAAAAATTGAAGGAAATCTTAGACAACCAATTTAAATATGTAATAAAAAGATACCTGATATATGTCATGAACCTGACTAAAGGTATACTGTATTATATAAAATCGTTTTTAAGGACCCAAGCTTTTTATGTTATAAGTTACTAAACTTTACACAATTTTTTTATTATAAAACGATGGTTTATTCTATTGTGTCAAAATGAGGAAAATTTTGGTCATATTATCATGGTTGTTAAGGGGAGGTCATGTCGTCACCATGATAACGCCATAGCGAATAGCGAGGCAAATCTCCATATGAACTTATATGGTAAGAATGGATATATGGCAATGCCATGGCGACGCCATGACGGAATGACGCCGCCATAACCGCTATTTTGAATTTTCTTTTGTAACTACTAACATGTTAGTTATAACTTATAACCTTATAAATTATAACTTATAAATTATAAAACTTACAAGTTATAAGTTATATTTGTATTATAACTTATGTTTGATAAGTTATATCCGTCATATTTAGCGGTTTAAGTGAAACCCTCTAGTCTTTATCGCAACCACTCGGTCTCTCGCTCTCTTAACGCAGATTTATATATTTGGAGGGGGCATCTTGAAATCATGAAAATATCATCAGATGGTCATTCCAATCTTCCTCTATAAAAAATATAAAAATTTAAAAATAGTAGAAAATTAAAATATATATAAATGATTAATAAATAATAAAAAATATTAAAATTAATTAATATATGGCCTTGCCATGGCATGATGAGCCTCCTCAACATGACCTCTTCACACCGCCTTAACTACATTGCATATTATTTGGTATTTTCATACATGTCTACAAGTATCATGTTGTGTTGAGGAGTGTCCAAGTGCCACCAAGTGTCGACAGGACAAAAAATTCAAAAGTTGAAGTGCCTAGGTAACATTGGTACTGAGAGAATGTATTAAGCATGGTTTTACTTTTTACTTTTTTTCTTCTTTTGCAGTTGCTGTTTTGTTTTTCTTTTGTACTATAGTTGCTTCTTCTTGTTCTTTTATTTTTCAGTCTTTTGGTTCTATTTGATGATTAATCATGGATTTATTATATTTTTCTTCTTTTCTTCTCTTCTTAGTCCTCTCCTCTTTTTTGTTCTTTTAATGCACAGCTTTGATCCTTTTTTCTGATTTTTAGCATCCGTTGATTTTATTTTATGTCTTTAATTCTCTCATGAGTTCTCTCGTCTTCTTCTTCTTCTTCTTCTCTCTCTCTCTCTCTTGTTTTTGACGAGTAAAGCAGGAGAATCTCATGAGTCCTCTCGTCTTCTTCTTCTCTTTCTCTCTCTCTCGTTTTTGATGGGTAAAGCAGGAGAATCTCATGAGTCCTCTCGTCTTCTTCTCTCTCTCTCTCTCTCTCTCTTGTTTTTGATGGGCAAAGCAGGAGAATAACCCTCTGACCTCGAGTTTACAGGTTTGTCAACTTCGCATTGATCTACAAGCCGAACCCTCTTTTGTAATGACCTGAAATTCCACATGAGGACATAAAAGGAATTCCATACCATTAATTACATATCATAAACTTGCGTCTATAATGTTCATTTGAAGAGCATAAAAAAAAACGAGTACCTTTAAATCCACCCACCGAATCTTTGAGTTTGAAACATATTGACTGCGGAGAATAGGATGAAGGAGATCGTTTATCCTCCCAATGTTTCACACGATGGATCTTGAGATCAAGGGTGTACCATCAGACGGTCAATATTTTTTTCACGTGGCACACATCTCAGACAAGTGACCTTAACATCAGTTGCAAGCTCAAAATTGATTTTAAGGTCACTTTTTTGGGTGTGTACCACATGAAATAAAAAATGGAGTGTGATGGTACGCCCATGATCTCAAGATCCATCGTGTGAAAGATTGGGATGATAAAGAATCTCCATCGTCCGATTCAACATAATTAATGTGTTTTAGCGTGGGTGAACTCAAAGATTTGGTGGGTATATTTAAAGGTACTAAAAAAAAACAGGAGTTTATTTAAACAGAGAGCACAAATAGAGATTGGAAAGTAAAAGTAATTATGTTCAGGGTCCTCAATAACTAGATCCTTGTAAAAGTCAACTGTAGTCGAATTCTCGGAGCATTCTGCTTGACAAAACCTGTTGATAATAATAGTAATAAAAAAAAAATAATAGTAATAGGTCTGAGCAAGCGGGCTAGTAGGTCATAGTAACAAAGTTCAGATTCAGCAATTATTCACCAAGGTGTTAGTTTGGATAAATTCTCAAATTAATTAATAATAAATTCAGTAAATTTTGATATATTTTAAATTTTTTATAAATAAAATAAGTATATTCAATGTTAATAAGCTATCCACCAGCTTAATTGTTTTAATTGTATGATTGAACACATGTCATATTCCTTTTCATCAAGGTATGCCACTTGATTAAATGAACAGATCTGGTGGGTTGCATATTGCATTTGAACAATATTTTTGAATTATATTAGAAAATTGAAAGTTTTTAAAATGAATGCTCATTATATAGTATATGCACACAGTATTTGATGTCTATAAGCTTTATACTATATGTTTTGCTCAAACAATAGAAAAGCTTATGTTTATTTCCAAGTAGTCTAGATGACGTAGACATTGACAGGTGTACATCTCTTAACATCACATAAGAAAAAGTTCAAAAGAGACTCCTTTGAGAAAGAAAGATAGAACGAAGAAAAACGTAACTTCTTAAAATTCCAATATTCAGCGACCACCTGATTTCTGTTTTATTTGGGGATTCGCGGAATCTAGAAACATTCAGCGGTTTATTCAGGTAGTGGGAAATCCGGCAAATTTTACCATATTTTCGATAAAATTCACCGAATTTTGTGACAGTGAGTAGGTGGATAACTGGAGATAATGAGGTATCAAATCAACATATCATGTCACCTTATTTATCACCATAACACATCGTTCATATCTTAATATAACCTATTGATTAATCACAAATAATCATTCAGAAGGTATCTGAAACAGTCCTCACGAAATTTATATCTTATAAATCACCCATAAAGGCTGCCTATGTACCCAGATCGGATCAAGCCATCAAAGTTCATAATCACCTATTTGTACTAAGCATGATATACTAAGTGAAGCCTAATATACTAAGCGAACACGAATGGCATTAATAATGCACAATGTCTTATTCTTATTTGCGGTGGGCAAGCATGCAACATCTTATCATATCACTTTTTGTATTCATCTTACCTTAACAACTTAAAAACTTTATAACTTAAAGTAAGGCACCTACTCGTATAGGGACTATCTTTAATACATATATAGGATGCGAATACCAAACGTTCGACTTGCAAGCTCATATCATAAGACACATGACCAACAATGTGGCTTTGTCAGCTACGTGTTCTCAAAAGGGGCATAGCTAAATATGGGCCAATTAGAACTAGCTTGGTCTTATAGGAGGTCCTAATCTCATTCAGCCATGAGTTAACTTCAAGGGTGTCTGAAGACCTTATCACTTGTTCAAATATTGTATTAATTGTCCAAAGACCTTATCAGTTGTCCGAATACATTATTAGTTATCTGAAGACCTTATCAGAAAGCGACATGCTGAATGAGATTAGCGTCACTACTTCTATCCAAGTAGTGCAAGGAGGTAGGTCTTATAGGAGGTCCTTAATCTCATTTAGCCATGAGTTAACTTCAAGGGTGTCTGAGATCTTTTCAGTTGTTCGAATATCGTATTAGTTGTCCACAGACCTTATCAGTTATCAGAATACATTATTAGTTATCGTAAGACCTTATCAGAAAGCGACATGCTGAATGACATTAGTGTCACTTTTGACCAAGTAGTGCAAGATATTCAAAAACAAAAACGTACAATATTCATTCTTGTCAAATTTTAGTGCCCTTCACGGCTTAGTTGAGTTCTTATCATATTACTTAACATTTAACAACTTATCACTTATCAGCTTAACAGATCTTACAACATATATGCTCAATTGTCTCATTCAAACTTATAATTATTCATAAGATGACCATTTTTTGAACCATTTTGCCCTTCAAATCCCAAGTCAAAGTTTCCATCCGCCGCCTGAACCTGGTGCATTGAAATCTTTTCACCTTTGACCAGCTTTTGAGCGGTGGATAAATACCCTTTTTATTTGTTTAGATGGAACTGATCAATTTTGGGCAAGTTGCTGTGGCACCGATCCTTAGGTTGGCTGCCACGTGTCGCCCAGCTGGTTCGAATGCATGGATGAACCATGGATAGTCCATGGTTCATCCATGCATTCATATATATATATATATATATATATATATATATATATATATATATATATATATATGATGGTGGAAGAATGCATCAGACGCAGCCCAAAAACATTGCTTCCGAATCCTAGATTATGTGCCATGTGATCACCAAAACGACACCCATTTTGGAGAGTTCAGCCACGTACGTGATATAATGTTTTTTTTGGTTTTGAAGACTTTTGTGTCCTTCAAATCAATGGGAAAACATATGTTGACTCCTCCCCAACCCGTTGCATTATTTTTATTTCTTTTTACCTTTGACCACATTTACGATGATGGATAAGTGGCCTTTTTAATTTTTTTTGGTATGGCACCTAATCGATCTTGCCAAGTTGTCGTGGTGCCTGATCCTCATGATGGGTGTCACGTGGTGCCCAGCTGGACCGAGTGCAGCGCACAGGGCTGCACTCGGACGCATAGTCTCGAGGGTTATATATAGTTAAAGGGCCCCCCCTACACTTGAGTTGTAGCGTTCGAACTCTACGCTTGAATAAGATCACGTGATCTCGAGTTGCACCCCATCTTTTAAGGGTTCACCAGTCCCTTAAGGTTTTAGATTTTATTTTTATTTTTTGAAAAATGAACTTTTTTGCCCTTCGTTTCATGGGCCAAAGATACGAGTTTTTCACCTAAAAATTGGCCCCTAAATTTTTTTAACCTTTGAGCAAAAATCAATGGTAGAAAAACTGTTTTTCTTTTCTTTTTTTGGGATGGTCATTGATCGACTTTGTGCATGTTGCCATAGCATCTGATCCTCGGATTAGTTGCTATGTGACACCTAAATGACCAGTGTACTATATATATATATATATATATATATTTCGGGAGAGAGAGAGACCACTACACATGATTTGAGGACCAATCACATGTGTTATACATATTCTTGGGTAGTTAGACATTACTTAATCATTTTGCAAGAAATATTTCTTGTGTAACCAGAATAGAGGCAGCATCATGTGATACCAGGTGAGATCTTGGTACATGGGAATAGATGCAGTGCAAGGCAATTAATGTATAACCATCAAACTAGTAAATTCATGCATATATATATATATATGGGATGCATGGAAGATTTGACTCTATAAACCTGTCCTGAAATAAACCAAGGCAAGCCAAACTGAGAGCTTGCTTTAACCAATTCCATCCCATTCTTTCAGTTATTTTCATGCTTACTACTTCTACGAGATCTATGCCCTTATCCAAATTTTCATGTAATAACGACGTTAAATTTATCTATATGCTTTGAGCTAATGCTCTGTGCTTTCTTACATTTTAATGAACGATATGTAATCAAATTTGATTTTCTCTCCAGTGTGCTTCTGCTGTTGATAGTTTGGCTGCTTTTTACTTCAACAATATTACTATTGGAGATGCACCAACATCTGCAGCTGCTATGAATCTTGCTCGACACATAGTAGAGTGTCCTAGTTTGTTTCCGGAGGTAACTTATGACTGCTTTCTTCTCTAAAGACTTAACTATATCTTTTGGGTAGTATTTTGACTGCCTTGTTTATTTCAAGCTATTATTTATAAAATTAAAGCCACATCTCAATTATTTACTGAAGGATTTATTATAAGTAGGGATGCAAGCTTTGACCCGAAACCCGAGACCGAACAGAAAACTGAGCAAAATGAACCGGTCTGAACCAGCCTGGAAACCGATTCTGGGTCGGCTGGGTTTCGGTTTTCAGTGGCAAAAACCGAAAAATCGAAGAAAAACGAAAAAATACATCATAAAATAAAAAGTACAAAAACTGAATTTGAACTGAAAAGATGAAAATATTTGGGCTTCGGTTTCGGTTTCGGTTTCAAAAAGACAAAAAAACACCGAACCGAAAATGAACTGATTCGTTTCCGTTTGGCTTCAGTTCAGGCTGATCCGGACCGAAAAATGAAATTTTCATTTTCAGTTCGGTAAACCGAATCTACATCCCTAGTTATAAGGTGTTTGATGGTAATTATGCTATGCCCGTGTCACATGGTAATGGTACTTCCCTTTATAAGGTGTTTCTGGTTTTTCTGGGGTTTTTTTTCATTTGAGGTACATGCCTGATGGCCTATATTTTGGAGATGGGCAGTTTTAGACTCCTACCATGTGTAGATGCTAGACTGGATGTTTTGGTTTGGTGAGCTTGCATAGTTTTCTTATCCAGAGAAATGGTATGAAAAGATCCGTTTATTTATAGATTGTTACAGGGGTATACTTTTATGCTGATCTCGTTGTTCTGATGTGTTTCTGATGGTCTATTCTGTCTTCTGCGCTGCCCTACTGCTGCCTGTTTTAGTCAGATTTATATATTATTCGTTGTAATTTGTGAAAATAAGCACTCTGTCCAAGATCATCTATTACCCATAACAATTTCTACTGTCACAAAATGCAAATGTATGTTATCGTATTAAGAAGCAATATTAGTTGATGCCATTATATATAATAGCGCATCTACTGGGCCGCAAGTCTTAATCTGAGTCATAATCTGGTTCCTCAGAAATTGTAACAGTTAATAGTGAATGTCATTGGATATAATTTTTTGTTTCTTGCTCCTACCTTCTACTTATGTACTTTGGTAAATGTGAAGTACTAGAGTCTCTACCTGTTTGACAAATGAGGCCCAGGGATTTGGGTTTGAATGCATTGTGGATCCATGCATTCGAACCGGGTGGGGTCCATGTGTCACGGCAATTTTCCCTAGGGCGATCAGGGACCACCCAAAAAATTCGAACATGTTCTGATACATATCCACCTTCCAAAATGTTGTCAAATGGGGAAAAATTCAATGCATCAGGATGTGTGAGGCGGTACCCAAACATTGAGCACCAAAAACTTCTTTTAAAAACAAAAATTTCTTTTTGTAGATCACATGGCATATGGAACATGATCCCAAAAGGGGTGTTTTTTGGGATCATGTGCTGCGTGGCACATTATTTGTTGTTCGAATGCATGGGTTCATCCATGCATTCGAACTCATATGCCCATTTTCCCTTGACAAATTCCTGGGAAGAACAAGATACTCTTTTCTAGTGCTTTCTAGATTTCTCATTGCCTGCTTCTGTTGTGTAATGTTATGAGTCACTCGTTCTATGATCCTGTAAATGTAATGTTACATTTTCATCTTTGGACAGATACTGAGGACCCTTTTTGAGATCGTGCTATTTGAGGACTGCACCAATCAGTGGAGTCTCAGCAGACCAATGTTGAGCTTGATACTTATTAGTGAGCAGGTACTAGTTGGAGACCCAGAATTAGTACTTACTTTCCAAAATTTTCTGGTGATTACAAGTTCGTCTAAGAGATTTATTTTGATGCTTGTAAACTGCATTACTGGATTTGTAAGCAATTTAGCGAACAGAGGATGGAAGTAGTCCTTGTTACATGCCATCCACAGGATTGTGACCAAAAACGGCTTTTTTTGTGAAATATATATGCTCGTCTTTTTGTCACAATGTACTAAAGGCATATAATACCCTTTTTTTTAATAAAACGTATATTTTCGTCTAATATGTATATTAAACTCATTTTTCAGATATTATATGTTTTTTCATCGTACTTTACGATATATTAAACTATTTTAAAACTTTTTTATTATTTTTGTAATATTATCTCATTTTTTCCCCGATTTCTCCTGGTTTTCCTTTTTTTTTGTGATCCGTATTTTATAGGTTTTAACCTTTCGATCTTTTCCTGTATTTTTCAGTGTTTTCCCGACTTTCTCACTCAACCTATTACATACCCTTATTTTGTCTCTTTAGTCCACAGTTTTGGACTATTTTTCTTGAGTGGTAGCTTTGTTGTTGTTGTTTAACACTGGAATGCTGGTAATCTGTGTTACGTGGGTAAGGATAGTTGTAGTTTTTGGACCCTTAAACCCCCGATCTCAGTTTACTGGGATATGGATAGATATTTAACATTTTGTAATGAAGAATTGTTTAAGAGATCGTATATGGTAGACAACCCATTCCCAAGAAAGATTGAGAATGGGTCACTGATTTTGGACATCTGGCACTATTTCAGAAAGTGTGCCACATGATGTGATTATGTGAAGCACACGGTCTAAAGATCTAGTGGTCAAAGATTGCATTGAAAGAAGATCCCTTTCTTGTGACTCGGAGCAGACAAATGCCTTTGAAATGAACTGCTACCATCTAAATCTCCAAAATCAGTTTTAACTGTTCATTCTAAAGGTGTTATTGGTGCTTTGCATGACATGATAAGGTGTATTTTCGATGCAATATTCGACACTACAGATCTTTAGATCATGGTCTTCGCATCACATGTCATATAATCTGAAAAATGGTGGCTCGCGTACAAAAGTGTGTTCTCAATCTTTGTTGGGACCAGGTATCATATATTTGACTATTAAGCAATTTTTTTATAATTTTTTTATTTTAAGTTTTTAAATTTAATAAGGCTTTTTTGATATTTTATTATTGGAGACCCATATCCAACATGGATTACATACCCATGTCATTGCATGTTAGAAGATTACATAGCTGCCAACATGAATTAGTTTTACATGTGTAGTCTCAATTGCTTGCATACACTATATTGATGTTACCATATATGATTCTCCTGCAGATATTCAGTGATTTAAAAGCTCAAATATTGGCTTCACAGGTTAGCTTCAAGTGTCCCTTTTTGTCAAGTATAAATATTAACTACTGGTTGGGTGGTAGAAAGAGGAGAATGGATTTCATGGCTGTTCCGTTTAGTGATTAAGCGATGGAAGATTTGACTCTCCTCTCTGTATGGTTAAGATGTACATTTCTAACTAATCCAAGCCGTCCAAATGGCACGCCATCATTTGAACTGATCTCAGTCCAAAATTCATGACCATCAGAGGCTGCATTCCGTTCAATCATCACATCAGTATGGACCCTACTGTAGATATGAACAACAGTTCACATTAAAGCCCTATGCTTGGATGGTTCGAACCCTCGGATGATCGTAACTTTTGGGCTGAGTTAAATTCAAATGATGGTCTACCATTTGCACAACTTGAATTCGTAAAACTTTTGCGCCATACGACCTAAAAAGTGGGATGGTGAGAGTTTTAGCTATACCATACCGTGAGCTCCCAATTACTCTTAAGGGATTTGTTTTATACTTTCCATTGTGTCGCCATTTGATGATTTAGGGCAATAGCTTAAAATTACAGGGATGTTACTATCTGATTAGCAGCATACGTTTGAGAGGCAAAAAAAGTTAATTGATCGGAGTGTTAGAACATAGAATAATGGGTCCCTGCTTTAGTGTTTCCTTCAATTATTACCCCCTACAGTGACAGACACCGTTGACTATTATAGATCTAAACTTTGACTGATTTGAATCAGATGGAGATAGTTTTTCATCAGAATCTTCTACCCAATGAATCTTGAGATCAGGAGCAAGGATCAGAATTTCGGTTTCGGGCAATGTCCGAAATCCCCCCCCCCCCCCCCCATACATTAATAACTGATGATTTGGATTTCAGTTTCGAGCATGCCTGAAACCGAAACATTTCAGCCGAAATTTTAATCCATGATCAGGAGTCTATCATCAGGTGGTCAGATTTTGATTCCACATGGCAAGCAACCTCAAAAAGTGAACATGATCAAGGGTGTACGTCAAACATGGTTCTTTGATCGCTTCTCGAGATCTGTGCCATGCGAATCAAAATCTGTCTGTTTGATTGTAGGGCCCTAATCTCAAGATCTATTAGGTCAAAGATTGTTGAGGAAAACAGTCTCCATCGTCTGATTCAAGCAATCGAAGGTTATTTTGTCGGAGAATCCGTCACTGTAGGGGGGTAATAAGTAAACACAGAAGCAGGGCCAGTGTTAATAGGTGAAACACGGGTGTGGGCAGTGTAAACAAGACATCTCAGGATGGTAAAATGCAAAAAACCCTACAATAATCAACCTTTTGGACTATAGCACCTCTAGTAGGTGGCTAATGATTTGGACGTCAGACTTGGCAAAGCATGGAGTCTGACAACACAGCACACAATGCTCTGATTGATTTAACTTGCTTAATAATCATATCATTCGTCGTACTGATCAATAAAAAATAATCTCATTCTTCACCTAATACTCTTTTTTCGGTTTGCAGACATTGGAACAGCAGCCCCGACTTTCTGTTTGTTTTGACAAGCTGATGGCTGACGTCACTCGAAGCCTGGACTCAAAGAACAGAGACAAATTCACTCAAAATCTTACTATATTCAGACATGAATTTCGTGTCAAATAGCCAGTAGCAATTTTAAGCAACATCTACCTTCTTGGGGGAATCTCCGGCAGATGCTCCTTATTACACAAAACTCTAACGACATGTGGTGAAGTTACCCTTCAAATCCCCCTTAATATCATATCTCGATAAATATGGTAGAAAAGCACCCTCATACTTAGGTTTTGCAATCATCTCTGGGATAGATATATGGTAAAATATATAGTTTTACCAAAATACTAGTATTGTTTAGTCAGTCTTTCATATACTGGGGATGGAGGAGTGTGATATATTACAGTGGTAGTTCTTTTACAAGTTACCATAAGGACAACCACTGAGGGTTTGTTGTCAAAAAGGGGATCGCGGGAGCACCTGTTTTTCTTTTTCTTTTGTGTAGTGGGAGAAAAAATGTAATAGGTTGGTTGGTTGTTTCTGATGCTGAGATGGGTCATTGATTTAAATATCTTTATACATTACCTTTATTTTGTTTAACATGGGTTATTCTTTTGCTACCATATTTGGGCATGTACACGTTATTTTGTGGACCTCTGCTCAAAGTTTCATTCATTTTCTCTGAAAATCAAAATTCAGTGATTTAATCGGATGGGTGGGGCCATCCGATTGTGGATCGTTTATTGAATGGCCCATTTAGGTGGGCACAGATGGTTTGTAGAGGTTGCATATACAAGTAGATTTGTGCAGAGTTTATTCATGTTCAGTACTAAATTATTGTTTGTATAATGGAATTATTACAAAATAAAAAGTCTGGTTCTAGTCACTTTAGATGTATTTTTTTTTCTTTATTTTATTTTGTTTTGATAGGAAATTGATAAAAATGCCCGTATATACACTGACCACCCTTGCAGAGTATCAGGTCTCACAAATGTAGGACCTGGGTCCTCAGTGTAGCCAGCCCTTGTGATTCAAATGAAGTCCGCAATCTCTTTTGCCACCTGTATCTTGCATGCCCGTTGAACTAGACCATCTGATCTCTTAGTTTCATCTGGTATCAGGTGACCAACCTGGTCAAATGGGTTGATGACTTCTCTGAGATGGTGCGGTGTGCAGCTCACATTCCATGTTCGTCTGACCAGGTTGGTCATGTAATACGAGTTCCTTTTGTTGGACAGTTGATGATAACTCCATTTTTTTCGGAATCGAATTGATTGATCATATTAATGGTCTGGAAGTAAATTATGTGCGGTGGTTGGTTCATTCAGGAATCTGACCGTGTCCGCCAGCGTATGGCATCTATTCTGTTTCCATGTGGACCTTGAGACGTTTTGAGCACGCATATCTGAGCACTCCTCACAGTGAATAAGCTATGTGCCGGTGCACGGGTTGGACACCCTCTTACAAACTCTACAAGATGAGAATGTACCTGGTAGCCTGCCAGGCCATAGCTGGGCCTGTGGGTATTTTCTTTAAGAGATCTGCCCTGCACCCAACTTTTCCTTCCTGCACACCAATTAATGAAAAAACTAATTATGTTCAATTTTTATTTGCTGTTGCTAGTAAATATACAAAGCATGTATCACATATAAAAAAGTATCCACAACAGCTTTTGCATGTACATATTTTTCCCCATTTGTGTTTCTTTTGTTTTAATAAAATAACTTTTTTGGGTGCACACCAGCTTGTACCGTCTGCACAGCACTCTATTTTCTTTTTGGATGTGCGGGAAGAATAAAATGGTGTGCATGTAGTAGTCCTCATTCTTTAAACGTGCAATCAAGTGTTAGGCCTGAATAAAAACTGGTCCAACCGACTGGCTTTATATTGTATTGAAATGGCTTTAGAGCCCTTAGCTACCAGTGATTTTGACATGGATTTTTCTAGTGATGAAGATGCCGGATTATCGGAATTTAGAGATTTAGATGTGGAAAATTTTATTTATTGGTAAGGACTTTTCTTAGTTCAATATTGGATTTTTTTAGTGAGTAAGAATCCTCCATCAAACTAATTAGTGATGGAGGGCTCTCTTGAAAATAATTAGCGATGGAGAGTTTTGTAATCTGAAAAATCAAATTACCCTTATAAAATAGACGGTCGTTTGATATACTGGGTGGAAGTTAAAATACTGGATGATCATCTAGTATACTTGACGACGGTATGATAAACTTGACAGAAAACCCTAAATTGGACGGCTGTCTGATATGTTTTAAAGGGTATTTTTGTCATTTTGGTGGGTTTAAGAGAGAGAACTCCATTGATAATCATTTTCAAGAGAACCCTCCATCACTAACTAGTTTGATGGAGGACTTTTACTAAAAAAAATCCTTAGATATTGTAACTTGTAAGTGATTGAATTGCCCATCAGGCAATCATTGATGAAATTATAAAAGTTCAATTGTTTTTTAAAGTGCCAAGGTCAGGTTAAAATGTATTTATATTAAGTATGGCAATTAATTTCTGTTTTGCTGTTTCATTGCTCTTACAATATTTGTGATATATGTGTTTGATCGATCTTAGTTTAATTAGCAGTCTATATGTGTTTGATCGAACTTAGTTTAATTAGCAGTCTATGATTTACATAAAACTGAGGTAAAAGAATTTGCCTATTATAAGAATTACCAACTGATTGGTACACTGTAATTTCAACCCTTAAAAAAAGGGAGCGAAAACATGCACAGGACATATGATCGTGGCGCATGATTAAAAAGATAGACTATTTTTGGGATCTGTACCTTGTGCAACACCACCAAAGCCTTCTAATTTGAAGAACATGATATAAAGATTGTTGAGACAAAAAAAATGACACGAAACATGATACAAAACCATTGAATCGGGTGATAGCCTTTTGAGTGTTTTGACTTTTGTTTCATGATGATTTATGGCTTCAAAAACCTCATCATGATCTTCAAATCAAACGACTTACATTGATCACAAAATAATTAAATCTCTTTTTTTAACCATATGCCACGGTACAATTCTAATGTGCAAGTTTTAGCTCCCTAAACAAATTTTGTGCCACCGTGGCATTTTAGATTTCATTGGATAGATGGTTCAGATCATTTAGGTGAGGGAAATTTACCGAATCGACCCTGTCAGATACACCTTTCCCGCCAGAGACCCTATATTTTCCCCTTTGACCAAACCGACCAACTCCACAGTAATAAAAAGCCATAAAAAATTCAAATCATTACTGTTTTACTTTTTTTACTTTTTACTTTTCGTTCTAAGTCGATGAGAGGAAAGCAGTATCGTTTCAAAGGCGGTGACACTCCATTTTTCAATCTTCAAGCTACCAAATATGTAAGTTAGAAATAAAATTATTTTTCATTGCTGTAGAATTTTTTCTTTTTCTTTCAACGGTGTATAATTTGAATTAAATTTTTTTTCCCTATAATAACAAAGCGATATCATACCTTTAAACAATCGGTATCGATTGTGTATAAAGTCGATATCGACTGCATATACGGTCGACATCGTTATCTTAGCCTAATAATATATTATAGTTCTTTTTAACAATCTGTGTTAGTACGATACTCACTCTTTTCCTCCATTAGCATTTGCGTTAAGAGTATGGGTTCATTTGAACAAGCTGTCAAGAGTATGGGTTTTCTTAGAGATGTCGTCAATGCGATGCTGAATTTTTGCGTTAAAAAAAATCACTTTAGAAACGGGAAGAGTGATGTCTATCTTCAAAAGTTGGACATTGCATTAATACCGGGTCTTGTTGTGGTTGGCCCCCAATAGTACACCCCCTCTGTTAAACTACCACAGATTGTGCATATAGTCGATATCGACTGTTTATATGGTCGACATCATTATCTTAGCCTATTTATATATTATAGTTCTTTTTAACAATCTGTGTTAGTCGGTACTCACTATTATAGTTCTTTTTAACAATCTGTGTTAGTACGGTACTCACTCTTTTCCTTTTTATTATAGTTCATTTGAACAAGCTGTCAAGATGGTCGTACACCAGATTATTGCTAAATGTTCCTCCATTAGCATTTGAAAGCTCTTCGATGATGCTAGCCTGATGCGAAAGGAGTTGCTGAGAGCATTAGTTTTCGGTGGAATATTTCAAATGCCAAAGAGTATGGGTTTTCTTAGAGATGTCGTCGATGAGATGTTGACTTTTTGCGTTAAAAAAATTACTTCAGAAATGGGAAGAGTGATGTCTATCTTCTGAAGTTGGACATTGCATTAATACCGGATCTTGTTGTGGTTGGCCCTCAATAGTACACCCCCTCTGTTAAACTACCAGAAGAACAATCTATTTGCTACAAATATTTTCGTGGACTGCCTACCAGAAAAATTCTCCGGTCTCATATAGACAGTGCAATTAGACGAGCGAAAACTGACGACGATTTCGTAAAGTTGTCTCTTCTATTTGTGTTGTATACATTTTTTTTTCCCAAGTCCCACCATCAACTGGCGAAAGACCACGTTGACCTCATCGATAACGTCGAGAACTTCAATTGAACTCTGTGAGGTCTCCACGTTTACCATGACTTGCTCGAGTATATAATGAAGGGCGTAGAGAATAGAAAGGTTGCCGACATGGATAAAGCCTTTAAGTCGTTCAACACATATGGATGCATATGTGTACTTCAATGGCGGATTTATGAGATGCTACCAGAAATCTCGCCTGAACGGATGCCCCTTAAGGACCCTTTCCTACGATTGTTGAAATGGGCAGAGAATGCGCAATCGAGGATGAAAGGCTACATTATCGGAAAAATGTTGAACAACAAGGTATGATATCTATTTAATATATCAATTTTATAAAGCTAAGGACTGTAAAGAGTACCAATACCGATTGAATAAGGGTATCAACTGCTTAAAGAGTTGATACCGATTGCTTAACGAGTCGATATTGACCTCTTAAAGAGTCGATAACAATTGCTTAAAGAGCGTTAACGACTGCATAAAGAGTCGATACCGACCTCTTAATGAGTTGATACCTTGCGCTTATATTCTATTATCGATTTAGTATTATGATATTTTGGGTATTTTTCCTAGTTTTTTTTGGAAAAGTTTTGTGCTCCCTATGAACCAGTTGCCTTTGAGTTAGAGATACCCGTCCTACGAGAATATCTACGGGATCAAAAGGTCGTTGGGGGGAAAAGGAAAGAGGCTAACGAAGCGGTCAAGAAAATTGTGGAAGTGGATGTGTGACCGAAGAAGAAGATAAATTACATTTCAATTGATAATATTGACGAGAAAGAATTTGACATCCAATCAACGTCAGACGAAGAATCGTCCTCGGAAGAGGATCCCGTCCATGTAGAGCAGCCGAGAACAAGGGGGGCCATGAAGGAGAGCGCCAGTGTACCGACCTCCTCTAATGAATTGTTGTTGAGGAGGATCGATGGTCTGGTGCTCGACCACTTGAAACTCACCCAAAGAGTGAGCCATTTGGAGCAAGAGAATAAGGTCCTCGTGACACGTTGTAACTCCTTCGAAACACGATACAACTACTTGGATGAGCGGCTCACTTCAAGGGATGTGGAATTGCAGATGATAAATCACCTCAACAAGTTGGCCAGAAAGGCCAAGTGGTTATGAAAGTTCTTGAAATGATTTTGGAGGTGACACCTAAGGTATGTGTTGTAACTCGTATAAGTAAAAATAATTCCAGCCAGCTTTCTAACAATGTTTCATTCGATGTTCAGGATGCTCCTATTTCGGAGCTGCTATCGAAGGTGCCTGGCACAGCCTTCGATATCCCATCTTCCGTCGAAAAGTCTACCAATAAGGTACCACCTCCTCCCATGCATGAGGAGGCGGCAACTGGTGACGAACAACCCGAGTGTCAAGCCGAAAAGGATCCAACTCTTCCCATGCATGAGGAGGCGACAGCTGGTGACGAGCAGCCCGAGTCCCAAGCCGATAAGGGTTCATCTGGTGATGAGCAACCGTCTTCCCAATTCATGGGAGTGCCTAAGCACCAAATTGACATTCGCTTTAGACCTCGACAAGGGAAACTCACGAAACACACTGTAGTCAAACCTAGAACATATCGAAAAGGAGCCATGACGAAAAAGCCTGTAACGGAGAGGGCCATTGAGCAGACGTTGGTTGTTGCTACTGTTGAGCAGACAGAGCAGTAGAAATATATGATGGCCCTCTAGAACAAGCCTGTTTCTGAGGACGAGTAAGTTATTTTTTCCATGATTGTTAGTTAGTAGTTTATTTAGTTTTAAATTTCAATGTTGGCCTTTATTTATGCAGCACCTATGTAAGCACCATCGGTGATCATACACTCGTGCTGCAGTCTTTCAGATGTTTGGTAGGCATGACATATATGGACAATATTATAAGTAAAGTAACTTTACAACTCATATATTTAGTTTTGGATTGTTCATGCATGACTTCTCTCATTTTAGCTACGGTAAGTATCGAATAGACAATCATTAACAACTCTGTAGTCAGTCGAAAGACTCTATAAAGAGTAATCATCAACTCTATATAAAGTTGTTGGCGATTGTCTATTTAGTCGTCGACAACTCTTTATATAGTTGGTATCGACCGCATAAAGAGGCGATATCAATTTCCTACGGAGTCGGTATCGATTGTATAAAGAGTCGTTAGATAGCCAATACCGACTCGTTAAACCGTCGAAAGCGACTCTATAGAGAGTCGTCAACGGCTGTCTATAGAGTCCTTGGCGACTCTTTAGAGTGTCGTTTATTTGCTTAACGTTGTATTTGTATTGCTTTCAGATAATGGGAGTCTACCTAAGACTCTTAGAAGTCATTAATGACACTAGTCATCTGGACAGAAAGGAGAAATGCTTCTTTATAGGCCCCACATTTTTAATCTACATGGGGTTAGAGCTGAGGGATTTCAACAAATTTCTTTTTTTTGAAAAGTTGTACGAAGAATCATTCGAGATACAAATTGAACGGTGATCTGCCCATAAGCTCGAAGTGAACCAAGGCAGAAAACTGCTACAAAATTTCTTCTTTAACCGGTTGCGAAATCTGTGGGCTCGCGATTGTAACACAGTATGCTACGATCGCTACCAACAACTTTTAAATTTTTCAAATCGTAACTTCTAACATTATATTCTTCTTTCCATATATTTTTCTCAATTCATTCTCACCAACCATTACACTAGACACTTGCGGTCATGAAGGTTATCGAACGATCGATAATGGTCGTTCGACCCTATTTTTGATAGGCCCTCTAAGGATAAATATTCAGACCAATTGACAGCGCTAGTAAGTATATATAATACAAATTCATCTAAACTTACAAATTTTTATTGTTTGCTTAACTTATATGACATTCCACTATTTTGAAACAGACGCATTACCTTCTCGCCCTTTTATATTTATACGGAAACTCCACTACACTAAATGTTAAGTCCTATCCTTGGTCATCTGCTAATTGCCAGATCAAATCCGTTCCCCGACAGAGCAATTCGTGAGATGTGGGGTGTTCGTGTTGAAGTATGTGGAGTACTTCTTGGCTGGGAAGAAATTCGACTTCGTGCAAAAAGATATGAGCAGGTTCAGGACAGACGATGGACAGGAAGCAACCGTAGAAGACCATAATAAAGATACACCATAGTTTTGTGCATATGTACTCTTTCACTTTGTATTTACACTCATGTGAATTTGTAAATTTTTTACTCTATATTTGTAACGTACAAATAATTATTTTTGGAGCATACGTAATGTAAATTTGTTACTCTTTATTTGTAATATAAATTTTTTTAGCATAATGTAAAAAAACTCAACAACTCTAAACAGTAGAAACGATCGTCAAACGATTGTTTATACAGTCGTTTATTAGCGTTATCGCTATATCTATTATGCTTGCAGTTAATGGGAGCATACCGTACACTGTTTCAAGTTCTGTTAATATTACATTCCAAATTTATAACTATTACTAACCGAATTTCTGAGCAAATGTACATTCCAAATTGCTAATTGATCATAAATATTACATTCTAAATTTTTAACTATTACAAATCGAATTTGCAGCCAAACTTTGCCTTGTAACATTCCATGTATGATCTAGTCAGCTTCTTGTACTGTTTCTAGATGCGGTCTATCTCCATCCACCGTACATGAATTACAATCTTATCATCCATCGGTAGATGACTTGTGTCAAATCTATATCAAGGTGCCCTAATTCTAGAGAATGATTCTGTATCAGAGGTTCCTTCTTCATTCCTGAAATTTAAAAGAGTTACAAAAGCGATCATTATAAAGATAAAATTTCATATAATAAAAGCGGTACCTATTACTGGTAGTGAAACTAGTCTGACAGTTTTCCCTGCCCACAACTTCGAAAGTTTCAGGGCGTAAACAAAGTATTGGCCTCGCCGGAGGTACAAGCCCACAATTGTCATTTGAGTTACATTTTGAAATACGATGTACCTTTATAATGGAAAAAATAAACCAATCTCTATGGGTATGGAAGATGCTAAAAAATCTCATTTACTAATAGACAATACTAGTTTCCAAAAAAATACATTTGTTAATATAAAATAAAAGTTACCAATCTCTTAATTGACACGGTATCGCTCTCATATAAGAGCGCTAACGATATCTTAGAGGATCGCTAGCGATCTCTTAATGAAACGATATCGATCGTCATTGCTTGTATTAGAGAGCAATTTCCTATATAAAGGAGGCACATACTCTATCAACCCATCGGTCCCACCATCGTGCAACTCCTACGATTGTGATCATACTCACTTCACCAGCCACATTATAGGGTCCTAACTTTACCCTTAGACCGTATCCTTCTCTTCTTCAGACGTTTGGCTTGCTTTCGGGAATTAAAGGGCGATCTCACTTTCATATTTTTTGACAATTGGTCAGCTTCGATTTTTCACTGGCTTTTATTGAGGGTGGAAACCCATTATTCATTATATGATTGTCTAAAGCAAGCAGTGAAAAATTACTTCTCACAGAAGTTATGGTAATTATAACTTCTCTAATTAATAGTCGCAACGGCATGCGAGCAAAGCAAATCATGAATGTGCCAACGACGATAAGTATATGTCTTGTGTTCCAAGTCGACATGAAGAATGAAATTTTTGAAATTGACTTGGAATTGATCATGCACGTATGGTTGAGCTTTCTTTCTACTAGCCCATTGGAGCACCTCTTTCATGTGTTCGTCTGCTTTTCGGGTAGAGGAGGGTGCTTCATTTCTCATATATCTGTCAGCGCTTTTGACAATAATCGATGACTTTCTCTCTAATAGTTATGATTAAGTCGATAATTGGTCTCTCCAAAGCTAGCTTCAGTACGTTGTTCAAACTTTCAACATTATTTGTAGTGAGAGAATCGTACTACCTTCCTTTGATATGTGCGTGTACCCAATGCTTCGGGTCTATTTTTAAAATATACTCTACGGCCTGAGGATCAACATCTTTCTTGATTTTGTTCATAAAATAATCAAATGTATCTACTGAATATGCACGCACAACGCACCATCATAGATCCAATGTGTCGTTCTTGGTATACTTGTGTGCCAAATTCTATATCATATGTCGCATGCAGTAGCTGTGGTATGCATTAGAAAAGATTCGTTTCACCGCCTTTATTAAATCCTTCGACCTGTCCGTGATAATAACGAAATCTTCGTTAAACTGATCAATAACAAACGCACCTACCCATTCAAGAAACCGCATTTATGTATCATCTTCTTCTAACTGGACGATGGCAAACGCTAATAGTAATATTTGGTCATTACCGTCTTGCACCTAGGTGATAAGTAAGATCCCTTCGAAACGTCCCCGTAGGTATGTGCCACCTATAGGCAATATGCGAACTAAGTGTATTGCGGTAGCTTCTGATGGACTGGCTAAAACCTCAAAAAAATCTTTAAAATTTATCGTCAAGCGTAAGTTAAAAGGACATTCGTACATTAGGATTTACCCTCTCCATCTCCTTCACGTAGGCCTGTAGATCTATAAATTGCCCTTGCCAACTACCTTTAATATCATTCAGGGCAAGTTCTTTCCCCTCCAAACCTTAGGGGACGTTTGAATTCGCGTCAGTGGCATAAAGCGTATACTTTACGGATAGAAAAATTGTTTGATGGCTTTAGTCGAAATGGGTTAAGCGCTTTTGAGACAACGCGTAGGAGATTTGCCTTACCACACTCACTCTTGCAAGCCTCATTGATGACGCGTAACGACGTGTTAGTTTAAACGTGTTATGGATTATGGGAATTCAAACATGCCATTAGAATATATGATTTACACATTATATATTTTGCCAATGTCAAACATTATCGACGCAGGTTTGTTGGCTGCGAAGGAGATTATTGTATTACGGTGACCATGCGCTCCGATCTTAGCAGCCCCACATGTGTGAGTACTGTTGAACATCTTAATTTTGAAAGAGTCAAGCCCATTCAATTTAGACGCATGTATTCACCACGAATAATCGGATTTGTAGCATCCGACTGTCACTTGATAACTAGCAGTTTTCAAGGGCTGGATTTGGAAGTTCTTCTCCACCGCGTATTCTTTCAATGCTCTTTAGAATTTTTGTTTGCCTCTGAAGATCTCTCCAATTTTAAACGTCCAATTCTGATATTCGGTTTCTACCTCTTGATCGAAAGAGTCGCTCGATGTCTCTGACCCTTTGTAAGCTCCATCTACTAGGGGATTATCAATGCCTCTCATTAAATTTTTCGGATCCTCTTTTATAAACTCATCCGATTTGCCATCATAATTTTGGACATTCTCTTCGAAGTTATCTTCATTAATGAGTTGAGTATTACTACACCTTTCACTAGCGATGTTCTTAGGTGGTTGACTAGATCCTTCACCGCCGAGGTTCTCATGTGGTTGACTAGATCCTTCACTAGAGGGGTTATAACGTGGTTGACTAGGCCTTTCACTTCTGACGTGATTGACTAGGCCCTTCACCAACGGGTTCTGACATTATTGACTAGGCCCTTAACCGAAGGGGTGCTTATGTGTATGGACATAGGGTTGAGATCCTCAGGTAATCTCCATCAATGGAATGGTAGAACATAATTTCCTAGTCAACCAAGTTGTGAATCCACCGGGAAAGATATGATCGAAATCATTTTCTTCGACGACTCTTAGAGACGTGTAGTCTAACTCTTGAAGACATTGTTATGACCGATGCATATATTTTAGTGGGTCATCATATGATTCAACTAAAGCATCGTTTAAATCAATATTACTTCCCTAGCCAACATTTTGACCGTAATATCGTTGTCATCACCTAGACGGACTGTTTCGTATATAAGTCTATCATCCTCAAACTTACATGGTTGAAAGGAATGGTTAGTCAGAAAATCAGTCCCGACAAGAGATACTTGTTCAGCTTCGACTCAGAAGGATGACGGTTCTTTAATGATGAATACCTTTATGATGTCCACCCTAGCTTTATAAAATGTAAATAGAGAGGCCAAATCATTCAAATCCAAAATATTGACAAACACTGGGGTATTGACTAACTTCATAGAGGATTTCACGAAGGGTGTTTTATCGGCCCTCGCAAAACTGACAGCATACATTCGCTTTATGAATTGTTCATACGAAATACACGTCAAAATGGAAAGAAGCCTTCGCAGGCCACCTTCATATAAGCCATCATCGCTTACAAAAAAGTCATCATAATGACAAAAAAGAGGAATGTCCACCTTCGACATCGCATGTTTAAGAATGTAAAGGAAGGGGTCATAAGACAGATGACACAAAGGGGATATGACTACTATTTATACAATCGACATCGTCTGTTTGTATAATCGATATCGACTGTTTATATAATTGGGATTGACTGTTTATACAATCGTTATCGACTGTTTATACAATCAATATAAATTGTCTTGTCTAAAAATGCGATGATGTTTCTTAAAAATAGAGAAAAAAAGTAGATTAGTTGCGTTGATTAGTTAGTGTCTTTGAATAGTTATGACGCACCGTATTAATCCAGTCGAAGCCGTAATTAGTGCCAACCACTCTTATTAATTATCTTAATAGAATTTTTGTTGGAACAAATAACGTCCTTTCACATCCCTCCGCACCCCTTCTTTAAATTCTAAAACTTTTCACCATTTTCACACGCATATCTTCTTCGTCTTACGACTCCCAACAACCTCATAATCATGGCAGACGACAAACCCACTAGTTTACCAATCAAGTTTTCAACTTGGGAGGACCCACAACCAAAAAGGACGTGGGATCCCCTGTAATTCTTGTGGGACGAATACGAGAAAGTCCAACGAAAACTGGCCGAGGGGCCAAAGAAAAATAAAAGCAAGAAGACAACCCCCTATACTTTATGCATCCTCACATCCCCCCCTCCTCATCAGCCACCTACACCACCCCCTCCATCATCTTGAACCTACCTTTTTCCCCCCGACTTGCAGTTCCTCTTCTAAGAGCAGCAAGTTGAGGATATCTCGGAGTCGAAGGGTGACGTTCTCTTTTGGCGGGATAATTTTAAAGACCTCGGGATCGATCTTTAGCGAACATCTCTTCATCTCAGTGATCGTTGCCGGTGTTAGTGCCAGTCCATGTCTAGATTTTTGCTAGATTTCCTTGATGTAATTAGTTTTCTTTTGCTTGGTGCTGTGTTTATGAGATAGACCGGACGTGATTTCTCCCAAGTTTGAGGGGAGATTTTATTTAATTTGCTTTTGCAGATTCTATGCCTGGTATTGACTGTTTAAAAAGTCGATATTGATCATTTGTATGGTCGGTATCGACTCTTTAAAGGAATGGTATCGACCGTTTCTATAATCTGTATCGACTGTCTAAAAAGTCGATATCGGCCTTTTAGACAATCGTTATTGGCTGTTTAAAAAAAATTTACCAATAAATTTTTTATCTTTTTATACTATACCTTTAAGAGACCCTAACAAACTAAAAATGGGGTTTACACTGGATAATCTGAACATATCTCGCGTCGCAATAGCAAACTGCAGGGTCTTCTTCTCCCAAATCTCTGTTTTCTTCTTCCAAATAGCAGATCAGACTGAGGAAGAAGACGTCGTCACTTTCGCCACCTCTAACTTTTTACTAACTGTAGCAAATTAAAATGAGGAAGAATGAGATGCTTTTGTGGGTTAAAGAAAGTCATAGAAGGGGTATCTTTGACTTTTTACTCTCCTTAGGGTCGGCTGGGCTTGGAGCTGGTCGGTTTTGTTAAAGGTAAAAATATAGGGTCTCTGATGAAAAAGGTGTATCTGATAGGGTCAATCCGGTAAATTTTCCTTTAAGTAATCATCTTAGATTGCATGGACCAAATGATCCAACCAATCTATTGGATTGATAAAAAATATGTGCCTTGTGGTTGAAATTTATAGGTTGTATGAGAGGAAAAATGTTTAGAAAATTCCCCTTACTAGCATTGATGAGACAACAAGTCCTTTTTAAATGTTTACTTTTTTATCCTTTTTAAATGTTTACTTTTGAAAAAGGCATTAGATAATTTAAGAACACCTTTATTTTCACCCACATAATCTTTCCATCCACCCACTTATGTGGGTGGATGGAAAGAATATGTGAGTTAAGTGGGTGGACAAGAAGAATATGTGGGTGGAAATAAAGATTATTACTGTCTCACCTTATTTTCACCCAGACATTCTTTCCATCCACCCACTTATGAGGGTGGATGGAAAGAATCAGTGGGTGGAAATAAAGGCACTCATAATTTAAATACCTTCATTCATACCCACCAAATCTTAAAATACGCCCACACCAATAATCATTGATTGCTTTAACTCAAATGATGGATATCATTTTTCGCTCCAATATTCCACACAAGGGATCTTGAGATCATAGTGCACCTATCAGACGATTAGTTTTTTATTCCACATGTCACAGATCCCAAAAACATGGCCCATTTAACTTTTAGGACCACGTTTTTAGGATCTGCTACATGTGAAATAAAAAACTAACCGTCTGATAGGTATGCCATGATCTCAAGATCTCTTGTGTGGAATATTGAAGCGCAAAATGATCTCCATCAGCTAAGTTAAAGCAATCAGTGATTTTTGGTGTGAGCGTATTTCAAGATTCGGTGAGCCTGAATAAAGCTATCCTTTAAAATATTTGTGATGTCTCTTTGTGTAGATTAAAAAAGTTTTTTAAAAAAGGGAGATAAAACTTAGTGCTGGTTTTGGTTCCAGCAAAAAATTGGGAATCATTAATTGCATGCACTTTTCAAGTGATTGGTCTGAATTAGTACAAAATTGATATTATCTTTCTTTTTTAAATGACTAAATTACCGTCGTGGTTTCACCTTGACTATAAGAGATAATTTTACAAGATCACTAGCCCCGAAAACTTGAAGACGAAGAGGAAAGAGATAGTGAAGTCGTTGAGAGATTACCGAGAGAGATATCTTAGAGAGAGAAATATTAGAGATAGAGAAAAAGATGTGAGAGAAAGAGATTACTGAGATAGATATATTAGAGATAGAGAGAAAGATGTTAGAGAGAGAAACAAAGATTACCAAGAGTTGAAGGAGAAAAAGATAACCGATAGAAGATGAGAGAGAGAGAGAGAGAGAGAGAGAGATTTTCGGTAGAGAGAGATAAGGATTAGGGAGGGAGAGAGAAATAATGAGAATTGTGTAAAGAGAGAGGTGCAATCACAGGAAATAAGTTCAAGGACAAATTTTGATTAATTCAGTGCAATCACTAAAAAAGTGTGTAAGTAATGGCTCCCAAAGGAGATTGGTAGGCCTCATTTTGTGATCAGTTGGGCGCAAATGAGACCGTTTGATCTCGAAACGAGATTACTTAATATGAGATCGATCAGTCTCGTTATGAGAGCGCAAGACTGATCGATCAATCAACAAAAAATCATGGCCAGTCAATCGGAAAGTCTGGCCGATAAACCAGAAAGACTAGCCGATCACCTAGAAAGTCTAGCGGCCTCCTTTTGAAACACTTATTTTAAATCTTGGGGTAGGATAACTAATTTTTACATTACCCAACTCTCCGTCTCCTTACATTTCATAGAAATTTAGTTTTTTTTGACAATTACATTTCATATAATTAAAGTGCTTGAGAAGTATTTTTTTGTATTATGTCATTTGGCATAGCAACCTGAATGTGAATGTAGGCGTACATAATGTAAAGAGTATAATAGTTTGGAGTGGCACTTGGCAATAAATCTCACAACAATAGGTCAGAGTGGCACTTGGGCAATAAGTCTCACAACAAAACAGTCATTGAATAACACATAAGGGAATAAATCCCACCCACCAACACTCACCTTCTTAATGTAAGGGAGTCGTTACTTGCACACCCTTTTCAAGTGATTGCACCAGATTTATTTGAATGTAAAACAAAGACTTGCAAGTTTGGCAACCTCTACTATGTGAAAACACCATCTAAGCCATTTGATTTGAAGGCCATAATTTAAAGATATCAATTGCAAAAGATTAGAACTAAATATAATTTTCATCATTTGATTAAATGGAGTCAAAGGCTACTATATAATTCAACAGGTGACTATAATAGATCACATGACAAATATCGTGTTTTGCTCTAATTTTATGTACCAAAGATCTATTGATCATGAACTTCAAATCAAACGGCCCATATTGCATTTTTAAATATCACATGTCCCTAAAATACCAAGTCTTTCTTTAAATTCGGTGCAATCACTTGAAAAGCGTGTGCAAGTAATGGCTCCCTTAATATAAATGTTGTGGTGTATTTATTCTCGATAATATTTATGCACACTTTACCAAGTTGGGCCTCATAAACGTGAAGTGGGATGTCGTAGCAATTAGGTCGTCGGGTAGCTCTATATGTTGGAATAGTCTCACATTGCCTATGGGCTTGGAGGTCTTGGGCTATATATAAACTGGGCACTCCTCACCTTACAAGCCGGTTTTGTGAGGTTGAGTTAGGTCAATGGAATTCTAGATGGTATCGGAGCTGGTATTTCTCTACTTCACGTCACCCAATTCAAATGTCCACGTGACCCAATTCAATTGTCCACGTGATTTGGCTTGGCTCAATCTTGCCAACACCTGTTAGAATAGTCCCAAAATATGCCTTTTCGGCCTCACTGGTTCTCGTCATCTCTGAGCCATCATGCTTTAGCAATGTTGTTAAATAGCCCGAGTGGCAAACTACAATGAGTCTCGAGTTTGACGCATTACAAAAAATGGTACCTGGACTCTTGTCCCACCATTACCTCATTTAAATGTTTTGTTTAACAAATTGGTGTATAAGATCAAGCGGCGTGCCGATGGCTCTATCGAACGGTTCAAGGCTCGTCTTGTCGCAAATGGGTTCCATCAACAACAAGACTTGGATTATACCGAGATATTGGCTGATATCTACATTGGGCAAGGCCTTTGCTATGAAAGGTTTATGATCTCTCTATTATTTTCTCGGTATTGAGGTTGCATTGTCCAACAATAGTCTTCACCTTACTCAAGCCAACTATGCCGATGATCTTCTTCGCCGTACACACAGGGAAGATGCTAAACCAATTGCTTCTCCTGCTCTTCGTGCTAGAAAATTGTACCCACGTGACGGAGACCCCCTCAAGGATCCATCCAAATATCGTAGTATTGTGGTGCATTGCAATATCTTACTCTTATGCACACCGACTTGGCCTTTGCCATTAACCAAGTGTGTTGGTTTATGCACCGACCTTCAACTACTCATTGGGCAACAGTCAAGCGTATTCTTCGTTGCATCAAAGGGATTGTAGAGCATGGTCTTTTCTTTCGTCCAAGTTCCCTCAAGCTTGAAACTTATTCTAATGTTGATTATGTGGGCTACCCGACTGATCGAAAATCTACTGGTGGGTATTGTATTTACCTGAGTTATAATTCTATTTTTTGGAGTGCCAAAAAGCAATCCACTCTATCTCGCTCTAGCACCAAGTCCAAATATTGCCAACTTGCACATACTGCAACAGAAATCTCATGGCTCTGCTCGTTGTTTCAGGATCTTCACATGCATCTGTCTTTCACTCCATTAATTTAGTGTGACAATATAAGCTCGATTTGCCTTACTTCTAATCCCGTGTTTCATGCCCAGACTAAACATTTAGCGGTCGATTCACTACGTTCGTGAGAAGATTGTTTGAAAGGTCTTTCGTCGGCTTGATTTCAGACACTCAAGGCCAAGCTCATGGTTTGCCCACGCCCCATTCGCTTGTGGGGGTGTAATAGACACACACCAAATCAATCCTCTACCCATGCTGACTCATCCCATTTGACAATGTCCACAAAAGATGTTAAAGATAGATTTCTTAATTTGGCTTGCTGTAACGCCTCATCTTTTGATGTTGGCACAATCTCCTAATTTGTTAGGATTTTAAATTCTTTCCTCTAATTTGTTAGGATTTTAAATTCTTTCCTCTCTTGTATATATACACTTGCCGACTCCCATTAATTAAGGGATTCAACTGACTTGATTTTGATTATTTATACTCATTTACTCCTCAATATAAAGACAAGGAAAAACAAAACTTTTGATGTTGGCACAATCAACCCATTTTGTATATTTTTTTCTTTTCTTCTTCACTCGCTGTATAAGTTCCTCTACATTTAAAACATAGTGTATACGGTCTTGCATGTGAAAATAACATATCATTCTTCCACATATCAAAGTTAATGCCATATAATTTTTCAATTTTGGATAATTCGTCAACAACAATCTTAGAAGACGATTGAGTGATAGCTCAATTGGTATCCTTTTCCCTTGTGGAAGCAACAGGTCATCGGTTTTAATCCCCATGGCTGTGTGCGAATCTTCTCCCAGTTTGTTGTGCCAAAGATCCTTTATGCGTGCAAGTTTGCACAAAAACTACATCTGAGTTGTCTATACCATATGACATCCTCCAAAAATAAATGAAAAAACCTTAGAAGATTTTAAAGTTAAAGTGCACCCTAGCAGCATATAAAAATAAATTAAGGAGTTACCAAAATCTGATCTTTCACCATTAAAGAGTATTTATTTTATCCCATGTATTAGATCTCTAAAGTCCTCTTCTGGAGTTCAAGGAAAAATGGATTAGAAATTAGAGTTATAGGTTGTGTTTGGCATTGCTCTTTGAAAGAGTAGAAAAGACCAACTACCCGCCAAAGAGTCAAAATCGATTTTGGCATCGGGTATCGGTCCATGGAGGGCCGATAGGAATTGGCCCTTAAAAATAATAAAAAATAAATAAAAAGATAAAAAAGAAAAGAAAGTATATGTCTCGACTCAAACCGATACCCAACAAGTGGTATCGGATACCAATATCAAGTTGGAGGACCAATACGTATCGGGTTGCCGAAAGACTAATATGTATATGTATCAACCGATTTTTTATTCCATGACCGCTGCTCTTTATTGTTCCAAATGCATATGGGGGAGAGAGAAGGATGAAAATAGCTCTATTTTTCCTATTTCAAAGAGCACCCTCCCTTTTATCATCTTCCAATCCTTCTCTCTCCCCACGCTTCCTTGCAATAACAAAGAGCAGTTTCTGATCTTTTCTACCCTCCAAAAGAGCAATGCCAAAAGATAGCCACAATGACACTGATATTGTAAAAATACTAAGGGCAGTGTTACTTGCACCCAATTTTTTCTGTGAAGAGCGAAAAAATTGTTGACTGCATTGAATGATGATAGAGATCTTTTTACGTCCCAATCATCCACACCGTAGATCATACCTATCAGACGTTCACATGTTGATTCCATGTGGCACACATCCCCAAAAGTGATTGTGATCATGGGTGTTCCTATCAAACGATTACTTTTGGGGATGTATGCCATGTGGAATCAACATGTGACTGTCTAATAGGTGCGCATGATCTCAAGATCTATTGTATAGAAGATTGGAGCGAAAAATGATTTCCATCGTCTGATACAAGGCAGCCAAAGTCTTTTTTTTCCCTGTGAGAGAGTGTGTGCTCTTCACAGGAAAAACATGTGCAAATTACCCCACCCATTTTAAAATTACAAAAAAATTAACAGGGTAGCGTTATAAACACCCGTTAAACTTGTTTAAAATATACGCATATCCACCATACAATCATTGACTGCCAATTAGGCGATGGAGATCATTTTTCATCCCAATCTTCCACTTGTATGTGATCATGGGGACCTATCAGATGGTCAAATCTATATTAAACGTGGCACACATCCCCAAAAGTAACCATCTGATAGATACGCCCATGATCACGAGCACTTTTGGGGATGTGTGCCACGTCCCCGAAACTGTGTGATACTTGCTATTAATTGAGAGAGAATAGTCGTACCCTATCAGACGGTCAGATCTTGATTCCACGTGGTACACATCTCCAAAAACAATCTCTAACGTCCAATTCAAATCTTGCATTGGGTTTTTTTTTTACGGTCAGATCTTGGTTACAGTTCGTAACAGTTAGTACTAAAAACTAAACTAGAACAAATCAGTTTGGTTTCGGTTCTTCTTTATTTTTCGAAACTGAAACCCCGAAAATATTAATTTTTTTTCGAGTTTTTTTATTTGGTAGATTTTTTTTCCCGTTTTCTCATCCTACCTAAGTGGTTTTCGATTTTTGCCACCCAAAATCGAAACATAGGCGAACCAGAATCGGTTCAATTCAATTTCAAATCAGTTTCAGTCTAGTTCGATTTGGCCAATTTTTCGGTCGATTTTTTTCTTACATCGATAAACATGAGTGTGTTAACCATAGACATACAAGAGATTTCATGATCTATGTCATTGGCAGAAGGTATTATTTTAAGCTTATACCATTCCAAACAAAGAACTAAAGAAATGATTCACTAGAATTATAGAGAAAAACCTTATAGTTAAAAGGAAATATATGGAATGCAAAGTGAACATAAAGTGAATATGATAGCCTGGAGGAGGATTTAATTAATATTGAAAAACCATCTAGTACCATATTGTCCTAGATTTTGTTAATTAAGATTGAAAAGCTAGCTAGTACCATATTGCCCATGATTTTGTTATTTAGACTCGACTTTATCATTAGATGATGAATTTGAAGGGAACGCCTCAAATAAGATTATAGTGGGCTACAGGGCCAGCCCTAATAATTCAAGGGCCTATGCCAAAATTCCGAAATGGAGCCTATTATATTTAAATAATTTTTTTTCTCAAATTAGCAAAACTCTATTTTTAACGAAAATCGTAATTTTTTTCTTAATTTTTAAGGAACAATAGCATAAAGGAAACCATAATTTTTCAAAAAATATATAATCTAAACAAAATCCTACCGTACCCTAATTTTTTTTTTCCATTCTGAGCAAAATCTCTATGTCATAACCTAACAAACCCAACCCCCTCCCACCCAAAAGACAAAAATACCAAAACATAGTGAATCAATGGTGTACCTAATTCAGCAAATCACCAGAAAGAGAGAATGACTGAGCCATTAAGCTATTACAAAGAGGAACATATATTTCTTCTTTGTCAGCTACCAAGTACGGTTTATAAAGGAAGGGGAGAATACAATGTTTTGTCGCCGAAAATTATCTTCCTTGAAAGATGGAAGCATTTTCTTCTACCTTTTACCTTTCTATTTTTCCGCTTACATCTCGACTTTCGGATGAAGTAAGGGATGCAAAGTTTGAGTGTTTGACCCGAAATCTGAAACTATATCGAAAATCGAGGAAACTAAACCAATCTGAGCAGGCTTGAAAGCCGATTCAAACTGGTTCGAACCGATTTGGATTTCATTAAATTTCGATTTTGGCTGTCGAATAGGATGAGAAAACTGGAAAAAAAAATGAAAACCTCGAAAAATCAAACAAACCCTTGAAAATATTAAAAAAATAAAAAAAAGTCATTGATGGTGGCTCCCTTTCGATTATCTATATATATATATATATATATATATATATATATATATATATATATATATATATATATATATGTTAAATTCGCACGACTCTCCTGACTGTCATTTAAGCACCTAAAAGGTGCTTAAATGATCGTATCTCATTGAGGAGCTCAATGTGTGGATAATCCACACCGTCAAAGTGATAGATCATAACTTGAAAGGCAGTGGGCCCAAAAATTAAATTTTTTGAGAGGTTTTAACTATCCGGTCTGCACACTGTAATATAAATTGTTGTTTGTAGTTTTAATGGTTGATATTCAAACTCACCTATCGGATGGTTAACATCCACTTATGAACATGATTATTTGGCTATAATATTTTCCAATGATGGATTACCCCTTGAACCATTTAGAATGATCATAAATTTGGTGTGCATGGCATATTAGGAAACCACACAACCTCAAGGGGTTAGGCGAGCTGGCCAGGTACCTGCTTCCAAAAGCAGGAGATCTGAGTTCAAATCCCCTCTCCCCCTTGAGGCCACCTTAGGGATTTATATCTTGTTCTAACCTAGCATGTGCTGAATTTGGAGTGCGCATGTACCCCTTAGATTAGGCAGGTGCTCTAAGAGGCCCGAATACCCAGGTTATCAAAAAAAAAAAAAAAAAAATCGGAAATCACATTTCAATGGTGTGAGATAACAAATTCTAATTTAGTCATAGTAGATCATTTAAATACCATTTGGTTTTTTATGTGGGTCTGGAGCCATTATACCATATTTTAAAAAAAAAAAAAATTCTACACAACTTAGTATAGTGTTATAATGGTTGAGTAATTCCCTAGTGACACCTAGGTCTAAGTTCAAACCTCTCTAGGCACAATATATTAGTTAATTTTATTTTTATTAAATATATTAGAACCTATACACCTTAATATCGGTGTGTAGCATCATACAATAGCACAACTGATGCCTATACACCTTAATATAGGTGTGTAGCACCATACGATAGTACAATCCATGTTGAGAAATTTTTTTGCGAAATATGGTGCACGAGAGTTAGGCGCTTTTGACGCTTGAAGTTTTTGGTGGCTGCTTTATTAAAAACTTGGGAGACCTTTTAAGTAAATTGGGGCCTTATTAAAAAGTTTTTGGAGCCTAATTTTAAATATAAATAAAATCCTTTTGTGCCCTATTTTTTGGTGAGCCTATGGTGACCGCCACGATTACCATGCCCCAGGACCGGCCTTGGCGGGCTAGATGAACCGAAGACAAGCAAACAAAGTATTTTGCGATCCGAAATCACTTTGATTGAAGAGACATTTTATAATAGGGTAGTAAATCCTATCATATTTTATGATGCTAAATGTTGAGCACATGAAAGTGAATGTGTATACTAAGATGGATTTGATAGTAACAATAAAGGATAAGATTAGTAACAAATAAACAAGAAAGGATGGATTCGGAATATCGCTTGAGATAGTTTAAATATATCTATTAGAGGCTAGAAGCAAATTTTGTATTGAGGGTTGAGATTCTACAAGCACATGAAAATAGGAGGAAGGCTAGTGAATACATGAAAGGAAGTGCCAGTACATGAAAGATTGTGATGTTACATGAGTGGAGAACTATGACTAACTAGCCAAACCGAATAGATGGATAATGTATATGATGCTGACTGATAATTCTGTGCATCCAACTCAAAATCAATTGGCTGAGTGGAGCGGTCTAGGATATTATAAGGGGAGAGACAAGGGTATAATTTACCCAATGTGAGACTAAACTTTAACAAGCTCTAGCACGTGTTGGCGGGACTGAGCCAAATAATGTAGACAATTGAACTGGGTGACATGGATTTGAGAAAGACCTGCTTTAATATTATGATAAATTTGTGCTTCCAACTCAAAATCAACTGACTATGAGTAGAGGGGCTCAAAATATTATAAGGGAAGAGACAAGACTATAATTTACCGAATGTTGGACTAAACTTCAACGATGACAAATGACATTGTAACTATTTAATTTAGTTTGTAAGAGTTTAATCCACATTAAGACTTCTTTGAGATGGTTTTCCACCACAATTTTTGGCAACACAGATTTAAATGTCGTGGTCTTTGCTTAAGGGGGACATTTCAAAATAGTGACGCATAGAAAAGAAAAGATGGCAACCCATTTTCTTTGTTGTGACCATTTCCACAATAATGTTAAAAGCTAGTGTAGAGTGTTTTATTTATTATTAATATAATAAATATTTTAATAATTTAAAGAAAATAAAATTTTATTTGATTTCTTAGTTTTGGGTTGGGTTTTAGGTAATAGATATTCTCAAGTTTTATATACAAATTAATAGTCTCACATTGGTAAAAATAAAAAGTGCTTAGGCTATATATAGAACATTTCACCTTCTATTATTGTTTGATAATAAGAAGAGAAGAGTGTGCTTAGCGGCGAGCCGCCGCGTTCGCGCACGCGTGCGCGTGTGCATGGCGATTGGCGTTTAAGCGCATTGACGCTTTGAATCGGATAAAATTGTAATAATTAAGGGTGGTGTATTTGTGGGGAAATGATATGTCTGTAATGGGATGTTCAAATTGAATGTAATCAATGAAATGCTTTCTTCCGTTTATATTGTTGATTCTCTTTTATTATGGCATGATAGACTAGGGCATGTGAATGTTAATCGTTTAAACTCTATGATAGAATTAGGATTAATTCCTAGATGCGAGAAAAATATTCATGAAAAATGTAGAATTTGTGTTCAAACTAAAATCACTAGAAAGCCTTTCAATAAAGTAGAAAGAAAATCTCAAATTTTAGAACTCATTCATACTGATATTTGTGATTTAAATAGTATTTTAACTAGAGGAGGAAAAAAATATTTTATAATATTTATTGATGACTATTCTAAATATACTTATGTTTATTTGCTAAAACATAAAGATGATGCTTTAGGAAAATTTAAAACTTATAAAGAAAAAGTTGAAAATCAGTTAAATTTTAAAATTAAAACTTTAAAATATGATAGAGGAGGAGAATACACTTTAAATGATTTTAGTGAATTTTACAAAAATGTGGGGATTGTACATCTTACGACTGCACCTTACACTCCTCAACAAAATGGTACAGCAGAAAGAAAAAATCGAACTTTAATAGAAATGGTAAATGCTATATTTTTAAATTCCGATTTAAATTTAAACTTGTGGGGTGCAGCACTTCTCACTGCTTGTCATCTTTTAAATAGAGTGCCACAGAAGAGTTCTAGTATAACTCCCTATGAGTTATGGAAGAAAAGAAAACCAAATCTTAAATACCTCAAAGTGTGGGGGTGTCGAGCACTGGTTAGATTACCAGATCTTAAAGACCCAAATTAGGTAATAGAGCCATTGAATGCGTATTTATTGGATACTCATTAACCAGTAAAGCCTACAGATTTTTGGTAACTGAATCTAAAGGTGCAATTGATCAAAATAGTATAATTGAATCTAGAGATGTTGAATTTTATGAATATTATTTTTCTTCTATTCCTAGAATTAATGAAAATTCTGATAAAGAAAAATTAATTATAAATTTTGAAAATATAGAAAATACGGATCTCAGAAAAAGTAAAAGAGTGCGAAAAAAAAAATCTTTTGGTTCAGATTTTTATATGTTTGTAGTAGAGGAAACAAGAGCAGAACAAGTAAAGGAAACTATGTTTTCTTTTTATATCGAGGATGATCCTTTAACATTTGATGAGGCTATGAACTCGCAAGATGCTGCCTTTTGGAAGGAAGCAATAAATGATGAAATAGAATCTATAATGGGTAATAAAATATGAAAACTAGTTAATCTTCCTGAAGGATCTAAACCTATAGGTTGTAAATGAATTTTTAAATGAAAACTTAAAGCTGATGGAACTATAGATAAGTTTAAGGCCCGATTGGTGGCAAAAGGATTTAGACAAAGGAAGGTATTGACTTTTTTGATACTTATGCACCGGTAGTCAGAATTCAACTATTAGGATCTTAATAGCACTTGCTTCTGTTTATCATTTACAAATTCATCAAATGGATGTAAAAACTACATTCTTAAATGGTGAATTAGAAGAAGAAGTTTATATGGAGCAACCTGGAGGTTTTATAATGACCGGACATGAGCATAAAGTTTGTAAATTAATTAAATCTCTTTATGGTTTAAAACAAGCTCCTAAATAATGGCATGAAAAATTTGAAAGTGTTATTATTTTTAATGGTTTCAAAATTAATGAATTTGATAAATGTATTTATAGTAAATTTTCTGCAAATAAGGGAGTTAGCATATGCTTATATGTAGATGATATGCTTATATTTGGTACTGATTTAGATAGTATAATGGATACCAAATCTTTTCTCTCTTCCAATTTTGATATGAAAGATATGGGTAATGCTGATGTCATCTTAGGAATCAAAATAGTAAGAAATGATAATGAACTTACTTTAACCCAGTCTCATTACATAGAGAAAATTCTCAAGAAATATAATCATTTAGATGGTAAACTTACATCTACACCATATGATAATAGCAGCAAACTTGTTTATAATAAAGGTAGATCTATAAATCAGTTAGAATATGCTAGAGTAATCGGTAGTTTGATGTATACAATGCACTGTACTAGACCTGACTTAGCATATGCAGTTGGAAAATTAAGTAGATATACTAGTAATCCATGTCATGATCATTGGAACGCTATATCTCGTGTATTTAGATATTTAAAAGGAAGTGTACATTATGGATTACATTATTTTGGTTTTCCTAATGTTTTAGAAGGATACAGTGATGCAAATTGGAATTCAGATGAATCTAAGGCAACGAGTGGATGAGTATTCACTCTCGGTGGTGTTATGATCTCATGGGGATCTAAAAAGCAAACATGTATTACTCATTCCACAATGGAATCTGAGTTTATTGCCTTAACGGCATGTGGCAAAGAGGCAGAATGGCTTCGGAATTTACTCTTGAAAACTCCTTTGTGGCCAAAGCCTATGTCACTTATTACAATAAATTGTGATAGTGAGGCTACGAGAGCAAAAACCTATAATAAAATTTATAATAGTAAGAATAGGCATATTGGTCTACGACACCGTTATATTAGAGAATTACTCAAGGATGGAGTAATTGGGATGGACTCAATTCGGACCAATAATAATTTAGCTGGTCCATTTATCAAAGGACTTTCTAGAGAATTGCTAAAAAAATATCTATCGGGATAGGACTGAAACCATATAGTTGATCACCTATGTCAGAAATTCAACTTAATATTTGTATAACAAATCCTTAAGTTCAATGAAAGATTACGACATAAGAGTGATGATTAGAAGCACTTTAACTTTGTTAAAATGTCCATCCCAAGACAGGTGTCAAGTGCTTGGAATTTGTAATAAAAAAGAGAAGGATGAGTATTTACTCTTAATAAGTTTGTAACATTTTGTGTTAATGTGTTTGATTACAGAAACACATTCGACATACTTACCTATGTGAATGTGGAGGTGCGGCCGCTTCTTATGAGATTATGATTTTTCTCAAAAAGCATTCATGAAACCAGGGTATAAGCACAAGGCCATAATAGTGCTAGCTTTATAGAAAACTCGATCTTAAGAAAATATGTGTGTGCTATTTATCCGGTCATGTCATATAGGGTCCTCAGTTCAAGACTATAGTCTCTGTGCACCCTGATAAGACTTTAATAAGTTTACACTAAGTGAAGGTTCAAATTCAAAAAGTACCTTTCATGGTATGCACATATTTTCGGTACCAGTGTCTTTATTTTATTTTAAATTTGTGGGGGATTGTTTTATTTATTATTAATATAATAAATATTTTAATAATTTAAAGAAAATAAAACTTTATTTGATTTCTTAGTTTTGGGTTGGGTTTTAGACAATAGATATTCTCAAGTTTTATATGCAAATTAATAGTTTCGCATTGGTAAAAATAAAAAGTGCTTAGGCTATATATAGAACCTTTCACATTCTATTATTGTTTGACAATAAGAAAAGAAGAGTGTGCCTAGCGGCGAGCCGCCGTGTTCGCGCACGCGTGTGCGTGGCGATTGGCGTTTAGGTGCATTGGCGCTTTAGGCGTGCGCATCGTCGTAAGGAGAGGTCTGATTTTTTAACCAGGCAGATCCAACAGTCAGATTATTCATGGGTCGGGCCATGCCTAATGGGCCACTAATCAGTGGGTCAATTCGGTTCTATTGGGCCAAACGGATTGGCCAAATGTTGACCGTTGGACCCAACCGTTTCATAACCGCTTATAAAGGTTTGCAACCGCTCGAATTTGAATTCGAAAAGTTGCAACCTTTCATACAGCCATTGGATGAAGCGGTTGAGATCTTTGAAAGATCTGAGCCATCCAAAAATAACTTCTATATAAGGAGGCCTTAGGACACAAATTTGGATACTCTGAAATCCATCGGATTCCTTGCATATAACTTGAGAATTCCTCTTGCTTTCTTCATTTGTTGGTACTCCAACGGATTGAGTTTTCTGGGGCGATCCTCTACTGTTGCAAAGTAACGGATCGCATCCAAGAGATTGAGCTTGTTGTATCCTGGAAACGTCTCGCTGAAACCCTTTTACAAACTCGAAGATTTACTCAAGTAGGGAGCGAATAGCGTTTTAAAGACAACGATTACGTGCCTCGGGTCCAATTCTCATGGCCATTTCATCATTTTCGGATTTCTGTTCATAATTTATCTAACATAGAGTGGCCGACCAAATCACCAGCACACGACGCCTCATGGGTAGGATTGCAACCGAGTCGAGCTCGAGCTTGGGTTACATTTAGCTCAGCTCTACCTTACATGAGCCGAGCTCGAGCTCTTCGGGCTTGAAAATTCCAAGTTCTAGCTCTGCCACTAAATTTGAGCCGAACTTCAAGGCAAGTAAGTTTTACTATAGAAGAGTTTTTGCTATAGTTACTTGAATCTCCATTGTCGATGGTTTTTGCAACCCTCTAAGGATTAAGTGCCAACACGACATGGTTTAGTGGTTCACCAATACTGTTGCAGGTTGCACCCCTCCTTGCAGCCAACATGCAACATATGTTGAGTCGTTGTTGGTAGTTGCAAGTGGGTGAGACTATATATATATATATATACTAGTGAGAAGGATATGTGTTGCACATAATAACATATCTCCTATGTAAGAGAACTTGTGCATAGAGACCTAAGAGCTCAACAACCAATTAAGAAAGAAACGAATACCTTTGTTCTTGAGGGTGCAGATTGGCATTGTCTGAAGTAATTTGGAAACTGTGAATAACATGTATTACAAAATTTGAAACGTTCTCTACCCAAGAATGGAAGAAATTGTAGTTTTCCATCCAATTAAAAAGGAAATCTAGAAACTTTAAATAAGAGTATGATATTTGATTCACCAATCCTAGCAGAGATTTGGACATCTTCGTTATCTTTGAATTCCTAGGTGAACGAAGAACATTACACCTATTTGTTTCTGTACAAGATACTTCGAAATGCGTACTTGAAGCCATTATTTCTAGTGGATGAAGAAGCTTGATCTGGAAGCATGAAACAAAGAAACTTATGAGGCTCATATTTTGAAGTCAATTGTTCGATCTGCTCTGAACATGAATGTTTTTCAATGCTACAAGGAAGCCAAGTTGGTCATAAGAGCATGGCATTCATGATGTGCAAAGTTTGAAAAGTATACAAAACCCTACATTCTTAAATCCACAAGCGCCACAAGCTTTGTTTCTTCTGTTGCCTGGAGAGGTGCACAACTATTAATGACCACAGAAATCAATGAAAATAAACTTTAGAAAATTCATATCAAGACGCACAATTCAGATTTACAAATCATCAAAAGAGAATCTTTCAACGAACCACTACCCACAAGGGTACCCACCTACAATATAAATATCATTCATTTTGTAAACGAAATCTCGAAACATAAAATATTCTGGTAAACTCTAGAAGTCAACTACATTTTATATGCGTGCCAGTAGCACTCATAATGTGTGCCAGTAGCACTCGTCGTTCTGGAAAACTTTTCATGCTTCCAAAGAAGATCTTTCATAATGTGTGCTAGTAGCACTCGTCGTCCATCAATCTGACAATGCTACTGCGACCCATTACCCGCGGCAAGGGGAGCCACCATCCATAACATAGAAATCATATTTTTGGAAGCATGTAAAGTTTTCTATATATATATATATATATATATATATATATATATATATATATATATATATATATATATATATATATATATATATATATTAATATCTACAACAATTAGTGTGAAGCTGAGATCAAAGCCTGCATAGCATGGTTGAGCAGCTCGTTGAAGACAGATTCAAAAGCAGGAAAATGAAAGATGTTTCTGCTAGGGAAAATTTTAAAATAACCCCTGAACTTTCACCCCATCATCAATAACGCACATAAACTATTGATAATATCAAATAGGCACCCAAAGTACACTTAAGTTCATCAACTAAACCATGCCGCCACCTTCCGTTAATAACTGAACGAAAAACATTGAGTTGACATACAACTTAGCAAAATCACCCACGTGACGCGGACTTAACTGCCATGTTGGCATACAGCTCAGGAAAATAGCGTACGTGGCGCTATGTTGGCATACAGTTTAGGAAAATAGCATGCGTGGCGCCACGTGGCGCCACGTGAGTGCCGAGCACGCTATTTTGTTGAGTTGTATGTCAACTCAACGTTTTCCGTCCAGTCATTAACGAAAGGTAACAGTAGGGGTTTAGTTGATGACCTTAAGCGTACTTTGGGTGCCTATTTGATATTATCAATAGTTTAAGTGTGTTATTAATGATGGGGTGAAAGTTCAGGGGTTATTTTAAAATTTTCTCTTTCTGCTATTTCAGCAATAGTTTCTCTAGCGAGGTCAAACTCAGGATTGTTCGCACTCAATGGGTAAGCTCGACGACCCATTGTCATATTTCTGGCCTTTGGAAGGAGTTGCGATAAATATTTCCCGCACCAACCTAATAACAAAAAAAAAAAAAAAAAATCAGTAAATTGAGAAAAATGGGTCCAAAATTAATATGTATCCTAAATGTGCCGAGTAAAAAGAGAGTGCTGCAATTGGCGCACACCAAATTTTGCTATTTTTTTCACACCAAACTCAAAGAAAGCCTTCATCAACTTTATTATGGTGTGTACGTAGTAAGAGTTATAACAATAGCAGACATAAAAATTAGAAGGGACATGGTTCTGTGATCACTAATTTTTTTTGTTTTGGTATTCATACTGTTAAAGTAAAAAATATAGTGACAAGAATAAAATAAACTTCCCTGTGTGAGAATTTCATAAGTGACTTGATCCACCAATCTAACAGTTTTTTAGATACCAATTATAGCTAGAAGGCATTAGGAAATAAAACAAAAATGGTTGAGAGTTACATATACACTGGAATTTATGTAGCTAGAAGTCATTAAGAAAGAAAACCAAATGGTTGTGAGTTACATATACACAGGAATTTATGTACCCCGGAAAAAACTCCATTGGAACTACCAATTATGTAATAATTCAAAACAGATTTTCAACTTGCAGAAACAATTAGACCAAATACTACAGATTTTCAAACATTCATTTCGTTGTTGCATTTTTTCCAATAGAACAAATTTAAATCTAGAAATTGAAATGAGTTATAATAAAGACCTAAATTTGCCCAAACGTCCTTAGAAAAAGCATTCTCCATCTCTTCCAACATAGAAATTTCAAATCGAGAAGTCAAAATTAGCTGATACACCAAAAAGTTCGAAGCAATTACCGGAGGACTCTTTCGATCTATGTTGCATCCATCGAACTCCGCCTGAAATCAATGAGCAATGCTGAAGAAGAGTGATCCTCTGAGAAATGCCGATGCGGGAATAGGCAACTTTGGAATGAATCAATGCCATCGAGGGGATACACCAATCATCTGAAAGATGGAGAGTTTCTAGAAGGCAACTTTTCTGCATTGTGCGTCTTCTCTGTCTTGCTTGTGATTTATGCAAGATCCTAAGGAATGATCATTTCAGGATCTCCGGGGAGTAGCACCGCCATGCTTATTCAATGCAGGAAGCACTGTGGTTCTCTTGCACGGACGAACAAAGAAATCAATCATGAGAAGAAAGCCACAAAGATGGGCCTTCCAAATCTATCCCTCGATTAAAAGAAAGGGCACAAAAAAGCACTAAAATTATCAGAGGAACACATTGTTAAAAGGTTATGAAAAGAAACTTATGAACATAAGTAGGCTTTCTTTATAATTCCCCTTACTTTTTCCAGATGAATTTGAACATCATATTAAATAATAACATTAAAAGGCAAGCAATGAACTGTAACATAGTACTTCAAATTGATTTGGCTTTAGGGTCTATTTTACATTACAGATGGTATGGTTGCTAACTACTTTAAAGAAACGACAAACCAATGAGCTAGAAGAGCCGGTATTTGGCAACAACTAATTTACTCTGGTACGATCATAGCAAAAGTTAGCATGACAATAGAAGGAAAAAAGATTAGAAGGGACATGAGTCTGTCCTTATTAATTTTCTCTCGTGTGATTATTGCAAAAGTTAGCATGGCGAGCTATTAATTTATCAAATATCAATCATAGTTGGAATTTAAGATTCTTTGGGTCGAATCAGTTTCCTTTTTTCGTTTACAGGTAAGCATGGGATTTGAACCCCTGGCCTCAACACTATAGGATTGAGAGCATCACGGCTGGGGCAAAGGTCCAATCCCTGGTCGGGTTAGGCATAAGCCTGACCATTAGGTCGGGCCGAGCAAAAATTTTGGCTGCCCTCATTGACAGCCCTAAGTATGCAATTCACCAGGGAAACAAAACTACCTATCACCTTCTTACTTTGACACCGTTTGTCTCGGTAAGGGATATGGACAGGTTGGGTTAACCAGCCAGGCAAGCGACCCAACCCTCACCGGCTCAGCTCTAGGTTCCGATTTTAGACCCATCGGGTAGGGTCCGTCAGATTGAAAATCCAAACTCATTCACTAAAATGATCGGGATTCAGTTTATTAAATGGCAGGTGACTCAGATCGAAACTGGATTGAACATCAGTTTATTAAATGGGTCAGGTGCTCAAACCTTCCTTGTTTGCACTCTTAGTCTCAGTCGTTTCTACCAATGAAGAAATTTTAGATGGTAGTGAGCCACAATCAGTCTTTTTACTACTGAAAGATCTTTATGATACTTTGCCAACATCAATAAGAAAAGTTAGCAGTCAGTGTGTGTTTACAGTTGCTTTCATAGACTGGCCCATTTGTAAACCTTATGGTGAAGTAGTCTGCAATAGAAAATAAAGTAACTTATTAAAAAATGTCGGTCTTGCTGCTATCAGAACTACTATACTGTAACTTCACAAAGTAAATCTATCATTAAATGACGCACTAAGAACACAATAAAGATATCCATTAACAACACAAGGAATCTAACATACTACAGTAACTCTTTGAGTCAATCCATCATACAGTTATCATGCAAAAATGACAGTAAACTTAATTCTTTGATAATAGACCATCCATGAGATCATTAATTGGATGGGCTGGATTAACGACACAAAAGAGAATTATTCTACCCCCATTGCCTTCATCTAGCCGTGATGTCTTTTTACAACTGAATTAATGTATACCTAGAAACATGGCATTCTTGCAAACTAAAGCAATCAATCCATGGAAACATGGCATTCCTGCAAATTAAAGCAATTGATATCATAAATTAGAGAGATACTTCTCATCAAATCAATAAACATCCCATTCCGATTTCTATCTATGCCTACAAGTAGATTGCCCGTCGGCCATCGGCCATTGTTAGACTTGAACGGACCTAATGCTTCATCTTCTTTCTTCTTCATCTTCCTCACGCAATGGCAACTGTTGTGACAGCCCGGATTTTCGCGACCGGAAATCCGTGCCATCAGGATCATACTCTGAATGATCCCTAGGACAAATCACGAAGTGTATGCTCGTATAGCGGAAATCAAGTAGACGCTGTCCAGCAGTGGTAGTTCGAGTCATCAAATAAGGCTTTATAAAAAGAAATAAGCAATAAATACCACATGTCTATATATATCTCAAAAGAATATGCATTCCCAAAAATGAATCAAGAAGAACCACTGGTGATGGACATCCATCACCCAAACAATGGTTCCTGATAGTGGTTCTTATAGAATGTATAATAATATAAGAAAAGAAAAATATCTACAGAAAATTTATACAAAAAGTGGCCACCAGGCACACAATAATCTAAAGTATTACACAAAATCCCAAAAATAGCAGACTCGTACACCCAGACTAAGGATAAAAGTCGTCCGCTCGACGCCGCCTCTCGTCCTCGCCTCAAACCTAGATCTAGATCAGTAGTAGTCGTGGTCACTCTTGCGTCGGAGCTCTAGCCTCAGAACTTATAATTATTGTAGAAGCAGGGTGAGCTAACCATCTAAGCTCAGTAGAATAATTTCAGTTAAAATTGCATCTTAATTGTAAAACATGGTTGCAGAAGATATAAACAGAACTGAATAGATGCAAACAGATGCTTCAGATATGCAGAATTTATCAAAGCAGGCAAATCGTATAAGAGTTTACAAAATGTGATGCATATAGTGTTTAATAACTTAGAATAATAAACTTAAATAACTCCCGTGAGTATAGCACACGATAGCCAGATTTGGTCCGATGGGTAATCCCGACCATCGTTGTTCACATGAACAATTTCAGGAAATACAACAATGCCTCAACTACAGAGTGTAATTGTGCCGAGGTGTAATGACCCAGAAAATTTGAACCAGAAACTAACCGCATCGATGTACGTGCCCGACACGGAAATCGAGACAGAAAATTTAAAACTTTGAAAATAATATTAATAGAAATAATATTAGCCTATAAGTAGGTTAGTTCGCGTATGAAAACCCGTTTCGATCCGAGTTGAGTACGATGTCGAGACGGTATACTACGCCGTATCGACATGTTGGTGTTTCACACCGAAATCAAAATTGAGAAGCAACTGAAATATCTAAGATATTTCAGTTGGTAACTTATAAGAGAAGGAAGGGAGACCTAGAAGAAGTTCTTCTTCTTCTTCTTCTTCTTCTTCCCCTTGCCCTAGTTACTCTAACAGCTAAGGAGTCTGTAGCTAGGTAGGTTTTCAAGAGGGTTTTTGTATAAAACAGGGTTAGCAAGATTGAAAGGTGAGTTTCCTAAGCTAGGGTATGTAGAGATCAATGGATTAAGCTTAAGGATGGTTTGTGTGTGTGTGTGAAGTCTCTGCATGCTGAACCAGAGCTAAAAGATTGCTCGTCGAACTCGGATCGGTGATAAACTCCGAGAGCTCGATCCGAAACCCTCATCCGGAGTGTTTGCCGAAACCCCGAAAGGGCCCACATAGAGGTGAGCTCTCTTGTTTAAAATGGGCAGTTGGATGCCCTAAATATAGGTTCTATATGAATATTTAAGATTTTAATGAATTTTTGGAAGGAAAAATAAGTTAGAAAAATTTGTTTGGTGAACTCCATTAATGACTGAAAATTCGTCATTATTGATCGATCAACAGGGTGTTGATCGATCACTGAGTGTACAATTGATCGATCAACAAAGTGTTGATCGATCACTGAGTAGAGAATTGATCGATCAACAGTGGTGGTGATCGATCAATTTATATATACAGTAAAGGAACATTAATGGCAGAGAGTTGGTGAGTTTTGGGTTAATATTGGTGATCGATCAACAAGGTATTGATCGATCAATTGACTGGGTATTGATCGATCAACAGTGGTGGTGATCGATCAACACAGAGCCCATTGATCGATCAACCAACATGGTGATAGATCAATGGTGTACAATATATACAAACAGTTGTGCTTTGGTGATCGATCAACAAGGGTGTTGATCGATCAATAAAGAGTTCATTGATCGATCAACAAGGTATTGATCGATCAATAAACCATGTTTTTAGACAGTTAGAAAATGTATATGTAAGAACCACTGGACATTGTGCCAGTTCACAATCTGTCACTCTAACACCTAGGGTAACATGTTTATGGTCTAGGATCAGACTAAGATGCCTTGAAAAAGCTTTGGATTTGCTTAGAAGGAACTTGATCCGAGGTAGGGGAATTCAACCGAAATTGTATTTATTTTTGATCTCATGGATTACATCTGTCATGCATATCTCAGCATAGTTTAATTCTGTTTTAAAAGTATGTTTAGCATATGTATGAGTATTCTTTTATGAACGTGATCCGACATTTGATATCCGTATCCGAAATCAATTACATTAAGTATGATAAGTATGCATGTGATTTGAGGTTTGATATTCAAGAAAATCCCACCGACTTCGGCGGTATATCCGTTCGAGCACACTTGTGCATTTGCTTTGTAATCCTCGGCACAATTGCACTCCATGTGGGGCATTGTTGCAATTCAAATTGTTCATATGAGCAGCGATGGTTGGGATTATCCATCGGACCAATCGCTACCACGCTATATACTCGAGTTACTTAAGTATACTACACTAAGTCATTATATGTTGTATTCATCAATTACATCTTGTTTTGGATAAATGTCTCATGTTTTATACATCTGTTGCATATCTTCAGTTTTGTTCTTTGATGACCATATTATACAATTAGAATGCAATTTTACTTGGAATTCTTCTATTGAGCTAGGATGTAGCTCACCCTGTTTTGTAAACATTTAGGTTCTGAGGCGGTGACTCCCGGAACGGAGAGCGACCCAGACTATCAGCCTGATCCTGAGGCTGAGGCTGAGGACGAGGAGACGACGTGGACGACTTTTACCCATAGACCGGTATAGCTTAGATGCTTTGGGGTTTTAGGTTTGTTTGGAGACTTTGGATTATGTGTGCACGGTGGCCACTTTTGTATTAATTTTGTAGATATTTTATTTTTTAGTGTTATTATACATTCTATCGGAACCATCATTGGGAACCATTGTTTGGGTGATGGATGTCATCATACCGATGGTTCTTTTGGTTCCTTTTGAGGATGTATACTTTTTATTTATAAATGAAGGTTTCTTTATTGTTCTTACTTTTAGATTGATTCATTAGATGACTCTACTACTTGTGGGATTGTATCCGTATAATTCGCTTTATATACGATATTGGGTGATTTGTCCTAGGGATCATCCGAGCATGATCTGATGGCACGGATTTATGAGCACAAAATTTTTAGGTTGAACTATGGGTTCATAACGGATTGTTTTACAATCTATATGTCTTGATCAATGTTATTATTTTCACAATGATGCACCGGTATATGGGCCCTAAGTTCGAGGAGGAGGGCACGCAGCGGTAGAAACAGTCGGAGAGATTCCTCGAGGATGTGCCCAGGGTTATAGGCTCGTCGAGGGGCTTGGAGTTCCTCTCACAAGCAAATGCGGTTCCATTGGGACCCAGAGGAGGTAGAAGGAGAAATGAAGAGAGGATGGAGCAGGTGTTGGAAGCATTAGCTACCAACGTCGCTCAGCAGACAGCTGCTTTAGCTCAACAGGCAGCTAGACCACCCCATCAGCCTGGTGGATTTGCGGAGTTTAGGAGAATGAGACCTCCTAACTTCTCAGGTCAAACGGATCCCATTGAGGCAGAAGGATGGATAGAAGAGATGGAAAAGCTCTTTGAAGTGTTACAGTGCAGCGACGTAGAGAAAGTGCGTTGGGCCACTTTCAAACTAGATGGTGACGCCGGACCTTGGTGGAAGTCGGTGTCACAAAATAGACAGAGAGAGTTTCCTCACACTCCTTGGACATGGGAGGAGTTTACGGAAGTATTCTATAATAAATACTTTCCTAAAATTGTGAGGCATCAGTGGGAGGTGAAATTTATAGAGCTGAAGCAAGGTGCAATGACAGTCAGGGACTATGGAGCTGAGTTCGATAGATTAGCTCGATTTGCACCTCAGCACGTAGCCACAGAGCTAATGAGAGCGAGAAAGTTTCAGCTGGGACTGAGACAAAATTTACAAAAGGATGTCGCCATGTGGGAAATGGAGACATATGAAGGAGTGATGGCCAAGGCACTCATAGCTGAAGAAGAAAACCAGAAGCAATTCTCTTGGAGGGACAAGCAGGCGAGAGAGAGACCATTCCAAGGGCAATCTCAGGATACAGAGCAGAACAAGAGGGCTAGATTTTCCAGACCTCCGAGATACCCTACGCACTCTCGACCGGCGATTTCTTCAGGACCGAGTTCATATCAGAGAGCAGCCGCTCCTACATCTTCCAGATCATTTCGACCAGCTGGATCTTCTGGTAGCGGGGCCTCAGTGACTCAGGGACCTTCAAGAGTCTCGTCCTTCACTCCGGCCGCAATATGTGCAAAGTGTGGGAAACCACACAAGACAGAGGACTGCAGGAGAGAGACAGGGGCATGCTTCAGGTGTGGCAAGATGGGCCATTTAATCAGGAACTGCCCAGAGGAAGGAAGGGACAGCAAGGAGCGGTCCGGATCGGTATCGACGATGCGATCATCTCGACACTCGTAGTTCAAGGCATCAAATGACGCTATTCAAGGTATGATTAGAATGCAAGAGATATGGTGTTGTTTGATATAATAATGAAAATTTGAAATATATAAATTAATTGACTTATTTTGATTATAATAGTACACATAAACCTACACATCTAAAAAACGTTACGGTAATGTTGATATTGGTATGTAGGTGAACCAAATCGTATAGAAGTTCTGATATTTGCTTCCATAGAGCACGAGCCTCCCGATAGACCAGCTCACACATTCTTTCTCGGCCTCAATTTACAAAGGAATTGAGTGCCACCTGCACAACTAGATTTTATCCTCGACGGTCAATCCCCACGGGTAGTGCAGTGAATGCACTCACTGTGTGTAAATCAGTGGTAGTGGCAGTAGATGATCATGAGACACGGGCAGATTTGATTCTGTTAGATATGAAAGGATTTGACATCATTTTGGGAATGGACTGGCTATCTGCTTACCACGCAAGTGTGGATTGTCTTGAAGATGGTAGTTTTCCGCCCTCAAAGGAGCGATCCTTTAGATTCTTGAGTGAAGACTAAGGTAGGCGCGTTGATATCCGCTATTCGGGCGGAGAGGATGATGAAGAGTGGATGCAGTGGATATATAGCCTTCCTACAAGAGCAACGGGAGAAGACAAATGTGATATCCGATATTCCCATTGCATGCGAGTATTCCGATGTATTTCCTGAGGATTTACCGGGACTACCACCAGATCGGGAGGTGGAGTTTGTAATCAATCTAATCCCAGGCACTGAACCAGTATCAAAGGCTCCCTATCGGATGGCTCCAGCAGAATTACAAGAGCTAAAGGAGCAATTGCAAGAACTACTTGACAAAGGTTTTGTGCGACCTAGTGTGTCTCCTTGGGGAGCACCAGTATTGTTTGTCAGGAAGAAGGATGGTTCAATGCGCTTGTGCATCGACTATCGGCAGTTAAACAAGTTGACGATTAAGAATCGTTACCCGCTTCCTAGAATCGATGATCCGTTTGATCAATTGCAAGGAGCGAGGTTCTTTACGAAGATCGACTTGCGGTTGGGTTATCATCAACTACGAGTCAGAGCTGAAGACATTGAGAAGATGGCGTTCAGAACCAGATATGGGCACTATGAATTCCTTGTTATGCCATTTGGATTGACGAACGCACCTGCGTCTTTCATGGACTTGATGAACCGAGTGTTTAAACCACACTTGGACACATCAGTAGTGGTATTTGTAGATGACATCCTTGTTTATTCCAAGACAAAGGAGGAACATGAAGAGCATCTACGTGTTACTTTGCAGACCCTCAGAGATCACAAACTTTATGCGAAGCTCAGTAAGTGTGAGTTTTGGCTTGACCAAGTTAGTTTCTTGGGTCATATCGTCTCTGCAAAGGGTATTACAGTGGATCCGGCTAAGATTGAAGCCATTGTGAACTGGGAACAGCCGAGGACAGTGACAGAGGTCCATAGTTTCCTTGGTTTGGCAGGATACTACAGGCGATTCGTAGAGGGTTTCTCTAAGCTATCAAGTCCGCTTACTCAGCTCACTAAGAAAAATGCCAAATTTGATTGGACTGAACAATGCGAGAAGAGTTTTCAGGAATTGAAGACGCGTCTGACTACAGCACCAGTGCTAGCTATACCTTCTGGCAGAGGAGGTTTTGCTATCTACAGTGACGCATCATATGGTGGTTTGGGTTGTGTCCTCAACCAGCACAAGAAGGTTATCGCTTATGGCTCTAGACAGCTGAAGGAGCATGAAAAGAATTATCCGACTCAAGACTTAGAGTTGGCTGCGGTAATCTTTGCCTTGAAGATTTGGAGGCACTACTTGTACGGTGAGACGTTTGATATCTTCACCGACCACAAAAGCCTTAAGTATTTGTTTACCCAGAAGGACTTAAATATGAGACAGCACAGATGGATGGAGTTCTTGAAAGATTATGATTGTTCCATCCAGTATCACCCTGGGAAGGCCAATGTTGTGGCAGATGCTTTAAGCAGAAAGTCTTCTGCTCAGTTGTCACACCTTATCACCAGAATACAAAGGTGGCATCTACTTGAGGACCTGGCCTTGTGCGATGCATTGATAGACGTCAAAGGTTCAGGGGCATTGATGGCTACCATAGTGATAATGACCACGTTGTTTGATAACGTCGTAGGCTCGAGATGATTGATAATGAGCTTATGGCCATTCGCAAGGATGTGATCAACGGATTCGACTGATTTCTCCATCAAGGATGATGGTACTTTCTTTGAGATCGAATGTGCATACCGGTGATAAAGATCTTAAGGAAACTATTCTAGAAGAAGCACATAAGTCAACGTATGCTATACATCACAGGAGTACCAAGATGTATCAAGATCTCAAGCGATTTTTGGTGGAGAGGACTGAAGAAAGATGTAGCAGATTTTGTGTCTCGATGTTTGGTCTACCAACAGGTGAAAGTAGACCATCGAAATCCAGCCGGGTTGTTACAACCTCTACCAGTACCAGAATGGAAATGGGAAGCCATTTCTATGGATTTCATCTTGGGGTTGCCAAGCACATTGAGGAAGAACAATGCCATCTGGGTCATTGTTGATAGGTTGACCAAATCTGCACACTTCTTGCCATACCGCACTACGTTTACAGCTAGCAAGCTTGCAGAGCTGTACATGAAGGAGATAGTCCGGTTACATGGCATACCAGTCAGTATAGTATGTGATAGAGATCCGCTCTATACATCGCAGTTTTGGCAGCGTTTTCAGGAAGGCATGGGTACTAAATTGGAGTTATTTCCATCCTCGCAGATGGGCGATCGAGAGAGTGAACCAATCATCGAAGATATGTTGCGGCGCTTGTATGTTGGACTTTCAAGGTTCATGGGATGAACATCTATCTTTGATCGAGTTCGCTTAAACAACAACAATATCGGTCGAGTATCGGGATGGCGCCTTATGAAGCCTTGTATGGGCGTCGATGTAGATCTCCATTGAATCGAGGAAGTCGGTGAGAAACTCATTTTGGGACTGATATCGTGGAAAGTACAATCGAGGCAGTTCGGTTGATCCGTGAAAGATTGAGGGTTGCTCAAAGTCGCCAAAAGAGTTATGCCGATCTTCATCGGATACACGTAGAGTTTCAGGTTGGAGACAATGTGTTTGTAAAAATATCGCCAACAAGGGGTGTCATGCGCTTCGGAAAACGAGAATAGTTGAATCCTCGGTATATTGTCCCCTTTGAGGTACTCGGACGTTGGCGAGGTTATGTTGCGTGTCGGTTGCTTTGCCACCACAATTGGCAAGCATGCATAATGTTTTTCATGTATCGATGCTGCGACGTTACGTACATGATCCGACACATGTCTTGGATTTTCAACCGATTGAATTACAAGAAGATCTAACCATGGTTGAAGAACCGATAGAGATCTTGGATCAACGGGATCAAGTTTTGAGGACCAAATTAATTCCGCTAGTACTTGTCAAATGGCGGAATCATACTGCTTCGGAAGCCACTTGGGAACGTCTTTGCCGAGATCCGTGAACGATATCACACTTGTTCACTTAATGCAAGGTGAATTTTCTTTTGAGTTTGTTTCTAAATTCATCATCGTGATTATAACTTGATGATTAGATTTATCTCATCGACTCGATTTGTCGTATATTTTGGGTCATGTATGTGATGTACATGTACCGGTATCTTTCCATTACGGTTAAGTCATTTTAACGGTCCGATTGTAACGCGAAATTTTTTTCAAACAGGTCCAGTGATCGATCAACAGGGAGGTTGGTGATCGATCAACAAGTGGACTGTTGATCGATCAACATTGAATGTGGTGATCGATCAACAGGTCGGGTTCAGTTGTTTTGAACTTAAAATTTTTTTTGTGGTGATCGATCAACCACTAATGAATTGATCGATCACCAACACACTTTTGTGTTATAAAAAGGGTTTTGAACGGTCATTTGCTCTATCCTATTCACGTGAACGAGCAAAGGGCTTTTGCACTCCGACCTTTCAACTTCCCTTCCGACTCACTTCCGGCCATTCCCACCCTTTCTCCGGCTTGATTCGCGTGGACATCGCTCCATTCACCCGGTAATATTCTTGTTTGCTTCCTTTCGAGTCTTATTTTCATTCTTTTTGTAAGGATTTGACCATGGGACCTCGCACGAAGAATGCTTCGCGTAAGGTACCCACATCTCGTGCCCTCTGCATCGCCCACCATCCCCGTTCCTCCACCGACCGTGCCACCCATGGCACCGATTTCGGATGTGGTTCCACCCATCCCGGCCCCCATCGACCGTGAAGTCCCCAAAGAGTGGTGGGCTTTCAAAACCTTTCTACCTGAGTATAGGTTTATTCCTACTCTCTATGATGATCGCCCCGAAATGGCATGGGCCAAGGGCTACCTTCAAAAATTAGGGTTAAAACCCTTGCTTGAGCCGTTCCATGATCACTATTGCCCTCGCATAGTGCGGCTCTTTTTCCAAAAAACCTTCGCTACGACTCATCATTACCATTGACGGGTTTGAATATAAATTCAACCGATTCCATGTTGCCGCTGCCCTAGAGTGTGCAACCACTCACCTTGATACGCGTGGCTTGGCGCCACCGTATGAGAAGGATGTTCCTTTTGCAGATGTCATCACCAAGATGACCAACGGAAAGCATGGGAAGGGCCAATCCATTTCTAGGACCCAACTACCCGACAAACTGTGGATGCTTGATCCTTAGTTCAAGTGTGCACTTGTTAAGATTTGCACAAGTCCTCACTGAGGTGTTGTTCAGATGGCCCTCTTTTCGGCCTTTGAGGACCGCTGGTATCCTATGGCCGAGGTCGTGATTGAGGGCATCATCACCGCCCGCGACCTTATGACCGAAAAGGCGAAGGCGGGAGCCACAAAACAAATTCCCTATGCTCGCCTAATCACAAAGCTGGTGGAGCAATATGTTGCTCTCTGTGAAACACTAGCTTGGCTCCTAATGAGCCACGCTTAAGCAACAACACCAAAGTCTTTAAAGTAAAAGACTGGAGGAAGAGTTATAATGTTTTGGTCAAGAGACAACCCGAGCCCGAGGAGGAGGGTGACGAGGAGGCTGCTGAGCCCGTTATTCCTGAGGGTGGAGCACCTGTTGGACCAGCTCCTAGTGGGGGGGAGGCCCCATCTGATCAGCCACCTCAGCCTGAGGTGCTACCTCGACCTGCTGCTACCCCATCACGGCGACCACCGCGTTCTTCTTCGTCACGTCGCCCTACACCTGCACCTGCTGCCCCTATCCCACCTTACCTGCCCATCCACGTTACTCTTGGCCGTGCTTCTTTGCGGTCCTCGAGGGTAACAACATACGGATTGAGCTATTTCAGCGTCAGGTTCATCGGCGGCTCGACTACGCCGAGGGCATGTTAGAGCTCTTGATGCAGCAGGCATACATGACGACTTCGACCCCGATGATTGCGCATGCCCGTGAGCACGTTGTAGATCCTCACACTTACACCCCTGTTCCTACTCCGCCCACCATGTCGGCCTCTGCCAGGACTGGACCATCTGGCGAGGGTGGACCATCTGATGTTCCCACTGGTATTCCCATACTCATTTACCTGTTATTCTATTTATCTGATATTATTTTTATTGTTATTTTTGAAATTATCTTTACCTTATTCTGTTTTCTATATTTGCTTCTGTACTGCATCTTTTATATCTTTGTCTCTGTATGTTCATCAGTGGGTTTTCTTTCGGAACCCCATCTCATGTGGCCCCACTGCTTAGTCAATTTTCGAGGAAGAAAATTCCTAAGGGGGGGATAATGTAATGACCCAGAAAATTTGAACCAGAAACTAACCGCATCGATGTATGCGTTACAAATCGAGATAAATTTAAAACTTTGAAAATAATATTAATAGAAATAATATTAGCCTATAAGTAGGTTAGTTGTATGAAAACCCGTTTTATCCGAGTTGAGTACGATGTCGAGGAACGGTATACTACTGTCGACATGTTGGTGTTTCACAAATCAAAATTGAGAAGCAACTGAAATATCTAAGATATTTCAGTTGGTAACTTATAAGAGAAGGAAGGGAGACCTAGAAGAAGTTCTTCTTCTTCTTCTTCTTCTTCTTCCCCTTGCCCTAGTTACTCTAATGACTAAAGTGCAGCTAGCTAGGTAGCTTTTCAAGAGGGCTTCTGTATAAAACAGGCTTAGCAAGATTGAAAGGTGAGGTTCCTAAGCTAGGGTATGTAGAGGTCAATGGATTAAGCTTAAGGCTGGTTTGTGTGTGTGTGTGAAGTCTCTGCATGCTGAACCAGAGCTAAAAGATTGCTCGTCGAACTCGGATCGGTGATAAACTCCGAGAGCTCGATCCGAAACCCTCATCCCGAGTGTTTGAAACCCTAAAGGGCCCACATAGAGGTGAGCGCGCGTGTTTAGAATGGGCGGTTGGATGCCCTAAATATAGGTTCTATATGAATATGTAAGAGTTTAATGAATTTTTGGAAGGAAAAATAAGGTAGAAAATTTGTTTGGTGAACTCCATTAATGACCGAAAATTGTTCATTATTGATCGATCAACGGTGTTGATCGATCCTTGATGAATTGATCGATCAACAAAGTGTTGATCGATCCATCGAAAGAATTGATCGATCAACAGTGGTGGTGATCGATCAATTTATATATACAGTAAAGGAACATTAATGGCAGAGAGTTGGTGAGTTTTGGGTTAATATTGGTGATCGATCAACAAGGTATTGATCGATCAATTGACTGGGTATTGATCGATCAACAGTGGTGGTGATCGATCAACACAGAGCCCATTGATCGATCAACCAACATGGTGATAGATCAATGGTGTACAATATATACAAACAGTTGTGCTTTGGTGATCGATCAACAAGGGTGTTGATCGATCAATAAAGAGTTCATTGATCGATCAACAAGGTATTGATCGATCAATAAACCATGTTTTAGGCAGTTAGAAAATGTATATGTAAGAACCATCGGACATTGTGCGGTTCTCACTCTAACACCTAGGGTAACATGTTTATGGTCTAGGATCGACTAAGATGCCTTGAAAAAGCTTTGGATTTGCTTAGAAGGAACTTGATCCGGTAGGGGAATTCAGCAGAAATTGTATTTATTTTTGATCTCATGGATTACATCATGCATATCTCAAAGATAGTTTAATTACTTTTAAAAGTATGTTTAGCATATGTATGAGTATTCTTTTATGAACGTGATCCGACATTTGATATCCGTATCCGAAATCTGAATTCTGTTAAGTATGATAAGTATGCATGTGATTTGAGGTTTGATATTCAGTAAAAATCCCACCGACTCGGCGGTATAACCGTTGCATTTGTAATCCTCGGCACAATTGCACTCCATGTGTGGGGCATTGTTGCAATTCAAATTGTTCATATGAAGCGCGATGGTTGGGATTATCCATCGGACCAACGCTACCACGTGCTATACTCACGGAGTTACTTAAGTATACTACACTAAGTCATTATATGTTGTATTCATCAATTACATCGCTTTTGGATAAATGTCTCATGTTTTATACATCTGTTGCATATCTTCAGTTTTGTTCTTTGATGACCATATTATACAATTAGAATGCAATTTTACTTGGAATTCTTCTATTGAGCTAGGATGTAGCTCACCCTGTTTTGTAAACATTTAGGTTACGGTGTGACTCACGGAGCGGAGGCGACCAGGACTATCGCTGATCACGAGGTGAAATGAGACGAGAGGCAGACGTTCGGTGACTTTACCCATAGACTGGGTATAGCTTAGACAGTTTTGGGGTTTTAGGTTTGTTTGGAGACTTTGGATTATGTGTGCCTGGTGGCCACTTTTGTATTAATTTTTGTAGATATTTTATTTTTTTTAGTGTTATTATACATTCTATCGGAACCATCATTGGGAACCATTGTTTGGGTGATGGATGTCTGTCACCGATGGTTCTTTTTGGTTCCTTTTTGAGGATGTATACTTTTTTTATTTATAAATGAAGGTTTCTTTATTGTTCTTACTTTTAGATTGATTCATTAGATGACTCTACTCGCCGCTGTGGGATTGTATCTGTATAATTCCGCTTTATATACAGATATTGGGTGATTTGTCCTAGGGATCATCCAGAGCATGATCCTGATGGCAGATTTGAGCACGAAATTGGGGTCATCACGCTTGGTCGAGCCTAGGCTTTAGGTTGAACTATGGGTTCATAACGGATTGTTTTTACAATCTATATGTACTGATCAATGTTATTATTTTCACAATGACAGACCAGTATGGGCCCTAAGTTCAGAGGAGGGCACGGCAGAGGTAGAACAGGTCAGAGAGAGATTCCTCTGAGGGATGTGCCCGAGGTTATAGGCTCGTCGAGGGGCTTGGAGTTCCTCTCACAAGCAAATGCGGTTCCATTGGGACCCAGAGGAGGTAGAAGGAGAAATGAAGAGAGGATGGAGCAGGTGTTGGAAGCATTAGCTACCAACGTCGCTCAGCAGACAGCTGCTTTAGCTCAACAGGCAGCTAGACCACCCCATCAGCCTGGTGGATTTGCGGAGTTTAGGAGAATGAGACCTCCTAACTTCTCAGGTCAAACGGATCCCATTGAGGCAGAAGGATGGATAGAAGAGATGGAAAAGCTCTTTGAAGTGTTACAGTGCAGCGACGTAGAGAAAGTGCGTTGGGCCACTTTCAAACTAGATGGTGACGCCGGACCTTGGTGGAAGTCGGTGTCACAAAATAGACAGAGAGAGTTTCCTCACACTCCTTGGACATGGGAGGAGTTTACGGAAGTATTCTATAATAAATACTTTCCTAAAATTGTGAGGCATCAGTGGGAGGTGAAATTTATAGAGCTGAAGCAAGGTGCAATGACAGTCAGGGACTATGGAGCTGAGTTCGATAGATTAGCTCGATTTGCACCTCAGCACGTAGCCACAGAGCTGATGAGAGCGAGAAAGTTTCAGCTGGGACTGAGACAAAATTTACAAAAGGATGTCGCCATGTGGGAAATGGAGACATATGAAGGAGTGATGGCCAAGGCACTCATAGCTGAAGAAGAAAACCAGAAGCAATTCTCTTGGAGGGACAAGCAGGCGAGAGAGAGACCATTCCAAGGGCAATCTCGGGATCTGAGAGCGAGAACAAGAGGGCTAGATTTTCCGGACCTCCGAGATACCCTCGCACTCTCGTGGCGATTTCTTCAGACCGAGTTCATATCGAGAGCGGCTCCTACATCTTCCAGACCATTTCGACCATCTGGATCTTTCGGTAGCGGGGCCTTAGTGACTCAGGGACCTTCAAGAGTCTCGTCCTTCACTCCGACCGTGATATGTGCAAAGTGTGGGAAACCACACAAGACAGAGGACTGCAGGAGAGAGACAGGGGCATGCTTCAGGTGTGGCAAGATGCGCCATTTAATCAGGAACTGCGGAGAGGAAGGAAGGATGACAAGGGCGGTCCGGATCGGTATCGACGATGCGATCATCTCGACCTGTAGTTCAAGGTCGGGCATATGCCGTTACCGCCACCGATGCTCTGACATCAAATGACGTCATTCAAGGTATGATTAGAATGCAAGAGATATGGTGTTGTTTGATATAATGAACTGGAAAATTTGAAATATATAAATTAATTGACTTATTTTGATTATAATAGTACACATAAACCTACACATCTAAAAACGTTACAGTAATGTTGATATTGGTATGTAGGTGAACTGAAACTGTATAGAAGTTACGATATTTGCTTCCATAGAGCACGAGCCCTGATAGACCCAGGCTCCACACATTCTTTCGTACGGCCTCAATTTACAAAGGAATTGAGTGCCACTCCAGAACAACTAGATTTTATCCTGACAGTGTCAATCCCCACGGGTAGTGCAGTGAATGCACTCACTGTGTGTAAATCTGTGGTAGTGGCAGTAGATGATCATGAGACACGGGCAGATTTGATTCTGTTAGATATGAAAGGATTTGACATCATTTTGGGAATGGACTGGCTATCTGCTTACCACGCAAGTGTGGATTGTCTTCGGAAGATGGTAGTTTTCCGCCCTCCAAAGGAGCGATCCTTTAGATTCTTCGGAGTGAAGTCTAAGGTAGCTCCGTTGATATCCGCTATTCGGGCGGAGAGGATGATGAAGAGTGGATGCAGTGGATATATAGCCTTCCTACAAGACCGTATGGAGAAGACAAATGTGATATCCGATATTCCCATTGCATGCGAGTATTCCGATGTATTTCCTGAGGATTTACCGGGACTACCACCAGATCGGGAGGTGGAGTTTGTAATCAATCTAATCCCAGGCACTGAACCAGTATCAAAGGCTCCCTATCGGATGGCTCCAGAATTACAAGAGCTAAAGGAGCAATAGCAAGAACTACTTGACAAAGGTTTTGTGCGACCTAGTGTGTCTCCTTGGGGAGCACCAGTATTGTTTGTCAGGAAGAAGGATGGTTCAATGCGCTTGTGCATCGACTATCGGCAGTTAAACAAGTTGACGATTAAGAATCGTTACCCGCTTCCTAGAATCGATGATCCGTTTGATCAATTGCAAGGAGCGAGGTTCTTTACGAAGATCGACTTGCGGTTGGGTTATCATCAACTTCTGAGTCGGTGAAGACATTGAGAAGATGGCGTTGAACCGGATATGGGCACTATGACTTCCTTGTTATGCCATTTGGATTGACGAACGCACCTGCGTCTTTCATGGACTTGATGAACCGAGTGTTTAAACCACACTTGGACACATCAGTAGTGGTATTTGTAGATGACATCCTTGTTTATTCCAAGACAAAGGAGGAACATGAAGAGCATCTACGTGTTACTTTGCAGACCCTCAGAGATCACAAACTTTATGCGAAGCTCAGTAAGTGTGAGTTTTGGCTTGACCAAGTTAGTTTCTTGGGTCATATCGTCTCTGCAAAGGGTATTACAGTGGATCCGGCTAAGATTGAAGCCATTGTGAACTGGGAACAGCCGAGGACAGTGACAGAGGTCCATAGTTTCCTTGGTTTGGCAGGATACTACAGGCGATTCGTAGAGGGTTTCTCTAAGCTATCAAGTCCGCTTACTCAGCTCACTAAGAAAAATGCCAAATTTGATTGGACTGAACAATGCGAGAAGAGTTTTCAGGAATTGAAGACGCGTCTGACTACAGCACCAGTGCTAGCTATACCTTCTGGCAGAGGAGGTTTTGCTATCTACAGTGACGCATCATATGGTGGTTTGGGTTGTGTCCTCAACCAGCACAAGAAGGTTATCGCTTATGGCTCTAGACAGCTGAAGGAGCATGAAAAGAATTATCCGACTCAAGACTTAGAGTTGGCTGCGGTAATCTTTGCCTTGAAGATTTGGAGGCACTACTTGTACGGTGAGACGTTTGATATCTTCACCGACCACAAAAGCCTTAAGTATTTGTTTACCCAGAAGGACTTAAATATGAGACAGCACAGATGGATGGAGTTCTTGAAAGATTATGATTGTTCCATCCAAAGATCACCACAGGAAGGCCAATGTTGTGGCAGATCCTTTGAGCAGAAAGTCTTCTGCTCAGTTGTCACACCTTATCACCAGAATACAAAGGTGGCATCTACTTGCGGACCTGGCCTTGAGCGATGCATTGATAGACGTCAAAGGATCAGGGGCATTGATGGCTACCTTAGTGATCTGACCCACGTTGTTTGATAACGTCGTAGGCTCCAGATGATTGATAATGAGCTTATGGCCATTCGCAAGGATGTGATCAACGGATTCGACCTGATTTCTCCATCAAGGTTGATGGTACTTTACTGTTTCGAGATCGAATGTGCATACCAGCTGATAAAGATCTTAAGGAAACTATTCTAGAAGAAGCACATAAGTCAACGTATGCTATACATCCTGGGAGTACCAAGATGTATCAAGATCTCAAGCGCAGTTTTTGGTGGAGAGGATCAAGAAAGATGTAGCGATTTTGTGTCTCGATGTTTGTCCGCCATAGCGGTGAAAGTAGACCATCGAAATCCGGTAGGTTGTTACAACCTCTACCAAGATGCAATGGAAATGGGAAGCCATTTCTATGGATTTCATCTTGGGGTTGCAAGCACATTGAGGAAGAACAATGCCATCGGGTCATTGTTGATAGGTTGACCAAATCTGCACACTTCTTGCCATACCGCACTACGTTTACAGCTAGCAAGCTTGCAGAGCTGTACATGAAGGAGATAGTCCGGTTACACGGCATACCAGTCAGTATAGTATGTGATAGAGATCCGCTCTATACATCGCAGTTTTGGCAGCGTTTTCAGGAAGGCATGGGTACTAAATTGGAGTTATTTCGCTTCATCCTCGCGGATGGGCGATGAGAGAGTGAACCAGATCATCGAAGATATGTTGCGAGCTTGTATGTTGGACTTTCAAGGTTCATGGGATGAACATCTATCTTTGATCGAGTTCGCTTACAACAACAGCTATCAGTCGAGTATCGGGATGGCGCCTTATGAAGCCTTGTATGGACGTCGATGTAGATCTCCATTGAACTGGGAGGAAGTCGGTGAGAAACTCATTTTGGGACCTGATATCGTGGAAAGTACAATCGAGGCAGTTCGGTTGATCCGCGAAAGATTGAGGGTTGCTCAAAGTCGCCAAAAGAGTTATGCCGATCTTCATCGGATACACGTAGAGTTTCAGGTTGGAGACAATGTGTTTGTAAAAATATCGCCAACAAGGGGTGTCATGCGCTTCGGAAAACGAGGAAAGTTGAGTCCTCGGTATATTGTCCCCTTTGAGGTACTCGGACGGGTTGGCGAGGTTGCGTATCGGATTGCTTTGCCACCACAATTGGCAAGCATGCATAATGTTTTTCATGTATCGATGCTGCGACGTTACGTACATGATCCGACACATGTCTTGGATTTTCAACCGATTGAATTACAAGAAGATCTAACCATGGTTGAAGAACCGATAGAGATCTTGGATCAACGGGATCAAGTTTTGAGGACCAAATTAATTCCGCTAGTACTTGTCAAATGGCGGAATCATACTGCTTCGGAAGCCACTTGGGAACGTGCTGCCGAGATCCGTGAACAGTATCCACACTTGTTCACTTAATGCGCAAGGTGAATTTTCTTTTGAGTTTGTTTCTAAATTCATCATCGTGATTATAACTTGATGATTAGATTTATCTCATCGACTCGATTTGTCGTATATTTTGGGTCATGTATGTGATGTACATGTACCGGTATCTTTCCATTACGGTTAAGTCATTTTAACGGTCCGATTGTAACGCGAAATTTTTTCAAGCAGTCCGATGATCGATCAACGGAGGTTGGTGATCGATCGATCAAGACATTGAATGTGGTGATCGATCAGCGAATCGAGTTCGATTGTTTTGAACTTAAAATTTTTTGTGGTGATCGATCAACCACTAATGAATTGATCGATCACCAACACACTTTGTGTTATAAAAGGGTTTTGAGCGGTCATTTGCTCTATCCTATTCACGTGAGCGAGCAAAGGGCTTTTGCACTCCGACCTTTCAACTTCCTTGAGCTCACTTGGCCATTCCACCTTTCTCCGGCTTGATTAGCGTGGACATCGCTCCATTCACCCGTAATATTCTTGTTTGCTTCCTTTCGAGTCTTATTTTCATTCTTTTGTAAGGATTTGACCATGGGACCTCGACGAAGAATGCTTGTAAAGGTACCCACATCTCGCTCGTGCAGTCACCGCCCACCATCCCCTCCTCCACCGAAGTACCACCCATGGCACCGATTTCGGATGTGGTTCCACCCATCCCGGCCCCCATCGACCGTGAAGTCCCCAAAGAGTGGTGGGCTTTCAAAACCTTTCTACCTGAGTATAGGTTTATTCCTACTCTCTATGATGATCGCCCCGAAATGGCATGGGCCAAGGGCTACCTTCAAAAATTAGGGTTAAAACCCTTGCTTGAGCCGTTCCATGATCACTATTGCCCTCGCATAGTGCGGCTCTTTTTCCAAAACCTTCGTTGGGGGGATTCCCGACATCGACTCATCATTACCATTGACGGGTTTGAATATAAATTCAACCGATTCCATGTTGCCGCTGCCCTAGAGTGTGCAACCACTCACCTTGATACGCGTGGCTTGGCGCCACCGTATGAGAAGGATGTTCCTTTTGCAGATGTCATCACCAAGATGACCAACGGAAAGCATGGGAAGGGCCAATCCATTTCTAGGACCCAACTACCCGACAAACTGTGGATGCTTGATACTTATTTCAAGTGTGCACTTGTTCCGTTTTTGCACAAGTCCTCACGGACTGGTGTTGTTCAGATGGCCCTCTTTTCGGCCTTTGAGGACCGCTGGTATCCTATGGCCGAGGTCGTGATTGAGGGCATCATCACCGCCCGCGACCTTATGACCGAAAAGGCGAAGGCGGGAGCCACAAAACAAATTCCCTATGCTCGCCTAATCACAAAGCTGGTGGAGCAATATGTTGCTCTACGCGAGCACTATAGCTTGGCTCCTAATGAGCCACGCTTAACCAACAACACCAAAGTCTTTAAACTAAAATTTGGACCAAGAGTTATAATCTTTTGGTCAAGAGACTACCCGAGCCCGAGGAGGAGGGTGACGAGGAGGCTGCTGAGCCCGTTATTCCTGAGGGTGGAGCACCTGTTGGACCAGCTCCTAGTGGGGGGGAGGCCCCATCTGATCAGCCACCTCAGCCTGAGGTGCTACCTCGACCTGCTGCTACCCCATCACGGCGACCACCGCGTTCTTCTTCGTCACGTCGCCCTACACACACTGCCCTATCCCCTTACCTTGCCCCATCCACAGTTACTCTTGGCCGCGTGCTTGCTGCGGTCCTCGAGGGTAACAAACACATAATGGCGCTTGGATGGGATTGAGCTATTTATTGTCGGGTTCATCGGTAGAGCTCTTGATGCACGTGGCATACATGGCGACTTGACCCGATGATTGCGCAGGCCCCTGAGCACGTTGTAGATCCTCACACTTACACCCTGTTCTACTCACCCACCATGCCGGCCTCTGCCAGGACTGGACCATCTGGCGAGGGTGGACCATCTGATGTTCCCACTGGTATTCCCATACTCATTTACCTGTTATTCTATTTATCTGATATTATTTTTATTGTTATTTTTGAAATTATCTTTACCTTATTCTGTTTTCTATATTTGCTTCTGTACTGCATCTTTTATATCTTTGTCTCTGTATGTTCATCAGTGGGTTTTCTTTCGGAACCCCATCTCATGTGGCCCCACTGCTTAGTCAATTTTCGAGGAAGAAAATTCCTAAGGGGGGGATAATGTAATGACCCAGAAAATTTGAACCAGAAACTAACCGCATCGATGTACGTGCCCGACACGGAAATCGAGACAGAAAATTTAAAACTTTGAAAATAATATTAATAGAAATAATATTAGCCTATAAGTAGGTTAGTTCGCGTATGAAAACCCGTTTCGATCCGAGTTGAGTACGATGTCGAGACGGTATACTACGCCGTATCGACATGTTGGTGTTTCACACCGAAATCAAAATTGAGAAGCAACTGAAATATCTAAGATATTTCAGTTGGTAACTTATAAGAGAAGGAAGGGAGACCTAGAAGAAGTTCTTCTTCTTCTTCTTCTTCTTCTTCCCCTTGCCCTAGTTACTCTAACAGCTAAGGAGTCTGTAGCTAGGTAGGTTTTCAAGAGGGTTTTTGTATAAAACAGGGTTAGCAAGATTGAAAGGTGAGTTTCCTAAGCTAGGGTATGTAGAGATCAATGGATTAAGCTTAAGGATGGTTTGTGTGTGTGTGTGAAGTCTCTGCATGCTGAACCAGAGCTAAAAGATTGCTCGTCGAACTCGGATCGGTGATAAACTCCGAGAGCTCGATCCGAAACCCTCATCCGGAGTGTTTGCCGAAACCCCGAAAGGGCCCACATAGAGGTGAGCTCTCTTGTTTAAAATGGGCAGTTGGATGCCCTAAATATAGGTTCTATATGAATATTTAAGATTTTAATGAATTTTTGGAAGGAAAAATAAGTTAGAAAAATTTGTTTGGTGAACTCCATTAATGACTGAAAATTCGTCATTATTGATCGATCAACAGGGTGTTGATCGATCACTGAGTGTACAATTGATCGATCAACAAAGTGTTGATCGATCACTGAGTAGAGAATTGATCGATCAACAGTGGTGGTGATCGATCAATTTATATATACAGTAAAGGAACATTAATGGCAGAGAGTTGGTGAGTTTTGGGTTAATATTGGTGATCGATCAACAAGGTATTGATCGATCAATTGACTGGGTATTGATCGATCAACAGTGGTGGTGATCGATCAACACAGAGCCCATTGATCGATCAACCAACATGGTGATAGATCAATGGTGTACAATATATACAAACAGTTGTGCTTTGGTGATCGATCAACAAGGGTGTTGATCGATCAATAAAGAGTTCATTGATCGATCAACAAGGTATTGATCGATCAATAAACCATGTTTTTAGACAGTTAGAAAATGTATATGTAAGAACCACTGGACATTGTGCCAGTTCACAATCTGTCACTCTAACACCTAGGGTAACATGTTTATGGTCTAGGATCAGACTAAGATGCCTTGAAAAAGCTTTGGATTTGCTTAGAAGGAACTTGATCCGAGGTAGGGGAATTCAACCGAAATTGTATTTATTTTTGATCTCATGGATTACATCTGTCATGCATATCTCAGCATAGTTTAATTCTGTTTTAAAAAGTATGTTTAGCATATGTATGAGTATTCTTTTATGAACGTGATCCGACATTTGATATCCGTATCCGAAATCTGAATTCTGTTAAGTATGATAAGTATGCATGTGATTTGAGGTTTGATATTCAGTAAAAATCCCACCGACTCGGCGGTATATCCGCTTGTGCACACTTGTGCATTTGCTTTGTAATCCTCGCACAATTGCACTCCATGTGTGGGGCATTGTTGCAATTCAAATTGTTCATATGAACGACATGGTTGGGATTATCCATCGGACCAAATCGCTACCACGTGCTATATACTCACGGAGTTACTTAAGTATACTACACTAAGTCATTATATGTTGTATTCATCAATTTCGTTTTGGATAAATGTCTCATGTTTTATACATCATTGCATATCTTCAGTTTTGTTCTTTGATGACCATATTATACAATTAGAATGCAATTTTACTTGGAATTCTTCTATTGAGCTAGGATGTAGCTCACCCTGTTTTGTAAACATTTAGGTTCCGAGGGTGACTTTAACGAGAGCGACCTGCACTATCACCGATCCCGAGGCCGAGGTTGAGGACGAGGAGACTGGACGTTCAAATGACGACGACTTTTACCCATAGACCGGTATAGCTTAGATGATTTTGTGGTTTTAGGTTTGTTTGGAGACTTTGGATTATGTGTGCCTGGTGGCCACTTTTGTATTAATTTTTGTAGATATTTTATTTTTTTTAGTGTTATTATACATTCTATCGGAACCATCATTGGGAACCATTGTTTGGGTGATGGATGTCTGTCACCGATGGTTCTTTTTGGTTCCTTTTTGAGGATGTATACTTTTTTTATTTATAAATGAAGGTTTCTTTATTGTTCTTACTTTTAGATTGATTCATTAGATGACTCTACTCGCCGCTGTGGGATTGTATCTGTATAATTCCGCTTTATATACAGATATTGGGTGATTTGTCCTAGGGATCATCCAGAGCATGATCCTGATGGCACGGATTTCTGAGCACAGAAATTCGGGGCTGTCACACGAGGATTTCCAAGCAGATGCACGATTGTGCCAGAAACGGATATACCGCCGAGTCGGTGGGATTCGTCAGAGTATTAAACCTCAAATCACATGCAGACATATTATACTTAACAGAAATCAGATGACAGATGACAGGTGTCATATAGCAGGAGTCAAATACGTAACAGAGTTGCCACACATATGCGAAACATGACTGAAAACTAAAATCAGACTATGCAGTTGTATATAGAACATTTGGAATCCATAATATCAAGAATAAATGCAATTTCAATTGAATTCCCCTACCTCAGGTCAGACCTCTTTCTAAGCAAATTCAAACCTTTCTAAGACATTATGGTCCGACCCTGGACCATAAATATAGTATACTATGTGTCAGGTATGTCAGAAAGTCAACTGGCTCAGTGTCCAGTAACATGCAATTCACACAAACAAAACAGGACCAAAACAGGGGTGATTGATCGATCAACACCCTTATTGATCGATCAATCCTCCTTGTTGATCGATCAATAGCCCCATTGATCGATCAATACCCTCAACTCACCTCACAAGTAACAGAGGTAGTTGATCGATCAATAGCCTTTATTGATCGATCAACACCCTTCATTGATCGATTAATACTTGAATTGATCGATCAATAGCTTCTTTTTCTTCACATTATGTCAAAGCAATATTGATCGATCACCAACCCTGTTGATCGATCAATATGCCTCATTGATCGATCAATAACCTCATTGATCGATCAATAGCCTAAACTTTCAAATTTCCCTCTTTCTATTTCCTTTTGTTAAGTATACAGATTGATCGATCAATGCCTTTATTGATCAATCAATACACAAAAGTGATCGATCAATACCATCATTGATCGATCACCACCAACCATTGATCGATCACTCTCTCTGTGATTGATCAACCTTCAGAATTGATCGATCAATTAAGGAATTGATCGATCAATACCCCGCGAGCCCAAAACTTCCAAAAATTTCAAGTCATCCGTTCCTTCTTTAAAGCTTATACGAATTGATAGATCAATGCCCTCATTGATCGATCAATAATTCTCATTGATCGATCAATCTATTATTGATCGATCAATAATGACAACTCCTCTGTCATTAATGGAGGTCATTCCTTTGACCTAATTTCCACCCTTCTTTCATTAATGGTTTCCAACCATTTCTTCACACACATTTAACACATAATAAGGGCTTTAAACTTGCCCAATTTAAATACAAAGACATACCTCTATTTAGGCCCTTTCGGGGTTCCCGCAAAACAATCCGTAAGAGGGTTTCGGATCCAGAACTTGGGCTATATCGCCGGTGTGACTCCGACAAGGAGAATATCGGCTCAAGTTCAACACGCAGAGGCCTCACACACACTTAGATTGTACTTGAGCTCGTCTTATTGAACTCTACATACCCTAACTAAGATTGACGCACGATCTCGGTATCTCTAACCCTATTTCCTCGTAGAACACACTCAGATCCCAACCTAGCTACAGATTCTTAGCTCAAGAACAAGGGGAAGAAGAAGAGGAGATCTTTTTGGTCTCTGCCTTCCCTTATAAGCTACTTAAAATGAAATATCTCTGATATTTCAATCTAAACCCTAAACTTGACTTCGGTGTAAAGCGCGAACACGATCGCTACAGCGTAACATGCCATCTCAATGTCCTACATGACTCGGACCTAAGCGAGAATTCACACGTGAATTCATCTGCACAAGGAGTAATGCTATTTCTTATAATATTAATTTCAAAATTTTAAATGTGTCTCGATTTTCGTGTCGGGCAAGCATATCGAAACAGTTAGGTTCTTGTTCAGAATTTTAGGGTCATTACAACTGTACATTGAGCCACTTGTCAACCCATCAACTCTTGTACAAGCCACCAACGTCAAACGTCATTACAATTTAATTACAATATTATCCTTGCAAAAATATGAAAAATACACTAAAGCATAAAAGATTCCCATAAAACTTTTACGGCCACCTAAAAGATCTAGATCTGAAAGTTATCTTTATCAACAAATAGCCCTTTAACTCTTTTATTTGCCAAAAATATAAGCTTTCTCACTATGATAGTAAATATATAAAGCACGGGACTCTTATTGTCCTCCTTGAAAATGTTGGACTAAATGCCAGACTCTCTTCTAGTTTATAGAAGTAAAAAAAATAAAAAAAATAAAAATAATATATATATATATATATATATATATATATATATATATATATATATGGGATATACGCTCGTGCGTAGAGATATCTTTATACCAATTGATATTAGCATAACACACGTAACGTCCTTTTTGTGAAGTGATGGATAGCATGGGGCCCACTTTAGCGTTCTTTTCGTGAAGTGATGGGTAGCAAGGAGCTCACTTTACCAACTAAGGTTACATTTTTAAAAGTTAAATACCCCAGCTATCATTTTTGACTTATTTAAAGTTTTTTTTTCTTTTCTCTAGTTTTCTAAGAAAGTGTCACTTATTTTTTCATGCATATTTTATACAAAAAATATAGTGCCTGAGAGCGAAGCGCCAACACCTTGAAACGAAGTGCCGACACCCCTAAAACGAAGTGCCGGCACCTTTAAAACGATGTGTTGGCGCGACGCGTAGCACCCTTTTCTCTCTAACACCTCTGCAGAGAAGTGTCGGTGCCTTGTTTTAGGGGCGCCAACGCTTCGTTTAGGGGCATCGATGCTTCAGTTCATTAGCTTTTATCTTTTATTTTTTTGCCTAGAGATATCTCTACACATGAGCGTATTTTCCCCTTTCCTATATATATATAATTGACTCTTTGATAGGTAAGACATGATCTCAAGACCCATTGTGTAGAAGATTGAGGTAAAAAAGGATCTCCAATTATTTGATCCAAATCAATCAATGATTTTCAATGGGTTTCCCATGTGAGAACTTTCGTGGGCGCTAGTAGAGGTACCATAAAAGTAAATTTATATACTACTTGAGCCGAGAACCGAGTCTAGCTTTGCAGTACTCAACCCTTCTTTGGATAGGATTCAGTAAAGCTTTAGATAAGAAGCTCGGCTCGGCTCTTAAGCCAAGCTTACTAGAGCAGAGAGCTCTCATTTTCTGCACCATGCTGAGCCGCATCAATTTGTTAAGCTGGTTTGGCTAATTTGCAGCCCTATCTTGGGGACTATGAGACGTGTCCTGAATCTCGCTGCCCTTTAAGTCCGTGTGAATCTCTAAGGTGAACATGGTGCACGACTCTCATGGCATGAACCATCAATCGAATGGTCTTAAGCCAAGACACACACTGATTGAAAGATCCAAAGCCGTTCATTTAACATACTCACAATATTGACCACGTTTTCCAGATGTACCGCAAGGATCAACTAAAGTGCCTTTCTCATGCTGTTGATAGCATTTCTCCACCGTCTTCAGTAGTCAGTTTTAACATGCTATACATACTTTTTTACAAGGTGACCAAAATACCCTTCTCTATTTTAAATTTACCGAAAATCCCCCTCCATCGTTCTATTTGAAATCACAGCCGCCTTTTGTCATCTGAATTGAAAAAATTTCCCACCGTTTTGGGAGATCCAGGGTTTTAGAGTTCCAATGTTAAAGGGTTTTTGTGTTTCGATATTCTAGCGTTTTAGGATTTCAATGTTCTAGGGTTTTGCACTTCCAAATTCAATTTTTGATGGAAGATTTAATAGTTTTGCCCAATCCTTGTCAAACTTCACCGAACCTTATAGGGTTTTTGAATCATCATTTTAAGACCCGTAAAGATCTTTCGAATGCTCCATCTCTGGTTTCTGATTTGAAGAAAGAGTGCGATGATTTAGATACAAATCTAGTTAATTTACAGAAAAATCTCTCTTCCCTTTTTAGGGAGTGGGTTTCTCGATCACATAGTGCAGAAAGAGGTCTTCATCGAATTGATCTAAAGTTGCGGGGTTTCAATCTTCTCGCATCTGGAGGTATTGAATTCTCTTTCTTATTCTCTACTTCAATTATTATTATTATTATTATTGTTGTTGTTGTTGTTGTTGTTGTTGTTGTTGATGATTTGGCTTGTTGAATAGATGGGCAGTAGCCCCGACTATTATAACCATCTGATCTACTGCCGACATTTGGAGAAATCTATGAGAAAAAGGTGCATTGATCTATTTTAGAGCTGGAATAATGGGGCATGGCCAACATTTAAACACCAAAATGATCTTACACTATAAAAGCATGCTTTGGATCTTACAACATAAAGCATGCTTTACCGTTCAGCCGCATTTGTAACTAATTTAAATAGTCCAAGTGGCAGTCCACCATTGGCGCATGTCCCGGCCAAAGAAGCGTGCCTATTAGAGGATTTCAACCATTAGATTGGTGAACTTTAATATCAATCATTAAAATATTAGAACCATCTGATCTACGGCCTACATTTGGATAAATCTATGAGAAAAACGTGCATTGGTCTATTTTAGAGCTGAATAATGGGGCATGGCCAACATTTAATGTGACAGTCCGGATTTCGGCACCCCGAAACCCATGCCATCAGCACGACCCTCGAGGCCGTGCCCCATAAATCAGCATGGAACATTGGTATAACCAAGCACATAAAGCATAAGAAATGAATTTAACAAGATCTCCCATGCATTAATGATATATTATTCTAATAAGAACCCAAAAGACAGTTCTAATCCCGTGTCACTGCATGAGCAGAAGAACCGGCCCGAACCATCGGTGATAAAACAAAATCACCCCAAATGGTTCGCCAAAATATATCAATTTAATTACATTTTAATCTCAAAAGGGCTTGACATACCAAGCCGTATAGTACTCTCACAAAACTGAATCAAAGTACGCAGGGGTCCTCTAGAAGAAGTCCTTAGGAGGGGACTCCTGATCTTCCCCAGGTACGTAATCTGAATCTCTCGGATCAACGTCTCCAGAAGCAGTAGCAGCCGCAAGTATGGGACCTGCGACGTATAGTCTAAAGGATAAGCTACATTATAGCTTAATAGGGAAACGAACTGAATAAGCATATAAGTTAAACTCTCATATATATTCCATGATAATTAACAGCATGATGTATCAATAAGTTTTCTTGGAAAAGCAGTTTAAATATTTGAAAAGATGCATTTGGATGTCACTAGTACTTTACATGTTCATTTGTTCTCAATTTGTTCATTAACTACAATGGTTCGGCCTAAAGACTTAAATCATAGCTTAAATATTCCCCGATTTACTATAGCGTCGGGCGCCCGATGGAATACCCACCATCGTCGTCTAATCAGACATTTTTACATCTTTCAATGCTACCCAGGTCTCTTTCTCATAGGCGACCGGGTTCATATCTCATATATAAACACTTACATCCCTGCGATATCCAACTGGTGTACGGATTGGCCGCCGTACCGGTCACGGATATCCTACCGCGTTAGTCGTGGGTATATCGTCACGTCGGTGGGATATTCTCCAAACCTTAAATATCAAGTGTACTACATATAGTTATTCACCGTGTGATTGTGATAAATATAGTAACTTAGGCCTTATCTTTCTCATTCTCTTTGCTTTACATGATCACATACATCCCTGGGATGTCCAAGTCAATGCATCACACAGATGCCTTTATCATATTCGCATCCCCTGGAGACGTCATACTTATTTACTTTACTTTGTGTTCACACACACACATACTTAGGATTCACATTTTAGATGTATGATTACATTTCTATATCACTACATACATGCTCTTGACTCTTAAATTACATGTTCAAGGTGTTCCCTACCTCACATGTCCGGATTTTCAAGCATCAAGGTCCCACGCGGTTCCCCATGCTTGTCTTTACTCGTACCACCTATGGTACACCATAGTATAAGCAAAGCATCAAGAAAAATGCATAATTAAGGTACAAGACCCTCCCTAAACCTCAAGGTCCAAAACAAAGGCCAGCATAAATTGTCCAAATCGATTGATCGATTTCCAAAATCGAACAGTCGAAATCCCAAAATCGATTAATCAAATTTCCAAAATCGATTGATCGATTTCTCAAATCGATCAATCGGTTTTCCCAAGCTTTCATTTTTTAGTCACTGGGAGTGCTCAAACGATTAATCGATTTTCAATCGATTAATCGAATCTCAAAAATCGATTGATCGATTTTCAAATCGATCAATCGGTTTCGGGTCTCTTTGCCCAACTAACTTCCAAGCCAAAATTGATCAATCGATTTTCCAAATCGATCAATCGATTTGGTCAGAAATTCAGCCCTTCTCGGGCATTTCTTCCAATTTTTCTTCCTTATCATTTCTCCTTTATTTCTATTCTTTAATTCATCATTTAAACCACAATTTAATGTACTACAACATGTTTAAAACAAATTCAATATAACTAACCTCCAATCAACCCTCTGTTGACACAATAGTTGGCTTAAAGGCTAGGGCTCCTAGCTTTGACTCCAACGGTTTCCAATGCGTCGAATTCGACGTTAAATGCTCAAGCCCGTCATCATTTTGGAATCCACATTAACTCCTCTTGGCATTTACTTCTTCCTCTCTCTCTCTCTCTCTCTTCTTAACTCTTCTCACCAACCAAAACCAAGAGAACTAAGTTCTCTTAAGCTATTAAAGCCCTTTTTAAACTTTCTTGCTTTGGTGTTAAGCACATACACCCAAGATAGGTGTGTGTGATCTCTAAACTGTTCCCAATACTACACACTCATGCTAGTTAACGTCTTGACTACCCTAACCAAAGTCATTGTGTTGACTTTTACTTGGTCAAATCCACGACCAATCGGGCACGCATCCCGAGGACATTGTTCACGTCCAAAATTCGGGGATGTTACATTCTCCCCACCTTGGAGATTTTCGGCATCGAAAATGCACCCGAAGGTGCCCCTGTGAAATACCCACACACACAGACACCCGAAGTGACATTCAACATAATGGCACAATTGAAGGAAATTGACGAATTAAAATTTTATCCACATTCGATACAAAACAAGGCATAATGGCATCCATGCCAACTAGTTTCTTACATAACAGGTCAAAATGCTTACAACTCCCAGAAATAATTACCATGCTCCAACACAATTTGCAATCAAAAGTGAATTACATCACAAAAAGAATACCATAAGCGTCCCCTCTCACATGCTAAGCCGCTCGTTTGCTTCTTTGTGGACCCGAACGAGATCTTGTGGCGTCGGCCACCGCACCCTCAGCAGGAGTGTTAGGAATCCAAGTCCGCTCCTCCGCAATGCGTCGCTGGTAGTCCTCTAGATAGATGTACCGCATAGTGTGGTATAGTAGGAAATCGATGCGGTGGTTCATTTGTTGGTTGTTGGCCTCCATCCTGGCCAACACACCCTCAATAGTAGGTGCGGGACGGGTCGCGCGTCGGCGTTGAGGTGGCGTAGAAGTAGCTGGAGGTGATCGTGACGGAGCAGTAGGTGGCACTATAGGTTGCCCCTCTGGCTGTATAGGGTGAGTAGGCTGCTCCCCCCCAACTGGTAGCATAGCAGGTGGCTCCCCCTCCTGCTGGTGGGTCCTGATGTGCTGGAGGTGGGGCATCGCCAGCCTGGGTAGGTGCTGGCCCCTCAACTGGAAGAGCTCTGGCTAACATTTGATAACTACGACCCCAGAAAGCGATGGAGTAATGCTTCACGTAGTTGGTGGCCTTTCACTCAGCAGGAGAAATCATGTACTCTGGGGCGGCAGAGTAGCATTCTAGCCTACTCGATATTAGGCGAGCGTAAGGCATACGCTCCTGACGGGGATGCCTACATCGTAGACATCGGATATGGACCTTTTCGAGTGTACCGACATCGGAAGAAGCGGAATGGAAATCATCAGAACTAGGCGAAAGACGAAATTCTGGAGAAAATTGGAAGAATTAGCCAATTCGATCGATCAAATTGCATCGACAGAGTTACAGAGTTCTGGAGTTATATTTCGACCGGTCGAATCATATATTCGACCGATCAAAATTTTCGATCGATTGAAATGTGAATTCGACCGATCGAATGGCGACGACGATTTTCATAGCAATATGAAATTTCGATCGATCGAAATCGCGCCGAGTTATTTTAGTGTTTTAGGAGTTTAAGTTCGAACTTTTGTGTTAAGGGTTTATTTGTCTTTTATTTATTAATTGTTTTAGGGGTTTCTTTTATTGAAAGGACTCCTGTATAAGGTCCTTAAGTTGAACAATGTAATTAGTTGATGATTAATGAAAAGAGCTTTTGCTTGTGTGTTTGAGATGAGCCTCTACGAAGAGTGATTCTTCTTCTCGAGAAGGGTTTGGTGCGAAGCCAAGGGTGTGAAGCCTGCCAATCTATCTATATATATCTATCTTTTATCTTTGCTTGTGTGATTTTACAACCCCAAATTGACCATCATCCTTGTGAAATCCTAAACCCTAATTGTCCCTGAATCCTTGAATCGATCCGATTCAACAACCGTAGATCCCAACTGAGTTATTAAACCTTCTGCACCAAATACTCAGAGGAAACCAGCGATCCCATCATTGAGTCGTGAGCGCCCTAATCTGGGAAAACCTAGAGTTCTATCTCTAAGATCGATCTACGGTGCAACCTAACGGATCTAGCGCCTGGACTGAACCCTACCTGAAGCATACGTGATTCTCCCATAGAATACTACGAAAACCTGAGGTATTCGTTATATTTTGTGAATTTTATTGTTTAATTTAATTCTAATTTAATTTTGGCAAAATCAATCATATCATTGAAGTAGTTTAGGGAACCGTCCTGTGTCAGTTTTGGTATTAGAGCCCTAGGTTTCTGGGTTAGGTAGGGCATACTGTGTGATATTGCATTCATTGCACTTTAATTTTCATCACATATTATTTCAGTTTTGGCCAAAGTGTTTATCTTGCATTCCATTCTAGAGCCCGTCAATTAGTAAACTGTATCACCATGGACATGAGTGGGATTGCCGAAGCTCTTAATGGCATGAGGGCTGATCTAAAATCGATCAATGATCGAATGACTGCCTTGGAGACAGCCTAAAGGATTCTCGAAACATCCAATGAGAGGTTGTTAAACCGAGTCAATCGGTTAGACGAGGGTGATGCGTACTTTGAACCACCCCATGAGCGTAATGGTCCTCGATTCGAACGAAATGGCTACCAACATAATCGGAACCGGAACCATAGGTTAGATCATCATGGAGATGACTATGACGCGGAAGGGAGACTCCTCAAAAATGTCCGAGTTGAGTTCCCGACTTTCGATGGAAGACTAGACCCTCAGGTCTTCCTCGATTGGTTATCCGATATGGACCAGCACTTCGAGTGGTTTGGCATGAGTGATGAAAGGTGCGTTAGACTTGCTAAGATGAAGCTTATAGGCCAAGCCTGACTCTTTTGGGTCAACGTTGAACGCATTAGAACGAATGCGGGTTGTACTCTCATTACCCGTTGGGAGGACATGAAGGAACGACTTACAGAGAAGTACGTCCGTTCTTCATACTACCATCGTCTCCTTGACTAATGGCAAAATCTGCGCTAAGGTAGTATGCCCGTATCGGATTACATTGGCAAATTTGAAGAGTTCATGATGAGAGCCAAGGTATCCGAAGACCTTCAAGTCACTCTATGCAGATTTCGCACCGAATTGAGACTTGACCTGCGAAAAGAGTTAGTCTCCCACCCTGTTGAGACTCTTGCCGAATGTTACACCGTCGTTCAAGACCTTGAACGATATTTAAAAATGGCGGTGACTAGGCGATCTGATTTTCACCCCGGTCAATTCCGAACCGGCGAAGTGAAATCTAGTGCTGGAAACCCGCCTGCCAAACCCACGCAACCCACATCTACCAATGTGAGGTTTGACAAAGGTAAGGGTGTAGTTGGAGAATCCTTGAAGAATGAGTCTCATGTCAAATACTATAAATGTCAAGGATTGGGTCATTTTGCTGCCCAATGCCCCACAAGGGACCCACAAAGGAATCTCTTCATTGACGGAGAAGGAGATGAAAGTGAAGGAGTTTATGAGGAAGAAGTCTTTGAGCCGAATGCCACACTTAGTGACGAGGAAGGTGATGACATGGGTCGCGCTCTAGTTGTGAGGTGTGCTTTTGCACAACCTCAACGGGATGAAAAGTAGGATTGACGAAGGGTGAACATCTTCCACACTTTTGCCACATGTGGGACGAAGAGTTGTAGGGTTATCGTGGATAGCGGTAGCTGCACCAATGTGGTGTCAGAACATATTGTCACCCGCTTAGGGCTAACACCTGAAGTCCACCTGAGACCTTACAAAGTCGCATGGGTTGACTCCTCATCCATTCCCGTATCTCAGAGGTGTCGTGTACCCATACAGTTGGGTTCATACTTTGACACCTTATGGTGCGATGTGGTGCCGATGGATGTGGGCCACATTATATTAAGGAGGCCATGGCTCTATGATTTGAACATGACCATTTTTGGGCGATCTAACGTTTGTACGTTCAATTACAAGGCAAGAAAATCACTCTTAACCCGTTGGCTCCCAAAGCACCATTAGTCAATAGAGTTGAGAAGAAGGGAGGCTAATCCAAGGCCATCAACATTGACCCCTTCAGAGTTCGAAAGAGTATCAAAAGATGAGAGTGTCGTGTATGTCGTTGTTACTGTTGAGAGTACTTTTTAGTCAGTCTGTGAGTACCCTAAGGACCCATCCTGAAAGAATATGTGGACGTCTTCCTCGAAGACTTACCCAATGAGCTCCCTCCCATGCGTGACATTTAACACGCAATTGACTTAGTTCCCGGATCGACATTACCGAACCTGCCCCACTACAGGTTGAATCCGGTTGAGCACGCCGAGTTGACTTGGCAAGTCAGTGAGCTCCTTCAAAAGGGGTTTATATGAGAGTTTGAGCCTGTGTGCTGTACCAGCATTACTCACGCCTAAGAAAGATGGTACATGGCGCATCAATTAATAAAATCACTGTTAAATATCAGTTTACCATACCGCGGCTTGATGACATGTTTGACATGATGGTTGGAGCCACTATCTTTTCCAAGATAGACCTTAAAAGTGGTTATCACCAGGTTTGTATTCGCCCTGGCGATGAATGGAAAACCGCCTTCAAGACCAAAGACGGTCTTTATGAGTGGATGGTCATGCCTTTTGGGCTTTCCAATGCCCCGAGTATATTTATGAGGCTCATGACTCAAGTGTTGAGGCTATTCCTTGGCAAGTTCCTTGTCGTATACTTTGATGACATTCTAATTTATAGTTCAGACAAGGAGCAACACATTATCCACCTGAGGTTGGTTTGCGAAACCTTGAGGGGAGAGGCTTTACGCGAATCTCAAGAAGTGCACCTTCATGCAGCACTCTGTTGTATTCTTGAGATTCATTGTCTCGGTAGACGGGATGGTTGTGGACCCTACGAAGGTTAAGGCCATTGTGGAGTGGCCCGAACCTCGGAATATTCATGAAGTACGTAGTTTCCACGGTTTGACCACGTTTTATCGTCGCTTCATCCGAAATTTTAGCACCATCATGGCTCCCATTACCGATTGCATGAGAAAAGGGGAGTTCCTATGGAGCAAAACAGCGACGAAGGCCTTTGTTGAGATAAAAGAGAAAATAGTTATTGCACCCTTCATGCGCCTACCGGACTTTTCTAAAGTCTTCGAAGTAGCATGTGACGCATCGGGTGTAGGCATAGGCGGAGTGCTAAGCCAAGAAGGCCACCCTGTGGCCTATTTTAGTGAGAAACTCAATGAGGCAAAGCAGAAATACTCCACCTATGACAAGGAGTTTTATGCGGTCATCCGATCTCTGTGGTATTGGAAACATTACCTGAGACCGTAGGAATTTGTGTTATTTTTTGACCACGAGGCCTTACATTTCCTTGCTTCCCAGAAAAAGTTGAACCCGAGGCATGCGAAGTGGGTCGAGTACCTCCAAGGGTTCACATTTGTTTTAAAGCATAAGGCTGTTGCCGAAAACAAGGCTGCTGATGCACTTAGTCGTCGAGTGGCGACTTTGCAGTCTATGAGCACCGAGGTCGTCGGATTTGAGCAGTTGAAACAAGTTTATCCTGATTGCCCAGATTTCGGGGCAGAATATACTGCTTTCCTTGAGAATCCTGATTGCCCAGATTTCGAGGCAGAATACACTGCTTTCCTTGAAAACAAGGCTGCTGATGCACTTAGTCGTCGAGTGGCAACTTTGCAGTCTATGAGCACCGAGGTCGTCGGATTTGAGCAGTTGAAACAAGTTTATCCTGATTGCCCAGATTTCGGGGCAAAATACACTGCTTTCCTTAAGAATCCGAACAACATTAACTCCAAGTATACCCTGTTGGATGGGTATTTGTTCAAAGGCAATCATTTGTGCATCCCTCATACTTCTTTGCGTGATTTTCTCATCTGGGAATTACATGCCGAAGGGATTGCCAGACATTTTGGGCGCGATAAAACCAGTGCGCTTGTTGAGGATAGGTTCTATTGGCCTAGCCTTGTGAGAGATGTCTCTAAAGTCGTAAAGCAATGTCGTACATGCCAAGTTGCGAAGCATATCAAACAAAACACTGGCTTGTACACCCCTTTACCCGTGCCGCACACCCCGTGGCAAGACGTCTCTATGGATTTCGTGCTCGGACTTCCAAAGACTCAACGGAAGCACGATTCCATTTTTGTGGTAGTGGACCACTTTTCCAAGATGGCCCACTCATACCCTGCTCCAAAACCTCCGATGCGGCTCACATAGCCAAATTATTTTTCGGGGAGGTTGTGCGTCTACATGGTTTACCCCAGACGATTGTGTTGGATCGAGATGTGAGATTTACCAGTTATTTCTGGAAAACTTTATGGAACATGATGGGTACCATGCTCTAATTTTCGTCGGCCTATCATCCTCAAATAGATGGCCAAACGGAGTCCACCAATAGGAGTTTAGGTAATCTCCTCCGTTGTCTTGTTGGTGATCACCCTAGGACTTGGGATTCTATTTTGCCTTTAGCCGAGTTTGCATACAACAATTCAGTCAATAGGTCCCTAGGTATGAGTCCTTTTGAGGTCGTCCTTGGTCATAGGCCTAGAACACCAATTGATCTTATTCCCATGTCAGCATCCCATAGAGTTTGAGTCAACCGATTCATTTGCACAACATATACATGAATTGCATGTCGAAATTAGAAAAAGAATTAATGCTAGCAATGAACAATACAAAATATTTGCGGATGCACACAGGCGCTTCAAGGAATTCCAGGTTGGAGATTACGTCATGGTTCGGGTTAGGCCTGAGCGGTTCCCTTTAGGAGCTGCAAAGAAACATCAATCCCGCGACGCTGGGCCTTTTAGAATTGTGGCAAGGAGCGACCTTAATGCATATGTTCTCGAGCTTCCACTGGACACAGGGGTCAGCTCTACATTCAATGTGGAGGACCTGGTTCCTTCTTTGACCCCAGTCCCACCCCCCACAACCCCTTCCATGCAGCCCCGAGCTCGAATATCAGCCCCACCCTACAACCCCTACCCTTTCCTTTCCCACGCAAGCAACGCAGAGATGAGATCGAAGGGATATTAGATGATTTGGCGATATCCACCCATGGGAGCGGAATTCAAAAGTACCTGGTCAAGTGGTTTGGAAAGCCGGACTCTGAGAACTCATGGTTAGCTGAAGACGAAGTGCGACGTTTGGACCTCGACATACTCGCGCGCTATCACGACGCCGCTTCATCAGTGATGAAGCCTTTTCGACCTGGGAGAATTGACGGGGACGCCGACATCGTAGACATCGGATATGGACCTTTTCGCGTGTACTGACGTCGGAAGAAGCGGAATGGAAATCATCAGAACTAGGCGAAAGAGGCGAAAGACAAAATTCTTGAGAAAATTGGAAGAATTAGCCAATTCGATCAATCGAATTGAATTTTCGATCGATCGAAGTCCCATTTCGATCGATCGAATTGCATCGACAGAGTTACAGAGTTCTGGAGTTATATTTCGACCGGTCGAATCATATATTCGACCGATCGAATGGCGACGGTGATTTTCATAGCAATATGAAATTTCGATCGATCGATTTCAATTCGATCTATCGAAAATTTTGATTGATCGATCGATTTTCAATTTCGATCGATCGAAATCGCGCTGGGTTGTTTTAGTGTTTTAGGAGTTTAAGTTCGAACTTGTGTTAAGGGTTTATTTGTCTTTTATTTATTAATTGTTTTAGGGTTTTCTTTTATTGAAAGGACTCCTATATAAGGTCCTTAAGTTGAACAATGTAATTAGTTGATGATTAATGAAAAGAGCTTCTGCTTGTGTGTGCTTGAGATGAGCCTCTACGAAGAGTGATTCTTCTTCCTGAGAAGGGTTTGGTGCGAAGCCAAGGGTGTGAAGTCTGCCAATCTATCTATCTATCTATCTTTTATCTTTGCTTGTGTGATTCTATAACCCCAAATTGACCATCATCCTTGTGAAATCCTAAACCCTAATTGTCCCTGAATCCTTGAATTGATCCGATTCAACAACCGTAGATCTCAACTGAGTTATTAAACCTTCCGCACCAAATACTCAGAGGAAACTAGTGATCCCATCATTGAGTCGTGGGCGCCCTAATATGGGAAAACCTAGAGTTTTATCTCTAGGATCAATCTACGCTGCAACCTAACGGATCTAGCGCCTGGACTGAACCTACCTGAAGCATACGTGATTCTCCCATTGAATACTACGAAAACCTGAGGTATTCGTTATATTTTGTGAATTTTATTGTTTAATTTAATTCCGGCAAAATCAATCATATCATTCACGTAGTTTTGGGAACCGTCCTGCGTTAGCTCCTTAGGCCTCAACGGACCCTTCATCATTTTCCCCTTTATGTAAACCATCCCCTCTATAACCAATTTGGTAGCGTCGAACCAACGGCCGCGATAAGCTGCATATAGGGCCTGTTGGACCAACTTAACACGCTCGGTACCATGGCGCAGAGGGTAAAGATTACACTTGATTATTGAATCAAGCATCCACATGTAAGGAGGTAAGTCTACCCTCCGTATAGACTGTCCGAATCCCTTGAGTCCCCTTGTCAGTTCAGTCATAATTTCTTCGAAAGCAACTTCCTCCTCAAATGGTGGATAAAGGGTGGTCTCGGGTACGTAGTTCAGGTAACATTCGAGGGACTCGTGGACGTGACATCGGGTGAAAAGGTAATGCCGACCGTCAATCTCTGTAGTGACAGTATCGTCCACTCGACCCACCTTAAGGTTTTGATAAAATAGCCGCACGAGCCGCGGGTAAAAATGATCGCGCAAAGGCTTCAAAAGATTGCTGAGGCCTGCCTTGACGAAGTAGTGTCGGGCCCATTGGGTTTTGCCCTCAATGTCAGGATCGGTAAATAGGGCCTCGTCAATGACATATTCGTTTTCAAACTCCTTTACCGCCCACCATTCATTTGGTTGGGGCAAATTTACAGGTGGTGGTGGTGGTGGCGACGATTCGCGTGATGACGCGTCTGTCGAGTAAGAAGAATCTGATGAAGATGATGGTGATGTTGGAGATGATGGTGAAGGTGGCGGTGGCGCAGCGTTCTTGCGCCGTACCGGAAGGTTAGACGTCGATTGCTTTGTAGCCAATCGAGTTCTAGGTGGCATTTTGGTTTTCACACTAAATATTCCACAAATTTAGGGCTGTGATGATGCAAAATGAAAAGAAATTCGAAATCTAGGGTTTACCTTGTGCGTTTGATCCGAATGGCTAGGGTTTCGATCCGAACTCGATCCGAAAAGCCTAAATCCCTAGTGGTTTTGGTAGCAAATGAGGAAGGAGAAAATGGCGCCCAAAAGTAAAAAAGAAACTGAAATTCGAATGGGAACCAAAAATCCCAAAACTGTTATATATAGGCAAAAATCGATTGATCGATTTTCATAACTTAAGCTCAGTCTCGCGAAATCGATTGATCGATTTCCCAAAATCGATTAATCGAATTCCATTCGATTAATCGAAATTTAATGCCATTTAATTTTCAAGTTTTCCATCTCACTGGAGTGTGCCAGTCGTTCGATCGAACGAAATCGATTGATCAATTTCCAAAATCGATTAATCGATTTGGAAATCGATTAATCGGTTTCAACAGATTTTTCTAAAAATTTTTGTGCTTATTTTCCTTCATTTCCTTAGTGTTTCTTGGTCATTTGGTCTATGGCTTTGTGGAGCATGTAGTGGTTACCCATTTCATGATGTGATTACCATAAAGTCGTGCGTTTCATTTCATAACGGTACGTTTGCAACGCACACTCACCCCATTCATACCTTGAAAGAGACAAAGAGAAATTTTTTGGCATAAACGCACCACTCTTGATTACATAGTCGGTTTAAATCCGCAAACATGCTTGCGATGATACAATCTAGCTCTCAACTCGTCGCAAACAAGTCTGGATACTGCTCTCTCACATCCGTCTCTCTTTCCCATGTTGCTTCTTCGGCCGGATGATTCTTCCATCGAACAAGTACTAAAGGAATCACTTTAGTCCGCAACACTTGCTCTTTTCTATCTAATATCTCCGCCGGTTCCTCTATCATGCTCCTATCCTCTTGCATTTCCAAAGGTTGACCTCCCAAGATATGGGAAGGGTCATTCACATATTTCCTGAGCATAGACACGTGGAAAACGTTGTGTACCTGATCGAATCGTGGTGGTAATCCAACGCGATATGCCACCAAGGTAACGGGAACTCAACTTGCCTCTCTTTCCAAATCTCATAACGCCTTTCATAGGCGATACCTTCACAAATACATGCTCACCAACGGCGTAATCCACACTTGTCTCTTGATATCTGTATAGCTTTTCTGTTTGTTCTGAGCCATCTTAAGTCTTTCTCTGATCATACGAATGACCATGGCATTATCTTCAAGTAACTCTGGCCCTAAAACAAACTTTTCGCTTGTCTCTTCCCAATTGATAGGCAATCTACACCGCCGTTCATAGAGAGCTTCATACGGTGCCATGCCAATGCTCGTCTGATAGCTATTGTTGTATGCAAATTCGATCAACGGTAGGTGTTGATCCCATGATCCCTGTAGTCCAAGCATACACGCTCTGAGCATGTCCAATCGGTTTGCGGATGGAATGCTAAACTGAAGTCCAATCGCGTTCCCATGCCTTCCTGAAATTTCTTCCTAAACTTTGAAGTGTATAACGGATCCCGATCAGTTTGCCCGCTCAGTTTGCCCATCGGTGTGCGGATGGAATGCTGAACTGAAGTCCAATCGCGTTCCCATGCCTTCCTGAAATTTCTTCCTAAACTTTGAAGTGTATAACGGATCCCGATCAGAGACAATGCTGCTTGGAATCTCGTGTAATCGTACGATCTCCTTTATATACAACTCCGCGAGTCTTCCTGCTGTGTACATCGTGTTATAAGGCAAGAAATGTGCTAATTTGGTTAGTCGGTCCACGACTACCCAAATGGCATTCTCTTTTTGCTGTATGCGGTAGTCCAACAATAAGTCCATGGAGATTGATTCCCATTTCTACTCTGGTATGGGTAGAGGTTGTAATAACCCAACAAGATGTCGATGATCGACCTTCACCTGCTGACACGTCAAACACCGTGACACGTACTTGGCCACGTCTTGCTTCAAACCTCTCCACCAGTAATTCCTCCTCAAGTCTTGATACATTTTAGTGCTATCGGGGTGGATCGCATATTTTGACTTGTGAGCCTCATCAAGTACGGTTTGCCGCAGGTCAATATTATCTGGAATACAAAGACGACCCTTGAACAATAAGGAACCATCTTCTTTCACTGAGAATTCTGGTTTCATGCCTTCAATCACATCTTGGCGAATCTTGGTCAACTCCAGGTCTCTCATCTGTAGCTCGTGAATGTGCTCAAAGATCATCGGTCTCACCAATATCTTAGCCAAAAAGGTTCCTGTAGCTTGCACATCAATAATCGTATCATATAATGACAGATCTTCGAACAGTTTCCATCTGTGCATTCCCAAAATCAGATTTGCCAACTGAGCTGAATCCTTCCAATTCAAGGCATCGGCTACCACATTAGCCTTGCCTGGATGATACTGTGTGGAGCAGTCATAGTCTTTGAGAAACTCCATCCATCTGCGCGGCCTCATATTCAACTCTTTTTGTGTAAATAGATATCTGAGGCTCTTGTGGTCTGTGAAGATCTCAAAGGTGTCACTGTACAAATAATGTCGCCAGATCTTCAATGCAAATACGACCGCTGCTAATTCCAGGTAATGTGTCGGATAGTTCTTCTCATGCTCTTTCAACTGTCTCGACCCGTAAGCTATCACCTTCTTGTGTTGGTTGAGCACGCAGTCCAAACCATTATACGAAGCATCACTGTATACCGCGAACCCTCCACTGCCTGAAGGAATCGCTAACACTGGAGCTGAAGTGAGTCTCTTCTTGAGTTCTTGAAAACTCTTTTCACACGCTTCACTCCACTCAAATCTCGCGTTCTTCCGTGTAAGTCTCGTAAGAGGTCCCGATATCTTAGAAAATCCCTCTACAAAATGTCGATAGTAGCCAGCTAGACCAAGGAAACTACGGACGTTTGTTACCGTCTTTGGTTGTTCCCAATTTACCATTGCTTCGATCTTAGCCGGATCTACTGTGACACATTCCTTTGAGACGACATGTCCCCAAAAGCTTACTTCTTCCAACCAAAATTCGCACTTACTGAGTTTGGCATATAGCTGGTGTTCACGTAAGGTTTGTAGAGCAACTCAAGTGTTCTTCGTGCTCCTCCTTTGATTTGGAATATCAGGATATCGTCAATGAATACCATGATACAGGAGTCTGGGTGTGGTTTAAACACCCGATTCATCAAATCCATAAACGACGTCAGTGCGTTCGTCAAACCAAACGACATCACTAAGAACTCGTAGTGTCTGTACCGTGTCCTGAATGCTGTCTTCTGGATGTCCTCTGCCTTGACCCTCAACTGATAGTATCCAGATCTCAGATCGATCTTGGAAAAATACCTTGCTCCTTGTAGTTGATCAAATAAGTCATCAATTCTAGGCAACAGATATTTATTCTTGATGGTCAGTTTGTTTAACTGGCGATAGTCAATACACACTCGCATTGACCCATCCTTCTTTACAAACAAGACCGGTGCTCCCTACAGAGACACACTCGGTCTTACAAACCCCTTGTCCATGAGCTCTTGCAACTGCTCTTTCAACTCCTTCAACTCAGCAGGAGCCATCCTATATGGTGCTTTAGAAACAAACTCCGTTCCAAGTGCTAAGTCGATAGCGAATTCCACTTCTCTATCTGGAGGTAATCCGGGTAGTTCCCCAGGTAACACATCCTCAAATTCTCGCACAACTGCTATCTCTGAGATAATAGTCTTCCATTCCTTATCCTCCTTCAAGAATGTCAAATAACCGTTGCACCCCTTTCTGATCAAGCGCTCGGCCCTGACTACGGAGATAAGTGGCATATGCGTCGATCTCTCTCCTCGAAATCGGAACGTTCTTCTTGTGTTAGGTTTGAAGATGACGACCTTGTTTTTGCAATCAACAGTCGCACAGTGTTGTGACAACCAATCCATGCCAAGGATCACGTCGAATCCTTGCATGTCTAACAAAATCAAATTCGCCGGTAGTTCAAAGTCATCTCCATCCTTGATGGTCACTATCACTGATTTATACACCCTTTCCGTATCGACCGATTTCCCGGTTGGGATTGATACTGCTAAGACGAAATTTAACGTCTCCCGGTTGACCTTCATCTTCTTTGCGAAGCGGGGAGTAGTAAATGAGTGGGTAGACCCCGGATCCACTAACACTCTAGCCTCATACGCTACATCACTTCCCCTTCCGTATAATTGTAAGGTACCTATATCATACATTTACATATACATAACACCCTAGATATCTCAAAATTTTATGGAAGCGAATTAGTCTATTCTACTTCTTAAATGAATGCACCTTCTCTATCTCAAACCTTTAGGAATTGAAATTCTTTATTTAAAGACAATCTCACCTTGAATCACCTCGGTGGTATTCCGTGCTTCTTGAGCTGTAACTGCATAGGCTCTTCCTTGCACGAATGGTTTCCTTGCTTGTAGTGGTCGTGGCATAGAAACAGAAGCAACCCTCTCCTTAACCATCTCTGGATAGTCTCGAATGATGTGGCCTATCTTTCAACATTTATAGCAACCTCGCGTGCCTTTCCTGCAATCTGCCGTCTTGTGAGACTTGCCACACTTAGCACAAGTCTCCGCTGTAGTCGACGTTGCTCGTGAGAAATCCTGTGTAACTGCTGCTCTCGTGGTGCTAGCAAGACTCTCATATCTGATTGGCCTCCCCGACGCAAGCACTGGTAATCTCTGATAGTTCGTCTGTTGCGCCGGTCTCACATACTCTGTTTGGAACGGTTGTCTCTGAATAGGCGCTACGAATCTCGGCTTTTTGTTCACCGGCTCGTAGTTCCCAACTTTATTCTGATCCGTTCTTCCCCTGCCTGACTGATCCCTTCTCCGATATCTATCTTCATTATCCTCCTCAATCACTAAGGCTTTGCTCATGACCTCCCCATAGGTCTTTAGCTCAAAAGCCGCTACACGTCCCCTGATGTCCGACCTCAAGCCGCGTTGTAGTCGTTTTGCTTTCATCAAGTCCGTAACTACAAAATCAGGAGCGAAGCGAGCAAGCCGCATAAACTCAACTCCGTACTCTTTAACCAACATTCTCCCTTGTTCAAGCTGCAAAACTTTTACTTCCATCTGATTTCGTACAACTTCAGGGTAGTACTGTTTATTGAACTCTTCCACAAACTCTTCTCACGTCCAGGGCAATCCTGGGGTCTCCTGAGCCCTAGTCCTAGAAACAGACTTCCACTAAGGCCCAACCTCCCCATCAAGCATATAAGCTACCCATCTTACGCTTTCGTCCTCCGTGCATGTAAGCACGCTAAACACCTTCTCCATTTCACTCAGCCAATCCTCAGCAGCTATTGGCTCACCTTGCCCTGAAAAGTTAGGAGGACGCATCCTCCTAAACTCTGTAAATGCAGAGGGCACTAGCTGTGTCGGACTTACTGGAGGTGTAGGTGGTTGTTGTTGATCACTGACATTGTGAGCTGCCAAAGACGCTGCTTGCTGAGCCATGGCTGTGGCCATGGTTTCCATAGTGTGCATCATCCTCTGACGCTTTTCTCTCTCTTCATTTCTTTCCCTTACTCTTTCTTGTTCCCTCTGATCTCTTTCTCGGCCCTCTTCATGATCTTGGCTCTCTTGGCCACGACTTCCTGAAGCCCCTCTGCTTCTCATCGGTACTCTATTCGTAGCCGAGATGAAATCATCTCTACTACGTAAATTTCTCTAATCACCGCCCCTGGGTCGACCTCTTCCCCTAGAAGGCATAACGGTCTGCAAGTGAAACCAATGTCTCATTAGCAGAAGTTTCTATGCTCTAACAAAACAAGAATTATTAAAATTTCTAAAAGAAAATGACTTTGATACCAACTGTGACAGCCCGAATTTCGGTACCCTGAAACCCGTGCCATCAGTACGACTCTCAAGGCCGTGCCCCATAAACCAGCACGGAACATTGGTATAACCAAGCACATAAAGCATAAGAAATGAATTTAACAAGATCTCTCATGCATTAATGATATATTATTCTAATAAGAACCTAAAAGGCAGTTCTAATCTCATGTCACTGCATGAGCAGAAGAACCGGCCCGAACCATCAGTGATAAAACAAAATCACCTCAAATGGTTCGCCAAAATATATCAATTTAATTACATTTTTGATCTCAAAAGGGCTTGACATACTAAGCCGTACAGTACTCTCACAAAACTGAATCAAAGTACGCAGGGGTCCTCTAGAAGAAGTCCTCAGGAGGAGGCTCCTGATCCTCTCCAGGTACGTAATCCGAATCTCCCGGATCAACGTCTCCAGAAGCAGTAGCACTGCAAGTATGGGACTTGCGACGTATAGTCTAAAGGGTGAGCTACATCATAGATCAATAGGGAAACAAACAGAATGAACATATAAGTTAAACTCTCACATATATTCCATGATAATTAACAGCATGATGTATCAATAAGTTTTCTTGGAAAAACAGTTTAAATATCTGAAAAGATACATTTGGATGTCACTAGTACTTTACATGTTTCATTTGTTCTCAATTTGTTCATTAACCACAATGATTTAGCCTAAAGACTTAAATCATAGCTTAAATATTCCCCGACTTACTATAGCGTCGGGCACCCGATGGAATACCCATCATCGTCGTCTAATCAGACATTTTTATATCTTTCAATGCTACCCAGGTCTCTTTCTCATAGGTGACGAGGTTCATATCTCATACATAAACACCTACATCCCTGGGATATCCAACTGGTGTACGGATTGACCGACGTACCGGTCACGGATATCCTGCCGCGTCAGTTGTGTGTATACCGCCACGTCGGTGGGGTATTATCCAAACCTTAAATATCAAGTGCACTACATATAGTTATTCACTGTGTGATTGTGATAAATATAGTAACTTAGGCCTTATCATTCCCATTCTCTTTGCTTTACATGATCACATATATCCCTGGGATGTCTAAGTCAATGCATCACACAAATGCCTTTATCATATTCACATCCCTTGGGGACGTCATACTTATTTACTTTACTTTGGTGTTCACACACACACACACACATACTTAGGATTCACATTTTAGATGTATGATTACATTTTTATATCACTACATACATGCTCTTGACTCTTAAATTACATGTTCAAGGTATTCCCTACCTTACGTGTTCGAATTTTCAAGCATCAAGGTCCCACGCGGTTCCCCATGCTTGCCTTCACTCGTACCACCTATGGTACACCATAGTACAAGCAAAGCATAAAAAAATGCATAATGAAGGTACAATACCCTCCCTAAACCTCAAGGTCCAAAACAAAGGCCAACAAAAACTGTCCAAATCGATCAATCGATCCAAATCGATTAATCGAATTTCCAAAATCGATTGATCGATTTCTCAAATCGATCAATCGGTTTTCCCAAGCTTTCATTTTCCAGTCACTGGGAGTGCTAAGACGATTAATCGATTTTCAATCGATTAATCGAATCCCAAAAATCGATTGATCGATTTTCAAATTGATCAATCGGTTTCGGGTCACTTTGCCCAACTAACTTCAAGGCCAAAATCGATCGATCGATTTTCCAAATCGATTAATCGATTTCGTCAGAAATTCAGCCCTTCTCGGGCATTTCTTCCAATTTTTCTTCCTTATCATTTCTCCTTCATTTCTATTCTTTAATTCATCATTTAAACCACAATTTAATGTACGACAACATGTTTAAAACAAATTCAATATAACTAACCTCCAATCAACCCTCGGTTGACACAATAGTTGGCTCAAAGGCTAGGGCTCCTAGCTTTGACTCCAACGGTTTCCATTGCGTTGAATCCGGCGTTAAATGCTCAAGCCCGTTATCATTTTGGATTCCACATTAACTCCTTTTAGCATTTACTTCTTCCGTATTCTCTCTCTCTCTCTCTCTCTCTCTTCTTCTTAACTCTTCTGACCAACCAAAAACAAGAGAACTAAAATCTCTTAAGCTATTAAACCCCTTTTTAAACCTTCTTGCTTTGGTGTTAAGCACATACACCCAAGATAGGTGTATGTGGTCTCTAAACTGTTCCCAATACTACACACCTATGGTAGTTAACGTCTTGACTACCCTAACCAAAGTCATCGTGTTGACTTTTACTTGGTCAAACCACGACCAGTCGGCACGCATCCCGAGGACACTGTTCACGCCCAAAATTTGGGGATGTTACATTTAAACACCAAAATGATCTTACACTATAAAAGCATGCTTTTGATTAGGGGTGAAAATGGGTCGGGTCAACCTGGCGGGTTTTGGAGACTCGATTTGTTAGAAATCTGGTTTGGGTTTTAAAACTTGACCTATCGGACCGGGTCGGGTCAAAATTTACCTAAACAAGTCAGGAACAAGTTAGACCCAAACCCGACCTAGTACGTATTTATAAAAGTATGTATAACATTATATATTATAGGATATAATACTTATTTATATGCTTAATATATATAAGTAAGATTTTAATATTTTACTTTGTTATTACTGGTATTATGATTGAATACTGCAGGAATTAGTGATCCTCTATGATTTAGAGGTCCGGATGAAGTTTAAACGTGGCTAATAGCTCGGGTCAAAACCTGAAAATGCAATTGGAATACATTAGCGGGTCGGGTTCTCACTGGCTGTTGGTCCAGGTCTGGTTTCAGGTACAGGTCGGGTTCAAGTCAAGTCCAGATCTGGGTTTTTTCAACAAGTCGGGTACAGGTTCAGGTCGAGGTTAGACACGAGCAGGTTGGGTCGGGTTCAGGTCTAGGATGTGGTTTAACAGGTCGGACTCAAGTTGACTCTAAACCTGACCCATTTGCACCCCTACTTTTGATCTTACACCATAAAGTATGCTTTACTAGTAAGCCGCATTTGTAACTAATTTAAATAGTCCAACTGGCAGTCCACCATTGGCACATGTCCCGGCCAAAGAAGCGTGCCTATTAGAGGATTTCAACCACCAGATTGGTGAACTTTAATATCAATCATTAAAAAATATGCACAAAAGTTCATATTAGATCGGATGATCAGATGGTCAGATCGCCCAGTGAGTGATTTTGGGTTCACTTCAGTTTAATATATGATCTATCATTGTGATTGCTTGGATTTCACACACCTTACATCTTTAATGGTATAAGAATATTTTGATCGCCCACCATCACCTCCACCACCATCATCATCATCTTCGTTGTCGTCAATTCTTTGTCATTGACATGTCCCATCTATATATGGAGTCGGCTTTGCCAGTCCAATTTCTCCAGTTATTTCTGTTTAGATCCCGTGTTAGAGTTTGATAATAAACTCAAAGTCTCTTGTAAGATGTAATTTAGATGTAATTGTCTAATGAAAATCAATAGATTTCTAGAAATTTCCTATTGATCACTGCAAAGAACATTTTCCAACAATTTGATGGTTTAGAACATTTGATCAGTGTGATTTGGCCTATTGCCCATCCAATGTTGGTCGATCAATTGTATGGTCATTTTTTATGAGCAAATTGAATGGATTGTGGGTACAATTAGGGCAATCTACCAACTTGGGTGGTGCTAAGCACCATGCTATTATTGTTTCTTGTTTTGCTAGAGCTTTTTTGAGTGTCTTCAACAAGTGAATAACATTCATTAGGTCGTCTTATAGCGGAACGTGACTCCCTTAATGTGATCCTTTGGGTCTTCAAGTGTGTTTCAGGCATTCCTATCAGAATCGACCTTGGATTGGAGAATTGATTTCGTCTTTGTGGATTGGGTCGTTGAATCATAAGATTCAATAAGAAGTTATTTTTTTAATAGGAAAAGTAGTGTTTTAAATAGTGTTTGAGGCTTAGCGTAAGCTTTTTGCCTCGAAGCGCACCATTAAGGCGTAATGCTCTTGAGGCGTATGTGAGGCTCGGTGAGGCTTAAGCCTCTCGTGAATCATTATTTATCACTTCTTTATCCTCGTATTTCTTACAAATTTACCTTTTTTTTTTTTTACAAGTTTACCCTTTTAAAGGATTATTATGGGATGAAATAGAGTAGGATTAAAATTATTACTTGTTAATGAGAAAGGAACCTATCAATGAGAGGTTGACCTTCAATTTATATTGTAATATTATTTTTTGAGTTGTGAGTATGACCTACATAGAAAAAAATTTGCAATCTTGCGGATGTTTTGTTTTGAACTCGTCTTTTGTTAAGGGTAAATGATTGTGCACTTATACCTCTCATTGTATTTGTGCCTTGAATATTGATTGGTTTATGATTAGAAAATTATTCATTATTTTTTCTTACATGTTTTATAATATATTTGCCATTGTTTATGAATTTTCTTTATATTTTTAAATTTATTATATTTTTTAAATTAAAATTTTTAAAAATTGTGAGGCTTACGCAGTTACGCCTTGCCTCGCTGGAGGGATGAGCGCTACGCCTTCGCCTTTTGCCTTTAAAAACATTGAGAAAAAGATCCAACAATATGTAATAAATCTAACCAATAATATGATGAAGTTTACCTAAAATAAATTATATAATAGCATATACCATTTGCAAACCATATACCATGCATGTATGGTAGTCCAAAATGAAGATGTAAATAAAAAAATTTCACTGTTCAAACCCATACCCATAATGACAAGGTAAATACTATTTACTCTTAGGCATTAAGAGAAATAAAATATATATAAGAAAATAAGGCGGGGCATTTGAATGCATAGACATGAATCGTGTGTTCGAATGCTAGATTACGTGCCACGTGATCACGAGTTACACCACTCCTCTAAGGGTTCACCCAATCCCCTAGGTTTTTTAAACAATTACTTTGGACCTTTTTGCCCTTCAAATCACAAGTCAAAGTTTTGGTTTTGCCGTTTGAACATGATGCATTGAAAATTGCACCTTTGACCAAATCTTCAACGGTGGAAAATCGCATAATCGATTATGTGATCGCATATGCGATATAAGCCACCCAAATCACATAAGCCATGATGGCTTATGCGATGCAAATATTTAAGCAATCACATACTGAAGTATGCGATCTCTTAAGCCATGTTTTAAGGTTGGGTCCTGTACTTCTCATACAATTATTTTGGCTCATTTTTCGTCTCTAATCTCCATTCTATACTCCCAATCAAGGTAGTTAAGACGGTGTAGTGAGGTCATGGTGAAGAGGCTCGCGATGCCATAGAGTGGCCATGGCGAGGCTATTTATTAATTATTAATTTTTTCATTATATTTATTAATTAGTAGCATTTTTTATGTGTTTATTATTTTTTATTTAGGAAGAATAAACAAAAAAATATAGGAAGAAGAAAAAATTCAACTACTAAAGTATCATACGTTGATTCTGATATTGAGGATTTCATATTTTAGGCATAAACATATCAATAAATACAAATCAAATAGAACATCAATAAATTTGCAATATGGTAATTATAAATAAATAAATATAGAATATTAAAAAAATATTTAAGTATCAAATACGCATACCATAGTGTCGCCAACGTTAAGGTTCTGTCGATTGGTAGCACCTTGAGGTTTCGTGACGGGAGGAGAGATAGAGAGAGAGAGAGAGAGAGAGAGAGAGAGAGAGAGAGAGAGAGAGAGAGAGGATTTTGTAACTTATACATTGGACTTTTGTAACTTGTAAGCATGGTATAAAAAATCGCTCGATACCGATATGTATCGGTTTTGGGCCAAACCGATACGTATCGGTTCCGATACGTATAAGGTATCACCGTATTGCAGCTGCAGTTGGTGGGTACTGGGTGCAAACAAAGTTATCCCAGTCCCCATTGGTTCTGCTTTCAGTAGACGCAATAAATTGTTTGAGGCGCTTTCAGTCGTCAGAGACCCTTTTAGTCAATAAGAAAGACAAAGGGCTGACTAGCCTATGAGTCTCATCTATAAAGAATGGTGTTTCACCTATGGTTTCTGTTGTCTGATTGATGATTTTTAATATCGGCCAATAAAATTTAAAATAATGGTTGATAATATAAGTGATAGATCAAATTTATGCATATTTACTATCACTTTAACGGTCCAGATCAGCCGCATCGTAAACCATTAATAGTATAAGATCTTTTGCACACAGTCAATAAATATATCAGACATATAATGTATCATGGACCCATTTCCTTAATAAAAAAAGTTAGAAAAACGATGGGACTCTCTCCAATCATATGCTAGGGGTGTTTTGGCTATATTCTTGGTTTAGGAGAGTGAGACTTCTCCATCACCTATAATTTTGATGGAGGAGTCTTACTCACTAAAAAATTCCCTATGATTTAACGAAGGGAAATGCCAAAAAACACCCTTGCACTTGTCAGTCAATAGTCACTTGAGCTCAAGGTATCAAAATCAGAATCGGTATTAGGTATCGGTCCATGAAGGACCGATACGACTCAGCCAATATCGATACGTATCGGCCTATACCAGTAAGGCGGTAACTGATTACACCGTTTCATTTCAAGTTGTTGGTATATTTAATGAGTTGTCTTTCATATTGACTGAAAGGGTCTCTGACGACTGACAGTCTGACGTATTTATGGTATTGTGCCAAAGACTTCCCCTAAATCCGTTGATGTTGCACAAGGTGAAATAAAGGAGAAGCCTTTCTTTACTAGCTGAAGTGACTATTGACTGACAAGTGCAAGGGTGTTTTTGGCATTTCCCTTCGTTAAATCGTAGGGGATTTTTTAGTGAGTAAGATTCCTCCATTAAAATAATAGAATTTGGTTGGAATTGTGATTTTCTTCAATATCCACTAAAGCTAGCGAACGTCACATGCATTTCAAATCCTTCGATAAAACGAAATTCTTTTGGAACAAACGACATCGGAATCCAAGTATGTATAGGAAAGATTGAAAACAGAATGAATAGGGTCTGTGGGGGTAGCAGAAGAAAACCCTAGAATATTTGCTATAAGATTTCAAAATGTGGGCTAAATGCCACTTTTACCTTATGCTAAAGTAACCCTTTTTTATAGAAAGATTGAGTTTCAAGATTCTGATGGATCATAGCTAAATGCCACTTTTACTTTGTGCTAAAGTAACCTTTTTTTTATAGAAAGATTGAGTTTTAAGATTCTGATGGATCATAGCGTGGTTCGTATTGGGTCATACGATTCGGATAGGAGCGTAAGATCTATGTGAGTATGATCCATGCTAAGGATTGAATAGCGTAGGCTTGGATTTTATTTATGTGATTTATACGATTTAATAATATTTTTTTATCGTGCGATTCATCATCATCATTAGCATTCTCCCGCCTATTTGGAGTCGGTTTTGTGATTCCTATTTCACCCGTCATTTCTGTCACCATGGCCTCAATTTAATTACTCGAAGAGAGACATTATGATGGGGGCGTCATGATCAAAAGCATCGGACTTAGACCACAAAAGATTCTCAAGCGCCGGAAGAAGCCAAAAGGGAGTCAAGACGGAAGAATCGAAAAGAAATCAATTAAGCAGTTCAAATTCGGAGAAATTGAAAGTTGTTACAGTACCTAGATTAATCGAGCTACAATGATACAGTACCTCGATTGATCTAGCTATAGTGCTACAATGCGATTTCAAACGGAAATTAGTTTTTAGGGTCAAACTTGTCTGTTATTATTTATTTGTTTAGGGTTTTCTTTTCTTTTATAACCTACTATATAAAGTCTTTGTAACTTGGGAATAAACAGTTGATTATTAAATGAAAATTGGGGAGTTGTTTTGTGCAAACCCTAGAGAACTTGCAATGAGTTTTCGATCGAATGAGCGAATCTTTCGAAACTTGAGGAGTGTTTATGCATTTCTCACGCTACTTGGTGCGAAGTCGAAGTGCAGCCTTGGTGTGAAGCCTCGGAAATCCTTGGGGTGAAGCCTTGGACCTCTATCCTCTTATTCTATCTTTTCTCTGGTAATATCCTTTTGCTTTGATAAATTCCAAGAACCAAAAATATTATTAGTTTATCTTTGATCTATCCCTTCTGCTAAATCTAATTCCTTGTGCCTTTATTTTCAAACCCGAGCGTCACCGCCACTGTCGCTTGGTACCCTAAACTAGAGCGAAACTCGAATCTTTTATCGGATCAATTTTTCTAGATCGGAAAATATAGATGCATGTGAATGCTAAATTGAATTAATCTAGTTGCTTTATTGAATTTATTAAATTTATTTATGTGTTTGGGTGATTTCAAGTATTTCCATTAATCAATTTAATTTGTGGTTAATCTCAAACTTGCATAATTAGGGTTTTAGCATTTGTCCCGTATCACATTATTTATGTGATCTCTCAAGTCTCCAAGTGTATGTTAGGGCCACGATGATAAAGGGTTGTGACCTTCGATTTATGTGTCACTATTGCCTCCATTTAATTATGTTAGAAGAGAGACAAGTTATCTAGCTGACTTTCTTTTTCCCTCTTTTTTGCTATGCAAAAGGGGTTTTTATAGACCCCTGCCCTGATCAATTAAATAGAATATATATACAAGACAGTTATAAGCAACCGAAAACGAGTATAGCAAATGCAATTGGAAAAATGGAAGACAGAAAAGTGGAAAACTGTCTTGTAAAAATCGGGAATAAATGAGATATATGAAAAAAATTTTTAAATAATTTTCTAAAAAGATGGTAATACAAAATGTTTAATACGCGATACCCGAAATACGTATCTTATACGAAAATACGTATTTGATTAAAAAATATGGGTATTATCGTGTTTAGTACGTTGTAGCAGAAAAACGAATATTATGTGCATGTTTTAAAAAAAATGCCCTATTTTGTCACAATGCTCATCATCAATAATATATATATTTCATTATCTGTGGTAATTGACCAATGCTTTCATCATTTATCTGAAAAACATTGCTTATTTAAAAGAAACATTCAAGGCAAATTATAGAATTATTAACTTGATATTGTGTTCCCGTTTCTTCGTTTTTGACATAATTCTCCTAAAGGATATCTTGTTTGTTATTTGTTTCTCAGTGTTACTGAATTCAATCCTTCTTTTCATGAATATCTTTTTTCATGGTTTTAAGTTCTATGATTTAGATGGAATTGGGGTTGTTGACATGGAGAGAATTAGAACAATTTTGGGGAAGGAGCTGCCGTTGCTTAACAAGGAACTGGGCCGGATTGAAACAGTTCGCATTTATGCTGGTAATTGTTTTTTACAGTCAATACATTTTGTGATTGCTTTTTTTGGTTTTTTTTTTTGTGTTTACCCATGAGATATGTCTTATTTACACTCCGCCCCCCGTGTTTCACCTATTTACAGTGCAGGCCTTGTTTTTGTGTTTCCTTCACTTATTACCCCTTACAATGACGGATCAACCATTGACTGTTACAAAGCCAAACTTTGACTACTTTTAATCAAACGATGGAGATCTTTTTCACCACAATCTTCCACCCAATGACTCTTGAGATTAGGAGCCTACCATCAGGCAGTCAGATTCTGATTCCACATGGCAGACAACCCAAAAAGTGAACATGATCATGGGTGTACATCAAATGTGGTTCTTGGATCACTTTTCTAGATGTGTGCCATGTGGATCAAAATCTAACCGTCTAATGGTAGGCCCATGATCTCAAGATCCGTTAGGTCAAAGATCGGGGAAAAAAACAATCCCTATCGTTTGATTCAAAGCAGTCAAAGGTTATTTTGTTGGAGAGTCCATCACTGTAACGGGGTAATAAGTAAAGGAAACACAAAATCAAGAGCCGCAGTGTAAATAGGTGAAACACACAGGGTTGGGGGGGGGGGGGGGTTGTAAATGCAAAAAAAAAGTTTTTTTAATGCTTAGTATCGCACTGATATTCCTTGGCATAAAAGAAAACCTTCATCCTTGCAAATGCTGATAATCTTAGGGCTTTAAGCATTAATCAGTGTTCTATTAGGGAGGTTCATATAAATGCTGGAATGATAGTGTTATACTATTAGGGATAGTAGTGCTATTTACGTTGTCATAGTTTTCAAGAGCAATGTTCTGTGTTCGTGTGTATTCTTCCAGCTTATGCTTAATGGTAGGTGAAGCTTTGCCTGCATTACATTAAATGTATACAAAATTTGAAGTGTGATAAATTGCCAATTCCAAAAGAATTATGAGAAATGCAACAATAATCTAATTGGCATGAGATTGGACCTAGGACTTTCAACGATCCGAGCCGGCTCAGGAGCTTGCTCGGGTTACAAAAAAATGAACTAGCAAGTAGTACTTTGGAGCCGAGCCGAGCTATGAGTTAAGAGCTTGTTCATAATCCAGCCGACCATGAGCTGGGTAGCCAGTAGCTCGGCTCAATATATAATATCAATTTTAAATATTTATATATACATATAAGATTATATATAACTTAAATTACTAAAATATCCTAAAACCTAATTGTTAAAAGCTTTTAATAATTAAGGATTTGAGGTATTTTTGTAAACTAACAAATTGTTTTATTAATCAACCTATAAATTTCTAAATCTATTGGCTCAAATCCTAGTCACTAACTCTCATCTCCTCTACGACTCCTGTCATGCTAATTTGCTATGAAATACTTTGGTTAGATACTTTTAATTAGAAGACTAGAAGTTTTAACTAATTAGATATAAACAAATTAAATTGTAAGGAAAAAAGAAAGATAATAAGAAATACATCCAAATAATAAAAAATAATATACCATATTACTAGGCTAGAACTCGACTCGAGCTCGATAGAGCCAAGCTAGAGCTGAGTAGTTTTAGGCTTGAATATAAAGGAGCTCGGCTCGAGCTCGACTCGAATATAAAAGAGCTGATCTCTAGCTGACCTTGGCTCGGTTTGAACTCGGCTCGTATTTGGACCTATACTCCAATGGAAGGTTGACAATATTGCAAGCTCTAGTCCACAGGCTCAATCCCAGCTTACCGATCAAAACAAAAAAGACAAATGCTATGAGGAGATATCGAAGAAGAAGCTAGAGTATATTGGTATTTAATACTCCTGTATGTGCTATCTCAGAGTGCCGAGGTCATTGTCCAATGCTACAGTGACACAACAACTTACAGAAATATATAAGCTTTGTTCAATGCACCAATGGGGTGGATGATATTGGAAACAAGTTGTTCATATGTTTAGGGATTTACATTCTTGTTGCAATACATATACTTGAACATGGAAACAGAATGGTCATTAAAAACAATTCATACTGGAGGTTCCATATACCGTGACGAGAATCTTTCAATAAATGAAATTTTAGAATTCAGTCAATTGTGCAGTTTACTGTCATTTGTTGTTGTTTCTCAAATCTCCCTTCCCGAGGGAGCACAACATAAAGCACTCGTCATTTTTCGAAATTATGTCAATTCTAAAATATTATGAAGGGTACCTCTGTTCGTGCCTACAGGTTTACTGAAAATGCCTACATCCGAAACCCCTTGAAACCAACTGATTGGTTGGAATTACATGATGGAGATCGTTTTTCACCCCAATCTTTCACATAATGGATCTTAAGACCATGATCTTACCATCAAACGATCAGATTGTGATTCCACATGGCACAAATCCCAAAAACAATGGCCCTAAAATCACGTTTGAGGGTGATGTGTGCCATGTGATTTTAGGGCCACATTTTGGGATCTGTGCCATATGGAATAAAAACACCGTCTGATAGTACGCTCATGCTCTCAACATCCATTGAGATTGGAGTGAAAAACGATCTCCATCATCTGATTCCAAGCAGTCAATGGGTTTCAAGGGTCGTTGGCGCTTTCAATAAACCTGTAGGTGCGAACAGAGGTACCCTATTATGAAACCTAAAGCTTTGAAGTTTGAACATTTGTCTGTTGCAGCACTACATCCCAATCATATATTGAGAGGTTAGTTTGTTTAATGTCATTGTTTTATTCTCATATATATTGGTGCAACGTAAATTATTATGTTTTTATTTTCCTGTTGATGTTGTATGTGCATTTATAATGAACTTAATGATTTTTATACAATGCTTTAGACCCCTTTTAACTCTTTCTTCATCCTTGATAACCATGCAGAGACCACTTTACAGCTGGAAAGTCTAGTTGGCAATCTTGAAGATGCAGTTTTTGCTGTTATGAACCGGAATCCAAGGAGCACTTTTTCAAAAAATGTTTCAAATGCATCAAGTCCCAACTGTGAGGCTAGTGGGAACACTATCTTTTCTCATATTTTTTGTGTGGTTAGATTGGTGAAAACTGAAGGGACTGAGATCTCATAATAGATATTTAACAAAGTAACAAAATACAGGTATGGGTTTATTAAGTTGAGCGAGAAAGTTGGGAAAAAGGCAAAATATGGGAAAAAACGAGAAAAAAATGAAAGGTAAAAAATTGTAAAATACTAAGCCAGAAAAAAACCGGAAAAACCAGATAATATTAAAAAAAATTTAAAACAATTTTTAATAGTATGGTAAAATACGGGAAAAAGTCGTTTAATACGTGAAAAACTGCGTTTAATATGTGAAAGACGCGTATTATATGAAAATATAAGTTTTATTCAAAAATACAGGTAGTATACATGTTCAGTATGTTGTTGAAAAAGCGTATATTTCAAAAAAAGGAAGTATTTTGTGACAATGATTTTCAACATACGATCCATGCAGTTGATTGAGTTTAATTTTAATCATCATATTGATCTGGGTACCTCTGTTCATGCCTACACCATTACTGAAAGCGCCTATGTCCGTGGCCCACTAAAACCCATTGACTTCTTGAGATTAGACTATCAGACGATGCAGATCGGTTTTCACCTCAATCTTCCACACTAGGGAGCGTACCATCAGATGGGAATTTTTTATTCCACATGGGACAGATTCCAAAACAATGGCCCTCAAATCACATTTGAGCGTGATGTGCGACATGTGATTTTACGGCCACTATTTTGGGATCTGTGCCACATGGAATAAAAAACTGCCCCTCTGACGGTATACTCGTGGCTCAAGATCCCTTGTGTGGAAGATTGAGGTGAAAAACGATCTGCATTGTTTGATTTCAAGCAGCCAATGGGTTAAGTGGGCTTCGGACGTAGGCACTTTCAGTAATGGCGTGGGCACGAACAGATTGATAGCTAAGTTAAGCTGGAACTTTGTTCCACCATTGGCACATGGAACCAAACGCTTCCAAAATCCCCATTTATGCAGGACTTTTCCATTAGGGAAACTAATTGTAATTGCAATATTGGTAGAAAAGGTGGCTATGGAGGGCCCCATGGGTTAAAATATCGGGTTACTGATACGTATCGTCCGAGCTCCAAAACGATATGTATCGGACGATACGTATCGGTACCGGTCTGTATCGGACGATACATTGAATGTATCGTTCGATACATTCAATACATTTGAATGTATCGAACGATACATTCAATGTATCGTTCGAGTCAAATACCGATACGTATCGTCCGATACGTATCGGTATCGGACGATATTTTGATCCATGGAGGGCCCATAACATCTTTCGAACCACATACCATGTACATAACTAGGAAATCAGTCCATATATTAGCCAAAAAGGGATCTACTTTACTGACTTCTCATTTGATTCTATGTTTCGAATGCAGGATATTGGACAGAGGCAAGAAAAGCTCTTGCTCTTTATAAAGGGTCTCACGGATATCGAGGAAATTTTATTAAGTTTAGCGAAATCTAGGCCACAGTGGAGTCATCTTCTCACAGCTGTTGATTCAAGAGTGGATAAAACATTAGCTGTTCTAAGGCCTCAAGCACTTGCAGATCACCGATCTCTCCTTGTGTCAATCGGATGGCCACCACGCCTTTTAACATCCAATCTCAATAGAGAGAAAGGTTGTGAATTTCCGAACCCACTGGTTTTAATGCAAGGAGAAAAAAAAGAGAGGTATGATCAAAGCTTTCTGGCACTCTGCGCTTTGCAGCATTTGCAGACTCGACGAGAGGTGCGGCTACACAAGGGTCCTCAGGTATCAGAATCCATCGATTTTTTCAACAAATTGCGCCTTGATTGTTGTCTGTGGACCATTGATGAACTGGTATCTCCTATTGCATCAAGGACGGAACACCATTTTTCAAGATGGGCCGATCAACCAGAGTTTATATTCGCTCTCGCATATAGAATTACTCGGGATTTCGTACAAGGGGTGGACGATGCTTTGCAGCCTCTGATTGATAAAGCGAGACTTGTCAGTTATAGTGCCCGAGAAGTTTGGGTGTCGGCAATGGTAAAAATGCTTTCCGGGTACATGGGAAAGAAAATATTTTCCGTTCTCGTTGGAAGGTACGATCGCGAGAATGAGAATTTGGAGGTCATTTCTTCATGGCTTCATCTAGTTGACCTCGTTATCGCTTTTGATAAGCAGATGCAAGGGCTTGCAAGTTCCGGGACTGCCCTTTTTGATGGAATTTCGGGTCGGATATCAGTGTTGTCTATATTTTGTGAACGGCCGGGTTGGCTCGGTATATGGGCAGAGATTGAGCTGAAAGATGCTAAGGTGAAGCTAAAATCTGAGCTCGAAAACGATAAAGCATGGATGATTGAGACCAAACAAGAAGCTGACTTAATCGACGGGAAAGAACCCGAGTCATTTTTTCTCTCCACTAGGGAAGACTATAAAGCCCCATTAATCACAGATTTCGTAATTAGAATTACATGGGCAATGATTGAAAGATGCCGAACTTTACCAAACTTGTTACATCAAATTCAATTTATCAGATCGTCTGCATCTATGCCTTACGGAGAATTTTCAGTTCCATCAATTCTGCCAGATACTGCGAATCCTTCCTTCAGGAATGGAGTGAAGATATTAATTTCTTGGAGATGAAAATTGCTGAAGACGATTTGTATGGCCGGATTAAAGATGACTCAGATCAGGAAATCTGTTTTTTTAGTGACGAAATCGAGAAATTGATGAAGTTAGAGACAGATTGGCTTGTGGAGATAATTGCTAGCATTCTTCGGGAGTTTGACACTTTCTGTTGGGACTATGTTCAAAACAAAGAACAGTGGGATAAAGTGGAAGCACATATCAATGAGGAAGGAGTTTCTCATGCCATTGATGTTACCGTATCTGCCAAGTTTGTTGAATCGTTGGACAATTTGAGGGATCGGTTTCGTATTTCTAAGATGTGTTTGAATTCCAAGGATTTTATAGACCTATGGAGAAGTGTTGCTGATGGTCTCGATCATTTTATTTTTTATGGCATTCTTTTGGCGGATGCAAAATTCTCTGATCAGGGAGTTGATCAGTTTAGAGCTGATATGAAAGCTATGTTTCTTGTTTTCAGGCCTTTTTGTACTCGGCCGGAAGCCTTTTTTCCATTTATAAGAGATTCATTGAAGTTGTTGGATATGGGTTGGGAAGATTCAAAGCATTTAAGGGCAGTTTTATCCAAGGGTGATAAAAGTAGGGCGTGGTTGCGACTTCATGGAGTTCTTTGTATTTCACCTGCCCAGGCTGAGAAGATTTTAAGGAATAGGAAATTTTGTCAATGATTCAAAAGAAGAAAAGAAAAAGGGTTGATGCTTATTTGCAAGTTCGTCGATTACTTGATTACACAGTTAATTTTTCATTGGAGTGTATTACCAAGGGTTGATCTGTCATGAACCCTTTTTTTTTTTTTCCTTTGGTTTTTCTTTTCATAAACAAAGAGCGAAGAGAAAATGTTGAAAAGAAAAAAGAAAGTTAGGTAAAGACATTTGCTTCATTTTTGTATATTATAGTTATATTTATCAGTGTTAATATCTTGTTTTTTTACAGAACTATTTTGCTAGGTATGCGTTGCAGAAGATATGTTAAAGGGAGCCATTAATTGCACACAGAAAATTGGCCCTTGCACCAGTTTTAAAAAAAATCGTATACTTTTTTAGTTTCTAAAGGACAAAAGTGCCCTTGAGGTTGCACCTTCATTTGAAACCAAGTATGGAAAAGCCAAAAGTAGGGGTTGTTTTGCTAGGGTTCCTCCTCCTCCGAGGAATAGGATCCATCCGCTGTTTGAGGGTTCAAATCCTTTTCTGCGAAATGATCTCCCCTTCACTATAGAAATGATTTTTAAAAAGACACTACTTCCTTCCCAAAAGCCGAACATTCCCTCTTCTAGACCAATAACAAAATCTCATTTTTTGGAGTTTCTAAGGTCAAAATCCCTTTAATTTTCACTTTTTCATCTCAGACAACTAAGAACTCTCATTTTCTATGATTGATCTCTACATCAAAATAGCTTAATTTCTCTCTCCAATAATAAAATCCTGTAGAGAGAGATAGAGAGGTGGGGAGATAGAATGAGGGAGAGAACCAGATAGAGGTGGGCCAAAAAAATATTAAGGTGGTTTTTTTGTTTCATAAAATTTTTGTACAATTACAAGAAGCATGTGCGACGATAAATTTATTTTAATTCGGTGCAATTACTTAAAAGAGTGCGTGCAAGTAATGGCTCCCCGTGTTAAATGGTTCAGAATTTACGAGAAGTGCTGCAGTGAGGTTCGGTTGTATTTATTGTTGTATAGTGGTGTTTTTGTGCAAGAAGACGACAAGGGGATGACTCTAGTTAAGCATCAATTTGCCATAAGATTATGCAAGGAAAAGGACCTTCACGGATCACGAAGGTAAGCAATTTATTTATTCAACCTAAAGTCAAATATTTTTCAGGTTTAGTAGGAAGCAGTGGATATTCTATGTTTTCAAAATGGATTTACTCGACACTAGCACTTTTTCATAGGCATTTTTGGAACCTTCTCTCTCTCTCTCTCTCTCTCTCTATATATATATATATATATATATATATATATATATATATGTTAAAATGTATAACATCAACCATGCATTCTAATGCAAGATCATGTACCATGTCTCGGGAGTTATACCAAACCTGTAAGGGCGTGTTTGGATAAAAACACGGGAAACGTGAAAAAGTAAAATAATATTCTTATATTTTTCCATAGATACCTAAGTTGTAGAAAATCATGAGATTCCTTCGTTTTCCTTTGTTTTTCGCTGTTTGGATAACCACATTGCTAGTTGGGAAAACGCAGGATTAATCAAATCATCCACATATGCAATTGTAGGAAAATAATATATCTTAACAAAAAAAATAGCCAAATGACCAAAAACTTATATGTATTAAGATTTTTTTTCTCTTTATATATTTCAGTGAATTGCTTTAGTGGTTGACTTAGTTCTTTGTAAAGGTTAGGTTTTAGGTTCAAATCTTGTTATGTATAATAAATTATATTTTTTTTTAAATTAATTATATTGAAGCATATACACCATATATGTGAGTATATAGCTTTACAACATAGTAGAGCCTATTGTGAGATAAATCTCTCCAAAAATAAGTTTAGAGCCTATTGTGAGATAAGTCTCTCTAAAAATTAGTCCGTGCAATACCTAAATAGATGGAGGGGAGCTTAAAAATAAGCTAAAATTGTGAGATTTTTTTTTTTTAAAATCAAACAAAAAATATTTTGTTATGAAAAAAAATATCATAAAAAAAATTGTTTGAAGATTTTTGACAATTTTGGATGGGAATTTACTAATATAAATTAGGACTCCTAGAGCTTAGTAACAAATTTTTAGAAAGTTTGGGTGGTCAATTGACCACCCAAGTCATAACGTGGTTCTGCCTCTGATTTTTGGGAATGCGTGCCATATAGAATCAACATCAGACTGTCTGATAGGAGCGTCATGATCTTAAGATTTATCATGAGGAAGATTGAAAAAAAAATATAATCTGCATCGTCTGATTCAAATCAGTCAATGGTTTTTGTTTGTGAACAAATTGTATGATAGTGCTAAACGGGTGAGAAGAATCGAATGAGAAGTACGAAGGGTGGGAAAATAGAAAACCGAGGGACTCCCTCAGCATTTGTTGTCGGGTTTTAAAGGAAAATGGGAAAATAATTTCCGACCTTTCCCATGTCACCCGAACAACGGGAAATGCGGCAATTTATTTCCCGCTTATCAGTTTTCCCTTCTTTCCCTTGTTTTCCCTTAAAACCAAATAGGTCTTAAGGGCTCAACCATTTTCCTACGTTTTTAGAATTTTTTTGGGACTTTTGTCCCTTTAAATTATAGGTCAAAGTTTGTGGTTGGCTATCTAAACATGAGGCATTGAAAATTGTCACCTTTGACTCAAAATCTAAGATATAAATTATTCTTTCTAATTTTTTTTAGCCGGTACCTGATCAACATTAGGCATGTTGCGGTGACACCCAACTTGCTCTTTTAAGTGGCTGCTCTTTGCCTCCATAGCTATAGTGACCAGAAACACGTTATTTTCGGAAAAAAAACACATTTAATTTACATTTTATTTAAAAAAAATTGTTATTTTCAAAAATTTTCCATTTTTTTAAAAAAGAGTTTTTTTAAACCCATTTTTTTGAGAAAATATATTTTCTTGTTTAAAACTTGTGTTTGGTCACAACATATATCTTTTTAACTTCATATAATTATTAATATTTTTTATTTTTGAAAATTTCTCATTTTTAATTTTTTCCTGAAATTGCTGAAATTTACCATTCTTTCCCTATATTTCCAAAGAGATTGAAGTTTCTTGTGAAGCTCTTTAGTTTCTACAGTTTCCATCCTGTCAAAGTACCATTCTGTATTATATGTTTTTAGCTCTCTGGTAATTCTGTCAAGTTTGTGCTTTAAAAGCATCTCCAGGAGAGGGCAGTCAAAACTCGTGGTTGGAGAATGACATGATAAATTTGATTTTTTGATTTCAAAATTCAGATTTTGAGAGCCCTAATGAATGATGCCAAAAATAATTGTTTTAGAATATTTTATTGATCGGAGGGTTGTAAATGTATTTAATATTATATTTTTAACATATTTAAATCTAATAAAATATAATATTTTAAATTTTAAGCCTCAAGTGCCGAGTAGTAAATATTGGCTACTAACCTAATGGTATCCTTTTCCATTTGACATAGGCTACTCCATTAAAGATAAATCAGGCTTCAAACGTATCCATTGGAGGGTGCCGAGTTCTTTTTTTATGCCTCCTTTGGAGATATTCTAAGTTTTTATATTTTAGAGTCTCTTTGCAGTTTCTTTACTATATGAATATATAGTTTATGTAATTTGATGTTAGACAATCATACACTAACCCTAAAATGGTATAATCTCGCATGATAGGATTTTAGGATCTCGATTTCGAGATAAAATAAAAAAAATTTAAAAAATAAGAAAAAAGATAAAGAAATCTAAGGAATTTTCTTAAAAAAAATGTTAGTCTCACACCAAATCACACTCGGGAGAAGAATCATTCTTTCAAATTTGAGAGAATCGTACTCTCGAATAAAACTTAAAAGTTTTCAATTTTGTATAAGCAATTTTAAAAAATCATTAATAATCTTCTTAAAAGAGATTATAATATATTTATAAACAAAGAAACTCTAAGAATAAAACTCTTAATTAATTATTAAAACTTTATAATTTAACAATTATAACTAATTTCATCACTAATCTCTATTTTTATTACGCAACTATTTTGAAGGGTCAAATAGTGTCCAATTGATGCGAAATTAATCTTGTTTGAAAGTTTATCAAAGTAGCTTTCTAACAAGATAAGAACCGCACAATTTTGACATGAATTAAAGGACTTATGACCACTTTTTCGATGATTACACTAAAAGTGATGAAATTAATAATCACATATTATGTGTAGCCCTATAATTCAAATAAGGAAACTAATCTTAAAACAAATCATTTATTAAAAGAATTTTAATGAAAAATGAAACTGAACCTAATAACGTGCACACGGGCCTTGAAACCGTCTTTAATGAGCCTTTTAAAAATTCATTCACAGGTCCACTTCTTTGTTGATTGTTTCTGTTTGCTTCTGCCCAATCTCGACGTGTAGACCTTAATTACATATCATAATTTTTAAAGGAGAGTAATTTAGTTGAAGAATTATTTAGGTATTACTTGTGAACCTGTGATGACCCAGACTCACATGCCGCAATATTGTCAAGTTCTGAGCTTAGGTCCCCTCCCCAGCTTTGTTTTTGGCATGAGCGTTACGTTTCGCCATCTCCACCTAAAACGCGTCAAGACATATAGCGTCCACAACCACATATAGCCTAAGGTTAGGATTTTTCCCTATCGGATGTGGGACTATTACAGAACCGTTCTAATTCTTGATTTTTTTTTGTGATCACAATCTTTGGTCAACTTTTGACTCAAATGGTGTTAAAGGGCTTCACAAGATTTGTCATGCTTATAGAGAACATATTATCGATAATAATATACCAAAAATCAAAGATCTTGGATCTTGGGGAAATCCTACAATTCATAGAAGTCACAGTTCTCCATAACTTTTCTCTCAGTGCATGGTATCAGATCTAGATGACTTTTTTTCAAACAAAAAAAAATATAAAAAATGAAAAAAAAAAAATAACGATGATTTTTTCCATGTCAGGTTAAGGCCATACCGATCGGGCTTCAGCCTAATATCTCGTCCCGCGCTCAACATATGATAATTGTCAGAGCGCCACACTAAGTCTGTGATACTAAGCCCAGATTTGATGGAGTTTGGGCAATTTTTTAAGGTAAAAAAAATAAAATTGGGCCCACCAAAACTTGGCTCGGGCCAGACTTGGTCAAGCCCGATTATATTAAGGGGGCAGGTCGGGTTGGCAGAAATCCCGCCTGTCTAAACCCAATTCGGGTCATATTTGGGCTTATAGGAAAGCTCAAGCCCAAAAGCAATCAGGCCAAACCGGGCCTGATTTTGTAGGTTTAAAATAGTCGGGTCTATCAAAAGCTTGGCCCAAGCCCGGCCTGTTAGCAGCCCTAGGGCTGTTTTTGGCATTGCTGGCTTTGGAAGAGTAGAAAAGAGGAGCTGGTGCTCTTTGTTGTTGCGAATGAATATGAGGATAAAGAGAATGACTGGAGGAAGAAAAAAGGGGAGGCTGCTCTTTGAAATATGAAAAACATCAATCTTTAAAAGAGCATGATTGAAAAATTTTACTCTTTTAAAGATGGTTGTTTTTGCCATTTCAAAGAGCCGCCTCCTCCTTTATCTTCTTCCAATCCTTTTCTCTCTTTCCCAACATTTCTTTGCAACAACAAAGAACAGTTGCTACTCTTTTTTACTCTCCCAAAGCTTAATGCCAAACACAACCTAGAAGCTATTAGATATGAATTTAACTTATATCTATTGAAGTCGATAGTAGTCCGTTATCTTTTGAAAAATGGATCACCAAGGGCTCCGGCCTAATCGAAAATGGTCGGATTTCAAGGACCCAGTGGAACACTATCAAAACCATCTGTTCCATTAAGTTAAGTAGATAAAATTCTTTTTAATGTGATTTATAATTTAATTTGGGAGCCATTACTGGCACTCAGAAAGTTGGTGCTTGCACCAAACTTAAAAAAAACTTGGTATTTTTGAGACTCGTGACATGTGAAAACACAATCTGGGCCGTCTGATTTGAAGTTTATGAGCTATAGATCTCCATTGCATAAGATTGGAGCAAAACACGATATTTGTCATATGATCTATTATAGTCAACTGTTGAATCAAATACTAGCCTTTGACTACATTTGATCACATGATAAGATTATATTTCGTGCTAATTTTTTACACTTAATATCTTTTAATTATGACATTTAAATCAAACGACATAGATGGTGTTTTCACATAGCAAAGGTCGCCAAACTTATAAATCTTTCTTTTAAATTAGGTGCAAGGGCCAACTTTATGAGTGCAAGTAATGGCTCCCTTTAATTTTGACTCCCAAAATTATATTTTATTTGGTACTATTTTTCCCTTGGCAATTGGTTGCTTAACACACACAGTCATCTCTCTCTCTCTCTCTCTCTCTCTCTCTCTCTCTCTCTCTCTCTCTAGCAGGCTTTGAATTTAGCTCTAATATACTTTTTTTATAAGTTAGGCCCGAACCTACAACATGTAGAATTGGATGGGCCTAACTCAACCTTATAAAACCGGTTTGTAAGGTGAGAATTGTCCAGATTATATATAACCCAAAGCTTTCAGCCCACAGGCGATGGAAGACTATTATTCACAACCTTGTTGTTCCACTATTGTCAACCTTCCAATGTGCTATAGGTACCAAGCCCAACTCTAAGAGCTCTTCATGTCTCCCATACCCTAAACCTTTTCTACACTGAGCAAGATTTTCTTGAAATATTAGCCATAAAATAAGGATTTAGAAGACACATTTTAAAGATTAAGACTTAAATCACTAGGTAGAGAAACATTAAAAAAAGGACTTTTACCCTCCCATATTTATGGTTGGTGAGATGCGAAATAGTTTTTATTTTTTTGGGATAATGGCTCCTGAGACAGATTTAAATACTACAATGGTATATAAATGATTGTACACTATTAAAATTATGCAAGTGATAATCTATCATTGGAATATGTCTAAGTGGCAAGCTATCATTGGAATATATCTCAGCCCAAAAAAACATAATTGATGAATTTTAGTATCAGCCACTAAAACTAAAAACAACGACTAACATTATAGTCCATAGATCATATGGTTTAAATGCCCTTAGAGCACCATTTTTTGGGCTTCTTGAACATCAATCTATCACTTTGATGGTATGAATCACTCACATCTTAATCTTCTCTTTTTTTTAAATTGACCGATACGTATTTGTATCGGCCAATAAGTATCGGCCTCAGGCAAATCAATACTCAAGACCGATACCTTGGCTTATACCATAATCGTGATCACAACATACCAGCCCAGAAAGTGAACATGCATGAGCACAGCATACCATTAATATATTGGGGATGTGTGATAATCAAACTGCCTGATGGTAGGCTCTAGATCGTTTGCTTTAAAGAAGTCAACGTATTGTTCCGTTGTTTAAGTAGGATTGGGCTAGGCCGGAGCTTTTGCACTACCCTAGACCTTGCCCTTGGCAAGACTTAATATGGTTGGTACTAGACCAAGCGGGCTTTAACATAGTTGCCCCTAGCAGCTATAGCAAATTAGGGACAAGCTGGGCTTTCAAACATTACCAGTTTGATTTTCTTTGTTGTTATTATGCCATAAAAAAAAATATGTGATCCCCATTATTAAATAATTTTAAATATAAATTATAATAAAAAAATATGAAAGAAGGATAATTTTATTTTTAAAATGATCAAATTGACATTCTAATCGAGCTATCTATTCAGAGTGATCTAAATATTAGAAAGAAGGATACACTTGATAATATATATATATATATATATATATATATATATATATATATATATATATATATATATATATATATATAATATAATATTTAATCCTGTATAAATAGGGCCGGGTCTTGCCGTATTTTTGACCAAAAATTTCAGAGCTTTTATTTTAAAGGGCCCTTAGCCCTAACATTTAGGGCTGACCTATAATGTCCCAAAAAATTTTAACCTTTGAACAGTTCGTCTCGATGTGCGTATCTGACTAGTCAAGCACCTGATAAGATAAAATATTAAAATATTAATGTAAGTTAATTAAAATTAAGTTTTTAAATGAAAAAGAAAAAATTGGAATGTGTATAAACAGTTGATGAGGTAGTAGTATACACCGAGGTTCGATGTATATGCTTAACACTCAAGTTAAAACTTTTAAGTATATAAGTTAAAAGATAAGAGAATTTACTTCTCTTGTCTTGATTGTTGAGAAGGAGTAAATAAGAAGTGAGAGAAGGGAGTTTGTTTGAATGTGTGTGTGTGTGTGCAAGAACGGAAAGTGCGTGTGATTAGGGGGTTTTGGATCGAAGAGAAATCCAAGTGCCAACCTATGAAAACCTAGCTTGAAATGTTAACCGTGGATCGAGGAAATCGATCAACTCAAAGGTAAGAATTATGTTAAAGTTGTGAATTATATGTGTGTTAGTTTGTTGTTAGCATGTGTGAGAAAATTGGAAGAAAAGAGGTTAAGTTTTAAAGAAAATGAGTTTGAGAAGTTAGAACTTGTGATTGGGAAGAATCTAGCAAAATCAATCGATCAAAATAAGTGATCAATCGATTGATTTTGTCAAGGGTGAAAGTATGAAGGTTTATGGAGAAATCGATCGATCGAAATTAAGTTCGATTGATTGATATGTGAAACCGATCGATTGGTTTAAACACTGATCGATCAATTTGTGAAAAATAGTGTGTGTGTTAAAGTATTTATGAAGAAACTGATTGATCGAAATATAATTTCGATCGATCGATTTGAAATTCGACCGATCGATTTAAAAATCGATTGAGCGGATTGCAGCAGCAGAAGTAGATTGGTTTCTAAGTAAATCGATCGATCGATTTGGGAATCGATCGATCGATCGATTTAGGCAGATTCAGGATTTTGTTCTGTTTTGTTTTAAAGACTTTGGGAAGACTTCGTATCTTCCTATTTTACGTCACTTCTGACGTATGAACTGTAATTTGATGTGTTTAGGTATGAACTTGTCATGTGTGTGAGAGGCTGGCTTGGATTGAGAGATCTTCGTTTTAGCTTCTCGTCGAGATAGGAAAAACTCTGTAATATGTGCATTCGATTACAATAAGCATGTATATAGTGATATAATAAGAGTATGCGTGTGTTTTAAGACTTTATCCTTGTGATAGCATGAATTTCATTCATAGCTCTTAAACATGTGAATTCTGTGTATATGAGCACTAAGAGAAAAACTACGTGTGTATGTGTGTGTGTGTGTGTGCGTATGTGACATCAAAAGGATAAAAATGTGTGTATGACATAAAATTGATGTAAATATATGTGTGACATCAACAGGACGTGAATAAGATGTGTGTGCAAGCTTTGAAAACTTTAAACTATTATAAATTATCACAAACTCTTGGTGATAAACTATATGTAAATTTTACACTTTGATTTAAGGTTCATGTGTGATACCCTACCGACGCGACAGTATAATCATAATTGGTATGGCGGGATATCCGTAAGTGTGCTCCGGTACGGCAGGATATCCGTTCTTTGATTATCATTTTGCGGTAATACTTCATGCGGGCCAGTCGCCTCTTTGTAGGGACTTGGGATAAATCTATGTGTGTGAATTATTGATTTAACGACGATGATTGGAGTTTTCCATCGGTAAACCTATGCGGCTCTCTATGCTATATATGCTCGAGAGAATATTTAAGTGATTGTTTTAAGTTTTGTATAGTAAGTACAAGTCTTTGAAATCATGATAAGTGTGTTTTAAAATATGCTTCAGATATTCGTTTTTGTCAATTTAAATGCTTTTAAATTGTGACTTTCAGTACAAAGAATGTGCTTTGAATTATATCATGAAAGATATGTGTGATATGATTTGAGATATGCATATTAATTATATTTTCCTATTGAGTTTAGATGCTAGTTCATCCCTCAACTATACGTCACAGGTATAGATATTGAGGCGGGGATTGAGGACGTAGATCCTGAGGACTCAGAGTATGTGCTAGAGGAGGAGACTGAGCTCCCTCCTGACGAGTTCTCTTAGTGGATTGGCGCTGCATACTTTAATTTTTTTGTAAGACTTAGTACGTCCGACCAGTATAAGATAGATTTATGTAATTATGTCTGATACGGTATTCTTTTGCGAACCATCTTTGGGTGACTATTGTTGTCACTGATGGTTCGGTTCGGTTCAACTCTTTTGTTCATGCGATTAGCATGAGATTAGAACCTTCTTTTGTTAATCATTTTGTTTCGTCATTATATAGAAATGGAGATTTATTTTTCTTATGATAACTCGATCTGTTTAGTTAGAATGCATGCTTTGTTTCCGCTTTGTGTGTGGATGTGCCAAGTGTTCGGTGTGTGCTGGGATCAGTCTTATTGACCATCCAACGACACGAGTTTCCGGGTGCGAAAATTCGAACTGTCACATGGCCCGACCCTTTGATTGTCCTATGCTATGTTTAAGTGTGGTGGCTTTAACATAAAATGGTGCGGTAGTAACATTAGGCTAAAATAAAAAGTTTCAAAATAAAAATATATAAGAAATATTTAATCCTATATGAAGGGCTAGGTCTTGCCCTATATTTGACGCAAAATTTCAGGGCTTTTATTTTAAAGGCCCAAGGCCTACCCTAAGGCCCTTAGCATGGTGACAAATTTCTCCGAAATTTACCGAAATAGGGGTCGGGCAAAACTTTCGGCAAACTTTCGATGATTTCTCCAAAATCGCTGAAATTTCATTAATATTGATAATATTAACGAAATTTCACTGAAATTAATAAATCTTTTCTAATTTTTATTATTTTTTAAATAATAAATAATTTTTTTATGAAATTTAAATATAATTTATATGTAATATTTAAAAGATTTCAAATTTTTCTTGAAATGAAACCTTTGATTGTCATATGCCATGTTTAAGTGTAATGGCTCTAACATAAAATGGTGTGGTAGCAAAACTAGTAATAAAATGGTGTGGTAGCAAAACTAGATTACTAAGGAATTGAGCTAAGCACATCTCATTCAACAGTGCTTGTATGAGGTAGGACTCTATTCCACTACATGCTATTATCATCATTGTTCATGCTAATCCAGGCAACTCTTAGTATATATGTAGTTTTATTGATTGTTAAATTTTCCAATGTGGGACTACACTATATCCCCCACTCTCAAGGGTAAAAGTATACATACCCAAATTACAAATAGAGTGTTTCTTGGTATGAATCCAATGTGAGAGTCGACTCGCTCTACTGTTGGGTTTAGGGATGAAGTTCGGTGTACCGAATCGAACCCAATTTTTTTGGTTATTGGTTCGGTACACCCCAAACTTGAACCGAACCGAAACCCATTCGGGTAGATTCGGTTCATTTTTGGTATATATATATATATATATATATACCTACTTTTTCAGTTTTTTGCTTTTTTCTGATTGTTTCAGTTTTTTCGATTTACTCATCCTACCCCCTCAGTTTTCAGCTTCCAGTTTTGAGCCACCCAATTTCAATTCGGTTCGGTTCGGTTTCATTCAATTTTCGGTGCGGTTCAATTCGGGAGGCTCGGTTTTCGGTGTTTGGTTCAAAGCTTGCATCCCTAGTTGAGTTAAATAAGCTACGAATTCTCCATGTTGAGTATTTCAAATTCAATATCGCAGTTTAAACTCGAGGGACGCCAAATTTTCATTCCAAAAATTTCAATTTTTCAATGCATATTGCTTGTATTGCCCACTATAAGAAAACTAGCAAGAAATCAGTCCAACACAAGGGATCAAGAAAAAAGTATGTTTGATAATGCAAATGATTTGGATCAATTGTTTGTTTAAGACTCAATGCATTCAAGATGGAGGAGGAGATGGGGAGTGGTTACAATTTCACGGGTGTTAATAATGTTACCCTAAAATAAAAGAGGGTGAATTTGTTTGCAACCTACAGATCTTTGATACAACCCATGAATGAGCTGCATCTTAAGTTTTACAAGTTGCTATTAAATAAACCACATGTTGTTTTAGGGATGGTGTTTCTACAACACCACTTTATGTTACAGTCACCTCACTTAAACAATAGAAAATTTGTTGACGACTTTAAATCTGACGATGGAGAGTGTTTTTCGTCCCAATGTTCCACACAATAGATCTTGAGATTAGGAGCCTACCATCAAACAATCAAATGTTTATTCCAAGTGGTACACATCCCAACAAATGAACTTGATTATAGAATATATTAAACATAGTTTAGGTTCACTTTTGGGGATGTGTGCTACGTGTAATCAACATCTGATCATCTAATAGTAGGCTCATGATGTCAAGATATATTATATTGAAAAATAGGATAAAAAATTGTCTCCTTCGTTTGATTTAAAGTAGTTAAAGGACTTTTTTCCTTTGTTTAAGTCTCGTCGCTATAACATAAAGTGGCATGGTAGTAGTACCATCAACTTTATTTTATTTAGGGAAATTTACCTAATCGACCTTGTCAGATACACCTTTTCCGTCAGAGACCCTATATTTTCACCTTTACCCAAATCGACCAACTCCAAGCCTAGCCGGCCCTAAGGAGAGTAAAAAGTCCAAATTACCCCCTTCTATGACTTTCATTAACCCACAAAAGCACCATCTTCTTCCTCATTTTAATCTACTAAAAAGTTAGAGGTGGGTCAGGTGATGATGTCTTCCTTAGTCCGATCTGCTATTTCGAAGAAGAAAATAGAGGCTTGAGAGAAGAAGCTCCTGCATTTTATCATTGTGAAAAGAAAACCCTACAGTTTGTTGCGACTCGAGGTAGCCTACTTAAACCCCATTTTTAGTTTGTTAGTTTGTTAGGGTCTCTTAATGGTGCAGTATAAGAAATAATTTTATTTTATTGGTCCCCATTTTCAGTTTGTTAGGGTGTCTTAATGGTGCAGTATAAGAAAATTTTTATTTCCTTAGTCAATTTTTTAAACAGTCGATAATGATTGTCTATACGGTCGATAACGACTGTATAAACATTCGATGTCAATTTGCTAACCAGTCGATATCGACTGTTTATATAATCGATATCGACTCTATATACAGTTGATCTTGATTGTATAAATAGATGATATCGATTATATATATAGTCGATATCGATTATATAAACAGTCGATATCGATTGTATAAACAGTCGATATGTGTTAACAATCATCTTCTCTCTTTTGTGTCACCAGTCTTATGACCCATTTCTTTCCATTCTTAAACAGGTGATGACGGAGGTGGGCATTCCTCTTCTCTGTCACTATGATGGCCTTCTTATGAGCGATGATGGCTTGTATGAAGGTGGTCGGCAAAGGGTTATTAATATTTCGACTGATATTTCTTACAAACAATTCATAAGGTGAATGTCTGCTGCCAGTTTTGCAAGGGCAGATGAAATAGTTTCCATAAAGTTCTATATGAAAATAGTGAATACCCCTGTGGTTGTTGACATTTTGGACTCTGATAATTTGGCCACCCTATTTACGTTTTATAAATTCGGGATGGTCATCATAAAGGTATTCATCATTAAGGAACTGTCATCCTTCTGAGTCGAAGCTGAACAAGTAGTTCTTGGCGGAACTGATTTTGTGAGTAACCATTCATTTCAGCAATGTAAGTTTGAGGAGGATGAAACTGTATGTGGTATCGTCCTGTTAGGCGATGACAATGATATTACAGCGAACCTGTCTGCCAGAAAAACAACTATTAATTTAAACGATGCTCCAGTTGAATCGTATGATGACCTACTAAAATATATGCATGGGTCACAATAATATAGTCAAGGATAGACTACACTTCAGAAAGGGTGATGGATACCAACGATTTCAGTCATATCTTCATCGATGGATGGACAACTTAGTTGACTCATAAATTATATTCTACCATGCAATCGATGGGGATTACCGGAGAAGCTCAATCCCATGTCCATACACATGAGCACCCCTTCGGTGAAGGGCCTAGTCAACCACGCCAGAACCCCTTCGGTGAAGGATCTAGTCAACCACCAGAGAACACCGCTAGTAAATGATGTAGTCATCCCCAACCCACTAATGAAGATAACTTAGATGAAGATTATGATGGAGAACCGGATGGATTTATAAAAGAGAATTCATAAAATTTTGTGAGAGGCATTGATAATTCTCTAGTAAACAGAGATTACGAAGTGTTAGAGACATCAGGCGACTCTTCCGATCAAGAGGTGAAAACTGAATGCCGGAATTGGACGTTTAAAGTTGGAGAGATCTTAGAGACAAGCAAATATTTTAAAGAGCATTAAAAGAATACGCGGTAGAGAAAAACTTTCAAATTTGGCCCTTGAAAACCGCTAGTTATCGAGTGATAGTCGGATGCTACGAACCCGATTGTTCGTGCCGAATACATGCGTCTAAATTGACTGCACTCGACTCTTTAAAAATGAAAACATTCAATAGTACTCACACATGCAGGGGCGCTAAGATCGGACCACACAGTCACCATAATATAATAATCTCCTTCGTAGCCAACTATGTACGGGAGAAAATTATGAAAGGATTCGACTACACATCTGCGTCGATAATGTTTGACATTGCAAAAACTTGTAACGTGCAAATCACATATTCTAAGGCTTTGAGGGGGGAAGAACTCGCCCTGAATGATATTAGAAGCAATTGGGAAAGGTAATTTGTGGATCTACCGGAATACGTAAAGGAGATGGAGAAGGTAATCCTAATGTACGAACGTCCTTTCAACTTATGCTTGACGGTAAGTTTCAAGATTTTTTTTTAGTTTTAGCCCATGCATTGGAAGCTATCGCAATACACTTCATCACATATTACTTATAGATGGCACACACCTACGGGGACATTTTGAAAGGATCCTACTTATAGCCTCGGCGCAAGACAGTAATGGCCATATATTACCGTTAGTTTTTACCGTCGTTGAGTTAGAAGAAGATGATACATGGATGTGATTTCTTGAGCAGGTAGGTGTGTTTGTGATCGGTGAGTTTACCAAAGATTTCGTTATTATTACGGATAGGTCAAATGGTTTAATAAAGGCGATTAAACGGATCTTTTCAAACGCATACCACAGCTACTGCATGCGACATATGACACAAAATTTGGCCAACAAGTATCCTAGGAACAGCCTGTTGGATCTATGGTGGAGCGCTGCGCGTGCATATTTAGTAGAGAGATTTGATCATTTTATTAATAAAATGGAGAAAGATGTCGCTTATCCTCGGGCCGTAGAGTATATTTTAAATATAGACTCGAAGCATTGGACATGCGTATATATGAAAGGGAGGCAGTACGATTCCTTGACTACGAATAATGCTGAAAGCTTGGACAGTATACTGAATATAGCTCAGGAGAAACCAACTATTGACTTAATCAGAACTACTAGAGAGAAAGTCCCTGATTATTTTCAAAAACATCGACAAATATCTAAGAAATGGAGCACCCTCCTCTGCCCGAAAGCAGACGAGCACGTGAAGAAGGTGTTGCAACGGGCTGGTAGAAAGAGAGCTCAACTATACGAGCGTGATCAATTCTAAGTCAATTTTAAGAATTTCATTCATCTTGTTGACTTGAAACAGAAGACATGTACTTGCTGCCATTGGCATATTTATGATTTACCTTGCTCGCATACCGTTGTGGCCATCAATCGGAGAAGTTACGATTACTATAACTTCTGTGAGAAGTGGTTTTTCACCACTTGTTTTAGACAATCATACGACGAACAATGACTTTCTACCCTCGATAAAAGCCAATGAAAATTTCAAGCGGAGCAACTGCCAAAAAATATGAAAGTGAGACTACCCTATAATTATCGAAAGTAAGTAGACAGTCCGAGGAAGAGAAGGATACGCTCTAAGGGTGAAGTTAGGGCCCTACAGTGTGGCAGATGTAGTGAGTATGATCACAATCGCACGAGTTGCACTGCAGTAGGATCGATGGGTTGATAATGTATATTTTTAATAGTGATAGATGGAATATAAACGAGACAATGTATATTTGCTCAGAAACTCAGAATCTCAATTTTTTTTTATTTCGTAATAGTTATAATTTTAGACTGTACAGTTGTTCAGAAATATGGAACATGAAATATACAAATGAGCTGTCAGTGACTGTATATATAGTCGTTAATGATTATATATAAAGTCGATAGTGACTCTATATAAAGTCGATAGTGACTATATATATAGTGGATGGCGACTGTATATACAATCGATGGCGACTTCATTGGAAACTTAACTTAGTTGTGGTTAAATAATTTACAGTAACAACCGAAATTTGAATGTACACAACTGAAATTCGAATATACAGAACATAATTTACATTACAAATTATCATATATTCAAATTTAAATTACATTTATATTACAAATTTGAGGACGAAACCACTAGTACTTCTTCACCAGGGTACGATTGAAAAAATTACGGTGCTACAAAAAACAATATAATCTTAAAGTGTACGATTGAAAAAATTATAAAGATGTTGGAAGCATACTGTGCTACAATCGTGAGCCCACAGATTCCGAAACCGATTGAAGAAGAAATTTTACAGCAGCTTTTTGCCTTGTTTCTCTTTGAGTTTATGGACAACCCATCATTTGATTTGTATCTCGAACGATTCCTTGTACAATTTTTCAGTAAGAAGGAAATTATTAAAATCATTCAGTTTAAAGCCCATATATGTAACGACCCCGAAAATTAGAACACGTGCCTGACTGCTTTGATCCGCGTGCCCGGCGCGGAAACCGAGGTTAATTTAAAAACTTTAAGGTTATATTAATTTAAATAATGTGGCACCGTGATGAGATGAGATCACGTGTGAAATTTCGTTTAGATCTGAGACGCGTAGAGGGTAGATGGAACACGTTGCGCAGAAGCAACTGTGTTCATACTTCACACCGGAATAGACACCAAGGGCAAAATAGAAATTTTGCTTGAGAGAAGTAGCTTATAGAGGAAGGATGGGGAGACAAGAGAAGAGAGACTTCATTCCTTCTTATGTGTGCTCCATAGATAGGAGATTGATGCTAAGAAGTGTGAAAGAAATCATTGAGAGAGAGAAGAAGAAGGGTTAGCAAGAGAGAAGAGGAGAGATTCTAAGCTAGAGGAGCTAGACCTAAGGGTTTGAGTTACCTAGGGTTTGAGATTGTTGTGAGAGACCACGATCTGTTGAACGAGCCGAGGAATTTCTCACGAATCCGCGTCGAAGAGGAGCTCCGAGATCTAGGTTTTGGAAACCCTCTTTTGGTCATTGCTAACCCCAAGAAACCCACAACAAGGTGAGTTGTGTGTTAAATAAGGTTAAATGAGTAGTTTAAAGGGTAGGTTTATGATGTATTAATGGTGATTGCACAACCATTAATGGAGAGAGAGCAAAATGGAAGGAAAGGTGAACTATTAATGACAACTTTCTTTGTCATTGGTGATCGATCACCAAGGTGGTGATCGATCTGATCAGTTAGTGATCGATCACCAAGGGCTGGTGATCGATCAATCTGTATAAGTTTATAGGGAACAGAGAGTTGAGAAGTTGTGGCCCGAGGTGGTGATCGATCACCAAGGGGGTGATCGATCTACAAAGGTGTTGGTGATCGATCACCAAGGTGGTGATCGATCAATTTGTATAAAAATTTATGTGAGAGAGAGGAGTTTTGAAGCTTCTTTGTGGTGATCGATCACGGTGGTGATCGATCTACAAGCAGTGATCGATCTACAAAGTGGTGATCGATCTACTATTGTGATCGATCTACAAAGTGGTGATCGATCTACAAAGGTGATCGATCTACAAAGTGGTGATCGATCTACAAAGGGTGATCGATCTACAAAGTTTGGTGATCGATCGGTGGTGATCGATCACTCACCCCTGCTTTTGCCTGTCTTGAATTCATGAAGTAGACACCCCGGATATTGTGCCGGGTAGTTCTCTGACATTCCTAACACTTAATGTGCTGTGCATATGGTATAGGATAAACCCTGACACGTCGAAAAAGCTTTGGATTTGCTTAGAAGATAAACTGATCTGAGGTAGGGGAAAATTCAACTTAAAGTGTATCTAAATTTAATTGCATGATATCTTAACATCGTATTCTATCTCACGATTTGAAAGCATGCACGCATATGCATTAAACTCGATTCCCGTGATATCGATACATGCTTCGTTCTTTGCATATGCTCTGATAATCTGCTCTGATAATCTGCCATGATAATCTGCTCTGATAATCTGATTCATGAGGTAATAAGTATGTATTTGATTTGAGGTTTAATATTCAGACGATCCCCACCGACTCGGCGGTATATCCGTTTCTTGCACAATGTGCAGTTGCTTGAAAATCCTCGGCAAAATATGCACTCCATGTGTGGGGCATTATTGCATTCCTGAAAATTGTTCATTGAACGACGATTGGTTGGGGTTTCCTATCGGCACAAATCTGGCTACCACGTGATATATATACACGGGAGTTACTTAAGTTAGAGATATGTATGATTTAAGTCATTTAAATCTAATACCTGACATCTTGCTAATTAGGAGTTGACTTTTGCCAGTTATGCATTCTGATTTCCTGCATGTTTGAGCATCAATCTATATCTGTTCAGTTTCGTTTCACTTATCGATCTAAGATATGTTCTGCAATCATGTTTAATAATTTAGATGTAAATTAATTGAAATTCTTCTACTGAGCTAGGATGTAGCTCACCCTGCTTTCTGAAATCTTTTAGGTTACGAGGTGCGGTGCAGTCTTGATCGAGAGCGATCCGGATTATCAGTCGGATCCCGAGGCCGAGGCAGAGACAGAGACGTTGACGCTCAGCGACGAGTTCTATCCTTAGCCTGGGTATTGATGCCCGACATTTTGTACTTTGGATCTTTTGGATTTACTGTGTGCCTGGTGGCCACCTTTGTATAAACATATGTAGTTCTACATTTATTTATTTCATGTTAGTCCACATTCCATTTCGGAACCACTATCGGGAACCATTGTTTGGGTGATGTACGTCCATCACCGATGGTTCTTCCTGGTTCCTTTTTGGGAATGTGTATGTTCTTCCTTACATTTAAATATTGTTGACGTGTATTTAGTATAGAAATTGGTTGACTCCGACTACAGCTGCTCGGATGTGTCCACCTAGCTTCCGCTATACGCGCGGATACGTGTGATCGATCCGGGATCATCCAGAGTATGATCCTAACGGCACGGATTTCTGGAGACGGAAATTCGGGCTGTTACAGTTGGTATCAGAGCCTAGACTGTAGGTTGAACTACGGGTTTAGAGAGGATTGTTTTCACAATCTATGTACTGATCAATGTTGTTGTTTTTACAATGACAGACCAGTATGGGCCCTAAGTTCAGAGGAGGGCATAGTGGAGGTAGAGCAGGACAGAGAGAGATTCCCCTGAGGGATGTGCCAGAGGTCACGTCGCGGGGCTTAGAGTTTCTCTCGCAACCAAATGTGGTTCCGGTGGGACCAAGAGGAGGAAGAAGAAGAAATGAGGAGAGGATGGAGCAGGTGTTGGAAGCATTAGCTACCAACGTCGCTCAACAACAACAAGCGTTGGCTCAACAGGCCTAGACCACCCCATCGGCCCTAGTGGGTTTGCGGAGTTTAGGAGAATGAGACCTCCTAACTTCGGGTCAAAGCGGATCCCATTGAAGCGGAAGGATGGATTGAAGAGATGGAAAAGCTCTTGAGGTGCTACAATGTAGTGATGAGGAGAAAGTGCGTTGGGCCACTTTCAAACTTGATGGTGACGGACCATGGTGGAAGTCGGTGTCACAAAATCGACAAAGAGAATTCCCTCACACTCCTTGGACATGGGAGGAGTTCACGGAGGTGTTTTACCACAAATACTTCCCGAAAATTGTGAGGCATCAGTGGGAAGTGAAGTTCATAGAATTGAGACAAGGCGCCATGTGAGAGAGACTATGGAGCAGAATTTGACAGGTTGGCTAGGTTTGCTCCTCAGCATGTAGCCACAGAGTTGATGAGGGCCAGAAAGTTTCAACTTGGCCTTAGACAGAATCTACAAAAGGACGTCGCCATGTGGGAAATGGAGACGTATGAGGGAGTCATGGCCAAGGCTCTCATAGCTGAAGAGGAGAACCAAAAACAATTTTCTTGGAGGGACAAGCAGACGAGAGAGAGACCATTTCAAGGGCAATCTCAGGACACGGAACAAAACAAGAGGGCTAGGTTTGCTAGACCTGAGATACCCTACACACTCCCGAGGCGATATCTTGGTCCTAGTTCCTACCAGAGGGCGGCAGCACCTACTTCTTCTAGATCATTCAGACCAGCTGGATCTTCTGGTAGCGGGGCCTCAGTGACACAGGGACCTTCAAGGATCTCATCCTTTACTCCGGCCGTGGTTTGTGCAAAGTGTGGGAAACAACACAAGACGGAGGATTGTAGGAGAGATAGGGCATGTTTGTGTGTGGCAAGATGGGCCACTTGGTTAGGAATTGCCACGAGGAGAGTAAGGAGCGGGACGGGATCGGTATCAACACGTAGATCATCTCGACCAATAGTCCACTCGAGCTTATGCCATCAGCGATCGATGCTCGACATCGAACGATGTCATCCAAGGTATGATTTGAGATTCAATGAATGTGGTTTAGTGATATAATTAATTAAGAATTTTGAAAATATAGAAATTGTTGAGTAATCATGATGTAAATAGTATATGTATGCATGCATAGTTAAGACGTTGAGATAACATTGAAATTGGCGTATAGGTGAACTGAAATTGTATAGGAGTTGCGACATTTGCTTTCACAAAGCACGAGCCTTGATAGATCCAGGCTCTACGCACTCTTTCATCCGACCTCAATTTACTAAGAAATTGGGTGCCACTCCAGAACAGTTAGACTTTATTTTGACGGCATTCCCACTGTAATCGTGAACGCTCGTGTGCAAGTAAGTCGATGATAGTGGCGGTGGAAGAACACGAAACACAGTGATTTGATTACATGGGATATGAAAGGATTTGATGTCATTATGGGAATGGACTGGCTATCCGCATACCGCGCAAGTGTGGATTGCCTTCGGAAGATAGTGGTTTTTCGTCCACCTAAGCGACGGTCATTTAGATTCCTTGGAGAGAAATCTAAGGTGGCTCCGTTGATATCCGCGATTCAAAGGAAAAGATGATCAAGAATGGTTGCAGCGGATATGTGGCTTTTCTACAAGAACAAGGGGAAGAAACATATGTGCTATCGGATATTCCCGACGTGTGTGAGTATTCCGATGTATTTCCGGAAGAATTGCCTGGATTACCACCAGTTAGAGAGGTTGAGTTTGCAATCAATTTGACTCCAGGCACCGAACCAGTATCTAAGGCTCCGTATAGGATGGCTCCAACAGAATTGCAAGAGTTGAAAGAGCAACTTGAGGCGCTTGACAAAGGATTTATCCGGCCAAGTGTGTCTCCTTGGGGAGCACCGGTGTTGTTTGTCAGAAAGAAAGACGGTTCAATGCGCTTATGCATTGATTATCGGCAGTTGAATAAGCTGACGATTAAGAATCGTTACCCGCTTCCTAGGATCGATGATCTATTTGATCAATTGCAAGGAGCGAGGTTCTTTACGAAGATTGACTTGAGATCAGGTTACCATCAATTACGGGTCAAGGTCAAGATGTGGAGAAGGCGGCGTTCGAGAACTAGATATGGGCACTATGAGTTCTTAGTTATGCCATTTGGATTGATTTAACGCAACGCATCATTTATGGACACGATGAACAGTATATTTAAACCACACTTGGACAAGTCGGTGGTTGTTTTCGTAGACGACATTCTTGTCTATTCCAAGACAAAGGAGGAGCACGAAGAACATCTACATGTGGTTTTGCGGACCCTTAGAGAACACAAATTGTACGCAAAGCTCGGAAAGTGTGAGTTTTGGTTGAACCAAGTGAGTTTCTTAGGCCATATCGTCTCATAAAGGTATAACGGTAGATCCAACAAAGATCGAGCGATTGTGAATTGGGAACAAGACCTAAAGGATGTGAAGTTCGTAGTTTTCTTGGTTTGGCAGGGTACTACAGGCGGTTTGTAGAAGGATTCTCTAAGCTATCGAGTCCACTCACTCAGCTCACAAAGAAAAACGCTAAGTTTGATTGGACGGAACAATGCGAGAAGAGTTTCCAGGAATTAAAGACGCGTCTAACTACAGCCCCAGTGCTAGCTATACCTTCTGGCAGAGGAGGCTTTGCTATCTATAGTGACGCATCATATAGTGGGTTAGGTTGTGTCCTCAATCAGCATAAAAAGGTTATCGCATATGGCTCTAGACAACTGAAGGAACATGAGAAGAACTACCCGACTCATGACTTGGAGTTAGCAGCGGTGATCTTTGCTCTGAAAATTTGGAGGCACTACTTATACGGTGAGACATTTGACATCTACACCGACCACAAAAGCCTAAAGTACTTGTTTACACAAAAGGACTTGAACATGCGACAGCGCAGGTGGATGGAGTTCTTAAAGGACTACGATTGTTCCATCCAGTATCACCCTGGAAAAGCCAATGTGGTGGCGGATGCTTTGAGCAGGAAGTCTTCAGCTCAATTGGCACATTTGATCACCAGAGTGCAAAGGTGGCATTTATTGGAAGACCTGGCCTTATGTGATACGTTGATTGATGTTAAGGGTTCAGGTACTTTGATGGCCACCATTGTGATACGGCCCACATTGTTTGATAATATACGAAAGCTCCAAATGGTCGATGACGAGCTTATGACAATTAGAAGAGATGTGATCAATGGGATAAGGCCTGATTTTTCTATTAAGGATGATGGCACCTTGCTATTTCGAGATCGGACGTGCATCTGGGATACCAAAGATCTAAAAGACACAATTTTGGAAGAAGCGCATAAATCTACGTATGCTATACATCCGGGTAGCACCAAGATGTACCAAGATCTCAAACGAAGTTTTTGGTGGAGAGGATTAAAGAAGGATGTGGCGGAGTATGTTTCTCGGTGTTTGGTCTGCCAGCAGGTGAAAGTAGACCATCGGAACCCAAAGAGGTTTATTACAACCCTTGCCGTGCAGTGGAAATGGGAAGCCATCTCGATGGACTTTATTTTAGGATTACCGAGTACACCGAGAAAGAACAATGCAATTTGGGTTATTGTTGATCGTTTGAAATCCGACACTTTCTACCGTATCGGACTACAATCACACCAATAAACTAGCCGAGTTATATTTGAATGAAATAGTTCGATTACATGGAATACAAGATCGTGTGTGATAGAGATCCTCCAGATACCGCGTAGCTTTGGCGACGTTCCAAGAAGGCATGGGTACAAATTGGAGTTCAGCTTCATCCTCGATGATGGGGCGAGAGAGAGTGAACCGGATAATAGAGGATATGTTGAGCATGCATGTTAGACTTTCATGGCTCATGGGATCAACACTTACCTCTAATCGAGTTCGCGTATAATAACAGCTATCAGTCGAGCATTGGGATGGCACCTTATGAAGCCTTATATGGACGTCGATGCAAATCTCCATTGAACTGGGAAGAAATCGGCGAGAAGCTTGTCTTGGGACGAAATGATAGATAGTACCACTAAAACATAAAGTAATACGTGATAGGTCAAGATGGCCCAAAGTCGCCAAAAGAGCTATGCCGATCTTCACCGAACACAAGTGGAATTTCAGGTATAATCAATTACATTAATGATATGACCATGGTTAAAATTAAACTACAAAGGAATTGACCCTTGTTTTCAGGTTGGAGACAAGGTGTTTGTGAAAATTTCGCCAATCAAGGGCGTCATGCGTTTTGGGAAGCGCGGGAAGCTAAATCCTCGGTACATTGGACCATTTGAAGTACTTGGACGGGTTGGCGAAGTAGCATATCGGATCGCCTTACCACCGCAGTTAGCAAGCATGCATAACGTATTCCACGTATCCATGCTACGCCATTACGTACGTGATCCGACTCACGTCTTGGATTTCCAACCAATAGAGCTTCAGGAGGATATGACGACGATTGAGGAACCGGTTGCTATTTTAGATCGTCGACATCAAGTCCTGCGGACTAAATTAATCCCGCTGGTACTAGTTAGGTGGAGAAATCATTCCGACGCCGAAGCTACTTGGGAGAGAGCAACCGAAATCCGTGAACAGTATCCGCATCTGTTCACCTGATGAGAAGGTAAGTCTCGATACTTCATCTAGGAATTCGTCGCCGTGATTATAAATTGGTGTGAGCATATCCTTGACGAATTTATCTTTTGGAATACTCTATGTGGCGTGTATGAATTAGTAGTTTTAAAATCCGGACCATCAAATTAAGGAGATTGACCAGATGAAATGCAGTATTACTGGCACCCGTGATCGATCTACACCAGTTGGTGATCGATCTACAAGGGACCCGTGATCGATCTACACCAGCTTGGTGATCGATCAATGAATCGGGTTGGAACTTAAAGATTCCTTGGTGATCGATCACCAAGAGGCCGTGATCGATCACCAATGGACGTTGAGTTATAAAAGAGGGGGGAACCCGAGGGGTCATTTGCAACATTCTAACCGCAAGAGACCAAAGGGGTTTTCGATTTTCGGCCTTCCTCAACCATTTTCGTTCGTTCTCCGGCTATTTCGTTCGTTCTCCGGCGCGATTTGAGTGTGCGTCGCCACATTCACCGGTAAATCTTCCGTTTCCTTAACTTTCGATTCCTTTTTCTTGCATTTCGCCCAAATCTAGACCATGGGACCACGCACGAAGAATCCTTCGCGTAAGGTACCCACATCCCGGGCTCGTACTCCGGTACCGCCTTCTATTCCAAATCCCCCGCCGTCCGTGCCACCCATGGCACCGGCTTCGACCTCTACCCCGCCCGTTCAGATCGCGCATCGCTCACTATTGAGCGTGAAATCCCCAACGCCTGGTGGGCTTCCAAAACCTTCCTACCGGAATACGTTTTTGTGTCCTCACTATATGAGGACCGACCCGAAATGGCTTGGGCCAAGGGTTACATACAAAAGCTAGGGCTTAAACCCTTACTCGCGCCCTTCCATGACCATTACTGCCCACGTATTGTGCGGCTTTTCTTTCAAAACCTCAAATGGGGTGATAGTCGCCATCGACTCGTCACAACCATCGATGGCCTTGAATATAAATTCAACCATTTCCACGTCGCGGCGGCACTTCAATGCCCGTCCGCGTACATTGAGACCAGTGGCCTCGAGCCTCCTTACGTCAAGGAGGTACCCTATGCCGATGTGGTCACCAAGATGACCCAAGGCCAACACGGTAGGGGCCAAGCCATTTCTAGGGCCCAACTACCTGATCGGTTGTGGATGCTTGATACCTACATCAAGTGTGCCCTCAACCCTTTCCTGCACAAGTCCTCACGGACTGGAGTAGTGCAACAAGCACTATTCTCGCCTATGAGAACCGTTGGTTCTCTATGGCGAATCCGGTCATTGATGGCATCATAAACGCCAATGACACGATGTCCGAGAAGGCGATCCGAGCGAAGAACCAGATCCCCTATGCACGCCTCGCCACCAAGCTGGTGGAGCAGTATGCTGCTCTACGCGAGGCCTACGTTTTGGCTCCCCAGGAGCCTCGTTTGACCAACAACACTAGGGTCTTTCATCTGAAGATCGGACAAAGAGCTACAATTTGTTGGTTGCGTCTTCACGAGGAGGAGGGCGCAGGCGTTCCCTGTCAGAAGGTATGTTCCCCCTCCTAGAGCAGAGGGTTCGATGCTCGCGCATGACTAGAGGGCGAGACACCACAGGACCTACCACCCGGCCGGGGCCATCGCCTGACCAGCCCCTATTCCACCCGTCGATCGATTCGTCACGCACCACCCTCCCACCGTCTTCCTCCGACGAGCGTCCACTGCGATGCCCGAGTTGGTGGAGAGCAATCGCCGCATCCACGTGAGACCGGATGGCGTTGAGGCGTTCGAGAGATGCATCGTCGTGCGGACTATCACGCGGTATGCATGAGCTAGTCATGCGGCACCTCTTTGCCACGACGTCCACGCCGATGCTCGCGCACGCCCGCCTGCACCGGGTGGATCCACGCGACTATCATTCACCGCCGGCGCGTCCCAGCAGACCGACGCCTGATCACGCCGGCCCATCCGATGCTCCCGCAGGTATTACCAGACTACTATTGCTTATTAGCCATTTATATGTACACGTATCTCTCTAGTTATATTTCGTTGCATATTGCATATATTACATTCATACTTTAATTATTCTGCCTGCAATATATAAACTCCGTAAATCTTTTAGTTACCATGCATGACACTTAGATCAATTTCCTGTATTAGTTTAGCATGTGAGTCTTAAAACTACAAAATCCCTACGTACCGCTCTTAGACATTTTAGGACGAAAATTCCTAAGGGGATAATGTAACGACCGAAAATTAGAACACGTGCGATCGCTTTGATCCGGCGTGCCGTGGCGAAAACCGAGGTTAATTTAAAACTTTAAGGTTATATTAATTTAAATAATGTGGCACCGTGATGAGATGAGATCACGTGTGAAATTTCGTTTAGATCCGAGACGTAGAGGGTAGATGGAACACGCTTGTAGAAGCAAGCGTGTTCATGCTTCACAGCGGAATAAACACCAAGGGCAAAATAGAAATTTTGCTCGAGAGAAGTAGCTTATAGAGGAAGGATGGGGAGACAAGGGAAGAGAGACTTCATTCCCTCTTCTCCTTCATCACCTTGCCTGTGCTCCATAGATTGGAGATTGATGCTAAGAAGTGTGAAAGAAATCATTGAGAGAGAGAGAAGAAGAAGGTTAGCAAGAGAGAAGAGGAGAGATTCTAAGCTAGAGGAGCTAGACCTAAGGGTTTGAGTTACCTAGGGTTTGAGATTGTTGTGAGAGACCACGATCTGTTGAACAGAGCCGAGGAATTTCTCGCCGAATCCAGCGTCGAAGAGGAGCTCCGAGATCTAGGTTTTGGAAACCCTCTTTTGGGTCATTCTTGGAACCCCAAGAAACCCACGAACAAGGTGAGTTGTGTGTTAAATAAGGTTAAATGAGTAGTTTAAAGGGTAGGTTTATGATGTATTAATGGTGATTGCACAACCATTAATGGAGAGAGAGCAAAATGGAAGGAAAGGTGAACTCCATTAATGTGACCTTTGTCATTGGTGATCGATCACCAAGGTGGTGATCGATCTATAAGAGTTACAGGATCGATCACCAAGGGCTGGTGATCGATCAATCTGTATAAGTTTATAGGGAACAGAGAGTTGAGAAGTTGAGGCCCGAGGTGGTGATCGATCACCAAGGTGGTGATCGATCTACAAAGGTGTTGGTGATCGATCACCAAGGTGGAGATCGATCAATTTGTATAAAAATTTATGTGGACAGAGAGAGGAGTTTTTGAAGCTTACTGTGGTGATCGATCACCAGGCTGGTGATCGATCTACAAGGGCTGGTGATCGATCTACAAATTTGGTGATCGATCTACAAGGGCGTGATCGATCTACAAAGGTCGGTGATCGATCTACAAAGGTCGTGATCGATCTACAAAGGTCGGTGATCGATCTACAAAGGTGGTGATCGATCTACAAAGGTGATCGATCTCAAGGGTGGTGATCGATCACTCACCTCGCTTTTGCTATCTTGAATTCATGAAGTAGACACCGGATATTGTCGTAGTTCTCTTCTCGACATTCCTAACACTTAATGTCGTGCATATGGTATAGGATAAACCCTGACACGTCGAAAAAGCTTTGGATTTGCTTAGAAGATAAACTGATCTGAGGTAGGGGAAAATTCAACTTAAAGTGTATCTAAATTTAATTGCATGATATCTTAACATCGTATTCTATCTCTGATTTTCGAAAGCATGCCTGCATATGCATTAAACTCTGATTCCCGTATTCTGATATCTGTTTCTGTTCTTTGCATATGCTCTGATAATCTGCTCTGATAATCTGCCATGATAATCTGCTCTGATAATCTGATTCATGAGGTAATAAGTATGTATTTGATTTGAGGTTTAATATTGGGACGATCCCCACCGACTCGACGGTATATCCGTTTCTTGCACAATGTGCAGTTGCTTGAAAATCCTCGGCAAAATATGCACTCCATGTGTGGGGCATTATTGCATTCCTGAAAATTGTTCATTGAACGACGATTGGTTGGGGTTTCCTATCGGCACAAATCTGGCTACCACGTGATATATATACACGGGAGTTACTTAAGTTAGAGATATGTATGATTTAAGTTATTTAAATCTAATAAGCCTGACATCTTGCTAATTCGGAGTTCGATTTTTACTTTTGCCAGTTATGCATTCTGATTTCCTGCATGTTTGAGCATCAATCTATATCTGTTCAGTTTCGTTTCACTTATCGATCTAAGATATGTTCTGCAATCATGTTTAATAATTTAGATGTAAATTAATTGAAATTCTTCTACTGAGCTAGGATGTAGCTCACCCTGCTTTCTGAAATCTTTTAGGTTACGATTTGCATGCAGATCTTGAGAGCGATCCGGATTATCGGTGGATCGAGGCGAGGGCAAGGAGGCAGACGTTCGGCGACGAGTTCTATCCTTAGCCTGGGTATTGATGCCCGACATTTTGTACTTTGGATCTTTTGGATTTACTGTGTGCCTGGTGGCCACCTTTGTATAAACATATGTAGTTCTACATTTATTTATTTCATGTTAGTCCACATTCCATTTCGGAACCACTATCGGGAACCATTGTTTGGGTGATGTACGTCCATCACCGATGGTTCTTCCTGGTTCCTTTTTGGGAATGTGTATGTTCTTCCTTACATTTAAATATTGTTGACGTGTATTTAGTATAGAAATTGGTTGACTCCGACTACAGCTGCTCGGATGTGTCCACCTAGCTTCCGCTATACGCGCGGATACGTGTGATCGATCCGGGATCATCCAGAGTATGATCCTAACGGCACGGATTTCTGGAGACGGAAATTCGGGCTGTTACAATATAGGTCAGAACAGTGGGGTACATAAGGAAGCATTTCTCCTTTCCATCAGGATGAATAGCGTCATCAATGACTTTCAAGTGTCTCAGGTAGGCGCCCATTATCTGAAACCAATACAGTTACAATCAAGGAAATAAGCGACATTCAAAAGAGTCATCAACGAGTCTGCATTTAGTTGTTGACGACTCGAAATTGAGTCGGTATCGACTATATAAGTAATCGTCATCAACTCTGTATACAATTGATGTCGACTCCAGAGAAAATCGATTCGTTGTAGAGTCGATAACGACTATATAAAGAATCGATGACGATTACTTATAGAGTCGACAACGACTGTATGAAGAATCGATATCGATTCATTGTAGAGTCGATACCAACTTTATATAGAGTCGTCGATGACTTTATATTGTCTATTTGGTGCTTACAGTAGCAATAATGAAATAACTAAAATATATGAGTTGTAAGGTTACTTTACTTACAATATTATCCACGTAGTCCGTGCCCGCCAAACATCTGAAAGACTGTACCACCAGCGTTTAATCACCGATGGTGCTTACGTAGGTGCTATATAAATAACGGCCAACATAACTAATTTTCGTAAAAAATAATAAACTAGGGTAAACTACTACTAACTAATTATCATTCCTGGGAAGAGTGACTCACTCGTCCTCAGATTCAGGCTTGTTCCACAAGTCCATCATGTATTTTCGTTTCGCTGCCAGCTCAGCAGTAGCATCAACCAAAGGTCCAGGCTCAACAGTAGCATCAGCCACCGGTCCTTCAATGGCCTTCTCTGTTACGGGCTTTTTCGTCATGGCTCTCTTTCAATGTGTCCTAGGTTTGACGGCAATTATTTTCACGTGTTTCCCTTGCCTAGGTCTCAAGAGAAGGTCAATTTATTGCTAAGGCAATTGGGAAGAGATTTGCTCTTCACCAGCTGGATCCTTATCGGCTTGAGACTCAGGCTACCCATCAACAGCTGTCATCACCTCATTCGTGGGAGGATCCTCATGCATGGGAGGAGATGGTCCCTTATCGGTGGGCTCTTCCGTGGATGATGAGATATCGAAGGTTGTGCCAGACACCTTCGATATCAGCTCCGAAATAGCGGCTTCCTGAACATCGAATATAATATTATTAGAATTAAAAACCTAACTGGAATTATATTCACTTATACAAACTATGTTACAACATATACCTTAGCTGTCGCCTCTAAAATATTTTTAATAAGTTCTTTCAGAATCCTCTGGTCCTTTCTGACCAATATGTTGTAGTGAATAATCTTATGCAACTCCGCATCCCTTGAATTGAGCCGCTCATTCAAGGAGTTGCATAGTTTCTCTACGCAGTGGCAACGTGTTGCGAGGACCTCATTCTCTCACTCCAAATGGCTCACTCTTTGGGTGAGTTTCACGTTATCCATCACCAGACCGTCGATCCTCCTCAACAACGACTCATTGGAGGAGGTCGGTGCAACTGAGCTCTCCTTCGTGGCCCCCCTAGTTTTTGGCCGCTCTACATGGGCGGGGCCCTCTTTCGAGGATGATTCTTTGTCCGACATCGATTGGACGTCAAATTTTTCCTCATCAATACTGTCGACTGAAATGTAATTTCTCTTCTTCTTCTTAGGCCACACAACTTCCACAACTTTCTTGACCGGTTCATGAACCGCTTCATGAACCTCTTTTCTCTTCTCTCAACAACCTTTCAACCCCGTAGATATTCTCTTAGGACGGGTATCTCTAACTGAAAGCCAACAGATACGAGGGAAACGCAAACATTTTGAAAGAAAAGGAAACACCCATAGTAAAAGATTATTAAACTGATAATATATTCTAAACGCAAGGTATCGACTCTTTAATAAGTCGTTATCGACTAGTTATGAAGTCGTTATCGACTATTGACGAAGTCGGTATCGACTCTATAATAGATCATTATCGACTCTATACGAGATCGATATCGACTATTTACGAAGTAGGTATCGACTCTATAATAGATTGTTATAAACTCTGTACAAGATCGGTATCGACTTATTAGGTAGTCGTCATCGACTCCTTAATGAATCGTTATCGACCCTCTATGAAATCGTTATCGACTCGTTAAGCAATCGATGGCTGAATTCAATCTACATCCTTACCTTTATAAATTTGAATTGTCAAATAGACATCATACCTTGTTGTTCAATATCTTTCCATGAGTGTAGCCTTTGATCCTCAATTGCGCGTTGTCCAACCATTTCAACAGTCGTGGGAAAGGGTCCTTAAGGGCTGTCCGTACAGGCGAGATTTCTGGCAGCATCTCGTAAGCCCACCATTGAAGTACACATATGCATCCATATGTATTGTATGTCTTAAAGCATTTATCCAGCTCGATAGTCTTTCTATTCGTCACGTCCTTCATTATATGCTCGATTAAGTCATGGTCCACGTGGAGACCCCACGAAGTTCGATTGAAGTTCTCGACATCATCGATGAGGTTGACGTGGTCTTCTGCCAGTTGATGGTAGGACATGGGAAAAAAAAATATACACAACACAAATAGAAGAGACAACTTTACGAAGTCATCATCACTTTTCGCTTGCCTAATTGCACCATTTATATGAGACCGAAAATTTTTCCTAGTAGGCATTTGTTGCGAAATCTTAGTGTGCTTTCTTTATTTGTTTGTGGTAAAAGAAATTTAAAATCAAAATAAAACAGGGGATGAAATCAGCACAACTGAGAAGTCCTAGACCTGCAAGATACAGGGTCCATTGTGGCAAGTTTTGATAAGTAAGAGTTTGTCCCACAGGGAAAGATGATCTACAGCTCCAAGGGAGCCATCTCTAGTAGTCCCTCTAGATCTGACTATAGATCTGGCAGTCCTTAAGGGAAGGGAGATTAAGGTCACTTAGTTTACAGATCCTAAGGTAGCCTAATGTCTAAACTACAGAAAGGGTTGAGAGGATGGATGGAGTGTAGAAAATAAATATAAAAGGGTGAGAAGTATGTTATTGAGCCTAGATTAGAGGAGTTTTGTACCTCAGATTCAGATCTGATGTTATAGAAATCCTGTCCAATGGCTACGTTATCACCACTGAGGAGAAAGAATCCAACCCATCTCTGTACCATGATCCAATCCCTTAAGGTTATAACCTGTCCACTCAAATGGTCACAGACTATCCCATAGGGGAACCACAATCCAGAGATGGGTCAAAACAAGTTAATCATTGTAGGCACTATTTCATCCAGGCTACCAGCTCAAGAATCCATAGGGAACCTCAACCTCTAAAGCTCTATGTGTGGGGCTAAGGCTGAATAGGACTATGATAGCCCAGACACATAGGACCAGCAAGAGATTGAGTACAACCTTCGATCTAACTGTCCATTGCTTGAGTGAGGCTACAATGGTCCAGTCACAAGCCTACAATCTCTATAACCAATTCAGATCTAACATCTGATAGCGGATCTATACAAATATAAGGGAGTCTGCCTCTGTACAATCTCCCACTAGGCTAATACAAGCTCAGGTGCAGAGAAGAAAGATCCATCTTGGATCGGTGGATTAGAATCACCCTAAGGCTATAACCTGTCCACTTGAATGGTCACAGACTATCCCAGAGGCTATCCTCCTCACGGAGCCCAAGACAAAACAAGAATATCGCTGCCACCACTATGGTCACAAGGCTACTAGCTCAAACTCCCATGGGGATTCCAGATCTAGTGGGTCCTATGGTGGGGCTAAGGCTGTATAGGACCATGATAGCCTAGACACACAGGTCACTTGGGTCTGAGTGGCCCCTAGAATCAGTCCTCCATTGCTTTGAATCACAGCCAAAGCACTGGCGGATCACAAGGCAGCAGCCTTGCACAGAGCAGATCACATTCAAACACAAATCTCATAATGTAAAAATCCTATTACAAAACTTCCATTAACCTAGTTCAAAATACATACAAAGACATAGCCAGCAAGTGCTGGACTATGGAGAGAAGGAAAAAGAAAAAGAACACTACTTACAGCTACAAAAGAAAAGAAAAACAATCTCAGATCAAGTCTCCAAGAGATGAGATGTGTTCCAAGATATCTAAACCTAAGCTAAGTATGGGTTTATAAAGCAGTGGTGTGGCGACGCATTAGGGTTAGAAAACCCTAATTTTAACAATGCCACGTGGCCTAATAGTGATCTTTGGATGCCTCGAGGCGCGTGCACAGAGATTTAAGCGTGAGAGTGCGTGCCCTAATCACTGAAAATTCCCAAAAAGTCCTCTGCTGAAGCGATGAAAGTTGAAGTTCAGAGCTTTGCTAGGTAGCTATTGTTTCCCAGACTTGTCGCGTGGTAGCTCTTGCTCTTCGCGAGGATGGTTTAACATTGAAGCTTCAACCGTCGCGAGGTTGCCTTGGTTTGCTCTTCAGGCAGTCGCGCGATAGAAAATTGCGCTCTCGCTGGATTGGGCTTCGTGAGGTTAAGTAGACATCAAAGCCTCAGATGTCGCGGGGTTGGAGTTCAAGCAATCGCGAGGTAGCTGCGCATTCGCTGGGTTGATCTTCGCGAGGAAGGATTTGAATAGCGCGAGAACTGCGTGAGCACTTTTCTTCAATGGACTTCGCGAGTTTTCTCGCGAGGCTTTAATGAGTTCTGAATTGCACGAGGTTCCATGTCTTAATTGATCTTCGTGAGGATGCTTTCTTCTTGAATTTGCATCCCGCGGCTACTGCACGACAGCTGCGCGAAGAGTCTTCTAAAGCTCTCTCTCCTCAGCCGTTCTGAGCGAACTGTACGAAGTATATTTCTCCTGAATCCTCTAAAGCTTGGGTCAGCTATGCGAAGCTCATTTCAGGTCTGGATTCAAAGTCCATCCTTCTAAGGGACTTCTGGTACCAAAACAGGCTCCTTAGCAGGATTCCTGGCCTTATTTTACTGCTGATTATTACCTACATAAAACACTTAACAAGAACTTATTAGATGGCTAAGGATCTAATCAAATGTTGAGTTAAGGGATGAAAAGTGGTACTTTTCAGGTCTTAACACACCCCCAAACCTAATCTTTGTTAGTCCCTTAGCAAAGCTACATTAAATCTACTACAAAAATTAAATACCGCTTTCGTAGGGAGCACGAATACATTTAGCATATGTACTAAGCCTTTTAAACCCCTGGGTGATCCCTAGTGGAGGAGTGAAGTCTCCTGAGGGTTTTCCGTGAAGACACCCACAAACTTCTCAATGAAACAGTCAACAAAAGTGCAATATCATCAAGTGAGCAGTCAAGGAGCAGACTTAGTTTACTCTTGAATCAGTAAACATAAAAGAAATTTAATCCATTGGTTACACAGTAATTTAAACAGCATAAACTTCTCATGAATGCACAGCATTTTCAATCAGTTTATAACCACAGAAAACTGCACAAGTGTGTGCCAGCACTGAGCTCATCATCAGATCAAAAATTAGGTTATAGGTCATACATAATGCATTCAAGATCAGACCCAAAAACTTTCCAGCGCATACTCTCTTAAGGGTCTTGTTGAGGGGTTCATTTTCTTTCAGGCTCAAGAGCAGTTACATCCCTCAAATGGGTCTGTAAGCATGAGCATAGGCAGAGTTCTTAAGTGCTGACATCATTGACAGATCCTCACCATAGATTGGATAACTCTTTATCTCCACATGACAGCTCACTCAACTTTGGATCACAAGGGCTTTTAACTGGGTTGGAATGTGGCTTATGGAGTGGGGTTAAAAAGAATGGAAGGTTAAAAAGGGGTTCAAAATTGAGAAATCAGTAGGTGAAGGAGGTGGTTCATGACTTCACCTTCTTGATTTCAGCTCCCTTAATCTTCTTTGAGATTTTCATATTTGAAGTGATCAGTTTCTCTTCTTGATTTTGATTTTCCAATGAAAGTTCCCTCTTGACTCCTCTCTTACTCCTCTTCATTATTATTTTTGTTTCTTTTTTATGGAATTTTCTTCTTTTTATTTTTATTTTTGCTTTTCTGAATGCCACCATGTTCTCAGTTACGATACTGCCAGAATTTTGAGATACTTCTTCTCCATTCACCTAATGTTGACCATAGCTAGTCTATCTTCAACTCTTTCTCCTTTACCTTCTGAATTCTCAGAGTGAGTGTAGATTGAATCAGGTTCATAGGTTCAGGTACAAGTACTCAGGCGTATTTTGAAGAAATTCAGGATTTAAAGCTCAAAGGGGGTATGGACAAGGGCAGTTGCTTTAGGGTTGGTCTTTTTAGGCTCAAATTGTCCAAGAGAAGGCCTTGATCCTTTCCTAAGTCTCATGAGTGCTGTCAGTTGTTTCAACTTGGAGTTTCCTAACTTCTAGTGAGCACAATGACTCAGCCTGTCCTTAGAACTAGAAGAAATTGCCTTAGTCACTCCTCAAAGGATGGAAATTTTTTTTATAGGCCCAATTCTCACTAGTTATGGTTTTCCTTTGAACTTTTAAGTATGTCCTCACCTTTTTCTCTCTCTAATAATTCACTAAGTGCTGATACAAGTGAGTTTCCTTGGTGATCTCGTCATGGAAATGTGAAATATTAAAAGTTTATAATGTCTAAAGTTTGCAGAAATTTTAAATTTCTTATTTGTCATGATTCTTAAGTGAATATAGATCCATTTCCATATTACTCACATGACTCTGCTGCACTTAGGTTAACTATTCAATTGGCAGGGTCTACCTGCCACACCCCCAAACCTATGAGGAGCAGTGTCCTCACTGGTTCAAAGTGAATGTTTAGCAGATCCATTATTTGCAAAAAGAAAGGGAAATAACATGGAGCAAAACACACAACAGACAAAGCAAAATAGTAAGGACAAAAGAAGAAAATCTATTAAAAATGATAAATGTACAAACTAGAAGAAAACAGAAGCAAAAGAGTGCAGAAACAAAAAAAATCCTAGGTACAATCTAATCAGAATCTAGATCAAAACTTGTCCCAACCCATCTTCTTGGCATGCTCTTGAAGGTAAGCCTCTTCCTCTTTTTTCTTTCGTTCCCTCTCTTCCTTTCTTTGGGCCGCAGTATTGGGCATGGTTGGTGCCTTGACCCTTATTTTTCTGGTCTTTGGTTGAGGAGGGATCACTGAAGATTTATTTGTGGTTGGCTCAGGGGATTTGATAGGACTTTTTCCTTTGGGACTCTTCCCTTTTGGGCCCTTCCCTGGCTAAGGCTGAGGGGGAATGAGAGGGGATTGGGCTTGTTCTGGCGCAGGAGGGACAATAGGGGATTTATCTTTTTCTTTCACCTGAGGCAGGAGAGGACTTTTCCCTTTGTCAAGCTTAGGGGGAGCCATAGAAGACTTTTCTTGTTCCTTTGCTGCAGGAATGGCAGGGCTCTTCCCCTTCTCTGGCTGGCTCATTGGTGGTGCCTCCTCAGACTGGGCAGATGTTTCTTTTCCAATTTTTAGAGAGGCAGCAGTGTGAGAAGTTCTTTTAGCTGTAACTTTCCTTCTCTGACGATAGGTTTGTTCAGCAGGGCTCGATGAAGGAGCAGCAACAGGAGTCTTGACACTTGGATCCATAGGTGGTGCAGAATGAGAGTCTGAGTCAGAAGGATTTGAATAGCACGAGCACTTCTCTTCAATGGACTTCACGAGTTTCCTCGCAAGGCTTTAATGAGTTCTGAACTGCGCGAGGTTCCATGTCTTAATTGATCTTCGCGAGGATGCTTTCTTCTTGAATTTGCATCTCGCGGCTACTGCGCGAAGAGTCTTCTGAAGCTCTCTCTCCTCAGCCGTTCTGAGTGAACTGCGTGAGGTATATTTCTCCTGAATCCTTTAAAGCTTGGGTCAGCTGCGCGAGGCTCATTTCAGGTTTGGATTCAGAGTCCATCCTTCTGAGGGACTTCTGGTGCCAAAACAGGCTCCTTAGTAGGATTCTTGACCTTATTTCACTGCTGATTATTACCTACATAAAACACTTAACAAGAACTTATTAGATGGCTAAGGGTCTAATCAAAGGTTGAGTTAAGGGGTGAAAAGTGGTACTTTTCAGGTCTTAACAGCATTCTACGAAAATATTTGTATTGAATGGTTTGTTCTTTCGGTGGTTTAATGGACGGCTTAAACTTTTCGGGGCCAACTACGGCAAGGCCGAGTATCAATGTAATGTCCAACTTTTGAAGATAGACATCAGTCTTCCCAATTTGAAAGTGATTTTTTTCAACCTAAAAAGTCAACATCGCATCGACCACATCTCTAAGAAATCCCACACCCTTAGGCATTTGAAATATTCAACAAAAAATTGATGTTCTCAGCAACTCCTTTCGCCTTGGGCTAGCGTCTTCATAGAGATTTCAAATGGCACTGGAAGAACATTTGGCAACAGCCCGGTGTACGACCATCTTGACAGCTTGTTCAAATGAACTATAATAAAAAAGAAAGAAGTGCGCCCCATACTAACACGGATTGTTTAAATTTTAAATGAACTGTACTATATAATCAGGTTGAGATAACGATATCGATTATATATATAGTCGATATCGACTATATATATAATCGTTATCGACTGTCTATATAGTCAATATCAACTATATATATAATCAATATCGACTCTATAGACAGTCGATAACGATTGTATATATGATCGATATCGACTACAAAATGTACATCGTCGAAAGAAGAAGAAAAACTTTACAACAATGAAAGATAATTTTATTTCTAACTTAAAAATTTGGTAGCTTGAAGATTCAAAAATTGAGTGCTAGCGACTATGAATCGAATCGCCTCTCCACCGACTTCGAACGAAAAAGTAAAAAGTAAAAAAGGTAAATAGTAATGAGTTGAATAAAGGATGGCTATTTATTACATTGGGGGTAATTTCTGCATTTAGTGAAGGCAGGCGACGGCTCGGCGCGCAACTGGTCGGTTTGGGTAAAGGTGAAAATATAGGGTCTCTGACGGAAAAGGTGTATCTGATAGGGTTGATCAGGTAAATTTCCCTTTTATTTATAAATGCCCCATGTCTAGCCCAACTTGATCGAGCCGAAAAAATCATAGAATAAAAACATCATATAGTTTAAAGGTAAGTTTATTTACAACCTGAGATTGAAAAAAACATTTAAGAAAATTAAATAGTTTAAAGAGTATCTTTATTTACAACCGAAGATTCTTAACTCATTTTTCATCAGAATCTTCCACAATGGAGCAACCGTCAAATTTTTATTGCATATGTCACCATCAGGAAAAGCGATCCGAGAACTACATTTGCTTTGCACATAACGTGATCTCCTAAATAAAGTCATGTGAAGTAGATGCAAAACGAAACAAATCTTCCAAATTTAGTGATGATAATTGGAAAAAGTGGTAACAAACCCGAGAATACCGGCAGAAATAAAATGATACCATATCGCTAATTATCGGCAAGAAAAAATTCTAGCTTCCCATATTTTAGGGTCAGTGAGACGTAAAACGGTTGTTTTGTGTCCAAAAAATTAGAATTAGTATTAGGTAAGCATGGTGAGCGCCAGTGTCACATCTCGCATTCAAAAGAAAATTTTCCCATTGTATTTGTACCATATATATTACACATAAAAAAATTTGTACATAATACTCTAGAAAACTGGAGATACTAGGGAGGATCTATGAAAGATTAGAGACCAAGAAAGGTCTACACTCATAGAGGAGTGTAAAAAGCTAAAGAAGACTTGGAAAAGTTTGGAACCAAAGAATAATATGAAAACCTCTAGAGAGAATTTTAGAAGGGTCAACAACTATTAGATGGTCGAAAAATGTATGGATCTATAACCGTCTATTGACAGTAGGATTTGTATATATATGATAGAGGGCCTCATTTGCAAAACACTTTGCCAACTCAATACAAGACATTCTTTCATTTCCTCTTGAGTTTTTGTTCTTCTACACTCTAAGGCCTTGTTTGGGTATTTCTCTAGAAAAGTATAGATTCCTGACAAGGCAGTTTCCTGCAAATTCCTGGCCAACTCAGATTCCTGGCTTTTCCCCGGTATGAAATGTGTTGATTCCTGACATTTTTCATAAATGAAGGATTCCCTGTGTTCTTTTAATTTTTTTCAGGAAAGCATAAAATCAGTCTAGTTTAGGGGCATCATATGACCGTAGGAATGACGGTAGTGCATCCAATACGATGTTGTATATATTTGAGGGTCATTTTTGGACAATGCACAATCCATGAGAGATTGAACCCTTCAGTCGATGCAATTATGCAAAAATGATTCTTATAGCTATACTATCTGATCGTCTATCATAATAACACTATAAAGTCGCTTATACGAAGAAGGAAAGTACATACTACATTGGCCCATTACATTCAAAAGCGGGTTAATTGGAAAGTCAATTACAAAATTAAGATAAATAAGGAGGTGTAGGAAAAGCAATATATAACCCCAAAGATGACTACAAGGTTGCACCGTTGCCACCCCCTGGTCCGAAGAGTATGAGGTAGTGATTGTATATATGTGGGAGCTACTCCCGTCGTCCGAGCTATCATCGCGACGATGCTGCATGGGAGGTATCCAATCGGAGTCCTCCTCATCCTCCAACCCCATGGAACGCTCTAGAGTATCATCCTCTGATTCTGAACTTAGAAGTACTGGGTTATTTGCAATGTCTGGTGGTTGAATAATTTGATGCATGGGCCACAAAGGTGGTGCCCGATAAGGAGATCAGGCTAGTTGGGCGGCGAGCAGGTTGGATGGGTTTTGGAAAGGGCCTTGAATTTCTGGTGCCCTTACTCGATGGCGATGTCCAGGAGGTGCAAGTGAAAATGGATGGTATTGTGTAGTAGATGCGTATGTGGCCTTCGATATGGAGGATCTAGGTCTATTACTTCGATCCTTTGCTTAGCTGGAGGAGATGGCCATGATGATGAAGACCCCGTGCATGATTGCAATGAGCCCAGAGTTCCCGACATGGCTGCCAATAATTTATAACATTGCTATTGTATTATTTAAAATCTTTAGCTGTAGTAATCAATAAAAAAATTTAAATCATGTGCAAGTATCTCATTTAATATTCAATTGGTAGATTCATTACATCCTTTGAAATACATAGACAATTAAAAGAGCTACAATAAAGAAAATAGTAAGTCGTGAAAAAAAATTTACACACATTGTACATACACACTCTCAGTCTGATGAAGACCCCGTGCATGATTGCAATGAGCCCAGAGTTCCCGACATGGCCGCCACTAATAGTCTTATTTTTTCTAGTGGAATGACTGACCCCTGGGAAAAATGGGGTGCTTCTCCATGTGTCATGACTGGAACTTGGGGAAGACGAGAGAGTTAGTATCTCATAATAGAGTCTCCTACTATATGTTGGCGTTGGTTGATGGGATGATTATCTGAGGGGGTATTTGTAAACCTGTGAAACACATTAATCACTTCATCATACGTTTTGAACAAGAGATGATAGGTCCCCGAGAATCCTGTAACTTCTCGCAAGTAGTCCTCCCATATTCGATAAATACCCGGTCTCCTATCAATAAAAGCAATGTAGTATTTACCCATTACATTTGAGAACATATATTAAAAGTTTAGTTTCAGCATGAAATAGTAAACATAAATTTAAGCGCTGAAAAATAATTGGTCAGTAAAAGAGACATCAGTGAAATGAACATTATTTTATGATATGAACTCAATGAGATTGTGCGTCTCACATTCTATTTGCTATATAATCATGAAAAGCATTCATCCATTCACAATTCACACGAGTTTGAGTGTTATGAATGTCTGGGTCTTCTATTTCAACCGACCTATCACTCGGTGGCACTTTATAAAGAATGGATCCTTACGATCATAATTCCTTATGTAATTGTGTAGGACACAACATTCAACAACTATTTTATTTTGCGTTTGTATAGGAAACTTCGTTTGGACTTGGAGAATTGGGAAGCGTTGTTTAAGTACACCAAATGTTCATTCTAAGACATTTCGTAGTGACGCATGTCGCCTATTAAACAGTTCTCAGGGAGTCATTGGAGGGTTTGAGGTTTTAAATTCTTTAAGATGGTATCGTACGCCACGATAAGGACTGAGAAATCCACCCATATTCAAATACCTCCCATGGACAAGATAGTACTTTCCCATCGGCACATGAAGCCTGTTTTGTCTTTTTGATAGTGCACTTCCGAGGACTTTGGAGTCCGAGGAGGATCCCTCCCATCCTAGCAGTACATACTGGAATAGCATGTCAAAGCTCACTACACACCGCACGTTTTGTGATGTATATTTGTGGTGATTGCGATATCTCTGTGAGTCTATCCTCAGAACAGTTACAACTACATGTGTACCATCAAGGGCACCTACCGCATCTTTAAACCACGGATACGCCCATGACTTATTCAATATCTTAGGGGGACGTGTTACTTATTGCTTGCTTAACCAATTGAGGATATAACTTCAAAATTGTCTCAAGCATTGCATTGAAGTAGAGACTTATGGTTGATCCTGAACATTAGAATCTATTTTGTACCACACAATTTTTTTAATTTTGAGCGATGGTATATAAAAATATTACAACGTGTTCTTCGATCATCATTCTTCATGAATCATGTAACAATTCCCTAACTCTGAGGGCATTACACAAGCTTAGGAATGCAATTATGCACATGCAGAATAACTCATAGACAATCTCTGGATGTCGTTGAGGGTTTCTTCGACATATAAGAGACTAGTGAGGATAGAGGTATGATGTCTCCGCCTCTCGGATTTACGTACCCTCTTGTAATAAACTCTAGTTGTTAAAGCGCACTGATTGCAAGCATTCCTATGATTGCATCATTAGACAGGGGGGAGCCATTCCTACATACAATGATTGAGTACTATTAATCTATTGAGTAACTCGTGCGCTAGTGGTAGGAAATGAGTACTATTAATATCTTAGTGGCGATTTACGAATACAAGACTATTGGTGCATAGGCCATTGCCTCCCAGTTAACCTGAACAGATACCCTTGGCGGTGTTCAGACCGCATCACCAATAATCTGTCAGCGACACGAGACGAACTGTCAGCAACTCTAACGGTAACATCATTAAAGATATTATCGTCTATTAAGTTCATTGCCTTCATCTCTTCCAAAACCTTCATGAATGAGTCGATTGGGTTTGTTATAATTTCACGTTGACTTATAAGACCGTCAATCGAAGATAGAAACCCTCTTAGTTTATCCAAAATCTCATCTTCACTTTCATGTGCCTTTTGTTTCGTGCTCGATCCAATAGAACCTTCTTGACTTGACCGTGAGCGTACGGTTTTAGCAGTGAAGGGAGAGTTAGCATGTGGGCATCTCTCCTTGGGGGCCGACTCATCCTTGAATTAGGGATGGTACGAGCAATCATCATTAGAGTCTCCCAATTCAACAAGGGACTCTTCATTATGGAGGTCTTGCGGGTGGAATTCTCATACCCCAGTGTAGATTGTATTGTCACCAAAGGAGGCGCATGAGTTCGTAGTCTTGCACCTTCCTATTTTTGTAATTACTAGCCTAGCTGAACCCTTGAGAATATATAATTACTTAAATAATTAGGTATGTTAAAATTTCCTTATTTTAAAATTTTAAAAGTATGTAAAACTTGTGACTTTTACGCATCTCATTGGTCGATTGTAAAAATTGGTCCATATATCATCATCGGCGACGACCATCTTATCACCTTGGTCCCACCCAAAGCCACTAGTGCTTAAGAGCGCGTTCATTTGTGTGTATCGGTTCCTCACGCTCCTTAGGTGGTTGTAACACTTTTCCTTCGTTAGTTCCTCCAGTTTATCCTCAAAACATTTATAACCCCTCAACTTCATGGCCATTTTCGGCCATACATTTTTACACCAAGTATCATTTGCCATTTTGCGGCCCATGTTGAATTGGTCGACAAACTCATTTATATATGCAACATCCATTTTATCATCCCATATAAAAATTTTCCCTTTATCTTGGGAAGTAGCTACACCTTACCCTTAGCCTTGCGACTAATCATTACTATTAGAAAATATGTAGGACATGTCAATAGTGATCCCATCGGGTTGTGCTTCAGCAGTAGGAATGATCGTGCTCCCGAGTAATAGTAGGTGGAAGTTGAGGTACTCAAAAACCATTGGGCTCTTTGTTAATTATCCAATTTTGGTGCTTGCTAGCATTGTTTATATTTAAAGTTGGTCATGTGGGTGTCCCATTCTCCCATGTTCGATTAGGACTGAAAGGATGGGCTATTTCCTTTCGCTGTGAAAATAGCTCATGCTTTACCAATCTAAGTAATTGGGGGCAACCTATTGCAGCCTAATGAGATGTTACATACAATGTTCACACACACAGTCCTTACTTTATCTTTTTACAGGGAATATTATAAAATATTACATAGTGCATAAAGGCAGCCTGGATTTGCCTCTTCTAACCCACCTAATAAAATGAAGGGAAGTGAGCTTTGTTTGTGAAAACCCACTTCGTTACCTACACCAGAGATTGGAGAAACCAATTACAGATAGTGCATACACAAGTATGTCCTCTGTGTTCAATATGTGTACACCCATTACTGAAAGATTTCATAACTATGGTGTTTTGCAAGGTACTCCACAAGAGATTGCAACCTGTTCCTCGATCATCACTGATAGTATATACACAATACATAAAACAATAATTTTAGAAGACAATACATAATATGAAACACTATTTGACAACATTGCTCAAAACTATTCAATTATAGAAGTAGATTGCCTAAACTTTTACAAGGATCAACGATCTCACCCAAACATATTGAGTTGGTTTTGGGACGAGAACTAAATAAAAGCAATGTGTATTGCAGCAGTCTATGGAGAAATGCTAGCTTTCACTAGTCATAAAAGCATTCAAATTTAGGAGAAAAAAAACATGTTATTGTGTTCAATACAATACAACTGATATGATGCTTCTAACCAATAAAAAAATTGTACATTTTCTTGAGAAAAGGGCATAAAGTTAGATGTTCTTAACGTGGGCAATCCTTTTATTGAAGAGTAGTGTTCAAACCTTGGGCTAGAATTTTATTGTATTCGACCTTTTCTTTTTTTCTTTTCTTTTTTCTTTCCTTATGGCCAAAAGCTCCTCGCATTTAGCCAAAAGCTATTGTTTTCCTGGTTTAAATTCTTGTACTCCTTTACTTGTTACTAATTTTTTTAGTAAAAAAAAATGTTCAATACATGTTATTTTTCTTTCGATTAAGCGACATTCACTCTGATACTGGATTTACCCCTTAGTGAATTCCACTAGTAACCTAGAGCAAATCCCCTCTATTCAAATGGGTTTAATCTCATGATGTTAGTACTTTTTTACTCTTAAAAAGTTGTGAGACATCTACATTTTCTTCACAAGTGCACTTAGCACATTCCATCTTGATCAACAAAGTAGGCCTCCTAGTTCACAATCTACCCAAATTCATGAAATCGATATAAATGATGCATACCAACACCTATCATATAGGCACTAGTGCCACCACCCACTGCAGCCCTAACCTCATTCTTAGTTTCAAATCAATGCATCATCATAGATACACCCACCAAAAATGCCGCTCAGATTACTACATACTTCAATAGATGGTAACGCGAAATGGAAGATGTGGATAAACCAGCATAATTAATCATATTGAATCCAATTTCAAGTGATCAATTAACAAGTGCATAGGTAATCCCCACGATCTATCTCCAAAAATATTGACGGTTAAATGATTGAATCATTGACTCACACGCTTAATGCAGGACATAACTGTAATCCAATTCAAAGCACTACTTCACTAGGAACCAAAAATATATTAACATTATGAACCATTCATTACTTCCTATTCCTATACCTCTTTCATGTATCTGCAACAAAAAAAAATCAGTGTTCCTTGCTTTTTCCATAACTGCTGCTAGAAAAAACACAAACTACAGATTTCATAGGTGCTACAAAATCAGGAAACTCTTGTTACACAGCTGCTAGAAAATTAAAATCACACTTACCTGCTACAAGGGGATTAAACTAAGAAGATGTTGGGCGGGGAGAGAGAGAGAGAGAGAGAGAGAGAGAGAGTTGTGTTAAGAAGGGATTGGGCCTATAATTATAAAGTCGGAATTGGGGGGAAATGGGCAAGGGAAAAAATGATATATATATATATATATATATATATATATATATATATATATATATATATCACTATCCTAAACCAATTCCAAAAATAAAATAACAATAAAAACAAAACAAGAAATGGTAAAAAAAAATAACAAAACCAGGATTTCAACTTTCAAGTTTCTTTCATTGAATCTATAACTTTTTTGAAGATGTAGAAGGTGATTCGTGATCTCATACTAAATCTCTGATTTAGACCACTTGTTTTTTGTATCCTATGGTTTCTTTTTCTTCTTCTCGAGGAGTGAGGAGGATGGAACAGGGAGTGCTGTGTGTGAGAGAGAAAATAGGGTTAATATAGAAGTAATTTTTGGGAGGGGGTTTTTCCATGTCAAAATCAGTTGTATCCAAGAGTATGAAAATGTGGTTGGACCTAAAAAAATTTCATGTTAAAGAAATTGAAAATAGGTGCATAAACAATGGAAACAGAAATTTCAATTGGCAACATGATCAGGAACTCTCAAGTCTAAACTAAGAGCTCCTAAATGCACAAGATGTTCATACTGACAACCAGGTAAACAACTAGTTGTCATTTAATATACTGACAACCTGAGAAGGTAAACAACTAGTTGTCATTTAATATTTTGTGTATTAGTGATCGCTACTTATAATGTGTATCTAATAAAGTCTTAACCTATTGCAAGTGCACAATGGAAATTGTAAAGCTAGTATAGGATCGTTCCCACAAAGACAGGTTATACTATATTAATTCTCTGAAAAGTTATATTTATCTTTTAAGTTTCTAAAATACTGAAGAAATATGAATAAAAGAATGATTTCTTAATCTGAATTGTAGAAAATAAATCTTAAATCGTCATTCTTCAGACTATGGTCGTCAATCACAATCTTCGGCTATTGAATATTTATGAAATTAAACAGTACCGTTATACTGTATATCAAGTTTTCTACCATTAGTCGTCAATCAATACTAAAATCCTATCAACACAAATTTAATCTAATCAACAATCTCCTAAAACTTGGGCGTCAATCAAATTCTAGAAAACTAAAGATGGAAAAATAAAACTGTTACACTAATCTGCAAACTTTAACCTGAGTCGTCAATTCAAATTAAAATTCGAAGATGTTTACAAGCAGGAACTTGCAATGAAATAAATCTATACTAAAAAGCAAAAGTAGAATCATCCAAATGGTTGATCTTTCAGCATCCTTAGCCTTGGTTGTCAGGCAAGACCTCAGAGAACTGTGGATGATGTTACTTTATAAATCTTAACCTACTTTGATCGGGAGAAAACACAGACCTCAGTTGTCAATTGATACTGTAAAATTCTTCGATGGTTATTCCTATGTGTCGAGCCTCTTATTATAGATCATAAGGGTCGGTTTACAAAACTTTTAATTCTAATAAAAGAAACAACTAAAGTAAACCTATCCTAGTATAATTCTACTTCTAATTTTTACCTTCCTTGCTTTCAATAGTTGATGTACTTCTAATTTTTCTCCTTTATTTCAGCAGCAGAATCCTTTAAGAGTTTTCATCATCAATTTCTTAGATCCGTGATTCACTGGACTTCTTCTTTAAGAGATCTTCTAATTGTATGCATGGCGGTGTTCATTCTCAAGTGATCAGCAACTTCGAAAGGTGTCTTCTCTGAAAAATCTTAAAACACAATTTTCTTCTTCTATTGTAGCTTTCTCTGGAAAATCGTAAATCACAATTTTCTAACATAGCTTCCTATTGAATGATTATGGTTACGATTCATCGCTTCTCTTGTATCGCACTTCACTCTTGAACGGCTTTCTCTTTTAGAATCGTAAATATCGATTTCTATTCTTCTAGTACTTTATTCCGCAAAATCGTAAAGCACGATTTTTTTATCTTTTCAGTAGGCGACAATTCGTCTTTTAGTTCAATCGTCTTTTTATTGCTTTATAAGTTCATTTTGATGAATATTATTACTTTGATTATCTTTTGCTATTTTTCTTTAATATCTGCACATCAATAACTTATTAGTAGCAAACTAAGTCCTAGCATCACTAAGTTAAAAGTGATAAAATGATATATTATGTGACTGATTAATTAGTAATGTTATCATTAATGAAAATTAAAATTATTTAAGGGAAACTGACATTGCATTCTCAATTTCTCACCTAAAATAAATTAGCAGAGAGAATCACATCCTAAAATTAGAAGAATCAGTTAGGTATGCCCATGAAGAATCACATACCAAAATTAATAGCAAAATAAAATTGTTGCTTCACATACCAAAAACAGATGGATCAGATGGGAAATTTTTGCCAAAAATGAGCAAATAGAAAGAATAATTACATCCCCAAAAGAAGCTGAAAACAAATTCTTTTTTCTAGGCTTTTGAGGGTGTTTTCAATGGCTGGAGGGGGAGGGGGATTTATAGAAGGAGATCTTGCCTTTCAACACTCGGTTCCCATTGTGCTAGTCAAAGATGAAATAATGGCTATCTTTGTCATCAGGGACTAGCTTCTGCACAGCACAACAACTACAAATGGGGGTTGCAATAGGTAAACCGATAGATATTTGGGCCAACTTCTTTGTTGCCCATGTGAAGCTGAGGTAGCTTCTCTGTTGCACATGTGAAGCTCAACAAGATCTGCGGTTGGGGAAGATCTGAGGCAACTTCTTTATTTCATCTTGTCCCTTCATGCTACAATGGAAAGATAAGAGAAAGAGCTTGGATATCTGTAGATGAGCAGAAGCTTGTTGCTCTGGTTTTTTCAATTTGGGAAAAAGATAAGGGACAATTGCAGTTCCTGCTTTTAAACGCCAAAACAGGGTTAACAGAAGTAGCCGTTGGAGGGGTTGAAAGGAGAGGTTGGATGAGTTTTATATGGTGTGTATGTCAGAGAGAGGTATACTCAGCTAGGGCTCAGAATCCGAGGTTTCCTGAGTTTTTTGCTCGGAAATGGGAAAGCGGCTTAAACTCGAGAATGCACAGTTTTACTATGGGTCCCACCTACATTGTTGAATGCAGGAATTGCTCTGAAATAGCTTAGAAATGTTACTTTTCGAGCTCCAACTCGGTTTCTGAGCGAAAACCACCTATTCGAACGAGGCCTTAGTCTTTTTGTTGGTTTCTGAGTTCGACTGATCTTGCATCACTAGGGAGTGGGTGGACACAAGAGCCGCACGGATCGGCAAGGGAAGACACTAAGTTCGTGACAGTTAGTATCAGAGCCAAGTCAATTCATGAGGAAGCCGGGTTCAATTCAAAGGAGACCAAGTTCGAGTAGGAGGCCATCATATTGAAGGTTGTCACGCCCCCAACCCCTGACCTCATACGCCAAGCGGCTCTCACGCCCTGCATGTTCCAATCTACGAGCAGGGTCGGCGCAACACACGACTTCATTTTCAAGCAAATCACTATTCAATTAGTTTCCTTTTAATATAGTTTTGTAATATCAAGGGAAAATATTGCGAGAGACTTCCCATTATTGTTAATCTGAATCGAACTATTTCGATTTTCAAAAGACAAGCTGATAAGTAAAATCCTACTTATCATGGAATTATAAGACCAGAAAACTTAGTCAAAGGTTCAAACTTTTAAAACAAATATATCACATAAATAACTCCAAGAAGTATGCATGAATCTCATAACGTCTATTTTTCATTTTTAGATGACCATCGTTGGATACACTGACTTTATGAAACTTCATATTGTTCAATGTACTCACGCTTATCATTGAGCTGAACCATCTATATATATTTCCAAAATATATGGACAACACCAGATTGGAATTATATTTTAGAAATTTACATTTGTAGTCCTAAGCATGCTATTACAGATTTCATGCTTTTTAATTTTGTTAGATTAACTCTAATGAACTAATAACACCCCATTAGCAATCCCAAATGGTGCAAGCCACCCGAAGGAATATACAAAGTGAATGTTGACGGGGCCTGGAATAGATCGACCTCTTTAGCTGGTATTGGGGCGGTGATAAGTGTAATATCCCCAATTTTTGTAATAGTGTACGTTTGTTCGAGGCACGTGTCAGTCGTGATATACGGCACCGTTTCGGATCTTGCTGAGAGCACACGATTTTGAAACAGTTTAGGTTTCATTAGGATATGTTAGACAGATGGCTAACACGTTGTAGCGACGTTGTGGCTTAGCACTGTACCTACCCGACAAGTAGTTTGGGGGTGTTAGCTACACAACGTACCGATTCCTTGTTTTGGCAAGAACCTACACCTATGTTGGGTGTTTAGGCTTCACACCAAGTTAGAATAAGGGGATAAGAACAAACACACATTAGTGTGTGGGTGCTTCACATTGAAGCAAACACCTTTTTGGATAAGTGGGGATGACCCTCACGTGAACCATCCCCCTTTTCCCTTTGCTTGTTGTTGTGTGTGAGAACTTAGAGAGAGAGAGAGAAAGGATTGTGAAAAAGAATAAGAAGTTCACCCAAATTTGCATGTTCTGAAGCTCCGAGTCTTCGTGTAATTCTTCCAATCTTATTCCAAACAGTTGTTGTCGTTGATATTTGACGTTGTAGGAATCCGCGTACGAGAGGGAGAGATCCGACTCCGCAAAACCCTCTTTTGAATTCGTTTGAAGCCCTCTCCTTACAAACCGAGTATGACTCGATTCTCGCTCGTTTTACGCGGGATTTTCGATAGATGAAAGGTGAGAAATCACAACCCAAAAGTGTTTAATTTGTAGATCTAGGTGTCTTAAAAATTGTGAGAAGTGTGAATGAAAATGGTGAGAAGTCGCGAGAAAAGGAGATTTCTGAAACTCAGAAATCCGTAGAGTTTCTGAAGCTCGCGTGCCCGAGCATTGCTTGTCCCGCTGTCGAGCAGCATTCAGAAAGGCTCCATTGAGCCTCGCACGCATGAAGGGCAGAGGGAAAATTTGACTCCAGGGAGCCTCTGCTACTCGCTCGCGCAAGCTGGGTGTGTGCCATTGGACCTCGCTCGCCCGACCCTGCATCTCACTCTCTCGAGATTCAAAGTTTGGGTTGTTTTGGGTCTTTTCTCATGAATTTTTCAAAAATGTCGATAGTTAAGTTTCTTTCTATATTAATGAAGAGATATTTGGGGATGTAGGTTCAAGTGTGATTGACCGCGAGGAGTCTTTTACCATTTTGGGTGATTTTGTATGAATCGTGATTGAGGTAGGGGAAGATTCTATACCCATTTACATTGATATGGATTGCATAGATATTGTGAGATGATAGATAAAAATGTAATTTTTTTTATCTTAAGGACATGAGCTTTGTACACGGATTCCAAAATATATGATTTAAAATGTGCAAGTGATAAGTATGTGTGCGTGAACTTCGAAATTTGAACTATGTGTGCAAGCCTTATTTTCTAACTCCAAAAAATAGCTATAAATTAATCACTTTACACGGTGTTAAACTATAAGTTGGAGTACATCTATTTAAGGTTCACGTGTAACGAATCCCAAATTGTGCTCCGATATGGCGGGATATCCGTACATTCCTACCGGCCAACGGTAAAACTTCGTTCGGCACAAGTATCCCTCACAACACAGGGACTTGGGTATTTTATGAAAATAATTCATTGAACAACGATAGTTGGAATTCCCATCGTTATAATATGTGGTTCTCAATTCTATACTTGTTTGGGATAGTATTTAAGTTATTATTTGAAGTATGATAAGATGTGAGGAGGCATGTGAAAAAAATTTGAATGTAAGCAAGAACTTAGAAACCAAGTGACATTTACGAACTTGTATTAAAATTTTGTTTTAATTCAATTCATGCATCTTGAAAAGTTGGATTATGTGAATGTGTTATTTTATGTAAAGCAGTCGTGTAATCTATGTCCTGGATATGATATAAATGCTATTGATATGTCCCCTATTGAGCTTAGACTGTTAGCTCACCACTCGACTATATGTCACAAGTAGAGATATAGATAAAGATTTAGAGCTTGAGAATGATCCAGATTACACTCCAGAAGAGGAAACCGAGCCCCCTCAAGATGAATTCTTCCTATAGATTGGGAATTAAGTCAGATTAGATTTTGTGGTTTTAATACTAAGGCTTAGTACGTCCAACCATTTTGTATTAGAAATCCTGAATTATGTAATTAGAGTAAATGATGTTTGTGTGAACCATTGTTTAGGTGACGGTCGGCCTTCACCAGTAGTTCGTTTCGGTTCTTTTGTCCATGTATCTTTACATAGAATTAGAACCGTCACTTTGTCATGGTTGATATATATAGAAATGAAGATCTATTTTCCATATATGATGACTCTATCTGCTTTGTAGAAATGTCTGCTTTGAATTCTGCTTAGTGTGGATTACCAAGTGTTTGGTATTTCGTGGATCGCCTTAAGTGGCGGCCCAGTGGCACGGATTTCAAGTTGGAGAAATCTAGGCTGTCACAATAAGGGACTCTGAGGGATCTAGTGCTTGGATCAATGAGTAGAGGCTTTCAACACACTTGGGACCCATTTCACTCAGAATTGTTGGCTTTATCTGATGGATTGTGTTTCGTCCGAGCTACTGGGTTTCAGGATATTATTCTTGAAAGTGACTCCCTTAATGTTGTTAATCTTATTAACAATGCTTTGAAGGACCTCTCTATGTTCTCTATGCTCGTTTAGGATATAAAGATTTGCTTGGCATCTTTCAAATCTGCAAATTGTAGACATACACACAGGGAGGCCAATTCGGTGGCTCACGCTCTTGCCAAATTTGGTTCCAGCAATGATGTATCTCATGTGTGGTTGGAGGAAATTCCTCTATCCTTTGAGCACGTTGTTCTCTTTGATCTAGTTTTATGAAGTGGTTTATTTTCTCTCAACCAAAAAAACAAAACACCCTAAATAAGTCACAGCATACTTATACCCAACACTTGTAAGCCACGTTTTGTTACAGGATGTATATTTTGGACCAATTTATGTAATTCAATTTGTTAAAGGACTTCACTCGTCCCAAAAAAATATGAGTACCCATATTTGCATCCACTAAAACTAGTAGTACCAATATCAAAACCACTGATTGATTTGATTCAAGCAATGGAGATGTTTTTTGTCCCAATCTTCCATCACAATGGATCTTGAGAGCATAAGCGTACCATTAGATGATCAAATTTTGATACCATATGACACACATATCGAAAAGTGATCCAAAATTCACGTTTGATGTACACCTATGGTCACATCCATTATTTGGGATATGTGACATATGGAATCACAATTTGATCATATGATCGTAAGCTATCTCAAGATCCATTATAGTTATGGTACTATGGGTATATGTACCCAAAACATATTTAGCACCGTTGGATGGTAAGATAACCATATCACGGGTTTAATGGCCTTAGTCCTTGTAAATTATTCTAATGACATTTTAAGTTACGTTATTGGTTCATCCTTTCTCAACTTTCGGTCTCATTCAAATAAACTTCCAAAAGTCTATGGGCTTGTTCAAGAGTCTAAATGGGCTCAAAATTTTAGGCCTTGTTCGGGTATTTTTCAGTTTTTCCAGAAAAGCTCAGATTCCTGACAAGTCAGTTTCTTGCAAATTCCTGGCCAAATTAGATTCCTGACATTTATCAGGTGTGTTCTTTTAGGCCTCAAAAAAACTCCGATTCCTGACATTTCCCATAAACGAAGGATTTCCTGTGTTCTTTTAATTATTCCAGAAAAGCACAAAATCGGTCTAGTTAAGGGGCATCATATGACCATAGGAATGACGGTAGATCATTCGATACCGTGCTGTATATATTTGAAGGTTATTTTTGATCGATGCACTATCCTTGGAAATTGAACACTTCCGTCGATGCAATTATACAAAAAAGATTCCTACAGCTTTACTACTCGATTGCCTATCATACTAACACTATAAAGTCGCTTGTACGAGTCAAGAAAGTAGAAACTACATTAGCCCATTACATTCAAAAGCGGGTTAATTGGAGAGTCAATTACAAAATTTAGACTAATACAAGTATGCAGAAAAAATGACATACAACCCCAAAGATGACTACGAGGTTGCGTCGTTGCCATCCAAAGATGACTACAAGCCATGTGGCACACATCCCAAAAAGTTAATGTAAACTATATTTGATGGTATGCTGTTCACGTTCACTTTTACGAATTTGTGCCACGTGAAATCAACATCTTACTGTCTTATGGTAGGCCTATGATCTCAAGATCAATATTATGGAAGAATAGGACAAAGACAATCTCCATCGTCTAATTTAATGCGGTCAACGGATTTTTACTCTATTTAAGTGAGGTCGTTGTAACATAGAGCTATGTTGAATAAAACTGAAAATAGAAATGGGTAATGGCGAAAAAGAATAAAAATTAGATATTAGAAACTAAAAAAAAAACTAAAAGGAAATAATATATATATATATATATATATATATATATATATATATATATATATATATATATATATATATATGAGACCATATTCTAGAAACGTTTATAATGCATCCTCACCCACAAGATGAGATCATATTCTAGAAACGTCTATAAAGCTCAAAAAAAAAATTACAAAAGTTGTCTTCTCTACTTTTCTCTGCAGCACACCCTTCTTACTCTCCTCTTCTCACCCCTTTTCCCTACCGGCCGTTCGTTCTTTGTTAGATCAATGGCTTAGATCTCACACAATATAATTTTTGAATCTCCTCTATATCTTTCTCCTTCACCATCTCAATTAGTTCACGAATCCTACAAATCCTCTACACAACCTCCCGTGTCATTTCATTTATACAAGAAATTCTACCAAATTTTCAGCAAGATTTGTCATTTGTTGCAAGATCTTTGAATTTTTCAAAGCACGAAGAAGTTTAAGCAGCTGGGTGTGCGAAAAATTGCCAGAGTATGTTAGATTAGGTTTTTTTTCTAAGGTTTTTAGAATGCCGGTTTCTACATGGTCACAAATCTTTGGAGGCCAAGATGGCCCAAATCCGAACCAACGAACTTGTTCGGGAGCTGATCAGGAAGAATCCCAACTGGGTACTTCTCTATCGCGGAATCCGCATCACAGACTTCTCAATTCAAAACCGTTGGAGCACAGAATCCTGGGTTACCCACCCGGGACTCAGAATCTGACCTTTCCTGAGTTTTTTTGTCGGAAATGGCAAAGTGCCCGAAACTCGGGAACTGTCACTTCTGACGTGGGTCCCAGCACCATTGGCGAACGCATGAAATGCTCTGAAAGTGCTCAGAAAGTCTCCTTTCTGAGGTGCAACTTTGTTTCCAAGCTTTTCCACTCTATTCGAACGAGGCCTAAAGTTTGACCCCTTGCCTTTACAAAGGGGACATTAACACAATTTTCAAATACAGACCATGAAAAGTGCCCCATAATATTTGTGCCATCTAATCCTATAATAAAAATAGCAGTCCATGGTAAAGTACCTCGATGGAACAGTTTCAAGTGATGAGAGTAAATGTTGCGTATAGGATTGTCAATGAGCCGAGCTCGAGTCTAGCAATTGTTAATTCTAGCTCGGCTCTATCATACTGAACCCAAGCTAGCTCGACTCTATCATACTGAACCCAAGCTAGCTCGAGTTCTGTGAGTCTAAAAGGTCCAAATGCATACTTAGATGGTCTCTCTCTCTTAGTGAACATGCATAGAGTAAAGACGGAGATCGTCAATCGAATTGGCGATCATCCGTGTTCGTGATGATCCTTAATCTTTAGTAAGTGAGAGCTAAGAGACTAGTGTAGAAAGCTCTAGGCGATAGAAAATGAGAGAAAGTCGATGATGAGAGTAGTCCAATACAATTAGCGTTTAGTATTTAGCAAATGCAAAAGATTTGCAATTTGGCAAATACTAAAATGTAAGAACCTATTTGTCACACTCTACTCCAAAATTCATGTAGATCTCCCTTATGATAGTTGTATGCCAAGATGGATGAGGTCTACCTTGTTGGATCAAAGTTTTCTGTCACACTATGACCTGGGGATCAAGGCTTGAAAAATATCTTTCAAAAAGCGGATTGAGAATTTGGTGGGTTGGGCTGTGGGCTGCCTTTGCAGCCACAACACGCTGTGATAGGTATCACAACGCACTGTCATCACAGCGTTGTGATACCTATCATAGCGCGCCATCATCACAGCGTGCCGTGATAACTATCACAGCGTACCGTGATCCTCCCGACAACAAACCTGTTTTGTTCACTTTCTCATGGAAAAAGGGCTCTTTTGTCTTTTTCGATTTTTTTAGGTTTTGGTGTTTTAAGTATAAAAGTCGGTGTTTGAAAAAAAATGGCAAGCAAACAAAAGAGCTTCTCCTCCTTGTGCAAAACCCTAGAGATTAATCTTCTTTAACCTTTGAACATATTGTGTTTGTAAAAAGGATTGTTTGACTCAAAGGTTTCCTTCCTTCTTCATCATATTTTACACTTTCTTGCTCAAGTGATTTTGAGTGTCTTTGATCCCTAGAGTATAGGGTGTGATTGATAGCCTTGTGGACTTCAAGGTGGATCGTTGTGGGTGTATCAACGATTGAGGAGCACGTACAAATCTGGAAACTATGGAGGCTACCCGTGACGGGTGTTTGGGTTACATTGAGGTTTGATAGGGCATGTGCATATGTTGGTATATCATTCTGAACTCTTTGTAACTTATTTTTCCATAGTGGATTTGGTGTGTGGACTTCGGTCCCGTGGTTTTTCCCAATGATTGGATTTCCACGTATATCTCGTGTTGTGGTTGTTTGTTGGCATTATATTATATATTCTCTAGATTAATTAAAATTAATCGAATACCCGATAAATTTCGTAGATCGACGAAATTTCAACTAGTATCAAAGCAGGTTCGCTCATGTTGATTCTTTCTGAATTGAGCGTCTATGAAGTATTCGGGAAGTTTTGATTTACTTAGGGAGAGCAATTCCATAACATGACCTTCGTTGTTTGGTCATAATTATCTGTATTGGAAGGCTAGGATGAGGGCCTTTCTCAGATCCATGGACATCATTGTCTGGTCTACTGTTGAGACTGGTTGGTCTCCACCTCAAGAAATTGTCCATTTAGATAGAATTGAGAAAATAAATATTAAACCTGCTAATCGTTACAGTGATCAAGAAAAACAAGCTACAAATGATAATTCTAGGGCTTTGTATGCCATTTTTGGGGCTTTAACGGCTTCTGAATTTAAAAGAGTTTGTGACTGTGAGGTGGCTAGAGATGTCTGGTTGATCTTAGAGACCACCTTTGAGGGGACTCCACAAGTAAAGATTAACAAATTGTAAATGCTAACAACACAGTCTAAAAATCTTAAGATGGATGATGATGAGAAATTTACGGACTTCTATATAAAATTGAATGATATTGTCAATGGGTCTTTCTACCTTGGTAAAGATATACCATCTTATAAACTTGTCAGGAAGATTCTAAGATCCTTACCTGAAAGGTTTAGACCTAAGGTGACTGATATCTCTGAAAGTAAGAAAATTGACAAAATCAACATTGATGAACTTGTGGGATCTCTTCAAACGTACGAATCTAAGATTCAGGTCGACCAAAAGTAAAAAAGTGTTGCTTTCCGATCCTCTAAGAAAAAGATTGATGATGAGGATGGGGAAAGTGGTGAAGATGAGGATCTTGCCTTATTTGTAAAAAAATTAAAAAAAATTTCAAAAATAAACAAAGTGGTGGCAAGTCCTACGAAAAACCTTAAGATTCTCTTGAAAAATTCTCACAAGGAGTCATCTGAGGAAACACAATGCTTCAAGTGCCGTGGCTATGGGCATTTTGCTCATGAATGTCCCAACAAGAAGAAAAATGTTGAAAAATATAAAGTCATGGCTGCGGCAAAAGATGATGACACTAGTGATGGGAATTCCTCTGATGAGTCATATGCCTCTCATGGGTTTCGGACTTTTGTTGCCTCCAGTCATGAGGAAACACATGGTGTTCTCCCTACTAGTCCTGCTGTCTCGGATGAAGAGGAGGATGAGATTGACATATTTGAGGTGTATGATAAACTTTATCTTGTCAGCATTTAATTGAATAAAAAGAAGATGAAACTAATTTATGATGTGTCATCTCTCTCTTCCTTGTGTATTTTTAAAGATGTTGAGAGATATTTTTTGATTGAAAATGTTGAATTTTTTAAAAATGAGATAAAAAGCTTAAGAGATAAAATTAAGTTTTTGGAATCTGAAGGAGCAGAGTATTGCTCAAAGTACAACAGTTTCAGTATTGAGAATGAAAAGCTCAGGAGAAAGCTTTTAGATGAAAAATCACTCTAGGTAAGTTACAAAATGCGAGAGTTAACACTCAAAGGGCTTGGGATGCTTGCAAGGGATGGGGTGATAAAACTGGGTTGGGTTTTAAGGAATTGTTTCACTCTACTCCTGTGATGAAAGGTAAAGAAAAATTAAAATTTATTCCAAAAGCCCCAAGGAGTTCTAGCTGTGGTTCTTCATCCATCTTACCTCCTCTGTTGCCTACTCCCTCGCTTGGTAGAATGACTAGTAGCGAAAAAAGTCCTATCTATTTCTACAATGGAAGAAAAGGACACATAAACATCTCGTATCCTGTTAGAAAATTTGATCTCTTTCGCCAAAAGCATGACACAACTCTGTTCTATCGATTAAGGAGTCTTGGAAATTTGATGGAGTGGAAATGGATGAAGAAAATGTCTGAAAAAGTGTTGGTTGTACACACTGATATGCAAGCTTTTGAGCCATCTAAGTGGTTTCTAGATAGTGGATGTTCAAAACACATGACTGGAAACAAGTCATACTTTTCATCTCTTAAAAAATGTGACTCTGGTTCTATCACCTTTGGAAATGAAGGTTATTCCAAAATTATTGGGAAAGGAGTGGTTAATTCCCCTGGTTGTCCTAAACTCTCTGATGTTTAGTTTGTTGATGGATTAAAGGCTAATTTAATCAGTGTTAGTCAATTATGCGATGAAGGGATGAACATCACTTTCACTAAGTCTGGGTGTTCTGTTGTTGATTAATTTGGAAAAGTTTTTTTTAAGTGGAATCAGATCTTCTAATACTTGTTACACTTTTCATGTGCAATCTGATCCCACATGTTTGTTAACCTCCAGTGATGAGCTTGAACTGTGGCATTGTCGCCTTGGTCACATGAATACCAAGGACCTTGTGAAAATTGCTAATGACGAAATTGTCAAAGGCCTTCCCAAACTAAGAAAAATATCTGACTCAGTTTGTGGTGCATGTCAGCTGGGCAAGCAAACTCGAGCTCCCCATAAGAGACTCTCCAATACCACTACTTCCAGGGTTCTTGATCTTATTCACTTTGATCTTGTTAGACCTATGAAAGTTAGCAGTATTGGGGTAAGCGATATATTCTAGTTATGGTTAATGATTACTCTCGATATGCTTGGATTGCTTTTTTGAAAGAGAAATTAAGTGCTTTTGATGAATTTGTCATTATTGTTAGACGATATCAAGTAAAGAAGGATTTTAATGTCAAACATATCAGGAGTGATAGAGGTGGTGAATTTAGCAACTCCAAATTTAATGATTTTTACAATTACCTAGGAATCATGCAAGAGTTCTCCTCACCTCACTCGCCTTAGCAAAATGGAGTTACTGAAAGAAAAAATCGTGTGCTTCAAGAAATGGCTCGTGTCATGTTAAATGCCAAGGACCTGGCCCAACATTTTTGGGCTGAAGTTGTCTCTACGGCTTGTCACATTTCTAACAGGGTGCTTGTGCGTCCTAGTACTAACCAAACACCCTATAAGATTTGGAATGACAAGAAGCCAAAAGTAAGTCATTTTAGAACTTTTGGGAGGCATTGCTATATTTTGAATGATAAGGATAACTTAGGAAATTTTGATCCCAAGAGTAATCTTGGAATTTTTCTTGGATATGCTCAAAATAGTAGAGCCTTTCAAGTCTTCAACTTGAGGACTCAGTCCATGATGGAGTCATACAATGTTGTCATTGACGATCTTGCTAGCACTCATCATGTTGTTGATAATTGTGAGGATAGTCTGATTCCTCACAGCTCTTCTAATACTTGTCTTCCTTCCTCTATTCCTGTTGAAGAGAGTCCTCCAACCATTATGAACAATGACTCTCTCATTCCTATTATGGAGGATCCCTCTAGTGTTAAAAAGAAGCATCCCTCGTATGCTAGAGACATAAAAAGTCACTCCTCGAATGATATCTTGAGCGATCCAAGTGTCGGTCTTCAAACCCGACGTGGCTTAAAGCATGTTGCTAATGCCATTTGCAATAATTGCTACACATCTCAAATTGAGCCAAAAAATATGTAGGAAGCTCTTCTTGATGAAAAATGGATTGTGGCCATGCAAGATGAGTTATTTCAATTTTCCAGGAATTATGTGTAGAATCTTGTTCATCGTCCGTCTAACACTCGTGTCATTGGGATAAAGTGGGTCTTTAAGAATAAGATGGATGAAAAAAGAAATATCATTAAAAATAAGGCTAGGTTGGTTGGTCAAGGCTATACTCAAGTTGAGGGTATTGATTTTCATGACGCATTTGCCCCAGTTGCTAGATTGGAGTCTATTAGAATGATAATGTCGATTGCTTGCAATCTTGATTTTAAATTATTTCAAATAGATGTTAAAAGTGCCTTCCTAAATGGTTTGTTGAAGGAGGAAGTGTATGTTGAGCAACTTAAAGGTTTCGAGGACCCTCACTATCCCCTTTATGTCTATAAGTTAAAGAAGGCTCTCTGTGAGCTAAAGCAATCCCCTCGTGCTTGGTACGAACGTTTGACAATGTTCCTTGTGTCAAATGGTCTTGATCGAGGGGGTGTTGATAAAACTCTTTTCATTTTAAAGGAGGATGGCGCCTTAACTGTGGCACAAATTTATGTGGATGATATTGTGTTTAGATCCACACATGAGCCCAAAACTGAATAGTTTTCTAATCTAATGAAATCTGAGTTTGAAATGAGTCTTCTTGGTGAGCTCACATGCTTTCTTGGATTGCAAATTAAGCAATGCCCCTCCGGCATTTTCATCTCTCAATCTAAGTATGCATGTGAACTTGTTAAGAAACTTGGGCTTTTGCACAGTAAATATGCTCGGACTCCCATGAGAACTACCTCTAAACTCTCTAAAGATGTCGTGAGAGTGGAGGTAAATAATACTTTGTATCGCAGTATGATCGGGAGTCTTCTGTATCTAACTACCACTCATCCTGATATTGCTTTTAGTGTTGGTTTGTGTGCTCGTTATCAGGCTTCGCCTCGTGAATCTCATTTGAAATGTGTTAAGCATGTTATCCATTATGTGAATGGATCCTCTGGGTTGGGTCTGTGGTACCCATTTGATGCTTCTTCCTCTGTTGCCTATTTTTCTGATGCCGATTGGGTCGAAAATACGGATGATCATAAGAGCACCAGTGGCGATTGCTTTTATATCAGAAATTACCTCGTTTCTTGGTTCAGCAAGAAACAATCCTCCATCCCTCTATCTACTGCTGAGGCCGAGTATATTGCCGCTGGGAGTTGTTGTACTCAAATTTTATGGATGAAATAAATGCTGAAAGATTATGAGATTGATCAAGATGTGATCACTCTTCACTATGATAATATTAGTGCAATTTATATTTCTGAAAATCCAGTCCAACACTCTCGCACTAAGCACATAGACATTAGATTTCATTTCATTTGTGAGCTATTTGAGGACAGAGTGATTACATTGACTCATATTGGCACTGAACTCCAACTAGCCGATATTCTTACCAAACCTTTAGACGTTGCCCGTTTTAAGTATCTACTCAAGTCTATTGGTATGTGCACCATTGAGTAGTGTGTGTGTGGTTTTTTATTTTGTTTGTCATCCTTCTTTTGTATTTCGTTTATCTTTTACTTATTTTGGTCTTTGTGTTTTTCCTTCAGTTCATGCAAGATGATCTTTTTTTTTTTCTCTCTCGATAGTGAGATTAATGGATGGGTTGATGCTTCTATTGAGTTATCTATCATGAACTGAATCTGAGTTTTTTTTTTGTCTATTCTTGACAGTTGTTTTGGTTGATTTGCTTGTTATTCATAATTTTCTGCTAGTTTTAATTTTATCTCATGATTTTTTTTGCACTCTCAGTCTCGGGTTTTTGTTCAGTTTACATGTTGATGTATACTAAGAGTGGCTTTTCGACCTATTGTATCTCATGTGGTTATGGGTTGCTCTCCTTACTATGGCAATGATCACAATAAGCACCTAATTAGTGTAAGTTGACGTATCACTTCATTGTTATGTGAGATAGCTCCCATTGGTCTGGACACTTTTCTCCATGGTTGGTTGGGTATTTTGTCTTGAGGATCCTGTTTTTGCCCGATGTGGGTGATGCTCTGCTTTGTTTATACATATGCTCCTTTTGTGATAAGAATTGTTCTGTTCTAAATAAATAAATAAAATAGTTTTTTTGTCTAAATGTGTTGTCATCACATTGTGAGAGCTACCCACTACAAGCCACTTGGACGGCCTTGCCGAGCGTCTTACCCACGTACGCATTGTGCCTACAAGCGTGGTCTTTCACAGGAGAGGCAATAGCAACTTGTATGACTTGAGTGTTGTGTCCTTAAACTACCTCTGAGCAATGCGATGGTTCATGCTGTCACTCCTTAGTATCTATGTATATTGTTAAACTTGCAACGTTGAGCTGGGAGTTCTTATTTTCTTCACGAGATATTCTTGTTCGCAGCTATAATTATAAATGGCAATCGATCACTATGACTGATTTTGTTTCTTCTTGCTCTGTGTTCGTGGTAGGTGGTCTTGATTATTTTGCAACAATCTGTCTGTTCCTCTTGCCATGCTTTTAAACTGCTTGCATCTTGTGGTTTTACAAAGAATAAAAAAAAAATTGACTTGACAGCTCATCGTGGATATGGCACAGCGCGCGGCTAATGTTTTTGTGCATGCTAAGTTTTCTTTTAATTCACTTTGATAGCATGCTTTCATGTTACTACAACGCGCCATGGCTGGAGCTAGTTTTTTTGTTTTTCCTTACCTTTCGACAGCGCGCCGTGACTTATCACAGCGTGCTGCATATGTGGTCTTTGTCATGGGTCAAAATTTCATCCGATACGTATCGGTTTTGGACTGAGACGATACGGTACATTCAATGTACTGTATCATCCATTTTGTATACATATGCCCGAACGATACATTCAATGTATCATTCGGTATTTTACTATTCCGATACTTATCGTCCGCTACGTATCGATTTTGAGCTCAGACGATACGTACCGGATACCCGGCATTTTGACCCATGGTCTCTGTATTTCCTTTTTTTTTTGGACCACATTGACCGCGCGCTGTGATTTTGGTAACAGCACCCCGTCACTTGACTTGTTCCTGCCCCTATTCTCTCTTGGCAGCGCTGTGGGGAACCCACAGCTCGCCGTAATTGTGATGGTCTTCTGGCACTGAGTTTTTTAGTTCACTTTGGCAGCGCGTCGTGGTTACACCACAGCGTGTCGTCATCCTTGACAGGTGTATGTTTGATTTGATGTTGGCAGCCTGGCAGTGGGCCATGGTTTCCATGGAGGTGCGCTGTCACTAACGGTTCAAATTCCCATGAACCGTTTCGAACCACTTTTCAGCGGCAGCAGTTATTTTTTAATGACGATGCGCTGTCACATCTTGCATAGCGCGCCGTGGGCTTTGGTTTGTTTTAAGTACAATTCTTTTTCCTTTCTTCCTCCTTCCTGTGCATGCCTCTCTTCGTTTCTGCTTCCTTCTTCCCTTCTCTATTGCCTTCATCCGTCCTCCCATGGCTCCGCCCAAGAAACAAAAGATGGGCGCTTCTTCTTCTAGTGCCGCGACATCGCTCCTCTTCTGTTCGAAAGACGCGGAAAAAAACTTTACCTTTCTTCAAGGTCGTCCCTTTGCTATGGAGCGACACTTCGATCTTAGTTGCCTTGAGGAATACTCGTTCTACGGTAAGATCTTCTCTGGTGGTTGGGTCTCGCTCTTTGCTATACGCAGTTTGGCTTACATGGAATTAGTTCCTTTCTTCTACGCAAACTACGACCCCGCGTCTAGTGTCTCCTCCTCCGACGAGAAACATCTAGTGTCCTATGTATCTGGTGTGAAAATCACGATCTGCCCCACGATCATTTCTAAAATTCTCGAGGTTCTGCTTAATCCTAACGGGGTTCTTTCGTGAATCGACTTCCTCCGACGAGTCGTCTGAATTCGTATGGCAAGACCTTGTTGATCATGTCTGTATATCTCCTGGTGTCAACCCTCAATCTATCATTTCGGTGAAATTCCTCAAACGTCATTTTTATGTCCTATGTATATTGATTTTCAGCACCCTCTTGCCGAAGATCGGTAATCTTAATGAGGTTTACCTTCCAGAGTTTTATCTTATGTGGTTGATCGAAACTGATCGCCCTGTCTGTGCTTGCACAACCTTTTGGCGGTTGATTCGGGCTCAGTGCATTAAACCGCGCGATCAAGCGTCCATTCTGTTCCCCATCATCGTGTCCAAAATCCTCGATTCCTTCATGAGTGTTCCTACCCATTCTCTCATTACTCTTCAGGGTACTGATTTTCTCAAAACTTATCTGACCACCCTTAAGAACACCTGGAAAAGTCACAATGAACCCTCCCGTCCGTCTGCATCTACGCCGGCTGCGCCTTCGTCTACGCTTCGTGATCGTCCTCTCTTTTCCCTTGACTTTCAAAATTTGATCTTAGGACGAATCGACTCGTTTTCGCAATGTTTTGATGATGTTGATCGTGCTATTGATCTTGTGCATGAGGAGGTGACTTTGGTAGATGCTCACGTTATCACTTTGTCAGAGAGGTTTGATGAGTGGCACGTATCTGAAGAGTTAGACGATGTTGGGGATGGATCTAGTGCAGGAGGCACTGCTTGATCAGGGGAGTATTTCCTTCTTTTTGGTTGATAGTTTGCACTTCTCCTCATTTTGGATATTTTGGTATATATTAAACTTGTGACTATGTGGTACGTTTGTTGGATATGGTGGGTGTGCTTAGGTTCTTGGTGATTGATGTTTATTTGTTATGGGTTGGATCTTTGTGTGGATTTTCTTTCAGTGTGAGTTCTCTCCTATGTGCATGTGAATTGTTATTTTTTATTGTGGATTCTGTGGGGCCATGTTGTACCTTGTGGTTGGTGTTTTTAGTTCCCTTTTTCAATTCTGACAAAAAGGGGAAGATGGTATAAAATTGTCTACATCTAATATGGTGAAGATGTTTTTTTGGATGCATGGTGTTGCTTTCTCTGTTTTGCAGGTGATGGATCAAGACCCATCTTGGCTTAGGATAGGCATAAATTTAGGGGGAGATCATGAGTTCTTGTATTCCTATTTGCCTTCTCATGTAGATCATTGTATAGGACTAGTGGGCTGTTTTGATGCATTGTATTTATTTTGATATAAATATAGTTTTGTCGTAGAATGTGACAAAGAGGGAGATTGTAAGAACCTATTTGTCACTCTACTCTAAAATTTGTGTAGATCTCCCTTAGGATAGTTGTATGCCAAGATGGATGAGGTCTACCTTGTTGGATCAAGGTTTTCTATCACACTATGACCTGGGGATCAAGGCTTGAAAAATATCCTTCAAAAAGCGGATTGAGAATTTGGTGGGTTAGGCTGTGGGCTGCCTTTGCAACCACAGCGCGCTGTGATCCTGCCAACAGCAAACCTATTTTGTTCACTTTCTCATGGAAAAAGGGCTCTTTTGTCTTTTTTCGATTTCTTAGGGTTTTAGTGTTTTAAGTATAAAAGTCAGTGTTTGAAAAAAATGGCAAGCAAACAAAAGAGCTTCTTCTCCTTGTGCAAAACCCTAGAGCTTGATCTTCTTTAACCTTTGAACATATTGTGTTTGCAAGAAGGATTGTTTGACTCAAAGGTTCCCTCCCTTCATCATATTTTACACTTTCTTGCTCAAGTGATTTTGAGTGTCTTTGATCCCTAGAGTATAGGGTGTGATTGATAGCCTTGTGGACTTCAAGGTGGATCATTGTGGGAATATCAACGATTGAGGAGCACGTACAAATCTGGAAACTATGGAGGCTACTCGTGACGGGTGTTTGGGTTACATTGAGGTTTAATAGGGCATGTGCATATGTTGGTATATCATTCTAAACGCTTTGTAACTTATTTTTTCGTAGTGGATTTGGTGTGTGGACTTCGGTCCCGTGATTTTCCTCAGTGATTGGATTTCCACGTATATCTTGTGTTGTGGTTGTTTGTTGGCGTTATATTGTGTATTCTCTATATTAATTAGAATTAATCGAATACCTGATAAATTCTGTAGATCGACGAAATTTCATAAAATGCCTCTAATTATAAACGTTAGATGTGTTCTAACTTCTAACAAATACTTTTAAGGGGATTTTTATAATCTTAATAAAAATTATAAAGTTAAAACTATTTATTGTATTAAACTATAAAAATACACACTATTTTATTAAATCGAGTTGAGCCGAGTCTAACTGAACTACAAAGTGTTCAGTCAAAAGCCCGACTAGCTAATATTTGAGCTTTATTTTTAAGCTCGACTCAACTCTCAAGCGTCACTATAAGAGCTCTTGGCTCTTACCTGGAGTCAAGCTGAGCGAGCTGCCTCAGCTCGTTAACATTCTTAGTTGTGTGTCACCTAGCATAAAATATATACTTTTTAGTGGTATATCTAGGGCTGTCAACGGGTCGGGTCGACCCGATATTGCACCTGACCCCGACCCAAATTTTTACTTGGTCGGCCACAAAAAATTGAACCATCGGATCGGGTTGGGCATGAGACATCCGACTCGACCTTTTGGTCGGGTCGACCAAGTAGTATTGTGGGATCAGGTCAGGTATTTTTCAGGTCGGATCGGGCTGACTCAACCCGATTTTTTATATGCAACAATGTAAAGAAATAAGGTTTTTATACCGAGTTTGATCAGGTGTCGGGCCAGGTCGAGTCGGCTTAGGGGCACCATCAGGTCCAGTCAAGCATTTGCAATTTTCTTATCGGGCAGCCAAAAATTTTATCCACCTCGGCTCGACCATGTATATCTATTGATGTAAGTGGCACACCATTAATCTTGATAATGGTGTGTATCTCTAGGTTTGGCTAATTTGGAAAATTGAGATTGACTTGTGGTGATGTCCACCTCTTCTTGGCTGGACACCAAGAGTAGGTATGCACAAGTCAATTTGTCAAGACCCAAACTCACATGCCACAATATTATTCAATTCTGGGCTTAGGTCCTTGTCACGGGTTTGTTTCTAACATAGGCTTAAAAGCCCCCACCTAAAACAAGTCATGACATGTCGTGTCTGCAATCACATTTAGCCAGCAATTAGGACTTTCCCTATCTGATGTAGGACTATTACACAATCTTACTTTGCTAAATTGGTCAAATTTAGATTGACCCGAATCTATGGACTTGAAAATAGTTAAAAGCATTGGTTGGATCCTTTTGAGTGGAATGAGATTAACCCTTCCAATACTAACAGTCATGTACCATGGGTAGTGGACCGGTCAAACAACCTATTGAAAAAATGGTTTTAAATTGGACGCTTATGGCCTGAATTCAACAAAGTAAACAATATGAATATTTGAATATGATGAGATTTACACGAAGCCCAGAGTTGGGAGAGCCAATTTGGGCCGGGTTTAGATTAATGTATAGGCCCGACCAATAATTAAGCCTAAGCATAGCCACTATGTCTTGCTTCAACAATAATTTGGGAAGGTTAAAATTCAAATAAGTCCAGTAACACTTGGCAAGATTCAGGCAAATATTTAGAAAAAATTAAAGAGAAACAACAAAAAGGGAGCCATTACTTGCACACTGTCACGAGATCACTCTTCCAGCAGTGTCAGCCCGTGCGGCACTTAACGCCCGCTGCACTATATCAGCCACCTCTGATACCAACGGTCACGGGGGCGTCATTCGACTTGCTATCAACTCGCGCGGTGCTTCACTACCGCATGCAACGAAGCCAACCAATCTTCTCATCAGCTCTGATACCACCCGCCTAGAGGACGGGAACTCTCCCTCATGATTACCTTTGTTTCGCTACCTACCACCCAATGTATCGTGCCCCTTACGATATGCTCGCTTGCACCACTGTTCTATACTTGGCCTGCTCAAGCTTCACCTTGTGCACTGTACTAGTACCCCGCTTCGCAACAGTCTTAGCATGCAGCTCCCCATGCCATCATGTCTTGCCCACATACCGAACCCAACCCACAGTCGTGTGCCTATCTCATGTTGCCGTGCTCAATAGAGTCCCACACAGCCCTTATGCTATCGTGCTCTATTGAGTCCCACGCAGCGCTCAAGTGTTCTTGCGAGATTGCCCAGCCGTATGCACTGCGACGCCTAGTCCGGGGCCATACTTCAACCTCACCTTGGGTGCCACACGACATCGCTGCGTCGACGTCCTAGACCCACCCTTTTAGGCCTAGGAGACACTTGCGCCCCCTCTGGCAACGCAAGGCCCCGTGTGGGTGGAAGGCAAATCTCCAGCACCTCTCCCACATATAAGGGTAAAACAGTTATTCGGCCAGAATGGCAGGAGAACCTCAAACCCCTTGGTTTGGCATATCGCAACGCCTTCGCATCGCTAGCCCAGTTTGACCATGTTGCGTCGGTGTCACTCCAGCATCTTACCCTCATGCGACTGTGTCACGTCCTCGCAGCGCGACCACGTCGCCAGGCCCTCTTGGCCCTATATCGCGTGCCCTCCTGACACCACATGGCGTGCCGTCCCGATACCAAGATGTCGCATCGTCCCGACACCAAGATGTCGCGCGTCTTTCTTGGCACCACATCACGTGCCCCAGGCACCATTGTGCAAGCTCGAGTGTTGACCCCGTCATATCCTCCACCACTCCATAATGTCAACGCCCTCGTTGACGTATTATCATAGTAAATTGACCCCGCCAACTCCTCCGAGCCTGTTAGCATCTAATATCTAGTTCTTAGGTCCACACCTTCCCACTAGCTCCCCAATGTCACCCCTGCCGGGTCAACTTGATTCCGCAGTTACAAGGCCCTCACCCGTTAACTAGCTCGTAGATGTCGCGTGCCCTCATGGCATCACATCGCGTGCCCCGCTGGCACCAATTAGCTCAATAGTACATCTCTTTTGGATCGAACTTGGCTCTGATACCAAATGTCAAGGGATCACTCTTCCAGCAGTGTCAACCCGTGCTGCACCTAACGCTCACTGTGCTAAGTCAGCCATCTCTGATACCAAAGGTCGTGGGGGCGTCATTTGACGCGCTATCAACTCGCGCGGTGCTTCGCTACCACATGCAACGGAGCCAACCAATCTTCTCATCAGCTCTGATAACACCCGCCTAGAGGATGAAAACTCTCCCTCGTAGTTACCTCTGTTTCGTGGCCTACCACCTAATGTATCATGCCCCTTACGGTACACTCGTTTGCACCACTGTTCCATACTTGACTTGCTCAAGCTTCACCCTTGCACTAAGCTAGTATCTCGCTTCGCAATAGTCTTGGTATACAGCTCCCCATGCCATCATGTCTTACCCACATATCTGCCTATCTCTCATGTCGTGCTCAGCGGTCTCACTGACCCTCATCTTTGTGGGTGCTCTCGAGTCCCACGCAGTGCTCAAGTGTTCTCGCGAGGTTACTCAGCCTTATGCACCGCAATACATAGTCCGGGGCCATACTTCAACCTCACCTTGGGTGTCGCACAACATCGCTGCGTCAATGTCCTAGACCCACCCTTTCAGGCCCAAGAGGCACTTGCGCCTCTTCTAGCAACACAAGGCCCTGTGTGAGTGGAGGGCAAGTCTCCAGCTCCTCTCCCACATATAAGGGTAAACAATCATTCAGCCAGAATGACAGGAGAACCTCAAACCCCTAGGTTTGACATATCGCAATGCCTTCGAATCGCTAGCCCAGCTTGGCCATGTCGCGTCCGTGCCACGACCGTATCACTCCCGCATCTTACCCCCATGCGACCATATTACGTCCTCGTAACGCGACCACGTTGCCAGGCCCTCTTGGCCCCATGTCGCGTCCCCTCCTGGCACCACATGTCGTGTCATCCCGGCACTAAGATGTCGCGTGCCTTTCTTGACACCACATCCCGTGCCCTAGGCACCATGCTGCAAGCTCAAGTGTTGACCCCATCACAACACGCTTTTCAAGTGATTGCACCAAATTTAAAGAAAGACTTGGTATTTTAGGTACATGTGAAATATAAAAATGCAATATGGGCTGTCTGATTTGAAGTTTATGATCAATAGATCTCTGTACATAAAATTAGAGCAAAACGTGATACTTGTCATATGATCTATTGTAGTCAATTATTGAATTATATAATAGCCTTTGAGTCCATTTAATCAAATGATGAAAATTATATTTTGTTCTAATCTTTTGCAATCAATATCTTTAAATCATGTCCTTCAAATCAAATGGCTTGGATTGTGTTTTCACATAGTAGAGGTCGCCAAACTTGCAAGTCTTTCTTTTAAATTCGGTGCAATTCGGTGCAATCGCTTTAAAAGTGTGTGCAAGTACTGGCTCCCCAATAAAAAATAGAAAATAAATATAAAAAAATTGTACAACATTTCAAAAATATAAAACATCATGATTTATTAAAAAAAAAAAATTGTGAATTATTAACAAATTATCCTTAATTTTTTTTAAAACACATGATCTTTTGAAAAAGTCATGATTATTCGCATATTTGTCAAAAATACAGAGAATTTGGTGACTATGTCTAAGCTCAGATTGGCCCAATTATTAAACTGGCTAGGCTGCACTAGGCTTAATTTTTAGGCTTGATTAACAATTGGGCCATTGATGCTCGTCTCATGCTTAGCCCGACTTGATTAGTCTGGCCCATATCATCCAATTTTTTGAGCTAATAAAGTAGGCCCGATTAATAATGGGTATGTTTGTTCGAAACTACCTGAAACCTGTTGATTGCCTCAAATAAGACAATCTAGATCGTTTTGTACCCTAATCTTCCATACGATGGATCTTTGAGACCATGAACAACTTCAAAGGTCTTGTGGTATAGATCCCCAAAAATGTAGTTTGAGTGTGATGTATGTCATGTGGAATCTCATCTTGTGTGCAAGTATTTGCTCTCTACTTTTGGAGATTTGTACTATGTAGATTACTGTTTGATGATACATTCATGGTTTCAAGATCGATAACTTGGAAGATCAGGATAAAAAATGATCTAGATCCGAAGTAGGCAAAGGTCAGGCAGCTTCGAACTTAGGCGCCTTTAGAGATTATGTGGAGCGAGCAGAGGTACCAATTGATAATTGAGCCAAAGCCCAACCCAACCCAATTATTAAATGGGTGTTGTCGTGCCCATTTCTTAGCCGATAAAAAATTGGGCCATTCAAAGCCCAATTGGAACCCAACCCAACCAGGCCCATTGAAAACCCTACAAGTTTGATGAAGGCTTGCAGAGAGATTGTCTCACACACTGCACTTGGTGTGCGGGTCATTCTCACTATACAAAATAGTCAAGTCTCGGAGATGTCTTTTTTCTCAAAGGACCCATGTGACTTTATCAGATTTAGCAACAATAAATAATGAGAAATTTACCCTTTTGACCCTCTAAGTTTGCGTATTTACAAAAATGACCTTATAGTTTCAAACTTTGCAAAAGAGGCCAGCTACAAGCCAAGCCATTTCCACGTCAGCAGACCTTTTTTTCATTATCTATATGCTCATTTTCATTTTTTTTTTTCTTGCATTCCTTTTTTTTCAGTTCCGACTACAATAGGTATCCTAGTGAACGACAATCGGCCAGATAATCTAAATTCCTTCATAACAAACATCAGAAATTATAAGATAGCATCTCGTGCCTTTGAGATGGCATCCCACTATCTTAAGGTAGTGTCCCGCTATTTTAAGATAGTGCTCTCGTGCCTTTAAGATGGCATCCCACTATCTTAAGGTAGTGTCCCGCTATTTTAAGATAGTGCCCAATATTTTAAAATAGTGGCACTATCTTATGATATCGGCCGATATCATAAGATATCAGACGATGACTCTAAGACTGTATATTAAGTATGACATTTTTTATCAGCTAATATTAATTTTTTTAGGTTGAAATGGATGTTCTCCTTCTTTGTCATTTTGATTGCGTCAGTGTTGGCGATAATAATTACAACGGGGGACATCGGAGGATTATCACTATCACAAAGAACATATCATTTAATCAGTTTATGCAAAAAATGTACAAGGTCAGTAGGATTCGACCGGAAGAACATTCTATTACACTATCGGTTTCATTGCGCATAGGAAAGGAGTTGGTGTTTGCCGAATTATCAGACTTCGATGATCTTACAAGCTTATCCATATCATATTATATTGGTGATGGTGTGATAAATATTTATATCAAAAAATCATTTGTCACTCCTGTGACAAAAAATTTATCGTCTTTTGAAACATTTCAACTGTTCCAGGAAACAAACGAAAATAATAAAGAATGTGATAAAAACGTCAGAATAGGAGATGATGGTGTAGAACCAGAATATTCGATTGAAAATGAAGGAATACGATTTGAAGAGAAGAACAACGTTGCACCGATGATAGTTGATGATGATGGAAATACAAATATAGGATTTCGCTTGTACTGTAAGCCACGGGAGCAACCATCTTCAGACATTCCAATGAGAAGACGATGAGGATCAAGGATATTGTTCTCAAATGAATCCGATGCACAATACACGTCAGCTTAACTTCGAATCGATAAACAATATATTCGATTGGAATCAGTGGGAAATATTTTTGGGAGGCCTTAGTCTATACCAATGACTTTCTGAACCAATAGTTTCGGAACCAATGGTAATCGAGGCTACAACACAAGAGCATATCACACCCCAAACATCCCAACCTCGGTGAACCGCAACCGAAATAACTGCACCTCAACCAAGCGTGCATCGACGAACTTATCCTCAAACACGTAATAATCATCGAGTCGATGACGGTGATAGTGATCCTGAAAATATTGAAGCATCGCCTTCGCCCACTTTGCATGTAGGTACTAATAAGAGAATTGATCAACCACAAGTGGACAAAGACTATGAGCTTAGTGACTCGAAAGGTGAGTACATGGATTCGAATGATGAAAAAAAATATGAAATGGGCCAATTACTGTTGATCAGGCATTTCGAAATAAGAAATCATTTCAGAAAGCCCTTAAAGAGTTTGTCATGACAAATAATTTTTAAATTAAACCTATAAAAACCAGTCCTCTACGAGTTACGGCGAGATATATTGAAGTAGGATGCATTTGGCGAATACATGCGTCGAAATTGGTGGGTGTGGACACGTTTGCCGTGGAGACTTTTCACCTAAAACATACGTGCAGAAGGTCAGTTTTCAGAAGCAGACATCACCAGTGTACGACATTACGGATAGCTTCCTTCGTGAGAGATAAGTTATTAAAGGGCTTTGGTGAGAGTCATGCTTTAATAAATTTTTATATTGAAAAAAAAATACGGTATAACAATAGGTTACTAAAAAGTGTGGAGAGGGAAAGAAATGACGTTGAAAGAAATGAGCAATTTAAGATGTTACCGTCATATGTCGCTGAATTACAGCAGGTTGATCCAGATGTACATTCTGAATTTATGTCGTGAACCTGATAATACCTTTCAGAGGCTCTTCGTGTCATTTGGACCTTGTATTAGGAGCTTTTGTAATACTTTTAGAAGAATAATTGTGATAGATGGGGCACATTTGTGCGGACGATACAAATGAGTGTTGTTAATAGCTACGGGGATTGATGGGAATAGACATTTATTTCTCATAGCGTTCGGCATTATACCCAAAGAGAACGGAGATCATTGGATATAATTTTTTGAACTATTAGGGAGTCGCGTAATTAGTGACTTTCAATAGCAGTTTGTGTTGATAACAGACCGAGAGAAGGTGTTGATGGAAACTGTGCAGAATGTTTTCCCTAACGCCTTTCACAACTACTGTATACGACACCTAACTCTAAATCTTTTTTATACATATAAGGATACAATCTCCAAACCGCTTTTCTGGGTTGCTACCTGTGCATTCTCGGAGGTAAAATTAAACAAATTTTATAAAAAATTGACGACGAAGCTCCCCGAAATGTACAATATGGATTAAAGAAGTTAGTGACATTTTTGGGCGCGCACATATTTTTCAGAGAGGCGTTATGATATGCTGACAACTAATATAGTTAAAAATATTAACAATGTGTTAAAGATAGTCAGGGAGGAATCAATCGTGACCATGTTAAAAACCATTGGCACGAAGGTAGCCAAATTCTACCTTCGGCGTCAGGAGGAAGAAAATAAAGTGACACACATGTTGACACCGATGACGGAAGAGCACATAATATGAAATTCATGGTGGGCCCGTCGAAAGAACGTTGTTCCCTATAGTCGCGATACATTTCAAGTTAAATAAGGACAATACACTCACAGTGTCGATCTAGAGAAACAAACTTACACATATAGATGTTGGGCAATCCTTGGATTACCATGTTTACATGCGATGGCTGTATTATCATGGAGGAAAAGAAAAAGAGAGATTCCTCAGTTTTGTGAGCGTTGGTTTACCAGTGCTTTATTTAAAAAAACTTACAAAAAACACTTTGTTCCGACCGTTGATAAGCACCAATAGATCGTTCTAAGGGAAGACATCAATATTTTACCTCCGCACAAAATACGTCAAGTCGATCGCCCGAAGAAAATGAAGATAAGATTTAAAGGCGACGTTCGACTACTACGGTGTAAAAATTGTAACGAATATAGACATAACCGCCGCTCGTGTAAATTTGTTAGAATTTGAAATAGATTAAAAAATGGCATAAATTGAAACAAATTTACTATTAAAGAGCTGATTTTAAGGTTAGAGATAAAAGACCTCAAAGCTAGGGTAAGAATGAATACCGCTATCTTATGATAGCGAACCGCTAACTTAAGTTAGCGAACTACTAAGTTATGATAGTGGATCGCTCACTATCTTAAGTTAGCGGACCACTATCATAGGATAGCCGGTTCGCTATTGAAGTTAGCGGTACAATAATTTATGAAACTGGTCCGCTAACCAATTGTTAGCGGTCTGTTATCTTATCATACAGTTTATTCAAATTAATCAAAATATAGAAAAAAAATTAAAAAATTTATAAAAATGAAAATTATACAAAAATTAATTTTATAAAATATACAATTGTTACAAATATATAAAAATATAAAAAAATTTAAGTCTCGAACGTCGACAATGAATATCCGATTTCAGCTTTAAATTGTTGCATGGGTTTCTCCACGAAATCGATATTTCGCTGTTGGGAGAAGTATTCGATATACTTCAGTACAAAAATATTGCAGTCCCAACCATTGCGTTGGCGCGGGAGATCAACACTGTCTATGACCGTTAGCCGCCACGTTTGATCGAAAATAGACTTCAGACCGACAATATGAAAAAGGCGCGACAGATGACGCAACAAACATTCTTTGTGCACGTCGAACTTCCCTGAGCATTGTAGGTCGGTCGGGTCTATCGACTTGACAACGTGATCACCTACGGACATTATGGCCAAGGCTCTGTGCATATGTTTTTGACTATGCATCGGAAAAAAATCTGTATAAAAATGTAATCGGAGATATAATTCGTGAAGTCTTAAATAAAAAATATAAAAAAGCGTTAATATGACTTACAAATAACCTACTGTCCCACAATCGACAGCTTGAATTCTGCGTGTCGCATTCGTAAGCTGAGCATCAAGCGGCTTGCACCTGTGACAAACCTGTCACTTGTCACAGTAGGCACTTATCGAAGTCACTGAGTGCTCCCAAATCTTGATCACGGATAAATTTTTAAATTTTACTTGGTCCGTTATAATCAAGGTCTGAAAGAGTGATAAATAAATAAATAAATAAATTGAAAAATATGAATTTAAAGTCATGAATGAAAATGTGTGAATGAAGTAAATAAATAAATAAAGGCAGATAAATAAACAAAATAATAAAGAATTGAAACCTTATCAGGGTTGCGGCAGAAGCAAACAAACTTTTTTCTGCCTTTTTCAGAAACATTGAGTTGTTCTTATTCTCAAGGACCTAACTTATGATAGCGGGAGACCAATTTGAAAATTTTAAATATAATTTTTAAAATAAAATAAAAATATGATTTGAGTTAAGTTAGGGATTTAGTACATTTGTCAAATGACCCCTTGTTAAATTGGATAATTGATCTTGTAGTGACCTTACTTGCTTTTGTAGGGTCTTCTCTCTCCCAAGATGCTCAATGGTAATAGTTTGTCCTTTTAGAACTATAAACACATGTTTGAATTCACCTTTCATCTCTTTAGCGGTCATACAAAGAGATGTGCACTATTTCCTCAACTCGATTACTTCTTTGATTAGATAGGGTTGCTTAGCCGATTGTTCCTTGGTTGGTTGGTGCCTACTCTCCGGTTGCTTGCCCTTTGATTCCGATTGTTGACATATAATAACCTCGTACTCATCGTTATCGTCATTGTCATCATCGTCATCATCGTGAGGCTCATCAATTTTTTTTTAGGGACGTGTCTCGTAAGTTGGGGCATTGTCTTCATATATCTTTTCTTCGGTTGGGTATTCCCTTCTTGTTCCCTTTCCATCTCTCTTTGCTTAAAGAAGAGTTGAATTGATCGATATTGTGACTCGTGTTTTGCAACATCGAGTTCTATGATAACCGTAGACTTAAGAAATTTTTCTCGAAAATAATTTGGAGTCCGACTGAATTTCAGGGCTTTCCATTTCATCAGCCTTGGAAATGGATTTATCAGCAAAGTACAAGGGGGGGGGGGGGGACTCCTGTAAAGTGCTCCAACGCCCAAATCTGTAGGGCGATAGTGCATCCATAGATATTATATTACCTATTCAGCGACCTTTTGGCCGCTTCTCTTCTGACGATCACCTTCGACATGCACTCTACTAAATTTTTGTAAACTATCAGGCCCCATGAAAACTCGTTGAACTTTTGGAGGTTATCAAGTAAGTTCAAGTACTAACAATCAATTTCCTGATATGTGTTTGGAAGTAAGAATGAGTATACGAGAAACAACAACGATAATTTCAAAAATTCATCATTGGAGAGCTGAGCATTATCAACTATTTCTTCAATACGAGCCCTTTTAGCCTGACGTCCTAGAAAGAATCTGTATCGAATGGTTTCTTCCTCTGACACAGCCACATGCTCAAACTTAGGTTCTGTTAACATGTTAAGGCCTAAAATCATTGATATATCTAGCTCCCGCAGTACTACTTTTGTGTTCTTCACCTTGAACACATTATCTTGAACTCAGAAGCTCAAAATCGCGTCAATCAAGTCTCCAATAAACACCAATTTATCAGAAATTTTAAATAGATGACCGAAAATTGATTTGTCTAGTATCCTCTTCCTCTCTTTGTTGCAATGCATGTAAAATTTTCTAACATTAACCCCCATATACTTCCCGAAAGTCTTTAGAGAGTTCGTCATCTTAGAGTTAGTGAGAATTGCAAAAAACATAACAATAATTGACTAACAAAAAAAGAAAGGGTAAAAACAATCTACTATTTTACTGCTAACTTAACGATAACTTAAGAGAGTGACCGCTATTTTAAGTTTTTAGTAAGTTAGCAGTAAGATAGCGACAAAATAGCAGATTATCTATGGAAGATAGCAGAACATTATATTTGTTAAAAAGTTAAAAAAAATACCTGGATATAATCTCTCGCTATGTTGCTGTTTTGTCGCCGTCTCTCGATTTTTACATAAGTAAAAAGTAAAAAGGTAAAGTAAATAATTTTAAAAGTCAAGGGGTTTTTAGACATTTAATAGGTCGGTGCTGACGTGGAAACGACTTGACTTGTAGCTAGCTTATTTTGTAAAGTTTGAAACTGTAAGGCCATTTTTACATATAGACAAACTTATAAGGCCGAAAGTGTAAATTTCTTATAAATAATCATGCAATTTCATACATTCACCGAGCTTGGTGCACGAATCATTTACCTAATTCAACTCGCTTTTGGAAAGCTGAAAGGGCAGTTATTCCTCGACTCCTTTCCAAATGGAGCAGGTTTGGCATTCCGTGGAGATCATTGATCAGACGGTTGAAAAATGTTTACATCGTTAAATTAGAGACAGAAGCTAGACGGCTTTACACTTCCGCCTGGAAGCCTCATGTCACAGAAATAAGCCGCGTGTTCGCCAGGGACTTTCCCGCACGATCATTGTACATGCATTAAACACCTAATAAAAACTCCTGTCCTAAACTTGTCTGAAACTTATCTAACTTTCTAAACTTTCACGAATCTCGAGGAAATCAACGGCTAAAAATCTCCTCTTTCAGCATTTTTACGCAACGTGTCAGCGGCTCAGACATCTATAAAGAGATGGTCCGAAAAGGAAAAATAGAAAAACCGACCGGAGAAATTTGTTTTTTTTTTTTCTATCTATCTGATGAAAAAGTGAGGAAAAATTTCGAATTTGAACAAACATATGTGAGAGAAATTAATGCATGTGGAAACCCTAACAGGCCGAATTTGGAGGTGCTATTTTGCTCGAATACCAATTTTTTTTTTTTTCCTGCTTTTGTTGTATGATCAAATATATTTGATTTTAAATCTCTGCAAAAATAGTGAAAGGTTTTTATTTCGTTTGCTTTTAGCTTTAATTAGTGTTTTGTGTTTGATTTTTTGTGCTTTTTTAGTTGATCTTTGGTTGACTTTGTTTTTTGATTTTGCATTTTTCAGAGAAGATGCTTTCAGAATCTATTATTCGAAACCCTAACATCTCGAATCCAGAAAACAGGAGTTTAAAAGTATTTTATCCGGATTATTTTAACCAAAAATCAAAGAAGATATTAAATAAATAAATAAAACGCTATTTTTTTGCTTCCATTTCTCATATTTGACTTCAAATCTCTGCAAAAATAGTAAAGCTCTTCCATTTCGTTTGTTTTTAGCTTTAGCTAGTGTTTTCTGTTAGATTTTTTGTGCTGTTTTAGTTGATCTTTGGTCGACTTCGCGTTTTTATGTTGCATTTTTCAGAGAAGATGCTCTCAGATTCTATTTTCGAAACCCTAACATCTCGAATACAGAAAATAAGAGTTTACCAGTATTTTATCCAGCTTATTTTAGCTGAAAATCAAAGAGAAATAAAGAAAAACGTTATTTTTTTGCTTCGATTTCGTTCTAATATCTGCTAGAGTTTGTGCTTTTTGTTTGAGTTTTTTTTTCCATAGGTTTTTAATTTTATCTTTGTTTCACTTTATGTTTAACTGTAGTATTTTTGAAGAGGATTCTCTGACGATCGATGTTGTGAAAATCTAACATCTGAAACCCGGGAAATAAGATTTTACAGTATTTTTTCTTCTTCAGAGTCTGATGATCGAGCTCATTTTACTGTCAAATCTATGCAAATATAGTGTTTTGATTTTGTTTTTTCGTTTTGATCTCTTCGGTTTCTGGTTCCATTCCTCTTTTTGCCGGGTTTAACTGATTTTAGAGCTTTTTCAGTAGGAGCTTGCTTCTTGTTCGTGTTTGATGTAAAATGTTCAAAGTTCAAAGGAGGTGTTCTGAAAGTAGATGTTTTTCAAAACCCTAAAGGTAAAACCCTAAAACTAAGTTGTTTAAAACTATCATCATCTTCATCATTTTATCGACATCTTACATCATCTTTCCTTATTTGTTCTATTTTAGTTGGTTTCTTTGGATTTCATCAATCTCTCCGATTCTTTTTGGCATTTTTTTTTGTATTTTTTTTGTCAATCTCAATTATTTTTTTGTTTTATTTATTTATTTAAAAAAAAAATCTGATGAGCCATCTCATTGTGCATTTGGATCTGTAATAAAATGCTGAAAATTTCTGAATAACAAAAAGTGCTGTTTTGTTTCCATGTCATGGAAGCCCTAGATTGTAGGTTCACGTTCTAGGCTATTTTTGTTGACATTTTATCTTAAATGTTTGCACATTTTTTTACCTTATTGTGTAAGAATATCAGTTCAAGTTGTTAATGTGGCATTTGTGCTGCATGTAGTTTTGTCTTTAGTATATGATCTTGTCTCTAGTTTGTTTTGTGTTGCTTATATGATCCTTTGGTATGAGAATGGCTCTGCTTTATTTCTATGATGATGATGATGATGATGATGATGGTGTCTCTTATTCTATTTTTTTATGTTTTTTAATAAACATTTTCAAATCAATTTCGCTTTTTTTTATTATTTAATTCAATATTAACTTTATTTTTTAATGATTTGAAATCTAAGTGTATCATTCTCTTTTTTGAGGAGAACCTCAGTTCATGTTTGTATACTGATATAACATTTATATTAATAAGTTTTTGTTTTTAATTTTATCTTATTTAATTTTTTTATGACAGGTACATGGCTTCCCTGTCCTTTCTAGCTGTACTTTGCTGCATAAGCTTCTTTGGTGACGCAAGAAGAGAACCCTCTACACTTTGTTGTAACTGTAATCCATTTTCTCTGTTTGCCTCCAGCTTCATTTGACGTTTTAATGCAGTCTCTTCTGTACAATCTCTATGTTAATCTATGATCTAGTTCAGACCGTGTTAAATTATAATCTGTGTCAGTAGGATAGAGTATTTTTGTTGTAATTTAAAAGCCATCCCCATGGAAGATAATCCAAATTCCATTCCTAGCCCCTCGACTGAATCTGAGGTTTTGGATGTGAAGCCTTTGCGTAGTTTGGCTCCTTTGTTTCCGACCCCTCTCGGGTTCACTACATTCTCTCCTCCCCCTTTTGCTTGTCCGAGTCCGTTCAGTGCTATGCCTTCCGGCTCCTCTCCGTTCCTCCCTCCTTCCATTCCTCCCGAGTCCCAGAGACCAGCCAATGAGAATTTTCACCCTACTACTTTTGAGACCCCAGTACAATTCCGTTCACCTCCCAGTCATATGGCAAAACCCGTTACAGGTCCTGCAAATGGGGATACGAGACCATCAGACGGCTCTGGAAGCCATGGTACCGACATGCAAAGCACAAAGAATGGTTGTTCAATGGAACCCATTCCAGCAAAAAGTGATGGTGGTAAGAACAAAAGGCAACCCATCCCTTTAAGTAGTTATCAGACGTTTGATACCGAATCAGTAGCTACTAATGCTAAGAAACAGAAACGCAAGCCATATAAAAGAGTGAGTAGTTGCTACCCCTCTGCATTATCCTCCATGGGTGACGATGATAGGGAATCTGTAGAGAGAATTCTGATGACATTTGATGCGCTTAGAAGAAGGCTCTTACAGGTAGAAGATGCAAAGGGAAGTTCTCAGGGTTCTCAGGGTAAACGGCCAGACCTAAAATCTGGGAAAATTATGATGACCAGGGGACTCCGGGCAAATATGATTAAAAGGATAGGATCTGTTCCAGGGGTCGAGATTGGAGATATTTTCTTTTTTAGATTTGAAATGTGTTTGGTTGGATTGCATGCTCCAAGTATGGGTGGAATTGATTACATGAATGTGAAGTTTGATGCGGAGGAAGAACCCGTAGCTGTAAGCATTGTTTCATCAGGAGGGTATGATGACGATGTGGGTGATCCAGATGTTTTGGTTTACAGTGGCCAGGGTGGCAATAACCAAACTTACAGTAAACAAATAGATGATCAAAAGCTTGAAAGGGGTAATCTCGCGCTACAGAGGAGCATACATCGGGGTAATGAAATAAGGGTTATTCGTGGTACAAAAGATTTGATCAATCCTACAAATAAGATTTACATTTATGATGGTATTTATAAAATTACCGAATCGTGGATGGAAAAAGCGAAATCAGGTTTTAGCGTTTTCAAGTATAAATTGTTGAGAATGCCAGGGCAACCCAATGGGTTCAGTATTTGGAAATCAATTGAGAATTGGAAGCGAGATCCATCATCTAGAGGATGTGTTATACTACCTGATATTTCTTCAGGGATCGAAAATCTACCTGTTACCCTTGTAAACGATGTTGATAAAGAGAAAGGGCCAGCCCATTTCTCGTATGTAACTAGTGTTAAGCATTCAAAACCTTTAAGCTCTATGAAACCTTTGCTGGACTGCAAATGTAATAACTTGTGCAACCCGGCTGATGTCAATTGTTATTGTTCTAAGCAAAACGGAAATGATTTCCCATATAGTTCGAATGGTCTCCTCGTAAGTCGGAAGCCTTTGATACATGAGTGTGGCAGTTCATGTTCGTGTTCGCTTAATTGCCGAAATCGAGTATCACAAAAGGGTGTTAGAATCCGGTTCGAGGTTTTTAAAACGAGGGATAGAGGTTGGGGTTTACGGTCATGGGATCCTATCAGAGCTGGTACTTTTATTTGTGAATATGCAGGTGAGGTCATAGATAGAACTAAGCCGGAGTACGAGGACGAAGAGGATGAGTATGTATTTGAAGCAGCTCGAGCTGGGGAGAGCTCCTCGGAATGGAATTATATACATGAATTACTTGGCGAAGAGAGGCCCGTCGACTTGAATGAGACTTTAAATCCATTGTCGATCGTTATTAGTGCGAAAAATAGTGGGAACGTTTCTCGGTTCATGAACCATAGTTGCTCTCCTAATGTCTTTTGGCAGCCGATTCTACACGATCATGGTGACGAGTCTTATCCTCATATTATGTTTTTCGCTCTGAAGCATATACCTCCTATGACAGAGTTGACATATGATTATGGGGGGTCCCAATATAGCAAAGAGGAGATGTGGAATGGTGATGGGCGTCGGAGAAAGGAATGCGTATGTGGATCTCCAAAGTGTAGAGGGTTCTTTGGTTAGTCCCTCTGCGGCATATATGATCACACAAGAAGGCTCAACTTGTTCTGATCTTTGGACAAGGTTAGTAATCACCAGCAATCTTAATTTTCTTGAATTTAATCTTATTTCTTTTATATTTTAGAAGTATCTTGGCTTTGCATCTCGCTCTCTCATGTGCTATGTAATAGATTTTCTCTCCTTTTTGGAATGTTCTCTTAGAAAGTTTCAAATGCATATATATAGCTGACATGTTCAACTACAATTCATTCAAAAATGTGGGGAAAAGGCATTTATAATTTTAAAAATTGGTGTTACAATAATTAACAGCGTTTGCGCTGGATTCCATAGTCAGAAATACTCCGAATTATTGAGAAAAATGAAAAAATTCGGTGAAGTAAGGTTATGCTGAATGATTGGGCCAGTATTCGGCAAAATCTTCTCATTGCCAATAATTTGATTATTATTATTATTATTTATTTTTATTATTTTTCCCTCCTTAAGTTATGTATCTCTATCTCTCTTTATTCTTTCCCATTTCGACGACCCGGCAAGACATGGTCCCTTTCTTACCCTAGCAAGACATCACCCTCTCCTATACACTTGTGTGCTTGATGAATATTGAACAACTGAACTTTTTCTAGATGGTGGTGGTTAGGCACTTATGCTTATGTGGATAAGCCTAACGTTGATGACTTCATGGTGGTGGATGATGATCTTTAATACTTTGATTAGGTATTTAAGTTTGATGGTTTTGTTACGCTGATATTGCTCTCGAACATGAGAAGGAATCATGGAAATGCTTTATTTTTATGCGGTTACATGCAATTGTTAATTATCTGATATAATCTATAAATGTGGTTATTATTGAAAGTGGTATCTGATTACACTTAACAGTTTACATCATGAGATTATAATTCATGAATGAATGATTGCATATTAATGAATTATGCTTATTGTATTTTTAGTTATTAAATGCATTATTTCTAACTTGAAATATATTATGATATACTTTTATATGTTATATTTTGTTATTTTTCATAAGTTTTACCGAATTTGACTGAATGTGACTGAACTTTCCCGAATTGAATCCTTGCGGTATTATTGCCATATCTCAACTCACTGGCCTGTATTTGGAACTAATGGGTGTGATAGTTTCTTTTGGTTGAGGTATAAAAGGTATAGATCTATGAGAACCGGGAACATCTGTTGGGCTAATAACCATGCTTTAAAATATCATTCGGCACCTGAAAATACCATCTGGTATATACTTGTAGTGGACCGAATTGGGATGGTATATGCTTATATGATCATCTAGGGTATTTACCACCTGGAACTATTAAAATCTCATTTATACTAGGCAAGATTTCCCTGTGTAACTGAGATGTACTAATACTTACAAACTTACAAGTATATCCTAGAAGGTACCTTAAAAAAGTAAATGTAATATTAATTAAATGTTAGTACAGTTTCTTCTCTCATTGTAAATACCAGTATATCCTAAGAAATAGCCTAAAAAATAGTAGAAATTGTAATTAAATACTAATAAAATAATGGGTGCCTCTGTTTGTAATTTTGTACCCATGGATCTCTAAGGTCACCACAACCGAAAATCATTGACTGCGTATAATCAGATGATGGGGTTCATTTTTCATCCCGATCTTCCACACAATGGATCTTGAGATCATGGACATATCATTAGATGGCCATTTTTATTTCATGTGGTACAGATCCCTAAAAGTAACCCAAAAATCATGTTTGAGTGCTATGTATTCCACATTATTTTCGGTCAGTCTTTTGGGATGTATCCATGTGGAACAAAAATTGACTATTCGAGGGTACACCAATGATCTCGAAATCCATTGTGTAGGGGAGATTATATGAAAAAAATCTTCATCGTCTGATTCAAAGCAGTCAATGGGTTTTTGGTTTTGGTGCTGTTAGAGATTCAGTAGGTGCAACTATATGTACCCCATAATAATTTAACTCATGATCATTTAAATTACATATAAATAGTAATTAGGGGCTATTGCTTGGTGCAACGGTAAAAAGGCTTGGGCTGTCAAGTGTGAATATGTGGGTTTGAGTCCAAAGAGCAGCCACTTTCTGTGTGAAAAACAAAAGCTTAGGTCTAGATGCCGTCCATCCCTCCCAGCACCCCGCACTTAGGGGATCAGCATTGTTTATGGCCTTGTTACTTGCTGTGAGTTACTATGCAAAATTACTTTGATGATTAGCATACTGTAAGTTCGCAGAAGAAATTGCATTTATAGTTATACTTTTTTTATAAAATATGTATAATAACTTAGTTTGTATTTAGTATATTTTTTAGAGGAGTTTACATTTAGCATTGAATATGCCAATATGGTATTAATAAGTTAAATCAGTAGTTATATAATCTGTAGTATATATTTCTTATAAATAGTATACTTGCCTATTTGTAATCTTATTCATAAATTAATAGAAATTATATTATAAAAAAGTTTAAAATGCTATAATATTATAAGAACTCATAAATTTCTAATATATACCAGAATATACTTGACGGGGAATTTAGATCCGCATGTTTGAATCATGGCCAAGCCAATCGAAGAATATCAGCAAGGAAGAAGTGGACCCATGAATGTGCTTTCAAACGGCCCTAAAGCAAAGATTCGCGGCGTGTCTCAATCGATCGATCGATTTAATTTTGATCGATCGAGTACACATTTCGATCTATCGAGTACCACTTTCGATCGATCAAGTGTCACTTTCGATCGATCGAAATTGCGCAGAATAATTTTAATTTTAATTTTAATTTCGAATTTAAGTTTCAGGGATAAACTTGCCTTTTATTATTTAATTGTTTTAGGGTTCTCTTTTGTTTTATGACCTACCATATAAGGTCTTTATAGCTTTGTAATAGACAATTTTTTTGAATAATGAAAAATTGAGAGCTTGCTTTTGTACAAACCCTAGAAAAAATTGAGATGAGTTTTCGATCGAAGGAGTAATTTTTTCAAAATCCGATGAGTGAGCAATCGTTTCTCGTACAACTTGGTACGAAGCCGACATACAACCTTGGTAGGAAGCCTTGGAAACCCGTTGGGGCGAAGCCGACAAGCCTCTTTAGAGCGAATCCGGAGATCTCCTATCTTATTCTTCTTTTTATTTTATTTTAATGAAAGGTTAAAGACCCTAAACCCCCTTCCACACGGGATTTTGCTATTTTAGGGTTAGCGTGCGGTCTCGTCCTGCGTCAATTTGGTATCAGAGCGGTTCGAATCCTCGAGGAATGGATGGGCCAATCATGAGTTAAGACCTAGTTCTCGAAGCCCTTCGTGATTTGAACGATTACATGATTTCCATGAGAGCGTTTGTGGAACAATGGAACATTCCAATCGTGCGCCAAAAGATGGCAAGGGTAAAAAAAACTATGGCGTGAAGAGAAAGGTAGATCATCATGAGTCAAGACCTAGTTCTCGAAGCCCTTTGTGATTTGAACAATTACATGATTTCCGTGAGAGCGTTCGTGGAACGATGGAACATTTCAATCGTGCGCCAAAAGATGGCGAGGGTAAAAAAACTTTGGAGCGAAGATAAAGGTAGATCATTTGAGTAGCACTGTTCCATATTCAAGCATAAGGCGCTTCTTAATAGCGTTTATTGTGAGTTACTAAGATTGCGTCGGATTGTGGTTAAATGGCGTGAGAAATCAATGCAATAATTATCAAAGATTTTATTCACAATCTGTCCGAATACGTATTAGACGTGATTCACGCTTTAAGATCGAAAGCGAGAGATTTCGTCCCCTTTGTCGTATCGGTGAGAAAATCTCTACGAGTTGAAGTTCCTCTACCCGAACCCGTGGTTGTACCTGTATCGGTGGAAGATACCGAACCTATAGTAAATCAAAGTACTTCCATGCCTACGGAAGAACCGGTGGCGTCCTTTGTTCACGCATATCCAGTTATCCGCCTTGATCTTGTGCTGGAGCATCATCCGGTTGAAGAGTTCATACCAGTTGTTGAGACCGTGGCAGATCTCAAAACTGTCGAAGAGCCCAAGATCGTTGAAGTCCAAGCATTCATGATAGGCCCTACTGAACCCGCAATCATTGAAGCACAGGCATCTATGGTCGTCCCTACCGAGCCCGAGACCATTCAAAAGTTCGAGATCCATGAGGAACAAGCATACTTGATAACGCTTATCGATGTCGGCAAAAGTTCGAGGTCGAACTTTTTCAAAGTCGAGGGGATTGACGGGGAATTTAGATCTGCATGTTTTGGATCGTGGCCGAGCCAATCGAAGAAAATCAGAAAGGAAGAAATGGACCCATGAATGGGCTTTCAAACGGCCCTGAAGCAAAGATTCGTAGCGTGTCTCAGTCGATCGATCGATTTAATTTCGATCGATCGAGTACCACTTTTGATCGATCGATTTAATTTCGATCGATCGAGTACCACTTTCGATCGATTGAAATCGCGCAGAGTAATTTTAATTTTAATTTCGAATTTAAGTTTCAGGGTTAAACTTGTCTTTTATTATTTAATTGTTTTAGGGTTCTCTTTTGTTTTATGACCTACTATATAAGGTCTTTATAACTTTGTAATAGACAGTTTTTTTGAATAATGAAAAATTGAGAGCTTGCTTTTGTGCAAACCTTAGAAAAACTTGAGATGAATTTTCGATCAAAGGAGTGATTCTTTCAAAACCTGAGGAGTGAGCAATCGTTTCTCGTACGACTTGGTGCGAAGCTAACGTACAACCTTGGTGGGATGCCTTGGAAACTTGTTGGTGCGAAGTCGACAAGCCTCTCTAGAGCGAATCTGGAGATCTCCTATCTTATTCTTCTTTTTATTTTATTTTAATGAAAGGTTAAGACCCTAAACCCCCTTCCACGCGGGATTCTACTATTTTAGGGTTAGCGCGCTGTCTCGTCCTGCGTCAATACTGGCCAGTATTTCCGCTATACACTAGTATCAATTCCAGTAATGGTCATCCGAGATTTTATTTGAAACCTATTACTAATAAGTCAGCACCATGGATGTACCTCTAATGATGAATTTAATTTACAGCAGTGACGTTAAAATATTACGATTTACGACTTGAATCCTATGATTTAAGTTGAATCTTAGGCCAAACGATTTGTTTTTTGTCATAAAATCGTTTTGGTTTTCAATCCTACAATTCAACTTGTAAATCTTACAATTTGACTTGAATCTTACGATTACAATTCACTTATGTGATTTTCGTTTCACAGTCCATGGAACTTAAAACTTAAAGAACGTTTTTTTAATACCTTTTTGCCCCTTAAAACCTTAAAAACTTCTTTACAGTAGTACTCTTTATCTGTCACGTGGTGTTTAAAATTTGGGTTTCTTTCTCATCTTATTCTAATTTGTTTTTCCTTTATTACTTTCTGGTATGGAATCAGAATTCAATTATGTTTGTTGCCAATGACTACTAGAATGAAGTGACTCTTAAATGCACAAGAAGATTTTGATTAAAATTTTGAGGATAAGTGTTTGTTTTTGAAGAATCATTTCAGGGCCATCAGTAGTCATGAATTGATGACATTCAATCAGACGTAGTTGGCTTATATCTTTATACTATTTATGAATGAAATATCATGTTATATAATTCATTATGGGCATATTTTAATATATTTCATATTTATAAAAAAATTCAGATTTTTTTCTTATTAATAAAACAGTTGTGAATCTTATGATTTAACGATATACTTATTCGATTCGATTCACAAATTCCTAAACGATTATGCGACTCAATTCGATTCCTACAACCTTGATTTAAAGCTAAAAAACAACTTTCTAGCGGCAAACTAATGTGTCTTTTCCTTGACTTGCTTAGTTCCTATGGTTGACTTAATTGACTGCAAAAAAAAATTGGATAAAGTCAGAGTTGTCAAAGTTTTCGCGAAATGGGCCCTTAGCCTACTTGAGTTTACCCTAATAAGTCCCAAACGGAGCCATTCTTCCAAATACTACTGTATGCATCCTTCATAGATGACCTAGTATTAGGTGACCAAGACCCAGTTGCAGATGTTGGTGACTGGGTCATCAGTACTGTGCAATTGTTACTGTTTTGGTGGCACATGGTACATGGGGCCATCATGTACCTTCGTTTCAGCCGCGAGATTGGATGGAAAAAGTATATCTACCATGTGATTGAGGGCTTAAAATTGCAACATATTGAACAATTACCATATGATAGTCCATATCTATTTTAACCTTTTTTGGAGCTGTGTAGCCTCTTAATCACATGGTGGAGATGTTTTTTAAGCGCAATCTTTGGGCTAAATCCAATCCAGATGACGGCTTCGTCTACCACATATTGTTCTCGATCCCCAAGATTGCATTGAAAAACTGTATACCATACGATTGAGGGCCTAAAGTGCAAAAAACTTGAATGATTACCAGTTGGAATGCCCAAATCGGCTCTTAATCAGATGGTAGAGATAGTTCTTTGATGCAATCGTAGAGGATGATTTTGATCTAGACAATGGCATTGTTTTTGGCACTAATGGTGAAATGAGTGTGGAGGAGTTGATCCACTCCTCACTGTTGGTGACTCAGTCTGTCGCCTAGCACCAGCTCTTTACTTGCTAAACAAGTAAAGGTACCCAAAAAATTACTTCAAGGAGATATAGTCTCTCAGCTGAGGTATCTAACTCGGGCTCGGTATCGATTCTCAGTTTTCGGTCCATGGAGGACTGATGTATATCAGCCGATATGGAATTTTTTAATTTTTTTTGTGTTTTCAAAAAGGTGGAACAACTTAAAAAAAAAAAAAAAAAAATCAAATCAAGGGGGTTATCCGCCGATACCCGATATGCCCTTATCGGCCGATACCCTATAAATATTGACAGATACGAGCCCTTATTGGCCGATACCGATACCAGATAGCTATACGACCTCAATACTGCTATCGGGGTGGTATCCGTTTCGGAACGGCAAAACCGATGCATATCTCCAATACATAATGGTATCTCCAGAATTTTGATACCATAATCTTAGCTATATCTTCCTGCTTCACTGGAACTACCATCTTCATCTAGTTATTTATTATCTGTAGGTGTAGAAACGAAGGGAGAAAAAATGTTATGACGGAGACATCTGGAGCCGAACAAGTCGTCTCTTTTCTTACAAAGGTACAGAAAATGCGCCCAAGTTTGCCTTAGTTATTTTGGATATGCAAGTGTTTTATTATATAATGTACTGTTAAGCTCGTGTTCCAAGACCGGTTAGCGAATAGTTTAATGCCCAAAGTTATAGGTTACAATGACTTTGAATGGGTGAGGTAGCCCTCTTGTTTATTCCAACTAGCGTTTTCTGTATTTATATTTTTTTTGTGGTAAGACCCACTATCAGGTGCTCTTTACTGAAAGAGCTTGAATTAGTTGGCACGGCCTGTACTCTGCGGGTGGTGGATGTCATCTATATTGGTACATCATGGCAATTGAGATTTCGAAGCGACGTGCCAATCTGCAGAGCGGGCTCGACCCAATATTTGTTCTTTTCAGAGGTTTCGGATCATCCGACTAAATCTATTATGTTCTTGTTTTTCTTTCTTTCAGTTTTTGTGTGTCCGCCTCCTTGTAGGGCTCATTGCGGATTCATCGTAGACAAAATGAGCCAGCATCCATTTGTTTGGATTTGGAGACATGCACAGATCTGTATGAGCGTCTCAAAGTCCACTCTGCACAGCTGGCAGAATGGGCTCATTGTCAGCAATGAGTCTTTGGTTCATTGTAGACAGATTTTCCCTTATTACCCATTTGAAGGCATTAAGTTAAATCAGTCAAATAGCAGTTTCTCAGTAGTTTTGACCTGTCTCCAACAAATGATGGCCTGGTCTACCTCGGTACATTCTGTACCGAATTCGTGCACCAAGCTTGGTGCACAGATCAATCTCAATCTGCCAATTGTTCAATATGCACAGATAATGCGGAATCTTGATTGTCAGACACACTTACACTGGTTTCCGCTCATATTTGTGTCCCGAGTTTTGACCATTTTGACAAGTTTGATGAGCTGAAATTTGTGTCCCGAGTTTTAACCAGTTTGACGAAAGAAAACTGAACCGTGCGCTTTGGGTCCTGGTGCACTGGTTAGGAACCCAACCAACTCATAAAGAATTAATGGATTTTGGCTTGTGTGTAGAATCCTGACCTTGAGCGGACCTCATAAGTCAGTCTATTCTATGCACTGTCTGAACCATCGAATGATCACATTCTGATTTTTTTGGACCGCAAATCAGTTATCTATAACAGCATGTGTAAATTATTGGCAACAAGCCGACGGATTGGGTGGTTTGAAACATCTGATTAGTGATGTTTTTGGAGTTATGGCTTCATGTAAGAGTTGGGCTCTGATTCAACAGTGCTTGGTTAGTGTTGTTTTGTGGGCTATGGCTCATAGAAGAGGTAGTCACTGATTCAACAGTGACTCGCTGGACTGCTAGTGTTTTTGTGTCTTGATAGACTGCAACATGTTCCAAGATGTGACGAAAATGTAAGACCATTGCTTGATGCAATGGTAGAAGGGCTTGGGCTCTCGAGCCTGAGATGCCGGATCAGAGTCTGAAGAGCAGCCGCTTTGAATGTGAAAAGACTCCAGAGGTTACATTTGTATACCGTCCAGTCGTCCACTCTCCATGCACCTTGTGTGACCAGTATCGAATAATGGCCGTTATTTGGCCAAAAGTTTTTCTACATATTTTAATGTAGAGTGAACTGAATAAAAATAATGAATAATGAATTTAATGCAGAGTGGGTTAACAACATAGATTGAATTGGTAGGTTAAGAATGACTTAACAGATGTATCTAATTGCTAGAATTTGCGGCAGCCATAGTCATTGCTTATATCCATTGAGTACCTTTAAATCTACCCATCGAATCTTTGTGCTCACCCACCCTGAAACACATTGACTACGTTGAATCAGATGATGGAGATTGTTACCATCGTGCGAAAGGTTGAAAGGGAAAACAATTTTCATCTTCTAATTCAATTAGGTCAAATGTGTTGCAGAGTGGGTGAACTCAAAGATTTGGTGGGTGGATTTAAAGGTACTCATATTCATTTAGGTCCATGTGATCTTGTTTTTCCTTTGAAGTCTTTTTATATGGCACCCTACATCAGAATCCATCATCTTCCTGGGTTTTTTTATTCTATTCAGATGCGACATTTTCCTAATTGGGCAACTAGGAGTTTCTACAATTGAAACTGATGAGAGCTTTGAATCGGATGGTAGAGATTCTTTTTTGTCTCAATCTTTGACGCCATAGATCATGAGATCACAGCCCACTTATAAGATAGTCGGGAGTTCATTTCATGTGGCACACATCCTGAAAGGTGACCCTGGTCATGGTGTACAACGAGAAGGGTTCTATGGACTTTTGAGAAAGTTCTATGTGGCGTTAACAACATACGGCTCTAACTGTGTTGGTGGAAAGAGTTGACTGCAAAAATGGAATCTTCGGCTGTAAATATCGGTACTTGGGCTTTTGCAACCGACGATTCTTGCTTGCGGTGAAACTCATTATTCACTGCCATGAATCAGATGATGGACAATTTGTCTCAATCTTTCACACATTAGATCTTGAGATCATGACTCATGTCATTCCACGTGTTGCATACTAATGTGACTGATGCCTACTGGATTACCGAGCACGCACGCCTATATTCGATAACTATTGATTGATTTGAGCTTGACGATGGCGATCGTTTTTTACCCAGTTTTTCATTGCATCTGCCACAAATCGAAAAATGGCCTTACATGTGGCACACATCACACCAAAAGTGATTTGTGATTTTAAGGCTACTTTTTGGGATTTGTAGCATGTGGAATAAAAAGTTGGCCGTTCGATAGTATAGACATGTTTAAAGATTTCCATTTGTAGAAGTTTTTGCTGAAAAACGGTCTTCACCGTCTGATTCAAATCAGTCCAGTTTGGGACGTATATGCCAACAGAGGTAGCTTAATCAAAAGGCCCCTTCTTATCCCTTCTTCATCCTAGACAAGACTTCAAGTGCCACCAACCCTGAGGTTAGGGGTTCAAGTCCCATGCTTGCCTATCAAAAGCTGCAATTCCAAGTCTTGGACTGTCCTAAATCAGCCATTGAAAAGAGATCACAACCATTTCAATGGCAGGTGCCTTAGTTTGCAAATCAAAATTGGGACCGACTATCCCGATGGTCATTTAAACACCAAGATAGTGTTTAACTTATCATCCACCATCAATGATTTATGATGTGGGTAATCTGCACCGTGAGAATGATAGATTATAAGTAGAAGTTCAATGGGCTCATAAATCACTTTTTTATGGGAGTGCGAATCATCTTATTTGTAAACTCTAATATTAACATTTATTCTTAGTTTTAAAGTTCATCCATCAGATGGTTCACATTTATTTATGGGCATATTTTTTTTTGATAAAATATGTTCTAATACTGGATTGTCGTTTGGAAAATTTAAATTGATTCACAAATGTGTATCACATGACATAATGATAAACCACACTTCAACTTCAACGGTGTGACATGAAAGGTTGCTCTAATTCAGTGGGGTTAGATCAAAATTTGATAATTTTTTTTATAGAATGATGGCTATTAACGATCATTTAAATATCAGAACAATGTTTGAATGATCTGACACCTTTTAACTAACCTTTTGATCTTAGACTTTTTTTTTTTCTCAAAAATAAAATAAAATAAATAAATAAAATTTGATCTTCCATCATTAAAGTATGATTTACTATTATATCACATAATGTACTTCTCCGATCGTTTTAAATTGACACTTATTAGTGGATGTTAAGAATTCAATTGGTGAAATTTAATAGGGTACCTTAATTTGTGCCCACACATTCTCTAATAGCACTCACTTCCTAGACCCTTTGACAATCATTGATGATGATCATTTTCACCCCGATTTTCCATACAATAGATTTTGAGATTATGATATATCTATCAGACGGTCAATTTTTATTCCATGTGTCAAATATCCTCAAAAAATGCCTTTGAATTATATGGCACACATCACACTCAAGTGTGATTTAGGCCCATTTTTGGGGAATCTGTGATCCATGATAAATATCAAAATGTATTGTGTGGGATATAGGGGTGAAACACATTCTCCATCATTTGATCTGAAGCAATCAATGATTGTCAAAGGCTTTTGGACATGAGCACTTGCATACAATGCGTTGGTGCAAACAGAGGTATCAGATTTTAATATCAGTCACTAAAAACATTAAAAAAAATGACTTGTACTAAAATTAGAGTGCCAAAAAGTGCAATTGTTTTGAGCAATCTATCATTTTGATTGAAGGGATTACCCGCGTCTTAAACCATTAATAGTGTAAAACCATTTAAACACCAAAATACTGTTTAAATGATGATTAGGAGAGCTGGTCCCTCTTTAACCAATTAAACAGTTTACTCAAAGATTACAATACATAGTTTACCTTTAAGCCCTCTTGGCCCACTGTAACGACCATAAAAATTTAAAACAGAATTTGTGGTGTTAGATTTATTTTGCATAGAGCGTGGTGTTAGTGCTCCATACCGGAACCTATCCTAGTTGAAAAAGTGCACATTTTGATTTTTCAAAAAGGTTTTATATTTAAAATTATCCTTATTTGACACAAGTTGTGTTGTGGCCTAATGGTTGAAAGACTTTGCTTTACTACGTGAGTTTAAACCTCTATTTGGCGTAATCGTGGACGGCCCATCGTGTGGACGCCGATCTCTATCGCCCTAACCGCCGTCGATTCACCGAGCACGCTTCAAGAGGTGGGTACCCATCCATCCATCTCGTCCTTCTCAGATCCCGTCGCGTAGGATACGGTTCGATCATGTATCGACGGGTTAAATAAAAAGAACCTATTTTCTTTTCTAAATAATATTACTTTAGGAATGAAAGATGTTATTTATCTTTGTTCTGATATTATTTATTTATTTATATATTTAATATATTTCGAAACCTTACTTGTTTTAGTTTTAACTTAATTATTTTAATTGGAGTAAAAACAGTAAACCCAATTAATATTGCCGCTCAGTCGGTTAACTTGGTTGAATGGTGCATAGCTATTTTATATTGAATATTATATATATTAGTCTTCTTCAATATTGTCAATTCAACTGATGTGATTTTATTATATTATATGTATTGCTGGTTTTACTCAATTGGTTACATTGCCTTAAAATTTAGAAGGTAATCTGTGCGTTGCCTTTTAACCGCTATAATATGACATCTTTTACATTATAAGAATAGTAATATATTCATGTCCAGAAAAGTGAGTGTCTTCTTATTGTTTATTTCTATGAATAACAATTGCCCATAAAAACTCGTACACTTCGTGAGTTTCTTTCGTTTCCAACCGATCGCCTGATTCTTCTTTACTTTATTTGGTCGAGTTTTATTTTTATGGGTGAATATTTAATTAGAACTTGTGCTTTTATAAGAATATATTATATTATAAACACTTATAACTTAAACTAAATATCTATTAAAATATTACATAATAAAGTGTTATACAACTTACAGTTATATAATAATATATTTTTATCTAATTGTTCTACTTAAGTACCTACTTTATTGTAAAAATAAAGCAATAAAATTTTGTCTTATAAGACACATGCAAGGTGTCATAACTTATTTCGAATTCGTACCCTTCTTAACTCATTTGATGTTGGACTGTGACCTATCTAATGTTGGACTGTGACCCATCTGATGTATCAGACCGTGACCCACCTGATGTGGATCTCGACACATCTGATATTAGACTTTGACCTATCTGATGTGGACCAACCCATCTGATTTTATTTCATAGGATGATATTAAATTAATTAAAGTATCTCTTACAATATATGATGATATATTTAAAGAGAAAGCGATTTTAGATAGTAATATAAAATTAATAAATATTATACACTTATATTTTAGTATTATTTTATTCTCATATAAAATAAAAGTACTTGGTTACTACCTTATTTTAATATTATAAAATTATCTTATAAGGTACATAAGTAATAGTATCCCATGTCAGAGTTCAATTAGTTTCCTTTCCATAGATGGGTCGACTGATTAAAACCGATCAATCGATCTTGAACTAAATGACAACTTACACCTCATTAAATCTAATCTATCGATTTTCATTTTTCGATCGATCGATTTTCATCCGAATAGACGACCTGATTCACACCAAAATTTTACTATTGTACGACCAAAAATTTAGTGCACATTAATCACTTGCATTTCCGATCGATGGTCGTAATGTACTCCACTTTTAATTGCATTGCCCCTTTTTATTTGAGCATTTAATTATAGTATATTATATATATATATATATATATATCATTTCATTGCTTCAACGCGATCACTTCGAAAACACAAAGTGTTAGAACTTCGATGCCTTTATGAAATCGAACTCTGACCTTTACGATTATCGAAATCACACTTATAACCCTATTCTATAATTATATTGGTGTGTTATGTAAATAAATATAAATATAAACATAACCAAAATCTAAGTGTAAACTATTCTATATATGTGATATTTTTGTATTTGCAACTTAATCAATTTATACGAGTTAAGAATATGTTAGATTATGAGTACGAGAGTGTATGAGATCATGCCTACGCTTGGGTGTGGTGACTCACTGAGATGGTATCGAAGCGAGGAATACACCGTATTCACATGCCTTACAACTCATGGTGGAATGGGACCTATGACGAGTCGGGTGAGTGTGAATTCAGTGTAATTTCATATACGGTGGCATATACAGTGATCTTATCATCCCGAGTTTTAATACGAGAGGATAAGATATGAGATATGATACGAGAATCGGGCGTTGGGCCTTTAGCTGTGGTGAGGTTTCTTTTACGGTCACGTGAAACTCGAAATATTGGCGTCCATGTACGGATGCAACACCTCTATGGTAGTATAAACTATCACACGAAGTACATCCAGATTACTACGGAACCTTTTTCTTAGGAAGCGTGAATTAGGAAAGTTGCCTCACTATAGTTTGTCTTAGGATTAAGTATAAGAGTATGATAAGATATGAGTATGAGATAAGATAAGTTGATACTGATCGATAATAAGACATCGTATGTAGGCCAAAGAAAAGATAAAGAACTTAAGTCTCTCAGACGCGTCTTGCTTTCTTGCGTAGCCACCGTAAGGGTAACAACGTCTTTCAGCCAAGACTGATCTCTGGGAGAGATTATGAGTATGAGTGAGTTTGGCCATTATGTCTCCCCATTGGCTGGATGGTGGAGTATGAGTATGACACGAGGGCGTTATAATATGGTGGTATGATACTATGTTGACCCTCCCATAGTAGCTCGAGCAGCGACTCTGGCACAGGTCGTTTAGGATTTCACGAGTATGTTAGTTACGCTCATGCGATGTACAGACGTATGTGCGAGAATGATAATAAGACATGGTAGGATATGTTATGAGATATGGTAAGGTACGTTAGGATATGAGTGTCTAGATCATGGTCTTGCATTTATGATATGAGCTTTACGATATGCATGCGATTTTGTCATTCTTTTACTATCTGCTTTGAGATATTATGCTTATCACTCACAAGATGCACCCACAATGCACCTGAGTAATATGGGGTGGATTGGTGGTGTATCCCACTGAGTTTAGTGACTAAGTAAACTCATCCCACGATAATTTAACAGCTGCAGGTGACTATACCGACGGTGTGGACGTGGGTTTCTCTGATCTGATTAGTGCTGAGAACGTCGACCCAGTGGACATTGATTACCAAGAGCCTTTGGAGGGTGACATTACCGGTTATCAGGAGGACTACAGTGTTGATTTTGATCCGAGCACCGGATATTGATTTAGTAGACTCGGTATTGGATTTTGCCTTATATCATTATCATTGACTCTATGTTTTCATTTTTATCGGATTTGTCTCCGATTTGACTTACATGTTACCTATGGATTAATAGCATTTTATCGCATTTTGTCAGATTTATTCAGCATTTATGATTATTTTATATTCCACTATGGTATGTTGGCTTTCACGGATTTCGTGAAACCATTATTGTGCGAGAACTCTGATTAGGTGTATGTCCGCTTAACATATCCGGGATATGTGCGGGTCATAACTCGAAATTCTAAGCCTTCGGGATGTGGTAGAATTTCGGGTCATGACACCCACATACCATTTTTTTCGTAACATAATTTTTTGTGATACCATACGGCATGGACAATTAAAAAATAAAAATTTTCTATAAGACTAAGGGCAAGTTTTCACTTAGTAGCTTTATTAACACCCACCAAATTTTGGAGTGCACTCATGTCAAAATCATTAATTACTTTGAATAAGACGATGGAGATTATTTTCCCCCAATATTCTACGGTATAGATCTTGAGATCATTGGCATACTATTAGGCCGATCACTTCTTTGAAAAATCCTTCCATTTATTACAACTTAAGCTTCTATCTAAAAAATAGGGATTTTTGAAACGAGAATACTTGGCCCAAGAATAGAATTAAGAGGAGCCCAGTTGGCCATCATGTTGGATTCATCACGAGGATTAGGTATCAATGCAACTTGGACAAAGTCGATTTGTTCCTATTCAAAATTTTATTTTATTTTTAATACTTTTCCTCTGTTAAAAATATGATCAAACTTGGGAAAAATTAATATACCAAAATTTTAGGGCATTACCTTATTTTTGACCCGTCAAACGATCGGGAAAAAATCAAAAAAACAATTTTTTTCTTAAATCACATGTCTAATGGCTGATCAACCCAAAACTGAAATTATTTTGGGTTGATCATGTCACTTGGCATGTGATCTGACACCCACGCACAAGAGTCATCCTGTGCGCCTTCTCCCCTTTGCCTAGAATTTAAAACATCTTTTATTCTTCCAACCAATATTACTAGGGGAACTAAACTGAAAAGCCGTTGATTGCTTTAAATATGATGGGGGCGATGATTTTTCACCCTAATCTGTCATGCTATAAATCTTTAGATCATGGGTGTATCATCAGACGATCACTTTTTTATAGTATATATTGCACAAATCCCAAAAAGGTGATCGTTTGCTGGTACACAATGGTATCAAGGTCCATCTTATGAAAGGTTAGAGTGAAAAAATGATGTACATAAACAAATTCAAAGCAATCAAAATAATAAGATAAGCGCAGGATCCACTATCATTAGGAACACCATCTAAGCCGTCTGATTTTTGAAGGCCATAATTTAAATATCTTTGCTTGATAGCAAGTACCACTTTTCTGGGCCAGGTGCGGGCCAAAATCTGGCCCGATCAATTGAGAGCCCTACCTATAGGCGCAAACATGGGTACCCTTTTATTTATGTAATATTTATATAAAAAAGTCTTATATGATAATATATTTCTTTCTTTTTTTGTTAACACATATAATATATTTCTTAATTAAGCATTGTTTGGTAAAAATCCGAGCCCAAACCTTATGTTTACATTCATAGTTTGCATTGGATCATAAAGTAATCTCCTAAACGCAATTTCGAAAAAGCCAATTTGTTAGAAAATATATCTAAAATGTTTTTCTTTTTCAAATATGAAATGCATCTTCTTGGAAAAATAATGTATATTTTTGGTTTATAATGCAATTCTAAGCCAAAGGTATTCAAGAAATCTTTTATATATTTTTTTCAAAATTTTAATATAATTCATTTCTTCCTATACTTTTTGTTTTGTCCTTTTTTTATTCTTAAACTTTTTCCTTCGTCTTCTAAATTCTGTAATCTATCTTGATGTTTTGTGTATATCTAATTTCTTTTTGGTAGCTTTATAGTTTTGTTATTGGGTAATGGTAGCCAGTAGGATGGACTAGGTAACTTATTTGGTCCCACACTAATTTGTAGTCACATGGCACCTACTAATTATAACAAAAATAAGACTATTAGTGACGACCAAAATTGTCACTATTAATAAAAAGACTTTGTTGTTTCAATAGTGATAGAACTATTAGTGACAATTTTTTTTGTTTATAGCGACAGTTTTAGTTGCTACTGAAACACCTGATTTTTGTAGTGACTCACATATTCAGATGCCATGGATAAGAGCAGATTAATGATTACAATTATTTTGTGAAAAATAATTTAAAAATAAAAAATAAAATCATGCGATCAAACAGGTCAATTGCATGTAAAATTAACGGTAAAATTACATTGTTTTTTACCGTTCATTTCTCATCACAATTGACACTATTGGTGAGGCAGTTCTATATTTTTTTAAATTTAATTTTTATTTCATAAAATAGTTATAATCAACGAGCCACTCCTATTCATGACATCTATCATGAAATTGGATGTCATGTGACTGCAAATTAGTGTGGGATAAGATAGATTACTTGATCCATTGTACCTCCAGGCTACTTTTACCCATTGTTATTATTTAGTAAATATTCCCAAATAATAATAATGCAAATCACCGGGAGGTTGGCATAATGGCCATGACCACCTCAAGAAGTCAGAGATCCTAAATTTAAATCTCACCTTTATTGCTTACTTGCAGGGATATATTCCATGTATGTGTGAGGCAAGGATAAAAATATCGGATTTCATTTCAATTTCGGTCATGACTAAAATTGAAAAATTTCCCTTAGTACATTTAGTACTAAAATTGATCCATGGTGTGAGGGGCTCTAAAAATGTGAGAATCCTCTTATGAAGCTGGTAGAGAATGGCCTGCCACTTAGATACTACTCGACTTTGTGAAGTTGTATGTCATATACTCATATGCACACTATTTGTGATACATATGCACCATAAATAGTTACTATATTAGTCATGCACCTGTTACCTAATAGTTCAAATTACACCACCCATTAGGCAGATTTTATTTTTAATTATTTATTTATTTTATAAAAAAGAAATTATACACAAAATTAGAGTAGGCAAACAGGTATAAGAGGGGAGTGGCGAGAAGCTACTCATCTAGACTAGAACAAAAAATTACTATAAAAATAAGGTGTTTTAGTGGCAGCCAAAACTGTTGCTATTAACAAAAAAACCACCGCTACGGAAAGAATAAAAGGTTTTATTAAATAGAGACAGTTTTGGCTGCTGCTAATGTCTTATTTTTTTGGTAGTAAAATGTAAAAATAAAAAGCACAATACAACGAAAAAAACTAGCCAGGGTTTGGTATGGGTATGGTCTAGTTCCAAAAGCCCAATGAAAAATTGGTCGGTTTAATCTCGGCCTGAAGCCGGCTTACTCGATCATTTGAAGTAACTACTACTATATAGATTATATAAAAATTGTTGAGCAGCGCAGGGCCCCGTCCCAGCCAGATTAACATTGGCATGGGCTATGACAAAAAGCACAATAAAAAATTGGCCAATTAAAGGCCCACCAGAATTCGACCCAGCCCATTGAGGCCCCTACCCTACCCGAGGCAACACTCAGAAAAACGAGGCATGATAGATACGATAGGTGGCTAGACAAGGCCACAATTGCAACCAACCTAAGGAAAACAAAATCAATAGCTATCTAAATTCTCAGCTAATATAAAAACAACATATATACAAACTATAAATGATGATGAAGACTGACGATGCATTGATCTTCAAAAGTTATAAACATGGGTCAAAAAATCGTCTGATACCGATACGTATCGGTTTTGGACCTGGGCGATACGATACAAAGGCATTGTATCGTATTCCTTTAAAAATAATATACTTATAGTCTAATACGGACAATGTATCGCTCGTATCGAACGATACGGACGATACATTGAAATTATCGGATGATAATTTTAATATATCGTTCGATAATATGTATATATATTTTTTCCGATTGTCTACACAATCGATGACAAATATCTATCAATCGATGGCGACTGTGTAGACAATCGCCATCGATTGTGTAGACAGTCGTGTAAACAATCGGAATTTTTTTTATTTTTTTTTCACGAATAAGTTAAATAAATTTTAAAAAAAGTAAAAAAAATAGAAAATTATTAAATTTATTTTTCTTAAAATTTTAAGTATTTTTTAGGATTTTTTGAAAATAAATAAATAAAATTCAATGTATCAAACCGATACATTCAATGTATCGCCGATACATTGAATGTATTGGCCGATACCCGATACGTATTGTCTTGGAGGTCAGGACGATACGTATCGGTTTACCGATATTTTGATCATTGGTTATAAACTAAAGAAAGTACAACTTAAGCCCTTGGAAAATGTTATAAACATGGTGCATTGAACTTCAAAAGTTGATTCTAGCTGTAGTGCACAAGGCCTAGCAAATGGATTCGGTATTGAGAGCAGCAATGGAGTCGTTTTGGTTTATCCAAGCATACCCACCTACCTACTGCATCCTTCTCCCGACAGCCTCACTGCAATACTCGCTGGATGATGCCGAACGGAATAACGATTATTCTACAGGCTAGTTTCAACAGATAATTCACATGCAGGGAAGAACACAAGAGAATTGCCCAGAACAAAAATATAGAGAAACACCTCTTATTTTCAATTCAAAAGTATGCAATCCACCAATCTAAAATCAGCCCACAAGCCGGGCTATATAGCTGAAAATCTTCATTATAATAATTTTGCCAAAAATAGCAAATCCTAATAAACATGCCAAAATAACAACACGTAATAAAAGAAGCAATCTGCCAAAAATCTGGCCCAAATCAGGTTCAAAATCACCTCCTAAACGCTAAAGAAAATATTATCATAAAAGGAAAGAAATAATTAAAAATGGAGATTCAAAAGGGAAAATTGTAGATTTTGACATCGAAAACATTCTCACCAAAGGTGGCTACAACATGCGTGTCGTAAAGAGCTTTCCGAATTAGGGTCATTTGTGTGATTCCGATACCCGTAGCCAAAGTTATGGCCAAAATATCGACACGCGCCCAAAACTGCCCCATTAGGAAAAGTTTACGATTTCCTGCCACCTTTGTGTTTATCTGCCAACTCAAGGTATCTCAGTGCCAACGTGTTATCTGACAACTCAACATCATCTGACTCAGATCCTCCTGCATCACTGGACTGCTGCTAACATCTCCACCACTAGCAAATTGCAAGCTGTTGTTCGTAAAATTATATTGCAAATGTTACTAAACGCAAACGTAGATTACTTTTTCCTTGCTGGAAAAAAATTGATGACCTATGCATGTGAACCTGACATAGCCCACCATTTTATGCTGTAGAAATTGTTTTAAGGCTAAGCTAACCACAACATCCAATATAGAAGTAATTAAGGCTGCCTATGGCATACTTCTTTGTTAGCCCCTGTCACAGCAAGATTTACCTGCTTTAGTTAGCTCCCACTCTCTTTTTTAACTCCCTACAAAAGAGGATTTGCCTGCTCTAGCAGCAACCTCTCTGGTCTCTACTAATTCCCTATCAGAGCAAATAAAATCTACTTTGAGGAGGGAGTAGAGGAGGGTAGAATTGCTGAACAGGTAAATTTTACATAAAATCTTGCTATGCAAGGAGTTATCAAGGAGAATGAGTACTTGCTAAAGTAGGTAGCAGGATGTTAGCAAAGAGCATGGGAACCTGCTAAAGCAGGCGAGCTCTTTTATGGCAGGGGCTAGCAGAGAGCTATGCCATACGTAGCCTAAAACTATCACTTCAAAATATACCTTAATTTCAATTCAATAGGGGGACATTATATTTGGCTCTCTTTTTCCATGGATCGGCATTGTCATTGATTCATTTCATCTTCCTTTTGAAAAATTCACGAATAATTTATGAATTTTTAAAAATGAACAAAATTCGAATTATTCACAAATTTCCTAATGAAATCTGAATTTTCGAATAACTCATGAATTTCGCAAATTATATGTGAATTTTCTAACTCTTTCTCGGATTTTTCTCAATCTTGGTAAAAAACTTTTCCTTTTCCCTCTTTTTTTTTTTCAATTTTTATGTTTTTACTTAATATATTAAATTGTTTTTTCAAAGTTCATTTTTACAATTTTTTCTATATTTTTTTAATTTTTTTCTAAGCCGATTTATTTAGATCCCCGGTCACTACTATGCACTATTTCATAAGTTAAACCCCAATGAGAACACACATAAAATAAATAAATAAAATATCAAAACTGTTTTAAGGCTGAGCCAACCACAACATCCTGTATGTTGAAAGTTGTAAATCAAAATTAAGTGTTTTGAGTTAATCAAAGTGTTATGAGTAGATTACTAAGATTCATTCTTAGTTAAGTGTGTCAAATTAGTTAAATTTATTTTGAAATGTGTGTGATATTAATATTTGTATTGGAATTAAAATGAATGTCTTGAAAAGTGTAAAACGTACATTAATTGTGATGTACTAAATTTAGGTCCTAAAAGTCTATAAAATGATTGTTTTGTTTATGTCAATGATACACACTATCAAATAAAAAATTACAAATAGAAGAAGAAAAGTGTTTGAGAACCCAAGTCTATTATAAGTGTGTCCTCATAATATATAAAGGTAATATATTTTGAAAGTCATTTTTTGTGCTTATGTTAAAAGTTTTGTATGGATTTTTTTATTATGCATCTCCGATTTATTATATTTTATAATATTTATGTTGTATACATTTTAAAAAAAAATAAAATAAAAATGGTGAAGTTAGTTAGATTTTGCATCCGTCAGATCGGCTCTAATTAGAACTATTATCATAATAATAATAATAATATAAGAGATTATAAAATTTAGTAGTAAAGCCTCTGTTCAACTTCCTGAATGAGGGTCACTCTCATTAAAAGACAACTATGAGACATCAGCATAATCGCTTCAACTCAATAGGAGGGCGTTTTGTTTGACTCTCATTTCTCATCAGCATTATCTTTTTTCATTTCTTCGTTTGTTTTTTTTCATTGGTAAAACTCTATTATTTCCTTGACAGACGAAAATTTACAGCATATCAGGCAAGAGACTCAACCAAAAAAGAAAAAAAACATATACACAACTAGATAAAAGAAAGAGAAAATGACAAAAGAAAAGCAGAAAACGTATAAAAAAAGAGGAGAAATTCCCCATAGAATTGTGTTTTTTCCCATTTCCTCCAACCGACATGCAATGACTGCCTCTTAATCAGATGATAGAGATCTTTTTTCATCAAAATCTTTCATATAATGGATGTTTAGATCATGGCTTACTATCATACGGTCAATTTTTTCATTACACATGGGGTCACATGAGTTTATGGTCACTGTTTAGGGTGTGTGCCACTTGTAATCGAAAGTTGACCATTTGATGGAATGCCCATGATCTAAAGATCCTTCATATGAAAGATTGAGATAAAAAATGATATCTATTGTTTGATTGAGAGGAAAAAACAACCATTAAAGTACCTAGTGCAAGATAAACTATTGCTTCAAGGAGACATTTACTAGGAATTACAAGTCCAGAGTCACACCAACATTTTCACACAATGGGTCTTGAGATCATGATCCTTCCATCAGACGGTAAGTTTTGTCTTAAACATGTAACACATCCTAAAAGGTGACCTAAAAATCATGTGACACACATCACACAACATGCTCAACAAGAGTTTAGGGTCATTTTTGAGATGTGTGCCATTTAAAATAAAAATCGGAATGTCTGATGATAGGCCCATGATCTAAAGATCCATTGTGTGGAATATTGGGATAAAAATAATCTCTGTCACCTGATTAAAAGGTGTTCAATGCATGTCGGCTGCAGGAGATGGGCTGGAGGAGTGGCAAAACTCGAAAACCGGAAAACCCCAAAAAACCGAAAAAATACTCAAAAAATAAAACAGAGAGAAATCGAAACGAATCGAAAAACCGAAATATTTTGGTTTTAGTTCAATTTCAATTGTCGAAGGTTGGAAGCGGTGCACCGAAACCAAAACCGATTTCATTTCAATTTTGAATCAGTTTATAGTGAACTGACTTGGAAACCGAAAAATTGGCTTCAGTGCAATTCGGTACACTGAATTTACATCCCTACATACTGGTACTAGCATATAACAAACTTTCTAGTTGTCAAAAAAGAAAAGGAGCCATTACTTGCCGTCGGAAACTTGGCCCTTGCACCGAAGTTAAAGAAAGACTTGGTATTTCAAGTACATGTGATGAAAAAAATGCAATCTGGGCCGTCCAATTTGAAGTTCGTGATCTAGAGATTTTTAGTACGTAAGATTGGATCAAAATTAGATAATAGCCTTTGACTATAGTTAATCATATGATGAAGATTATGTTTTGTGCTAATCTTTTACACTTAATCTTTAAATCATGGCAGCTAAATCAAACGATTTAGATGGTGTTTTCAAATAGTAGAGGTCATCAAACTTGCAAGTCTTTGTTTTAAATTCGGTGCAAAAGCCAAGTTTCCGAGTGCAAGTAATGACTCCCAAAAAGAAAATGCCAAGGTTAAAAAAAAGGGTGCCATTACTTGCACTCAGAAACTTGACCGTTCCACCGAGTTTAAAACAAAGACTTGCAAGTTTGGCGACCTCTGCTATATGAAAACACCATCTAAACCGTTTGATTTTGAGCGAGTCATTTAAAGATATTAAGTGCAAAAGATTAGCACAAAATATAATCTTCATCATGTGATTAAATATAGTCAAAGGCTATTATTTGATTCAACGGTTGACTACAATAGATCATATGATAAATATCGTGTTTTGCTCCAATCTTTTTCACTAAGGATCTATAGATCATGAACTTTAAATTTGACGGCCCAAATTGTGTTTTTACAAGTCACATGTCCCTAAAATACAAAGTCTTTCTTTAACTTTGGTGCAAGGGCCAAAGTTTTGAGTGCAAGTAATGGCTCCCTAAAAAACTAGCAAAACAAACTAATAAACAATGCAATGTACTAATAAAATAATAATATATATATTTTTTGATATCCGTGGGTGTTCGGGCCAGCTTGCGCGCACCTCGATAAATCGCACGGGCCCTGGAGCTAACAACCGGGTAATACTCCAGTGGTCCTGAGGAGACTCGAACTAGTAACCCTTGGGGAGCAAACCCAAGGCTTGACCAAATGAGCTACCCCTCCGGGTTAGATAAAATAACAACTAGCAAAACAAAGAAATAAATCAATAAGCATCCCGAAGAAAAAAAAAAAAAATCAGAAAAAAAAATACTCCAAAAATAAAATAAAAAAAACCTGAAACTGAATCTAAAAAGTGAAATACTTTGATTTTAGTTCGGTTTCGGCTCTGGAAGTGTTATGACCCAACTTTTAAAAGGCAATTAGCATGGCCCTAGATGGGGTGGAGCACCAAAATCAGTGTGCAAGCTCCACACCAAAATCAAACCTCCTCCTTGCTTTTAGAAAAGAATTACGTCCCTTTTTGGGACTTACGTTTTTTATTGGGACGACTTGTCTAATCGGGCTCCCATCTCTTTCTATTTCTCTCCATCTCTCTCTCTCTCTCTTTCTCTCATTAGATCTCTCTTTCTCTATAAATAAAAGCCCACCCAAACCCTCTCCTTTTTCTATCTCTCTCTCCCCACCCCATTAATACAACAGCCTCCCTGCAATCTCTCTCTCTAAGACCCAAGCAGCCTAGCCGTCCTCTTCTCTTTCTCTCTCTGTCTCTCTATTAGTTAACAAAGCAGCCCAAGCTGCAATTCATCTCCCAAAAACTCAGCTGTCCACCTCCTTCCTCTCTCTTAGTTCTCTCTCTCTCTCTCTATATATATATGTATGGGAGCCGGTTAGGTCCTCCATTGGTGGACGGTCACCGTCCTCCATTGGAGGACGGTCACCGTCCTCCAAGATCCATGCGGAGCTCCACGTGGCACCCAAAACCGTGTTTGGGTGCCACGTGGAGCACAAGTGGACGGTAGAGATCAATATTAAAAAAAATCGAAAAAAAACTGTAATAGCCCGAAAAATCACACAAAACTATGACCTCGGGATCCGTACCCGATCGGTCAGAGGTTTGACCAAATAGAAGTCCAATGGTTAGCATAGAGTGTGATGAGTGGATGAGATGTGAAAGTTTGACTGACTGCGTGGTGTATGATGTGAATGTGAAGTCGCATACACCTATCGCGGTGTATGTGCTCAACACACAAGTGAGGAAAGAGATAAAAGGGTTTAATAACCCTAAAATCAGTATTTGGTTGTTGAGAGAGAAGTAAAGAAGAGAGAGAGAGAGGAGTAAAGAGAGTGATCAAGTAAGGAGTTATTGGGTGATTGAAGGGGGATTCAAGCATTAAAGAGACCGATTCAACGCGAGGAATCCGTTCAAGCCAAAGCTGGAACCCTAGCCTTCCAACCACTTGATTTGAAATCAAGTTGAGATTGATTAAAGGTAAATTTTTGTGAATAAAATGCATAGGTTGTAGAGGGTAAATTGTAGTTAAAAAATGGTTTAAATTATAGGATAATGGTTTAGAAAAATAGAGGAAAAAGAGTGGAAAAAGGTTGGGGGGAACAGCTCAAAAGGGGCTGAATCTGGCAATTTCGATTAATCGAAATTGAGATTCGATTAATCGAAATTCGCCAAGAAGTTGAAAAGTCAAGGAACCCGAGTTCGATTAATCGAACTGAGTTTCGATTAATCGACTTTGGATTTCGATTAATCGATTTGAATATCGATTAATCAACTGGGAACCTACAGTGAGCTCCAGTGGAGGAAAGAAAATAGTTTGGAGAAATCGACTAATCGAAATGGAAATTCGATTAATCGATTTAGAATTTCGATTAATCGATTTGGGATCGATTAATCGATTTTGGAAATTCGATTACTCGAATTGAGAATCGACTTGGCAGAGCAGAGAATTTCGATTAATCGAATTGGGATTCGACTAATCGAATGAAAATCTCGATTAATCAATTTGAGAATCGATTAATCGATATTGACTTTCGATTAATCGATTTTGGAAATCGATTAATCGAATGAGAATCGATTAATCGATTTTGGTGTTCGATTAATCGACTGGGCTAAATTTTGTTGACTTTTGAGTTTGACTTTAAGCTTCATGGAGGGTCGTGGACCTCCTTTATTGCATCCTTAGTGATGTGTTTCACTTGTTATGTGGTACCATAGGTGGTACGTGTGAGCTAGTGCACAAGGAGCCACGTGGGACCTTGATGCGTTGATCAAACAAAGACTTGAGGTAGGGAACACCTTGAACATGTACTTTATTTTACAAGAGCATGTATGTAGTGATATAGAATTCAATTCAAATTGCTTTTATTGTTTAAGAATTATGAAAAGTGTGTGTGTGTGACATCCATAAGAGTAAACATAATGAACCATCCCCAGGGGATGAGGAAATAAAGAGATAAGGGCATCAGGTGTGATGCAAGTGAATGGATACATCCCAGGGATGTATCCAAGATTGAATCATGTTTGATAGGGCCTAACTGATATAAGATAGCACACTTACACGGTGAATAACTATATGTAAGGCACCGATATTTTTATTATTTGAGGTTTGATAGGGTACCCCACCGATGTGGCGGGATATCCACGACTGACACGGCAGGATATCCGTGACCTAATACGGGCCAATGAAACCGTGAGGCCAATCACGGAGGCTTATCCATACACGATAAGCCATTGATTTGAGACAAGTGAAACCCCGCCACCAATCCCCAGGGGAAAGGGGCTTGGGTACTATATTGTATTCCCAGGGAATACGTTAAAAGTGTCTATATAGATGACGATGATGGGTATCTCATCGGGGCTCGATGCTATATTGCTCGAGGATTACTTAAGTTGAAAGTTTAAGTTTTGCTTTAGGCCTTTTCAGCATCATTCATGAGTAAATAAAAGACACGAGTAAACTACCAGTAAAATGTAATACTTTTAACTGTTTTTATCAGTAATTGCATAGACACATCATGCATGGCATATCATAGAATATATGTGAGTAATAATTTATATGTTCAACTGTGTTTTGATCCCTATTGAGCTAGGATGTAGCTCACCCTATAGACTATACATCGCAGGTCCACTACTAGCAGCTGCCGAGGCTTTAGGAGACACTGACCCCGGTGAGTCGGACCTTGCGGCCAGCGAAGAGTTGGAGCCACCTCCTGAGGACTTCTTCTAGAGGACTCTGTTGTGCCGCTTTGAGGGCTTTTTGATAGAGATTTGTACGGCTTGGTATGTCAAGCCTTGTTTTGGTTGAACAATGTATACATTGGGTTTTGGGATTATTCTTTTGGGGTGAACCCTCCGTGATGATTGCTATCATCGATGGTTCGGATCGGTTCTCCATTCATGCAGAGGCATGAGGGTAGAACTGTCTTTTGAGAAATGCTTTTATATAGATTTAAATTCCGCAGTTTCATTTACTACTTCATGTTGCTTGATATACCAATGTTCCGTGCTTAGCTAAGGGGCACGGTCAAGATGATCGTGCTGATGGCACGGGTTTCGAGGTGTCGAAATTCGGGCTGTCACAGTTGGTATCAAAGCTATTTTCTTTTAGCAATTCTGACAATCGTTCTTTTAGTCAGAACATAGGGGCTTTTGCTAACGAAACTTTAGTTTCAAATGCAATATAAATGTCATCTAACCAAGGGGAGGCCAACAGAGGAGTCTACGTAGTGGAGATGATTACATCTCTCCTACTAATAGAGTGCCTTTAGGAGGTACTGAGGCCCCAGGGGGCAGTAGTAGTAGACAGCATGATGAAGAGGATCGAGATTGGCAGGATCAACATCTAAGAGAACAAGAGAGAGTGAGAGAAAGACAAGAAGATAGAGAGGAGCGACAAAGGATGATGCACACTATGGAGACTATGGCAGCTGCCATGGCACAACAAGCCGCATCCTTTGCAGCTCATGCGTCAAGAGAATGACCACCTACACCACTGGGACTCCGCCTGCTGTGCCCTCATCTTTTACAGAGTTTAGGAGGATGATACCTCCTTCATTTTCTGGGCAGAAAGACACAATGGCCGTTGAGAACTGGCTTATGGAGATGGAGAAAGTCTTTAGCGTGCTGACATGCACGGAAGATGAGAGTGTGAGATGGGCAGCTTATATGTTGGATGGGGAGGCTGGGCCTTAGTGGAAGTCCGTGATACGGACTCGGGCTCAGGAGACCCCAGAGTTGCCTTGGACTTGGGAGGAGTTTGTTGAGGAGTTCAACAAACAATATTTTCTGGAAGTGGTGAGGAATCAGCTTGAAATACAATTTCTACAATTAGTGCAAGGGAGAATGACAGTGAGAGAATATGGGGTGGAGTTTCTACGACTTGCCCGTTTTGCTCCGGATTACGTCGCTACCGACGTGATGAAATCCAAGAGGTTTCAGCAAGGTTTGAAACCTGAGGTTAGGGGAGGCGTAGCTCCATTTCAGCTGAGGACCTATGAAGAGGTCATGAGTAAGGCACTAGTTGTGGAAGAGGAAAATATAAATAGATATAGACAGAGAGAACAGTAGCGAGGAGGAAATGAACAAGGAAGGACGGGGACCTATGAACCGGTGAACAAAAAGCCAAGGTTCGTGGCCCAAAATCAGAGACTACAGTTTCAGGGAGGTTTTGGAAGGCCGACGCAACAACAACACCAACAGAGGTTTCCACTACTTGCATCGGGGAGACCTTTATGATATGAGAGCCCTGCCATGTCTACTGGCGCCACTATCACACAGGGTTCTCGTACTGTTTCTTCTGCACCTCGGGAGGCTTGCGCAAAGTGTGGCAAGCCTCATAGAACAGTGGATTGCAGAACGAGAACTAGGGGTTGTTTCTGATGTGGCAAGGTGGGCCACTTGATCAAGGATTGCCCCGAGACGGATAAAAGAAAGACGGCTTCAGTTGCAGCACCACGACCCATTCAAGCAAGGAAGCCGATCGTTCAGGGGAGAGCCTATGCAGCCACTGCTCAGGAAGCAGGGAACGTGCATGACGTCATCCAAGGTGAGACCTTTTTTTTTTAAATTAAAGAAAATTTCCATTTTATTAAAATTTTAGATAGAGAAGGTGCATGCATTAGGAATGGTATAGATTCCTTTTCTCAATACTAAATCTATATGTGAATTAAGAGTGTATTTTGATGTGTAAATTATTATATGTATGTATGTATACTATAGGTACTTTAACTATATATGAAAAAGGATGCTTTGTTGGATATGATGCTAGAGTGTTGATAGACCCAGGGTCTACCCACTCATTCGTCACTCCACGTTTTGCCAAGAAGATGAAGATTGTTCCAGAGGCGTTGGATTTCGTCCTATCTGTGTCTATTCCGACTGGAGAGTTAGTAGACACAGAGTTAGCTTGCAAATCCATCATTGTAGCAGTTCGAGACTTAGAGGTGCATGAATTGGAAGCAAAGTTGATACTGTTAGACATGCAAGGGTTCGATGTGATCTTTGGCATGGACTGGTTGGCGCAGCATTGTGCAACCGTCGATTGCAAGAATAAGGTAGTCATTTTCAGACCCAACACAAGAAGATCATTTCGGTTTCAAGGAGTGAGGTCGTCATCGTACTTGATCTCGTGATGAAATGAGAAAATGATCAGGAAGGGTTGCAGTGGATACTTGGCTTTCTTAAAGGAGGACAAGGAAGAAAAGAATGTCATTTCAGAGATAGCAGTTGTGCGAGACTTCGCCGACATGTTTCCAGAAGAATTGCCTGGATTACCTCCAGAAAGAGAGGTGGAATTCGCCATTGACTTAGCACCGGGAACGGAGCCTATTTCGAAAGCGCCTTATAGAATGGCTCCTGCTGAGTTAAAGGAGTTAAAGGAATAACTGCAAGAACTTATGGACAAGGGGTTTGTTAGACCGAGCGTGTCTCCATGGGGAGCACCGGTCTTGTTTGTCAAGAAGAAGGATGGGTCAATGCGGCTATGCATTGACTATCGACAATTGAACAAACTCACTGTGAAGAACCGCTATCCTTTGCCTAGAATTGATGATCTATTCGACCAACTGCAAGGAGCAAGGTATTTTTTCAAGATCGACCTGAGATCTGGATATCATCAGTTGCGAGTCAAGGCAGAGGACATCCAGAAGACAGCTTTTCGGACACGGTATGGACACTATGAATTCCTTGTGATGCCGTTTGGATTGACGAATGCTCCGGTGTCATTTATGGATCTGATGAACCGAGTGTTTAAACCACACTTAGACTCCTACGTCATAGTGTTTGTTGATGATATTTTGATATACTCCAAATCCAAGACGGAACACGAAGAACATTTGAGGATTGCTCTACAGACACTACGTGAACACCAATTGTACGCCAAACTTAGCAAATGTGAGTTTTGGTTGGAAGAGGTTAGCGTTTTGGGACATGTCGTCTCAAAGCATGGTGTCACTGTAGATCCAGCAAAGATAGAAGCAGTGGTTAAATGGGAGCAACCAAAGACAGTGACCGATATCCGAAGTTTTCTGGCTTAGCAGGCTATTATCGACGTTTCGTCGAGGGGTTTTCAAAGATATCGGGACCTCTCACAAAGCTGACACGAAAAGATTCAAGATTTGAGTGGAGTGAGGCATGCGAGAAGAGTTTTCAAGAACTCAAAACGAGACTCACTTCGGCTCCAGTGCTAGCGATTCCTTGAGCGATGGAGGATATGCCGTGTCTGACGCCATACAATGGCCTTGGTTGTGTACTCAACCAACACAAGAAGGTGATAGCTTACGGATCAAGACAGCTGAAAGAACACGAGAAAAATTACCCGACTCATGACTTGGAACTAGCAGCAGTCATTTTTGCGCTGAAGATTTGGAGACATTACTTGTATGGTGAGACTTTTGAAATTTTCACCGATCATAAGAGCCTCCGATACCTGTTTACACAGAAAGAGCTCAACATGAGACAGCGCAGGTGGATGGAATTCCTCAAGGATTACGATTGCTCCATACAATACCATCCAGGCAAGGCAAATGTAGTAGCCGACACATTGAGTCGGAAAGGTTCAGCTCAGTTAGCTTGTTTGGTTTTGGGTATGCACCGATGGAAATTATTGGAAGACCTGGCATTCTATGATGCAAACTTTGAGTCAAAAGCTACCGGATCCTTTTTGGCTAACATATCAGTAAAGCCAGTGATATTTGAGCATATCCACGATCTATAGATGAAAGATCCGGCATTAACAAAAATTCATCAAGACGTGATTGAAGGCATCAGGTCAGACTTCTCAGTTAAAGAAGATGGTTCTTTATTGTTTAAGGGCCGTCTATGCATTCCGGACAATGCCGATCTAAAACGAACGATTCTCGATGAGGCCCATAAGTCAAATTATGCTATCCACCCTGGTAGCACCAAGATGTACCAAGACTTGAAAAAGAACTATTGGTGGAGAGGACTGAAACAAGACGTGGCCGAATACGTGTCACGATGTTTGACTTGTCAGCAAGTGAAGATTGATCATAGACATCCTGCGGGACTAATGCAGCCTTTACCAATCCCAGAATGGAAATGGGAATCAATCTCGATGGATTTCATTGTCGGATTGCCCCGTACTGCCAAGAGACACAATGCCATTTGGGTCGTCGTAGACCGATTGACCAAATCAGCGCACTTTTTGTAGGGTAAAGCTTTTTATAGGGTAAAGCTTCTGAACACCTAACATTATGTGATTATAGATATTTAATATGGTGTTGTGTTGTTGCACTAAGTTTGGTGCACTCCACCCTTTTTCTTAAGTTTCCAAAACTCGAATGTGTGCTTTATATCTTTAGGTAACTTCCAAGTGTAGTGTTCTTTTGGAAAGCCACCTTCTCTAATTTTTTTTCTCACCATCTAAGCCTTCTGATTTGATGACCATGATTTATAGATAGTAGATGAACAAGATTGACACTAAACATGATCTTTATCATATGATTTGATGCAGTCAAAGGCTATTATCTGATTCAATAATTGGTTGTATTGAATCATATGATACTACTGATTCCAATCTTTTGTAGAAGAGATCTTTAGATCATGGACATGGACTTTGAATTGGACATCTTAGAGGGTGCTTCACATTCAGTCAACAAAGTCAAATAAACGATAGAACCACATTCCGTTTCATCGTTTATTTTTCACTACACTGACCATCCAATTTTATACATTTTATCACTTTTAGTTTTCTACAAAAGATATATTCATCAAGCCACTCTCTTATGTGGCAACTGATCATTTGACTTGCGGAGTCATTGTTATTGAAATTTCTCATAATTCCTCCCACGTTAATTGGTGTAGATGGTGTGCCACGTGGAATGCCATCTAAGCAATTTGATTTGAACATTCTAAAGATTGGCATGAAACACCATCTCTATCCTCTGATTCCACACAATTATAGCCCATCATCTGATTTAATGGTTGACCGTGTTGAATTAGATGATAGAGATTGTGTTATGAGCCAATTTTTGGCACCAAAGATCTTTACATCATGGCCTTCAAATCATTCATATATGGTTGAACAACAATATAACCTTTGAACCTCTGGGCTTCCACCACATACACAATTTGTCTAAATATTTGGATTAAAAATAAATTAATTAGATATGATAATAATAATAATAATAATAATAAACATAAACCATTACTAAATTATTATTATATTTTTTTAAAAGATCAACTTGAAAGGAAAAATTAAAATATATCACTACAAAAAATAGAGGCTACGCGACGGCTGGAATTACCTATGCCGATGGCTATTACTGGCAGCTGTCGGCGTACGGCCCTATATATCTTCCGATCCCTTTTATTTTCCCTCAAAATCAAATCCTTAATTTTCTGTCTCTCTCCCTCTCTATCTCTTTAAATCTCCTTGTTCCCTCTCGCTCTTCAAAACCCTAGCTGCGATTCCCTCTTTTTTATTTTTTCCTCCACCCGCAAAAATGGCTCTCCTCATTAGCAACCGATGGATCGAATAGTTGCAGTGAATGATTGCATGAAATTGAGGTAGTTTTTGACAGATTGCAGGCATGAAGTTGAGGTAAATGTAAGTTTGAACAGATGATTGTAGTTTCAAATTTCGTGAATGCTGTAGAATTAGGGTTTCTGTGGTATAATTTGCTATTTACATTTAATATCTGGAAGATCATTACTACTTTAATTTCGTGAATGCTACAGATTTAGGGTTTCCGTGGTTTAATTTGTTGTTTGGGTTTAAGATCTGGGAGATCATTACTTCTTTGATTTAGATTTGAGATTTGAAAGCTTTATTCAACAGGTATGGTGATTTCTTATCTGTTTCCTTAGATTTTTTTCTATTTGAAGAGCTTTTAGTCATCTTTTAATGATTTTTTTTTTCGGAATCTATTGAAGGAATATGAGAATGAAGTTGTGCACTTGTGCTATGTTAGGATTGATATAGAGGAACCACCAGCTGCCTATCTAATACTTTAACTAAACTACTACCTTATTTATTTAAGCTCCTAAAAATAAGGCAAGAAAATATAACTCATTCACTAACTGTGTTTCTCGTGATCTCAGATCACTGGGACTGAAGAAAATCACCGTGGATTAACTCACGTGATGACTTAAAATGATACCTGGACCTCCTGCAAATTCTTTTTGGTTCATTTTTTAAACCCGCTTGCAGTCTTCTGACCCTAAAGCAGTTTATTTCAGCTCTGTCAGACATCTTTGTGTTTACATTGTTTAAGCCCCAGAATCACCTTGTTTAGCACATTAAAGCTGAGCTTACGCTTAAAGCCCTCTGAAATGGCGGCCTATTTAGAAGGCCAGTATCCAGTTCCAGTCATTGGTAAGGGATATCCCTTACCAACAATTGGAAATTTGTGTCATGCAACCTTGTTGTATATGAAGCCATGGAGAATTTGGAAGTGGGCATTCCTGCTCTGATTGAAGATGGCATCAGTCTGTTGGTGTATGCTGGGGAATATGACCTCATTTGCAACTGGATGGGTGAGCCCCTTTTGGTCATAAATCTTTACTATTTCACCAACATTTTGGTGTTTTTCGTAGTTTGAACACACATATCTTGTTGTTTAATTTTGCTTCTTTGCAGTTGATAGCTTTTATAAGTATGATATTTTAGAATTTTTACTGATTTTATGGCCAAATAAAAATAATTTGTGCTGTCAAGAGGTATCCCCATCTGACCTCAATGATATGCATTTATATTATATTGATGCTCAGGTCCCTTGAGGTCACAAGTTGCTATGAAACCTTAGTTGTACTGTTGTTGGATGGTGCAAGTGCAACATGTGAGTCGTGTGACGGGATTGAGCATCACTGCTGTTGCCGTAATAATGGTGAGAAAATCAATACTCGTTAATCAGTATCATTTTTTCTGTTGTTCATATGTATCTGGGAATAACTCTGATACCTATGAATGTAGGGATATAGTCTCTATTCCCTTCTCCATTTAGGTTGATATTAGAGTGCATAAATCAAAAGATTCACGTCTCCCAAAATATGTGCTTTTCAGACCCACTGCCATTTAATATATATCACTTGATGGCTTAGATTACTCACATTTTATCTTCTCAATTAATTGTCTAAGATATTTAAACACCAAAATTGTGTTTAAAGGACGGTCAAGAGAGTTTGAACCTGGCATAAACTATCATTCAAGATAATCCAGTCAGGTCACTCTTAAATGGGTCAAAGCCCAAAATTTTGTACCTCTGAACAATAGTCCACTAAAAGTCCTGTTTAATGGATGGTAATGATGGTTGGATCAGTGTATTTTCAGGCTAATAATCGATCCAGCGGTTGGGCTCTCAATTAGATGGTCTGAATCAATGTTCATGTGCATCGATTTGACGGCATATATGAATATAAACGTCTCCATTCTTTAAGACCATAGTGACTAGTCGGCAAGTTGGGAATGAGTGGGTGAGGGGAAAAGTAGGAAAAATCCGATAAAATCGGGAAAAAGTCGGAAGAAATCTAAAAAAAACAGAAATTATTTAAAAATTTTATAAAAATACATGAGAAAAAGTTTAAGGTTAGTATGTATAAATTTAGCCAATAAAAGTGAAGTATATTTTTTTAAAATTATATCAATGCATATTTCTCGGAAAAAAAAGAATTTTTTGTCATTATGCAACTAATTACCTGGTGGTAATGTGACTAATTACCAGCAGGTATTAAGTAACTTTGTGGTGTACTGCCCAGTTAATGATGCTCATGTAAATTGGACTTGATTCCAAACTATTTTTTGAACATAGTGGCAACTTGTCCATCTTACTCTGCTTTTAAGGAGTAACTGAATTTGCGCTTCTACATACTCTCTTTTTTCCTTGCTTGATTTCTTTGCAAATCGGACTGTATTGAATAGCAGACTGGTTCGCTGTACCTTATTCCTGGTTTATGTTACTGGGTTGGTGACAGTAGGTGACAATTAAGATTAAATTGCTTTAACATTGTTTCCTTAACTCTGTTTCAATTAATGGAACATATCCTTTGGTTTTTTTATACTCTTGGGGCATTTGCAAAAATAATAGTTTGAATTCAATTGTTTTTTTTAAGAAAAAGAACTCAGGAACTAGACTTGTTGCTTATATTGTCTATTCTATATCTCTGACTGGTTTGTCTTGAGCCTATTTTGTCTATAGCGGAGTTAACACAGTTTTGGGATTTTTATGCTTAGTACTATTGCAATTTGACACTTATTCATAAGTTGTTGGGGTGAAGATTAGATGTGACAATAAGATTAAGATTTTCCTAGCATCATTTTCCTTGACTCCATTTTAATTCATGGAAAGTGTTATTTGCCTTGGGCAGCCGTGGGTTTTTTATGCTTAGGACTACTGCAATCTGACACTTGTTCATAAGTTGTTGGGGGTGATGATTAGATGTCACAATAAGATTAAAATTTTCCTAGCCTCATTTTCCTTGACTCCATTTTAATTGATGGAAAGTATTATTTGCGTTGGGCAGCTGTGAAATATTCTGTTTTTTTTTTTTGGACAGTTAACGTTATTTCATTAAATAGGATAGTGAATCTGCTACAAAGAAGCAATTAAAGATCATTGTACTTGTGACAGCCCGGATTTCCTTACCCCAAAATCCGTGCCGTCAGATCATGTACACAATCTGAATTATAGAGTCATCCTTGATATCAGAGTGCTTATTTACCTTTGTGACAGCTCGATCTTTCCCAAAATAGATAATTGGAAGGATTGGGCCATCAAGCGTTGGGTTAGTACAAAAGTGCAGAAGCAAAGCGGATGAAGCGTATGGCATTATAAACACAAGATTCCCTCATAACAAAATAACTAAACTATACAGACCACCGGGGACGGCCGACCGTCACCTAAACAGTGGTTTAAAATTATACAAAACTACACAAAAGATTCAATCCAAAAGACTGTACCATGTAGCAAAGGTACATGCGCTAGGTGGAAGTCTAAAGATGCAGCTCAAGGGAAGAACTCGTAAGGTGGCAGATCTTCTTCTGTCTCCAGAAAGTAATTTGGGTCTTCCTCAAGCTCCGGATCTACAGCTGTACCTGTGACGTATAATCGAGGGATGAGCTACAGTCTAAGCTCAGTAGAGGGAAAATCAATGCTAACTTACATTTTTGTCACGTTGATTCATAGAACTGATACATAGCTTCTAAAAAATGATTCAAAAATGCATATTCATGTCAAATACACAGACAAAGCATTTAATTGAAAACAAAATTCTAAAACATGCATTATCATGATGCAGATGATGTATGGAACAAGTGCATATCAGGTTCAAGGAATCGTAATAGGGCACTACATGCCAAGAAACAGGTGCATCAGAGAGCAGATATATCAGAGGCAAAACACACAGAGTGCATAGTGTCATTGAAGTTCAGAGCATTAGTGCAAGTATCCCATAGCGGGAACAAAGCATCTCGTAGTGGGAACAGGGCCTCAAACCCCGGGGACTCCACCCCTCTTGGAGACTCCACTCCCCTATACACAAATGTGGCATCAAAATGTCATGTATAGATATCATGTCAAAGCATCCCTTACCGGGAACAGTGCTTCCCGTAGTGGGAACAAGGCCTTTCACCCTGGGGACTCCACTCCTCTTTGCACATGATCACAAAGAAAATAGTTCATAATTCGGGTTGGAGTTCGAGACAATTGAATTTCAACGATTCGGAAGGCACCAACATATCAGGATACAAGATGCTATGATCATGCAAAAAATCAAGTCTTAGTCATTTAGCATGCTTTAAATATGTGTGCAATACAATACTAAAATATGAGTTTATTTAATTATCATATCAGTAGCCATGTTTCAAGGAAGAACATAACTTAGGCAATGAGATTTTCCCTACCTTAGGTTTTCGGTCGTGCGGAACGTTTCGTAAATCAACCAAGCTCAATCAAGATTTTCTCACGCTTCTCCTAAATCATAATGGTCCATTATACATGTATCAGGAACTAGGAATTAGTACAAACAAGTTTGCACAGTCTGAAAAGGACAAACTGAACTAAGCCAAAACAAGGAACTCGCTCGAGCTAGTTCCAGTGGCACCTCCAAACTTGCTCGAGCTAATTTTGCCCGAGCGAAATAAGCCTAAATTTCTATTGAGCACTCGCTCGAGCTAGGTGTTCAGGTGGGACCTCGCTCGAGCTAGGTTCAAATCTCGCTCGAGCGAGATGCTCATACTTAGCCGTTTCTAAGTTTGTGTAATTCTCCCTCGAGCTAACTTCTAAGGTAGCTCGAGCTAGTTCATCAGTTTTCGAACTTTCATGATTTGTTCTTCCTTCCACTTTCGTAAATCATCTACCTAATGCGTTTGTTTCATGCATCATTCATCTTAAACACATTTTATTCAAGGAAGGCGATTATCCTACCTTAACTTGCGTACATGCAAGGACTCCGATGGTCGATCATGGCTAAATCATCATTGGCGACTCTCACGGGCCTGACCCTCGGAATCATTGCATGTGATCCAAACCCTCCGTATTGGGTCTCAAATTCGGAATTTAGATTCACATGATTGCATTACGCGGGTTACCTTTCTCAGTTTCCGTGCCTACGGAACTCTTCGATCAACGGTGACGAATTTCCTTGATGCGTAGACGTTCTTACGTTTGATTGATATACCTTCCTTGTCTGATTGCAATGCTGTCGAGATCAAGACTTACGAGGGTCTAGATCAGGTGTGTAGCCGATACATGAAGCTTGGTGTATAGGCGCTTAAAACCATATTTAAAACTAAGGTCTTATGTCTTAGGTGTGTTTTAATACCTAGACCTTAGGTTTATATTTCCAAGTTCTTTACCAGAGGTGCTCTCAAGGAGCATGTGTCATTACTCAACCAATTTAATATATATACCTCTCATTACAAGGCACACTTTGCAGTTTAGATACCATGATCGGTTTCAATTCAAGGCGTCGATTGCACTCGGCCATTGGACATGAGTAAATATCCGGAGTGACACTAATTAGGGTCGAATTTTCTATGGTGTTACAGTACTTCCTCGGGACAAAGAAGCTGAAAGAGCAAAACTGAGCAAAACCAAAATGCTGCAAAATGCATAAAACCATGACCAGGCCAAGTGATAGAGCCTTAATCAGTAAAACAATTATTGCCCTAGTTGGAAGATTAGGACTCTACCAATTTAAATCCATCAATGCTACCTCAGAATTAGCCTTTGCCTCTCAATGTCTATGAGAGCAGATGAAATGAACTCATGTTTAAAAAAATTCCTTGAGAAAGGATAGATTAATAAAATTAACTACCTCGTATCCGATTTTAAGAGATTGGTCTCTAAGTATGCATATGTCGTACTCCACATTCATACCTGTTCTTAGTTAACACAGGTTGATACAGCTGCAGCATGGTTACTGCAAGTCATGAAGCATGTGAAAGGTCTGCGGCATCTTGTATGGCTTGTCCAATGCAGGGAAACCCTGTTGGGGTGGCCTTAGGCAGCTGCAGTTCCACAAGATCAGCAACAGCCTAGGAGAACATAGCCCAACAAGCAGCTCTTCAAGGCTGATGGAGAATGCCACCAGCCATGTGTGCCTACGATTGTGCCACCCATTACTTGTTGTTCACAGGTTTTGAACATGAATATTATCCGGATTTCTTAGTCTGAGACTCATATGACCTAAATGATCAAGTTGACAAAGAAAGAGTTCTCATTGAAGTCCACCTATTCTGAGAAAAGTAAATTATGACCTAGCATGAACACTTCTTTCCCTCAGTCATATAGTGCCTATGTTGGATAGCTGAAGGCCGAATCATTCAAATCGTAGATTGGGTTTTGCCCATAAAAGAGGAATGCCAACAGAAATTTGCATGTAATCAGGTCTCATCGATTCAAAGGAAACAATCTCAGTCACAAAAAAAATGACTGACACTGCTAACCAATGATGTAGCCTGCAAGATGAATCCTAAAAATATATGAGCACATACGAAATTATGTTCTATTGAGCCCAAATTTTGCATATGCAGGATTCCATATCTCGATCTGATGGGGCAAAAATGCTCGATCTTAGCAAGCAAAGTTCCAGTCTATACAACAGCAGTTTGATTGCTTTGAAAACTATTTATTATCATTGTTGTTGCTAACTGATTGGAGATCTACCTGCTTACTTTACAACAAGTGCAGTCAGAATACTAGATATTTGCATGTCCCCACAATAAGGATGATTCAAATTGAATCTTGGTGGATGAACTAGCTGAAATCTGGATCAATCTGGCTTGGGTGGTACCATAACTAACAAAAACAGTGATGAATTACGATCTGGTGGTCGCGTGGGAGAACATGTTGGTTCAACTACAGGTAAAATGGAAACGTTTTAGACAGAAATAAACCTTGATCATTCCTTGACCCAGAGATGGGATTGATTTGGATGGTCCAATTGAGGAAACTCCCACAATGTGATTGGATTGAATGACGGTACCAACTATCTATTGATATTCCCTATAATAAGTACACTTACAATGCCTAGTTCCTGGGCATGGATGGATATGGCATCGGTATGCCATAGGGATGGCTTAAAATGTCAGGTCCTAGTTCCTTCAGTCCTATACACATTCAAATTGATGAGAATTTCTATGGAGATATGATGCATAGAAAATGAAGTTAGAAAATCCATTTTAAAAGATGAAAGTTCAATGCCTGACCTTTTGTCAGAATGATAAGCATAAGAAATATCACAGCTGCCATATTTGCAATGCTGCCTTCCTGACCTTCAACCTTTCTCCCTTTCCCTCTCTTGGGTTGACTAGAGAGCAGCAGTTGTCACCCTATGTGGCTTTTGGAAAGTTTAATATTTCTTCCTAGAAATTACTAGTCTTAATATGTAGCCTTTTAAGGAAAATTAGGGATATAAGTTGGGACACTGGGTTCAGTGGCAGTCAAGGTCGAACAGTTAGTGCTTGTGCTTTTACGGTAATTATTGTAAAGCCAAGTGGCTTTTGCAAAGATTAAATGAAAGGTATTTCTTCTTAGAAATTGCTAGCCTTCTGCTGAAATATTTAGGGAAGAATCAGGTTTTTGAGTCGGGACAATGGGTTCGGTGGTGGTCAAACAGTTAGTGCTTGTGCATTTACAGTTTTTATTGTAACGCAGTATGTTTGTTTTCATCAGCTTTGTTTTTAATCAGATGGATTTGGTGAAACTTAACATGTATCTATTATCTTAAAAGACAGTTGCTGGCCGTAAAAGTAGCAGCAATTCGACATCGTTAACCCCCAGTAAAGATTTATTCAATGATTCTGGGGATGCGGTTTTTCATAATGGAACTTTATCCGACTATGATGGGCATGAGAAGCTCACCTAAGCAAGAAACATGGAGAACGTGGAGCTTTCGTAGGGCTGGCTTTCCGGAAGCTGAATTTGAAGGTAGCTTACTTTTGAGTTGAATTTGTAGGTTTAAAATTGTGAATCTAGGGTATCTTCTTTCAATGTTTCGTGTCATTTGCAGCTACTGAAATTATTCCCAAAGAAAGCGGAAAAGCAAGCTCTTTAGATGATAGCCTTTTAAGTGATATGGATATGGATATAGCAGCTGAGAGCATGGGTCAAAATATCGTCCGATACCGATACGTATCGGTTTTAGAGGTCAGCGGTACGATACATACCCTATGCATCGTACCCTGTTTAAAATAACTAAATTATCGTCCGATACAGACAAAATATCGTCCATATCGTCCGTATCGGACGATAATTTGGCTGAAATTTAAAGAAATGAAAAAAGTTGAAATTATCGGACGATAATTTGAAATTATCGTCCGATAATTTGAAAATTTGGTGGGCCCCACCTATAGACCCGACTCTTTAGTCGGGTAACCCCCTTTTTTCCCCCATTTTCTTCCTCTCTTCTTCCTCTCTCATTTTTCGATTATCTACACCCTAAATCGGCGCCAAATCGAACAAAAAATCACGGGATCAACGTGGAAGATACGTGTTTATCATTTTACCATCGTTTTATTTTATTTTAAATACTAAAATAAGGTAGATCTACCTAATTTAAGGGTAGATCTACCTTAAATAAGTGTAGATCTATCTTAAATAATGGTAGATCTACCTAATTTAAGGGTAGATCTACACTTATATTTTATCATTTACCTATAATATTAATTATTTAAATTATTTAAATTATTTAAAATTATTTAAATTATTTAAAATAATTAATATTATTTAAAATAATTACTATTATTTAAAATAATTTAAATATTTAAATTAAGAAGAGGGAAAAAATAATTTAAAATATTTAAAATATTTAAATTAATTAAAAATAATATAAATAATAGGTCAAAAATAATATGATGGGTCAAAAATAATTATATGTGACCTCATTTAAAATATTTAAATTGATGGGTCAAAAATAATATAAATAATTATAATTAAGGGTCACATGTAATCAATATGGGTCATATATAATATGAGTCACATATCATATAGGTCACATATAATTAATAAAATAATGGGGTCAATATGGGTCACATATAATTTAAACTTAAAATTAATATGGGTCACATATAATTAAATTTATGGGTCACATATTAAATTATATGTGACCCATATTAATTTTAATAATAAATTTAATTATATGTGACCCATATTGATTATATGTGACCGTCACATATAATTAAAATAATTAATATTATGGGATATGTCCCATAAAATATTAGAATAATATGGAATAAATTTCAAATAAAATTTTAAAAATTAAAATAATATCAAATAAATATTCATAAATTAAAATAATATCAAATAAATATTCAAAAATTATAATAATATCAAATAAACATTCATAAATTATAATAATATCAAATAAATATTCATAAATTAAAATAATATCAAATAAACATTCATAAATTATAATAATATCAAATAAATATTCAAAAATTATAATAATATCAAATAAACATTCATAAATTATAATAATATCAAATAAATATTCATAAATTAAAATAATATCAAATAAACATTCATAAATTATAATAATATCAAATAAATATTCAAAAATTATAATAATATCAAATAAATTTGATAAAATATAATCTAATCTTTTAAAAATTAGAATAATATAAAATAAAAATTCAAATGTAATCTAAATTTTATAAAAATTAGAATAATATCAAATAAATTTAATAAAATATAATCTAATATTTTTAAAATAGCAATAATTAAAAAATAAATTTTATTTTCAAGTGTAAATTAGATGTTTACTCTAATGCAATCGTTTGCTCATTCATGCAGGTGAAATAAATAAATATGGTACGTTCGACAGATCCAGCGTGGCAATATGGTACAGCAATAGATGGTAATAGACTCCAGATACAATGTAAGCTTTGTGGAAAAAAACTGCTGGGAGGAGGTATCACACGATTAAAGGAGCATCTGGCTCATGTAAAGGGAGAGACAAGAGGGTGTCCCAGTGTACCCAGAGAGGTAAAAGAAAATATCAGAGCTAGTTTACAAGCGGCAAAGGGAAAGAAAAAAGCTGAAGCCGATCGTGATAGGGAAATGTATGAGAGAATCAGGAGGCCAGATCCAGAGTTTACATCGGCTGCACGTGAGGATGATGAGGATGAGGATGAGGATGAGCAGATAGCGAGAGCTATGAGAGAGAGTGCCAGGGAAGCACAACAGCGGCGAGATCAGGAAGAAGCCGATTATCGGTTTCGGTCCAGGTTGAGGGGCCCATCCATGCCTGCTACCGGTGGTGGATCTAGTCATAGACCACATGTTGTTGATGTTGATGAGGATGTTGAGCAGACTGCCGGGTTGCGTAGGTCAGCATCTGGGAGGGATTATAGGCCGTCTACTAGAGGCCGTACTACAGCCCCCATAGATTCATTCATGTATCACACTGAAAGCTCCAAACAAACCAAATTGAGTGCAATCTCACTTACAAAAATAGGGAAGAAGCTTGGAAAATCCATTGCCAAGTTTTTTATATACAATCACATTCCGAGCCAAGTAGCAGACTCGCCGTACTTCAAAAGCATGATTGATATAAGTGCAGAAGTTGGTCAAGGAGTTAAAAAGCCTTCTCCATATGAGATTTCTGGGCCCTTACTAACAGATGAGTACGATGAGATAACTGCCTATGTATAGAGCTTTGAGGATGTATGGGATGAGAGAGGTTACACAATTATGTGCGATGGATGGGCTGGTCCCACAAAGAAGAGTTTGATAAATTTTTTGGTTTACAGTGATGTCGGGACAGTATTTTTGAAATCAGTTGATGCTTCTAGACACGTAAAGATTGCTGACCACCTCTTTAAACTAATGGATATGATAGTTCATGAGGTTGGAGAGCAGCGGGTTGTGCAGGTGGTAACAGACAATACGGCAAACTACAAAGCCGCTGGATTAAAACTAATGGCGAAGAGCGCCACTGTCTTGGACCCGTGTACGCATTGCGTGAACCTCATTCTTGAGGATTTAGGAAAGAGAAGCAAGGCACATGCAACTATTCAAAAGGGAAGAACGATTACTTCCTACCTGTACAACAGTGACAAGCTGGTCAATTTAATGAGAGCCTTCACGAACAATGAGTTACTCCGACTTGCGATTACACGTTTTGCAACACAGTTCTTAGCCCTACAGAGTTTGGCTAGATATAGGCGTGAGCTGAAAAGCATGGTGTCGTCGGAAGAATGGAATCAACATGAAATAGGACTCCCACAAGTGAAGAGACTAGCTTGCACTGAAGTTGCTAACCTGATCTACAGCACGCAGTTTTGGGCAGATGTTGACCACCTGATCGCCGTCACTATCCTGTTGGTGCAAGTGTTGAGATTGGTTGATGGTGATGACAAACCAACGATGGGGTACGTTTATGAGTCAATGGATAAGACAAAATTGACTATAAAAACCAAATGCCCTACAAAATATAAACGATACTGGGCAATTATCGACAAGAGGTGGGATGCACAATTTCACCAGTACTTGCATGCAGCAGGTATAACATGTTGCACAATTATGTAGTGATTTTTATTTATTTATTCATTATTTTCATATACTGATGAAATTGCTCATATTTGATGTGTAGCACACTACTTAAATCCAGCCTTCCAGTATACACGACGCTTCGAGCTGAGCGACACTAATGAAGTGTATACCGGTTTGCTCAATGTAATCCAAAGAATGCTCCCTGAGTTGGCGGACCAAGGCCAAGCCATAAGAGATGTGAGTGATCATAGTATCATACCTTATAAGTAATAAGTCAAATGTCATGTGATATTATCATCTATTTATTGATATGTGCCTTACTGTGTGTGACAGCCCGGATTTCGACACCCCGAAACCCGTGCCATCAGCACGATCATCTTGACCGTGCCCTTTAGCTAAGCACGAAACACTGGTATATCAAGCATAAAAAAGTATAATAAACGAAATTGCGGAATTTAAATCTATATTAATTAACTCTCCAAAAGACAGTTCTACCCTCATGCCTCTGCATGAATGGAGAACCGATCCGAACCATCGATGATAGAAATCATCACGGATGGTTCGTCCCAAAAGAATAATCCCAACTCCTTATATACATGGTTTTAAATAAAATCAAGGCTTGACATACCAAGCCGTACAAAATCTCTCTAAAAGCCCTCAAAGCGGCACAACGGAGTCCTCTAGAAGAAGTCCTCAGGAGGTGGCTCCAATTCTTCCGCGCAAGGTCCGACACTCACCGGATCAGCGTCTCCTGAAGCCTCGGCAGCTGCTAGTAGTGGACCTGCGACGTATAGTCTATAGGGTGAGCTACATCCTAGCTCAATAGGGAACAAACACGGTTGAACATATAAATTATAACTCACATATATTCCATGATATGCCATGCATGATGTGTCTATGCAATTATTGATGAAAGCGATTAAAAGCATTTCATTTCTTGTTCATTACTTTTGTTTTCATTTATTCATGAATGATGCTGAAAAGGCCTAAAGCAAAACTTAAACTTTCAACTTAAGTAATCCCCGAGCAATATAGCATCGTGCCCCGATGAGATACCCTTCATCGTCATCTATATAGACAGTTTTAACGTATTCCCTGGGAATACAAATATAGTACCAAGCCCCTTTCCCGGGGATTGGTGGCGGGTTTCACTTATCTCAATTCAACACCCACGGGTGTGCTTTGTATGGATAAGCCTCTGACCCCTACGATTTCCGCCAGACGGGTCACGGATATCTTGCCGTGTCAGTCGTGGATATCCCGCCACGTCGGTGGGGTAACCTATCAAACCTCAAATAACAAAAATATCGGTGCCTTACATATAGTTATTCACCGTGTAAGTGTGCTATCTTATATCAGTTAGGCCCTATCAAACATGATTCAATCTTGGATACATCCCTGGGATGTATCCATTTACTTGCATCACACCTGATGCTCTTATCTCTTTACTTCTTCATCCCCTGGGGATGGCTCATTCTCATTACTCTTATGGGTGTCACACGCACACACACTTTTCACAATCTTTAAGCAAATAAACATTTGAATTGAACTCTATATCATTACATACATGCTCTTGTAAAATAAAGTACATGTTCAAGGTGTTCCCTACCTCAAGTCTTTGTTTGCTCAACGCATCAAGGTCCCACGTGGCTCCTTGTGCATTAGTTCACACGTACCACCTATGGTACCACATAACAGGTGAAACACATCACTAAGGATGCAATAAAAGAAGGTCCAAGACTCCAAGAATCTTAAAGTCAAACCCAAAAGTCAACAAAATTTATCTCAGTCGATTAATCGAATTCCAAAATCGATTAATCGAAAGTCAATATCGATTAATCGATTCTTAAATCGATTAATCGAGATTTTCATTCGATTAATCGAATCCTAATTCGATTAATCGAAATTCTCTGTTTCGCAAAGTCGATTCTCAATTCGAGTAGTCGAGTTCCTAAAATCGATTAATCGATCCCAAATCGATTAATCGAAAACTGAAATCGATTAATCGAAATCCCATTTCGATTAGTCGATTTTCCTCAAGCCATTTCCTCCAACCCCTGGGGTCCACTGGAGGTTCCCAATCGATTAATCGATACCCAAATTGATTAATCGAAATCCAAAGTCGATTAATCGAATTCCAATTCGATTAATCGAAATTAATCCTCGACTTTTCAACTTCGGCCAATTTGACATTAAACCCAATTTCGATTAATCGAAATTGTCGATTCAAATTTAAATTGTTCTTCCCCATCTTTTTCCACACTTTTTCCTCTATTTTTCTAAACCATTATTCTATGATTTAAGCCATTTTTAACTACAATTTAGACTCTACGATCTATGCATTTTATTCACAAAAATTTACCTTGAATCAATCGCAAGTTGATTTCAATCCAGTGGTTGAAAGGCTAGGGTTTCCAGCTTTGGCTCTAACAGATCCAAACCGTGTTGAATCCGGCTTTTATCGCTTGAATCCCCCCTCCAAATCAGTTGCAATAACTCCTCTCTTTACTTCCTCTCTCTCTCTCTCTTCTTTACTTCTCTCTCAACCACCAAAAACACACATTTAGGGTTATTAAACCCTTTTATCTCTTTCCTCACGTGTGTGTTGAGCACATACACCGCGATAGGTGTATGCGACTTCACATTTACAACACACACCACATAGACATTCAATTTATCACATCTCATCCGTTCATCACACCTCATGCTAACTATTGGACTTTCATTTGGTCAAACCTATGACCGATCGGGCACGGATCTCGAGGTCATAGTTTAGCGTGATTTTTCGGGCTATTACACTGTGTTTCATCTTTATAGATTGACATGTTTTGTAAGAGACATGGGTCATTTGGGACCCCGTTGGCGCAATCCCAAATTAAACACGACAAACCCGCTGATTGGTGGATGCATTATGGAGGTGATGGTCCGATATTGAGGCAGGTAGCAATGAGGGTATTGTCGCAAACGTATTCCTCGTCCAACTGCGAGCGGAATTGGAGCACTTTCTCTCTCATTCATACTAAGACAAGGAATAGACTAACTATGGACCGATTGGAAAAGTTAGTCTACTGCCACTACAACATGCGATTAAGGGTCAGGAATATACAGAGGACCAACCGTGGTAAGCAATTACATGAAGTCTTAGATCCTCAATTATATGAAGTTTTATTTACATATTATACTAATTCATCTATCATATTCTACCTTGCAGACGGTGATTATTTTGATCCCATCCAGTTGGATTATATATTCGAGGAGGATGACCCTTTGAATAAATAGATCGAAGAGAGAGAAGAGCCAGTCTTGGATAGTGAGAGCACTGAATGACTGGACAATGCTGAAAGAGTAGTGGAGCAGCAGGCTTCCCAACCACCGAGGCGGAAAAGAAGATTGAATCGTCATTCAGTGGTTGGATCTGATGACGAAACGCAACCTGATAGTGATGATGGGAGTGGTGAGGATGATGGTGGAGGGCATGATGGTGGAGGGGACTTGGCACTAGTGGTGGAGGGGAGGATGCTGGTACCTCTGATCCTTATAGAGATATGGCGGCATGGGACGATGACTCAACGCCGTTAACACAGTTCGACACTCCTACATTTAGAATGGGAGGGGTTGAAGGAAGAGGAGTGTCGGGATCATATCAAACACCACCACCACCACAAGATGATACGGATATGGGTTATATGACTTCTAGATTCGGGGAATTCAGTTTGCAAAATACCGAAGATTCAGCAACTAGTAACCCATACTACCAACCACAACAAACCTATTCGGTGCCATATGACTTCGTTGGTCAGATTTTTGGAGGACCGGCCTTTACGTACTACACTGAGCCTCAGTTTCAAGGGGGCACATATAATCATGGGTATCAATATGGGCAACATTATAGGCAAAGGCCGGAAAGCTCGCGCACCGATGATGATGATGATCATGAGGGCCAAGAACCACCACGAAATTCAATGTGGCTCTAAAGTAAGTTTTTCATATACAATTAAATTTATTTTTATCAACATAGCTATTATTTTTGACAATATATAATTTAATTTTGTCAATATACATTGTAATTTAGTTTATGCGTGATTGCGTGACTGCGTGTCTGCGTTGATCAAATTATGAAATATTGTTAATAAAATAGGCATGTGATCAGCTGGTCGAACATAGCGTTAGAAGATCTATTACATTAAGTCAAAAATGTGATCTTAAGTCAAAAATAAGTTATAAAATAGGCATGTAACTTGGGTTAAGTTACAAAATAGGCATCTTACTTATATATTCATCTAAATAATGCATCAAATAAGTAAAAAATAAAAGCAAAAATAATTGAAATAAATACAAAATAAATAAATATAATTTTTCAGATTTTTTGGGATTTTTTGGGATTTTTTTGGGAATTTTTTTCAAAATACCGATACATTATTTTTTTCAAAATACCGATACATTCAATGTATCGCCGATACATTGAATGTATCGGACGATACCCGGTACGTATCGTCCTGGAGGTCAGGACGATACGTACCGGAAATCTGGTATTTTGACCCTTGGCTGAGAGTAAAGATGAATCTAGAAACGAAAATAAGGAACCGAGCTCTTCCAAAATTAGATACATTCACGCATTCGACACCTAGAGTTAGAGCTTACTTCTGCACTTCACATAAGTCTCCAACTGATGCAGTTGTTTCACAGAAGGTGTATGATCCCTCATTTCAAATTTGTACTTTTTTATTATTCCATCCCACTGCATCTACCTTAGATATTATTGTTTCTATAGTTTTTATGTTTGACCATTTTCTCTGATGGCTAGTTTTCATCTTATCTAAATTCTGTTACATGTGATTTGTCAGGATCAAGTACGCTCTATGAAGGAGTTGCATGAGCTCTCAGATGCTTGGGAATTCCAGGAAACTGAACTTATGAAAGCCAGGGATAAATTGCAGTCCGCACGTCCAAAATTGGCAATATTAGAAGGGAAGATGGCAATGGAGATTAGGTATGTCATCTCTACATTTAACTATGCATGGCATTCTTTACATCATATCTTTGCCTTACTACATTGGCCACAATGACCCTTCTACCTTCCTTTTACAGACAAGCGCAAAAAATGGCGGGAGAAAAACAGAGAAAGATTGACAGTGCTCAAAAGGGCTTTATGCCCCATCCGGACTGCCTGCATAGTTTGGCCTAGTTCAGCCTCCGAGGTTTTTTTGTGTGAATCCTTTGATGGTTGGAGTAGTCAGGTTTGTTCTTGCTGTTAATTATCAATAATTGAACAATATAGTAGCACATCTCCCCTAATCTATAACAGAAATCCGTGATGTATATGCTGATCGTTGCAACTCAAACAGTGTTACTAATTTGTGGTAAAATCACCATAATTAGACGAAATATAAGTTGTATTTGGACAGATACATGAGGAAAATCTGGACTAAGGATTAAGACCCACTTCTGCTGTGTTTTTCTACGTTGTCAGTCACCTAATATGGCTGCTTATATATAACAGTAATATTTAGTCAACTTTATTAGTTTCTAAGACATTTTGAACATTCTCAATGGTCATCAGGATAGAACCGTAATTAATATTTTGTTGGGTTCCAAAACAGATATGGGCGTGTACCAATGTAACGACTCTGATTTTTCATTAACGTTGAATCGTTGATCTTTGACAAGAATGTGATCGTTTAACTGATTTGACTCAAGTCAAACATTTGACTCATGTGACATGGCCTTTGACCCACATATTTTAATTGGGCAAATGCACCCGAACACGACTGTAAACCAAATTCAAATCCAACAAATTAACTCAAAATCCCAACCTTAATCTAACTCAATCCCGAATTTTCAAGACCCTCTTTATGGCTAATCGTTTTTATTTAAAAGAAAGAAATAATAATATAAATAAATAAAAATAATATGTTTGAGTGGTGTTAGATATGGTGCGAAGATGGATTGGTATTGGCACCCATCGCAAATTATACTAATCCCAACTAGTTATGTTGCCCTATATATATATATAATATGTGAGTAACACAATAACACAACCCACTTGCACAGCCGAGAAAAACCATCCCCCCTCCCCGCCAAAAATAGAAAAAAAAAAGTAGCTATGCTTCTTTCCTTTTGAATAAAGAGTATAAAATAAGAAAGTATGAAAGAAAGACACTTAGCAGGAGATTAGATTAGGGACCCAATTATAGAAACCCAACAATTGGTATTTTTATAATTGGGAAGCGCTCCAATTATAGAAAACAATTTCTTTTTTCAAAAATGACATTCCATTAATTGGGTAAACTCTAACCCATAACCGCTGTACGCACTCTCTCTCTCTCTCTCTCTCTCTCTCTCTCTCTCTCTAACTTTAACTAACTCTCTTTCTCTCTCTAAAATCCTGCCAGACCCACGCACACAAATCTCAAGTTCCTCTATAATAAGGTAACAAAGTCCTTTTGGACCTTTTGATATTTAACCGACTTCCCCACTCACTCTCACTCTCTTTGCTTTTAATTAAATTAGTAAAATTGTACGTGGGTTGTACATATTCCATCTTATAATTATTAAAAAAATTAATTTATATATATATATATATATATATATATATATATATATATATATATATATATTTATTTATATTTTTTGTATGATTATCAATATATAACAGATCGTCTAATCTATCAAAATATTTATGATCGTCTAATCTATCAAAATGTTTATATTCTAATAGTTGTTATTATGTTTTACATAGGATTGTCACCTACTCGAGTCGATTTTATACCTAACCTACTTGATGACAACCAAAGTTTTGTCACCGACACTGTCACATGGCATGATAATTCAAAACAACACCCGTTTTAAGTTGATTAGTGTGAATATGACTTTAAAAAAATTAACTTTTTTGGCCTTCATTTGATAAATCAAAGATAAGGTGACCTCCAAACTAACTTAGTTCATTGATTTTGAGTACCTTTGACCAAATTTTCAATGTTGATTATTCATCCGATCATGTGCCCAATTAGTTCATTGATTTAGATTACAACCTTTAAATCAGACAGCTCAGATTGTATTTACACATGGCATAGTTTCCCAAAATATCAAACCTTTCTTTTAAACTATATGCAAGACTTAGCTACTATGGTGCAAGTAATGACTCCCTCACCACGGCTCTCTCTCTCTCTCCCATAGGGTTCTTAGAGAAGTTTCTTTTTGTGATAATGTACCTTTATTTTGAACTATAATTATTTTTTTCTTAAACCATTGCTAAAACCACTGCACACTTTCAATCTGTTCAGTGGAGGTTTTTTTCATCCTAATCTTCGATAGAATAGATTTCAAAATCTTGGTCTTAATATGAGACTGCCAGATTTTGATGGTATGCCCATGATGTTAAGATCCCTTATGTTTGAGTGTGCTATAGGTCATGCGATTTTAAAGTCACATTTTAAATTATTGTGTCATGTGAAATAAAATTATGATCGTCTGCAGATATGCCCATGATTTCAAGATTAACTTTTTAAAAGATTGGGATAAAAAATTATCTCCATCCTAAAATTCAAAGCGATCAATGCATGGAGGTGAGATAAGACCATGTTTGATAGAAATCTTGGGGTATATATTTTTTTATTTTACCTTGGATGGGATGGTTTTAAAAGGAAATCATGGGAAGTTTCAGAAGTATAAGTTTCTTGAGAGTGCAATTTTTTCAGTTTTCCTTTATTTGTCACAAATAAAATCCAAGGATTGGTTATTTTATGGTAATGTTAAACTACCCCAAAATCTGTAAATAGTCCTCAACCATCCAATTTGTGAGGTCGTATTGGAGTCGAATCAAATGAGTGAAATTAGTTTTCATCGTAATCTTCCACATGATTGATCTTGAGATAATGGGTATACCATCAAACGGTCAATTTTGAATTCCATGTGATGTAGATCCTGAAAAGTTGACTCAAAAATTATTAATTTTTGGATCTGTGCAATGTGAAAACACCATCTAAGTTGTCTGATTCGAAGGTTGAATCGAAAGATCTTTGGTGAAAAAGATTGGCATAAAACACGATCTCTATCATATGATTCAACCCAGTCAACTGTTGAATCAAATAATAGACTTTGACTGCACTGGATCATATGATAAAGATTGTGTTTCGTGCCACTTTTTTCAACATAGGATCTTCTAATCATGACTTTCAAATCAGATAGCTTAATCTTTTCCACATGAATTTTTTGAGCATTAACAATTGATTGATATTTTACTGGCACGATGGATGTCATTTTCATCCCAAATTTTCACACAAAGGATCTTGAGTTGATAGTCATATCATCATATGGTCATTTTTTAATTCCAATTGGCATAAATCCGAAAGATTTGACCAAAGAGTTAGGTGCACACATCACACAAAGAGATGAAGTTAGGGCCACTTTTTGGGAAGTGTGCCATGTAAAATAAAAAAGTTACCATCTGATGGGAAGTCCATGGTCTCAAGATCTATTGGGACAAAAATCCGAGTGAAAACCAATCTCTATCATCAAATAAAAAACTATAAAAGTAATTTAACATGTAAAATCAGACTTTAGATAAAGAATATGAACGTTTAAGGGTTGCAAATATACAAATCCTTTTAAGATTTTAGCTTGCATCGTGAACTAAAAAAGTTTTCTGCTAATTTCTCACTAATAATTTTATTGTTACCGAACAGGTGCTAATTAAGGTCCCAATTTCATTGAATGTACCCTTAAAAAAGTGAGTGGTACCTCTAAGCCTACAGATTTATTAAAAGGGTGGAGTGATTTTAGGAAGTATTTATGATTCCGGATTCTTAGGTTAAATTTTTTTTTTTCTCACTTAAAGGTCTAGTTTTAAATAAGAGAGATCTTAGGAGATGTCTAGTTTTAAGCAAAAGAGATCTTAGGAGATATTAAATAACATGATGGAGTGATTTTAGGAGATATTATGAAATAAAGGAAAAATCGAAGATTCCTAATTTAATTAGAATTGTAGTTATAGAAAATTAGAAAATATAGGGTTACAAAAGAAAGAACATGACGGTAGATAGAGTAGTGTTGGGCATGGGTCAAAATTTCGTCCGATACCGATACGTATCGGTATTGGACCAGGACGATACGGTACATTCAATGTACTGTATCATTCATTTTACATACAAATGCCCGGACGATACATTCAATGTATCGTCCGATAAGTTACTGTTCCGATACGTATTGGTTTGGAGCTTGGACGATACGTATCGGATACTCGAGATTTTAACCCTTGGGGTAGGGGTATTTTGTTCCTAAAATATGAAAACACTAAAATTGACAGAAATAGGAATATATCATTTGTGCTTTTATATAATCGGATGATATGTATAGGATACGATTCCTTCCATATCCAGCGGTGAAAAAATTTTGGGCTCACCCTACATGTCCTGCAGTTTTGTTCGACATGTTCGGATCGGGTTTCACCTTCTCCAAATAAGGTAATCCCCTTTATCCTTCCTCTATATTTAATAATTAGAAATTTAGGATAAAAATGCAATAAAATCGGAAAAGGATATAGATTGAAAGTTTAAAAGGATTAAGGGTTTTTTTGGTATTATAAAATGTGACAGAAACTATTTTTACTTTTATATAGTAATAACGATAATATCATTTAGAACTCTTGCGCTTTGTTTTTTAATTGCTTCTTGACTTTCCAATTAGCCATTCCTTCCATATATACGACTAAACCACAACCACTGCCCAACGTCTTACTCTCAAACGTCACTCTCTCTAGAATATGAATAAAATCCACGCATGGCAACTACTTTGGTTATTCTTTTAATAAAATCCAACTTACTCTACCTTTCTCTCTCATCTTCTCTCTGCATAGCAGTCGATTCTTTGTTTCCTCTCTCATTCTTCTATAATTTGAGCAGCCGAAGCAGCCTGAAAGCTCAAGTCCCTATTCTCTATCGTTCTCTCTTTCTCTAACAATATCATGACAACACCATTGTTGTTGTACTCTTCTTCTTCTCGCGTCCAACCGAGCACTACATCAATCCACCGTTGAAGCTGCTTCGCCGAACACCACCATCCATGAGTCAAAATTTCGTTTGATACCAATACGTATCGGTATTGGACCAGGACGATACGGTACATTCAATGTACTGTATCGTCCATTTTTCATACAAATGCCCGAACGATACATTCAATGTATCGTCCGATAAGTTACTGTTTCGATACGTGTCGTTTGATACGTATCGGTTTGGAGCTCGGATGATACGTATCGGATACCCGAGGTTTTGACCCTTGCCACTATCAACAATTTATCTTGAGGCATTAGGACCCGAGGTAGGGAGAATTTAATTATTATTTTTATCTCGACTCATTCGATTAATTGGTATGCTCAAACAATAAATTATGCCTTAAATTCATCGTTTCCTTAGCTTTGACCCATTTATTAAATTAGTCACGTTTGAATATGTGTCGTCTTTAATTGGTAATCTCCACTTTTTATTGGTTAAATAATTAATTACATATATACTGGGATTTATGCATGTTAGTTCCTATTTATGTGATGACTATACTCTTGGAAAAAAATTGACCTAACATAAAAAGTAGAAGTTGATTCTGAAATTTCAATTTAGACCAGTTTAGGTTTTTCCCTTACCGTAGAAATTTTTATAGACTTCTAATGGATGTGCCGTTAAATAGGTGATGCAGAGGGCAATGCCCTCTACCAAAACTATTTTAACATCTGAGAGTGAATCAGTTTCTAGTCACCTCGAAAATTGACCCCAAGATGCTCACTTTAAAATTTGCACAGTAAATTCTTGTATCAGATTTTTAAGTGTTTTATGAACGCACGTTTGACCCTTAATAAAACACCCATATGAGTGGAATCATGAAAATTTTTGTATGATCACCCCTCCAAAATTTTAATGATCTTCACATCTGACGGTTGAAATTCTCTGATTTTAACATGAATCATGGAAATAAATTTTGACTAATTAGGACTTAATTTATTCGGATTGCATCATAACTGTGAAATTATTTTTGTACATAGGTAGGTCACATTTCTGTGGTCACGAATGATCAAACATGTTAACAAGATTTAGTTTATTCTTATTTTATAATGTCTACATGATTATCAAACATAAAGAGTGCATTATGAAATAAGAAAAAGACAACACGAATTCACGACATGAATATAAATAGACACGAATTTAAAGGTCATTTAAGACATGGATAAAATAGATATAGTATGAATTTACGACAAAAAAATGCAAGTCAAAGATTATAAATATATGTACATTAAAGACAAACAATCATTCTGTATGTGTGATTTTCGATCTTAAATAAGATCCCATCATGTCATGTCACGATATGGACGAAGCACGAGTCACCTCAATGATTAGGGGCTACGGCTAATTATGAATATTGTTCATGCGCGACGATGAACGAGAACCCCATCGGTATAATTATTACTTTAATTTTGGCACCTAATATGTGCGAAAATTATCTTTAGTTAGTATTTAAGTCATGCAAGAAATATAAGACATGCCACTGAGATTAGTCTATTTCTCATGGGTATGTTTCACGAAATATGAAGACACTCTAATTTTGTAATAAATAAATTATGTGTAGAATTTTTAGACACATAGCCTTTGAAGTTCTTTATCCCATAATCATAAATTTTGCTAGTTTTTCCATGTCTTATAATATATCTGTCTTTAAATTATCATCACAGTAATTCGATAGATTCGTGTATGCTGGCTAATTAAATGTTTCAAGTTATGGAGGGTAATTAACTCCTTCCTACTGGCATGTGAATTTTTAGCGCACCCCGACACTATGTGTCACAGGTACAGACGTTGACAAGGATCTTGAGTTGGAAAATGATCCTGATTTCGTGCCTGAAGACAAAGAAGATCTCCCACTTGAAGAATTTTATCTTTAGTGAGAGTTCCTTGATTAAGACTTGAAACGACTTAATAAGTTTTCTTTAGAATATTTATTTATTATTTTTTCGCCCATATGGATGTACTTACCACTGTTTGGGTGACGTAAGATTGTTACCGGTGGTATTTTTGGATTTATATTTGTATTTATGGGATTAATATTTTTCTAATATTTAAAAAAAAAAAAAAAAAAGCTCGTATTTTCTCAAATAAATTATCATCATATAGATTAAATCATTGCATACCTATGACAGAAATGTTAACGACACAGATTTTTGTGTAGAAAATTCGGGTCCTTATAACCATACTATGAAATATGAAGTTATATTATTAAAGAAATCAATATAATTTAGAAATTTGAGATTCTGGCACTACTTTGTGCATTGTACTTGATTGTCCATTGGGAAACATAATAATTTATTAGAAGATAAATATATTTTAGCTTTTGCAAAACTTTACTTTCTAGTGAATCCATCATGGAATCAGTACTAACTCAAATTAGTGTTGTTTGATGGCAAACAACGCAACGGTGGGGCTTCTGTCATAATCATCTGAAACTTGTGATGTGTTATTTTTAGGGTTATATAAGAACAATTACTATCTCATGGTTTCTTGCAATGGTGGGATTAATCAGATGCGTGCAACGGTAGGTAGTATCCTGCTATTTTCTTGTTTAGTGTAGATTTTTTGTTTAGTGCTCAACAATTCCACTATATATGTAATATGGAATTGCACGCTATTATATATAGACAATAATTGTGAAGTGGGGAAATTTAAAAAATAAAATAAAAAATTATTAAAAAAAAAAAAAAAAAAAAACAACAACGCCGACGCCTGGCAACCGTTGGTGATCAATTTCCGGCCGTTGGCGTAACCTACAAAATAGATGGTGAACCAGCCAAAGGTCAGATAACAAAATCTTCTTTAGATCCATCCCGGGTAGAGATTATTTCATTAGACAATCAAATAAATTTTAAGACCTTCGTCAAACCTTAATAAATATGACAGTTATAAGATTCAGATGAATTAATGCCTAACTTTTTAGGAAGAATGGGGTGTGTATGATGATCTTACACCATTAAAGTTCAATTGCGATTGTACACCATTACTGTACACTGTATCTTCATCTGTGATCAATCTAATAGTCAAATTAGACAATGAATTATGCCTATAGGCATATGTGAATCATCCCATTAATGAATTTTAATACCAACCATTACAAATAGGGTAGCTCTAAACGCGCCCATGCGTTCTTTGAAAGCGCCTGCATCAGAACCCCTTAAAATCATTAATTGCGTCAAATCAGATGATGGAGATCGCATTTCACCCATATATTCTAGAAAAAGGATCTTTAGATCACGTCACACCTATCAGACGGATATTTTTTTATTCCACAAGTCACAAATCCCCAAAATATGACCCTAAAATCATGTTTGAGCCTAATATGTGCCATTGCGCACAAGGGGCTTTCTTTGGGGATTTATGACATGTGGAATCCAAAATTTATCCTCATGTGCGAAATGATCGCAAGATTCATTGTGTAGAAAATCGGAGTGAAAAACGATCTCCATCATCCGATCCAACACAATCAACAGGTTTTAAGGGGCACACGTGGGCGCTTTCAGAGAACGCGCAGGCGTGAACATAGTTACCCTTAAAAATAAGATCGAATCATATTAGAATACATAGATCAGGGAATTCAAACCATTAGATCTGAGTACTTAAAACACACATCATTGTTTATATTAAATGCAAGGTTAATAATAAATTGTTTGAATTTGATAGTATATTAGTCATATATTTAGGGTGATTTTAGTGTGAATGCATGATACGTGACCATTTAGATTAAGAGTTTATTTTTTTATTCATTTTCTGTCATTTAGAACATTATATTATTTTATTTAGACATCTTTAAACAAATTTTATTTGATTTCACTTTTTGACATTTGTGCTATATGAAATTAATTTTATCTAATTTCAGTTTTTCACTTTTTCGCCTATGACCTCAAATTCTACCGGGTGGAAGATGGGAAAAAAATAATCTCCATCTTCTATTTTGAAACAGTCAACCTAATCTAGTTTGCTTAAATGGTGTAGCAATAACAAAAATCAGTGTGAGTGGTGGAACCAGGATTTTCATCTAGCTGGGGCGTAAGTTGAATTAGATTTAATTATTTTATAAATTATATACATATAAAATAATTTATAATTATTTATTTATAAAATATAATTTTCACTAAAATTGCATACAAAAAAGGAACTTTTCATTAGTAAGATATTGATAATTATATATTATTCATTTACAAAAAATCAATCTCCAAAAATCATTGACAATGGTTATAAAGATTTCTGCTAAGGCAATTCCCCTAAAAGACTTATCATATTTTGAAAGTATTTAGCAATTGTATCATCTCGACACTATCAAATATATCTTTCTTAATATATGCAATTAAACATTCACTCATCCATTCATCTCCCATTTTATTATGAAGCCTAGTCTTGAGAGCATGTATCACAGAAAATGCTCTTTCAACAGTAACAATGGCAATCGGAAGAACTAATGTCAGCTCTATGAGCAAATAAATCATGTCATACAGAACATGCTTTTTAGTCTTCACCAATTTTTCGCAAGGTCACTAATCTCGTCCAAATATGAAAACTCTTTGTTCGATTGCATATCCATAATGTAAATCTTAAGTTGACCTTCAAGAATCACACGATCTACTTTTGAAAATTCTAGTTTATAAAATTGTGTGAGATACAATAATTTTTTCTTATCAAAAGTTAAAACTAAATCTTTTGGATTCAAGTAGGCCACACAAAGAAGCAATTAAATGGGTATTAAGCTCTTGTAGTTGCATGTCAATAATTGTATAGCAGAACTCAACACAATAGTGATGTATATTTTTCATTTCTTTGGCTCTGCGTGATCGTCCATGTACTACAAACTTATCATTCATATGCGAAACAACAATATCATGAGTCTTACAGAATAAAATAACTTTGTTGTTGATAATTGTACCAAATGCATGACATTCACAATGTCTTATTTTTTTCGTTGCAATGCATTTGATAAATCTCGAGTGATTGACAAAATTTCCTTCATTATATGTAGAGTGAATGCAAAATCAAAAGTGTATATGGTTTCTATTAGAGAACTTGTTTTAGCCTTTTGCTGCAAATTCAACTCCAACTTTCTAGGAGCATTTTTTAGCACAACGCTCTTAATCTTTTCATTATGATTGGAAAAAATTTCAATAATTCAAGAAAGTTTTCTTGATTAGTTAATTTATCAGATTTATCGTGATCACTAAAAACTAACCCTTGACCAAGGAGATATCATATGCAATCAATCGATGCATTCAAACAAATTTTATAATCTAATTTTTCTTGTTCAATGTGCTTATAAAAATACTATCTTAATTTGTTGCTTCTGATTTAAAAGATTCTGACACATCATATAAGCATGATGATGAGCACCTTTGGGTCCTCCAACATGAGTTTGTAATCACTCTTTCCTCTTCCAACTTCTAAATCCTTCACCAACAAATTATTCACCACCACTTTGCCCTCCTCTAATCGGTCTAAAGAGATAACAACATAAGCAATATGCGGTATCCTTCTATATGATATATTCTAACCAATTGGGAAGGTCGTCAAACCAAGTGGGATTGAATTGTAGAAGCTCATTTGAAAATTTTGTTCAAGGAAAATTATGGCCTTTGATTGAAAATGACCTTTTTGTAAATAAATTCTTCTTACCCTCCCCCAATGGTAATAAAAAATCCTAGGACGTAAATCGGGATCTGTTGGAAGATTTTCCTAGTCAACCTCCATCAGAAGATTTGTCAAGTCAACTTGTGGATGATTATGTTGTGGGTGAGGTTGAGCTGGATCACAATCTTTATTTTCTTTAGTAGAAGGTGGCAGTTCTTTAGACTTTCTTTTGAAATATCGGAGCATAACTGGATCAACGACCAACAAATAACTTCATTCATCAAATAACTAATAAACGCATATCCTAATACATCCAAATTTAAACACCTATCCTCATTCATTCAAGTTTGTAAACACATATCCTCAATTATACATATAAATTTTTTTATATTAAATTTAACCTCATTCGTCAAATAACTTATAAACATATCACATTCACATTTAGGTAATTAGGGCTTTAGGGAATTAGGGTTTTAGGCATTTCAAATTTAGGAAGTCAGGGCTTTAGGAATTTCGGATTTAGGGAATTAGGAGTTTAGGGATTTAAGCATACACGATTGTGTAAGGGTTTTGATTTTATTGAATTAAAGTTTTAGGGTTTAGGGGCCACGGAAACTCTATGTCATATTCACATCCTAAATAATTACGCAATTATATAAAATAACAAAATTACCTACAAAATTATAAAATTTTACAAAAATCTAAATTATACAAAGTCATCTACACATCCTAAAAATAACCCTAATTTCATCAAATATGAAATACAATTATTGAAATTAAAAATAAAACAAACTACCTCTGATCTAGTGCAATCTGACAATTGCGCTTCCAACGAATCTTAACTCAAAAGATTATGATTTTGACAATCCGACGAATCAGATTGTGATACAATCTACACAATGTAATTAACTATTAAGACTATTGTCGAAAAAAATTATAACCCAAAAAAATAGACTATTGGGAGAAAGGTTATAGGCTATAAACCACGTGGGCCACACCCACAAATTTTGACATTCGAAATTTCGTGGAAAGTTTCCTTAGACCCCTATTTCGATAGATTTTGGAGAGTTTCGGAGGGGAGAGAGAAACAAAGAGGGGGGGAGAGAGACAGAGAAATAGAGAGAGGGTTTTATAGAAAAGAATGGATTTAGAGAGAGAAATAGAGAAGTAAATGGGTGTTGTAGTGGGCTAGGCTTAGAGAGAGAAATAATCAAATAAATAAAGGGGTGTTGGGCTACGCTTAGAGAGAGAAACAGAGAGAGAAAGGGCTGACTAGAGAGAGCATCAGATAAATAGAGGGGGAGAAAGGAGTGACTAGAAAGAGAATGAGAAAGGGAGAGGGGCGCTGCTGCGCTGGAGTTGGAGCAGGCGACGGAGAAGAGGGAGGGGAGAAGACAAGTAGTTGGGTTTTGCCCTTTTAGCTTTAGGCTTAGAGAGAGAAATAGAGATGGAGAGGGGAATGAAGAAGAGGGTTTCTCACCTAAAAAGTTGAGCGCCAGCGGCGGCAAGCGGATGGATCACCGACTGGAAGAGGCTTGATCGGAAGAAGGAGAGAGTGGGCGTCGCGGCATCGAGCCAGAGAGAGGGTGACAGAGAAGGGAGGGCGACAGAGAAGAGGGAGGGGAGTAGATAGGTTTTGCCTTTTTAGGCTTAAAAGGTGTTTTATTATAATAAAAAAAAAGAGTTTCGATTGAGTTTGGGCAGTCGCTCACACTCGCCCATGAATGGGTCTGCCACTGAGCACCAATACTGGTGCTCCTGCCTAATACCTAATATTATTTAGGTCGTCTCCTACCTTGAATAGAGACAGGGACTCGTGATTTCATTTCTCATGGGTTGCTGGGATACACAGCCAGCCACACGGAAAGGAGAGAGAGGAAGAATGGCCAAAGCTAGAGTTAGAGACTATGATTGGTGTGTAGGTATAAAAGAGAGTTTGTTGGTTTGAACATCTTTAAAATGGGGAAGATTTGTTTTAGAGGTGTCGTTATAATAAAAGTTAGTGTGAGTAATAATTCCCTTTGATCCAAACAAAACAACTTTGCTCCATGTGACACCAAATTAGTGTTTTGAGTGCGCACATGGAGCTTCATGTGGAACATTGTGCACACACATATTGGGGCACAGTCAAGTTAGTGTGCGAGTAATAATTTCCTTTGATCTAAACAAAGTAACCTTGCTCCATATGACACCAAATTACTGTTTGGAGTGCCCACATAGAGCTTCGTGTGGAACATTGTGTGCACACATGTTGGGACACGCTCACCGTGCCCCAATGGGGCACCTTATTGCTGTCTTATCACCCTAAATTTCATAGAAGGCACAATGGCCTGCTTTCCTAAGCAAAAATAACAAAAATAAGATGAAAAGACAACACGAAAAATAAAAAGAGCCAAGATCCTTGATTCCTACCACCAACTAATCTCTTCAAGCTAAAATTTGGATAACTCCTTGTAGAACATTTCCAGCAGATTCTCTATAAGCAAAAAAAAACCAAGCAAAATCGCTATGCAAAATCACTATTTTGACGATTGAAGAGCAAAAAACTCGCTCCAAAAGATTCACTATGAGACTTGCTAAAGATGGCGACTCCCACTTCATTCACTATTAATAGCGAATCTTCTTCCATTCACTATTAATAAAATACTATTAAATCTCTGTCTCTCTCTGTCTCTCTTTCTTTCTCTTTCTCTTTCTCTCTCTCCCTTTGACATATATTTTAAATATGTATTAAAATAGAAACAAAAAATATTATTTTAAAGGAGTAGCTAAAATAGCTATCCTTGGTGGAAACTTTTTTAAAAAGGCAATAGGTAAAGTAGAGAGTGGGCTCAAAAGGGGTTTTTAGCTATTCAAATTTAGCTATCCTTGCCCGAGATGCTCTAAGCCATTGCATGTCATAACTAAAATGAGCAGAAGTTAGGGCTTCTGAATTCAATGCATGCTAGCTTTTCATGCTGAGAGAACCTTTTATTTTTAATCAGCAATGGTGTAATTTCATTTAGAAAAAAAATGACAGCCAAGAAGGGCTAAGCAAAGAGCTTAGCAAGAAAAAAAAACCTGCCTCGCCAAGAGCTTCGCAATGCCATCATCCTCAAAAGGCAAGCCAAAAACATAAACAGAAGAAAAACAAGCCAGTTATGGAGAAGCCACTAGGATAAGGGAACCCTAAAACTCATCCGCCTTAGCATAGAACCCACCCATAGCAGGCTTTGGAAAGGTCAGCCTACCGGAGGAGATTGAACTGGACAGAGTCGATAATTTGAGAAAATTAATAGTGCAAAGATATGCCGGTTGCAATCCGTCCAAATAACCCCAAAAAGAGCAAGTGGGAGGAGTTGAACAAGACACCTCCACTTATTGTCTGGAACCAAATTCAGAAGTTCAGCCAACACCTCTTTTCATACTGAGAGATCAGCTTCGAGAGATCCAAATCTATTCAAGTGCCTCATAGCCCAGTAAGCCTATACAAAAATCGTTCACCACTGCCCCAAGCATGATCACAACCTCCAAACAAAAGCAAATTTAGAAGGTCTAAAATTCACCAACTCCCTAACCAACTTTCCCATTGATCTTGGGGACCCACACATCCCAGATTTTCTTCCAGGCCAAAACCTAATTTGAATCTCCCTCGATGATCAATTGGGATGACCAGATTCATGCTCAAATCTGATTCAAAACAGAGCAACCTATAATTCCGCCCGGTCGCTGTTGCAGAAGCCAGACGGACCAGAATAAGAGCTCTGCGTGATGCCATTGTGGTCCTTTCAAAAAAATTCAGAGTTCGGCCAGTTTTGATTAAACCTCTACGCCTCCCAGCATCTCCCTATTTTTCACATACTCAAAGCTATCAGAACTCTGCAGAAACAAATAGTTCTGAGTAGGACGGGTTACCTGACATGATATTGTCTGATTTTGCCACACTAGGCTCCCCGATTTTAAAATGCATCATACTTAGAAGAGAATGGATTCACTTGTCACCAATCACCACAAATCGATAGAGAGAAGATTAGCCTGGCCCTAGTGCAAGGATGATACGCAAAAATTGACAAATGGTCCAAAATTTTAAACCGGACAATGTCATATCGGGTCAGGTTGGGTCATCACAACCATCATCTTCCTCACAACCCAAAAGACCAGCGATATCGACTCAACCGCCAAGGCAGTGCCAAGTGTCAATAACACTTCTAGCGTCCCTCTTTAAATTCTGTAGTATGAAATTTCAGTCTGCTTCATTTTCGAAGATCTCCATTAGATGTAGTATGAACCTTAAATGCTGCAACTAGTGATTCAATATTGATTGCCTCACCTTTCGTTGTCCTCGGAGACGGAAACATAGGAAGCGATTCCATAAATTTGTGATATTGGCCATCCTTTGACATCATGTCTATTAATATTGAAGTAGTTGACTCGTCTGGTAGAAAACCTCTATCCGCCATTTTTTGAAGAAGTTTCATTGCTTTATCAATCTCATTCTTTTGAAGACAGCCCTGGTCAATGGTATTAAATTGACAGAATTCGGCAGGTGGCCATGTTCTTCCATTTGCGAGAACAATTTCTAAGCCTCTTCCAACAATCCTTCTTTTACGAGACCATCGTCTAGCTCCATGCCTTTGGAAGAGATACCATTGAAGAATTCCATGGAAACTTCAATTTTACCAGCACTACACAGCCCGTCCAGGAGAATACTAAAAATTTCAGTATCGGGTTTGATATTGTCGAAAACCATGGCTTCGAAAAGTTTCAAAGCTTCAACAAGTCGCCGATTTTTGCACAACCCACGTAACATTATGGAATATGTATCTAGGCCGAGGCTGTGACCATGAGCTTGCATCTCACTAAATAGTTGTAATGCGGTCACAACTCTTCCAGCACGAAATAGTCCAATTAGTAAGACATTATTATTATTATTATTATTATTATTTTATCAGTAATGAGAATTGTATTAATAACCAGCAAGGTGCTGAAACCCAATACAATCACGACACTCCGTCAAAAGAAAAACGACAGCGACAAGAAAGAGAGAAAAAGACTCCCCCTTAAGGACTCCTCCGTAACCCGGGTCCCACAAGCATTAGTAAGACATTATAAGTAATCGCATTGGGAATCAATCCCTTACGAGGCATTTCCTTGAAGAGCCTTGTAGCCTCATCTAACATACACCTTTGGCAACATCCATTGATCAATGTACTGTAGGTTACGACATTGGGCTCGTAGCCCTTACCTGTCATCCATTCAAAGAATTTTGTTGCTTCATTGTATGTGACAAGATTAGGAGCACAACGTGTCTCAAGCATTTTCTGAAACACCTCAGCTGCTTCAGCAACCCTATCTAGTGATCCCATTTCAGTGAGTCCATCAATAACTATAGTGTAAGTGACCACATTAGGCTTACACTTGCTTCCAACCATTTGCTTGAGCAAATCAAGAGCCACGTCAACATTGTCCGATCGGCGAAGCCCGTTAATTAGAGTATTGTAAGTGATGACATCGGGCGAACACGTTTCAACCATTTTATCAAACAACTCAACTGCATTACCAATCCTATCCAAACTACAAATCCCCTTAATCAAAGTAGTCAAAATTACCGTGTTGGGCTCGTAACCCCTCTTTGGAATTTCTCCAAACACGGCGAACCCGTAATCATCCCGATTCATACGACAATAACCGTTAATTAACCTCGTTAGAATATAGTTATCTGGTGAGATCCCAATGGAGTTCGTCTTATTGTAGAGAGATTAGACAGTAGAATGGTGTCCCATTCCCAGAATAGCTCCCACCAGACAATCAAATGTAGAGAGGGAGTGTGTGGGATGCTGTTTATCGACCATAAGATTAAAATATTCTAAAGCGTTTTGAAGATTAATGGTGCCTGATCGACATTGATCAATAACAAAAGTTTCAAATCGTTTGATGGAGGTTTTAGACATACGAAGAGTAATTGTACCTTTGTTTTGAAGAGGGTAAAGAAGCAACACAGCTCCCATAATCTAATCTCGTATGGCCTTACGCTATACCGGTATTTAACGTTCATATCTATAACGGTCGTTATGGGTGGAAGTTTGGTTAACTAACTTAAACTGAAACCCAAACTGAAATTTCGGTAATTTCGGTTTCCGTGTTGGTTTACCTAAAATCACACTCGAACGGTTTCGGTCAACAAAACTCCTCAACCCCATCAACCAAAAGCGAACCAAATCGATCCAGTATCAGTCAGTTCGCTTGGGATCCGTTTTCAATTTTTTATGAAATTTCTTATTTAAAGAGAAATTTTTATTTTTTCGGTTTTAGGTTTGGTTTTCCCTCTCTACACCGGTTTTCGGTTTATTTTTTTCACCCCTAATAGTCACCAAGTCGGGATTCAGGCATTATTCGGCGAGGATAAACATTCGTAATTCGTGAAAAACAAATTGCGAAATTTAAGAAAAAATTGGTAAATTTTGAGGGAAAATTCGGAATTCAGAAATTGTTCAGGGAAGAACAAAGTCGGGTAAAAATGGACGATTTTGAGATTACTACTCGAAAAGAGAGTGTTATTATAAACTTAACGAAGGTGATATGACTGGGGGTAGCCCCATAGGGACGACTTATTATTTCACAGGTTCTTTTCGGAGCGGGGAAGGCATACATTCGATCTTGAGATGATAGGTCTTCATACGGTCAGATTTGATTCTACATGACACACATTTTGAATGTTATCTAAGAACCGCATTTGATATATGCCGATGATCATGGATTCCAAATCTGACCATCTGATGGTAGGCCCATGATCTCAAGATCCACTGTGCAGAAGATGATGGCGAAAAATAATCTCCACAGTGTGATTCAAAGGAACCAGCGGTTTAATCACATGAAACCCGAGTTTAGAAGGAAGAATTATTTTTATTTTTATTATTTATTTATTATTATTGTTATATATTTTTTTATATTGCCATACAAGAAAGTATTCACATTTGAGGATTGGCACTTGGAATAAATCCCACACAACAAACTAGGGGTGCTATCAGGTCGGTTTTGGGGCAAAATCGAAACCGAACCGATAACTATCGGTTTCAATTTTATGAAACCGAAACCGAACCGATAAGGTTCAAAATCGAAATTGAACCGATAACTATCGGTTCAGTCGATTTTCGGTTTCTGAACCTCAATTTTTTATATTTTCTTATTATGAAGCCATTGTCAATTCATAAGGGTTAGACCATTGAAGACTCTATAGGTTGTTGCCTATATCGCTAATTCGCTATTAACCATCCAAAAGTAGGTGATTGATCAGATGGCTAAGAACATTTCTCATAAATTAATGCACCAATCGGACAATTCAGATCGATGGATATTTTCTATATAGTTTTATTTTAAATAAAAAATAACAAATATATGAGAACAATTCAGGAAACCAAAATCCCAAATGCAAAACCCCAAATCCCAATCAACACAGATACAAACTACAAAGAGAGTCATAAGAAAACCCAAAATCACACATTCAAATACATTATACAGAAATCACAATTAAACAAAATAGGGTCTTAAATCCCCATTAATACACATCCTTTAAACCCATTACCACTCCCCAAAGCCTTTAACTTAAATGGTTCTTCCAACAATAGAAAAACACATGAGAATATAAAATTTCAAAGGAGAAAAACAGACTTATTTGTTTGCAACCTAAGTTTTGTACGCACTATGCACTTATGCAGTCATGTACCACCACTATCGGTTCGGTTTCAATTTTTTAACGTTAAAACCAAAATCGAACAAATAACTATCGGTTTCTATTTTTCAAAATCGAAATCGAACCGATATGTCCCAAAACCGAAACCGAACCGAAATTTGGGTCGGTTTCGGTCGGTTTGGTCAGTTCGGGTCGGTTTCTGAACAGCCCTACAACAAACTACTCACATTTATTACCGGAGGGAATAAATGTCACCCAACAAGGAAACAAACATGGAGTGTATAACCCTAGGAGGATACCAACTAAGCTACCACTCCATCGGTTTTTGTCTTTTTCATTTTTATGGGGACTAAAGTAGAACAAATGAAAAAAATTCTTAAAATCAAAAGTGTTGATATTAGGTACGTAACCTAAGAACCCAGTTAGGGCTCTCAATGGGCCGGGCTGGCTCGGATTTTCGCTAGCCCCCAACCTGAAAAAAGTGATACTTTCTATCAAGCAAACCCGGCTCGGTATCCAAACCAGGCTAAACATGTTGCAACCCAGATCAATCCGAGCCGGGCTTGGTTGAGTGTTCCAACACCCGGCCCACACCTGGCCCATATATATATATATATATATATATATATATATATATATATATATATATATAATTTTAAAGTTATAATTTTTTTTTTAAACTAAATATAATTTACTTAAATGTCCTAAGATTAACTGTTATCCGTTATAACCATTGTGCAATCGTTGTCCTTTCAAGCAACCGTTGTCCGTTATACAACAAACTAAAATGAAATATCGAAATAAAAGAATGTACCTAAGCCTCTATAATATTAATATAATTATTTAATTAATTTTTGAAGCTTCTTCAAACTTTTATTAGAAAAAAACAGTTCAAACCCAACCAAATTTTATTAGAAAAAATAGTCTAACCAAATGTTTTTAAAAAAAGCTAGCAAAAAAAAGCCTAGTAAAACATCTGGCTCAAAAATGTGGGAACCCGGCCGGGATAGGTTAGGCCAAGTTGAACTCCAGCTCGACCCTAATCTGGCCCATTGAGAGTCCTAAACCCAGTGACTTGGTTCATAGGTCACTTTTCAGAACGTGCTACTTTGTTTCATCATGTGTGACTGTGATTTGAAGACTATATTCTAAAGATCTATGGTGTTAATATTAGAACAAAATCATGCAATTCAAACGGTCAACTCCTTATGAAATTAGCGGAGAGCTTTGGCATTAGATAAGCAGCTCGGGCACCAAGTGAGTTGGTTTAAGGATCACTTTTTTGGAAAAGCCACATGGTATCATGTGTGCTCTCGGACGTGAAGAGTACGATCTAAAGGCCTATGGTGCTGATGATTAGGCACAAATAAAGGTACCTTTGAACGTTTAAATGTAATGGCAAATCCATGGTTATAAAGTAGTATATTGTTTGGCATTATTTTTTATTTTTATATTTTTTTATAATGCCATACAACATAAATTGCTTGAATGTGTCTTATATATCGTAGAGAGTATGACTGTGTATGACATAGCTCTCTGTAAGTCCCTGTCGCAGTAGAGTTCACTTGCTTTAGTTGGTTCTCATTTTCTTTTCTAACTCTCCACAAATGAGGATTTATTTGCTCTAGATCTTATATGACAAAGAGTGAGTAGAGAGGATGATACAACTATTAAACATGTAAAGCTTGCATAAAATCTTGCTATGCAAGGAGTAATTAAAGAGGAGTACCTGCTAAAGTTGGTAGCTTGATGCTAGCAAAGAGGATGGAAATCTGCTAAAACAGGTAAACTCTGCTATGTCAGGGACTAACAGAGAGCTATGCCATACACAGCTTATGACAATTCAAGAGCAACATATAGGGAATAAATTTCACACAACAAAATACTCATATTGAGTGACACGTACAAGAATAAATCCCACCTTAAAGAGCTGTAAATAAAGTACCAAATGCAACTTTAGTTTCATTTACTTATGTGAGTATTACAAATTTCCCATATAAAAAAAAAAAAAAAGAAAAAAAAGAAAAAAAGAAAAAAGTATTACAAACTTGTTGTATCTGCCTAAAAGGTCACCGATATTTCTTAACAGTGGTTACACTTTATGCATCTTGATTTGGACATTTTTGCAATAAACCTCATCAACTTTTCAAAAATTCCAATGTCCCTCCAATATTGTGAAAATCTCAAATCCCTCATCTGACACAAAATGTCTAGGCGCAATGAAACATGCTGATAAGTGGATGTGAATAATCCGATCAATAAACAAACTAGATTGTTTAAATCTCTCTAAAACACTATTTTTGGGCCTGTTTTACTTCAACCTATTATCTATCACTTTGATGTTTCATATCCCTCACATCTTAGACCATTGATAGTGTGGCATCATTTGATCACCATTTTCATGTTTACATGACGATTAGGAGAGTGGGTCTCTATACAAACCGGCAGGCTACAAGCAAACCGCGGGCGAGCGTCGAAATCACGTATTCGGGCCCAATCGGGCAATCATTTAATTTCTGGGAAAGAGAGGAAGAAAGGGGTCTTTAAAATCCAAATCCGGGCTTTAAAAGCCCCCCTTTTTTATCAATTGGAAGCTTGATCGGGCCCACACAGCCTCCAACAATATTTAGAAGCCCAACCGAGCACTAGCTCAGGGTGGTTGCCATCAATCTGACGCGGTCTCCATTAGCCCGTTGCAGGCTCCATGGAGTTTCTACTCTTCAACTGAAGCCACCCTCGAGGGTTTCACCATAAATAAAACAAAACTAATATAACAGGCTGCTGAGGGTAGGCTTAACTTAGAGCATCTCCAATGGTGTAACCCTTTGTTCGCTTAAGTGGCAAATTTGGGATATTATACACTCTAACCACGTGTCTCGAATTTATTAGTTTATTATATTTATAAATTTTGGGATATCGTAAAAAAATATCAATAATATATTATTTTTAAATTATAGGATTCCAACTTGGTATCCTATATATACGCGTTAGATGGTGGATTGTGTTTGGGTGTCTCCTTTACCGATGGGTGGTCCATATGTCCCTTTAGAGTGGGTTGGGAGCACAAACGAAGCGTAAACGAGAATGTCGACTTGAGTAACGCAAACATTAGTGAGAATCCAATGCCCCGTAAACTCCACAAGGTTCATCCATGGAGGGTGAGTCAGGGCTTAAGATCAAGCTGAAATTAATGGAGGAAATGAAGAGGAGACTGTGACAGTCCGGATTTTCTTACCCCAAAATTCGTGCCGTCAGATCGTAAAACACAATCTGATGTACAAAGTCATCTTTGATATAAAAAAGTTTACATGCTTTTGTGACAGCTCAATCTTCCCTAATTAGATCAATGGTAGAATCGAGCTATCAAGTATTGGGTAAGCTCACATAAGAGCGGAAGCAAAGCGGATAAAGGCAAAACACATGGCATAGTAAACAAAAGATTTCTCATCCTTCTATCATAGATAAAAGAACTAAGCTATAAGGACCACCGGTGGCGGCCTTCCTCCACCTAAACAGTGGTTTACAGATCTTACACAAAACTGTACAGAGTTTTAGTCTAAAACTATACCGAGTATCAAAAACACTATAGCCAAATCTTCCGGATTATAATTGAGATTTTCCTCCAGCACAGGATCCTCCCCGGTATTAACACCTGCACCTGTAACGTATAATCGGGAATGAGCTACAATTCAAGCTCAGTAGGGAATAACAAAGCTAAATAATTTATTTTAAACATTCTTATTCATATATCTTGATGTATAGATGAAAGCAATTTAAGGAGATAAAAACTTTAGCTAGAATGTCAAAGCATACATATACTTTCGTGAAACGTAAATAATCATGTTCAAAATAATGCATGTCGGATCAAGGAAAACATAACAAGAACTTGAAAACATTTCAAGCAAGCAAGTCGCAAGAACGTGTAATAGAAATCACAAACGAGATCAAATGTCTAACCCTTGAGTTACATTAACAAGGTCACTTGACACGAGACCGGTCAAGCCCCTGAGCTACGTTAACAGGGACACTTGAGCCCAGAATTCAAGTCCTTGAGCTACGTTAATAAGGTCACTTGAACCAAAATGTCAAGCCCTTGAGTTAAGTTAATAGGGTCACTTGATTTGAGACCATCAAACACCTGAGCTACGTTAACAGGGTCACTTGATCAGAGATACAATAGACATACAAGATCAAACACGTTTACAGATCAGATAATAATGATACCATTCACACACGGAGGCTTGAAACTTATAGAATCAAATAAGGGCATATAATAAGATGTTGTGTATTAAAAACATGCAATTCATGTGAAAAAATCCAATTTAGAAGCTTCAAAACATGTCAAGATTTATCGTATACCATTTCTAGAAAATATCAAGCATATACTGAGTGCATCAATAACAAGAATTCGAGACAAGTAAATCAGGCAGCAGTTCTTCCCTACCTTGGTTGCAAAATCATGCAACGTCACGCAAAACAGTGCAAAAGTCCCCACAGATGTTCCCAAACATTAACCTACATTACGAAGCATTTGTATACTTATATGTTAAAAATTAAATATCACACATGACGAAGTTCCTAAAATTTTCTCAAAGCTAGGCGAAAAGGGCAAGTTTGTATTAACTTTGGATCATGTCAACTTTGTCCCTTCTTGCCACAACATTTTGGCCTTTAAAAAATTTGATTCATTAATTTGTTAATTCATAAAAGTTATAGATCTCGCTGTCCCCATTTCAACGCATCAGAAATCGCGCCAATCGGAGTTTGGGGTCAAAAGTTTTGACCAAAATACGGAACATGTGTTCGGGTAGTAAAATAGTATCTCGCCACGGTGAGAATGTAGGTCGCTGCGGCGAGGTCTTCAGGCACCCATAGCTCGCCGCGGCAAGAACGACCAGTGCCATGTTTTACCTATTTTTTTATGTAGCACTCGCCATGGCGAGTGCTTCAAGTAGGGTCTCGCCACAGTGAGGTTTCCACTCGCCACGACGACTGTGGGCGACCATTTGTGACCCATTTTAGGTTCGAAAATTTTCAAAAAATTTAAGGTGTGTGATGTTCAAATCACATACGATCGAAACCTAAGCCTACCCTATATTAAAAAGCAATAAATCCCCCCTCTAATCTCATGCATGCAATGGATTCGGGGCTCGATTATCAAGAAAATCGGTGTTCACACTCCTCACACATTTGATCGCCGAACCCTTTTTCATGCGATCAAAATATTCATATATTAAGTCTCAAATTCCTAGAATTTAATGTTCTCACGATGGCGTTCACGATAGGTACCTTCTCACATGCAGATTCTTTGACCGACGTCGAGTTGCATGCGAAAGTGATCAATCGTTCTATTGCCCCACCACTTTCGCAAAGATTGCAATGAAGGCAAAATTTAAATTTGGAGTTTGCAGAGAAAGGAGATCTTGCGAGATCAAGTGGTTGCAATTTTGTGAGGCTTAGCAATTCAAAGGTGAGGGAATGGTTCTTCCGCTTTCGTTTCTTCACCAAGGGGATCCCACGAGTTTTGCAAGGGATCATGGTTCCCTATAGGTTATATACCAAGTGGGTTGGACTAAGTATGCAGCCCGTACACTCTTAATTTAGTGTACAGACCCATCTCATGGCTCACAAATTCAGGGCCTAAGTGCCTTGTTCCTGATGGGTCTTAACCCATTTGATTTCTAAATGGGTCCTAAGGGAATTTTGGTTCTAATGGGTCTGAAGCAATTGGGTTTTCATTTAGGTCCTAAGCAAACTTGGTTTCTCAATGGGCCTTAAGTGGATTAGTCTTCATATGGGTCCTAAGCGAGTTGGTTCCCTAGTTGGGTCTTAAACATGGGTCAAAATCTTGGGTTACCGATACGTATCGGTATCGTCCGATACCAAACGATACATACAACTGAACGATACGGTACATTGAATGTACCGTATCGTTCAGCTCCGATACCGATACGTATCGATATCGGACGAAATTTTGATCCATGGTCTTAAACACCTTGGGTTTTTCCAATGGCCTTAAGTGAAATATTTCCCCCATGATCTTAAGTGGACTAAGTCCAAACAGATCCACTGGCTTCTATACCCGGGCCTCTCACTAACGGCTCAGGTCACAATTCCACACAGTTGGTGAGATGACCCGTGGCTCTAGGGGGATTTCCCAGGGTTTTACATGCTCTGTTTAAGCCTTGGCCTTTAATAATGGACCTAAGTTATTGAGCTGGCTAACAATTGGGTCTTGTTTTCCCTGGGTTATTAACTACTGGGTCTGGATTCATGGGTTTGATTAACTAACGGGTCTCGATTCTTGGGTTGATATCTACATCAACCCATATCAGGGTGTTATATGTGGGTCTTGATATCATGCACTGTCAGTACACCACTTTCAGTGTACTGGCCTAACTAATTAGGAAAATAAATAGAAAGACCAACTAAGGTCAGAGGTCACTGGGGTATTCAGATACCTAGACCTCTTGGTTACACACCAAGGTATTGACTAGTGGAATGACTAAAAGGTCCATCTTAATTATAACCTTCTAAAAATAAATGCGGCATATGCCTTGTTAGGCTCGCGCACAATGTTGATGTGTTAGTGTTAAGCTATCTATGTTGTAGGTCTATACGTTTAAACTAACATTGGTTTGTGTAATATCTCGAAATATTGAGTGTTAAACAGTGACCTCAGGATCCGTGCCTGACTGGTCGTAGGTTTGACCAAGTGATGGTCAAATAGTGGACTCATGAAGTGGTGAACCGATGTGACGTAAATGTAACTTAAGTGTAGTGTATAGTGTTAATTTAGAGCCACATACACCTATCTCTGGTGTATGCGCTTAACACCGAAATCGGAGAGAGGATATAAGGGTTTAATAACCCTAGAATCCTTTTGTTTGGCTGGTGAAGGATTTAAGAAGAGAGAGAGAGGGAGAAAACGAGAGGAGTTATTGAGCTAGGATTTAATACAAATCAAGAGGAGATTAGAGCATTTAATGCCAGATTTCAATGCATGAGGATCGCTGGAACAAAGCTGGAGCCCTAGCCATTCCAACCTAGATATTTGATCAATTTGAGATTGATTGAAGGTGAGTTTCTAATGGAAGTAAATGCATAGATTGTAGATGATTAAAATTAGTCAAATGTAGCTAAGTGATAGATTAAAGACTTAGAATAAAAGGAAGAAAAAGAAAAAGAAGGGATTTGGGAAGAACAACCCGAAAAAGGGGCTGAATCTGGCCAAATCGATTAATCAATTTTGAGAATCGATTAATCGATTTTGGTCTAGAAGTTGAGAAGTCAAGGATGCCAGATTTCGATTAATCGATCTAGAAATCGATTAATCGATTTTGAAGGTCGATTAATCGATTTGAAAATCGACTAATCGACTGGGTACCTCCAGTGGCTGTAGAATTAAGACTTGGGAGAATTGACTAATCGACTTGGGAAATCGATTAATCGATTTTGGATTTCGATTAATCGATTTGGGATCGACCTAGTCGATTTGACTTGACTCTTCGATTTGAGAATAAACTTTATATACCATTAGGGAATTTTTGATTAATCGATTTGGGATCGATTAATCGATTTTGAATTCGATTAATCGATTTTGGGAATCGATTAATCGATTTGAGATTTCACTTGATTAATCGATTTTGAGAATTAATGATTTAAACGATTAATGGAGACTTTTTCTAATTTGACCTTGAGGTTCATGGAGGGTCTAAGACCTTCTCTATTGCATCTTTAGTGATGTGTTGTATGTGTTGTGATATATCATAGGTGGTACGTGTGAAAGCAAGCACAAGGGGTCGCATGGGACCTTGATGGTTGGACCTTCTGAGACCTGAGGTAGGGAACACCTTGAATATGTACTTTAATTACAAGAGCATGTATGTAGTGATATAGAACTCAAACAGAAAATATTTTAACTGCATAAATCTTTATAAAAAGGGTGCGCATGTGACACCAAGAAAGTGATAAAGGCATCAGTATGATGCGAACAACTGAGACCAAGTAAGTTAATAAAAATAAGGCATCCCCAGGGGATGAGAAAGTGATAAAGGTATCAAGATGATGTGAGTAATCTAGACATCCCAGGGATGTAAGTAAGATTGAATAACTACTGTTAAGGCCTAACTGATATAAGATAGCACAGTTATACGGTGAACAACTATATATAAAGTACATGTTATTTTTGTTATTTGAGGTTTGATTAGGATACCCCACCAACGTGACGGGATGCCTACGACTGACTTGGCAGGATATCCGTGACCGATACGACGGCCAATCTGTACACCCGTGCGGAGGTCTATCCGTACACAGTAAGTACATCCTAGGGATGTTGAGATGAAATTTAATCCCGTCGCCTAATGAGAAAGGGGCTTGGGTCGTATTCCCAGGGAATACATATAACAACTGTCTATTTAGACGACGATGGAGGGTATCCCATCGGGGCTCGATGCTATATTGCTCGGGGATTACTTAAGTTGAAGATTTAAGTTTTGCTTTAGGCCTGTTCAGTGTCATTCATGATAAATCAACAGTAAAGTAAAACATGCAAATTACCAGTAAACTTGAATGCAATTACCATCTTTTAAACTGTTTTCTAGCAAATGCATAGACACATCATGCTTAGAATATCATGAAATATATGTGAGATTTTGACTTATATGTTCATTGTGTTGTTTCCCTATTGAGCTAGGATGTAGCTCACCCTTTAGACTATAAGTCGCAGGTCCTTTGTTAGCAGCGGCTATGGCTTCGGGAGACGTAGATCCGGGTGATTTGGATTACGTGCCTGGGGACGAGTTAGAGCCTCCTCCTGAGAACTTCTAGGAGACTCCGCTGAGTACTTTGAGAGAGTTTTTAAGAGCAGATTGTACGGCTTGGTATGTCAAGCCTCACTCCACTCAAACTACCAGTAAACTTGAATGCAAATTGCCATCTTTTAAACTATCTTCTAGCAAATGCATAGGCATATCATGCTTAGAATATCATGGAATATATATGAGATTTTGATTTATATGTTCATTGTGTTGTTCCCTATAGAGCTAGGATGTAGCTCACCCTTTAGACTATACGTCGCGGGTCCATTATTAGCAGCGGCCGAGGCTTCGGGAGACGCTGATCCGGGAGATTCGGATTACGTGCCTGGAGACAAGTTGGAGCCTCCTCCCAAGGACTTCTTCTAGGAGACTCTGTTGTGTACTTTGATAGAGAGTCAGTTTTGAGAGCATATTGGTACGGCTTGGTATGTCAAGCCTTTATTTTAGATAAACAATATAATTATACTTCGATATTCTTTTTGGCGAACCATCTGGGGTGACCTAGTTTTATCACCGATGGTTCGGGCCTGTTCTTGTGTCCATGCATTGGCATGGAATGAGAACTGCTTTTGAGCTCTTTCATTTAGAGAATAATATATTATTAATGCATGTTTTCTTTCGGTTCATACATCTTACTTGATTGGTTTTGGCTTGTTATACCAATGTTCCATACATAGTTTTGGGGCACGGTCTAGAGGATCGTGCTGATGGCACGAGTTTCGAGGTGCCGAAATTCAGGCTGTCATAGTTTGGGTCATTGAGATCGAACTTGGCTCGATCTCGGGGTTCAAGTTTCAAAGATCAGCTCGCATCGGGAATTGATCCCAGATCTGCATTCAGGCATATTCACTCCATTAAGATAAGTGGGTCAAAGGCCACGTTACATACGTGAGGAGTTTGGCCAAGGTCAAATCGATCAAAGGAAATCACGTCATCGTCTAAAGTCAACGATTCAACGTTAGCAAAAATTTGGGGTGTTACAGAGACCGTCGCCTATAATCTTTGAATGTTTAAACTGGAGATAGGGCGGTCCAAAAAATAGGTTGTGGTGTCTACTGGAGGGTGTCTGGCCTTTCGTTACATGCGTGGAACACCTAAGTCCTTAGTGGGATCTAAAGAAAATGTGGAATGTTCCTTAGTGTTGACGAGTGGACCGTTGAGCGAATGAAGACTCACTTCACCCGGATCTTAGTGAGGGTTGCGTGGTGAGGTGAGATTTTTCACGACCCTAGACCCTTGAGTGATACACATGCTCACTTATCGTCTCTTAGTGTACCAGCTCACGGATCGGGGATAACATAATATCATTTCTTTAATCTGATTTTCATAAAAACACAAGATTGAGGTGGTTGAGAGCTTTGTAGTTTGTCTTTGAGGTGGAGGTATCAAACCTTTATAAACTCATATGTTACTTTTCTATAAAAAAAAAAACAAAACAAAACAAGATTGAGCATTATGTGTCTAAACTGAAACTTATATTTACAAGCTAAAGTTAGATAAATAGATCAAATATGTACACATTGTGTTTGTGAAAAAACACCTTGTGCCGTCTGCACGTACAGACGACACAATCATTTTCTGTCAAGCTGAGCGGCAACAGGTCAAGGAAATTAAAGATGTATTGGTGATATATTAAGCATTCTCGAGGCAATAAATATGCATAAATTGTAATAGCCCGAAAAATCACGCTAAACTGTGACCTTGGGATCCGTGCCCGATCGGTCATAGGTTTGACCAAATAGAAGTCCAATAGTTAGTATGGGGTGTGATGAACGAATGAGATGTGATGGGTTGAGTGTCTATGTGGTGCATGATGGAAAATGCGAAGTCACATACACCTACTGCGGAACATGTGCTCAACACACAAGTTAGAGGGAAGATAAAAGGGTTTAATAGCTCTAGTTTCTCTTTTAATTGGTTGATTGAGAGAGAGCAAAGAAGAGAGAGAGAAGGAGACCATAGTTAATAGAAGGAGTAAATGCCAGTTGAAGGGGGGGGATTCGAGCAATAAACGTCGGATTCGACGCGAGGGATCCGCTCGAAGCAAAGCTGGAAACCCTAGCCTTTCCAACCGCTCAACTTAATCAATTTGAGATTTATTCAAGGTAAAACTTTGTGAATAAAATGCATAGGTTGTAGAGGTTAAATTGTAGTTAAAAATGATTTAAATCATAGGATAATGGTTTAGAAAAATAGAGGAAAAAGTGTGGAAAAAGATTGGGAAGAACAACTCAAAAGGGGGAAGAATCTGGCAATTTCGATTAATCGAAATTGGCCAAGAAGTTGAAAAGTCAGAGGACCCCGATTTCGATTAATCGAATTGGGTTTCGATTAATCGACTTTGGTTTTCGATTAATCGATTTGGGTATCGATTAATCGACTGGGAACCTCCTGTGGACCCCAGGGGCTGGAGGAAAGGACTTGGGGAAAAATCGACTAATCGAAATGGGATTTCAAATTTCGATTAATCGATTTGGGATCGATTAATCGATTTTGGGAACTCGATTACTCGAATTGAGAATCGACTTGGCTGATCAGAGAGGTTCGATTAATCGAATTAGGATTCGATTAATCGAATGAAAATCTCGATTAATCGATTTGAGAATCGATTAATCGATATTTACTTTCGATTAATCGATTTTGGAAATCGATTAATCGAATGAGTTTCGATTAATCGACTTTGGAGTTCGATTAATCGACTGTGCTAAATTTTGTTGACTTTTGAGTTTGACTTTAAGCTTCATGAAGGGTCTTGGACCTCCTTTATTGCATCTTTAGTGATGTGTTTCACCTGTTATGTGGTACCATAGGTGGTACGTGTGAGCTAGTGCACAAGGAGCCACGTGGGACCTTGATGCGTTGAGCAAACAAAGACTTGAGGTAGGGAACACCTTGAACATGTACTTTATTTTACAAGAGCATGTATGTAGTGATATAGAATTCAAATTCAAAATATTTTATTTCTTAAGAATTGTGAAAAGTGTGTGTGTGTGACATCCATAAGAGTAATTATAATGAGTCATCCCTAGGGGATGAAGAAGTAAAGAGATAAGAGCATCAGGTGTGATGCAAGTGAATGGATACATCCCAGGGATGTATCCAAGATTGAATCATGTTTGATAGGGCCTAACTGATATAAGATAGCACACTTACACGGTGAATAACTATATGTAAGGCACCGATATTTTTATTATTTGAGGTTTGATAGGGTACCCCACCGACGTGGCGGGATATCCACGACTGACACGGCAGGATATCCGTGACCGATACGGCGGCGAAATCGTAAGCCAGTGCGGAGGCTTATCCGTACATAGTAAGCACACCCCAGGGGTGTTGATTTGAGACAAGTGAAACCCCGCCACCAATCCCCAGGGGAAAGGGGCTTGGGTACTATATTGTATTCCCAGGGAATACGTTAAAAGTGTCTATATAGATGACGATGATGGGTATCTCATCGGGGCTCGATGCTATATTGCTCGGGGATTACTTAAGTTGAAAGTTTAAGTTTTGCTTTAGGCCTTTTCAGCATCATTCATGAGTAAATAAAAGACACGAGTAAACTACCAGTAAAATGTAATACTTTTTAACTGTTTTATCAGTAATTGCATAGACACATCATGCATGTCATATCATGGAATATATGTGAGTAATAATTTATATGTTCAACTGTGTTTTGTTCCTTATTGAGCTAGGATGTAGCTCACCCTATAGACTATACGTCGCAGGTCCACTACTAGCAGCGGCCGAGGCTTCAGGGGACGCTGACCCTGGTGAGTCGGACCTTGCGGCCGGCGAAGTGTTGGAGCCACCTCCTGAGGACTTCTTCTAGAGGACTCCGTTGTGCCGCTTTGAGGGCTTTTAGATAGAGATTTATACGGCTTGATATGTCAAGCCTTGTTTTGGTTAAACCATGTATATATTAAGTTTGAGATTATTCTTTTGGGGCGAACCATCCGTGATGATTGCTATCATCGATGGTTCGGATCGGTTCTCCATTCATGCAGAGGCATGAGGGTAGAACTGTCTTTTGGAGAATTGCTTTAATATAGATTTAAATTCCGCAGTTTCATTTATTATTTCATTTTATGCTTGATATGCCAATGTTCCGTGCTTAGCTAAGGGGCACGGTCAAGATGATCGTGCTGATGGCACGGGTTTCGGAGTGCCGAAATCCGGGCTGTCACATAAATCCTCTATTGTGGGTATTTGACATTAATTGCTTGCTATGATATTGGTTGTTCTATGGAGTCTTTTCCCCTTAAATATTTAGGCTTGCCTCTTGAAGTGAATAAAATTTGAGATTCTGAGTGGGAGCAGGTTGTTCATAGGTTTCACGGGAGATTATCTGTGTCGAAGGGCAAATTGCTGGGCAATAGAGGGTGGTTATATTTGCTCAAATCGATGTTAGCCAGCCTGCCAATTTTCTATATGTCTGTGTTTTCATGTCCCAAGGTTGTCATCATTACATTGGAGAAGATTGATCGAGACTTTTTGTGGGAAGGAACACAGGATGATTGAAAATATCATCTAATTGACAAAATATTTGCCAGCTGCCTAAATAGTTCAGTGGTTTGGATGTCAAAAATTTGGAAATGATAAACATGTTGGCGGGTTGCACAATAAGTGATAGAAAATAAATCGGAAAAAATGGCTTCAAGGCACAATTAGATCGATGTCTTTAAGACAATATTGCTCCTTATATGCAACAGGATAACGACAAATTTGCTTCCAAGATACAATGAAGCCTCGGTTAATTATCGATCTGCCACACACTACGTTGCACTGTAGTGTGCGACCCAATGAAACGAAACACAGAATGCTTTGGTTGGCACATAAATTCTGCCTGATCAACAAGTCATAGGAAAGGCTCCTCAAGCTCCTCACGATGATGTGGTCAAAGTGCAAAGTGCACCTTAAAAGCACCAATTGCGTCATTCGCACACGCGCACGTACGCGACGGCGAACCGCCGCTATGAGCCATGTTCCTCTTTTCAAGCTAAACAATATGAAAGATAAGTTTCCATTTATATGTTATAAATCTTTCTTGTAAAATAGTAAGGTGGGACAAAACTTTTGCAATACTTTTAAACTTGTGGTGGGAAATGTTTCCCTCCAATATTAATTCAAAATTCAAATCACTTTGACTTGAAAGTTAAGGATTCAAGTATTGGCAAAATCTTCTTTTAAAAATATGGAACCAAAAATTTAAGGAACCATTTAAAGATAAACAAACTAATAAATAAATATTATTAAATTAATAATAAATATTTATTTTATTAAATATCTAACATTTCTTCCCTATTTACAAAATAAATATCAACATTCCTCCCCTACTTTGTTAAATAGGTACTTAGCGTCAATCTGAAATCTGATAACCAATGACAGTATATATATGTACCAAATATTTTGAGCACTTCTTAACTACGGTATTCATAAATAAAGGTGTCCTAAGGAATTGAACATTCACTTAGTGATAATACATCAAAGTTGATAAAGAACTTTAGTGATTTAAATTTTTGAACTAATTTTCTTGTATAATCAACCGGATATATCACACACATAAGTAATCTAAGTTTCAGTTCTATCAGAAATGCCCTTGTAACTTAAATATTTCAACATTATATGTTATAGACTGATTAAGAGAATTATCTCAACCTCTTCCTTGCGTTATAAGTATCACATTATTACTTGAGATGGTTTGAGTTGTATACTCATACTTTTAATAATGTGCAATCACTTCTTATGATTTATTTTTCCCATTGAACCTTAAGTTTCTGGAGTGCAGAAAATAGTTCGGGTTACCATTATAGGTAATGTAATCTATTAGGCTCTAAACTCATTCCTTCCGATGTTTTATTTACCACATCTCTTGCAAGACCTTTTGTAAATGGGTCTGCTAAATTTGTAAAGGTCCTTATTGAATTTATAGTAGTTATTCATTCACGAAGTAATTGACTAACATAGCTGTGTCTTAGACTTATGTGTGTAAACTTTTTATTATAAATTTTATTATAAGCTTTAGATAGTGCAACTTCACTATCACAAAATAAAGAGATTGGTGGCATAGGCTTAGGCTAAATAGGAATTTCTAATAATAAATTTCTTAGCCACTTTGCTTCCTTACTCCCTGTCGCAAGAGCAATAAATTATGATTTCATAGTTACATGTGTAATGCATGTTTGTTTCTTTGATCCCTAAGAAACTGCGGCAACTCCAAGGGTAAATACCCATCCACTAGTAGATCTTAATTCATCTGTATCATTGTTCCAACTAGTGCTTGTATATCTTTTAAGTACTGTAGGATAACCAACATAATGTAATGCATAATCCTTAGTTTTATTAAGATAACTGAATACTCTACCTATTATTTTCCAATGTTCATAACTAGCATTACTAGTATATCTACTTAATTTCCCAATGGCATAAGCAATATCGGGTCTAATGCAATGAGTAGCATACATCAAACTACTAATTACTCTAAAATATTCTAATTGGGATACACTTATGCTATCATTGAGGTTTAATTTTATACTTGAATTAAAAGGTGTTGGTGCTAATTTTTCATTATCTTTAAACTTCTTTAATAATTTTTCTATATAGTGTGACTGAGATAAAATAAGATTATTATCTTGTTTAAATAATTTTATTCCAATAATTACATTGGTTTCACCCATATCTTTCATACTTGAATCAAATTAAGAGATCGTCCATATAAAGGCAAACTATCACACTCTTACCATTTGATATCTTACTATAGATACATTTATCTGATTAATTAATCTTGAATCCATATGATAAAATAATATTATCAAATTTTTTATGTCATTGCTTAGAAGCCTGTTTTAGACCATATAGGGACCTAATGAGTTTACAAACTTTATTTTCATGTCCCTACATTATAAAACTTTCTGATTGTTCTATATATACTTCCTCTTCAAGTTCACTATTCAAAAAAGCTTTTTTAATATCTATTTGATGAACCTTAAGTTTATATATGGAAGCAATAGCAAATAATATCCCGATTGAAGAAATCCTAGCCATTGGAGCATAGGTATCAAAATAATCAATACCATGCTTTTGTTTAAAATCTTTGGCAATAAGTCTAGCTTTAAACTTATTTAGAGTGTTATTAAGTTTAAGTTTTCTTTTGAATATCCATTTACAACCAATAGGTTTAAATCCCTGTGGTAAATCTACTAATTTTAATGTATTATTGGATATAATAGAATTCATTTAATCATTTATGACTTCCTTTCAAAATGCAGAATCAATAGATTTAATAGTTTCAGCAAACATTCTAGGAACTTCATCGATATTCAAAATAAACTTCATTTTCTTAATTTTTTCATTTCTAGTTCCTTCTACAAGATAAATATAGAAATCAGAACCAAAATTAGTGGTTTTGCTAGCTCTCTTACTTCTTCTAGGTTTCATCTCTTCATCTTTACTACTAGAGAGATGAGGAGAATTAGAAGATTCTTCGAAGTTAGAGGATGCAAGAGGTTTAGGAATAGTAGATAATTTATTTTCATAGAATACTGCATCTCTTGATTCAAAAATTGAATAATTTTAAAAAATATTATTATGCTCATATACCAAAAATCTATAGGTAGGACTATTGATAAAATATCCCACAAAAATATATTCTATAGCTTTAGGACCCAATTTTGTACATTTATAATTAGGTACCCTAACTAGCGCTCTACAACCCTATACTTTTAAATAATGCAATTTGGGAGGTTTGTTCTTCCAAACTTCATATGGAGTTTTAGAGGACTTTTTATGAGGTTTTCGATTTAAATCGTAACAAGTAGTTAGTAAAGCTTCTCCCCATAAATTCGAATTTAAACCAGAATTTGTTAACTAGAATTTACCATTTCTACTAGAGTCTGATTTTTCCTTTCAGCAATTCCATTAGATTGAGAAGGAATATGGAGTAGTTACTTCATGAATAATTTCATTCTTGTCATAAAATTTTAAAATTCATGTAATATGTATTCACCTCCCCTATCCGATCGTAATGCCTTAATTTTTAAATCTAATTGATTTTCAACTAATGCCTTATAAAAGATAAATTTATTAAATGCTTCCTCTTTTAATTGAAGAAGGAAAACATATATAAATCTAGAACAATCATCAATAAAAGTGATGAAATATCTTTTTCCGCCTCTAGTAGTAATGTTGTTCAAATTACACAAATCAGTATGAATTAAATCTAATATTTTAGATTGTCTTTCAACACTTTTAAATGACTTAGTCATTTTAGATTGCACACATATACTACATCTATCTTTACCAAAATCTATATATATTTTCGGAATAAGTTCTAATTTAATCATACTTTCCATAGAACGTAGATTTAAATGTCCTAATCTATTATGCCATAAAAAAGTTGAATCACTCATATAAACCGAAGAAACAGATTTGTCATTGATATTGAACTTAAACATTTCGCAAGAGGCATACCCCTTGCCTACAAACATTCATTTCTTAGAAAGTACAATAGAATCGGATTCGATCACGATTTTGAATCCATGTTTGTTAAGAATACAAGCCGATATAAGATTCTTCTGGATTTCAGGGACATGGAGTACATAATTAAAGGTGACAGATTTCACAGAAGTAAAATTTAGAACAACTTTACCTTGTCCTACAACTTTAGCAGTAGTAGAATTTCTCATGAATAATTTATGTTCATCATGTGATTTCTCATAGGATACAAAATTATTCCTATCAGAGGTCACATGCCTAATAGCCCTAGAATCGAGCCACCACTCATTTCCACCATCTACCATATTGACTTCGGAGATCACTACAACGAGATCTTCGTCACCCACTATGTTTGCCTGATCTTTATTCTTCAAGAATTCTTGGCAATCACGTTTGAAATGGCCAGGTTTCTTATAATAAAAATAAGTATAATTCTTGACCTTTTCCTTGTCTTTTCCTCTCTTGAAATCCTTCTTATTTGGATTTAGTTTGAAGTTCTTCCCTTTGATCTTCTTCTTCGATATGAATGCATCTTCAACAATGTGAGCCTTGGAGACGAGTTCAGTATTCTCCTCCTCTTTGTCACGTAGACGAGCCTCTTCTTCGATGCGAAGATGAGTCAAGAGTTCCTCCATAGTACGTCTATCATGCTTCCTTCCGCCACAATATTGTTGAAGATAATCTGCATCTGGTGCACTTGCTCCAAAATAGGTTTAGATTCATACATCTTGAAATTAAATAACTCACTTACTAAATAGGTGCGCACGCCGGTTTGCTCAACTTTGTATTTCTGTTCAAGAGCTTCCCATATCTCCTTTGTAGTCTTGTAAGATTGATAGACATCAAAAAGAGAATTGGCGAGAGCATTGAGAATATAACTTTTGCATGTATAATTATCGCTTTCCCATTTTGTACGGATTCTACCCTTTTGAAGTGTTTCATCTTCATGCTCTGATGGTGGTACGCACATAGTGAGAACATATGCGACTTTCAAGGTTGTGAGTAGAAAGTGAACTTTTGATTGCCATCGTTTGAAATTTGTGTCATTAAAGAACTCGAGTTTCATGATCTTTGTATTGGAGAGATCCATTACCTTTTCTGCCATGGATAATATTGTCTTAAAATTGATGGTGGGTTGCACATTAAGTGATAGAAAATAGACCGAAAAAATGGCTTCAAGGCATGATTAGATCGTTGTCTTTAAGACAATATTTGTCCCCTATCTGCAATGGGATAATGGTAAATTTGCCTCCATGATACAATGAAGCATCGGTTAATCATCGATCTGTCACACACTATGTTGCACTGTAGTGTGCGACCCAATGAAACGAAACATAGAATGATCTGGTTGGCACACGAATTCTAAGGACTCAAATGTAGGATTCGGAATTGCAAGTGAATCAGAATCCCTCCTCTAGCCTCTATTTATAACTTTCGGAGAAGTGCAAAGTGAGCCTTAAAAGTGCCAATTGCGCCATTTGTACACGTGCATGTGGGCGGCAACGAACCGCGGCTATGAGCTATGTTCCTCTTTTCAAGCCAAACAATATGAAAGGTAAGTTTTCATATATATGATATGAATCTTTCTTGTAAAATAGTGAGGTGGGACAATACTTTTGCAACACTTTTAAACTTGTGGTGGGAAATGTTTCCCTCTAATATTAATTTAAAATTCAAATCACTTTGACTTGAAAGTTTTTTTTTTTTTTTTAGAGAGAACTTTGACTTAAAAGTTCGGGCGATGAGAAGGTAAAAGAGTGCCTACGGATCATGATTTTGTCTACCAAATATGGTTGGATGGATCACCGATGAGGAATTAATGTGACCGGATTTTTGTAAATACATATCCTTCAATTGGGGTAATTAATGGAAACCGCGTAGAGTTGTGAGAGGATGTGTGGACAGTTACATGGTCCTTGAGATATGATTTTCCTCTTATTTACATGGTGACTTTGGATCTTGGAATCACTGTGACTGGAGCTTATAGGGATGAGGGCAACAAGTCAATGGATTAGTCAGCTGTTCCTTTTCTGAAGAAGGCTCAGAATGTTGGAGGTTCGCCAAATTGAGCTGTTGTTGTCGCAGCTTAACTCGGACAACGGTGGTCTAATGAAATCTTCTCTGTGCGATATTTCTTTTTATCATATCCTTACTCGAAGGCCTCTAATTTATCATTCGTAATCTATATTGCTAAGATGATTTCGCACGTTTCTATCAATCAATTGGAACAAGATGTTCAATTGCTAGTACAAGGGGATGTGGCTATGTCGGAGTATTATCTTAAATTGAGAGACACCTTTGGGATCAACTTAACATGATAGATGACAGAGTGTTTAGTAGTAATGCTATTTCTCTATTTCAGTAATATAAAAATCGACTCAGACCAAGGATCAAAAATTCAGATTTTGTTTCAGTTACGGTGGGGACCGAAACCGAAATTTTGAATTTATGCCAAAATTTTCAATTACATATATTTTAAACCGAAATTTTGGGATTTCATTTTGGTTTCGGTGGTGGGGACCGAAACGAAAACATTTCGGGCTGCTGAAATCGGCCAAAATTTTGAACCATGACTCAGAATAATGAAGTTTCTTATGGGCCTTTGTCTGGAATTTGAAGGGATTCAGACATCTCTGCTTAGTGGAACTCTTTCACCAACTGTGGAGCAAGTTGTTGCTGATGTGCACTCTCATGAGTCATGAGACGAGGTTAATCTCTCAATCTCAGGCCATGCCTAATCCTCAAGGTTCATCTGATCTGAAAGTATTTTTGTTGCTTCCAAGGGAATAGCTGTTACAACGATTATCTTTCTCGGAGTTCAAACCCATTAGTGATAAAGGGTTAAATCTTTTCATGTCATCGCCGATTGCCGTAAGCGCCAAGCAGCCAATGCTCATAATGTGAATTCTATTGAAGATGTGGCATCGTCTAGTGACGCCACTTCTGAGTCAGCCATCCAACCCTATTGCTATGGTCACACAACAAACCTTATCTACTTGTTAGCCATCCAACGCTAACATTGACATATTGTTGAGACTTCCCCCACTCTTTTGACAACTATGCATGTTCCTCGCGAATGCGGTTTATCTTATAAATTGTATGCCGTTATCTCATAATAGAAAATGCCCACCCATTGAAATCTTAACTGAACGTGTTCTAGATTATAGTCGATTAGGTGTTTTTACTTGTTTGTGCTTTGTTATTCTACCTACTATGAATCGCTCAAAAATTGATTGTAAATCATCCGCATGTGCTTTCCTTGGTTATGCTACTTTTCAAAAAGGTTATCATTGCTTTGATCCCATTCGTAGGAAATAAGGTCCAATGTACTCTATGCCCCATATAAGCATAGGGGGAATAGGGAGGCACAATCCACATCTAGCTTGGCAACCCGGATCGAATGCAAAGGCATGTCCTAATCTCACACCCGAGATTCGAAGGGGGATCTTGAATTGGATGGATAATACTTCGAGAACCAAACATAATGATGAAGTAACTTTACAAGATTACAATAAAGGGGGGGGGTATGATGTTGATGAAGAAGAAGAGTAATTAGACGATAGATCTACTCCATGGATCATAGTCGTAGTGTAAGACAACCACGTCCTAAAAGAGCGCATGGTTCAACAGAGAAGGGGATAGACAAATTATTCTCTTGTAGACCACATCTCGAGGATGTGGTAGAGCTAAGGACCGAACCACTCATGACCAGTTAATACGTGGCTAAGTGGATGTACCAAGCTAGTATTGCATTCAATACCGTAAAGTTGAAAGACTTCAAGTTTATAAAGGTTGTGTTTGGTATAGCTCTCTGCTAGCCCCTGCCAGAGTAGAGTTCACTTGCTTTAGTAGGTTCCCATTTTCTTTGCTAACATCTTGCTACCTGCTTTAGCTGGTCCCCCTTCTCCTTGATAACTCCTTCGATAGCAAGATTTTAAGCAGTATTTACATGTTCAACATTTCTCCCCTCCTCTTTGCACACTCCTTACCAAAGCAGATTTTATTTGCTCCAGTAGGGATTTAGTAGAGAGCAAGGAGGTCGCTGCTACAACAAGTGAAGCCTGTTTTGTAGGGAGTTATAAAAGAGGATGGAAACCTGCTAAAGGGGGTGAACTCTGCTCTGGCAGGGGCTAGCAGAGAGCTATGCCAAACACAACCAAAAGCTCCCTCATGTCATGTGATAAGACATACATGTCTTAACAAAGAGGTGGCTTTCTCAAAGAGCTGTGTCAATCTTTTGCACAATAGATCTTTAAATCGTGACCTTCAAATTGGACGGCTTAGATGCTGTTTTTGCATGACACATGTCCTCACAATACCAAATTTTTCTTTTAAACTATGGGCAATGGCCGACTTCTTGTGTGCAAGTAATGGCTTCTTTTTAGTAACTTTACTAAAACTCTAAAAGAACCCACTTGTTCCACCTATCAAATCATCTGCAAGTGTGGAAGGTGGGTGCTTTCAAAGTTCTGATGGGTGCTAATAGAGTTGGTATTTGAACTCTAAACCACGAAAGCACTTTCACATCTTCTTAACACGAAATGGCCTAGGAAAGGAAAGGTTCTTTTTGAAGGGTACTCTCAGGAACAGTCCAGGGGAGACGGGGTGGGGCCTATAGCTTAGAGGATGAGAGCACTGGCTACAAACCACAATGTCGGGGGTTCGAATCCATCCTCAACCACAACCGACCAAAAAGGGAAGGACCTTTCCTTTACTTCTGGGGGTAGGAAAATATGATCAAGAGAGCGATGCAAAGCTGTGCAACTTGGGTCGAAATGGAATGACTTTTCTTTTTCTTTTTCTTGAATGATTCAATAATTACATATAGTATGCATGGTCTGAATCCTCATATTTGTATGTTAATTCCCTGCGAACCATTGCTTACTCATGTTGGCCCTTCCACATTGTTTAAAAGGAGGACTTGATATTTTTAAGATATGTGAGTACACCATCTAAGCCTTCTGATTTGAAGATCATGATCTAATGATAGTTTATATGAAAGATTGGCATAAAAAAAACTCTATGATATGATTCTATGGGGTCAACTGTTAAATCAGATAATGACCTTTGACTAAATTGAATCATATGATAAAGATCATTTTTTGTACCAATCTTTTTGCACCTAAGATGTATAGATCATGGCCTTCAAATCAAATAACTTCGATAGTGTTTTCACATGGTACATGTCCCCAAAATATGAGGTCTTCCTTTTAAATTATGTGTAAGGGAAAACTTCTCGTGTGCAAGTAATGACTTCCGGAATGAGCATTTATAAGAAAAATACATTTATTGGGAAAAATATGTTGCACATTTGTTTTTCGTTTTTCCTAGGAACTATTACTTTCACATCATCAAATATAAATCTTTAAATAAATCTTTAAATATAAAATTGAATCTTAGGGTCATCTATCATCAATGATCGATCATCCTTGAAACCAATAAGTCCTCAAAAGATCTAAAGTCTGGGGTCTGCCTGAATCATCATAACCTCAATCAACATATTGTTCTTACATAACCCATACAGTCCTCAAGGAAGTAGAGCTTGAGCTCTGATACCACTCTGTCACGACTCAAAATTCTACCCCATCTCGAGGGCCTAGAATTTCGAGTTATGGCCCGCATATATCCCGGATATGCTAAGCGGATATATACTTAATCAGAGTTATCGCACAAATCTGGTTCCACAATATCCGTGAAAGTCAGCATATAAAGGTGGAATATAAGACAAACATAAATATTGAATAAATGCAATAAAATGCGATAGATCTACCAATGAAATGTAATTACGGTCGGAGACAAAATCTAATAAAGGGAAATCATAGCGTCAACAATAAGATATAAAACCAACTAAATACCGAGCTCACAGATAACAATAGCCAGCGCTCGAATCAAAATCAGCACTGTGGTCCTCCTGATAATCGGCAACGTCGCCCTCCAAAGGCTCTTGGTAATCAATGTCCATCGAGTCGACGTACTCAGCACCAATCGGATCAAAGAAATCAATGTCCACCTCGTCAATATAGTCACCTATAGCTGTTAGATTATAGTGAGATGAGTTTACTCAGTCACGTAAACTCAGTGGATACACTACCAATCTATTCTGTTCTACTCAGGTGCATTGTGGGTGCATTATGTGAGTGATAAATATAGTATATCAAAGAAATTAGAACAGAATAACAAAATCAAGTGTATATCGTAAGCTCATATCCTAATCATTAATGCAAGATTATAATCTAGACACTCATATCCTAATATACCTTGCCATATCTTATATCATACCATATATCATAATATACCATATCTTATTATTCTCACACCTACGTCTGTACATCGCATGAACGTAACTAACATACTCATAAAATCCTAAACGACATGTGCCAAAGTCGTTGCTCGAGCTATCATGTGAGGGTCACTATAGTATCATACCATTATATCATAACACCCTCCATATCATATCATATCATATCATACACCCCATCTAGTCACAGGGGTGGCCAGCGACTCATAACTCATAATGTCTCCTAGAGACATCCATTTTGACTGAAAAACGTTGTTGCCCTTACGGTGACTACGCAAGGAACGACACGTACAGAGACTTAAGTTATTAATCTTTTGCTGGCCTACACAGCGGTGTCTTATTATCGTATTCATAACTTATTTTATCATAACATACTTATATCATAACATACTTCTAAGACTTGAATCCACAATGAACACGGTGCGATAAGTTTCATAAACCACGCTTTCCAAGGGACGGGTTCCGTAGTAACCTGGATGTACATCGTGTGACAGCTCATACTACCATAGAGGTGATGAATCCATACATGGATGTCTATATTTCGAGTTCCACGTGACCGTGAAAAGAACCCACCATGACTATGGCCTAAAGGTCCAAACCTCGTATCTTAACTCATATCTTATCCTATCGTATTAGAACTCGGGGTAATCGGGTCACCATATATGTCACCGAATATAAGGTTAAACTGAATTCACACTCACTCTACTCGTCATAATGTCTCATACCACCATGAGTTATAAGGTATATGAATACAATGTATTCCTCGCTTCAATACTATCTCAGTAAATCATCATGACCAAGCGTAGACATGATTTCATACACTCGCGTACTTATGATCTAACATATCCTTAACTCGTATCTGATTAAAATAAAAATATAGAATCGTCACATGTACGAAAAGATTTTTATTTAGATTATCATTATATTTATATATATTTATTTACATAACACACCAATAAATATAGAGTAGGAGAGCAATTGTGTGTTTTCGATAACGTGAATGTCAGAGTTTGACTTTCACGAGGTATCGAAGTCCTAACATTCCGTATTATCGAAATGGTTGCATTAAAGTGATAAAATGATATAAATATAATGTGCTATAATTAAATGCTCATATTTAAAAAGTGCAACAATTTTTAAATTGAGTGGGTCACGACTATTGATCACAAAGTGTAAGTGATTAATGTGCACTAAGTTTGGTCGTGCAAATGTAGAATTAATGTAGTTACTATTATTGGTTAGAAGGGTTTTATGAAATATAATAATAGCAAGTGGTAGAGTGAGATGATGTGCACAAAATATAATAGTGACTATATAAAGAAAAGTATTTAATATTTTATTACTTAAAGAAATAGTAAATGATGTAATGATGATACGATGTGCACATACGGATTGCCTTCTCCCACTTGGCATGCAGAGCTTTTTCAAACTCTGAAGAATTATCGGTAGGAGTTATAGGTCTGTTTTCCGATAAAACAAAGTCATAATCTAAGTAACCAAGGGTCAAATCCATACCCATTCGCCAAGTGGAATAGTTGGTACTAGTGAGCTTTTCAATGCTCGCCATCTGTTATTGTGTAACAGTGATCCGTTCATAGCTACAATGACATAGATCATTGTTAGCACACGTTCATTTAGAACTTTAGATAATTTGAGTTCGTACCTGGGGTCAAGGTCGAATCAATCAGAGTGTATTAACCATGTGTAAAACCATCAACTCTGAGGGACAGACATGACTCATTATCTCAGCATCACCTTAGGGCAGAAGCTTTGACCTATTGTATGTCTCCCTAGTTCATGTCCGTAGACACGCATAGACCTAGTTATTTGTGTTTTGGTTTGATCCAAGCTAGTCATCATCTTAGGCCAGAAGCGTCGCTCTTCTCTTACCTAGACATGCATAACTATTCTATCTATTCCCCTTTCATAAGTTTTCTAAGTCAGCTTTGGTCAGAAGTAGTAGCTCACGAAAGTGAATGCTCTGGCAATCTTAATGAGACTATTGTCTCAAAATTCAAGGATAACGTAACCTCCATAGGCTGATCACCTTTGGGCAGATTGCATACCTACTTTAGCAACGTTTCCCTGAACGACTGCTTTACCGATCTTCCTAAACCCCTTTATAGGAAGAACCTATCTCAAGGCATTCTGTCATATCATTGGTTCAATGTTTCATACCCTAAATACGTTCACATACCAAGTTTAGGGAAAAAGAGTCATAAAGTGAAGATGCACTTGCAGTAACTATGAACAATGACATGATAGTTTAAGAGTGTTCATACAGAATTTTCAAAAACAAAGGTTCAACAATTTATTTGGAATAAAAAATAAATTTATTAAACTTGACTGAACTTTTCATGTCTAACACAGTGTTAAATAGTCCTATAGACCAGTCCAGAGTGTAGATCTCATCGAGTAGATCAAAATTGATAGGTCATACGCGCGAAACAGAGTTGTAAAACTCCAGATATTGTGTTTTAAAGTTTGAACCTAAAAAGCGTTCAGTCTGGTTGCATAGACGAGATCTGAGTTTAAAAGCTTTATTTGCAACAGGCGGAAGCAGTTCAAAAATATAGTTGCAAATAAAATTTTGGGCCTAACCAAGTGGATCGAGGCATGTGGGTCGGGCTGTGAGCCGGGGCCATGGGCCACAGGTCGGGCAATAGTCCGGGTCAATGGGCCGGGTCATGGGCCGTAGAGCCGGGCTGAGGTGGGCCTGGTCCAAGGGTGAGATACCGGGCCGAAGTAGGCCAGGGATATGGGCCGGGGCACCGAGTTGGAGGTCATGGACTGGGTATTAAGTGGGCCGAAGTGTCAACGGGCCGTATGGGTCGAGCTGGGTCCACGGGTCGAGTCAGGTGAACAGCTAACGGAATTAGGCTTAAGGTCGGGTCTTGTCTGGGTCACTGGGCCGGGTCATGGCGGGTCATGCGGGCCGAGCAGCGGACCAAGGATGGACGGATCACCTGGGTCAGGTGGGCCGACAACAGACCCGACCCGGCCCTAGGAAAAACCCTAACCCCCACTATTCATCCTCTTCTTAAAAATTTTTTTTTTTTTTTTTTTTGAGTTGCAGAAGCAATAGGCAGCTGAAGCGCAGCCCTTTGGGGTTTAACCCGCACCATCACTAGACCGTATCGGTAATACATTAATGTAGTTACTATTATTGGTTAGAAGGGTTTTATAAAATATAATAATAGCAAGTGGTAGAGTGAGATGATGTGCACAAAATATAATAGTGACTATATAAAGAAAAGTGTTTAATATTTTATTACTTAAAGAAATAGTAAATGATGTAATGATGAGATTTTGAGGGGATGGGGGTAAACATGAATATAGTAATGATTATATATAGGGAAGGTATATAATATTTTGTTTATTAAAAGATTTGTAAGAAGTGTAATAATGAGCACTTGAGTGCTTTGTCCAATATAAAGTAATTATATATTATATATAATATAATATATGTGGGTACAATTCCATAGCAATTAATATAATATAATATATTTTAACTCTAGCAAACTTTTCATGCCATCATTACTTATAATAAAATATGGCATAAATCATTCGGGATTTCCAAACCGAGGAGCATGGCTCGATAGATTGGACAAAATAGTCGATCGATTGACTATCAAAATTTCAGAACAAAATAGGGTTCTGAAATAAACTCAAGATATAACAGAAAAATAATAAAATAATAATAATAAAATAGAAATTAACCATATTTTCAATCCTAAAATAATATTATATACAAAATAAATTTATGGTTCGTTTTATAGTCCGTCGATACGTGATCGAATAGTATCCTACGTGACGGAATCTAAAAAGAACGAGATGGATGGATGGGTACCTACCTCTTGAAGTGTGACATCAAATCAATGGCGATTAGGGTGAAGAGATCGGCGTCCACACGATGACCCATCCACGATTTTGCCTTCTTCTACCACGATCTTAATGGTGGAGATAACCCACGGTATTTTTTGTGGAAGAAAATACCAAAGATTTATGAAAGAGAGTAAAGAGTTTTAGAAAAGGAGTGGGCGGAGGAGTTGTGACGGCTAGGGTTTTTAAGAAAGAGACGGCTAAAGTTTTTAAGAAGATTTATCAAATTATGATTTTAGGGTCTCCCTTAACATCTTATTTCTAATATGATTTGGTGTTAGGCTGTCACACCAAAGAAGGGTGTATAAGCTTTTATTTCAAGGTTCAAAATAGGGGTTTTAAATATTTGTACCAAGTTTTAACCCTTAAACCTCTTGTTTATAACTCAAGCCTTTTACCAACAAGCTATCACATAGCTTATGTTAAATAAATACAACTTTAAATATAAAACTTTTAAAAAATTCAAATGTGTACTTTCTCAATTAGGATAGGTTCCGGTGTCGAGTGCTACCACCAATGACGGTGCAAAACTCATCTAACACCACAAAGTTAAGATTTAAAAATCAAGGTCGTTACATTCTATTTCCCTTATAATATTTTCTTCCTCGAAAATTATGCGATAGCGATGATGAGCTCTGGGTGCTTCTCCGCAATCTCAGCTTCTTTTTAAAAGTCAACACTTCAACGTTAACAAAAAATCAGGTTTGTTACATTCTCCCCTCATTAAAATTTTCGTCCTCGAAAATTATGCATTGATTATAAACTAATATCATCATTTCTTTGTTAATCTCGACTCACCTGCAAAACTTTTATATTTTCAGCACCTATTATTTGATATCATCAAGGCAGGGTCCCCATCTCTTTATGATGGTGGTCGACTCTAATTCATCAATTTATTAAATAATATGATTTAATGTCACAAATTTCTTCGAATGTATGGTATGTGAAACTTTAGTCTGATATTCCCTTGATCAGTTATTGAAGTCATTTCTAATATAATCTAGAATCAGCTATTCTTATAGTTAGCATCTCAGATCACCTAGAATCTTAAACAGTCAAATCTTCAAGGATTTATTTATCTAATTGCCCCTAATTTTAGGAAAGTTTTATCCATTATTTTTTATTCCTTATAGATCATTTATAATATTTCTCACAAGTTTCTAACTATGTAAGTTATTCTTAAATAAATCTTTAAATATAAAATTGAATCTTAGGGCCATCTATCATCAATGATCAAACATCCTTGAAACCAATAAGTCCTCAAAAGATCTAACGTCTGGGGTCTGTCTAAATCATCATAACCTCAATCAACATATTGCTCTTACATAACTCATACACTCCTCGAGGAAGTAGAGCTTGAGCTCTGATACCACTCTGCCATGACCTGAAATTCTACCCCATCTCGAGAGCCTAGAATTCTGAGTTATGACCCGCACATATTTTTGATATGCTAAGCGGACATATACTTAATCAGAGTTATCGCGCAAACTAGGTTCCACAAAATCCGTGAAAGCATACAAAGGTGGAATATAAGACAAACATAAATGTCGAATAAATGCAATAAAATGCGATAGGTCCACTAATAAAATGTAATCAAGGTCGGAGACAAAATCCGATAAAGGAAAATCATAGTGTCAATAATAAGATATAAAACCAACTAAATACCGAGTCCACAGATAACAATAGCCGTTGCTCGAATCAAAATCAGCATCGTGGTCCTCCTGATAATCAGCAACGTCGTCCTCCAAAGGCTTCTGGTAATCAACGTCCATCGGGTCGACGTACTCAGCACCAATCGGATCAGAGAAATTAATGTCAATATAGTCACCTGCAGCTGTTAGATTATCGTGGGATGAGTTTACTCAGTCACGTAAACTCAGTGGATACACCACCAATCTACCCTGTTCTATTCAGGTGCATTGTGGGTGCACCATGTGAGTGATAAATATAGTATATCAAAGAAATCAGAATAAAATAATAAAATCAAGTGCATATCGTAAGCTCATATCCTAATCATTAATGCAAGACCATAATTTAGACACTCATGTCCTAACGTACCTTACTATATCTCATATCATACCATACATCATAATATACCATATCTTATTATTCTCGCACCTATGTCTATACATCGCATGAGCGCAACTAACGTACTCATAAAATCCTAAATGACTTGTACTAGAGTTACTGTTCGAGCTATCATGTGAGGGTCACCATAATATCATACCATCATATTATAACGCCCTTTATATCATATCATATCATGCATCCCATCCAGTCACAGAAGTGGTCGGCAACTCATAACTCATAATGTCTCTTAGAGACATCCGTCTTGACTGAAAGATGTTGCCCTTACGGTAGCTACGTAAGGAACGACACGTACAAAAACTTAAGTTCTTAATCTTTTACTGACCTATACAACGGTGTTTTATTATCATATTCATAATTTATCTTATCATAATATACTTATATCATAACATACCTCTAAGCCTTGAATCCACAGCAAACACAGTGTGATAAGCATCATAAATCATGTTTTTCAAAGGATGGGTTCCGTAGTAACATAGATGTACTTCATGTGGTAGCCCATACTACTATAGAGGTGTTACATCCGTACATGGATGCCTATATTTTGAGTTCCATATGACCGTGAAAAGAACCCACTATGACTATGGCCTAAAGGTCCAAACATCATATCTTAACTTATATCTTATCCTATCGTATTAGAACTCGAGGTGATCAGGTCATCGTATATGCCGCCATATACGAGGTTACACTGAATTCACACTCACCTTACTCGTCATGATGTCCCATACCACCATGAGTTGTAAGATATGTGAATACGATATATTCCTCGCTTTGATATCATCTCAGTAAATATCACGCCCAAGCATATACATAATCTCATACCCTCGCGTACGTATGATCTAACATATCCTTAACTCGTATCATAATTAAAATGAAAATATAGAATCGTCACACGTACAAAAAGGTTTTCATTCAGATTATCGTTATATATATTTACGTAACACACCAATAAATATAGTGTAGGGGAGTAATTGTATGTTTTCGATAACTTGAAGGTCAAAGTTCGACTTTCACGAGGTATCAAAGTTCTAACACTCCGTGTTATCGAAATAGTCACGTTAAAGTAATAAAATGATATAAATATAGTATGCTATAATTAAATACTCATATTTAAAAAGTGCAATAATTCTTAAATTGGGTGGGTCACGATCATCGATCATAAAGTGCAAGTGATTAATGTGCACTAACTTTAGTCATACAAATATGGAATTATAGTGTAAATTAGGTTGTCTGTTCGGACACAAATCGATCGATCAGTTTTTAAATCGATCTATCAATATATAATCTATAAATATTTAATTCGGGTTAGAGTCGATCGATCGGTCTTACAGTCAACGAATCGAGTCTGAAGTTGGATTCTATCATACCTATGTATTATTATATAATTTTATATTAATAAAATATTATAGTATAAGAGTGTAATAATTATATAGTAGAAGTTATATAATATATCATTAAACCCATGACATAGGTTAAAAGAATTGAGAACACCCTGCATTTTAAATATAATATTATAACCCCGCTTTAATTTATAATATTATATAATCATTAGTCTTTGCTATAATATAATATTATATACATACCTACTATATGCCTTCATTTTAATATAATATTACATAATACCAGTTCTCATTTTGATATAGTATTTATATAATAGTCGCCTTCATTTATTATAGAATATAAGCCCTCAAGGTCGGTTGAGCGTGAGGCCTTATTCAAATAAAAGACAGAACTCAAGTTCACTCAGTGGGCCGATGGATCGAATACAAGGGTCGATGTATCGAAGCACATATAGGGCGTCAAACTACGCATAGCACTTGCCCAAGAAGAACTCATTTACTAAAATAATACTATCTGAGTGTGTAATATAGTAACTTATATTACTTATAACAAAGGAATACCTAAGTAGCTCGTCTTATATAGGGAAATTTGCACTTTCGGCCCTATAAGTTTGCGTATTTACAGAAACAGCCCTATAATTTCAATCCATGCATAATAGGTCAGCTCCAAGCCTAGCCAGTTCCACGTTTCCCTTAGTATATATATATATATATATATATATATATATATATATATATATATATATATATATATGCTTCTCTATGCTTATTTGCCTTTTAAAAACTTTTTCTTAGATTGCGATTTCGAGATTCGACTATAGTTGGTATAACTCAGAGAACTACAACAAGCTAGGTAAGATATCGAGTATATTATCTTTATAAGATATTATTTTCCCTTCGTTTTTTAACATATATTAGGTAGACCAAGCAAGGTAAGATATCGGTCAATATCTTAGAATATCAGCCGCTATCTTAAGAAATCGGTCGATAGCTTAGGATAGGACCGATAGCTTAGGATATCGGCCGCTATCCTAAGCTATCGACCGATATCTTAGGACAGCAATCGATATCCTAAGATATCGGCCGATAGCTTAGGATAGCCTTTTAATTAACCAATTTTCATTTTTTAATATTATAGCGTTAAGTTAAGTATTACCCTTTTAAACAACCAATTTTTATTTTGTAAATATTGTAGGTTGAAATGGATGTTCCCCTTCTTTGCCATTTTGATTTCGTCTGTGTGGGAGATAATACTTACAACGGAGGACATCGGAGGATTGTCACTGTCACGGAGAATATATCATTTGATGAGTTTATGGAAAAAATATACAAGGTCAGTAGGACACGACCGGAAGAACATTCTATTACACTAACGGTTTCATTATGCATAGGGAATGAGCTTGTGTTTGCTGAATTGTCTGACTTTGATGATCTTACAAACTTATTCAGAGTATATCGTATTGGTAATGGTGTGATAAATATTTATATCGAAAAATCATTAGTCACTACCGTAACAAAAATTTTACCGTCTTTAGAAGCATTTCAACCGTTTCAGGAAACAAACGAACATGATGATGGTGTGAGAACAGAACATTTGATTAAAAATTAAGAAATACGGTTTGAAGAGGAGAACATCGCTACACCGATGAGAGTCGACGATGATAGAAATATGGGTAATAGCATTTGTGGAAAGGGGAGAGTAGAGTTTTCAATTGGGCTTTGGTGAGATAGTTGAACGCACAGTGGGTCGTTTGTTTGTTCTTGAAATAATCTTGGTCGAAAGACCATTCCGTTTCAAAGGTTTTCGCATCCCACCAAGGAGTGGGCTTGTCCTTGTTTGGTGGAGGATTGGTTTTGGGATGCTTCGAAGACGTGGTTTTCGAAGATGTTGTTTTCTTAGGCGCCATTGAAAATTTAAAGTAATTCGAGTTTGAGGGGATGCTACCTTTTTTGCGCGAAGGAAAACATAGCGTAACGCACCAGAAGACGAAGAGTTCTCACGGAAAGCAAAGGGAGCTGAAATGTCTTTTCTTTAATCGAATTCGCGTGAAAAGATGAATAGAAATGGGCGTTTAGCCTATATAAACTGTTGAGGTCGCTCGAGCGGTAGTTGGTTATCGCTCGAGCGAACTTCAAACTACAAAGCCGATTGAGCGGCAACCAAATGTCGCTCGAGCGAATCGCGTCAGAACTTTTTAAATTTCGATTGCTAACAGTATCGCTCGAGCGGAAGACTACAGAAAGTCATTGCATCAGACACACTTAAATTTTGAAGGTGTCACTCGAGCGGTGATGAAGGTCGCTCAAGCGAAATTAATAATTATGTTTTCTAAGCTGGAAATGTCTATTAATTGTTCTATGGTTCTAATGTCCACTTTTTCATCCTTACCTGCGCTTAAATTTTCACAGTAATATGTTGGTTTGGAGAAAAACAACATTTCATAGTTATATATACAGAAGGTGGATCAGAACATGACACTTTTGGAGAAAAACAACATTTCACAGTGATATGTTTTTTTTTTTTTTGAATTATGGTGTCTTAAATTTGACATGAGTATTTGAAGCATTGTCGAATTTTCATTCCTTAGCATTTGCATACATTACTCGAAGAGGTGCAAATATTTATCGCGAATATCCGACTCGCGCTCCCAGGTGGTTTTCCTTTGATGAATGATTCTGCCACCTTACGAGTACCAGTGGGATCCGTTTGATACAGAGAACTTGTTCCTTCTGATCGAGGATTTGTACTGGTTCTTCTGTGATGGTCATATCTTCATGGATCTCGTTGGGTAGGTGATTTTGCCGACTCGTCCCAATATTTCAAAGGGTCCAACGTAGCATAGGCTCAGCTTTTCACCTTTCCAAATCTCATTATACCTTTTATAGGCGAGATTTTGACGAAAACCTTATCTCCCTTCTGAAAAGAAGCTAGCATTTCAATAATGAATGTGAATATTACGGAAAACATCACGAATTATTTTCATTAGGTTTTACCTGAAATTCGATGTGTATTCTTTTTAGGTCGGCATAGCTCTTTTGTCGACTTTGAGTGACCCTCAATCTTTCGCGTATCAATCGAATTGCTTCGGTTGTGCTTTCGATAACCTCTGGACCCAATAGAAATTTCTCTCCAACTTCTTCCCAATTGAGCGACGACTTGTATCTCCGACCATATAGTGCTTCAAAAGGGGGCCATCCCAATGCTTGCCTGATAGCTATTGTTGTAGAACTCAATCAATGATAGGTGTTTGTCCCACGACCCTTGAAAGTTTAACATGCAGGCCCGAAGCATATCTTCGATAATCTGATTCACCATTTCTGTTTGCTCATCTGCTTGAGGGTGAAATGCAGAACTAAAGTCTAGTCTCGAGCCCATCCCCTCTTAGAATCGTTGCCAAAATTTGATGTATGCAATGGATCTTTGTCCGAGACAATGCTGGCTGGAATACCGTGTAATCTAACAATTTCCTTGATATATAATTCTACGAGCTGGCTGGTTGTATGTGATGAGTACTGAAAAATGATGATATTTCACTCCTAAATACCTACATTTAGCTGTCCGAGGAAAGCTATCTGATGAGAATTATTAGATTTGAAGTGTTTCAGGTAAATACAAGCCAAGTATAGAAAACAGCCCAAGAATTCTGAATATAATGTCAAAACACTGTAACTTTGGGTAATCGAGAACTTGGTGCGACTTACGGCTAAATTTGGACCTTCAAGACAACCTAATTATGAATTTATCAAAACATGAAAGTTGTAGATCGTTTCGTTAGCTTTCCAACGACCCAAGAATCACCTCAATCCGAGTTCGAGACAGAAAGTTATGGCCGAAATACCGAAGCAGTGTCTGATACAAAGAAGGTGCTGAAATTCACGGATTTCTGGGGGGTCGATGCATCGACCCTGTAGGTCGATTAATCGAGGATAAGGCAGTGTCTGACACGGAACTGACACGTTAAAGCTAATTTGTTTTGAATTTTTGGAGGCTCGATGCATCGACCATATTGGGTCGATTAATCGACCATGGAATTACGGCTTGGGAGACTTCTGCGACGAGGGGTCTATTTAAAGCGACTCAAACACTTCGGAAAGAGGGGAATTAATTAAATAGAATTAATTTGAGAAAAGAGTTTTAGGTTTAGAGTTCTTAGTTTTTAGCCTTTATTTTTTATAGTTAGACATAGAAATAGGGAAGTTTTATTATTCCTTTTCGAGAGCTTTGTTCCCTTAAATTTTCAGTATTCATTCCTTCAGTTCATAAATTTTGTTCAAAGTTTATTCCTGCATTAATTTCGTTTCTGAAGATCATCGTACTTTTGGATCAAAGTAAGTTTTTATGAAGTTTGAGGTAATTTTAATTTATTAAATTAATGTTATTTTCCCGTATTTATTTATTTATGTCATTTAATTACAATATGTGTGGCTAAATTTATAGGGATGGGGATCTAATGATTCCCATCCGAGGGATGTACTTTTAATAATATAAATTAAGGATTAAAATATGAGATTTTATTTTATGGTTGTTGTGCTATCATGAACGGATGAAATCCCCGGCACTAACCGGGATCGCGTGTGCCTAGTCATGCCTGGGATCTAAAATCTGTGACGGTAATTTTACTCAATCATTGTTATGGTCTTTTTGCTTTCATCGTGTGGATCTAATTACGATTATGTTCTGGGATCGAGTGTGCCTAGCCATGCCCTGGATCTTGGATCTGTAATGGTAATTTTATCTTAAATACTCCCTAATTTGAATAAAGTGTGCCTAGCCATGCCCTTGATTTCAGATTTATAAGTGGTATTCTTGTTGGAATTTTTACCCACGTTGGGGATGATTTTTATTTGAACCTGAGAGCATGTGTGCCTAGCCATGCCCTTGATCCCAGATCTATATATGCAAATCATCTAAGTCCTGATTGCAGGGATGCAACGTGGAACCTATTAGGGTGTTGACCATTGATCTTACATAAAAGATGTTTGTTACCAATGGAATATCTCATAATTTAATCCTTAGATTTATATTTCGAGAAGAACGGACCAAAGATGGGAGGATTTAGTATCTTCATCTTTATCATCATCTTTACCTTTCCTTTTGAATTATCAATTGAATTTTAGTTTGTAGTCATTAATTACCATCTCATCAAGCCATTTAAATCATAAAACTGGTAGAATACTGTTAGATCTTTATAGATTTCTAGAATTGCTTTTCTCTTTTAGATCTTTCAACATTAGTCCTCGTGGGAACGATCTCGTACTCCACACCCACTATATACAAACCGATTCGTGCACTTGCGAGTAAAACATCACATTAAAAAATCACAACAGTATGCTTTGTATTGCACGGTAGGAAATGAGTAGACTTGGTTAAGCGGTCAATGATCACCCAAACTGCATTGTGCCCTTTTAAGGTTCTCGGTGGCCTGAGGATGAAATCCATGGATATGGCTTCCCATTTCCATTCAGGTACCGGTAAGGGTTGCAACAATCCGAAGGGGTTCCTATGGTCAATCTTCACTCGTTGACATACTAGACATCTTGATACATATTCCGCTATATCTTTCTTCAAACCTCTCTACCAGAAGTTCTTCTTTAGATCCTGATACATCTTTGGACAGTCGGGGTGGATAGCATACTGTGATTTGTGGGCTTCTTCTAAAATCCTATGTCGAAGGTCAGGATCGGCCGATACACTAGATCGGCCTCACGAAAACGAACGTCCTCTCGAGGGAGAACTCAAAATGTCTGCGTCTGAGACAAGATGAATTCCAGTGGTTCGAGGGTAACACTAAGTTCGGTGGCAAATTGGGGGGTCACAAAGGAATGAGTAGAACCGGGGTCTATTAATACTCGTGCCTTATGTTGACAAATATCGTTAATCTTATACATTTGTAGGGTACCTAGGATTCATGTAGTTTAGTAGATCAATTCTACGCTATATGATATAGTGTGCATGTAATTTCACAATATGTTGACTAGTTTAATGAAAATTGATAGATTCGACTATTTCAAAAGAAGATTTTGGGTATACCTTGGATGACTTTGTTTGTAGCTTAAGCGTTGCGTGTGGAAACTGCGTAGGTGCGACCTTGGACTATGGATCGAGAAGACCACTGATTGGATGTTGATGCGCTCAGTTCCTTGTCCTTCTCCGGGCAATCCTTTATCAGGTGTCTTTTTTGGCCGCAACGGAAACAAGCGCCCGTTGTTCATCTGCAACTCTCTAACTTGTGACGCCTACCACAACGGGGGCATGATTCAGGAGGTAAGAATGTAGTGGAATATGGCATCTTTTGACACTTCGGTCATTGTAGACTGTGCTGGGCTAAAGGACTTCACAGGTGTAGAAAACACCTGTCTGATGTTTGTAGTTGGTACGGGTGGAACCGGAGTTGGGGTTGAGAACCTTGTCCTTTTGTTTGTTTGGTCATCGAGGAAAGATTGTGCCCGACTCCCTTTTTTTTTTTTGATCGGTAAAAGTGATTGTATTAAAAACTAGCAAGATGCTGAAAAGCTTACACCGACACAAAAGAACAAACAAGAATACAAAGAGACAAACCACTCCTAAGACCCACTAAGCCAAGCATAAATGACCCAAAACAAACCCGGATCCCAAGGCCCAAACTGCACCCCATCGACATCCCGACGACTGGATACCCACATAGACATACGGTCCCTAACTGTCTTGATGACCATCCCCACTGGATGCGTTTTATTAGCGAAAATTCTATCATTCCTTTCAAGCCCTAAATTCCAACAGACAGCGAAAAACACTGCCTTCCAGTAGTCCCAAAGCTGATCCTCAAACCTGACCGAATTCCAAGTCAAGAGTTGTTGGGCAATAGTTGGAGGAGTAACCCATACAATGCCAAAGAAACTAAGAATCTCACCCTAGACCTTGTAGGCCAATTGACAGTGTAGAAAGAGGTGCACAACAATCTCTTCATGTTGGTGACACATAACACATAAATTGTTCATCTCCATACCTCGACAGATGAGCTGATCAATAGTAAGGACTTTCCCTTTGATTAATGCCCAAGCAAAAAATCTAACCTTAGGAGGGATCCCCGTATTCCACAAAAAAGCTCCTTGGAATTTGATAAGAGGACGGCAAGTGAGCATCCAATAGTAGGCTTTCACGCTGAAATTGTCATCTTTGCTGGCGGCCCATATCCGCTGGTCTTGATGTTGCACATTAGGGAGGGTGGAATAGATAAGAGCCAGCAGGCTGGAAAAGGAGACAATCTCTTCGCACCTTAGAGACCCGCGGGTGCAGACCTCCCATATCCTACCCCCACTAGTATCCATGACAAAATCACCGATTCTCCACACCTGATTAGTGGAAATGGCGTAGATGTCCGAGAAAAGCGTTTTAAGGCAGACCCTATCGGCCCAGTACCTCAAGCAGACCCTATCGGTCTCTTCGCACCTTAGAGACTGGCGGGTGGTCTTGACGTTGCCCGACTCCCTTTGTTCTTATTCTGCAGATCTCTTCGCTTATACATATTTTCTATATCGCGTTCAGCGATAAGGGCTCTATCCAGTACCTCAGCATAGGTCCTCAGCTTAAATAATGAGATTCTCTCTTGGATATTCAATTTCAGACTGCAATCAAATTTCTTGGCCTTCATTGTTTTTGTTGCCACGTGTTGTGGTGCGAATCGCGAGAGTCTCGTGAACTCAGCTTCATACTCAGCCACCTTCGGTTTCCCTTGAGTTAGGGAAATAAAGTCCACTTCACATTGATCTCTAATGGCTTATGGGAAGTATTTTTCACTGAATAGCTCAACAAACTGGGCTCACGTCCACAGTGTATTTGGGGTCTCCTGTTCTCTTGCCCTTTTCACTGATTTCCACAAAGGGTCTGCTTCTCCCTCAAGCTGGAAGGATGCCCATCCCACTTTTTCATCTTCTATGCATGTATCACACGAAAGATCTCCATTTGGTTCAACCATTTTCCAGCTTCACTCAAATTTGCTTCCCCCATGAAGCTGGGAGGCTTCATCCTTCGGAACTCTTAGAAACCTGACGGTGGTTGTCTGGACGCAAGCAAGGTGGTCTGTTGCGCCATTGAATTGGCCATGGTTTTTAACAGTTGTCCTATGCGTTCAGGGTTATTTCCTCCCAAGGGTACGCTATTCGGACCTGTGGTAATTCCTGTTTCGCTCGGCGTACCCTCCGTATGAACATTTCTTTGTCTACGACGTGGGGCCATTTGGATCTGTTAAAATTGAATAGGAATATGTCAGCGGAGATCATAAAATTCCTACTTGTCTCTAGACAGAATCTAAAGTCATTTATTTGATACCAACTGTAACGACCCAAAATTCCAAACCGAAACATGGAGATTTTTGGGTCTTTAGAACGTAGATCACAATTTATATACAGAACATCCTGGCATCAATAGAATTTAAGCAACTCTAAACTCAAATAATATAATCAACATCGTTAAAGAATAATATTTAACTAATCTAACAATGATGACCACCTGTCACCTAAAAAGTGGCAATTACAAGATGTCCAATGTTATGAAAATAACCAACAATATTGTACCAAAAGAGTGACTGAGATCTTCTATGGATAGTAGCTCTCTGGCAGAAGTTCCTCTTCTTCTCCCAATACCGCTGTAGGATCCTTGTCCGCCTCAACACTTGTGACACATAGTGTCGGGGTGAGCTAAATTTTCCGCGAGCTCAGTAGGAAATTCAAGATACAAAATACATCTTATCCAATCTACATGATATTCAATGACTGCTGATATCGACATTTCAGTTAAGATTCATAATATCATACTGTCATTTCAAAATTTCATTGTAAGCAATGGACTAACTGGATAGTTTACATTTTAATTGTACCGAGTTAACATCACGTTCATTTTCCTTTGTATGCAACTTATTAGTTATACACATGGCTTAAAATAATAACTTAAGATCTCTAACACAAATATAGCGCTTCAAGCCAGAGGCAGTCGATGGGAATCTCAACCATCGTCGCTCATGAACACTTTTTCAGAGTGTCCAAGCTCCTACGTTGTGAGGAATACTTGGGCGATTCAGAGGCCAACGTCACGGTTCAGTAGGTGCTGAAGCATAGTTCAGATACGGATATACCGCGGTAACGGTTCAGAATACGGATATACCGTCATAACGGTTCATAATATGTCATCACATGGGATTCGTTCACATCAACCTTAAATCACATGCAATGTTATAAAACATAGTATCAGTTCGTAAGACATAACTAATATTCAAATGTTCGGATGATATTTCTATTACTTAATGAGAGTTCAAGAATTTTCAATGTCCAAAGAATTCAAATACTTGATTATAAGTTCAATGAGATTCAATATCCAAGAAGTTACGCTATATTCGGTAAGGTTCAATGTGAATCCAATATTCAATACATTCTAACGTCTACTGAGTGATCAACCTATTCGGTATTCAATGGATTCAATAATCGAAATGGCTTCTTTCATTCTAATTACATCACACATCCGACATTAATAATCAAAATTTCTTACTAAGTAGTCAATCGTCAACTATTCATGAATTATGAATGAAATGTAAAAAGCATCATAAATCCCCTACCTCAATCTTAGCGTCTCAAGAAAGAGTTGAGGTGATTTGTATCGATGATTATTGGCTCTCCTTCTACATTACATGTAAAAGTAACGTGTCAAGGGCATTCATGATTGCAACGATTTGAGGTACTTAAGTTTTCAATTTTTTTTACTTCAAGAATATCGAAACAAAATTATGTTTAGTTTCACTCGAGTGACTTATCACAAAAAATTTTCTGTGCTTGCCTTTGTTGACTCACTCGAGCGAGATTCATCCGAAGATTTGTCCTTGTTCCGGAGGAGTTCTTGCTCGAGCGAAATGTGCATCTCCCTCGAGCGATTCAATGTCCCTGAATTGAAATGATTAAATAAATTTCTGAATCTCTAATATAACAAAATTAGTGATAATGTACCAAGATTTCTTCCTTTTTCAAGACAAGAATGGTAGATCTACGATGGTCGACAGTTGAAGAAGATTAGCGCCCTAATTCTTGTCCGTCCGATATCTTGATTCCTCTCCTCGATCTTAAGGATGAAGAAATCGAAGAGCTTCTTGAGAGCGAGATCTTCTAAAAGATCCTAGAGTGATGAAGTAGACTTCAGGGGAGAAGAGGTTCCTCCGTAACCACTTTTCTATCACTTAAGAAGATTATCTAGTGTTAAGCCAACACACCAACAAGGGTGTACAGGCCTTTATTTCAATGTCCAAAATAATGCTATCAAAACTTTACGCATCAAGTTTTGAACCTTTGACTTTTTGTCTATAATTCAAACGTTCAACCAGTAGACTATTATACCGCTTATGATAGCTAATGGCTAACTTAACTACAGGGCCGGCCCTGACATTTTGGGGGCCCAAGGCGAGTTCCTAAAATGGGGCCCCTATTTCATATTACTTTATAATATATAAAATATTCACCACAATTTTTTTTTGACAAATAAAATAATACTTATATTCTATTTTACTATATATAATTTGAAAATGTAACTAATTAAGAATTTAATACAAATAAATATTAAAAGAAAATGCAAGTAAATTTCTAAATGTCTATTATTTAATTATCAACATAATAAATAAATTTCTAAATAAAAATAAGGGCACTAATTGACTCCTCAAACAATCGAAGTTTCCTAGTTTGTGCTTGGACAACCCCTATGGGGTGAGAGCCCCAACCGTGCCGCAATTATTTCATGGTTTACACGTACCCACTACACATGCTTAACAAAAGGGGAGTCGTTTCGAACCAGTAACCTTAGGGAGCAATCCCAAGTCGCCAAATCGCTGCCCCACCTTTCCATCAAAATGATAAAAAGGATTCTTCATGCAATCCTATGCACAAACACACGTGCACATAGTTGTACCTAACACCCCGGCGAGTAGAGTAACTTGGCTAAGTTAACTTGTTGACTCACCGAAATTTAGAACTATCCACTATGGAGCTTCAGAATCTTCTCCCTTAGGGAATTCTTAGGTATGCATAACTTAGTTCCCTTAAAAAGGATGGCATAATGAGAAATGAATTTCCTTGTAGAGTCTCCCCCATGTAGAGTTATTTGGTAGTTTTAAACCTACACTTCTGCTACAAGTGTGCTAAGTGATGCTGCCCTCATACCCAATGCATCTGTAAGCTAATTTTGACCACCTATTTTGTGTCATAATAAAAATTTATATTTTATAAGACGCATCGCACCACTACAAAAAATAAGACTATTAGCGGCATTAAAACTATTAACAAAAAAAAATAAAAGACTATTAACGGCAGTTTTTTGTTAATAGCGGCAGTTTTTGGCTGCTGCTATTAGTCTTATTTTTTGTAGTGCACTGAAAATGACAATGATTAAGCTTCTTTTAGCCTAGTAGAAATTTCAGTAACTCGTGATCGGAGTAAATGACACTCACGGGGTAAAGGACACTCACGCCCACAAGAAAAACAATTTTTTTCCTCACAGAAAAATAGTGATTTCATTCTTTAATATTCTGTAATTCACGACTGCCTTACATGTATAAATAAAGATACAAAAGTAACTTATTTGCTTACCTCTAATTTTTATTCTTTAATATTCTGTAATTCACGACTGTCTTACATGTACTGTCTTACATGTATAAATAAAGATGCAAAAGTAACTTATTTGCTTACCTCTAATTTTAATCTCTTAATCCAATTCAGAGTCTTGAATAACTAAATAAATAATTAAAATATTTTTACTTTTTAACTAGACTCCTACTTGATGTAGGCACTCTTAAAATCACATATATTGAAAAGAAAAGAAAACAAAAACTAATTCCACCTATCTAACCCTATACCATTGAGGCATTGAATCATTATTTACATCCATTACATCAAGCATTTTCCCCAGGTTTGGACCTCTACCTAGCACCCTTTTCCTCTACACTATAGTTTTCTCAATGGATCAACAAAAAGAACATCATGCCCAGGTTTAGACCTCTACCTAGCACCCTTTACGTCTATAATCTGTATTATTCTGCAAATGCTTACAAGGACAACACCCCTTATATACAAGGGTTTTTAAAACAGGTTCACCCAGTTGTACTTAACACGACTAGATAACATAATTCTACATACAATTTCTATAGAGCATATATTAAGCGTTAACCAGTAATACCTACTAATATCCAAAGCAGGAGTTAGTGGGATAACACCTGATATTTGCTCATTTTCATCAACATTTACAACGTCCATGGTATATGGTGTTTGTGGATGATGGTATTGATTGGCCAAAAGGTAACGAGAAAATGATAAGGTGGAACTGTTGAGAAAGGCACTAGAATTAGGGGCTTTAAATATTAGCATAACATAGTGTTTGATAAACATGTAACATCCAGATGGGGGCCTCAAATCACAAACATTTTCAACCCGTTGGGAAAATCCATTGGTAATCTTGAGGAATCAGACAAAAAACCATCGCATCAAGCAAAAACAAAAATTAAACATCACAATGCCCTAGAAATCAAGATTGTACATCCAAGTTCTAGATAATTTAAGAGTCACATATTGAGGTAAAATAAATGGATCAAATAAATAAATAAACAAAGAAACAAAACTTAATCGATAAAGAAAATGAATGAGTCTTCTTATATTGTTGTGGAATCATTGGGAACAACAGCAAGAGCAGCATCTTTCTCTGAAGCCATTGAAGAAGTCTGAGGCGTAGGGAGGCTGAGAGGCACTGGACCGTGGACGTGGAGAGAGAAGAGAGGGTTTGGAGAGAGGCGATAGCCTTTGGAGAGAGGAGAGGGTTTAGAGAGAGAGAGAGGGTGGAGAGCAATGCGTTGGAGAGAGGAGAGAGGAGAGAGGAGAGAGGAGAGAGGAGAGAGGAGAGAGGAGAGAGGAGATGCGTTGGAGAGGAGAGAGGAGAGAGGCGCTGGATTTGGGGGCCCTTTCTATATATATAATTTAAAAATAAAATAAAATTTTAACCTATTTTTTAAAAGAGCTTTTTTATTTGGGGGCCCCTGGAAATCGGGGGCCCAAGGCAGTCGCCTGGCTGGCCTTGGTCCAGGGCCGGCCCTGAATCTAATATAACTAAATGATGGAAGGCCTATGATCTCAATTGTGTACCTTTCCCTAAGAAAATGTGGGAATAAGAAGTCGTCCTTGTGGGGCTACCCCCGTTCATTCGACCTAGGGTAAGTTTATAAATGACTCTTTTCCAAACTTATTCTCAAATTTGCCAATTTTTTCCAACCTTTTGACTCACCGAACAATTCTTGAATCCAAAATTTCCCCGGAAATTTACCGATATTTTCCCAACTTTTGCCCAATTTTTTTGAATTATGAATGTCTGCCCTGGCCGAATAATTCCCGAATCCCGACTTGGTGACTATTAGGGGTGGGAAAAAAACTGAAAATTTGAAACTAGTTTTGGATCTGTTTGGTGCCTATTTTGGGTGCCGAAAATCTAAAATCGGTTGACTAGAGAAAAAAAACTAACCCTAAAACTGAAAAAATTGGAAAAAGTAAAAAGATTCTCTTGCAAACAATATATAAAAATAAACAAATTTAGAAAATATCGAAAATCGAACCAAAATGACTGAAACAGTTGGATCAGTTTGGTTCATTTCGGTTTAGGGGGATGGGGAGTTCAGTTAACCGAAACCAAAAATTCTCTTTCAAAAATAAAAAAAGAAATCGGAAAAAATAAAAAATTCAAACTAAACTGATCGAAACGGCCGGATCAGTTTGGGGGGGGCGGTGTTAACCGAAACCAACAGAAATGTTTCGGATCGGATGTGATTATAGGTGAAACGACACAGAAATTAATTTCGGTTAACCAAACTTCCAACCAGAATGACCGTAATAAATGTGAATGTAACCTAACGGGTTATGCTGCGACTATGCGAGATTAGATTATCCAAGGATCAAAATTTTGGATTTCGTTTTGGTTTTGGTGGGGACCGAAATCTAAATTTCGGCTGAAATCTGCTACAGTGCCAGAAAATTGCTGAAACTTTGAGTTTTCGTTCGGTTTCGGTGGACCGTTTGAGATTTCGGCATAAATTTTGAACCATGAGATTATCCGATGTGTTTTGCTTCTTTGGGCCACCGGTCGAGTTCAACTAGTTGAACCAGATTTCAAGTTTAACCTGATCTACAGCCCTTGAATTTGAATATAAGAGAATCTTGACTTCGATTATTTTTATTTTTTATATCTGGGAAATCTCCTATTTCCAAGAGCTACAGGTCTGGTTGAACTCGAAATCCCGTTCAATTCAACCAGTTGGACCCGACCGTTTGCCCTTCTTCTTTCTTTACCCTCTTAAACAATTACTCTTCCTATGTCTAAAAACTCCATCAAACGATTTGAAACTTTTGTTATTGAGCAGTGTCGATCTGGCGCCATTAATCTTCAAAACGCTTTAGAATATTTTAATCTTATGGTCGATAAACAGCACCCCACACCCTCCCTCTCTACATTTGATTGCCTGTTGGGAGCTATTCTGGGAATGGGACACCATTCTACCGTCCTATCTCTCTACAAGAAGATGAACTCCATTGGGATCTCACCAGATAACTGTATTCTAACGAGGTTAATTAACTGTTATTGTGTGGAAAAGGAAATGGGGCTACAAACCCGACACCGTAGGTTGGATAGGATCATGGTATCAAATATCGGCCGATACGTTTCGGCTGAGTCGTACCAGTCCTTGAAGGACCAATACCCGATACCCATTTTATTACCTATAGAATTAGCAATGCAGTTGAGGTGGTTGATAAAATGTGTGAGATGGGTCGTGTTGGTGTAGTTTAAAATTTGGTTTTCCTCTTGTTTTGCTATTACTTACTAATTTTAGTCTCTCATTGGAAACCATCAGCACTTGGTTGTGCTTATATATGGACACTGTAATATTGCAGGCAAGTTTTGTAAAGGCAAAGTGCAGACAGCTGAAGTGGCTACAAGTGGAGTGGTGCGCTCAAACAATGTAGATTAGGGCAGTTAGACATATCAGCCGCCTGCACTTTGCCTGGACAAAACCTGCAAGTCATTTACAAATTTCCCCTTATAGATAGTCTCTTAGCTATTGAGTTTAAGTAATCACTAAACGATGGCCCTCGTTCGCGCACGGGTTGCCCTGAGCTGGGAGGGCTGATTTGAAAATTAATTAATTGTGTCACGTGACTATTTTTTTTTCTGATTGTCTACACAATCGATGGCGATTGTCTACACAGTCGATATCGATTGCATAGACAATCGAAAAAAAAAAGTCGCATCGATTGTATAGATAATCGGAAAAAATATATATATATACATATTATCAGCCGATATATTAAAATTATCGTTCGATAATTTCAATGTATCGTCCGATACGGGCGATATATTGCCCCTATCGGACGATATGTATATTATTTTTAAGGGGGTACGATGCAATGCCTTTACATCGTACCGCCCAAGTCCAAAACCTATACGTATCGATATTGGTTGATTTTTTGATCCATGACGTCACTACGTGATCGTTTTTTATTAAAAAAGTTATTTATTAATCTGACGGATCTTTGCCTATAAAAAAGGATCTCTTTTGCAACCAAAATACATCATCGATAACCAGAATCTTCTCTTCTTCTTTCGTCTATTGTTTTATTTTATAGTTTTCTAAGCAATCAAACAGTTGTGGTGTGAGATCTATCGTCTGTGCTTGAGGTGAAATCCGTCAGTGTGAGTTGTTGTATCCTGATGGCCGCGTGCTACTTATTGCAGTGGTAGATTAACGGATGGGGTGCAAATCGTTTTAAAGAAAGCGACTTGGTTCGTGCCTCAGTTCACTTATTCATCATAATCAGTAGAGTGATCAACGGCCAATAACTCAACACACTTTTAATTTCGGATACAACTGAGGTATAATTTCTATTTTTCCGCATACAATTTTCTTGCGATGACAGGTTCAAGGTTCAAACCCGAGAACTACTCAAAAATTGCGAAAATCGATTGATCGATTTTAAAAATCGATTAATCGATTTTTGACAGGAGAGATATTCAAGAGGAAATTCACGAAACCGATTAATTGAAGAAAATTTCGATTAATCGATTGATCGATTTTGAAAATCGATTAATCGATTTTGCCTGAGCTTGCTGACACTACCGTGGTATTTCGGCCATAACGTTTTGTGCCGAACTCTGATTGACATGATTCTTGTTGCGTTGGAAAGACGATAGCAAGCCCTACAACTTTCGTGAAGACCAACGTGTGAATCAATCGTTTTAAAGGTCAAAAGTTAGTAGTAATCTGGGTCAAATGCTGATTTTTCGAGAAACGAAACCGATTACTCGAATTTAATTCGATTGATCAATTTTTGAATTTCGATTGATCGATTTGGAATCGATTAATCGAATGGGTATTTCCAGTGGCTTAAAAAAGGTACAGTTTGGGAAAATTGATTAATCGATTTTAAAATCGATTGATCGATTTTGGAATTTCGATTAATCGATATAGGGATCGATTAATCGATTTTGACTGTGCTCGCCAGTATGGCTTTGATATTTTGACCATAACTTTCTGCTCCGACCTCCGATTGATACGATTCTTGAGGCGTTGGAAAAATAACAAAGAGATCTACAACTTTTATGTTTTGACCAACTTATGAATCTAAAATTTTAAACGTCAAAATTTAGGGGGAAGGCTACATCAATTTCTATGTTGGTGCGAACTTGCCCGTTCCGACTCGATTTTGAGAAAACACTTAAATAGTCTATGTGATTAGTGATTAGAATTGATTCTTGATACATCATCATATATTTGTGATATAGATTGAGGGCGGGAATCTATCGATAAGGCTTAGCTTGGCTTCGCGCAACTTCGAGGTTAAGGTGGGGAAAATTCGATATACACTTGCATTTTTATTTGATTCCATAGACTCTTATGATGTTTTTGATTTGGCTCAAACTATGTTTAGAACTTGGAATATTTTGAAACAATGCTTGCTTTAGAAATCCTTGAAATAATTGAAAGCCATGAACCTTGGTATTTGAATTTCAAATTCGACCTTTGTATTTGAATCTAACCTTTGTAATTGTAATTAATGTAAACATTTGTGGATATAAATGGAGAATACGACTTCGAATATGAATCTAGTATTAGACTTCGAATCCGAACATTGAATCTGAAAGTCATGTAAGCAAATCGAACTCAGAAGTTAAATTTGAACCGAATAATAAATCTTATCATTTGGACCGCTATGGGTGGATTACAAGTAAATTGAAGTGGTATGGGCGGATTATAAGTATATTATGGACTACTATAGGCGGATTATGCTCATTTGTGAACCGCTAGGGCACATTGTTCGTGGGATCGTGGACCGCTAGGGCGGATTATAAGTAGGTAAATCAAATCAGTAAGCCACGTGAATGAATTGAACTCTGCAAATCAGATGTATAAGTCATTTAAGCAAATCAAACTTCGTAAATCAAATCTGTAAGACATATAATATGGACATAAGAACCGTAATTTGACCGGTACGGCTGGTTATCCGTAATTTGAACCGGTACGGCGGGATATCCGTAATTTGAACCGGTACGACAGTTTATTTGTAATTCGTTATTTGTATCGTGCTTTGGAATCCGAACATTGAATCCGAAACTTTGAACAAGCTATGTAAGAATAAGTAAGGCCGGCACGGCGGAATATCCGTGATTTGAACCGGCACGGCGGGATATCCGTGAATCGACTTTGTAAGTGATGTAAGAATGTGTAAGGCATGTAAGTGAAGCTATGTAAGAATGAGTAAGACACGTAAGTGAATGTAAGCGAACTTAGTAAATCAAGATAAGACATGTAAGCGAATTGAAAACAGTTTCAGTTTTGATAAGAAAATGTCTTTGAAATAAGTTTGTTTTTGAAATCAGCTTGCCTTTGAAATCCGTTTATTTTTTAAATCAGCTTGCCTTTGAATTCAGTTTGCTTTTGAAATTAGTTTGCCTTTGAAATCAACTTCAATTCTGATAAGAAAATACCTTCAAAATCAATTTCGCTTTTGATAAGAAAATGCTTTTGAAATTCAGTTTCTATTGTGAGTTTGAAAATGTCAATAGTTTTTAATATGAAAATGTTTTGATCTTCGTCTTTGAATCTATGCATGACTAATGAGATGTACATTGGTATCGATTTTCTCTACTGAGCTTAGATGTAGCTCACCCTGACTATACGTTACAGGTATAGCTTTATTCAGGACATCGGACTTGAGGATTAAGGACTTGAGGAGTGCTGAGATTTTCGGGATCGTATATCGAGTGCCTTGTGGAGTTTGGTTAGTGTGGCTTGGTACAATGTGTTATTATATACTAGTTGTACACCACTGTTTGGTGATGTTGGTACATCATCAGTGGTCATTGTTAGTTATTATAATATTTAATATTAGAATTAGAGAATTTATTTATGCTATGTTTTGTACCAAGTATTTCTGTATCAGGTTGTGATCTACGATCTGGCGGTTTGGATTTTCTCATTAGTGTTTGAAGAAAAAAAAAATATGTCTAAAAATTCAGGTGGGAAAAATTCGGGCTGCCACATTGCATGGATTCTGAGCAATAAAAACAATGATGAAAATAAATAAACATTTAAGCATGATGATTAAACATATGTAATATTTGAATAGAAATTCATTGCTTACATCTTAGATAAATTTTGAAATTCTTGGCAAATTCTGGATTCTAAACAGATTCTGGATTTTGTACAGATTCTGAATTTTGCACAGAATTTTGTGATCAATCACGAAAACCCTGTGTACCATTGAGAACCCGTGATTAAGCCTCAAAATTTAACAATCTGACTTGAATAATATTCATTAAATGAAATAAACCCTAATTCCTATTTTATTTTTATATTATCTATGTTTCCAATTAATTTCAACATGATTTCTCTATACTTCTAGTCTTCGTATAAAATTTACGTAACTCCTCTCCCTTGATCCAATTAGAATCTCTAATCCGAAATCCGGTCGCATCATAAGCTCCTCTTGCATTCTTCTAAGCCTTCAAACCAAAAACTTTAGGGTTCCTCTTCTAATTCTCCATCTTCTCTAGAATTTTCTCTCTTTCTCTATGAGGTTGTTAGGCTATAAGAATTATGTAAAATTTTATAAATTAATCTTTATATTTATAATACTTTATGATTTCTTATCTACGATCTAATTCTATTTAGAATGCTTTAAGGTTTCCTATTTAATATCTAACTCTATTTAGAATACTTTAAGGTTTATTATTTAAGATGTAACTTTATTTAAAATAATTTAAGGTTTCCTATTTAAGATCTAACTCTATATAGAATTTCCTACATGGGTCTTAAGTGATTCTATCGGTTTTTAATTACTTAACGGGTCTTTAATTAGTTATTGGGTCTTTAAAATGGATATTTAATTACTTAATGGGTCATTAATTAGTTATTTGGTCTTTAATTACTTAATGGGTCTTTAATTAATTTACTAAGATATTTTAAAGGTCTATTTAACATTATTAAACGCCCCCTACTTATTACTAATATATATTTAAAGGCTTTTAAGGTCTATTAATTAGATTAATTAATTATCATGGGTCAGTATTAAATAAAGTAAGCATTACATTCATGCGCAACAACCAGTCACATGCATTAAATCAATCAAACTAATCATAATTACAAATCTAGCAAATAATTAAGGACTAAATAAGCGAAAAATCTCGATCATCACATACCCACACACACACACATACATACATATATATATATATATATATATATATATATATATATATATATATATATATATATATATATGGGGAATGCTAATGTTGCAGATTTCATTATGTTATAAGTGTTGTCCACAAAAAAGTAAAACATAAAATGCCTTCTGTAAAAAAAAAAAAAAAAAAAAAAAAAAAAAAAGAGGGTGGTCCAACTGGCAGAACATCATATGAATTGCTTAACATGGACCATTCAATCTAAGGATTCGACAAACGTCAATTGTTGATCCAAGTGCCGTAATATCGATCATTGTTCATATTTATAATAGGATCCATACTGATGAATTGCTGGGATTGGATGATATGAATCATCTGGTAGTAACATTGACAAGATGTCTCTTAGACATCTTGGATTGGCAAATAATGTTTTCCATTTGGCACTACGTGACTTGAAAATGGGATGTTGATCGCGCTTCAATGAATGGGATGCAACATTATTGTTCTCCAAGCACTCTAAGAAAGGAGCACCTTCACTGTGCTTTTAGAGTGCCACGTAATGGCAAAAACCCTGTTTTGGTTTGCATAGATCAATTTATATATTTTTTTGAAATATGGTCTGCACCATGCGAATAGTACCATTTGAAAATTCGACCATTGAATGTAATCAATTTTATTTTTGCAATGGAGATGAGTGTTTTTAAACAAAAATAAATTTATCGAAAATGTTCTATTGTTCTATGTGGCATCCAAAATTATGTTTGAGTGCCACTTGGAGTATGAAATGGAGCTTGGAGATTATATATATATATATATATATATATATATATATATATATATATATATATATATATAGAGAGAGAGAGAGAGAGAGAGAGAGAGGGGCCCGTGGATATGAATTCGATTAGCGCTTATCTTGCACTCTGCTATGTAGCAATATGCAAGCATAATATGTTGCCTGCCCATGATCTAATCATGATTATTATATATCTGTCACCTTCACTTGTCAACTTTAATAATGAATATTATATTTCTTTTCATTTATTTCTTTGATATGCCTTCTACTACATCCTATATTCCCAGGCTTGTCAGCATTCTTTTCTCCCCCAGTTAGTTGCACATCTCTTTCTTTCTTCTTGGATCTGATTTAGCATGCCTTCAAAGAAGTAATAGATCTTGCCAGGTGGCTAGGCTTCATCAACCTTCCATGTAAAAATAATAGATCTTGACTGTAATGAATCATATGTTAGAGTAGGTGTGTTGTATATGATAAAGATCATATTTTGTGCCAATATGTTACCACAGAGATCCTTAGATTATGGGATTTAAATCAAACGGCTTAGATGCTGTTTCCACATGACAACTTTGTGTGTGTAAGTAATGGCTCCCAATTAAAAAAACAACCAAACATCTTACCAAAAAATTTAGCCTCCAAAATATTTAGCAGAAGATGCCTACACCGATCACTCACTCCATGAAAATGGCACATAAATGATACCTTCAATATAAATTAAACGACTGTTTAAAACCGTAGTGTAATAATTGACTGCCTAAAAACAGTAGTATTACCCTTGGGCGTCGAATTTCGGCCGACCAAGCAGCCGACCCACTCACGATTAGATTTATCATTTATATAAATACCATTTGTTCCTTTTTCATTTTCAACCCTAGCCCCATCTCTTCAATCTCTTTCTCTCTCTTTCCCTCTCTCTCTCCCTCTGTGCAAATCTTGAAACCCTAATCCATTTTCTCTACTGAAATCCCATCTCTCTCCATCGCCATTACAATCTCGTGAGCCACTTAATTGAAGGTACGAAAAGCGACAAAGATCAGCTGAAGATGTCGAAACCCTGTGACGGGGACGCCGACATTATGGACTCGGTTATGGACCATATTGAGTGTATCGACGTCGGAAGAAGTAGAACGGAAATCATAACCAAGCTTAAAGGAGCAGAATTAGTGTACGGACCGAAAAGCAGAAAATGTGGGAATAAGACGAAGTCGTCCCTATGGGGCTACCCCCGTTCCTTCGACCTAGGGTAAATTTATAAATGACTCTCTTTTCCAAACCTATTCTCAAATTTGCCAATTTTTTCCGACCTTTTTCCTCCCCGAATAATTCCTGAATCCAAAATTTTCCCCGAAATTTACCGATCTTTTCCCAACTTTTGCCCAATTTTTTCGAATTATGAATGTCTGCCCTCGCAGAATAATTCCCGAATCCCGACTTTGTGACTATTAGGGGTGGCAAAAAAACTGAAAAATTGAAACTAGTTTTGGATCTGTTTGGTGCCTATTTTGGGTGCCGAAAATCTTAAATCGGCTGACTAGAGAAAGAAAACTGACCCTAAAACTGAAAAAATTGGAAAAAGTAAAAAGATTCTCTTGCAAAAAATATATAAAAAAAACAAATTTAGAAAAAATCGAACCGAATTGACTGAAATAGTTGGATCGGTTTGGTTCATTTCGATTTAGGGGGATGGGGAGTTCGGTTAATCGAAACCAAAAATTCTCTTTCAAAACAAAAAAAGAAATCAGAAAAAGTAAAAAATTCAAAAAATTCAAATGAAATGACCGGATCGGTTTGCTTTGGTTTCGTTTGGTGGGGGAGGAGTTCGTTAATCAAACCAATAGAAACGTTTCGGATCGGATGTGATTATAGGTGAAATGACACAGAAATTAATTTCGGTTAACCAAACTTCCACCCAGAACGACCGTAATAAATGTGAATGTAACGTAACCGGTTATGCCGCGACTATGTGAGATTAGATTATCCAAGGATCAAAATTCCGGATTTCGTTTCGGTTTCGGTGGGGACTGAAACTAAAATTTTGGTTGAAATATGCTACAGTGCTAGAAAATTACTGAAACTTTGAGTTTTCATTTCGGTTTCAGTCCCCACCGAAACCGAAACATTCCCGCTGAAATTTTGAGATTTCGACAGAAATTTTGAACCATGAGATTATCCGAAGTGTTTTGCTTCTTTAGGCCACCAGTTGGGTTCAACTAGTTGAGCCGGATTTCGAGTTCAACCAGATCTATAGCCCTTGAATTTGAATATAAGAGAATCTTGACTTTGATTATTTTTATTTTTTCTTTAACCTGTGTCTTTACCCTCTTAAACAATTACTCTTCCTATGTCTAAAACCTCCATCAAATGATTTGAAACTTTTGTTATTGATCAGCATTAATCAGGCTCCATTAATCTTCAAAACGCTTTAGAATATTTTAGTCTTATGGTCGATAAAGAGCACCCCACCCTCCCTCTTTGGAGCTATTCTGGGAATGGGACACCATTCCACCATTCTACTGCCCTATCTCTCTACAAGAAGATGAACTCCATTGGGATCTCACCAGATAACTATATTCTAACGAGATTAATCAACTGTTATTGTCGTATAAAAAAAATAATAATAATAAAAAAAAAAAAACTGTTATTGTCGTAGAATCGGGCCGATTATGGGTTCACGGTGTTTGGAGAAATTCTAAAGCGGGTTAAGAGCCCAACACAGTAATTTTGACTACTTTGATTAAGGGGCTTTGTAGTTTGGATAGGATTGGTAATGCAGTTGAGTTTGACAAAATGCCTGAGATCAGTTGTTCGCCCGATGTCGTCACTTACAGTACTCTAATTAACGGGCTTTACTGATCGGGCAATTTTAACATGACTCTTGATTTGTTCAAGCAAATGGTTGGAAGCAAGTGTAATCCTAATGTGGTCACTTACACTACGGTTATTGATGGGCTCTGCGAAATGGGATCAGCTGGTCGGGTTGCTCAAGCAGCTGAGGTCTTTGAGAAAATGCTTGAGACAGGTTGTGCTCCTGATCTTGTCACCTCCAACACTCTAATTAAAGGGTTTTGTAGGACGGGCAGCATTGACTTGGCTCTTGATTTGTTCACACATGGTCAGAGGGAAAACTTGTAAGCCTAACGTGGTCACATATAACACAGTTATTGATAGTCTCTGTAAGTTGGAATCTACAGATCGGATTGCTCAAGCAGCCGGTTTGTTTGAGAAAATGCTTGAGATGGGTTGCAATCACAATGTTGTCACATACAACACTCTCATGAAAGGGCTTTGCCATAGAGGCAACACCGACATGGCTCTTGATTTGCACAGGAAAATGTTCATGGACAATTGTAAGCCTATTGTGATCATGTACAAGTGTACAACACAATTGTTGATGGTCTTTGCAAAGTAGGATCTATAAATGAAGCCCTTAAACTGTTTGATGAAATGACCCATTGGAGCATTTCTTCCAACGTTGTCACCTACAATAGTCTATTGAGCGGATTGTGTGAGGTCGGTAGGATGGAGGATGCACAATCTCTCTTTCGGGCTATGGTGGCTCAAGAGGTGTGTCCAGATATCATCACCTACAATATTATATTGAGTGGATTGTGTAAGGTGGGTAGAATGGAGGATGCACAATCTCTCTTTCGGGCTATGGTGGATCTGTGGGTATGTCTAGATGTCATCACCTATAATATTTTATTGAGGGGATTCTGCAACGTTGGTAGAATGGACGATGCACAATCTCTCTTTCGAGCTATGGTGGATCAGGGCCTATGTCCAATTGTCATCACGTATAACTCTCTAATTCATGGCTTTTGCAATTCAGGGCAGTGGGAAGAAGTTATGAGAAATTTCAAGGAAATGCTCGATAGAGGAATTTCACCAACTATCATCACTTTCAACATATTGATGAATGCTCTTTGCAAGCAAGGGAGAGTCAAGGAATCACACAAACTATTAGTGATAATGATTCAAAGAGGCGAAGAACCCGATTTAGTTTCATATAATACTATGAACAACAAATTTGCGTAGGATATAAATCTAACACAAATCAATCATAACAAATTTTCCCTCGCTAAGAGAGGGTTTTATTAAAATGGCGGACCTTACACTTCCGGGTATCGCAATCGATTCCCCGTTAATTACATCAAAATTGATTACCTCTGATTAAAAGCTACTAAAAAATAATAACGTAATTACATCTCTGAAATAAATAAAACTAAGATTCTAATTCTAAGTCTTCATCGACATCTTCAATCCGTCATGAGATAGATGGATAGCAGACTATCTTCATTGGAGATTTGAGAAATATGAAATAGGGGACGACGGATGGGAGAACCCCTCCTCCAAAAGCCGGGTCCATTTGATCGAAAACCACGAGTCATTACTGGAGCAAGAAACTCGTGGACGAGTCTTAAAGCGAATTCTTGTTCTCTGGTCTCAAAGATGACTTCGAATACCAAATCCATTTTTCGGGCAACTGATTATCAGAAGAATTATCACTTTCAGTGATAGAGTGTCTAATCATAAGTTAGATATCGTCAAATTCCTTAAAGTTTGATGATCATAGATGATTTTATAATAATTTTACCGTTGGATTTGATCAATATCTTAAGATTTGGCCAATGCATAATAAATCCATCACTGGATCTCATTACGATCTCACATTATGATCATTTGACTAAAAGTCAATGAATCCACCATTGGATTTGATCAAAATCATAAGATCTGACCAATATGTAATAAATCTACCGTTGGATCTCATTACGATCTCATATTATGATCGTTCGACTAAAAGTCAATGATTTCACCGTTGGATTTGATCATAATCACAAGATCTGATCAATATGTAATAAATCCACCGTTGGATCTCATTACGATCTCACATTATGATTGTTTGACTAAAAGTCAATGATTCCACCATTGGATTTGACATAATCACAAGATCTGATCAATATACAATAAATCTACCGTTGGATCTTACTATGATCTCTCATTATGATCGTTTGACTAAAAGTCAATAATTCCATCGTTGGATTTGACCAAATTCATAAGATCTAGTCAAAATGTAATAAATCCACCGTTGGATCTCATTATGATCTCACATTATGATCGTTTGACTAAAAGTCAACGAGTCCATTATGAAAGAATTTTCGATCTCGAGGTTAAGGTCCAAACCCTCATTTGAGGGAGTGATGATCCGAACTGCGAGGGAAACTCTAATTATCATAGGTGAATATTTTTGGTATTATAGTTCGAAATCATTCTTCGGGTTCGTGATTGCAACCCGTATGAGCATTGAATTTGTGGTTGCAATCCGAGTGTACTAGGAGTTATGCCTAGGGTCGAACCCACATGGCTTAATTATTTCTAAGTACGCAAGAGATTGGGTACGAGTCGTAACGCGTAATGCCAAATTATAACTATAAATCCCACTTAGGAGGAGCCGTAGCTCTTATCCTAAGCGTATCTTCTTTAGGTAAGGGCCGTAGCCCTTATCCTAAAAGTCTTAATCCTAACTTACTCCCCCCGTCCACTTTAAAAGAAAATAAAAAAAAAAAGAAGAAAAGAATAGTCAGAATTTCGGAAATCACCCTAAAGTCTTTTTAGAAGAGTCGGAGATATTTTCGGCAGAGCTCTCGTCTCAGGATTTTCGGATCTCTTGCAATGAGGACGGGTCTGCTATTTATAGATTTGTGGTAGCGATTATAGAAGTTACTATCTTACGGTTCCGTAAGGCTTTCATGAAATGAACGGTTGAGAGAGCTACGTAAGTTTTCGTTTTCACGCGGATTGAGAAGATTCTTCTCACGTACGTCATTCTTTTCTCATAACCACCTAGGGTGGATAAGTATATTTCTATCCACCTAAGGTGGATGAGTATATTTCTATCTACGTAGGGTGGATGAGTATTTTTCTATCCACCTAGGGTGGATGAGTATTTTTCTATCCACCTAGGTGGATAAGTATTTTTCTAGCTACCTAGGTGACTACGTATATTTTCTAGCCACCTAGGTGGATAAGTAATTTTCTATCCACCTAGGGTGGATAAGTATTTTTTCTATCCACCTAGGGTGGATAAGTATATTTCTATCCACCTAGGGTGGATGAGTATTTTTTCTATCCACCTAGGGTGGATGAGTATATTTCTATCCACTTAGGGTGGATAAATATTTTTCTATCCACCTAGGGTGGATGAGTATTTTTTCTATCCACCTAGGATGGATGAGTATATTTCTATCCACCTAGGTGGATAAGTATTTTTCTAGCCACCTAGGTGACTACGTATATTTTCTAGCCACCTAGGTGGATAAGTATTTTTCTATCCACCTAAGGTGGATAAGTATATTTCTATCCACCTAGGGTTGATAAGTATTTTTTCTATCTACCTAGGGTGAATAAGTATATTTCTATCCACCTAGGGTGGATAAGTATTTTTTCTATCCACCTAAGGTGGATGAGTATATTTCTATCCACCTAAGGTGGATAAGTATATTTTTATCCACCTAGGGTGGATAAGTATATTTCTATCCACCTAGGGTGGATAAGTATTTTTCTAGTCACCTAGGTGACTACGTATATTTTTTAGCCACCTAGGTGGATAAGTATATTTCTAGCCACCTAGGGTGGATAAGTATTTTTTCTATCCACCTAGGGTGGATGAGTATATTTCTATCCATCTAGGGTGGATGAGTATATTTCTATCCACCTAGGGTGGATGAGTATTTTTCTATCCACCTAGGGGAGCCTAGTGTGGCAGAATCGGACAATATCATATCAGGTAACATGTCCTACTCAGAACTCTTTGTTTCTGCAAAGTTCTGCTAGCTGTGAGTATGTGAAAAATAGGGAGATGCTGGGAGCCATAGAGGTTTAATCAAAACTGGCTTAATGACAATTGGGTCCGAACTCCGAAAATATTTTTTGAAGGGACCACAAGGGCATTACTCAGTGCTCTTATTCTGGTCCGTGTGGCTTCTGCAACAGCACTGAGGCGGAATTATCGGCTGTTTTGTTTTGAATCAGATTTGAGCGTGATTCTGGTCATCCCAATTGATCTTCGAGGGAGATTCAAAGTAGGTTTTGGCTTGGAAGAAGATCTGGGATGTGTGGATCCCCAAGATCGATGGGAGAGTTGCTTAGGGAGTGGGTGGATTTTAGACCTCCTTAATTTGCTTTTTTTTGGAGGTTGTTTTCATGGTTGGGGCAGTGGTGAACTATTTTTGTATTGGGTTACTAGGCTATGAGCCACTTGAATAGATTTGGATCTATTGAAGCTGATCTCTCAGTATGAAAAGAGGTGTTGGTTGAACTTCCGAACTTAATTCCGGACAATAAGTGGAGGTGTCTTGTTTGACTCCTCCCACTTGCTGTTTTTGGGGTTATTTGAACGGAGTGCAACCGGCGTATCTTCAAAGGCAAGCACAGTCAGTTTTCTCAAATTTTCGACTCTGTCAAGTTCAATCTCCTCCGGTGGGCTGGCCTTTTCAAAGCCTGCTATGGGTGGGTCCTACGCCGAGGCGGATGAGTTTTGGGGTTCCATTATCCTAGCAGCTTCTCCATAACTGGCTTGTTTTTCTTCTGTTTGTGTTTGGCTTGCCTTCTGAGGGTGATGACATTGCGAAGCTCTTGGCGAGGCTGTTTTTTCTTTGTTTTGTTTTTTTTTTTTTTATTTGCTTTTCTTGCTAAGCTCCTTGCTTAGCCCTTCTTGGCTGTAATTGTTTTTCTTAATGAAATTACACTATTCCTGATAATAATAAAAAAAAAGTTCTCTCAGCATGAAATTCTAGCGTGCATTGAATTTAGAAGCCCTAACTTTTGCTCATTTTAGTTATGACATGCAATGGCTTATAAGGAGCTATCCAAATTGGAGCTTAAAGATATCAGCTGGTGGTAGGAATCAAGGATCTTCCGATCAAAAAAAGGAATCAAGGATCTTGGATCTTTTATTTTTCGTGTTGTCTTTTCATTTTATTTTTGTTATTTTTGCTTAGGAAAGCATGTCACTGTGCCTTTTATGAAATTTAGGGTGATAGGACAGCAGTAAGATGCCCCATTGGGGCACGGTGAGCGTGCCCCAACAGGTGTGCGCACAATGTTCCACATGAAGCTCCACGTGAGCACTCAAAGCACTAGTTTGGTGCCATGTGGAGCAAGGTTGCTTTGTTTGGATGAAAGGGAATTGTTACTCGCACACTAACTTTTATTGTAAGGACACCACACTAACTTTTATTATAACTCGTTAAGCAGGACTATATGCAAGTCCCTTGATGAAGAACAGTTTGATATCCTCAAGTTATTCTTTGCAGTATTCAGAGACGAGGCAAATCTCTAGGCATCCTATCTCTTTGCATATGAAGTTTCCAAAGGATTTCACTCTGCCTTCCAAAGATGAGTTGGAAAAAAATTTCATTAAATTTGAACCATTGGATTGCACAAACACCAAAGTTTTCTTCTTTACGGGTTCTGCTCAAGTGTTCTTTTCACACCATTGTGACGCAGAGGGAAAATCAATGTTCTCGGACTTGCCATTGTTTGGTTTTGGCTTGATCCACATGAAAATGAAAGAAGAGGGACCAATGTTCGAGCTTCTTCTTTATCAAAAGAGGGAAAGTCAACTTTGAATCTGAAATCGTGCCTTAAAGGATCGAATGTTAATAGGGAAAAGGAGCAGAGAAAGCCAAAACACGTGAAGTTCTTGATCCGAAATCAAGTCAAATTTTGCCAGCGGTTGTTGTGAAGGAGAAGGTGCCTATATCTTTATCTTGGTCTCCTTTTAACTATGGTCATGAAATAGAATCCCCATGTTATTCTACATATGCTGCTGATTTTGGAGAAATGCAATCATCTATTTTCCCCAGATGATCAACCTTTTATCCTGCTACTGCTTTTAAGTTTTTAAATGTTTGTAACATTTTTTTTGTAGCATGAAGAAAACAATCTAAGGATGGTTAAAAAAGATGAAGAAAGCCCTCCTTGGAAGGTGGTTATGCAGGCGGGAGACTGTAACCATCTGATCGTTTACGAAAATGATAGGGGGGGTGGTTCAAGAGAGGTGGGAGAGGGTCAGCTTGGTTGAATTGGGTTGGGGTAGATGTTACAATATAGACCACGAATTCAAAAGGAGTCTTTACCATCTGATCGTTTTGGTGAGATGCTGAAATGGGGCAACAAACCCGACACTGTAGGTTGGATAGGATCATGGTATCAAATATCGGCCGATACCAATATATTTCGGTGATACGTATCGATTTTTCGTCAAACTGATACGTATCGGCGCCGATATGTGTCGGTATCCCAACTCGGTATCGGTATCGGCCGATATGGGGGCCTATATGTATCAATATCCTAACTCGGTATTGGTATCGGCCGATATGAGCCTGTATCGGGTACGGCTGATACATATCGGTATCAGCCGATACGTATTGGCCGAGTCGTATCGATCCTCCAAAAACTGATACCCGATACCTATTGTGTTACCTTGGATAAGATTAGTAATGCAGTTAAGGTGGATGATAAAATGTGTGAGATGGGTTGTGTTGGTGTATTTTAAAATTTGGTTTTCCTCTTGTTTTGCTGTTACTTAACTAATTTTAGTCCCTCATTGGAAACGGTCAGGCACTTGGTTGTGTTTTATATATGGACAGTGTTATATGGCAGGCAGGTTTTGTGATGACAAAGTGCAGACAGCTGAGGTGGTATGATGCAATTGGCTACAAGTGTAGTGGGGCCCAAGCAATGTAGGTCAGGGTAGTCAAACATGTCAGCTGCCTGCACTTTGCCTGTACAAAATCTGTATGTCGTTTGCAAATTTCCCTTATTGATAGTCCATTAACTATTGAGTTTGAGTAATCACTAAAGATGGCCCTCGTGCGCTTACGGGGTCGGCCTGATCTGAGAAGGCTGATCCGAAAATTAATTAATCGGGTGTATGCGTAAGCACGTGACTTCGTGATCGTTTTTCATTAAAAATGTTATTTATTAATCTGACGGATCTTGGCATATAAAAAGGATCTCTTTTGCAACCAAAGTAGATCATTGAAAACCGGAGTTTTCTCTTCTTTCGTCCACTGTTTTATTTTACATTTTTCTTAGCGATCAAACAGTTGTGATGTGAGATCTATCGTCTATGCTCTAGGTGAGATCCGATCCAGTGTGAGCAGTTGTATCCTGATGGCGGTGTGGTACTTATTGCACGAGTAGATTAATCGAGGGGGTGCAAATTGTTTTAAAGAAAGCGACCTAGTCCGTGTCTCATTTCAGTTGTTCATCATAATCAGTGATTATGATCAACAGTCAATCACTCAACACACTTCTAATTTCGGATACGACGGGGGTATAATTTCTATTTTTCCCGCATACATTATTATCTTGCAATAACAGGTTCACCTATTGTCATAATCTACAATCATGGCTTGAAATCTCGGATTTATGAGTTGTCTCAGACAACTTTGAGACCGTCGAGACGGCATGAAACGAAAACCAAGGAGTTAAAATCGGTTTCGGTACCGAGTCTGGGTCCATGGAGGATAGATACGAATCGGCCGATATTGATATAGATCGGCCCTTTTTAAAAGAAGAAAAGAAAATACATGTCTCCCCTCAAACTGATACATATCGATCGATGTCAATACCAAGTTGGAGGATCGATACGTATCAGCGCAAATACATATCGGTTTGCCGAAAAACTGATATGTATCATCGACACGCATTAGTATCAGTCGATTTTTTATTCCCTGACGTAAATAACTCTTTCAATGACCATTAAAACATATATTTGATCTTACACCAGTAAAATTACTTCATTGTAATGTTATATCTCAAATAAAAGGGATCAAACTAAATACTCCAAGCAGTTGGTACACATCATAGCTGAAAAATTACACCTATAAATCAATTGTATAACGTCTAATCAAACATTGTTAATATGAGCCGTGAAAAAATAAAAATAATAGTAATGTTAGTGCGTACATATTTGGACACACCATGATGGCCATTCACGAGATAGATGTGTAAAGAGCATGAGTATTACACTTTCAATAGTGTACAACCCAAAACAAATTTTTAAGGGAAATTTACCTGATCGGCCCTGTCAGATACGCCTTTTACGTCAGAAGCCCTGTAGTTTCACTTTTACCCAGACAAACCCGCTGCGCGCCGAGCTGAGGCACGCCTGTAGGAAATGCCCAAACTACCCCCACAGTAATAAATAACCGTCCTCTTTTCAAATCATTTACTGTTTACTTTTTATTTTTTCGTTCGAAGTCGGTGGAGAGTCGTTGTCGCTTCGTGGACACTCGCGTTCAAATCTACAACCTTCAAGCTACCAAATCTGTAAGTTATAATTAAAATTACCTTCTATTGCTATAGATTTTTTTTTTCTCCTCTCTTTGGTGCACATTTTGACATAATTTTTTTAGGTTTTCCCATATGTAATCGATATCGATCTTAGATGTAATCGATATCGATCTTATATACAATCGTTAACGATTACATATTGAGTCCCTATCGATTATATGTAGAGTCGCTATCGATTACATTTAGAGTCGATAACGATTATATATGTAGTCGTAATCGACTATATAAATTGTCGATGACAACTTTATAACAAATCGATATCGACTCTCTATGAATATAATTAATACCCATCATATGAATTAATTTTCCTATAGTTATTACCCTCGATGCCATAATAAATCATACGAGATTTTATATTTATCTCAGCCGACATTCAATCTATTGCCAACTACCCTTTTGTAAAACCATTATGGCAAGTTAGGTTGGAAGAATGAGAAAATTTAATACAACGATTCGTATTCCACAATCTAGGAGCTTTAAATACAGGTTTAGTTCGTCCTTAGCAAACCTATCATCCCTACCAGCCCATATTTTTCCCAATGTCAGACGATGAAGAAAAAATCTTCTATAACCCAATCAAGTTCGAGCCTATATGGGAGGACCCACCACCACCACCAGAACCAGATCCTCTGCAGTTCCTGTGGGAAGAGTACGATGAAGTAATGGAGATTTTGGCGAAGGAAGAAAAGAAGAAGAGGAAGGAAGAAAAGAAAAAGAAGAAGGAAGAAAAGAAAAAGAAACTTAAGACGGAACCACCGACCTCTCCACCCCATCCACCACCTGCTCTTCATCCATCTTCCTAAATTTTCTTTTCATTTTTAATTGTAATTGAAAATTTTTGAATGTAATTGAAAAATTTTGCAAGTAAATGAAACATTTTGATGCAATGGTGACTTTATGAAATCTTTTGAGTCAGTAAATTAAATATTTTCTATATAAATAAACATTTTGAGATCATTGCGACTTTATATTGAATCGATGGCGATTTCATAAGTAATCGATATCGATTACATATAGAATCGATATCGATTATATATAGATTCGATATCGATTACATCTAGAGTCGGTATCGATTACATATAGGGTCGATATCGATTATATATGTAATCGATGTAGGTAAAGAAGAAGGAAGAAAAGAAAAAAAACAAAAGAAAGAAAAAGAAACTTAAGAGAGAACCACCCGCCTCTCCACCCCATCCACCACCTGCTCTTCATCCATCTTCCTAAATTTTGGTTAGAAGCGGAGGACCGCTTTTATCGAAGAATCTTCCTTAGGACGTTGCTGCAAGATTTTCTTTTCATTTTTAATTGTTATTGAAGTATTATGAATGTAATTGAAAATTTTGCAAGTAAATGAAACATTTTGATTCAATGGCGACTTCATGAAATCTTTTGAGTTAGTAAATTAAATAATTTCTATATAAATAAACATTTTGAGGTCATTGCGAATTTATATTGAGTCGATAGCGATTTCACATGTAATCGATATTAATTACATATAGACTCGATATCGCTTACATAGGGAATCGTTATCGATTATATATAGACTTGATATCGATTACATCGAGAGTCGGTATCGATTACATAGGTAATCGATAACGACTCTATATGTAATCGATACAGGTTATATATATATATTTCATCAACATTTAAACTATCCTTGTTAGTATGGGGCTTAGTTCTTTCTTTTTTATTACAGTTCATTTCAAAAGGCTGTCAAGATGGTTGTACACCGAGCTGTTGCCAAGTGTTCACCCAATGCCATTTCGAATCTCTACGAAAATGCTACCCCAGCTCGGAAGAAGTTACTGAGAGATTCAGTTTTTGGTGGAATATTTCAAATGCCTAAGGGTGTGAGATTTCTTTCCGATGTGGTGGATGCGATGTTGACATTTTGGGTTGAAAAAAACCACTTCCGAATTGGGAAGACTGATGTCTATCTTCGGAAGATAGACATTGCATTGATACTGGGCCTTGCCGTAGTTGGCCCAGAAAAGTATACCCCATCCGTTAAACCATCGGAAGAACAAACCATTCGATACAAATACTTTCGTGGAACGCCTCCTGGAAAAATTCTCCGATCTCATATAGATGCTGCAATTTGGAAAGCGGAAAGTGATGAGGACTTCTTAAAGTTGTCCCTTCTATTTGTGCTGTGCATATTTCTCTTCCCCGGGTCCCACCATCAGATTTCGGAAGACCACATCGACCTCATCGATGATGCGGAGACCTTTAACCGAATTCTGTGGGGTCTGCACGTCTACCAAGACTTGATCGAGTATATAATTAAGGGCGCGACGAATAAAATAACCGCCGAGATGGATAAAGCCTTGAAGACGTACAACACATGGATGCATATGTATATTTCAATGGTGGGCTTATGAGATCCTGCCCGATATATCACCATCCCAGCTAGGCCTCAAGGACCCTTTCCCCAATTCTGAAATGGTCGGACGGTATGATCAAGGATCAAAGGTTACACTCATGGACAGATGTTAGACAGCAAGGTATGAGGTCTATTGCCAATTCAAAAAATAACTTACTGATTCATTCTAGAATCGATAACGATTCATTACAGAATCGATACCGATTCATTTAAGAATCGATAACGATTCCTTAACAATCGATAGCGATTCCTTTACAATCGATAGCGATTCCGTACAGAATCGATAACGACTTACTACGTAGTCGATAACAATTCATTAAATAATCGATAGCGATTTTTTAATGAATCGATAACGATTTATTAAATAGTCGGTACCGATTCTTTACATAATCGAGAGTGATTTATTATATATAACGATCATTTTATTCTGTTGTTTACATGTTTCCTTTTCTTTCAAAAGGTTCGCGCTCCCCTCGTGCCTCAGGGCTTTGAATTAGAGATACCCGTGTTAAGAGAATATCTACGGGTTCAAAAGGAGGTTGGGGGGAAGAGGAAAGAACCCGTCAAGAAAGCTGTGGAAGAGATGCGGCCGAAGAAGAAAAGAAATTACATTCCTGTCGAGAATATTGGAAAGGAAGAATGGGATGACGCATCGACGTCTGAAGAAGAATCCCTCTCGAAAAAGGGCCCCGTCCATGTGGGAGAGGGTCGGCCAAGAACTAGGGGGGCCACCAAGGAGAGCCTGGCAGCGAAAGATAGCCCAGCTGAACCCTCCACCTCCAATGATCCTTTGACGAGGAGGGTCGATCATTTGACGATCGAGAACTTGAAGCTCACCAAAAGAGTGAGCGATTTGGAGGGAGAGAATAAGGCCCTGGCTAAACGTTGCGCTTCTTTAGAGAAACTATGCAACTCTTCAATGAGAGGCTGAATTTAAGGGATGCAGAGTGGCAGAAGTTAAATCACTATAACTATTTGGTCAGAAAGGGTCAGATGAATATAAAAGAACTCCTTGAAAATTTATTAGAGGCGAGACCTAAGGTATGTGTTGAAATCTGATTTTATATGTTCAGTTTTGTTAACATAAATCGATATCGACTGTATATAGAGTCGATAACAATTATATACACAATCGTTATCGATTTATATAGAGTCGATACCGATTACATATGCAATCGTTATCGATTATATATACAGTCGATATCGATTATATTTACAATCGATAGCGACTATCTATATAATCGATAACGATCATATATAAAATTAATAGCGACTATATATATAATCGATAACGATCATATATAAAATCGATAGCGACTATAAGTACAGTCGATAACAATTATATTTAAAATCGATTTACACTTTTTAAAATGTGGACCAAAAATTAATTCTTATTTTGCACCATTATTTCGATGTACAGGATGTGGCTATTGAGGAGCTGATATCGAAGGTGTGCGACACAGCCGTCGATAAGGAACCATCAGCTCCTGCACATCATGTTCCTCCTCCTCCCGTTGATGAGGTGACGACAGCTGCTGACGAGCAGCTTGAGACTCAAACTGATAAGGGTCCTGTTGGTGAAGAGGAAACCTCTTCCCAATTGCCTCACCAACAAGTTGAGCCTCGCTTAAGACCTAGGCAAGCAAAACTCAGCAAAGTAATTGCCGTCAAACCTAAGGCACAGCGAAGGGTAGCGGCTAAAAAGAAGCCTATCGAGAAGGCCAGCGAAGGACCAATCACGAGCTTGGACCAATGGCGATCATTACCCGGTCCGGTCTCTGTTGAAGATGCTCCTACTGAGCTTCCACCTGAGCTGACAGATGAGCAAAAATACATGCTAGACATATGGAACAAGCCTCTGAAGGAGGACGAATAAGTTATTCTTCCCTGAATATTTAACTTTATTATTATATATTTATCGTGAAGATTAGTTAAGTTGGCCATTTTTTATGCAAAGAATATGTTAACACTGTCGGCAAGTATAAGCTGGTGGTGCAATCCTTCAGATGTCTGGCGGCAATGCAGTACTTGGATAACTTTGTAAGTTTAACATACTGTAGGCAAAATCAAGAATGGTTAAAGCTGTCGACGACTCGAAAAAGAGTCGATATTGATTCCTTATAGAGTCGATAATGATGACTTACATAATCGTTATCGACTCTCAAATTAATCGAGATCGATGACTTTTAGAGTCGCTAACGATGGCTTATGTAATCGTTAGCGACTCTGTAAATCATCGATATCGATTCATTAGAGAGTCGATAACGATATCGATGGCTTAGGTAATCGTTATTGACTCTCAAATTAATCGATATCGATGACTTATAGAGTCGATAACGATTATGTATTTAACTCTAACTGCATATTTTAATCTAACTGCATTGGTTTCAGGTTATGGGTGCCTACTTGAGACATTTGGAAGTACTTGATGATAAAATTCATCCTGATAAAGAGGTCAAAAACTTTCTTATGGACCCTGCCGCACTGACATACATGGGCTATGAACTGAGAGATTTCAACAAGTTCCTGCTTGCTGAAAAATTATACGACCAATCGATCGAGGTTCAAGTTCAATGGTGGGCTGTCTATAGACAAAAAGAGACCGGAGGGAAGAAGCTGATGGAAACTTTCTTCTTCAATGAGCTTCAGAATCTGTGGGCTCACGAATGCAACATAGTATGCTTTTATCCTCTTTATAATTATTCTTTTTAATTTTTCTATCATACCCTTTGAGATTATATTACTTTTTTATAGATATTTATGCCAACACATTCAGAACAACCACTACACTGGGCGCTTGTGATCGTGAAGGTAGTCGAACGATCGATAATGATCGTCGACCCTATATTTAATAGGCCCTCTAAGGAAAGATATGTGTCCCAATTGCAGGCGCTGGTAAGATATTTTGCTTAGCATATCTTTTTATCATTGTTAGCTTAACATATCTGACACTCCTCTCTATTATTTCGAAACAGACCCAATACCTTCCCGTGATTTTATATTAAATGACGGTGACTCATTGCACTAATCAAGAAGAACTATCCTTGGTCATCTAGTGACTGCCGGATCAAAGCCCTCCTTCGACAGACCAACTCGTGTGATTGTGGAGTGTTTATTGTGAAGTATGTCAAGTACTTTATGATGGGGAAGAAATTTTACTTCGCGCAATCAGATATAAATAGGATCAGGGCAGAAATTGGTCATATACTGGCTACATACACAGGCGATGGCAGAGTACTGGCGAAGGACGACAAAAAGGAGGGGGAGCAGCAGTAGTGTGGTTGTATTTTAATATTTTTGTAATTGTAAATGAAATATTTTTTCTTAATAAATTATTTTGAATATAATTGCACTATTTTTATGTAGCTGTGGTTAAAAAGTAAAAATAGCAGCCATTAGCGACTACATATATAGTCGTCATCGACTATATAAATAATCGGTGACGACTCTGTATGTAATCGCTACCGACTATATAACTAATCGTTAACGACTCTTTATGTAATCGCTAACGACTATATAACTAATCGTTAACGACTCTTTATGTAATCGCGATCGACTATATATAGAGTCATCATCGATGGTATCCATAATCGATATCGATTCTTAAATGAATCGATATCAACTTTATAAATAGTCGATGGCGACTCTATATAGAGTCGATATCAATTATGGATACAGTCGATGACGACTCTATGATTCATCGGTAAAGTCTATATTACAGTAAAAAAATATGGATTCTGAATTTCTCATTTACATTCAATCTATCATTATTAAAAATATACACTGTCAACCCATCGGTCCCACTGCCGTGGAGCTCCTGCGGTTGTGACCATATTCACTGCACCTGCTACATTGTAGTGCCCTAACCTCACCCTTAGACCTTATCCTTCTCTTCCTCGGACGGCCGTCTTGCTTTCGGCAATAATAGGGTGGTCTCACTTTCATATTTTCAGGGAGTTGCTCTGCTTGGAACTCCCATTTACTTTTATCGAGGGTGGGAACCCATTACTCGTCATATGTTTGTCTAAAGTAAGCGGTGAAAAATCAGTTCTCATAAAAGTTATGGTAGCCATAACTTCTTCGATTGATGGCCGCCACGGCATGGGAGCAAGGCAAGCCATGAATGTGCCAACGGCGGCAACTACAGGTCTTGTGTTCAAAGTCGACGTGATGAATGAAATTTTCGGAATTGACTTGGAATTGATCGCGCCCGTATGGTTGAGCTCTCTTTCTACCGGCTTATTGCAGCACCTTCTTCATGTGCGCGTCTGCTTTCGGGCAAAGAAGGGTGGTCCATTTCTCAGATATCTCTCTGCGTTTTTGAAAATGATCGGCGACTTTCTCTCTAGTAGTTCTGATTAAGTCGATAATTGGTCTCTCTCGAGCTATCTTTAGCACGCTATTTAAACTTTCGACAATATTCGTAGTCAGGGAATCGTACTGCCTTCCTTCCATATGTGCTCGTGCCCAATGCTTCGGATCTATTTTCCAAATATATTCTACGGCCTGAGAATCAGCAGGATCTTTCTTCATTTCGTTAATAAAATAATCAAATTTCTCTTTCGAATATGCACGCATACCTTCACATTGTTCCTGGGATACTTGTGCTGCAAATTTTGTGTCATATGCCGCATGCAGTAGTTGTGATATGCGTTAGGGAAGATACGCTTCACGGAATTTATTAAACCCTTCGACCTGTCCGTGATAAATACGAAATCTTCGTTAAACTCACCGATCACGAACGCACCTACCCGTTCAAGAAACCACATCCACGTATCCTCTTCTTCTAACTCGACCACGACAAATGTTAACGGTAATATATGACCATTACCGTCTTGCGCAGAGGAGATAAGTAGGATCCCTTCGAAATGTCCCCGTAGGTGTGTGCCGTCTACAAGCAATATGCGACGAAGTATATTGCGGTAGCTTCCGATGCATGGGCCAAAACCCAAAAAAAATCTTTGAAACTTACCGTCAAGAGTAAGTTGAAAGGATGTTTGTACATTAGGATTTACCCTCTCCATCTCCTTCACGTAGGCCGATAGATCAACAAATTGTCCTTCCCAACTGCCTCTAATATCATTAAGGGCAAGCTCTTTTCCCCTCCAAGCTTTTGCATATGAGATTTGCACATTATAAGCTTTTGCAATATCAAACATTATCGACACCGGTGTGTAGTCGAATCCTTCCATAAGTTTATCCCGTACATAGTTCGCTACGAAGGAGATTGTTGCATTACGGTGACTGTGCAGTCCGATCTTAGCAGCTCCACATGTGTGAGTACTATTGAATGTCTTGATTTGGAAAGAATCGAGCGCAATCAATTTAGAAGCATGTATTCGCCACGAACAATCGGGTTCGTAGCATCCGACTGTCACTCGATAACTAGCGGTCCTCAAAGGCCGAATTTGAAAGTTTTTCTCCACCGCGTGTTCTTTCAATGCTCTTTGAAATGCTTGTTTGTCTCGGAAGATCTCTCCAATTTTAAATGTCCAATTCCGATATTCAGTTTCCACCTCTTCATCGGAGGAGTCGCCCGATGTCTCTGATATTTCGTAATCTCCGTCTATTAGGGGATTGTCAATGTCTCTCACAAAAATTTTCGGATCCTCTTTGATAAACCCATCCGGTTCGCCTTCATATTCTTCTTCTAAGGTATCTTCATTCATAGTTTGAGGATGACTAAGCCATTCACTAGCGGTGTTCTCGGGTGGTTGACTAGATCCTTCACCGAAGGGGTTCTGATGTGATTGACCGGATCCTTCACAGAATGGATAATGGTGTGGTTGGCTAGGCCCTTCACCGAAGGGGTGCTCATATGTATGGACATGGGGTTGAGTTACTCTGGTAATTCCCATCGATGGCATGGTAGAACATAAGTCTTGAGTAAACCAAGTTGTCCATCCACTGGGGAAGATATGACTGAAATCATCGGTTTCTACCACCCTTTCTGAAGTATAGTCTAACCATTGACTACATTGTTGTGACCCATGCATGTATTTTACTGGGTCATCATACGATTCAATCGGAGCATCGCTTAAATCAAATGTTGCTTTCCCTCTGCCATTGTTCACCGCAATATAAGCGTCATCGCCTAACGGGACGATATCGTATACAGTTTCATCCTCAAACTTACATGGCTGAAATGAATGAGTCACAAAATCAGTCCCGCCGAGATTTACTTGTTCAACTTCAACTGGGAAGGATGACTGTTCCTTAATGATAAATACTTTTATGACGTCCACTCCGGATTTATAAAACATAAATAATGTAGCCAAATCATCAGAGTCTAAAATGTCGGCAACCACAGGCGTATTCACTATCTTCATATGAAACTTTGTGGAAACTGTCTCATCCGCCTTCGCAAAACTGATAGCAGACATTTGCCTTATGAATTGTTCATAAGAAATTTCAGTTGAAATGTTAATAAGCCTCCGCCGGCCACCTTTATACAAGCCATCATCGTTTACAAGAAGGCCATCATAGTGACAAAGAAGAGGAATCCTCATGTCCGTCATCGTCTGTTTAAGAATGAGAAGGAAGGGGTCATAAGACTGATGAAACAAAAGAGAAAAGACGACTATAAATCTTAGTCGATTGCAAATACAATCGTCATCGACTCCATATAGAGTTGATATCGATTGCAAATACAATCGTCATCGACTCCATATAGAGTCGATATCGATTGTATACACAATCGGCATCGACTCTATTTGGAGTCGATGACGATTGTATTTGTAATCGATATATATTTTTAAAAAAACGGATCGAAGGATACAAAGACCTTTCATATACTACACGAATAGGAGATACTGCATCACTAAGAGACACTAATAAACTGAAAATGGGGTTTAAGTAGGATACCTCGCGTCGCAAGGACAAAGTTCAGGGTCTTTTTGCCACAATGAAGAAATGCAGGGGCTTCTTCTCCCAAGCCTCTGTTTTCTTCTTCGAAATAGTAGATCGAAGAAATAGCAGATCGGAGCAGATCAGACTAAGAAAGGAGACGTCGTCTAGGGTTTTACACCTCTAACTTTTTTGCAGGATAAAATGAGGAAGAAGAGGATGCTTTGTTGGTTAAAGAAGGTCATAGAAGGGGGTAATTTGGACCTTTTACTCTCCTTAGGGTCGGCTAGGCTTGGAGCTGGTTTGTTTGGGTAAAAGTGAAACTACAGGGCTTCTGACGTAAAAGGTGCATCTGACAGGGCCTGTCAGGTAAATTTCCCAATTTTTAATATTGAATCTCTGAACGAATGACACTTGAATCTCGGCTCGCTGCGAAGATGTGAGACATCTCGTCTGGTTGAGATTTCAAAATATGCCTACAATACTCTAGGGGTAGCTTTAAACACACCTACCGAATCCTGTTGGGCACCTACGTTGAATACCATTAATTTGTTTAAATAATGGAGATCATTTTTCACTCCATTATTCCACATAAGGGATCTTGAGAATACATAACACCTATCATATTATAAGTTTTTGATTGCACATGCCACAAATCCCAAAAAAGTGGCCCTAAAGTTACATGGCACACATCACGCTCAAATAGGACTTTAAAGCTACGTTTTTGGGATCTATGTCATGTGTAATTGAAAACTAATCGTGTGATATGTGTGGCATGATTTCAAGATCTCTTGTTTAGAATATTGGATTGAAAAATGATCTCCATCATTCGATTTAAACCAATCAATGGTTTTCAATACAGGCGCCCATCAAGATTTGGTGGGTGCACTTAAAGCTGCAGTTTAAAGGGATCTTGAGAACGGGCGACATCGACTCAGCTCTTGATTTTCTCAAGAAAATGGTCTAGAAGGAATTATTGTAAGGCTGATGTGGTCATACAACACGGTCTGCAAGGGGATCGGATTGCTATATATATATATATATATATATATATATATATATATAGTTGCAACATATTTCATAGCTCTTAGGAGCGTGGCGGTCTTCACATCAATTACACTACGAAATATGCTACAACGACCGAAAAAAAATAAAAAATTACTAACTTAAAACAGCCAAAATCGATGATGAATAGTTTGATTGATGAGTAATTTTATTGCATGTCTAAAAAATAAAAAAATAGGGTGGTGCATTATTTGCACCGAACATATGAATTTCCACAATTAAAAACTGCTAACTGCCATGAATTAGAAGGTGGAGAAAAGTAGGGTTGTGCAGAAAACTGACCCGACTGACCGAAATTTTGGTTTGGTTTCGGTTTTAAGGCATATCGGTTCGGTTTCAGTTTTGGAAAAGTAGTTTATCGGTTTGGTTTCTATTTTGACGTAAAAAAATTAAAATCGAACCTATAAGAAACCGATATTAGGGTATTACTTAGGTGCATATAAAAATAAGTTTTTTTTTTTTTTTTTTTTTTTTTTTTTAATAATAGGGTTTGCCTAAGTAATAGGTATTATTTAGGCCAATTTTCCTAAACAATCTCTCATTATCCTGATTTATCCCAATCGAACACCTTAAGTTAGAAATACTATAGTAAGGCCTCTTTTAGTTTTTTAGACTAAAATACCCTTCATATATAAAGGGTATTAAGCCTACACTATTCCCTCTTTCCCCTCTCTTCCTTTCCTTCTCACGCTGGTTCCCTTTTTTCTTCATGCAAACCTTGCTGACTTCGTGCAAACCTCCCCGACGAAGAAAACAATAAGATTTCTCTCTCTCTCTCTCTCTCTCACTGTAAGCCTCTCTCTCTCTCAACGATTCTTCTTCCTCTTATTTTTCTTTTTTATTTCTTCATATCAAAATCAGAAACGGGCTAAATAAGCTGCCCTAGGCCAATTTTTTCATGTTATGGTTGGATTACCTAGTGTAGTCTACTCTGTAAACTGACCTAGGGTGGCGCAAATTGACCTAGAGTGGCGCAAACCGACCTAAGGCAGTTTGAAATAGAGAAATGGATGAGATAAACTACCTTGGGTCAGTTTGAAACTACCCTAGGTCAGTTTAAAACGTCCTAGGTCAGTTTTGGTGATCACCTAGTGCAGTCTACTCTGTAAACTGATTTAAGGTGGCGCAAACTGACCTAGGGTGATCGTAAACTGACCTAGCAGTGTTCTACCTATTGTTAAGTATTCCTCAATGCATCTTCAATTGAAAAATATACTTTCTATGGAGTTGGAGGTCACCTAGTGCAGTCTGTGCTGTAAAATGACCCAAGGTGGCATAGCAAACTGACCAATGTCAGTTTAAAACTAAGATACGGGTGAGATAGACTACCCTAGGTCAATTTGAAACTGTCCTAAGTCAGTTCAAAATGCCGTATGTCAGTTTTGATGATCACCTAGTGCAGTCTACTCTGTAAACTGGCCTATGGTGGCGTAAACTGACCTAGAGTGGTGCAAACTAACCTAGGATAGTTTGAAACAGAGAAATGAGTGAAATCAACTACTCAGGGTCAGTTTGAAACTATCCTAGGTCGATTTTGGTGATCACCTAGTGCAGTCTACTCTATAAACTGACCTAGGGTGGCGTAAACTGACCTAGAGTGGTGCAAACTGACTTAAGGCAGTTTGAAACAGAGAAATGAGTGATATAAACTACCTTGGGTCAGTTTGAAACTATCATAGGTCAGTTTAAAATGCCCTAGGTCAGTTTTGGTGATCACTTAGTACAGTCTACTCTGTAAACCGGCCTAGGGTGGCGCAAACTGACCTAGAGTGGCGTAAACTGACCTAGGATGATCATAAGCTGACCTAGAAGTGTTCTACTTATTGTTGAGTATTCCTCAATGCATTGTGAATTGAAAAATATACTTTCTATGAAGTTGGAGGTCACCTAGTGCAGTCTGTGCTGTAAAATGACCTAGGGTGGCGTTTTAAACTGACCAATGTCAGTTTGAAACTAAGAAACGGGCAAGATAGACTACCCTAGGTTAATTTGAAATTTCCCTAAGTTAGTTCAAAATGTCGTATGTCAGTTTTGGTGATCACCTAGTGCTATATCGTAAAACTGCCTAGGGTGGCGCTGAAAAACCCACTTAGAGTGTTCTACCTATTCTTGAGTATTCCTCAATGTATTATGAGTTGAAAAATATACTTTTTATGGAGTTAGCGGCCACCTAGTGCAGTCTGCGTTGTACGTTTGGTTATCCTTATTGATGATTTCTAATATAGTTAGACTCTCTCTAGTGATTAGTCTAACTTAATTTTATTTTGGTCACAGTCATTGTTAGTAGATGTAAACGATGGCTACATCAAAAAATAAAGTTTACTTATTATGCTTTTATGATGGACGATTAAATGATTTCAACTCTACGAAACCGGTGTACGAGGCCGGAAAAAGGAAAGTATTGGTGGTGGAGAGAGAGATAAGTTTAGAGGATTTAATTGTCAAAATATATGAGATGACAAAAGTTCAGATCAAAGATATAATACTAAAGCTTAGCTACGTAATGCCACAAGTAGGGAGAGAAAAGTATGTGATAGATCTTGATGACGATAATGACGTGCGTGAGATGATGCATTATCCACAGTTTGTCAGGTATAGTATATATATTTACGTACAAAAAGCTCATTTCGAACAAGATAATGATTGTCATACTTATCCTTTGACTAATTTTTCTAACGACTTAACACCCACCGAGTCTCTTCCCGTTACATGCCTATTAGAGGAGTTTAAGACTCAACGTAACACAATTATAAGTGCATCAACTACTGTATGTCAAACTCCCGTCACCCACCTGAATAATCTTTATATTAGAAAGTGCGTAATATATTTATGATCGGTATTGATTAGTTCACTTATATACTTATGTCTTTGTTGGATTGTGTTTGTTGAATCAATTTAATTTATTTACATTGATGTAGGAATGAAGAGCATACTTTTTCATCCCCATTCATCGCAACAGTAACTACTCGGCCCACTACTACTTCGTCCTCGCATGAAAAGTTAATTCAATCTACTAAGTCGATAGTATTGAGATTATCTCGTAAATTAAATTTATTAAGTTGATAATTGATTATCTGTCCTTCAACAGACATGTTGGTGTGACATGTGTTTCAGATAGTGAAAATGAAGTCGACCCTCCTTTAGCGCATGTCCCCATCGATCCAGCCAACGAAAATATAAGCGCATCTCTGCGTGGTGTGTTTGGGGGCAATGCATATAATATCAGTACAGTTGGGAATGAGAAAGCTACTGCACCCTTTAAGGGAGGTAGTATAGATGCCAGCATATGGACCGTCAATGCAGAGACCAGTAGTGAGTGTAGGGGGGGTGAACTTGACGGAAGAGAAAGTAGAGGTACACCTCCTGTTAGCGAGCCAAGGCACAATGATCGAGTGACTGATATTACAGAATCCCACGTTTGTAACACAAACGACATGCTTCCTATTTTTGAAGACATATATATGGTGGATGAGGCACAACAAGTGAGCGGTGTTCCTGGCATAGACGGTGTTCTCAATTTAAACCAAATATTAACTGGGAAGATATCATTCCATAATGCTTTGCGAGAATTTGCAATGCATGGGAACCTCGAAATTAAACCGACCAAAACTAATCGGAAGGTTGTTGCTGCCAGATGTCGTGAAGCTGGATGCTCTTGGCGTATACGTGTTTCGAAGATGAGAGACTCTGATTATTTTAAAATTAAAAGATTTACTCCAGAGCATACTTGTGGGTTGTCACGAGATAGAAAACAGAGCCATCGTCAAGCTATAAGTATTTGGATGGTGTCAATTGCGAAGGACCAACTAAAAGAAAATAGCAACTACACTCCCAAGCAGATAATGTGTGACGTGAGAACGCGATTTCAAACCAATACAGGATATCGGAGGGCTTGGCGTGCAAAAGAGATCACCCTCAATGATATTAGAGGTAGTTGGAAGGAGTCTTATAAATTGCTCCCATCATATATGGTAGAACTGAAATGCGTGGATCCTCAATGCCTTATATACCTACAGGCGAAGGAAGACGATGCATTCTTGAGAATCTTTTGGGCATTGGGGCCATGCATTGATTCATTTAGAAAGTACTTACGGCCACTTATTTCGATTGATGGTACACATTTATTCGGAAGGTATAGAGCTTCACTCCTCAAAGCTACCGACATTGATGGGAATAAGAGGATATTTCCGTTGTATTTTGCCGTAGTGGAATCAGAGAACAATAGTTCTTGGGAATATTTTTTACATGGATTAGTAGAGATCATAGGATACGATTCACGCACAGTAATCCTAAGTGATCGGCAAAAATGTCTTACTCAAGCAGTGCCAAAAGTCTTTCGGTATGCTTCGCATGGGTATTATTTATATCACATTGAGAAAATTTTGAGGAGTATGTACAAGAATGAACTTGTAATAGAGCATACAAAGAAAGCATGTTACGCATATACTGAAATTGAATTTGATAAAGAAATGAGTGAAATTCAGAAAATATCTAAAGAAGCGTATGACTATATTGTTCAGATTGGAAAACAGCATTGGGCTAGAGCACATTTTCCTATTGGGAGCTATCGATCATTGGTCTAATAGAAAGTACGCATAAGAAAGTGATGGAATATTTTTATAATAGAAGGAATGAGGCCGAAAAGTGGACCACAATTATGACGCCAAAGACCGAAGGGTTTCTTAAAGAAAATGATAGAGCGTCGTTCACGTATACTACATTTCCCTCTGATTTCGATGAATTTTTAATTTTGGAGATACTAGAAATACCGTGCATCTGGGAAAACGCACGTGCTCTTGTCGACAATTTAAAATTTTGGGCGTCCCGTGTAAACATGCATTGGCAGCCATAAATAATCGTTACACAAATCCCTATTTATACGTTCAAGATTGGTTCACGGTAGATAGGTACCGCAAGACTTACGAGCCTGTTATTCATGCCACTCTGAGTAGTGATAAGTGGGTCGAACCTAAGGAGAAAAGAATAGTTATGCCACCAGTTCCTAGGGTACCAATAGGACGACCTAAAAAATTGAGAAAAAAGAGTGTCGGTGAGGTGGTCGCATGTCGGCGATGCGCTAATTGTAGGGAGGTTGGTCACAACCGAAGAGTTGCAGAAGACCCCCTAAAGGTAACATTTTTCCTACACAAGTACACATTGCCAACATAGTCACTTTAAAAGTTTTTTCACGGACTCTTATTTGCTTTCACTATTTATTATGCATTTTATCTCTCGTTCGTTTATCTAGAATAACCTATAACAATTTGATATTTTCTATTATTTATTTGTTCAGAGGTTCCAGTGTCAGATGTAATAGTGTCACGTGGGCTTTGAGGTCTCACGGAGTTATATTAAAGCTATTGAGGCGGCCAACTTATGCTCTGTACTGATGGAGTTTGATTTTCATAGGCATCAAACAAAGGTAATCCTTACATTCATATGACAACATGTAAAATAAATCAATTTGATAGGAGTCAAATCGAGGTAACCCTTAAATTAAGAAGATAGTATGCAAATGAAACTACATATTAGTGATGGTTCTAAATTACATATGCATAAAAAGGTAAACGAAATTTACTCGAGTAGGAAATAGTAGAAGATAGGGAGGTTCGAGACTTAATACGATGTAGATAGAAAATATTATAAATACATGCCTGCTAATTAGTCGAAATATTGAGTGGCATCAACGCAAAACATTTTATACCGATTTCCAAGACATAGGTTTGTTTTTGCACGAATACAAGACCGTAGGAAAATTACATCCGGTTGGTCGGACGACCACATTGACAGGCCAAAAATAAATAAGAATTTATTGTAAAACACAAATTCAAATCTGCCCATAATCCATTGGGCATATGTCGAAAGGTCATTTACTACCAGTAGCTCAATTGCCCCTAAGCGTCGCTCATTTATTTGCTCTAGAGTATTGTAAGGTGGAATACACCACATATCATCTCTCTCAAAAGGAGATAAATAAGGTTTGTGAAGCTTGAAGATGTCCTCAATGATGTACATGGCATAGAAATTATGGCTAAATGGGAAGGCCTCCTGATCCATGATGCAATATTTGCGGACCCAATTCAGAATGAATCGATCGGCTTCAAGAAGTACTTCTGCTGGGATCCTCTGCGATAGGGCTACCATGAATGTGTATAGGGGGTGTTGAACAAAAGGGGTTGAGAGGTAATGAGTAAGTGTTTTATGTGTGTTTATTATATAGTTGTGAGCTAGGTAGAGACTATTACTAGCCTCATTGAGTTGACAACACATACGTAGTGGAGGAGTTATCATTCACCGAGATGGCGCATGAGTTGACAACACATATTAGCCTCTACGATTTGACAATACACACATAGGGGTTAAATGAGTTATCTTTAGGTGAGTTGACAGCACATAGCCCGTAGTCAAATATAGTAATATTATCGAGATACGATGGAGAGTGGATAACATGTATATAGACCTAAACCATCTCACTAGCAGGTGCTAGTCTCTACGAGTTGGACGATGACTTCTATGTCTCTACGTAGTTGTGAATTAGGTAGAGACTATGACTAGCCTCTATGAGTTGACAATATATACGTAGCGGAGGAGTTAATAATGGTCGAGTTGGCGTATGAGTTGAGAACACATACTAACATCTAGGAGTTGACAACACACACAACTGAAACTATAGTCAATACTCATAACTAGAGTAATGACAGACTGTATGAGTTGACAACACACACACAAGGGCCAAATGAGTAATCTTTCGGCGAGTTGACGACACATACCTCGCACGCGGCTAAAAGAGGGTCTCTCTTATCACAGATTCTCTCTACGAGAGCAGTCTAATATAATAATATGATCGAGATTCTATGGTAAGTCGACAATACATATATAAACTTGAACCATCTCACTGGTAGGTGCTAGCCTCCAGGAGTTGACAACACAGACAGCTGAAACTATGGTACAATACTCATAAGTAGAGTAATGGTAGCCTCTATGAGTTGACAACACATACATAGGGGCCAAATAAGTTATCTATAAGTATGGTCGTGATCTTGATTTACGGTCATCCAACTCACCATAATATGCCGAATCTCATCCCCAACACAGTAATGGCAGAGGCTGAACGTCTCATGCTTAAAAGAGTTCGTAAGTATTATCATCTAAAAGAATCAGCATACTAGTTGGACGATGATTTTTATGGTATGTATCTCATCGAAAGTGCATTCCATGCCCGCAAAGCACGTGCTCTCCAATACGAAGGAGATGACCTATGGTTTCTACCCCCTCCAACCACCATGATAGCGGTGCGAGAGGGTCGAATTGGTTGTAATATATTAGAAATAATGGCGATCGAAGATCTTTGGCATTACGCACAGTGGGTTCACGACCCCTTAGAGTTCATCTTTCGCGATGAGTTCATATTTCGGTTTGGGCCCTCATAAATGTCTATGGAAGATGAACCTGAATTAATTTCAAGCTTACTCGTGATTCGAGCCAATAACTGGATATGTTCGTAGGCAAATCGGTTTAAAACATATGCCGTTAGTACAAACTCCTGAAACTAATGTAGTGGAAATATTATGTAATGCACTGTTCAGTTATATACTTCTCTTTCTATAGAAATAAAATTTTTACTATCTTATATTTTGTGTGAAGCTATAAGTAATGCACTACGTAAAAAAAGCTTAAAAAAGACATAAAATAAGATTATTTTTTTACGTCTTTAAATAAGACCGTTTGTAGCGGTCTTAAACTTACTAATAAGACGGTCACATACTAACAGATGACAAGGAGCAGCTCTACTATTTGTTTGGGATTGCTCTTTGAATGCAAGGAGCAGCTCCCCCAATTTCTTGAGATAATATCTTCTTGGGATTGCTCTTTGAATGCAAGGAGCAGCTCCCCCATCAGTGAATTGAATCCTTTATTATAGCAAATATGCTTTATTATGGCAGTGAATTGAAGTGTATGATCAACTGATTATAGCAGCTATGCTTTAGTCCATCAAGAACCTCATAGTGTATAATCTTGATAGTTTTTTTTTGTTCTTTATATGTTTTGGGAAGATTTTTTTTTTCAAACAAAAAAAAAGAGAGGTTACTGTAAATAGAGAGGTCCTTGTACTCTCATTGGGACTGCAACAGTATCAAGTGGAAGCAACAACTAAAACTTGATACTTAAGGGCTAAAGCAAATGATGGCCTTACTGTGGCTATAACTTAAAACTTGAGGGGACTGTTTTCTTATAGCTGCTGTTATATATATATATAGCCGCTGCTATAAATCTCTGCATTGACAAACAGGCTCCTCAAGTATCAAGGGAGAACTTTGGGAGTCCCAAAATTGCATTATGCTGCTCCAATTATTTTATTTATTCCTTATATTAAAGTGCCATATTTATAGGGAATTCCTTGACTTCCTGTTGTTTACAAGTGTGTAATTGTTGTAACTAGAATCCTGCAATTTATGGTTCAAATCCTGTGATTTGATTATAATCCAATGGAAAACAATTATTCAAGACTCAGTTGCGATCATATCTTACTACCTTGAGATATGTTTTTCTTATTTTTTTAAAAGGCGATAACGAGATTGTAGTAACATACTGAGACTTTCTTTCTATGTTTGATGGGTTTGGGTGTCGTGTATTATAGTTGGTTTTGACTTAAAGAACTACTATTGGATGTTATAAATTAAATTGATTATAATTTGATAAACTATATTTTTTTTCGATAACTTGGGAGTCCGGGCCTCTTAGAGCACCCGCCTAATCCCAGGGGCACATGCGAACCCCAAGTTAGCACATGTCGGGTCAGCACAGGATATAAATCCCTAGGGTGGCCTCAAGGTGAGGATTCAAACTCAGGTCTCCTGCTTCCTAAGGCGGGTACCAGGCCAGCTCACCTAATCACTTCCATTGTTCAAAAAAGTGTGCCTTCCCTAAAGTGCCAATTATAACAATTGGCCGGTTTGGTTGATACACATCCAATCGAAAGGATATATATATATATATATATATATATATATATATATATATATATATCAGTTTTGAAATTTTTAACTTCAGCTAAGTTTTTATCCTAGTATCCTATAAGAACACATACGCAGAGTTGTTGCATTTAAATACCGTAACGCTTGCATTCTATTTTGGTGTGCAGGCTTGCAGGGTCACATTAAAGCATCTCGTACGCGACGTCATTTTAGTTACACTACTAAATGGATAAATCATTTCTACCTGTTTTTGTGATACGATTGTATGCAGATGGAACATGTGTTAGTAAGAATACTAAGTTGTTAAGGGTTGTAAAAAAATATTATGAAATTTGTAATCGTGGTAATTGGTATATTTACGCATATATTTTGTGCAGATAGCATGCAAATTGAAAATGTTGACATATTCTCTGCAGGTATAGCGCATGTGTATTGCAGGAAGTGTACTTCCGATCAAAATGGGTGATTGTAGTATAATTTTAAATTCATTTTTCACCTCTGATGGTCGGGTCCATATGGTTATATGTCCTTTTATGATGGTCGGGTCCCTTTTATATGTCTTGTTAAGATGGCCGTGTTCATCTGATTGAACCGAATTTCATGTTTAGCTAGGTTTGCAGTCCACCTGATGCCGACCATTTGTGGGAGATCATTGAGGCGTTAAAAAATAGAATTTTTGTTTATAGATATGTATATTATCTTTTCTTAAATAGATATGTCGATGGTTGATATAAAATTTATGATTTTCAAGGTGTGTAGAGAATTTGTGGTATATCTTTTAGCATTTGGGAATATAATATTCCCTTGGGACTAAATTATGCTTCAAAGTTTTTGAAGATCCATTGGCCGTTCAAGCTGAAAAATGGTCCACAGTAAATTCAATTGAAGAACTTTCTGTCAAAAAAGCTCATCCAAAGTGATTTTTTCTTTGGAATTTATCCATCATTGGAACATCTCTCACTCTAAGTGGATGTTCGCCATCCGATTGATGAACTTCAACATCAGCCACTAAAAAGAACAGTTGATATTATAATCAGCAGATTGGATTCTTTAAATCTACATAAAACATCATTTTTGGGTCTGTTGCATTTCAACCTGGAGCATCTATCGCTATGAACTTTTAAAATATTGCAGAAATTAATAAGCAAAAAACGAACTCCTGTTTGACATCTTCATTCGCAAATAAGTGTCATAAATAGATTATTAAAGGTTTCTTGGCACTCAAATGTCCCACCTAAGATATTCATTGTCGAATAATTATTCTATAATCTCGGTCAATTTTTTCGAAATGTGCCACATGGAAATATCATGTGTACCCTTGATCATGAATGCAGCATTTTGAGTGCCCTTGATCATGAATGTACCGTTTGATCGGTGTATCAAGATCTAAGGATCTTTAATGTAAATGATAGGTGCCACTTTGAATCAGACGATGGAGATCAGGGATCTATCCCAAATTTGATAAAGCAATGAAAACATAAAGCAAATTAGATAAGATCATAAGAAGAACCAATGCCAGAGACACAAAAATTTACCATGAACACTTTACTATTAGATAAAATTTTCAAGAAGTCCCTTCAAATCCCAACATGTACATATGAGAATCCAATTACCCTATCAAGTTCTAATAAAAAAAAAAACACACACAATTTGGCAACTGTTGACCTGCAATCAAATACTTCAACACTAACAAGTGTACTAAACCCCTAAACCCAAACTGCAAGAAACAAGAAAAGATAGAACTCAAACCCACAATTCCTCACATAATAAAACCACACCATCTTTACAAGAACCACGAAAAGTCGAATCTTTGAAATAATGAGATTCAATACTCCCCTGCCATTAAAGTCCGACCGATCTCAAACGAAAGAAAAACATCAACACAAGCATATTGAACCTGATGTGTTCCGAACCTGTAATAAAAAACTGACTGTCGCATGGTACGACCATTACATCAAGTTTTATAATATAATGGCAACAAGAAGCTGATATCTCATAGCCATAATTTGGGGTTCAATCAAACAAAAAATTTAGAAGGTAGTCAAATAATTAATTTAGTAAAAGAAACAATTAACACAAAACAATGAAACTCAGGATTGTGTTGGAGCCATCAGTCAATATTGGAAGTTGGGTTTAAATGGAAAAACTCAAGTGAACTCACTTGTAAAATAAGACATGGAGTCGCCCACGATCCCAACTTCTCCTCTCTGGGGACTTATCTCAACCTCTTCAATCTGGGTTGTAGCCATTTCTTCTATCTAGGCTGTAGCCATTAAAAGTGCAGATCCAAGCTGTTTTTTTTTCTCCAAATCCTTGCATTTTAGTTCATATTAAATTGAGGCCCAGCATTGATCATGGGAATCAACTTTTTGGTGTTTTGGATGGGTTTTCTATCCCAATTACCCCAGTCATGATTTTCTACATAAAATAGGGCAAAAGCACATTATTATAATCTGTTTCTTGTATTTTCAGTAATCTTGGCGTTAATTGGATCCAAGCTATTTTTCTTTTCTCCAATTCCTTGCATTTTAGTTCATATCAAATTGAGGCCCAACATTGATCATGGGAATCAACTTTTTGGTGTTTTGGATGGATTTTCTATGATTTTCAACACGCTTTTTATCATTATCTAGATAAAAATAATTGTGTTTCTGCAAGAGGCATGCACCCTAGATAATTTTTTTCTTACCAAATCTGGGATTTTTTTTTCTTGTTAGAGTTTATTTATTTTCTGCATACTCATAAGGTGTTCTTATTTACTGGCATAGAACATTTAGCAGCAGTAAAAGATTTTCATCCATATTTATGTCCGCCAATATACTTACATAAATTTCATTCATGTCATATAGCGATTTCAAAATTTGTAGAACACCGGGTTCATGCAAATAAGCCAGCTTTGTCATGTCATCCACACCAGAAGGTGGTGCTTCGGCATCTTTAGGATAGACATGGGATGCATTACCCACCAACTGCAATGCAAAGCACAATACCCTTGAATTATGGAAATGATATTACTAAAATAAACCTATGAAAACAAGAGTAGCACTGAAGGTTTAGAGAAGAAAAACTACCGACAACTGGAAGAGTAGCACTAAAGCTTGCAAAGTTGATACATAAGAATCCAGTTCATCAGGGTTAATTTTAAAAACATAATGTCCACATCCACAATTTTCAAGCAGAAACAAGGAATTTTTAACAATGTGCAAAAACCTCAAGAGCACTTACAATCTTCCCAGAGGTGCAACTGACTTTAATTTCTTTGCCATTGACTTCCAAAACTTCTCCATTTATCCAAGCCTCATTTGGATCCTCCACCCATACAAGAGATCCAACTACTATATTCACTAGAGCAACTTGCAAAGTAATAGTACCAGCAGAATCCGAAATAATTCACTAGTTATACTCAATACACTGAGATCTCTCACCAAATATTAACACCACAAAACACTTTGTATGCACGAAAATAAATATGTTAAACAAGAGACCCTATTGCAACTAGAAAAAAGTACACTGCAGTACTCATCAGACATAACCACGAAAACTGACTCATACACACGATGCTCCAAGAGTAGTTCCTTTTTTTTTTTGAACGTCTCCAAGACTAGTTCCTGACTCCTAGTGAATAACATATCAAATGTCACTTTCCTACTCACCTCTCACGATTCAACTACTGGCATCAACATGATAGCATCAGCACTGTATGCATGATACATGATATAGCTCATTCTATCCATTGGCTTAACTGATCAGGCAATTATCAAATTAAGTCAAGATATTTTTATCAGCACAAAACCTCATAACTAAACTTTTTCTACTAGTACAAAAAGACAAAATTAAAATTTTCAAAATTATATGCAGAATAACTCAAGATTAAAAATGAGATTTTAGTGGAACTCGTGATGATAATTCATCTATTAAGAGCTGGATAATTCATGCCACTGCTGGATCAACTGGTCAATCACTCATTGTCGTCAACTAAAAAATGATCTCATATGATCAAAGCAGAAAAAATAACAGAACATATTTCATTTGAAGGGATAATCTGCTAAGTTGATCACATCTACTCATAAAACCAATCCAAACCAATCAATAGAAATGAGATTTTAAAGTCTCAACACCCTCTCACACATTGAATTATTAGAACTCAAAATGGGTTGGCTATAAATCTTCACTTCTTGAGGCTCAAAGCCTATTTGCATAATAGGAACTTGAGTTCAAAAATTGCTTATAAATTAGAATTTTGAGACTTCAAAATTCCATCAAATCTGTATATTAAATCTTATGTTTTCTACCTCTTTTTTTTAATTAATAATTTTAGCATCAATAAAAACAATTCTTTGGAAAATCAAATAAAAAGCTCTAATGTTAGACAACTTCATTAAAGCCTAAATATATACAATTCAACAAAAATTTTCAAAAGCAAAATCTATTCCATCGAATCTCAATGATTCTAAATAAGTAATCATTCAACCTATGGAATCATGCATAAATTCTAAAAAATGATGTCTAACATATAATACTATATAGAAGCCTTCAAATCTCACTAAAATATAGCTAAAATCGAAAAATAATAATATCGGTCTCGGTTAGGGATTGGGTACCTCTATTGCAGTGCCACACTCTTTCCAATCTGAACTGCAACCCTCTTCCTAACATATTGCATGTCATCCTATATGCAGAGAAACGAACATAAGGTTCAATGATGCAGTTCCGTAATTTTAATTCGTTTATAATGATTATTGAATTTACCTGAGAAAATGTGAAAGGTAAACCCCTACATAGGTAGTCCATGTGCATGATCATAAAATATCCGCAATCATGCTTATTACGGATGCTCTGTATGGGCCGATCTTTTATCTGACTCACCTCCCACCAATCAGGCGATGGGTCAGGAAATTCTTCTCGCTTTGACATAAATAATAGCTTGGAGAGACCGTCCTTCTACATATAATATAACATACCAAAATATGAAATATTAATCACTATGGACGTATGTAATAGGAAAGTTTAGTTCATCAAAGATGGCAGGATTACCAAACACTTCAGCTCGGTCTTCCAATACTGTAAGACGTTGTTTTCCATGCTATCGAGAACTTTGATCGTGTGGGAGCGAGGTTTGCAAATAGCTAGAGTCCAGTGCGCGGCATGCTTATTGAGGCATATGAATACCTAGACATATTTGTAACTCAAGTTATTCTCTAGAAATTAGGGTATATGAAACGTCATGATCAAATCATACATATAATGGAGAAAGTTACCATATCGCTCTCTAGAAACTCAATATTTTTTAGTGGTGCTCAAAGGTTAGTAGACCAGTCGTAAGTTTTTAGGAGTGTAACCGGGTCTAGATTTGTAACAGTGTCTGCTTGGCTCTTTGCCCACGTTCTAAATGAAAGTAATTCTGATTGTAGCATATTCTGCATTACGATAAATTCTTAAACATTACTAACATGCAAAGTAAAATAAGTGGAAGAAAAGAAAATATGTGCCGATAGTGTGCCCATTACCACAAAGTATGAATCCATAAAGTAACATCTTTTGAAGAGATTTGGATGTTCACACTCCCGATTTTTTATTAATATCAAAAGTGGGTTTAGAACCAACATCAGTCAATATTATTTATTAGTTCATATATGCATATAAGTTTTAATAGATGCTACTAAGAGGAGAGTACATTACAAAGGAGGAGACTTACATCGCTGCTCAACCAATTTTCCCCAATAGTACACTGCAAGTCCGCATACTGAATTCTATGGCCCCCAATACGTATGTACCCTTTCCTACAATAAGTGGGATCTTATGTTAGGCATGACTTTCTTAAGGGTAGAAATGACTTTCTTAACGATATGGTGCTACTTACGTTGGAGGGTGTGGTATATTAATCAAGCCTAATAGGAAGACATCCTCCTCATCTGTCAAAGGCCGAAGGGGGGTGTGGTCAACAAGGGTGGAAGTCGATGTTGGCTCCTCCACAATCCTCCTTCTATCGCCGACACTGACAAAAGGGGGCCTCAAATATTTTGACGGTGGACTAACCTGTTTCTCAATTTCCTTTAGAACTTCCCCCTCGGTCTGAAATCGATGCAAAAATATTATTTATTACTATCTTCTGGATGAGAATGATGCGTAAAAAATAAATTATACTAGAATAGGCCATAAAAGAACATCTAACCTTCCTTGATGGTTGCTTGCTCGAGTCGGTAATCACAACAACTTTGTGCCCCTTTGCCAGCACATGAGGTGTGATTATCGATGTGATAGGGGCTGAATACTAATGAAATCAAAAGTATAACATAAAAATGTGTAACATAATTGATGACATTGTATAAAGGAATCAACTATGTGAATATGTGTTACCGTAATAGGAGCACTCAAATCCAACATGCTCTGCACGACCGAGTCCAGCTTCGCAAAATTAAGAAAAATAAAATATCATTATTTTCGAACAGATGAATACATCCAAATAGAATTCTAAGTAGCAAAAAATTCATGTGAAAAGATTATAACCTTTAGACTTACCGTGTGTTCGGTCTCGGGGCTCTTATCTGTTGGCATGGTAGTGTTGGGGCTAGACTGTGTCGAAGTGTTGCAGCCCATGCGAAGGTCCTGAATGATAATAACTTCTCAATATTAGAAAAGTGTAATCTTTATAAAAAGAATTTATAGAATACAATGAAATACAAAAGGTGCACGCTAACCGATTTGACACTCGTTGCTTACTCCAACGTAGTGAGCCTGTCACACAACTCTCTCATTTTCACATAATTTTTTTGTACTATTTCTCGCAGCTCTCTTATGTCCACATTATTTTTTCATACTGTTTCTCGCAGCTCTCTCATTTCTACCTCATTTTTTCGTAAGATTTCATCATAAGATTTTTGAGTTTCTTTAAGCGAAACATTCTCAGCGAACAATTGAGATACTTGACTTCTCATTCTCTTTCGTCTTTCCTTTCTTCTGGAGTGGAGTCCCTCTTGCTTCCCTTCCTCCCCCTCTCCCTGAATTTTTTTTCCCTCTTCTTTCCTCTCTTTTCTTTTTAAACCTCTAACTTCCACCTACTAATGACAGTAAGCATAATATATTATAACTTATAGCTAACGCAATAAACAAAACACCACTTAAACGGTTACTTACATTATGCTCCAACGGACGAATCGGTGAAGAGGTCGGTGAAAGAGGAAGAAGTGGGGCAGCCGTCTTCGGAGGAACCTAGAAGACCTTATGAGCTTTTAACACATGATAAAATATATGTGCGTTAAATAGTTAAATGAAAGATATTAAAAATAAAAAAAATTACCATGAGATGTCTATTATCCCAAGCCTCACGAATGAACTCAATTTTAAACTCCTCCTAGGTAGGGGTGAGCTGGAAGGACGCCTAACATAGACAAAATCAAATGGGAAGTAAATTATGCTAGAGCACAAACTTGTATTCTTGAAATCAAGAATTGTAGTAAGTCTTAATACCAGTTTGCATTTATCAAAATTTAACGCCATTTGCCTCATGTGTGGAGGAAATGGATAGTGCTCCCATTGCTTGAATCGCGGAAACTGTGGTCCATCTCTTACAGACGAGACAGTAAAGTTTAGATGCTTATACGGCCACAACTACAAAAGTTAAAATAATTGAAACTTTTAATTTGATAATATGACAAAACTTTCAATTTGATAAATATTAAAAGATATAAGGCTCACCTGCACAACAATGACACATCCATACATATTGTAGAAGGCCTCCAAGTTGAATTTACTGGCCTTTTGCATCTCTGAGAGGAGTGTGTTTTAGACGACTAGCCCCCAAGGATACTTATTAAATCTATCTAAGTCGTCTACGAGATGTATGTATTTTTTATCTAATGAATTAGATGTATTAGATAGCAAAAACACTACAAGAATCAGGCAGAGTTTTAATTTCACATAGTCCTCTACCCCAAGTTCTTGGTCAAAAAGAGCCTCTATGTCAACAGCGTTAACCGAGGTCGCATGCCCAAGAAAAAATCTCCCAATAAGAGACGTGGGCTCTATGGCTTGTAGGTCAAACTCAATTGAAGTGTCCCCGACAACTCTCAATCCCATAATCAACGCAATGTCTATGGGATCGATTTGGTGGATAATTTCACCAATTATTACTAAATTCGAAACACTATCTCCTTAATACACATGTAAAAATGGAACTTGAAAATTTGAATGCACTAACACCTACTAATTGACCAAAGCAAGAATTAGAAATACTCTCTTCACAATCAGGACATAAGTATTTCAGACATCTCTCAAGCCGAGAGACGGTTGATTTTGGAGTACATCTGGCACGTGCATGAGCCTATCATAAGCAAAAAATAAAAGCAGAATGTTAGGCTCACATATATGGAAGAGATATCATGATTGGAAAAAAATTAAATAATATTAAACTATATTATCATTGCTTTAGTCCTTGGTTTACGAAGACCTAAAAATAAGGGAAAACAGATTAATATCATAAATCGACTAGTATAACTACTCAACCATATATTACCCACGAAAGAATATTTTTTATCTTACCCTATGATTATAGGTTTAAGGTTTATGGCAGCTTTCTAAATAATTTTTTAACATAAAAAGTACAGATTGCTTCACCCTAAGGTAGTTTCAAACTGGCCTAGTGTAGTTTATCTCGCCCTAGGTCAGTTTGAAACTGCCCTAAGTCAATTTATCTCACCCTATGATTAAGGGTTTAAGATTTAAAGTAACTTTTTAAATGAGTTTTTTGCATAAAAAGTATAGATTGCGCCACCCTAGGACAGTTTATAGATTGCACCACCCTAGGATAGTTTATCTCACCCATTTCTCAGTTTCAAACTGCCCTAGGTCAGTTTGCGCCACCCTAGGCCAGTTTACAGAGTAGACTGTACTAGGTGATCACCAAAACTAACCTAGGATATTTTAAATTGACCTAGGGTAGTGAAACTATCCTAGGGTAGTTTATCTCAGCCATTTCTCTGTTTCAAACTGTCCTAGGTCAGTTTGCGCCACCCTAGGCCAGTTTATAGAGTAAACTACATTAGGTGATCACCAAAACTGACCTAGGACATTTTAAATTGACCTAGGGTAGTTTATCTCACCCATTTCTCTATTTTAAACTGCCCTAGGTCAGTTTGTGCCACCCTAGATTAGTTTACAGAGTAGACTGCACTAGGTGATCATCAAAACTGACCTAGGACGTTTTAAATTTACCTAGGGTAGTTTCAAACTGACCCAAGGTAGTTTATCTCACCCATTTCTCTATTTTAAATTGCCCTAGGTCAGTTTGCGCCACTCTAGGTCAGTTTGCGCCACCCTAGGTCAGTTTACAGAGTAGACTGCACCAGGTGATCCAACCATAACATGAAAAAATTAACCTAGGGCAGCTTATCTATCCTGTTTCTGATTTTGATGTGAAGAAATAAAGAAGAAAAATAAGAGGAAGAAGAATCATTGAGAGAGATAGAGAGACTTACAGTGAGAGAGAGAAACCTTACTATTTTCTTCGTCGGCGAGGTTTGCACGAAGTCGGTGAGGTTTGCACAAAGAAGAAGGGGAACCAGCGTGAGAAGGAAAGAAAGAGAGGGGAAAGAGGGAATAGTGTAGGCTTAATACCCTTTATATATGAAAGACATTTTAGCCTAAAATACAAAAAGAGGCCTTGCTATGGTATTTCTAACTTCAGAGGTTTGATTGGGATAAATAAGGATAATGGGGGATTTTTTAGGGCAATCGGCCTATTATTTTCCTTTTTTTACAAATAATATGTTGTTAGGAGTTTCTATTGTGGTAGCCGTCACTATGGTCAATACATTGACCGGTGAATGGTGTAAGATCAATCTTGAAATGTTATAATTGCTAATTCGGTGAATCTGAGAGAATAAGTAATTAATAATTAAGTTTTTATTTAAGGCATGATTGTGATGATATAATTAGTAATTTAAGATTATTATTGTGGATTCCCTTAATGGGAAAGATTCAACATCTATATATAGGGATGCTAGGATCCCAATGTTTGCTTGTGTGAAAAATAACCTCCTCATCTTTGTTTAGCATCTCCATTGTGCAAGAGGATTATAACCGAAAAGAATGTTAAAGATCCTAGTAGAGATTAGTGGACGAAACTTCACCGATATTCTATGGCCAATACACAATTGCCAATACACAAGGCATGATCTCAATACGATTATTCTATGGTACATGTGTTCTCAAAATTGAGCATAATATTTCCTTTTGAAGTGTTGCATTAAAATATTTTCTTTTGGTAGCCGGGAATCACGTCTATAATTTCCCAGTGCGACTGTAGGAAACATTTTTACTAATTAAGCCTTTTTAGAACTCGTTGGAGAAAAAAGAGCTCATTGGAGAAGATGGGTACACAGATACGATGTATTGGAGAGCATCCAGTTCAATGGTTCCCTATTTTTATTAGACTACATAGATAAAAGGTGTGACAGCTCAGATTTTGGCACCCCGAAACCCGTTCCATCAGCACGACTTTTAAGGTCGTGCCCTGTGATTCTGTACGGAGCATTGGTATATACAAGCCAAAGACTACAAGTAAAGTACATGCATCTACTCTAAACAAGTTTTCATGCATTTAAAATAAAAAGAAACCCTAAAGACAGTTCTAGTCCCATGCCAATTCATGGGCATAAGAACTGACCCGAACCATCGGTGATAACTATTCACCCCAGATGGTTTGTCAAAAGAATCAAGGTATTTAATTACATTAAAAAAAAAGAGAGGCGTGACATACCAAGCCGTACCTAATACTCTCAACTCACTCTCAAAGTACGCAATCGGTCTCCTAGAAGAATTCCTCAGGAGGAGGCTCTGACTCTTCTGTGGGCACGTAATCCGAATCCCCTGGATCAACGTCTCCAGAAATCTCTGCTGTTGCTAGTCCTGGACCTGCGACGTATAGTCTAAGGGGTGAGCTACATCCTAGCTCAATAGGGAAACACAGTGAACATATAAATTAAGCTCTCACATATATGTTAAATCAGTTTAAAGACACAATTTATTTGATAGAACTGCTAAAAGACAATGAAATAATCGAAAATAAAGTGATAGATACAACTGTTACTTTACATGACTTTGTTTATTCTCATCTTACTAGTATAGTAACGGATTCAGCCTAATCACTTAAATCATAACTTAAGTAGTCCCCGAGCAATATAGCATCGAGCCCCGATGGAATACCCACCATCGTCGTCTAAATAGACACTTGTTATATGTTAAAATTCAATTCCACCCAGGCCCCTTTCTCTTAGGCGGCGGGGTCTATTTTCAATTCAACATCCCTGGGATGTGCTATAGGTGTACGGTTTGGCCGCCGTACCGGTCACGAATATCCTGCCGAGTCAGTCGTGGGTATCCCGCCATGTCGGTAGGGTATTCTAATTAAACCTTAAATAACAAAATATCGAATATGCTCTACATATAGTTATTCACCGTGATTGTGCTAATTTTATTACATTAGGCCTTATCGCTCTTCTTTTATTTCACCATTTGGTTTCATCTACACTACTGGTTTAATGCATCATTCAGATGCCCATTGTTACATTTCTACGTCCCCTGGGGACTTCATGGTTCCATTTGAAATCACACACACACACACACGTTTTGGAAACACATTTAATACATGACTATTCTCTTGAGAAACTCTACATATATGATTTTGACGAATTAAAGTACATGTTTCAAGATATTCCCTATCTCAAAGCAAAATCCAACGCGCTCCTTTCTCATAAAGGTTTACGCTTAACAACTCACGTCAAACCTACATTGCATGTGTTACGAATTTGCTTAGAATGATCTCTAGAACCCTTGGGAACATAGCTCTCATAAATTACATTAAAGAAATGAGAAAACCGATAATTCCTCGCGCGAGCGAAAACTATTCCTTGCTCGAGCGGTCACTTAGCCTCGCTCGAGCGAGCATATGACCTCGCTCGAGTGATAGGAACGAGGTACTAAACCCTCGCGTGAGCGAGAACTATTCGTCGCTCGGGCGGTAATTATTCATTGCTCCAGCGATTATTATTCATCGCTCGAGCGGCCACCACGAGGCATTCAACCCTCACGCGAGCGAGTACTATTCATCGTGCGCGCGATTACTATTCATTACTCAAGCGATTATAATCCCTCGCGCGAGCGAGCACTATTCATCGCTCGAGCGATTATATATCGAGGTACCTGGAGCTTTATGTGATGCCTCGCTCGAGCGAGCTTCTCCTTCACTATGGGTCTCGCTCGAGCGAGCTCAAAACACAGTTATGCTCAGATTATTCCTTCTGTCCTCGCTCGAGCGAGCCATTTAGACCGCTCGAGCGAACCACGTAAAAATATAAGTCCTCTATCTGATCGAGGACTATTTCCTTCTTCATGTGAGGTTTATTAATGTCAAAGGTCATTTGTCTAGTAGTTTATACCCTACTTAAAATATACGTAAGCATCTAAAATTATACCTCAATCGATAGATCTCATATTATTTGATCCGAGCTCCGACTAAATGCAGAAATTTCCAAAGTTCTCTACTGCTTAAAACCAACGAACCTCTCATCCTCTTTTACAAAACCCTCTCCTCTTTCTCTCTATTTTATCTTCTCTCCTCTTTTATAATACCCGATTTTACCTTCTCTCTATCTAGGCTAAATTAGGTTACGTAGGAGAGACTCTCCTCCCCACTTTCACTTATATAGTGAAAGCTATAATGTTTTACATATACACACATAGTGTATATATATAATTTTTTTGGTTTCCTTGTGAACCACAAATACATGTGCATGGTATGTGATGTGCACGGTTCCCAAAAATATGGGGTTATGACAAAAGGTTTAATAATAATTTTTTTTTTTTCTAAAGCCTTAAAGACTTGTTGTCCCATACGAGTTAACACTTGGTTCTTTATTAATACATGTCATAGTTTTATCTCCCTTCTACACAATTCTGATGATACTGGTATTTGCTATAAGCATATATGGTGATGACCATGTTACATGTACCCGGACCATAAGGTTGTGAATCCATTAAGTTTAAATGTGTCTTGAGATCTGTTTTAACACATTCTATAGCTTGTATGGGTTTGTTTTTTTCTATTTGTTTTTTAAGGCTCGTGATGTCAAAATACCATTCTTGTTGTGTGTAAGCTTGTTCTAATAATATCTAGCCACCATCCTGAACTAATGTTGAGTTTGTATTAATATGTTTTTTGATATGGATATCGAACTCAAAATGAAATCCATGGCTTGGAAAAGTCTTTTGCCCAACGATGATGATCTTTCTTAGTGTTATGGCTTTTATATTGGTCATTTTATCATTTGTTAAGAGATTATATTACAAATTCAATCGTGATGAGCAATAACTATTGACGTGATGACTTAAGGGATTTATTCTGCCCAACGGTGCTGAATCTCTTAATGTTGTGATGGTTGTATTTTATTATTTATTATTTTGTGTGTGAGTATTGCTAGCAAGTCGTGACTACACCTAACGGAGAGTCATAATGATGCAATTAGTACCATAATCAATAATATAAATTGAGGAAGAGGCTAATGTGTTATGACTCGGCCCACCGAAAGATTATAATGATACAAATTGCTTTTTAATAAAATCACATTGGTTTTATTTTTATTATACTCCTTGACATAATTTTACTCTTGCGTAAAATACTATAAAAATAACCTTGTGGAATGGATAATTACTACAATTAATAAAGCTCTTAATTATTGTGCATCATTGAACCCATCTTCTATTACTAATATGATTGGTGGAATTGAATCTTTGAGTGACTCAAACTATGGCAAATGGAAGGAATAAGTCCAAATTATTTTAGGTTGCATGGATCTTAATTATGCTATACTATTTGATAAACCCAAGGTGCTCATTGTCGATGCCTCAGCTGAGGATCTGAAAGTGAACAAAACGGATTTGGAAAAGTGGGATATATCAAATTGCATGAGCCTTATGATCAAAGAGTTTCATTACTAATGCGATCTGGGGAGGTAACCCTGACCCGCACAATGCAAAGGAACACATGCAAGCTATTGATAAATAATTTTATGGGACTTCTAAGGTATTTATCAGTAGTCATATTGTTAAAATGGGAGATATGAAATATGATGGTCATAGTGGCGTACGGGAGCACATTATGAGAATGAGTGGCATGACAGCTTAATTGAAGGAAATGGACATGGACTTTTCTGAGGATTATCTTACTCACTTCACCATGACTTCTCTTCTTGTACAATTTGACCCGTTCAAAATTAATTATAACACGCAGAAAGAAAAATAAAAAATGAACGAGCAATTGCTCACTGTGTTCAAGAGGAAGAAAGACTTAGGACTGAAAATCTTGAAAGTGCTTATTACGCTGCTCTTGAACTATCAAAAAAATATTTTAAGAGAAAGAAGGGAACATATAAATGAAAGAACGTGCAAGCTTTTCCACTGAGAACCAAACAAGGAGAAACTAACGAATCTACTTTTGGCATCAAGTGTCACTTATGTAAGAAGAAGGGACACATCAAGAAGGATTGTCAGAAATAGAGAGATTGGTTAGTTAAAAAGGTAATGGCCTTGTCTTTGTGTGTTTTGAATCACTTTATGTTGATGTTTCACACAATAATTGGTGGATAGATTCTAATATAACTATTCACATAAGTAATTTAATGGAGGGGTTTCGATCCAGGATAAAGCTAAATAAAGGCGAATAGACCATCAAACTCAAAAATAGAGTGAAAGCATACGTGGAGGTCATTAGGGCTCTCCGTCTTATTTTAGATAGCGGTTTCATTTTCGATGTAGTTGATATTATTTACGTTCCAAGTATCACTAGAAACCTTATATCAATTTCTAAGTTGGATTAATTAGGTTTTGAATTTAAATTTGGACATAATGTTTTTAATGTATTATTTGATTATGATATTGTGGGTAGTGACTCACTAGTAGGCAATTTTTATAAATTGAACTTGGATTCATCTTATACCTAATCTTTAGTTTCTATATATGTAAATGATAAAGTTCGTAAGAAACGAAAATGAGCAATCAACAACTCCTCAATTTTATGGCATAAATGTTTAAGCCATATATCTAAAGATAAAATTGAGAGGTTAATTAAAGATAATATAATCGATGAGCTATCAGGAGCACGAGTTTGCTGGAAATAATCCATACTGATATTTGTGGACCGTTTCCAACTCCTGCTATTGGTGGTCAAAAGTATTTTATTACATTCAGATATGATTATTCTCGTTTCGATTATATATTTCTCATCCATGAGAAATCTGAGGTTCTAAATATGTTTAAGATCTATAAAGTTGAAGTTGGGTTACGCCTCAATTCAAAGATTAAAATTATGAGATCTGATAGAGGTGAAGAGTACTATGGTAGATACTACGAAATAGGTCGCAATCTAGGACCATTCGCTCTGTATCTACACGAGCATGACATTGTTACTCAATACATCATGCCAGGAATACTTGAACATAATGGTATAACTGAGCGACGAAATCGTACTCTTATGGATATGGGGTGAGAAGCATGTTGTGCAACTCTAAGTTGCCTGTATTCTTGTGGGGAGAAACCTTGAAAATATCGGTATATATCCTGAATCGAGTTCCTAGTAAGGTTGTTCCCAAAACTCCTTATGAGCTATGGGTAGGAAGAAAATCGATTTTAGAATATTTACACATTTGAAATTGTTTAGCTGAAGCAAAGGGTGTATAATCTACAATTAGAAAAATTAGATCCTAAAACTATAAGTTGTCATTTCATTAGTTACCCTAATAGGTCTAAATGCTATAGATCTTATTGCCCCACTCATAGTACTCGAATTGTTGAAACTAGATATGCAAAATTGTTTGAGGATTATGAGAAAAATGAGAGTGTTGAGTAATTCCTATTCCTTTTATCCAAGAAAATGTGACACCAACACCAGTTATTCAAGAAAGTATTGATGCACCTGAGGCTATACCTATTGAAACACCCCACATTAGGGAGACTCTTGCTCCCATGATAACGACAATGATCAACCATTGCATAAATCAGAGAGAGCAAAGAAGCCAACCATTTCTGATGACTATATTGTCTACCTCAATGAGAGTGAGTATGATTTTGAAAATGAAACAAATTCTATTTATTTTAATTAAGCTATGATGAGTGACAAATCAACTCAATAACTCGAAGCTATAAATAATGAGTTGGAATTAATGAAACATAACTCGGTCTTGGATCTTTGTGAGTTACCTGAAGGAGTCAAACCTGTAAACTGTAAATGGGTATATAAAATCAAGCAAGACTCCAAGGGTAATGTAGATAGATATAAGGTCAGGTTAGTCGCTAAATGATTTACTCAAAAAGAGGGAATAGTGTGACAGCTCGGATTTCAGCACCCTGAAACTCATGCCATCAGCACGATCCTCCAGACCGTGCCCCAAAACTACGCACAGAACATTGGTATAACAAGCAATAATAATAAGATAAGGTAAATAACTGCATAAAGTGAAAAATCAATATGCCCATCTGGCACATGCAAAAGACGGTTCTGCTTTCATGCCACTGCATGAACAAAGAACCGATTCGAATCATCGGTGATAAATGGATCACCCCAGATTATTCGCCCAAAAGAATAACGTCTATCTAATTACATTGTTTGACAAAAATAAAGGCTTGACATATCAAGCCGTACAATCTGCTCTAAAAAACTCTCTCAAAGTACTCAGCAGAGTCTCCTAAAAGAAGTCCTCGGGAGGAGGCTCTAACTCGTCCCCAGGCACATAATCCGAATCACCTGAATCTACGTCTCTCGAAGCCACGGCCGCTGCTAACAAAGGACCTGTGACGTATAGTCTAAAGGGTGAGCTACATCCTAGCTCAATAGGGAAACAACACAATGAACATATAAGTCAAAATCTCACATATATTCCATGATATTCTAAGTATGATGTGTCTATGCATTTGCTAGAAAATAGTTTAAAAGATAGTAATTGCAAGTTTACTGGTAATTTGCATGTCTTATTTTACTGTTGACTTATCATGAATGACACTGAACAGGCCTAAAGCAAAATTTAAATCTTCAACTTAAGTAATCCCCGAGCAATATAGCATCGAGCCCCGATGGAATACCCACCATCGTCGCCTAAATAGACAGTTGTTATATGTATTCCTTGGGAATACTACCCAAGCCCCTTTCTCAATAGGCGGCGGGGTTAAATCTCATCTCAACATCCCTGGGATGTGCTTATTGTGTACGGATAGACCTTCGCACTGGTGTACGAATTGGCCGCCGTATTAGTCATGGATATCCCGCCGAGTCAGTCGTGGGTATCCCGCCACGTCGGTGGGGTATTCTAATCAAACCTCAAATAAAAAAAATAACATATACTTTACATATAATTGTTCACCATGTAAAGTACTATCTTATATTAGTTAGGCCTCAACAGTAGTTATTCAATCATTTTTACATCTCTGGGATGTCTAATTTACTTGCATCACGCTGATGCCTTTATTATTTTCTCATCCCCTGGGGATGTCTCATTCTTATTTGCTTACTGGGTCTCAATTACTCGCATCACACAGATGCCTTTATCACATTCTTGGTGTCACACACGCACCCTTTTCACAAAGATTTACACAGTTTAAAACATTCTCAGTTTGAGTTCTATATCACTACATACATGCTCTTGCGATTAAAATACATGTTCAAGGTGTTCCCTACCTCAGGTCTCTGAAGGTCTAAACATCAAGGTCCCACGCGGCTCCTTGTGCTCGCTTTCACACGTACCACCTATGGTACATCACAACACATACAATACATCACTAAAGATGTAATAAAGAAGGTCCTAGACCCTCCATGAATCTCAAAGTCTAATTAAGAAGTCAAGTGAATCTGCTAAAATCGATTAATCGATTCCCACAATCGATTAATCGAAACCCAAATAGATTAGTCGATTCCCAAAATCGATTAATCGAAATCCAAAATCGATTAATCGATCCCAAATCAATTAATCGAATCCCTAGCATAGTAAAGTCGATTCTCAAATTGAGTAGTCGAAAGTCTGAAATCGATTAGTCGATCTCAAATCAATTAATTGAAATCCAAAATTGATTAATCGATTTCTCAACTCAATTAGTCGATTTCCCTAGGTCTTATTTCTCCAGCCACTAGAGGTACCCAGTCGATTAGTCGATTCCTAAATCGATTAATCGACCTTCAACTTCGATTAATCAATTTCCAAATCGATTAATCGAAATCGGGCATCCCTGACTTTTCAACTTCCAGACCAAAATCGATTAATCGAATCTCAATTTTGATTAATCGATTTGGCCAGATTCAGCCCCCTTTCGGGCTGTTCTTCCAGATCTTTTCCTTTTCTATTTTCTTTTTTTTCTAAGTCTTTAATCTACCATTTCAACCATACTTGACTAAATCTTAACCATCATGCACATAATTCTAATAAGACTTACCTCAAGAATCCCTTTAAAGGATTGATTTGTTGGGTTTGATGGCTAGGGTTCCAGCTTTTGCTTCAACGATCAGAACGCGTCGAATCCGACAATCAATGCTCAATCTTCCTCTTGATTTGCATTAACACCTAGCTTCCATAACTCCTCTTTACTCCCTCTTTCTCTCTCTTCTTAACTCTCTCTTCAACAACCAAATAAATGAAACCTAGGGTTATTAAACCCTTTTATTCTTTTTCCAGCTTGTGTGTTAAACACATACACCAGAGATAGGTGTACGTGACCACTAACTCACACTATACACCACACTTAGGTCACATTTGTACTATGTCAGTTTATCACTCCATGAGTTCAGTGTTTGACCATCACTTGGTCAACCCTACGACCAATCTGGCACGGATCTCGAGGTCAAAGTTTAATGCTCATTTTTTCAAGATATTATATTCTCCCCACCTTGGGAATTTTCGTCCTCAAAAATAACCCAAAGGTGCACTGGATTGGTACCCCACACACTGCGGTGTCACGTACCCACTCACGAAAATGAATTACACATCACACAATGGGAGAAACAAAAATAATGCAAGTACATCCTCAAAAAGCTGATCTATATTTCATTATCAAAATTTCAAAATTTACAAGTTTCTTTAACTGTTGTTGATTACTACAATTTAGAATTTGAATACAACAGTACAAAATATCCAAAAAGTGATCACAAAATAAAACCATCGTCAGGCGCTCACGTTGTCCCTTCTCCTGGCTGATCTGATGTTGGGGCGGGCTGCTCTGACGAAACTGGCAGCTCTGGCGGTGGCTGGCTCGTCTCAACAGGCGGTGACTGACTCGTCTCAACAGGCGGTAGCTGCTGGGGCGCCGAGCCGGATACATCGACAGCAGAGGTACTAGCATGAAAAGCGGCACCCGTATGAAAAGCTGTCCGGCCCGTAGTCCACGCCTCCTCCTGCGCGAGGCATTGTTGAAAGTCTAACAGATATATGTACCGTAGGGTGTGGTACAACAAGAAGTCCATTCGCCGGTTCATCCTCTCGTTGTTAGCCTCCATCCGAGCCAACACGTCCTCTATGGTAGGTGTCGGGCGAGCCACTCGTCGACGGTATGAAGAAGTGGGCGTGGCAGTTGCTGACTGCGACGGTGGCGTAGGCGATGTGGTGGTATGGGAGGGCGCCCCCTTAGCTGGTGGATCGATGGGGTGTGCTCCCCCCACAGATAGGTCCTGATGTGGTGGTGGGGGTGGTGGTGGTGCTACTGGTGCTGCTGCTGGGCCCTGAGTTGGTAGGGTCTGCTTTAGCAAGTTGTAACTACGGCTCCATGAAGCAATGGAGAAATGCTTCACACGGACCGTAGCCCTCTCCTCATGGGGCGAAATGGCGTACCCTGGAGCGTCTGAGTAACACTCCAGCATGCTCGAAATGAGGCGAGCATATGGCATCTTTTCTTTGGGCCTCAAATTACCCTTCATCAACTTCCCTTTTATGTAGACCATCCCCTCTAGGATGATCTTTGTAGCGTCAAACCAACGGCCACAGAAGGCCGCGTACAGTGCCTGTTGAACTAACTCCACCCGCTTGGTGTCGTGGCACATCGAGTAGAGGTTGCACTTGATTATGAAATCAAGCATCCACATGTAATGGGGGAGATCAACCCTCCTAATGGACGATCCCGACCCCTTTTTCCCTTTGGTCATTCGGGTCATAATTTCTTTAAATTTTACCTCTTCTGCAAAGGGTGGGAAGAGGGTGGTCTCGAGCACAAAGTCCAAATAACATTCTAGGACTTCGTGGATGTGGCGACGAGTGAAGGTATAGTCGCGACCCTCAATGGTGGTCGTGACAACGTCGTCGGTAGGCCCCTCCTTCAACCCTTGGTAAAACAGGCGGACCAGCCTAGGGTAGTAAGACCCGCGGAGTGGTTTTAAAAGGTTGCCGAGGCCGGCCTTTACCAAGTAGTTTCGAGCCCATTGGGTCTCGCCCACCACGTCGGGGTTTGTAAACAGTTCCACATCGAAGATAAACTCATCTTCGATGGTCTTAGCCGCCCAACATTCATTTGGTTGGGGGACATTTTCGGGTGGTGGTGGAATTGGTGAAGACTCGCGCGAAGATGCGCTCGTCGAACCAGATGTGGTATCTGATTCCGACGGTGATGGTGTCCTTACGGGGGATGGGGTAGGTGGTCGCGGTGCGGCGCTCTTACGCCGGACCGGGAGTTTAGATGTCGCCTTCTTCTAAGACAACCGGGTTTTAAGCGGCATTTTGTGATAAATATAGCAAAAACTAGGTTTTTTTATAGCTTGAAATGGAAAGAAGAACAAAATCTAGGGTTTTACCTTAGGTTTTTGATCCAATGTCAAGTGATTTTAATCCAATCTCGAACCCAAACCGAGAAAACCCTAGGTCTCCAAGTTTCTCGAAGAAGAAAATCACAAGGCGCGCAAGAGCCAAAAATCAATTTGATTTCGAATGGGGAGAAATCCCCCTCGATTTATATATATAGGCCCCGGTTCGATTAATCGATTTCTAAAATCGATTAATCGAAACTAAAAATCGATTAATCGAAATCGTGGTCATTTAAAATTTTAACTTTTTGAGCTCACTGGCGTGAGCTAGTCGATTAATCGAATTTCACTTCGATTAATCGAAATTCCAAAATTGATTAATCGAATTTCACTTCGATTAATCGAAATCGCGAAGTTCTTTAAATTTTTCCCAAAATTTTCAAGTTACTCGATTAATCAAATTTTCATATCGATTAATCGACATTCAAAATCGATTAATCGAAACCCAAATCGATTAATCGAAATTTCACTTTGTCATTTTTTTGAATCCTCTTTCGGCCTCTACTCACTGGCGTATGTCAATCGACTAATCAACCAAAATCGATTAATCGAAATCCCAAATTGATTAATCGGTTTTGATCAGATTCTTCAAAAATTTTCAAAATTTTTTGTCTCTTTTGGTTCCTTGGTAAAACATGACCAGTTGGTCATTGGTTCTGCGAAATACGTCATCCTGGCCATGTCGTGGCTATGATGCATTCTAACTACGCATTTAACATTGCATTGGAACACTATACGGATTTAAACTGATTCCTTTGAATAAAATGTTCAAACTACCGACATTGGATTACAACAGATGGTTTACATCCGCAAACATATTTGCGGTGATACAATTTCCGACTCTCAAGCTGTCGCAAACAAGTCCGGGTATTGTTCTTTCACGTCGGCCTCTCGTTCCCACGTAGTTTCTTCTGCCGGATATACTTCCATCGAACAAGTATTAATGGAATCACTTTTGTCCGCAACACTTGTTCCTTTCGATCCAAAATCTCCGCCGGCTCTTCGATCATGCTCATATCCTCATGCATCTCAAATGATTTGCCACTCAACACGTGATCAGGGTCATTAAGATACTTCCTGAGCATAGATACGTGGAACACATTGTGTACTTGATCAAATAACGGTGGCAATCCAATGCGGTAAGCAACTTCCCCTACTCGACCTAGAACCTCAAATGGTCCAAGATAGCAGGGACTTAACTTCCCTCTCTTTCCAAATCTCATCACCCCCTTCATAGGTGACACTTTCACGAACACGTGTTCACCCACCTTAACGTCTACACTCGTCCGCTTGATATCAGCGTAGCTTTTCTGTCTGCTCTGAGCCGCTTTGAGTTTTGCCCTTATCATACAAACATAGGTGGCATTATCTTCAAGTATTTCGGGTCCCAAAACAAATTTCTCATCGGTTCCCTCCCAATTGATCGGAGATCTACATCGCCGTCCGTAAAGAGCTTCATATGGTGTCATCCCAATGCTCGTCTGAAAACTGTTATTGTATGCAAACTCAATCAACGGTAGGTACTGATCCCACGATCCTTGTAGTTCTAACATATATGCCCTAAGCATGTCCTCAATGATCTAATTGATCCTCTCCGTCTGCTCGTCGGTTTGCGGATGGAATGCCGTATTGAAATCTAGTCGCATTCCCATTCCTTCTTGAAATTTCTTCCAACACTTTGATGTATATAATGGGTCACGGTCTGAAACAATGCTACTCGGAATCCCATACAAACGGACAATCTCTTTCATATACAGCTCTGCGAGTCTTCCCGCCGTGTACATCGTGTTGTAAGGCAAGAAGTGTGCTGACTTGGTCAATCGATCGACCACTACCCAAATGGCATTGTACTTCTTTACAGTACGCAGGAGCCCAACAATGAAATCCATAGAGATCGATTCCCACTTCCATTCTGGTATAGGTAGAGGCTGTAATAATCTCGCGGGGTGTCTATGATCAATCTTCACTTGTTGGCACGTCAAACACCACGACACGTACTCTGCCACATCTTGCTTCAAACCTCTCCATCAGTAATTATTTTTCAAATCTTGATACATCTTCGTGCTTCCCGGGTGGATAACATAGTTGGACTTGTGAGATTCATCAAGAATTGTTCGTCGTAAATCGGCATCGTCCGGAATACAGAGATGGCCCTTGAACAATAAGGAACCATCCTCCTTGATCGAAAACTCAGATCTAATGCCTTCAGTTACATCTTGACGAATCTTGATTAGCGCCGGGTCTTTCATCTATAGCTCGTGGACATGCTCAAATATCACCGATCTCACTGATATATTAGCCAAGAAGGCTCCTGTAGCTTGCGACTCGATGTTCGCATCATATAGTACCAGATCTTCAAATAATTTCCATCTGTGCATACCTAATATTAAACTGGCCAATTGAGTTGAACTCTTCCGACTCAAGGTGTCGGCTACTACATTAGCCTTGCCTGGATGGTACTATATAAAACAGCCATAGTCCTTGAGGAACTCCATCCATCTGCGCTGCCTCATGTTTAGTTCCTTTTGTGTAAACATATATCTGAGGCTCTTATGATTGGTGAAGATCTCAAAGGTCTCACCGTACAAATAATGTCTCCAAATCTTCAGCGCAAAGATGACCGCGGCTAATTTCAGGTCATGTGTCGGATAATTCTTCTCATGCTCTTTCAACTGTCTCGATCTGTATGCTATCACCTTTTTGTATTGATTAAGCATACAACCCAAACCACTATACGAAGCATCGCTATACACTGCAAACCCTCCACTGCCTGAAGGAATCTCTAGTACTGGAGCCGAAGTGAGTCTCTTCTTGAGTTCTTGAAAACTCTTCTCGCATGCCTCACTCCATTCGAACCTTGCGTCTTTCCGTGTGAGTCTCGTGAGTGGTCCTGATTTTTGAAAAACCCTCAACGAAACGTTGATAGTAACTCGCTAATCCAAGGAAACTATGGACGTCGGTCACGGTCTTTGGTTGCTCCCAATTCACCACTACTTCGATTTTTGCTGGATCTACCGTGACGCCATGCTTTGAGACAACGTGTCCTAAAAATCTAACCTCTTCTAACCAAAACTCGCACTTGTTGAGTTTGGCATACAGTTAGTGTTCACGTAGAGTCTGTAGGGCTATTCTCAAGTGCTTCTCATGCTCTTCTTCTGGATTTTGAATAGATCAGGATGTCGTCAACAAACACTACGACACAAGAGTCTAGGTGTAGTTTAAATACCTTATTCATCAGATCCATGAATGACGCCGGGGCATTTGTTAACCCAAACGGCATCACTAGAAATTCATAGTGTTTGTATCGAGTCCTGAATGCAGTCTTCTGAATATCCTCTGCCTTGACTCTCAACTGATGGTATCCCGATCTCAGGTCGATCGTGGAGAAATACCTTGCTCCTTGCAGTTGATCAAACAGGTCATCTATCCTCGGCAAAGGGTATCGATTTTTAATAGTAAGTTTGTTCAATTGTCGATAGTCAATACACAAATGTATTGACCCATCTTTCTTCTTTACAAACAAGACCGATGCTCCCCATGGAGACATGCTCGGTCTAATAAACCCCTTGTCCATTAGTTCTTGTAACTACTCCTTCAACTCAACGGGAGCCATCCTGTATGGTGCTTTAGAAACAGGCTCAGTTCCTGATGGTAAGTCGATGGCGAATTCTACTTCTCTCTGGAGCTAATCCAGGTAACTCTTCCTGAAATACATCTTCAAATTCCCGCACCACAGCTATCTCGGAGATAACATTCTTCTCTTCTTTATGCTCCTTTAAGAACGCCAAGTATCCATTGCCCCCTTTTCTGATCAATCGCTCGACCCTGACTACCGAGATAAGTGGCATGTGTGTCGACCTCTCTTCTCGAAATCTAAATGATCTCCTCGTATTGGGTCTGAAGATGACGAACTTATTCTTTCAATCTACCGTCGCACAGTTAGTCTACAGCCAATCCATGCCAAGGATCACGTCGAATCCTTGCATGTCTAATAGAATTAGGTTCGCCGGTAGGTCAAGGACGTCTCTATCCATGACCCTCACGATCACGGAGTTGCAACCCTATTCGGTATCAACCGACTTTCCAATAGGAACAGTCACAGTTAAAACAAAGTCTAACTCCTCTGGGTCGACTTTCATCCTCTTTGTAAAGCGAGGTGTAACAAATGAGTGGGTAGACCCCGGGTCTATCAACACTCGAGCTTCGTATGCCACATCGCTTCCCTTCTTATAAATTTATAATGCACCTAATCATACATACACATTTATATAATGTCTATCATCACACTAGAATTTATTACATGCAAGTTCTCTTATATTTTCTATATGGATGCACATTCTCTATCTAAAATTTTAAGAATTGAAATTCTTTATTTAAAAGAAAACTCACCTTGGATCACATCATTTATATTTTGGGCCTCTTGAGCTGTGACTGCGTAGGCTCTTCCTTGGACGATCGGCTTCCTAGCTTGTATAGGTCGTGGCACAGGAGCTGAAGTCGTCTTCCCTTTGTTCACCTCGGGGCAATCCTTGATCAGGTGGCCCACCTTGCCACATCGAAAATAACCCCGAGTACCCTGCCTACAGTCAGCTGTTCTATGAGACTTGCCACACTTGGCACACGTCTCACGAGGTGAGGAAGAAGCTACTCGCGAGAATCCCTGTGTAACTGTCGCTCTGGTCGTGATAGTAGGGCTCTCATATCTCATCGGCCTCCCCGACACAAGCAATGGAAATTTCTGCTTGTTGGTCTGCTGCGCCGGTCTCCCATAACCTCCTTGGAACGGTGGTTTCTGATTGTTTGGTACGAATCTCAACTTTTTATTCACTGGTTCGTAGTTTCCTGTCCTACTTTGGTCCACATTCCACCTTCCTTGCTGCTCCCTCTGGCGGTACTTGTTATTATTTTCTTCCTCTATCACCAAGGCCTTGCTCATGACCTATCCATAGGTCCTCAGCTGGAATGGTGCTACTCCTCCCCTCACGTCCGGCTTCAATCCTTACTGAAACCTCTTCGCTTTCATCATCTCTGTGATGACGTAGTCGGGCGCGAAGCGAGCGAGTCGCATGAACTCCACTCCATATTCTCTCACACTCATCCTCCCTTGTACTAACTGTAAAAATTGAATTTCCGTTTGGTTCCTCACCACTTTCGGGAAATACTGCTTGTTGAATTCCTCAACGAACTCGTCCCACGTCCAGGGCATATCTGGGGTCTCCTGAGCCCTAGTCCGTGAAACGAACTTCCACCAAGGCCCAGCCTCTCCATCAAGCATATAGGCTGCCCAACAGACGCTCTCGTCCTTTGTACAAGTGAGCACATTAAACACCTTCTCCATCTCACTCAACCCGGTTCTCATTGCCATGGGTTCGCTTTCAAAAGCTAGGAGGTCTCATCCTTGTGAGCCACCGGAGGTGTCGATGGTAATCTGTCGTGGGCGATGTATGAGCTGCCAAGGATGCCGCCTGTTGAGACATAACAGCCGCCATGGTCTCCATGGTGTGCATCATCCTCTGACGCTCCTCTCTATCTTCGTTTCTTTCTCTAACTCTCTCCTATTCTCTTTGATCTTGATCCTGATGATCTCGATCTTGGTTCTCTCCCTGTCCTTGGCCCTCTTGACTGCCACTACTCGAAGCACCTCCGTGTCCCAAAGGTACTCTATTGGTATCCGAGATGAGATCATCTCGATTACGTAAATTTCTATGATGACCGCCCCTGGGTCGGCCTCTTCCTCTAGGAAATAGAACGGTCTGCACGTGAAAACAAGGTTTTCATTAGCAGAAGTCCCTATGCTCTGACAAAAGAATGATTGTCAGAATTTCAAAAAAAAAATGCTTTGATACCAACTATGACAGCCCGGATTTTGGCACCCCGAAACCAGTGCCATCAGCACGATCCTCCAGACCGTGCCCTAAAACTATGCACAGAACATTGGTATAACAAGCAATAATAACAAGATAAGGTAAATAACTGCATAAAGCGGAAAATCAATATGCCCATCTAGCACATGCAAAAGACGGTTCTGCTTTCATGCCACTGTATGAACAGAGAATCGATCTGAACCATCGGTGATAAACAGATCACCCTAGATGGTTCGCCCAAAAGAATAACGTCTATCTAATTACATTGTTTAACAAAAATAAAGGCTTGACATACCAAGCCGTACAATCTGCTCTCAAAAACTCTCTCAAAGTACTCAGCGGAGTCTCCTAGAAGAAGTTCTCGGGAGGAGGCTGTAACTCGTCCCCAGGCACGTAATCCAAATCACCCGGATCTACGTCTCCCGAAGTCGTAGCCGCTACTAACAAAGGACCTGCGACGTATAGTCTAAAGGGTGAGCTACATCCTAGCTCAATAGGGAAACAACACAATGAACATATAAGTCAAAATCTCACATATATTTCATGATATTCTAAGCATGATGTGTCTATGCATTTGCTAGAAAACAGTTTAAAAGATGGTAATTGCATTCAAGTTTACTGGTAATTTGCATGTTTTACTTTACTGTTGATTTATTATGAATGACACTGAACAGGCCTAAAGCAAAACTTAAATCTTCAACTTAAGTAATCCTCGAGCAATATAGCATCGAGCCCCGATGGAATGCTCACCATCGTCGCCTAAATAGACAGTTGTTATATGTATTCCCTGGGAATACTATCCAAGCCCCTTTCTCAATAGGCAGCGGGGTTAAATCTCATCTCAACATCCCTGGGATGTGCTTACTGTGTACGGATAGACCTTCGCACTGGTGTACGGATTGGCCGCCGTACCTGTCACAGATATCCCGCCGAGTCAGTCGTGGGTATCCCACCATGTCGGTGGGGTATTCTAATCAAACCTCAAATAACAAAAATAACATGTGCTTTACATATAGTTATTCACCGTGTAAAGTGCTATCTTATATCAGTTAGGCCTCAACAGTAATTATTCAATCATGTTTACATCCGTGGGATGTCTAATTTACTTGCATCACGCTGATGCCTTTATTATTTTCTCATCCCCTGGGGATGTCTCATTCTTATTTGCTTACTGGGTCTCGGTTACTTGCATCACACCGATGCCTTTATCACATTCTTGGTGTCACACACGCACCCTTTTCACAAAGATTTACATAGTTTAAAACATTCTCAGTTTGAGTTTTATATCACTACATACATGCTCTTGCGATTAAAATACATGTTCAAGGTGTTCTCTACCTCAGGTCTCTGAAGGTCCAAGCATCAAGGTCCCACGCGGCTCCTTGTGCTCGCTTTCACACGTACCACCTATGGTACATCACAACACATGCAATACCTCACTAAAGATGCAATAAAGAAGGTCCTAGACCCTCCATGAATCTCAAAGTCCAATTAAGAAGTCAAGTGAATATATCAAAATCGATTAATCGATTCCCAAAATCGATTAATCGAAACCCAAATCGATTAATCGATTAATCGAAATCCAAAATTGATTAATTGATCCAAAATCGATTAATCGAATCCCTAGGATAGTAAAGTCGATTCTCAAATCGAGTAGTCAAAAGTCCGAAATCGATTAGTCGATCCCAAATCGATTAATCGAAATCCAAAATCTATTAATCAATTTCTCAACTCGATTAGTCGATTTCCCCAGGTCTTGTTTCTCCAGCCACTGGAGGTGCCACTGGAGGTACCCAGCCGATTAGTCGATTTCTAAATCGATTAATTGACCTTCAACTTCGATTAATCAATTTTCAAATCGATTAATCGAAATCGGGCATCCCTGACTTTTCAACTTTCAGACCAAAATCGATTAATCGAATCTCAATTTTGATTAATCGATTTGGCCAGATTCAGCCCCCTTTCGGGTTGTTCTTCCAAATCTTTTCCTTTTTTATTTTCTTTCTTTTCTAAGTCTTTAATCTACCATTTCAACCATACTTGACTAAATCTTAACCATCATGCATCTATGCATTTAATTCTAATAAGACTTACCTTAAGAATCCCTTTAAAGGATTGATTTGTTGGGTTTGATGGCTAGGGTTCCAGCTTTCGCTTCAACGATCCGAACGCATTAAATCCGGCAATCAATGCTCAATCTTCCTCTTGATTTACATTAACACCTAGCTTCCATAACTCCTCTTTACTCCCTCTCTCTCTCTCTTCTTAACTCTCTCTTCAACAACCAAATAAATGAAACCTAGGGTTATTAAACCCTTTTATTCTCTTTCCAGCTTGTGTGTTAAACACATATACCAAAGATAGGTGTACGTGACCACTAACTCACACTATACACCACACTTAGGTCACAATTGTACTATGTTAGTTTATCACTCCATGAGTTCATTGTTTGACCATCACTTGGTCAACCCTATGACCAGTTGGGCACGAATCTCGAGGTCAAAGTTAAACGCTCAATTTTTCGGGATATTACAAATAGACTATAAAGAGATATTTTTCCTTATCTCTAGAAAAAAATCTTTCAGGATAGTCATGACATTGGTAGCTTATTTTGACTTAGAATTGCATCAAATGGACGTAAAAACTACTTTTCTGAATGGTGACTTGTATGAAGATGTCTTTATGACACAACCTAAACGTTTTTAGGTTGAGGGAGAGAACCATTTAATTTGTAGAGTCAAAAGGTCTATATATGATTTAAAGCAGGCATCTCAACAATGGTACTTAAAATTTCACGAAATCATTTTAAACTTTGATTTTAAAGAAAATATTATGGATCAATGCATATATCTTAAAATCAGTGAGAGTAAGTTTCATCTTTGTTTTATATGTTGATTATATATTGCTTGCTAGTAGTAATTTAAACATGTTATATGAGGCAATGAACATTTTATCAAAGAATTTTGATATGAAAGATCTTGGTGTAGTTGAGATTCATTGAGATAAAGCCTGTGACATATTGGGTTTATCTCAAAGAGCTTATATTGATAAAGTTCTCAAAAGATTTAACACATATAATTGCTCCGCTACTGTTGCCTCTGTAGTTAAGGGTGATAAATTTAGTCTACTTCAGAGTCCTTGGATCGATTTGGAGAGAAAACAGATGGAGACAATTCCATATGCATTGGCAGTTGGGAGTCTCATGTATGCACAAGTTTGTACTCGTATAGTTGACATGCTTGGTAGGTATCAATGTAACATGATTTGGACCATTAGAAAGCAATCAAAAAGGTTTTTCGATATTTACATGGGACAAAAGGGCACATGCTCACGTACAAAAGGTCGAATAACCTTGAAGTTATTGATTATTCAGATGTCGACTATGTTGGGTGTCGAGACGTTCGTAGGTCCACATCGGGTTATATTTTTATGCTTGTAGGTGGACCTATATCTTGGAAGAGCGTTAAGTAAACGTTGACTACTTCGTCTACTATGGAAGCAGAGTTTATTGCATGCTTTAAGACAACATATGAGGTGCTATATTTGAGAAATTTTATCTCAGGGCTCCAAATTGTTGATAGTATTTTAAGGCCACTGAGAATCTTATGTGATAATTTCGCTGCAATAGCTATCTCCAATAATAGCAAGATTAGTGGAGATTTCAAATATATTGATATTAAATATCTTATTGTAAGGAAGAAAGTTTAGAATCAAATTGTATCTGCTAAAAAAATCAATATGACACTTATGTTGGTTGACCCCCTCACTAATAACTTATCTCCCAAGCTCTTTTCGGAGCACGTTGCACGCATAGGATTAAAGAATAGTTTTGATAGCCTTTGAGAGTGGATGTATAAGAGTGAATATATTTATTTAATTGATTTAAAAATAAAGATTATTTTTTTATTTTTTTATTTTTATGCAAATAAAATTTTGGAACATATGGTGCCAATAGATGGCAACAAAGTAGGACCAATAATAGATTGAATTTATATGTAATCACCATTTAGTTTGTAAACTTACAATCTATGTGAAATCATGCTAGTTGGAATCCATGTCGGTGATGAATTCTAATACGGTAACTAATGAACAGCCATGTGTTGATGACATGATGAACAATCATGTGTCGATGACTACATTGATTCAGTGTTAATATTCTCATTGGACCAGACTAATTATAAAGACTTTGATTGAGATTGATTAGAAATTTTTATTCAAAGAAAGCTAGCTAATATTTGGTAATCGGAGTTTATTGACATGGTGTGGTCAAGTGGGAGACTATTAGAAGTTTATATTTTGGTGGCTGTCACTATGGTCAATCTATTGGCCGGTGAATGGTGTAAGATCAATCTTGAGATGTTAATAGTTGGTAATTCGGTGAATTTGAGAGAATAAAAAACTAATAGTTATGTTTTTATTTAAGGCATGATTGTGATTTCCAATCATGATATAATTAGTAATTTAAGATTGTGATTGTGGATTCCTTTACTGGGAAGGATTCAACATCTATATATAGAGATGTTAGGGTCCCAATGTTTGCTCGTGTGAAAAACGATCTCCTCATCTTTGTTTAGCATCCCCATTGTGCAAGAGAACTAGTGCCGAGAAGAACGTTGAAAATCTTAGTAGAGACTAGTGGACGAAATTTCACCGATATTCTATGGCTTATACATAAGGTATGATCTCTATATGGTTATTCTATGGTACATGTGCTATAGGTATTTTGATGAATCGACACCCAAGATTCGTGCAACTTGTTCGATAGTGGTGTATTGAAACTTACAGTTTCCTACATGGCCATATTATGCCAATAAACCTCGATTACCAAATGTTAGCTAACTTTCTTTAAATGACAAATCCTAATCAATCTCAATCAAAATATTTTATAATCAGTCCAGTCCAATGAGAATACTAACACAGAATCAATATAGTCAATGCATCATGTCATCGACACATGACTATTCATTAGTTATCGTATTAGAATTCATCACCGACATAAGTAATATTTGTAAAAAAGAAATTTTACAAATAATAAGGTTTACCTTTTTTTACAAATAATAGCTATTATTTGAAAAAAGAAAATTTTACAAATAATAGGTATTATTTGTAAAAAGGAAATCACAAAAATCGATATTATTTGTAAAATTTCCTTTTTCTTAAAACAAGTTTTACAAATAAAAAAATTGAGGTTTAGAAATAAAAAATCGACTGAACCGATAACTAACGGTTCAGTTTCTGTTTGGAGGCTTATCGGTTCGGTTTCGATTTAGCATGAAAATTGACCCGAACCGACCCGATAACACCCCTAGAGAAAAGTGTTTCGTCTGAATCCTTTAAACAATAGATCTTGAGATTATGACACACCGATCAAATGGTCAAATCTTGATTTCACATGGCCCAAATCCCCAAAACTGACACTTGAGAATCCTTTCTCATAGTATAGCCATGATCATGATTACTTTTGGGGATGTTTGCCACATGGAATCAATATGTGACCATCTGATAGGTGCGCCATTATCTCAAGATTTACTGGGAGGAAAATTGGGACGAAAAATGTCCATTGTCTGTTTCAAGTTACTCAACGGCTGTTTATGGTGGAAATGCATGTGTTTTTCATAGGGAAAATGGGTACAAATAACGCCACCTTAAAAAATATTATAATAAAAACAATTTGACCGTGTAGCAACCCATATTGTTCTCGTGAAAAAAAGAAGACATTATCAAATCGTCTTCTGTGCCTATATTAAACAAAAAAAAAGTAGGGTTATGTTTTTATGACGAAAAAGTACAAGGGCTAAATACAGGTTACTTCGAGGTCAGCCCACCGAAGCGTGTTTTAGCCCGTCAATTCATCCCTTTTGAATTAAAAACTCTCCAGGCTGTTTTTGTTGGATCGTGTCCATATTATAGTGCATGCTTCAGGGCTAGCCCACCGACATTAGTTCTATGTTGCAGGGCCAACCCACCGAAACTGATTTTAAGATCACAAAACGGATCGTATAGACCCATATCGTGAGACAATTTTGTGATAAAAAAGAACCCTATTTTTTTCTATTAAAATATGGGTATTTGATTTAATCATATGGTCCATGAGCATCAAGTCACTCGGTGCTTTGGTAAATAGAGGAAATTTTCCCAATTTTTAAAGAGAGCTGCTATCATAGTGACAACTTTCGTTTTCGAGAATTTTTCGGTGGGGAGTCCATTCGGTACATTTCGGATTAATTTCGATTCTGTTGGTGCGCGCTTTTTTTGGGTTCCTCTCGGTCCCCGTTGAATCAGTGGCTCAATTCTGTCCAAGTGGACTCTGACAATGCGGTGTTTGGAATGCTGAAAATGAAAAAGGGGTTTCTACGAAGATTCCTAATTTGTTGCAATCGCTAGCTATAGATATTTAACGACGCTGCAACATGTCCATGATCAAGCTTTAGAGCAGGTGTGGGTTACTTTTTTACTGAATCGTCCGCCTGCGAACGTCAACAGCTATGACTCTTCCTTATAATTTAGATAGTTTAGTTTTCTCTTTCTTTCCTTGTGATTGCTGTAATTCTAATTAGTTTAAATCTCCTGATTCTATTGTGAGTCTAGTGGTCTGGGAATTTATTATGGTGACCTAATATAATATTCTAATTCTATTAGGAGTATAATTAGTTTAATATTTTAATCTTATTAGAGATTTGATTAATTAAGTCTCCTAATCCTATTAGGAGTCTGATTATATTATTTTCTTAATTTTACTAGAAGTCTAATTGATATTAGTCTCCTAATCATACCCGAAATGCAAATATATTAATTCTAATGAAACTCTAATTGAATCAAGCATGCAAATTATACTGGAATTCTAAGTAAAGCAAATATACTAGTTCTACTGTAACTCAAATTAAATAAAGTATACTAATTTTACTGAAACTCTAATTAAAGCAATAAATTGATTATACTAAAAATCTAATTAGTGCAGTGAATTAACTATACTAAAAATCTAATCAATGCGATGAATTGATTATGCTAAAATCTAATTAAAGTAAAGGAATTAATTTTATTGGAATTATGATCAAAGTAATAAATTAATTATGCTAAAATTCTAGAAATATAGCAAAACTGATTTTACTAATTTCAATTAAAACGATGAATTAATTATACTAAAAATCTAAGAAAAAAGGGTTTTGGGCCCACTATGCTAAGAAGGATTGGCCTCATTCCCGAATACCCTCCGTAAGCTCCCTTGGGCAAATTGGATGGCTGAGATTTAAGCAAATTAGATTTTGAATCATGAGATAGTATTTTAAAATTTTTAAAGTTATTTTTGGATTATAATTATGGATTAAATTATGAAACTAAAATTTATGAAAAACTAAATTAAGAATTGGGATTTTAAAAATATTAAATTAAGGAATTAAAACTAGAATTTAAAATCTAAGGACTGAATTCGGGCGCGAAATCAGAAAATCAGACTGTATGATTAAGGACTGGTTCTAGAAACTAAGAACTAGAACCAGAGATTAATAATAGGACCGGAGATTAGGATTTCAGAATAAAATTAAAGTCTAGGGTCGGTGAATTAGGCCGTCAGATTAAGGGCTGGTCCTAGATTCGGAGAACTAGAACCAGGTATTAGAAATTACGGTCTAAAAAGGGTGCTACGATATAAGATTGAAAATTTAATATTAATAATTTAAACTTGGAAAAATCCTAAATCTAAAGGCTAAAAACTACAATCGGAAACTAAAGACTAAATTCTTACCTAGGGTCGGGGCTGCGAAGAGGAATCTCAAAATTTCGAGGCTTGAATCTCGAAATCATGGATCTGTTTCTCTATGTGGTCGTTCTCAGAATTCTCTGTATTCTCGCAATCCCAAATTTCTCCGTTCGTGTCCTTTTTTTTCGCCCTCTTTGGGTCGAATTAAAAAAAATCTTTTATAGGTTTTTTCCTAATTAAACGCCCTGTTTCAGGTGTTTAACCGAATTACGCGTTGATCTCCTAATGCTTAATAGCTTTGAGTCAGTCACTAACTCAGTGAGCGATCGGCGGACTTGCTCAGCGAGTTTCCTAGTTCTAACAATGTTAGGACTAATTGCTCACCTGGTGTTGAATGCGCAATCCAATTAAGTGTCTCTTTTGAAGCGCATAATCGAGGAAGCTTTGGGTTCAAGGATAGTGGTGGGTGCTCAATCTGATCGCGCGTGCTGTGGTGGGCGCATGATCGAGTCTCGAAGTGGTATGAGAAAGGAAGTCTGGTCTGAAAGAGGGACTGATTGCATGTGTGTGGTTTGAGTGCGATCGAATTGTGTACGTGATTTTAGGCTCATAATTCAGGGCTGTCTGGGTCCGGGTCTGGTCTGAAATGTAAGACTATTGTTTCAACCTACATTTCAACTATATACTATTATTTCAGTATATAGTCCCCCTACGTCGGGGCCTGAGCCACAGAGCTATTGTTTCAGCTTGTGTTCAGCCATGTACTATTGTTTCAGTATATGGTTCCCACGTTAGGGTCATGGGGCCTTAGCCACAGAGCTATTATTTTGGCCTGTGTTCAGTCATATATTATTGTTTCAGTATATAGTCCCACAATGAGGTAAAGGGGTCAAAGGTTGATCGAACAAATTTATATATTCCGAGAGGACAAAATGGGGGTGCCTACAAATGTCCCTCTTCGGCATGCTCTTGCGAAGTAAGAACATGACGAAGAAGTAGACACCCCTCATCCGAGGCGTCTTCTCATTTCTCTTGGGAAATCACAAATGTGAACTGAGGATGCTCACATGACATGCTTGACTTTCTTATCTATCAGCGCAAGCTAAAATGGAGCATTCGAGGGCTCAGTGATAGCTGTCAAAAGGCGAGTTCAATGTCATGGATGCCCAGGGGCGATCCCATTGCGTATTGCGGCCCGCTGTCATAGACAGTCGACGGGCGCATCCCGTCGCATGGCGCGACCTGCTATGAGTGACAGTCAAATGGAAAGGGGAATCACCATATCCTAATATGTGGGTGCAAGGGGCAGTCAAACAGAGGGATATGACACAATCGAGGTACCGGAGGGCGTATAAATATCCATAAATAAGGTTCAGGGACCGATAATAAAAATGTAATATAATGTTGAAGGTTTTCGCAAGTCATGTCAGATCAGGTGCATCACTGCTCACACCAATGCGCGTTAGGCGTTCCTTTTTTAATAGGCGTTTGTAAGTTCTTAGATTAATAATACTCATTGTTCGGCTTCCCTGGGGAATGACCGGTTTAGGCTGGTAATTACGGTGAAGTTTTTGGTGGGTAAAGTCTCTTTGTTTACTATTATCTGATTTCCTTTTTTGTCGTTTTTTTTTTTGTTTTGGAAGTAAGAGATTTTTTTTTTTTTTTTTTTTTTTTTGAAAGTAAGAGTTTTTTGGTTTTGAAAGTAAGATATTTTTTTTGGAAGCAAGTAAGGAGTTTTTTTAAAAAAATCTTCGAAAGTAAAGGTTTTTTTTTTTTTTTGCTCTTGAAATTTTGAGAGTTTAACTTAAGATCAATTCGGTGGTAAAACTTCAAAAAAGTGGCTTCCGAGATGTCGCTATGCAGATCCACCGGTACGGGGTTTGTGGACCCAACCGTTTATGTGATTGTCAAGACGACACTTGGCATGCCAGATAGTCCATCTAACCTTCTTGGTGAATACTGATGATTGTCTCTTATGAGAGGGCTACAGTGATTCGCAAGTCGAGAGAGATGGGTTTTGAAAATATTTTGACTTAATCGTAGCTACTATATATATATATATATTAGGGTCGTGCAGAAACCGACCCGAACCGACCAAACAGACCGAAACCGACTTGAATTTCGGTTCGATTTCGGTTTTAGGACATATTGGTTCGGTTTCGATTTCGAAAAATAGAAATTGATAGTTATCGGTTCAGTTTTGGTTTTAATGTTAAAAAACCGAAACCGAACCAATAAGAAACCGATAGTGGTGCTGCATACAAAAACTGAAAAAATTAGGTACTAAACAAAAAATCCTGTTTTAAAAACTTAAGAGTATTTAAGGAAAAAGCCCGAAATCTAATAGCTATAGCTTGCCTTCTACAAAGCATTGACGACTAAACCCTATCCAGCTTTGAGCTTTCCTTCTCCTTTCGTTTGCTTTGCTCTAAAGTCCAAACCCAGCGACCAACGTTCATCGTCTGTCTCCAACGCCGCGCCGCCACACTCCAAAGACTGCACTCTCCACCACAGCCCATAGGTTAGTGCTCTACTCTCTCTCTGTCTAGATCTCTCTCTTCCTCTCTCTATATGTTCCTCTCTCTCTCTCTATGCCATTCTTTCATTTTAAATGAGAGAGAAGAAGAAGAAGGGAGCGAGCGAGAGTGATTGCTGGTTCGTTTCACCTTCTTCTTTTAGGACTTGTTTCTATATCTTATACTATAATAAATTGATTTGTATAGGATGTCTGACTAGTTCACGATTGAAAGTGAATGAATCATCATTTTTTTACATGGGGCAGTATTGTCACTCACCATTTCCACCATGTAATCTATGTGATGACCTTGTAAATAGTTATCATATTTGTGGACTCTAATATATCTGCGATTGTTTTTATTTTTTAACCATTAGGAAATAAATAGATAAAAATTATGGGGTCGCTAAGGGGTCCAACGACTGCAGTGACAAATTTTAACATTTTTTTTTTAAATGTTGCTGAAATTTGCTTAAACAAGGTTGGACTAAACTTTTGGGGATTTTTTGGTGATCTTGTTGAAATTTTCAAATTTTGTAAATTTTGCTGAAATTAATAAAATTATTTTTAATTTTATAAATATATAATGTTTATATATATACTTTTGTACCCCTTGAAATTTTCCCGTGTTTTTTTTAGAAATGAATCGAAATGACACCCTGCCAAAATTTTCCCAAAAATGAACTTGTCACTGATGAGCCAATTATGTGTGGTGATGGCCTGATGGGAGATTGAATAATAGCTTATAATCTCAAGATTTATTAGGGTGAAAATTGATTATTGATCTAGCTAAACCCTAGATTACTCATTACAGATCGATTGCAAAATTAGCTCGCACACTTTCTTATGAATTGGCAACCTAGCTGGCTTCCTAATAAAAAAAAGTTGAAAATTGAGGTTTAAAAACCGAAAACCGACCGAACCGATAACTTTCGGTTTCGATTTTGAACCTTATCGGTTCGGTTTCGGTTTCATAAAATAGAAACCGATAGTTATCGGTTTGGTTTCAGTTTTGCCCCAAAACCGACCCGATAGCACCCCTAATATATATATATTTAGGAGAAATATCGAGTAAAGAGAAGAGGGTAGTACTTACTTGGGGGTGGTACTTACCTGAATTATGCGTAGCTTGCATAGTCCGTGATGGGATTAATGGGTCATCGAGGTGATGCCGCGATGGGACTTTGAAGATTTTTTTGTTGCGGTAGGGACTTGGTGGCCATTACTGTGATGCAATATCTTGGGGAAGTGAGTGTTGTGATGGGACTTGATAGTCTTCTCTTTTCCGATTGTGTGCTGGGGTGAGTCTCGGTGGTTGCAAGTGCGATGAGATGCGAGAAAGGCTTTTCTCTTTCTTCCTGTCGTAGTGAATCATAGACGTGATGTAACATTGGGGATCTGTGTTAGGCTGGGGGATCACTGGTTGTAGGCCTGATGGGGCCTTTGGATCATGGTGATTTATTATTATTATTTTTTTGAGATGCGAATGGGACGTGGGAGGAGTCCTACTTCTGTGATGGGATATTGGTTGAGCATAATTAGCGATGGGACTTTTTTGAAGGTTTGACTCTATGAGGATTTCATGGGAGGTGTGATTGATGTCGGGGGCGTAAGACGAGATGAAGTCGCTGTGTCGCGATGGGACATGTTCTCGGTGAGAACAAGTTGTAGTCGGCTCGCGAGGGGACGTGTTCATGAATGTGTGGCGATGCTTGCGATGGAGTGTTGATGGGGTATTCGCGCGATAGGTGCATCATGTTTCTTTCTTTGGCAGGTTTTGGGTTATATGAGATCACGTTGTGATTGCGCCGTAATTCGTCTTTGATTTCGGTGGTGTGTCCGTGTTTTCGGGAGATTTGTTTTTTACTTTTCATGATAGGACATGAGGGCATGGCTGATTTAGGTCAATGAGTTTGGATATTGAGGTGGTATCGTGTGTATGTTGCTCGTCGCGATGGGCTGCACGTGATGGGGTTATGCGATGGGGTTCTCCCCTTTCCAGTGGGATTGTAATGGGGTGAGGAAAAGTGACGGTGTTACAATAAGGGATGTATGTCTTGTCGCAATGGGACCAGGAGCATGGTGCGGTCAATGTTTCTTGCAGGGCTATGTTATGGGAGAAGGGTGAGTGGTTCTCCCTCTTTCTTCTCTGAACAGCCTGTGAGGCTACGCGATGGGACAAGTGAATTTTGATCGAGGCGTGATAAAAAGTGTGTGAGGGTGTAGATTTCGTTCAAAGTCAGGTATTGCACACCTGTTTTAGGTTGCTCAATATGATTGCGTGCCTATTCTCGAGCATGCGATCGCTGGTTTGAAAGGTTGTTTACGCGTGTGGACATATGCGTGTGATTGGATCAAGCACTTAACCATGGCGCGTGATTGAGGTGTCACCAGGTCACTGTGCAGGCGACCTTTCGTATTGCGCGGAATGAGTATGTCGTTTAATAAGGTTGTGCGGTTTATAGTTTACGCGTGATCGGAGCATCGCGTCGTCGGCGTTGGCGATGGTTTCATTGCGCGTTCAGATCAGAGTGCGTGTTTTGGATTGAGCGCAGTGTGCGTTGCGCATGACCGAGTTAAGCGCACTTGTGATGGCGTGTGATTAAGTCCGTACTCTATATAAGTGAGAGAACCTTCGTTTGCGGTTCATCCCTCGATTTAGTCTCAAGTTTTACCTTTCCTAGGTCCCTTATGTTCTAAACTTCGTGTTTTGGCGATATCGGGTGATCTAGTCGTTCGATTGGGATGTTGTTTTGTTTTATGTTTAAAATTTCGCATGATCTTTGTCCTGAGATGATGCTCAGAGACAGCATTATTCTGAGAATGAGCGGTATTGGGAATGAGGATGTTGGTCTTCACATCGATCCCTCTTAGGGAGCAGTGAAGGCAGTGTTGAGGAGGCGGCAGCGGAGGAGGTGAAGATAGCGGAAGAGAAGGCGTTATAAGTGGAGGGATGTGTTCCCCAACCAATCCTCCACCTCTCCTTCTGAAGCCTCCGATTAGACGATCCAAGTCTGGCGGTATTCTTTCTGACGCCTCCGATTGGGCGCTCTGCTCCTCGCTTTGTGTTGATTTTGGGTTTCCAATTTTCGTTTTGTGTTGTAAATTAGGTTCTAGGTTTTCGTTTTGAGTTATAAGTTCAAGAGGTATGCCTCCGGTGATACTTGTAAAAGTTTTAAGTTATAAATAAAGATATGTTTTTATTTATTGTGTTTATTTATTTGTTTAAACTTGTTAATAGATTAGTTAGGCCTATTTGATTGTTTGATTTATTTAGGATTTGACTTAGTTCAGAGTTTTAGGATTCATTTCAGATTTATTCAGGATTTATCCCGAAATTGGTTCACTTCATTGAGTTTTGTTTAGAGGGTTTACTTGATTCCAATGGGTTTCTTGGGGGCATTTTTTTGTGGTCCCAAATAAGTTAGGGTCTCATTTTTAGAGAGTTTTCTTTTGTTTGTTTAAAGTCTAGGATTTCGTATTGGTCTTAGGTTTGGTTTGAGATGATACTTGTTAAAAGGTGCGAGTTTTCAAAAGTTCTAAATGGTTGTTGGGTGTTTTAATCCTATTGGTTTATCTAGGCTAGTCATGGATTGTGGTTTTTCAAAAGGGTGGTATGTGTTTGGTTTTTGATTTAATTAGATTGGAAGGGTTTAAAAATGTGACACTTGTCACTCTGTGGTTTAGGAAGGTATAGTTTATATAAGTGTAAGCCAAAGGCTTTGGATTTTTGTTTTGAATCTTATTATTATTTACTTCAAGCTTATGATTAAAAGGTTTGGGGCATTTTTTTTGTTTGTGATCTAGGGTATTTTTGTTCATCAATGTCTTTTCTTCCTTGCTACTTTATATCTCGGGTATTGAACCAGAAGAGTTGTGATTACTGAGCGGACTATTGGGAATTGAAGGGATTGGGAATGCAAGGTAGCAGTCGAATTGTTACCATTCTAAGGGAAGAGGTGAAGGAGAAAAAGGTGGTAGAAAGGAAACCCAGGGATAAGTCATGGTCAGAGTTCTCGTGACCGATGCCTATTTTTCCTCGGTAGGCTCAACGAATTCAGTATTAGTCGATCCTCCTTGTTATGCTTTCCAAGGTGAGCTCCCAAAGGTGGATCCTGCAGGTCCTGGGTGGCTTTCTGTGAGCCACTCTTTCTTTTCTACTGGCTTGAGGCGAGGAAGGGTTGTCATTGTCAGAATTCGTTCAGGGTGCGTTCCTCTTCCGGGCTTCTCTGAGATTTCTTGTTTCCTGAATAAATCCGGATTCGGGCATCGCCTGAACGTGAGGATTTTAAATTTCTTGTTTTAAGCTATATATTCAGAGGGTATGCCCTCGATGTATTTTATAATTATTTTATCTATTTATGGAGTGATTATGTTTTTTAATTCCATTCGTGGTTATTTAGTAAATTTTTGGTTTGGTTTACTTTGTAGCTCGCTTTATTTATTTTGAGTGTGAGTTTTATTTGTTTAATATTTCTTTGAGTTTGGTTCGATTTGGTTCATTTATTTTATTTTGTTTTGGGGTATGTTGGGGGCAGTTTTAGTTTAGTTTGGTCTTAGTTGGAGTGTGTAAGTGATGGAGAGCATTTTTTTTTTGGCTTTCGGGGTGCATATTCTCTAAGTTTGGAGTATCTTCAGATTGGTCTTAACAAGGGCGTAATTTAGGTTGGTAATTAGTGTCAAAATTTTCCTAATTTCAACCTGTGGGTCCATTATTCTAGGCAGATATTTGTTGTGTTTTCCTGGGAAATTATGCGCTTCACTCCGAGAGCATAAACAAATTGCGCGCCGGAATGAGTGCACGTGTTTCAGGGAGTCAAAGGGTTATTGCGCGTCAGTAATCGATCGTTTAACCGGGTTAAATGCATTTCAAGACACACGGGATCTGGGTGGCGCCTGGTCACTGTAGAGGTGACCTTTGGCATTCACACGCGAAGGTTCAGGCGCTTGAGATGATTATGCACCTGGTGGGCTGCGTGCAACCAGATGGTCGGGTTAGTTTGAGCAGGCGATGATTTGCTTGAGCACTCAATACCGATCGTGTGATCCGAATTAAATGCGGGGAGTGTGGTGCGTGATTTGATCGAGCGCGTCAGTTTCTGCGTGCGATTTGGGTGTGTTCTATATATAGTTCAAAATTCTTTATTTTTCTCGTGCTATCCGTTTTGGTCTTCGATTCTCTGTTTCCTTGCGCTCTATTTTTCGTGTTTTCATGATATCTTGCGACCCGGTCGTCCATTTCAGGCGTCGTTTCTTTTATTCTTTTTAGTTTTTTGAGCTCTTTCTTCTAGGGTAGAGGCTGAGGGTAGTGGTAGACACGTCCTTACTATTTTTGAGTTGGAGAGGATTATGATGAGGGAGATAGGTGAGACTTCCGAGGCTCAGACCGATGTTGTTGTCGGGGAGGTGGATGTTGGGGAGATGGCTGGAGTGGAGGTACCGAAGGGTGACCAGGTGGCGGTCTGGGAGGAGGTACTTGAGATTGAACAGGGTGTAGCTGAGGATGAGGGTGAGAGGGTTGAGGGTGAGAGAGCTGAGGGCGAGAGAGCTGAGGATGAGGCTAGGGAGCACCAGGGTGAGGTGCGTTGGGCTTGCAGACACTTCCCACTGGAGGATTTCTTCGCTCGAGGCCAGGTAGGTACCCGTGAGCAAGAGTTCTTTTGATTTTCTTTAGGCATTTAGGTTATGACATAGACTTCTTAGGATCTGAAAACCCCTCTAATTTATGTCGAACCTACATTGATTATTGATTGTGTGCTCACTCATGCATCATGACTGCATCTAGAGATAGGTCACGTCCTGTTTTATTGTTCTTATCATGTTTTGGGTGCTTGTTATGAATTGTCATTGTGTGTTTTGGGTGCTTGTAATGAACTTTCATTGTGTCTTTTGTCATAGGTATGTGTGTTAGTCTTATATTTTATTTTTTTTGTTGCTCGTCGTTCCATTTGATAGGCGCCCCCGTAGCTGGCCATCAACTCGACATGGACTAAGTCTCACACTTGGTATCGTGCCTTGCCGGAGTTTCAGTGAGCGCGGTTGGTGTCTTTCGGTTTTGGGCCGATCTTGGAGCTGGAGCCCTTTCAGGTCGATCGTGGTCTGATTGCGGCGATTTTGAAGAGGTGGAGGGAGGGCATCAAGCGCTTTTCTTTCCAGTTGGTATATTGTTGCCGACTCCGAAGGACTGGGTCTACATTACCGCTCTCCATTTTGAGGGTGAGCCAATCATGGGGCGGATGGCAGGAGAGTATTTGGTGGTGTGTGAGGAGATTTTGGGTGTACCGTATAGGTCGAGTGGATCGAGGTCAAGTGTAGTTCGAGTCACTTGGTTCTTCGATACATTTGCCAGTGGCTTCCTCCCACCGAGGCGTCATTCGGAGGTGAGGACATCTTATGAGGCACGTTGAGTGGTGGTGGCTAGTCGGGAGCCCGTGATTGAGTCGGGGTTGGCTGCGGATAGGGTGCTTCGAGCATTCTTGATGCACTTCCTTGGTGTGGTACTCTTTTCTTCTTCGACTCGGGGATGTGTCACCAGGTTGTTTTTTATGCTTCTCAGGGACTTAGATCGGGTCCCTACCTATGCTTGGGGTACGGCCGCATTGGCGCATCTCTATGAGCAGTTTTATCATTGGGGACGGGGCGTCGCGACAATCAGAGGCTTCCTTCCCTTCCTCCAGGTGAGTTTTAGTTAACTAGTGTCATAGTGTCTTTGTTTTTGGTTTTGATCGTAGCAGCTATTTAGCATTTCCTTTGTGTTGGTTTTTTTTTTCCTTAGTTATGGGCATATGATCATTTTGCTTTTCTTCGTCCAGGGGTTCCGTTGGAGGTGACCTTCACGTTTTTGCGGATGCATGTGTGGAGGACAGCGCTGCGGGGTCGTCGCTGGTCCTCGGATCTTCAGACTGGATGGGGTCTTTTTTAGGACATGCACACGACGTAGGTAGGTGTTGTCTATATTATCATTTTTATTTTTCGATTTAGTGCTTTTGTTTATCAGGTTTCAGTGTTTATCGACTGATTTATCTATTGGTTTATAGGTGATTTGGAGGCCCTACGAGGATGGGGAGGATGATGCTGTGCCAGTGATTCAGTCTGGCCAACCCTTCTTTGACGTGGACATATGGGTTCATTGTTTTGAGAACGTGGAGAGGATCCACCTATCTCAGGCGGTGCGGCAGCTAGGGTTCGCTCAGGGAGTCCCACCAGAGATTTGTCATAGAGTGGAGAAGAGGATGACCAACCCCCTTGGTCGAAACTTTGTAGAGCGGATGGCGCTTTAAATGGCTGATTTTAGAGCTGGGGGGACTAGGGTGACAGGGGCGCGTGATGAGGCGGATGTGTGAGAGTTTGCAAGATGGTTCGGGGCATTGGGTGGTGGGCGCCTCTTCACCCATCCCTTCCATGGGAGTGGTTCTTTCGTGATCGGCGGGATGGAATCGGCATCGGCATTGAGGGAGAGGTTGGCCTTGTTGGAGCAGGGCCATCCAACGGAGAGTGTGCAGGGCGCATTAGATGCCCTTCACAGGGCGATGGAGCAGATGGGGTGTGCGCCTCGTCCTGATGAGGAGATGCTCGGCTCCCTTGCCTCCTCTCTTGCTCAGGCTAGGGGAGCAGAGGATGAGGTGAGGGCTCAGCTAGCGGAGACTCGACAGCTCATGGTGAGTTGATTTATTGGTTTAATTGTTTATATATTATGCTGACTTAGTCTTCCAATCGTTCTGATGTAGTTGTTGTGTTTTGTTTTATTTTGGTCAGTCTGAGAGGGAGGCCGAGGTCGTCAGTCATGTGGCGATGATCGAGTTGCTACGCGGTCAGTAGCAGGCTGGCCGACCGAGAGGTAGAGGTCAGCCTACGATCTGAGATTGATCGATTGGTAAGTGTCTTGTTTGGATTTATCAGTTGTATTTTATGGGTTCTGACTGACTCTAGCGCATTTGTCAATGTTTGCAGAGGGCAGAGCTTTCCACCGTGGGGGCTTCTGCTCAGGCATTTGATCCGTCTTCAGTTGCTTCCTCTAGTTGGGAGGATCCAACAATGGCTCAGCTTCGGGTTGAGCTAGAGCACTAGGTAAGTTTCTTCTTTCTTTTGACTCATTTGTATAATTGTAGTAGTTCGTTGGGCATTATTGTTTTGCTTTCTTAATAGTTTACTAATATAGTGTGTGGTATTTCAGCATCAGGCTGCCGAGGACCTTTAGACGAGGAAGACGACCGCTGCCTCTCTACGCCCTGAGAGTCAGGTATAGTTTCTGGTTCGGTGTAATTCAGTTTAGGTTATTTCATTTTATTTTTGTTCTGACATGTCTTGTGTTGGTTTGGTTATTTGTGCAGGCTGTTCCGGACTCCTCTCCTAAGGTTCCCCCTCAGGGGTCTACTCCTATTCCTACTCAGGTATGTTTTGGTTGTTGTGTTTATGGTTTATTCATCATCGTAGTGTTATCTGACTTATTTATTTGTATTCATTGCAGCCACCTACGTTTGTTATTCCTTCCATGCCACCTGTTGATCTAGTGAACCTTCGAGCTGATGATACTAGGGACAGCGGCAATCGGCCATCCCAGCGGTAGCGTAGGGAGTAGGGGTACATGTGTATTTTTTATCCATTGTGTGTGTGTGTGTTGTATATACAGGGGGTATGCCTCCGGTGACAAATGTAAAAAAAGAAAATAAAATTTATATATATATATATAGAGAGAGAGAGAGATTTTGGGTTTAGATGTACCTAATTGGCTCCTTTTCTTTTGATTACCTCTTGTATTTGTCTTTTGCTTTCTTTTTTTTAGTGCCATCAGCCGTCATTGGGACTTGGATGCTTCCTGCGCTCACTTGGTGATGGTTGAAGGCTGCTTTGTGTCTGCACATATAAAGGTAACGCTATCAATAATTTTATTCTCTCCCTTGCTAGTTGTCAAGGGGGGCGTGTGTCTCAGACTGAGATCTGGTAGTGAAAGACAGATATATGCTCTTCTTTTTTTCATTTTTTTCTTTTTCATTTTTTTTTCTCTTCTTTTTTTCTTTTTTTTTTTCCTTTTTTTTTTTTTGAAACGAAAATAATGCAACAAGAAAAGCAAATAACTAAAATAAAAATAAAAATGCCTCAGTGTAGGAGCGTGGTAGGATCGGCAGTATAGTATCTTCGGTATCATTCTCCGGATGGTGATTTTGTTATTCCTCATCTTCTTTGTGGATGAGTTAGCGCTTCTAAGGTGATTTTTCTTCTGATAAAAAAAATGCCCCAACGTCAAGATGCAATGGAACTTTTCTGAGTTTTAGATAAGCACTTTGGGTTTATAAGAAGTCATGGGTATTTGGGGAGCTAGTTTTGAAGAAAAGTTCATCAGGACTATCGTCGAACTGAGGGAGGTCATTTTGTTTAGGTCAGTCGTGTACAGGAATCTATCTTAGGGGGGTGGTCATCATATCCCGTGGTTATCAGGGGGAAGTATGGTAGGTATAGTGGGTGTTTGCATCAGTCATTATTCATCAGTTTTTGGTTTCATTCTTAGGAGTATCCTGTAAGGCTTCCGATTTATCATTCGAAATAATAAAAAAATAGAAGAGGGGTAAGGCTCAGTAATGTGGGGAATAGTTTGTATCTAACGCTTTGCAAAAGGAATTAGTAACAGTCTTTTTCTCAGAGGGGTACGGGGTGTCATGATTGAGCTCTTTATCATGTTTCGATACCAACAAAATCTCACATTCTATGGTTAGCAGAAGTTTATCCTCCTCCCGCCACCTTACGACAATATCTAATAGTATAGGGACGTCAGGGATGCCCTCGCAGCTTGCTTATACATTTCTAGTAGAGTTACTAGAGATGTCCTCACAGTCTGCTTATGCTTCCCTTAGCTCATTGACTTATTCATTCGTTGTAATGCTTTCACTCGATTTTTTTTTTATATGTATATATTTTTTGAAAGCATCCTGCTAGTGCAAGAATAATGAGTTTTGATTGAATCTAGCATCTTCATTTTTTTGCTCTAATGTCTTCTCCAATGGCGGGGGAAGGGAAATGAGGATTGGGTGTTACTTATGTTTCAAAAGAGGTTAGGTATGTCACTAATCCTTTGATCAATTCGCCCGAATAAGAAGGTGGGCGATAAATTGGAGATCTTAAGGATATTATAAGAATTGACGACGTACGACCAGGTAGTGATGACTACAGGGGTGATAAGTGTAAGTATCTAAACACGAGATGTGATGATCACATGGCTAAGGGTAGTATTTTCTAAGGTACATGACATTCCAAGGGCTAGGGAGTTCTTTCTCGTCTTGGTTCACCAATTTGTATACATTCCCAGGGTATGCGGCTGTTATAACGTAAGGGCCTTCCCAGTTCCGTTTCAGTTTTTCTTTCGGATGGGAGTGCTTAGAAGGCATAATTTTTTTTAAGACTAATTCTCCAATATTAAAGGTTTGTTCGAGAACTTTCTTAGCGTAAGCCCTGGCCACTCTCCTCTAATATACCTGAGCGTGATCAACTGTCCTTAGACGTGTTTCATCGAGCTGCTCTAGCTATGTGAGTAGGGCAACTCTCCTCTCGTCTAAGGATAGCTCATCATCGAGTTGAATCCGTAAGGATGGTACTTATATCTCATATGGTAGGACTGCCTCCATCCCGTAGGTAAGGAGGTAGGGAGTTTGGCCGGTGGTCATACTAATAGAGGTCCTATAGGCCCAGAGTGCTTCTGATAGTCATTCGGGCCAGTAGGCTCCATTGCTCATTTCTACTGTATGTTTCAAAATTTGAATCATCGTTTTGTTTGTAGCTTCTACTTGTTCATTTCCTTGAGAGTAGAACGGTGATGAGTGACATAGATCGATGTCGAACTTCTTGCATAACTTCTTCGTCTTTTTTGTAATGAACTGCAGTCCGTTACCGGTGATAAACATTCTGGGTACTCCAAACCTAGTGATGATATTTCGAACGATGAACCTTACGAGTGTTGAAGTGGTGATTCTGACGTAGGATTCAACTTCTGCCCATTTGGTGTAGTATTCGGTTGTCGTAAGTATGAACGCGTGCTTGTGAGTGTTCCCAACTATGTCTGTGAGGTCATAGCATTCAATGCAACTGATGGAGGTTTGATGAATGCGGCATGTTCTTCGCATTGTTTACAGAATTGGACGTAGAGGTGGCAATCTCTTATCATTGTCGGCCAAAAGTAACCTTGTCGTATGATTTGATTAGCGAATCTCTGTCTACTAGCGTGAGCACCGTAGGTGCTGGAGTGTGCTTCTCAGATGATGTATTATCCTTCGGCGCTTGTGACGCATCGTAGCAGTACTCCTTTGGTGAAGGCTTCTTTATATAATGTTTCACCGAGTATGTAGAATCGGGCATATTAGTTCCTTATAATCTTCCGTTCGATCTTCATGGCGTATGGAGGGACGTGTTGATGCTTCAAGAAGTTTTAGATATCAAAATACCATGGCCATCTGTCTTCGGTTGGTGATTTTTCAAATCTAAATATAGCGACTTCGATTTCTGACTTGACATGATTTTTCAGAGTAATTGCGTCATTTGGCCCCGTGCTCGTGGGGAGGATTGGTAATTCTCTCTTAACGGTCCATGCTACTTCGTGGGCAGGTACTGTCAGCTTTTCGATAAAGAAGGTCTTGGTGTTTTGTCCGATGGGTATTTGGATAACCGAGGCTAACATGGCTAGGGAGTTTGCGAGCTCGTTTTCTAATCTAGGAATGTACGTGAAAGAGATTCTTTTAAATTTTTTTATCAAATATTGAGCGGTTTCTAGGTATGAAATTAGTCTTTTTTCCTTAGTTTTCTATTCTCTTATAACTTGTGAGATTATGAGCTTGGAATCGCCGATGGTTTTCAACTGTTTAACGCCTAATTATAATGTTGCTCGTAGTCCAGCTATGAAAGCTTCGTATTTTGCGACATTATTAGTGACAAGGAAATCTAATTGAAAAGCCTTATACATGACAATTCCTTTTGGGGTTAGCAGGACTATTCTGATGCCTTTTTCTTTGTGATTTAGAACACCGTCGAAGTAAAGGGTCCATGACGTCTTATCGAGCTCTTCATTATGAATTGTGAGTACGTCTTCATAAGAGAAATCTGCGTGTATGGGCTCATTGCTCGAGAGTGGGAGATCTGTAAGGTAATCGGCAATTGCTTGTCCTTTGATCGACTTCTGCATGATATAAGTGATATCAAATTCTTGTAATAGCATATGCCAGCGAGCGATCTTTCCTGATGTTGCCGGCTTTTTGAATACGTACTTCAGAGGGTTCATTCGGGCTAGTACTTGTATCTTATGTGCTCCAAAGTAGTGTCGTAATTTGGTTGAGGCCCACACTAATGTGAGGCAGGTCTTCTCCATTGAAGTATATTTTCATTCGTACTCAACCATCGTCCTACTAAGGTAGTAGATAGCCTTCTCTCTCTTGCCGTCTTCTTCATATTGTCTCAGAATCACTCTCATTGCTTTGTTGTTCACTGAGAGGTATAGGATTAGAGGTCTTTCAAAAACTGGGGGCGATAGTATTGGCAGGTTAAGGAGGTACTTTTTTATATTGTCAAAGGTTTGCTGACACTGATCATCCCATTTGTACTCAATTCTTCCTTTAAGTAGTCGTAGAAAGGATCATATCTGTCTGAATGTTGGGAGATAAATCTCCTGTTGAATTATAATCTTCCTATCAGGCCTCGTAGTTCTTTGAATTACTGGGAGGTGGCATCTCAAGGATGGCTCTGACTTTAGCAGGGTCGACTTCGATCCCTCTCTTATTGACTACAAAATCGAGTAATTTTTTGAAAGTGACTCCGAAGATATATTTCTTTGGGTTCATTTTTAGTTGATATTTCTTATCACTTTGTAATACCAGTCAGAGTGCTTCAACATGTCCTGCCCACATTTAGGACTTCACCAATATATCTATCATTGACGTAGACTTCTACATATTTATGTATCATATCGTGAAAAATAGCCATCATAGTGCGTTGATATGTGGCTCCTGCGTTCTTGAGCCCGAAAGGCGTGACAAAGTAACAGTACGTTTCCCAGGGTGTGGTGAAAGAAGTCTTTTTATGATCGAACTCTGCTAATTTGATCTGATTATAGCCAGAGAAACCATCCATAAAGGATAGCATCTCATTTCCAGCAGTGTTGTCGACTAGAGTGTCAATGTGCACAAGTGAGAAATCGTCTTTTGTGCATGCCTGGTTGAGATTTTTAAAATCAATGCAAATCCATACTCTTTCGTCTTTCTTAGCGATAGGTACTATATTGACGACCCATTTGGGGTAGAGGACGACTTGGATGAATTTGGCTTTGTGTAACTTGTCAACTTCCTCTTTAACTTGAAGGACAGTTTGTGGGTGCATCCTTCGGAGTTTCTGCTTAACAAGTTTTGCATCGGGTTTCAAGACAACGCGATGTTCTACTAAACTTGCGTCTAAATCGGGAATATCTTCATAGGACCATACAAAGGAATCAAAGTGTTCTTGCAGGACTTGAATGATCTGTTGTTGTTCCTTGGAGTTGAGCATTGCGCTAATTAATAGCTTCTTGGGTTTTTCTTCAGTGCCAAAGTTGATTTCTTCTATAGGTTCTGCGACTACTTGGGTTTACTCGTCGAAATGCTTGATAACCTGTTAGAAGTCTTGCGCCTCCTCGGCGACTGGTGTTCCTTCTTCATCCTCGGTAAGCTCATATACTGTAATATTACTACACTGGAGATTTATTTTTGTGAAAGGTAACCCTTCATCAGTACAATTTATGACTAAGAAATCTTTAGTGAGGTGAAGGTCAAGACTTGATCCTTTTCTCAAAGTCACAAAGTATTTCATCTGGTATAATCACTGGCTTGTTGTTTAGCCTGGATGCCTTACGTCCTCGTACGGTAGATGGGATAGTAATCTTAAGAGAAAAGTCTCCTTATTTGTCGCAAAGTTGACTCGAGGCGAAGGGTTCCCTTTCTTTTATGAGGTTTTCTAATTTTTTTGGATCTTATATTTATAAATTTTTAGGGTTTTTTACCTTTTCTATTTTTTTAGTTTTTGATAATAGATATGGTAAAGGGTCGGTCGCCTCAAGAAGCACTGGGAGAGTTGCCTCCTCTAATTAAGGGAGCGAGACGACTGCTGGAGCCGTTCGGGCAATTCTTTAGGAAATATGGACTTGTTTTGAATTTGGCATTTTTTTTTTGGAGTCCTCATCTAATGAGATCTTTTGAATAAGCGACGCTGGTGACGGTAGTATCGACGTTCGGATTTTCTCTATCACATTGATTGCCTCTTCTTCGAAGAAGCTCTGGAGATCGTAATCGGTCGAACTATCATCCTCTAAGTTATAATAAGGTTGCTCTTCCTGTCGAGAGCAACCTTCTAAGAGATCCCCAGGGATAGTGAGCTCTTTCCCTTGAACTTTATAGTATGTTAGGATAAGCACGCATGTTCGGCAGCGAGGTTGATAATGGTGAGACATGCAGGGAGATCCCCAAGGACAGTCCCATCCTTCTGAGCTAGAGTCGAGGCTGGCATCGAACTCATCTTCTTGATCTGATAGTGCTTGAAATCCTAGGTTAGCCTGCTCTGCTAACTCGAGTGCAGGGAAGTCTATCCAGTAGTCCTTGTCATTACTTGGGAGAGGTTACCACTCTTCCTCGAGAGAGTTCCAAAATATTTGGAGTTGTGGCACGTTTGGGGATGGAGGAGTATCTAGTTCAAATTCCTGTTCAAACTCTATAAGAGCGATGTGGGTGTTTCCCCCTGGGTCAACCAGATGACTGTTGGGATTTTCTGCTTCTTATACCGGTAGTTGAGTTGGTGGGTCATCACTCGCTTCTGTCGTTACGAGGTTGGGATCGTTCGTTCCTGTTATCACATAATGTCGGATCCACATAGCAAAGTGTTCTAATATACTGGTGCATGCCCTGCAACGGGGTTGGTATGGGTGAGCGATACAAGGGGAGTCCCACGAGAATTTCCATCCCCCAAGGCCAAGGCCGAGGCGGATGCTATGCTAGTTGAGATTTTCTTATAGGGTTTCATCTTCTTCCCATGTTGAGTGTAAGTGCTCTTCATCATCTTGCAAGGCAGCTATGTGAAAATCTTTATCGTCAGTGGATTCCCAATCTTCTACTCGTGGCTCGAGTTTTGGAGGTTCTTCCTTTCTCTCTTCTATAAGTTCCTTAGTGTCAAACAAGGGTTTGACTCCCTTGAGCGGTTTATCAACATCGTCATTCAGATTGGTTAGATTGTTAAATGCTTTAGCCATTAGTTTGATTTTCGCTTCTTGGGATTTAGTGCAGGATACTTCCTTCTGTCTTGGTACATCCACTTTTTCTGTGGTCCCATAGATGAAGTGGTCGTATAGAGACTATTTTGGTGAGGTAGGGAACAAGTCGGCTTGCTGGCCATCCAATTGGTATCCTAACCCTATGTGTTTACATATTTTCCTTAGGACGACAGGTCCTACACGACCTTGCTTGTTTTTATCGAGTCCGGTGTGGGGGATATACCCGAGCTGATACATGAGGTCCCAACCTTTTGTCGCGATTGGGTTGATGTCGTAAAGTTTGGTGAGGTCTGGGCCAACCTCTCTTCTCATTAATTTTTGTTGACACGTCGGGGGAGAACTAGGAGGGGTAGGGGGATGGATTTCCGCAACGATTGCTTCGTTTAGGATTCGGGTCTTTTGAATATGACCCGTGTTCAATACAGAATTATGGGCTATCGGAATACTTGCTGCATAATCAGTGTCCATCTCTTAGAGGGGTACATCGGTGTATATATGAACAATGGAGTCCTCGTACGAGAATTTGACACATTGGTGGTATGTGAATGCAAGGCCTTCATTGACTCTAACCATTTTCTTCCTAAGTTAAGATTGTATATACTAACGGAATAAGAAATATGGAAAGTGACGTATTTTGTTACAGGTCTAAGGCGAACCTGGAGTTTGATAGTTCCTTTGACAAAATGACGCGATCCGTCATAAGCTATGAGTAATAGTGTTGAGGACCTAACATCCTGATCCATGTATTTGAGGGTCTTTAACGTTGTAATAGGGCAGATATTGAGTTCTACTCCTATATCGACCAATGCTTAGGATACGGAGAATCCTCTAATTATAATCATAAGGTAATGGGAGCCGCACTTCCGCGGAGTGACTCTTTAGGCATGTTTGTGTTTGTAAAAGTGAGTGTCGGAGGTTGCGCCATGACCAAGGCGATTTGATGTAGCTCATCCAATGTTGTGTCTTCGTCCACTTGTGTGTCTTCAAGTGTCCTTATCAACAATCGATGATGGTCAGGTAATTTCTTAATGAGTTCTAGTATAGATATCTGAGTCAGAATCTTCTAAAGATGTAGCAGATGGTCATATTCTTCTCCTGGCTCGAATGCAATTTCTTTGCCTAACTGATGAGCCTTTGGTGCAGGTTGTTGGAGTGGTTGAGGTGCAGGGATTGGTGGAGGGATAATGTGAGGTGGGGATAGCAAGTTAACTTCTCTTTCTCTCACGTTCCCCTCTGGTGATTGTGCATTCATAAAATCTTTATTTCGAGGGAAGGGTGGAGGTGGATAATTGGTTCCTGATTTAAGAATCGGGCAAATCGGTTATTGATCGAATCCAGTACAGCTCGACATTGATATATCTGTGAAGTGAGTGACATTGACATAAGTGTGTAATCCTCTTCTTCTAGGAAAGTCCAGACCAGTGCCTCGCATAGGTCAGGATGTTTTTCTCGCTCACTTTCTTCTATGTTTAGTGAACACTTAATCTTTGTCTCGTTTTCTAGGTTTAGAGTCTTTCGAGTGACACTGTCTACCCATGCGGCAATTTGGGCTGCTGTTTGAAGAACATGATCTCTATACTCGGGTTCAGACTCGGACGAGGGGAGCGGCATTGGTGTTGGTTCAGAATTTGGAGGGGTTGAAGGTTCTGGTGGGCGACTATCGAGGAATGGTCTTCTGGCCCTAAAGGAGTGGATATCTGAGTAAACTTCGGATAAGGAGGTGGGCTCGACGGGGCGATGTGAGTGATCAAGGCTGAGGGATGCGGGGGTGAAGGAGCTCTCACAAGGGTAGCAAAAGTATCGGAAGGTTGGATGCGGGTGATTAAAGTAGAGGGCTGGAAAGGAGATTGACCGGGGAGATCTACGGTGGTAACCTGGGCCAGTATTCCTTGGTTGTGATTAAGCATAGGATTATTAATGATTCGTAGGTTCTGTTGGGGTTGGTTATTGTTAGGGTTAGGATTCCTAAGCGCCTCCCAGTCAATTTGATTTTGGTCATTCATGTCATAAATCACATCCCGGAGGACCCAGTAGTCTTCTAGATTGTGTCCCGTGTACCGATGGAATACGCAGTACTTGCTATAGTCTAGATTTGTCAGCTATGGTTGGGGTCTTTCTTGCGAGAATTGAAGGAGATTTTGAGTGTTAAGGAGAAGAAAGATGTTGAGAATCATATCAGGTAAAGGAGGATAGTATTCCCGCCTTGGCTGGTAGGGGCCTCTAGCTGGGTTGAAGTTTTGCGGTGGGGGTACGTTATTATAGTTCGGCGCGTGGGCGGATCGATTCTGCGTTGTATTCTGGTTCTGATAAGTGTTAGGATATTGGTTTCTATTTTGATATTGGCCCTAATTCTGGTTCTGGCCCTGATTTTAGTTTACATATCTTTGTTGATTAGTGCCTTGATTTTGGTTTGTGTATCGTTGTTGATTCTGATTTTGCCCGAAATTTCGTGATTAGAAGTTTCCGCTCCTGGATTTCTGTCCTTGGTTGACAACAGTGTTGACTTGCTCGGTTCATGAGGCTTTCTTATTATTTTTCGACATTAATTCACTCGAAGAGCCTACTTTCGACGTAACTATGGATAAGGCGAGGTCTCCGCCTTTAATGTGTCGTGCTAGTCGGGATGCTCGGGAGTAGAGTGCAGTGAATTCGGGGCAATCACTTATGACAATCACGCTCTTTAACGATTCTCTAGTGTTGTCGATGATAATGTCAACTGAGTCTTTCTTTTTTATTGAAGTGTTGGTCCTGGCAGCGAGTTTCCTCCATTTGGCGACGAAGTCGACGAACTCTTCATTGGGTCCTTACTTTGCTACCATTAGATCACTGAGACTGTCTCTTGGATCAAGTGTTTGTATTGGTCTAGGAATTGACCAACTAAGTCGTCAAAAATTTCTATCTCATAAAGCGGGAGTTCCACAAACCAATCTAGAGCTTCTCCTAATGAGCGTTGGAAATAATGAACGAGAAGTCCTTGATTATCGCGTAAGGGTCGACAATCATTGCAAAAGAGGGCTAGGTGATGGTTTAGATTTTTCGTGCCGTTGTATTTGGTAAATTTTGGCAGTTTGAATCTTGTTGGTAAGTTAAATTCGGCATCCCAACAAAATTTGTTGAATTTGAACAAGTGACCAGGGCGCTCTCTCTTGGTCATGTATTCATCGAGCATCTTAGGGAGATCTTCAATCTTGATGGTGCTGTCTTTTGGAGCAGCGCGCAAGCAAACATTATCTGGAGAATCCTCATTAAAGAATGTGTGAGTAGGTTATCTCAATAGTGATGCGCGGGCTGACACCGTGCTCGAGGTAGGAGGCGGCCTTTCCTATCGTTCTTGTTCTTCTGAATACTGTCGTGACCTAATGGTCTAGTATGCAGCAGCCAGTCCTCAAAGCAATTTCTCGGAGTCATAGCTGTTGAATCGTCCTCCTACGAACGTCAGCAGCTATGGCTCTTATAATTTAGATAGTTTAGTTTTCTTTTTCTTTCCTTGTGATTGTTGTAATTCTAATTAGTTTAAATTTCCTAATTCTATTGTGAGTCTAGTAGTGTGAGAATTTATTATGGTGACCTAATATAATATTCTAATTCTATTAGGAGTCTAATTAGTTTAATATTTTAATCTTATTAGAGATCTGATTAATTAAGTCTCCTAATCCTATTAGGAGTTTAATTAATTTCCTAATTTTACTAGAAGTCTAATTGATATTAGTCTCTTAATTATACTCGGAATGCAAATATATTAATTCTAATGAAACTCTATTTGAATCAAGCATGCTAATTATATTGGAATTCTAAGTAAAGTAAATATACTAGTTCTACTGCAATTCTAATTAAATCAAGTATACTAATTTGACTGAAACTCTAATTAAAGCAATAAATTGATTATACTAAAAATCTAATTAGTGCAATGAATTAACTATACTAAAAATCTAATCAATGCGATGAATTGATTATGCTAAAATCTAATTAAAATAAAGGAACTAATTTTACTGGAATTATGATTAAAGCAATAAATTAATTATGCTAAAATTTCAGGAAAATAGAGGAATTGATTTTAGTAATTTCAATTAAAATGATGAATTAATTATACTAAAAATCTAAGAAAAAGGGGTTTTGGGCCGGCTATGCTAAGGAGGATTGGCTTCATTCCCGAGTACCCTCCGTAAGCTCCCTTGAAAAAATCAGGTGGCTGAGATTTAAGTAAATTGGATTTTGGATCATGAGATAATATTTTTAGATTTTTAAATATGTTTTTGGATTATAATTATGGATTAAATTATAAAACTAGAATTTATGAAAAACTAAATTAAGAATTGGTATTTTAAAAATATTAAATTAAGGAATTAAAACTAGAATTTAAAATCTAAGGATTGAATTCAGGCCCGAAATCAGAAAATCAGTATGATTAATGACTGGTTCTAGAAACTAAGAACTAGAACAAGAGATTAATAATAGGACCGGAGATTAGGATTTCAGAACAAAATTAAAGTCTAGAGTCGGTGAATTAGGCCGTCAGATTAAGGACTGGTTCTAGATTCAGAGAACTAGAGCCAGGTATTAGAAATTATAGTCTAAAAAGGGTGCTACGGTATAAGACTGAAAATTAAATATTAATAATTTAAACTAGGAAAAATCCTAAATCTAAAGGCTAAAAACTATGGTCGGAAACTAAAGACTAAATTCTTACTTAGGGTCGGGGTTGCGGAGAGGAATCTCAAAATTTCGAGGCTTGAATCTCAAAATCATGGCTCTGTTTCTCTATGTGTTCGTTCTCGGAATTCTATGTATTCTCAATATCCCAAACTTCTCCGTTCGTGTCTTTTTTTTTCTCCCTCTTTGGGTCAAATTAAAAAAAATCTTTTATAGGTTTTTTTCTAATTAAACGCTCTGTTTCAGGCGTTTAACCGAATTACGCGTTAGTCTCCCGGTGCTTAATCACCTTGAGTAGGTCACCGACTCAGTGAGCGACCAGTTGACTTGCTCAGTGAGTTTCTTAGTTTTAACAATGTTAGAACTAATTGCGCGCCTGGTGTGAAATGTGCAATCCAATTAAGCGTCTCTTTCGAAGCGCATAATCGAGAAAGCTTGGGGGTCAAGGATAGTGAGATTAGGTCGGCCGTAGGCTAATTGTGCGCTAGTGGTTGCAATCCGATCGCGCATGCTGTGGTGGGCGAGTGATCGAGTCTCAAAGTGGTATGGAAAAGGAAGTCTGGTCTGAAAGGGGGATTGATTGCAAGTGTGTGGTTTGGCGTGCAATCGAATTGCGCGCTTAATTTTAGGCGCGTAATTCGGGGTTGTCCCAGTATATAGTCCCCCTAAGTCGGGCCTAAGCCACAGAGCTATTGTTTTAGCCTGTGTTCAGTCATGTACTATTATTCTAGTACATGGTTCCCACGTTAGGGTCATGGGGCCTGAGCCACAAAGCTATTGTTTCAGCCTGTGTTCAACTATATACTATTGTTTCAGTATATGATCCCACAATGGGGTAAAGGGGTCAAAGGTTGACCAAACAGATTTGTATATTTCGAGAGGAAAAAATTGGGGTGTCTACAGACACCTTTCGAAAAAATTTCGGGAAAGTTTTGAGGATTAAAATTATACAAAAAATATATTTAATAAAATTTTTAAATATATAAAAAAAATTACCGAAATTTACCAAAAATACCAAAATTTACAGAAAAATATCGAAAAAAGAGAAATATTTTCATGAAAATTTCGTTTGACCCTCACTTCGCGAAATGTCACAAAATTTCACCAAAATTCGGCGAAATTTGTTACTATGGCTGCTATAAGAATGTCACTTCTATTCGGCCTTTTGGCTATACAATAATTAATAAAATCTCTAGTCACGCAAACTTTTATTATCTTACACCAATTAATGAGATAAATAATAATATAAATTTTGCTTGATTGTAGCATTCCATTGGTGCAACACCTTTCCTAGTGGCGGAGTAGTGGCGGAGCCAGGATTTTTCTGATGGGGATCCCTTTTAGGAAGAGAGAGAGAGAGCGTCTTTTGAGATTTTAGGAAGAGAGAGAGTGTGTGTCTTTTGAGATTTTAGGAAGAGAGAGAGTGTGTGTCTTTTGAGATTTTAGGAAGAGAGAGAGAGACTGTGTTGTTTGGGATTCTAGGAAGAGAGTGAGATAGTCCTTTGGGATTTTAGGAAGAGAGAGAGAGAGAGAGAGTGTGTTGTTTGGGATTCTAGGAAGATAGATTTTAGGAAGAGAGAGAGAGAGTCATTTGGGAATTGGGATTTTACTATTTTAGGAAGAGAGAGAGAGAGAGAGAGAGAGAGGGAGAATTTCGGAAGTAAGTTAATAATTAATAAATCTTGAGGACAAAAAAGAAAGTTTTTAAAATATCTTAAGATGTTTTGGGATTTGAGGGGTCCTTTTTAAAAGATCTTGCGGCTAAAAAGATGCACCTTAAAAGACTTTAAAAGAAAAAAATTTAGTGATGGGAGATCCCGGGACCCCCCATTGGACAACGTGGCTCCGCCACTGACCTTTCCGAATTTTTAAGAGCATATTTGTATTAAAATGTGGGTTATTCAAAAGCTGACTCCACCCTGGTAAGCCCAATTAGGGCTATCACGGGTCGGGTCTGGCCAAAAGTTTTGCTACCCAATCAGAAAATGGCATAAGCTCGACCTCACTAGATGATGCATCTAACCCGACTCAATAGGTTGAGGGCAAAAGCCTCTAACTTGACCTAAAACAGATGGGATATGACTTCTGATAAAAAACACTTTATTTTAATGATCTTATATATAAAATACTGGGTCGATTCAACCCAATCGAGACTGAGTTCAGGTCAGGTTTGGGCTTTATACAAAATCCCGAGCTCGAAAGGACTAAGTCAAGCTTGGGCTGATTTTATATTTGAGCTGATTTTTAACGTAATCTCTAGAGTTGAAAGTAATCGAGCCTATTAAAAGCTCAGCCTAAAACCCGCCTTGACCCATTGATAGCCCTAGTTGGTGCTCCCCTTCTCATTCCTAAATCTAATTAATACAATTTTTTCAGGCTGAATCCAATCTATACGATTATGTTGTGAGGCACGTTGGTCTAAAGTCTAATATGTACAATGATGTTGGGAATCATGTTGGTGGCATGTGATTAAAATTGATGAACTTGTCACCAACCATGGAGATGTGTGAATTCGAAATTTTAAAATTTTTTAGAAAATTGTATTGTTTCACCTTATTTCAAAAAAACACTTGATATGTTAGAGATGGGAACCATTACTTGCACGCGAGAATTTGGGCATTGCATATAATTTAATTTAATAGAAAGACTTGGTGTTTTGAAGACCTCTGCTTTGCAAAAACATCATCTACCATCTAAGTCATCTATTTTAAAGTATATGAACTAAAGATCTTTAGAGAAAAAAAATTGGCACAAAATTAAATCTCTATTATATGATTCAAAATAGTTAACTATTGATTCAGATAATGGCATTCATGTTTCATGTCAATCTAGTGCACTAAAGATATTTAGATCATGGTCTTTCAATCAACTGCTTAAAAAGATGTTTCACATGGCACAGGTCTTCAAAGTACAAAGTATTTCTTTTAAATTATGTGCAAGGGTCAACTATTGATCTAAATATTTTTTAAAAAATTTATAATTTGTTTAGGGGGTTTGAAAGTTGTATTCCATGAAATCTCAATTTATCTCCAGTAAGATCTCCAGCTTTGTTTACTGAAAATTTGACCAAAAGTCTTCAAAATGATTGAAAGTTTGGCAGAAATCCAGGTTGATCTCAGTTTTGGAAATGACCAAATTCGAGATTGAATCCAAATTTTTGACCCTCGATTGTGGCACCCAACAACGAAAGACTTGATATTTTGAGCCTAGTATAAAAAGTTACAGAATCAAAGAATAACACAAAACACAATCTCTATTAAATGGTATAATTAATCAACAACGTCCATCATTTGATTCAATGATTGATTATGATGAATCAAATGATATTCAAATATGTTTATATCATGACCTTCAAATTAGACAACTTAATTGGTATTTATAGCATTAGTCTCAAAAGGCATCTTCAACTTGCACATGAGAAGTTAGTAGCATAAGTCTCAGAAGGCATCTATTACTTGCACATGACTTTCGGTCAATTTTTCAGTAACCGAAGCTGGAGATCTTCCCGGAGATAAATTGAGATTTGGAGGAATACAACTTTCAAATCCCCTAAACAAATTATAAATTTTTAAAAAAATATTTAGACCAATAGAGGTCATTTAGGTAAATTGAGGAGTAGCAAATAACTTGGAAACCAAGCCGAAAAGCGAAACTTCCAAATAGCCCATAGATGCGAAATTTCCAAATAGCCCATAGATGCCTAACATAATAGTATTATTATATAATACGAAATGCAATAGCTTCGAAATAAAGCCTCCAAGGTACAATAAAGACCCCTCTGACGTATGTCTCAATGTCATTGTCATACGGTATATACCAACACATATATAACTCATCATTCATGGCATACCATACCATGTAGCCATACCCATGCACGCAAAGATAAAAGACCCGTAATGATAACGACGAAAAGCCTTGCAACTTACAAGCCAATGCAATCTCATTTTCCGTCAGAGGAGAGAGGAGAGAGGAGAGAGGAGAGAGGAGAGAGAGGAGAGAGATGTCAAGAAGACAGAAATATGAAAATGGTGATGAAGAATGGAGTTTGTCTGAACAAAGGTAGAATTCCTGTATCCATTTTCAAAAATTCAAATATATCGGTCAAAGACACCAAACAATTCGAAAGTTTTGTAATCGACCAATGTCGATCAGATTAATCTTCAAAATGCTTCTGAATATTTTGATTTTATGGTCGATAAGCAGCATCACACACCCTCTATTTATACATTTAATCGCTTTGTTGGGGGCCATTGTCAAATTGAAAGAGTCTTCATCGGTCGTATCTTTCTACAAAAAGGTGAACTCCATTTTCGTCTCACTAGATTACTATAGTATGGCCATGTTAATTAATTGTTATTGTCATTTGAATCGGGTCGATTACGGGTTTGCAGTTTTTCGCGAAATGCTGAAACGGGGCTACAAACCGAACACCGCAACGGTGACTACTTTGATTAAGGGGCTATGTAGGTTGGGTAGTGTGCAACTGTGGGAATCGAGACGATTCCGTTGCGACGATGCGCACTCGTAAAAATTAAAAAATCGTCACTCGGAGCTTTTAGTATCGTGGGAAACCCAAATCAAATTTAAAGAGCACCGAAGTGCCAAAAATTGACTCTAAATCTGGACTACGCCAAAAGCTCTTGAGTAGAGGCTTCGGTTATTGATTGGGAAAGTGTTAGACACCCAATCAACTCGCTTAATACGGTCTCTACTTATGACCAAACCAAAAATGACATAAAAGAAACATAAAAGTCTTCCTCTTGCCCAAGGGACATTAAAATCTTATTTGTGCCCCTCCGTTCCTACCGAAAATTCTGCTACGTAACGACACAAATGAGAGGATGGAGGAAGAACTGAGAAGGTAGAGGAATAAAGGGGGGAGCCGAAGCTCTCGGGCCCTTGTTGCACCGCTGTGGAGCCTTGCGTAGGCTTGCTTCGGTGAGCCTCAATGGCTTGTATGGTGAGAATTGGGATTCTAGCTCCTAGGGCTTGGTAGCTAAGAGGGAGAGAGGGAAGTCTAGGGGATAGCACACACCTAAACTAAGCCTTTTAGATGAAAAGCTAAGGTCTAAAGAAGGTTTGAAGGTTCTGAAATTTGTATGGAAAAGTGCACTAGAGGAGAGAGAGAGAGAGAGAGAGAGAGAGAGAAAAGTTTCTTAATCTCTATTTTGAGAAAATTTTCAAGCCTCTCTAAGGGGGTACCTCTCTATTTATAGGAAAAATAGAAGTTAGGAGGGTGTTTAGAGGCTAAACTAGGTTAGAAATTAGGTAATCTAGCCATCTAAGGTTTCCTAGGGTTTTTGGAGCCTTAAAAAATGTGAAGAAATCCTCTAATGGTGGATGATAGGGTGGGGGTTTAAAGTCACGTAAGGGGTTGCAAATAGATAGGGAAGAGTGCAATAGAATAAGCAAAATACACCCCAGGGATCAAGGTGGTCAACAAGTCAAACCCCAATCTTGATTTTCAAGGCAAAAATCCAAGCTTACTGTTCATAAGCTTGGCGCAACTAATAGATGCGCCAGACAAATGCATAGTAAAATAGTGAAAATGTGGGGTTTGGGAAGTTGACAGCCTGCGGGGGGACCCACTTATAACTGGCGTAACTATTAGATGCGCCAAACTATTTCTGGGGAGAAATGGCTTGGCGCATGTAATACATGCACCACTTCTCACAGAGTTCTTGCGGGGCTCAAAGCCCGCCTCGCGAGGTTCAGTTGATGCTCAATTTTGTATCCGACCTTCAAATCATCGTAACTTTTGATGTACAGCTTGGATCGGGGTGAATCTTGGCTCGTTGAAAAGCTGAGAACCTCTATTTTACCATGAGATTCGATCGCAATAGAAGGTCCCAACTAGTCCCGATGCCCCACTCTTCATCTATTGCTTAGGAAAGCTACGTTTAGATTTGGAATAGTTTCTAAGGGTTGAGATGGGTTTCTAAGGTTTCAAAAAGGTTCCTAAAGGATCTGGGGTGATTCCTAAGGGTTTGGGATGACTCCTAAGGTTTCGAGAAGGTTCCTAAGATTACGATACCTACCATCGAAAGATCGAAAGTGCGCCTCTCTCGAAGTGTATGTCGATCAAGCCTTGGGTCAAATTTGGATGTCTACAGATGCCCCTCTTTGGTATCCGATTACTAATGATCGAATGCTAAAGAAAATAGACATCCGAATAGGCCTAAGGCATTACTGACGGGTCCATTGTATTCAGAACGAACTTCAAATATCAGATGGGTAACATGGTGAGAAAATGAAAGCCCTGTAGTCGAGAAAAACGTCTGTTTTTCAAGGTAATCGGTCCCCAAGCACTTAGCGACATTACTGGGTATAACTGAGGTGGAATGAGTTGTGAAAGCCCAATAGCTAGGAAAAACGTTCGCTTCTCGAGTTGTGAAAGCTCGTTAGTCAGGAAAAACGTCCGCTTCTCGAGATAATTTAAAGGTGATTGATGTTCGAGATTCATTCTGAATACAACAGCTTCACAAGTAAGCGGAGTGATCGGCCCACACTTAAAAATAGGCACAAAGCGAAAATACGCAAGGATCCACAGTTTGTGTCCAATCATATGAGGCATTGACCGCCCCCATCTGACTGGTCACAGGTGCCCCTGCCTATAGCAGGGTTCGAGGTCTTTGGGTGAACCCATTGATCCAGAAGTTAATTTAGCACGACTACTCGAGCGGAGTGAATAGATGTCGCAACACTTTTTGAGAGTACATGTTGTCGTTTCAAAACCCATTTTTTGTTATTTTATGTGAGAAATTTTTGACTTTTTATGTTATTATTTTATGTGATTTTTTGGATTTTTCGATGTTATCATTTTATTTGATTTTTAAAGTTATCATTTTATGTGGTTTTTTTGGATTTTCAATGTTATCATTTTATATGATTTTAATCTATCATTTTATTCTATTTTATTCTATCACTTTATGTGACTTTATTCCATCATTTTATGTGAATTACTTTTGGGATTTTCTTTGTCATTTTATGTGATTTTAATATATCACTTTATTCTATTTTATTCTATCACTTCATGTGACTTTATTCTATCATTTTATGTGAATTACTTTTGGGATTTTCTTTATCATTTTATGTGATTTTTTTTTAGATTTTTTATGTTATCATTTTATGTGATTTTTTAGATTTTTATATGTAAGATCAGGATTCTTTGAGTATGCTCATCGATCTCGATCCATTTATTCTAGCACAACTTTTCGGGCAAGTCAAATGAGAGTTGATATGCCATTGGGGAGCATGTGCACTGGCTGGGGACAACAAAACAAAGAGAAGGGGGGGAGGCTATGTGTATGTGACCCACACCAAGCCCAAATCCGGCCAAAAAGTAGCCTGGCGCAACTATTAGTTACGCCAGGCCAACTAGGGGCCCAAAATAGCTTGGCGCAAATACATGCGCCAAGCATGGCTGGGGGCACTTTAAAGAGGCTCGAGTTCAGGCAAAAGGGGCTGATTTTCAAACTTTTCTTCTTGCCTCTTCCAAAACCGAAAAATAGACCTCCCCCTAGGGTTCTTTTACATTACCTCTAAGCGTGCTTCATTGTTGGCATTTGCTGGCGCCGATTAATCGCTCGCTCCGCGCTAGATCAAAGACCCATATTTCTTCAAAGGTAACCATTTAAAACCCATTTGATTTTATTTCTCTTGATTTTTCTTGTAAATGTGAGCAAGATGAGCAAGATGTTACTGTAGGGTCTTTTGTAAAGGCAATCGCCTCAAATGACATAACCTGCTGCTAGACGTTGAATGGTCCGCCTATCCTTTTTGGATGTCCCCTCAGGGAAAGCTCGAGTCTCGAGAAAGTTCTTGATATCTGAAAACTAAGGTAGCTTATCATCAAGCTTTAGGGGTTCCTCAATCTGGAGGCAGAAGGCCGGCTTGTTTCTCTGCTTGATCATGATCGACTTCATCTCAACACCACACGTGATTTCTATTATTGACATCAAAGTTGCTAGTGCATCGGCAAAGCGATTCCTTATCCGCAGGACATATGAGAAATGTCATGTCCATGAAGCAAGCTATCAGATCCTCGAGGTGCTCATGATAAGGGATCAGTTTCTTATCTTTCGTCTTCCAATCTCCATTCATCTGGCATATGATCAACTGCGAATCGCCGAATACTCGAAGGCGTGTTACGTTCAGATTGAGAGCTGCCTGTAGGCCTGCTGCACAACCTTCGTACTCGGTTATATTATTAGTGCAAGGGAAGTTGAGTTTGATTGAGATTGGTACATGAGATCTTTTTGGCGAAATCAGAATGGCGTCAACTCCCTAACCTTCAGCATTTGTTTCCCCGTCAAAGTGCATTACTCACAATTCCTCTGCTTCTTCAGTATCATCTTCCGTCATGAACAGGATGTCTTCATCAGGGAACTCGATTCTCAAGGGCTCATAATCGGGCAATGGATTGTCGGCAAGATAATCAGTGAGTGCTTGCCCCTTGATCGACTTTTGAGTGACGTAAGTAATGTCAAACTCAGACAATAAAAGCTGTCATCATGCAGTTCGTCCAGTAAGAGTCGGCTTTTCAAATAAGTACTTTAACGGGTTCATTCGAGCTAGGAGTAGAGTGACTTGGGATAACAAGTAATGGCGAAGCCTCTGAGTAGCCCATACAAGAGCCAGGCATGCTTTCTCCAGATGAGAATAGCGCGTCTCATAGTCGGTGAACTTCTTGCTGAGATAGTAGATGGTCTGATCTCTTCTTCCCGTCTCGTCATGCTACCCTAAGACACATTCTATCGAGACTTTTGTCGTGGAGAGATACATCAAGAGTGGTCTCCCCGGTTCAGGTGGTACCAACACAGGTGGGTTAAGTTGGTAGCATTTGATTTTATCAAACGCTGTCTGACAATCATCATTCCATTCAACGGGTGAGCTCTTTCGAAGTAGCTTGAAGATCGGCGTGCAGATTGGAGTCAGTTGTGCAATGAATCAACTAATATACTGTATCTTGCCCAAGAATCCTCTAGCTTCTTTCTTAGAAGATGGTGGTGGCATTTCTGTGATGGGCTTTACTTTGATCGAGCCAACTTCAATACCTCTCCTGCTGAAGATGAATCCTAACAATTTTTCGACAATAGCGCCAAATGCACACTTCTGTGGATTCAGACGTAACCTGTACTTTCTCAGTCTTTCAAACAGCTTCTGGAGGTTTATTAAATGATCACTTCGCTCCTATGACTTGGCAATCATGCCATCGACATACACCTCAATCGCTCGGTGCATCATGTTGTGAAATAAAATCATCATGGCCCTTTGGTATATTGCATCAACATTCTTCAGTCCAAATGGCATGACTTTGTAGCAAAAGGCCCCCCAAGGAGTGATGAATGCTATTTTCTCTTGATCAGCCTCTGTCATCTTAATTTGATTATATCCCAAGAATTCATCCATGAAAGAAAGGGACCCGAGACCCCTCATTTAGTTAAACTTTTGCACGTGTACGTGTACATGGCGTGGTGAGGCGGTGCACTGCATTTAGTTAAACTTTTGGACAAAAGTATAATTTAATTAAACTTTTGGACAATAGTGTAACTGCCCGTTTGAATTTTAAATTCATTCAGTTTTCTTTAAAACGGATATGCCTTATCCGACTAGTCAGTTATCTGCAACTGATATGTTCATTTAGTTACACCTGTTCCTTTCTATAAAAGGGACCCGAGACCCCTCATTTTAATACACTGTATTTTTTTTTTACTCTTCTCCGTGTTTTAAAAGGTTCTTTCCTTTCAAAGTTTCACTTTCGTTTTTGGGTGTACTGGTGCGTGATCAGATTCACCAAATCTGATCACACTAATATGCTTCCGGTTCGTTGTATCCTGGAACCGATTTGCCGGTAACCTATTGGTGACCACTATATCATAGTGGTAAGGGCAAATCTCGGTTTAAAGATAACGATATTCAACGTGCCTCGAACCGGATCTGCATATTTTCATTCCAATCTTTATTTTCTTTTGCAACCCGAAACAATTTTTCTAACACACCCACAATTTTACTAGCACGACATTGTCGTTTTAATAAGGCAGTGTAAGTAAACATATTAGGCGTCAGTTCTTTATTGAGCATTTCCTGAAAGTATCTCGTAGCCTCATATGTTATCCCTTTTTTACCATATCCATTGATTAATGTATTGTAGGGAGCGACATTGGGCTCATATCCATGACACGCCATGCATTGGAATTTTTTTATAGCTTCATCCGTTTGACCCACCATACAGTATCCATCCATAGGTGTAGTGTATGAAAAAATATCAGGTTCTTCACCTCTCTAGCTAAATCATTATCTCTTGCTTCCTTGGCTTTCTCTTCTTTGCAAAGAGCATCAATCAATATGTTGAATGTTACAACACTGGGTGGAATTTGTCGGTCCATCATTTTAGTTAGAAATCTTAAGGACTCGCACCATTTGGCAAAACAGCATAGGCACTGTATTAGATACTCTAAGTGATGAAATTTGGTGAAATTCTTCCATCTACCATTTCCTCGCAATATCTCATAGCTTCTTCCCTCTGCCCTGAATTGCAAAAGTCATGAAGTAGAGAAGTATAAGTGATGACGTATGGATGAACCCTCTAATCCACCATAGCTCGAAAGAGGAATTGTGAGTCCTCAATTCTACCAACCTTACACAATCCACTCAATAAAATATTGTACGTGACCTCATCAGGTTTACAGTTATCTATAACCATTTCCATATACAAATCAAGAGCCACGTCGGTGTGGTTAGTACAACAAAGCCCTTTAATGAGAGTGTTGAATGTTACAACATTGGGAGCGCAACCCATCTCAACCATTTTCTCAAAGTACTCAGTTGCTTAAGCAATCTAATCCATCAATCCTGTATTACAAAGACCATCAATTGTTTTAATATGGGCACATTTCATGGGTACCACAAGTAAAGGTCGTAAATGAGGGTGCCCAAAATTTGCCTCATGTTTTCATGGGCCCGGGTCTTGGGTCACCCTTTTATGAGTTTTTCATTAGATCAAGTCTTGATCAAATGGTTGACCAGCTTTGACTTTTAGGGACAAATGTTACATTATCTCCCCCTTAAAAAGATAAATATAAATGTCTCATTCTTAGACTTGAAGAGGTCTGACACTCAATACTAATGAGTTCGTTATAGTCATGAATACGACTATAAGTTTTTAGTATTCCTTTTTTTTTTTTTTTTTTTTTTTAGTATTCTTCTAACCTAAGCTAGTTCGACCTCTTTCATTTCGATAGTCCAAACCACATCAACAAAGTCATTCAAAATGACCGTATTAGGAATTAAGCACAGAATAATACAAGTTATCAAAACTTGTCAATATTTTAATTTTAATTATTCAATCATCGAAATCAATATTCAGGGTTCAATACCAATCCCTAACCCAATTTCTAACTGTATCGTGAGACTTTATCAAACTTTCCGTATTCAAAGTTTTTTAATAATTTAAATTTCGAGTATTTAATAAAATCAATTTCAAATCCTTTATACACATCATCTAATATCAAGTTCAATTTATTTCATATTTAGTATTAATAATTCATTCCCTTACTCAATATTTAGCTAATTCCAATTTAATAGTCAATCAACAGATATATTCTATATCAGTTCCACTCACTCAGAGTCTCTATAGTCTAATGATTTTATTTGATTTTAACTACCAACTTAAGTATTAAATTTCATTTTCTATAATTCAAGGCAGTATCCATAATAATCAGTCATTTACTACATATTCCTCATTTCAAGGTATCGAAATTATAATAATATTCGGTGCTAAGAATTTCAGATTTTTAGGGTATTAAGATCATAATTGCGAGGGTATCATTTGGACGATAGTTGCTAAGAATTTCAAATTTTCAGGGTCTCATACAATTTTAGATTCAATATAATTTTTCTAATAGGTTACAAGAATAGTACAATGAACGATCAAGCAACTAAAGGATCCCATGTTGAGTGTCTTAAAAGACTGAATCAAAATCGTATCAATAGGTTTTCAAAAGAATCGACGAATCTTCATTAGTTGCATGTGCATCCACCCATTCAACAAAGTCGGAGCATCGGAAGAAATAAATAAATTTTAATACATACACATATCCGTGTGTGTGCCCGATAGGGAAGAACAATGAGCGATACTTTAATATATCTTTAAAGAGATCAGAGGTACATTGAAGACCAAGGTACAATCGAATCAGAGACATAGACTGTCCGAGAATAGAAAGAACTTAACATTACCGAGATTGACAAAATTTTCAAAATCAAAGATTTCTCATGCTTTGTGAGATTAAGTCTAACATGATCAAGATAGAGTAATTTATTTGTCATATCATTATTGATCTGATCATATTCTTATAAGATAAAATAATAATAAAAATGCTTTGTTAGTATCAAATTCATGAACAAGTTTTAAAATTCAAATTACCATTATGTATATTGGCTTTGTTTATCAAAGTCAATCCATATTTATTATGGTTATGAATTCGAGACAAGTTATTCTATTTCATCAAGTAATTCTTATTCCAATATACAGTCATATTTTTCTTTCTAGGTCCTCGATATTGTTATTCGAACCAAACCTCGAAAGATTGAATGAGCTTATATCCTAGCTTATTTACAGGTGAATCTATGTTAGATTATTTCTTTTTCCTTAAGTTTAAAGTTCAATATCGGGGTCATAAGTCTTTTACTTAGCTCATCCCTTCTCGATTTCTCAATATTCAAAACTGTCATTCTCCTCAGATTAAATAAACTTCTCAAATAAGAATTCGGGATAATATATCATTTAGACTAAGGCATCTATTAGATGTTTCTTTATAGGGTTCTGATATATTAATTCATATCTAAAAGTTTCTCAATCATCTCTATTTATGTTCAAAAGCCATAATTATTTATAAGTATTCTTGTTACAATCAAAGCTTCATATCAAGTGTATATATATATATATCTATTTGAAAACGTATTTGGAAGATTTCATTCTTTTCTTTATAATTGTTCCGGATAAATTTACTAGTATTATCTAGTAAACTATTACAAACAACAAATTCAAATTTAGATATTAATTAGGTTCTAATTAAAATTACTTCATCATATTCAAGTTCCATTCAACCTACATTGGTTAGAATTTTTCTCTAGTTTATTTAGGGCAAAGTTTCCAGAGAGAGATTCATTAGAATACAAGGGAAACCATACTTTCTTGAAATCTCTAATCCTAATTTCTACTAACTGATGACAACTAAGTCATAAAATGTCAATAGGTACGATGGATGGTATAGTCATCCATCGGTGTGCATGTGCATCTTTTCAAACAATGTGAAATTAGGATGACCTTGCATGTGATCACCATAATTATGCATGGCCATCCAATGGTCTAACTAGGCAAAGCTTAGACTATGTTCAATACTAGTCTAGAACTCTTCACAAAATGGTTAGAAATTTGATTTTTGTAGGGTTTTTCTATGAGATTTTTTTATTTTGGATTTTAAAGAATGGAGGTATAAGATGAGGTGTGGGTGATCATAATAATCTCACATCATCATCTTACCATACATGATTTGATCGGATGGTCAACATTTGATGGTGTTGATCTTACAGGCTTAGAGTGAGTGCATGTGCCATTTGATGGCTTAGCATGACTCCTTAGCCTTTGATCACCCATTGAATGATCATACGATCATGGCAATTTTAAAAAAATGTCATGTTTTAGTTTTAATAATGATCAAAATTTGATGGTTCTTGATTGAATAGATTTGCCTTAGCCAAATCTTTGAAACAAGTTTTTTAAATCAAATGCTATTTTATTTGAAGAGATTAGGACACATGCATGATACTGAATGGATATGATTGATGATTTCTTGGTTTAATTCCAGAATTTTAAAATCTGATCACTGTTTTAGTTATATAAAATCAATGGTGTAGATTGCATGTGTTAGATTTGATGAGATATAAGCACTACAGTCTATACCATGCTTATAGTTATAATATTATAGCAAATAATCAACTTGGATGGATGTGATTGATGATTTCTTGATTTAAATTTCAGGTTTTTGCAATCAATGTTGTAAATTGCATTTGTTAGCTTTGATGAACATAGAAGCACTATAGACTACACCTTGTTATTTGTAAATTAAACCATCTTAAAATAAGCAAGATTATTATTTTGAATGGCTGTGATTGATGGACTTTTGATTAAGCTCCAGATTTTGAAAACACCATGATCACTGTTTTGATCATGTGCAATCAATGGTGATTGATTGTCAATCGACGATTGCTTGAAAATTTGTGAAATCTAGATGGTAGGAAAAATCGATATTTGACATGTAGTATAAGTGATCCCTTGATCACAAACAAAAATGACTTTTGAAAATCTGATTATCTGGAATAATAACATTGAAATAAAATGAGTCAGAAATTTGATTTGATCCGACGGCCCTAAAGGCTAGATCGAATAATATTGGCATAAAATTAGAAATTGAACAATTGCGAATAGGATAGTTGCGACGGCAATTCTTGTCGTTAGATCGATAAAATGGATCGTAGAAAGGGACTTTAATTGATCTATGATGAATCTGGAATGCCCCATGGTCCAAATCAGAAAATTGTGTGGCATGTGATCGGCTACTAAGTGGACCCCATCAATGGCCAAGTTTGAAGGCCTTATGGCCCAAACCAGAACACTCACTGTACTGAGTGCAAAATAAAAAGGAATAAATTAGAGAAAAATTTAGAAAAATTAAATTGGGTAAATAAGTGGGTTTTCAATAACCCAGCCAAAAATCAGAACTAAAATTGTTATAGCTTGATCTACAAGGAATTCGGAGCAAAAGGTAGCAAATCTGCCCTGTTTGCACTAGAAATCTGTGCCTTAGAAAGGCTGAGATTTCATGTGCAAGGACTCCCCCAATAAATCTATAAAAATTTAGAATCAAAGTTTGACCTGTGCCCCAGCCCTATATCAAATGGCACACAGCTAATGACCAAAATTGACCCTGATCAGATAGACCCGATTCTACCGTGATGTGTGTAGACTTTTGACCTTTAAAATACATACAGAAAATGCAGATAACCACTTAAGCCTTCCGACAAGCTATTAAGCATCCGTTTTCAATATCGGAATTGAAAAATATCGACCCTGCGTCAGAGACCATCGAATTTGGTATGATGATATGTTAAGAGAAAATAAATCTCTTTAACTTAATGGCCCTGATCAACCCTGATCAGATTTTTGAATGCCACCACCTGAGAAAGATGAGGTTGTCAGTACTCTTTCACCTGGTTTTAGAAGGACTCGGAAATTCAATCGGAGTAAAAAATGACGGTCAATTTACCGTGAAGTATCTGATATACTTAAGGAAAAATCTGTAATTTGAAGGATATGATCAAAATATTTACTTTCCCAAACCGTGACGATCTAAAGCAATGTCAGATCACAGTAATCACAAAAAAGTTTTCACCAGCTTTTTTGTGGGAAATCTTTTAAGTAAAAAAGTTACATATTTACGTACAATGGGTTGTGGGATCCACTTGTGCCTTAAAAAGGTGCTAGATGAGTATTTAATTGAGAGCCGTTTCCCATATTTATATGGGTTCAACTAATTTTTCAAAGTTGTATGACAAGTTTTAATATCAAAACAATATAGATTACCCACCAAAAATAAAGAGTACAGGTGAACTCAACTATTTAAATTAAGTTGATTACATCAGTATTATTGCTAGATAATACTGTGACCAAGTGTCAAACTCGGTATCAAGTATCGGTCCATGGAGGACTGATACAATACTGGCCGAAATCGATACATACTAATTAATTTTTTTTATTTTTAAAATAAAAAAAATAGAGGTATCAGCTAATACCTGATATGTCTCAGCCGATATCGATACCCGGGTTGGATACTGATACGTATCGGTGCCAATACTTATCGATTTGTCGAAAAATCGATAGGAATTGCCCATAAGTATCGATATCGGCCAAAATTTGATATCATTACTGTGACCACGTAAACCCACACTAAGGTATTGTTCAGTTTTGGGCAAGTCTCTTTTGTTATTTTGTTTTTTTAATGGACTTAATTCCCCACCCAAGATGCGTCGTGATATATAAGGTCTCCCATACACCTTTTTGAGAGTTTTATATTTTTTATAATTAGAGAATCTAAGAGAGATACGGAGGCATTTTGAAGAGACTAATAATGATGGTTTAAATCAGGGTTACCCAATTCACTCCAAGTGGTAGGGAATGGCAAACATGTTGGGAGTTCGGTTCGGTCTGTTTCAGAGCTAACAGGCGAACCAGATTACCTTTTGGGTATAAGGTTTTAAAAATGGGAAGAGGAGCAATCAATCCTTAGACCTATTACAATGCACAAACTACTTAAACTGTCAGCTCTGTGGTTCACTTTTGCAGCATTGATTTTTTTTTTAAAGGGAGCCATTACCTGCACACGCTTTTCAAGCGATTGCATCGAGTTTAAAAGAAAGATTTGTAAGTTTGGCAATCTCTACTATGTGAAAACACTATTTAAGCCGTTTGATTTGAAGGCTATAATTTAAATATATCAATAATAAAAGATTATAACAAAATATAATTTTCATCATTCAATTAAATAGAGTCAAAGGCTATTATACAATTCAACAATTGACTACAATAGATCATTCGACATGTATCGTGTTTTGCTCTAATTTTATGTTCCAGAGATCTATTGATCATGAACTTCAAGTAAGACGGCCCATATTGCATTTTTACATATCACTTGTTCCTAACATACCAAGTCTTTCTTTAAATTCGGTGCAATCACTTGAAAAAAAATGTACAAGTAATGGCTCCCTTTTTTAAAATATCTGTACTTCTCCTAATATAAGAGAAACCTCATCCTACCCCCCTAGCCAACTGGGTTCGCCAAACCAATCCTACAGTCTCTTGTTCAAGTGATCGGTGTAGGCATCTTCAGGTAAATATTTTGGAGGCTAAATTTTTTGGTAAGATGTTTGACATTTTTTTTTTATTGGGAGCCATTACTTGCACACACAAAGTTATTATGTGAAAACACCATCTAAGTCGTTTGATTTAAATCCCATAATCTAAAGATCTTTGTGGAAACATATTGGCACAAAATACGATCTCAATCATATACAACACACCTTCTCTAGCATTGAAAAGTATGATGGAGATTATGTTTCATGTCAATCGTTTGCACCAAAGATATGTAGATCATGAGCTTCAAATTGACGGCTTCCGGGCTTAGATGATGTTTCCACACAACACAGGTCCCCAAAATATCATCTTTCTTTTAAATTGTGCTTGGGCCAACTTTCTTTTAAGTATCATCCCTTTCTATTTTTTTGGGTGCCTTTACTTTCAAGTTTCAACCCAAATTATTCTTTCTCAACTAGGGTTCACGTGCTTAACTTGTTGACTACTTTCAAACAGATGATGGAGATAATTTTTAGTCCTAATCTTCAACACACCAGATTTTGAAACCATGGTTCTACCATCATATGGCCAGATTTTGTCTCCACGTGGCAGGCGAAAAACATCTCGGAAAGTGATCCGAGAACCACTATGCCCATGATTATGTTATTTTTTTAGGATGTGTGCCACATTAAATCAAACTAACCGTGTGATAGTAGGCCCTGGATCTCAAGATCTATTATGTCGAAGATTAGAACAAAAAACAATCTCCATCATCCGTTTTAAAGAACTCAACGATTTAAAAGCACATGAAACCCAGGTTGAGAAGGAAAAATCTTGGGCTGTAAATAGAAGTGTAAATCAGGCGAGATATACCTTGGTTCATTTTGCAGTTTCGGGACATTTTGAAGGGACAACTGTGAGGACCCACGCCCATCATGACCTGACCCATCTGTTGGCCCAAGCCAAGTCCCAATCTGATACCATATTATTTCCTTTTGTCCCTGCTTAACACCAAATCCTTCCCCAATCACATCCACTGCAAATACAGGCTTGGAACTCGAAATCGTGCTACAGTCCGTCGCCGCTCTGGCAATAGACTTGCCATTATCACGCACCACCCAACCTTTCCCTCGGGTTATAAAAGCTTAGGATACCATCTCCTCTCCTCCATGATCCAATAACTCCGGTAAGGCATTCTTCCTCTGCTACTCCGGTAAGGTATTCTGCCTCTGCTGCTGCTTCTTCTTCTTCTCATCTTCTTTTCTTGTTTTTAGTCGGTCCGATCTCCGGCGACGATCGTGAAAGATGACCGTTGCCATCCATTTCGATGCTCATATGACCGTCGTAACCATGTGCGCCCTCACGACTATCGTTCGCTATCGCGATCAGCATCATTCCATTGACGACGATATTGAACCCAACGATGAAATCTTCACTCCATTTTTCCTCTGTATTTTTTTCCCCTCTTCTCTACCAATCTCTCTTTTCTTCCTCCTGTGTCGCCATCAACCTACAACCCATTTCCTCTCCGTTTTTGTCACAAATCAGTAACTTTAAAATTCGTTTATTTTATTTTATTTTAAATATATAAATATAAGGTAGGATATATATATATATACCCTACTTGTTTAGAAAGTCACTCTCACCACAACAACAACAACAATGAGTGCAACCAGTTCAGTTTCATGCAAGACGACCTACCCAGCAGTGATACTAGTAAGGACAGTAGCCACGCCAAAATGCACAAAGGCGAGTGTTTGCCATGACACAACAAGATGTTGAACCCTTGGAAGCTGTAATCCAAGGAACTATCCCAATCTTCGAAGCCGCAATGAAAACTTTATTCGACTCTAAATCCACACACTCCTTCGTATCACAATCCTTCGCACAATCCTTGAAATCCACACCTCAACCTTTAGACTCTACACTCACTATCTCTACACCAATTGGAGATTCCCTAAATACTAACACTGTATATAAGGAATGCGCTGTAAAAATAGATGGTTGACAACTAGTTACTAACCTGATTCTGTTGGATATGGTAGACTTCAATGTTGTTCTGGGCATGGATTGGCTTGCCTCTCACCATGCAAGTATTGATTGTTTTCAAAAGTGAGTTAGTTTTCATATCCCGGGTCAACGAAGGTTCTCATTTCAAGGTATTGTTAGGACTCTTGATTCACCCATTATTTCAGCCATTAAAGCTAGACGACTTATTTCAAAAGGTTGTTAAGATTACCAAGCAAACGTCATTAGCAAAGATAAGAGTGAGCCCGAAATAGAGTCAATCCCCATTTTCAATGAATTTGTTGATGTTTTTTCGGACGAATTACCTGGACTACCATCTGAGAGATCGAGTTTGTAATAGATCTACTCCTAGAGACACCTCCCATTTCGAAGGCTCCTTATCATATGGCACCAACAGAACTCCATGAGCTCAAGAAGTAGTTAGAGGAGTTGCTAGAGAAAGGATTTATTTGTCCAAGTGTGTCACCTTGGGGCACTCCAGTCTTGTTTATGAAGAAGAAAGACGGATCCATGAGGCTATGCATTGACTACCAGCTATTGAACGAAGCCACCATCATGAACAAGTATCCATTACCTAGACACACATGACTATTCTACTCATTCCATCTATATGAATTTTCTAAATCAGCTTTGGCCAGAAATAGTAGGTTATACAAACGAATGCACATGCAATCTCAATGAAAAAGAATTTCAAAATTTAAGGATAACATGTCCTCCATAGGTTGGTCACCTTTGGGCAGACTGCAAACCTACTTTGACAACTCATCCCGAAACGATTGCTTTACCGTTTTACCTAAACCCCTTTATAGATAGAACTAAAGCTCTTAGGTATTCTATTATGTCAATAGTTTATATTTTCATTCTAAAAGAATGCCCACATACCAATTTGATTAAATTTAATTTTACGAAGAAAGTTCATGGTAAAAGATATTGTATGTGTTCTGTTTATATATAACAAGCTCATTAAAAGGAAAAATGCATATGATTTTACAATGAACAATGACATGATAGTATAGGAGCAGCAAGTAGGAAATATTCAATAATTCTTGTATAATATGATGAAAATATGTATAATTATATAAAATAAATTTAATAAACTTTGGCTGAAAATTTAAGGTCCAAAACAGTCTCAAATAGTCCAAATAAAGAGTCCAATGGGTAGAACTCGTCGAGTAGACCAAACACTATAGGTCATAAAATAGGCTTGTGCGGTGGTGAAAACAGATTTACAAAATTAGAATGATATTTGCAGTCGTCAGAAATAAAATAAAAATTTGGTCTGCAATTAAATTTGGTCCTGTTGCTATTAGTTGTGCATATTATATATATATATATATATATATATATATATATATATATAAGCAATGATTCTTGTTGCTATTATATATATATTATAATATATATAAAGAAAGCAGCTTAAATCTATATTTCAAGTCGGTGGTTCCACCATAAGCAAAAACAGCTGCCATGCTTCAATGGATGTACAGGATACACGCCTTGAGGGACGGTGAGCTTCAATCTTAATGGAGTAATCAATCCAAAAGGGACGGTCCAACACACCGGCCAACAGCCCCCGACAGCAGGAATCGTCTGGCACTGGTCCGGTGATCTAAAAAAAGCGCACCATCGACGGTAAGATGGGGTAAACTTACAGTCATCTTCCCCATCAGTTGGCTACAATCTTTTTTCAATTAAAATAGTAAAAAGGATCCAAACCGAAGGCACAACAAGAGGGTGTAACCAAAGTGAAAAACATAGAAGGAAAACAAAAAAGATTCTAAAAAAGAATACCCGAAAACTACGCTAAACAGGAGGAAAATTAGTTTGTGCAGGTCATCTCATTGACCAATCAGTTCCCTAATCCCCAGCATTTCTAATTCCCCCGCAGCTATCGTAACCATCGCCTTGGATCTTCTCACCCTCGTAAAAATCTGGTTATTTTTTCTCTAACCAAATTGCCCAAAGCAAAGCAAGCCCAGAAACACCACAGAAGGCTCCATTAAGTAGCGCAAATTTGACCCTGTACCACGCTGCCACCAGCTGTCCACATGATTCTAAAAATACCCAAGTAATGTAAAAATAGATGACATGCTAACTCCGCAGCCCGAAGACACGTCACCTGAAAAATTAAACCTTGGGAGGGACGGCTGCTTTCCAGGGACCTGTCAAAATAAGCCTCACTAGCAACTGCCTTACTAGATATTTGTAAAACGATCAGATGGTAAAGACTCCTTTTGAATCCGCAGCCTATATTCTAACATCTTCCCCAACCCAATTTCTCTCAATCTTATACAATCACTCTGAAAGCACAGTGAATGTCACGACCTAGAATCCTTATCCGATCTCAAGGGCTTAGAATTCCGTATTATGATACCGCACGCTTGTTAAGGCGATAAACGGACATACACATAATTCTTATTTTTAAATAGCATATGGATCAAGGCATTCGAGATAGCATTTAAAGATGGACGATAAATAAATTAACATCGAAAAACGTAGATGACATTAATTAAGTGATAAATCCTAATCATGTATCTATAATTGACAGTAAACTGAGGTTTTACGTAGGGTAAAATGGTCTCAAACATAAACTCATAAGTAGTACAGATAAATAAAAGTAACTAATAACAAGTCTCTCCTGAAAACGATAAAAACTATAACTAAGGAATCTCTAAATGCTCAAAGTTCCCTCGTCCAGATGGTAGCCGACGTCCTCACCCTCATGAGCCGCATCAGGTACAGTAGCATCCCCATCTTCAGTGACGGAATAATCAGAATTCTCACCTGCAACTGTTAGTTTTTGGGTGGGGGGTGAGTTTATTCAGTCACGTAAACTCAGCAGGTTACATAATCGATTCACCATAAAATACCCAGGTGATCATGTGTGCAATCGCTTGAGTTGCGGTGCATTTTGAAATAAACTAAGCAGCTATAAATGATTGCAAACATATCTAGGATCTCATAATCTATCATATTGAAATTGAAAGACATAGTATAAAATGAAAAAACCTGACATAAAATGAAATGAAAACGATGCATCAAGTTCTGATCTCTTTTTGTATCTACATTATCAACTTATCCTACGTGGCATATCTTAAAACTTAATATTGTTTCATACGCCTACATAACGCATTTCGCATCTTACTTAATTTTCGTATACGAGCTGTGTCAGGGCCGCTGCTCGAGCCTATCACGCGAGGTCCACGTGTAGATAACCACCTAACCTCCATATCATATCGTATACCACCATCCAGCTCAATGAGGTTGCATGCATTTAAATCAGTGTCCCATTACGTTCGGGACACTGTCGTAGCATATTGTCCTTAAGACCCGTCTTGGCTACAGAGGTTGAATCTTGCGGTGGCACACAAGACATGGCACGTGTAGAAATTTAATTCGTATTTTGCTGGCCTTCACAGCGTAAATTTATCCGTATTCGTATCTTACTTTATTTTACATTTCGTTCCTTATCATTTACTTATGACTTAATTTAAAGTGAGCCACGGTGCAATAAGATTCACAAAATCATGTTTTTCAAGAGACGAGTTCCGTAGTAACCTGGATGTGTTTCGTGTGACATCCCATACTCACATAGAGGTGTTGCATCCGTACATGAATGCCTACATTCCAAGTTCCACGTGATCGTGAAAGGCACCCCACCATGACGAAGGTTTAAAGGTCGTGTGACATAGCTTATTCCTTTTTAATCATGTGTATGTCCTATCGTGATTTTTCTATGTGATGCATGTCATATGATGGAAGGTTTTACCTGACTAAACGAACTAGTTCATACGCCTTACATACTTGTGACCATAACATAATAATTAAAGTTTGAAAAGAACAGATATTTCATACTTAATTTTAGAGAAACTTTTATGGGCCATTAAATTGCTAACGGAGCAATCAGGCATGTTGTTCTAAAAGTTTTCTAAGATTTATATGGTCTTTGCATCGAGACCCTTTTTTCCTAGTTTGACCAAAGAGTGGGTCAAAGAGACGGGTCAAATAGGCCCTTACCCCTTGCAAAATTTTTAATAAACTTTCGGGTCTTGAAACAGGTTCGCCAATTTTCAATGACCATTCTCTGAACCGCTAGATCATATTGTTTTATTATCATATTATTTGAGGGTTGTTCCTATGGGCCAGTTGGCTCTTACTCTCACAAGTTTAGGAGTCAAAGGTATCCCATGGCTTCATTTCATGTGGCACATAGAGCTTAAATAAAAAGATGAGCTTCGAACCATCCATCATCTAATATGAACTATTTGATGATTAGACAATAAAATATTAACAAAGGTTGGTTCTTTTGTCTCGATCCTGATTCGACCTCTAGCACACTAGATCCTCTAGTCAACATTTCAAAAGTTCTAGGAGTCACGTCCACAATTAGTGTACCTACCATGTGGCGATCAAATTAAACAGACTTGAACCATCAGATACTTAAGGAGGATGATTTTAAGGTGTTAAGTCTTTGGGCCAAATTATTTCATCTTCTAAGCCCTTAGATCTAACGGTCAATCCTTACATGCTCGATAGTGTCCAAAAGGAGGTTCAATTTCTTAATTTGTATTTCGATTTCTCGGGTTTTGGATCGTTAGATGTCTCGAGCATATCGATTTGTGGAGACGGTCCATTTCGGCTCCATATCTAGGGTTGGACCCACACGATCCAACTTTAATCTATTTTGTTTAAATCTAGTGGTGCCAAGGAATGGTTATACCAAGTTAACCATATCGGGTAAATTCTCCAAAGCACCCAACTACAATGGTTGGCATGGGCAAGCTATCACCGGCATTGCCGGGTTTGGTCGGGCCGGTCCCCGTAAATCTATTTATACTTGCCAGAGCAATCATATATATAAATCTATATATGCATGTATGTTTACACCTTTAACCAAACAAGGGGCTCTGGTGAGTTTCCTACTCTTGAATTTTTCTCCCTCTCTCTCTAAAACTATGGGTCTCTTTGAAATAAAAACTTGAGTTTCTCTTTCTAGAATTTAGAGTAATATACTTATCTATATATATATATATATATATATATATACATATGTATGCCTGGTTAGTGATTCTGTTGCGTGGATGTGGAGGCAAAATTCATACATCTATATTTATTTCTCTGTTTACTTACTCCTTCATTTGGGTCTTCTCTCCTCTCTCTCTCTCTCTCTAATCAATTCTTTCTCTGCAATCGATCTCTCTGACTAAAAAATAAAAACGTATGTATACATATATCTGTATAACAGTGAGGTTTGAGAGAGGGGCGGTTGGGACTTGGGTTTTATCTCTCTCGTTCTCTGTTAAACATGTTTTTCTCTCTCTAAATTTCTGTTAGAGGTTGAGCCTCTCTTTGTTCCTCTCTCTAAACCTCTGCTATAAACATATTTTTCTCTCTCTAGAAAACATTAAGAGTGTTAACTGTTGTGTCTTCTCTCTAACTAATATTTACTTCAAACACAGTCTTAGCCAATGGGTTCCACGACTAGTTTTGGAATCACGTTGCCAATTTCCGGGTCAAGAGGCATCATCTCCAAACATACTCCCGATCGAACACCATAAATTTTAACAATCTAGATTTGCCGACTCCAACAGATCGTCCACTACGACGAGGATTTCAAAAACAACTCAAATAATTCGAAATTTGAAACCTACTATTTAAAATTTTATACCACTACCAAATCAGTTAGATCTCATGCTTTACATAAATAGCTATAAATGTATATATATGTTGTTTGAACTTTGCTGTTGCAGGGACGTGGGAGCCAAGTTGGGAAGAGGTTGAAGGGGTTTATCCCCTACTGCTAGGTAAATACAAAACCATGTATATGTCTATATTCATATATGTTTATATTTATAATCAATTAGCTATAGATGTATGTATTGTTTTGATTTTACAGGGGTACTAGTGGATAAGCAACCCATTGGAGGAGAGTGGTTGGGAGGTTGGTTCCCTCTGTACCATCGTGTGGTTATCCCAGCAAAAAAAAAAAATAAGCATCCGTATATATCATGTAGCATGTATATATATATATATCTTTTATTTTCAAAATAAACACTGAATATTTTAAGATCGATCGAGGGGCACCCACCTGTTGGAGCGTGTACGAGGATTTTCGGAATGACTTCAATCAATTCGGCGATGCGGCAGCTTACGCGTCGATTAGGCGATGCATGCAATGCGACAGCCTACGCTTCAATTCGACGATGAGATTTCGGAGGTGGGTTGGTGTGGTCGTCGGTCAGATGCGAGAAGAAGAAGAAAGCATGGCAGCGGTGGTGGTGTCGGCTGTGTTCTTACCGAAAGAAGAAGACAAAAGAAAGAGATAGTAGAGGGAGGAAGAAGACATATACGTGATTTATAGAGAGAGGGTAGAAGTTTTAGATATGTTGACTTGCTTGGTTGGGCAATTGTCTAACTAAGGATTTTTCTTCCAATTTTAAAAGAAGGCTACAGGACCACATAAGGTGAGTTGGATTTTTATTGCCCCAAGTAAATTCGATTCTGTGGGATGTGGGTGCATTATAAGGTTAGCTTCTATTTCCTATTATATAATTAATTTTTATTTCCTAAAGGCATTAGATGGCTTGGGATTTGGATGCCAACAATAGTGTCTGAATCCCTTTAAAATTGTGAATTCAAATTGTGTGTGTGGGTTAAGTTACAATGTGGAGCACTCACACGAGGCTTGGTGCTTCATGACATCTAAAGCCATCAAATGGCCATCCTATTATCCGGCTCATTACATTCTTCCCCCCTTAAAAGAAAAAATTCGTCCCCAAAACTACGTACCGATTATTCAACAAGTTCTGGGTATGGTGCTTTGATGTCGGCTTCGTCTTCCCTGGTTGCCTCCTTTGGCGTGTGATGTTGCCATTGAACCAACACCAAATTCATCGTCTTGTTTTTGAAAACTTGCACCTTTCGATTGAGAATTTTGATGGGTCGTGCAACGATAGTGAGATCTTCTTTGATATTGATGGGCTCAATCTCCACTATGTGTGAAGGGTCGTATGTGTATCGCATCAATATAGACAAATGGAAGACATTGTGGATCCCCGAGTATTGTGGTAGTAGCGCGATTTTATAAGCAACCTCGCCTACACATTTGGTGACTTCAAAAGGTCCTACGTATCTGGGGCTCAGCTTCCCGCACTTTTCAAAGCGCGTAACTCCTTTGATCGGGGAGACGCGAATGAGCACCTGTTCGCCATCCTAAAAAAAATTTACTGTTAAAAAATACGAGCAAATTTTAATGAAATTTAACTTTCAAGCCAAACTATGGTACCTTGAACTCTAAGTTACTATGGTGAGGGTTGGCATACTTCCTCTGACGATCCTGCGCTATTCTGAGCCGTTCGCGTACCAGTTTGACTTTTCAGTCGTGGTTTGAACTAGTTCGGGTCCAAACATCTTCCTTCCTCCGACTTCATCCCAACACAAAGGTGTTCTACAACTTCTACCATATAATGCCTCGGAAGGAGACATTCCGATGCTCGCCTGATAACTATTGTTGTAAGAGAATTCGATCAAAGGGAGGTGATCGTCCTAATTCCCTCGGAAGTCAAGCATACAAACTCTCAACATATCTTCGACTATTTGGTTAACCCTTTCGGTCTGTCCATCAGTTTGTGGATGGAAGGCAGTACTGAAGTCCAGACGAGTACCCAAAGCTCCATGGAAGGTAATCCAATATTTTGAGGTGAATTTCGAGTCCCTATTGGGCACGATGCTTACTAGCACGCCGTGTAATTTCACGATTTCCTTCAAGTACATCTCAACGAGTTTTTCTCCATCTGCAGTAGTTTTAAATGGCAAAAAATGTGCAGACTTTGTTAATCTGTCAACTATTACCCAAATAGCGTCGTTCTTCTTCAACGTTTTTGGCAGACCAACGATGAAGTCCATTGGTATATTTTTCCACTTCCACTTCGGAATGGGTAAGGGTTGAATGAAGCCGGCCTGTTTTTGGTGTTCTGCTTTGACTTGTTGGCACACTAAGCATCTTGATACATATTCGGCTATTTCTAGCTTCATGTTCCGCCACCAGTTCCAGTTCTTCAAATTTCGATACATCTTAATGCTGCCTGGGTGTACTGAGTATCCTAATTTATGACCTTCGTCGAGTATTTTCTTTTTAACCTTAGGGTTATTAAGCACATACAATTTCCGTCTAAAGAGTAATGGTCCATCCGCCCTGAGACTAAAATCAGGTTTCGATTCTTTATACAAGGTTTTAATAATTCTTAGAATTTTCGGATCCATTCGCTAGAGTTCCCTGATTTTATCCACGAATGGATTTATCAGAATTTTTGCCAGATATACACCTTCTTCGATTTCTTGGAGATAAAAATCTTCTTCTGTTAGTTCATCGAGGGGCCTCCAAGTTTTAATCGGGCTAAAAATCCTGACGTCTTTCTACTGAGTGCATCTGTGACGACGTTCGCTTTACCAAGATGATAATTAATTGAACAATCGTAATCCTTCATGTACTCGACCCATCTGCGTTGTCTAAGATTCAGATCTTTTTGTGAGAAGAGATACTTGAGGCTCTTATGGTCTGTATATACTTTGAACGTTTCACCATAGAGATAAAGTCGCCACAATTTGAGAGCGAAGATGACTGCTGCCAATTCTAAGTCGTGAGCTGGGTAGTTTTTCTCATGTGGCCTCAGTTGTCTTTACCCGTATATAACGACCTTCCCATCTTGTTGCAGTACACAACCAAATCCTTGGCGAGATGTGTCGGTGAATATTTCAAATTTTCCCTTGTCTGTATTAGATGGTAAGGTTAGAACAGGCGCTGTAGTAAGTTTCTTTTTCAATTCCTGAAAGCTTCTCTCACACTCATCAGACCATACAAATTTTATATTTTTCTTTGTGAGGCTTGTAAGGGGTAGAGCAATTCGAGAGAATCCCTCAACGAAGCGTCGATAGTAACTCGCGAGTTCGAGGAAACTCCTTATTTCGGTAACACTTTTTGGTGCCTGCCAGTTCGTCACTGCCTCAATCTTAGCAGGGTCAACAGTAACACACCTTTTGCTAATATCACATGCCCTAGAAAGGTCACTTGTTTGAGCCAAAAATCGCACTTGCTAAGTTTAGCATACAACTGGTGTTCTCGGAGAGTCTTGCGAGACGAAGGTGTTCCTCATGTTCTTTCTCCAATCGTGAGTAAATGAGGATGTCATCTACGAACACAATGATGAATTCATCAAGGTACCGCCTGAACACCCGATTCATCAGATCCATGAATACAACTGGTGCATTTGTTAGTCCGAAGGGCATGACTAAGAACTCGTACAACCCATTCTTGCAAGCGAAAACTGTCTTTGGAATATCCTCTTCTCTCGCTTTCAGCTGATGATAACCCGATCTAAGATCAATCTTAGAAAAGCACTTAACACCTTGGAGCTGATCGAACAAATCATCGATACGAGGGAGGGGGTATCGATTTCGGATGGTTACACTATTCAATTGACGGTATCAATGCACAGCCTCATCGAACCATCTTTCTTTTTTATGAAGAGCACTGGGGCTTTCCATGGTGACTGACTACGTCTGATAAATTTTTTATCCGACAATTCCTTCAGTTGTATTTTCAGTTCTTTTAATTCTGCTGGGGCCATCCGATATGGTACCTTGGCAATTGGTGTGGTCCCTAGAATTAGATCGATTTTGAACTCGATTTCTCGGTCGGGTGGTACACCAGGTAAGTCCTCAGGAAATACGTCGATGAAATCTTTGACGACTGAAATTTCTGTAGGATCAACTATCTTATCTTGCTCCTTGTCTAATGCTGCTAATAAAGGTGCCCCCTTCTTTTTAATTCCCCAAAATCTGAATGGAGACTCCAAGTGGTTAGAAGGTGACCACTTTAGAGAAACAGTCAACTGTGGCATGATATGTGGCTAATAAATCCATGCCCAATAAGATATCGAAATCCTGAAAGTCCAGCATGATGAGATCTACCGGGTAGCCATCATCTTGCTTCTTGACGGTGTTGAAATTACCAGTTTATTCTCTAGGAGTGTAGGTGTAGTTCGTATTTCTGACACGAATCCTGGGATAATAAAAGAGTGTGTGGAACCCGAATCTATGAGTGCGAGAGCTAGGTGCCTATTAGTATTCTCTAGGTGGATGACCAATAAATTACCTATTTGTGCATTATGAGATTTAGAATGCTATTGATCCAATGGTGATTATGCAGATTTTTAAATTTAATAAGCTATGTTAATAATTGAAATAGTAACCTTTTTCTAGACAGTCATACCTTGGATCACTTCATCGCTAGCCAGGGTGTCCTGCTGTGACAGTGCGAATACCCGTGTTTGGTTCAAAGGTCTCGCCTGTAGGCCTTGAGGTTTCTCCCAACATTCCTTAGCAATATGCCCTTCCTTTCCACAGTTCTAACATTTCTCGGTGCCTTGCATGCAGACCCCCGGTCGATGTCGTTTGTTGCACTTAGTGCACGGTTCAAACGGTACATAACTCCCTTGTGGTTGTTGTGAAGGTGATATGATATTTCTCGATTGGAAGGCAGTGGTTGGTTGAGTTTGTTGAGGTACGATTCGAGGCCTTTTGTTCACTGAAGAGTTAGTGTAGGGCTGATGTAGGTGTCGACCTCTGAGAAACAAAGCGTACTCGCTGGAGAGCCTTATTTTTCTAAGCCTCAATTCTAGCAACTTTTCGATTCATCATTTCTCCCAACTCTCTCTCCTTAATTTAGGCACGTTCCACGAGTTCTCCATATGTTTCAATCTTCATAGTGACTAACTTCTCAAGGAAGAAAGGCCGCAAGCCGTTCTGAAATGCGAAGAGCTTATCGTCTTCGTCTGCGATCAAATTCCCAGCAAATCTGGATAACTGGTCAAACTTTGCCTCATACTCGGCCACGGTCATATTCCCTTATCGTAGGTCCATGAATTTCTTCTTCTTCTGAGCCCTGGTGGCTGCAGAGATATACTTTGTGAAGTAAGCATCCCTAAACTGTTGTCAAGTCCATTCTTCTTCATTGTTTCGATCTGCAGCTCTCTTTGCTGCTTTTCACCAGTTCTCTGCTTCTTGATCTAGGTAAAACGTTGCCCACTTCACCTTTTCGTGTTCTGCGGGTGAAGAGATTCCGAAGAACTTCTCGATTGTACTTATCCAATCTTCAGTGGCGACTGGGTCGAGCTGACCATGGAAATAGGGAGGTCGAGTTCTGCTGAATACTTAGAATCCGGTAGGTGCATAGGGTGGAATCTCCTCCCGAGGAGAAGGTTGGTGCTGATTGACAAGCTCTTGAACGGCTTGCCTTTGCTGCTCTCTTTGCACCTCCATCTCGTACAGTAGTTGAGTCATTTCCTGCTGGTGTGATTGCGTCAACTGAGTCATCTGCTGACTAAAAGAGTCGCCATCTCACGCAATAGGCACATCGCTTCAGATTTTTGAGGCCTCATTCACCTGAGAGCTATTCGTTTCTCTGCGTCGTGGAGCCATCAAGTCCTGATTCCACAAAACGTCGTATGTTAGTTAATTCGTACGATATTGTCCCTAAGGAAGTAAAGCCTGAGGCTCTGACACCAACTCTGTCACGACCCAGAATCCTTACCCGATCTCAAGGGCCTAGAATTCCGTGTTATGACACCGCACGCTTAATAAAACGATAAGCGGACATACACATAATTCTTATTTTTAAATAGCATATGGATCAAGGCATTTGAGATAGCATTTAAAAATGGACGATAAATAAATTAACAGCGAAAAACCTGGATGACATTAATTAAGTGATAAATCCTAACCATGCATCTATAATCGATAGTAAACTGAGGTTTTACGTAAGGTAAAACGGTCCCAAATGTAAACCCATAAGTAGTACAGATAAATAAAAGTAACTAATAACAAGTCTCTCCTGAAAACGATAAAAACTATAACTAAGGAATCTCTCAATGCTCAAAGTAGTCCGTCGGATCTACTCCCTTGTCCAGATGGTAGCCGACGTCCTCACCCTCATGAGCCGCATCAAGTACAACAGCACCCCCATCCTCAATGATGGAATAATCAGAGTTCTCACCTGCAACTGTTAGTTTTGGGGTGGGGGGTGAGTTTACTCAGTCACGTAAACTCAGCGGGTTGCACAATCGATCCACCATAAAATACCCAGGTGATCGTGTGTGCAATCGCTTGAGTTGCGGGGCATTTTGAAATAAACTAAACAACTATAAATGATTGCAAACATATCTAAGATCTCATAATCTATCATATCGAAACTGAAAGACATAGTATAAAATGAAAAGACCTGACATAAAATGAAATGAAAACGATGCATCAAGTTCTGATCTATTTTTGTATCTACATTATCGACTTATTCTACGTGACATATCTTAAAACTTAATATTGCTTCATACGCATACACAACGCATTTCACATCTTACTTAATTTTCGTATACGACCTATACCAGGGCCGCTGCTCGAGCCTATCACGCGAGGTCCACGTGTAGATAACCACCTAACCTCCATATCATATCATATACCACCATCCAGCCCGATAAGGTTGCATGCATTTAAATCAGTGTCCCCTTACGTTCGGGACACTGTTGTAGCGTATTGTCCTTAAGACCCGTCTTGGCTGCAGACATTGAATCTTGCGGTGACACGTAAAATATGGCACATGTAGAAATTTAATTCGTACTTTGTTGGCCTTCATAGCATAAATTTATCCGTATTCGTATCTTACTTTATTTTACATATTATTCCTTATCATTTACTTATGACTTAATTTAAAGTGAGCCACGGTGCGATAAGATTCACAAAATCATGCTTTCCAAGAGACGGGTTCCGTAGTAACCTGGATGTACTTCGTGTGGCATCTCATACTCCCATAGAGGTGTTGCATCCGTACATGGATGCCTACATTCCAAGTTCCACATGATCGTGAAGGGCGCCCCACCATGACGAAGACTTAAAGGTCGTGTGACATAACTTATTCCTTTTTAATCATGTGTATGCCCTATCGTGATTTTTCTATGTGATGCATGTCATATGATAAAAGATCTTACCTGACTAAACGAACTAGTTCATATGCCTTACATACTTGTGACCATAACATAATAATTAAAGTTTGAAAAGAACAAATATTTCATACCTAATTTTGGAGAAACTTTTATGGGCCATTAAATTGCTGACGGAGAAATTAGGCCTATTGTTCTAAAAGTTTTCTAAGATTTATATGGTCTTTGCATCGAGACCCTTTTTTCCTAGTTTGACCAAAGAGTGGGTCAAAGAGACGGGTCAAATAGGCACTTACCCCTTGCCAAAATTTTAATAGACTTTCGGGTCTTGAAACAGGTTCACTAATTTTCAATGACCATTCTCTGAACCGCTAGATCATACCGTTTTATTATCGAGATTATTTGGGGGTTGTTCCTATGGTCCAGTTGGCTCTTACTTTCACAAGTTTAGGAGTCAAAGGTATCCCATGACGTCATTCCATGTGGCACATAGAGCTGAAATAAAAGATGAGCTTCAAACCATCCATCATCTAATCTGAACCATTTGATGGTTAGACAATAAAATATTAACAAAGGTTGGTTCTTTTGTCTCGATCCTGATTCGACCTCTAGCTCACTATATCCTCCAGTCAACATTTCACAAGATCTAGGAGTCACGTGCACACTTAGTGTACCTACCATGTGGCGATCAGATTGAACGAACCTGAACCATCAGATACTTAAGAAGGATAATTTTAAGGTGTTAGGTCTTTGGGCCCAAATTATTTCATCTTCTTAGCCCTCAGATCTAACGGTCAATCCTTACATGCTCGATAGTGTCCAAAATGAGGTTCAATTTCTTAATTTGTATTTCGATTTCTTGGGTTCTGGACCGTTAGATGTCTCGAGCATATCAATTTGTGGAGACGGTCCATCTCGGGTCCATTTCTTGGGTTGGACCCACACGATCCAACTTTAATCTATTTTGTTTAAATCTAGTGGTGCCAAGGAATGGTTACACCAAGTTAACCATATCGGGTAAATTCTCCAAAGCGCCCAACTACAATGGTTGGCACGAGCAAGCTATCACCGGCATTGTCGCGTTTGGTCGGGCCGGTCCCCGTAAATCTATTTATACTTGCCAGAGCAATCATATATATAAATCTATATATGCATGTATGTTTACACCTTTAACCAAACAAGGGGCTCTAGTGAGTTTCCTACTCTTGAATTTTTCTCCTTCTCTCTCTAAAACTATGGGTCTCTTTGAAATAAAAACTTGGGTTTCTCTTTTTAGAATTTAGAGTAATATACATATCTATATATATATATATATATATATATATATATATATATATATATATATATATATATATATTTATATATATTTATATACATATGTATGCCTGGTTAGTGACTCTGTTGCATGGATGTGGAGGCAAAAATCATAAAGCTATATTTATTTCTCGGTTTACTTACTCCATTTGGGTTTTCTCTCATCTCTCTCTCTCTCTAATCAATCCTTTCTCTGCAATCGATCTCTCTGACTAAAAATAAAAATGTATGTATACATATATCTGTATAACAGTGAGGTTTGAGAGAGGAGCGGTTGGGACTTGGGTTTTATCTCTCTTGTTCTCTGCTAAACATGTTTTTCTCTCTGTAAATTTCTGTTAGAGGTTGGGCCTCTCTTTGTTCCTCTCTCTAAACCTCTACTATAAACATATTTTTCTCTCTCTAGAAAACATTAAGAGTGTTAACTGTTGTGTCTTCTCTCTAACTAATGGGTTCCACGACTAGTTTTGGAATCACGTTGCCAATTTCCTGGTCAAGAGGCATCATCTCCAAACCTACTCCCGATCGAACACCATAAATTTTAACAATCTAGATTTGCCGACTCCAACAGATCGTCCACTACGACGATGATTTAAAAAACAACTCAAATAATTCGGAATCTGAAACCTACTATTTAAAATTTTATACCACTACCAAATCAATTAGATCTCATGCATTACAGAAATAGATATATATATATATATATATATATATATATATATATATACTGTTTGAGCTTTGCTGTTGCAGGGACGTGGGAGCCAAGTTGGGAAGAGGTTGAAGGGAGGGTTTATCCCTACTGCTAGGCAAATACAAACCATGTATATGTATATATTCATATATGTTTTTATTTATAATCAAGTACCTATAGATGTATGTATTGTTTTGATTTTGCAGGGGTACTAGTGGATAAGCAACCCAGTGGAGGAGAGTGGTTGGGAGGTTGGTTCCCTCTGTACCATCGTGCGGTCATCCCAATAAAAAAAATAAAATAAGCATCCATATATATCATGTAGCATATATATATATATATATATATATATATCTTTTATTTTCAAAGTAAACACTGAATATTTTAAGATCGATCGAGGGGCACCCACCTGTTGGGAGCGTGAACGAGAATTTTTGGAATGACTCCGATCGATTCGGTGATGCGGCAGCTTACGCGTCGATTCGGCGATGCGTGAGATGCGGCAGCCTACGCTTCAATTCGACGATGAGATTTCGGAGGTGGGTTTGTGTGGTGGTCGGTCAGATGCGAGAAGAAGAAGAAAGCATGGCAGCGGTGGTGATGTCGGCTGTGTTCTTACCGAAAGAAGAAGACGAGAGAAAGAGATAGTTGAAGGAGGAAGAAGACATATACGTGATTTATAGAGAGAGGGTAGAAGTTTTAGGTATGTTGACTTGCTCGATTGGGCAATTGTCTAACTAAGGATTTTTCTTCCAATTTTAAAAGAAAGGCTACAGGACCACATAAGGTGAGTTGGATTTTTATTGCCCCATGGAAATTCGATTCTGTGAGATGTGGGTGCATTATAAGGCTAGTTTCTATTTCCTATTATATGATTAATTTTTATTTCCTAAAGGCATTGGATGGCTTGGGATTTGGATGCCAACAATGGTGTCTGAATCCCTTTAAAATTGTGAATTCAAATTATGTGTGTGTGGGTCGAGTTACAGTGTGGAGCACTCACACGGGGCTTGGTGCTTCATGACATCTAAAGCCATCGAATGACCATCCTATGATCCGGTTCATTACAGTGAAGGTACGAATTTCCTGCTCTAAGTTCCTTCTAGTAGTAATATTCCAAAAAACTGTATCCCCCGAAAAAGTAAACATATCTGCCGGGAGCACCGAGCAACACCCTCCTTCCACCGAGCTGACCCTCTTACACCTCTCTTGAACACCCCCCCTCCTCTCCTATTATTTTCATATGTTTTCCTTTTCTCTTTCGTCTCCCGCCTCCATAACTTTCTTCATCTCTTCTAACCATCCTTAGATTGTTTTCTTCATGCTACAAAAAAATGTTACAAACATTTAAGAACTTCGAAGCGGTAGCAAGATGAAAGGTTGACGATCTGGGGAAAATAGATGATTGCATTTCTCCAAAATCAGCAACATATGTAGAAAAACATGGGATTCTATTTCATGACCACAGTTAAAAGGATATCAAGATAAAGATATAGGCACCTTCTCCCACACAACAACCGCTGGCAAAATTTGACTTGATTTCTGATCAAGAACTTAACGTGTTTCGGCTTTCTCTGCTCCTCCCTATTAGCATTCGATCCTTTAAGGCACGATTTCAGATTCAAAGTTGACTTTCCCCCTTTTGATAAAGAAGAAGCTCAAACATCTATCCCTCTTCTTGCATTTTCATGTGGATCAAGCCAAAACCGAACATTGGCAAGTCCGAGAACATTGTTTTCCCGTGTGTATTGATAAGCAGCCTCTGCGTGACAATGGTGTCAAAAGAACACTTGAGCCCTGTAAAGAAGAAAACCTTGGTCTTAGTGTGATCCAATGGTTGAAATTTAGTGAAAATTTTTTCCAACTCATCTTTGGAAGGCAGAGTGAAATCCTTCGGAAACTTCATATGCAAAAGAGATGGGATGCATAGAGATTGCCTCGTCTCTGAAGCCTGTAGAGAATAACTTGTGGATATCAAACTGGTCTTCATCAAGGGACTTGCATATAGTCTGTTTAACGAGTTATAATAAAAGTTAGTGTGGCATCGTTATAATAAAAGTTAGTGTGCGAGTAATAATTCCCTTTGATCCAAACAAAGCAACCTTGCTCCACATGGCACCAAACTAGTGTTTTGAGTGCCCACGTGGAGCTTCATGTGGAACATAGTGCGCACACCTGTTGGGGCACGCTCACCGTGCCCCAATGAGGCACCTTATTGCTGTCCTATCACCCTAAATTTCATAAAAGGAACAGTGACATTCTTTCCTAAGCAAAAATAACAAAAAGAAAATGAAAAGACAAACACGAAAAATAAAAGATCCAAGATCCTTGATTCCTTTTTTTAATCGGAAGATCCTTGATTCCTACCACCAGCTGATCTCTTTAAGCTCAAATTTGGATAGCTCCTTATAAGCCATTGCATGTCATAACTAAAATGAGCAAAAGTTAGGGCTTTTGAATTCAATGCACGCTAGCTTTTCATGCTGAGAGAACCTTTTTTTTATTATCAGGAATGGTGTAATTTCATTAAGAAAAAAAATTATAGCCAAGAAGGGCTAAGCAAGGAGCTTAGCAAGAAAAGCAAAAAAAAAAAAAGAAAACAAAGAAAGACCAGCCTCGCCAAGAGCTTCGCAATGCCATCACCCTCGGAAGGCAAGCCAAACACAAACAGAAGAAAAACAAGCCAGTTATGGAGAAGCTGCTAGGATAAAGGAACCCCAAAACTCATCCGCCTCGGCATAGGACACACCCATAGCAGGCTTGGAAAAGGCCAGCCCACCAGAGGAGATTGAACATGACAGAGTCGATAATTTGAGAAAACTGACAATGCTTGCCTTTGAAGATACGCCGGTTGCACTTCATTCAAATAACCCCAAAAACAACAGGTGGGAGGAGTCGAACAAGACACCTCCACTTATTGTCTGAAACCAAGTTCGGAAGTTCAGCCAACACCTCTTTTCATACTGAGAGATCAGCTTCAATAGATCCAAATCTATTCAAGTGGCTCATAGCCCGTAACCCAATACAAAAATAGTTCAATTGGGATGACCAGATTCACGCTCAAATCTGATTCAAAACAGAGCAGCCTATAATTCCGCCTCAGCACTGTTGCAGAAGCCACACGGAACAGAATAAGAGCTCTACGTGATGCCCTTGTGGTCCCTTCAAAAAATATTTTCAGAGTTCGGACCCAATTGTCATTAAGCCAGTTTTGATTAAACCTTTATGGCTCCCAGCATCTCCCTATTTTTCACATACTCACAGCTATCAGAACTCGGCGAAAATAAAGAGTTCTGAGTAGGACATGTTACCCGATATGATATTCTCTGATTCTGCCACACTAGGCTCCCCGATTTTAAAACACATCATACTTAGAAGAGAATGGATTCATTTGTCACCAGTCACCACAAATCAATAAAATTTGAACGATATAGAGAAGATTAGCCTGTCCTTAGCGCAAGGATGATACGCAAAAATTGAGAAATGGTCCAACAATTTAAACCGGACAATATCATCTTGGGTCAGGGTGGGTCGTGACAACCATCGTCTCCCTCACAACCCAAAAGACCAGCGATATCGACTTAACCGCCGAGGCAGTGCCAAGTGCCAAAAACGCTTCTAAAGTCCCTCTTTAAATTCTGTAGTATGAAATTTCAGTCTGCTTCATTTTCGAAGATCTCCATCAGATGTCATATGAACCTTAAATGCTGCAACTAGTGATTCAATGTCGATTGCCTCACCTTTCCTTGTCCCCAGAGACGAAAACTTAGGAAGCGATTCCAAAAATTTGTGATATTGGCCCTCCTTCGGCATCATATCTATTAATATTGAAGAAGTTGACTCATCTGGTAAAAAACCTCTATCTGCCATTTTCTGAAGAAGTTTCATCACCTTATCAATCTCATTCTTTTGAAAACGGCCCTGGATAATGGTATTAAATGTGATAGAATCCGGCAGGTGGCCATGTTCTTCCATTTGCAAGAACAATTTATAAGCCTCTTCCAACAATCCTTCTTTTACGAGCCCATTGATAACTGTGGTAAATGTCACAACGTCTAGGTCCAAGCCTTTGGACGAGATACCATTAAAGAGTTCTGTGCAACCATGGACTTTGCGGGTCTGTCACGATGATGCGCTCTCTAAAAATGGAGTTGCCACCCGAAGCTTTTGGTGTCCCGGGATATCCAAAATCAATATTATAAGCACTAAAGTGCGAAATATGACTCTGAATCACCGGTCTACGCCAAAGCCTCTAGGTAAGGACTTCGGTTACCAATCGGGAAGGTGTTAGGCACCCGATTAGGCCACTCGTAAGCGGTCTCTACTATGACCAAGTTTTTAAAAATAAAAAATAAAAACACTTCCTCTTGCCCAAAGGCACTCCGATCCTATTTGAGCCTCCTGCAATCACCGAAATTTCGGCAACGTAACGACTCAAATTCTAGGATAGAGGAAAAGCAAAATAAAAAAAAGAAGGTAGAGGAATAAAGGGGAGAGCCAGAGCTCTCGGGCCCATGTAGCAATGCCGATGGATCTTCGCTTTGATGCTAACTTCGGCGAGCTTCCAAAGGCAAATGGGTTAGAGATGGGTTTTATCTTGCTATGGCTTGGAAGTTGGAGGGTATGAGGGATGAACTGAGATTTCCTAACTGGCTAAGGCTGGGAAATGGTATAGAGGGAAGTATGGAGGTAGGGGATGAACTTGGATTTCAAGACCTAGAAGGTTTAAGCTTTTAGAAATTTTTCTCTTCTTTGTCTTTCGAGAAAATTTTCTTTGCTCTAGGTCGGTCGTCTTTTATCTTTCTCTGAAAATTTTTCTAGTCTCCCTCAAAAGTGAAGGGTGGGGGCCTCTATTTGTAGAATTGGAGGTGATTAGTGAGTAGTTAACTTACTAATTGGATTAGAAATTAGGTAATAGGCAATCTAAGGTTTTCTAAGTTTTCTATTGAACTTTGGCGGCTGGGTTTTTCCACACAGCTCGTTTTCTTTAAAAGATATGGGCCTAGCCTGATTTTGAATGTTGCGGCCCGAACCCGGCCTAGTTAGCTATCTGGGCCGGGCCGGGTTCGAGTCGGGTTTCTAATAATTTTTTAAGAATTTTTTTTTAAAAGACCTAATTTTTTCGTGTCGAGCCTGACAGCCCGAACCCGGCCCGATTTCTTATCCGGGCTTAGCTCGGCCCGACCCGTTTATTAAATGCATAAAAAAATGAGCCCGAACCCAGCCCATCCGGGCCGGGCCTGGGCTGAAACCCTGCCAGTTGACAGCCCTAGGCTTGGAAAAGGTGAAAAAGGGTTTTAACGGTGGATGATGGGGATAGCCACGATTGAATCTTGAATCCTGAATCCTGTTTACGATTACATTTTAAATACGATTTGTATTCTGGACCCTGTTTACGATTGCATTTTGAATACGATTTTGCATTCTGAACCTTGTTTACGATTGCATTCTGAATACGATTTTGCAGCCTGAACCCAGTTTACGATTGCATTTTGAATACGATTTTGTATTCTGAATCCTGTTTACAATTGCATTCTGAATACAATTTTGCATTCTGAATCCTGTTTACAATCATATTTATGATTGTACTGAATTCCTGCATTTCTGCGCATTCTTCATTTCGCCATAACTTTTGATGCACAACTCGGAATCGGGCGATTCTTGGCTCGTTGGAAAGCTGGGAACCTCTACTTTCCAATGGTATAGGCCCCAACTCCTGTAGATTATCTATTCAAACTTTAGCACTCCTCTTTCATCCACTGTTTTGGATTGGTTTAAATCGGGTTCTATAGGTCTGGTTGGGCTTTCTAAGGGTCTGGGTTGATTCCTAAGGGTCTAGGACGGGTTCTAAGGATTTGGGTTAAGTTCTAAGGGTTTGGGAGGTGCTTTCGGAAGCTTGGGAGTACGCCTTTCTCGAAGTATGGGATGATCAAGCCTTCGACCAAATTTGGGTGTCTACAGATGCCCCTTTTTGGTATTTGATCACTAATGATCGTATGCCAAAGAAAGAGACATCCGAAGAGGCCCAAGGCAAACGCTAATGGGTTTGCCATATTCAAAACGAACGAACCTCAAGCATCAAAAAGAAAAAAATATGGAGAGTGATGTAAGCCCATTACATTGGGAAAACGTCTGTCACTCGAATGGAGAGTAGCGGAAGCCCATATCATTGGGAAAACGTCCATTCCTCAAGACTATCGGTCCTCAAGCGCTTAGCGACATTAGTAGGCATAACCAAGATGGTGTGATTGATGATGTATGATTTTCGAGTTTTATTTTGAATAAAACAGCCACACGAGTGGGAGGGTGATCGACCCATTCTTAAAGATTGGCGTAAAATAATGATGCGAAGATCCAATGGTTGTGCCCAATCTAACGAGGTATTGATTGCCCCACTTTGATTGGCATAGGTGCCCCTACGTGAGATAGGGTTTGAGATTTTTGAGCGAACTCAAAGACCCCGACTTTTGATTTAGCACAACTATCTGAACGGAGCGAATATTGATATCGCACGGCTTTTTGGTACTGTGTGTCACCTTTGACGATGATCTTACAAACAGATCAACTATACAAAAACATGGACTCATTAGGGGCAATAAATAACAAGGTGATGGAAGTCTTGACTCATGACTGGATACAATTTACAAGAACAAACGACCATCCAAGGGATACCCAGACGATCAGCGTACACTTTACAGGGATACCATACAGGTTTTAAGCCTGCAACCAAGAATAGTCACGGGAAAAGATCTCTTCTGCATCTATGTTTGAACATAGCTGTTCGATATGTAATCTCATTTTTGACAGGTTGGTCTTAACTAACGATCAATCCTTTCAATAACGGAGGTACCTGGACCTCAAACCTCATAGGGCGCACGCCCAGGTAGCATAGACCAAGAGTCTACTCCTTCGCAATAGCTCGTGACGAATTAGAAGATAAGACGCTCAAGTTCAAATGAATCCAAAAATGCTGGAGTGACCAGAGCACAGGTTTAGTGGTGGAATCAATCCAATCGAAACATTGACTGTTTGATCGGGATTGACCCGGTTGCTCCTACTTTAAAGTAGGATCCAACGATCCAAGGCGAACCTTAGACCCAGGACGTTAGTTTTGCACAGCTGCGTTACCGACAGAATATTGACATTTTACCGCATTGAAGCACACATATGCGTAGCTGTGCGTGACAAAAAGTACCATGAAAACACTTTTTTTTTTTTTCAAAGGACTTCCTTTTTTCATTTTTTTAAATAGACCGAACGTCTGTGGTGAGATGCTTCATCTGATCTATCCATCACCGAGAAGTTGCCTGCTTCGGAGCTTTGGGCCGTTTTATGTTCCTGCACATTCTCAAGAAAACGTTAGTCTCATTTTTGTTTTAACAGAAGAAACAAACTTTTACCTACACACATTCTTTCTTTTTTTTATTTTTTCTTCAAAACTTATATTTTTGGATTTTCTATTTTTTCTCTTTCTTCTTTTCTATGGGAAGGCACGGGTTTGGATAAAAAATATCACCTGGTATCTTGGGAGGTGTGCCAGCTGCCTAAATGTTTCGGAGGGCTTGGCATTAGAAATCTCCACCAAACCAATATAGCGCTTCTTGGAAAATGGTTATAGCGAGCGGAGAATGATACAAAACTAAACAGCTTATGGAGGTCAATTCTTGTCCGGAAGTATGGCAATTTACCGGGATCGTGGGGAACTAATATCAATCATACCAGGAATGTCTCAGCTTGGTGGAAAGATGTCTGCTAGATATGGAGAGATTTCTCCAGATGGGTCCGGTTTAGCTGGGGTGATGGCTCTCGGATCCTTGGTTATTCCTACACCCACTTAGAGCAATGTTTCCTTCGATTTTCAATGTGTCCGTTGCCCCTCATGGCCTGATCGCGGATCTCTTATCAATCAATAGTGGTTCTCCGATTTGGGAGGTTTCCACTAGGAGGGCCTTAAGGGAGGATGAGGTGGACCACTACCTTTCTTTGATGGTTGCGCTCTATTCTTCTTCCTCGAACCGCCAACGCCGAGACTTGAGAATGTGGTTGGCCAGCAAGAATGGCTTTTTTCAGTCAAGTCATTCTATCGTGCCCACACCTGTAGGCTGCTCATCAAAGTGGAATGGCTTTTCATCTTGAGGGCCCCGATTCCCCCCAAAGTTTTTTTTTCGATTGGACAATTGTGAGAAGGTGCATACTAACGATGGATCAATTGATCACTCGGGGGAAATCTCTCCGAAACAGATGCCCGATGTGCCTTCGTATGGAAGAATCTATTTCCCACTTGTTTATACATTGCTGGGTTGCTACTAAGATTTGGGGCACGATCCTAAAGTCTTTCAATCTCAGCTAGGTCGTCCCTGAGAGCCTGGCCGGTTTTCTGATTGCTTGGAATGGGTTAAGATGGAATGGACTGCAAGGAGCCTTTTGGAGGGTGGGGGCTTACGTGGTCCTATGGACCATTTGGCTTGAAAGAAATGCTAAATTTTTTAATCGCAAGCGTCGGCCCACCCATCGGCATCATCCTCAGTCAAATTAAAGACCTGATATGTCACTGGACAATGCTAGATAAATACAGGGGGGCAAGGTGTTGGAGACTTGTGTCTGTGACTCGAGCTGTTTTTACCCCCTGCGCGGGGGTCTCATATGGCTGCTTACCTCTGCGGGTTGCTTTTGCCCCTGTTTCTTTTGCTTTGTTGTTGCCTTTGTTTTTTGGCGGTTTTTTGGCCGTTTTGTAATCTTCCAGCTTCTCGCTGGTTTTTATGGAATGGAATTCTTATTTACCGATAAAAAAAAATAAAAATAAGCAAAGTAGCATCAATGGTGAAGTGAAGTTCAATGCACAGTAACAAAGTAACAACAATGATCAAATCCCAGCAATTCATAAAATAGTCCACTTCAGCTCCTTTTAATCATTGTGAACATCACCAAATTAAGCATTGTAGCCATCAACCTACATGAATAAAATAAATTTTGAGAATGCCAATTCAGATAGTTTGAGCATGTCTAATGGAAACCTGAACCAAGCTCTTATAGAAAGACTTAGATGAACGAGTTGCACTAAATTTGAATATAAGGAGGACCAATAAGTCTTTGAAAGAAGTATTGAAGAGCTATATGAGATAGTGTAGAGTTAGTCACCAAAAATAATTAAATAGAGAAATAAATTGCGATGCTAACTAGAAATAAATGGATAAGGCTAGATGATGGAGATTTATTGAATAGCAAGTAACTGGTCGGTCCACCTGAGTTTGCGGTTACAACCTTGCCCAGATCCACCTGAGTTTGGACTTGCCCTGGAAGTTGATATGGTGGCAAAAATCGACCGGCTGATCGAAGTGGGGCGAAACCTTGGGATGTCGTTTAAGGGATCCCAAGCTGAGTTGGAGGTGTTTAGATCTATTCTCACGTGCCGTCAGGATCTCAAGAGAAAGCGGCGGGGTGGGTCACGGGACCTTGCGCGGCTACAATGGGGTATGTTGGATGGGAGAAGGGTGGCGGGGCTGTAATCGTCTTCTTCTAGTTGGGCAGGCTTTTGAATTGGTTTCGATTATGAAGATGGTATCTTGGAATGTGAGAGGAATCTGTGATTGTCTGAAGCAGATGGGGGTTAAGCAGGCGATTGCGGCATTTAAACCAGTAATTGTTACCCTGCAGGAAACAAAGTGGGGAAGCTGTGACAGAGGGAAAGTCGTTTCGATCTTGGGGGGGGGAGCTGGGATTGGGTCAGGGTCGTTTCCATCGATGCCTCCAGTGGAATTCTCGTGGCCTGGTCGTCGGTTCTGTTTGATAAGGTGGATGAGGAATTGAGTTTTTTTTCTGCCTCGGTGGTGCTTCGGGATAAAGTGTCGAGGAAGCATTGGAGTTTTGCGGGCATCTATGGCTCGGCGACTGACCGGGAGAGGGGGGATTTTTGGTTCGAGCTGAATGCTTTGGCTGCTCGATGAGAATTTCCCCTATGCATGGCTGGTGATTTTAATGCTATCTGGTGGGATTTTGAGAAGCAGGGTGGTCCTGCTAATCTTGGGGTCATGAGGGATTTCAACTCCTTCATTACGGACTGGGGTTTTTTTGACATCCCACTGATGGGGGCTCAATTTACGTGGTCCAGCCTGCAGGATTCGCCGACTCTCAGCAGGCTAGACAAATTCCTATGTTCTATCGATTGGCTTGACATTTTCCCAGGGGCCAGATTGGAAGCTTTCGCTCGTGCCATCTCGGATCATCGGCCTATTGTACTCACGTGCAAGTCTCGTGGAAAGGGACCTTCTCCTTTTCGATTTGAAAACATGTGGTTAATGGATGAGGATTTAGAAGGTTGGTGGTGATGCATGAATTGACTACCGTTTCCTCTCTAAGCTTCGTCGGTTAAAGGATGGAATTAAGATTTGGAACAAAGATGAGTATGGAAGGGTGCAAGTTAGAAAGGAGAACTTGCTTTCGAAGCTGAAAGTGCTGGATAATTTGGAGGAGACCAGAAACCTTTCGACTGATGAGAGGGAGGTTAGAATGCAAACAAAGGTGGAGTTCAGAGAGACATGTAGGGCCAAGGAAGTGTTTTGGATGCAGAAAGCAAAGGCGTGGTGGTTTAAAGAGGGGGATGCCAACACGAAGTTTTTCTATGTGGTTGCAAATGCCCGCAATAAATCGAAGTATTTGGGGAGTATCATCGTGGATGGGGTGTCGTACTCGGGCCATGATCAGGTGCGGGATAAAATCGTTGACTTTTACGAACGACTGTATACTGATGAGGGACTCCCGATACCGGGTTTGGATGAGTTGCAGTTCACCTCTCTTTCAGAGGAGATTAGTAGGGGGCTGGAGAGTACCTTTATGGAGGATGAAGTGTGGGCAGCGATCAGATTTGGTGGCAGCAATAAAGCGCCGGGGCCGGACGGGTTTACCATGAAATTCTACCGTGCGTTCTCGGAGACCATTAAGGCGGATCTGCTGGAGGTTTTTCATGAGTTTCACTCGACTGGCTTTATAGGAAGAGCTTTAAACTCTACATTTATCACCCTCATTCCCAAGCTGCATGGGGCTGAGAATATTCCTGACTGTCGACCAATCAGCCTGATTAATTGCATATACAAGATTATGTCGAGGGTGCTAGCCAACAGACTTAAGTGGGTGATGGGCACTATCATTTCCGGCAATCAGGGGGCTTTCGTCCGAGGTAGACACCTAACGGATCTTGTGACGGTGGCTAATGAGACCATTCACTCGGCATATGCACAATGTAGGCCGAATGTGGTATGGAAGGTAGATATGGAGAAAGCATATGACCTGGTCAGCTGGGGGAATTTAGACTATATATTGATAAGGTTGGGGTTCGGTGCCATTTGGAAGAAGTGGATGCGCGGGTGCTATTCTTCCTTGTGATTTTCAGTGTTGATTAATGGCACGTCGGCTGGGTATTTTAAGAGTTCTAGGGGGCTCAGGCAGGGAGATCCCTTATCCCCTTATTCTATTTAATATGGTTGGGGAGGCTTTATCCGGGCTGATCGAGCGTGCAAGAGATTTGGACATGCTTACTGGCATCTGGGTCGGAGAGCAGCGCAAATTCATCACACACTTGCAATATGTGAACGATACTATCTTATTTGGGAAGGCTGATGGGACGGAAGTTCGCGCTATGGCTTATGTGCTTTTGGTTTATGAGGCGGTGTCGGGGCAGCGAGTTAATCTCTTCAAATCTACTGTCTCTAGCATTGGTGTGGAGGATGACTCCCTGACCATCCTGGCTGATTCGGTTGGGTGTGGTATTGAGGGGCTGCCTATTAGGTACCTAGGTTTGCTTCTCGGGCTCAAAAAGCCTACGAGCCGCGATTGGCTCTCGGTTGTGTAGAGATTTGAGCAGCAGTTGTCGTCTTGGAAAGGAAGGTTATGGAGTAGTGGGGGAATGTTAATCTTGGTTAAAGCGATGCTCTCGTCGATCCCCATCTTCTTCATGTCCATGTTTAGATGTCCCATTAAAATTCTGGATCGGCTGGAACGTATTGAAAGGTCGTTTCTTTGGGAGGGGGCAGGTATGAACAGACGATATCATCTCGTCAACTGGGACACGTGTCAGCTGCCTATCACATGTGGCGGGTTGGGGTTTCGGAGCCTTAAAAGGACTAATTTGGCGTTGCTTGGAAAGTGGATTTGGAGAGCGGGAAGGGAGGAGGAGAGGGAAAGTCTCTGGTGGCTTGTATTGTCCAAAAAATATGATTTATCCTGGGGGAGTTGGGGGATAGGTTTTTCAACCCACAGGAGTACCTCGCCGTGGTGGAGAGATATTTCTCGTGTTTAGGAGCCTTTGGCTAAAGGGGTACGATACAACTAGGGATGTGGTTCCCTAGGGTTGTTTACCCGGAAATCTATGCCCTTTCGTCGAACCCGGGTGGTAGGATTGACGAGTTTGTATCTTTCGTCAGCGGGAGGAGTGTTTGGGATGTAGTCACCAGAAGGCGCCTCAGGGACAGTGATGTGGGGAGCTATTTGGACATGCTGAGTAGGTTGTATGAGGCGCAACAGAACAATCTACAGGCTGATCAGAGGGTGTGGGCCCTGAATCGGGATGGAAAGTTCAGTGTCAAAGCGCTATATCGCTGGCTGACGCGTCGTCCGCTAATCAGGTTCGAAGGTAAATGGCTATGGAGTGAATTTATTCCTCTAAAGATCCATTTCTTTGTTTGGGCGTTGTGCAAAGATAGAATACTTACCAGGGACCAGCTGATTCGGAGGGGTAATGACATCCCAACTTCGTGTGTAATGTTCTCCGATGGGGAGGAGTCCGCTGCTCATCTCTTCCTTCATTGTCGTGTGGCTGATGAGGTGTGGGGAGCTATTCTAAAAGCTTTTGGTATGTCCTAGACTATGCCTCAGACGCTTTATCTATTGCTACTGAGCTGGGCTGCGGTGAAGGGGAAGGGGGAGGAAAGGGTGGTCTGGAGGGCGATGATGTTTGCCGCTCTGTGGTGTTTATGGCACGAGAGAAACTACAAAATTTTCAAGGAGAAGACCAAACTTGTCGGAATGGTTATAAGGTCGGTCTTCGAGCTGGTTAGGTTCTGGGTCGCGCGTGGAAGGGGAGGGGATAGCTTTTGCAATTTCCTTTGGGACCCGGGTAAAGGGGGAGTGCTCTCGGGGACCTGTGTGGTGTTGGTTTTTCGTTGTTTGTTGCTCTTTTGATCCTAAGTGTCGAGATTGTATTGGGTTTCAACGCTTTACTGGTTATTAATATAATATTTATTACTGATAAAAAAAAAATAACTGGCCGGTCTTGCTTGTAAGAAACTGACCTGTTCATGCTAGAAAAATCGGTTTCAGCTGACCGATGCGCAAACTCTGCATCAACCAAAATAGATAATAAAAAATTCACAATGGGCAGAATTAAATAGATGTATATTTCCCGCTACCAATATGCTATATTGGTTCTCCTAGTTAACTATATGTGTGAATTTTTTATTTTCCTTTTTAATGGGTAAGCTGTGATCAAACAAGCAACCTCAATATACACCCAAATTATCTGGTAGCATACCATACGGGCCGAAAACATGCAAGTCTCTTGTACAGCTAAGGCTGGGAGATAATCGGCTGACGGGATGCCTCCCTGTGAAATATCTGGACTTCTGAACCTGACTTCGCTAGAACTCTCTCAAAATCATTTTTCTGGGCTTATGTCTTCAGAAATTTGCAAGCTCAAAAACCTCAAAAGGCTCCTTTTGTGAAATAACTATTTTACAGGTCCAATTCCTCCTGAAATTGGACAACTATCTGGGCTTGTTAGTTTTAATATTTCCTCTAACCAGCTTACTGGAAACATCCCCCAATGAGTTGGGAAATTGTAGAAAGCTCCAGAGGCTTGATCTTAGAAGAAGCAAGTTCACTGGATTTGCCCCAAAAGAGCTTGGCAATCTAGTGAATCTCGAACTATTGAAGCTATCTGATAACGTGCTGAATGGAACCATACCAGGTAATCTAAGGCATCTATCCCAACTAATTGCCTACTCTATGTATCTATCTGATAAATAATCACATAATCTCACATAATTTCTCCGGCTAGAAGGAACATTGCAATTCAGCCCCTATTAAACCCCTGTTTTTCCACTACTTGACTGCAAGATGTGCAACTTTGCGCTTCCTTTTTTCAATCTCGTAAATCCTTGCAACAGCTATGGCTTTACTATCCTTTCGAACTTGTAAACACTTGCTAACAGCTACGCTCGTATCTTCTTTGAACATCCATAAGCCTTAAACCTTGAATCAGCTCTTCTTCCCTGCAACTTTGTACCCTTTTCTTCACGACAATATTCAAGTATGTTCTTACCTTCTTCACAGCCTTATTATTTCTTGTTATGGACTGATAAACAGTCCTGAATAGGTCCCTATAACAAGAGTCTTTGAATCCTCTTTTCCGCCCTCAATTTTCCTATTTTTTTCAATTCCTAATTTACATGAACTGGCGGCCTGCTAAGTGCTAAATCGATAGTCCCCTTAAACTGTATTATTCTGAAAAAACGTATTAGTGGAAATCTGCTAAGTGCTTAGTACCCATAGTCCCCTTAAGCTGTATTATTCTGAAAGAACGTATTAGTGGAAAGATGCTAAGTGCTAAGTATCCCTAGTCCCCTTAAACTGTATTATTCTGAAAGAATGTGTTAGTGGCAATCTGCTAAATGGTATCAATACATCTTCGTCACTGAAATGCTACCATGGTTCAAAATTCCGGACAAAACCGATGCATATCGTTGATACGTATCAGTATCAGAGCAGACCGGGTCAATACATTGAATGTATACCCATATATTTTGTATGTATCAGTGTGTATCGGCTAATACATACCAATTTATCATCCAGAACCAATACATATCAGTTTTGGAGCTGGACGATATGTACCGGAAAACCGAGATTTGACCCATGAATACTAGATTTTCAAATTCTAAATAGCAACTTTATACACACATTTTCGAAAAGGTATCTGAAGATCAAAATATCATTTAAAATTGAAAGAGAAACAGAATAATGACTTAGGTTTACTATTCAAAAAGAGAGATTTTGGGGTGGTTGGCAGAAGTATAAAAGACCTGTTGATAGCTCATGGAACATGGACTTGCTTCCTCAAGTTTTTTGAGGTGCCTTAAGTTACCCACACTTTTGCTTAGTTTAAGCATCATGTGCTTTAGAGGTGTTCTAGGTTCGCCAATTGGGTATAATGACTGAGGTTTACACCCGCAATCACAGATTTCGGCGAGTGGCTTGAGAGGGATGAGAGGGGCGAGAGAAGATCCATAGCAATGGGTTTTTAGAAATTAGGTTGAATGGATTAAGACAAAGAGAAATCGATATAAATAGGCCGAATGGGTTGCGTGGGTCACTTGTGGGTCAGCCCAATGCACTATTTTTTTATAGTGTAGCTTGCAAAATCCCTAATTTACTCCTTTAAAACAACTGCCTTAGGCTGTCTTTTTCTTAAACAAATGGAGTTGTTTTTTGTCTGTTTTCACTCATTTTTCTCTGTTTTCCCCTCCAAAATGACTGACAAAAGAACAGAAAGATTCCAGGTTAGAATCATGACATATATCAGTACCGCAAAAGATGACTGTGATCCTTAATCCATATTTTACTTTCCACTCCACCAATATCATCTACCTTATGCAGAATCTATAATTTAGATGATTGCTTTCCATAACTCACCATCCTGACACAGAAACTTTTGGACATGGAGTAATAAATAAGATCCAAGAGCATTGGTATTGAACATCAAGCTAATACTAGATACTTAGTAAATAGAGGTTAAAATAAAAAGCTAAGAAGATTTAAGTTTTAATATTGTCTTGTTTATTTCTAATCTAAACAGTTCTTATTCAACCAAGCATTCGTCATTGTAAAACATACACAAATGAATGATTATTAATTCTAAGATCTCATTTTAACTTCTTTACATGCAATAACTTACACAAATGACCCCTAATAAACATTAGCCTTAATACTAAAAGGAAAATATTTAGAGCATACATCTACAATGTCATACTCAAAGCAAAAAGAGAAACAGAAGAATGAGTTAACAAGATACCTTAATAAGCTGATTCTTGTGATAAACATTAAATCCTGGAATGTCGATACGATCTTTTGCATCCTTTACAAACCCAAGTGTCACAACAGCAACCTTCTGATATATATAATAGCAAACAAACAGGGTATCAGTCTTTCTTCTAAAATTTAAAACACACCCAGCATGTCAAATAAGATTGTCACTCTGAGGTCAAATGTCATACATGTTGATCCTTTGGAACCCCATCAACACCTGGTTGCTGCTTGTATGTCACTTCTTGTTTTAGCGTCATATCATTTACTAAATTGTGGTGCTCAATATCTTTTCCACGGAATATCATTCTGAAGCCAGGTGGAAGTCTGAGATAAAGAATTGATGCATAGCTCTGCAAATAATGAAATCAAAAAATGAGACAATAAATATAAACCATCCCTCCAAAAGTCAAGAAATATGATAAGAAATGTGTAGCATATGATTGTTGAAGTTAGAACTTAATTTCATTGATGTAGTGGGTAAGACCTACTGATAGTGAATTTAGTTCAACAAGTCAAATGTTAGTACATAAAACAATAACATAGAAACCAGCTCAATCTGATTTAGGTCATGAGCCGTAAATCCTTCATTATCCACATCACATATAAACTAATTCACGATACAAATCTGAAGTCAAAAAAATACTACAGCTTCGCAAAATCTACATGTACTAAATATGGTCATGGGCCTACGGCATTTGGCATTTGTTGAACTAATGGCGCGTGTATACACAGTTACATACAAATATACATTATGTAAATTTAATGTTTTCTACTATTCTCTCGAAGTGTCTGAGTACCCACAATCCAGTATGAGTTTTGAAAAGAAACCAGTTGAGAGGAACCCCAGACTTCTGCGCACATTGGTAGTTTGTATCTATTTTTGCTCTGCACCCAGATTTCTGTGGGAACACTCCCCCTGCTCTCCAACAGTGGAGATAAACCGCAGATTTCTGTTCACATTGGTAATTTGTATCTTATTTTGCTCTGAACCCCATATTTCCGTCTCCCTCTGCTCTATGGCGAGCTTCTCTTGGTAGATTCCTGGCTTACTAAGTTTTAGGTGCCTCTAGAGTGTGGAATCTATTGGACTGATGCCTGCAATCTCTTTCTTTTGGCTTGGCCGTCTTTCCTTTAAGCTGTTGTTGAGCAGGAGCTGTCTATTGGTTGCTGGGGAGCTGTTCTATTGGGTGGGTATTGCTTGGGGTTTGCTACTTCGAGATAATGCCTGCTACTTGACTGCATGGGGAGGACGCTGGCCTCTCCTCTGATGACTGGCCATCAGCCTATTTCACATTGAAGAAACATCTTCGGGTAGCAGTTTGCACAAAGGTGGCACATCTAGAGCTCTGATTGTTGATTCATCGGGTGACCCCTCAATTGGTTCGAGTTCTGAGAGCTCTGGAAAAACAACAGAGTCGGAGACAATGAAGGTATGCTCCTCTGTGGTGACCACACCAAATGCCTCCCCGGCCCCACTCTGTGAGCTTCAAGCTGGACCAATTGCTAAAAGACAACATGACTCTTTCAAACTAAAAAAACCCTGCAAAAAAATCCCAGTACCTCAACTGTCGACTTGGATCTGGATTAAACCATTGCTCAGGGACCAAACCGATGCACTTCATAGCTTCAAAAAGGCCAAAACCTACAAAACCTAAATCTCTGACTGCAAACTCAGCTACTAGCCCAACTGGGACAAAATCTGATGAAGCATAACCCAATCTACAACAAGATGCTTCCCCAAGAAATTGAGGAAGTAGTAGTCTAGGATGGCAAACTGCGGTAGAAAGGAAGTGGAAATGTAACGATTCTCTAGAGATATTCTCAATGGAGAAAGGTTTCTTCATCTTCACAATACCGGACAATGGTAACCAAGATTGGATTCTTGGACCCAACTGGCACAAGCATTTCTGGTCTAGGATGACGCTTAGCCGGATCACAAGTCTCATTGGAAACCTCAATTTCTAAACTCCTTTACAACTACAAAATTTAGCATGTCCTATGCTCGGATTTGGGTGGAAGTCGATACCTTCTCGAAGTTGCCCAATTCCGTTGATTGGAGTATCAAAAGGAGTGGAATTTATGCAGGAAACATTCATGAGTGGAAGCTCAGATTGGTGTTTAAAACCAAAGTGAGCAGGAACCATTAACAACAGAGCAGATATAGGATTTGTTCCCCATCTAACAGTAGCGTGAGCATGATGACCCACCAAAGCCTGATGTTGCACCAAGGAATGAGGATCCTCGAATTCCAAATTCTAAGGCCACTGGGGTGAAGGAAAACGGAAAACTCAGAGATCTAAGAAGAACAATAAAAAAGAATATCAGTTAAAAAACTAGTACCAATCCATTCCCAATAGCTATCCACATGTTTCCTTTGTGTAAAAAATACAATATGTTGAGCAGATGCTTCAATTCGACCCACATTCAATGTCGAACCCACACCACAATAATTTGAGCTCCCGATTATTGGATACTCCATGTACGTAGGAAAGTTTATATATATATATATATATATATATATGTAGGAAAATGGAATATACTCTCCCAAAACTAATGTACCCATACCATTGATTTAAATGTATTTTCCAATCTTATTTGCTGTTGAGTGTGTGGCAGATCTTATACACGTATGTGTGCCAATCTTTTTAAACTAGATAAGCATAAACATGAAAGAGAAAAACATAACAAATTAATATAATAACTAAAAGGAGAAAAAAGAAAGGCTATTATTAGCATGCATAACAAGCCAAGCTCCAATTAACATGCATAACAAGCCAAATACCCCAGTTTGAATTCGTAAAAAATATGTTTAAAATGTAAAAATCATGTTTAAGACATAAAAATTGCGATTTAAAAATACGAGTACTTTTTAAAAAGACACATGTTACACGTGTTTCTAATGTTTTATGAAAAAAATGCATTTTAAACGAGTTTTTTCGAAAATTCACCGATTTTGGTAACTAATGGTAGGTTCAACATTGCAGGTTGAGATCATTGTAGCCCTAATCTCATATTTATAGGCAGAATAATCTCAATTTACAAATTTACAGGTAAACAATCTCAAATTTACATGCAGAACAATCTCTCAATTTAACATTGCCCTAATCTCACATTAAAAGGTTAAAGCCCTAATATCAGATTAATTAAAGCCCTAATTTTCAAAAAAAAAATAAATTTATTAAAGGCCTAAAGACTAATCTCAAATTAGTGTAGCCATAATATCGGATATACAATAGATTAAAGCCCTGAGAAACTTAGGTTAGTGCGCCCTAATCTCAGATTAAAAGATTAAAGCCCTTATCTTTAAATTGTTAAATCCCTAATCTCGGATTAGGTTTACATGATAAGATGATAATTTGATGGTGATTGACAGTTGCCTGTAGACAAATCGGAGAAGCCAACACAGTTGCAGCCCTCCCCCCCCCCCCCCTCCGTGCAGGCAACAGTCCACGCGACGGGTGAGATGAGAGAGAGAGAGAGAGAGAGAGAGAGAGAGAGGAGAGAGAGATTGCTGATAGTGATCGTTGATCACAACTACGAAGAGCCTAGCTGAATCCGCAGCCAGAGCATTTCTTCGTGCAGATCAACAAAAATCCTCACTTGATTCGACTTTTTCTCAACAGATTAATCTGTTCTTTATTATCTTCAACTAAATCGACCTCTCGCAACAGAAAAACATCAAGAATCGTGGAGATCTCGTGATTCAAATCATTGAAACATCTCGAAATCGACCAGGTGTGCAGAGGTAATCGAAAATGATCATTGAAACATAAAGTTGCCGAAGGGGGGAAAGGGGGATTGGAGTGCAAAGGTAATCGAGACAATCATAAGGATCCTGATCTTTCTGATCAGAGATCGAGAGTTTTTACATTGGAAATGGATGATCTAAAGGTGTGTGGCTGATGAGATCAGATTGATGGAGACGAGGGTTAGGATTTGTATCGAGCAACCTTGATTTCGTGCGATCTACGGTTTCCATGGGTCATCTTTCGAAAGAATGAAAATGGTCTAAAGATGAGGTTGTATTTATACCTTGCAAAATCTCTATTTTACCCCTTTAAAACAACTGCCGTAGGCTGTTGTTATGTTTCAACTGCTTTCGGCAGTTGTTTTTCTTAAACAAGTGGTGTTGTTTTTCCTTTGTTTTCATGTCGTGGTGGTGATGGTAGTAGTGGTGGTTTCCTTTGTTTTCACGTGGTGGTGGTGGTAGTTGGGGGGGGGGGAAGAATGTTGACAAGCCTGAGAATATAGGATGCAGTAGAAGGCATATCAAAAGAATAAATGAGAAGCTATATAATATTCATTATTAAAGTTGACAAGTGAAGGTGACAGATATATAATATTCATTATTAGATCAGGGGCAGGCAACAGATTATGTTTGCATATTGCTACATAGCAGAGTGCAAGATTAGCTATTAGATTGACATGCAAGTCAAGATGTCAATCTCTTCTTAAAAATGTGAATGTGAAAAAAAAGGCGGTTAATAAATGTATTTGACTTTTTTTACTTGTTTGCAATAGTTAGGAGACAATAACTGAAAACAGCATAATGTAAAATGACTTCTAATCCCCCAGTGAGATGGACTGGCTTATTTATAATAGGTAATGCATCTACTACCTACTGTAGTCAAATTCAAGGCTCATTGTATCTGTATAGAAGGAAGTTAACAATTTTTATTTTCTAGTGATGGCTAAAAGAAAACCTCCTACACAACATTTTGGTTTTGATAGGTAAGCTGGGCTAAAAGAAAACCTCCGACCTTGAGGTTGCAATATTGTCAACCTTTTCACATGAAGATTATAAAAAATTGCTTTTTAAGGGTATTTTATAGGGCAATCAAGTCAAATAGGTTCCGCTTGGAAAATAATTAGATTAATATACCAAAACTACTACATTTATTGGAGCAAGTTGCATACAGATTTTTGGGCAAAAATACTTGGCCAGGAAGAATTTCATTCAAAGATATAGGTTTGCCTTTCATTTGATGAATCAAAGATACAGGTTTTCCACGAAAAAAAATTTGCCTTTGAAAATTTCCACTTTTGACTACAAAATCAATTATGTAAAAATATTTTTTTTTTGTTTTTTTTTGAATGGTCAATGAACGACCTTCTGTAAGTGCACGACACCCAACTGGGCAGCATTTTAAGTGCTAATCGAATGCATATCCATGGGGTCTCTCTCTCTCTCTCTCTCTCTCTCTCTCTCTCTCTCTCTCTCTCTCTCTCTTTTTCTCTCTCTCCCTCTATACACACGCACGCACACATTATATATATATATATATATATATATATATATATATATATATATATATATATATATATATATAATCTCCAAGCTTCATTTCATTCTCCAAGTGGCACCCAAACATAGTTTTGGGTGCCACATGGAGCAATAGAACATTTTCGATAAATTTATTTTTGTTTAAAAAAACTCATCTCCATTACAAAAATAAAATTGATTACATTCAATGGTCCAATTTTCAAATGGTACTATTCGCATGATGCAGACCATAGTTCAAAAAAAAATATAAATTGGTCTATGCAAACCAAAACAGGGTTTTTGGCATCACGTGGCACTCTAAAAGCACAATGAAGGTGCTCCTTTCTTAGAGCGCTTGGAGAACAGTAATGTTGCATCCCGTTCATTGAAGCACAATCAACATCAAATTTTCAAGTCACATAGTGCCACATGAAAAACACTATTTGCCAATCCAAGATGTCCAAGAGGCATCTTGTCAATATATATATATATATATATATATATATATATATATATATATATATATATATATATATATATGTGTGTGTGTGTGTGTGTGTGTGTGTGTGTGTGGGCGCTATATTTCCTTGCAGAAGATGCTCATAAAGGAACACTTATGCCTAGTGCATAATCGGATCCCTTGTACCAAATCCTGTTTTCTTTCCTGCTCTCAAGAAAACTCAGAACAGTCTAGTAAATCCAAAAAAAAATCCATCAGTAATTGAAAACAGTTCTGAAGAATGAATTGCTGCATGCAGTTATAAACAAAGATAAGCGATTTAATAGCACTTTAAATTATTGTGGTACCTGCCCCATCCTCCCCTAGAAACCACGACAAATTGCTTCAAAAATCCTTCCTGAGAAGACATCGTTCAAATTTCCAATGGAGTCAATGAGCTGGGAACTCAGCACTTGCATCCTCTCACGGATCTCAGCTTTGCCCTCTGCATCTTTTGTTTCCTCGAGAATTCTTTTAAGTCTTGTGGTTCGATTAGCTTGTGTCTAAAACAATCATCCAACATTATTTTACATACACCAATCAAAGGAAGCTACTTTAAATTACCAATTTGATGAAAAAATGAAGAAGTGGATGGAAAAAGAAATGGAGGTGTATGTGATACTGACATTATTTACAAGCTTCTCCACAGTTGCCTGCACGTAGTTTTTATATTTTGTTCTCAACATAACAGTAACTCCATTCAGCTGCTCTCCAAAAACTGCTTTTCTATCTCCGACAACAGGTAGACATGATGCCCAAGTTTTCAAAATATCCTCAACTCTACAATGCAAAATGTCAACTATTCTTTTGACGGTATTAAGAAAAGTTCCCAATTGCAAAGCAAAAAAAAAGAAACAGATATATCGCATGAGCTAGAAAGCTTTAACTCTTTCAAATTATATCAGTTCGAGGTTTTAATTTGAATTACTAACTTGGGTGGGAACAACAGACTGTCTTCTCGTAAATTTTTTTGAACCTGAATCCTGAGCTTTTTCGGGATGCTATCTTTCAAAGGTGTCAAAATTTCACCGTACTGCTTCTCCAATGTTTTTATGACTGTTCGCTCACCATCAGAAACAGCCTAAGAAAACAAACAAGGCAACGTCTCTGAATATAAATACACAACAAGGCTCTCAAAGGTGAACAATTCCGAAAATAAATACACAACACAAATTTATAGCTAATGCTGGGTAGCTGTGGGAGAGCATGGGGCAACTTACATTTTCTAAAATTAGAGAGTACTGAGGTCATCGATTGATAACTACTGCATACTCATTTAGAGAATCTCTAATATTATCATACATATCCTCAACGAACGGTGATGTGGAATGATGAGTTGTTATTCGAGACCACGGCGCCTGCAAAGAATGTCAATCAGATATTGCAAAAATTGAAGGGGAGAGAGAGAGAGAGCTTCTCTGCTTTGCAAAGATCGGGCAAGTATTGTTGCTTGTCTTGAATGCAAACCATAATATAGTTGTGAACAGATACCTTGAATCTAAGCCTCCATGCACCGGACTGAAGCAGCAAAAAATTTAAAAACATCAATACTTCAATTAAAGTTTTCACATAGGGAGTTTTCGCATAGAAATATTTCTTTATAAGTTATTTTAGAACACCTGATGTTCCACAACTGAAGATCTCTCTCAAAATCAGCAGTTGCAATCAAAAGTTCTGTTACATTCGGTGAGGTTGCAGATGGTGAGCAAGCCGCAAGAAAGCGCCTTAATCTATTGCACAGCTCAGCACTATGTATTGCAGCAGCTATATTCGATATATCGATGGAGCTGAAGGAAGAAAGCACAGAAGTTAATTGGCATATGCACAATGATGCATCTTGTGTACATGAGTGGCTCGGATTTATTTATTTATTATAGTGGTTGATCAAGATCTTTGTGTAATACCTGGGAAGTATATGCTGATTGTGCATCTTGATGTCAGCCTAAATCTCATGGATTATATTTATTAACAAGGTATTCATTTTGAGATATGCCGTAGAGATGGTCATAGGGTCTGTAAACAAACTCTCACTATTGCTCGACATGAACTCATCAGTCTCTACCATATACCTCCGACACCTCTTTGTAGCAGCTGTCTGTAAGAAAATGACATATTGTTAGGTCTCCTTTTTCTCAAAAACGGAGATCTTATAGTCAATTTAATCCCAAATGTTTGGTGTGCAGTATAGCAACGGTTTCTTTAGAATTCCCCAAGCTATAAAATCTAAAAAGGTTACTATTAAGTATAATAAAATTTTATTCCACTTGATCAAATAAGAAAACGTGGATTTCATGCACCAATATACCCACTTCTTAGTACTTATGTATGTATGTATATGCGTATGTACGTATATACATACATAGATACTGCATTAATTCATCATTGATTACCTGTAAATAGTTTCTCAATAGTTTTTGTCCTTCTTGAGAAAGTATATCATGAACAAGGGTGAAAATTTGCACTGCGGGAACTAAAGCCGGTGCAGCAGATTCTATTGTTGGACCAAAAAAATCTGCCATGCCCATAGGTGAGAGCTCGTCTAATGACTTGTAGTTCTCAAAAACAGGTGCCAAGAGATTCTCTACTTGGGTTTCACATTCTAACAGAATGCTTTTCTGCAGAAAAACAAATGGAAAACCCATGAGATCCCATATCATGTTTAGGATCAGTCCAAAAGAAAAAAAAAAGCATTGGAACCAAAACAAATGCAGACTTGTGGTGTCCACCTTTCAAACCATTACTTAGCTACAGCTTTTTGTTTGAAATGAACATCTTTCTGATGTATTGGTGATGGGCAGTGTAGTTTCTTTTGAAGATTATGACAAGTTTTTTCAGTCATCAGTATAATGAGACTAGATAATTATGATATTTGAAATGGTTGGTATATGCAATATCAGTCGAAATGCTGATGGTTTCCCTGCATTCCGACAACTCTCAGCTACCAAATTGATCTCATGAAATGGAGTCTTGGTCATTGATAATAAGGACTAATTTTGATCGGGAATAGTATATACAAAGCCCAACATATCAAGGAATGACATAGAATCAAAGGCTGAGTTTTGATGAAGATTGCAAAAGTACTTTTGCAAGAGTTTGAATGTGTAAGCTTTAAAATGAAGCAGAATTCAGAGATCTAAACTAAAAACAAGTTTTCAAATACACTGCTCAAGAATAGCAAAATGCTCATTGTTTGATAAAAAACGGGGATATTTAAGCAGTTGGATTAAGCATATAGATTGTGTTCTAGAGGTCTAGATACCCGTTCAGGTGATGAAAAAAATAATAGGCATACGGTAACTAAATTATTAAGGAGCACTTGGAAATGTGTGAAGTCTACAACGAATATTTACAGAACAAAACAAATCAATTTCAAAGTTCGCACATCAGATTTTGCCTTGTATGGTGCATAAACTAGAAATGCTCACCTCGTCTTGTTAGGATTTTTTCACTCGGAGACTTAACCACAGGTATATGCAATTCATATACAAGCTCTAAATAGTCCTTTGTAGGTGTAGCCACATTTATAACATACAACAGATACCTACACAGAAATCACCAACATGATGCAACCATTACAACGGTTTTTGATGAACCCAAAGCATAAAATACCTCAGCTTGTTGTGACTAATAATACCTCAGGATGGTGTAAGCATCTGAAACTCCGTAATAGTCAGCAAATTCGGCCAACAACCACTTCCGTGGTCCAAGTAAGCGCAAATTTCTAGGTTGAAAATTCTTAATGCGCATGGCAGCCTCCAATACCAGATCATATGCAAGAGTTACCACAACATGCCCACTCTATAATAGGCAAAGGCACAAAGATTTGTCAATACCTACAAAATTAACAGGTAGGGGAAGATTTCAAGCAGATACTAGCAAACACATATTGCATCTGTAACCAAGAGATGGGAAACCTTTTCATTTCTCAGATCACAGTATTCTTCATAAGGGATACTGGTTCCTGGCCGACATTTAAACACCAAAATGGTGCTTGAATGATCTTACACCATTGAAGTGTGACTTATCATTATGCCATGTGGCACACATCAATGGCCAATTTAAATTGTCCAAGTGGCAATCCATCATTGGAAAATATTTCAGCCTAAAGAAACATCCCTTTAAATGGATGTGAACCATCCGATTGATGAACTTTATTATCAGCCATTAAAACTAAAAACAATGGTCGATACTATAACCAACACATCAGATGGTTTAAATCTCCCTAAAACACCATTTTTGAGCATGTTACACTTCAATCTATGATCTATCACTTTGACGGTCCGCTCACCCACTTCTTAAACCATTGATGGTATAAGATTATTTAAACACCAAAATGGGGTTTAAATGACGGTCAGGAGAGTCAGGACGTTTTTGTAATGTCTATTTGAGTCAAACTTTTTAAAAGCTAAAAAATCTGGGATGTCCTAGTTTTACCCAATCAATTCAAGAAAATAAGGTGAGGGAAGTCTAACCATTATAGTGCTTATCTCGCATGAAGTACTGGTATTAGTGATAGAGAGCTGAAGCTTCCCTACACATTCCCAATCGGCATGGGCAATTGGCCACGACTGCGCTCTATCACCCTGCTTACATTTTGTGAATGCACCAAATAAAATGCTAATGACTATAGAATAATCGTATCAAGAAGCAGTTATGTAAAGACTAAGGAAAATAAACCTACATGGTTATAATTCAAAGATGAAATTTGAATAATAGTTCGTCCTTGAGGAACTCTATTAATATTCTGGACCTCTACCAGAAGGGCATCCACTTGGCTCTCTGGAAAACTGATAAGCAAATATGTTTGTTAGATGCTCCCCCCTTACCCAGAGCTATGGATAATAAAATCTCACGTTTCATAACATATTTGTATGAGAAGCTGATTAAATATGGATAGTTAAAAAAAGTTAGCATCGATTATTAGAAAAAATGAAAGGGCTCAACAAATTCAAGGCATCAGCAACTTACAAGACATGGGATGTTCCTGGTTGCAGGCAGATAGCAGAACCCGGATCCACCTGTGTCTCTTCGGTACAACTTTTCAGCCGGAACAAGCATGATAAAATATGACAATGCATTAGTAAAAATTGGTGTTCCTAAACCACTGTATAGTAGTAAAATTGCATTGCCTGAATTAAGATCAATCAGAGGAGTTTGATTCACAACCTTCTGATGTTACTGAGAATGAAGCTGTTTTTAATGAATTGAGGCCCGTCTTCAGCATTGCTGAAAAATGCTGGGCATACTCTGCTCCCACTTGCATATAAACAGTGCTTCGTTGAGAGGATATTGTCCCAAGTTTTCGTTGTGGTGTGATGCTGATTTTTCTCATTGTCACCAATCCATCAATTAGAACGAGTAATTTAAGTAAAAAACATGGTAATTGAGATATATATGAAGCATTTTCCCAACTAAATACAACATAGATTTATAGTTTAAATAAGAATAAATTGAGTATCAATTACTTGCTTTTAGAGTGTTCTGTGTGCCAGTTATGAAATGGCATATTTGTCAAGATATCTCAAGATTACAATAACTTAAAAGAATGAAACATGGAGAGAGCCCGAGTATACAGGCTTCATTTTACACAATTTTTTTATATCGCCTCTCATAACGGGCTTGACCTCTTGTTCTACCCTTTGGGAGTTATTATATAAACATGTTAAAACACACAAACATACAACGGGTTTCAGAGTAATTTCTTGTTTCTTATAAGCATGAATTTTTCCATGGATGGGTGGTACTGTTCTTTTCATGGTTGGAGCAGTAAAGAAATAAAACCAACTCATGGGACTTAAAAGGAACCACATAAAAACATGTTTTTCTTCTTTTGATATGTTCCACATTTTAGATTCTTGCAACTCTCTGAAGCCTCGAGTTGTTTAAAATGAAACATGAGAAGAGATATACCCTGCTGAGTCACATGCATTGAAAATATTTACTATAATCCTCCCACCTTATAGAAGAGCCTTTCTCGGCTCTTATACCATTTTGTGATGGTGCAGACCCACACATCACCATCTTATCCGATTCTAGACTTAAGTCCCCACCCAAAAGCGTCGTGACATATATGGTCCGCATAAACTTATAACCTAGGGACATTTCTCTATTCGATGTAATGTGTGGGTTTGCGTCCTCACAAATCCCCTGCTCTAAAAATTTCAGACAACTTCCAATGCTTATAAATTTATTTGTATACAGCAGCTGCACAAGTCTACACTATCCTCCTCGCGCAACGTATCATATGGACCAGATTCAGTCCTAAGATTCAAACAAAAACTACATCACCCTATGATTAAAGACATTACACGTGCCAGAAAATGAACGGCTAAAACAGATTGGACAATCACATGGCAGCCATTCATTGTTCTTTTTCTCGCTTTTATGCTCGCACGGATTTCTTAGGAAACAAAGTCATAGGCACGTAGGTTCAGAGCCAAACGACTACTCCAAGAGCACTCATACATAAACCAGTTACTACAAAGAAAAAAGGAAGTGACTTGGACAAAAAGAAACGAAGTGACTTAGACAAATCTTGTTTGTTGATATCCTCAGACCAATCAATCGAATATTGATTCATACGAAATCCATCGAACACTATTTAGTTGGGTTAAGGCCCTCAACGAGTGCAACCCTCATGTTTAGTTGCCACCATTGAGTTTGGAACCTTGAACAGACTACCGGTGATAAGCCGGAGGAAGGTGAGGATGACGTCAAGTCATGATGCCTTCATCACATAGTGTGTATAGATTTTTGGGTTTTTTGCATATACAACCCCCCCCCGTGTTATGCTAATATTATAAGAAATCCCCTGAGTTATGGGTATTTATTCTGCAACCCCTACTTTTGTGTTTCTGTTTTATATAACCCACTGCCGTTAACTAGCCATGAGTTTATGGATGGAAAGTCTATTTTGCCCTTAATGAAACCAATATTTTAAAAATGCCACCATTTTAAAAGGCCCCTCATTCATCTATATTTACAAGTCATGCCATTAAAGTTTATCACCATTCTAAAATGTCATTAACCTTTATTTATAAGCAATGCCATTATAATTTACCACTATTCTAAAAGGAGTACCTTTAAATCCACCCACAAAATCTTTGAGTTCACCCACGCTGAAACACATCAACTGCATTGAATCAAACGAGGGAGATTGTTTATCGTCCCAATCTTTCATGAGATCGATCTTTAGATCATGAGTGTATCATCAGACGGTCGATTTTTTATTTAATGTGGTACACACCCATAAAAGTGACCTTAGTATCAATTTTATGCATGCACGTGATGTTAAGGTCACTTTTTTGAGATGTGTGCCACGTGAAATAAAACATTGACCGTCTGATGGTACGATCATGATCTCAAGATCCACCGTGTGAAAGATTGGGAGGATAAATGATCTCTATCGTTCGATTCAATTCAATCAACGTGTTTCAATGTGAGTGAACTTAAAGATTCAGTGGGTGGATTTAAAGGTACTATTCTAAAAGGCCCTTCATTCACCCATCAGATTCAAGACTCATCAGATGGGTGATTCCCCCATTAAAGCATGCCTACGTTTGGACGAATACTCAACCAATGGAGGATTTGTGGCAAACGATGTAATTATTTTTGAAAAGAAAACCCGTCTCTCCAATTTACATGTTCCACTCAAAATACCCGTCTCTCCAATTTCCTAAATTATTCAAGACCTATCAAATGAAAGACAAATTGGTATTGTCCGATACTTACCGATACAATTTTTTTCTCGATATTGGCCGATCCTTAGAACCCGGGTTGCCAAACAAGGCCGATTTTATAGGTTTATCCTCCAGCTTTGTTGTATCCAAGTGGAGTTTACTAAAAGTGATATCATAACTCATAATGCAGATTGGGTATTTTCATTGTTGGGTCATTATCGGCATCATCGACATCAAGAGAATATCAAGCTTATGAAGAGCCTATTGTGTCGAAAACTTGCTCCTTCAACTATCAAGACCCTAAAAATTAGTGAAGACTAGGTTGTCAATGGGTCGGGGCAAGCCAAAATTTTGACAACCGACCGGACTCGAGTCCCTATTTCATCTGACCCGATCCGGTTCAAAACCCCCTTATTTCCTAGATTATATATAAAATATCATGTTCATCCAACCTTTTAGTCTACCCCACAAAACCCGAGCTTTGAGGCCCAGTTATGGATTAGAAAAATTCCAAATTCAATTGGTTGCTACCATTTGATGAATCACTGGTTATACAATTGATCGGATTCACTACCATATCATCGTTGGTATGATGGTAACCATTATATAATAATGGTGTAGTGTTTCATATTATCATTCTGTACAAAAAATTTATCTTTTTATTTTATTTTAGGAATTGGATTGCCTAACCACGTCTGCTTCCATCTATCAAATCTTTGAGTTCACTCACGCTAAAACACATTGATTACGTTGAATCAGATGATGGAGGTCGTTTAAGCATACCATTACACGATCAGTGTTTTATTTTATGGCACACATCTCAAAAAAGTGACCTTAACATCACGTACACGATTAAAATTAATTTTAAGGTCATTTTTTTGGGTGTGTACCACATGAAATAAAAAACCAACCGTCAGATGGTGCCACCATGATCTTAAGATCCATCGTGTGAAAGGTTGGGACGATAAACGATATCCATCGTCCGATTCAATGCAGTCAATCGTCTGATGGTGCCGCCATGATCTCAAGATCCATCGTGTGAAAGGTTGGGACGATAAACAACCTCCATCGTCCAATTCAATGCAATCAACTGTCTGATGGTGCCACCATGATCTCAAGATACATTGTGTGAAAGGTTGGAACGATAAATGATCCCTATCGTCCGATTCAATGCAATCAACCATCTAATGGTGCCACCGTGATCTCAAGATCCATCATGTGAAAGGTTGGGACGATAAACGATCTCTATCGTCTAATTCAATGCAGTCAATGTTTTCAGCGTGGGTGAACTCAAAGATTTGCTGGGTGGATTTAAAACTACTCTTTTTTGTAAGTGGAGGGGCGCCAACTCTAATCACGTGTAGAGGGTGGCAATTTAGTAATTTAATTTTAAAAATGATAAGTATGGTATTTAGGCTATTATTTATCGACTAATAAACCATTTAAAGTTGCATCCATAAAGAGGGTGTTTTATAAACACCAAAATACTAACTAGGAGGTTTAGAGCAGATAGTTATAACGCGGGGGGTGGGGGGGGTGGTTTATTTGTAATATCGGCATAACTCAGGGGGTAATTTGCAAAAAACCCTAGATTTTTTATGATATCTTAGGGTTAGATCCATAATAAATGATAGCACTATAAATCATTGGGCACCACATGGTGCCAAAAAGGGTGCCACAAACAAAAATCCCACCCGTTTGCCACTCGTAGGGATTGATCTCAATTAACTAGTTATGCGTGAGTTGCACACACCCGAGGACTTAGTCTGGTGCTCTAAGAGGCTGGATACCCATGATCAAAACGTCCAAAATTGATGACTAGCTCTGCATGGATTGGTGGCATTTAGAATGGATAGATACTTTGGAAAAATGTTGGCTTTATAATTTAGAAAATGCGAATAGTTTATGGAATTTTCCTTCTCAACTAGAGGCTACATTGTTAAAGAAATAAAGCTTACAACTCCATCAGCAGCGTCGAACATGCTCCTAGAATACTAGTTGTTCTCCAACTGACCATCTCATTGCTTCTTTCCAATGCCTTGAAAGCCACGAATTAGCGAAGTATACGTGACGTAATCTGAATGAACCTGCCGATCCACCATAACCCGAAAGAGAGATTGTGCCGCCTCCGTCCTACCTAACTTATGGTGGAGGTGGTGTGTTGGTGACAGTTGCTTGATGAGCTGCATTGATTAATGTGTTCGTGACAGTTGCTTGATGAGCTGCTTGAGCAATCCAATTCTCTTATCCAAGGTTACAAAGACCATGAATAACAGTACTGTACGTGACCACATTAGGTTTACGTTTGCCTCAAAAGATTAAGAGCAACGTCTAGGTTGCCAGTATGGAAAAGCCCCTTAATCAAAGTGTTGTATGTGATAACATCGGGTGAACAACCCATGTCAACCATTTTTTACAACAACTCTGTTGCTTGAGCCACTGATCCCATGTAACAAAGACCATCAATAATGGTGTTATATGTTATCACATTCAGGTTACAGTAATTTCATCCAACCATTTGCCTCATCAAATCAAGAGCCGAGTCGATGTTGCGGGCTTCGCAACACCCTGTAATTAGAGAACTATACGTGACAACATTAGGAGCACAACCTATCTCGAGCATTTCCTCACACAACTGAGTTGCTTGAGCAATCCGATTCTCTGATCCAAGGTTACAAAGACCATAAATAACGGTATTGTATGTGACCACATCAGGTTTACACTTGCCTCCAGCCATTTGCCTCAGAAGATTAAGAGTCGCGTCAGGGTTGCCAGTATGGAAAAGCCACTTAATGAGAGTGTTGTATGTGATAACATTGGGAGAACAACCAATGTCAACCATTTTTTGAAACAACTCTGCTGCTTGAGCCACTGATCCCACATTGCAAAGACCATCAATAATGGTGGTGTATGTTATCACATCCGGGTTACAGTAATTCCCTCTAACCATTTGCTTCAGCAAATCAAGACCCGAGTCGATGTTGCCCGTTCCGCAAAGCCTTTAATTAGAGAAGTATACGTGACAACATTAGGAGCACAATCTATCTCGAGCATTTCCTCAAACAACTCAGCTGCATGAGCAATCCGATTCTCTGTTCCAAGGTTACAAAGACCACATCAGGTTTACACTTGCCTCCAGCCACTTGCCTCATCAAATCAAGAGCGGAGTCGATGTTGCAGACTTCGCAAAGCCCTTTAATCAGAATATTGTAAGCGATGTTATTGGGCAAACAATGCCTCTCACACATTTTATCAAACACGTCAACTGCATTATGATCCTACCCAACTCACGTAGCCCCTTAATCAAAGTAGTGACCGTTGCAGTGTTCGGTTTTTAGCCCCGTTTCAGCATTTCGCGAAAAACCGCGAACCCATAATCGACCAGATTCAAATGATTAATTAACATGGCCATAGTATAGTAATCTGGTGAGACGAAAATGGAGTTCACCCTTTTGTAGAAAGATATGACCGTTGAATACTGTTTCAATTTGACAATTGCCTGGACAAGCAATTAAATGTATAAATGGAGCGTGTAGGATGCTGCGTATCGACCATAAAATCAAAATATTCAGAAGCATTTTGAAGATTAATGGTACCTGATCGACATTGATCAATTACAAAACTTTCAAATTCTTTGGTGTCTTGGACGATTCTTTGGCTTCTTCCCAATGCCTTGAATTGCAAAAGCCACGAAAGAATTCCACCATTTTTAGACAAACTCCATTCTTTATCACCGTTTTCATATTTTTTTTTTGCCTTGTAAATAAAGCGGATAGCAAAAGTTGGTGTGCGCCACACAATCCAACTCAGCAATCTTTTCTTGGGGAGCACCAACTACGGCTGTCAAAGGGTCTGGCCGATTTTTAGGTTGCGTTTTTAATAGGCTCGATTAACTCACCAATCTTTTCTCGGGAGCGCTTTTAAGATCATTAAAAACTCTAGATAAAATCAACCCAAGCTCGAGATTTTATACATAAGATCATTAAAATAAAGTGTTTTTTTTCTATCCCAAGTCATATCCCATCTGTTTTAGGTCAGGTTAGAGGCTTATGCCCTCAACCTATTGGGTTGGGTCAGTTTTAGGTCAGGTTAGAGGCGTATGCCCTCAACCTATTGGGTTGGGTCAGATGTACCATCTGGCGAGGTGGAGCTTATGCCATTCTCATTGGGTGGCAAAACTATTGACCAGACCCGACCCGTTAATAGCCCTAATTGGGCTTACCAGGGCTGGCCCCGAAGCATACACTATAATATAGACACGGTCCCATCAAAATAGCCTGGAGAGTTTTTAATTCAAAAGAAATGAATTGACAAGCTAAAACACGCTTCGGTAGACCGACCTTGAAGTAACCTATATTTAGCCCTTGTTGCACTATTTCGTCATTAAAATATAACCCTACATTTTTGTATTTAATATGGGCGCAGAAGACCATTTGATAATTTTTCTTGCTAGACAGTCAATTTGTTTTTATTATAATATATTTTAAGATAGTGCTATTCGTATTCATTTTTCCTATGAAGAACACATGCATTTCCACAATAAAAGATCGTTAACTCACTTGAAACAGACGATGGAGTTTTTTGTCCTAATTTTCTACACAGTAAATCTTGAGATTATGGCGCACCTATCAGACGATCACATATTAATTCCATGTGGCAAACATCCCCAAAAGTAATCGTGATCATGATTATTTTGGGAATTTGGGCCATGTAAAATCAAAATCTAACCGTCTGATCGCTATAATCTCAAGATCTATTGTATAGAAGATTGGGACAAAACAGTTTTCTCCACCTTCCAATTCATGGCAGTTAATAGTTTTTTATTGTGAAAATACATGTGTTCGGTGCAAATAATGCTCCACCCTATTTTTTAATTTTTTAGGTCACCAATAAAATTGCTCCCCAATAAAACTATGGGAGCCATTACTTGCACTCTGAAATGTGGCCCTTGCACCTAACTTAAAGAAAGACTTTGTATTTTAGGGGGCATGTGATATGTGAAAACACAATTTGAGTCATATGATTTAAAGCTCATAAAGATCCTTAGTGGATAAAATTGGAGCAAAACAATATATTTATCATATAATCTATTATTATCAACTGTTGAATCAAATAATAGTCTTTGATCATATTTAATTACATGATGAAGATTATATTTCGTGCTAAACTTTTGCACTTAATATTTTTAAATGGCGAGCTCTAAATCAAACAATTTAGATGGTGTTTTCATATTGGAGAAGTCCCCAAACTTATAAGTCTTTGTTTTAAATTCATTACAAGGGCCATGTTTCTGAATGCAAGTAATGACTGCCTAAAACTATTCATCACTGATTTTGGCTATTTTAACTTAGGTAATTTTTCAGTTATTTTTCGGCTGTTGTAGCATATTTCGTAGTGTAATTGAGGTGAAGACCCCCAGGTTCCTAAGAGCTATGAAATATGTTGCAATTATACATATTATCTTTTTTAGCAATCCGATCCATTGACCCCACGTTTCAAAGGCCGTGTTGTATGAGACCACATCAGCCTCAACAATAATTCCCTCTAAACCATTTTCTTGACCAAATCAATAGCCGAGTCGATGCTCTCCGTTCTTCGAAGTCCTTTAAACAGTAGCTTTAAACGCACCCACCAAATCTTGATGGGCACCTGCGCTAAAAATCATTGATTGGTTTAAATCCGATGATGGAGATTGTTTTTCACTCCAATATTTTAAACATGGGATCTTAAAATAATGTCACACATATCAGACGGTTGGTTTTCGATTACACATGACATAGATCCCAAAAATGTAGCTCTAAAGTCACATTTGAGCATGATGTGTGCCATGTGACTTTAGGGCCACTTTTTAGGGATTTTTTACATGTGTAATCGAAAACTTACAATATGATAGGTGCTGTGTAATCTCAAGATCCCTTGTGTGGAATAATGGAGCAAGAAAATTGATATCCATCATGTGATTTAATCCAATCAATGGTTTTCAACGTAGGTGCCCCACAAGATTCGATAGCTGCGTTTAAAAATTTGTTTTGGGTTGGACACATGCTCTTTACACACATATCCATATCTTACCATAATCTATCTATGTGATGATCTGTGAATGACTATCATCCGCCGATACTAATACATGTCGGCAATACGTATCAATTTTTCGGCAAACCGATACATATTGGCACTGATACATATCGGTCCTCCAACTTGATATTGGTATCGGCCGATGCGAATCGGTTTGAGGGGAGACATGTATTTTTATTTTTCTTTTTTTAAAAAAAGGGCCGATCCATCAGTATTGGACAATTCGTATCGATCCTCCATGGGCCAATTCATATCGTCTCGACGGTCTCAAAGCTGTCTGAGACAACTCAGAAATCAGAGATTTCAAGCCATGATTGTAGATTATGAGAACAGGTGAACCTGTTATCGCAAGATAATAATGTATGCGAAGAAATAAAAATTATACCTCAGTCGTATCCGAAATTAAAAGTGTGTTGAGTGATTGACCGTTGATTGCTGCATTGATTATGATGAATAAGTGAACTGAGGTTGTTTTCTTTGAAACGATTTGCACTCCTTCGGTTAATCTACCGAAGCAATAAGTAGCACGCCGCTTTCAGGATACAACAGCTCACACCGTTGGATCTCACCTCAAGCACAGACTAAATATCTCACACCACAACTGTTTGATTGCGTAGAAAAATATAAAATAAAACGATGGACGAAAGCAGAAGAGAAACCTCTGGTTTTCCATGATGTATTTTGGTTGCAAAAGAGAAACCTTTTTCTAGGCCAAGATCCGTCAGATTAATAAACAACGTTTTTAATGTAAAACGATCACGAAGTCTCGTGCATACGCCCAATTCCAGCCGGCCCGTGTGCACACGAGGGCCATCTTTAGTGAGTACTCAAACTCAATAGCTAAGGGACTATCAACTAGCGAAATTGCAAACGACATGCAGGTTTTGTGCAGGGCGGCTGACGTGTCTGGCTGCCCCAACTTACATTGCTTGGGCCCCACTCACTTGTAGCCAATTGCATCTCACCACCTCAGCTGTCAATACCATACTGCCTGATACATATTGGCCGATACCTGATACGTACAAGCAATGCAGCCAATGACATCGCGCCACATAAGCTGCTATAAAATTGTCTACTAAAAATTGTTCACTGTTTATATTATCCATGGAAATATTGCAAAAGTATTTTGAAGACCAACAGTGCCTGATCGACACTGATCAATCACAAAGCTTTCCAATAGTTTGATTTATTGGAACAATTTTTTTTTTAAATTTTCGGAAGTCAATGAAGAAATTGTACCTTCGTTTCGAGCAACACGAGTTTTCGTTTCCTCAAAACAAAAGAGATAAACATAGAAAAGGTAAAGAATCCAAAGGTGTCAAACTCGGTATCGGTATTGGGTATCGGTCCATGGAGGACCGATGCATATCAGCCCTTGAAAAAAAAAAAAAAAAAAAATCTTGACTCAAACCGATATGTATAGCTTCCTTACCACTGTATACTCGGGATTTCTTCGTCGTAATGCAGTGGTGCAAATTTTGAAGGAGATTCATTGTTCCAAGGCTGACATATAGCGCCTTCTTATTTTGTTAAGGCAATCTGAGTCACTGTGTGTGGTAAAGGTAAGGCATCTATCTGCTCTAAAGAATTTGTCCACTCTAATGCCGTGAAGTGTTGGTGGTACTCCCATGTGTTGTACTTGTTGATAAGCGCCAGTTCCAAATCCTTTCAACTGCAGTTGATGAGATGCCTGAGCTCGAATCCTTTCAACTGCAGTTTTTGCAAATGTTACTCTTAAATCGTTTCCTGTGAGCACACCAGTTCGCCACGGTCTCTCAGTGCTGGTTACCCGTTATCAAAACAAAAGAAAACAGTTAATATACAATACATGGTAAAAAAAAATAAAAATTGTAATGTAAATATGTAATCAGAATGTGTTGCTATTTTATTCTTTTAATCGGTAAAAGGTAAAAAGGATACAAACCGTAGGCACAACAAGACGTTGTAACCGAAGCAAAAAACATAGAAGGAAAACAAAAAAGAATCCCAAAAAGAATACCCGAAAACTACGCTAAACAGGAGGAAAATTAGTTTGTGCAAGTCATTTCATTGACCAATCAGTTCCCTAATCCCCAGCATTTCTATTTTTGTCCAGATTCACCCAATTCAGCAAGGTGCCCCTTGCAGCTATTGTAACCATTACCTTAGATCTTCTCACCCTCATAAAATTCTGGTTAATTTTTCTCTAACCAAATTTCCCAAAGCAAAGCAAGCCCAGAAACACCGCAGAAGGCCCCATTAAGTAGTCTGCCCCATTAAGTAGCACAAATTTGACCTGTACCAAGCTGCCACCAGCTGTCCACATGATTCCGAAAATACCCAAGTAATGTAAAAATAGATGACATGCTAACTCCGCACCCTGAAGACACGTCACCCAAAAAATTAAACCTTGGGAGGGACGGGTGCTTTCCAGAGACCTGTCAAAATACGCCTCACTACCAACTGCCGTACTAGAAATTTGTAAAACGGCTGCCATACTAGAAATTTGTAAAACGATCAGATGGTAAAGACTCCTTTTGAATCCACAGCCTATATTCTAACATCTTCCCCAACCCAATTTCTCCCAATCTTATACAATCAATCTGAAAGCTCAGTGAAGGTACGAATTTCCTCCTCCCCTAAGTTCCTTCTAGTAGTAATATTCCATACAACCATATCCCCCAAAAAAGTAAACATATCTGTCAGGGAGCAATGAGCACACCCTCCTTCCACCAAGCTGACCCTCTCCCACCTCTCTTGAACCCCCTGTTTTCCTTTCTCTTTCGTCTCCCGCCTCCATAACCACACTTTCCAAGGAGGGCTTTCTTCATCTCTTCTAACCATCCTTAGATTGTTTTGTTCATGCTACAAAAAAATGTTATAAACAATTAAAAACTTAGAAGCAGTAGCAGGATGAAAGGTTGACCGTCTCGGGAAACTAGATGATTGCATTTCTCCAAAATCAGTAACATTTGTAGAAAAACATCGGATTCTATTTCATGACCATAGTTAAAAGGAGACCAAGATAAAGATATAGGCAGCTTCTCCCTCACAACAACCGCTGGCAAAATTTGACTTGATTTCTGATCAAGAACTTCACGTGTTTCGGCTTTCTCTGCTCCCTCTCCCTATCAACATTTGATCCTTTAAGGCACGATTTCAGATTCAAAGTTGACTTTCCCTCTTTTGATAAAGAAGAAGCTCGAACGTCGGTTCCTCTTCTTGCATTTTCATGTGGATCAAGCCAAAACCGAACATTGGCAAGTCCGAGAACATTGTTTTCCCGTGTGTACTGATAAGCAGCCTCTGCGTCACAACGGTGTGAAAAGAACACTTGAGCAGAACCTGTAAAGAAGAAAACCTTGGTCTTTGTGCGATCCAATGGTCCAAATTTAATGAAAATTTTTTCCAACTCATCTTTGGAAGGCAGAGTGAAATCCTTCGGAAACTTCATATGCAAAGAGATAGGATGCGTAGAGATTTGCCTCGTCTCCGAAGACTGCAGAGAATAACTTGAGGATATCAAACTGTTCTTCATCAAGGGACTTGCATATAGTCTGCTTAACGAGGTCAAAGACTCAGTTTTTTTGTGTGATTTGCGTGAGCTATCAGAAGTCACGGGTCGGTCGAGCTTCCTCTTGCCATGGATAAAGCCCTTATAGCTCTTCACTGGAAAAACCGAGCTACAAATTTCTTTCGAGTTGCCATTAGGGCTAGTGTCAGCAACACTGACCTCGCTAGGCCGAACCTCAATACGGTCATCATGATCGTGAGATGGTAAGTTACCTACACGAATTCCATCATTTGCAACACTGATTCCGTCTTCAGAATTAGCTATGGCACCATTTTCACTGGAAGGCAATAATACTTCAGAGGCAGAGTGTCCCTGCAAATAAATTAAGTTTCAGTAGTTTTCATATTGGCGACTGCTGTTCGCGCCTACAGGTTTACTGAAAGCGCCTATATCGGAAACCCACTTATACCCATTGACTGCTTGGCATCAGATGATGGAGATCGTTTTTCGCCCCAATCTTCCACACAATGGATCTTGAGACCATAAAAAACAGACTGTCTAATGGTACGCTTAGTCTCAAGATCCCTTTTTGAAAGATTGGCGGTAAAAAACGATCTCCATCGTCTGATTCCAAGCAGTAAAAAGGTTTTCAGTGGGTTTCGGACGTAGGCGCTTTCTGTATTCTTCTAACATTATTTTTACACTGAATCCGAATACCATCATCAGTGACATAAGATAATAATTGAGCTCTGATGGAGCCATTGTGTGCAATACCAACCGTTGTATCAGGCTTTGACTTTGTAGCATCATCACTGAGATGTGATGAGGGTAATAGTAGTTCAGACTCAGATTGCTCCTGCAAAGAAATTGAGCTTCAGTAGTTTCCAAGTTTTCATACTAATACTTCCGCTGTCAATTATAGAAGGATACCATTAAATTCACCCATGGAATCTTTGAGGGCACCCACACTGAAACCCATTTGACTGCTCCGAATCAGATGGTGGACATTTTTTTTCATTCTGATCTTTCACACGATGGATTGTGAAATCATGGGCATAACATCAGACGATCAGTTTTTTTTTTCAATGTGGCACACGTCCCAAAAAAGTGACCTTAATATCAGGTGGCACTCATCACACTCGAACCTGATTTTAAGGCCACTTTTTGGGATGTGTACCACATGAAATAAAAAAAATGACTATCTGATGGTACGCCCATGATCTTAAGATCGACGGTGTGAAAGATTAGGATGGAAAACTATCTCCATCGTCTGAATGGAAGCAGTGACTGGGTTTCAGCATGGGTGCCCTCAAAGCTTCTTTGGGTAAATTTATCATTAATAACATTAGATAATAAATGAGCTCTACCAGAACCATTGTGTGCAACACAAACCTTTGTATTGCGCTGCATCTTTGTGGCATCATCACTAAGACGTGAAGATGGATTAGGTCTACAGATTTCCTCTTCTTCTCGGACTTCAAGGTCATCATGGAACTCAGATGTACAGCTTCTAGAAGCACCATCATGGTCATTCTCCATGCTACAACTACAAACACGAGAAAGTAGTTCAGTTTTGCCTGTTACATCTTTTCCTACAAAAATCTCATCATCAGAACAAGTTCCAGTAACATGGCCACCGAGACACGACAACGGTTCAAATCTAGAGCGCTTTTGTACCTCATTAAATTTTATAGAAGTGAGATTTGGAATCTTTTTGTACATCAAATTTCTATACCTTAACAATTTTTGGCATAAAGATGTCGAGCACTCTTCCCCAGAATAAAATGGATCCAACATGAGAACGTATAAGTGTCTCAGAATGTCAAGCAAACTAGGTGTACTACATATGTTATCGGAGGTTTTAATCCTCGAACAAACTCGAGGCTCAACGGAAAAATAGATAGGAAACCGTAACTCAACCTCAGCTGGGGTTTTCACGAGAGAAGTGTCAGATTCAGGATATGAGGGCAAAGACTGTGAGAGATCGGAAATAACAGGTAGGTCAAGATTCCTCGTTACGTCAAAACAGTCCCCAGAACTCTCCCTTTGAATAATCGAGCTGGCAATAATGTCAGATTCTCCTTGTAAATGAGGCACAGAACTATCATCCCATATATCTTCCGAGTCTTCCCGAAAGAACACAGCGTGGCTCGTATTATTCATCCTGCAGTAGCTCGAGCTGCTTGATTCATCTGCATCTGATTGCTGTCTAGAACTATGGATTGAGGATTTCCCCTCAGCAAAAATTTCTTCAGATTCAACATCCATACTCGAGTCAGAAACTTCTTTGACTTGATCATCTTGCAAACTTTCATATTCTTCATTTGGAAAAAATAAGCTAAAATCCTCTTGGTTTGTCCAGCAAATCTCCGAGGAACTACGGACTTTGTCAGCAAAAAACTGATCCTTGTTTGCTTGTTCTTCCTCTGAAACAAAGTGACAAAATACGGGTCAGTTTAGTACAGTGAGCGAGAAAGTCGGAAAAAAATGGTAAATTACAGGGAAAAAACTACAAAAAGTCGAAAGGTAAAAAATTGTAAAATACTGAAGACGAAAAAAATGGAAAACCAGGAAAATTTGGGGAAAAAATGTGACAATATATATATATATATGGGAAATGATAATATGACTCAAGTCATGGGACATAAGCCCGTGACTCCAGCTCTTATAGGCTGCATGTCACATCAGATGAGTTAAAAGTCAACCTGATGTGACATGCAGCAAATGGTTGCTAAAGTCATGGGATTATATTTCACGACTCAAGTGAGAGGATCATTACCCTATTTTATATATATATATATATATATATATATATATATATATATATATATATATATATATATATATATATATATATATTTAAACAATTTTTTAAAAATACTGTAAAATACAGGCAAAGTACATTTCATATGCAAAATATGTGTATTATATGTAAATACATACTTTATTAAAAAATACGGGTATTATACGCGTTTAGTACGCTGTGGAAAAAAAAAACGTATTACACGCATATGTTTAAAAAAAAGCCATATTTTGTCACAATGCTCTGAAATATTACCTTCTCCTTCTTGAATTACTGATTCCTCCACCTCCTCCGAAAAGGAGTGATATAACACATCATGATTTGTGGTATTCAAACTGCAGTAGCTCGAGCTGCTTGATTGGTCTCCATCTGATCGTTGTCTAGCACTACTGATCGAGGATTTCCCCTCAGAAAAAAAATTCCCGAATTCAACATCCTTTTCTATAGACATACTCGAGTCAGAACCATTTTCAACTTGATCATCTAGCAAACTTTCAAATTCTTCATTTGGAAAAAATATGCTAAAATCCTCTCTGTTTGTGCTGCAAATTTCCGAGGAACTACGAGTTTCGTCTGGAAAAAACGGATGCTTGTTTGCTTGTTCTTCCTGTGAAGTATTACCTTCTCCTTCTTGAATTACTGATTCCTCCATCTCCTCCGAAGAGGAGTGAGATTTCATCTCTGGATGAGTTCCTGATAAGGGAATCCAAATTGCAATATGTCAAAAAATTACTATAAATGTTAGAGAAAAGTAAACAATAAAAATAACACAAAGAAATTAACTCTCCTCAGGGACTTTATTGTCATTCAAACACCTTTTACCCACTGATGTCTAACAAATTATGATGGATTAGGAGGCTCTTGAAATTTTCTCGTCAATTTTCAGAGTATTTAGTGGCTAACAGGTTTTTCATTTGGATGACAACCATAATGGCCCACAATTCCTAACATAAAATACAACAATATGGAAAACTTAATTTGATCAGTAATGTATTTGTTTGATGCAATAGATCCAATAAACTACTTAAAAAGATAGATCACAGAAAATTTAACCACTAAAATCTTAAAAACACTGCAGTCCTCATGAATCAACTCATAAACTCATCAATTATGAACTCCTATAAAACACACAATCCCTACTCCACATTAGAAATATAGGAAACAGTAGGAGATTCAGTCTAACAATGGCACTTCGTGTTGCACTGCCTACCATTAACTAAAGATGTAATTGAATAAGACACGATCACCACATAGATAATTCCCAGACCTGTGAAACCAGGTCTCAAAAGGTATCGGTTTCGGATGACACATTGGTATATTGTCCTATACATACCAACTTATATGTATTTGTATAGTAGGATACATTCAATGAATCGTACCGGAGGGTTCCAATACCGACACGTATTGGGCGATATGTACCGGTATCGTCCGAGATTTTGACCCATGATCCGGCCCCAAGCCGCACACCAGCAGAACATATCTACTTCCATCAGCACCAGCAATTGCCAAAGCCCCATCCGTTCTTTCTGTCCAACGAGTCATACATCAACTTGACCGAGAAACGACCAAATTTAGCAGTCCAGATTCTAATGTCTGCATGGTCGAGAGATAATCCTGCGTTGTTCAGCACCATACTCTCAAAGTCGGGAGCCAACAATAAATTGGCAAGGGAAAGTAGGGAAAGATCGGAAAAAATCGGCTGAAGTCGGTCAAAATCAGAAAAAATCGGGGAAATAAAAAATTCAAAAAACTATATTATAATATATTTCAAATTGTAAATAATGGTTTTAGTGAACAAAACCGTGCAAAATATGCAAAAGCTTTTTTTTTTATCAGTAACGTAATTTACATTGAAGCAGCAAGGCGCTGAAAGACCAATACAATGATACGACCAAAAGAAAACAAAGACCGATACACCGACACGAAGAGATGACCACAGTGAACCCGGGTATCACGCCCATCAGCCTGGATCCCACAAATAGGCTTCCTCTCGAGGAACTATCCCTCCCCTCTCCACCCAAAACCACACTAGGTCTCTGATGGACCTCATGATCATCCCAATCGATCGTCTTTTACTCTCGAAAATTCGTAGATTTCTTTCGCCCCATATACTCCACAGCACCGCAAAGAGAATTGTCATCCAATAATCTCCAATCACCCTTTCCAATTTGCTACCCTCCCACATCAGATAAAGGTCGTAGGGCGTGGCTGACATAACCCAGCTCAAACGGAAGGACTTGATGATGTTCCAAAGCTCATGCGCCACTCTGCAATGAATAAGAAGATGAGAAGCATTCTCTTCCTACTCGTCACACATCACGCAGTAATTTGAGATCTCCTTTCCCCTTCGAATAAGCTGATCTATAGTAAGAATTTTCCCTTTGAAGAGTGTCCACACAAAAAATTTGATTTTTAGAGGAATGGCTTCCTTCCATAATCTTGCCCCTTGGAATATGATGAGAGGGCGACACGTCAGCATCCTATAGTAGGATTTAACACTGAAAACACCATCTCGACCAGGAGTCCAATTCATTCGATCTTGACCCTGGGGGTGACGATGTGCTTCATATAGCCTCTGCAAAGATTAGAGAACGGTGTGACCTCCTCATTCCTCAACAGTCTTCTGGTGACAACATTCCAAAGTCTGCCCCCCTCCGTTTCCGACACAAAGTCCACAATCCTCCCAGTCGGATTGACATCAATGGCATAGATCTCTAGGAATGACACCTTGAGAGCACCTTCATTTGATCCAAACATCCTCCCAGAATCTAATACGGGTGCCACAGCCCCAAGTGAATCTCAGCCCTCTAGCGAAGAGGCCCCACGTGCTGCAAATACTTTTCCACTAAGGCGAAGTTCCTTTGTGAACCATGACGCTTATACCCTAGTTACCCATGAGTTGGCCATACTTCATCATCACCACACGCCAAAGATTGTCCCTTTCCTCCACCCTCCCGCCTCTCCAGAACCACTTCCCAAGCAGCGCAATGTTTGTCCACCTAAGGCAACGGATCCCCAACCCCCCACATCTAACTAGAAGTTGGCACGTGTCCCAGTTGACAAGGTGATATCACTTATTCAGGCCCGCTCCCTCCCATAGGAAGTTACGTTGAATTTGCTCAAGACGACTGAGGACCGCCATGGGGCATTTGAACATAGACATGTAGAAGATGGAAAGCGAAGATAGAACCACGTCGACTAGAACCAGCCTTCCAGCACTACTTAGCAGCCTCCCTTTCCAATACGATAAACGTTGCTCAAATCTTTGCACAACCGGCTCCGACTCCCTAGCAGTAAGAAGTCTAATCCCAAGTGACATCCCCAAGTACTAAATTGGAAATTTCTCAATCGTACAATTCTCCGTCATCGCTAGATAATCCATCACCCTCTCATCAGTCCCAATACCCGTGATTACCGATTTGGAGAGATTAACACACTGCCCCGACACCGTCTCATAAACTGATAGCACATCCGCTAGGTACGTGAACTCCTGCACATCAGCCTTCCCGAAAATAATGGTATCATCTGCAAACTGAAGGTGCGAGATGAATCTCCCTTGTGCACCCACCTTGATACCCATTATGAAGTTTCGCTGCCTGGCTTGCACAATAAGGCCCGATAATGCTTTGCCAACCATATTAAACAGGAAAGGTGATAAGGGGTCCCCTTGGCGAAGACCTCTTGAACTTTTAAAATAGCCAGCCGGCATACCATTGATCAAGACCGAGAACCAAACCGAAGAGTAGCACCCCCTCATCCATCTCCTCCAGGTAGTTCCAAACACCATTCTGCCTAGCATATAATCTAAACAATCCTAACTGATATGATCATACGCTTTCTCCATATCGATTTTCCATTGGGCAGCCGGTCGTCGATCGTGATGCGCCGAGTGTATGGTTTCTTAGGCCACCGCCACCAGATCTACCAACTGGTGCCTTATTTTTGGCTTCACGCTTGATCACTCTCCACACCTCCGCTTCAGTGATCTGATGTTCCAAGCTAAGCCGGTCCTCCTCCGTCAGGAACTTAAAGGATAGCCCATCCAACTGGGGCCGGCCTATGGAGACCATCATCCTTGTACATCTTGCTATAGAACTCGACGATGTGTTCCCTAACCTGGTTCTCCTCCGAATAATTCACCCCATCCACAGTCATATTACCGATGTAGTTCGCTTTGTTCCGCGCATTGGCGACCGCATGAAAATACTTGGTATTGGTGTCCCCTTCCTTTAACCATTTGACTTTGGATTTTTGCTTCCAACATATCTCCTCCGCCCTGCAGACACTATTAAACTCTGTTTTTTGCGATATATATCCTCACGCTCATCCGCCGTGAGACAGCTGCTTTCTTCTGCATCATCTATCTCCTACAACTGTCTTAATAACTCCTCTTTCTTGACATGCACTAGACCGTACACCTCCTTATTCCACTGTTTGCTTTTCCCTTTAACCCACTGCAATTTGGAGATGAAGCGATAGGCCGCCATCCCCGGTAGAGTCGCTTCTCCCCACCAAACTAGGATTAGCTCCTGATACCATTCATCCATCAGCCATATATTTTCGAACCGGAACGGGGTCGGCCCTCTCCCCCTTGACTCGCATGTCAGCACCACTGGCCGATGATCAGACACTGCCCTTGCTAAACATTCGGCTCTTGCTCTTAGAAAAATATCTAGCCAATCCAACTTGCATAGAAATCTGTCCAGATTACTTAGGGTAGGGCTCTCTTGAAGATTCGACCACGTAAATCTCACACCACTTAACGGTACCTCCATCAGCTCCCAATCAGATATGAAGGAATTGAATTCCCTCATTACCTCAATATCCGATGGCCCCCCTTGTTTCTCAAAACCCCACCTTATCGCATTAAAATCCACTCCCAAGCAGAAAGGATAATCCCATCTGGCCACAAGGGCCGCAAGTTCCATTTAGAAATCAGGTCATTCTCTGATAGTGGCCAGTCCATAGATCCCTGCAAACATCCACACTTTACCTGATACCTTGTTCCGAAGTACCACCACAGTAGAGTAAAATCCAAATTCTTCATCCAGTTTGTCAAAAATCTGAGAGTCCCATGCGATCAGAATGCCCCCCGATGCACCAGCAGAATCAACTCCCAACCAGTCCCAATGATTTCCCCCAATCACCGAGGACACTTTCCGCCTATCACATCTGCCCCACTTGGTCTCCTGCAAAGTAATAACAACCGGTTTAATCGTCTCTATCACCCATTTCACCCAAGCCCGTTTGCCCCCATCGCAGATACCTCTCACATTCCACGATAGCATCTTCATTAACCACCAGCTGTAGACCCGCTCATATCCGAGATTGTGTGTGTACCTCCTCTTCTTGCCCCCTTCCCATCCGACATCCCCCAATGTAACCTGGCCAGTTTCCGTACCCGACCCCTCCGCTTTGCCTTGTTCTCCTTGTGATTGCTCAGTAAGGATCGGAACACATTCCATAACTCCTCGTCGGACCCCTTGAAAGACATCCAAGATCGCGTCCAACCGTAATGAGTCGGTCGATGTCATTTGTCCTACTCATCTCCGCCTCAGCTCCCCCCAGGGCAATCAGCTGGTTAATCTGCGATATGTAGCTTGCAGAATTGTCATCGCAGGGTGTTACCTCTTCTATTTCGGTTAACTCAACCGACGTCGTCGACGTCATGACCAATACCAGGAGACTAACACTGTGACTGGATCTCTCCTCCCTCAAATACATAACATCCTCCACATCTTAGCTCGGTGGGCTCGAGGGAAAAGTAAATTTCTATAGCAGTCTTCCCCTCCTCTTTCCCCCAATACCTCCCCTCTCCCTCCCATCCCCTTCAGCCCCATAGGCCCTGGGTCTCAAGCCCGCCAAATATGAGCCCAACGAGACCCGGCTACAAGGCCTAGAGAACCCAAAGCCCATAAATGAAGAGGGGCTCCATAGGTTGAAACTGGTAGCGACCCAATAGCTCTTGCCCGCCAACTGGCTCCCTATATAGACAGCAAAACCCCACGGGTCGGAAGTGGCCCAAGATCTGTTGCCCGCCAGCTGGCCCCCAAAATAGCCAATTACGCCATTTATCCGCCACGTAATTAGATTATCACGTGCCTCCCCCTCGTAGAACTCACGTGTGCCTCTCCCCCCAAGCCAAGCTTCCAAAAGAGTCGAAACTGGCATCTCCGCCACGTGTCCGCCACCTCATCATCCAGTCAGCATCGAAAAGGAGATACCCCCCCCCCCGGTCAAAAGCCTCCTTTCTCGAAAGGCAAAAGGCATGGGTTCCAACAGGTTCCGGATCACACCATGTCGGCATCCTTAGCGAGCTCGCGACCCGAGGCTGGCCACGTGTCGACCATCCAGTACCCCTCAGTCGACGAACTTTTGAAAATATGCAAAACCTAAAGATTTTTTATGAGCAAAATAGAACAAAACCTAAAGGTTTTTTTTTCTTTTAAGGATAAGTGATAAAAACGAAAAAAAAAAAAAGGCAATATCACAAACATCGCCAATTAATTGGGAGAGTCGCGACTTGACCGATTAATCGGCGATAAAGTCAGGATGACTGCAAGTCGCCGGCTTTTTCCGATATTTTGAAAAAGTCGAAGACTTTTGTGACTATACTTAGAACTTCCAATAGAGCTGCAAACTGAATGATCTCCAGGCTAATTAAAGTTGCGTCTAAGCTGCATGTCCCACACACATCTACCATTGATCACGGCATAGCACTGATGTGCAGTGACATCTATCAACCACCAGAATACTTGGGCACTAAAATATGTTACATATAGCCTCATCTCCCAACCAAATATCAGTCCCAAATAGAATTTTATCCACCCTCCCACCTTAAATTGGATATTTCTCGAACCACCTTCCACCAACCGGAAGCATAGGATAACCCAGTAAGCTTAAGATCCCAGCCCTGCTCCCACAATGATACTTAGAAAATAAAATCATGAACCACCATGCAGTATGCTCCTCACCTACTCACCAAAGCCACTTACTTCGATGAATCGCCACTACCGCACGAAAGGAACACTTTTCATCATACCCTCAATTTTGTTGATCACTCCAACTAGGCACTGCTTGGACTAGGGTAACACAACCACCAGTTGTTAGGAGCTTCCCTTTCCATGTGGATAGCTGCCTTTCAACTCTCCCAATAACAGGGTCCAGCTTTGATTTAACCTCACTACTGTCCAGACATATTCCGCACAACTTTGTTTTAGAGAAAGTGGCCAGATGTGAGCTCGAACATGCAAAGGACCATCTTAATGTTAAACAGGTCACTCTTGGTAGCATCACAGAGTAATGATATGTCATCTGCGAAGTGGATATGTGAAATCGGCTTGACATGACTGGCAGCTTTGAAACCATGGATGTGACACCAGTTTTATTTCGACATAGGATCTCACAAGAGTAATGAGAAACCAAGGGTTAGTGTTAGGTTGGCAGCCAGCTGTAAAAGACCCCGCCAAATCCCTATGATGAGACTTCTTACGAACACAAGTTTTGTGCCGTCCCTTGCTAGCGATGAGCTGCAACAGACCACAGTTGTAGAAAGAAGTAGGCAAGGGTTGGCTAGGGCATCCCTTGTTTTATGCAACGCACTGCAACGAACCACAGTTGCAGTGAGAAATAGCCAAGGGTTGGCTAGGGCATCCCCTGTTTTAAGCGACGCGCTGCAACAGAGTTCGGTTGTAGTGAGAAATAGGCTACGGTTCTGTTTTAATCGACGCGTTGCAACAGATCCCGGTTGCAGTGACAAATAGGCAAGGGGAGGCTAGGGCATCCCCTGCAAGCAACGCACTATAATAGAACCCGGCTGTAATAAGAAGTAGGCAAGGGTTGGTTAGGGCGTCTCATGTAAGCGACGCGCTATGACATAGTCCGGTTGTAGTGAGATATAGGCAAGGGTCGGCTATTTTGGCTTCTTGGAAGGTAGGCACATTAACTAGGAAGAAGTCCCAAACTGTTTGATGTTATGAGCAAAAAGAAGATTAATGTAATGTTCTTGCAAGAGACAGAGTGGAAAGGAGAGAAGGCTATGGACTTGGGAGATGGGTTTAAACTTTACTACTCGGGGAAGAGTAACTCTCACAACAGGATAGGCATGGTTGTCGATGGAGATTTGAAGGATAAGATTGTAGAGGTCAAGAGGAAGAATGATCGGATTATGATAGTTAAAATCGTTTTGGATAAGGATATTTTAAATGCTATTAATGCCTATGAACCTTAAGTTGGATTGTGTGAAAACATGAAACAAAATTTTTGGCAATTTATGGATGAACTAGTACAAGGCATACCCAATGGTGAAAGTGTAGTGATTGGAGGGGACCTTAATGGACACCTAGGAGAGATGAGAAATGGATATGAAAGGATACATGGAGGACACGGTTTTGGCTAATGAAATCAGATGCGGGGAGCTATCCTTGATTTTGCAGTAGTTCTTGACAATCGCAAATACATTTTCCAAGAAGAAAGATGATATTTAATAACTCTCAAGAGTAGAACAAATAGAACCGAAATATATTATATTTTAGTAAGGCGAAGTGAGTGGATAAACTGCAAGGATTGCAAGTCATCCCAGGAGAGAGCCTTACGATACAACATAGATTATAGTTTTAGACGTTTTGACCAAGAGCCAATGGCAAAATAAGATGACAAAGGATCCCCCAAAAATAAAATGGTGGGGATTAAAAGGAGAGAAAATGACAACCTTAAAGGAAAAATGAGTGACAAAGAAGTGTGATGCCAAGAAGGTGATCCAAATGAGATATGGGACAAAATGGTGTCATGCCTTAAACAAATTGCTAAGGAGGTGCTCGGAGAATCTAAAGGGGGCAAAATGTGTACAAAAAGAAACTTGGTGGTGGAATACTAACATTCAAAAGGTAATTGCTGAGAATTGAGAAGAAAAAGTTTTTTAAGAACTGCATGAACAAGAACTACAGATGATCTTGAAAGAAATATGCTCGCCAAAAGGAGAAGCGAAGAAATTCGTAAGTATGAAGTATGGGAAAATTTATATACTAGGTTGGGATAAAAAATAGAGAAAGAAATCTATAAACTTGGCAAGATTTGAAGAAAGAAAACTAGAGATCTCAACCAAGTAAGGTGCATTAGGGATGAAGATCAAAGGGTCTTGGTGAAAGAGGATGAGATAAAAAGTAGATAGCAAATATACTTTAAAGATTTATTAAACAAAGAATATACAAAAGAAGTAGACGAAGAAGAGGAAACCAAACCAAGGGATGAGTAAAAGCAACTTTAGCAAAAATGAAGAAAAGAAAGGCATTAGGACTAGATGGGATGTCAATAGAAATATGGATTGTTTTAGGAGAGAATTGACTGAACTGATTGACTAACTTATTGAACAAGATATTAAAAATGAAGAAAATGCTCGAGGAATAGAGGAAGAGCATTGTGGTCCCTTTTTATAAGAACAAAGGAGAAATCCAAGATTGTGCCAACTATTGGGGCATTAAGCTAATGAGCTAGACTATGAAACTTTGGGAGAGAATAGTTGAACAACAACTAAAACAAAAATCAAATGTATCAGAGAACCAGTTTGGATTTATGCCACGACGATCAACAACGGAAGCTATTTTTCTACTGAGGCAACTTATTGAGAAGTTTAGAGAGAGAAGATAAACCCTAAATACGGCCTTTATAGATTTAGAGAAAGCTTATGATAAAGTGTCGAGACAAATAATATGGCGGACACTGAGGAAGATATGCATCCCAACTTGCCTTAGGACGACATGCGGAGAGACGAGTGAGTTCCCTGTAGGAGTTGGGCTGCATAAAGGATCTCCTTTGAGCCTTTATTTGCTTGCCTTGGTCATGAATGCATTAACCATAGATATACAAGAAGAGTTCATGTGGTGTATGTTATTGCAAACGAAAGTTTTAATTGCCCAGACAAGGAAAGAATTAAATGATCAGCTGGTATTATGAAGAATAACTTTGGAGGACAAGGGGTTTGAAAATTGGTAGAACAAAAACAAAATACATGGAGTACAAGATAGTGAACAAGATAGTTTAGAGGAGGATTTAGGCAAAATAAAAAAACCATTTTGTGCCACATTGTAATAAATTTCGCTACATTATAATAAAACCACTTTACAATCACATTGTGGATTTGAAGAGGACGTCTCAAATAGGATTGATGCAGTCTGGATGCAATGGAGGCAAGCTAGCGGAGTATTGCTCGACCCAAGAGTTCCACTTAGATTGAAGGGACATTTTTATAAGACGGCAGTTAGGCCTGTCGCATCATATGAATCGAAATGTTGGGCGATAAAAAAGTGACAACAAGATAAGAGTACATATCGCTGAAAAGCGTATGCTGAGATGGAAGTGTGAAGTAACACAAAAGGATAGAATACGAACTAAGTACATAAGAGAAAATTTGAGAGTGGCACCTATAAAGGAAAAAATTATTGAGAGTCGCTTGAGGTGGTTTGGACATGTTTATCAGAGGCAAGAAGTAGACCCGATACGAAGGGACTCTACAAGTATAAGGATATAGAAGAAGAGGTGGACCAGTGAAGACCTGGATGGAAGCCATGAGAAGGGATATGAAGAATTGCGAAGTTACAGAGAGCTTAGCGCTAATCTGAAACGGGTGGAGAAAAATGACTCGCAAAGCTGACCCCAAATAGATGGGATACGGCTATGATGATGATGATGACTGTGCGGGATTCCATCAGCCTCAGGAAAGATTCATGGGGACTCGCCAAGGACATCGAATGAGAAGTCGAGATAATGAGCATGCGAGGAAGGTTTGGTTCCCCGAAAAGGGGTGGTTTGTGCAAAATGCAACAACCTCTACTCAGTTTAATAACCTGTGACGGAAAAAAAAATTCTCTCTTCAAGGAGAAAGAAGTGGGTCAAGAGTACCCTAAAGGGAAGATAACAAATGTTAAACGCTTCTCAAAGAATGGATGTTCAAGATCGCTGGTCCAAATGGGGAAAGAAATTTCAGGGACCCTACAGGAGATGGGAAAGAAAAACAGGGTTGGCAATAGCGCTTTCTCGGAGATTGACATTATCGGTAACCGCTTAGAAAATGAAATCAAATATTACTAAATAGTTGGGCCATGGGAGTCGTGGTCAATGCGATGGTTAAGTTGTCGGAGAAGTAAACGATTACGCATTGGAAAACCTAACCTGGGAAGGGCTTCCTTCGGTTGAAAAATTCGCTCAAGAGCTCTTCTTGTTCAAGTTTCCTCCACTGAAGGTTCGGGATCAGACATTGTTGCTAGTTAAGGGTAATTGAAAGTTGAAACACTAAGGTCTGAAAACCTGGATGTCTCGCACAAGATAAGAGTTGTTGCTAGTTAAGGCTTAGTGAAAGTTGAAACACTAAGATCTGAAAACATGGACGCCATAAAAGATAAAAGTTGTTGATAGAGATTGTTGGAACCTTCCTAGAAGCATTGTTACCAATAGTAGGAAAGAGAAAAAGAAATTCGTATTGAGATTGAATGTTGAGCCAACGGCGATGGAAAAGTAAGTAAAGGAGGATTGACTATGGGTAACAATGAAATTGTGTTTGGTGGATTGGGGGTAGGGGGGTGTCGGTGTTTTGAGTTCAAAATAGGGGTCCAACGGCAAGCTGCCTAAAAAATAGATGAAGGGGGAGTAGTGTAATATCCCGAAAATTTGAGCGTTAAACAGTGACCTCGGGATCCGTGCCCGACTGGTCGTAGGTTTGACCAAGTGATGGTCAAACGGTGGACTCATGAAGTAATGTACTAATGTGAGATTAGTGTAACCTAAGTGTAGAGTATGGTGTTAGTTTAAAGCCACATACACCTATCTCTAGTGTATGCGCTTAACACCAAAACAGCAGAGAGGATATAAGGGTTTAATAACCCTAGAATTCTTTTGTTTGGTTGTTGAAGAGAAAGTTAAGGAGAGAAGGAGAGAGGGAGTAAAGAGGAGTTATTGAGCCAAGAGTTAATGCAAATCAAGAGGGGGTCAAGCATTGATTGCCGGATTCAACGCGATTTGGGATCGTTTGAACAAAGCTGGAGCCCTAGCCATTCCAACCTAGATATTTGATCAATTTGAGATGGATTGGAGGTGAGTTTCTAATTGAAGTAAATGCATAGATTGTAGATGATTAAAATTAGTTAAATGTAGTTACAAGATAGATTAAAAGGCATAGAAAAATGGAAGGAATTGATGAGGAAAGGATTTGGAAGAACAGCCCGAAAAGGGGTTGAGTCTGGCCAAATCGATTAATCGAATTGGAGAATCGATTAATCGAATTGGAGAATCGATTAATCAATTTTGGTCTAGAAGTTGAAAAGGCAAGGATGCCCGATTTCGATTAATCGATCTGGAAATCGATTAATCGATTTTGAAGTTCGATTAATCGATATGGAAATCGACTAATCGACTGGGTACCTCCAGTGGCTGGAGATAAAGGACTTGGGGAAATCGACTACTCAATTTGGGAAATTGATTAATTGATTTTAGATTTCGATTAATCGATTTGGGATCGATTTCGGACTTTCGACTACTCGATTTGATAATCAACTTTACCATTTCAGGGATTTCGATTAATCGATTTTGGCAGTTTCACTTGGCTTTTTAATTGGAACTTGAGGTTCATGGAGGGTCTAGGGCCTTCTCTGTTGCACCTTTAATGATGTGTTGCATGTGTTATGATGTACCATAGGTGGTACGTGTGAAAGTAAGCATAAGGAGCCGCGTGGGACCTTGATGCTTGGACCTTCAGAGACCTGAGGTAGGGAACACCTTGAACATGTACTTTAATTGCAAGAGCATGTATGTAGTGATATAGAGATCAAATTGAAAATGTTTTAACTATGTAAATCTTTGTAAAAATGGGTGTGTGTGTGACACCAAGAAAGTGATAAGGGCATCAGTGTGATGCGAATAACTGAGACCATGTAAGTTAATGAAAATGAGGCATCCCCAGGGGATGAGAAAGTGATAAAGGCATCAGTGTGATACGAGTAATTTAGACATCCCAGGGATGTAAGTAAGATTGAATAACTACTGTTAAGCCCTAACTGATATAAGATAGCACATTTACACGGTGAACAACTATATATAAAGCACATATTATTTTTATTATTTGAGGTTTGTTTAGGATTAATGACGCGCTAATTCAGATACCAAAGTGAGGTCTATCCGTACACAGTAAGCACATCTCAGGGATGTTGAGATAAGATTTAACCCCACCGCCTATTGAGAAAGGGGCTTGGGTCATATTCCCAGGGAATACATTTTTAACAACCGTCTATTTAGACGACGATGGAGGGTATCCCATTGGGGCTCGATGCTATATTGCTTGGGGATTACTTAAGTTGAAGATTTAAGTTTTGCTTTAGGCCTGTTCAGTGCCATTCATGATAAATTAACAGTAAAGTAAAACATGCAAACTACCAGTAAAGTTGAATGCAAATTGCCATCTTTTAAACTGTTTTTCTAGCAAATGCATAGACACGTCATGCTTAGAATATCATGGAATATATGTGAAATTTTGACTTATATGTTCATTGTGTTATTCCCTATTGAGCTAGGATGTAGCTCACCATTTAGACTATACGTCGCAGGTCCATTATTAGCAGCGGCCGAGGCTTCGGGAGACGTGGATCTGGATGATTTGGATTACGTGCCTGGGGACGAGTTGGAGCCCCCTCCTGAGGACTTCTTCTAGGAGACTCCACTGAGTACTTTGAGAGAGTAGTTTGAGAGCATACTGGTACGACTTAGTATGTCAAGCCTTTATTTTGATAACAATGTAATTATACTTCAATATTCTCTTTTGGCGAACCATCTGGGGTGACCCGGTTCTATCACCGATGGTTCGGGCCTGTTCTTTTGTCCATACATTGGCATGGAATGAGAACTGCTTTTGAGCTCTTTCATTATAGAGAATAATATATTATTAATGCATGTTTCTTTCAGTTCACACACTTTACTTGATTGGTTTTCCTTGTTATACCAATGTTCCGTACATATCCTTGGGGCACGGTCTGGAGGATCGTGCTGATGGCAAGGGTTTCGGGGTGCCGAAATTTGGGCTGTCACAGTTGGTATCAAAGCATTTTCTTTTAAGAATTCTGACAATCATTCTTTTTGTCAGAGCATAGGGACTTCTACTAAAGAAAACCTTGTCTTCACGTGCAGACCGTTATATCTTGTAGAGGAAGGGACCGACTCAGGGGCGGCTATAGTAGAAGCTTGCGTAGTCAAGATGATTTTATCTCGGATACAAATAGAGTGCCTGTAGGAGATAGAGGGGCTTCAGGCAGTGGTGGCCAAGGGAGTCAGGATCAGGGAGAGAACCAAGATCGAGATCGTCAGGATCAAGATCAAAGGGAACAGGCAAGGGTTAGAGAAAGGAATGAGGAGAGAGAGGAGCGTCAGAGGATAATGCATACCATGGAGACCATGGCGGCTGCCATGGCACAACAGGCAGCATCCTTGGCAGCTCACGCTGCCCATGAGCAGAGTCAGCCACCTATGCCTCCAGTGGGGCATACACCTCCAGTGGCTTCAGTGTTTACTGAGTTTAAGAGGATGAGACCTCCTAGCTTTTCTGGACAGGGAGAGCCCATGGTGGCGGAGCATTGGCTGAGTGAGATGGAAAAAGTATTCAGTGTGCTCACGTGTACGGAGGACGAGAGAGTCCGTTAGGCAACCTACATGTTAGATGGAGAGGTTGGGCCTTGGTGGAAGTCTGTCTCACGGACTAGGGCTCAAGAGACTCCGGATTTGCCCTAGACGTAGGATGAATTTGTTGAAGAGTTCAACAAACAGTACTTCCCAGAAGTTGTGAGAAATCAGATGGAGATCCAATTTTTGCAACTCGTGCAAGGGAAGATGACAGTGAGAGACTATAGAGTGGAGTTCATGCGACTCGCTCGCTTCGCGCCCGATTATGTTGTCACGGACATGATGAGAGCGAAGAGGTTTCAGCAGGGGTTGAGACCGGACGTGAGGAGAGGAGTAGCACCATTCTAGATGAGGACCTATGGAGAAGTTATGAGCAAGGCCTTGGTGGTAGAAGAAGAAAATAATAACAAATACCGCCAGAGGGAACAGCAAGGAAGGTGGAATGTGGACCAGAGCAGAGCGGTAAACTACGAGCCGATGAACAAAAAGCCGAGATTCGTAGCAGGCAACCAGAGACCACCATTCCAGGGAGGTTATGGGAGACCGGCGCAGCAGAGCAACCAGTAGAGATTTCCATTGCTCGCGTCGAGGAGACCGATACGCTACGAGAGCCCTACTATCACTACCGGAGCTACAGTCACACAGGGTGTTTCGCGAGCAGCTTCTTCCACACCTCGTGAGACTTGTACCAAGTGTGGCAAGCCTCACCGAACAGTGGACTGTAGGATAGGAACTCGGGGCTGTTTCAGATGTAGCAAGGTGGGCCACTTGATCAAGGGTTGCCCTGAGGTGAACAAAGGGAAGACGGTTTCAGCTCCTATGCCACGACCTATACAAACAAGGAAGCCGATCGTCCAAGGGAGAGCCTACGCAGTCACAACTCAAGAGGCTCAAAATACGAATGATGTGATCCAAAGTGAGTTTTCTCTTAAATAAAAAATTTCAATTCTTGAAAATTTTTTGATAGAGAAGGTGCATCCATATAAAAAATAGAAAATAACTTGCATGTAATAATTTCTAGTAAGATGATATACGTTATATATATATGTGTGTATGTATGATTAGGTGCGTTACAAATTTATAAGAAAGGAAGAGATGTCGCATATGAAGCTCGAGTGTTGATAGACCGGGGATCTACCCACTCATTCGTTACCCCTCGCTTCACAAAGAAGATGAAAGTTGACCCAGAAGAGTTAAACTGTGTTAACTGTGACCATTCCGACTGGGAAATCGGTTGATACCGAGAAAGTTTGTAACTCCTTGATCGTGAAAATCATGGATGGAGACGACTTTGAACTACCCGCGAACCTAATTCTGTTAGACATGCAAGGATTCGACGTGATCCTTGGCATGGATTGGTTGTCGACTCACTGTGCGATGGTAGATTGCAAGAATAAGGTCGTCATCTTCAAACCCAATACGAGATCATTTCAGTTTCGAGGAGAGAGGTCGACGCATATGCCACTTATCTCGGCAGTCAGGGCCAGGCACTTGATCAGAAAAGGGTGTAGTGGATACTTGGCATTCTTGAAGGAGGATAAAGAAGAGAAGAATGTTATTTCTGAGATAGCAGTTGTGCGAGACTTCGCTGACGTGTTTCCGGAAGAGTTACCAGGATTACCTCTAGAGAGAGAAGTAGAGTTCGCCATCGACTTAGCACCAGGAACGGAGCCTGTCTCTAAAGCACCATATAGAATGGCTCCTGCTGAGTTGAAGGAATTGAAGGAGCAGTTTCAAGAGCTAATGGACAAGGGGTTTGTTAGACCGAGCGTGTCTCCATGGGGAGCATCGGTCTTGTTTGTAAAGAAGAAAGATGGGTCAATGCGTCTGTGCATTGACTATCGACAATTGAATAAACTTACCATCAAGAATCGATACCCTTTGCCTAGGATAGATGACCTGTTTGATCAACTGCAAGGAGCGAGGTACTTTTCCAAGATCGATCTAAGATCTGGATACCATCAGTTGAGAGTCAAGGCAGAGTGTCACGGGGTCGCACTTCCTCAACCTCATGCGTAAGACTCTAACGTCACGCGCTTAAGTCACCTACTCGATACCAACAGATCGCAGGACGCCCTTCAAGCGCTTTCAACCCTCATGATTGCGCTCGCATGCAAGCCAACCCATCTACACATCAGCTCTGATACCACCCACTTAGAGGACGGGAGCTCCCCCAACATGGTTACCTCTGTTTCGCGGCCTACCACCCAGCGTATCGTGCCCCTTACGACACGCTTGCTTGCACCACTTTGCTAAACTTGGCCTGCTCAAGCTTCACCCTGTGCACTGCACTAGTACCTCTCATCGCAACAGTATTGGCATGCAGCTCCCCATGCCATCATGTCATGCTCACATACCGAACCAAGCCCACAACCTTGTGCCTCATCGTGATGCCGTGCTCAACGGAGTCCCACGCAGCCCTCGTGCTAGCGTGCTCTACTGAGTCCCATGCAGCACTTGTATTCTCATGAGGTTGCCCAGCCGTATGCACCGCGACGCGTAATCCGGAGCCATACATCAACCTCCCTTGGGTGTCACACGACATCGCTGAGTCGACGTCCTAGGCCCACCCTTTCAGGCCTAAGAGACACTTGCGCCCCCTCTGGCAACGCAAGGCCCCGTGTGGGTGGGAAGCAGTCTCCACCAACTCTCCCACATAGAAGGGTAAAACAGTCATTCAGCCCAAATGGCAGGAGAACCTCAAACCCCTTGGTTTGACATACCGCAACGCCTCTTGCATCGGTCACCCCTCTACCCCCATGCATCAGTGTCGCAGCTAGCCACGACCATGTCGCCAAGCCCACTTGGCCCCATGTCGCGTGCCCTCCTGGCAGCACATGTCGTGCCCCAAGCACCATGCTGCAAGCTCGAGTATTGGCCCCGTCACAAGAGGATATTCAGAAGACTGCATTCAGGACTCTGTACGAACACTATAAATTCCTAGTGATGTCGTTTGGGTTGACAAATGCCTCGGCGTCATTCATGGATCTGATGAATAGGGTGTTTAAACCACACCTAGACTCTTGCATCGTAGTGTTTGTTGACGGCATCCTGATCTATTTAAAATCAGAGAAAGAGCATGAGAAGCATTTGAGAATAACCCTACAGACTCTACGTGAACAACTATACGCAAGCTCAGCAAGTGCGAGTTTTGGCTAGAGGAAGTTAGCTTTTTGGAACACGTTGTCTCAAAGCATGGTGTCACTGTAGATCCAGCAAAAATAGAAGCAGTGGTCAATTGGGAGCAACCAAAGACCGTGACCGACGTCCGTAGTTTTATTGGATTAGCGGGTTATTATCGACGCTTTGTAGAGGGATTTTCAAAACTATCGGGACCTCTTACGAGGCTTACACGGAAGGATTCAAGATTTGAGTGGAGTGAGGCATGCGAGAAGAGTTTTCAAGAACTCAAGAAGAGACTCACTTCAGCTCCAGTACTAGCGATTCCTTCAGGCAGTCGAGGGTTCGCAGTATACAGCGATGCTTCGTATAGTGGTTTGAGTTGCGTGCTTAATCAACACAGAAAGGTGATAGCTTACGGGTCGAGACAGTTGAAAGAACATGAGAAGAATTACTTGACACATGACCTAAAACTAGCAACGGTCATATTTGCGCTAAAGATTTGGCGACATTACTTATACGGTGAGACTTTTGATATTTTCACCGATCACAAGAGCCTCAGGTACCTGTTTACACAGAAAGAATTAAATATGAGGCAGCGCAGATGGATGGAATTCCTCAAAGACTATGACAGTTCCATACAGTACCATCCAGGCAAGGCAAATGTAGTAGTTGATGCCTTGAGTCGAAAGGGTTCAGCTCAATTGGCTATATGATGCGAACATCAAGTCGCAAGCTACAGGAGCCTTCTTGGCTAATATATCAGTGAGACCGGTGATATTTGAGCATATCCATGAGTTACAGATGAAAGACCCGGCGTTAACCAAGATTCGTCAAGATGTAACTGAAGGCATCAGATCTGAGTTCTCAATCAAGGAGGATGGTTCCTTATTATTCAAGGGTCGTCTTTGCATTCCAGAAAATGCCGACCTGCGGCGAACTATCCTTGATGAGGCTCACAAGTCAAGCTATGCTATCCACCCGGGAAGCACGAAGATGAATCAGAATTTGAAAAAGAATTACTGGTGCAGAAGCTTGAAGCAAGACGTGGCAGAGTATGTGTCACGGTGTTTGACGTGCCAACAAGTGAAGATCGATCATAGACACCTCGCAGGTTTATTACAGCCTCTACCTATACCGGAATGGAAGTGGGAATCGATCTCTATGGACTTCATCGTTGGGCTATCGCATACTGCAAAGAGGTACAATGCTATTTGGGTAGTAGTCGACTGATTAACCAAGTCAGCGCACTTCTTGCCTTACAACACGATGTATACGGCAGGAAGACTCACAGAGCTATATATGAAAGAGATCGTCCGAGTAGCATTGTTTCTGATCGTAACCCATTATATACATCAAAATTTTGGAAGAAATTTCAAGAAATTGAGACGCGACTAGATTTCAGTTCAGCATTCCATCCACAAACTGATGGGCAGACAGAGAGGGTCAATCAGATCATCGAGGGCATGCTTAGGGCGTGTGTGTTAGAACTGCAAGGATCATGGGATCAGCACCTACCGTTGATTGAGTTTACGTACAACAACAGTTTTTAGACGAGCATTGGGATGGCACCATATGAAGCTCTTTATGGACGGCGATGTAGATCGCCCATCAATTGGGAGGAAACCGGTGAGAAATTTATTTTGGGACCCGAGATGCTTGAAGATAATGCCACCTATGTTCGGATGATAAGGGTCAAACTCAAAGCGGCTCAGAGCAGGCAGAAAAGCTACGCTGATATCAAGCGGACGAGTGTAGACTTCAAGGTGGGTGAACATGTGTTCGTGAAAGTGTCACCTATGAAAGTGGTGATGAGATTTGGAAAGAGAGGGAAGTTGAGTCCTCGCTATCTTGGACCATTCCAAGTTTTGGGTCGAGTAGGGGAAGTTGCTTACTGCATTGGATTGCCAGCGTTATTTGACCGGGTACACAATGTGTTCCACGTATCTATGCTCAGGAAGTATCTTAATGACCCTGATCACGTGTTGAGCGGCCAATCATTTGAGATGCATGAGGATATGACCATGATCGAAGAGCTGGCGGAGATTTTGGATCGAAAGGAACAAGTGTTGCGGACAAAAATGATACCGTTAGTAATTGTTCGGTGGAAGAATCATCCAGCCGAAGAAGCTACGTGGGAACGAGAGGCCGACGTGAAAGAACAATATTTGGACTTGTTTGTGACGACTTGAGAGTCAAAATTGTATCACCGCAAGCATGTTTGCGAATTTAGACCATATATTGTAATCCAATGTGGACCTCTGGATCAATTTTCCAATAGAGAGAATGTTAATCGAAAATCGTGCCGTGATGCCATATAAATTTCATAATTGGAACTCATCATGCCACAAAATGTCTAGGATGACATGCTTCGCAAGCCAGTGCCCAATTGGTCATGAATCACCAAGCAAGCCAAAGAGATAGAAGAATAAGAAAATTTTGAAAATCTGATCAAAACCGATTAATCGATTTTCAAATTGATTAATCGATTTGGGAATTCAATTAATCGATTTTGGTCGATTAGTCGACTGGCATACGCCAGTGAGTGGAGATTGAATGGGGATTCAAGAAATTAACAAAATGAAATTTCGATTAATCGATTCGGGTTTCGATTAATCGATTTTGGATTTCGATTAATCGATCTGGAAATTCGATTAATCGAGTGACTTGAGAATTTTAGAAAAATTTAAAGGATTTTACGATTTCGATTAATCGAAGTGAAATTCGATTAATCGATTTTGGGAAATCGATTAATCAATTTGGTAAATCGATTAATCGGCTGGCACACGCCAGTGAGTTGGGAAGCCTAGAAAATTTAAGTGACCACGATTTCGATTAATCAAAATTAATTCGATTAATCGATTTTGGAAATCGATTAATCGATTTCGCGCGGCTGAAGTAAGTTTTGAAATTCGATTAATCGATTTTAGAAATCGATTAATCGAATCGGACCTATATATATAAATCGAAGGGGGGATTCTCCCCATTTGAAATTTTTAGGGTTTTGGTTCTTGCGCGCCTTTTCGATTTCCTTCTCGAGCGACTTGGCGACCTAGGGTTTTTGCGGTTTGGGATGGATTTCGGATCGAAATCGCTTACATTCGGATCGAATACCTAAGGTAAACCCTAGATCCGAGCTTTTTCTTCAAATTTGAACCATCAAACCCTAGTTTTTCTCGATTTTTCACCAACCACGAAGCAAGCTCGTCGAAGAAGAGCCGCCCCCACCTACCCCATCGCCTGTGAGGACCCCATCCCCGTCGTCATCGGATACCACATCCGGTTCGACGAGCGCGTCTTCGCGCAAGGCTTCACCGACCCCCACCACCACCCGTAAACGTACTCCAACCAAATGAATGGTGGGCGGCTAAGACCTTTGAAAACGAGTACCTTATTGATGACAATTTGTTTACCGACCCCGATGTCGAAGGCGAGACCAAATGGGCTAGGAACTATTTGGTCAAAGCGAGCCTCGGCAACCTGTTAAAGCCACTCCACGAGTGTTATTACCCTAGGCTTGTACGCCTATTTTACCATGGCTTGGAAGATGGCCCGACCGATGACATTGTTACGACCAAGATCGAGGGTCGTGACTACACCTTCCCCCGTCGCCATATTCACGAAGCCCTCGAGTGTTATTTGGACTTCGTGCCTGAGACCACCCTCTTCCCACCATTTGCGGACGAGGCGAGGTTTGAGGAAATTAGGACCGAGATGACCAATGGAAAGAAGGGGTCCGGATCATCCATTCGGAGGGTCGATTTGCCCCAATACATGTGGATGCTTGATTCTATAATCAAGTGCAATATTTACCCGATGCGTCACGATACCGAGAGGGTGGAGTTGGTCCAGCAGGCCCCATACGCAGCATTCTGCGGCCGTTGGTTCAACGCCACCATGATCGTTTTGGAGGGGATGAGATATATAAAGGGGAAGTTGATGAAGGGCAATTTGAGGCCCAAGGAGAAGATGTCGTACGCTCGCCTCATTTCGAGCATGCTGGAGTGCTATTCCGACGCTCCAGGATACGCCGTCTCGCCCCACGATGAGAGGGCTACGGACCGCGTGAAGCACTACTCCATCGCTTCATGGGGCCGTAGCTATCGGTTGTTGAAGAGGGCCCTACCAGTTCATTGGCCAGCAGTAGCACCACCACCACCACAGCGGGACCCTCCAGTAGGGGGAGCACCACCTGTCATTCCACCTGCTGAGGGAGCCCCATCTCAGACCTCAGTGCCAGCTAGGAGGCAGCCCATAGTGCCACCTCCTACCACATCCGCTACGCCACCTTCGCAGTCGACGGCTGCCACACCTACATCATCATACCGCCGCCGAGCAGCTCGCCCAGTACCCACGATCGAGGATGTGTTGGACCGGATGGAGGCCAACAACCAAAGGATGAACCGGCGGATGGACTCCTTGATGTACCACACCATGCGGTACATCTATCCGTTGGATTATCAGCAGGCGCAGGAGGAGTGGACTGCGGGCCGAACAGCTTTTCACTCGGGTGCAGCTTTTCACGCGAGTACCGCTACAGCCGATGCATCCGGCTCGGTGCCCCTATAGCCTGCTGAGACGAGTCAGCCACCGCCAGCCCAGACAGAGCAGCCCGCCCCAGCACAAGATCAGCCGGGAGAGGGGGCAGCGTGAGCTTCAGACGAGGATCTTTTTGTAGTTGATTTTTTTTGGAGTTTTGGATTGTAATTAATAGGATGTACATCAACAAGTTGTAACTTTTGAGATTTGAATAGTGAAATATACATCAAATTTTTTGAAAATTCGCTTGCATTATGTTACATTTTTACATTGTATGATACATAGTTAATTTTTCATGATCGGGTAAGCGACACCCCAGTGTGTGGGGTACCCAACCAACGCACCTTTGGGTTATTTTCGAGGACGAAAATTCTCAAGGTGGGGAGAATATAATATCTCGAAAATTTGAACGTTAAACAGTGACCTCGGGATCCGTGCCCAACTGGTCGTAAGTTTGACCGAATGATGATCAAACGGTGGACTCATGAAGTAATGTACTAATGTGAGATTAGTGTAACCTAAGTGTAGAGTATGGTCTTAGTTTAGAGCCACATACATCTATCTCTGGTGTATGCGCTTAACATCGAAACAGGAGAGGATATAAGGGTTTAATAACCCTAGAATCCTCTTGTTTGGTTGTTGAAGAGAGTTAAGGAGAGAGAGAGAGAGAGAGGGAGTAAAGAGGAGTTATTGAGCCAAGAGTTAATGCAAATCAAAAGGGGGTCAAGCATTGATTGCCGGATTCAACGCGATTTGGGATCGTTGGAACAAAGCTGGAGCCCTAGCCATTCCAACCTAGATATTTGATCAATTTGAGATGGATTGGAGGTGAGTTTCTAATTGAAGAAAATGCATAGATTGTAAATGATTAAAATTAGTTAAATGTAGTTAAAAGATAGATTAAAAGGCATAGAAAAAGGGAAGGAATTGATGAGGAAAAGATTTGGAAGAACAGCCCGAAAAGGGGCTGAGTCTGGCCAAATCGATTAATCGAACTGGAGAATCGATTAATCGATTTTGGTCTAGAAGTTGAAAAGGCAAGGATGCCCGATTTCAATTTATCGATCTGGAAATTGATTAATCGATTTTGAAGTTCGATTAATCGATTTGGAAATCGACTAATCGATTGGGTACCTCCAGTAGCTGGAGAGAAAGGACTTGAGGAAATCGACTACTCGATTTGGGAAATCGATTAATCGATTTTGGATTTCGATTAATCGATTTGGGATCGACTAATCGATTTCGGACTTTCGACAACTCAATTTGAGAATCGGCTTTACCATTTTAGGGATTTCGATTAATCGATTTTGGATTTCGATTAATCGATTTTGGGTTCGATTAATCGATTTTGGGAATCGATTTTGGCAGTTTCACTTGACTTTTTAATTTGACCTTGAGGTTCATGGAGGGTCTAAGACCTTCTCTGTTGCACCTTTAGTAATGTGTTGCATGTGTTATGATGTACCATAGGTGATACGTGTGAAAGTAAGCATAAGGAGCCACGTGGGACCTTAATGTTTGGACCTTCAGAGACCTGAGGTAGGGAACACCTTGAACATGTACTTTAATTGCAAGAGCATGTATGTAGTGATATACAGATCAAATTGAAAATATTTTAACTATGTAAATCTTTGAAAAAATGGGTGTGTGTGACACCAAGAAAGTAATAAGGGCATCAGTGTGATGCGAATAACTGAGACCAAGTAAGTTAATGAAAATGAGGCATCCCCAGGGGATGAGAAAGAGATAAAGGCATCAATGTGATGCGAGTAATTTAGACATCCTAAGGATGTAAGTAAGATTGAATAACTACTGTTAAGGCCTAACTGATATAAGATAGCATATTTACATGGTGAACAACTATATATAAAGCACCTGTTATTTTTGTTATTTGAGGTTTGTTTAGGATACCCCACCGACGTGGTGGGATACCCACGACTGACTCGGCAGGATATCTATGACCGGTACTGCGGCCAATCCGTATACCAGTGCGGAGGTCTATTCATACACAGTAAGCACATCCCAAAGATGTTGAGATAAAATTTAACCCCGCCGCCTATTGAGAAAGGGGCTTGGGTCGTATTCCCAGGGAATACATTTTTAACAACTGTCTATTTAGACGACGATGGAGGGTATCCCATCGGGGCTCGATGTTATATTGCTCGGGGATTACTTAAGTTGAAGATTTAAGTTTTGCTTTAAGCTTGTTCAGTGTCATTCATGATAAATTAACAGTAAAGTAAAACATGCAAACTACTAGTAAAGTTGAATGCAAATTGCCATCTTTTAAACTGGTTTTCCAGTAAATGTATAAACACATCATGCTTAGAATATCATGGAATATATGTAAGATTTTGACTTATATGTTCATTGTGTTGTTCCCTATTGAGCTAGGATGTAGCTCACCCTTTAGACTATACGTCGCAGGTCAATTATTAGCAGCGGCCGAGGCTTCGGGAGACGTGGATTCGGGTGATTCGGATTACGTGCTTGGGGACGAGTTAAAGCCCCCTCCTGAGGACTTCTAAGAGACTCCACTGAGTACTTTGAGAGAGTAGTTTGAGAGCATATTGGTACGGCTTGGTATGTCAAACCTTTATTTTGATAACAATGTAATTATACTTCAATATTCTCTTTTGACAAACCATCTGGGGTAACCCAATTTTATCACCGATGGTTCGGGCCTGTTCTTTTGTCCATACATTGGCATGGAATGAGAACTGCTTTTGAGCTCTTTCATTATAGAGAACAATATATTATTAATGCATGTTTCTTTCAGTTCATACACTTTACTTTATTGGTTTTGCTTGTTATACCAATGTTCCGTACATATCCTTGGGGCACGGTCTAGAGGATCGTGCTGATGGCACGGGTTTCGGGGTGCCAAAATCCGGGCTGTCACAAGTAGAGAAGGAGAGGAGGAATAAAATTGTTGGGGCGATGAGGGAACATACTCTCACCGGCTTAAATAGGCACTCACAGCAACTGGGATGCAAGGAGACTGATGATAAAAAATCTCAGGGGGCTCAAAAAAATTGTGAAGGTTCACAAGGCCTTTGGCCAGTTGAGATTAGAGCACGAATCCTTGAACCCTTGATGTGAAACATTTGGATGTAAAGCTTTTGATGGAGGACAAACGCACGCTAACCCTAAAATAGGAAAAATCCTGCATGATAAGATTTAGGGTTCTCGATAAAATAAAGAAGAATAGAGGTAGAAGATCTTCGGTATCACTCTAAAGAGGTTGTCAGCTTCGCACCAACGAAGATGAAGAATCACTCTTTGAAGAAGAAAACTCATCGCAAGTTTCAAAGCGAAAGAATCTCTTTCAAAGTTTGCACAAGCAAAATTTTCATTAACTCAAACTATTTCTCATAAGAGATTACAATGTTTTATATAAACTTTTGAAACCCTAATTAGGTCTAATCCTACTAAAATAAGACTCCTCAACCAAAAGACAACTATAACTTGTAAAAATCGCTTAATAAAAGAAACCTAGAATAAAAATAAATAAAAAGATTATGCGCACAGTTGATCGATCGAAGTTACAACTCGATCGATCGAGTTTTATTCTGCTTTTGACTATGATCCCTTTGGACAAATTTGATCGATCGATCGTGCTTTCTTGTTGCGCACGCACACACAGGTCTTCATGGATCTTTAAAAGGTCTTTAAAAACCCATTTATGTATGCACCTTTTTTATCTTCTCTTCTAGACCTGGCCATGATTCCAACATGCGGATCTAAATCCGCGTCATTACCCCCTCTAAAAAAGGAAGGCCTCGAACTTTGATCGAAGCTATTTACCTGCTCGAGAGGCAATAATAATTTGTTTGGCACCGTAACGGAACATGGCTTGAGAAGATCCATCAGATTTGATTCGGGGGATGCAATAGGACTCGATTTGATTACTTCAACCATTTCTAGCTTTGGCAATTCAATCAGATGTTGCCCGAGTACAAGATCAATATGATCAATCGGGTCTACCTGATCAACAGGCACAATCGGATATTCAGCCAGTATAGGTCTTACGACGATTATGGGGTCTACCTGATCAACAGGCACAATCGCAAATGACTTTGGTTGATTTGGGTTCAACTAGGGTAACTGCGGTTACGGGCTTGGGATTAAGAATAAAGGGAGACGATGGTATAGGGTTACGGGAACACAATCAACAACCCTCGACTCCTACGACATAATCTTCCTCGATCCACCTAGTGATGTCATATGCGATCACATATGCCATTATGTGATCGCATATGCCATTTGGGAAGGGTCTATCGTTTTGAGTTTAATAAATACTCTCTCTCTCTCTCTCTCTAATCTTTGTTAATAAACTTTTTTGTTATATTTTGTAGTTAACTAAGGATTGATTGAAGAAGAGCTCATAGCTATTAGCCACACTCTTCCTTTCTCCATCTTCATTCTTCAAGCAAAGAGGGACGAAACACTCAAGGGTCAAGAGTTTGAATTTACTTTACTATTTAACATTTTTTAAGTTTTGTTTCTCATCCTTATTAGACCTCATTTCTTTGAATTTTTCCCATTTTTTATGTGGATAATCTCTCCACCCAAGTGACCCACCCAACCCAAGTACCCAACCCCACTTCCATAAATTACGTTGTCAATATGTCAATGTCTTCAAACGATCCTCTTAGACCGAAGTCAAACGGTCAATGGTTGGAAATATGGACGTTTCAAAAGTGTTACCGAAAAAATAAGGTCTAATGTACACTATGCCCCATGTAAGCATAGGAGGAATAGGGAGACAACCCGGATCGAATGTGAAGGCATGTCCTAATGTCACACCTGAGATTCGAATGGAAATCTTGAATTGGATGGATAATACTATGAGGACCAAACATGATGAAGAAGTAACTTTACAAAATTACAATAAAAGGGGTCGTAATGATGTTGATGAAGAAGAAGAGGAATTAGACGATAGATCTACTCCTCCAAGGATCATAGTCGTAGTGTAAGGCCATCACGTCCTAAAAGAGCGCATGGTTCAACAGAGAAGGGGATAGAGATTATACTCTTGTAGACAACATCCCAAGGATTTGGTAGAGTTAAGGACCGACCCACCCACGACCATTCAAAACGTGGCTAAGTGGACGTACAAAGCCAGTATTGCATTCAATACCGTAAAGTTGAAGGGCTTCAAAGTTATAAAGGTTGTGTTTGGCATAGCTCTTTGCTAACCCCTGCCAAAGCAAAGTTCACTTGCTTTAGCAGGTTCCCATTCTCTTTGCTAACATCCTGCTACCTGCTTTAGCAGGTCCCCCTTCTCCTTGATAACTCCTTTCATAGCAAGATTTTAAGTAAGATTTACATGTTCAGCAGTTCTCCCCTCCACTCTTCTCACTCCTTGCCAGAGAAGATTTTATTTGCTCTAGTAGGGAATTAGTAGAGAGCAAAGAGGTAGCTGCTACAACAAGTAAATTCCGCTTTGTAGGGAGTTAGCAAAGAGAATGGGAACCTACTAAAGCAGGTGAACTCTGCTCTAGTAGAGGCTAGCAGAGTCATGCTAAACACAGCCAAAAGCTCCCTCATATCATGAAATAAGACATACATGTCTTAAAAAAGGGGTGGCCGTCTCAAAAAGCCTTCTCGAGGAGTATCGAGAGGCTTGGAAGACATATGGGTGTTCACTAATGACTGGTAGTTGGACCGATAGCGTTCGTATGTCAATAATTAGCTTTTTGGTAACTTGTCCTACCGAAAATATATTCAAAAAAATTCCGAGATGCTTTGGCCCATTCACACATGGCTGAATATTTCTTTTCCCTCATTAGATGACGTGATAGAAAAAGATATTTGTGCCGAATTTGTTGTCCAAGTTGTCATAGACAATGCAGCAAACTACATGGTCGCGGGTAGACTACCAATGGCTAAGAGACCGCACATATATTTGACCTCATATGCGGCCCATTGTTTGGACCTAATCTTAGAAGGCATAAGCAAAGTTCACATTAAAACCATCGCTAAGGCCAAGAAGGTAGTGGTATACAAGACTGCTGAGGGGATGTTCGAAAGAGATATTGTGGTTCAACAAAGAGTTACCAAAATACCTAGTAAGCATCTGACGGGATGTGATGGGGACGTCGACTTCAAGCTGGTTTCATCGGGGATGAAACACTTTTGGTTTGGAAGAATTGGCGGGGACGCCAACATTAAAGGCATGAAATTTGGGTCGTATCGAGTATACCGAAATAAGAAGAAACGAAGAAGGAACTAAGGAGCACCAACTTCAGCCAGAAATAGAGCCTAAGTGTTTAAAGGAGCCAATATTGCCCAGGCTCGCTCGAGCAACCCTGCATATCGCTCGAGCGAGATGAAGATAAAATAAGGTCAAACTTTCAGCTATAAGTCGCTTGAGCGACCTTTGGTGAGTCAACAACAGACGTCCACCATTTTGTCCTTTCAATGGCTTTTCTTTTTTAAGTTACTTTTAGGGTAGTTTAGTATTTTTCTATTTTAGGGTTTGTTTTACTTATAGTTACTATAAAATATCTTCTGTAAGCCTTTTGAAGGCAGTTATTAATGAATGAAAAAGAAAATGCTTTGCATTGAGCTTGAGAAGAGCATTGAAGAGTGATTCTTCTTTCCCGTGTGGGTTTGGTGTGAAGCCAAGGGTGTGATGCCCACAAGATCTTAATCTTCACCTTACCTAATTTTCACTATTTCTTTACCAATTTCCTTATTCCAATTTACCCAATTCTATTTGATCATTCAAAACCCAAAACCCTAGATTCAATATGAGTCGTTAGATCACTTCAATTCAAAACCCCTAGTGAGGATTTAGCGATTCCACATTGGATTTACGAATGCGTGTCCGACCTAAAAGATGCTAGAGTTCTATCTCTAAGATCGCACCTTCCGCAAATTTAATTGGATCTCGTTCGCCAGATTTGACCCTAATCAAAACAAACATAAAGCGAAAATCCACGAAACTCTAAGGTATCACGATAATTTGAGATTTCGCTTAATTACTTTAATTTCGGTAAATTAGCATATCATCTTCATTCACGCAAGTTAGGATCGTTGTCCCGCGTCAGCATTTTTATGGTTTATTTTTATTTCATTTTATTCCTCTAATTAAATATTTCTTCTTTTCACAAATATACCTAATTAATATGGATTATTATTTGTAGCCCATTGGTGGTCGGCCTATGGAGTGCATTTGGTGATAAAATCTCCACTCTTGGAGAAAATGGTCATTGAGGTTCTTGGTCTTCTATGCTCCTCGACATGTGAACGGAATTGGAGTGCATTTAAGATGGTAACTAATTTATTTTTATTTAATTTTTAGTTGTAATTTTAATTTAATTGATATTTAATATATATTAATTTTTTATTTGAATGATTTTCTTAAATAGATACACACGAAGAAGTGAAACATGCTTGGGCAATAAAGCTCAATCACTTGGTCTTTGTACAATACAACCAAAAGCTACAAGAGAGTTTCATCAAATGTCGTGAAAATCTGAAACACTATGATCCCATATCCCTTAAAGATTTTTCATCTGATTCTCCTTGGATAGCGGATGCAACCGAGAAGCGAGTCTTTGCAGATGAAGATCTTACATGCGCTCAAGTGGAAATGACTGCTTTTGGAGATGAAATTCCTACTAGACGGAGAAGATTGACGGCGAGGGAAGGTAGCTAACGCTCGTGTCAAGGAAAAGAAGAAGAGATACAAGAAGCACCCGTAGACGATATAAACATTGTCTTAGTAAGATCGGATGATGAAAAAACCAAGAAGGAAGAAGAATATATTGAAGGAGACAATTCAAATGATAACGGTAAATGCAAGTGACGATGATGGTGGAGGTAGACGGGACGACCAAGAACCATTGTAGATTAGAGACCAATGTGTATAATTTTTTGCCGGTACACAATACCATTAGAATCAAATGTTTAAGTACTTAGTAAGTAGTTAGCATTAAATAAAATTTATATTTTTCCTTCTCTTTTGTACTATTTCGACTTATTTTTTAATAAAATTTATATTTTTCCTTTCACCTTATGGGATATATTCTCCTCATTCTACATATTAAAGCACAAAATTAACAAAAATATATTAGTTTTTTTATAATGGGAATTTTGGGGATTTTTTTAGAATTTTTGGGATTTATTTCACAATTTTTTGAAATAACTCACAATTTATTTCACAATTTTTGGGATTTATAAATAACTCACCAACAATACCTTCTGAAACACCACTGCCCCGGCATCTTTCGGATAGTCTCATTGTATCATGATAAATCCAATCTTGCTCGATTGAAACATAACGTCGGTAAGCGCAAACTTGCGAAGCTCCTCTAACAGCAGTTACGGTATCAATATCCTCTACCAATGCACATTTAGCCATATTCCGAACAAAATCCAACATCTCGACAGCCCGAAACCCATTCCTCACTGCACGAGTAATTTGAATCGAATTTTTCTGCTCTGTCAAACTCTGACAACGACATAGTAACCCTAACGCGGCTCTCCTTCCCAACTCCTCCAAAGCACAATTGATGGCAACAGACAAACTTTTCTCAGGAGTATTTGAAAAATCTACGTAATTCTCCTCAAAGTGACGGATTTCTGATTCACGGAAACACCACACTCTTCCGCTTCCGAACAATTTAACTGAGCATCGAAAACTTTTGATTCGACAAACCCAGCCAGGCCACCATGAGGAATCTTCTCTTGCCCAAACAATATCTCCTTTTCGAAAACTCTGAAACCCAGAACTTCGAATTGCATCGTTCTTCGCAATCGGAACTTTATGATCATTTTCTGACTCCAAAATTCGAAAATCATAATCAATTTTCTCCACATTTCCACACTCATCCTCGCGCACCGAGTCCAAAACCTCAAAATCATCACCGCCGCCATTGAAAACCCTAAAATCCTTCTTCTTATTCTGGGTTCGTAAGCACGGGAATTGATCCCTTGACCTCAAAGCAAAATGCTTGAACGCATTACCATAGGAAAAAAGCCCCATACCCTTATATTTCTCCTTCGTCTTCTTCTTATTCAAAATCTTACAATCACCTCCCTCCTCAAGACCCCCAAAAATCATCATGCTCAAAACCCTCTTTTCTCTAAAACCCTAGCATCCTTCTTTGTCTTTTTATCCCCTTTCTTCACATTTAAAACCTTGAAAACTGAAATCATTTTCCCCGGAAACCCTAAAACCCTTCACCTTCTCCTAAACCCTTCGCATTTCCACTCTTTTTCATTACAAAAAGTTCCTCCAATTCCAACAACTCTTCGAATTCTCCAAAACCATAACTCTCCTCCTTCTAACAGATCGCCGCCCTCTTTATTGCCTTTCTCCTCCTTCATAAACCATTAAATCTAATATCAACTCTTCAAATTCTCCAAAACTGCTCTTCATTGCCTTTCTCCTCCTTCAAAAAACAATTAAATCTTCAAATATCAACTCTTCGAATTCTCCAAAACTACTCATCATTGCCTTTCTCCTCCATCAAAAACTATTAAATATTTCCAGCAAGTGCAGATAGATTTGTGTCCGACGCTGGATATCTGAGTCATCAGACCCATTATTATTGGGCGGCTCATCGGTAAGTGCGCAGCTCACTGTAGACTTCATCTATGGTTTGAAATCACGAATTTCCGAGTTGTCTCCAACACCAGGATACCGCGAAAAATAAAAATAACCCTTAATTTGATCTTACACCATTAAAATAGGTACTTGATCCAGATCATGGTTTGAAATCTCGGATTTCCGAGTTGTCTCCGACAATCTCGAGACCGATATGACATACAACGTAAATAACTCTTTTAATGACTGTATACCCTTAAAATAGGTATTTGATCTTACACCATTAAAAAATATTTATGAACAATCTAAAAAGTGCAATTGGTTATGCATGATTGCAACATATCTTTATTAAAGATTACACCTATAAATCAATTGTATATCGTCCCATTAATGATCTTTAATATTAGTCATTAAATATTAAGAATAATAACATATTTTAGAGTGCACAGATTTGGATACACCGAGATCATCATATAGAGGAGATACAGTGCAATAAAATAGAGTCACGGATACAAAGATAACGATTAGTACATTTTCAATATTGTACTAGCTTAACATTTTATACAAATTAAAATATAAAGTAAAATATTTTTTTATATAAACACACTTCAAGCTCATTTGGCTAACCCTGAGATCCGAGATTTCTCACCCGAGACGTCTCGGGTGGACGAGATTTTGGACGAGATTTTAAACCATGCTCCTAATCGACATTTAAGTTTAAATGATCTTGCACCATTATTTTAGGCCTCTGATCTTATACAATCAAACTATTCTACGGCTTGGCATACATCGATGAATAATCTAAATTGTTCAAGTGTTAATCCACCACTGAAACATGACTCATCGAAAAAATGGGCCATCGATATAAGCCATCCGATTGATGAACTTTAATATAAGTCATTAAAAAATAAGAATAATGCTAGTTTTAGAAGTCTACGTAAATTGTCAATGGACATTAAGGATGTCGCCGGGTTATTCTCCTTGTTCGCTTGTCAGTACGTTAATCGCGAAGCCAATTCTGCAGCCGATGTTTTAGCCAAATTTAGCAGTCTTTGTCTTACTAATACAGTTTGGGTGGAGGAGATTCCTCCTCTTATTGCTGATATTGTATCCGTGGAGTTAGTTAATTAGTGACTTTTTCTTATAAAAAAAAATTGTCAACGGTGTAAGATCATTTGAATACAAATTTGGTGTTTCAATGACAGTGAGGCGACCCAGGTCCATACTATCAATCTTGGGATTTGTTGGGTATTTTTATTTTCAGCCCATGATTCTCCCTCTAACCCTCCATTTCATATGCTTAAGCAGATGACTACTTGTATCAGAAGATGATGTTCGTTATTCATCCCATCCTTCCATACAATGGAATTTCAAATCATGATCTCACCATCATATATACAGTCAGATTTTAATTACACGTAGCACACATCTCCAAAGGTGATTGGAGAACAACATTTGATGTATGCAATGATTATGTTTATTTTTTAAGGATGTGTGTCACATGAAATCAAAATTTAGCACCTAATGGTAAACGTAGATCTCAACATGTACTTGTGTCATAGTGTGACCAAAAATGAATTCATTGTCTTATTCAAAGCAGTCATTTTTTTTTAAGCATGTAAAAGACGGATTGAGAAGGAAGTCCAGTGTTCTAAATAAAGGTATCCATTTGAGCGGCGTACCTCCGGGAGCAGCTCACTGTATTGCTCTTTGCCCCACTGTCAACTGGGGGCCACTGTGAGTAGAGCCCTCATCTAGTACCAATGTGGGTCCACCTGACTGCAATTATTGATCTGAAGGGTAGCTCCATTCGCGTCTCTACTGAATTGATCGAGGCCTACGCCAAAAACTACATCAAAAACTATTGATTGCTTTGAATTAGACTTTAGACATTAGTTTTCATCCTATGGGCATAACATGAAATGGTCAATTTTTTATTCAACATGACAAAGATCCTAAAAAAAGGGGAATTTAGCCCGTGAGATATTTCTTTTTTGCATTTTGCCCCTCATGTTTCACCTATTTATGTTGTAGGCCTTGCTTCTGTGTTTTCTTTACTTATTACCTCCCTAGAGTGATGGATTGGTTACAATATTAATCTTTAATGATTTTGAATTAGACAATTTTGATCGTTTCTCACCTCAATCTTCCACCTCAAGGAATCTTGACATCATACACTTCTCATCGAGCAGTCAATTTCTTATTCCACATGATGATCATTGATGTACATCAAATGTGGTTCTTGGATCACTTTTCGAGATGTGTGTCATGCAAAATGAAAATCTGACCATGTGATTGTAGGTTCATGGTCTCAATATCAAGTAGATCAAAGATCAGGGCGAAAAACAATCTCCATCAACTGATTCAAAGAGTTCAAGATTATTTTTTCAAAAAATCCATCACTGTAGGGCGTAATATGTAAATGAAACATAAAAACAAGGGTCACAATGTAAATAGATAAAATATTGAGGGCGGAGTGCAAATAGGACATATCTAAAGGGGATAAATGCCCCCCTTCCCCCAACAAAATGACTCAAAACTTACATAGCACATAATATGCTCAAACGTGATTTTAGGGTTACTTTTTGTGATCTATGTCACGTGAAAACAAAAATAGACTCTCTAATTATGTGGAAGATCGGGATGAAAACTAATCTCCACTGCTTATTTGAAGCATTTAATATTTTTAAATATAGGTGCCCTTAGTAATTCGGTAAGCACAAATAGAGGTACTCTTAATTTGAATCATTCGATAGAGGTCTCCTTTTATGTCAATATTTTCCACACAAGATTTTTTTTAATCATAACCTTCAAATATAATGATTTAGATGATGTTAAGACATGGCAATGGTCTAAAAATTGAGTCCTCATTTTAAATGATTTGGAATGACATAATTTGGAAGGGTACCTATACTTTTAACCCAATAATCTTCCTTCTCAACCCGAGTTTCAAGTGCTTAAACCATTGATTCCTTTGAATCAAATGATGGAGATCATTTTCGCCCCAATCCTCCACAGAAAAGATCTTGAGGTTATAGTCCTATCACCGAACGACCAAATTTTGTTTTGACACAACGAACAAAAATGAATAAAATATGAAATGAGTACCTAAGCGAAAATTTGAGAGTGACACCCAAAATAAAAAAATTATGAAATGACACTTGAGGTAGTTTGGACATATTCATCGAAGGCATGAAGCAAACCTTGTACGAAGGGTTGGGATGCTACAAGCACAAGGAAGTAAGAGAAGAAGAAGAGCAAACCTTGTATGAAGGGATGTGATGCTACAAGCACAAGAAAGTAAGAGAAAAAGACCAGTGAAAACTTGAAGAGAAGTCATGAGAAGTGATATGAAGGATTGCGAAATTATAAAGAATTTAGTGTTGAGAAGAAATGTGTCACAACTCGAAATTCTACCCCATCCCAAGGGCCTAAAATTTTAAGTTATGACCCGCATATATCCCGGATATGCTAAGCGGTATACACCTAATCAGAGTTATTGCGCAATTATGACTCCACGAAATTCATGAAACCAACATATAAAGGTAGAATATGAAAGCAGTTATAAATACTGAATAAATGTGATAGAATATAAGAAATCCTCAAATAAAATCGTAGTGCGAGTCAAAGACAAATCCGATAAAATGAAATCATAGAGTCAATAATAATAATAATAGAGGACAAAATCTACTACCGAGTCTATAATAATCAATATCCAGCGCTTTGATCAAAATCAGCACCGTAGTCCTCCTGATAACCGACAACGTCGCCTACCCAAGGCTCCTAGTACTCAATGCCCACGGGATCAATGAAATCGATGTCGGTAGGATCTGAATAGTCAGTGTCAACTCCACCAACGTAATCACCTGTAGCTGTTAGATTGTTGTGAGATGAGTTTACTCAATCACGTAAACTTAGTGAATACACCAGCAATCAATCCCATTCTACCCAAGTGCATTCTGGATGTATCAAATGAGTAATAAACATAATATCTCAAAGCAAGTAGCAAGAGAAAGATAAAATCATTTATGTATCATATAACACATATTATATCATAAATGCAGGATCATGATCTAGATACTCATATCCTAATATACCTCACTATATCTCCTAGCATATCATACCTCATAATATATCATATCTTATTATCATTCTCGCATATACGTCTGTACATCGCATAAGCGTAACTAACATACTCGTAAAATCTTAAACGATCTGTACCAGAGTCGCTACTCGAGCTACCATGGGAGGGTCAACATATTATCATACCACCATATCATAACGCCATCGCGTCATACTCATACTCCACCATCCAACCAATTGGGAGACATAATGGCCAAACTAACTCATAACATACTCATACTCATAATCTCTCTCAAAGATTCGTCTTGGCTGAAAGACGTTGTTGCCCTTATGGTGGCTACACAAGAAACACCACATACAGAGACTTAAGTTCTTAATTTTTTGCTGACTTATACAGTGATATCTTATTATCGTACTCATAATATATCTTATCTCGTACTCATACTCGTAACATACTCTTACAATTTAATTCTAAGATGAGCTATAGTGAGATAACCTCACTACAGCTAAGGCCCAAGGCCCGAATCTCATATTATAACTCATATCTTATCCTCTCATATTAAAACTCGGGATGATAGGGTCACCGTATATGCTACCGTATACAAGGTTACACTGAATTCGCACTCACCCGACTCGTCATGGGCCCCATTCCACCATGAGTTGTAAGGCATGTGAATACGTTGTATTCCTCACTTTGATACCATCTCAGCGAGTCACCACGTTCAAACATATGCATGATCTCATACACTCTCGTATTCATGATCTAACATATCCTTAACTCGTATAACTTGATCAGAATATAAACACAAAAATATCATATGTACAGAATGATTTATACTTAGATTTTGATTATGTTTATACTTATATTTATTTACATAATACACCAATACAAATATAGAATAAGGTAGTTATTATTGTGATTTTAAAAACGTAAAGGTTAGAGTTCAATTTTCACGAGGTATCAAATTTCTAACTTTTCGTGTTATCGAAGAGGTCGCATTGAAGTGATAAATTAATGTATATATATATATAAAAATTACTATAATTGGATAATTAAATTAAAAAGTATTTATAATCACTAAGTTGTAATTCACCATGATCATCGATTGAAAGATCTTAAGTAAGATATAACATACATAGGAATTTTGATCATGAAAATTAGAAAATAATACTAAATTCGTGTAGTCTTGGGTTATCCAAAATTAAACCCGACTTGTTACTCTATTTTGATCTCTAAAACTTTAGATTCGTGAAAAAGCTATTTCACACAAAGTTGTAAATCTTGTTGTCTTCTTTTCAATACCTCAATAATCGCATTAATCTGAGGTCGGAGTAAAAAGTTATGGCCAAAATATCGAGACCAGTATATCAATGGTCGAGAGCTTAGGTTTGTGGACACGAATTTGAGTTCGTACCGTGAGATCGGACCCGAAACCTCAAGATGGTGTAATCTATAATTCTTTTAAATAAAATAAGATCATAGCTTAGTTTTAGGACTTAATAAACAACAATATAGATTTGTAACAATAATATATCATTATAATAGAAGGATAAATTTCTAATTATATAGATATATCAGATTCATAGTATTTTAGGATTTAATTATTTTTACTTATTTTCTTCTTTATATTCGAGATGTCATTAATGGGATTAGATAAACAAGAATATGATTTAAATTTTAATGTTTAATTAGTTTCAAATAAACATGAATATAAAATTACAGTTTTAATAAAAGGGTAAATTTCTAATTATATAGATTTAAAAATAAATAATCTCAATAAGGTATTATTATTCCAATTAAGTCAATCTATCAGATTTATAAATATTAGAGTTTAATTAATTTTACAGATTTAAAAGATGATAAAATATTAAATATGAAGACCTAATAGAAAAATATAATATTAAATAGCCAAATAAAGGGAGTGTTTAAAAAGAGAAGAGAAATAACATATAAATCTGACTTACAAATCATGCAACTTTAGTAGAATATAAAATACTAAATATGCAAATTTATCATATTTAAAGATATTCATATTTAATTAGTATGTAGATTTAAGAGGAAGTAGACATATTAAATATGCAGACCTAATAGAAGGTAAAATATTAATAACCCAAACAAAATGGTTATTTAAAAAAGAAAAGAGAAACAATATATAAATCTGACTTATAAAATATATAACTTTCAAGGGAAAGCATAATATTAAACATATAGGTCTATTAATTTATGAGATATTTGAATTTAAATAAGATTTTTAACCCATCGATGTGCGATCGAACGCATCCTACGAGACGAGATCTGAGAAGAACAAGATGGATTGATAGGTACCCACCTCTTGAAGCGTGAACGGTAGATCTGCGGCGATTCGGATTGAAAAGGTCGATGCCCAAGGCGTCGATTCATCTAAGTTGTAAGAGAGAATAATTTTTTATTATAGAGAGTAAAGAGTTTTTAAAATTTTATTTATAATGGTATAAAGTTTTAGGTCAACTCTAATTAACACTTTTCGTAGAAGATTTAACAAAATAGAATTTTTTACATGGAAGAAGAATTCATACTTGAGAAAAGGTTTCTTTCCTACACTTTATATAAGTACCAAAGCAATTGGTGCTTCTCTCCCGAAATTATAGTTATACCCTTTGACTTGCTTCATCACTTAAAACAGGTGTAACTTTTTATATTCATATAAAAAATCGATAAATTATATATTGTTGGAATTGTATTGACGAGCACTTCGCAATGAGTCTAATTTCGTATAAGAAATTTTTTTTTTAAAAGAGGGTGAGTTGCGGTGTGGAGCACTAACACCGTGCACGGTGTAATACATCATCTAACACCATTAAAATAAAGTCTAAAATTTGGGTCATTACAAAATGAGTGGAGAAATAAGGCTCCTAAATCCGACGCCAAATAGATGGGATAAGGCCGTGATGATGATGATGATGATGATGATGGTGATAATAATGTTCATGGAAAACATCTCGAAAAGTGATGGATGAACCACGTTTGATGTATGCCTATGATCATGCTCACTTTTTGACATGTGTGTCATGTAGAATCAAAGTTTGGCCATTTGATGGTACGCGTATGCTCTCAAGAACCATTATGTGAAAATTTTGGGCGAAAAATGATCTCCATCAACCAAGTCAAAGTAGTTGATGGTTTACACAGGTGAAAACTAGGTTCAGAAAGAAGAATCATAGAGCATCTCCATGAGATATCCCAAAACTAGCCACTTGATGACATGGACGCTCAAACAACTAGTTTTGGGATATTCATCCAACAATGAGCAAGTCCAACGACTATCCTATATCTACATGTAAATCGGATACCAATTTGGTATCTCAAATTTGTGATATGTGACAGCCCGACTTTTCCCAGTTACTCAACTAGAAAAGGTCGCGCCATCGGATCACCTGATATGATCCTTTCATCAAGGGTTCCTTATTTTACCTCAAAGTGATACAAAAATGCGGAAGCAATGTAATTGAACTCTGATATTAACAAAGATGGCAAAATAACTGAAAGGTAGAAACTAGAAACTAATATATACAATAAACAGAAGTAATGTATCTGATGTATGGCTTTTCACCGGTGACGGCCGTCCGTCATCAAAACAGTGAAAAGAGACCGATACATTCAACCAAAATCCCATCAGAAATCTAGCACCATAAATATATCATTTATACAGACCCAAATATATCTTTTTTTCCTCCCTCTCTCTCTCTCTCTCTCTCTTTCTTTCTATCTCCCAAAGCCCCATAACCCAATCCCAAGTAACAAACCTATCTACGGGAAAAATTCTTTTGGGAAGTCGTCTTCCCCGCTGTCGTCGTCGTCTTCGTCCTCGTCTCCCTCCCCCTCCTCTGGCACGTAAGTCAGATCATGTAACGACCCTAAAAATTTAAAACTGAATTTGTGGTGTTAGATTTGTTTTGCACAGAGCGTGGTGTTAGTGCTCCATACCGGAACCTATCCTAGTTGAAAAAGTACACATTTTGATTTTTCAAAAAGGTTTTATATTTAAAATTATCCTTATTTGACACAAGTTGTGTGGTGGCCTAGTAGTTGAAAGACTTTGGTTATAAACAAGAGGTCTAAGGATCAAATCTTACTATGTGAGTTTAAACCTCTATTCTAAACCTTGAAATAAAAGCCTATACACCCTTATTTAGTGCGACCGCTTAACACCGAATTAATGCCCATATATTATAAATAAGAAAGCTACGGAGAACCCTAAACCATTATTATAAGAATTCTTCTTAAAAACCCTAGCCGTCACTCCATCCTCTTCTATAGCCACCCTTTTCTAAAAACACCCTAATCTCTTTTAAATCTCTTGTGTGTTCTTCCACAAGAACCACCGTGGTATTTTTCTATTGTCAAATCGAGATGAAGACGGCGTAATCGTGGACGGCCCATCGTGTGGACGCCGATCTCTATCGCCCTAACCGCCGTCGATTCGCCGAGCACGCTTCAAGAGGTGGGTACCCATCCATCCATCTCATTCTTCTCAGATCCCGTGAGATCGTTCGATCACAGTCGAGGACTAAATAAAATAAACTTTATTTCACTCTTTATAATATTATTTTAAAATGAGTAAAGTGGTTAGCATAAATATGATTGCTTATAATCTAATCTTATTGATTTTGCCCTAGATGTGATTGCTTATAATCTAGTCCTATTTATTTTGCCCTAAATGTGATTGCTTATAATCTAATTTTATTGATTTTGCCCTAGATGTGATTGCTTGTAATTTAGTCATAATTATTTTCGTAATTGTTAATGTTATTATTTTTTTTTATACTTTGTTATTTTAACAATTAAAAATAACACAAATGATTAATACTCTATTCCATCATCCCTCTGGTAAAAGACATTTTATGGACATTATAAAATCATGAATCTGAGTTCAAACTAAAAATCTACGCAACCATGATTTAAACCTATAATTTCCTTAAAATTTTTATAATATTTTATATTTTCTAGAAACTAAGCATTTGTATATATATATAGACCCATGACCTATTTTAAACATATTTCCAAGTCCAGCGTTTACAAAAGGTCCCATGTAGTATCTAAGACCTTGTTTTAAGGAAAAAGATATTACATAGATTATTTTAACATAAGACTCTATACAATAAAAATCAAGAAGTGACTACATTTATATTAGCAGGCAACAATAAATCTTGCGGTTACTTATCAAAATAAAAAAATATATACATATATAATTATTTCCCAATGCTATAATTTTCAAACGATATAAATCATGCAGGCGTGATCAAATTTTAATAAGTAATATTATTATTAATATCATGAGGTCCCAATTGAGTATTGACTCTAAAACTGGAGAGCCTACCACCGGATCACCTTATAATGCCCAACGATGGAGTTTGAATTTTCTCCCATGGGAGGTAATATATATATATATATATATATATATATATATATATATATGGTCGATAGAGAGGATGAGTTAGCACTAAATAAGCAATTTAAGCGTTAGACAACTTCATACTTAGGTTGCCACGTGGGATTCTGATGTTGGAGGTCTGTGACCCATCTTATGTTGGACCGTGACCCATCTGATGTTGGACTGCGACCGATCTGGTATTGGTCCATGACCCATCTGATGTCGGACCTTGACCCATTTGATGTTGGATCTTGACCCATCTGACGTGGATCGTGACCCATCTGATGTTGGACCGTGACCCATCTGACGTGGATCGTGACCCATCTGATGTTGGACTTTGACCCATTCGATGTTGGACTTTGGCCCATCTGATTTAGATCAACCCATCTGATTTCATTTCATAGGGTGATATTAAATTAATTAAAATATCTTTTACAATATATTATGATATATTTAAAGAGAAAGTGATTTTAGATAGTAATATAAAATTAATAAATATTATATACTTATATTTTATTATCATATAAAATAAATGTACTTGGTTACTACCTTATTTTAATATTATAAAATTATCTTATAAGATATATGAGTAGTAGTATCCCCTGTCAGAGCCCAATTAGTTTCCTTTTTATCGATGGATTGACCTATTAAAATCGATCAATCAATCATGAGCCAAACGACAACTTACACCTTATTAAATCTGATCTATCGGTTTCATTTTTTCAATCGATCGATTCTCATCCGAATAGACGACCTGATTCACACCAAAATTTCACTTTTACACGACCAAAAAAATTTAGTGCACTTGCACTTTGCGATCGATGGTCGTGATGTACTTAACTTTAAAAATAATAATATTTAATTTGGGCATTTAATAATGATAAATAATAATATATAAAAGTCTCGCTTTTATCGCTTCAACACGACCACTTCGATAACATAGTGTTAGAACTTCGATGCCTTTATGAAACCGAACTCTGGCCTTTACGATTATCGAAATCATACTTATAACCCTATTCTATAATTATATTGGTGTGGTATGTAAATAAATATAAACATAAATATAACCAAAATCTAAGTGTAAACCATTCTGTATGTGTGATACTTTTATATTTATAATTTAATCAATTTATATGAGTTAGGATATGTTAGATCATGAGTACGAGAGTGTATGAGATCATGCATATGCTTGGGCGTGGTGATTCGCTGAGATGGTATTGAAGCGAGAAATACACCGTATTCACATGCCTTACAACTCATGGTGGAATGGGACCCATGACGAGTCGGGTGAGTGTGAATTCAGTGTAACCTCGTATACGGTGGCATATATGGCGATCCGATCACCCCGAGTTCAAATATGATAGTATGAGTTATGAGTTAAGTTATGAGGTTTGACTATAGGCTTTGGCTGTGGTGAAGTTTCTTCTACGATCACGTGAAACTCGGAATATTGGCATCCATGTACGGATGCAACGCCTCTATGATAGTATAGGCTGTCACACGAAGTACATCCAGGTTACTACGGAACTTTTTTCTTGGGAAGCGTGAATTAGGAAAGTTGCCCCACTATAGTTTGTCCTAGGATTAAGTATAAGAGTATGATAAAATATGAGTATGAGATAAGATAAGCTATGATACGAGTACGATAATAAGACATCGCTGTGTAGGCCAGCAAAAGATAAAGAACTTAAGTCTCTGTACGTGTCGTTCCTTGCGTAGCCACCGTAAGGGTAACAACGTCTTTCAGCCAAGACGGATCTCTGGGAGAGATTATGAGTATAAGTATGTTATGAGTGAGTTTGGCCATTATGTCTCCCCATTGGCTGGATGGTGGAGTATGAGTATGACACGAGGGTGTTATGATATGGTGGTATGATACTATATTGACCCTCCCATGGTAGCTCGAGCAGCGACTCTGGCACAGGTCGTTTAGGATTTCACGAGTATGTTAGTTACGCTCATGCGATGTACAGGCGTATGTGCGAGAATGATAATAAGACATGATATGATATGTTATGAGATATGGTAAGGTACGTTAGGATATGAGTGTCTAGATCATGGTCTCGCATTTATGATATGAGCTTTACGATTTGCATGTGATTTTGTCATTCTTTTGCTATCTGCTTTGAGATATTATATTTATCACTCACAAGATGCACCCACAATGCACCTGAGTAGTATGGGGTGGATTGGTGGTGTATCCCACTGAGTTTACGTGACTGAGTAAACTCATCCCACGATAATCTAACAGTTGCAGGTGATTACGCTAGTGGAGTAGACGTCGGTCATCCAGATCCGGCTGACGCTGATTTCATTGATCCCGCGAGTGTTGAGTACCAGGAGGGCTACGGTGCTGATTTCGATCCGAGTGCTGGATATTGATCGTTGCAGACTTGGTAGTAGATTGGATCCCTATTATTATCATTAATTTTATGATTTTCTTTATTGGATTTGTCTCCAACTTCGAATTATGTTTTATTGGTAGATTTGTTGATTCTATAGCATTTATTCATTATTTATGACTGCTTTTATTTCCACCTTTATGTCTTGGCTTTCACGGATTTTGTGGAACCATTATTGCGCGAGAACTCTGATTAGGTGTATGTCCGCTTAGCATATCTGGGATATGTGTGGGTCATAACTCAGAATTCTAGGCCCTCGGGATGGGGTAGAATTTCGGGTCGTGACAGATCAGCTACCTGCTCAGGATCGGGCTCTGTAGCTAAGACAATTAAGTCGAGGAATGAGCTATCATCCACAACTCAGTAGAGAATAGTGCATTGTATTCTATATTGACAGTTTATCATTTGTTTTCATCAAGAAGATAAAATCATTCATTATACTGATATGTTGTAAATATGCTGTAGACATGCGGTACATATGCTGTGAATAGGCATGATATACAAGTGTGAGAAGCAAACAAACTGAACTGAAAATACATGCTGGCGAAAACAGGACATCAACAAGGTCAAGCTCCCGAGTTAGCGGGATCACTTGTCAAGCTCCCGAATTAGCGGGATCACTTGGACTAGAGCATTTCAAGCTCCCGAGTTAGCGGGATCACTTGATTCAAGAACTTCAAGCTCCCGAGTTAGCGGGATCACTTGATTCAAGAACTTCAAGCTCCCGAGTTAGCGGGATCAATTGATTCAAGAACTTCAAGCTCCCGAGTTAGCGGGATCACTTGATTCACACTAGAGCAATAACGTATCAAAATATTGAATTTAACAGGATCTGAGTACTGACTCACGTAAATTGACCAAGAATGTATTTGCATGTATGGCTTATAATGCAGTGTATTAAATACTATCACAACTTTATAATAGCATTAATTTGCTAAACTAATGTACAAGATGATCTTGATCTTACGGATGCTATATTTATTTTCAATGCAGAGCTATCTATATTATATCGCTTTTCAAATCAGAATGCGAGCAATTTAAACTTTTATATTTCAGAGCAAATCAAGTCCATCAGCTTACCTCAAACTCAATTTTTTATCTCCTATTATACTATTCAGTTCCATAATGAATATTCATCAACTTTTCTATGAAAACTAGTGATGTTACTTATACAAATATAAAATACCAACGTAAATTCCCTACCGGTGTGAGTCAAGTGTTTTACACGTACTTACGTCGATGCTCAATCAACCATCCGAGATCACCATGCAACGCTCAGTTCTTCAATGGTTAAGTGCACCATGTGGCACTAAATCTAAGAAAATAGACTAATTTTTAGAAATAAAATATATATAGATGATGCACAGTGCATCAACAGTGCACTAACACACATAGTGCATCCAATTCGTATGTGGACCTAAGGTCCAAAGTACAACACAGCACAGGCACAGCCCAAACTCACGGCTGGAGGGAGGTTGCCGCGGTAACACTTGGTGCTTGCCGCGGCAACCCTTTGTGGTTGCCGCGGCAAGCCACTCAGCATGGGGTCTTGCCGCGGCAACCCCTTGAAGTTGCCGCTGCAAGCCTGGCTTGCCGGCTTCAGGTATGTCTTCTTCTTGGCATTTTACTCTGCTGTTTCTCTATTTATTTTTCTCTTAGGCTTATAGATATTATATGTTATATATTATATATTCATAATATATATATTATAACCATAATTTCATTGGAGATTTTAAATCTATCTCCACAGATTTGTTTACACAAATTTGCACTTCAGTTCATGTGAGTTATACTCCCATTGATATATATATATATATATATATATCACTTATATAGATATATGTATATCACTTATATAGATATATGTATATCACTTCTATAGATTTTTATGACTTTGAACATATTGATTCTTATAGAGTTTACACCTCTGAATCTTTGAATCTGAATCTGCATTCTTATATTTATATCTATAAACTTCCTATGCAGTTTTTGAAGTGCAGCAAACTGTACTCGGTTGTGATGATTATGTATTGTAAATTAACTCGATAGCATACCTTTTGGTGGGTGATGTCTACTGGATTCGTGTGTGTTTGCTTCTACCGGTTCGACTGAATCGACAAATCAGAGCCAAATATCGAGTGCATAACAGCCATGCCTCCCTATAATTTTCTGATATGTCGGGCAAATTTTTAGGTTTTTATTTTCAGGATCTGCTAGCTATACTTTCATTCAAAATTGAAGGCAACAATCGCAGTTCTTTGATGCTGTCTATGTATAGCTACTTGACCTTGCGTGCATGCGCAGATCGCATGACTCATTGGAGTCGTGTATATTTGAAAGCATGCAAGTAGCTTACCAGCTACTTGTGGTAACGGCAAAGCATGCAAGTAGCTTATAAGCTACCTAAGGGAAATCCTTTATGCTAAGCCCATATAGCTATGTAAGGGTAGTTCATATAAAACAAAAAAAAACAAAGAAAACTTCTTGTTTGTGGTTAACACTAAAATGCAATAAAAACCCTCCCTTTTTCTTTTGTTTATTAATACCTGTGAGAAATACGATAGTTTAACCCTTTTTATTTTACTATTCTTGTATGTCTTTTGCTGAAGGTTATATTTGTTTTAGATTCTAAAGCTATCCTAGTGAGGTCTGACCGGACACTCACCACTGTAGTGTCAATTCTGGGGATCGTTACATGATACCACTATTCATATACCAAATTTTAAATTAATGTATATTTTATTCAATTTGGGATACATTGAATAATTTTTATTTTTTTCAAAAACAAAGTTTGGGATACATTGTCGGAGTTCATATGTATCCCAAATTTGGTATCCCATTTTTGCCACATGGCATAAATGGAATACCAAATTTGGGATACCTCTTGGAGATGCTCTTAGTTGTAAATACATGTACCCCATTTTGAACTGCAATTAGCTAGGCCCTACCAATTTTAATCCTTAATAAAATTAAAAGTTAAATGACTCAGCATGTGTGGAGGCTTAAACACATGTGAGACCTGATAGATGAGAAAAAGGTATTTTTGCTCAATCCCTCCTTAGATTGACATGTGGTAATTTGTTGATGCACTTTATCTTTTGGGTAATTTATCAGATCGACCCTGTCAGATACACCTTTTTCGTAAGAAACCCTATATTTTCACCTTTACCTAAACTGACTAGTTGCAAGCCCAGCCGTCGCCTGCCTTTACGAAATGCCAAAATTACCCCTAAGGTAATAAATAGACGTCCTTTATTCAAATCATTACTGTTTAGGGTTTTTACTTTTTACTTTTTACTTTTTCATTTAAAGTCGGCAGAGAGTGGGGTCGCTTCAAAGTCGGTGACGCTCGATCGTTCAATCTTTAAGCTACCAAATCTGTAAGTGAAATTAAATTATCTTCCATTGCTGTAGAATTATCTTCCATCGCTTCAAAGTCAGTGACGCTCGATCGTTCAATCTTTAAGCTATCAAATTTGTAAGTTAAAAATCATATTATCTTCTATTGTTGTAGAATTTTTTCTTCTTCTTTCGACGATCTATAATTTGAATTAATTTTGTTTTTTTTCCTATAATAACAATCGATATCGATTGTACTAACAATCGATATCAGTTGTACAGACACTCGATATCAATTGTTAAGACACTGGATATCATTTGTTAAGACTCGATATCATTTGTTAAGACAGTCGACATCAATTGTTAATATAGTCGACATCGATTGTTAAGACAGTCGATATCGATCGTTAATGCAATTGATATTGATCGTTAATACAGTCTGATTATAACATACAGTTCATTTAAGCAATCTATTTTAGTATGGTAGTCACTCCTTTCAATTTTATTATAGCTCATTTAAATAAGCCTTCAAGATGGTCATACAACGTGTTATTGGTAAATGTCCCCTTACTGGCATTTCGTAGCTCTACAATGACGATAGCCCAGAGTGGAAGGAGTCGCTGAGAACATCAATTTTTAATAGAATATGGTTGAAAAGAAACCACTTCCGACCTGGAAGAGAGATTTCTATCTTCGAAATATGGGCATTGCCTTAATACTGGGCCTTGCTGTGGTTGAACCCCAACAGTATACCCCTTTCGTTAAACCACCAGAAAAGGAAACGATTTGCGACAAATATATTCGTGGGCTGCCTACCGGGAAAATTCTTCGGTCTCATATACACTTTGGAATGAGGCGAGCGCAAAGTGACAATGACTTTGTAAAGATGGCTCTTCTATTTGTATTGTGTACATTTCTTTTCTCGGGTCCCACCATCAACTTTCAGAAGTACACATTGACCTTGTCGATAACGTCGAGAGATTCAAACAAACTCCTTGTGGTCTCCTCGTGTTCGCTTCCTAGAGTATATAGAGAAGGGTGTGGCGAATAGAAAGACTGCCGATAAGGATAAAGCCCTTAAGTCATATAATATTTATGGTTGCATTTGTGTACTTCAATGGTGGACCTATAAGATGTTGCCAGAAATCTCACTTGAAAGAATGCCCCTGAAGAATCCTTTCCCACGATTGTTGAAATGGGAGGATAAGGCACAAACGAGGTCGAAAGGCTACACTGTCGGGAAGATGCTGAACAATAAGGTATGGTGTTTACTTCAAATTTTAAGGACTGTAAAGAGTACCAATGCGAGTATCGACTCCTTTCACAATCGGTGTCGACTGCTACAACAGTCGGTATCAGCTGCTAAAATTGTCATTATCAACTGTTTTAGCAGTTGATAACGACTATGTAAGAAGTAGATATCGACTATATTAGCAGTTGATAATGACTGTTTTGATAGCCGATAACAACTATTTTAGTAGTCAATATCGATTGTCTGTGAAGTCGATACAGGCTGTTTAAAGAGTCGATATCTTGCACTAATATTTTATATTTGATTTTCTATTCTATATGTTCATTTTAGTATTTTAATATTTTGGGTGTTTTTCATTCTCTTCTTTTGTAAAAGGTTTGCGCTCCCCTCGAACCGGTTTCCTTTGAGTCGGAGATACCCATCATAAGGGAATATCTACAGTGTGAAAAGGGTGTTGGGGAGAAGATAAAAGAGGTTGATGAACATGTCAAGAAAGCTGTGGAATTAGATTTGAGGCAGAAGAAGAAAACAAATTACCTTCCGGTCGAAGATATTGATGAGAAAGAATTTGAGAGCCAATCGACGTCGGACAAAGACTCGTCCTCAGAAGAGGGCCCCATCCAATTAGAGAGGCCGAGAACAAGAGAGGCCGCGAACAAGGCAAGCGGCATTGCCCCATCCTCCTCTAATGAAGTGTTACTGAGGAGGATTGACGAGATGACCCTAGACAACTTGAAACTCACTTAAACAGTGAGAAATTTGGAGCAGAAAGTTAACAATTTGGAGTAAGAGAATGTGCTCCTCCAGACACGATGTAATTCCTTGGATGACTGGCTCACTTCAAGGGATGTAGACCTGCAGATGATGATTCACTCCAACAAGTTGATCAGAAAGGACCAAGGGATTCTAAAAGAACTTCTTCAACGATTTTAGAGGTTACACGTAAGGTATGTGTTATAATATTGATTGTAGTAACAATCGGTATCGACTATCTTAACAATCGGCATCGCTTGTTAATACAGCTGATATCGATTATTACGACAATCGATATCGATTATTATGACAGTCGATATCGATTGTTAATAAACATTGATATCGATTGTTAATATAGTCGATATTGATTGTTAATATAGTCGATATCAATTGTTAAGACAGTCTATCATTTATGTATTACCATTACCTTATATCATATAAGTGAATATAATTATAACTTTTTAATAAAGTTTATTTCGATGTTTAGGATGGTCCTATTTCGGAGGTGATATCGAAGGTGCGTCATACGACCTTCGATATCCTATCTAAGGAATCAACTGATAAGGGACTAGTCAATCAGGGACCCGCCACTAAGGGACTAGTAGATAAGGGACCACCTCCTCCCACGCATGAGGAGGTGGCAGCTGTTGACAACTAACTCGAGTTTCAAGCTGAAAAGGATCCTGCTGGTGATAAGCAAGCCTCTTCCCAACCCTTGCAAGACTCTTTCCAACCTGAGCAACCAATTGACACTCGCTTGAGGCCTAGGACCACCAAAATAAAATATGTTGTCGTGAAACCTAGGACCAGACGAAAAGGTCAGCAGAAGATAAAACCTAGAACAGAGACGACCAATGAGGAGACGATGACCATCGTTACGGTTAGGCTGACAGATGAGCAGAGGTTCATGAATGCCCTCTGGAAAAGGCCTGTTGCAAAAGACGAGTAAGTTATCCCATGATAGATAGTTAGAAGTTAATTTCATTTCATTTTGAATTTCAACATTAGTTGTTATTTATGTAGCACCTACGTAAGTGCAGTCGGTGATTTGACGCTCCGACTGCAGTCTTTCAGATGTTTGAAAGGCATGGAATACCTAGATAGTATTGTAAGTAACCGAATTTGCTCATATTGTTTGCTAAGAAATTAAATTCGATCACTTTTTCATATTTAATTGCTCTAATTTTTGCTATGATATCAAGTAATTACGAAATACATAAACGATCGACTGCATTAATGACCGATATCGACTGTATTAATAATCGATATCGACTGTAGTAATAATCGGTATCGACTGTCTTAACAATCGATATCGACTGTCTTAACAATCAACATTGCTTGTTAATACAGTCGATATCGATTGTTATGACAGTTGTTATCGATTGTTAATAAATAGCGAAATTGATGATTACGAGAATCGATATCAATTATTAATATAATTGATATCAATTATTAATACAATCGATATCAATTGTTAATACAGTCGATATTGATTGTCTAAAGAGTCAATAACTCAACTTTTTTTTTCCTTTTAGATAATGGGATCTTACTTAAGACTCTTGAAAGTCATTGATGACACTGCTCATCCTGAGTTAAAGGAGAGATACTTTCTTATGAGCCCCACGACTTTGAGCTATATAGGCTTAGACTTTATTGATTTCAAAAATTTTATTTTTTCTGAAAAAATTAATAAGTGTTGGGGATACAAATCGAATGGTGGTCTGCCCATAAGGAAGAAGCAAACCAAGGCAAGAAGGTGCTATAAAGCTTCTTTTTCAATCTGTTGCGGGATCTTTGGGCTCACCAATGTGTCACGGTATGTTACGATCGCTACCAACAATTTTTATAATTTTCAAGTCGTATCCTCTAACATTATATTATTCTTTTCAGATATTGGTCCCAAGTCATTCTCATTACCCATTGCATTGGGGCATTGGGCACTTGCGGTTGTGAAGGTAATCAAACGATCGATAATGATCGTCGACCCTATTCTTGATAGGCCCGCTAAGATGAAATATTTAGACCAATTAAATGTCCTGGTAAGAATATATTATAATGAAATGTCTAATCTTATAAATTTTTACTGTTTCCTTATCTTATCTGACATTGTAATTTTTTGAAATAGACCCATTACCTTCCCACACTTTTATATTTATATGGAGACTCCACAGCACTGAGAGTTGAGTTCTATCCTTGGTCAAGTTCTGACTGTTGGATCAAATCCGTTTCCCGACAGAGCAATGGGTGAGATTGTGGGGTGTTTGTATTGAAGTATGTGGAGTACTTTATGATGGAAAAGACATTCAACTTTACACAAGAAAAAATGACTCAGATCAGGATAAAAATTGGCCAGGTACTTGGTACATTCACTGCCAACGGAGTGGAGGAAGAATGCAATGAAGAACTTCCTACAGATGCACCACCCTTATAGGTTTTTTTATGTGTAAATTAAAAATATTAAATTATATTCAGATGCACTTTTTGGAGTAAATTTAAATTTGTAAATTTGTAAGTACATTCGAAAGCCGATAATGGGTATTTGTAAATTTGTAAATTTGAAATTTCATGTTCAAATATATCGGATGAACATTTGAAATAGAAACAAAAAATAAATCAATAATATATATGTGAGTATTGCATAATAGGCTGGCTTTGGACATGTGAACGACTGTTTGCAGTCGATATCGACTATAGAAATAGTCGATATCGATTACGTAGACAGTTGTCATCGATCGCATAAGATGTCGTTGACAACTGTATAAACAGTCGCCAATGACAGCTTTTCCAATCGATGATGACTGCGTATATAGTCGTCATCGATTGTTTAGACAATCGTCAATAACTGTTTAGACCATCGATAATGACTGTTTAGATAATCATTAATCGATTGCTCAAACCTATTGCTGAAGGTTCTAAGAAAATATAGTTTTTGGCATTGTTAATATTGGATTCAGTCAGACTAATATTATGAGAAAATGTTACGACCTAACCAAATTTGTATATTACAATTTTATGAGAAAATGTATATTTGAAAATGTTCAATCATCATAGTTATTACATTCCAAATTTATAACTATTAAAAATCAAATTTGTAGCCAAACTTTGCCTTGTAATGTTCCTTGTCGATTTAGCTGCCTTCTTGTACTGTTTCTGGATACGATTTATCTCCATCTACCTCTTGTGAATTACAATCCTATCATCCATCGGTAGATTACTTGTATCAAATTTATACCAAAGTGCCTTATTTTTAGAAGATGATTCTATATCGGAGGTTCCTTCTTCATTCTTAAAATTTAAAATAGTTACGAAGGCGATCATATAATAAAGAAAAAATTTCACATAATAAAAGCGGTACCTAGTGGTAGTGAAATTAGTCTGACGGTATCCCCTGTCCACAAGTTTGAAAGTTTCAGTGTGTAAACATTGTCTTGCCCCCGTCGGAGGTGCAAGCCCACAATTATCTTGGGTTGAGTGTCGGGATGCGACGTACCTTCACAATGGAAAATGGAAATAAATCTTTGTCAGTAACCAAGTTGCCAAAAAAATCACATAGATAGAAAACTGCAAGTGATAGGAAAATAAAAATCTCATGTTATGAAATTCTGATTGAAACTCTTAATTAAACTCTTAAATAAAAATCTCATGTTACGAAGCTCTTATTACTAGGATTAGAGAGTGATTTACTATATAAAGGAGACACGTACTGTATTAACACATTGGTCCCACTGCCGTGCAACTCTTGCGATTGTGACTATACTCACTGCACATGCCACACTGTAGGGGCCTAACTTCACCCTTTGTGACAGCCCGGATTTCGGCACTCCAAAACCCGTGCCATCAGCACGATCATCTTGACCGTACCCCTTAGCTTAGCACGGAACATTGGCATATCAAGCATAAAATGAAATAACAATGAAACTGTGGAATTTAAATCTATATTAAAGTAATTCTCCAAAAGACAGTTCTACCCTCATGCCTCTGCATGAATGGACAACCGATCCGAACCATCGATGATAGCAATCATCACGGATGGTTCGCCCCAAAAGAATAATCCCAAACTCAATATATACATGGTTTAACCAAAATAAGGCTTGACATACCAAGCCGTACCAATCTCTCTCAAAAGGCCCTCAAAGCGGCACAACGGAGTCCTCTAGAAGAAGTCCTCAGGAGGTGGCTCCAACTCTTCGCCGGCCGCAAGGTCCGACTCACCGGAGTCAGCGTCCCCCGAAGCCTCGACAGCTGCTAGTAGTAGACCTGCGACATATAGTCTATAGGGTGAGCTACATCCTAGCTCAATAGGGAACAAAACACAGTTGAACATAAAAATTATTACTCACATATATTCCATGATACGACATGCATGATGTGTCTATGCAATTACTGATAAAACAGTTAAAAAGTATTACATTTTACTGGTAGTTTAATCGTGTCTTTTATTTACTCATGAATGATGCTGAAAAGGCCTAAAGCAAAACTTAAACTTTCAACTTAAGTAATCCCCGAGCAATATAGCATCGAGCCCCGATGAGATATCCATCATCGTCATCTATATAAACACTTTTAACGTATTCCCTGGGAATACAATATAGTACCCAAGCCCCTTTCCCCTGGGGATTGGTGGCGGGATTTCACTTATCTCAAATCAACACAGGGTGTGCTTTTCGCCATGGCCAGATTTATTACGGATATCCTGCCGTGTCAGTCATGGATATCCCGCCACGTCGGTGGGGTACCCTATCAAACCTCAAATAACAAAAATATCGGTGCCTTATATATAGTTATTCACCGTGTAAGTGTGCTATCTTATATCAGTTAGGCCCTATCAAACATGATTCAATCTTGGATACATCCCTGGGATGTATCCATTCACTTGCATCACACCTGATGCTCTTATCTCTTTACTTCTTCATCCCCTGGGGATGGCTCATTATAATTACTCTTATGGATGTCACACACACACACTTTTCACAATTCTTAAGCAATAAAACATTTTGAATTTGAATTCTATATCACTATATACATGCTCTTGTAAAATAAAGTACATGTTCAAGGTGTTCCCTACCTCAAGTATTGTTTGATCAACGCATCAAGGTCCCACGTGGCTCCTTGTGCACTAGCTCACACGTACCACCTATGGTACCACATAACAGGTGAAACACATCACTAAAGATGCAATAAAGGAGGTCCAAGACCCTCCATGAAGCTTAAAGTCAGACTCAAAAGTCAACAAAATTTAGCACAGTCGATTAATCGAACTCCAAAATCGATTAATCGAAAGTCAATATCGATCAATCGATTCTCAAATCGATTAATCAAGATTCCCATTCGATTAATCGAAATTCTCCACTATATCTGTCGATTCTCAATTCGAGTAATCGAATTTCTAAAATCGATTAATCGATCCCAAATCGATTAATCGAATTTCTAAATCGATTAATCGAATTTCCATTTCGATTACTCGATTTCTCCAATCTATTTTCTTTCCTCCACTGGAGTTCACTGTAGGCTCCCAGTCGATCAATCGATTTCCAATTCGATTAATCGAAATCTAAAGTCGATTAATTGAAATTCAATTCGATTAATCGAGATCGAGGTCCTCTGACTTTTCAACTTCCTGGCCAATTTCGATTAATCGAAATTGCCAGATTCAGCCCCTTTCAGGCTGTTCTTCCCAATCTTTTTCCACTCTTTTTCCTCTACTTTTCTAAACCATTATCCTATTATTCAAACTATTTTTAACTACAATTTAACCTCTACAACCTATGCATTTTATTCGCAAAGTTTTACCATGAATCAATCTCAAATTGATTAAGTTGAGCGGTTGGAAAGGCTAGGGTTTCCAGCTTTGCTTCGAGCGGATCCCTCGTCAATCCGACGCTTATTGCTCAATCCCCTTCAACTAGCATTTACTCCTTGCATTAACTATGGTCTCCTTCTCTCTCTCTTCTTTGCTCTCTCTCAATCAACCAATTAAAAGAGAAACTAGGGCTATTAAACCCTTTTATCTCCCCCTTAGCTTGTGTGTTGAGCACATGCACCTCGATAGGTGTATGTGACCTTAGATTTACAACACACACCACATAGCCACACAATTTATCACATCTCACCCGTTCATCACACCCCATGCTAACTATTAGACTTCTATTTGGTCAAACCTATGACCGATCGGGCACGGATCCTGAGGTCACAGTTTAGCGTGATTTTTTGGCTATTACACCCTTAGAGCGTATCCTTCTTTTTCTCGAACGGCCGACTTGCTTTTGATAATTATAGAGCGGTCTCACTTTCATATTTTTCGACAATTTCTCAGCTTAGAATTTTCATTGGCTTTTAACGAGGTTGGGAAGTCATTGTTCGTCGTATAATTGTCTAAGCGGCGGTGAAAAATCACTTTTCACAGAAGGTATGATAATCATAACTTCTCCGACTGATGGCCGTAATGGCATGCGAACAAGACAAATCATGAATGTACCAACGGCGGCAAGTACATGTCTTCTATTATAAGTCGACATGATGAATGAAATTTCCAGAATTGGCAGAGAATTGATCGCTCCCGTATGGTTGAGCTCTCTTTCTATCAGCCCATTGTAACACCTTCTTCATGTGCTCGCCTACTTTCGGGCAAAGGAGAGTGCTCAATTTCTCAGATATCTCTCGACGCTTTTGAAAATAATCGACGACTTTCTCTTTAGTAGTTCTGATTAAGTCGATAATTGATTTTTCCCTAGCTATCTTCATTACACTGTTCAAGCTTTCAGCATTATTCATAGTTAGGGAATCGTACTGCCTTCCTTTGATATGTGTGTGTCCAATGCTTTGAGTCTATTTTTAAAATATACTCTACAACCCAAGGATTAATAGCTTCTTTCTTTATTTTGTTAAAAAAATGATCAAATTTCTCTACTGAATATCCACGCGCAACGCTCCACCATATATCCATCACGCCGTTCCTGAGATACTTGTGTACAAAATTTTATGTCATATGCCGCATGCAGTAGCTGTGGTATGCATTAGGGAAGATCTGTTTGACCGCCTTTATTAGACCCTTTGACCTATCTGTGATGATAACGAAATCTTCAGTAAACTCACCATTCACGAATGCACCTACCCGTTCAAGAAACCACATCTACCTATCCTCTTCTTCTAACTCGACAATCGTAAATGCTAACGGTAATATATGACCATTACCATCTTACGCCAAGGCGATAAATAGGATCCCTTTGAAATATTCTCGTAGGCGTGTGTCATTTACGAGCAATATGCGACGAAGTGTATTGCGATAGCTTTCGATGCTCGAGCTAAAACCCCAAAAAAATCTTTGGAACTTACCGTTAAGCACAAGTTGAAAGGACGCTCATACATTAGGATCTGCCCCCTCCATTTCCTTCATGTAGGCCGGTAGATCCACAAACTGTTCTTCTAAGTTGCCTCTAATATCATTTAGGGCTAGTTCTTTCCCTCTCCAAGCCTTAACATATGTGATTTACACGTTATAAGTTTTTGCAATATCAAATATTATCGATGTAGGTTTGTAGTCGAATCCTTCCATAAGTTTCTCCCGTACATAGTTGGCTACAAAGGAGATTATTGCATTACGATGATCGTGTGGTTCGATCTTAGCGGCCTCGCATGTGTGAGTACTATTGAACTTCTTGATTTTGAAAGATTCGGGCCCAATCAATTTAGACGCATGTATTCGCCACGAACAACTGGGTTCGTAGCATTCAACTGTCACTCGATAACTAGCGATTTTTAAGGGTCAGATTTGAAAGTTTTTCTCCATTGCATGTTCTTTTAATACTCTTTAAAATGTTTGCTTGTCTTTGAATCTCCATCTACTAGGGGATTATCAATGCCTCTCATAAATTTTTTCAGATCCTCTTTTATAAATACATTCGATTCTCCATCATAATCTTCCTCTAAGTTATCTTCATTAGTGGGTTGAGAATGAGTACGTCATTCACTAGCGGTGTTCTCAGGTGATTGACTAGATCCTTCACCGAAGGAGTTATGATGTGGTTGACTAGATCCTGCACCAAAGGAGTTCTAGTGTGGTTGATTAGGCCTTTCACCGAAGGGGTGCTCATGTGTATGGACATGGGGTTGAGCTCCTCCGATAATCCTCATCGATGGCATGATAAAACATAATTTATAAGTCAATCAAGTTGTCTATCCACCTGGGAAGATATGACTGAATTGTCGGTATCCACCACCCTTTTTGATGTGCAGTCCCTTGACTACATTGTTGTGACCCATGCATATATTTTACTGGGTCATCATACAATTCAACTGGAGCATCATTTAAATCAGTAGTTGCTTTCTTGGTCGACATGTTCGCCGTAATATCATTGTCATCGCCTAACCGGACTGTATCATATATAGGTCCATTCTCCTCAAACTTACATGACTGAATTGAATTGTTACTCACAAAATCAATCTCGCAAAGAGGTACTTGTTCAGCTTCGACTCGAAAGGATGATGGTTTCTTAATGATGAATACCTTTATGACATCCACCCTAGCTTTATAAAACCTAAATAGGATGGCCAAATCATCAGAGTCCAAAATGTCGATAACCACACGGGTATTCACTATCTTCATATGAAACTTTATGAAAACTGTTTCATCTGTTCTCGCAAAACTGACAACGAACATTCGCCTTATGAATTGTTCATAAGAAATACCTGTCGAAATGGTAATAACCCTTCGCTGACTACCTTCATACAAGTCATCATTGCTTACAAGATGACCATCATAGTGACAGAGAAGAAGAATGTCCACCTTCGACATCGTCTGTTTAAGAATGAGAAGGAAGGGGTCATAAGACTGATGACACAAAATGGAGACGGCTGTTAATATATATCAATTGTTTATACAATTGATATTGACTCATTAAGCAATCGATAATGATTGTTTACACGGTCGATGCCGACTCTTTACACAATTGATATCAATTGTATAAACAATCGATAATGATTTCTTAACGAGTCGATGCCGACTGTATATAAAATCGTTATCGACTGTTAAAAAAGAATTGAGAGACCCTAACATTCGCAATGGAAACGGTCGATATCGATAGTGTAAACAGTCAATATCGATTTCTTAACGAATCGATATCGACTGTTTCTAAAATCGTTATCGACTATTTAAAAAAATTTACCAATAAAATAATAAATTTTCTTATACTGCAATATTAAGACACCCTAACAAAATGAAAATGAGGTTTATACTGGATAATCTAAACATAGCTCGCGTCGAAATGACAAGCAGGGTCTTATTTTCCCAATGACAATGAGGTTTATACTGGATAATCTAAACATAGCTCGCGTCAAAATGACAAGCATGGTCTTATTTTCCCAATGACAAAATGAAGGGGATTCTTCTCCCAAGCCTCTGTTTTCTTCTACTAAATAGCAAATCAGAGCAGATCGAACTAAGGGAGAAGACGTTGTCACTTTCGCCATCTCTAACTTTTTACAAACTATAGTAGATTAAAATGAGGAAGAAGATGATGCTTTTGTGCGTTAAAGAAAGTCATAGAAGGGGCTAATTTTGAATTTTTACTATCCTTAGGGTCGGCTAGGCTTGCAGTTGATCGGTTTGGGTAAAGATGAAAATATAGGGTCTCTGATGGAAAAGGTGTATTTGACATGGTCGATCCGGTAAATTACCCTTATCTTTTTTTTTTCTCTCAACTCATTTTCTATTATATGCACTAAATGACAAGAGGTTTTTGGTTTCCCAAAATGCACTCTGTCCTTTCAATTAATGCATCACATACTCTCGTGGCTTGACAATAAATACTCTAAGTCGTGTAGCTAAAGAAATGAAAAGGTTCACATGCCCCTAATTAATCATCAAACCGAAAATAATTTCATTTCCCAAAACCTAAACCAATAACCTAAAATGGAAACTACCTTAAATGGATATAAAACACCTAATTAATCCTCGAACTAAAACTTAAAAAGGTATTTTATTTAAAATAGTAGTAGAAGAAAAGAAGAAAGGTCCAAGAACGCTTCTGATAGGTTATTGAAGTTACACTTCTGTTTGTATATCTCTCTCTCCTCCCGTTTTTAGGTATAGGTTATGGAAGTTACACTTCTCTCCCTCCCTAGATATCTCTCTCTCTCTCTGCCCGTTTTAGGAAGTGTGCTAATCCTACATGAGGGTTATAGGTTTAGGTTTTCGGAAATAAAAGATTTTCGGTTTCGAGTATTAATCAGTGGCATGTGAAATGTTTAAATTTCTACTAAACATCTCACCCAATACTCTTAAAACACTATCAAGAAATCGAGAAATAAATTTGGGAAAATAAAAATGAACATTATTTCCATTCGTGAAATTGTCACCTCACCTATCCTTGGCTGAAATGCATTGACCCCTTTGAAACAGTTGATGGAGATCATTTTTGTCCCAATCCTTCACACAACGGATCTTGAGATCATGGGCATACCATCAGGTCATCATATGTTGAGTAGTCCATGTTGTATACATCCCACAAAGGTGATTTGAACTTGTTGTAGCATGTGATTCTAAGGTTGGGGGGGGGGGGGGGGGGGGGGATGTGTGTGCCACATGGAATAAAAAATTGACTGTCCATAGTATGTCCATGATCTCAAGATCCTTTTGTGTGGAAGGTTGGGATGAAAGACGATCTCTGTCATCTGATTTAATGAAGTCAATGCATTCCCGTCAAAGGAGATGGGGTGAGGTTATAGTTTCACAAGGTGTAAATAATGGTACCCTTATTCTTTTTGGGTACCTCTATACTCGCCTATCAATTTACTGTTCACAAATTGTTGTCGTTCTTTAAACAATGTGTAAAGGGTCAATATTGTGCGTGCAAGTAATGGTTTTGCTATTTTTTTAAAAAGAAAAGAACATTAAATAATTGATTAAAGGAAACTAGTTGCACAAGTAACATACGTAAAATTTAATTATTATTAAAGTCCATGATTGTTCCACTTCTTGAATTAAACCTTGAGTCAAGGGTCCTCAAGTCCAATGAGCCCAACTATCATATACCTAAGTAACCAGAATTTGTAGTAAGTCTAAATTAATGAAAAGAGATTCCATTAGAAAGCATCAATAATGTATATGGAAAGTGCCGATAATCCATACATGTGCTGCGACAGTATGGGAACAAGCAGTATTAAATCCATGTTCAGAGAGTCCAATAGCAGCTTTGAGTATGAGTACTGAGGCATGAGTTTATTGCTAGTACTCTGCTAGTATTATATGATTGCAAGAAGTAGAACAAAATTAATATTTTACTGCCCGACTATTGGTACACGCTTTTTTTAGGGCCCTTTCCGGCTATAGAACAAATGGCCCAATTCGGTCCGAGTAGACTCTAGCGGAAGGCGATAGAATAATAAACTAAGAAAAATTAAATGTTGAAAGGAAAGAAGCGAATTCTAAATAGAGAATACTTGGGTTGATGCGATCGTCAGCTGCAGATATTTATCAACGCTGCAATACATCACTGATTACGCTCTGCGAGATGCGGGTTGACTCCTTTACTGAACATTGGCCGACCAACTTCAACAGCTACGGGTTGTCTATAGTTTAACTAGTTTGGTTTCCTACTTCTATTGGACCTAAAAAAAAGGGTGGTAGCCCGCTATGATTGGGAGGATAGGCCCTATTCTCGGGTACCCTCCGTAAGCTCCCATGGGCAAATCGGGTGGCTAAGGCTATATTTGAAAAAATGTGAGGAGACCCGATTGGCTCTAGGGTAATAATCTGGGCAAGGTTTTCCTAAGGGATCTAAGGCTAAGCACTTCTCCTTTGATACTCCTTCGAGATTCAAAGTTGGTGGGCCAGTCCCACCAATTGACTACCTGAGACTCTTAGAGAAGAGTCTGTAATTCTAGAAGTCTAGAAGACATCTCAACTCCTTTCTTTGAGCCCTAGAGAGAACCTCGAATTTTCTAAAAGGGAGAAGCTTGAGAGAGGAGAGATTGCTATGAAAGTTGATTAGTTTGGGCGTGGAAGGGGGGTCTCTTTATAGGTATTGGGTTAATTACGCATGTGAGGACAAGTGGCAATTTATCAATTGCGCACAATCACTAGAGTGCTTAATTGAATTCTACGCATGGTCCCATGTGCTTAATCCAATTTCAAGTTGGTCACTGACTTGAGAATGACCAGCTGAGTACTGGCTCAGCCGGTGTCCTAGTTCTAACTCACTTGGAACTAATTACGTGCATGGTTCTATGCGCATAATTCAATTATGCGCGTACGACTGTGCGCATAATCGAGGAGTTCGAGCGGTCACGGAAGTAGAGACCTGGTCCAAGTTGAGACCAATTACGCGCCCAAAGTAGTGTGCGTAATCGAATTACGCGCATGGGTTAAGACACGCAATTCAGGTCTTAGGGCGGTCTTGAGAATTGAAGTTTTGGTCTAGGTTGGACCAATTGCGCGCCGGTGATTTGGTGTGTAATCTAGTTACGCGCATAAGACTATGCTCGCAATTCAAAACTTCGGTTAGTGCACGGGAGTGTGCCCCAGTCTAGCTTGGACTGATTACGTGCATTTGTCCATGCGTGCAACCTGATTGCGCGCTTGTATCCAGGCACGCAATCAGGGAACTCCCCGGGCCAAGTTAGGTTCGAGACCATGAGCTGATGTCTCAGCATAGAATTCAACCATATATTATTGTTTCAATATATAATTCCCGGATCATAGGTTTTCTAGGGTTCTAGGGCTTTCGGAGAGAGTGAGTCCCTTTCCGGAAGTAATGGGCAAAGTCAAAGGTTGATCAAATAGGTTTGTATACTTCGAGAGGGTGAAAATGGGGTGTCTATACTGGCCCAAAGACTAAGTGGATCAATCTCATTTCACCAAAAGGGTGGTAATGCATGACTCGAAGTACCAACTAAATTACTTCAATGCAAAAACAAAACTAAGAAAGCTACTTCACTAAATAAAAACAGTACTCAAATAGATTGCAAAACTACTATTGGCTTTTTTGGCATTTAAAAAAATACATAATGTGCATTGTAGACACTACAAACCATTAGCAAACCACTAAAGCTCAAAGAAGTTTAAGGTTTAAGGGATTGAAGAGGAAAACGTGTTGAATGAATTTCAATAATTGCTTTAGTATGTCAATAGTTGATAAATAAATAAATCCACATGAAATTGGGATAGTGAAATAGTAGAGCAAGTTTTAAAAACCCTTTTAAATACCTAGAAACAACTACCATTAGAAAAATTACCACACTTAAAACCCTAAAAAGATTCACATCTTTAAAAAAAAAAAAAAAAATATATATATATATATATATATATATATATATATATGATCCAAATCTTTAAAAAACCTTCTAGAAATCAGAGATTGAAGCACTTACAGTTTATAACTAAAATCTTCGAATGCGATAGAAATCATCCATAAAAACCATACGAAACCCTAGGAATTGGAAATAAGAGAGTTAATAGCGAGCTGCAGCTCGTGTGGCTCGAGAGGATGGCTGAGATTGAGAATTAATTAGTGTGGTCTTCATATGCAACAAATGGTAACGTGATCTCTGCGATAAGTCAGGGACGAAGATTACCAGCACAATCAATTTGGGATGGCTTTGGGTGAAAATACAAATAACCCTCGCTACCCCCCGCTGAGGCGTTCGCAACGATTTGGGTGCCCATTTCTTTTTAGTTGCAAGGTCCTGGTTCGAACCCTCTTAACTACACAGCTACGATTTAAGTGGGCTGTTGCATGTTGGAAACCACTGATTTAGGCCATTGCAAGGATCAAAATTCCGGATTTCGTTTCAGTTTCGGGCTGGTCTGAAATCGAAAATTTGAACCGAAATTTCGGCTGAAAGCTACAAATAGACCGAAAATTTCTGAAATATTGACATTTCGTTTCGGTTCACAATCGATGACAAAGATCGTTGGAGTTCAATGCTCTTGAACTGCTCCAATGCCGAAAAGTATACCCCTTCTGCTTCAAATTATATGAATTGCAAAAAAGTATGCCCCTTCTGCTTCAAATTATATGAATTACAAAACCAGTGTAGAAATTGATACCTATCATTGATGACAACACTGGTAATCTGTGTTGGATATTTACCAAATAAATATTTATTACTTTAATAATATTTATCTATTATTAATTTAATAATGTTTATTTATTTTTAAATGGTTCCTTAAAGTGATTGGTTCCATATTAAAAGGATGCTTTTAACCTTCAAGTCAAAATTACTTGAATTTTGAATTAATATTGGAGGGAAATTTTTTCCACCATAAGTTTAAAAGTGTTGTAAATGTTTTATCCCACCTCACTATTTTACAAGAAATATTCATGGCTTATATATGGAAACTTACCTTCCATATTGTTTGGCTTAATAAGAAGAACACAGCTCATAGCGGCGTGTCATTTATACAAGACGCTGCGCTGCTGTGCGGTGCGATGCGGCGAATGGCAATTGGCGCTTTTAAGGCGCACTTTGCACTCCGCATCGTCGCGAGGAGCTTGAGGAGCCTTTCCTATTTGAACTGAGATGATCCGATCGGTTGACTTGTTGACCGGACACGGATTGACTTCGCACGTGTGCACCACATGTGTGCATTAGGCGATTCCAATCGCTTCAAGGAAACGGTCGGATTTCGGATTCGAACAAACAGTTACGATTTCGAATTCAGACAAATCAGTTGACCAAAAGATTTAACTGTTCGGATGTGAATCGTTGATCGGATCGATTAGGGCCCTCGATTGCAAGCAACCGACAGACACAACCGCCCCTGAAAAGGTGCTCCGAAAGTTATAAATAGAGGTCAAAGGAGGGATTCTAAACACTTGCAATTTCCGAATCTTACATCTGAGCCTCGTAATTGGTGCAAACCAGAGCATTCTGCGTCTTCGTTTCGTTGGGTCGCACACTACAGTGCAACGTAGTGTGTGACAGATCGGTTCTTCACCAAGGCTTCATTGTCTCCTGGAGGCGAATTTGCCGATATCCCGTTGCATATAGGGGGCAAATATTGTCTTAAAGACAGCGATCTAATCGCGCCTTGAAGCAATTTTCCGGTCTATTTTCTGTCAATCTTTGTGCAATACACTAACAATTTTAAGACAATAATATTATGGCACAAAAGATGATGGAACTCTCCAACACGAAGATCATGAAACTCGAGTGCTTTAATGGCACCAATTTCAAACGATGGCAATCAAAAGTACATTTTTTACTCACAACTTTGAAAGTCGCATATGTTCTCACTATGGACTCACCATCATTGGAGAAAGAAGATGAAACGCTTGAAGAAGGTAGAATCCGTACGAAATGGGAAAGCGACAATTACACATGCAAAGGCTATATTCTCAACGCTCTTGCCGATTCTCTTTTTGACGTCTATCAAATTTATAAAACTGCAAAGGAGATATGGGAGGCTCTTGAACGTAAGTACAAAGTAGAAGAGGCCGGCGTGCGCACATACTTAGTAAGTGAGTTATTTAATTTTAAGATGTATGATTCTAAACCTATTTTAGAGCAAGTGCACCAGATGCAGATTATCTTCAACAATCTTGTGATGGAAGGAAGCACAATAGACGAAGGTTTTCAAGTCTCTGCGGTTATTACAAAATTACCGTTGGGATGGAAAGATTACCGTAAGAGTTTGAAACATACGAAGGAAGATCATACTATGGAGGAACTCTTGACTCATCTTCGCATTGAAGAAGAGGCTGCACGTGACAAGGAAGAGGAGAAATCTGAACTCGCTCCAATGCGACATTGTTGAAGATGCATCCACATCAAGAAGAAGAACAAAGGGAAGAACTTTAAACCGGGTTTAATAAGAAGGATTTCAAGAGAGGACAATACAAGGAAAAGCAAAGAAGGGTACTTGTTTTATTGCAATAAACCCGCCATTTCAAACGTGATTGTCGAGAATTTTGAAAATAAAAATCGTGCAAACATTGTGGGTGAAGAAGATCTCGCTATGCGGTGATCTCCAAGTCAATATGGTAGATGGTGGAAATGAATGGTGGCTCGATTCGAGCTACTAGGCATGTTACTCGATAGAAATAATTTTATATCCTATGAGGAGGCTCATGATGGACATGAATTGTTCATGGGAAATTCCACTACTGCCAAAGTGGTAGGTCAAGGCAAAGTTGTTCTACACTTTACTTCGGGAAAATCTGTTACCCTGAATGATGTCCTTCATGTTCTTGAAATCCGGAAAAATCTTTTATCGGCTTGTATTCTGAACAAACATGGATTCAAAATTGTGATCGAATCCGATTCCATTGTACTTTCTAAGAAAGGGATGTTTGTAGGCAAGGGGTATGCCTCTTGTGGAATGTTTAAGTTCAATATCAATGAAAAATCTGCTTCTTCGGTTTATATGTGTGACTCAATTTATTTATGGCATAATAGATTAGGGCATTTAAATTTATGTTCTATGGATAATATGATTAAATTAGAACTTCTTTCTAAAATACATATAAATTATGGTAAAGATAGATGTAGCATATGCGTCCAATCTAAAATGACTAAAAAAATATTTAAAAGTGTTGAAAGACAATCTAAACTATTAGATTTAATTCATACTGATTTATGTAGTTTAAATAATATTACTACTAGAGGAGGGAAAAGATATTTCATCACTTTTATTGATGATTGTTCTCGATTTACATATGTTTTTCTTCTTCAATTAAAAGATGAAGCATTTAGTAAATTTATCTCCTATAAGGCCTTAGTAGAAAATCAATTAGATTTTAAAATTAAGGCATTACGATCGGATAGGGGAGGTGAATACATGTCACATGAATTTTCTGAATTTTGTGACAAGTATGGAATTATTCATGAAGTCACCGCTCCATATTCTCCTCAATCAAATGGAATTGCCGAAAGGAAAAATCGGACTCTAGTAGAAATGGTAAATTCTATGTTAACAAATTCTGATTTGAATTCAAATTTATGGGGAGAAGCATTGCTTACTGCATGTTATATTTTAAATCGGATACCTTTTAAAAAATCTTCTAAAACTCCATATGAAATTTTGAAGAACAAACCTCCCAAATTATACTATTTAAAAGTATGGGGTTGTAGAGCATTAGTTAGGGTACCCGATTATAAACGTACAAAATTAGGTCCTAAAGCCATTGAATGTATTTTTGTGGGATATTCTATTAATAGTCCTATATACAGATTTTTAGTATGTGAGCATAATAATATTTTTGAAAAGGATTCAATTTTTGAATCTAGAGATGCAGTATTTTATGAGAATACTTTCTCTACTATTTCTAAACCTCTTGCATCCTCTAAATTAGATGAATCTTCTGATTCTCTTCATCTCTCTAGTAGTGAAGATGAAAAGATGGAACCTAGAAGAAGTAAGAGACCTAGGAAAGCCACCGATTTTGGGTCAGATTTCTATGTGTATCTTGTAGAAGGAACCAGAAATGAGAAAACTAAGAAAATGAAGTTTGTTTTTAATATCGATGAAGATCCTCAAACTTTTGATGAAGCTGTTAAGTCTATTGATTCTGCTTTTTGGAAAGAAGCTATAAATGATGAAATGGATTCTATCATGTCCAATAATACTTGGGAATTAGTAGACTTACCACAGGGATCTAAACCTATAGGTTGTAAGTGGATATTTAAAAGAAAACTTAATCCTAATGGCACTATAAACAAGTTTAAGGCTAGACTTGTTGCCAAAGGTTTTAGACAAAAGCGTGGTATTGATTATTTTGATACCTATGCTCCAGTAACTAGGATTTCTTCCATAAGGATCTTATTTGCTCTTGCTTCTATATATAAACTTCAAGTTCATCAAATGGATGTTAAGACCGCCTTTTTAAATGGTGAACTTGAAGAGGAAGTATATATGGATCAACCAGAGGGTTTTATCATGCAAGGACATGAAAATAAAGTTTGTAAACTTATTAGGTCCCTATATGGTCTAAAATAGGCTCCTAAACAGTGGCATGAAAAATTTGATAGTATTATTTTATCATATGGATTCAAGATTAATGAATCAGATAAATGCATTTATAGTAAGATATCAAAGGGTAAAGGAATAATTATTTGTCTCTATGTGGATAACCTCTTAATTTTTGGTACAGATTTAGAAAGTATTATATATACAAAAAGTTTTTTGGCTTCAAAATTTGATATGAAAGACATGGGTGAAGTCGATGTAATTCTTGGAATAAAATTATTTAAGCAAGATAATAATATTATTTTATCTCAGTCACACTATATAGAAAAAGTGCTAAAGAAATTTAAACATAATGGAAAATTAGCACCAACACCTTTTGATCCAAGTATAAATTTAAAACCCAACGATAGTAGAAGTGTATCTCAATTAGACTTTTCTAGAGTAATTGGTAGTTTGATGTATGCTACTCATTGCACTAGACCTGATATTGCTTATGCGGTAGGGAAATTAAGTAGATATACTAGTAATCCTAGTCATGAACATTGGAAAGCAATTAGTAGAGTATTAAGTTATCTTAATAAAACTAAGGATTATGCTTTACATTATCTTGGTTATCCTACTGCATTCTTGAGGGATACAGGATGCTAGTTGGAACAATGATACGATGAGTCAAGGTCTACTAGTGGATGGGTATTTACACTTGAGGTGCCGCAGCTTGGGGATCAAAGAAACAAACATGCATAACACATGCAACTATGGAATCAGAATTTATTGCTCTTGCGGCAGGGAGCAAGGAAGCAGAGTGGTTAAAGAATTTACTATTAGAAATTCCTATTTAGCTGAAGCCTATGCCACCAATCTCTTTATTCTGTGATAGTAAAGTTGCGCTATCTAAAGCTTATAGCAAAATTTATAATGGAAAGTCTAGACATATAAGTTTAAGACACAGTTATGTTAGTCAATTACTCCGTGAAGGAGTAATTACTATCAATTCAATACAGACCTTTGCAAATTTAGCGGATCCATTTACAAAAGGTCTTGTAAGAGATGCAGTTATTAAAACATTAGAAGGGATGGGTTTAAAGCCTAATAGATTACATCACCTATGATGGTAACCTGACCTATTTTCTAAAGTCCAGAAACTAAAGGTTCAATGAGAAAACAAATCATATGTAGTGATTGCACATTATTAAAAGTGCGAGTTTACAACTCCAACCATCTCAAGTAATAATGTGGAACTTGTAACGTAAGGAAGAGGTTGAGGTATTTCTCTTAATCAGTCTATAACATATAATGTTGAAATGTCTAAGTTACAAGGGCATTTCGATAGAATCGACCTTTATATGAGTTAAGTGTGGCCGCTCAAGAAAGATAAAGGCTTTTCTTAAATACAACTCATGAATACCGGGTATAAGCACAAGGCCATAAAACGTCGGTTAAAATGAAATGAAACTTAGATTACTTATGTGTGTGATATATCCGGTTGATTATACAAGAAAATTAGTTCAAGAAATTAGATCACTAAAGTTCTTTATCAGCTTTGATGTATTCTCACTAAGTGAAGGTTCAATTCATTAGGACACCTTCATTTATGCATACAGTAGTCAAGAAATGCTCAAATTTCTTTGGTACATATATATACTGTTTTTGGATATCAGATTTAAGAATGACTCTCAGTTTCTTTATTTATAAAATACGGGAGGATGGATATTTATTTTGTAAATAGGGGAGGAATGTTGGATATTTACCAAATAAATATTTATTACTTTAATAATATTTATCTATTATTAATTTAATAATGTTTATTTATTTTTAAATGGTTCCTTAAAGTGATTGGTTTCATATTAAAAGGATGCTTTTAACCTTCAAGTCAAAATGACTTGAATTTTGAATTAATATTGGAGGGAAATTTTTCCCACCATAAGTTTAAAAGTGTTGTAAATATTTTGTCCCACCTCACTATTTTACAAGAAATATTCATGGCTTATATATGGAAACTTACCTTCCATATTGTTTGGCTTAATAAGAAGAACACAGCTCATAGCGGCGGTTGCCGACACGCTAAGACGCTGCCACAGCGATGCAAAGGCGAATGGCGAATGGCGCAATTGGCGCTTTTAAGGCGCACTTTGCACTCCGCATCGTCGCGAGGAGCTTGAGGAGCATTTCCTATTTGAACTGAGATGATCTGATCGGCTGACTTGTTGACCGGGCACGGATTGACTTCGCACGTGTGCACCACATGTGTGCATTAGCGCTCCGTCGCTCAAGGAAACGGTCGATTTCGATTCAAACAAAGCATACAATTTCAATTCGATAAATCCGATTGACCAAAAGATGTAACTGTTCGGATGTGAACCGTTGATCGGATCGATCAGGGCCCTCGATTGCAAGCAACCGACAGACACAACCGCCCCTGAAAAGGTGCTCCGAAAGTTATAAATAGAGGCCAGAGGAGGGATTCTAAACACTTGCAATTTCCGAATCTTACATCCGAGCCTCGTAATTGTGTGCAAACCAGCATTCTGCGCTTCGTTCGTTAAGTCGCATACTACAAAGGCAACGTAGTGTGTGACAGATCGGTTCTTCACCGAGGCTTCATTGTATCCTGGAGGCGAATTTGCCGATATCCCGTTGCATATAGGGGGCAAATATTGTCTTAAAAACAGCGATCTAATCGCGCCTTGAAGTAATTTTCCGGTCTATTTTCTGTCAATCTTTGTGCAATACACTAACAATCTGTATTTGATTAATACTTTTGTAGGCGCAAATGCAATCCAAGATGAACATAATGTTCGCTAATATATATATATATATATATATATATATATATATATATATATATATATACAATGGCCGTGTGAAGAAGATATCTTGGATATATAATTTTTCTGTCATTATTTTTGTGATAATAGCATACGGTGCTATATTCTTCAACCTTCTTCATCAACTCGCATTCATTCGGCTACTCGCATTGCCTGTCGGGGATCTTAAACCGTGCCAATCGTTGCACAATTTAGATAGAGTATCCTTCTTTTCCAATGTATGTAACAATGTACATAGTTTCTTTACTAGAAAGTTATAATACTTTTTCATGGAAGGGGAGACTTGCACGTCTTCTTCCACTTATATAGCCTTCCATTTTTATAATTAAAAAAAATAAAAATAAAATTATTTATATATTATATTTATAGTTTATTATTGTTGCTATTATTATTATTATTATTATTATTATATCAAATGAAAGGCTTCTTGTGAGGTGAGAATCTTCATAGGTTGACCCATTAAATATTTTCTACGTAGAAATCTTTTCCATCCAAGGGCTTTAAAATCAATTAAAGTTTATATAGGGTGCCTCTGCTCGCGCCTACACAATCTCTTAAAGTGCCTACATTCGTAACCCTGTGAACAACTGCTTCGAATTATACGATGGAGATTATTTTTCACCTAAATCATCCACACGATGGATATTGAGACTCTGAGCTTACTATCAGACGGTTTGTATTTGATTCCACGTGGCACATATCCCCAAAACATGACCCCAAAATCTCCTTTTAGTGTGATGTTTGTCATGTGATTTTAGGGCTGTATTTTAGAGATCTACACCATGTGGAATAAAAAACAGATTATCTGATGATGGTATGCTCATGGTCCCAAGATGCATTGTGGAAGATAAAGGTAAAAAAGGACCTCCATCTTCTTATTCGAAGTAGTCAATGGGTTTCCAACGTAGGCGCCAAGGATCAAAATATCGGGTAAAATTTCGATTTTGGACATGACCGAAATCGAAAATTTAGACTGAAATTTTGGCCGAAAACCGATAATTTGGCCGAACTTTCGACCAAAATTTTGATTCTCATACAATATATGACTGAAATTTCGGTCATTTCGGCCAAAACGACCGAAATTTCGATCCTTGATAGGCGCAAACAAAGGTAACCTTTTATAAAGATTCAACTGATCGATCAACCATTTTCATTATTAACCAATCATCATGAAAAGCTAGCATGCATTGATTGCAACAAAAAATCTAAATTGTCGTCTTTTGACATGTATTAGTCTTGGAGAGGATATTAAATTTTTAGTATTCCTATGAGCACACCACTTTTTTCTTTTTGAAACTCTAATTAATGAATTTTCTAATTACACACCAACTTTTGCTACCCAAACGCTAATTGATAAAAAAGATAATTAAGTTTTAAATTTTTTGAGAGTTGCTATGAGCTTTTTTCTTTTCGCACTCCAAGTTTCTAGTTCCACAATTACTTTTGCCATCTACACACTAATTAATGAAAATATTAATTGGGGGCTTTGTTGTGGCCATAAATATCCAAAATATGTATTAGTTAGATTTCTAAATTTCTTTTAAGTTTTATTGTCACGACTCAGAATCCTTACCCGATCTCGAGGGCCTAGAATCATGTGTTATAACACCGCACGCTTGTTAAAGTGATAAGCGGACATACACATAATTTATAATTCAACTTAGCATATGGATCGAAGCATTTGAGACAACATTTAATAATAAAAGACTCATAATTAGCAACTGAAAAATATAGATGACATTAATGAAGTAATTAATCCTAATCACGCATCTAAGATATAAAATAATTGAGGTTTCACGTAGGATAAAATGATCCCAATCGTAAACCCACAAGAAGTACTGGTGAATAAAAGTAACTAATAACAAGTCTCTCCTGAAGACGATAAGGACAAGAACTAAAGGGTCTCTCAATGCTTAAAGCAGTCTGTCGAATCTACTCCTTCATCCAGGTGATAACCGGCGTCATCATCCTCATAAGTCGCATAAGGTACAAAAGCATCCACGTCCTCAGTGATGGAATGGTCGACGTTCTCACCTGAAACTGTTAGATGTCGCGAAGTGAGTTTACTCAGTCACATAAACTCAGTGGGTTGCTCAATCGATCTACCATAATATACCCATGTGATCGTGTGTGTAATTTGCTTGAGTGGCAGTGATTTTTAGAAATAAAACAAGCAAATATATATAACTGCAATAATATCTAAGATCTCATAGAATATCATAACGAAACTGAAGGCATAGCTCAAATGAAAAGATAACGTAAAATAAAATGCCATAGCATAAAATGAAATGAATATAATGCATCAATTTCTTATGTCTTTTTGTATCTACCTCGTCGACTTATTCTACGTGACATATCTTAAAATTTAACATAGCTCTATACGCCTACACAACGTACTTTGATTCATACTTAATTTACATATATGACTTGCGGTAGGGCCGCTGCTCAAGCCTATCACGCGAGGTTCATATGTAGATAATCACCTAACTTCCGTATCATATCGTATACCTCCATCCAGCTCGATGAGGTTGCATGCATTTAAATCAGTGTCCCCTTACGTCGGGACACTGTTGTATCGTATAGTCCTTAAGGGCCTGTTTTGGCTGTAGACGTTGGATCTTGTAGTGGCACGCCAGACATAGCACGTGTAGAAACTTATTTCATATTTTGCTGGCCTTCACAGCGTCACTTATCATTATTCGTATCTTATATTATCTTATATATCATTTCTTATCATTTACTTATGACTTAATTTGGAGTGAGTCACGGTGCGATAAGATTCACTAAATCACGCTTTTCAATGGACGAGTTTTGTAGTAACCTGAATATGCTTCGTGTGACAGCCCATACTCTTATAGAAGTATTACATCCATACATGAATACCTACATTCCAAGTTTCACGTGACCGTGAAGGGAACCCCATCATGACGAAGGCTTAAAATCTGTGTGACGTATCTTATTCCTTTTTAATCTGCATATGCTATATTGTAATTTTCTATGTGATGCATATCATATAATGGAAAGAATTACTTGACTAAACAGAATTATTTCATACACCTTATATGTTTGTGACTATAATACAATGATTAAAATTTAGAATAAATAAGCGTTTCCTACATAACTTTGGGAAAATATATTTTATGAGCAATTAGATTGCTTAGGGAGCGATCAGGCCTTCGATTTTTAAAGTTTTCTAGGATTTAGGTGATTTCACAAGTTTGACCAAAGCGTGGGTCAACGGGGCAGTTCAAACAAGCCCCATATCCTAGTTGTGCAAGGGTCCATACCCGTTATTTAAGCTTTCTAAACAATCGGGCCTCAAAACACGCCCTCAAAGTTTTAATGACCATTTTCTAATCCGCTAGATCGTACCGTATCATTATCGAGATCATTTTGAAGTTGGTCATATGGGTCGATTTGACCCTGATTCTCAATAGTTAAGGGTCAAAGGTATTATTCCCTGTGGCACATACGGTTGCAATACCAAATGAATTTTGAATCATCCATCATCTAATCTAGACTATTAGATGACCAGACATTATAAGTTTACCTAAGGTTGGGTCTCTTGTCCTAGTCCTGATCCGACCTCTAGCATATTAGATCCTCTAGTCAAGATTTTACAAGATCTAAGAGTTACGTGTACAATTAGGGTACTTACTATGTGGCGATCAGATTGAACGGACCTGACCCATCAAATACTTAAGATGATTTTGAGGTGTTAGGTTATTGGGCCTAATTTATTTCTGCCTCTAAGATCTCAGATCTAAGGGTCAATCCTTTCATGGCCGATGGTGTCCAAATGATGTTTCAATTTCTTGATTTGTGTGTCGATTTCTCGAGTTCTAAATTGTTAGATGCCTCGAAATTTTAAAATTTGAGGAGACGGTCCATCTCTGTACCATTCTTGGGTCGGGCCCACATGGCCCAATTTGATTATATTTTGTTTTGAATCAAGGGTGCTAAGGGGGTGGCTGCACTGAACTATTGGGTCGTTCCATTGATATACACCAACATCCCCAAATACTGTGTTCGGTACAGGCAACTATCACTGAAAATGATGGCGTTTAATAGGGCCGATCCCCGATAATCAATTTATACCGACCTGGAGAATTCATATGTATATATATTTAACCAAACATAGCAGGGGCTCCTGGGAGCTTGTCACTCTATTCCCTCCTATTATTCTCTCTCTAGATTTCTCTTGGGTCTTTTCTCTCTCTTTCTGTTGGATTTTCTCTTTCTCTAATTACTCCTCTCTCTAAAATCATTCTCTCTCTCTAAATTCTGTGTTAGAGGTTGGGCTTGTCTCATTTTCTCTTTCTAAACTTCTTTGTTAGAGGTTGGGCTTGTCTCATTTTCTCTCTCTAAATTTCTGTATTATTCATTTGCAAATATTTACAGCTATATTTATTTATAATTTTTGTTTTGCAGGTGAACCCATAAGAGAAGAAAGGTTGGGTTGAGTTCTCTGTTCTCTCTCTTTAAACACTCCTCTCTCCGCAACCAATCTCTTTCACTATATATATATATATACAGTGAAGTTTGAGAGAGGGGGCGGTTGGGACTTGGGTCTTATCTCTCTCTAGTTTTTCAGAGGGGTCTTTTCTCTCTCTCTCTCTCTAAATTATTAAGGCATTTGACTGCAAAAAAATTTGTTAGAATTCAAACACCGAGCAGCTATCAAGCAAAGAACAAACACACACAACAGTTTATACATATATCTATGTAAATATATTTGTAATTCTTTACATCCATATATATATATATATATATATATATTGTTGTTTTGCAGATGAACTAGTGGGGAAGAAGGTTGGGTCTGGTTCTCTATTATAGAGACAAAATGGGGAAGAAGAACAATTGATGTAATTCTTCTCTCTCTCTCTCTCTTAATCTCTGTTGCCATATATAAACAGAATACATAATTCTTAAACATATAAGAATATAATTTCCCTCTCTTTTTGTTTTGTTTTGAAAAGTCTCCGTTGTTACAGAGACGTGTAGAGCGTGGATCAAAATCTTGGTTTTGGTTTCGGTTTCGTTCATGACCTGAACCGTAAATTGGTCAAAATTTCGGTAAATTTCAGTCAAAATTTTAGTAAATTTCGAATTTTTTTAAAATATGCTCCAAACTTTGCTGAACTTTATTTTATTGGTTTTTCTAAACTCTTTAACATTGTTAAAATATATATTTACACTAGTAAATCTAATTTTTCATGCAATCTAATTGTTAAAATACATATTCACACAATGGATCTTGAGCTCATGCAAAACATATCAGACGGTCAGATTTTAATTTCACATTGAATAAATCTCAAGTGACCCAAGAACCCTTCTCATGATACGCCCATGATCAGGGTCATTTTGGGGATGTATGACACGTAGAATCAAGATCTTACTGTTTGCTAGTTGGGCTATGATCTCAAGATCTACTGTGTGAAATATTGCGTACCTCTCTCTCTCTCTCTCTCTCTATATATATATATATATATATATATATATATATATATATATATATATATATATATGGGTACCTCTATTACTACTCACGCAATCTCTGAAAGTGCCTATATGTGCACATATATCAAAATCTCGGTTTCGGTCAGGACCCGAACCGTAAATAGGTCAAAATTTTAGAAATTTCAGTTAAATTTTCGGTAAATTTCGGGTATTGTTTAAAATATGCTCCGAACTTTGCCAAACTTTGCCGAACTTTATTTTCTTAGTTTTTTTAAAGCTATTTAACATTATTAGAACAGATATATACCATGTATCAAAATATCGGTTTTGGTTTCGATTTCGTTCATGACCCGAGTCGTAAATTAGTCAAAATTTTGATAATTTTCGATCAAATTTTCAATAAATTTCGGAAAACGCAATCTGAAGATCATATGTACTTGCACTCGCTTTTTAAGTGATTGCACCATGGTTAAAAAAAAACATTATATTTCAGGGACATGTGATGCGTTAAAACACAATTTGGGCCGTCTAATCTAAAGTTCATGATCTATATATCCTTAGTGGACAAGATTGACACCAAATATAATCTTCATCACGTGATTAAATATAGTCAAAGGCTATTATATCATAAGATAATTTGATATCAGATGGTAATTTGAAAACGCAATCTGGGCCGTCTGATCTAAAGTTCATGATCTACAGATCCTTAGTGGATAAGATTGGCACGAAATATAATCTTCATCATGTGATTAAATATAATCAAAGGCTATTATATCAGGCGTAAATTGTGATACGTGTAAACACAATCTGGGCCGTCTGATCTAAAGTTCTTGATCTATAGATCCTTAGTGGACAAGATTGACATGAAAAATAATTTTCATCATCTGATTAAATATAGTCAAAGGCTATTACATCAGACGGTAATTTGATATCAGACGGTAATTTGAAAACGCAATCTGAGCCGTCTGATCTAAAGTTCATGATTTATAGATCCTTAGTGGACAAGATTGACATGAAATATAATCTTCATTATGTGATTAAATATAGTCAAAGGTTAATATATCATACGTAAATTGTGTTTTGCTTTAATCTTATCTACCAAGGATCTATAAATCATGAAATTTATATCAGACGGTCTAGATTGCATTTTCACATGTCATGTGTCCCTAAAATGAAAAGTCTTTCTTTTACCACGTGTAATCACTTAAAATGCCTGTGTATATGATATATTGTAGCCAAACCCGTCTCTCTCTCTATTATAACCCACCAAACCCAAACCCACAGATCTCTCTCTCTCGTCTAAACCTACACCGTAGAAAGAAAAAAAAAAGAAAAAAAAGAAAGAAAAGAAAAACATAAGAGAAGAAGAAGAAGAAAGAAAGGAAGGAAAAATAGAAGAAGAAGAAGAACAGCCAGGTACCTCCTTTTTTTTAGGGAAAAAAAATGGAGAGAAGAAAGGAAAAAAAAAAGGGGGTTTTTTTTTGCAAACCCATTTATTTTTTCAAAATTTGGGTTTAAACCCTATTAAAAAAGAAAGGGAAAAAAAATGGTCCTTTTTTTTTTGCAAAAACTGGGTTTAAACCTTACTGAAAAAATTTCAAAAGTGAAATATGTGACCTCGGACGATAATTTGAAATTATCGGCCGGTAATTTCAAATTTCGACTAATAATTTCAAATTTTTTGGGGGGTGGCGATAAAATGTATTTTTCGGTCTCGGTTCCGACCGAAACCGAGACGTCTCGGCCGAAATTTATTGGCCGAGATTTTGATCCATGTATGTGCAACCCCTTTAAACCCTTTGATTGCTTCTTATTGGGAGCCATTACTTGCACATGCTTTTCAAGTGATTGTGTCGGATTGCACTGAATTTAAAAGAAAGACTTGCAAGTTTGGCAACCTCTACTATGCAAAAACACCATCTAAGCCATTTGATTTGAAGGCCACGATTTAAAGATATCGATTGCAGGAGATTAAAACAAAATATAATTTTCAACATTTGATTAAATGGAATCAAAGGCTATTATATAATTCAACAGTTGACTACAATAAATCATATGACAAGTATCGTGCTTTGCTCCAATTTTATATACCAAAGATCTATTGATCATGAACTTTAAATAAGACGGCCCATATTGCATTTTTACATATCACATGTCCCTAAAATACCATGTCTTTCTTTAAATCCAGTGAACCATTACTTGCACTCACTTTTTAAGTGATTGCACAAAGGTTAAAAAAAGACTTTGTATTTTAGGGACATGTGATACGTGAAAACGCAATCTGGGTCGTCTGATCTAAAGTTCATGATCTATAAATCCTTAGTGGACAAGATTGGCATGAATTATAATCTTCATCGTGTGATTAAATATAGTCAAACGCTATTATTTTATTCAACGATCGACAACAATAGATCATATGATAAATATTGTGTTTTGCTCCATCTTATTCACCAAGGATCTATAGATCATAAACTTCATAGCAGGCGGTCTAGATTGCATTTTAACATGTCACATGTCCCTAAAATAAAAAGTCTTTCTTTTACCTCGGTGCAAACACTTACAAAATGTGTGTGCATATGATGTAGTCAAACCCATCTCTCTCTCCTATTAAAAACCGATAGAAACCGAAACCCGTCTCTCTCTCCCTTTTAAACCCAAGTCTCTCTCTCTCTTCGCTTCTAAACCCAAACCCATTTCCTAAACCTACAGACACCATTCGCAGGGAGAAAAAAAAAAAAAACCAGAGGAGAAGAAGAAGAAGAAGAAAAAAAAAAAAGGAAGGAAAATACAAAATAAAAATCTAATTTCGTGGGCTAGGGCAATAGCCAGGTACCTCCTTCTTCTTCTTCTTTTCAAGGAAAAAAAGAGAAAAAAATGGAGGAGAGGAGAAAGGAAAAGAAAAGGATTTTTTTTTTGTGCAAAATCTGAGTTTAAACCCTATTAAAAAAAAGAAATGGAAAAAAAAAAAGATTTTTTTTTTGCAAAAATTGGCTTGAAACCCTTTTAAAAAAATTTCAAAACTCAAATGTGATCTCGACCGATAATTTGAAATTATCGATCGATAATTTCAAATTTCTGACGATAATTTTGAATTTTTGGGAGGTTGGCGATAAAATGTAGATTTTGATCTATGGTGTACAAAAGATGGGGGAATTTGATTTAGTGTAAACCTATACACACTAAATATATGTATATATATATATATATGTATATATATATATATATTATTAAATCTAGAGTACCTATATATTATAAATAGATATTTATTTATTTATTTTTATTTTTCATCTTCTTCTTCATAGTTAAACAACCATTAATGAATGAAGGAATAAAATCTATTTTTCTTTTATTTTTAAAAGGAGAAACTTAATATTTTAAGATTGATTGAGGGGCACCCACCTCTAAGAGCGTGTATGTGGGTTTGGGGTCATTCAGATCGAGAAGCTTTCAGCCTGCGCATCGGTTCGGCGATGTGGCTGCCCACGCGTCGATTTGGCGATGTGGCTTCGGTGGTGGATCGAGGTTATGCTAGGTTGGATGCGAGGAGAAGAAACCCTTTTCGAGAGATATAAATTGCTAGGAGCGAGATGCGAGAGAAAGAGAGTTTGGAAGGAGAGATACATGTGAGAGAAAGAGGTCCCGAGAGGAGAGATATATGCGTTAGAATGAGATCCTTAAAGAGAGATTTGAGGGGTCGGTAGTTTGTGAAACAAAGAGTCCTAATAGAACTCAAATTTTAGCAATGGCAATATTAGGGTGTGGAGCACCCTTACTATGGTTGGTGCTCCTCCCCATTTGTGACCACACGAATTGATATTTAAAATTTGGTCCATAACATTCTTTCCTCCTAAAAAGAAAAATTTCATCCCCGAAAAATTCGTACCATTTATTCAAGAAGTTCTGGATATTTTGTTTTGATGTCGGTTTCGTCCTCCTAGGTTGCTTCATTTGGTGTGTGATGTTGCCATTGGACCAACACCAATGTGATCGTCTTATTTTTAAAAACTTGTGCCTTTCGATCAAGAATCCTAATGGGCCTCGCTATGGTGGTGAGATCTTCTTTGATATTGATGGGTTCGATCTTCACTATGTGTAAGGGGTCATATACATATCTCTTTAACATAGACACATGGAACACATCATGAATCCCCGAGTATTGCGATGGTAGAGCGACTTTATAAGCAACCTCGCCAACACGTTTGGTGACTTCGAAAGGCCCTACGTATCTGAGGCTTTGCTTCTCGCGCTTTTCAAAGCGCATGACTCCTTTGGTCAGAGAGACGCGAATGAATACACGTTCGTCAACCTATCAAAAAGATTTTACCATTTAAAACACGAGTAAAATTTTAATGAAATTTAAACTTTCAAGTCGAAAAGTGATACCTCGAACTCTAAGTCATGACAGTGGCGATTGGCGTACTTTCTCTGATGATCCTGGGCTATTCTAAGCCGTTGGCATATCAATTTGACTTTCTCAGTCGTATTTTAGACTAGTTAGGGTCCAAACATCTTCCTAACACCAACTTCATTCCAACACAAAGGTGCTCTACAACTTCTATCGTATAACGCTTCGAAAGACGACATTCCGATGCTTGCCTGATAGCTATTATTATAAGAGAACTCGATCAAAGGGAGGTGATCGTTCCAATTCCCTCGAAAGTCAAGCATACAAGCTCGTAACATATCTTCGACTACTTGTTTAACCCTTTCGGTTTGCCCATTAGTTTGAGGATGGAAGGTAGTATTGAATTCCCGCCGAGTGCCCAAAGTAGCTTGAAAGGTAGTCCAATATTTTGAGGTGAATTTTGAGTCTCTATCGGGCACGATGCTCACCGACACGCCATGCAATTTCACAATTTCCTTCAAGTAAGTCTCAATGAGCTTTTCTCCATCTGCAGTGGTTTTAAATGGTAAGAAATATGCAGATTTTGTCAATTTGTCAACTATTACCCAGATGACATCGTTCTTCTTCAACATTTTTGATAGACGAATGATGAAGTCTATTGATATATTTTTCCACTTCCATTCTGGAATGGGTAAGGTTTGAATGAAACTGGCTTGTTTTTTATGTTCCGCTTTGACTTGTTGGCACACTAAGCATCTTGACACATATTCGGCTATTTCTCGCTTCATGTTCGACCACTAATACCAGTTTTTCAAATTTCAATACATCTTAGTGTTACCTGGGTGCACTGAGTACCCTAATTTATAACCTTCATTGAGTATTTCCTTTTTAACATTAGGGTCATTGGGTACGTATAATCTTCACCTAAAGAGTAATATTCCATCCTCTCTGAGATAAAAATCAGGTTTTGGTTCTTTATATATGGTCTCAATGATTCTTAGAATTTTTGGATTCGTTCGCTGCAGTTCCCTGATTTTATCCATGATGAATGGACTTATCAAAATTCTTGCCAAGTATACACCTTCGAGTTCTTGGAGATAGAAGTCTTCTTCTGCTAGTTCATCGAGGGGCCTCCAAGTTTTTAATCGGGCCAAAAATCTTGAAGTTTTTCTATTGAGTGCATCTGTGATGACGTTCACTTTATCGGGATGATAATTAATCGAACAGTCGTAATCCTTCATGTACTCGACCCATCTGCGTTGTTTGAGATTCAAATTTTTTTGTGAGAAGAGGTACTTGAGGCTCTTATGATTTGTATGCACTTTGAACATTTCACCGTAGAGATAATTTCTCCATAATTTGAGAGCAAAGATGACTGCTGCCAATTTTAAGTCGTGAACAGGATAGTTTTTCTCATGTGGCTTAAGTTGTCTTGACTCGTACGCAACGACTTTCCCATCTTACTACAGTACACAACCAAGTCCTTGGCGAGATGCGTCGGTGAATATTTTAAATTTACCCGTGTCTGTGTTAGAGGGTAAGGTAAGAACTGGTGCCATAGTAAGCTTCTTCTTCACCTCATTGAAGATTCTTTCACAGTTGCTAGACCATACAAATTTTGAATTCTTCTTTGTGAGGCTTGTAAATGGCAGAGAAATTCGAGAGAATCCTGCAACGAAGTGTCGATAGTAACCCGCGAGTTCGAGGAAACTCCTTATTTCGTAACACTTTTTGGTGTCTGCCAACTGATTACCGCCTCAATCTTAGAAGGATCAATAATAACACCTTATGTAGATATCACATGCCCTAGAAAGGTCACTTGTTTGAGCCAGAAGTCGCACTTGCTAAGTTTAACATACAATTGGTGATCTCTGAGTGTCTGAAGTGCGAGACGAAGGTGTTCTTCCTCTGACCGCGAGTAGATGAGGATGTCATTTACGAATACGATGATGAATTCATCAAGATACTGCTTGAACACCCCCGATTCATTAGGTCCATGAATGCCGCTGTGGCATTTGCTAGTCCGAAGGGCATTACTAAGAATTCATACAACTCATAGCAAGCGAAAACTGTCTTTGGAATATCTTCTTCTCTCACTTTTAGCTGGTGATAACCCAATCTAAGATCAATCTTAGAAAAACACTTGACACATTGGAGCTGATCGAACAAATCATCGATATGTGGAAGGGGGTATCTATTCCTGATGATTACACTATTCAACTGACGGTAATCACTGCATAGCCTTATCGAACCATCTTTCTTCTTTACAAAGAGCACTGGGGCTGCGTCTGATAAATTTCTTATCTGACAGCTCCTTGAGTTTTATCTCCAGTTCCTTTAATTCTGCAGGGGCCATCCGGTATGGTGCCTTGGCAATTGGTGCGGTCCCTGGGATCACATTGATTTTGAACTCGATTTCTCAGTTGGGTGGTACACCTAGTAAGTCCTCGGGAAATATGTCGATAAAATTTCTGACGACTGGAATTTTTGTAGGATCGACTGTCTTGTCTTGCTCCTCATTTAATGTTGCCAATAAAGGTGCTCCCTTTCTTTTAATTCCCTGAAATATGAATGGAGGTTCTCCAAGTGGCTGGAAGGTTACCACTTTAAAGAAATAGTCAACCGTGGCATGGTATGTGGCTAGCCAGTCCATGCCCAATATGATATCGAAGTCCTAGAAATCCAACACGATGAGATCTATCAGAAGATCATGACCGTTGATGTTTATGATAGTATTTCAACATACAAGGGTAGCCATCATCTTGCTTCCTGACGGTGTTAAGATTACAAGTTTATTCTCTAAGAGTGAAGGTGTAGTTTATATTTCTGACATGAATCCTGGGGTAATAAAAAAGTGTGTGGAACTTGAAACTGTGAGTGCGAGAGGTAGGTGTTTATTAGTGCTCTTTCATTGGATGACCAATAAATTTCCTGTTTGTACAATATGAGATTTTGAATGTCATTGATCTAATAGTGATTTATGTGAACTTTAAATCTCATAAGTTGTGATAATAATTGAAACAATAACTTTTACTAGAAAGCCATACCTTAGATCACTTCGTCGCTAGCCAGGGTGTCTTGCTGCGACATTGTGAATACCTATCCTTTGTTCGAAGGCCTCACCTGTAGGCCCTGAGGTTTTTATTGGTAGTCCTTAGCAATATGTCCTTCCTTCCCACAATTATAGCATTTCCCGGTGCCTTGCATGCAGACACTTGGTCGATGTCACTTGTTGCATTTAGGGCATGGCTCGAAAAGGTACATAACCCCCTTGTGATTGCTGTGAAGGTAGCATAATATTTCTCGATTGGACAATAAGGGTTAGTTGAGTCTGTTGAGGTACGATTCGAGGCTTTTTGTTCACTGGAGGGTTAGTGTAGGGCTGAATCCTTTGAAAGTATGTAGGTGCCAATCTCTGAGGAACGAAAGGGGTTCGTTGGACAACCTTATTTTTCTGAGCCTCAATTCTAGCAGCTTTTCAGTTCATCATTTCTCTCGACTCTCTCTCTTGGATCTGGGCGCGCTCAACTAGTTCACCATATGTTTCAATCTTCATCGCGGCTAATCTCTCGCGAAGGTACGGTCGAAGGCTGTTTTGAAAGGCAAACAATTTATCGGCTTCGTCTGCGATTAGGTTTCCAGCGAACCTAGACAACCTATCGAATTTGGCTTCATATTCGTCCACTGTCAGGTTTTCTTGCCTCAGTTCCATGAATTCTTTCTTCTTTTGTGATTTGGAGGCAACGGAGAAGCACTTTCCAAAGAAGGCATCTCTAAACTGTTGCCACGTAAACTTTTCTTCATTCATTCTTTCAGCAACTCTCTTTGTCGCTCTCCACCAACTTTATGCATCTTGATCAAGGCAGAATGCCGCCCACTTCACCTTCTCGTTCTCTGCGAGTGATGAAATCCCAAAGAATTTTTCAATCTAGTTACCCGATCTTCAGTAGCAACTGGGTCCAGCTAACCCTAGAAGTAGGGAGGTCGAGCTCTGTTGAAAACCTGGAATCCAGCAGGTGCGCGTGGTGGGGTCTCTTGTCGAGGAGTGGGCTAACGTTGATTGATCAACTCTTGGATGGCCTGCCTTTGTTATATCTTTGCACTTCCATCTTGTGCAACAATTGAGCCCTTTCTTGTTAATGGGACTGTGTGAGCTGGGTCATCTGCTGGCTAAGAGTAGTAGCCATCTCACGTAATAGGCGCATGGCCTCAGACTCTTGAGGACCTTCCTGTGATGAGGTCTCACTCGCTTGTGAGCTAGCTGGTTCACCACATCGTGGGGCCATTAAATCTTGATTTCACAAAACGTCGCTTGTTAGTGAATTTATATAACTTAGTTCCTAAGGAAGAAGCACCTAGGCTTTGATACCATCTCTGGCACAACCCAGAATCCTTACCCGATCTCGAAGGCCTAGAATCCCGTGTTATGACATTGCATGCTTGTTAAGGCGATAAGCGGACATATAGCAAGTGCCGCTGAAACACCTTATTTTTATAGTGCTCGTTGGAGCTGAAGAAGATCTAGCTGCTTCTAATAGTGCATATATATATATATATATATATATATATATATATATATATATATATATATTTTATATAATAAAATTAAGTAAGTCTAATTACAACTGTCACAATGTAATTGTTGTTTCTTTTCTATCCTAATCTATGAATTATCTCATTGGAATTTTCTTACTTTTGCATCTTAATGTGAATGTATGTTGATGACCTATCAATCTATTGAAAGTTTAAAATGAGAGATATATATTGCCAAAATAATAAGTCCTTTGAATTATGAGTTAGATGATTCTAAATTTCTTTCTGGTGCAATGTTATATAATATATTGATGGTTCGTTGGAACACTTAGGTTAGTTAGTTTTAAATTTGTCATTGATTGAACTTTCTCCTTTTATTTATGGGTTTTTTACATATACCCCCCCTAAGATATGCTGATATGCCCCTGAGTTATGGGTATTTATTTTGCAGCCCTTACTTTTGTGTTTCTGTTTCATATACCCCCTGCCGTTAACTAGCCGTGAGTTTATGGACTGAAACGACTATTTTGCCCTTAATGAAACCAATATTCTAAAAATACCACCATTCTAAAAGGCCCTTCATTCATCTATATTTACAAGTTATGCCATTATAATTTACCACCATTCTAAAAGGCCCTTCGTTCACCTTTATTTACAAGTCATGCCATTATAGCTTTACCACCACCATTCTAAAAGGAGTACCTTTAAATCCACCCACAAAATCTTTGAGTTCACCCATGCTGAAACACATCAACTACATTGAATCAAACGATGAAGATTGTTTATCATCCCAATATTTCATGAGATCGATCTTTAGATCATGGGTGTACCATCAGACGGCCAATTTTTTTATTTCATGTGGTACACACAGATAAAAGTGACCTTAAACTCAATTTTAAGCGTGCACGTGATGTTAAAGTGACTTTTCTGAGATGCGTGCCACGTGAAATAGAAAATCGGCCGTCTGAGGGTATACCCATGATCTAAAGATTGATCTCCTGAAAGATTTAGAGGATAAAGGATCTCCATCGTTCAATTCAATTCAATCAACGTGTTTCAATGTGAGTGGACTCAAAGATTTGGTGGGTAGATTTAAAGGTACTCTTCTAAAAGGCCCTTCATTCAGCCATCAGATTTAAGACCCATCAGATGGGTGATTCCCCATTAAAGCATGTCAACGTTTGGACGAATACTCAACCAATGGAGGATTTGTGACAAACCATGCAATTATTCTTATAAAGAAAACCTTCAATCTACATGTTTTAGATTAATAACCAAGTTTTGGAATGATTTTTAATTTTCGGTATCTAAAAGTTTTGGTCGTTTTTTATTATTATTTTAGGATGGCTTTAAATTTTGGGTATCTAAAATTTTGGTGGTTTTTTATACTGGGTATATGAGTAATGTTGTTAGGAATTAAATAATAAACAATTCAGTGGTTGAGTGGAACTTGGAAATAAATGAGTCAGCATTTTCAACCCGACCTAATGGGTTGGGACTTGGAAATCTAAACTAAAGCCTAAACCTATGGTGGGTCGGGTCGTTTGACTTTGACCCATCGAATTGACCAGACGGGTTGAAACCCTCTTGTGCTGGTGTCATCATTAATCTCCAATGATTGTACAAGCGGAACCATCCCAACTGTGTGTCAAACTTTCAGCTAATAATTCATACTGTTGGCCAAAATTTATTGGTTTTGGTCCTCACAGAAACTAAAACAACCCCTGAAATTTCGGTCAAATTATGTATGGCAATAAAATTTTCGACCAAACTTCAAAATTATGGCCGAAAATCTCGTTCAAATTTTTGGTTTCGGGTACGAAACCGATACTTTGATCCTTGATCCCAACCGTCCAATCAATTGACCACTTCTTTTATGAACCATATATTAGAAATTGCATGTATTAGACATCATAACATTTCATCAACTACTTTTGTATGGACTGTTGCATATATTTTATTGACCGGAGATATAAAATCTATAGTCTAGATCTAAGTGAACATGCACTGATTTCTGGTAGAGGTTGAGGGCACTACCATGATCCTTGATCCTGACCGTCTAATGGTACACCCATGATCTAAAGATCAATCTCATGAAATATTGGGATGATAAACAATCTCCATCGTCTGATTCAATGCAGTCGATGTGTTTCAGTGTCAGTGAACTCAAAGATTTTATGGGTGGATTTAAAGGTACTCCTTTTAGAATGATGGTGGTAAGCTATAATGGCATGACTTGTAAATAAAGGTAAATGAAGGGCTTTTTAGAATGGTGGTAAACTATAATGGCATGACTTGTAAATATAGATGAATGAATGACCTTTTAGAATGGTGGAATTTTTAAAATATTGATTTTATTAAGGGCAAAATAGTCGTTTCAGTCCATAAACTCACGACTAATTAGCGGCACATGGTATATGAAACAGAAACACAAAATAAGGGCTGCAGAATAAATACCCATAACTCAGGGTGTTTGATGCAATATTGGCATATCTCACGGGGGCATATGTAAAAAACCCTTTATTTATCTTATGTGACATCTTTTCATTGAAAGCACCTTTATTTTAGATCCGAGATTTTTTCTTCTCAACTTGGGTTTCACATGCTAAAAATGTTAACTACTTTGAATTAGATGATGGTGATCACTTTTCGTCCTAATTTTCCACAAAGTAGATCTTAAGAACATGGGCCTACCATCAGACTTTCTGATGCTTATTCCACGTGGCATACATCTCAAAATGTGAACGTGATCACTGCATACCATCAACTGTGGTTCAACTTTATTTTTTGGGAAGTGTATCACGCAGAATCGAGAATTGTCTGATGGTAAGTTCAAGATCTTAAGATTAATTGTGTGAAAGATTGAAATGAAAAACCATCTTATTATCTGATTAAAAGCAATTAACTATTTCAGCAGATGAAACCAAGATAAGAAGAAAGAATGAGGGGTTGGAGTGATTCACATTTAATTTTATTTCTACCAACTACATGGATTGCCCAAAGGGCCAAACTTCACATCAGTAGGTTCCCTACCGTTTGTTAAACAAAAATAAAGAGTATATATAGTCACAGACATCCAACCAAATTGATTACTAACTACAACATTAACAACCGAATATATATTCGACCCAATTGATCTCTTACTAAAACATTAACAAAATTCGAGTCATCCCCTATAATCCAATGGACCACATTACTAACAACTGACACCATTAGCTGCAAGCAAATCCTTACATATGTTTGTTCATGCGACACATGAAAAATTCATCCTCCCCGAATTAACTCAATTTATTACTAATGCCATTGGCTAATTATTTGTAAAAAGTTTCAAAGTATCATACTACTTCATATAGTGTTAGAAAAAAAAATGGATTGTCACGATATTTTGGGCTCCTAATTAACCATTCGATCAACATCCTTGAAACAATTATAATTTAAATTATTGAGTCATCCTTCTTACCAATTAAATACACGATATCATTTACGTTATATGACAATTTGTATAAGGGTATTTTTTGTTAATACCCAATTAAATACAACATGCTCTACCTTTTGGCTGACTTACTCGAGTGGGAACCAAATCTGCTCGAGCGAGTTGAGCACTTCGCAAGAGAAAATTTTTAGGTTTTAGTCGCTCGAGCGACTTTGGTTGTCTCTCGAGTGACCCGCAAAGACGCAATTACGTCTACACTCAGGATTTGAGCAGTTTCTCATGGGTTAGAAGTAGGATTCGAAACTTCTATATATTGGGAAAGCTCTTGGTCATATTGTAAGGTAGAAATATCATTGTAAAGCTTTGAAAAACATATCTAGAGTTTTGAAGGAGAGCTCTGGTGAGGCTTTAGTATTCTTGTATTCTTGTGTGATTATCAATATAGTGGATTATCGCTGCCTGTGAACATAAGCATATTGTCAATCACGTAAATATTGTCTCTTATGTGTTTATGGTTGATTTTCTTCTGTTTTTTCATTCTTATTTGATCGCTCATCGTGACATCATTAGTTAATTTGAAAGCTTTCGCACAATAAATTGATATAAGAGATATTAGGCTTTTGTTCTATGATCGGAGATAGCATTGAAGTCCGCAAAGGTTTTGAACGCGAGGTTTGAGGTTGAGAAATTTGACGGGAAATCAATTTCAGTTTGTGGCAAGTACAAGTCCGGGATATCATGATTCAACAAGGGCTGCACAAGGCATTGAAAGGGCGTACGGGTAAGCCAACAGATATGTCGATAGTGATTGGAAAGAATTCAAACTTCATGCATGTAGTACGATTTGGCTATGTCTAGTGTAGGAGATTACGTATAATGTAATGCAAGAGAACTCGACGGTCTCTCTGTGGGCCAAATTGGAGAGTCTCTATATGACGAAATCTCTGACAAGGCGTTTATATCTCAAGAAGCAACTGTGCAAGTTGCACATGAAGGCAGATACTTCTTTCAACGAACATCTTAATGAATTCAATAGAATAATATTTAAATTATTAAATGTTGGAAAATAAGGATGAAGATAAAATACTATTGCTTTTGTCTCCCCTCTCCGATTCCTATGAGCACCTTGTTACTACGCTGTTCTATGAGAATGATACTATTGAACTAGGGTCGATTAAAACAACATTGCTTTATAACGACATGAGGAAGAAAGGTTCGAATAGTGATACACAAGCAGAAGACTTTTTGGTTAGGGGAGAGTAGAGGACCATAAATTTGGAAGGGGTAGATCAATGTCTAGATGTAAATCTAAAAACAAAAAGACGATAGAATGTTACAAGTGTCACGAACAGGGTCACATCAGAAGGCATTATCCATAGTTATAATTAAAGAGGGACGATGCTTAGGATAAGAAGTAGAAAGGGATGAGGCTGATATAGCCGAACAAGCTTCGGATGATGATGGAAATGCGTTGGCAGTGGTTTCAGATAAATATTTGCAGAATGCATGAACACTTGATTCAGGGTGCTACTACCACATGTGTCTAAATAGGGATTGGTTCGTATCTTATAAAGAAGTGGATGGTGGAACGGTTTTGATGGCTAACAATATGGCCTATAAAATAGTTGGAAAGGGGAGTATCAGAATAAAGATACACGATGAGGTTGTGAGAAAGTTGACCGATGTACGCCAAATTCTGAAATTGAAGAACCTCATATCGCTTGATACATTAGACTCTAATGGGCTCAAGTTTACAGCTCAAGGTGGAGTTTTAAAGGTGAAAAATGGATCTCTGGTTGTGATGAAAGCAGAAAAGATTGGGAACCCTTACTTTCTATTAGAGACTACAGTGACAGGTGAAGCAGCAATATCTACATCAGATGATAGCAGTTTGTCCTCTATACAGTTATGATACATGCACATTGGGCACATGTCAGAAAGAGGAATGGCAGAATTGAGCAAGCATGACTTGTTGAAAGGTGTTAAGGCCGATAAAGTTGACTTTTGTAAGCATTGTGTCTTCAGGAAATAGTGCAGGGTTAAATTTTACACAACGTTTCACACTACGAAAGGCACACTGGACTATATATATTCAGATATATGGGGGCCTTCAAAGGTCCCTTCTAAAGGTGGTGCTAGGTACTTTGTCTCTTTCATCGATGATTACTCTCGGTATATATAGATCTACATGATAAAGAGTGAGGATGAGGTGTTGGAAATCTTTAAGAGGTGAAAAATACTATTTGAGAATCAAACTGGAAGGAAGGTCAAGCGGCTGAGAATTGATAATGGTAGAGAGTACAACAGTGGACAATTCTCAGAGTTCTGTGAAGAGATCGGTATTGCTAGGCACTTCACAGTGAGGAATACACCACAACAGAATGTAATAACAGAACGTATAAATAAAACTCTACTTGAAAAAGTAAGAAGTATCTTATCCAATGCGAGATTGGGTAGAGAGTTTTGGGCCGAGACAGTCAGTACATCGTACCATCTAGTAAATAGATCACCGTCTACAGTAATAGAGTGCAAGACTCCGATTGAGATGTGGTCAGGGACGCTTGCAGATTATAGTGCATTGAAGGTCTTTGATTGCACAACTTATTATCATGTCAGGGATAGTAAAATTGACCAAAGGGCTAAGAAAGCGATTTTCTTAGGATATGCAAATGGTGTGAAAGGATATAAGTTATAGTGTCTTGAGCAAAATAATTTGTGATCAGCAGAGATGTGACCTTTGATAAATCTGTAATGAGAACTTTTAGCAAACAAATCATAAAAATTAGATAAAAAGTGGTGAAAGATCAGTTTGAGATAGAGTTAGAAACTCCTTTCGTATTACATTAGAGGAAAGTGTAAAAACAGTTGAGAGAGAGCCAGAATAATCCTTAGCAGGTGAAAGACCCAAAAGGAATGTTAGAGCACCAAACCGCTATGGTTACGAGGATATAGTCTTCTACGCGTTGATATTGGATGACAATGAGCTGTCTTCATTCAAGGATGCAATCAGTGACAATGAGATTGTTTTTCTTTATAAGAATCAAACTTGGAAACTAAAAGAGTTACCTAAGGGAAAGAGAGCGATTGGGTGCAAGTGGATTTATAAGAAGCAACAGGGTTCTCCTAAAAATAGTGGTGCAAGGTACAAAGCACGGTTGGTCGCAAAAGGCTATGCGCAAAAGCAAATCATTGATTAAAATGAAGTGTTCTCACCGGTTGTGAAACACACTTTAATTCGAGTTTGGTTGTCAATTGTAATACAGTTGGACTTAGAGTTGGAGCAACTCGATGTGAAAATAAGATTTCTACTCGGTGATCTGGAGGAGGAGATCTATATAAACCAACCAGAAGGGTTCAAGGCTCTTGGAAAAGAGAGGTTAGTGTGCAAACTGAAGAAGTTTTTGTACGGGTTGAAATAGTCGCCGAGACAGTGGTACAATCGATTTGACACATTTATGGTGGGCCAAAATTATATTCGAAGTGAATACGATATCTTCGTTTACTTTAAAAGGCTAGCGGATGACCCATTTTATTATCTTCTTTTGTATGTTGATAACATGCTTATAATTGCAAAAATCATGGTAGAGATCAACAAGTTAAAATCTCAACTTGACATGGAGTTTGAGATGAAAGATCTTGGTACAACGAGAAAGATTCTTGAGATGGAGATTTAGAGAGACAAAAAGAAAGGAAAGTTGTGTCTGACACAGAAGACTCATCTAGAGAAGGTACTCTCACGATTTGGGATGAAGAACTCAAAGGTTGTGAGTACTTCATTAGCAGCTCACTTTAGTCTTTCGACTAGTATGTCTCCTACTACAAATGAGGAGCGTGAGTCCATGACTTCGTGTTCCCTATACTAATGCAGATGATAGCTTGATGTATACAATGGTATGCACTCAACTGAATATTACACAGGTCGTTAGCGTGGTCAGCTAGTATATGACTAATCCATAAAAAGAGCATTGGCAGTCGGTGAAATAGATTATGAGGTACATATGTGGTATCAAGGATGTCGAGCTGGTTTTTCGCAGTGGTACAAATTATTAGTTATGGAGATACGTAGATTTAGATTACGCGTGATTTGGATAAGTGTCGGTCGACAACGGAATATGTGTTTATGTTTTCAGGAGGTCTGAGTAGCTGGAGGTCGATGTTACAGGATACATTGGCTTTGTCTACTACAAAGGCAGAGTATATGACAGTAACAGAAAATAATCACGTATATCATGCTCGTACCAAATACATTGATATACGATATCTGACTTGCTACTTTATATGTGTCTAATTAAGTCTTAACCTATTGCACGCTCACAATGGAAATTGCAATACTAGCATAGGATTGTTCCCATGAGAAAGTGTTTTATCTATTTAATTAATTTTTTGAAAACTTATATTTATCTTTTAAGATCCTAAGCTACTTGAGAAATATGAATGAAAGAATAGTTTCTTAAAATAATTTATAGAAAATAAATAATAAATCCTCCCCCTTCAGATTAGGGTCGTCAATCACAGTCTTCAGTTATCGGATGTTTACAAATTTAAAGTACCGTTACACTATATCTCAATTCTATAGAATTTGGGTGTTAATAAAAAACTAGCATCCTTTAATATAGATATACTAATCTTTAATCTACCAAAAATTTGGGCGCCAATCAAACTTCTGAAAATCAAAGATGGAAAAGTAAAAATCGTTACACTAATTTTTAAATCTCAACCCGAGTCGTCAATTCAAATCAAAATTTGGAGATGTTTACAATGCAGTAAATTGTAATAAAAGTAAATCTAAACTAGAAAGTAATAAAAATTATATCTTTCACCCCTTAACTGTAGTCGTTAATTGCTTCTGAGAAATTATGGATATCTACACTAATCTTCCAGCATTCAATCTCAGTCGTTAATTGTGATCGAAGAGCAATGGATATCTAAACTAAACTACTCTAAATTTGATCGGAAGAAAATCCAACCTCCGTCGTCAATTGATGTTGAGAATTTCTACGATGATTATTTCTATACCGGGCTCTCTTATTTATAGATTATAAGGAGTTGGTTTACATTGATCTAGTTCTAACAAAAGAAACTACTAAAATAAAATATTTCTATTAGAACTCTACTTCTAATATTATTTTTCATTGCTTTCAATAGTCGATGTTCTTCTGAATTTTCTCCTTTATTTTAGCTACATAGTCTTTTAGGAATCTTCCTTTGTCAATCTTCTCAGATCCGTGATTCACCAGACTTCTAATTCAAATATTCTTCTAATTATATGCATGACGGTGTCAATCCTCATGTGATCAGTTGCTTCAGAAAGCCTCCCTTTTATAAAATCGCAAATCACGATTTTATAGCTTTCACTTTTTGGACGATTCTTTATTTACGATCGACCGCTTTCTGTTGTATCGTACTTCAGCTTTTGAACGTCTTTCTGAAGAATCGTAAATTACGATTTCTTACTTTCTTCCTTTGCAGCGTTCCGCTCAATCATAAAGTATGATTTTTCGTCTGTTAGTAGGCGATGATTCGTCTTTTTTGTTCAATCGTCTTTCTTATTGCTTTATGAGTTTATTTTGATGAATATTAATACTTTGGCTCTCTTTTAATGATTTTTCTTAATATCTGCACATCATTAACTTGTTAGTAGTAAACTAATGTCTAGCATCACTAGGTTAAGGGTAATAAAATAGTATATTCTGTGACTGATTACACCCCCAAACTTACGTTTTACTAGTCCCTCACAAACAAGGAAATATAAAACATCCTACACTAAGAATTTAAATGCCACTTTCGTAGGGAGCACGATTGCATTTAGCAAATGCAACAAGCCTTTAGACCCCTAGGTGATCCCTAGTGGAGGAGTTGTAGTCTCCTGAAAGTTTTCAGTGAAGTTACCTACAAACTTCAAAATATTTTTGGATTTTTTAAAATTTTAAAACTAAACAAAGGAAATTAAAAAATTTAAGCTAATTCTGTACACTGATTATTTAATCATCACATGGTTCTTATGATTTTCAAAGATAAGATTTCTCCAACGACTACTTTCCATCCTAACAGTTATCCTTGATCAGAACTCAGCAATTTCAATTATGTAAAGTGTGGAGTGTGTGCATCTAGTGAAAAGTTTATTCTTCATAAATTTTTCTAAACTGTAGATCTTGAAAATATTTTCATTTAAAACTCTGACTATTGGCACTCTGAAAAAGATATCGAAAATTTTGGGTTATCCCAATATGATATATTTTTTTTGAAGAATTTATTCAGAGGATAATTAAAATTTTTTTAATCTCATGAAAAAAATAATCTATTCTATTTATATGATTCCCTGCGCAATCCATAATATCTATTATTTATATCTCTACTAGGCTTATGGTTTTATAAATCATAAATAAAAAAGGTCTTTTCTTCGATTTATAATGGGGCTTTGGGTTAAAAAAGTTTCAAAGAAAGGTAGATAGGATTCAAAGGTTTCTGAGAATTTAGTTCTTTCTTCTCTATTTTCTTTTCGTCTCTTCTTTTCTACTTCAGTAAGTATCCAAGAATTTGGATAACTTCTTCCCATTTACTAAATCTTCAATTTGTAAATCCCATTTCTTACTTTCTTTTCTTTTCAGCCTTTTCCCTTGATTTAGAATCGCCTTTTACGATTTTTCATATATATTTTTTTCTAAATCGTCTTTCATGATTTTTTATCTCTTTTTTCATATTCTTCAAAATAATTTCTTCAGCTATACCCTTTTTCAGCATTGCCCTTATCTGTTGTCTTTTTACTCCTTTAACTCCCTCTTCTTCCCTTCTGTTTATTCTAAACTCTCAGAAAATATAAGGGTCAAAGGTTAAAAGCTTTGGGTAGTACATATGGTTAAGAGTTTATAAAATCTTGGTACAAAGAAATTTGGTTTAAGCTTCTAACATAGATTCAAAGGATAAGTTATTTTATGAGACTATAGCTTTTTGATTTTGATTTAAATAAAAGATGACCTTTACTCATCTTTACGATTTATTAGCATAAATGCCTCATTATTTCGATACAATTAATAGACAGTTCTAGAAAAAAAAAAAAGGCTATCATAGTCATAGAATACTTTGATCATAAGTTCAACAATATGAGATTTTTTTTACAAACATAGTAGAGAAGTTCAAAGGAATTTTAAGTTTGAATAGTTAACAGTCTCTCTCCAAAGAAAGGAAAAGTTAGTCTCTAATGCTCACTGGTTATAATTTTTGAAACTATAGTTTAAATATTACAGTTCAGATCAATTTATTGTTTCAAACATTCATTCTGATACAGTGTTCAAAGGGCTAAAACATGAATTGTAACTGATCTATTTTTGATTGTTAAACTTCTACTACGATGGAACGTTAGTTATATAGAATCATATTTTTGTTTGTATCATATTCACAATGTGATGTTTAAATATTAAAAATTCTAATTTTTTTTTTCTAAAACTAAAAAAAAAATACTATAAACTAAAACAGAAAGAAAACTTTCTCTACAAAAATTCTAAAAGTTATGCAAAAATAAAATATTATTTACGAAATTAAACTAATATATACACTAGATTTATATCCCCCTAAACTTAAATTGGACAATGCCCTCATTGGCACAAAAACAGGAGATACGATCAAAATTTAACCAGAAATTACTGATATTACCAATCGTGTACCGGATGTGAAAAAAAACCTTGTCATAAGAAATTTCCCCAAACTTGAGGAAAACACATCCAGCTTAATCTTAGATCATAAGTAACAAAATGAAAAAGAAACAGTAACTATATTAAAAAGTTAGTCGACAAAAAATTTCATATATTATAGAAAAATTTACAATGATATGAAGGGAAACTAAAGATAGAAAGTATTAAAACTAATTACATCAAGGGTATAAACCTAGGAAAAATCTAGACACATTAACTATGATACTGGCAGCAACGTCCGAGAGAAGATGTCTTCGATAAAGATCGATTTTCGGCTTCTAATCAAAATTTGTTGTCCCAATAAGAGTCACGCCCTAGCAGGGCCGCTCCTCCAAGAGCTGTCGAAACACTCCTCATTGCCCTTCAAAATTTCTCCCAAACAGAACACATCACAGGTTTTCCTTAGAAGAAATACAATGCCACAGTGGAAGTCCTATGAAGAGTGGGAAAGTGAACACATCTCCAAATCACCCTTTACCCTATACTAGTCCCTTATGAAGATTCTATGAAGAGATTGGAACGTAGGCAGAGGGAGTAGATAAGCAATGGAGAGGGGTGGCGAGGGATGGTTCAACCTACCATCACTATAAAGGAACTTGCATTCTGTGTGGTTGTGATGGTGTAAAGGTTAGGAAGTGAGGGAAAATGGGGTTCTTGGAATACGATTTTGGATTTGGGTTAGGTTTAGGGTCAAGGGTAGTTTTTGTAGACGATTCAGCATCTGGGACGGGTTGCTGGCGCTTCAGATTTTCTACTTTCTTAATTGCAGTTAGAAGCTCCACTTTGTGTATCTCAAGGATTCGATCAAGTCTTTTGCTGAAATCGCTTGGGGTATTCTCTTTCATCATAATGGCTAGAGTTATGAAGAAGGAAGATGAAAGAGATGGTTTTTTGGAAACGGGAAGGCCTGGTTTTATAGGGAAGGGAAGGGTTCACGTGTCAAGGTGTAGGCTCTTAGGCTTGAGTTAGTTGGCAAGTGGCGAAATTGAATGTGATGTGTGTCCGTTTCCTCTATGAATTAAATGAGTTCAAATTCCTATGCAACAGATAAGACCGATCATTGGACTCGCCTGTTCCCTAGAATTATTGTTTACAATTTTGAAGAATGATAACAAGACTCTGTGACACCTTGAATCGTAATCTCTACAATTCAAGCCTTTAAATCACTAGAAATCGTAAATCCATATGCTTAAAGTGATTATGATATGACAAAAGAGTCTTTACGATTGATTGCACTTTCGTACACTGTAGATCATAGAGTACTTTATAACATTATATACATATGTTACAGGTGTTTGCTACGGGTGAGTCGATAGCTCGACGGGTTCTAGAGGGGTTTAATTTGAATCAGAGGGAATTGCTGTGCCTCCCATAAATATACGTCCTCTAGATGTACCAACTGCATGTGAAGGAGATAAATTACTCTCTCTTAAAAGGGGTTAGTTGCTCAATTTGAATTTCTAACTTTACGATAGATTATCGAAGAGAGTTGAATAACTATGTTTGGATACGGCCATGTTGCATCCAACTTTCAGCTATTTGTAACAAGGCTTCCTTTGCAGTAGTGTGGGTTTGGGCTTCTGTGGGGTAAGGAGAAGAGTTGGAGGTTGGAAAACTGTCTGAGTTAGGCCATAGTTAGGACCGCAAACTTCTCCTTTTTGAGATATTGGGTGCGATTTTATACCCACAAGAGATTGAATTTTTACTTTTCAAAGCTTTAGTCTCGGAAAATTTTTAATCATTGACTTTAATTTATATAATCCTCCTTGCTTAAGAAGTATATTTGTTAAAGTCTCCGAATCAATCTCACCTGGTGCGTGGTGTTACACCAGTTCCTCGCTAAGGGTCTCAAATAATTCTCAAGCTTCTTCTATAGTTAATGTACGAAACATATCTCCACAGGCCACATCAATCATATGCCGGGTTGCATCATTAAGGCCTTCATAGAAAGTGATCACAATTTGACAGCACATAACCCTGTGGTGAGGGCACCTGTGCAGAAGATCGTTAAGACGATTCCAACATTCCCAAAAAGGTTAATCTGGAAATTCTTGAAATGTTATAATAAGAATTTTATTCGTTCTGCAGATTAGAAAGAATTCCATAAGAAACATGTGTTCTAATTCTTTCCAATTAGCAATTGAATTATGGGGCAAAGAGTTTATCCACTGCTTTGCATCATCTCTAAGAGAGTATGAAAACAACCTTAAATGAGTGAATGTTTCTGATAAGTTCGCAATTCGAATGATATTGCACATTTCTACGAATTTATTTAGATGCATGTAGGGGCCTTCATCTCTTAGCTCAAAAAAAGTAGAAAGTATTTGAAGTACATTGGGCGTAATTTCAAAAGTTCTATTACCGACTACAGGGGGTAATTGAAGGCATGGGGAGGTGTAAGAGGTGTTTGTGTATAATACTCCCCCAAGGTCTTAGCCACATATTGGTCTTTTCCTGTCATATTGAAAGGAATTTTAAACAGAGCGGGGTGGCTAAAACGATTATTACAAGTTTCTATTTTGCTTTTAGTTTATCTTATTTTATCTTAGAAGGCAGGGAGAGAAACAAATCTGAGCCTCTAGCTTCTCTGATAAGGGGAAGTTGAAACCTTGATTCATTACTCCGAATAAACCTGCAAAAGATCTAAAAAGTGATCAAAGAAAATTTAAAATATAAAGAAATATAAAAAGAGAAAGATAAATACTTATTTTCTTAAACTAATATAAAGATAAAATCCGCTTTCTCGACAGCGGCGCCAAAAACTTGACTTGCTACTTTATGTGTATCTAATTAAGTCTTAACCTATTACAAGCACACAATGGAAATTGCAATACTAGCATAGGATCATTCCTACGAGGAAGTGTTTTATCTATTTAATTAATTTTCTGAAAATTTATATTTATCTTTTAAGATCCCAAACTACTTGAGAAATATGAATGAAAGAATGGTTTCTTAAACTAATTTACAGAAAATAAATCTTAAATCATCTTTTTTCAGATTATGGTCGTCAATCACAATTTTCAGTTATCGGATGTTTACAAATTTAAAGTACCGTTACACTACATCTCTGTTCTCTAGAATTTGGGTGTCAATAAAAAAATTAGCATCCTTTAATATAGATCTATACTAATCTTTAATCTACTAGAAATTTTGGGCGCTAATCAAACTTCAGAAAATCAAAGATGAAAAAGTAAAAATCGTTACACTAATATGCAAATCTCAACCTGGGTCGTCAATTTAAATCAAAACTTGGAGATATTTACAAAGCAGTAAATTGCAATAAAAATAAATCTAAACAAAAAAGTAATAAAATTATATCATTCACCCCTCAGCTGCAGTCGTCAATTGCTTATGAGAAACTACGGATATCTACACTAATCTTTCAGCTTTAAATCCCAGTCGTTAATTGTGATCAAAGAACCTTGAATATCTAAACTAAACTACTCTAAATTTGATTGAAAGAAAATCTAATCTCAGTCGTCAATTGATGCTGAGAATTTCTTCGATGATTATTCCTATACCGGGCTCTCTTATTTATAGATCATAGGGAGTCGGTTTACATTGATCTAGTTCTAACAAAAGAAATTACTAAAATAAAAGATTTCTATTATAACTCTACTTCTAATCTTATCTTTCCTTGCTTTCAACAGTCGATGTTCTTCTGGATTTTCTCTTTTATTTCAGCAACAGAGCCCTTTAGGAGTCTTCCTTCGTCAATCTTTTCATATCCGTGATTCACCAGACTTCTAATTCAAGAATTCTTCCAATTATATGCATGACAGTGTCAATCCTCACGTGATCAACAACTTCAGAAAGCTTCCCTTTGTAAAATCGTAAATCACGATTTTATAGATTTCACTATCTGGACAATTCTTTATTTACGATCGATCACTTTCTGTTGTATTGTACTTTAGCTTTTGAACGTCTTTTCTGAATAATCATAAATTACGATTTCTTACTTTCTTCCTTTGTAGCGTTCTACTTAATCATAAAATACGATTTTTCGTCTTTTAGTAGGCATTGATTTGTCTTTTTCGTTCAATCCTCTTTCTTATTGCTTTATGAGTTCATTTTGACAAATAGTAATACTTTGACTCTCTTTTACTGATTTTTTTTAATATATGCACATTATTAACTTGTTAGTAGTACACTAAAGTCTAATATCACTAAGTTAAGGGTGATAAAATGGTATATTCTGTGACTGATCAATATGATTTCGTACGGGAAGTAATCGAAGATGACGAGATATCTTTAAAGAAGGTGAGTACGAAGGACAATTCTGCGGATACTATGACAAAGGTGGTACCGGTGGTTAAGACTAAACATTGTTTGTAGTTGATCAACGTTCGACAGGTTTGAGTGCCCTAATGAGAATAACGAAGATTGGAAGAAAGAGTGCATGGTGAATCTTAGAGCCAGGTGGAGAATTGTTAATAGGCTTTAACTTTTGGCTGGCTGGCTCGAGCGGGAACCAAATCCACTCGAGCGAGGTGAGCACTCCGCAAGAGTAAATTTTCAGGTTTTAGTTGCTCGAGTGACTTTGGTTGTCGTTCAAGCGACCCGCGACGACGCAATTATGTCAACACTCGGGATTTGAGCAGTTTCTCTTGGGAAGCAGAATTCGAGACTTCTATATATATGAAAAACTCTTGGTCGAATTGTAACGTAGAGATATGATTGTAAAGCTTTGGAAAACCTATATAGGGTTTTAAAGGAGAACTTCGGTGAGACTTGAGTGTTCTTATTTTTTTGTATGATTATCAGTATAGTAAATTATCGCTCCTCGTGGACGTAGGCATATTGCCGAATCACGTAAATATTGTCTCTTGTGTGTTTGCGGTTGATTTTTTTCTGTTTTTACATTCTTATTTGATCGTTCATCGTGAGATTGTTGGTTAATTTGAAAACTTTCGCGCAATATTTTTTCTCACATGTTGATTGAATGATTTTTTCAAACTTTTTTTGTAATTTTTCTCTTATATTGACCCGATGACTATTCAGGTCGGGACCTTGAAAATCATGACAATTTCTTTTTCAAAAACTTTATGAAGTAATATAAGACGCTAAAAGTTTCTTCAAGTAGTACCTTTTTACTAATTTTCTTTTCGTACCTCCATTAATGTATTTCATTGCAACACATGAAAAATTCTGTCCCATTCTCGGACTCTGGGTCAATATATAAAGCTGCCATCTTTAATCCAACAAACCAAAAAAAATTCTAACTTAGCCTATGAAAAGATAGTGGGAACATTTAATAAAATCTAACTTAACACTTTTAAAACAGTCAAAATCACCAAAATCTCAAACATAACAAAACATTAAAAGAAAAAAGAGAAACGAAAAAACTTTCCATCAATAACACTTGATGGTATTTGGTCCTCTATTTAGTCAATTCCAAACCTCTTCCTTAAATCCACCACAAATTCATAAACCCTCTGGGAGTCAGGAAGGGCCTTGGCTACACTCTCCTTCTCCATACATCTCTTCACCCAAGCAATCAACTTTGGACACTCCTTCTCTACGCTAAAATTTGCACACTTCTCATATGCATACCACCAATTAGTAAAGGCAATGAAGGAGAGGTCCAAGAACCCATAGCTCTCTCCATTAAAGTAAGGTTTGTCTCCAAGTTCCCCTTCCAACAGCTTCAAGTACCCAATAAATTCTTGGGTAAATTTCTCTAGAGCCTCGCCTTTGGTCCTCCATAGCTCCCTTCCACCATCATAAATCTGTGCAAAAATATACATGAAATTTAGTTACCATTTGATTAATGCTCCATTGATATATCAATAGTTTAATAATTGTCAGTGCTTATATGGTTTATACTCACATAATACATTTACTCTGGCAACCAAAATACTGAGAGCGCTTACACTGAAAATGATTGACTATTTTGAATCAGATGATGGAGAATGGTTCCATCCTATTTTTCCAGGCCTGGATCCTTAGTAGACCATAGGAGTACCATTATATGGTCACTTTTTATTTCCAGGTGGTATATATCTAAAAAATTGACCCTAAAATCATATTGGAGCATGATGTGTGTCACATAATTTTTGAGTCACTTTTTTGGATTTGTGCCATGTGGAATAGAAAAATGACCGTTCAATGATACAACCATGATCTCAAGATTCATTTTGTGGAAGATTGGGATTAAACCTGATCTCCATTGTGTGTTTCAAACCAGCCAATAGTTTTTCAGCGATGCCGCAGCTGCCCTATTCACATTTTAATTATAATGATTGGTTGACCCTAACTATCCAAGCAATATTTCATGTCCCGGGTTTGGGCAGGACTATAACAAATCCAAGCCCAGCCCAACATATTTGAACTTGGCCCTTGGCGGGCTTATGACCCCTATTTTATATGTTTGGTTCAAAAGATTATAGTCATTTGATCCTGGCCATGGTTTTAAACATCCACCATTTTCGATATATACCAGGTTAGGCGGGGCCCGATATGATATTATCCCCAGTTTGACGTGGGTATCATATCAATGTTGCTATATATATACTTGTAAATATTTATACCATATTGGTTTATATAGGCCTATATAGCTAATATGCATCCGATATGAATCGAACATAGTATTAAAAATGCCCCTCAAGATTTTCTTTTTTGAAAAAAAGGGTACATTAATATCAGCCAGTTTGGCCGATACGTTAATCAATATATTCTATAGAAACTGGCTTGAGGTCTGATTGATATGCCCAATATATATCCGTTTTAAATCCCTGATCGGGGCTCTTTAAAATAGACTGATGTTCATATCTAATATCCGATCTATATTAAAGTACTTGGATTGAATGGTATTGATCACTTGGATTACAAAAAGGAGTTAAAAAGCATTAAATCTCACCTTTTTATCGATGAAATCGGTTCAAAACCTGGCATTGGCACGCTCGTAAGGATCTGCAGGCATCAGAGGAGATTTGGTGTTCCAAACGTCGTCGATATATTGAACAATGATAGAAGTCTCACATATCGGTTTACCGTTATGGATCAAAACCGGTATTTTCTTGTGAATGGGGTTCATTTTCAGCAGAAAGGGGCTTTTATTAAACGTGCTCTCTTCCCTGTATTCATATGTAATCTCTTTTTCTTCCAAAGCTAATCTCACTCTAGTCCCAAAAGGGCTTGCCCAGAAATCTAGTAAAATCACTTCGTCCGCCATTAATCTAAAAAAGTAGTTACATGGAAGGTTAGAAAAGATACTAGAAAGTAATAACGGAAGCTGATTAAAGATCTGTGGTTAGCAGATCCGTGAATCTTTGATCTGTGAAACTGATCTAAAAATAGCCATTACCCAATGCTGGTCCCGTACCTACGCGATGCTGGGATGAGCAAACGAGATAGAGACCTAACCTCTTCCTTTTTTATGCACAAAGTAGCTGTTCTCTCAACTCGAAGCCCAAGCCTTTTACCATTGCACCAAGTAATTGCCCCTATTCGTGGCATAGATCTGTGACCACAAACTGCGATCATTGATCTATTTTAATCATTTTATCGTGCTTAAAAATAAATACTGGCTATTAACAGGATTTAACAAATACAGCGATGACGGACCACTAAATCTCCATATGACACATTTTTTATCAATCAAAGTAGTCTACTTCACGTTTAATCATCAGCCAACAAATCATGGCTGTTAGAGGAGCAAAACCATCTAATTGGTGTACCTTAATATCGACCATAGAAAAAATAAGCTCAACAATCGACTTGTGCCACATGGAGTACAAGTGGGACTGTGACGACCAAATATAAATGGCAATCATATTTCATAACAAAAAAAATAAAATAAAAATTGGATCACGCATTTGTAACTGTTGATCTCTTTTAAGATCACTAACACAACATTGATGTATATATGTGTTTTTTTTTTCTTTTTTCTTTAACAAGACTGTAGTTACACTAAAATGATCTTTTAAGATAAGGGGTTTCTTTGGCAACACTCCCTGCTCCATCGAGCGGTTCTTACGGCATGTTTGGTAAGTGCTCCGGTAGTTGAGCGACGGACAGTGGTCAGAGAGCTGCTTAGCGCTGAGAGTGGGTCCAGGGGCAGTTTTATCAGAGCAGTTGAAAACCGCTCTGGCAAAGAGCGGATGGGGCTGTCGCACGCCCATCCGTCTCAAAGCCAAACATGGCCAAAGTCGCCATTGCATAATGAGGGGTGTCTCCTAACCATGGGTCAAAATACCGGAAAACCGATACGTATCGTCCTGACCTCCAGGACGATACGTATCGCGTATCGTCCGATACATTCAATGTATACATTGAATGTATCGGTTCAATACATTTGTATTTTTTTCAAAAAATAAAAAAAATCAAATTATCGTTCGTATCGTTCGATATGTATCGTGTATCGTTCGATACGTATCGCGTATCGGTGATACATTGAATGTATCATTTTGAAACATTTTTTTTTTTTCAAAAAATTAAAAACCAAATTATCGGACGATAATTTGAAATTATCGCCCGATAATTTCAAAGTATCGTTTGTATCGTTCGATACGGGCGATACATTGCCCGTATCGGATGACAATTACCCTATTTTTTAGGGGGTACGATACATAGGCAATGTATCGTACCGCCCAAGTCCAAAACTGATACATATCGGGCGATACGTATCGGTATCGGACGATTTTTTAACCCATGCTCCTAACATGAAGTCACTAACATAACAGGGGATGTAATTAAAGAAACAAAAAAGAATCAGCAATTTGAAAAAGGAAGCGGCTATATGCACAAGATGCAAGTTTTGAACCGAACACCGAAATTGAACCGAAAATCGAGGGTCCCACATCGGATCGAACCGCACCGAAACCTGACACAAACCGTACTGAACTGAACTCCAATTTGGTTCGGTTTCAGTTTGGGTGGCTTGAAACCGAGGGGGTAAGTAGAGTAAACCAAAAAAACTCGAAAAAACAAAAAAATACCCTAAAAAAATAAAAAATAGGTATTTTACTTATACCGAACCGAACCGAACCAAATTGGGTTAGGTTTTGGTTTCAGAAAAAAAAAATTGAACCGAACCGAACCGAACTCAATGGGTTTCGGTTTGGTTTCAATTTGGGGTGTACCGAACCAAACACCGAAAAATTTGGGTTCGGTTTGGTACACCGAACTTGCATCTCTAATTTGCACCAGTTTTTGGAGTAAGTACTACACAGTTTTTCTTGGACGAGAATCATGGACAGATTTGAATTAGACAATGGAGATTGTTTTTGGTTCCAATCTTCCCCACCATAGATCTTAAGATCATAAAGGTCCTATCAGAGAGTTAGTCGATGATTTCATATAGCACACATCCCCAAAAGAGGTCAACTCCTTTTTCCATGAGCTAGGCCTCTTGTTGGGGATGTGTGCTATGTGAAATCAACATGTGACTATATGATTGGAGCTCCGTGATCTTAAGATCTATAATGAGGAAGATTGGAACAAAAAATAATCTCCATCGTCTCATTCAAATCAGTGAATGGCTCACATCTAAGAAAACCCGTGTGATACTTCAAAATCTGTTGTAAATAGCCTTTTTAAAAATAGATCTAACAAACAAAACACAACTTACCGGAAATGACTGTCATTGATGTAAGAAAGTGATTCCCGCAAGGTGAGCTACTACTTAATTCCTCTCCTCTCCCCAAATCTATATATACAGCAACCCACCCCTTTAACTCATCTAAAATAATGTACTTATTTGGGAATTCACACAAGTGGAATAGTATAAAAAAGGAAAAATTTAAAAATTAGGGGTATTGGTATTTGTAACGTAAGATTTACAAGTCTCCGGCCTAAATCTTTTACAACATAAAAGTTGTTGACTGCATTGAATCAGACGATGGCGATACTTTTTTCTCCTCCATCTTTTATAGAACTGATCTTTAGATGATGGCCCACCTATTAAACGGTTAGATATTGATTCCACATTGCACACATTCAAAAAATGACCTAGTACTCCTCACTTTACACCAACATTACAATCATTTTTGGGTATGTATGTCATATCGAATCAATATATGACCGTCTGATAGATAAGTCATAATTTAAAGATCAGTTTTGTGGAAGATTGGGTAAAATGTTGGTTGCGGAGACGAAGTCTTAAGTTGCAAATACCAGTACCCAATCAGTATTCACCTCATTGCCAACTCATAGCACATGTGAACACTCCAAATATGATTGACCAATTTAGTTTGACTGACTAAAATAAACCTTTAGTCAGTCAAAGATTATTAGGAGTCGGTGAGTTACCATCTATTTACTGAAATAAACTTCTAATTAGTCAAAGTTTGACTTATTAGAATATAGCGCAATGGATGGGAGAAGAGATTGTAGGAGGGTGGTTCAAGGAGTCGCCATGTAAACCTTTAGTCACGCATAGAAAGCCGTGCTCTGTCAAGATGGATGATTTTAGATTGAGAGATATCTTCACATTAACAAGTATATTTCATGACATCTCTTCCTTCAGCAAATAAAAGTGGATGCCATCTAAGATTAAGAAACCCATTCCCTTATTCAAATAGTTAAATGATATATTATTATTTTTTATATAAAAAATGTTATATTACTTTGACCATTATCAAGTCATCTTTTTAAATAAATTGTAGAAGTTATATAATATATATTTTTTTTTGATGAAAAAGAAGTTATATAATATTATGTCCATTGTCAAGTAGTCTTTGTAATAAATTATAGAAGATGAGGTCATGAGGGAAATGTCTGGTCCAACCAGGTTGAGCTGAATATTGAGTTTGACATATGGAGCCTTTGGATATGAAAGAATCTTGACTGCACTGTCATCCTATAAAAAGTGAAAATCATGAAAGTCAAGATTCATTCATATCCGAGAGATGCAGATGTGGTTGGACTCAAAATCTGGTTCAACCTGGTTGAACCTGACTGTTGCACGAGAAGATAAAGCACGAGACATTAAATTATAGCAGATTGGCTCAATTTCAATGCATCTCTTTCATGCTTAATTAGGGTCTGTTTGACTCACAGCTGTTCGGTTTTAGATAACGGTCTACATGTATTGGGGCCGGTTACAATATGAAGGCCCGATTCGATATGGCTGCAAATATCAGCCTATATGTATAAGTTTGTATTTGGCGAAGATGTATCTGATATGATTCGGATATAACATCAAAATTTTCTCTTGGTCAAATTTTTTATTATTATAACTTATATATATTTTTAATAGGGTGCCGTCCATTGAACTTGTGAAGAACACCCCGTTTCCCACCATAAAAAATCGTGTCTATCTTGAATCAGATGATGGAGATCGACTTTCGTCCCAATCTTCGACAATAGATCTTGAGATCATGGCACTCCCACTACAAAAAAAAAGACTATTAGCAGTAATTTTTGCAACTAAAAACTACCGCTATTAATAAAAAAACAATTAAGACTATTAGCGACAGTTTTTTTGTTAATAGTGGCAGTTTATGGCTGCCATTAATAGTCTTATTTTTTGTAGCGTCCTATCAGACGGATCATATGTTGATTTCATGTGGCACATCCCCAAAAAGTGATCGTCTAATTGATACATCCATGAACACAGTCACTTTTGGAGATGTGTGCCATGTGAAATCAAGATTTGACCGTCTGATAAGTGCGCCATGATCTCAAGATCTATTGTGTTAAAGATTGGGATGAAAATCGAACTCCATCATCTAATTGACGGCCGTCAACTGTTTATTCCTTTGGAAGAGTGTGTGCCCCTACCTTCTTAATATTTAAAAATAAAAAGTGTAGCTTATTATACATATCCGGAATGTATAGATTGGAGACCCGGCCGACATGCCTGATTTGTATAATTTTAATGCCAACCTATTACAAACAACTCCGCAAAGACAAGTTCCACCCAAAATGGTACCTAAACTAGGGCAATGGTCACGTCCAAGGTAACAAAATTGGACTCGGTATTGGGTATCGGTCCCTGGAGGACCGATACAACTCGGCCTATATGTATCGGCTGATACTGATACGTATCGGCCGATACCAATATGTATCGACCGATACCGATACATATCGGCCTATTTTAATAGAAAAAGAAAAGAAAAAAAAATAGAGGCATCGGCCGATATCCAATACGTATCAGTTTCTGAGTTGAGATACCGATACGTATCGATTTGCCAAGAATACTTATCGGTATCGGCCAATTTTTTATACCATGGTCCAACTAGTTGAACCAGATTAATTTCAAGTTCAACAAAATTTGAAGCCCTTAGTTTCATTTGTTGAGATCGCAAGTTGTCATTCGCAAGTCCCCATAACGCTGGTAGTTTCATTTGTTGAAATCGCTCCACCATTGATTGTCCTTGGTCTTGATTTGTGGTCATCGCAGCTGTCATTCACTCCATGTGCCGAAATAAACTAGCCCAAAGTTCAGGAGCATTCTCATTGTGATTACTCTCCTAAGTTGATGGTTCAAGAAAAGGTGGTTGTCCAATCCTTCTAATGTTCACCATCCTATAAGATAAATAAAACACATAAGAGTCTTAAGATGAATAGTATCTATGATAAATATCTTAATTTTTCTTTCTATATAAGTTATATATACAGTAATCAATCATACAAGCTATTTTGTATCTTAATTTAGTTCAAGTTGGAATGCTTCATCAAACTTTTCAGAGAATTATTCGTCAGTCAGCTCCAGCCTTAACAGGTTCCAGTAAGAGGTATTGGTTAGGCTAGGGTCGAGAACTTCTAAGAACTAACAAACTATTTCTACTGTGTCATGTGTGTATTTCAAAATTCTTTGAACATTATTCAAATCGAGTAAGTCGATGAAAACTTTAGAAAACTTAAATATTTAGAAAATGATTTCAGAAATCGAATAAAAAGTTTCAAAATCTTTATGCATTGATACCAACTCAACGTGTGTCACGCCTCTCACACCTGGGCCCCCGCGATTCGTCGGCAGTGACTCCGATGCTAGCCGGCGCAGCACGCGCTTCGACCGTTCATTCATATTCATGTTCTTATCTTCTTATCTTTTCGTGTAATTTGCCATATATATATATATATATATATATATATATATATATATATATATATATATATATATATATAACGGAAATAATTGAATGTAAAAACGAACTATCTTTGTTTATCAAAGTATGCGCGGAAATTAAGCAAAACACTATCGATTTAACCTCCCAATTTTGTTAACATGACGGGCATATTCAGGATTACGATTTGATCGTAAATGATTTTCAATGAGTAAAATAATATAATGAAGACAACTTTAAAACCTTTTTAATCAAAATCAACCTTCAAAGTTAAACCATTCTTACACACCCAATTACAAAGATATATCCAGAATTCAAAAGTAATGGACTTAAACCAGGCTAATAGAAAACATAAAGGAATGATCATTCAAAACTAGGTGTAGGTGCTGGTAGCTCTACTAGACAAAAGGAGCTTCAAAATTATCTGCTCGTTGTCACTACTAGATCCTTCAGTGTCCTGCTACTTCACTCCTGACTGGGTGGCTGCTAGCTGGCCTCTGAAATTTTTAGGTCATGAAACAATCATAAGCGATGAAACTCAATAAAATTTTAGTTAGCATTGTCTTAGAATTCTAGTATATATAGCATATAGATCATCCACAGATGCATGTGCAAGTGGGGTTTCCAGTGATTGTGACAATATTACTAGGTACAGTTAAGAAAGATCATACTAACATTTATTCGTAGTCTAAGTACAACTATACTAAACATATTCCAACCAATTTAAAGTAAGCATCCATGAAGAGTATCAATTCACAACTAAACACGAAATAATGAAATTACTACGAAAGCATGTGACTATTAACTTTCAAAATATTGCTACATTATCATTCAGAGAGAGACTTACGATTATGACATTAGCAATTTGAAATGTGTACATGTTGTTAAAGGTATTTCAGAGATGATTAGGTATACTTTAGTTATTGTAATTGGGTATGGATTATTCTTATTGCACTTATCCTTTAATTATTAGTATCTTTTAATTAGTCGGTATCGATACTAGAACACCGCCCATGGGCCAAGATTTAAGATTCAGGATGCCAATGTTTGAGCAAACAAAGGCAGACACTTTCTGCCGTTTAGTCAATTCAGGCGAGAATCGATGACCCTATTGGTCTAACTAGACCTGATCCTCAGTTGACATTTCAAGAATCCTTTCAAGTACATGGTGCTTATACGAGTTTGTTCGTGAGAACAATGATCAACTATGTGAGACTTTCAAGTTCAAGATAGTATCTCTAACACTTTCAAGATTTCGGGATTTGTTATCAAGTATTTCAAGTTTTATTCAGTTCAAGATTTCAATATTTCTTGGTTCAAGTATACTTATTTTTAGAAGTTCAAGTTCCCATTCTAGGTTCAAGTTCAAGTATTCAAGTACCCATTTCGGGTTCAAGTATTCAAGTATCATTTTCGCGTTCAAGACTCGAGTTTTCAAGTATTCAAGTATGCAAAAGTATTCGAGTATTCAAGTATTTAAATTTGCTTCCAAATTAGAGATCAAGTAGGAGTTCAAGTTCTTATTCAGATCATGAATCAAAATATCAGAATTTTGATACGTATCTTCTTGAACTCCAGGATGATACATATCGCATATAGTCCGATACATTGAATGTATCGTTTTAACACAATTTAAAAAAAAAAAAAAATCTCAAAAATAAATTTATCGGACAATAATTTAAAATTATCATTCAATAATTTTAAATTATCGTCTGTATCAGATGATACGGACGATAATTTGAATGTACCGTCCGATAATTTGGCCAAATGGGGTCCTTATCAATCTGCCAAATTATCAGACGATACATTCAAATTATCGTCTGATAATTTGAATGTATCGTTTGATAATTTGGTCAAATGGGGTCCCTGTCAATCGGCCGTATCGGATGATAATTTCACCGTATCGAGTTCAAATTCGAGTACAAATACGAGTGCAAGTTCTAGTCCAAATTCGAGTTCAAATACAAGTTCAAATACAAGATCAAGTTCTAGTTTAGATTTGAGTACAAATACAAGATCAAAATCGAGTTCAAATTCGAGTACAATTCAAGTTCAAATACGTGTGCAAGTTCTAGTCCAGATTCGAGTTCAAATACAAGTTCAATTACATGATCAAGTTCTAATACAAGTTCAAAGTCAAGTTCTAGCTCAAGTTCAAAATTCAAGTCAAGCCCAAGTACATTACTATCCTATCTTTTTCAAGTACCGGCATGTCACCATTCTAGCTATTTCTCATTTTATTCCAAGTACATCATCATTACCGAGTTTCGAATACTATGACTCGATCCTAAGGGAGGATCTCGTTGGCTTACACTTATATCAAGTGTTGCCTTAGTTTAGAGTCCACTAGAGGACTTATGTTTATGTTTATCATTGCTAGTACAAAACTCGATTGTGTCTAACAATAATTGGGGCATTGAGATGCCTCAATCTACAAATCCTAGTATTTAGGTTCTTCCTTGTCCTATTACTTCAAGTATGGGTCATGGATAAAAGTCATGGGTACAGAAAGGATTTAATGTTTTTATGGGTCCAATGAGTCCAATGACGTATGAGTTCAATAGGGTCTAAAGGGTTATGGATTTAAATGGGTCCAACTGTTTCAATAAGTCCAATACTATATGGGTCCAACAGATTTTAGGTCCAAGTGGTCCATTAGGTTCAATAAGTATAGTACTACATGGGTCCAATGGTTTATAGGTTCAAAGGGTTTGATGGGTTATGGTTTCAATGGAGAATAGGTCCAATGAGTTCAATCCAACGTGGGTCCAATGGGTATTCGATATAAATTCGATGGATTTTAGGTCCAATGGATCCAATTTATTCAGGTCTTTATTAGATTTAAATATAGAAGTACGCGCCTTTCCGAGGTCCGGGCCATATGTGGTTTAGTCTTTATGGGCCTTAATTCAGTATGCCCTGGGCCTAGCTCATAATCCTTATTTACTGAGCTATGGGTCGAGTCCTTAACTAGACTTATGTCAATCCTATCTACTTTATTTACGTAAAGTTCTGGATTTTGGGCCTTATCGGGCCGTCAAAGAATTCAATCAGGTCTTTTGACTTAGTTGGCCAAATTCACATGGATTTGTCATATGTTAGTATTATGGGACCATGTGTTTGGGTCTGCCCCATTTGGTCATGGGTCTTGGGTCAAGGTTCGATTACTAAATTTTTATCCTACGTGTATTCAGAATTTTCAAAGGCTGACGGATAAAGTACAGTAAAATGGCTGCAATTTTCGGCTCCGATTGAATTTTCACATGATTCCAAAGCTGGGGTTAAGATGACTGATAAGAGCATCTTTCTCAAGTGGTAGCATCTAAAAATACGACCAGGTCTGATCATGGGAGACAAATCACCGAGATCTGTTCCATTCTATCAGGGTTTCGGGCCAGAATTGTTGGGCCTCGGTGTCGGGTCCATATCTCTCAATTTTGCTGATGGAATAGGTGCTCAGTGTCTCTCTGGAAAGATCCACAAGTCATCCTTATTTTTCATTTACATTGTTCGGGTCAAAAGTCTACAGATCAAGATGTAATAGGGTTTATCCATTCGAAGGCCAGATCTGGTTTGTGGTTGTGTGCTATTTACCTAGGTTCCGGGCTGTAATTTACCTAATTTCTTGCCATCAATTCGAATTGAATCGAGGCATGAAAATTTTACCAGATCTTAAGGATGTTCTAAGGTTCATGTTTAATTTATTCTAGATTCTTCTACGAATATTTCGGTCACTAAAACTGGAATTGATTACAGTCTTATTTTTGGGTTCAAAGGGACAGATTCATCGCATCACATTCCGGGTGCCGTAACTTTCAGACCGTATGGGATTCAGGTCTGTAATTTTTACCTAGTATCGGGAACGTAGTCGGGTACATCCCAAAATTTTTAGGGATTTTTCTAACAATATTTTATTTATTATTTAATTCACTGTTCCGGGACTGATTTCCTGTGGGCCGCAAGGTCCACATAATTGGGCCTCGAATGCAATCCACTTCATTGTCCACTCGATGCCACTCCTTATCAGGTCTGGACTGGGACATTCCCAACTAATTTCTGGTCCATTGGGATCGAAATCCGGGTCCTCATATCCATTCAATTTATTCTAATCGGTTTCTGGTAGTTTCTAATTACCAGTGTCGATATTCTCTAAAGTTATCGGATCGGGATTTAGGAGCCATCCGATCGGGCCCATCCTATTGAGTACGATTATGTTTTCGAACCCTTTTCTATTTAGAAGACAATCTTATAGAAATAACATTATTTAAAATTCATTTCAATCGTGTTTTCAAGCTCTAATCGCTATGCATTTAAAGTCTATATATCGAATTGAATCCTATCCATGCATCTATCACTATTCAATTCTATAATCAAAATTTTGGAAAATATTGATTCGAAGTTTAAGGTTGAATAATTTATTCCAGTCTACCAACGAGCTATTTTCCTAGCTCAAAATCACACAAGAGAATTAATTATTTAACCATAATTTCATGTAATTCAATCATTGCTAGTGAGCCAATCATGACCATCTGATTGGTCCATCATCAAGACCATAATTTTGACCAAGACTTTCTGAGATGAATGTATATAAAACTCATCATGTCCCAGTCACTAATTATGTCAAAAAAAATTTATGATCTAAATCTTATGAGAATCAAACAAATTTTTAGACTATGTCACATGTGGTCTAGCTAGTAATCTAGTGATCTAATACCACACATTGAGATCAAGATTAACCATCATTTTTGGAAATCAAATTCTGTGATTTCACATAAACAATTCATCAAAACATACATATAGCAGCAGGCCACAATTTCCACAAATTCCATGCAAGGAAATGAAAATTATTCAATGCTATACCATGCATAAATTCAACAGACATCTATTACCACTATTTGACCTAGAATTCTGTGATCAGCATAGTAGTTTTTAGAGGTCAAAATTTAAATTCTAACATCTAGATATCATGTATTATCCATTTATAAAGATTCTTTAATCTATTTCACATGGCATGAGTATTCAAAGACAAAAAATTTAAGATTTCAACACATGAGTACGTAGTGGTCATGTTTGATGGCCTTGCATGATCATATAGATCACATGCATGGTATCCCAAGGTCATATAAAAAAATATTATCTCAAATCATTTACAATAATCACATCAAAATTTAATGCAAGAAAAATCAAGCAATTGCAACTATATATTGGTTTTGGCATCTTTGACCATTCTAGACAATTGGATGACCTTGCATGATCATGTAGATCACACGCATAACCTCCAAAGTTACTGGTCTAATACACATTCCAGAATCTCCAAAAGTTTTAGATAAAAATCCAAGCTAGTTGCAAAAGTTCAAGAAAATCCAAGGAAAATTTGAAATCCACTTGATCTATACTTATTTGACCAATCTAGACAATTGGATGACCTTGCATGATCATGTAGATCACATGCATGACCTCCAATATCTCTGGTCACATAGTGTTCCAGAATTTATAGAAGGATCTAACCAAGAAATCCATCCTATATACAAAAATTTCAACAAACTTTCAAGAAAACTCCAAGCTATATGGGCCTTAGTGTAAATGGCTATTCTAGACCATTGGATGACTTTGCATGATCATGTAAATATGCTGGTCTCATATACTAATATGATCATCCCAGAATATAAACTCCAAAAGCTAGGAAAAAAACCAAGAACTATGGCCAAAAATCTCTATGCAAAAAAAAAACTAAAATTCTAGACAAATATCTAACTAAAATTTTGCCTTAGCAACTTCAATCTCCCTTGCTGGTTTTTCTTCAAAACGTGGAGGTAAGATGGCTGGGATGAAGCTCAAAATGAGATGTTTTAGTTTTAAGATCTAATGGTTGGATTAGAAGGAGGAAATTTTCCTACAAGCTAATCTCTAAGGAGCTCTAATTGAGTTTTGAGAGAGGAGGAAGAAGAAGCTACAACGCAAATGGGAGCCCCATGATAGAATTCAAAAATTTCAAGGGCGGATGGGGGACACAAACTGAATTTTTATGACATGTGCCACATTTCTACTTCCCAAGATCTTATATCCTCCATTTCCCATATATGCTTATAATGAAAATTCCTTTCTCTCTCTCTCTCTCTCTCTCTCTCTCTCTTTCTCTCTCTTTGTCCCATGCGCCCAACCACTTTGACCCATGTTGACCATCCATCACACCACACACTACTTGAAAACTTGCCTTTTATGGTGGTTAGGGTCCTTAATTTATGTGAAAGCCCATCTTTCTAAATAATCTTGTGGTGCATGCTCTCTAATGCATCTTACACCCTAGATTTCCCCAATATAAATTGGATGGTGTAAGATGAGTCAAACTCTAGTCAACTAGATGAGTGGTATGGATTAACTAGAGAGTTGCAAAATTACATTTTCAATATTTAAAATTTATGAAAATTTGTTAAAATTACCCGTAGGCTTTTAGGGAATTTACAAAGATTGTCACCCTTATATGGAAAACACTAACACCCAATCTTTAGTATTAGTACATCATCAAACTTTCATCTCATAGGTCAATCTTTAACCCATGCATCTAAGAATCTTGTTACAGGTCTTTAAAATCTAAACCAATGGTGATGATCCCCTAATCACTCCCAAGGTCTAGGCCCATTTCAGGTCAAACCTTGGGTCAAACATATATTCATGCAATAATTTGGGTAATTTAAGGTATAAGATGTGGTGTGCATTTCACCACTTTTTCTAACACACCCATTTAATTTATTGGGGTGCCCCAAGGGTGTCATTACCAATAATTACATTTTTTATTGTTTTGGGGTGGATGCCACTACCAGTAGTCAAATTCTTACTTATTTAAGAAGGGTGCCACTATCAATAGTCAATTTCTCCTAGACTTGAGATGGGTGCCACAGGTAATCATCAATTTTCCTATTTATTTAAAATCGGTGCTCCGAGAATTTTGGTGGCACAGTCAGGTCACACTAGTGTCCAGTCAACCATTTGACCAACACAGATCTAGGGGCAGGTGTTACAGGGTGCCCTATGGGTGCCACTAGAAATGGTACTATCCCATCAATCTACAGTTGAACTAACTTCGGTTAGAAGAATACTGAAAACTTATGAAGTCGTATTCATGACTACCTTGGACTCATTAATAGTGAGTATTGATTCCCTCTAGTCCAAATTGCTTAATTGAATTTCACGCAGTGGCATATGCACTTATTTCAACTTGAGTTGGGTTGTGAATGGGGAGTCCTTGTTATAGCGTGCCTGGGAAACCAATTCCGTGCAGTGGTATATGCGCTAGATTGAATTTCGCGCAGTGGCGTATGAGTGTAATTATGGTGTTCAGTCGGTCTAGGGAATCAGAGGTAGGGTTGGATTGGAAACCAATTCCGTGGGTCCAGTGACGCGTGGGATTGAATTACACGCAATGGCATGTGCACGAGATTCAAGTCTCTGGGTGGTTTGGGAGGTAGAGTCTCAGTCCAGTTTGAACTGATCCTGCGTGTATGGGTACACGTGGAATCGATTCCGCGCAAATGTATCTGTGAGAGATCGGGGTCTTTGGGCGGTGTACGAAGGGTAGCCTAGTCCAAGTGGGACTAATTTCGCGCAACTGTGTCTGCATGGAATTGATTCCGCGCAAGTGTGTTTGCGTGAAATTAGGGCTTTAGTGGCCTGCAGGAAAGGTGAACTTGGTCAAAGTGGGATGAATTCAGCATGTGTCTAAACGTGGAATCGATTCCGCGCAAGTGTATTTGTGCAGAATTCGAGATTTTCTCGGGTATAGTCGGGTCCGAGCCGCAGAGCTATTGTTTTAGCCTGGGTCTCAACCATATACTATTGTTTCAGTAATGGTCCCTGTATTTAGGGTTTTAAAGTCTTCAGAGAAGTTTAGTCCTTTTTCAGAGATCGTGGGCAAGGTCAAAGGTTGACCAAATATGATTGTATACTCCGAGAGGGCAAAATTAGGGTGTCTACAGATGCCCCTCTTCGGCCCGTCCTTACGGAGTAAGGATGCGTCAAAGAAGTAGACACCCCTCTTCCGAGGGTGCCTTATTGTTTCTTTGAGAGATCACAGGTGTGAATAGGGGAGCTTACATGAAATGCTTGACTTTCTTATCTATCATCACAAGTCAGACAGGAGCATTCAGGGGCCCAGTGGTAACTATCGAGAGGTATATCCTCATCTGTGGGTGCAAGTGGCATCCTGCTGCATATCGCGACCTGCTGTAAGGGCCAGTCAAACAGAGGGACATTGACGCAATCGAGGTACCAGTGGGCGTCATATGAACATCTAAAAATAAGGTCAAGTGACCAAATAATATGATGTAATATGATGGCGAAGGCTTTCGCAAATCATGTCAAGCTGAGTGTGTCATTACTCACCCCAGTGGTGCGTTAGGTGTCCCTTTCCAGTGGATATTTGTGATTTCTCAGAGTTGAGAATATTCAGTATTCAGTTTCCCAGGGAAAATAATAGATTAGAGTGATTAGAAATGCATTTTGATAGATAGAGGGTCTATTTATTATCATTTTTTTTTATATTTTGAAAGTTTGAGATTTTTAACTTACAGATCAATTTGATGGTAAAACGACAGAAAACGTGGCTTCCGAGAAGTCACTGAGCAGATCCATCGGAGTAGGATTTGTGGACTCGACCGTTTATGTGGTTGTCAAGATGACACTTGGTATACCGGATACTCCGTCTAATCTTCTCATGAATACTTATGATTGTCTCTTATGGGAGGACTACAATGATTCGTGAGTCGAGAGAGACGAGTTTTGAAAACATTTGACTTAATATTAGCTAACTATATTTTATAAGGAATATCGAGTAGAAAGAAAGGGGTGATACCTGATTTGTTGTGCGGTGGGATGTCCGGATCTCCTGATGAGATATTTGCGATGGGACTTGATATTTGTTGAGTGCGATGGGACGTCGGAGAGATTCTTCTCTTATTTTATCGGTGAGTGTATGTTTCTGCTATGGTGGGGTCTGGCGACTGTTTTGATGGGACATTTGGGGGTTTCAGCTCGTTGTTTTTCGCGATGGGGCATTGGTTGAGTCGCCCCTTCTGGTTATGTGTCGTGGTGGGTTGCGACGGGACTTGGTGGCTATGCGATGGGGCATTTCGGTTGATAATGATGGGACATGATGCTGTATTTCCTTCTTTGGCAGATCTTGGTTATGATATGGGTTGGAGTAAGTTTGAATGGTGTCTTGAGATCGTGACAGAACTTGCCTTTGGCCTTGGTGGTGTGGCGGGGCTTTAGCATCACGATGGGACATGAGGGCGTGGCTGATTTAGGCTAATGAACTTAGGTGTTGGGACATCGTTGGTTATGTGCATTCTGTTGTGATGGGATGTGTTATTGTGAGGATGTGTGATGGGATATCAGTGGCTCTCTCTCTTTGGTCGGTGTTGTTGGGTTACACAATGGGACAAGGGAGAGTGATTCTGATCGTGGCAAGATAGGTAGCGCGGAGTGATTTATCTTGTGGCTACTTTGTTATCATTCAAGTTTCGTTATCATTATTTTTTGATTTTGTGTGGCAATGAGACTTTTATTATTATTTTTATATTTTATATTATTATTATTTTTTGTCGGATTATTTACCGCAACGGAGCGAGTGGCGGGCGTCGGGGAGTGATGTGGTCGTGATGGGACTGCGGGGAGCAATTTTTCCTTCGATTTTTTATAATTTTTACTGTGATTTTATTTTATTTTTTAACGTTGTATTTATTTTATTTAATTCATTGAGTGATTTTGCTCATTTTGATGGTTTAGATGGGCCAGGATGGTATTTTATTATGATTAATGGGGTTTTATGGCAAAAGGGAAATTTTGGGCATTTGTTTTGTTTAAGGTATGAGTTTTTGTTTTGGTTTTAGGTTTAGTTTGGAGTGATACTTGTTAGAATTAGGTTCAAGCTTGGGTTGGGTGTCTAGATGTTTTTCATCCCATTGGTTCATCTATTTTGCCTTGGATTTGTGTTTCTTAAGGGGATAAGTGTTTCGTGATTATTGGTTTATCTAATTTGTGATGGATTGTGGTTCTTTTTCAAGGGGTATGTGTCTTGTTTTAACTTACTGTGACAGCCCAGATTTTCCCAACCTAAAATTTGGAGATTTTTTATTTTTTTTTATACTTTACACCAAAACCAAATGAGAAAATCTGGACCGTCAGATCGTATATCACAATCTGATACAGAACACTTGGCACATCCATATGCATACGGAAATCAAAGCAAGGTTATGTAAGTATCATGAACAAAACTCCAATTCTAATATCTAATATGTACTGAACTAAACAAACGCCAGTGATGACTAACCATCACCAACAGTAGTGTACCATGCATGTATAATAGCATGGAAGTACCAACCTCGAACTTACCAAGATCCACGATGCACTAAATCTACGATCCCAAAACAGAGTACAAATCCTTATGCGGAAGCTCCTTTTTCTTCAAGTATGTAGTCTGGCCCTCCTCAAAGCTACACCTGTGACGTATAGTCGGGGTGAGCTAACATCCAAGCTCAATGGAGAAAACTAATACCAATATACATCTCATCACATGCATAGATTCAAAGACAAGATCAAAATATTTTCTTATCAAGGCTAAAACTGATTTCAAAGGCATTTCTTATCAAAATTGAAACTGAGTTCAAAGGCATTTTCTTATCCAAATTCAAAACTAATTTCAAAGGCAAACTGATTTCGAAGATGTTTTCTTATCAAAACCGAAACTGATTTCAAAGACATTTTCTTAATAAAATTGAAACTGACTAATCTCTTATCAGAAGCATATTTCTTATTTTCGATTTACTGAGTTTGAATCACATTCATTTACATGTCTTACATATTCTTACCTGACTTACCCACATGTCTTACATATTCTTACTTTGCTTACATATATGTTTTATACATTCTTACTTGGCTTACTCACACATCTTACACATTCCTTACTTATCTTACTTACAAGTCTTGCACATTCTTACTTAGCTTACTTATATGTTTCACACTTTCTTACTTCGCTTACACAATTCGATTCACGGATATCCCGCCGTGCCGGTTCGATTCACGAAGACTGTCGTGTCAGTTCAATTCAAACACTCACTTGCATAGCTTACACATTGTCACATAGTTTACACAATTCGATTCACGGATATCCCGCCGTGCCGGTTCGATTCACGGAGACTGCCGTACCAGTTCGATTCACGGTTAGCCGCCGTGCCGGTTCGATTCACAGATATCCCGCCGTGCCGGTTCGATTCATGGGTTTAACCGCCATGCCGGTTCGATTCACGGTTAGCCGCCGTGCCGGTTCGATTCACGGATATCCCGCCGTGCCGGTTCGATTCATGGGTTTAACCGCCATGCCGGTTCGATTCACGGTTAGCCGCCGTGCCGGTTCGATTCCGCCCTAGCGGCCCACAAGGTATCATATAATCCGCCCATAGCGGTCTACGATGTTATATAATCCGCCCTTAGCGGTCCACAACACACTTATAATCCGCCCATAGCGGTCCACTTAAAATTTTCTTAAACTTATGGTTCGATTTGGATTTAAATTTATATACAAATTTGATTTGGATTCAATTCAAAGTTCACATTTGCTTCCTTCAAATTTAACTTCTGGGTTCGATTCAAAACTTGCAAAACACACATACGATGTTCAAGACTGAAATTCCTTACATGATTTTCGAAGGCTATATAAAAGGTTCAAAACAAAGATCATTTCTTGATTCGATACGTCAATAATTTTTAAAACAGCCACTATGTCAAAGATTCAATAATTCAAAGCTTTCGAGCATTTCAAACAATCAAAATATTCAATCAAATATTTGAGTTCAAAGATCTAAAGTTTCCATTGCAAGGATTTCAAATACTAATTCATTTCAAAACAAAACTTATCATCTTTCATTCGATCATATCAAGCATCTATGAAATTAAATCAAAATGCAATTGCGTATGAAAATTTTCCCCACCTTAACCTCGAAACTGCGCAAAGCCAAGCAATGTCCTATCGATGGCTTTCCTCCCTCAATCTACATCACAAATATATGATGATGTATCAAGGATCAACACTAATCACTAATAACTTAGACTATTTAAGTGTTTTAAAAAAAATCGAGTCGGAATGGGCAAGTTCGCGCCAACATAGAAATTGATGTAACCTTCCTCCTATATTTTAACCTTTAAAAGTTTAGATTTATAAGTTGGTCAAAACACACAAGTTGTAGATCTCTTTGTTATCTTTCCAACGCCTCAAGAATCGTATCAATCGGAGGTCGGAGTAGAAAGTTATGGTCAAAATACCAAAGCAGTACTGCCAACTCATACAAAATCGACTAATCGATTTTCAAAATCGATTAATCAATTTTCCAAAGTCGATTGATCGATTTTATCTCGATTGATCGATTTTCAAAGAGCCAAAAATCTTTTTCACTATTTGAGACCAGTCGATTAATCGACCCAATTTCGATTAATCGAAATTCAAAAATCGATTAATCGATTTTACTCGATTAATCGGTTTCGTTTCTCGACAAAATTAAAAATTTACCTAACTTATTACTAAATTTTGACCTTAAAAATGATTTATTCACAAGTTGGTCAATGAAAGTTGTAGGGCTTTCTGTCTTCTTTCCAACGCAACAAGAATCACGTCAATCCGAATTCGGCACAAAAAGTTATGGCCGAAATACTACGGTAGTGTCAGTAAGCCCAGGCAAACTCGATTAATCGATTTTCAAAATCGATTATTCGAAATTCTCTTCGATTAATCGATTTCGTAAAGTTCCTCTTGAATTTCTCTCTTGTCAAAAATCGATTAATCGAGTTTCAAAATCGATTAATCGATTTTGACAGTTTCTGAGCACTTCTCGGGTTTGAACCTTGAAACCCATTTTTTTTTCATCAAAATTCAATCCTTTTGATCCTAATCTTTTGCACACATCTAACCAACATATATTTAATTAAATACATTGAAGAATTGCGTTATTTACCTCTTTAAATCGGTGATTTACTCGTAGATCGGATCGTCTTCTTCGTTAGATAAAAAGGGTTTCCAAACCCACCTCGATCATCTCCGAGCTTCACGATCACACCCAAGCCCACGAAATCGATGGCAATCCTTACACACACACTTCACATAACTCACGCTATGATTTGTGGATCAAAACTCATGATCTCTTCACAAGAAGAGGGTTTCAAAACCCCCAAACGGCTCCAAAACCCACAAAAGCAAAACCAAAAGTCGAAACCGACAACGATCCTTCCCTTATACGATCTCACAAAACTTTTTCCACGCAATCACAAGGCTTGGAGCATACGAATCCGGCGATTCTTCCTCTTTCTTCTTCCTTCTCTCTTTAAAACCCAAACCATCAAACTCTTGCAACCGGTTAAGGCTTCAAAAGGAAGCTAGCCCCCCTTTTTTTAACTAAAAAGGCCGGCTCTCATGCAAAACACATACACCCATTTTGGGTGCTAGTCTTATCTAAGGACCTAGTTTTTCGCGTGAAACAGGCGTACCTAGTTAAGGTATTATCTATTATATAAATGATCCCTTGGTTCAGTGTGGGGCCTGTACACCCAAACTACTTATCAATCGGACCCGGCGTTAAGCCAATACTTGGTCCTAAATATCTCATAGAGCTCAAACGGACCTAAAATGATCTCATTTGAAAAATCTAAGCGGTGACATGTTTCTTAATGACATGCATCCGATCAGACCTATAGTTGGCTCGAATAGTCCAATCAGTTGGCCCAACTAGCGTGTCTGATTGGCCCAATTAGTCAAATAAGTTATTTAACCATTACTAAACTTTTATTCTCTCTCTAGAACCAAAATTATAAGAAAAATAAATTCTCCTGCCTTTATTTTCATTTATAACCAACCTAAACTTAGGTGTTAAGCCAGTACGCCATAGCTAGGTGTATGCAATTCATCCAAAGGTCCACACGCGAGTCTAAACCAATCTTTATATATATATATTTTTTTTTCCACTTAAGACTTAGCCCAACTAACTTAATTATTTTCACCATGTCGGGTACGTGATCAGTCGGGCACGCACACCGAGGCATATTGTTCAAAGGTCAAAATTTTTCAGGATGTTACACTTAATGAGATGGAGGATATTTGTGAGTGTGACACTTGTCACATTGTTGCTAAGAGGTCTTTGCCTATAGATAGATAATTAGGGGTTGGGTATTATTTTGAACTTTGCTTATTTTAATTTTTGTGGACTTGTAATTTATGTTAGCTTTTTATGTTTATTAATGTCCTTTCTCCCTTTTTACTTCGTTTCCCGAGTGTTATGGCCTGAAAGAATTGGCAATGGTGATTTATCTTTGGGAATGGAAGGTATTGGGAATGAGAAGTAACACTCTAAGTGCTACTATGTTGGGGGAGGAGATGGAAGAGTTAAAGGTGGAGGAAAGAAAACCAAGGAAAAGAACGGCGTCAAAGTTCTTGTGATCGGAACCAATTTCTCCTTGGTAGGTTATGTGGATTGACCTTTGGTCCGCCCTCCCTTAGGGGTTTCCAAGATCAACCTTTTATAGGTGTATGCCTCAGATCCTGAGTGGCTTTCTATGAGTCACTCTTTCTTTTCTGCCGGCTTAGTGCTGTGCGATGCTGCCATTTTATTGTGTGATCTGGAAGATTGTATCATAAGCAACATTTCAGGGGGAAAAGGAAGCGAAGATGTGATTTTTGTTAGAATTCTTTCAACATGTGCTTCCTCTCCTGACTTCTCCCTCATCTTTCCCCTTTCTATGCATTATCATTTGGGCATTTTCTCTCAAGGGTGCCCATTCTGATTTTAAATTCGTCTTTCATTTGCCAGATTTAGTTTAATTCTTGTTTCGGGGTTGTAATTGTTTTTGTGTGTTCAAAGGGTATGCCCTTGGTGTAATTTGTAACGATTTTATCATAATTTAATTAATTTATTTATAGTTACTTGAATTTTGGTGAATTTTGGTTTGGCTTAGTTAATTTAGTTTAGATTGGTCTACTTTATTTGCTTGAGTGTATTTGTAATTGGGTCTGGTTTAACTCTTATTGGTTAAGTTCAGAGTGTTTGGGTGTCTATGTGAAATGCTTATTTTAGTTTTTTAGGGTGTATAGTTTTAGGTTTGAAGTATTCTTTGGATAGTTTGAGCGTAAGTGTGGATCAGTTGGGTAAGTTACTACATATATATATATATATATATATATATATATATATATTTGTATGTTTGGGTGCCCTAGTTTTGGTCTCTGGTCCTGTTGTTCCGTGCATATATTTTATTGTTATAACTGGGGAATTCCGCGCACTCGTATGTGTGCGCGGAATTAAATTATGCCCATATTTACTTACCTAGGATTCAGGGGTAAAAAGAGGGCTAATTAAGTGCAATTTTGGTGGTGTGAGATTCAATTCCGCGGAAGTTCAGTTACTCGTGATTGAAGAGTCAACGGGGTTATTCCGCATGTTGGTGCTTGCGCTTAATTGGATTTGGTGCAGCCATGGATGCGTGAGATCGAAGGGTCAGGCGTTTGTTAAGACCTAAAAAGTACCACTTTTCACCCCTTAACTTAACCTTTGATTAGACCCTTAGCCATCTAATAAGTTCTTGTTAAGTATTTTATGTAGGTAATAATCAGCAGTGAAATAAGGCCAGGAATCCTGCTAAGGAGCCTGTTTTGGCAACAGAAGTCCCTCAGAAGGATGGACTCTGAATCAAGACCTGAAATGAGCCTCGCGCAGCTGACCCAAGCTTTAGAGGATTCAGGAGAAATATGCCTCGCGCAGTCCAACTGAGCTTCCCAAGACTTTACAACAACTTTTCACACAGTTGAGTGACTGAAGAGCTTCAGAAGCACAAACTCGCGCAGCTCTCGCGAAGCTCAATAGTAGAACACATCGCGCAGCCTCGTGCAGTTCAAAGTAGACCTCTCTCAGCCTCGCACAGTTCACTCAGAACAGCTGAGAGAGAGCTTCAGAAGATTCTTCACGCAGTAGCCGCGGGATGCAAATATTAGAAGAGAACTCCTCGCATAGTTCTCGCGATGGTTGAAGGTTCAATGTCAAACCATCCTCGCGAAAAGCAAGAGCTACCACGCGACAAGTCTCAGAAACAATAGCTACCTAGCAAAGCTCTGAACTTCAACTTCCATCGCTTCAGCAGAGGACTTTTTGGGAATTTTCAGCGATTAGGGCACGCACTCCCATGCTTAAATCTCTGTGCACGTGCCCCGAGGCATCCAAGGATCACTATTAGGCCACGTGGCATCGTTAAAATTAGGGTTTCCTAATCCTAATGCGCCGCCACACCACTGCTATATAAACCCATACTTAGCTTAGGTTTAGATATCTTGGAACAAATCTGGGAACACATCTCATCTCTTGGAGATTTGATCTGAGATCGTTTTTCTTTTCTTTTGTAGCTGTAAGTAGTTTTCTTTTTCTTTTTCCTTCTCTCCATAGTCCAGCACTTGCTGGCTATGTCTTTGTATGTATTTTAAACTAGTTTAATGGAAGTTTTGTAATAGGATTTTTACTTTGTGGGATTTGTGTTTGAATGTGATCTGCTCTGTGCAAGGCTGCTGCCTTGTGATCCGCCATTACTTTGGCTGTGATTCAAAGCAATGGAGGACTGATTCTAAGGGCCACTCAGATCCAAGTGACCTGTGTGTCTGGGTTATCATGGTCCTATACAGCCTTAGCCCCACCACAGGACCCACTAGATCTGAAATCCCCATGGGAGCTTGAGCTGGTAGCCTTGTGACCATGGTGGTGGCAGTGATATTCTTATTTTGTCTTAGGCTCCGTGAGGAGGATAGCCTCTGGGATAGTCTGTGACCATTCAAGTTGACAGGTTATAGCCTTAGGGTGATTCTAATCCACCGATCCAAGATGGATCCTTCTTCTCTGCACCTGAGCTTGTATTAGCCTGGTGGGAGGTTGTACAGAGGCAGACTCCCCTATATTTGTATAGATCCGCTATCAGATGTTAGATCTACTCTGGTTATAGAGATTACAGGCTTGTGACTAGACCATTGTAGCCTCACTCAAGCAATGGATAGCTAGATCGAAGGTTGTACTCAATCTCTTGCTGGTTCTATGTGTCTAGGCTATCATGGTCCTATACAGCCTTAGCCCCACACATAGAGCTTTAGAGGTTGAGGTTCCCTATGGATTCTTGAGCTGGTAGCCTGGATGAAATAGTGCCTGCAATGATCAACTTGTTTTGACCCATCCCTGGATTGTGGTCCCCCTATGGGATAGTCTGTGACCATTTGAGTGGATAGGTTATAACCTTAAGGGATTGAATCATGGCAGAGAGATGGGTTGGATCCTTTCTCCTCAGTGGTGATAACGTAGCCATTGGACAGGATTTCTATAACATCAGATCTGAATCTGAGTTACAAAACTCCTCTGATCTAGGCTCAATAACATACTTCTCACCCTTTTATATTTATTTTCCACACTCCATCCATCCTCTCAACCCTTTCTGTAGTTTAGACATTAGGCTACCTTAGGATCTGTAAACTAAGTGACCTTAAACTCCCTTCCCTTAAGGACTGTCAGATCTGGAGGGACTACTAGAGATGGTTCCCTTGGAGCTGTAGATCATCTTTCCCTGTGGGACAAACTTTTACTTATCAAAACTTGCCACAATGGACCCTGTATCTTGCAGGTCTAGGACTTCTCAGTTGTGCTGATTTCATCCCCTGTTTTATGTTGATTTTAAATTTCTTTTACCACAAACAAATAAAGAAAGCACAGCTGGGGAAGCAACAACGTTACTTTACACTGATTTTGTGGCATCGATTCTAATTCCGCGCAAGGATTGTAGCGCGTCTTGAATTCAACGTAATAAAATAGGTGCGAGATTGAATAGTCGCATGCAGGGTTTAATGAGGGTGAATTCTGCGCGTTGCAGTTTGCGTGAGATTCTAAATATATGCTATCTGGCAGGTGCTTGATTGGATTTCGTGCGATGTGTTTAGCGTGGGATTCGTTGGATGTTTATATATACTTGGGGTTTTTTTGAATTTCTTCATTCTCTTCCTTCTTCTTCTCTCTGCTTATCGGTCTAAGGTTCGATGTCTCTCCTTCCTTTCTTTATGATTTCACACGATCTTCGTCCTAGGGTGATGTTCGGTGATGACGCCACTTGGAAGTACCGCTATAGTTGAAGAGAGATGTTATTAGAAGCACTGCCGTAGTCGAGGTGATAGACTGGCAAGCAGGTGCCTCTCCGTCGCTGCTGGCACAAAGCAGTGAAGGCAACATTGAAGGCGGTGGCAGAGGAGGTGAAGATGGTGGAAGAGAGGTGTTACAAGTGGAGGGATTGAGTGTTACCCAACCAATCCTCTTCTCGCTTTTCTATTGCTTCTGATTGGACGCTCCTCCGCATAGTGTCAGTTTTGGATCCCCAGTTTTCATTTTGGGTTGTAACTAGGTTTTTAGGTTCTTGTTTTGGGTTGTAAAATCAGGGGGTATGCCCTCGGTGGAAATTGTAATAATTTTTGAATAAATAAAATTATATTTATAGTATTTTCTTCATCTTTTATTTTTCCTAATATGTGCGTGCAAGTCGTTTATGTGTGTTGTGTGCATGAATCGAGGGGCCTTCTTGGCTTGTGTTTGCGTTTAGAGGCCTTCTGGCCTCGGTATATATTTTTGGTTCGGATTCGGTAATTTCGCGCATAAGAATTGGCATAGAATATAATTTCTCGCATAACTGGATGCGCGAGATAGAACAGTTGGTAGGTTTATTACGCGCATAAAGGAATACGTTTAATCTGATTACGCGCTTCAGGAATTGTGTGGGATCGAAAGGTCAGTGGCCAACAGACTAGCAGAGTCGGGGTGATGTTTAGGATTCTACGTATAGACTGATGCATGGAATTTTAATCTCGCACAGTTGGTGTTGCGTGATTTCTGTGTTGATGGAGGGCTAATTACGCGTGTGAGGAGTAGCGCGGGAATCAGAACTCGCGTGTTGATCATTGCACTCAATTCAATTCCGTGCTATGGGGATAGCACAGGATTGGCCAATGTCTATGAAAGTCAGAAATCTTTCCCATTTCACTTGAGCGCTCTGACTTTTCTTGATTTCTGTGCTTCCCTGCTCTTGAGTGCTCTCGTTTCCCAAGGTTATCTTTTCCTAATGCTTGCGATGCATCGTAAATTTTTTATAAAAACCCCAAAAAATTAGAGGAGAGCACATATTTTGTTTATGTTCGCCCACTTAATTCTCAAACGAGGAAATGGAACCCTGAATTTTTTTTTTTTTTCCAGACGAAGAAAGGTCAGTGATCATTATATCACTGAAAGACTCTGAGTATGTCTGATATACTCATGGGCACCATCGAGCTACCGACTCATCCGTAGCAAAATTCTGTAAAATATGTAAACTAACTCTTTTATTTTGCTTTAACTAGAAAATTTTTCTCAGCAAGAATGTTACGATTCAAATCATGGTAAAACACGATCGATCGTAAGATACTTCATGCTGTATAATATTATGTTCTCGAGTGATCGTATGGATTTACTACATTCTGAACCCCACATATATGAATTTTTTTGTATCCCCTATTTTTGGTACAATGAGGACATTGTCCAGTTTAAGTTTGGGAGACATACAACTTGTGTATATATTAGTTTAATTTATAAATAACACTTTATTTTTTGCATTACTTTTATCATTTTTGCAGAAAAATAAAATTTCTTTATGTTTCAGTTTTAGTAGTTCTTAGTTTAGAAATTTTGCTATTTAAACATCACATGTGAGTATGATAGATAAAAATATGATTCCAGAAAACTTACGATCCATTGTAGTAGAAGTTTAACAATCAGACAATAGAACAGTTACAATTCATGTTTTAACTCTTCAAGAACACTGTATCAGAATGAATGTTTGAAACAATAGATTGATCATAACTGCAATATTTAGACTATATTTTCAAAATTATATAACCAGTGAGCTTTAGAGACCAATTTTTCCTTTTTTTAAAGAGAGAGACTGTTATCTATTCAATTCAAATTCCTTGAACTTCTCTATTGTTTTTATGAAAAATCTCATATTGCTGAACTTAGAATCAAAATATTCTATAATTATGATAACATTTTTTTTTTGTCTAGAACTATCTATTAGAAATATCAAAATAATAAGACATTTATGCTAACAAATCGTGAAGATGATTTAAGGCCATCTTTTGTTAATCAGAGCCAAAAAGCTAAAATCCCAGACAATATTTTATCCTTTGAACCCATATTAGAAGCTTTAACCAAATTTCTTTGTACTAAGGTCTTATAAACTCTTAACCATATGTGCTACCCAAAACTTTCAACCTTTAACCCTTACAATTTCTGAGAGTTTAGAATGTAAAAAAAGGGAAGAAGAGGGTGTGAAATGAGTATAAGTCAACAGAAAAAGGGATATACAACAAAAGGGTACAACTGAAGAAATACGCAGAAGAAACGAATATGGGAAAAGAATGAAAAATCGTGAAAAGAAAATTTCTGAAAGAAAAGAACGGTTCTAAAGCAAAAGGCTTTTGAAAAGAATGAAAATCGTTAAAAAAAGACGATTCTAGATCAAGGGACTTAAAATGGGATTTTACAAAAACAAGAATTAGTAAATGGGAAGAAGTTATCCAACCTTCTGGATACTTAATGAAGTAGAAAAGAAAAGAAGAGAAGAAGATAGAGAAGGAAGAACTAAATTCTTAGAAACCTTTGAATCCCATCTACCTTTCTTTGGAACCTTTTAAACCCAAAGCTCCATTACAAGCCGAAGGAAAGACCTTTTTAATTTATGATTTGCAAAAGCATAAGCCTAGTAGAGATGTGAATAATAGATACTATGGATTGCATAGGGAATCATATGAATAAAATTAATTATCCTTTCCATGAGATTCATTTTTTAAAAATTATCCTTTGAATAATTCTTCAAAATGTATCATATTGTGAAAACAAAAAATTTTGATATCTTTTTGAGAGTATGCCAATAGTGAGAGTTTGGATGAAAATGTTTTTAAATCTGCAATTTAAAAAAATTTATGATGAATAAACTTTTCACTGGTACACACACTCTACGCTTTACAGAATCAAAATTATTGAGTTACGATCAACGATAACTGTTAGGATGGAAAGTAGTGGTTAATGGAATCCTATCTTTGGAAAAACATAACAACCATGCGATGATTAGATAATTAATGTTCAAAATTAGTTTAGATTTTTTTACTTTTGATTAGTTTTATTTTTGAAAAATAAATTGAAAAATCTAAAAAGATTTGAAGTTTGTAGGTAACTTCACTGAAAACCTTCAGAAGACTACAACTCTTCAACTAGGGATCACCTAGGAGTTTAAAGGCTTGTTGCATCTGCTAAATACAATCGTGCTCCCTATGAAAGTGACATTTAATTTTTAGATTAATATTTATTTCCTTGTTTGCTAGGGACTAGTAAAACATAAGTTTGGGGGTGTGATCAGTCACAGATATTAAGCAACAAGAAATGAATCAAAATGTGCAGATATAAAGGAAAATCAGTAAAAGAGAACCAAAATGTTAATCTTTATCAAAATAAACTAAAAAAGTAATAAGAAAAATGATTGAACGTAAAAGACGATTCGACACTACTGAAAGCTAAGAAATCGTACTTTACGATTGAACGGAGACAAAGAAGTAAGAAATCGTAATTTACCAATCTTTTGAAGACGTTCAAAGCATAAAGAAAGCGATCGATCATAATATAAAATTGTTTATAGAGAAAACTGTAACAGAAGAGAGAAATCGTGATTTACGATTTTATAGAATGAAGACTCCTATTATTGCTAATCACGTGAAAATTTATACCGCCATGCACCAAAATAGAAGAACTCTTGAATTAGAAGTTTGGCAAATCATGAATCTGAAAAGATTGATGAAGAAAGACTCCTAAAGATCTCGGTTGCTGAAATTAAGAAAAAAATCTAGAGGCACATCAACCATTGAAAGCAAGGAAGATAAAATTAGGAATTAGAGTTATATTATGAATCTTTTATTTTTAATAGTTTCTTAAAATTAGATCACTGTAAACCAACCCCTTATGATCTATAAATAAGAGGGCTCGACATAGGAATAATTTAATCAAAGGAATTCTCAGAGTCAATTGACAACTGAGGTTGAGTTTTCTTTCGATCAAAAATAGTTTAGAGTAGTTAGATATCCAAGGTTCCTCGATCACAATTGAAGACTAGGTTTGAGAGCTGAAAGACTAGTGTAGATATCCGTAATTTCTCAGAGCAATTGACGCCTGCAGCTAAGGGGTGAAAGATATATTTTACTTTGCTTTCTAGTTTAAATTTTTTTTTATTGTAATTTACTGCTTTATAAATATCTTCAAGTTTTGATTTGAATTGACGACTCAAGTTGAGATTTGCAGATTAGTGTAACAGTTTTACTTTGCCATATTCAATTTTCTCGAATTTGATTGACGCCGAAGTTTTAGGAGATTGTTGATTAGATTAAATCTGTGTTGAAGGATTTTAGTTTTTGATTGACGCCCAAATTTTAGGAGACTGCAATACGGTGTAACGGTATTTTAATTTGTAAATATCCGAGACTAGAAGGATTGTGATTGACGACCATAATCTGGAAAGAGGAGGATTTAGATTTATTTTCTACAATTAGTTTAAGAAACCATTCTTTCATTCATATTTATCAAGTAGTTTAGAACCTTAAAGATAAATATAAGTTTTTAGAATAGAAATATGAAATAAATCACTTTCTCGTGGGAATGATCCTATACTAGCATTACAATTTCCATTGTGTGCTTCCAAGAGGTTAAGGCTTAATTAGAACAACATAAAAGGCACATCAACTTCCAAAATTGAGAAAAATGGAAAGGATGTATGAAAAAAAAAGGGATTTACTAAAGAAAAAAGTATATATGGGAAGAAGTGATCCAAATTTTTGGATCCTTGTTGAAGCAGAAAGAAAAAGTTGAAGAATTGGTGAAAGATGGACTGAATTCTCAGAACTTTGAATCCTTTTACCTTTCTTTGGAACCTTTAACTCAAAACCCCATTACAAGCCAAGCAACGACCTTTTTGATACACGATTTGCAAAAGTAAGAGCCTAGTGGAGATGCTTATGATAAATACTATGAAAATCTGACATCATATGAAATAGAATAGATCATCTTTTCTATGAGATTTATCTTTTTGTCACATATCATTAAGTTATTCATTATATAAATTATTGAGAGAACCCAACAAATTTCAATATTTCTTTTGAGAGTATGCCACAGTGAGAGTTTGGATGAAAATGTTTTCTACGTCTGCAGTTTGGAAAATTTATAATGAAGGATTCAGCCATTAGTATGCACACAGTCCATGCTTTATATGAATTAAAACTGTTGAGTATCTGTTAGGATATTTTTAAGTGCTTGCTACTGACTTTATTGGAGACAGTGATAAGAATGGGGTGAATGAAAATGAATGAAAGGTGGAGTGAAAAGCAGCAAGCCTAAAATATGCACAGTCTTGTAAGATACAGGGCCTGTTGTAGCAAGTTTTGATAAGTAAGAGTTTGTCCCACAGGGAAGGTTGATCTAAAGCTCCAAGAGAGCTATCTTTAGTAGGCTCTCTAGATCTGACTACAGATCTGGCAATCCTAAATGGAAGGGGATTTAAGGTCACTATAATCTAAATCCTAAGGGAACTTAATGTCTAAACTACAGAAAGGGTTCATAAAGGGGATGGAGTGTGAGAAAATAAATATAAAAGGGTGAGAAGTATGTTATTAGGTACAGATCTGATGGGTCTTATAACTCAGATTCAGATTTGCTGCTATAGAAATCCTGTCCAATGGCTACATTATCACCAAAGAGGAGAAAGAATCCAACTCACCCCTGTGCCATGATCCAATCCCTTATGGCTATAACCTGTCCACTTAAATAGTCACAGACTATCCAATAGGGGAACCACAATCCAGAGATGGGTCAGAACAAAATTATCATTGAAGGCACTACTTCATCTAGGCTACAAGCTCAAGAATCCATAGGAACCTCAACCTCTAAAGTTCTGTGTGTGGGGCTAGGCCTACAAAGTGCACGAGCCTGGACACACAGGACCAGCAAGAGTTTGAGTACTAGCTTTCAAGCTTGGCTACTCACTGCTTAAGAAAGACAGCAGTGATCCAGTCACAAGCCTACAATCTCTACAGCCAAATCAGATCTGCAATCTGATGGTGGGTCTATACAAATACAGGGGAGTCTGTCTCTGCACAATCTCTCACAAGGCTATAAGCACAAGTGCCGAGAAGAAGAATCTGTCTTAGTTCTATGGATTGGCCTCACCCTAGGGCTATAATCTGTCTACTTGAATGGTCACAGACTATCCACAGAGGCTATCCTCCTCACAGAGGTCTAAGACAGAACAAGAATATTGCTGCCGCCACCATGTTCACTAGGCTACCAGCACAAGCTCCCATGGGAATTCAGATTTAGTGAATCCTATGGTGGGGGAAAGCCTGCAATGTGCCTAACCTGGACACACAGGTCACTTGGATCTAAATAAAACCTTAAAAGCAATCCTCCATTGCTTACAAAACAACTTCGCAATGGAGGAGCTCAAGGCAGCAGCCTGTACAGCACAACTCACAATAAAAACACCATCCCATACATGCAACAGATTCTATTACAAAAACTCCATTAAAATCTATACCAAATAATCATACAAAAGGCATAACCAGCAAGTGCTGGACTATGGAGAGAAGGAAAAAGGAAAAAGAAAACTCCTAAACCCTAACCTTAGCCTACTGTAATTCTACAGTCGGTTTCAAGAAGCTAGAAGTCGAGAACAAAAGTCCCCTAAACCTAAGCTAGGCTTAGGCTTATATAGTAGTTGGTTCTCTCTCAATTAGGGTTAGGAAATCCTTAATTTCATCAATGTAATCTTGTCCCTTGGATGCCTCGAGGCATGTGCATGGAGATTAGAGCATTGGAGTGCGTGCCCTAATTGCTGGAGATTCCCAGATTGCCCTTGCAGAAGTGGGGAGAAATTTAGAACGCGATCCTCATTGAGTAGAAAAGATTTGCAGTATCTTGCCGCGTGGTAGAATTGGCATCGCGGGGTTGCTTTGACTTGAAGCTCTTACAGTCGCGGGGTTGGTACTTTGATCGTCGCGGGGATGCTTTGGTTGTCGCGGGATTGGTCTTTGCATTTGAATGGCATGAGAATGGCACGCGTAGTTCATTCCTTGGTGAATCCCGCGGCGATCATCGCAAAGAGAAGAAAGTAAATAGGCTTCTAGATCGTGCGAGCAGTTCCTTGAAACTGTGTGTCCCGCGGCCACTGCGGGATAGCCGCATGCTGGAATGCCTGGAGCTCTCCCTATTCAGTGAATCATGCGAAGGTTGAAAACTCATCTCTTGATTTGGCGAGGCGCGATCCGCATAAGCACTAAGAGCCTCGCGAGAACCTCGTGAAGTATACTTTTTACTCCTCGACACATCCATTTGCGTGAGCAATTATAAGCTATGTGACCGGTTGGTGTGCTCCCTTCAGAAGCCCACGATAACTGCGCGATGTATTCTTTCTGATTTGATTGAGCCCTGCGACATCTGTGCGAGGCATTCTCTTTGATTTGTTTATGATTTGCTGTGCCTCTTCTGAAACTAATTCTCTGGGTTAACCTTCTTCACTTCGAGGGCTTAAGGTTAGCGAGGCTTCTTGGCATGGTTAGGGGTTTATTTGCAGCTGCTGCTTATTACCTACAGAATAGACTTAAAACACATTTATTAAATGATTAAGGGTCTAATAGAGATTAAGTTAAGGGGTGAAAAGTGGTACTTTTCAGGTCTTAACACACCCCCAAACCTAATCTTTGCTAGTCCCTTAGCAAAGCTGTAATTAAATGCCACTTTCGTAGGGATCACGGGTACATTTAGCATATGTACCAAGCCTTTTAAACCCCTAGGTGATCCCTAGTGGAGGAGTGAAGTCTCCTGAGGGTTTTTAGTGAAGACACCCATAAACTTCACCATTAGAATCAGTTAAGTATAGTGCAGATAATGACAACACAGATTTCGATATTTAAAGCTTCATTCTACACCCAATTTGTAATACTTAGAGGAAAATGCAGCAATGTTGCAGGCCATTTAAAACTTAAAAGTTATCATGTGTTTGCCTTACCACCATTTATTTATCATTAGAATTTCAATGTATAAAAATCAGTACCCAGCTTGCCTTTAATTCAAAATTCAGGTTGGATACAACCCCAATGAGGTTAAAGTTCAGACCCAATTCTTACTAGGGCTATCTCTCAACATTATCAATCTGAGGGTGTTCACATTCACAATAGCTCAAGAGCAGTTACAGACCCCAAATGGGCCTGCAAGCATGAGTAAAGGCAAAGCTTCTAATTTCTGACATCTTCAAGAATTTTCACCATAGATTGGACAACTCCTCATCTCCACATGACAACTCATTTTACTTTGGATCCACAAGGTCTTTTTAAATGGGTTGTAATGTGGATTATGGGTGAGGGATGTAACGAATCAAAGGGTAAAAAGGGATTCAAAATTAAGAAATCAGGAAGATAGGGAGTGATTCATGACTTCACAACCTTCATTTCAGCATTAACTTCATCTTTCTTTTTCTATTCCAGACTCAAAGTGGCCAGCTTCTCCTCTTCTTTTCTATTTTTAGATGATGTCTTCTCTGGACTTCTCTTTCTTTTTCTCTTTTTGTTTTTATTCATTCTCTTTTTATGAACTTTTTATGATGAACTGCCACACAACTGCCATTGGTACACTGTTGTTCACAAGTTACTTTTCTTTTCCTTCCACAGAATATTAGACCATTCTCACTATCTTTAACTCCTTCTCCTTTACCTTCTGAATTCTCAGAGTGAGGGTGACGTTGAATCAGGCCATGAGGTTAAGGTGCAAGTATTCTGGTGTCTGTCAAAGAATTTTTTTTTTTAAGGCTCAATTAGTGTATGGAAAAGGACAGATTTTAAAGGGTTAGATTTTCAGGCTCAAACTGTCCAAACGATGGCCTTGGGTCATTTTCTTAGTATCATGATTGTTGTCAATTAGTTTTGATTTGGAGGTGCACAACTTCTAGTAAAAAAAATCTTGATTCAATCAGTCCTCAGAGCAAAAATAATGCCAAAAACACTCTTCAAAAGCAAATGCTGGGCCCAAATCTCACTAGGTATGGTCATCAAATTTAACCCATGGGGTGTATTTTCATCTATTTCTCTCCTCTTAGGTTCACTGAGTACTAACTGACAAAAGTTTCTAATATTAGCTTCATGGTGGTGTCAAGATTTTTAACTTTTTCTGTTTTGAAAAGTCTGTAAAAATATTTAAATTTTTACAATTTTCCTCGTTGTATCAAGTTAAGTGGAAATTAACTTTATTCATCCCATTTTTACTACCATTACTGCACTAAAATTAACTGTTCTATTGGCAGACCTATACTGCCACACCCCCAAACCTATGAGGAGCAGTGTCCTCACTGGTTCAAAGGTGAGAAAATGCAGTTGGTTCCAGACAGAGGAACAAAAATAAACAGAGAAGAAGTCAGAGAAACAGAAAATGCTAACTGAACAGTATGGAACTAAAAGAGAAAAGATTACAGAAAGATGGAAAAGGAAAAGACAAAATGGAAATGGTTCAAGGGAGAGTCGAGGGGAGGGTTTGAGGAAGATGGTGGGGGGGATGCAGGTGGATCCATTTTTCTCTTCTTCTTCTCTCTCTTCTCTTTCTTCCTTTTTTTCTTGTCCTCCTTGGCGAGGATCCTCTGAACCTCGTCATACTCATCCCAGAGAAATTGTAATGGGTCCAGCTCCTTAGGCGGTGGGGGATCCTCCCAGATGAGGTAGAATTTAATGGGGAAACCGAATGGTTTGTCAGCTGCCATGGTTGTGAGGAGGGCCGGACAGCTGGGGTTAGAAGAGGAAGGATGAGACGAAAAGGAAGTAATGGCCTATTTAAAAGATATGGGCGGTGGAAAATGAAACGACACATTGAAAGTTTTGCCCCATTCCAAGACTGGCAATAAATTGGGAATGTTTGGAGAAAGGAGAATCACACAACCGAGTATGAGAAAGAAGAGTGCGCAATAAATAAGGATCTAAAGATAGGCATGGTATTTAAGGGGATCCTGTGTATCGCGTAGCTGCACAGTGGAAATTGTGGTATCCCCTGACAATTGACATCGAATCGGTCGTGCACATGAATTAATATTTGAAATGATTGTAGCCACCCTACAGACATCTCCCAGGACAAAATTTAAACAAAATGAAGAAAAAAAATAGAAAAGCACACAGAACAGATCAAAAGAATACAAAAAAAAAGAAAAATTATATTAACTGGAAAACATGTACAATGGTAATTACAATCTAAGTACAATCTAAGCTACTCTAAGAGGAATCATCTGAATCTGAATCGGTAAAGAAATCCCAGCCCATCTTTTTAGCATGTGCCCTAAGGGCAACTTTGCCCTGTTTCTTCTTGGCCTCCCTTTCCTTTTTTACTTCGGCTGGTATTTTCTTGGTAGTAGGAGCTTTAGGTGCCCTCACCCTTATTTTTGGTTGCTTAGGTAATTTTGGTTCCTTGGGTTCTTGAGGGGCTTTTCCTTTCCTCTTTGCAGGGGGGTTGCAGGGGATTTGCCTTTTCTTTTGCCTGTGACTTCCTCAGTGGGGACCATTGGGGATTTCTCTCTTGCTTGGGGCTCAGGCTGACCAGGGGATTGTGCCTCCTCAAACTGGGCAGTTGGCTCTTTGCCAATTTTTATGGAGGCAGCTTTAGGAGCAGTCCTCTTAGCAGTGACTTTCCTCTGCTTAGGATAAGTTTGCTCCTGTGGATGTGCAACAGAGGCCTTGGTAGTTGGAGGCTGCTCTGTAGGAAGTGATGGAGGAGGGGCAGCTGGGGCCTTTCCTTTCTCTTGATGGGTCTTTGGCTGTGCCTCCTCAGACTGGGCAGCTGCAGATGGAGTAGCGCGAGGCTCTGGCTCTGGCATGTGAACAGAGAGTGGGGTGGGTTTAGAGGAACATTTCTGGTAGCAGCCAGTGCAGATTCCAATGAGGCTATTTGAATTTGGTGTTTGAGGAGGCCAGTCTCATGGATATCCTTTTGGATGTTGAAGATCTCCTGGGCATTTTTGAGCCTCTTGTCTGCTCAGCAAAGATTTGCTTTCTCCAGCTCCCAATTCAACTCATGATAAGTTGCTGAAGCCTTGGCCTTCTGGTAGGCTTCCAATATGTTAGTCCACCCCAAGGAGATGCCCAGAAGTTACTTTCTATGGGCCTCCTTCATTGTATCGATATGCTCCAGCAGGGGGGTCTCAATGGACTAGCGAAGTTTGGCCATTCCCCTCAGGACATCCTTCCTAAGGTAAGCATTATCCCTCATGTGATGGAGGATGGTGAGGTAGGGAAGGCTGTAAAGAAAATGTTTTGGTGCGATGGGTAGATAGGAAGTGGAAGGAGCAAACCGTGATTGATCCTGTGAGGGGAAAGGGGGGATAACAGTGGGTAAGTCTAGTTGTGGGGGGAGGGGGATAAGTTCTTGGTCTGTTTGGGTGGATTTGTCAGTGAATGTGGGAGGGGGTAGGATAAGAGGGGGGATGGAGGGTATAGGAGGAAAGGTGAATGGGGTAGGCTCGGGAGGGGTGATGGGGGAAATGGGAATGGTGAAAGGGATGAAGGGGAATGGGGGGGTTGGTTGTGTAATGGGGATTATGGGTGGTGGGTGGGGTTGGGAGTCAGGGATGGTGTCAGTTTGGGTATGTTTGTCAGTGTAAAGGACCAGGGGGGTTGTAGTGGGTTGTGGAGGGATGGGTGGGTTGTTTAATGTCTGGAGGTGGATTGGATGGATGTGATTTCTGTCTGCATCTGGTCCTATTTTTGGGTAGTGGTGGATAATTGGGCTTGGATGTCTTGGATAAGGGATAGGATAAGGGTCAGTGTGTCAGGGCTAGGAGGTTGGGTCTGTGAAGAAGAGGTTACTGGTTGGAAAGGTGAGGAAGGTGCATGGTGGAAAGTGGAAGGAGGGGAAGAGTGGGATTCTGGGGAGTGATGGTGTGATGTAGTTGGGGAGTCTGGGAGGGGGGTGTAGTGGGTAGGCAGTGTGTCAAGGAAGGTAGATAGAAAGGCTTGGAATCTGATGGTGGTGCTAAGGGTTAAGTCAATGTCTGTGAGTGGGGATGTAGTAGGTATGGCTGGGGTGATGGTTTCTGCAAGGTGAGGTGTGTCAGTGTGGAGGAAAGGGATTGAGGGTGAGATGGTGGAGATTTTGTCAGTGATTTTTCATTTTTTATAGGAAATGAGGGGAGGGCTGTCAGATTTATGTGTAGCTGATGGGGGAATTGTTGCTGTGTATTGAGGTAGGGTAGGGGATGGGGAGTCCTCCCAGGTACCAATCATAAGTGGAGGGGGAGTGGGCGTAGATGATGAGGATAGAGGAGGGTGAGAGAGAGATGGAAGAGGGATAGTGGATGCAGGAGGAGAATGTGGTGGGGAAATGGGTGCTGCTGCAACATTGGTGGGAACAAGCTCTGGGAGCACTTCCATGGTAGCAGGGGTAGATCTTGTTCCAGCTGCTGCTTCTGCTTGTTTGGGAAGGGCCTGAGCCTCAGCTTTTTTCTTCTTCTGGGCCTCCATCAGGCTCCTGCTAATTCCCCATTGCCTCTTGGCAAAGGTAGTAGGGGCAAGGGTTGTGGTCTGCTCAGTTTTTCCTATCTTGTATCCCCCCTTGAGTAGCAGTAAGGTAATGATTCTGGCATATGATAGTGTGTGAGGCTTCTTTTTCTGCCCTATCTTCTCCACTATCTCTTTCATTGCCTCGAATATGAGCCAGGCTGCATAGAAGCCATGGCCAAGAGAGAACGAATAAATAGCATCGACAATGGGAGTTCTCCTCTCCTGCCGATGTCCTGAGCAGTATATGTTCTTTCGCAGGACTTGGTCTATGAAGAGGAGTTTAGGTGCCAATTCTCTCCTTCTGATTGAATCCCCTGTGGCCTTTAAACCTCTAGTTAAGGCCCGTGCAATTGTATCAATTGATGCACTCAGGGGGGGGGCATATCCACAGCTAGGATTGAATGTGGTTGGGATGCCCAAAACTTCAGCAATCACCTTGGGGCTCACTAACATATCAAAGTCGTCAATCAGCACCAGCAAGCATGCTTGTCCATCCTTATCCTTCTTGACCCTGATGTGTTGATAAAACAGTTGCACTAGCCTAGGATAGGCTAGTGCTGAAATACCTCTCATCAAGGGTGTGTGCCGCTTGCTCATAACTCATAAAGCTGGGAGAGAGGTTCCTTCTCAAAAAATGGTAGGTCAAAATCTGTCTCAGGCTCCAATAGGATTGAAACCATGAGCTCAGAAGGAGTAGAAAACTTAGGGGTTGGTTCCTCCGCCTCCTCAATCACTTCCTTCCCTTTTTTGGGAGACTTTGAAGTCTTGGCTTTCTTAGGGGTGGTCTCAGCAGGGGCCTTATCCTTTGCTTTTCTCTTATGTGCAATCTTTGGAGCCATTTCAAACTCTATCTTCTAATATGAGAAACAGAGACTGAGATCTAAGTGCCTGCCCTAAAATCCTAGGGTTTGGTTTGATTTGACGCACAGGGCACCGTGAGATCTCTGATCAGAGGGCAATGGATGGGGGTGATGCTAGGAACAACTCTGTAGATTTGTGGAGTGAATGATGAGCTATAGGATTAATGCTGGAGGAGAGAGGGGGAAGAGCGCTAGAAGCTAGGGTTTCACAGAGGGAAGAAGGAAGAGAATACTGGAAAAGGAGCCAAGCGTGGGGTTAAAATACTTATCGTGAAGCTCGGTGCGCTTTGGAACATCTGGTCGGGGGATTGGAAATGAACCTAGCGAAGGTGTTTATTCAATCTGGATTGCACGACAATCTCTCAGGCTGACCTTGGAGCATGCGACAGTATGAGATGAATTCATGTGAATTGCGCAAGCGACTCCCAGGTCTCCATTTGGATTGCGCGAAAAGCTCTGAGGTTCACTTTGAATCTCGCGACAGCCTTAGAATCTCGCGACAACAAATGAAGTCTTAGCTGTGGAATTGCGCGAGAGTCTCCCAGTTGACCTTTTGAACCTCGTGACAACTTCTGAATCTCGCAACAGCGAATGAATAGCTCTATAGGGATCGCATGAGAGGTTCTCAGGTGCACTTGAATCTTGCGACAGCTAATGAATGTTTCCATGTGAACTGCATGAAATTCTCCCAGACTTCCTTTTTAACCTCGCGACGGCTTTAGAATCTCGCGACAGTTGATGAAGTATGCTGTCTGTAGTGCGCGAGAGTCTCCTAGTGCGCGAGAGTTTCATAGCTAGACACATGAAAACTCAAGCATTCAAGCAAGGACAACAAAAATCAACCTCCCTCATTATGCATTCAACAAAAACTATCAATTAAAGAACAGTAAGAATCAAATCAAGCATCAAAAGTTTAAAATAGATAGGTCCAGATTCAGATGGGACCACTAACAAATCCTAGAGAATATAACAAAAGAAAGCAAGATAAATCTACCAAAAACAAAGTACATATGATACAATAATGACACACTTGTGGATCAGTTTGAAGAAGGATCCCCTTAAAAGTGAATGGTGTCCATGGGTTCGGCAGGTTTTTCAAAATAAGGCTTAAGCCTCTGACCATTCACCTTCAAGGTTCTCCCAGATTTGGGATCCTTAATTTCCACAGCACCAGATGGGGAAACATGCATGACAATGTAGGGACCTTTCCATCTGGATTTTAATTTGTCAGGAAAGAGTTTAAGTTTGGAGTTAAACAACCAAACCTTATCACCAGCTATGAAACTCTTTCTCAACAGCCCTTTGTCAAAGAAAGCTTTGGACCTTTCCTTGTAGATCCTGATATTAGCATACTCATCCATCCTTAGCTCTTCCAATTCGGATAGCTGCAGCAACCTGTGATGACCAGTAGAAGTTAGGTCTAGATTTAAATGTTTGATGGCCCAATAGGCCCTGTGTTCTAACTCCACTGGGAGATGACAGGCCTTGCCATAAATCAGTCTGAATGGGGACATACCAATGGGAGTCTTATAGGCAGTCCTATAAGCCCATAGTGCATCATTAAGCTTGTTAGCCCAATCTTTCCTATCAGTCCTCACAGTCTTCTCTAGGATGTGCTTGATCTCCCTATTTGAAATTTTAACTTGCCCACTGGTTTGTGGGTGGTAGGGAGTACCAATCCTATGGGTGACAGAGTATTTCTTGAGCAAGCTCAAAATTTACATGCAGAAATGGCTACCCCCATCACTGATAATGGCTCTAGGGGTGCCAAATCTCGAGAAGATATTCTACTTTATAAACTTGAGGACAACCTGATTATCATTAGTTCTTGTGGCAATGGCTTCTACCCATTTGGAAACGTAATCCACTGCCACTAAGATGAAATGAAACTCATTTGAAGGAGGAAAGGGGCCCATAAAGTCAATACCCCATACATCAAATTGTTATACAACAAGGATGGGCTGTAAAGGCATTGAGTTTCGTTTGGACAGCCCTCCTAATTTCTGACATCTATCACAGGTCTTGCAGTGTGTATTGGCATCTCTGAAAAGAGAAGGCCAATAGAACCCACACTGCAACACTTTGTCAGCTATTTTTCTCCCACTAAAATGACTCCCACAGGTATTTTCATGGCACATGGCCAGGATACTGGAGACATCACTTTCGGGAACACATTTTCGAATGATTTGGTAGGCACAATACTTGTACAGGCAAGGTTCTTCCTAGAAAAAGAATTTGACCTGTGAGAAAAACAGGTCTTTGTCCATTTTCGTCCAATGGGCAGGAATCTTGCCTATATCTAGATAATTGATAATATGTGCATACCAAGGAACTAAAGATTGGATGGCAAACAGTTGCTTATCCGAGAAGACATCATTTGTAGTAAGGTCATCAACACCTTTCTCCAAAATAATTCTGGACAAGTGGTTAGCCACCACATTTTCTACACCTTTTTTGTCCTTGATTTCGATGTTAAACTCCTGCAACAGGAGTATCCATCTAATCAATTTGGGCTTTGCATCCTTCTTGGACAGTAGGTACTTTAATGCTGAGTGGTCAGTAAAGATGACAGTTTTAGACCCAAGTAGGTAAGGTCTAAACTTGTCCACAACAAAAACCACTGCCAGAAGCTCTTTCTCAGTTATTGTGTAGTTCAGCTGAGCTTCAGCAAGTGATTTGCTGAGATATGCAATGACCACAGGCAACTTATCTTTTCTCTGGCCCAAGACAGCACCTATTGCCAAGTTAGATGCATCACACATCAACTCAAAGGGCATGGTATAGTCAGGTGTTTAGAGTACAGGGGCAGAGGTGAGGTAGATTTTTAGAGTTTCAAAAGCCTCCAGACATTCAACAGAAAAGTCTAAGGGCACATCCTGGCAGAGCAGGTGGCACAATGGTTTAGCAATTTTGCTGAAGTCTTTGATAAACCTCTTGTAGAATCCAGCATGTCCAAGAAAAGATCTGATTTGCTTGACTGTTCTTGGAGGGGGAAAATTTGCAATGAGGTCAACTTTGGCCTTGTCTACTTCAATTCCATCTTTAGAGACTATATGGCCCAACACAATTCCTTGTGTTACCATGAAGTGGCTCTTTTCCCAACTTAAGACTAAATTGGTCTCCTCACATCTTTGTAAGACTAGATGGAGGTATTGTAGACATTAGTCTAAGCTATCCCCATAAACCGAAAAATCATCCATAAAAATTTTAAAAAATTTATCAATCATATTAGAAAAGATGGCATACATACACCTCTGAAAGGTGGCTGGGGCATTACACAGTCCAAAAGGCATCATTCTGTAAGCAAAGATGCCAAAAGGACAAGTAAAAGTAGTTTTCTCTTGATCAAGAAGGTGCACAGGGATCTGGTTGTACCCTGAGTACCCATCAAGAAAATAGTGAAAAGCTTTCTCAGCCAACTTAACTAAAATTTGATCAATAAAGGGGAGAGGGAAGTGGTCTTTTCTGGTCTTGGAGTTGAGTTTTTGATAATCGATGCAAACTCTCCAGCCAGTGGTCTCCCTGGCTGGTCTCAACTCTCCAGACTCGGTTGTGATCACTGTTATGCCAGATTTCTTAGGCACCACTTGGATTGGTGCCACCCATTCAGAATCAGAAATGAGGTAAATTACCCCAGCATCCAGCAATTTAATGATTTCTTTCAGGACCACTTCTTGCTTGTGAGGATTCAGTTTCCTCTGCATTTCCCTGGAGGGTGTTGAGCCCTCTTCTAGATGAATCCTATGCATACAGATTGATGCATCAATCCCTCCTAGATTAGCAATGGTCCAGCCAATTGCTTTCTTGTGCTTCCTCAAAACTGTTAGCAATTCCTCCTCTTGCTCACTGGTAAGAGAAAAGGAGATAATCACAAGAAGTTTCTCATCTTTCTCAAGGAAAGCATATTTCAATATCTCTGGAAGCTTCTTGAGCTCCAGATCAGGAGCTTGTTAGATGGATGGCAGGATTGGTGATTTGTTGGTTGGAGGAAGGGGCAGCAATGTAGGTTTCCAATTGGAATGCTGCACTAAGCTCACAGAAGACCTCAATGGGGACATGTCTTCTGGCATTAAAGCTAGGCTTCCTTCCTCTACCATGTTCCAAACTTCAGTTAAATTTGTGACAATATTGCCCCACTCCAGCAGAGTGGGCAGTTCTTCAACCACTTCTTCTAGTACATCCACTGTAAAGCATTCCTCATTGTCCAGCTGAGGATACTTTGCACTGTTGTATACATTAAGCTCTACTTTCATATGACCAAAAGTGACCTCCATAATCCCAAACCTGCATTGAATGTATGCATTGGCAGTGGCCAAGAATGGTCTGCCCAGAATAACAGGTATCGGGGATGCACTCTTATTGCAGCCCATGTCTAAAACAAGGAAGTCTGCAGGGTAGAAGAACTTGTCTACCCCCACTAGGACATCCTCAACCACTCCCATGGGTTTCCTCTCGGACCTATCAGCCATCAATAGAACAATGGGGGTGGGCTTCAGCTCCCCCAAACCTAGAAGCTGATACATACTGTATGGCAGCAGGTTAACACTAGCTCCAAGGTCTAAAAGGGCCCTTCCAATCGTGTGGTCTCCAATAATACAGGGAATAGTGGGTATCCCTGGATCTTGCAACTTCTCAGGCATTGTCATGGTTAATACAGAATTAACTGTATCAGTTGTAAAGACCTTTTTGGATAAATGGCCTCTGGCCTTCCTTTTTGAGTACAAAGGTCTTTCAGAAACTTTGCATAGGCTGGGACCTGTCGGATTGCATCTAGCAGGGATAAATTTATCTTGACCTACTTAAATGTCTCCATCATTTCCTCGATCTGTGCCTGCCCCTTATCAAAAGGGGCAGGGCCACTCAAAGCTTGAGGAAATGGCAGCTGAGGCACTGCTGGTTCCTCAGCTGCAAGCCTATGACTGAACTTTTGTTTTTTTATTTTTTCTATTTTTATCTCCTGCTGAGGCTCAACTACAACCTCTTTATTTTTCCCTTGTTGAAGGGTAGCAGACAGTTCTTGACTCTGTGCTCTAATAAAGTCTCTTTCACTTTCATTCGACAGTTCTTTGGGAATGACCTCTCCTTATTCCTTTCCCACCTGGTTGTCTACCAACCTGCTAGACCTTAGGGCTATGATGGCATTAGCCCCCTCAAAATTTGAGGAGCCTTTTCCAATCGAATACTGGCTCTTAGGGTTGGCTACTGGTTGGCTTGGCAACCTGCCCTCTTCTCTTTTAGCCAAGGAATGGGCTATTTGGCCTAATTGCTCTTCTATCTTCTTTATGCTTTGACTGTGAGAAGTCACAGTCTGATTCAAGGGTCTAAGGCTTTGCAATTGGACCAAAACCTGGTCCTCGAAAGAAGCACTTCGGGGTTGGGTTGGGGGAACTACCAATTGATTTTGTTGCTAGGGTTGCTGTTGTTGCTGGAAATTCGACCTTGGGGCATAACCCTGGTTAAACTGCTGTTGTGGCCTTTGAGGTAAGGCCAACATCTGTTGTGGCTGCATATAATTGTCTTACCTCCACCTCAAATTTGGGTGGTCTCTCCATTGGTAACCAACATTTTGGTGTTGGTATCCATATGGTTGTTTATTGTAGCCACAAGATTATTACTGTCCAAAAGATTGGGCAGTAGCAGCCTGTTCCATTACATACTCAGGGTATTGCCCCGCAGATGGGCATTCTTCCACTGTGTTGTAGAGATTGGCATATCAGACATGCCTCCATCACTTGTGCAGCCATTCTGGGCTGTACCACAGTCAAAAGTTTATCAAATTTATCTGAAAGATTGGCCATCTGCATTCTTAGGTCATCATTTCCCCTAACTTCATACATTTTTCCTTTAGAAGTTTCAGCTAATCCCAGCTTAGGAGAAGGCTCTTGAACAGATCTAGATGAGGACATCTTCTGAAAAGCATTTTCGCTGATGACCTCGAACAAGTCCCATGCCTCATCAGCTGTTTTATGCATGTACGTTCCACCACAAGAGGCATCTACCATGTCTCTACTTTTCTCATCAATCCCATTGTAGAAGCTCTGGACAAGCTGCCAGTCAGGGATCTTATGGTGGGGACATTGTTTGAGTATCTCCTTAAATCTGTCCCAGGCTTGGTTAAAATCTTTAGTTGGGGATTGGGCAAAAGCAAGTATGCCTTTCCTCAACTGGCTGGTTTTGGTCTCTGGGAAAAATTTAAACAGAAATCTTGTCTGGAGGTCTTTCCAGGAAGTGATGCTGTTGTTTGGGAGAGTAGATAATCAGGTCATGGCCCTGTCCTTTAGGGAGAAAGGAAAGATCCTAACCTAGTGGCTTCTGGTTCCAAACCAGCAATGGAGAATGTCATGCACAGGGCCAAGAACTGGTCAATGTGCTTGTAAGGGTCTTCCTTGCTAAGCCCATGGAAAGAGGGAAACATTTGGATGATAGAAGTTTTGATCTCGTAGTTTCCTTGAACATCTGGGAATTGGATGCTGAATGGAGAATTGTAATCATCCGGAGCATTCAATTCCTTGAATGTTCTAGGTTGCTCTTCACCCATAACTGCTATCTCAATTTCAATAGGGGGCTCGACTGTGGTGTGTCTGTGCCTTCTCGGTCTTCTACCCCTTTCTATCTCAGGGTTAGCAGGCTCTAATGTAGGACTGAGGGATCTCCTTCCTAACATGTACACCCACCAGCAACAGGGAATACTATTTGCAAGCATATTACACTTAACAAAATTTACAACTATCCTAATCAACTGCTATGGAATCTTCAAAGGAGAAATAAACTGAGGTTTTGAAGGTTAGAGAAGTGCAAACAGAGGTAGCTAGACTCCCAGTGCAATTGTACTCTCCTTCTCTGCTACGGTCTAGATCTGTAAGAAAAATTCCAAATGTAAATTAGCAGTATCAATTATTCACAAGTACAGCTACCAAAGAATAAAGAATACAAAAATCTAGAGTCTACTATTAGATCAAGATTCCCCAGCAGTGGCACCAAAAACTTGTTAGGATATTTTTAAGTGCTTGCTACTGACTTTATTGGAGACAATGATAAGAATGGGGTGAATGAAAATGAATGAAAGGTGAAGTGAAAAGCAGCAAGCCTAAAATATGCACAGTCCTGCAAGATACATGACCTGTTGTAGCATGTTTTGATAAGTAAGAGTTTGTCCCACAGGGAAGGTTGATCTAAAGCTCCAAGGGAGCTATCTTTAGTAGGCTCTCCAGATCTGACTATAGATCTGGCAATCCTAAATGGAAGGGGATTTAAGGTCACTATAATCTAAATCCTAAGGGAAGTTAATGTCTAAACTACAGAAAGGGTTCATAAAGGGGATGGAGTGTGAGAAAATAAATATAAAGAGTGAGAAGTATGTTATTAGGTACATATCTGATGAGTCTTATAACTCAGATTCAGATCCGCTGCTATAGAAATTCTGTCCAATGGCTACATTATCACCAAAGAGGAGAAATAATCCAACTCACCCCTGTGCCATGATCCAATCCCTTATGGCTATAACCTGTCCACTTAAATGGTCCAGACTATCCAATAGGGAAACCACAACCCAGAGATGGGTCAGAACAAAATTATCATTGTAGGCACTACTTCATCCAAGCTACAAGCTCAAGAATCCATAGGAACCTCAACCTCTAAAGTTCTGTGTGTGGGGCTAGGCCTACAAAGTGCACGAGCCTGGACACACAGGACCAGCAAGAGTTTGAGTACTAGCTTTCAAGCTTGGCTGTTCACTGCTTAAGAAAGACAGCAGTGATCCAGTCACAAGCCTACAATCTCTACAGCCAAATCAGATATGGAATCTGATGGTGGGTCTATACAAATACAGGGGAGTCTGTCTCTACACAATCTCTCACAAGGCTACAAGTACAAGTGCTAAGAAGAAGAATCTGTCTTAGTTCTGTGGATTGGCTGCACCCTAGGGCTATAATCTGTCCACTTAAATGGTCACAAACTATCCATAGAGGCTATCCTCCTCACAGAGGTCTAAGACAGAACAAGAATATTGCTGCCGCCACCATGTTCACAAGGCTACCAGCGTAAGCTCCCATGGGAATTCAGATTTAGTGGATCCTGTGGTGGGGGAAGGCCTGCAATGTGCCTAACCTGGACACACAAGTCACTTGGATCTAAATAAAACCTTAAAAGCAATCCTCCATTGCTTACAAAAAACTTAGAAATGGAGGAGCTCAAGGCAGCAGCCTTGTACAACACAACTCACAACAAAAACACCATCCCATACATGCAACAGATCCTATTACAAAAACACCATTAAAATCTATACCAAATAATCATACAAAAGGCATAGCCAGCAAGTGTTGGAATATGGAGAGAAGGTAAAAGGAAAAAGAAAACTCCTAAACCCTAACCTTAGCCTACTGTAATTCTACAGTCGGTTTCAAGAAGAAGCCAGAAGTCGAGAATAAAAGTCCCCTAAACCTAAGCTAGGCTTAGGCATATATAGCAGTCGGTTCTCTCTCAATTAGGGTTAGGAAAACCCTAATTTCATCAATGCAATTATGGCTCATTCTTGTCCCTTAGATGCCTCGGGGTGTGTGCACGGACATTGGAGCATTAGAGTGCGTGCCCTAATTGCTGGAGATTCCCAGATTGCCCTTACAGAACTGGGGAGAAGTTTAGAACCCGATTCTCGCTGAGTAGAAAAGATTTGCAGTATCTTGCCGCATGGTAGAATTGGCATCGCGGGGTTGCTTTGACTTGAAGCTCTTATAGTCGCAGGGTTGGTACTTTGATCCTCGTGGGGATGCTTTGGTCGTCGTGGGATTGGTCTTTGCATTTGAATGGCGCGAGAATGGCGCACGCAGTTCGATCCTTAATGAATCCTGCGGTGATCCTCGTGAAGAGAACAAAGTACATAGGCTTCTGGATAGCGTGAGCAGTTCCTTGAAAGTGTGTGTCCCGCGGCTACTGCGTGACAGCCATGCGCTGGAATGCCTGGAGCTCTCCCTATTCAGTGAATCGCGCGAAGGTTGAAAACTCATCTCTTGAGCTGTGCGAGACTGCGCGAGTGCTTAAGACTGAGCCTCGCAAGAACCTCGCGAAGTATACTTTTTACTCCCTGTTGACATCCATTTGCGCGCGAACGGCGCAAAGATTACGCGACCGATTGGTGTGCTCCCTTTAGAAGCCCACGACAACTGCACGATGTATTCTTTCTGATTTGATTGAGCCCTGTGACATCTGCGCGAGGCATTCTCTTTGATTTGTTTCTACTTTACTGTGCCTCTGCTGAAACCAATTCTCTATCTGGGTTTAACCTTCACACTTCTGAGGGGCTTCTGGGTTAGCAGTAGGCTTCTTAGCATGGTTAGGAGTTTATTTGCAGCTGTGGCTTATTACCTACAGAATAGACTTAAAACACATTTATTAAATGATTAAGGGTCTAACAGAGATTAAATTAAGGGGTGAAAAGTGGTACTTTTCAAGTCTTAACAGTATCTGATCAAGGATAACTGCTAGGATGGAAAATAATGGCTGGATGGAATCCTATTTTTGAAAATCTAAGTAACCAAGTGTTGATTAGCTAGTGTAAAAAAATAGCAGTATAGAATTTTTAAAGTTGTTTTCTTCTTGAAAATTTTTAGAAAAGCAAAAAATATTTGAAGTTTGTAGGTAACTTCACTAGAAACCTGCAGGAGACAACTCCTCCACTAGGGATCACCTAGGGGTTTAAAGGCTTGTTGCATCTGCTAAGTGCAATCGTGCTCCCTACGAAAGTGACATTTAATTTGTAGTTAGTTTCATTCCTTGTTTGCTAAGGACTAGCAAAACTTAAGTTTGAGGGTATGATCAGTCATATAATTTACCATTTTGATGCCTTAACTGAGTGATGTTAGCCCACAATTTGCTACTAATGATGTGTTAATGTGCAGATATTTAGATCAGTAAACAGAAAAGAGTAAAAATATTAATCTTTGCTAAAGTAAACTCAAAAAGCAGTAAGAAAGAAGATCATAAAAGAACCATAGATGAACCACTAGTTCTAAGGGCTATCGAAGAGAAATCGTGAAGCTCTAGAGTCAGTTGAAGCTAAATCGAGAACAGAAAACCAGAAGAAAAAGAAAAATCGTAAATTATGATTTCTGCTGAAGAAGACTGAAGAGAGCTTGGTGATATACGAGCGATTGAACAAAAGCTAAACTGAAGAAATACAGAAAGTAGCAAAATCGTATCATCGATTTTGTACATGAAGCACTGCTGAAGGTCATGTGAGAGTTGAAAAGCCTTGCACAGAATAAAAAATTCTAAAGATAGAAGTTAAGCACTCTACGGATCTGAGAAGATTGGCGAGAATCCCTGCTACTAGAAGTTAGGAGAAGTCCTACACATCTGTAGTAGTCAAAGCAAGGAGGATTGTAATTAGGAAGTTTAAGTTTAGAAGAATTTATTTTAGGTAGTTTGCTTTAATTAGAATCCTAAATTGTTGTAACTAACCTCTTATGGTTCTATAAATAAGAGAGCTCGGCACCTAGAATAAGCATCCAAAGTTTCTCAGTATCAATTGACAACTGAGATTGGGAATCCGGAAGATCAACCCTAGTATAGTTTTTATTTTGCTTTTTAGAGTAGAGTATCTGAAGTCTCTTAGTAGCAATTGATGACTGAGAATGGGAGAGTGAAGATCAAAGTAGTTAGATTTATTTTTATGCAATTTCTTGCTTTGTAAACATCCAATATTTATTGATTTTAATTGACGAGTATGATTGAGAGGTTGAGGATTTAGTTTTTATTTTCTTGCAATTTAATTTTGTTGCAATTTATTTTTCAGCACGTAAATATCTAAAGACTTTTAGATTTTAATTGATGCCTAAAATCTGGAAGGCTACAAATTAGTGTAGCTATTTTTAAATCATAAATATCGATAGGATTCTAGGTTTTAATTGATGCCTAATGTCTAGAAGACTTGAGATCTAGTGTAATGGTATTTTAAATTCTTAGAATAGATTTAATTTTTGCATTTTAGTTTTAAACAAATAATTCTTCATTCTTTAAAGGCAAATAGAAGTTCTTCAGATAAAAGTCTTCCTCGTGAGAACGATCCTGTACTAGTGCTGCAATCTCCATTGTGTGCTTGCAATAGGTAAAGACAAAGGTATAATTTAAGAATGACCACTAGCACGGGATCATTTGTGTATCGGCAGAAGAGACTTGATTTGCGTCAAAAAATTATTGAGGTGGGAATTATGGGAGGAAGTGAAAGCTTAGTCGATGAATTTGAGGGGTTTAAAGTTGACAAATTAATATGGGTCAGTTTTATAGAATCAGACATTTACTATTGAGATTCTACGAGAGTTAAAAATTTCACGTCGGATAGCAGATGCGTTAAGCAAAAGTTTCGTTTGACAATGTCTTAGAGATTTTCTTCACAAATTACAAGAAGAAATCATATCGGCGAGGCTTGAAGCTTGGAGATTTAAGCTTCCAAATTTCGTGCCTGTCAACCCAACCCAGTCACCAACCATCTATTTTTAGCCCATAACCGTCGTAACACATACACCCGTTATGGATTCCATCACAGCTCAGAGGTCGTTCCAGAAACCAAGCTCCTAACCGTAGTTACCCTATTTGAACCCATCCCACCCAAAGTTGTTATTGATCCTCTACCTGAAACTATGATAGCACCAAAATTGGTCTAAGATTCCATACTGGTTGATGAAAGCCTTCTTACGGTTAATATTCATATTGATCCCGAAACTGTTAAAGAGCCCGAAATCGTTGAAGAGCAAGTTTTCGTGATAAAGCCTGTCTATCTAATGGCCCACAAGTCATGTGCCGATGCAAATTCAAATCAGCATAATAAAGTCGAATCAGATATCGCCCGAGCTAATTCCGTTTTATTCATCCAAGCCGCTTCCGATCCTGATTCCCACAGTAGGATATTATTAACTTCTCCTCAGAAGGATAACTTTGATGAAAGTTCAAGGTCAAACTTTTTTAAAGAAAGGGGGAATGATGCATAATTGAAGCCTACATGTCGAGATCGTGGTCGGAAAAAGAGGAAATAATAGAAGAGAAAGTGGACCCACGAATGGGTTTTTCAAAAGCCCATTAAAGATGAGTTGAAGGCCCGTATTCACATTATTTAAGGCAATTTTATCTATGCTTAGTTTATTTTTTCATTAGGATTCTTTTAATAAGTAGTTTATTTTAGGATTAGTTTCCCTACTTGAATTATTTAGAGGTCAGACACATATGTGATATGCGACGGTTAAGTTCGTCATTTTAAGCATAACCATAAAAAAAGTGATCATAAGTCATTCAATACATGTTGAAATTGCATGATTCTTATATTGTTGGAAAGATACTTCAACAAAATTTTGAACAAAACTAATTTAGCGTCAATCAGATATCTTTTGACCATTCAAAAATGATCATGTAATAAAAAATTGGATTAGTGCTAAAATTAATTATGAACGTTGGATTATAAAGTTTTAATGGTTGATTAGTAGTTTTATTTTTAGTAGCATTCTTAGGGTTTTTTTGCTTTATAACTATGCATTATAATCTCTTTTGAAAAAAAAAGTGTATGATGAATTACTGGAAATTTGATTGCTTTGTGCTGTCTTTGAGAGTTCGTTGAGAATTTCAGTCTTTCTCGAGTTTAGGGTTTGGTGTGAGGCCAATATTTTCGCTAGCGAAATTTAAGTGATTTTCTATATCTTCTTCTTATTTATCTATTTTTATTTTTACTTTATCTCGGATATCGAAACTCTAATCCTATCGTGTGGGATTTACACTACTTTAGGGTTAGCACATTTCCATCCTGCATCAATTTGGTATCAGAGCCTACACTTCGAAGGATAACTTTGATGAAAGTTTGAGGCCAAACTTTTTTAAAGAAAGGAGAATGATGTGGAATTGAAGCTTACATGTCGAGATCATGACCGGATTTTCTATGTCTTCTTATTTCTTTATTTTTATCTTAGAGATTACAACCATAATCCTATCATGCAGGAGTTATGCTACTTTAGGGTTAATGCCTTTCTGTCCTACGTCACTCAGTTTTTTTTATGTAATCTCTAAAGATTTAGTAATATAATTTGTCGTACCCAGTTCAATTGTCCACATGATTTGGTTCAGTCCCGCCAACACGTACGAGGGCGTGTTGAAGTTTAGTCCCACAATGGGTAAATTATTGCCTTGTCTTTCCCGTTACAATATCTTTGGCCCCTCCACTGATAGCCAATTGGTTTTGAGATGGATACTCATATTTATCATGGTATCAGAGCAGGCCTTTCTCCACTCCACGTCACCCAATTCAATTGTCCACGTAATTTGGCTTAGTCCCGCTGACATGTGCGGGGGAGTGTTGAAGTTTAGTTCCACATTGGATAAATTATAGCCTTGTCTCTCCCCTTATAATATCCTGGATCCCTCCATTCACTGTCAATTGGTTTTGAGTTGGAGGCAGAAGTATGATGAGACCTTTAATGAATACCTTGGAAGGTGGAGGGCCCTGATAGCTCAAGTAAGGAACCGTATCTTGAACGAGGAGCAAATAGAGATGATCTCAAAAACTGTCCTACCCATTATCTCTGATTTTCTAGTGTACCAGTAGCAAGCCAGCTTCGCTGATTTGGTAAAAAATGCCAACCGCTGTGAAGATGCGGTAAGAGAGGGGCGATTAAATAAAAATACAACCAGTGGGGCTAGTGGGGTCCGTAAATTTGTTGAACAAAGGACTGAGAGAATGATGGGGGATGAGGTCCAAGCTATAATAACCACTTAGCCTAGCTCTAGCATGGTACCATTCTAGTTTGGGGCAGCACAGTAAGCCCCAATACCAATAAATTAGGCTCCAAGGTAGAACAATGTCCCCTGGAGGCAGCAGACCCTCGAGCAGAGAATGCCCACTTTAATTGAGTATTTACGTCGTTGGGGCAGTCCCTGAGTATCTTATTGCCCTTACTAATCAAAAAAGTTTTAGTCACTTCGCTTCAGCCGCAACCCCCACTAAATCCAATCCCAAGAAATTATGACCCCAATACACACTGTAGTTTTCACCAGGAGCCGGGCCATCCTACCGATTGATGCTTTCCTTTGAAGTACACGATAGAGGATTTGATAGAGGCGGGAAAGATCATCCCTCCGGCACCTCCCTAGGTAAACCTCCATACCAATATATTGCAAGCACCATTACCACCGCATCCACAAGGGGGAATGGGCCCAAGGGCCACCATAAACATGATGGAGAGGGACGCAAGAGAATTTGACCCCTCCAAATACATCGCCATAGGAGAAAGCCCTGCATTGCCCAGACAAGGGGATCAAGAAAAAGAGACGGTAGGGGTGGTTGAACCCCTTGTGTTAGCCGATTATTTTCCGAGCCCAACACCTCTGGTGGCGCCTTTAGATTTAAGGCTATACCTCTCGGCACCCACGCCTCTTAGCCACATTCAGCCTAGCTGGACCCCACCTCCACAATACCAATCATATCTGGTATTGTGGCCCTTTTCGCCTTTTGAGTCAGCTCCCGTCAACCATATTTTGGCCCTTTTCGCCAAACCATCATTAGCCCATCCACCTTCTCCTCCCGCACCAACCCAATACAACTGGTTCAGTACTGTCGCATTGCCACCAGTATATTCACCTCCAACACCAATTCAATATAGTTGGCCCAATTTTGCCACATCATCATCAGTCCAGCCACCTCCTGTACCAGTCAACTACATTTGGCCCAACATTACCACACCAGCCCTGCCAGTTCAATCATATCCGACATCTCCATCCATCCCATTTCAAACTCTCGGACCGACATATGATCCCCATCAGGTCCCGCTCAACTACAACCAAATGAATGCCAATGCAGGCGTCAATAGAGAAGGAGCAGTAGAATTCATAACCCAATCAGGCCGAATCTCTAAGCAACCAGAGGTGTCAGCACCGACCCAACTTGAAGAAAGACGGGCACCAATGGAAGTACACCCCATAGAACAGATGAGTCAAGAACATTCTTTAGAAACACAACTCAAAAGAACGCCGACTCACATCACCATCTAGGACTTACTGATGACGTATGCACCCCACTTCCAAGCTCTAATTGGGGCACTGAAAGATGCTCATGTCTTCGATAAAGTTTTCCCAGACGAGGTGGGACAGATGATTGGGTAGGTGTTGGCTCCTAATGCCATCTCATTCTCGGACGCCGATCTCTCGGCTGAAGGAGGCAACCACTCTCGACCCCTCAATATTACAGTAGAAATGAAAAACTTGGTGATCCCTTTGGTACTAGTAGATAACGGCTCAACATTAAATGTATGCCCTTTGAGAACTGCGGCCCGGATAGGGGTCGATCCGTCGATGTTCAGACCGGCCAGGACAGGAGCCCGAGGGTTTAATAACACCAGGAGAGAAGTGATAAGAGAAGTCGATCTTGAGATCACCATTGGGCCAATGACCTTCTCCATCTTGTTCCAAGTCATGGATATCAAATCCACTTTCAATCTACTGCTAGGGTGCCCATGGATGCACGAAATCAGGGCAATACCTTCGACCTTGCATTAAAAACTCAGGCTTATATCATATCAGAAGGTCATTACCATCATGGGAGAGGGGCGAGAAGAAATAGAGAAAATAGCCCATAGCATCAAAAATCTTAAGATGCTAGATGTACCGCACACGATTGATGACACAGAGCTTCACAGTTTTCAATATGATGTGTCAACAATAGTGGTGTAAGAATCCCTCGAAAAGGCCATGAAAAAAATAGGAGGAATGATTATAGCGGTAGGAATGCTCCAGAAGTGGGGTTACCAAAGGGGTAAAGGGTTGGACTCTCGCTTGCCCAGTTAGAGCGAAAGGCGATCAACATATTGGATTCAACTTAAGCTACAAGCCTATCAAAGAAGAAATCTAAGAGGCTAAGGAAAAGGCCTGAACCATTACCGTCGCCAAAGCCAGAAGGATATACCTGGAAGATGAACCCCATCCACGGCCACACATCGGGAGCACATTTATAATTATCGGGGTCATTAAAATTGATCAAAATGGGGTAACACAACATACCCCGTACAAAAAGGCCACCATCCACCAAACCAATCCCCAAATCATTCCCCCAAAAATTAAAATAAATCTTGCCTCATTGGCACTCTTTGAGGAGGAGGTACCCCCGCCAATGCAGCCACCTGCCATGATCCACCCCAAGCCTGTATTAATGTTTGGGGACCAGGTCCCAGATGAACCAGTGGTAAATATGATGGAGGCTGACCCTCAAAAGTCATCTCAATTAGCTTCCTCCACAAGACCAGGTAAAGGTGTGGCACCTCAGGTGAGGAATTTGGCTTCAATGCCCCTAACTCTGGAATGACCATAAATATGAAATCAACTTCCCCAAAAAAATAACCTATAAAAAGTGAGGTTAGCCCTTGGCAGGCAATACCATGTGTATATAGAAGCCTGCCTTGCCAAGAGCCCATCTTCGAAGAAAATACAAATCCTAAAAGCATGAAAAAAATATAAAAAAGTCTAAAAATATTGTCTTTTAAAATTCTCGAGAAAGGCAAAGAAAATGATGCCTTAATTGAAGAACCCGCCTGACGTGAAATCGATCTCTTTCCTATAGAAATACAAGGAGAGATAGGAGTCACAGATCTAGATGGTGATGACTTAATAGAGGAGCTTCCCAATGAACTCCTTGAATGATATGTCAATTTTGAGCATGGCCCTACCTCGATCGTTGAAGAGACTGAAGATGTCAATCTGGGTACCGAGGAGGATCCCAGAATCACTAAGATCGGAATGCCATTGTCTCCCGAGAAAAGAAAAAGTATGATTGATTTCCTTCAATCATACCAAGACGTCTTCGCATGGTCATACAAGGATATGCCTGATTTGGACACCAATTTGGTCGAGTATGAGTTGCCGCTGTATCCCGATGTCAAGCCTGTCAAGCAGAAATTAAGGTGTCTCAAGCCAGAATGGATGTTAAAAGTGAAAGACAAGGTCATAAAGCATTACAATGCGAGTTTCCTCATGGTCTACAAATACCCAGAGTGGTTAGCCAACATTGTGTTGGTACCGAAGAAAGATAGAAATGTTCGCATGTGCATCGACTTCAAAAATGTTAACAAGGTAAGCCCGAAAGACGACTTTCCTTTGCTGCACATCGGCATCTTGGTCAATAACACTGCTAGGCATGGGATGCTCTCATTCATGGACAAATTATTCGATTACAATCAAATCAAAATGACAGAGGCAGACCGAGAAAAGATAGCCTTTATCACTCCATGGGAAACTTTCTGCTATCGAGTCATGCTGTTCGGGTTGAAGAATGTCGGGGCAACATATCAAAGGGTCATGACAGTACTGTTCCACGACATGATGTACCGAGAAATTGAGGTATATGTCAATGACATGATAGCCAAGTCTCAAGAGAGAGGTGATCATCTGATGAACCTCCAAAAGCTGTTTGAAAGACTGAGAAAGTACAGGCTACCTCTAAACCCACAAAAATGCGCATTTAGCACCATGTCAGGAAAGCTACTGGGTTTCATTGTCAGCAGGAGAGGCATTGACGTTGACCTAATCAAAGTAAAAGCCATCATCAAAATGCCTCCACCATCTACTGAGAAAGAGGTCAGAGGCTTCTTACATAGAATACACTACATTAGTGGGTTCATTGCACAGTTAACTCCTATCTGCAAGCCAATCTTCAAGCTACTAAGGAAAGACTCGCCCATCGCATGGAACGAGGATTGTCAAGCCGCATTCGATAAAATCAAAGGTTATCTTCTCGACCCCCTAGTTTCGGTACTACTAGTACCAGGGTCAACCACTCTTAATGTACCTCTCCACGACAGAATTCTTGATGGGATGTGTCTTAGGGCAACATGACGAGACTGGAAGAAGAGAGCAGGCCATCTACTACATGAGTAAGAAGTTCATTGATTTCGAGACACGCTATTCTTATCTGGAGAAAGCATGCCTAACTCTCGTTTGGGCTACACAGATGCTTCGTATCTACTTATTATTTCAGGCACTCTCCTTCTGGCACGAATGAATCTGTTGAAGTACTTGTTTAAAAAATCAGCTCTCACTGGCCAAACTGCATGTTGGCAACTTCTTCTATCAGAGTTCAACATCACATATGTCACGCAAAAGTCAATCAAGGGACAAGCACTTGCCGATTATCTCGCTGAGAATCCCTTACCCGATTATGAGCCTGTAAAAACTGAATTCCCTGATGAAGACATCTTATTCATGACAGAAGATGACACAGAGGAGACAAAAGAGTTCTGGGTAATGCACTTGGATGGGGCATCAAATGCTGAAGGTGAAGGAGTAGGCGTTGTTCTAATCTCTCCAAAAGGGTCTCATATACCAGTCTCCATCAAACTCAATTTCCTTACACTAATAATATGGCCAAATACGAAGCTTGTGCAACTAACCTACGAGCAGCTCTCGACCTAAACGTAACTCATCTTAGGGTGTTTGGCGACTTGCAGTTAATCATATGCCAGACCAATGGAGATTGGAAGACGAAAGATGAGAAGTTAATCCCATACCATGAACATCTTGAGGATCTCATCGCCAGCTTCGACAACGTTACATTCTCCTATGTCCCGTGAGCAAGAAATCTATTTGCTGACGCACTCACGACCCTGGCATCAATGGTCAAAATTTCATATGGCATCGACATGAAGCCTATCATGATTGAGCAAAGAAACGAGTCAGCCTTCTGCCTCCAGATCGAGGAATCCACAGACACAAATGATGAGCCACCTTGGTTCTCACACATCAAGAACTTCCTCAAAACTCGAGTATTCCTCGAAGGTACATCTGACAGCCTGGATTTTCCCAACATATTATTATATCACAGGATCTAAGTATCAAAGATCAAATGAAATTTAGTCGTAAACTTTCCCTACCTCGGTTGCAAAATTATGCAAAGTGCGGCAAAACAATGCAAAAACTCGTCATGGACGTTTCCCAAACCTTAACCTACATTACAAGGCATTCTTATACTCACATGTTAGTGACTAAATATCACACATGTCAAAGATCCTAAAGTTTTCTCCAAACTAGGGCGAAAATGACGAGTTCACGTTAACTTTGGATCATGTGAAATTTGTCCCTACTTGTCACTAAATTTTGACCTTTTAAACATTATATTTATGAATTTATTAATTTATGAAAGCTATAGGGTTCATTGTCCCCTTTCCAACACATCAAGAATCGTGCCAATCAGAGTTCGAGGTCAAAAGTTATGACTGAAATACTGAACAGGGTCAAAGCACCCAGGGTTGCCGTGACAAGGCACAGGGTTGCCGCGGCAAGCCTTTCAGCTGACACCTTGCCGCGGCAACCTAAGTCTTGCCGCACCAAGCCTGATAGGCTTGGCTTGCTGCATGCCTCTTTCTCCACTTTTGGTTCTCAATCTTTCGGAGGTTCTACTCTATGTATCCATGCCATTTCACACTATTTTAAAGTTATAATTTTACCAATTAGTTCATTTAGATCTTTAGTTGTGTATGCAAGACTCTTAAGCATTGGAAATCAAGGATTTCGGCCCCAAATTCTTACCTACAATAGATTTCTCAGAGTTTCGATCTGATCTCTCAAAATTGACATTAGTTTCCTATAATCTATTGTAAAAGAATTACCCTAACATGTGGATTGAGTTTATGGAATACCTCTTGGATTCCTTGTGTATTTCCTAGGTTCTGACGGCGTCGAAGTGATATTGATGCTGAAATCGTGAAGTTGATTTCGGAGATCTTGATTATATGGTTGTGAGGAAAATCTCAAGATAAGACGGTTTCGCCCAACGGAATTCTAGAGTTACTAAGTGATCCAAGGGTTTTAAGAACTTAATTTATGATTTCCCCCCATGGTGAGAAATGAGATTGAGAGGGAAAGCAAGCTTCGTTTCTATCTCCGTAGGGATTTTCTTGGCTTGGTAGACCGAAGTGATAGAGATGGGAGGGATAGTTTAAGGCTTTATTTGTTTTTGCATGGCTTAAGAGTGACTCACCATCATGTGGAGTCATTTGGTGTAAAGAAGGTTATAAGCCTTATAAGGCTTGCATCCAATGTATGGCAGCTGTATATAGTTAAGTGTATACCTATTTAGGCTTGGATTCTGTGTACAGTTGCAACACCAAGTTGTGTGCTACATGTGGATTTTGCATTCAATGTGTGACTTAGCATATGGGACTTGGTGTATAAGCTCCTAAGAGTTCTAGATATCTAATATTTAATATTGTGATCTGTGTTCAGCACATCAAGCGTGGTGCACGGCCTTCCAAGTAACACACACTTAAGTGAAAACAAGATCTGATGTCTTTGAACTCGGTTATGATGTTCAGACCTTGCATTTACCAATTCTGGTGTATAGGTTGAGTTCGAATTTGTAGGGTGTTAAATCATATAGTCGAGAAGTGTGTGTTTTATAACATGGGGTGCCTAAATTCAATGTATAACTGGTACACCCAGCGCGGTGTACAGGTCTAGCATAGGGCCTCAACTATTGGTCTGAATCCCCGGTCCATATTACTTAATGGGTCTTGATTCTAGGTTTGCTATCCACATTAACCACCCATATCGGGGTGCTATATGTGATCTCGACACCGTGTAATGTCAATACACTGCTTTCAGTGTACTGGTCTAACTAATCCAGGGAACAAAATAGAAAGACCAATGGGGTGACTAAAATGTCCATCTTTAACTATAACATTTTAAAAATTAAAGCGTATGCCCTGTTAGGCTCGCACACATAGTCGGGGCGTTAGTGTTAGGCTATCTATGCTGTATGTCTATACACATAAACTAGCATTGGCTTGGGTCATAGAGATTGAACTTGGCCCAATCTCGGGGCCCGAATTTTCAAAGATCAGTTCGCATTAGGAATTGGTCTTAGGCTTGCATTTGGGTGTTCTCGCTCAATTGAGATAAGTTGGTCAAAGGATGTGTTACATACGTGAGAAGTTTGACCAAGGTCAAATAGGTCAAAGGAGATTGCATTATCGTCGAAAGTTAACAATTCAATGCTAGCAAAAATTTAAGGTGTTACAGTACATCCAAGACAGACATGCGGACCATCCAACGTTCAACGATAAATTACGTCATTTACGGCGAGTGCCTCTACAAGCGGCTATATAATAACATCCTGCTCAGGTGTCTAACCGAGAGCGAGGTAGTCAATGTTGTAAAGGAGATACACGAGGGAGTATGAGGGGCCCACGTCAATGGGCACATGTTTGCTAAAAAGATCCTATGACAAAGATATTTCTGGACTACAATGGAAACTGACTGTTGCAAGCACGTTTAGAAGTGCTACAATGGCAAGAGCACTCCAGTCTGATACATCCTCTCATCATAGATCTATACAACATGTCTACCCCTTAGACATTTACCACATGGTGCCTCAATGTTGTTGGAAAGGTCAATCTGAAAGCTTCTAACGGACATCATTTCATCCTCGTCGCCATTGAGCACTTCACGTAATGGGTAGAGGCAATATCAGAATATCACAGCCAACCATGTAGAGAAGTTTATCAAGAACAACATTGCTTGTCGATTCGGCATGCCCAAAGACATTATCACCGATAATGGCACCAACTTTGCTAACAAGCACATTAGAGTCTTATGTGAGTAGTACAAGATCAAACAACGCCACTCGTCACCATATCGGTCGCAAAACAACGGGGCTGTAGAAGCTGCCAACAAAACAGTTGTCTGCATCCTCCAGAAGATGGTTGTCATGTATCGAGATTGGAGTGAAAAGTTACCCTTCGCACTATGGGCCTATCAAATTTCAGTCTGTACCGCTACAGGGGCAACACCATTCTCCCTTGTGTATGGAATTGAGGCTGTGCTACCAGTTGAGGTTGAAGTACCTTCACTCTGTATCCTCATTGAGTCCAATCTCTCGAAAGCCGAGAGGGAGAGATCCCGTTTTGAATAGCTGAATATAATTGATGAAAAGAGACTCCTAGCCTTGTGTCACACCCATGCTTATCAGAGGAGGATCGTACATGCTTACAACAAGCGTGCTCGCATTCAAGATTTAAAGGTGGGTGACATGGTACTCAAGAAAATCATCCCGTCTTTCCATGCCGATCCGAGTGGGAAATTCAAGCCCAACTGGAAAAGACCTTATGTCATCAGAGAAGTGCTCCTTGGATATGCGCTTCGTCTTGCGTGCATGGATGGATATCACTTTCCTGAGCCAATCAATGCTGGATACGTACGACGATTCTACTCCTAGTCTCCTGCGACAAGGTAAGTATTGATAAGATGGATACTTGACTTCTTAAGGACCCCTTAAAAGAGGCCATCATTTCAAAACCAAGTAGCCAAAAAGTGTCCCTGAATACTTATACACACCCTTTACTACTCTATTTTGAGCCAATAGCCTTTCTTTCATAAACCCCTCCCCAAGAAAAGAAAAAAGTGCATATACCAAACAAAAAAATAAAAAGAGAAAAAGAGTTACCATCAAAATTTTAAAAAAATTAGAAAAGAAAAATCCTAAAAAGCGAATGTCTGAAAAAAAAAGTAAAAAGAATAAAAAAATAGAAAAGAAAAGAGAAAAATCATGGGACATGTACAGTAAAAATCCCCCAAGGAAGAAGTGTATTCCGACAGCTGGAACACAATTAAGAAAAACTTTAAACCCAAGAATACCTTCAAAATTTCTAACCTATCACTTCTAACCCATAGCCACGATACATCCCTAAAGAAAGCCCTCTTTAAGGTCTACAAGCAGTCACAATATCTATTGAGTTAGCACGGGCCGAGCTGAGAGACAACAAAAGAATTCCATCCAGTCGGTTATGATGAAATCACCGTCTGTGTCGTGGTCTTTAAAAAAATGAATAAAAAGAAAAGAAAGAAAAAAATATACAAGCTCAAAGCGAAATGGACGTGGTGAAAACCCTAAAGGGCGCTACGGATAAAAAGAGTGAGCTTGTGCGGACCAGGCAAAAATCTGAAAAGGTGCTTGGGATAAAAAGAGCATATACCCATGGACGTAGTGAAAACCTGAAAGGACACTACGGCTAAAAAAGAGGGCAACAAAGGAAATGGCGAAAACCCATCTTGGGTGCTATGAGTAAAAAAGGTTGAACAAGAGAAAGAGAAAGTCACCAGTTACTCCCTTGGTTACAATTTTGAATTATCTGGTCGCCAACTGGGCCGCTCCTGTTTGCTCAAATCGGGTCCTGATCAGGTAGATCTTTAGACCACACTGTCAAACGCATGACTCGAGATAAGGATAAAAGGTTGATTCAATCCAAAGGGATGGACGTTTCAACCTTGGTGAAAATTCTGAACCTTACTGAGGTCCAACCGCATGAATGAGTTTGACTATATTTAAGAGTTAAGTATTAAGTGAGATATAAAAAATTTGTTTTAGCAACTATTTTAAAAAGATTAAAAAAAAAAATTATATTAAAAAAAAACCTTTTAAACCCCTAGGTGATCCCTAGTGGAGGAGTTTAGTCTTCTGAGAGTTTTTAATGAAGATACTCACAAATTTCAAAAATCTTTTTCAAAGCATCAAATTTGACAAAAAAATTTCAATGGAATAAAAAATATAAACCATATTTAATCCAAAATTTATCTCCATTAAAACTTCAAACCTATTAATTCATATAAACAAGTTAATCTAAAGCAACCATACATCCATCTTCCATAATCGATCTATATAGATCTAGTGTGTAGTGTGTGTGTTCATTACCAATTTTCCCTGTAAAAATCCAAACATATATTCAATACTTACCCATAAATCTTTTACTTTGACTCAAAACTCACTTGGGTATACTCTCTCAATGAAAATTCAGCAAGTATGCGTTCACCCACTTTCAATATGTGGTTTAGAATATGAAACAAATTGAAATTTATCACATTTTCCAATGAAAAATAGCAAACAAAGATGACACAAAAATCTCATGGAATGATTTATGATCCTGAAATTCATAATACAATTCATCATAGATTTCACAAATTAAATTCTCCAACATAGTATTTTCAATCAACCTTGGATACAAATGGTCTTTCTTTTTGGTTGTAATGTTGCTGTGGGTTAAAGGTAAGAAAGAAAATTGATAAGAGGATTCAAATTCTGAGAAAGTAAGCAAGTAGAGAGGTGCTTCAAAAATTTCTTCATTTGAAAACCTCACTTCTCTTTTTTCTTCTCAACTTTTGTAAACATAGAACTTTCCTTTTTCTTTTCTCTTTCTTCTTTTGATACTTCTCAATAACTTTCATTTTTTTATGGACATTTTTTTGTATAGCTCATATCCTTCTTCTTCTCTTTTTAAGTACAACATAGGCTCATATCATTCTTTTTTTTAGCACAACATAGCACCCATTTTTTTTTTTTGTCTTTTCTCTTCACCTCTAAATAGCTTGACTGCTTCACCAACAATTTCCAACACCTTCTCTTTTACCTCTTAAATTCTCAGATTGAGGGTAAGGCTAAAATTCATTGGCTAAAGGTCAAAAGGACTCTGATTTAACAAAGAAAGGTTAACTTCTATTTGGCTCAAAAGTGGGTACTAAAAAAGGATATTAACAAGGTAAGTCATTTTAAAGATCAAATTGTCCATGGATGACCTTAGATCATATCCTTGGTTTCATGAATACTTACTTCCAAGCTTTGAATTCAGATTGCAAAACTTTTAACAAAAAGCTTATTCATTTCATTCATAAAACAAAGCAAAGAAACATGTGAGATTTACAAAAATGCTGAATTTAAAAGAAAATAAGAGTGATGTATATAAATTCTCTCAAAAAGAATAGTTTAAGGCTCAAATCTCTCATGGTTTAGTCTTTTCAAGAATTTATAGTTCATACTTCAACTATATTCTTCAATTTCCAGTTCAAATGGTAATGAATGTGTAAAAAATTTACTAGATCTATACTTCTCAATCACTTCAAATTTCAGCACAATTAACTAAAAATTAACTCATTTAACTTCAAAACAAATTTTCTTGATTTTAACTTCAATTTCTTAGGAAACAAACATGGTTCAATCTTTATTTTCAAATCATTTTTATGTCAAATTCAATATTTAAAATAATTTTAAAACTAAAAAAAATTATTTTTTATGAATGTCTGCCAAATTTCTACAAAAACCAATACAAACTGATTTTCTATATCTCACTTAACAATTGATACTTAAACAGATTTTTAACACATGCTTACATAGCGTATACTTGATTTATAATTTACTTACTCAGCTGAGTTACCTATCCCAAATCTATTAAAAATAGTGTCCCACTGTTAACAATCACAGTGAATCAAACAAAGAATGGGGAAGAGGTACTCATCCCAGAAAAAGTATTGCAACAAGAAAGGCAGTGGAAATAAAACCCCCCCAAACCTCCGTGTTAGTACATACCCATTCAAGAAAATAGGGGAAAGTAAACAAGGATGTAAAATAAAATAAGTGAAATAGGGATAACAAAAAGAAAATATTAGTCTATTCATTCATATAAAACTAAAAACATATACATATTGACTCCAAAAACAAGAAAATTAAAAAAAATAAAGAAATCTATACTTAATAAAAACTATAAACACAGACTCGAAACTACAAAGTAGATGGCTATTCAGACTCACCACCCCTAGACCTAAAGTTGAATTGATTACCCTCATCCAAAGTGTCTTCATCACTACTGCTACTAGTCTTTATGTAGACGTTCAGTGTTTGTTTTTATTGCCTTCAAAATGACTGTATTAGGCATGCAATCAGCCCCTTATACTCTTCTGTCTTGCAACCTTTGCTTCACTCCTTAGGTTTGTTACCTACTCTTTCTAATGCCTTTATCTGCTCCTTTTTATATGTTAAAAAGATTGTTTCTAAACATATTTATATATAAGCTAGTAATTAGTTCTATATTAACGGCTTCACATAAAATAATCATTTAGTTTACTCTATCTTAATATTATCTATTTTGATATTAATGTATAATTACTGTAGATATTAGTTGTTTCCCTATTATGAGTGTACATAAAAAAAAAAGTAAAACAACATTTCTCTAAATGATGCTCTCTCACCTAGTTTTAAGTTGTACTTATCTTCACTTGAAGATAGCTTTGTATGTAAAAACAAAGGAAAAACAACTTTTCTCTAAATAAAGTATAAGATACTAAATGATGCTATCTCACCTGCTTTTAAGTTCTAATTATCTTCATTTTATATTAAGTAAAGATAGTCATCTTCACTCCATCGCTTTTAGAGCTAGATGGGTCATGACGTACTTTTACTTATTGAATCAGTTCTTTCATCAAATATTCATTTACAACTTTTTTTACACAAGGTAAAAAATTATCGGTTTTGCTATTTATTTATATAGAGAACTTGAGTAAGTGATGCACTTGCCTTTTGGACTTGTTTGACATTATATGCCGTTCCATTAATAATATGTTGAGCTACAAAAGCTTACCTACGCTTACCTACACCATGCATATAAAATAGAGGATTTCAACATTAAGGCATGCCCAAACATGTGCATACTCAAAACGATGATAGAGTTTAGATTCATGATCTCACTAGCTACAATCAATAACTGCCAGTTGGCTGGTAGAAGTTAATACTATATTTTGTTATTAACAAAAGAAGGGAAAACTTTGTAAAAAAGAATTAAAAGTAAACGCAAATATAAAAAATCTCAGGTTGAAAAAAGTAGACGTTGCTCGATTAATCATGCTTGATATAAATGACGGTACTACTTTTTTTCAATAACAAAAATCATATATCAATATTTTAGAGAGTTTTCTTTTTTTCAATAACAAAAATTATAATTTGTATCTACAAATGGAGGAAGAAACCTTCTTTTTATATCTCTTCTATATACCCAGCCACCAACCGAGCACCTTCGTACTTACACTTGGTTCTTCTTCAAGGTTGGTTCATATAACCTTTCTTTGCTTTCTGTTATTTTTGTTGGTTGATATATGAATTTTCTGATTGAATTTTTTTCATTTATTTATTTATTTTTGTTAGAGGATAGGAAAATTGGATCGGTTGTTTTGTTAAAGCAACAACATCACATCATTACCAGGATTTCAGCCTGTAGCCTCTTACTTTCAGTTGCCTCTTCAAGGAAGGCTTATATAATCCCTTTCCTATTTCTGATATATATTTGTTAGTTAATTTTTGAAATTTTAGTTGATGCTCTATCTAACATTTCTATAATTTTTAGTTCGTATATTATTTATTTATTTATTTATTTCAATTTGTTGGTTGACGAAAAATAATGTATTATGATTTCCGCGATATGGTACAAGTGATCATAAATCTGAGTCATCCATGTGAATTGCCTTCTAGTGGATGAGAAAAGTCATATTTATTCATATTGTACGATCCTAACTGTTTGATCAGGAATCTAGACATGACAGATTTTTAAAAGATGTTAGTTATTTACTTCTGAAACTTGTATTAATCGGACCGCTAGGATGAGGACCCTAGAACCTCGTATACTTGCTGAGAAAAAGAAGATATATAATTAGTATTTTTTAGGCAGTGTCCCATTAAAACCTGCCATGCAGAGTTTAAAATGTTTGAGATCTGTGACCAAGGAATTTGTATAGTATCAATAGACCGAGCATGCTAACTTGCTCGGGTAGTAGTGACAATGTCACAAGTATTAACACAGAATCCGGTGGTGAAATATTTACTACAAATGGAGGTGAAGATAATAGCGCTTGAATTAAGATTACTGACTCTGTTTGTAAAAAAAATTAATTCCATTTTGGGTCCTAAGTTCTAGAAATAAAATGTATTTTCAGGTTGTTAAAGGTCTATATAGTCAAAGTTAGAAGTTTTTAAAATTATTTGTTTTATGTATTAATTGTTGGTCGAGACTTTTTGTTAATAGCTCAGATTTATTTTAAAGAGAACAGGAATTAGAAGAAAAGTGGTCGAGACCTCTGTTTTGGGGGGTTGAACTGGAGACTATTGAGTCTTTTTTTTTCATTATTTTTTTTCTTGTTGGTTTAATGTCTTTTCACATTTTATTGATGGCTTCTATTGTTCCCACTAATTTCCCCTACGCTATTAAGTGATCGATAATTATTGTGTGATGCAGTCTACATTAGTCTCTCTTTGGAATGGACATGCTTTGGAAATTTTCTCACCCATGGGCAAAATTACAAATTGCAAGTAGGTTAATTAATTATCTTCGCCTAACTTATGTAACTCTAGAAGTCGAAGCAACACGAAGAAATAAAAACCTGGAGAAAAGAGGAGATCATTTGCAGATATGATCTCCTTCCAGTGGAGAGATCTTCAAGCTACTGAAGTGGAAAAGTTTGTCCAACGTCATTGCAAGACCAACCCCACAACTATCAAAGAAATCTATGGTTTTTTGTAGCTACGACAATGAGGTCAATCTATTATTCCCATCTCATAATCCGTAGATATCTGTAACTCAAGTGTCTTGAGTTGAGTAAGTTACTTAACTCTGCAAGATGACAACCAACCATCTGATTTAGTCTTGAAGGTCTAAACACTACCAACACTCTGGAGATTATGAGTCTCCCAAACCCTTAGGCGAGCCCACAAGTGAGACACAATGACCTAAATTGTGACGTTCCGAAAAAAATTTGACTTTCAAACAAGTCTGATTTCGTGTGATATTGACAGTTACATGAATGACTGTTGTTTATCTTTACCTTGTAATTATTAAGAAGTTTAAAATAGTAAACTAAAAGAAAAATCACAGCTGAAAGAAAATGCACACCAAGGTAAAAACACAATCCTGCAAGAATTTAGGGTTGTTGTAGCAAGTTTTAAAAGATAAGTAAGGTTTGTCCATAGGGAAATGTGTTAAAGAATTTGGCAAATCTCCAGATCTGCTACAGATCTAACACTCTATTCTATTCTAACTTAAAATAAAGAAAGAAAGAGGCTGAGGAGAGGTTTTTGGGGGTCACTTAAAACTATAAACTAAAGAAAATTAAATCTAAATCTAAATTGATCCAGATATGAGCAGAAAATAGAATTGAAGAAAAGAGAAAACGTTTTGGGGAGTTAAAATAAGATATGGAGAGTAGCAGCTTGGGATTTGGTCTCACTGAAAATTGATTGGTTAAATAGCAATGTAGGGGATGGATCTGTAGCTATCCTCCATCTAGCTACAAGCACAGATGCAAGGTAGAATAATCCAATCTAAACCAGAGGGTTGAATTGATCTTAAGGCTATGATCTATCCACTTCAATGGTCACAGATCATCCTAGGGATTTCCTTCAATCCAAAGGCTTAAATTAGAATAAGAAAAACTATAGATGTTGTGGATGCAAGGCTACAAGCTTAGGCATCCCCAAGAGCATTAAATTTAGGAAAATCTAATGGAAATCAAAAGATCTACAGGTTAAATGAATGGGCATTTCCAAATACATAAATCCTATAGAAAATCTAATGGAATCAAAGATCTATAGATTTAACTGATCATTAAAACTAACAACTCATTGATTCAAATACATTTTACAATAAATTTTCCTCAGATCTACAGTCTCTACATCATTCGATCCTCATACAAAGCTCTCAAACTTCTCAATTTTACAGATCTACCTCACCCTAGCTGCTACAAGGATTTAGCCAACCATAGTTGGGCTAAAGAGAGAGTGGAGAAGAGGGGAGAAGGCTAGAATTTTGGAGGGAAAGAGAATTTGAAATTGATCTTTGGATTTCTCTAGATCCTTCTTTTGTTGTGTTTCTCTTTTATTTATACTCTTCCCCCTCTACTCTTAGATCTGTTTCAGCCAATTAGAATAAAAGGGAATTATTCTGTTATACTTGTTGATGTGGCTGATTTCTCTTTTAGAATCTCCCACGAATTGGTTAAAATTTGGCAAGCACACGTGGGGGAGTTAGAGAGTTTCTTATTCGTGCCCATGGACTTCCAAAAATACCCTCAAGGGTTGTCAACAAGCCTCAGGACATGTGTAGCAAAGCACTGAAGTGATATGCATTCTCAGCTGCCTGATGAGAAGTCCCCAATTCATGTCTCGAGAGGTTTAGAGAACCATTTGATAGGTTCTAGGTTTAGTTTAGATACATTCGATAGGTTGACTTGTAGCTCTCGACAGGATCAAACTTCCTCTCGACAGGTTGAAATATCTGCTTAACTACTTTACAAGCTTCAACCAACCTCTCGATAGGTTTTGACAACCTCTCGATATCCAGTACAACTTCAGGTGATCCTTCGATAGGTTGGCTTTAATTGTTCGATAGGTTTAGCTTGCTCTATCTCGACAGGTAGGTTTCCCCCTTTCATCTGCTTGACAGGTTCAAGGAACCTCTCGACATATTGATTGGCTTCAGGTATCCTGTCGACAGGATCAGCTTCACTACTCGACAGGATGTTTTCTTCAGTTTAAACCACTCGACAGGTTCAGAGATCCTATCGACATCTTGATTTCTTCACATCAGAACCTCTTGACATCTTGCTCTTCAGTACCCAGACCTCTCGACAAGTTATTTTCTTTGCCTCCACAGCTTGTACACAACTAGGGGAGCTGGAATTCAACTGTCTAGTATTTAGTGCCCTTTTGAGGGGTTCATTCATCATCAGATTCAACTGCTTTTGCTCCCATGTGTACATAGCTGTACACATGCCATTGCCATAGAATTCTGAGGCTCCTTGAATATGCTTGATGGCTGGCTTTTTAGGCTGCATGAGCAACTGTTGAAGCTGTTTTGTATTTTCTCATTGATGCAACTCTCCAACAGGTCTCTTCTTAGCACTTTTGGATGGATTGCTGCACTATGACTGCAATTTATTGCTAACTATAAAATACACTCAAAACACATTATTAGTCAACTCAAAGGTCCATCAAAGTTCAGGTCAGGAGGTGAAAAATGATATTTTTCACTGATTAACACACCCCCAAACCTATGCTTTGCTATCCCTGAGCAAAGGAAAAATTAAAAACAATTCTTGAAAACAAAAAATGTCACTTTTGTAGGAAGCATAGATGCATTTAGCATATGCATCAAGCCTTTTAAACCCCTAGGTGATCCTTAGTGGAGGAGTGAAGTCTCCTGAGGGTTTCCAGTTAAGTTAGCCACAAACTTCATTATGAATCTAGTTAAATCAAGTGCAAATAGTTACAAGTTAGATTCCAACAAATTCAGCTTTGTTCCATACCTTGCCCTTTTAAATTCAAAAGTTTCAAAACAATAAATGTAAACAATTTAATACCTAAATCCTTTTTCAAACTTATCACAACCAATCTGATATCATCAAGAGAATAATATGTGCAAAATAGTATATAATTCACCATTAATTTGAGAATCAGGTTCAAACAATGCCTAAATAAGTTCAATCTCAGACTCAATTATCTCACAGGCATACTCTCACTAATGATTTCAAAGGTGTCCAGTGTCACTCAAGCTCAAGAGCAGCTATAGACCTCAAATAGGACTACAAGCATGAGCATAGGTAGTTGCTACTAATTCCTGAAATCCTCTAGAAATTCCATTATAGATTAGACAATTCCTCATCTTTTACATGACAGCTCAATCAACTTTAGATCAGTAAGGTCTTTTTATTAGGTTGTAATGCGGCTTATAGATGAGAAAAAGGGTAAATAAAGATTCAAAATTGAGAAATCAGTAAGGTAAGGAGGTGGTAACACACCTTCTTCATTTCAGCACATCTTCATTTGCTTAGATATTTCAGATTTGAAGTGATCAACTTATCATCTTCTTCCAATTTCCAAATGAAGTGACTTCTCTTTTCATTTTCTTTTGTTTTGTTTTTCTATTTTTCTCCTTTTGTATGCTTTTCTTTTATATTTTTCCCATTTTTTTTATATGGGCTGGAATGCCACAACTACACAATTGATACACTCTTTTACTTAGATTTTCTCTCTTCTTCTTCCACCAAATATCAAATCTTGCTCATCTATCTTCACTTCTTCTCCTTCCTCCTCTTGAATTCTCAGATTGAGGGTGAGCTGAAACAAGTCAAGAGGTTCAGGTTCAAATTTTCTGGTTTTTGTCAAAGAATGGATTTTTAGGCTCAAAGAGTGTATACAAAGGGCAGTTGAATGGGTAGGGAGTTTTGGCTCAAACTGTCCAAGTGTTGGCCTTACATCATGTCTTTAATGCCATGAGTTTTGTCATCTTGCTTCAATTTTGAGTGCCTAACTTCTAGTGAGAAGAACTAAATTCAAACAGTCCTTAGAACAGAATAAAATACTAAACACTCTTCAAAAGAAAATTTTACAAGCCAAGTCTTATTGGGTATGGTTTTCCTTTGGATTCACAAGACATGTTCTTACTTTTTCTCTCTTTAATTGTTCACTATATACAATTTATGACAAAAATTTTCTTGATGATCTTCTTCATGGAAGTGCTGAATTTTCAAAAGATCCTATCATTAAATAGTCTACCCTATATTTTTAAATCTTCCTTTTTAAAAGTCACTCAGTTGAAATTCTGCTAACTTTATTTTGATCTTACTAACACCATTGCACTTGGATTAACTACCTCATAATTTTTCAAAATTACCCTGCTATACCCCCAAACCTATGAAGAACAGTATCCTCACTGTTTCAGAAATATAACAACTAGAAATAGCAGGGTACAAGCAGAAAAATAGCACACAAAGTATGATAAAAATAAATAACAGAGATATATACAATGACACATCAAAAGAATATTTCATTAAGATGAACTGTATACAAAAGAGGAATCACAAAGTAGTTATAAATATGACAAAATGCAAAAAGAAAATTATATACAACCAAACTACCTAGAACAACATTAATACAGAATCTAAACACACCAACTACTCTACAACCTAATTAGACTCGGTATCTGAACTTAAAATAAAATCAGGGGTCCAGGCATATTTCTCTTCATAAGGATTCTTGTCCTTCTTCAATGGCTCTGCACTGGAAGCATCAGGTGTGGATTTGATTGTAGTTGGCCCCTTCTTCTTCTTTGGCTTTGGGCTAGGCTCCTTGAGGGAAATACCAGTTGACTTAACAGATTTCAAGGCTTGATAGAGGGATAAGGTCTCTATAAGTCTGGAAGGCATGATGGATTTTTCTTTGTAGACCTTGTACAAGTTGAGGGAGTTTAGGACCATCCGTATCAAAGTCATGACTGCATCCACTAAAGTTATGAAATCCTCCCCAACATAGGGGTTGGTCTCTATGGCTTTGGTGACGGATGACAAAGGTGAAATGGTGTTGGATCCATATGGGACAATGGCCCAATGGTGAGGGTCATCCATGGAGGAAGGAGTGATGGGCAGCTCAGGTTGTGGAAGTAGTGGTGATGGTAAGATGAAGGAAAGTGGCAGCTCCTCCTCCACAGCAACTTACTTAGGTGGGGTGGCAGTGTAGGTGAAGGGTTAAAATGGGAGGTCTGGTTCTATTGGGTCAGTCTGGGTAAGGGATGAGGTTAGGGTAAAGTCTGTTTGGGTAGAGGAGGTAAAGGTAATAGGAAGGATGAGTAAAGGTTCTTGTTCTGGCTCTGTCTGCATGGATGTGGAAGTGAGTGTAAGGGATGGCGGTGGTAGATCCTCCTCCATGGGATCAAACTGTGTAGAAGTGGAGGCCGGCCATGGTAGGTGGTGTGGAAGGAATCTCTATAAGCTTAGGTTCTGTCTGGGTTGCAGCAGATGCTGTAACCATAAAAGGAATTGACTGAGGTGATGGAGGTGGAGTAGGTGTAGGGATGGGTAAGGCTAAGTCTACTTCCTCAAACTCAGTTTGAGTTGCAGCAGAGGCAGTAATCACCACAGGGGAAAGTGGAGGAGAAAGATGAGGTGGTGATTCTGAACTGGGTATGATAGTAGGAGTAGTAGGAGGTTGGGTGGCTGAGGTAGATGGGATTAATGTGGACTAAATGGTTTGCAGATAGGTGGCCATGACAGATTGATTTTCAGTGTTAGTAAGCAGCTGGGATTGGATAGATTGAAGAATGGAAAGGATATGGGCAAAAGAGTCAGTTAGGGTATGGGTAATAGGTTGAGTGGTTTGAAGAGGTTGAAAAGGTGATGTGGAAGCATGATGGAAAGATATGGGGTGTGGAGAATCTGGCAAGGGTGAGTATGCGTGCCCAATATCTTCCACAATGGAATCTATTAGAGATGAATACCCCTTAGTGGTGAAATGCTCTAAATCTTGATTATGAATAATAAGGGAAATGGAAGTAATTGGTTCAGATGTAACTGGTGCTGTTGGCCGAGGGCTAATGGGTTCAAGGCTTGGAATAGGTGAGCTAGCGGTGCCGAGTAATGTTTTGGAGGCTTGTTTGGATTTTCTTTGGTAAGTGGTTTGGATGGTAGGTGAGGGAAAAGGTAGTGGGCTAGTGGCAGGAGGAGGAGCTGACACAATGGTAGTGGTGGTGAGTGTAGAAGGGATTGGTGTGGAACTGAAAGGTATGGAGACATATATGGATGGTATGGTGGTGGATGGGCTGATACTAGTAGTATTGACAATAGAAGAGGTAACAACAGTAGGGGTGACTGATATAGATGCGGAGGTCACAGGTGAAACAAAATTACTAACAGAGGTAGGCAAAGGCATTGAGCTAGCTGCTGAAACTGTAGAGATCACAGGAGCAGATGTTGAGCTGGGCACCTGAGGTGCTTCTTTCTCTAGACTCTCAAGTTTCTTCTTCCTCTTCCCAATTAGAGTCATGCTAGTGGACCAGGCTTTTCCCTTAAACTCCTTTGGACTCACCTTTTTAGTTGGTTCATCTTCCTTCACCACATACTTCCCTTGTTTCAGTAGGGCAGTTATGAGTCTGCCATAAGGCAACCCTGGCATAACTTGCCTCTTCTTAATCTTGTCATGCACATCAACCATGGCATCAAATATCAGCTTAGGGGCACTGAAGTACTGGCCCTTGGAGAAGAAATAGAGAGCATCCACTATAGGGGTTCTTCTCTCTTGCTGATGCCCGCTGATATACACATTCTTCCTCAAAATTGTATCAATGAAAAACAGGCTGGGGTCTAAGTCTCTCCTCATCAAAGACTCCCCAGATCCAATTATGCCCTGAGTCAAATGTCTAGCCATGTTCATAAATGACACACTGTCAGGGGTTCCCAAACTGCTGACTGGATCATATAAAAATGGGACTCCCAACACCAAACCAATGTCTTTGTAATCCACTACTAGCTCCTAGTCATCAACTAGCACCACAAATATAAGATCAATTAACCCTGACATCTTTTTATCCCTGATATTTTGATACCATAATTTGACCAATCTGGGGTATACCTTCTCTTTTAATGGAGTTAAAAGAGGTTTTAGGGATGCCTTTTCTAAGTAGGCCAAGGTCTCATTGCACTCCTCTACCTTAGTAAAATAAGGTAGGTCAAAGACTGTCTCAGAAATCAGACCTAAAGAATCCACAAACTCATTAGGAGTTGTCAGGGCCACAGGTAGCTCAGTCTCAGGCTCAGGGTTAGGTCTAGGCATTTCCTCAGTAACCTCCTCAATGATTTTGGCTTTCTTCGCTTTCTGGGCCTTCTTGAGTTTGTCCATAGCTAGCTTCCTCTTAGCAGGTGGGTCTGCCTTAGGCTGTTAGGCTATCCTACTAGACTTCCTAGTGAATTTTGGAGTGGATTGGGAAGGGGATTGGAGTAAATTGGTCAGGGATTCCTCAAATACGGCCATTGTGACTCAAAATCGTCACAACACTTCTCAAAAACTACAACTCAACTCTCCTTCTCAATTAATTTTCTCGACACAAAAAATCCTCCAAAATATAGAACCAAAATGCTAAGAATTCACAAGACTAAAGTTGAAGAACAACTTACTCAAAAACCTAGGGCTTCTCGAAAATTGCAGCACACAGGACCAAATCCGCGAAAACCAAGTGCAAAATTTCAGCCTTTCAAAGCTGGTGCAACTGGGACAAGGGCAAAGTAAATGGAACTGGAACCAGGGAGATGGATAAGAAAGAAGAAGATGGAAACTTGTGCAGAGGAAAAGCAAGAATTCAGCTCAAGGTGTCGAATGGACATAATGAACCTGTCGATAGGTTTTAAACAAGCAAAATATGACTTTGACAAGTTGGAAAGAGGATTTCGATAGGTTGAATCAACCTCTCGAATAGTTAAAACTACTTGAATATGCAGGAATCTCAGACAAAAGGTTTTGAGAGGTTGTTCAAACATCTCGACAGGTACACAAGCTTCAGAAATTGCAATTCGAGAGGTTCATCTAACCTCTCGACAGGTTAAATTTTTTTTTTAGCAATTAAGGTTCTGAGAGGTTTCTCAACCTCTCGAGAGGTTCACAGAACCTATCGAAATCTCAGCAAATACCTTTAGTACCTTACCAAAACTTGGTCCATCCTATTGACAGGTCTCAGTACCTATCGAATTCACCTCAATTACTTTCAGAACTTGCCGAATTACTCTTCCAACCTCTCGACAGGTTTCAGTTTGTAATCCAAACTTCACCTCATTGCACTACCCACATTCAACACAGATTCATCAATCCTCCTCAGTTCCCATTTATTTCTCATGCATTATAGACCTTCTTGACCTTAGCACAACTGAGTTATTATTCGAGGTGAAAAACTAAGCGAAAATTACAGATCTATACATAGTAAAAACAACAACACTTTGACAACTATGGTACATATTATACAATGTTGAAAATCATTCAAACTTTGGAGGTTAATGGTCACCACAGGCTCAATTATATTTTCAACATAGATTTTTAGCCTTTGACCATTGACTTTCATGATCCTTCCATCCTTGGGATCCATGATCTCAACAGCTCCAGATGGGGAAACATGCATTTGGATTTTAACTTGCCTGGGAAACATGCATTTGGATTTTAACTTGCCTGGGAAAAATTTCAACTTTGAATTAAATAGCCATATCTTTGTTGGTGTCCACTTTTTCTGGGTTCCTCTCGGTCCCTATTGAATCAGTGGCTCCAATTCTGTCTAAGTGGACTCTAGCAATGCGGCGTTTGGAATGTTAGAAGTAAAGGGTTTTCTAGGAAGGTTTCTAGTTTGTTGCGATCGCCAGCTGTAGATATTTAACGACGATGCAACATGTCAATGATCACACTTTAGAGCGGGTGTGGGTTACTTCTTTACTGAATCGTTCGCCTATGAACGTCAGCAACTATGTCTTTTTTTTTAATTTAGATAGTTTAATTTTTCTTCCCTTCCCTTGTTATTATTGTAGTTCTAATCAGTTTAGACTTCCCAATTCTCTTGTGAGTTTAGTTATGTAGGAATTTATTATGGTTTATTTAATTTAGTGTTCTAATTCTATTCAGAGTCTAATTAATTTTGGTTTCCTAGCACTACTAGAATTCTGATTAATATAGTGTCCTAATACTACTAAAAGTCCAATTAACATCGGTCTCCTAATTGTACTAGGAATGCAGGTGTATTACTTTTAATGAAACTTTAATTCAACCAAGCATACTAGTTATACTGAAATTATAAGTAAAGCATGTATACTAATTGTACCAGAATTCTAATTGAAATAGAGAACTAGTTTTACTAAAACTCAAATTTAAGCAATGAATTAATTTTATATGAATAAAATAGAAAAATCTAATTAAGGGAAACAAACTAATTTGATTAAAATTCTGATTTGAGCAATGAATTAACTGTACTTGAAATCTAATTAAAGTAATGAATCAATCATACTAAATCCTAATTAAAATAAAGCACTGATTTGATTAGAATTATAATCAAAGCAATGAATTAATTATACTAAGATTCTAATTAAAATAAAAGGACCGAATAATGATACTAGGGTCTAATAAAGTGAGGAATTAACTATGCTAGAATTATCTAATTAAGATAAAGGAACTAATTTTATTGGAGTTCTAATCGAAGCAATTATTCTAAGGATTTAATTAAAATAAAGCATGTAAATTGACTATACTAAAATTCTAAGAAGAAATTATAGAACTGATATTATAATCCTAATTAAAGCAACTAAGTAATTCTAAAAAAAGGGGTTTAGGCCTACTATGCTAAGGAGGATTGGCCTTATTCCCGATCACCTTCCGTAAGCTCCCTTACGCAAATCGGATGGCTTAGATTAAAGATAAATTGGATTTAGGATTATAAAATAGTATTTTTTAGAATTTTCAGAGCCGATTTTGGAGTAATAATTATGAATGAAATTGAGAAACTAGAATTATAGAAATTAAAATTAATATTTAGGATTTTCAGAAATATTAAACTAAGAAATTAAAATTTAAATTTATATTTCTAGGACTGAATTTGGGTCCGAAATCAGAAAATCAGACCGTATGATTAAAGACTAGTTCTAGAATCCCAGGACTAGAACCATAAAGTAATGATAGGACTGGAAATTGAAATTTAGAACGGAATTAGAGCTTAGGGTCGGTAAATTAGACCGTCGGATTAAGGATTGGTTCTAAATTCTGAGAACTAGAACCAGATTTAAAAATTTGTGGTCTAAAAAAAAGCGTGCTACGGTCTCGGACTGAAAATTAAAACTAATAATTAAAGCCTAGGTAAATCTTAATTCCAAAACTAAATTTTTACCTATGGTTGGGGCTGTAGAGAGAAATCATCGGAGGTTCGGAGTTTGAATCTCGAAGTCATGTCTAGGTTTCTCTGTGGATTCGTCCTCGGAACTCTCTGATTTCAAAATTTGCAGTCTCCTCTCTCAAAATTCGCAGCCTTTCTTTCTCTTTTCGAGAAAAAAAGCTTTTATGTATTTTTCTCCAATTAAATGCTCTATTTCAGGCGCTTAATCAAGTTGCGCGCAGGTCTCCCGGTGCTTAATCGCTTTGAGTCGGTCACCGACTCAGTGAGCGACCGGCTAACTTGCTCAGTGAGTTTCCTAGTCCTAATAGCGTTAGAACTAATTGCGTGCCCATTTTGGGGTGTGTAATCCAACTAAGCGCCACTCTCAAAGCGTTTAATTAAGGAAACTTAGGGATCAAGGACGGTGAGGCTAGGCCGGACGTAGGTTAATTTGCGCCGGTGATGGGGCGCTCAATCCAATTGCGTGTCTCATGATAGACGCATGATCGAGTGTCTAGTTGGTCTGGGGAAAGGAAGTCTGGTCTGAGAAGGGACTGATTGCGCGCTCGTGATTTGGCGTGCAATCAAATTGAGCGCTTGGTTTTGGGCGCTTAATTCGGGGTTGTCTGGGTACGGGTCGGGTCTGAAATGTCAAGCTATTGTTTCAGAGCCCCAGAACTATTGTTTCAGCCTGTGTCCAGCCATTTACTATTGTTTCAGTATATGATCCCACATTAGGGTTAGGGGTCTGAAATGTGAGACTATTATTTTAGTCTGCATTCTGACTATATACTATTATTTCAGTATATAGTCTCCCTACGTTGGGACCTGAGCCATAGAGCTATTGTTTCAGCCTGTGTTAAGCCATGTACTATTATTTCAGTGCATGGTTTTCACGTTGGGGGTAGGGGGCCTGAGCTATAGAACTATTGTTTCAGCCTGTGTCCAGTCATATACTATTATTTTAGCATATGGTCCCATATCAGGGTTATGAGGTCAAAGGTTGACCGAACAAATTTATATATTATGAGAGGGTAAAATAGCGGTGTCTACAACCTTGTTACCTACAACAAACTCCTTCCTCAGCAGATGTTTGTCATAAAAGGCTTTAGCCTTTTCTTTGTAAATCCTTGCATTAGAGTAGGCATCTAATCTCAGCTCTTCAAGTTCTGACAGCTGCAACCTCCTGTGCATACCAGCAGCAGTTAGATCAAAATTCAATGTCTTGATGGCCCAATAAGCTTTATGTTCTAACTCCACTGGTAAATGGCATGCCTTGCCATACACCAACCTAAAAGGAGACATCCCTATGGGAGTCTTATAGGCAGTCTTATAAGCCCAAGGAGCATCTTCCAAATTCAGAGACCAGCCCTTTCTATCAGCTCTCACAATTTTCTTTAGAATGTGCTTAATTTCTTTGTTAGAAATTTCTACCTACCCATTGGTTTGTGGTTGGTATGGAGTGGCAACTCTGTGTGTAACAAAGTATTTTCTCAACAGATTTTCAAAATGCCTATTGCAGAAATGGCTTCCCCCATCACTAATGATAGCTATGGGGGCACCAAACCTAGAGAAAATATTATCCTTCAAGAACTTGATGACAACTCTGTGACCTTCCGCAACTACCTCTCAAGATTCCAACACTAGCCACCCGCCATATGTAATTACCACGGGCTTAGCCGGACATGGCTCTGATACCAAACTCAGAGTAGGGGGAAGACGTGGTTGCGGAAGGAAAGAGGAGCTAAATAAACTTTATTTCATAAACAAATGACTAATAAAACAAACTTATATTAAACAACTCAAAACATATGGAATCTTACACTATACACACACTATGCAGCTACTATGCATGCATTAAAATATATACAAAGTTAAGAGAAGGCTTACCGATATGGAGAGCTTCTCCGATACAAACTAAAAGAAACAAAGAAAGAAAAGGAAAGAAGTAGGTGAGAATTTTTTCGGTGAATATTTTTCGATGTCCTGGACATTCCCCAGGCTAACCCTTTTATACATGAATGCGGATTTGAAGTAGTTTGAAATCCGCTACTGATTGATGAATGCGGACTTGAGATGAATTGAAATCCACCGCTGAGTGGGACACGTGTGCTGGGTGGATTGGTTGCAGTCGCTTCGTCCCTTGATAATTGTGTTCTGACATAAGGGCATGCGTCAGTGCTTCATTATTTGGAGGATGACTTCATGTCTTGCGTCATTGGCAGCTGACAAGGTTATTGAGTAGCCAGGGCTATTGGAGGCTGTGTTGGCCATCAATAATTTAAATGGTTGGGTCCATGATGATGCGTGAGCAAATCACCACTTTGACGGATTTGTCACTTTATTAATTTGAGGTGACAGCTCCATTGGCTGGAGTGATGGGCAGCTGTATTGGCTATTGACAAATTATTTCTTGCTTTTGACCTGGTTAATGATGGAGTCCCAATATTCACTGAGTGATTGATCAGGACTGTCTAGTTGCGATTCTCCTGCTAGAACATGGAAGGAATTATTGTTTTCTGATGAAGTGCGGGAATCTTCATCCGAATGGGATGCTGAATTAAAGGTTTGAAGAAAATGAGCTTTCATGGAAGCAAGACAACGATGATTAATCTGTCTCAGATAAATCAGGATGTTATTTTCGAATCATGGATTTGAATATTTCAAAAGGATTAGATTCTAAAGAAGATAAAGAAACCTCAGGTTTTGTTGTTTTGGCATACTGAGATATAATAGATAAAATTTCAAGAAGTTTTTCGTCAAAGTTGGGAATATTGTCCCACGATCGGATCCAGTAAGTTCTTTAGAGTGTGGGAAGATGATCAATATTGGTAACTTGAATATTCCACATCCAAATCCATTGAATACTACATTCTGTGAAGAAAAAGAACTCAACTTCAGAGTAATGAGGGTTTTTTCCTTTGAATTTAACTCCTTCATACTGATTATATAAAGGAATTAATGACTTGGGCAAAATTTTTGTGGTTGGGCCAAAATGACTCCACCAATTATAGAACCAATTGGGAATGCCAGCTTGAAGAATATCTGGACAAATCTTTAGAAACCAAGAATGTTTCTGTTTGGGATTCATATAATAGAAGGCATTGGTGAATGACTGGATATAATCCCAATAATTGAAAGAGTGACCTGAACTTAGTTTTCGGGATTTGTTTAGGTCAAAACCCCAAATGGAAGGTTTAAGAATTTTATGAATAATGGCTTTACTATAAGTAATTGGGCTATCTGGCCGATGATTTTCTATATGATGGGTAAAGGTAATGGATCTAGTAGCAGTCAAAATTGCTTCTGCAATTAGACGGGTTTTGCCATCCAATGCAGGAAATCCTTGATTGTTAAGATATCGTCTCTTTAATTCTCAGGGATCAGATATCCATTGTTGATCTTCTGGTTCAATTACCAGAATGGTGGAAAATATATCCTTTTGAATATAAGAAATTTCTTTTGTTTCAATCTTCTCTTTATTGAGAGAAGTTTTCTCTTTATTGGAAACAATTTTCTCTTTATTGAGAGAAATATCTTTTTGAGCAGAGTCCTTAAATTGAAAGCCTCCTTTTGTTCTATATCGATTGCTTTGGATAATTGTCCAAAGAGCATGATCATCTATGGATTCTTGAGTTGAAGATAAGGGGATATTGCCCCTTTCTTTGCCTTTTCCTCCTGAGGAGGATGCTGCCATTAAGAAATGCCCTGCAAAAATTCTCTAGTTAGAAAATCAGGAAGAGAATTTATTTCTCCTTGTATATATTCAATTTGAAAATCAAAGGAGGAAAGTTCAGCTTGCGATCTAGCAAAGATTTGTTTTGATGCAAGATTCTTGACATCTTTTTGTAAAACGGATTTTGCTGAACTACAGTCTATTCTAAGTAAGAAGGACTGGTTAAGCAAATCATCCTGAAATTTTTGAATACATTTAACAATGGAGAGAACTTCTTTTTTGATGGTTGAATAGTTAGTTTGGGCATCTTTTCAAACACCAGAAGTGTATCTGATTAATTCTTCCATCTATTTGGAAGGGTTGAGTTGTTTCAAAATTCCTCCATACCCTAGTTGGGAGGCATCTGTCTTAACTATCTTATACCAAAGTGGGTTGGCTAAAGAAAGACAGGGAATTTGTTTGACTTTTAATTTTATTTGTCGAACCGCTTTGGTATGGTCATCAGTCCATGGAGATGGATTCTTTTGAAGTCGTGATTGTAATATTTTTGCATCATATGCCAGGTTAGGAATAAAATTTGCAACATAATTCAGACTGCCCAAAAATCTTTGTAAGTGGGTTTTGTCTAGAATTACATCAGGAAATTTTGAGGCAAATTCAATACTTCTGTCAATTGGGATAATTTGACCTTGGTGAATATTATGACCAAGAAATCGAATAGATGTTTGAAATAACTTGATTTTAGGAGCAGAAACGACTAATCCATTTTTGTGGATAATGTCTTTGAAAATTTTTAAATGTTTAAAATGCTGGTCAATAGATTTTGAAAAGATAAGTATGTCATCAATATAAACGATAGAAAATTCGGTATATGGGGTGAATATATCATTCATAATATTCTGAAATTCAGAAGGAGCATTTTTAAGGCCAAATGGCATAACATTTTATTCAAAGTGTCCAAAAGGAACAGAAAGCGCTTTTATACACATCGGAATTTCTACCCTGATTTGAGATCAAATTTGGAAAAAATAGTGGCTGAATGTAATCGATCCAGCAAATCCTTTTTGTTAGGAATAGGATAACGAATCCATTGGAGGCAATCATTTAATGGTTTATAATTGATCACTCGTCGAGGAGTTCCTCGTTCTCGTTCAACATTTTTATTCACATAAAAAGCTGTACAACTCCATGGGGAGTGACTGGGACGAATAAGTTGTTTGTGCAATAAACTGGCAATTTCAGTTTTGCATAATTCCAAATAAGCACGTTTCATTTGACTTGGTCTTGCTTTAGCTGGGATATGTCGTTCATTGAAATCAGAATTATAGGGAAGAGAAACAATATGTTTCTTGCGATCCCAAAAAGCAATTGGTATATCACTACAGATTTCATTGTGGTAAGATTTCAAAAGTTGAGAAATCTTGGTTTGGATTGAAGGGGATTTCAATTGTTTTTCTAAAGATAAGAATTTGACTTCTTGTTGTAAGAAGTTAAGTTGCTGTTCTTTTAAAAATAAATTAGATTTCACAGAATTGATAACTTTTGTTTGCGGTGGAGTTACAAATTGAAATAGGAGATTATGTCCATTATATTGGGCATAAATACCATTTATATCTACCTTGGTTAAGGGGAAAATTGAGGTGATAAAAGGAGTACCAAGAATAACTATTTGAGTTAAATCTTTGATAAGTATAAAATTGGATGGAATACATACTCCATTATTATAATTTAATTTGTATTTTGTAACCACTAGCATTATTAAGGGTTTGAGTGGTTTTATCAAAATATTGGGTAGGAACTAATCCTTCTTGTATACAATTTAAATCAGCTCTACTATCAATTAGGGCAACAACATCTTTGATAGTGAATTCTTGATTGATTACCAAAGTAATTTGAATATACCATTTTTGAGCTATTACTTGGCACAGGACATTGATTCGATTATGTTGTTGAATTGGTGGTTGAGTAGCAAGAGATTTCTTTTGCTTACTCATCTCAATTTTTAATGAATTAATTTCATGCTTAAGGTCACTGATTGTAACAGGTCTAGGTATGGACTCATTATTTGAGAATTGAGGTTGAGATTTTTTTATTGGATTAGTAGTTTTGTGTGCTAATTCCAATAAAGATGGTTGATTATTTGTAGGAATAGTGGTTCCAGAATTTTGACAATTTATTATTGACTGATCAAAAGATGGAGAAAATTCAGATTTTGTCTGAATAAGTTTTGGGTCTTTGTCATAAAGTTGATCTGATTTTTTCTTGACCTTACACCTGTTGGCATAATGACCAAACTTTGAACATTTATAACATTGAATATGTTCTTGAGATTTTGATCTTGATTTCTTTGTCCTTTTGGACAAAGAGGAGTCAGTTAATTGTGGCGTTTTTTGTTGTTTATAAAAACTTGGAGGATAAGATTTAGATTTATGGTTCTCTGTTGTTTCAGTTAAAACATTAATTTGGAAATTTATTTGTTTTATTTGTTTTTTACCAGATAATGCTTTTAATCAAGATTTTAATTGATAAATAAATTCTTGATAGGGATTAGTATATTAAAGTGTTGATTATCAAGATTTGAATTTGATACAAACTTTGGCTTCAAAGTTGTTTAGTGATAGATTGAGGAAGTTTTAAGGCTTCAGAATTAAGGGTATAAGTTTGAATAGTTAACCACATTTTGCCAAAGAAATCCTCAAGGAGAAATATTCTCCTTTCTTGATTCATTTCAAAATGCACTTTTGTTGCTTTAAACCAAGTCACAAGATGGAATTACTTGATACAGTTTCAATATATTGATAAAATTGTTCTTTAACTCACTACTTGCAATTTTCCAACACTAATACCATTCACGGAATGGTGCATATTTATCTTCTAAATTGAAGATTTCTTGTCTATTAATAAGAGGAGTATAGAAACTTTAATTCATAAACAAATGACTAATAAAATAAACTTATATTAAATACATATGGAATTCACTATACACACTATGAGGGTATACTATGCATGCATTAATAATATATACAAAGTTTAGAGAAGGCTTACCGACTTGGACAGAAATGGTTGATTAAATTACTAAGGAACAAATGAGTTAACGAATAAGAGATGACTTGATGGGTATTGAAACTCTATAAGGACCTCGAGACCTCGTTCGAATAAGAACTCCTATAAAAGTTATCGAGATGTAGATCTATCAAATTTTAAGATTACATCTAGTATTTTGAACAATGTTCAATTTCTTGGTTTAAAATTGGTTTAGGAGAAGAAGGTAAATAGTCATGGCGTCGAAAAGAATATTTTTTCATTCACTATTAGTGTAGTAACATTAGTATTCCAACATTAGTCTCAATGTAATTGTTCTTCTGGTTCATTTTACTAAAATTAATTTTAGGAATCTTGTCATCACCTTATAAGAAAAAAAAGTTTTGTAAATGGTCTCGATCCGGGCAATTTTCCAATCAAAAATCGGTTTGGACAATTAGACAAATGATCTAAAATATTTTTATCAACAAAGATAAATTAAATCGATGGAAAACATTGTATCAATCTAAAACAATCACCAATATGGATGGAAAGATTAGACCATCGAGAGGATGTCAATCAAGGCATCTAGCATCTCAGAAACTGCTAAGATAAATTTTGAAGAAAGTCAAATGAAGGTTTTCAACAAATGAAGATCTTATGATGATTGAATTCAACTTCCTCATCTAGAAGATCTTCATTTGAAAGCAATTGAAAACCTTTATTTTGACTTTCTTCATTTATCTTAGAGTTTACTCGATGCTAGATCTTGATTGACATGTCGGTGGTCCAATCTTTGATCCATATTGATGATTGTTTTAGGATTGATGGAAATGTTTTTCCAAATTCAATTGACTTTGTTGGTCATCGATATTTTAGACCATTTGTCTAATTGTTTATTTTAATTGATTTTGATTGGAAAATTGAAAGAGACATTTACAAAAACTTTTTTTTTTTTTTTTAAGCGGTAAAATTAATTATCAAAGAACCTTTTGAAGAAACCAATTAAGACTACATATGGGAATAGTAATGTTGGAATAGTTTTGTGAATGAATAAATATTACTTTTTCTCGATAAATTACCTATTTACCTTCTCCTAAATCAATTTAAACCAAGAAATTGAACAAATTGTTCTAGATTTACTACTAGATGTAATCTTAAAATTTGATAGATCTACATCTCAGTAACTTTATAGAGTTCTTATTCGACACGAGGTCTCGAGGTCCTTATAGAGTTTCATACCCCTCGACCGCCATCTTATTCGTAAATCTAAGCAGACCTTATTTAATCAACCAAACAAGGAATCGATGAACAATGTTCATACATCCATGATATACCACAATCAGGGAATCCTCATCGCTAGAGAGATGAATTCCAATCCATTAATAAAGTTTTATGGATCATACAAAACCGTAAAACTTTGTTATTAATAGATAAGAAATCAATGCTGAATTTCAGCAAGATAAATATGCACCATTCTGTGAATGGTATTTTAAAAATTCATAAACAAATTGCTAATAAAATAAACTTATATTAAACAACTCAAAACATATGGAATCTTATTAATACACATTTGTGACTTGCATGCATTAAAATATATAAAATATCTAGAGAATGAACTCAAGAAGAAGCGAGAATATTTCATTTAGATTTACTACTATCGAATGGAAAATTGCGATGGGTTAACTATTCAATGGATTCCGTTGAAGTTACTTCCTCAATCTGATTCCCACAACAAGTTATATGAAGCCAAAGTTTGTACAATCTAGTATTGATAAATCTAAATGAATTTCCTTAGTCCATATACTAATTTATGGAGAAGAAGGTTTATTTATCAATTAAAATCTCGATTAAAAGCATTATCCAAAAAACAAATAAAACAAACAAATTTCCATTATGTTTTTAACCAAATAAAACCATAAATTAAATCTTATCCTCCAAGTTTTATAAACAACAAAAACGCCTACAATTAATCGATTCTTTGTCCAAAAGGACAAAGAAATCAAGATCAAAATATCAAGAACATATTCAATGCTTTAAATGCACCAAATATGGTCATTATGCCAATCGGTGTAAAATGAAAAAGAAACTAGAACAATTGTATGACAAAGACCCTAAACTTTTTAGTTTTCAATCTGGTCACTCTTCATCCAACAATTCATCTCCTGACTCTAATCAAGAGTCAAAAGAGTCTAATCAAGATTCTGATCAAAAGCCTTTTGACTCTAATCAAGAGTCTTTAACTAGGTCTTCCAATATTCATGAGAGTAATTTAATAAAATCTGAATTAACACCACACAGGAAGGCCCTTATTCCTCCTAATCATATCCATGCTGTGAATCAAAATTGGTCTACTCAAATTATTCTGATAATTCCTCTGGGGATTCCTCAGGAATTCACTATCCCTGATGAAGACAAATCAAACTTGATAAATCAACAGCTATCTTTAGTTCTTGTTATTTCTACCAATCACTATACTAGAAATCAGCCCAGTTAGGCAAAAATTAATCCCCTTTCGGTTGAAATTACACAGCACATTCAACCACAATTATCCATTGACATCTTAGATAAATATACACCGAAGAAATCATCCAGTGAATTAGATGTGATCTTTTCTGAGTCAGTTAATGATTTGGACTATGAAAACATCTTGGATTCCACTATAATCACTAGTCAAGTAACTAGTGTCCACCAATTCAATATTCAAAATCAATCTGATCATTTTCACCCATTGATTTTATCAAAGTACAAAATATCTTCTTTGCCCAAGATAAAAAAGAACTCCAAATTAAACTCTCAAAAGCATATTGAATGCTTTCAATGGTCTAAGATTGACCATTTTACCAACTTTATTAACTGGTCCAAGTTTGACCATTTTTTCATTAGGGAAAACCCAGGACCATTGTATGATCCTCAAATTAATCCATCTTTTCCTGGTACATTTTCCCCTCAAATCATCAAAAACCAACCATTTAGATATCTTACCACTATTGTGCTCTCTAATATCACTTTCCCTGTTACCCACAACATCCCAAGGGTTATACAGGATTATTATTCGGAATAGTTTCACTCTCCTTATGAAACTACTCTACCCACTATCTTACTACCTTATTCACCTCCGGTAGACCAAATCCCATTCACACATTATTTGGAATCTCCTTCTTTGGATTCCTCTTTATGTCTCATCCCAAAACCTCATTGTGTAATTTTGGGGCCCCCCTGTCTCCTACCACTTTCCTTTCTATTTCTCCTAACTTTTCCTCTCATTCCATTTCTACTTACTTTTCTTTCTATTATTAAATTACACAATAAGCTTTTCATTCCAAGGAATCTCTATGCAAATTTACTTCCTTTTTCGCATCCAAAGAATAACATCATCCAACACTATACCTACACGAATAGGTACAACCAATACAATGCCTACAATCATAGGCACACAAATTATTATATTCAGATTCTTTCTTGGCATTTGGAATGGCATGAATGGCCATCCGGCCTTATGCACACCAAATTCCCATACAAATATTTAAAAATCTTTGAAAATAACATGACTAATCCAATAATAAAATTATAAATTATTTAATTTCTTGGTCATATTTCCCAAATCCCAATAAATGATTTTGCATGAAATTTGCCAGCATTCAAATCTATTTCTTTTATTCCCAATGGAATTTAACCCAAAGTGGTACATCAAAGTCAATTTATTTCTTAAATTCAAATATACAATTTATGACATCATTGCTCTTATTGACAGTGGTGCTGACATGAATTATCTTCAAGGGGGGTTCGTCCCTTCCTTCTATTTGACCTCCACTCGTCAGAGTATCCCCAATGCTAGTGGATATCCCATACCTATCCACCACAAACTTGACCATGCTGCCGTCCAGCATCATAATATTTCCATTCCTACTTCTTTTGTGATTCTCCCAAATATCACTCAAACCCTTATCTTAGGGATTCCTTTTATTTCTTCCATCTTTCCCTTTACTCGGGTTGATTCTCAAGGCATTTATGTCCAATTTCAGGGTCATCCCCTTCGATTCCACTTTCTCTCCTCTCTTTCTGAGGACTCCCTCATCTTTGTTTTGTCTCCCTTACCGGTAATACCCAATTATGGGGGGATCATCAATACAATCACACTACTCACAATAATCGAATTATTTATTCCCATTTGCATGAGCATTTGCATTTGCATGAACATTCGCATCAACATTTGCATACCACCAATCCAGTGATCTTATATTTATGCGGTGATCCTACAATAGGAAATCACCAGCTCACCACTACTTTTTGTGCAGAGAATGACTAGCCTTACAGGAAACTCTTCTGCCAATACAGCCACTTCAACAGAAGACAATTCTTCGCCCCAAAGAAAAGCTTATACTGTCCTTAGAGGTTTCAACCCAGGTGTTTATACCTCTTGGCAAACCTGTCATAGCCAAATCTATAATTTTCCCAATTCATTATACTAGATACACAATTCCCTACAAAAGCCCAAGAAGCTTTTGACTCATATCCACCTCCCCAAATACTAGCAAAATCTAGTATCCATAACCCAAGACCTATCTCTAACCTTATTAACCCTGGCCTTTAGCAAGATGAAAGTGGTATAGATCCAAACCATATGGATCAAAATAAGAAAAGAATTCCGCAAGATCTGAGTTTCCTTACCAACAAGGCACACCAAATTCTATACAAATATTTAAAAATCTTTGAAAATAACATGACTAATCCAATAATAAAATTATAAATTATTTAATTTCTTGGTCATATTTCCCAAATCCCAATAAATGATTTTGCATGAAATTTGCGATTCAAATCTATTTCTTTTATTCCCAATGGAATTTAACCCAAAGTGGTACATCAAAGTCAATTTATTTCTTAAATTCAAATATACAATTTATGACATCATTGCTCTTATTGACAGTGGTGCTGACATGAATTATCTTCAAGGGGGGTTCGTCCCTTCCTTCTATTTGACCTCCACTCGTCAGAGTATCCCCAATGCTAGTGGATATCCCATACCTATCCACCACAAACTTGACCATGCTGCCGTCCAGCATCATAATATTTCCATTCCTACTTCTTTTGTGATTCTCCCAAATATCACTCAAACCCTTATCTTAGGGATTCCTTTTATTTCTTCCATCTTTCCCTTTACTCGGGTTGATTCTCAAGGCATTTATGTCCAATTTCAGGGTCATCCCCTTCGATTCCACTTTCTCTCCTCTCTTTCTGAGGACTCCCTCATCTTTGTTTTGTCTCCCTTACCGGTAATACCCAATTATGGGGGGATCATCAATACAATCACACTACTCACAATAATCGAATTATTTATTCCCATTTGCATGAGCATTTGCATTTGCATGAACATTCGCATCAACATTTGCATACCACCAATCCAGTGATCTTATATTTATGCGGTGATCCTACAATAGGAAATCACCAGCTCACCACTACTTTTTGTGCAGAGAATGACTAGCCTTACAGGAAACTCTTCTGCCAATACAGCCACTTCAACAGAAGACAATTCTTCGCCCCAAAGAAAAGCTTATACTGTCCTTAGAGGTTTCAACCCAGGTGTTTATACCTCTTGGCAAACCTGTCATAGCCAAATCTATAATTTTCCCAATTCATTATACTAGATACACAATTCCCTACAAAAAGCCCAAGAAGCTTTTGACTCATATCCAACTACCCAAATACTAGCAAAATCTAGTATCCATAACCCAAGACCTATCTCTAACTTTATTAACCCTGGCCTTTACCAAGATGAAAGTGGTATAGATCCAAACCATATGGATCAAAATAAGAAAAGAATTCCGCAAGATCTGAGTTTCCTTACCAACAAGAGCCAGACTCAACAATGCCAAATTAAATTATTATATGATTGTCTTATCTCTTTATTAAGAGAGTTCAACTGGGAAGAAGGAATTTTTTCCATTGAAAAAATCAATCATTTTCTTGACCTCATTGCCTCCATTGAATCTCATTTCAATGATCCTATTGTTCATCGTCTCAAACGCATTTGCATGTTTGAGAAACTCAAATATGCTTTCCCCATTGATATTTCTCAATCTATTATTGCTCAAATTGAGAGTCCTGCTTTTGAAATCAAAACAATTCTCTTGAAAAACTATCAATTCCTTAATACTCTTCAGGGTTTTCATCTTCCAAAATTTCTCTTTTCAGTCATGATTACCCTCACAATCTTCTTCAATGCCTTGATTGGGGTTTGATCAATCAAATTATTTTCTCCATTTCTGACATTCCCAATGTTCCTAGAATGATCAAATATATGCTATTCCATGCTGCTAGATCCTTACCTAGTAGTATTCATCTTACCTTATGGATCACTAGCACTATTGGCTGGAGATCTAGAGAACAATTCTTTCAACCTTATCAAATGTGGATTCTTCGAAAAACCCTCCTCCATGAATTTTCATATGTCCACATGCCAAAATGTTTGCCTCATCCTTCTTCGCTATCTCTGGCTGAATCAATTTCTCCCCGATCTTATTGGATCCATTCATTAATACATTTCTCACAAGAAGCAAGCAGAAACACGAAAGAAAATTATTCCTTCAAAATTACTGACGAAAGAAGAATCTTTCTCACAAATTTACCAATGGAGTACATGACGACTTCTCAGCAAGATCATGAAGCAGACCAATTCCTCCAACAATTAATTAGCAGGACAAATCTCCATCTTCCTACTGACTTAAAAATTGATGCCGCTATTCAAGAAAAAGAATTATATGGCTCCATCTCAAGACATTAAAGATTTTATCAGAATCTTGGCAATCGCATGAAACCATAAGGTCCAGACAATACTGCTGTCACTACTCCAAGCAACATCCAATACAGTCAATAAAGCTGCCAATTACAAATCGTCCAAGAATCTCACTGGACCCCATATATCGATTATTGTCTACCATTATAATAGTCTCACCAGCTGTCCATGATGCAACCCAAGAAGTCATCATTCCAATTATGAACCACTGACGCATGCCCTTACGTCAGGACACAATTATCAAGGGACGAAGCGACTGCAACCAATCCACCCAGCACACGTGTCCCACTCAACGGCGGATTTCAATTCATCTCAAGTCCGCATTCACCAATCAGGAACGAATGTCAAACCATTTCAAATCCATATTCATCTATAAAAGGGTTAGCCTGGGGATTGTCCAGGACACCGAAAAATTTCACCGAAAAAATTCTCATCTACTTCTTTCCTTTCTCTCTTTTCTTTCTTTGTTTCTTTTAGTTTGTATCGGAGAAGCTCTCCATATCGGTAAGCCTTCTCTTAGCTTTGTATATATTTTAATGCATGCATAGTAGCTGCATAGTGTGTGTATAGTGTAAGATTCCATATGTTTTGAGTTGTTTAATATAAGTTTGTTTTATTAGTCATTTGTTTATAAATTAAAGTTTCCTTATTTAGCTCCTCTTTCCTTCCGCAATCACGTCTTCCCCTTACTCTGAGTTTGGTATCAGAGCCATGTCCGGCTAAGCCCGTGGTAATTATATATGGCGGGTGGCTAGTGTTGGAATCTTGAGAGGTAGTGAGTCGTGATTAGGGTGGCTAATCATGGGCGTATGAACTACTGTTCATCATCTTCTTCAGCGGTTTTTATGGATGACTTATAATGGTCTGTTTAGATTTACTACTATGCTGTGGTAGCGTGGGAAGTCGCGTTGGGATGACTTGATGGCATTGTAGCAGGGATTGCGTTGTTGCCGGTTGATTCCCCGTAAAAGTTATCGTAGACGGACGCAGTTTTACAACAGCAATCTAGTAGTAAATCTAAATGAATTTCTGTAAGAAGTCCATGAAAATTTATGGAGAAGAAGGTAAATAGTAATTTACTATGCTGATGAATAGTATTCTGAATCACTATTCACTATAGTAAAACTATTCCAACATTACTATTCCCATATGCAATTACAGTCTTATTGGTTTTACCAAAAGCTCTTTTACCCTTTCTTGTTTTTACTGTTAAAAAAAAAAAAAAAATTTTTTTAAATGTCTCTTTTTAATTTTCCAATTAAAAAATCAATTAAAAATAAACAATTAGACAAATGGTCTAAAATCGACGACCAACAAAATCAATTAAACCGATGGACAATTCCTTCCATCAATCCTAAAACAATCTATCAATATGGATGGAAAGATTGGTCCATCGACATGTCAATCAAGACTACTGAGCAAACTCTCAGTATAAATGAAGAAAGTCAAAATGAAGGTTTTCAATTGCTTTCAAATGAAGATCTTCTGCATGACCTTCACAAATTCAACTTCCTGCATCTAGGATGTATTCAGGTTGCCTTCAAACCTTTGACCTTATTAGGTCTGGAAAATACTAGTATACTTAGCACTCTCAGAGATGCTAGATGCCTTGATTGGCGATCCTCTTTGATGGCCGCTATTGAGACCAGCTTATGCCTTGGTCCAGTATACTATAATGTTTTCCCAAATTTAACTTTATCTTTGACAGATAAAAATATTTTACATGCTTGTACCCTTAATCTCCAAACTGAGGGATACAACTTTATGCCTGGATCAGAGACCATTGCTCTGATCTATCGCCTTCATTATAAGGTGATGACTTCTCTGGTTCCTAAAATTAATTATCAAAATGAACCAGGAAGAACAGTCTTAATTGAGACTAATAGTGCAACCACTAAAGTTGCTACATAAAAACTATGTGAATGGAAAAATATTACTTTTCCTGACGCTTGGCGTATACCTCAAGCTGTCTCTCCTAAACCAATTTTAAACCAAGAAATTGAACAAATTGTTCAAAATACTCAGAGAGATGTAATCTTAAAATTTGATAGATCTACATCTCACAAAACTTCTTATAGGAGTTCTTATTCTGATTCGAGGTCTCGAGGTCCTTATAGAGTTTCTATACCCTCGATTGCTCGATCATCTTATTCAGAAGCTAGCTCATTTGTTCCTTCTGAATTTAATCAACCTAATCTGGAAGGAATCCAAGTTTCTGAACAACAGATTCCTCATGGGATATATACCCAACAGCAGAGGGAATCTCCTACTGTTAGCGAGATGAATTTCTCAATTCATTAATAAAGTTTTATGGCTTTTATAAAACCAGAAAACTTTGTTATTAATAGACAAGAAATTAATGCTGAATTTCAGTAAGATAAATATACACCATTCCGTGAATGGTATTTTAAAAAATTTTCTGCATCAAAATTGCAAGAATTCAAAGAATAATTTTATCAATATATTGAAACTTTTTATCAAGTAATTCCATTTGTGACTTGGTTTAAAGCAACAAAATATCTTGAAATGAATCAAGAAGAAAGGAGAATATTTCTCCTTGAGGATTTTCAAAAAGAATGGCAAAAACTGGATGGGTTAACTATTCAGTCAGTTTACCCTCCTGTTGAAGCCTTAAAACTTCCTCAATCTAATCCCACAACAACTTTGGAAGCCAAAGTTTGTATCAAATCTATTGATAAATCAAACACTTCCTTAGTACAATATACTAATCTCTATCAAAAATTTATTTATCAATTAAAATCTCGATTAAAAGTATTATCTGGTAAAAAACAAATAAAACAAACAAATTTCCAGATTAATGTTTTAACTGAAACAACAGAGAACCATAAATCTAAATCTTATCCTCCAAGTTTTTATAAACAACAAAAAACGCCACAATTAACTGACTCCTCTTTGTCCAAAAGGACAAAGAAATCAAGATCAAAATCTCAAGAACATATTCAATGTTATAAATGTTCAAAGTTTGGTCATTATGCCAACAGGTGTAAGGTCAAGAAAAAACCAGACCAACTTTATGACAAAGACCCAAAACTTATTCAGACAAAATCTGAATTTTCTCCATCTTTTGATCAGTAGTCAATAACAAATTGTCAAAATTCTGGAACCACTATTCCTACAAATAATCAACCATCTTTATTGGAATTAGCACACAAAACTACTAATCCAATAAAAGAATCTCAACCTCAATTCTCAAATAATGAGTCCATACCTAGACCTGTTACAATCAGTGACGTTAAGCATGAAATTAATTCATTAAAAATTGAGATGAGTAAGCAAAAGAAATCTCTTGCTACTCAACCACCAATTCAACAACATAATCGAATCAATGTCCTGAGTCAAGTAACAACTCAAAAATGGTATATTCAAATTACTTTAGTAATCAATCAAGAATTCCCTATCAAAGATGTTGTTGCCCTAATTGATAGTGGAGCTGATTTAAATTGTATACAGGAAGGATTAGTTCCTACCCAATATTTTGATAAAACCACTCAAACCCTTAATAATGCTAGTGGTTACAAAATGCAAATTAAATACAAATTAAATTATGTCTCAATTTGTAATAATGGAGTATGTATTCCATCGAATTTTATACTTATCAAAGATTTAACTCAAATAGTTATTCTTGGTACTCCTTTTATCACCTCAATTTTTCCCTTAACCAAGGTAGATGAAAATGGTATTTATGCCCAATATAATGGACATAATCTCCTATTTCAATTTGTAACTCCACCGCAAACAAAAGTTATCAATTCTGTGGAATCTAATTTATTTTTCATTGAACTACAACTTAACTTCTTACAACAAGAAGTCAAATTCTTATCTTTAGAAAAACAGTTGGAATCCCCTTCAATCCAAACCAAGATTTCTCAACTTTTGAAATCTTACCACAATGAAATCTGTAGTGATATACCAAATGTTTTTTGGGATCGCAAGAAACATATTGTTTCTCTTCCCTATAATTCTGATTTCAACGAACGACATATCCCAACTAATGCAAGACCAAGTCAAATGAAACTTGCTTATTTGGAATTTATGCAAAACTGAAATTGCCAGTTTATTGCACAAACAACTTATTCGTCCCAGTCACTCCCCATGGAGTTGTACAGCTTTTTATGTGAATAAAAATGCTGAACGAGAATGAGGAACTCCTCGACTAGTGATCAATTATAAACCATTAAATGATTGCCTCCAATGGATTCGTTATCCTATTCCTAACAAAAAGTATTTGCTGGATCGATTACATTCAGCCACTATTTTTTCCAAATTTGATCTCAAATCAGGGTATTGGCAAATTCAGGTGGCCGAGACTGACAGGTATAAAACTGCTTTTACTATTCCTTTTGGACACTTTGAATGGAATGTTATGCCATTTGGCCTTAAAAATGCTCCTTCTGAATTTCAGAATATTATGAATGATATATTCACCCCATATACCGAATTTTCTATCGTTTATATTGATGACATACTTATCTTTTCAAAATCTATTGACCAACATTTTAAACATTTAAAAATTTTCAAAGACATTATCCACAAAAATGGATTAGTCGTTTCTGCTCCTAAAATCAAGTTATTTAAAACATCTATTCGATTTCTTGGTCATAATATTCACCAAGGTCAAATTATCCCAATTGACAGAAGTATTGAATTTGTCTCAAAATTTCTTGATGTAATTCTAGACAAAACCCAATTACAAAGATTTTTGGGCAGTCTGAATTATGTTGCAAATTTTATTCCTAACCTGGCATATGATGCGAAAATATTACAATCACGACTTCAAAAGAATCCATCTCCATGGACTGATGACCATACCAAAGCGGTTCGACAAATAAAATTAAAAGTTAAACAAATTCCCTGTCTTTCTTTAGCCAACCCACTTTGGTATAAGATAGTTGAGACAGATGCCTCCCAACTAGGGTATGGAGGAATCTTGAAATAACTCAACCCTTCCAAACAGATGGAAGAATTAATCAGATACACTTCTGGTGTTTTGAAAGATGCCCAACTAACTATTCAACCATCAAAAAAGAAGTTCTCGCCATTGTTAAATGTATTCAAAAATTTCAGGATGATTTGCTTAACCAGTCCTTCTTACTTAGAATAGACTGTAGTTCAGCAAAATCCGTTTTACAAAAAGATATCAAGAATCTTGCATCAAAACAAATCTTTGCTAGATGGCAAGCTGAACTATCCTCCTTTGATTTTCAAATTGAATATATACAAGGAGAAACAAATTCTCTTCCTGATTTTCTAACTAGAGAATTTTTGCAGGGCATTTCTTAATGGCAACATCCTCCTCAGGAGGAAAAGGCAAAGAAAGGGACAATATCCCCTTATCTTCAACTCAAGAATCCATAGATGATCATGCTCTTTGGACAATTATCCAAAGCAATCGATATAGAACAAAAGGAGGCTTTCAATTTAAGGACTCTGCTCAAAAAGATATTTCTCTCAATAAAGAGAAAATTGTTTCCAATAAAGAGAAAACTTCTCTTAATAAAGAGAAGATTGAAACAAAAGAAATTTCTTATATTCAAGGATATATTTTCCACCATTCTGATAATTGAACCAGAAGATCAACAATGGATATCTGATCCCTGGGAATTAAAGAGATGATATCTTGACAATCAAGGATTTCCTGCATTGGATGGCAAAACCCGTCTAATTGCAGAAGCAATTTTGACTGCTACTGGATCCATTACCTTTACCCATCATATGGAAAATCATCGGCCAGATAGCCCAATTACTTATAGTAAAGCCATTATTCATAAAATTCTTAAACCTTCCATTTGGGGTTTTGACCTAAACAAATCCCGAAAACTAAGTTCAGGTCACTCTTTCAATTATTGGAATTATATCCAGTCATTAACCAATGCCTTCTATTATATGAATCCCAAACAGAAACATTCTTGGTTTCTAAAGATTTGTCCAGATATTCTTCAAGCTGGTGTTCCCAATTGATTCTATAATTGGTGGAGTCATTTTGGCCCAACCACAAAAATTTTTCCCAAGTCATTAATTCCTTTATATAATCAGTATGAAGGAGTTAAATTCAAAGGAAAAAATCCTCATTACTCTGAAGTTGATTTCTTTTTCTTCATAGAATGCAGTATTCCATGGATTTGGATGTGGAATATTCAAGTTACCAATATTGAACATCTTCCCACACTCCAAAGAACTTACTGGATCCGATCGTGGGATAATATTCCCGACTTTGACAAAAAAAACTTCTTGAAATTTCATCTATTATATCTCAGTATGCCAAAACAACAAAACCTGAGGCTTCTTTATCTTCTTTAGAATCTAATCCTTTTGAAATATTCAAATCCATGATTCGAAAATAACATCCTGATTTATCTGAGACACAGGTTAATCATCGTTGTCTTGCTTCCATGAAAGCTCATTTTCTTCAAACCTTTAATTCAGCATCCCATTCGGATGAAGATTCCCTCACTTCATCAGAAAACAATAATTCCTTCCATGTTCTAGCAGGAGAATCGCAACCAGACAGTCCTGATCAATCACTCGGTGAATATTAGGACTCCATCATTAACCAGGTCAAAAGCAAGAAATAATTTGTCAATAGCCAATACAGCTGCTAATCACTCCAGCCAATGGAGCTGTCACCTCAAATTAATAAAGTGACAAATCCGTCAAAGTAGTGATTTGCTCACGCATCATCATGGACCCAACCATTTAAATTATTGACGGCCAACATAGCCTCCAATAGCCCTGGCTACTCAATAACCTTGTCAGCTGCCAATGACGCAAGACATGAAGTCATCCTCCAAATAATGAAGCACTGACGCATGCCCTTATGTCAGAACACAATTATCAAGGGACGAAGCGACTGCAACCAATCCACCCAGCACACGTGTCCCACTCAGCGGCGGATTTCAATTCATCTCAAGTCCGCATTATCAATCAGTAGCGGATTTCAAACCACTTCAAATCCGCATGCATCTATAAAAGGGTCAGCCTGGGGAATGTCCAGGACACCGAAAATTTTTACCGAAAAAATTCTCATCTACTTCTTTCCTTTCTCTCTTTTCTGTCTTTGTTTCTTTTAGTTTGTATCGGAGAAGCTCTCCATATCGGTAAGCCTTCTCTTAGCTTTGTATATATTTTAATGCATGCATAGTAGCTGCATAGTGTGTGTATAGTGTAAGATTCCATATGTTTTGAGTTGTTTAATATAAGTTTGTTTTATTAGTCATTTGTTTATGAATTAAAGTTTCCTTATTTAGCTCCTCTTTCCTTCCGCAGCCACGTCTTCCCCTTACTCTCAAGATTCCAACACTAGCCACCCGCCATATATAATTACCTCGGGCTTAGCCGGACATGGCTCTGATACCAATAATCACTTTGAACAAGCGTTGGTCAAAGCTTAATCGCTTTGAATCGGTCACCGACTCAGTGAGAGACCGGCTAACTTGCTCAGTGAGTTTCCTAGTCCTAATAGTGTTAGAACTAATTGCGTGCCCATTTTGGGGTGTGTAATCCAACTAAGCGCCACTCTCAAAGCGTTTAATTAAGGAAACTTAGGGATCAAGGACGGTGAGGCTAGGCCGGACGTAGGTTAATTGTGCGCCGGTGATGGGGCGCTCAATCCAATTGCGTGTCTCATGATAGACGCATGATCGAGTCTCTAGTTGGTCTGGGGAAAGGAAGTCTGGTCTGATAAGGGACTGATTGCGCGTTCGTGATTTGGCGTGCAATCAAATTGAGCGCTTGGTTTTGGGCGCTTAATTCGGGGTTGTCTGGGTACGGGTCGGGTCTGAAATGTCAAGCTATTATTTCAGCCTACATTTTGACTATATACTATTGTTTCAGTATGTAGTCTCCCTACGTTAGGACCTGAGCCATAGAGCTATTATTTTAGCCTGTATTCAGGCATGTACTATTATTTCAGTGCATAGTTCTCACATCGGGAGTATGGGGCCTGAGCCCCAGAACTATTGTTTCAGCCTATGTCCAGCCATTTATTATTGTTTCAGTATATGATCCCACATTAGGGTTAGGGGTCTGAAATGTGAGACTATTATTTTAGTCTGCATTCTGACTATATACTATTGTTTCAGTATATAGTCTCCCTACATTGGGACCTGAGCTATAGAGCTATTATTTCAGCCTGTGTTAAGCCATGTACTATTATTTCAGTGCATGGTTTTCACGTTGGGGGTAGGGGGCCTGAGCTATAGAACTATTGTTTCAGCCTGTGTCCAGTCATATACTATTATTTTAGCATATGGTCCCATATCAGGGTTATGAGGTCAAAGGTTGACCGAACAAATTTATATATTATGAGAGGGCAAAATAGCGGTGTCTACAACCTTGTTACCTACAACAAACTCCTTTCTCAGCAGATGTTTGTCATAAAAGGCTTTAGCCTTTTCTTTGTAAATCCTTGCATTAGAGTAGGCATCTAATCTCAGCTCTTCAAGTTCTGACAGCTGCAACCTCCTGTGCATACCAGCAACAGTTAGATCAAAATTCAATGTCTTGATGGCCCAATAAGCTTTATGTTCTAACTCCACTGGTAAATGGCATGCCTTGCCATACACCAACCTAAAAGGAGACATCCCTATGGGAGTCTTATAGGCAGTCTTATAAGCCCAAGGAGCATCTTCCAAATTCAGAGACCAGCCGTTTCTATCAGCTCTCACAGTTTTCTTTAGAATGTGCTTAATTTCTCTGTTAGAAATTTCTACCTACCCATTGGTTTGTGGGTGGTATGGAGTGGCAACTCTGTGTGTAACAAAGTATTTTCTCAACAGATTTTCAAAATGCCTACTGCAAAAATGGCTTCCCCCATCACTAATGATAGCTATGGGGGCACCAAACCTAGAGAAAATATTATCTTTCAAGAACTTGATGACAACTCTGTGATTATTGGTTCTTATGGCTATGGCTTCAACCCACTTGGACACATAGTCCACAACTACAAGAATAAAATTATACTCATAAGGAGGGAAAGGACCCATGAAGTCAATCTCCCAAATGTCAAACAATTCAACTACAAGAATGGGCTGTAAAGGCATAGAATTTCTTTTAGAAATACTTCCCATTTTCTAACATTTTTCACAAGTCTTGCAGTGCTGAAATGCATCCTTGAATAGGGTAGGCCAATAGAATCCACTTTGAAGTACTTTTGCACCAGTCTTATTTCCACTGAAATGTCCTCCACAAGCCTGTTCATGACACATTGTTACTATGATGTAGAATTCATTTTCAGGTACACACCTTCTCACAACCTGATTTGCACAATTCTTGAAGAGGTATGGATCCTCCCACATATAATATCTTATTTGAGAGAAAAATAGATCTTTATCCATTTTATTCCAATGTGGGAGAATCCTACCCATTGCCAGATAATTAACTATGTTTGTAAACCAAGGTATACTCATGTTGACAGTAAAAAGTTGCTCATCTAGAAATGAATCATTAACATGCAGTCCATCAAACTCAGCAGCTAGGATCCTTGACAGGTGTTCTGCAACCATATTTTTCACACCTTTTTTATCTTTAATCTCAAGATCAAACTCCTGTAATAGGAGGATCCATCTGATTAATCTGGGTTTGGCGTCCTTTTTAGATAAAAGATATTTGAAGGTTGAATGGTTTGTGAACACCACAACTTAGATCCTAGCACATAAGACTTAAACTTCTCCAAATCAAAGATAATAGCTAACAATTCTTTCTCAATTGTGGTATAATTTAACTGAGCATTAGTCATTATCTTGCTTGCATAAGCAACCACACAAGGTAACTTGTTCTTTCTCAGCCTCAAAACTGTACCAATTGTAAAATCTGATGCATTACACATCAGCTCAAATGACAAAGAATAATCAGGGGCCAGTAGGACATGTGCAGAGGTCAAATATCTTTTCAAAAACTTAAAAGTAGTGAGACATTCATCATTAAATATAAAAGGAACCTCTTGGCACAACAGGTGACAAAGAGGTTTTGAAATTTTACTGAAATCTTTGATGAATCTACTGTAAAAACCAGCATGCCCCAAAAGGACATGACCTGCTTGACAATTTTAGGTGGGGGTAGATGTGCAATCATATCAATTTTAGCCTGGTCAACCTTTATGCCTCTGTGAGAAATAATATGACCAAGGACAATGCATTGGTTGACCATAAAATAACTTTTTTCCCAATTAAGACCAAGTTAGTCTATTCACATCTCTGCAGCACTAGGCTGAGGTGATGTAGGCACTGGCTAAAACTATTCCCAAAGACAGAAAAATTATCCATGAATATCTCTAAAAATTCATCAATTATATCCGAGAAGATGGCATACATACACCTTTGGAAAGTTGCAGGGGCATTACACAATTCAAATGGTATCCTCCTATAAGCAAAGGTGCCAAATGGATATGTGAAAGTTATTTTCTCCTGGTCTTGTGGATACATAGGAATCTAGTTATACTCAGAGTATCCGTCAAGAAAGTAATAAAAAGCTTTGCTTGCCAACTTATCCAAAATCTGGTCTATGAAGGGCAAAGAAAAATGGTCTTTTCTGGTTTTTGAATTGAGCTTTCTATAATCACACCCTCCACCAAGTGGTCTCCTTGGTTGGAATTAGCTCACCAGAATCTGATTTAACCATAGTGATTCTAGATTTTTTAGGTACCACCTGAGTAGGTGCCACCCATTCAGAATCTGAAATGGGATAGATGACTCTTGCATCTAACAATTTAACCACTTCCTTCATCACTACTTCTTTGCATATGAGGGTTTAGCTTCCTCTGCATCTCTCTAGAGGGTTTGGAACCCTCTTTCAGGTGGATCTTATGCATGCAAACTGTAGGATTAATTCCTCTCAGGTCAGCAATAGTCCAACCTATTGCTCTCTTATGCCTTTTCAACACACAACAATTCTTCTTCCTGTTCTTCAGTGAGGGAAGAAGAAATTATCACAGGCAGCTTCTGATTTGCTCTCAAAAATGCATATTTCAAAGACTTGGGAAGCTATTTCAGTTTCACATTAGGTAGACTTATTAGTGAAGGCAGCAAGGGTGCCTTAGAAGGTGGTGGAAGAGGCAACACAGCTGGTTTCCAAGGAGGATACTTTGTTGGCCCCACTTCAGAATTTAAGGTTTTCACCTCTTCAATCACAGGTGTGGGGGCCTTCTCTTCCACAGTTTTACTCCAAATATTATCAAAAACATCAAACATGTCATCATAATACAACAGCTTGGGTAAATTTTCTCCCACAAGCTCATCTAGTAAATCAATCATAAAGCAGTCCTCACTATCCAAGTGAGGCTGATTTACTGCATTGTAGACATTCAATTTTACTTTTATATTATCAAAAGATACCCCCATTACACCTGATCTACATTGTATACAAGCATTGGCAGTGGCTAAGAATGGCCTGCCCAAAATTACAGGAATGGAGGTAGTACACTTGCTTAGTTCCATGTCAAGAACCAGAAAGTTTACTGGATAAAAGAACTTGTCAACCCCAATTAACACATCTTCAATAATTCTCACTGGCCTCCTTTCAGATCTATCAATCAGCTATAATACCACATGTGTGGGCTTCAATTCTCCCAAACCTAACTTCTCATATACTGAATATGGAAGTAGATTCACACTGGCTCTCAGATCTAAGAGTGCCTTCTCAATGGTATGATCCCCAATGATACAAGGGATTGTGGGAACTCCAGGATCTTAGAGTTTTGTTAGAGTTGTAATGGATAAAACTTGGTTCACTTTTTCAGCAGAAAAAACCTTCTTGGATAGGTGTATCCTTGACTGTCTTTTATGTGCGCATAAATCTTTCAAAAACTTGACATAGGCTGGCACTTGCTTGATTGCATCAAGTAAAGGCAAGTTTACTTGTTTCATCAAGTTTGCTTGATCTTCACTTATTTAAATGTTCCCATTATTTCCTCAACTTTAGCATTCCCCTTATCAAAAGGAGAAGGTGCTTGAAGTGCATTGGAAAATGACAAATGAAGGACTGATCTCTCATTTGCTGCTTTAGCAATCTCATTAGTTTTTTCCTTATTTTTATTTTTATTTTTCTGTTGGGGTTCCTCCACACCCCCTTATTTTTCATATGCTGCTCCTGCTGTATATTTTCATGGGCTGTTCTCTCATTTTCTGTACTGCTACGAAGCTCAACACCAACTTTGTTGTCAACCAGCCTCCCACTTCTCAAAGTGGTGATGGATTTAGCTTCTTCATGTGATGAAGAGGACTCACCCACCATATACTGCCCTTTTGGATTGTTCATAGGCTGACTAGGCAGTCTCCCTTCTTCTCTCCTAGTCAAAGTATTGGATAGCTGACCAAGGTAGTCTTCTATCTTCTTAATACTTTGGCTATGAAAGTTAACAGTTTGAGACAAAGAGCTCAGGTTCTGCAATGAAGCCAAAACCTGCTCTTCAAATGAGGGTGTTTTAGAGGGTGCTGGGGCTGGTGCATTTTGATACACAGATTGTGCCATTGGTTGGGTCATAGGCTGTTGATATTGGGGCCTTGGAAAAACATTCTGCTGATAAGGCTGAACAGTTCTATAGGGCATTGACTGCTACTAATTTTGAAAATTGTCCTGCCTCCACCTCAGGTTAGGGTGGCTTATCCAAGGATAATCCGCAGCTGGCTGCTATCCAAAGGACTGAGAAGCATTAGCATGCTCCATAACCAAATTAGAAAATTGTGTAGCAGAGGGACATTCTTCAAGGGAGTGAGTGGGAGACTGGCATATCAGACATGCCTCATCCACTTTGGCAGCCATTGGAGACTGCATTGCTCCCATCAATTTATCAAACTTCTGAGTTAAACTATCTACCTTTCTCTCCAAATCATTGTAATCACTGACCTCATACATTCTTTCTCTTGTTGTGTTCTTTTTCATTAATTTAGCTGGAGACTCAATGTCCCTAGAGAAGGTCTCCTGTAGCATTTAATTCTCTCCAATAACCTCAAACAACTCACAAGCTTCATCAGCTATTTTATAAAGGTAAGTACCTCCACAAGAGGCATCCACCATATTTATGCTTTTTAGATCAATTCCTTGATAGAAACTTTATACAAGTTTCCATTGAGGAATTTGGTGATGGGGACATTGCTTTAACAGCTCTTTGAATCTTTCCAAAGCCTCATGGAAGCTTTCAATTGAGAATTGAGAAAATGATATGATGCTTTTTCTCAACTGACTTGTTCTAGACATGGGAAGGAACTTAGCCAGGAATTGACATTACAGGTCATTCCAAGAGGTAATATAATATTGGCTGGGAGCATAGATAACCAGGCCTTGACTTTGTCCTTTAATGAAAAAGGAAAGAGCTTAAGCTTGGTGGCTTCCTCTGCCAAACCAACAATATGAAAAGTAGTACACAAAGCAAAAAATTAATCAACATGTTTGCATGGGTCCTCTTTACTCAACCCATGAAAAGAAGGTAACATCTGAATTGTTGAAGACTTGATCTCATAATTTTCGTCTACATTAGGAAATTGTATACAGGAAGGAGAATTATATGCAACTAAGTGCATAATATTCTCTTAACAATCTAGTCTGCTCACCCATTTCAGTAGTCTTAGATTCAACAGGTGTATGTGTAGCTTGTCTAGACCTAAGAATCCTCTCAACTTCAAGATTTAATGGTAAAATCTCAGGGTTGAGAGTTCTTCTTCCAAACATACACCACACACAAACACAATGTACAGCACAGACAAATGACAACACAGATCACATCGAACATAAATACAAACACACAGACAACTACTATTGCAGATATAAAAATTCACAGATCTAAAAATATAAAAGAGTAAAGAAATGCAAACTCAAGCACAACTTGCTCCTCCTTTTAGCAAAAGTGCTCCTCTCAGCCACAACACCAAATTTGCAAGAATTCAAAACACTATAAAAAAACTTACAAAAGTAATTAGTCAAACACAAAATAGACAATTACAAATCTAAAATATAAAATAAGAAAAACTTAGATCTACCAATTCTAAAAACACCGATCCCCAGCAGCGACACCAAAAACTTGTTGTTTATCATTACCTTGTAATTATTAAGATGTTAAAAATGGTAAATTAAAAGAAAAATCACAGCAGAAAGAAAACACACACCAAGGTAAAAACACAATCCTGCAAGAATTCAAGGTTATTGTAGTAAGTTTTAAAAGATAAGTAAGGGTTGTCCATAGGGAAATGTGTTAAAGAATTTGGTAAATCTCCAGATATGCTACAGATCTGGCTCTCTATTCTATTCTAACTTAAAACAAAGAAAGAAAGAGGCAGAGGAGAGGTTTTTGAGGTTGTCACTTTAAACTACAAACTAAAGAAAATTAAATCTAAATGTAAATTGATCCAGAGATAAGCAGAAAATAGATTTGAAGAAAAGAGAAAAGGTTTTAGGGAATTAAAATTAGATATGGAGAATAGCAGCTTGGGGTTTGGTCTCACTGAAAATTGATTGGTTAAACAACAATGTAGGGGATGGATCTGCAGCTATCCTCCATCTGGCTACAAGCACAGGTGCAAGGTAGAATAATCCAATCTAAATCAAAGGGTTGAATTGATCTTAAGGCTATGATCTGCCTACTTCAATGGTCACCGATCATCTTAGGGATTTCTTTCAATCCAAAGGCTTAAATTAGAATAAGAAAACTACTACAAATGCTGTGGATGCAAGGCTACAAGCTTAGGCATCCACAGGAGCATTAAATTTAGAAAAATCTAATGGAAATCAAAAGATCTACAGGTTAAATGAATGGGCATTTCCAAATACATAAATCCTTTGGAAAATCTAATGGAACCAAAAGATCTATAGATTTAACTGATCATTAAAACTAACAATTCATTGATTTAAATACATCTTACAATAAATTATCCTCAGATCTGCAGTCTCTGCATCATCCGATCCTCATACAAAGCTCTCAAACCTCTCAATTTTATAGATCTACCTCACTCTAGCTGCTACAAGGATTTAGCCAACCATAGTTGGGCTAAAGAGAGAGTGGAGATGAGGGACGAAGGCTGGAATTTTGGAGGGAAAGAGAATTCAAAATTGATCTCTAGATTTCTCTGGATCCTTCTTCTGTTGTGTTCCTCTTCTATTTATACTCTTCCCCTTCTGCTCTCAGATCTGTTTCAGCCAATCATAACAAAAGGGAATATTTCTGTTATGCTTGCTGATGTGGCTGATTTCCCTTCTAGAATCTCCCACGAATTGGTTAAAATTGGGCAAGCATACGTGGGGGAGTTAGAGAGTTTCTTATTCGTGCCCATGGACTTCCAAAAATACCCTCAAGGGTTGTCAACCCATTTTTGAACATTAAGAAAACTCCCCTTTTAAAATTGAATTTAAAATTAAACTTTAAAAGTGAACTAAGAGACTTAATTCATTTTTGCGTGGGTAGATTTTAAAGGGTGGGAATGTAGGCAGCGATACAAACGTCCTAGTTCTTAGTACGACGACAACCCCTAGTGGTGATGATCCCGAAAATAACCATCCCATCTAGTATCTGAGAAGGCATTCGTGCCGAAGGTATATTGGGTGGGTGACCGAAGTTGTTACTAAGCCGAAAACCTTGGGGAGAGCGTTAGCGGAATCGAAAAAGCCTTGTATCCTTTAGGCACGGAAAGGAGGGACACGAAAAGTGAAGAAAAAGTCCCAAGGGGCATTGCCTCGACCCCCCGTTTATTGGTTTTTTTTAGACTCCCAATAAGTCCCACACCCTTGACACCCAAACGTCCTCACTGGTCAAGAGAGGTTGCTCTCTTATTGACTCTTTTAAGGGATCAGGTTGTTGCGTGGGTTTTCGTGCCTCCACATAGATCAAAGGATTCCCTTTGATTCTTCAAGAGTGCATTGGGATCCTATCGTGGGAGGCATTAGGGGTGTTCACACCATCCGAAAAGGGGGTTCTCATCATCATCATTTAAAAATCACCATAAAAAAAAAATCAGGAAAATCAAAAATCCAAAATAGGAGAGCTTGTAGTGTCAAAACAACGACATCGCCTTTTCCTCCATCATCCTATAGGGAAAGAAGAAGATGGGTTTTTGGTCCTCACCCGAGGAACTCGTACCCAACCCGCCAACAAACCATGTCATGGGCGGTTAATCAGGCCTACTGTGACGGAGGTACGCAACGTGGCCACTTGGGCCATCCATAGCGCCACTCGAGCCGCTCGTACCTCGCATAGAGGCAGTGGTGACTTCGTGCCTGGGGCATGCAACTTGGGGTCAGGAGGGCCTTGGGACATGGTCGCGCTACGAGGACGTGACACCGTCGCATGGGGGTAAGATGCAATCGCGACACAGACGCGACACAACCAAGCTGGGCTAGCGATGCGAGGCATTGCGGTATGTCAAACCAAGGGGTTTGAGGTTCTCCTGCCATTCTGGCTGAATTACTATTTTACCCTTATATAGGGGAAGGGAGTTGAAGAGCTATTCTCCACCCACACGGGGCCTTGCGTTACCAGAGGGGCGCAAGTGTCTCTTAGGCCTGAAAGGGTGGGCCTAGGATATCGACGCAGCGATGTCGTGTGGCACCCAATGCGAGGTTGAAGTATAGCCTCGGACAACACATCGCGGTGCATACGGCTGGGAAAGCTCGCCAGAGTACTTGAGCGCTGCGTGGGACTCAATAGAGCACGCCAGCACAAGGGCTGTGTGGGACTCCGTTGAGCATGGCAGCATGAGTAGGCACAAGACTGTGGGCTTGGTTCGGTATGTGGGTAAGACATGATGGCATGAGGAGCTTCATGCTAACACAGTTGTGAAGTGAGGTACTAGTGTAGTGCACAGGGTGAAGCTTGAGCAAGCAAAGTATGAGACAGTGGTGCAAACGAGTGTGTCGTAAGGGGCACGATACATTGGGTGGTAGGTCACAAAACAGAGGTAACCACAAGGGGGAGTTTCTGTTCTTTAGGCGGGTGGTATCAGAGCTGATGAGAATATTGGTTGGCTTTGTTGCATGCGATAGCGAAGCACCGCGCTAGTTGATGGCGTGTCGAAGGACTCCCCCTCGACTGTTGGTATCAAAGATGGCTGACTTAGCGCATCGGGCGTTAGGTGTCACACAAGACTAAGGTTGCTGAAGAGCAACCCCGTGAGACTATGCCAACTCTGATTCATCCCCACCATCTTCCCCATCACATTTCCATATGGAGGAAATACCCCTCTCCAATCCTTCCACCCAATCCCAATTCAATGTCACCGGACCATTTGATGCACCCATCTTTCCATCTACCACCACTCAAAATCCATCCCATTTTTCATCCACAACTACGGTTGACTTGCTTACCTTACAATTGTTAAAGGGTTAAAACAACCCATTAAAAGGAAAAATCATAGAAAAATGGGATTAAGGTAAGCAATCAGTCCTGCAAGAACTAAGGATGTTGCAGCAAGCTGTAAGGGATAAGCCAGGGTATGTCCACAGGGAAATGTGCTCTAAAATAGGGTAAATCTCCAAATCTAAATCAGATCTGGCACTCTATCCTAAACTAATGCAAGGGAAGGAAAGAGGAGAGGTTTTAAGGGTTGTCACTCTACTAGAAAAAACTATAGAAATCAAATGTAAATGATTCAGAGCTAATGAAAACTTAGATATAAGGAAATGAAGAAAAAGATTAAAACCAAAAGGTGGGACGTAGCAGTGAGGGATTTTGGTTTTTACTAAAAATCAATTGGTTCAAAGGCAATGCATAAAACTGATTTGCAACAATCCTTCATCTAGCTACAAGCTCAGATGCAAGGTATAAGAATCCAACACAGATCAGGGAATTGGCGTGATCCTAAGGCTATGATCTGTCCACTTGAATGTCCATAGATCATCCCAGAGATCCCTCTAGTTTAAGGATCTTAATTGGAACAGTTAAGCTATTGCAGATGCTGTGGATGCAAGGCTACAAGCTAAAGTATCCACAGGGATATCTAATCTAGAAAATCAAATGACAATCACAAGATTTACAGATCAAAATTAACTCTATAATCCACACTTTACTGATTCAATACAACTTAAAGCAAATGTGCTCAGATCTGCAATCTGTGCAACATCCAATCCATATACAAGGCCTTGAACCTCTTAATTTGCAGCTCTCAATCTCACCCTAGCTACTGAAGGGGTTTAGCCAACCATGATTGCCTAAGGAGAGAATGGGGGAAGAAGGAAGAGGGAAGGAATGTTGGAGATGGGAATTCGGATTTGGCCTCAGCTCTCTCAATTTTTGGATAGTATCTCTGTAAATTTTTTAGGCTTTTATAGTCTTCCCCTCTGTCCTCAGATATGTTTCAGCCAATCAGAGCTCAAGGAAATAATTTTTTTATTATGAGCTACTGATGTGGCTGATTTTTCTTCTAGAAGCTCTCCACCCATTGGTCCAAACTGGACAAGTGCATGTGAAGTAGTTAGAGTTTCCATTCATGCCCATATGCCTTCCAAAAATACCCCCAAGGGTTGCTGACATGCCTTGGGGTGTGTGCACAAAGTACTGAAGTTGGCAACTGCTGTGAAAGGAACTGAGAAGTTCTAAGTTTGAGTGTCGAGAGGTTTAGGGAACCTCTCGATAGGTATTGGGTCTTATTGGCTCTTCATTCGACAGGTTGGATGTGGCCTTCGACAAGTTTTGGAAACTGCTCAACAGGATTAGAGACTATTCTTAACTGCTGCCCAGGCTCCCTCAATCGTCTCGACAAGTTATAAAACAACCTGTCGACTTGTTATGCAGTCTTCAGTTGAGTGCTCGATAGGTTGCTTCAATCCTCGCGAGAAGGAGTGCACCTTCAGGTAAGTCATCGATAGGATGGTGTTGACTGTTCATTAGGTTTAAGGGAGCCTCTCGACTAATGGCTAGAACCTCACGAGCTCCCCTGCATATCCAGGTAAGGCTTCGACAGGTTGCACTGCTGCACCTCCAACCTCTCGACAAGTAAGCAGACACTTCCAGAACCTCTCGACATGTTAGTTCCTTTAGTTTCCACTACTTGACAGGTACTGGGAAGCTCTCGACAGCTTCATTCTAAGCATCCAAACCTGTCAACAGGTCGAATTAACCTCTCGACAGGTTATATCCTTTGTTTCCACAGGTGGCTCACTGCTCTAGGGTGTTGTTCTTCATCTGTCCAGCACTTAGCACCTCTTGAGGGGTTCAACCTTCATCAAATGTAGATGATTTTGCTCCCATGTGTGCCCATGTGGACACCTGTCATTGCCATGGAGCTTTGAGGCTCTGTGGACTGCTTGATGGCTGGCCTTTCTGGCTGCATAAGCACATGTTGAGGTAGCAGGTTTGTTCTTTGGCATTTTTAGGTGGATGTCTGTACTAAGACTATAATTTATTGCTTATCTATAAAACACACTCAAAACACTTTATTAGTCAACTCAAAGGCCCATCAAAGGTCAGGTTGGGAGGTGAAAAATGGTATTTTTCATTGATTAACACCCCTAAACCTAAGCTTTACTAGTCCCTTGGCAAAGGAGAAATTAAAAACAAGGATTGAAAATGAAAAATGCCACTTCTGTAAGGAGCACAAATGCATTTTGCATATGCATCAAGCCTTTTAAACCACTAGGTGATCCCTAGTGGAGGAGTGGAGTCTCCTGAGGGTTTTCAGTGAAGGTACCCACAAACTTCTCCAATGAATCAGTTAATATCAATGCAACATTTTAAAATAAGCAAAATAAATTTCATTCCACACCTTGTTCATTCAATTTTAGAGGATTCTTAGCAGAAAAATAGCAATTTAAAACTAGAATTCTGCTGTAATTCCTTTACAATCAATCAGCTCATGTCAAGGCATTTTGTATGAAAATTAATGCAGAGCTCACCCTTAATTTGAGAATTCTGTTTTGATAATGCCCTCAACAAACTTGATTTTAGACCTAAGTTTTATCAAGGCTGTCACTCAAAATAAAAATAAAAGGGTGCATCATTTCACACAGCTCAAGAGCAGTTATAACCCTCAAATAGGACTGCAGGCATGAGCATAGGCATTATTCTAATTTCTGAAAATTTCTAAATCTTTTCACCATAGATTACACAAATCCCCATCTCCACATGACAGCTCAATCAATTTTCAGATCAGTAGGGTCTTTTTATTGGGTTGCAATGTGGTTATGGGTGAGGTTTATAAAAAATAAAAGGGGTGGAATGGGATTCCAAATTTGAGAAATCAGTAAGGTAAGGAGGTGATTTGCAACTTTACAACCTTCATTTCAACATTATTCCATCTATTTCTTGAATTTTCAGATCTAAAGTGATCAATTCCTAATCTTCTTTTCAATTTTTCAATGAAATGACTTCTCTTTCCCATTCTTTTGTTTTATTTATTTATTTATTTTTTCTTTTCTTTTTGTATGCTTTTTGTATTTTTCTCCATTTTTCTTTTTATGGGTTGGAATGCCACAACTGCCACCAAATGTGCTTTCTTCTTTTTCAACCAAATATCAAACCTTGCTCCTCTAACCTCACTTCTTCTACTTCCTGAATTCTTAGATTGAGGGTAAGCTGAAACAGGTCAAGGGGTTTTGGGTTCAAATTTTTTTGGTTTTTATCAAAGAAAAACTGGGATTTTTAAGACTCAAATGGTGTGTATCAAGGGCAGTTCAAAGGTGGTAAATTGTAAGCTCAAACTGTCCAAAGGATGACCCTACTTCATGTCTTCAATGTCATGAATGCTGTCAAGCTGTTTCAACTTGGATTTGCCTAACTTCTAGTGAGCAAGTCTAGATTCAATCAGTCCTTAGAGCAAAAAAATTGCTAAGACACTCTTTAAAGAAAATTTTTGAAGCCCAAATCTCACTGGATATGGTCTTCCATCAAATTCTTGGGGTATATCCTCACAATTTTCTCTCTTTTCAAGTTCACTAAGCATCAATTTTTGAAAAAGAAAAAAAAAAAAAGTTCTTGATATTTGCTTCATGATAATGTTAGAATTACAACACATTTTAGTTTTAAAAAGTTTTAAATTTCCTCTTTTTCAAAAATCAGGTGGGAATTCACTTTATTTTCACAAATTTTGTCCAAGATAGTTGCACTAAAATTAACTATTCCATTGGCACACCCTGCCATACCCCTAAACCTATGAGGAGCAGTGTCCTCACTGCTTTGGAAGAATAACAAAAGGGAATAGCAAGGTGAACAGAAACAATTGAAGCATAGGGAATAAAGTAAAACAAATGTAAACTAACAGGAAAGCAAGAAACAGAGATGAAACAAAACAGACATTGTATTAAACACAAGTAATTTCGAAAGAACAAGGTAAACTAAATGTAGCAAAAATATGTGCAGTAAAAGCCCTATATACAAACTAATTACAACTAAATCCTAATCTGAATCAGAGCTAGATATGGTCATTGGCTCCCATCCTTTCTGTGCAGCAAGCTTGTCATACTCCACCTTGAGCTTCTCTTTCTTCTTCAGCTTCTCAGTGCTGGCAGCACCTACCTTAGTTCTTTTTGCAGCTGGCTTCTGAGGTTTGGTGCTGCCTTGGGACAGGGTGGGCTCTTTGATGGAAAGGGCTTTGGTTCTGAGGGACCCAGGGCAGAGTATAGGGAGAGGGTCTCTACAAGTCTAGCAAGCATGCCAGATTTGGTGCTATAGATCTTGTACAGGTCGAGGGAGTTGAGGACCATTGTCCTTAACTTCCATTCCTCTTTCCTATGGGACTCTAAAATAGGGTCAATTTCTTCCTGATGTGCTTGCTGTAGTAAAACCATGACTGCATCCACCAGAAATTGCACATCCTCCTTAACATAAGGGTTGGTCTTAAGAGCTTTGCTAAGGGATGGCAGAGGGGATAAGGTGTTGGTGCCATATGGGATAATGGCCCAATGGTGAGGGTCATCCATGGAGGAGGGGGTGATGGGAAGCTCAAGAAATGGTTGTGATGGTGCAATAAGGGTCAATGGCAGCTCCTCCTCCACAACAATAGACACAAGTGGGGAGGAAGGATAGGTAAAAGGAAGAGAAGGCAGAGCTGCTTCCTCAAAGTCAGTTTGAGTGGAGTAGTCTCTGGTAGAAGGGGTAGGGCTAGGTTGTTCCACCACAGCATGGCTAACCAGTACTACAGGGGACAGCTGTGGGGATGGAGGTGGAGTAGAGATTGAAAGAGGTTGGGGTAGCTGGGATTAAGGTGGACTGAATGGCCTGAAGGCAAGTGGCCATAGCAGCTTGGTTAACTATGTTGGTTTGGAGCTGGGCTAGGATGGTGGTAAGAAGGGAAAGGTCTGGGTGGAGGCCTTAGGTAGGATTTGGGTTTGGGTAGTGGGTGGAATGGGTATAATGGGTTGCAAGGGAGATGTTGAAGCATGCTGGAAATGAGAAGGCTGTGGAGAATCAGGTAAAGGTGAGTACTCATGCCCAATGTCCTCCACAATGGAGTCAATCAGGGAAGAGTACCCGTCAGTGGTCAAATGGTCTTGATCCTGGGTATGTGGAGGTGAGATGGAAAAGGTGGGGTCAATGTCGAAGGGTATGGATGGTGGAGAAGAAGTGGCTGGGTCAGCTGATGTAGAGGGTGTAGGGCTGATAGGTTCGACAGCTGAGAGGGATGTAAGGGGGAGTGAAGGTAAGGTAGGGGTGGGGTCTGTGATAGGAGGAGCTGACAAAGGTGTGGATGCGGTGATAGTGGAAAGAATGACTGAGTTGCTGGGAGGTATGGAGATTGAAATGGATGGTATGGGAACTGAGATGGGTGGTAGAGAGGGTGATGGAATGGAGGTGCTTACAATATTAGGGCTTACTACAGGCAAAACACAGAAGTGGAGTGTAACATCCCCAAATTTTAGGCGTGAATAGTGTCCTCGGGATGCGTGCCTAGCTGGTTGTAAGTTTGACCAAGTGAAAGTCAACTTGATGACTATGATTTTAACTTAGGTTGATGTTATAAGTAAGCGTGTGTAGTTTAAAACCAAGTGAGAAGTAGAATACACCTATCTTGGGTGTGTATGCTTTACACTAAGCAATAGAAAGAGTTAAGAGGGTTTAATAGCTTGAGAGAAGTTATTTCTCTTTGTTTTGGTTGGTGTGGAGTTAAGAAGAGAGAGAGAGGGAGACTAGGAAGGAGTAAATGCTAAGGGGAGTTAATGCACATTTCAATTAATGACGGGCTTGAGTATTTAACGACGGATTCGACGTGTTGGAACCGTTGAAGTCAAAGCTAGGAGCCCTAGCCTTCGAGCCAAACCATTGAATCAGCCAAGGGCTGATTTAAGGTGAGTTCTATTTAAATTGCTAAAAACATGTTGTGTATTTAATTGAGGTTTAAATGATGAATTAAAGAATAGAAATGAAGGAGAAATAATAAGGAAGAAAGCTGGAAGAAATGGCCGCAAAGGGCTGAATTTTAGACCAAATCAATTGATCGATTTGGAAAATCGATTGATGATGAATTAAATAATAGAAATGAAGGAGAAATAAAAAGGAAGAAAGCTGGAAGAAATGGCCGCAAAGGGCTGAATTTCTGACCAAATCGATTAATCGATTTGAAAAATCGATCGATCGATTTTGTCCTAGAGGTTGTTTGGGCAAAGTGACCCGAAACTGATTGATTGATTTGAAAACCGATCAATTAATTCTTGAAATTCGATTAATCGATTGAAAATCTATTAATTGTCTGATCACTCCCAGTTACTGGAAAATAAAAGCTTTGGGAAACCGATTGATTGATTTGAGAAATCGATCAATAGATTTTAGAATTTCGATTAATCGGTTTGGATCGATTAATCGATTTTGGGATTTCGATTAATCGATTTTGGAGATCGATCAATCGATTTGGACTGTTTTTGTTGGTCTTTGTTTTAGACTTTGAGGTTCAGGGAGGGTCTTGTACCTTCTTTTATGCATCCTTCTTGATGCTTTGCTTGTGCTATGGTGTACCATAGGTGGTACGTGTGAAGACAAGCATGGGGAACCGCATGGGACCTTGATGCTTGGACATCCGAACATGTGAGGTAGGGAACACCTTGAACATGTACTTTAATTGTAAGAGTATGCATGTAGTGATAAAAAAAAGTAATTATACATTGAAAATGTGAATCCTAAGTGTGGGTGTGTGTGTGTGAACATAAAGCAAAGTAAATAAGTATGACCTCCCCAGGGGATGTGAATATGATAAAGGCATCTGTATGATGCGTTGACTTGGACATCCCAGGGATGTAAGTGATCATGTAAAGCAAAGAGAATGAGAATGATAAGGCCTAATTGACTATATTTAGTACAATCACATGGTGAATAACTATATGTAGTACACTTGATATTTAAGGTTTGGAGAATATCCCACCGACGTGGCAGTATACCCATGACTAACACAGCGGGATATCCGTGACTGGTATGGCGACCAATCCGTACACCAGTTTGACATCCCAAGGATGTAGTTATTTATGTATGAAATATAAACTCCGTCGCCTATGAGAAAGGGACCTGGGTAGCTTTGAAAGATATAAAAATATCTGATTAGACGACGATGGTGGGTATTCGATCGGGCACCCGAAGCTATAGTAAGTCAGGGAATATTTAAGCTATGATTTAAGTCTTTAGGCTATATCATTGTGGTAAATGAACGATTTGAGAACAAATGAAACATGTAAAGTAATAGTGACATTCAAATGCATCTTTTCAGTTATTTAAACTGCTTTTCCAAGAAAACTTATTGATACATCATACTGTTAATTATCATGGAATATATGTGAGAGTTTAATTTATATGTTCAATTCAGTTCATTTCCCTATTGAGCTATGATGTAGCTCACCCTTTAGACTATATGTCGTAGGTCCCGTACTTGCAGCTGCTACTGCTTCTAGAGACATTGATCCGGGAGATTCAGATTACGTACCTGGGGAGGATCAGGAGCCCCCTCCCAAGGACTTCTTCTAGAGGACCCCTGCGTACTTTGATTCAGTTTTTGTGAGAGTATTATATGGCTGGGTATGTCAAGCCCTTTTTGAGTAAATGTAATTATATTGATATATTTTTGGCGAACCATTTGGGGTGACCTTGTTTTATTATTGATGGTTCGGGCCAGTTCTTCTGCTCATGCAGTGGCATGGGATTAGAACTGTCTTTTGGGTTTTGATTAGAATAATATATCATTAATGCATGAGAGATTTAGTTAAATTCAATTCTTATGCTTTACTGTGCTTGGGTATACCAATGTTTCGTGCAGGTTTATGGGGCATGGCCTTAAGGGTCGTGCTGATGGCATGGGTTTTGGGGCGCCGAAATATGGGCTGTCATAGTTGGTATCAAAGCAGTTTCTTTTAGAAATTTTGACAATTTGTATTTTTGTCAGAGCATAGGGACTTCTGCTAATGAGACCTTAGTTTCACTTATAGACCGTTATGTCTTCTAGGGGAAGAGGCTGACCCAGGGGCAGTCATGATAGAAACTTACGTAGTAGAGATGATTACATCTCGACTACGAATCGAGTGCCAATGGGAAGCAAAGGGGCTTCAGGAAGTAGTGGCCAAGAGAGCCAAGACCATGAAGAGAGTCGAGAAAGAGACTGACGAGAAAGAGACCAAAGAGAACAAGAAAGAGTAAGGGAAAGGAATGAAGAGAGAGAGGAGCGTCAGAGGATGATACATACAATGGAAACCATGGTAATATCCATGGCTCAACAACCAACATCTCTGGTAGCTCACAATGTTAGTGATCAGCAACAACCACCTACACCCCCAGTAGGTCTGACACCGCTAGTGCCCTCTGCATTTACAGAGTTTAGGAGGATGCGTCCTCCTAACTTTTCAGGGCAAACTGAGCCAATAGCTGCTGAGAATTGGCTGAGTGAAATGGAGGTATTTAGTGTGCTTACATGTACGAAAGACGACAGTGTCCGTTGGGCAGCTTATATGCTTGATGGAGAGGCTGGGCCTTGGTGAAAGTCTGTTTCTAGGATTAGGGCTCAGGAGACGGATTGCCCTGGACATGAGATGAATTTGTAGAGGAATTCAACAAGCAGTACTTCCCTGAGGTAGTAAGAAACTAGATGGAGGTAAAATTTTTATAGCTTGAGCAAAGGAAGATGACAGTTAGAGAATACGGGGTTGAGTTTATGCGACTTGCTCGCTTTTCTCTTGAGTATGTAGTCACAGATATGATGAAAGCAAAATGACTACAACGCGGCTTGAGGCCGGACATCAGGGGAAAGGCAGCAACATTTGAGTTGAAGACCAATGGAGAGGTCATGAGCAAAGCCCTGGTAATTGAGGAGGATAATGAAGATAGATACCGGAGAAGGGATCAACAAGGAAGAGGAAGAGTGGATCAAAGTAAGGTTGGGAACTATGAGCCCGTGAACAAAAAGCCAAGGTTCATAGCGCCTATTCAGAGGCAACCATTCCAACCAGGGTATGTGAGACCGGCACAGCAAATAAACTACCAGAGATTTCTAATGCTTGCGTCGGGGAGGCCAATGAGATATGAGAGCCCTGCTATCACCATAGGAGCAGCAGTTACACAGGGTTCCTCACGACCAGCGTCGACTATAGGAGAGACTTGTGCCAAGTGTGGCAAGTCTTACAAAATGGCAGATTGTAAGAAAGGCATGCGAGGTTGCTATAAATGTGGAAAGATAGGCCACATCATCCGAGATTATCCAGAGATTGCTAAGGAGAGGATGGTTTCTGCTTCAATGCCACGACCTATACAATTAAGGAAGCCGGTAGTGCAAGGAAGAGCCTACGCAGTCACTGCCCAGGAAGCATGGAATGTATACGACATTATCTAAGGTGAGATTCCTTTTAAATAAAGAATTACAATTTCTTAAAATTTTAGATAGAGAAAGTGCATTCATTTAGAAAATAGTGTAGACTCATTCTTGTACATTAAAGTTGGATAAGTAAATATGCACTATATCTGTATATACGTATGTTATAGGTACGTTATGAGTGTACGAGAAAGGATGCTACGGAGCATGTGAAGCTAGAGTGTTGATAGACCCAGGGTCTACCCACTCCTTTGTTACTCTGAGATTTGCAAAGAAAATGAAGATTGTTCTGGTGACATTGGATTTTGTTCTAGCAGTGTCTATTCCGACTGGAGAATTAGTTAACACAGAATTAGTTTATAAGTCAGTAGTAGTGGGTATTCATGATGGACACGTTTATGAATTGGCAGCATAATTAATACTGTTAGACATGCAAGAATTCGATGTGATCCTTGGCATGGATCGGTTGTCACAGCATTGTGCTATGGTAGATTGCAAGAACAAGGTCGTCATCTTTAGACCTAACACAAGGAGATTGTTCCGATTTTGAGGGGAGAGATCGACATATATGCCACTTATCTCTGCAGTCAGGGCTGAGTGCTTGATCAAAAAGGGGTGCAGTGATTATTTGGCATTCTTGAAGGAGGATAAGGAAGGAAAAAATATTATCTCAGAGATAGCAGTTGTGCAAGAATTTCAGGATGTGTTTCCTAAGGAATTACCAGGATTACCTCCAGATAGAGAAGTGGAGTTCGCTATCGACTTAACACCTAGAACGGAGCCTATTTCTAAAACACCATATAGGATGGCTCCGGCTGAGTTGAAAGAGTTGAAAGAGCAGTTATAAGAGCTCATGGACAAGGGGTTTGTAAGAGCGAGTGTGTCTTCGTGGGGAGCACCGGTCCTATTTGTAAAGAAGAAGGATGGGTCAATGCGACTGTGCATTGACAATCACCAGTTAAACAAACTCACCATAAAGAATTGATATCCATTGCCTAGGATTGACGATTTATTCGATCAGCTGCAAGGAGCAAGGTATTTTTCTAAGATCGATATGAGATCTGGATACCATAAGCTGAGGGTCAAGGCAGAGGATATTCTGAAGACAACATTCAAGACACAGTACGGACACTACGAGTTCTTAGTGATGCAGTTTGGGTTGACGAATGCACCGATGTCATTTATAGATTTGATGAATCGGGTGTTTAAACCACACCTAGATTCTTGCGTCGTGGTATTCGTTGACGATATTCTGATATATTCCAAGTCAAAGGAGAAGCATGAAGAACACTTGAGAGTTGCTCTACAAATCTTACGTGAACACCAATTATGCCAAGCTCAGTAAGTGCGAGTTTTGGTAGAAGAAGTTAGTTTTTTAGGACATGTCGTCTCAAAGGAAGGTGTCACAGTAGATCCGACTAAGATCAAAGTAGTGATAAATTGAGAACAACCAAAGACGGTAACAGACGTCCATAGTTTCCTTGGTCTACCTGGCCACTATCGACGTTTTGTAGAGGGATTTTCAAAAATATTGGGATCTCTTACGAGACTTACACGGAAGAAAGCGAGATTTGAGTAGAGTGAAGCATGTGAAAAGAGTTTTCAAGAACTCAAGAAGAGACTCACTTCAGCTCCAGTGTTAGCGATTCCTTCAGGCAGCGGAGGGTTTGCGGTATACAATGATGCTTTGCATAATAGTTTGGGCTGCGTGCTCAACCAACACAAGAAGGTGATAGCTTACGGGTCAAGACAACTGAAAGAGCATGAGAAGAACTACCCGACACATGACCTAGAACTAGCAGCAGTCATATTTGCATTGAAGATCTGGCGACATTATTTATATGGTGAGACCTTTGAGATCTTCACCGACCACAAGAGCCTCAGATATCTATTTACACATTAAGAGTTGAATATGAGGCAACACAGATGAATGGAGTTTCTCAAAGACTATGATTGCTCCATATAGTATCATCTAGGCAAGGCTAATATGGTAGCCGATGCCTTGAGTCGGAAGGGTTTAGCTCAGTTGGCTAGTTTGATTATAGGGATGCATAGATGGAAATTATTTGAAGACATCTCACTATATGATGCAAATATCGAGGTACAAGCTATAGGAGCCTTCTTGGCTAACATATCAGTGAGACCGATAATCTTTGAGCACATTCACGAGCTACAGATGAGAGACCTTGAGTTGACCCAGATTCGCCAAGATGTAATTGAAGGCATAAAACCAGAGTTCTCAGTAAAAGAAGATGACTCCTTATTGTTTAAGGGCCGTCTTTGTATTCCAGATGACGTCGACCTACGGCAAACTATCCTTGATGAAGCACACAAGTCAAAGTATGCTATCCACCCTGGTAGCACTAAAATGTACCAAGACTTGAGGAAGAATTACTTGTGGCATAACAGGTGGCTCCCCCCTTGCTGGTGGGTCCTGATGTGGTGGTGGTGGTGGGGCATCACCAGCCTGGGCAGGTGCTGGTCCTTCAACTGGTAGAGCTCTGGCTAACATCCGATAACTACGGCCCCACGAAGTAATGGAGTAATGCTTCACATGGTTGGTTTAAATCCGCAAACATGCTTGCGATGATACAATCAAGCTCTCAACTCATCACAAACAAGTCTGGATACTGCTCTCTCACATCTGTCTCTCTTTCCCATGTAGCTTCTTTGGTCGGATGATTCTTCCATTGAACAAGTACTAAAGGAATCACTTTGGTGCATAGCATTTGCTCTTTTCTATCCAATATCTCTGCTGGTTCCTCTATCATGCTCATATCCTCGTACTTTTCCAACGGCTGACCTCCCAAGATATGGGAAGGGTCATCCACGTACTTCCTAAGCATAGATACGTGAAAGATATTATGTATCCGATCAAACAATGGTGGTAATCCAATGCGATAAGCAACTTCTCCAACTCGACCTAAAACCTCAAAGGGTTTAAAATCGATCAATCGATTTTTGAAATCGATCAATTGATTTCGTTCAATTGAACGACTGGCACACGTCAGTGAGGTGGAAAACTTGCAAAATTAATAGCATAAAAATTCGATTAATCGAGTGGAATTCGATTAATCAATTTTGGGAAATCGATCAATTAATTTCGCGCGGGTGAGCTTAAGTTATGAAAATTGATCAATCGATTTTTGCCTATATATAACAGTTTTGGGATTTTTTGGTTCCCATTCGAATTTCAGTTTCTTTTTCTTTTGGGCACTATTTTCTTCTCCCTCTTTTGCTACCAAACCCACTAGGGATTCATGGAATTTCGGATCAAATCCCTATGCATTCGAATCGAACGCATAAGGTAAACCCTAGATTTCAAATTTCTTTTTAATTTAAACCATCACAGCCCTAGTTTTGTGAAATCTTTTTAGTTTAAAACCAAAATGCCGCCTAGAACTTGATTGGCCATGAAGCAATCGACGTCTAAGCTTTCGATGCAGCGCAAGAATGCCGCACCACCACCACCTTCACCATCACCTCCATCATCACCATCATCTTCATCAGATTCGATATCTGATTTGACGGGCACGTCATCATGCGAATCGTCGCCATTACCCCAACCACCACCCGAAAACTTACCCCAACCAAATGAATGGTGGGCGGCAAAGGAGTTTGAACACAAATATATCATTGATGAGGCCCTATTTACCGATCCTGACATTGAGGGCGAAACCCAATCTGCCCGACACTACCTCGTCAAGGCTGACCTCGGCAATCTTTTGAAGCCTTTGCACGAGTATTTTTACCCACAGCTCGTGCGGCTATTTTATCAAAACCTTAAGGCGGGTTGAGTGGACGATACCGTCACTACTGAGATTGACGGTCGTCATTACCTTTTTACCTAACATCACATCCACGAGTCCCTCGAATGTTACCTGAACTACGTACTCGAGACCACCCTTTATCCACCATTTGATGAGGAGGTTACTTTTGAAGAGATTATGGCTAAGATGACTAGAGGCAGTAAGGGATCTGGACAATCTATACGGAGGGTAGATTACCTCCCTACATGTGGATGCTTGATTCAATAATCAAGTATAATATTTACCCTATGCGCCATGGTACGGAGCGTGTAGAGTTGGTCCAACAGGCCCTATACGCAGCGTACCGAGGCCGTTGGTTTAACGCTACCAAATTGGTCATAGAGGGGATGGTTTATATAAAGGGGAAGATGATGAAGGGTCTGTTGAGGCCTAAGGAGCGTATGCCTTACACTCGCCTGATATCAAGTATGCTAGAATGCTACTCTGATGCCCTAGAGTATGCCATTTCACCTACTGAGCGGAAGGCCACCGACCATGTGAAGCATTACTCCATCACTTTTTGGGATCGTAGTTATTAGATGTTAGCTAGATCTCTACCAGTTGAGGGACCAGCACCTGCCTAGGCTGGCGATGCCCCACCACCACCACATCAGGACCCACTAGTGGGGGGGGGGGGAGCCACCTGTTATGCCACCAGTTGGTGGGGAGCAGCCTGCTCACCCTCTCCAGCCGGAGGGGCAGCCTATCGTGCCACCTATTGCTCCGTCATGATCACCTCCAGCTACTTCTATGCCACCTCACTGCCGACGCGCGACCCATCCTACCCCTACCATTGAGGATGTGTTGGCCAAGATGGAGGCCAACAACCAACAGATGAACCGCCGCATAGATTTTCTCCTCTATCATAGTATGCGGTACATCTATCTAGACGACTACCAGCAGCGCATTGCGGAGGAGCAGGCTTGGACTCTTGACGCTCCTGCGAGGGTGCAGCTGACGTCGGTGCATCTGGTTCGGGGCCACAGCAGCCAAACGTGGCAGATCATCCAGGAGAGGGGACGGCGTGAGCATGAGCTGATGACATTCTTTTTGTTTTGTTGTCATTACTTCTTGGCAATTGGATTTTAAATCTTTTGGATGTGTAATTATTTTTTTGATTGTCCTTAGTTTTGGAGGATTGTAATTTTTGGGGGAATTGTAAGTAAGTTGAAAATTTCTATGTATCAAACTATTTGGCATGGATGCCATGGTTTTGACATTTTATTCATTGAGTCTTATTGCAAATGAAATCTCTTTTTTAGCTTGTATGTGCACTACCTATTCTTCACTATCACTACAATTTTCTAAGTGTGTGGTAATTGCTTTTCAATGACACTACATCTATCTATGTGTGTAGGTATTCCACAATGGAGACCTTTGGGTACATTTTCGAGGACAAAAATTCTCAAGGTGTGGAGAATATAACATCCCTCAATTTTGGGTGTGAACAGTGTCCTTGGGATGCGTGCCCAACTGGTCGTAGGTTTTACCAAGTGAAAGTCAACTCGATGATTACGATTTCAACTTAGGTTGATGTTATAAGTGTGTGTAGTTTAAAACCAAGTGAGAAGTAGCATACACCTATCTTGGGTGTGTATGCTTTACACCAAGCAATAGAAAGAGTTAAGAGGGTTTAATAGCTTGAGAGAAGTTATTTCTCTTTGTTTTGGTTGGTGTGGAGTTAAGAAGAGAGAGAGAGGGAGAATAGGAAGGAGTAAATGCTAAGGGGAGTTAATGCACATTTCAATTAATGATGGGCTTGAGCATTTAGCGACGGATTCGACGTGTTGGAACCATTGAAGTCCAAGCTAGGAGCCCTAGCCTTCGAGCCAAACCATTGAATCAGCCAAGGGTTGATTTAAGGTGAGTTCTATTTAAATTGTTATAAACATATTGTTGTGTATTTAATTGAGGTTTAAGTGATGAATTAAAGAATAGAAATGAAGGAGAAATGATAAGGAAGAAAGCTGGAAGAAATGGCCGCAAAGGACTGAATTTCAGACCAAATCGATTGATCGATTTTGGCCTGGAGGTTGTTTGGGCTAAGTGACCCGAAATCGATTGATCGATTTGAAAACTCTAAAATCGATCAATCGATTCTTGAAATTCGATTAATCGATTAATCGTTTGAGCACTCCCAGTGACTGGAAAATGAAAGCTTTGGGAAACTGATTGATGGATTTGAGAAATTGATTAATTGATTTTAGAATTTTGATTAATCGATTTGGGATCGATTAATCGATTTTGGGATTTCGATTAATCAATTTTGAAGATCGATCAATCGATTTGAACAGTTTCTGTTGACCTTTGTTTTGGACTTTGAGGTTCAGGGAGGGTCTTGTACCTTTTTTTATGCATCCTTCTTAATGCTTTGCTTGTGCTATAGTGTACCATAGGTGGTACATGTGAAGACAAGCATGGGAAACCGCATGGGACCTTGATGCTTGGACATCCGGACATGTGAGGTAGGGAACACCTTGAACATGTACTTTAATTGCAAGAGTATGTATGTAGTGATAAAAAAAAGTAATTATACATTGAATATGTGAATCCTAAGTGTGGGTGTGTGTGTGAACACAAAGCAAAGTAAATAAGTATGACGTCCCCAAGGGATGTGAATATGATAAAGGCATCTGTATGATACATTGACTTGGACATCCCAGGGATGTAAGTGATCATGTAAAGCAAAGCGAATGAGAATGATAAGACTTAATTTACTATAATTTGCACAATCACACAGTGAATAACTATATATAGTATACTTGATATTTAAGATTTGGAGAATACCCCACTGGCGTGGCAGTATACCCATGACTGACGTGGCAGGATATTCATGACCGGTACGGCGGCCAATCCGTAAACCAGTTGGACATCCTAGGGATGTAGTTATTTATGTATGAAATATGAACCCCGTGGCCTATCAGAAAGGGACCTGAGTAGCTTTGAAAGATATAAAAATGTCTAATTAGACGACGATGGTGGGTATTCCATCGGGCGCCCGACGCTATAGTAAGTCAGAGAATATTTAAGCTATGATTTAAGTCTTTAGGCCGAATCATTGTGGTAAATGAATGAGTTGAGAACAAATGAAACCTGTAAAGTAATAGTGACATCCAAATGCATCTTTTTAGTTATTTAAACTGCTTTTCCAAGAAAACTTATTGATACATCATACTGTTAATTATTATGGAATATATGTGAGAGTTTAATTTATATGTTCAATTCAATTCGTTTCCTATTGAGCTATGATATAGCTCACCCTTTAGACTATACGTTGTAGGTTCCATACTTGCGGCTACTACTTCTTCTGGAGACGTTGATATGGGAGATTCGGATTACCTACTTGGAGAGGATCAAGAGCCCCCTCCTGAGGACTTCTTCTAGAGGACCCCTGAGTACTTTGATTCAATTTTTGTGAGAGTACTGTACGGCTGGGTATGTCAAGCCCTTTTTGAGTAAATTTAATTATATTGATATATTTTTGGTGAACCATTTGGGGTGACCTTGTTTTATCACCAATGGTTCGGGCCAGTTCTTCTGCTCATGCAGTGGCATGAGATTACAACTGTCTTTTGGGTTTTGATTAGAATAATATATCATTAATGCATGAGAGATTTAGTTAAATTCAATTCTTATGCTTTATTATGCTTGGTTATACTAATATTTCATGCAGGTTTATGGGGCATGGCCTTGAGGGTGCTGATGGCACGGATTTTGAGGTGTCGATATTTAGGCTGTCACATGGAGGGAATGAGTATGGGTGCAAAGGTCACATGTGGAGGCTCTGAGCTAGGACCAACAGAGGTGGGTAGAGGCTCAAATCTGGCTGAAGAAGAGGTGTCAGCTGCAGTTGCTGAGTTGAATGATGGAGCTGTAAGGATCACAGGTGCAGCTGCTGAGTTGGCCACCTGAGGTGCTTCTCTTTCAGGGCTCTCCATTGATTTCTTCTTGCACTTTCCAATTAAGGTCCTACTAGCAGACCAAGCCTCTTCCCAAACACTTTTGGAGTCACCTTTACCACTGGCTCATCCTTTTGGATCATGATTTTCCTCTTTTTAACAAAGCAGTGATGAGCTTGCTGTAGGGCAACCCTGGCAGGGCCTGTGCTCTTCTGATTTTATCATTCACACTAATAATGGCCTCAAATACCAGCTGAGAGGCATTCAGGAACTGGCCCTTGGAGAAAAAATAAAGGGCATCTACTATAGGAGTCCTCCTCTCCTACTGGTGTCCACTGACATAAATATTTTTTCTCCAAATTCAGTCTATGAACAGCAGGCTGGGGTGTAGATCTCTTCTCATCAGTGACTCCCCAGACCCCACAATGCCTTAAGTCAGGTGTTTGGTTATAGCTCTAAAGGGGACACTTTCAGGTGCTACTAGACCGTAGGCTGTATCAAAAATTGATGGGACCCCCATTGCTAACCCAATGTCATTGTAATCTACCACCAACTCCCAATTATCAATCAACACTACAAGTGTAGGCTTAGTTGACCATGGCTTCATCTTGTTCCTAATATTTTGATACCACAACTTGACCAACCTAGGGTAGGATTTTTCTTGCAATGGGGTCAACATGGGTGTCAGGCCAGCCTTCACCAAATAATCCAATGTGCCCTTACACTCCCCTTCCTTAGAAAAATAGGGGAGGTCAAAAGTTATCTCTGGAATTAGGCTTAAGGCATCCACAAATTCATTGAGGGTAGATAAGTTCACAGGGACTTCAGGTTCAACCTCTGGGTTAGGTTCAGGCACTAGGTTAGGCTCAGGCACTGACACATCCTCAACAATTTCTTTAACTATTTCCTCAGTGATTTTGGCCTTCTTAGATTTCTTAACTTTCTTAGGTTTTTCAGATTTATCCATGACAAGCTTTCTCTTTGCAGGTGGGTTCTCCTTGGGCAGTGTGGTTAGCCTACTAGATTTCCTAGTGGATTTTTGGGCAGATTTGGAAGGGGCTTTGAATAGGTTAGAAAGGGTATCCTCTTGGTCAACCATTAGATACTCAATTCCCAAAATCAATCTCAACAACTACAACAAACTTCTTTGCTCAATCAAGGTAACCACACAAATTGGAAATGGAAGTGCAAAGCTTGGAAATCATAGAGTGGAGCTGAAGAGGAACTAACCCACAGAAACCCTAGGGTTTCTTAGAACTTTCTGTGCACGTCACCAAACTTACAGACCAGGTGAAAAATGTAGCCCTTGGAAAAATTGAAGCAATTGGAACAATGGTTGAGTGCTTGGAGTTAGAACCAGTGAGGTGGAGGAAGAAGAAAGAATTGGGAAATCGGCAAAGAGAAAATAGAGCTCAGAGCAGAAGCTATCGAATGGTTGGAGTGAGTTGTCGATAGGTTTAAAAACACCTAAATCGTGCTTTGATAGGATTGGAGAAAGGATTTCGACAGGTTGGTACAACCTGTCGAAGAGTTAAAATCAACTGGGATGGCAGGGTTGGTGGGCTGAAGATCTTGAGGGGGTCTCTCAAACCTCTCGACAGGTTCAAGGCTTCAGAAAAAAGTAATTCGAGAGGTTCACAAAACCTCTCGACAATGTACCCAAAAACCATCAGAGCCTGTCAACTTCCTTGCTCAACATCTCGACAGGTTCATCGATCCTGTCGAATATCATGTTTACACCTTCAGAACCTACCGAGAATCAACTCAAACCTCTTGACAGGTCCCAGATCTAGTTGAAATGCACATTAGGAACCTTTAGAACCTGTCGAACATTAATTCAAACCTCTCGACAGGTCTGTTTTGCATTCTCCATCTATTTCTTAGCAGTTCCCTTGCCTCCATTCACACAAAATTTTCAATTCTGCTTTGTTCTCATTGGATTTCTCATGCCTTGGGGTCATTTCTACTGTAACAGATCTGATTCATTATTCTAAATGAAGAACTATACACAAATGGCAACATATGTATAATGCAAAACAACAATGAAAACAGAAACAACAAGAAAACTGATAAAAACAAACAGTTATGGTACTTAGTCTACATTGTTGAAAATCAATCACACTTGGGAAGTTCTTGAAGGTGAATGGTCACCACAGGCTCAACTACATTTTCAACAAAGAGTTTGAGCCTTTGACCATCAAATTTCATGATCCTTGATTTCAACAGCTCCAGATGGGGATACATGCTCTACCATGTAAGGTCCCTCCCATATGGATCTCAACTTGCCTGGGAAAAATTTTAATTTAGAATTGAACAGCCATGCCTTGTTGCTAGCTGTGAACTCCTTCCTTAGCAAATGTTTTTCATAAAAGGCCTTGACTTTCTCTTTGTAGATCCTTGCATTGGAGTATGCCTCCAATCTCAGCTATTCCAGCTCTGATAGTTGGGGCCTCCTATGCATGCCAACAGCAGTTAGATCCACATTCAATGATTTAATAGCCCAATAGGCTTTATGTTCTAACTCTAATGGAAAATGGCATGCCTTGCCATACATTAGCCGAAAAGGAGACATCCCTGTTGGGGTCTTATAGGCAGTACTATAAGCCCAAAGAGCATCTTTTAACTTTAGGTACCAGTCCTCCCTATCTCCTCTCACAGTTTTCTCTAAGATGTGTTTGATTTCTCTATTAGAAATTTCTACCTGCCCATTGGTCTGTGGGTGGTATGGGGTGACAACTCTGTGTGTCACAGAGTACTTTCTATGCAAGTTATCAAACTGCCTATTATAGAAATGACTTCCCCCATCACTAATGATAGCTCTAGGGGTACCAAATCTAGAGAAAATATTATCCTTCAAGAAGTTGAGGACAACTTTATGATCATTAGTTCTTGTGGCTATGGACTCAACCCATTTGGACACATAGTCCACAACCACAAAAATAAAATTATATCCATAGGAAGGAGGGAAGGGACCCATGAAGTCAATTCCCCAAATATCAAAGAGTTCAACAACCAGTATAGGCTGTAAAGGCATGGAGTTTCTTTAGGAGATACTTCCCATCTTTTGACATCTTTAACAAGCCTTACAATGCTGCCATGCATCTTTGAAGAGAGTGGGCCAATAAAATCCACTTTGGAGCACCTTGCTAGCAGTCTTGTTGTCACTAAAATGGCCTCCACAAGCCTGTTCATCACCAAGGACACATCTCCTCACAACTTGGTCTGCATAATGCTTGAATAGGTATGGATCCTCCCACATATAATGTCTGATCTGGGAGAAGAACAACTCCCTATTCATTTTATTCCAATGTGGGGAATCCTACCCACTGTCAAGTAGTTGACTATGTTTGCAAACCAAGGTGTAGAAGTGCTGACAAACAACTGTTCATAAGGGAAAGAATCATTGATAGGCAACCTATCAAACTCAGCAGCTAGGATCCTAGATAGGTGGTCTGCAACCACATTTTCAACCCCTTTCTTGTCCTTAATCTCAAGATCAAACTCTTGTAATAGGAGGATCCATGTGATTAATCTTGGCTTAGCATCCTTTTTTGACAAAAGGTACTTCAGGGCTGAGTGGTCTGTGAAGACCACTATCCTAGATCCCAACATATAAGACCTGAAATTTTCCAAAGCATAGACAATTATTAATAATTCTTTCTCAGTTGTGGTGTAATTTAACTGAGCATCAATCATGGTCTTGATTATATAAGCAATCACAGAAGGTGCTTTGTCTTTTCTTTGCCCCAAAACTGCACCAATAGCAAAATTTGATGCATTACACATTGACTCAAATGGCAAAGAAAAATCAGGTGCTTGAAGGATAGGTGCAGAGGTTAAATAACCTTTCAAAAGCTCAAAAGCAATAAGACATTCATCATTAAATTCAAAACGAACCTCTTGGCACAGCAGGTGATAAAGAGGTTTTGAGATTTTGCTAAAATCTTTGATGAATCTCCTATAAAAACTAGTATGCCCCCAGAAAGATCTGACTTGTTTCACAGTTTTAGGTGGGAAAAATGTGCAATCAAATCAATTTTAGCCTTGTCTACCTCTATGCCTCTGTGGGAAATCACATGGCCAAGGACAATGCCTTGATTTACCATAAAATGGCTCTTTTCCCAACTCAAAACCAAGTTGTTTGCCTCACATCTCTGCAATACAAGGCTAAGATGGTGTAGTGTTAAGACCTGAAAAGTACCACTTTTCACCCCTTAACTTAATCTCTGTTAGAACCTTAATCATTTAATAAATATGTTTTAAGTCTATTCTGTAGGTAATAAGCAACAACTACAAATAAACCCCTAACCATGCCAAGAAGCCTACTGCTGACCCAGAAGCCCCTCAGAAGTATGAAGGTTGAACCCAGACAGAGAATTGACAGCAGCATAGGGTGAGCAAAGCATAAATAAATCAAGAAGAATGTCTCGCGCAGCTGTCGCAGGGCTCAATTGAACCAGAAAGAATGCGTCACGCAGATGTCATGGGCTTCTGAAGATAACACACCAAATGGTCACGCGGTTTGATGACAGAAATAGTTGAAAAGTAGACTTCCCGAGGTTCTCGCGAGTTTCAGTCATCAGCGCTCGTGCAACTCAAGAAAGGAGTCTTCAATCGTCGCGCGATTCACTGAAGAGAGAGAGCTCCAGGCACTCCAGCGCGCGGCTGTCACGCAGTGGCCGTGGGATACAAACCTTCAAGGAAATGCTCGGGCGATCCATAGGCCTATGAACACTGCTTCTTCGTGAGGATCCCTGCGAGATTCATCAAGGGACGAACAAAGTATCCCGCGATGACCAAAGTATCAATCCCGCAACACCATGAGCTTCAAGTCAATTCAACCCCATGGCAAGACCTGGAATTCTTTTCTATCCAGCGAGGATCGGGTTCTAAACTTCTCCCCACTTCTGCAAGGGCAATCTGGGAACTTTCAGCAATTAGGGCACGCACTCCAATGCTCCAATCTCCGTGCACAAGCCTCGAGGCATCCAAGGGACAGGAATGGGCCGTAATTATATTGAAAAATTAGGGTTTTCCTAACCCTAATTTCGGAGAGAGCCGACTGCTATATAAGCCTAAGCCTAGCTTATGTTTAAGAATCTCTCTTTGGGGGGGACTTAACTTCTGTATTCCTTCTTCTTAAAACCGACTGTAGAATTACAGTAGGCTAAGGTTAGGATTTAGGAGTTTTCTTTTTCCTTTTTCCTTCTCTCCATAGTCCAGCACTTGCTGGCTATGCCTTTGTATGATTATATGGTATAGTTTTTTATGGAGTTTTATAATAGGATCAATTGCATGTATGGGATTGGTGTTTTGTTGTGAGTTGTTCTGTACAAGGCTGCTACCTTGAGATCCTCCAGTGCTAAGTTGTATTGTAAGCAATGGATGATTGCTTTTAAGGTTTTACTTAGATCCAAGTGACCTGTGTGTCCAGGTTCGACACATTGCAGGTCTTCCCTCACCACAGGATTCACTAAATCTGAATCCCCATGGGAGCTTGAGCTGGTAGCCTTGTGAACATGGTGGCGACAGCAAGGTTCTTGTTCAGTCTCAGACCTCTGCGAGTAGGATAGCCTCTGTGGATAGTCTGTGACCATTCAAGTGGATAGATTATAGCCCTAGGGTAAACCCAATCCACAGATCTAAGACAGATTCTTCTTCTCTGCACTTGTGCTTATAGCCTTGTGAGAGATTGTGTAGAGACAGACTCCCCTGTATTTGTATAGACCCACCATCAGATGGCAGATCTGATTTGGCTATAGAGATTGTAGGCTTGTGACTGGATCACTGCTGTCTTTCTAAAGTAGTGAACAACTAAGCTTAAAAAGCTAGTACTCAAACTCTTGCTGGTCCTGTGTGTCCAGGCTCATGCACTTTGTAGGCCTAGCCCCACACACAGAACTTTAGAGGTTGAGGTTCCTATGGATTCTTGAGCTTGTAGCCTGGATGAAGTAGTGCCTACAATGATAATCTTGTTCTGACCTATCTTTGGATTGTGGTTCCCCTATTGGATAGTCTGTGACCATTTAAGTGGACAGGTTATAGCCATAAGGGATTGGATCATGGCACAGGGGTGAGTTGTTTCCCTTCCCCTCTTTGGTAATAATGTAGCCATTGGACAAGACTTCTATAGCAGCAGATCTGAGTCTGAGTTATAAGACCCATAAGATCTGTACCCAATAGCATACTTCTCACCCTTTTATATTTATTTTCTCACACTCTATCACCGTTCTCAACCCTTTCTGTAGTTTAGACATTAAGTTACCTTAGGATTTAGACTATAGTGACCATAAATCCCCTTCCATTTACGATTGCCAGATCTGGAGGGCCTACTAATGAGAGCTCCCTTGGAGCTTTAGATCAACTTTCCCTGTGGGACAAACTCTTACTTATCAAAACTTGCTACAACAGGTCCTGTATCTTGAAGGACTGTGTATTTTTAGGCTTGCTACTCTTCAATCCATCTTTGATTTTCACTTACCCAATTCTTATTACCATCTCCAATAAAGTTAGTAGCAAGCAAATAAAAATATCCTAACAAGTTTTTGGCGCTGCTGCTGGGGAATCTTGATCTATTAATAGACTCTAGATTTTTGTATTCTTTATTCTTTGGTAGCTATACTTGTGAATAATTGATACTGCTGATTTACATTTGGAAATTTTCTTGCAGATCTGGACCGTAGCAGAGAAGGAAAGTAGAATTGCACTGGGAGTCTAGCTACCTCTGTTTGCACTTCTCTAACCCTCAAAACCTCAGTTTATTTCTCCTTCGAAAATTCCATAGTAGTTGATTAGGATAGTTTTAATTTTGTTAAGTGCAATGTGTCTGCGAGTAATCTTCCCTGCTGTTGGTGTGTGTGCATGTTAGGAAGGAGATCCCTCAGTCCTACATTAGAGCCTGCTAACCCTGAGATAGAAAGGGGTAGAAGACCGAGAAGGCACAGACACACCACAGTCGAGCCCTCTATTGAAATTGAGACAACAGTTATGGGTGAAGAGCAACCCAGAACATTGAAGGAATTGAATGCTCTAGATGATTATAATTCTCCATTCAGCATTCAATTCGTAGATGTTCAGGGAAACTACGAGATTAAAAACTCCATCATTCAAATGCTTCCCTCTTTCCATGGGCTTAGCAAGGAAGACCCTTACAAACACATTGACTAATTCTTAGCCCTGTGCACAACATTCTCTATCGCTGGTTTGGGACCAGAAGCCACTTAAGGCTCTTTCCTTTCTCCCTAAAGGACAGGGCCATGACCTGGTTATCTACTCTCCCAAACAACAACATCACTTCCTGGAAAGACCTCAAGACAAGATTTTTGTCTAAATTTTTCTCAGAGACCAAAACCAGCCAGTTGAGGAAAGACATACTTGCTTTTTCCCAATCCCCAACTGAAGATTTTAATCAAGCCTGGGACAAATTTAAGGAGATGCTCAAACAATGTCCCCACCACAAGATCCCTGACTGGCAGCTTGTCCAGAGCTTCTATAATGGGATTGATGAGAAAAGCAGAGACATGGTAGATGCCTCTTGTGGTGGAACGTACATGCATAAAACAGTTGATGAGGCATGGGACTTGTTCGAGGTCATTAGCGAAAATGCTTTCCAGAAGATGTCCTCATCTAGAACTGTTCAAGAGCCTTCTCCTAAGCTGGGGCTTGCTGAAACTTCTAAAGGAAAGATGTACGAAGTTAGGGAAAATAATGACCTGAGAATGCAGATGGCCAATCTTTCGGATAAATTTGATAAACTTTTGACTGTGGTACAACCCCAAATGGCTGCACAAGTGATGGAGGCATGTCTGATATGCCAATCTCCACAACACACAGTGGAAGAGTACCCATCTGCAGGGCAATTCCCTGAGTATGTGATGGAACAGGCTGCTTCTGCCAAATCATTTAGACAGCAACAATCTGGTGGCTACAACAAACAACCATATGGATACCAGCACCAAAATGCTGGTTACAAATGGAGAGGCCACCCAAATTTGAGGTAGAGGCAAGACAACTATACGCAGCCACAACAGATGTTGGGCTTACCTCAAAGGCCATAGCTGCAGTTTAACCAGGGTTATGCCCTAAGGTCGAATTTCCAACATTAGCAGCAGCCCCAACAGCAAAATCAGTTGGTAGTTCTCCCACCTCAGCCCCGAAGTGCTTCTTTCGAGGACCAAGTTTTGACCCAATTGCAAAGCCTTGGACCTTTGAATCAGACTGTGACTTCTCACAGTCAAAGCATAAAGAAAATAGAAGAATAACTGGGCCAAATAGCCAATGCCTTGGCCAAAAGAGAAGAAGGCAGGTTGCCAAGCCAGCCGGTAGCCAACCCTAAGGGCCAATATTCGATTGGAGAAGGCTCCTCAAATTTTGAGGGGGCTAATGCCATCACAGCCCTAAGGTCTGACAGGCTGGTAGACAACCAGGTGGGACAGGAACAAGGAGAGGCCATTCCCAAAGAACTGTCGAGTGAAAGTGATAAGGATTTTGTTAAAGCACAGAGTCAAGAATTGCCTGCTACCCTTCAACAAGGGAAAAATAAAGAGGCTGTAGTTGAGCTTCGGCAGGAAATAAAAGAAGAAAAAAGAAAAAAACAAAAGTTCAGTCATAGGCTTGTAGTTGAGGAACCAGTAGTCCCTCAGCTGCCATTTCCTCAAGCTTTAAGTGGCCCTGCCCCTTTTAATAAGGGGAATGCATAGATAGAGGAAATGATAGAGACCTTTAAGCAGGTAAAAATTAATTTACCCCTGCTTGATGCAATCCGACAGGTCCTAGCCTATGCAAAATTTCTGAAAGACCTTTGTACTTAGAAAAGAAAGGCAAGAGGCCATTTGTCCAAAAAGGTCTTTGCAACTAATACAGTTAATTCTGTATTAAGCATGACAATACCTGAGAAGTTACAAGACCCAGGGATACTCACTATTCCCTGTATAATTGGAGGCCACACAATTGGAAGGGCCCTTCTAGACCTTGGAACCAGTGTTAACCTGCTGCCATACAGTGTGTATCAACAGCTAGGTTTGGGGAAGCTTAAACCCATCCCCATTGTGCTATTGATGGCTGATAGGTTTGAGAGGAAACCCATAGGAGTGGTTGAGGATGTCTTAGTGGGGGTAGATAAGTTCTTCTACCCTGCAGACTTCCTTGTTTTGGACATGGGCTGTAACAAGAGTACATCCCCCATGCCTATTATTTTGGGCAGACCATTCTTGGCCACTACCAATGCATGCATTCAATGCAAGTCTGGAATCATGGAGGTCACTTTCGAACATATGAAAGTGGAGCTTAATGTGTACAACAGTGCAAAGTACCCTCAGCTGGACAATGAGGAATGCTTTACAGTGGATGTACTAGAAGAAGTTGTTGAAGAAGAACTGCCCACTCTACTGGAGTGGGGCAACATTGTCACAAATTTAACTGAAGTTTGGAACATGGGAGAGGAAGGAAGCCTAGCTTTAATGCTAGAAGACATGTCCCCATTGAAGTCTTCTGTGGGCTTAGTGCAGCATTCCACTTGGAAACCTACATTGCTGCCCCTTCCTCAAACCAACAAAGCACTAATCCTGCCTTTCATCCAACAAGCCCCTGATCTGGAGCTTAAGAAGCTTCCAGATACATTGAAATATGCTTTCCTTGAGAAAGACGAAAAACTTCTTGTAATTATCTCCTCTTCTCTTACCAATGAGCAAGAGGAGGATTTGCTAACAGTTTTGAGGAAGCACAAGAAAGCAATTGGCTGGACCATTGCTGATCTGGGAGGGATTGATGCATCAATTTGTATGCATAGGATCCATCTAGAGGAGGGCTCAACACCCTCCAGGGAAATGCAGAGGAAACTGAATCCTCACATGCAGGAGGTGGTCCTAAAAGAAATCATCAAATTGCTGGATGCTGGGGTAATTTACCCCATTTCTGATTCTGAATGGGTGGCACCTATTCAGGTGGTGCCCAAGAAGTCTGGCATAACAGTGATAACAACTGAGTCTGGAGAGCTGAGACCAGCCAGGGAGACCACTGGCTGGAGAGTTTGCATCGATTATCGAAAACTCAACTCCAAGTCCAGAAAAGACCACTTCCCTCTCCCCTTTATTGATCAAATTTTGGATAAGTTGGCTGGGAAAGCTTTTTACTGTTTTCTTGAAGGGTACTCAAGGTACAACCAGATCCCTGTGCACCCTCTTGATCAAGAGAAAACTACATTTACTTGCCCTTTTGGCACCTTTGCTTACAGAAGGATGCCTTTTGGGCTGTGTAATGCCCCAGCCACCTTTCAGAGGTGTATGTATGCCATATTTTCTGATATGATTGACAAATTCTTGAAAATTTTTATGGATGATTTTTCGGTTTATGGGGATAGCTTTGGCCAATGTCTACAACACCTCCACCAGGTCTTACAAAGATGTGAGGAGACCAATTTGGTCTTAAGTTGGGAAAAGAGCCACTTCATGGTAACACAAGGAATTGTGTTGGGCCATGTAGTCTCTAAAGATGGAATTGAGGTAGACAAGGCCAAAGTTGACCACATTGCAAATTTGCCCCCTCCAAGAATAGTCAAACAAATCAGATCCTTCCTTGGACATGCTAAATTCTACAGGAGGTTTATCAAAGACTTCAGTAAAATTGCAAAACCATTGTGCCACCTTCTCTGCCAGGATGTGCCCTTTGACTTTTCTGCTGAATGTCTGGAGGCTTTTGAAACTTTGAAAATTTGCTTCACCTCTGTCCCTGTACTCCAAACACCTGACTATACCTTACCCTTTAAGTTGATGTGTGATGCATCCGACTTGGCAATAGGTGTTGTCTTAGGCCAGAGAAAAGATTAGCTGCCTGTGGTCATTGTCTATCTCAGTAAATCACTTGCTGAAGCTCAGCTGAATTACACAACAACTGAGAAAGAGCTTCTGGTAGTGGTTTTTGCTGTGGACAAGTTTAGACCTTACCTACTTGGGTCTAAAACTGTAATCTTCACTGACCATTCAGCATTGAAGTACCTATTGTACAAGAAGGATGTGAAGCCCAGGTTGATTAGATGGATACTCCTGTTGCAGGAGTTTGACATCGAAATCAAGGACAAAAAGGGTGTAGAAAATGTGGTGGCTGACCACTTGTCCAGAATTATGTTGGAGAAAGGAGTTGATGACCTTGCTACAAATGATATCTTCCCTGATTAGCAATTATTTGCCATCCAATCATTGGTTCCCTGGTATGCACATATTATCAATTATCTAGTTATAGGTAAGATTCCTGCCCATTGGATAAAAATGAACAAAGACCTGTTTTTCTCACAGGTCAAATTCTTTTTCTGGGAGGAACCTTGCTTGTATAAGTATTGTGCAGACCAAATCATTCAGAAATGTGTTCCCGAAAGTGATGTCCCCAATATTCTGGCCATGTGCCATGAAAATGCCTGTGGGGGTCACTTTAGTGGGAGAAAAACAGCTGACAAAGTCTTGTAGTGTGGGTTCTATTGGCCTTCTCTTTTCAGAGATGCCAATACACACTGCAAGACCTGTGAAAGATGTCAGAAATTAGGAGCGTTGTCCAAAAAAAATTCAATGCCTTTACAGCCAGCCCATCCTTGTTGTAGAACTGTTTGATGTGTGGGGTATTGACTTTATGAGCCCCTTTCCTCCTTCAAATGATTTTCATTTCATCTTAGTGGCAGTGGATTACGTTTCCAAATGGGTAGAAGCCATTGCCACAAGAACTAATGATAATCAGGTTGTCCTCAAGTTTATAAAACAGAATATCTTCTCGAGATTTGGCACCCCTAGAGCCATTATCAGTGATGGGGGTAGCCATTTCTGCAACATAAATTTTGAGAGCTTGCTCAAGAAATATTCTGTCACCCATAGGATTGCTACTCCCTACCACCCACAAATCAGTGGGCAAGTTGAAATTTCAAATAGGGAGATCAAGCACATCCTTGAGAAGACTGTGAGGACTGATAGGAAAGATTGGGCTGACAAGCTTAATGAAGCACTGTGGGCTTATAGGACTGCCTATAAGACTCCCATTGGTATGTCCCCATTCAGACTGGTTTATGGCAAGGCCTGTCATCTCCCAATGGAGTTAGAACACAGGGCCTATTGGGCCATTAAATATTTAAATCTAGACCTAACTTCTGCTAGTCATCACAGGTTGCTGCAGCTATCAGAATTGGAAGAACTAAGGATAGATGCGTATGCCAATGCCAGGATCTACATGGAAAGGTCCAAAGATTTCTTTGACAAAGGGTTGTTGAGAAAGAGTTTCATAGCTGGCGACAAGGTTTGGTTGTTTAACTCCAAACTTAAATTCTTTCCTGGCAAATTGAAATCTAGATGGGAAGGTCCCTACATTGTCATGCATGTTTCCCCATCTGGTGCTATGGAAATCAAGGATCCCAAGTCTGGGAGAACCTTGAAGGTGAATGGTCAGAGGCTTAAGCCTTGTTTTGAAAAACCTGCCTAACCCATGGACACCATTCACTTTCAAGGGGATCCTTCTTCAAACTGATCCATAGGTGTGTCATTATTGTATCATATGTACTTTATTTTTGGTAGATTTATCTTGTTTTCTTTTGTTTAAATTCTCTAGGATTTGTTAGTGGTCCCATTTGAATCTGGACCTATCTGGTTTGAACTTTTTATGCTTGGTTTGATGCTTACTGATCTTTAATTGATAATTTTAGTTTGAATGCATAATGTGGGAGGTTAATTTTTGTCGTCCTTGCTTGAATGGTTGATTTTTAAAGTGTCTAGAGGTACCATGGTGAGAGTCATGCCTAGGATCTGACCACAACATACTAGACATGGCAAAACAGAGAGAACATGCTCTCTGTTTGATACTTTGCTGTCACTAGGTCCAAAGGGCAGCCTGGGAGACTCTTGCGCACTACAAATAGCATACTTCATCAGTTGCCGCGAGATTCTAAGGCTATCGCGAGGTTAAAATGGAAGCCTGGGAGACTCTCGCGCAGTTCACATGGAAACATTCAAGAGCTGTCGCGAGATTCAAGTGCACCTGAGAACCTCTCGTGCGATCCACATAGAGCTATTCATTAGTTATCACGAGATTCAAAGGCTATCGCGAGGTTTAGCAGGACACCTGGGAGACTCTCGCGCAATTCAACAGGAATACTTCATTAGCTGTTGTGAGATTCTAAGGGTGTTGCGAGATTCAAAGTGAACCTCAGTGCTTTTCGCACAATCCAAATGGAAACCTGGGAGCCGCTCGCGCAATTCAACTTGAATTCTTCACATACTGTCGCGCGCTCCAAGTTCAACCTGGAAGATTGTCACGCAATCCAAATTGAATAACACCTTCGCTAGGTTTATTTTCAATCCTGCGACCAGATGTTCCAAAGCGCGTTGAGCTTCGCGATAAGTATTTAAACCCCGTGCTTGTCTCCCTTTCCAGTATTCTCTTCCTTCTTCCTTCTGTGAAACCCTAGCTTCTGGCACTCTTCCCTCTCTCTCCTCCAGCATCAATCCTATAGCTCATCATTCACTCCATGAATCTACAGAGTTGTTCCTAGCATCACCACCATCTATTTTCCTCTTATCAGAGATCATGCGATGCCCTGTGTGTCAGATCAAACCTAACCCTAGGATTTTAGGGTAAGCACTTAGATCTCCATCTCCATTCCTCATATTCGAAGATAGAGTTTGAAATGGCTCCCAAGAGTGCACAGAAGAGAAAGGGGAAGGATAAGGCCCCTGCTGAGACCACCCCTAAGAAGGCCAAGACTTCAAAGGCACCTAAAAAAGGAAAGGAAGTGGTTGAGGAGGTGGAGGAGCCAACCCCTAAGTTTTCTACTCCTTCTGAGCTCATGGTTTCAATCCCATTGGAGCCTGAGATAGCTTTTGACCTACCATTTTTTGAGAAGGAACCTCTCTCTGCCCCTGCCGTGCAGTTTATGAGCAAAGCGAGCCTGATACCCTTGAAGAGAGGAATTCCAGCACTAGCCCACCCTAGGCCAGTGCAACTGTTTTATCAGCACATTAGGGTCTAGAAGGACAAGGATGGACAAGTGTGTTTGCTGGTGCTGATTGATGATTTTGAGATGCTAGTGAGCCCTAAGGTGATTGCTGAAGTTTTAGGCATCCCAGCTGCATTCGACCCTAGCTGTGGATATGGCCCCCCCTGAGCGCCTCCATTGATACAATTGCAAGGGCTTTGACCAAAGGATTAAAGGCCACAGGGGATTCAATCAGAAGGAGAGAATTGGAACCTGAACTCCTCTTCATTGACCAAGTCCTGGAAAAGAACATTTACTGCTCAGGACATTAGCAGGAGAGGAGAACTCCCATCGCGGATGCTGTCTATTCTTTCTCTCTTGGCCATGGCTTTCATGTGGCTTGGCTTATCTTCGAGGCAATGAAAGACCTAGTGGAGAAGATAGGGACGAACAAAAAGCCTCACACACTCCCCTATGTCAGGGTCATTACCTTGCTGCTAATCAAGGGAGGGTACAAGATAGCGAAAAATGAGCAGACTACCACCCTTGCCCCTACTATGTTTGCCAAGAGGCAATGGGGAATCAGCAGGAGCCTGATGGAGGCCCAGAAGAAGAAGAAAGCTGAGGCTCAGGCCCTTCCCAAAAAAGTAGAAGAGGCAGCTGGAACAAGGTCTACCCCTGCTACCAAGGAGGTGCTCACAGAGCCTGTTACCACCACTGCTGTAGTAGCTCCCATTTCCCCTCCACCTTCTCCTCCTGCATCCACTACCCCTCTTCCATCTCTCTCTCACCCTCCTCTGTCCTCATCATCTACGCCCACTACCCCTTCACCTGTGATTGGTACCTGGGAGGACTCCCCATCCCCTACCCTATCTCAGTACACAACCCCAATACCCCCATCAGCTACATATAAACCTGACATCCCTCTACTCATTTCCTACAAAAAATGAAAGACCACTAAGACAACCCCCACCATATCCCAGACACCTCCCACAATCCCTTCTTTCCCCATTGACACAACACTCCTTGAACAAGACACCACCCCAGCCATACCTACTACATCCCCCCTCACTGACATTGACTTACACATTAATACAACCATAGGATTCCAAGCCTTTATGGCTAGTTTCCTTGACACAATGCCTACCCACTACACCCCCCTCCCGGACTCCCCAACTACTTCACACCATCACTCACCAGAACCCCACTCTTTCCCTCCTTCCACTTTCCACCATGCTCCTTCCTCACCTTTCCAACCAGTGCCCTCTTCTACACAGACTCAACCTCCTAGCCCCGACACACTGACACTTATCTTATCCCTTATTCAAGACATCCAATCCCAATTATCCACCACCACCCAAACACAGGACCTGATGTAGACTGAACTCACATCCATCCAATCCACCCTTCAGACATTAACCAACCCACCCATCCCTCAACAATTCCCTACAACCCCCCTGTTCCTTTCCACTGACAAAGAGACCCAGACAGACTTCACCTCTGACTCCCAACCCCCCCCACCACCAATAATCCCTCTAATCCCCACAACCCCACCATTCTCTTTCATACCTTTCACCATTCCCATTTTCCATCCCCCATCACCCCCTACTCCTACTGAGCCTAGTCCATTCTCATTTCCCCCTATACCATCCCCCAATTATCCTACCCTCCAACAGTCACTGACAAACATACACAAACCGATCCAGAACCTATCCCCCTCCCCCCACAACTAGACTTCCCCACTGTTATCCCCCCTTCCCCACCCCAGGACCAATCACAGTTTGCTCCTTCCACTTCCTATCTGCCCATCGCACCCACACAATTTTTTTACAGCCCTCCCTACCTCACCATCCTCCATGCCATGAGGGATAATCCTTACCTTAGGAAGGATGTCTTGAGGGGCATGGCCAAACTTCGCCAGTCCATTGAAACCCCCCTACTGTAGCAGATTGATGAGATGAAGGAGGCCCACAGAAAACAACTACTGGGCATCTCCTTGGGGTGGACAAACATCCTAGAGGCCTATCAGAAAGCCAAATCAACCGCTGCTTATAATGAGCTAAATTTAGAGCTGGAGAAAGCAAATGCTGCTATAGAGAAGGCACGGGCCAAACTGTTTGAAAAGAGGCTCAACAATGCACAGGAGATCTTTCGAATCCAAAAGGAAATCCATGAGACTGACCTCCTCAAACATAAAATTCAGATATCCTCATTGGAAGCTGCATTGGCTGCTGCCAGAAATGCTCCTCTGCAACTCACCCCACTCTCTATTCGCATGCCAGACCCAGAGCCTAAAGCTACTCAAGCACCAGCTGCCCAGTTTGAGGAAGCACAACCTAAGACCCAGCAAGAAAAAGGGAAGGCCCCTATTGCCCCTCCTGCCTCACCTCCTATCGAGCAGCCTCCACATAACATGGCCTCTGCTGCACCTCCAAAAGAGCAAACTTATCCTAAGCAGAGGAAGTCACTGCTAAGAGGACTGCTCCCAAAGCTGCCTCTATAAAAATTAGCAAAGAGCCAGCTGCCCAGTCTGAGGAGGCACAATCCCCTGGTCAGCCTGAGTCCAAAGCAAAAGGAAAATCCCCAGTGGTCCCCACTGAGGAAGGCAAAGGCAAAGGCAAATCCCCTGTAACCCCCCCTGCGAAAAGAAAAGGAAAAGTCCCTCAAGAACCTAAGGAACCAAAACTACCAAAGCAGCCAAAAGTAAGGGTGAGAGCCCCAAAAGCTCCTACTGTCAAGAAAACACCAGCTGAAGCGAAAAAGGCACAACAAGCAAAGAAGAAATAGGACAAAGCTGCCTTAGGGAACATGCTAAAAAGATGGGCTGGGATTTCCTTACCGATTCCGATTCAGATTCTTCTTCTGCTTAGATTAGCTTAGCTTGTACTTAGGTTTTTCTTTTTGTCCCCTTCCAATCTTCTCCTTGTAAATACGATTGCACATATTTCTTTCTAGTTAATAGAATTTTATTTTTTGTACATTGATCTGTTCTGTTTGCTTGTTTCAGCTTTTCCCTTTTAGTTTTTATTTTGTTCAATTTTGTCATGGGAGATGTCTGTAGGGTGGCTATAATCATTTCAAATAAGAATCCATGTGCAAGGTAGATGTAGATGGCAACTGAATGGATGCAAGTACAGGATTCAAATATTTTCATGTTCATATTTGTGGGCCCTGTCTAAGCTTCCTCGTGGAGTCCTGAACACACGCGATACACAGGATCCCCTTAAATCCCAAGCCTATCTTTAGACCTTCATTTATTGTGCGCTCTCTTTTCCCATTATCGGTTGTGCGATTCTTCATTCTCCACACAATCACAACTTATTGCCAGGTTTGAAAAGGGACAAACCTTTAATGTGCCGATTCACTTTCCACCATCCAACTCTTTTAAATAGGCCCTTAGTTCCTCTTCATCTCATCCTTCATCTTCTAACCCTAGCAGTCCGACCCTCCTCACAACCATGGCGGATGACAAACCCTACGAGTTCCCCACCAAATTCTACCCCATCTGGGAGGATCCCCCATCGCCTAAGGAGCCGGACCCGTTCCAATTTCTTTGGGATGAGTATGAAAAAGTCTAGCGAATCCTGACAAGGCAAGAGAGGAGAAAGGAGAAGCGAGAGAAGAAGAAGAGAAAAATCGAACCAATTGCATCTCCCCCACCATCTTCCTCCAACCCTCCCCCATCGACTCCCCCTTGATCCACCCTCTCTCCCCCCTCCATTTTCTCTTTTCTCTTTACATCTTTTCGTCATATTTTTTTTTTCTATAATGAAATTTTCTTTTTATTCTATATTGTTCACTATAGCATTTTTTTTTTTTTTTCTGTTTCTCTGTTTTCTTCTCTGTTTCTTTCTTCTGTATGGAATCTACTGCACTTTTTCACCTTTGAACCAGTGAGGACACTGCTCATCATGGTTTGGGGGTATGGCAGAATAGATCTGCCATTAGAATAGTTAATTTTAGTGCAGTAATGGTGGCATATCTGGAATGAATAAAGTCAATTTCCACTTAACTTGATACAATGAGGAACTTGTAAAAAATTAAAATATTTTTGCAGACTTTTCAAAACTGAAAAAGTTAAAATCTTGATACCACCATGAAGCTAATATCAGAAAATATTTCAGTTAATACTCAGTGAACCTAAAAGGAGAGAAACAGATGAAAATACACCCCATGGATTGATTTGAGGACCATACCTAGTGAGATTTGGGCCCATCATCTTCTTTTGAAGAGTGTTTTTGACATTATTTTCTGCTTTGAGGACTGATTGAATCAAAACTTCTTCACTAGAAGTTGTGCACCTCCAAATCAAAACTAATTGACAGCACTCATGATACTAAGGAAATGACCCAAGGCCTTCATTTGGACAGTTTGAGCCTGAAAATCCAATCCTTTAAAATCTGCCCTTTTGTATACACTAATTGAGCCTTAAAAATCGTACTTTTCTTTGATAGACACCAGAATACTTGCACCTTAACCTCATGACCTGATTCAACCTCACCCTCACTCTAAGAATTCAGAAGGTAAAGGAGAAGGAGTTAAAGATAGTGAGAATGGTCCAACATTCTGTGGAAGGTAAAGAAAAGCAACTTGTGAAGAGTAGTGTACCAATGGCAGTTGTGTGGCAGTTCATCATAAAAAGAAAAAAAAAAAGAGAAAAAGAAAGAGAAGTCTAGAGATGAACATCATCTGAAAATTGAAAAGAAGACGAGAAGCTGGCCACTTTGAGTCTGAAATTTAAAAAGAAAGATGAAGTTTTTGCTAAAATGAAGGTTGTGAAGTCATGAATCACTCCCTCTCTTCCTGATTTCTTAATGTTGATCCCTTTTTACCCCTTGATTCTTTACATCCCTCACTCCTAAGCCACATTATAACCCATTTAAAAAGACCTTGTAAATCCAAAGTAAAATGAGCTGTCATGTGGAGATGAGGAGTTATCCAATCTATGGTGAAAATTCATGAAGATGTCAGAAATTAGAAGATTTGACTATGCTCATGCTTGCAGGCCCATTTGGGGTAACTGCTCTTGAGCTATTTTGAATGTGAACACCTTCAGATTGTTAATGTTGAGAGGTCGCCCTAGTGAGCATTGGGTCTGAATTTTAACCTCATTGGGGTTGTATCCAACCTGAATTTTGAATTAAAAGGCAAGCTGAGTGCTGATTTTTATACATTGAATTTCTAATGTTAAATGAATGATGGTAAGGCAAACACTTATTAACTTTTAAGTTTTAAATGGCTTGCAATATTGCTGCAGTTTCCTCTAAGTGTTAAAAAAAATGGGCATGGAATGAAGCTTTAAACATTTAAATCTGTGTTGTCATTAACTGCACTATACTTAACTGTTCTAGTGGTGAAGTTTGTGGGTGTCTTCACTGTAAACCCTTAGGAGACTTCACTCCTCCACTAGGGATCACCTAGGGGTTTAAAAGGCTTGGTACATATGCTAAATGTACTCGTGATCCCTACGAAAGTGGCATTTAATTACAGTTTTGCTAATGGACTAGCAAAGATTAAGTTTGGGGGTGTGTTAAGACATGAAAAGTACCACTTTTCACCCCTTAATTTAATCTCTGTTAGACCCTTAATCATTTAATAAATGTGTTTTAAGTCTATTCTGTAGGTAATAAGCAGTAGCTGTAAATAAACCCCTAACCATGCCAAGAAGCCTACTACTGACCCAGAAGCCCCTCAGAAGTGTGAAGGTTGAACCCAGACAGAGAATTTGCTGTAGCATAGGCACAGTAAAGCAAAAAAAAATCAAGAAGAATGTCTCGCGTAGATGTCGTAGGGCTCAATTGAACCAGAAAGAATGCATCGTGCAGACGTCGCGGGCTTCTGAAGACAACATCCCAAATGGTCATGCGATCTTCGCGTCGTGCTCGCGTGGTTTGATGACAAAAATAATTGAAAAGCAGACTTTGTGAGGTTCTCACGAGTTTCAGTCATCAGCGCTCGCGTAGCACTCGCACAACCTCGCACAACTCAAGAAAGGAGTCTTCAATCGTCGCGCGATTCACTGAAGAAGAGAGCTCCAGGCACTCCAGCGCGCGGCTGTCGCGCAGTGGCCGCGGGATACAAACCTTCAAGGAAATGCTCGCACGATACATAGGCCTATGAACACTGCTTCTTCGCGAGGATCCCCGCGAGATTCATCAAGGGACGAACCGCGCGCGCAATTCCCACGCTATTCAAAAGGAAAGAGCAATCTCGCGACAGACAGAAGTATCCCGCGATGACCATAGTATCAATCCCGCGATGCCATGAGCTTCAAGTCAATTCAATCCCGCGATGCCAATTCTACCACGCTGCAAGACTTGGAATTCTTTTCTATCCAGCGAGGATCGGGTTCTAAACTTCTCCCCACTTCTGCAAGGGCAATTTGGGAACTTCCAGCAATTAGGGCATGCACTCTAATGCTCCAATCTCCGTGCACAAGCCCCGAGGCATCCAAGGGATAGGAACGGGCTGCAATTACATTGAAAAATTAGGGTTTTCCTAACCCTAATTTCGGAGAGAGCCGACTGTTATATAAGCCTAAGCCTAGCTTAGGTTTAAGGATCTCTCTTTGGGGGGGACTTAACTTCTGTATTCCTTCTTCTTTACAGTAGGCTAAGGTTAGGGTTTAGGAGTTTTCTTTTTCCTTTTTCCTTCTCTCCATAGTCCAGCACTTGCTGGCTATGCCTTTGTATGATTATATGGTATAGTTTTTTATGGAGTTTTATAATAGGATTTATTGCATGTATGGGATTGGTTTTTTGTTGTGAGTTGTTCTGTACAAGGCTACTGCCTTGAGATCCTCCAGTGCTAAGTTGTATTGAACGCAATGGAGGATTGCTTTTAAGGTTCTACTTAGATTCAAGTGACCTGTGTGTTCAGGTTAGGCACATTGCAGACCTTCCCTCACCACAGGATCCACTAAATCTGAATCCCCATGGGAGCTTGAGCTGGTAGCCTTGTGAACATGGTGGCGGCAGCAAGGTTCTTGTTCTGTCTCAGACCTCTGCGAGGAGGATAGCCTCTATGGATAGTCTGTGACCATTCAAGTGGACAGATTATAGCCCTAGGGTGAAGCCAATCCACAGATCTAAGACAGATTCTTCTTCTCTGCACTTGTGCTTGTAGCCTTGTGAGAGATTGTGCAGAGATAGACTCCCCTGTATTTATATAGACCCACCATCAAATGGCAGATCTGATCTGGCTGTAGAGATTGTAGGCTTGTGACTGGATTACTGCTGCTTTCTAAAGTAGTGAACAGCTAAGCTTAAAAAGCTAGTACTCAAACTCTTGCTGGTCCTGTGTGTCCAGGCTCATGCACTTTGTAGGCCTAGCCCCACACACAGAACTTTAGAGGTTGAGTTTCCTATGAATTCTTGAGCTTGTAGCCTGAATGAAGTAGTGCCTACAATGATAATCTTGTTCTGACCCATCTCTGGATTGTGGTTCCCCTATTGGATAGTTTGTGACCATTTAAGTGGGCAGGTCATAGCTATAAGGGATTGGATCATGGCACAGGAGTGAGTTGGATCCCTTCTCTTCTTTGGTGATAATGTAGCCATTGGACAGGACTTTTATAGCAGCAGATCTGAGTCTGAGTTATAAGACCCATAAGATCTGTACCCAATAGCATACTTCTTACCCTTTTATATTTATTTTCTCACACCCCATCACTCTTCTCAACCCTTTCTGTAGTTTAGACATTAAGTTACCTTAGGATTTAGACTATAGTGACCATAAATATCCTTCCATTTAGGATTGCCAGATCTGTAGCCAGATCTGGAGGGCCTACTAATGAGAGCTCCCTTGGAGCTTTAGATCAACTCTTCCTGTGGGACAAACTCTTACTTATCAAAACTTGCTACAACAGGCCCTGTATCTTGCAGGACTGTGTATTTTTAGGCTTGCTGCTATTCAATCCATCTTGGATTTTCACTTACCCAATTCTTATCACCATCTCCAATAAAGTTAGTAGCAAACAACTAAAAATATCCTAACAGTAGATATTAGCTAAAACTGTTCCCAAAGATAGAGAAATCATCCATGAATATTTCTAAAACCTGATCAATCATGTCAGAAAAATAGCATACATACACCTTTAAAAAGTTGCAAAAGCATTGCACAATCCAAATGGCATCCTTCTATAGGCAAAGGTGCCAAATGGACATGTGAAAGTTATCTTTTCTTGATCTTGTGGATAAACAGGGATTTTGTTATACCTAGAATATCCATCAAGAAAGCAATAGAAAGCCTTGCCTATCAACTTATCCAAAATTTGGTCTATGAAGGGCAAAGGAAAGTGGTCTTTTCTGGTTTTCAAATTGAGCTCTCGATAATCTATGCACACCCTCTAACCTGTGGTTTCCCTAGTTGTAATTAGCTCACTAGAATTAGTTTTAATTATAGTGATTCCAAATTTCTAGGGTACCACCTGAGTAGGTGCCACCCATTCAGAATCTGAAATAGGATAGATGACTCTAGCATCTAATAATTTGACCACTTCCTTCATCACCACTTCTTACATGTGGGGGTTTAACTTTCTTTGCATCTCTCTAGAGGGTTTGGAATCCTCTTCCAAGTGAATTTTATGTATGCACACAGCAGGGCTGATGCCCCCAAGATCAGCAATAGTCCAACCTATTGCTCTCTTGTATTTTTTCAACACTTTTAATAGCTCCTATTCTTGCTCATCAGTGAGGGAAGAAGAAATGATCACTGACAACTTCTGGTTTGCCCACAAAAAAGCATATTTTAAGGACTTAGATAGCTATTTAATTCCACATCAGGTGGACTAATGAGTGAAGGCAACAAAGGTGCCTTTGATGGTGGTGGAAGTGGCAACACAACTGGTTTCCAAGGAGGATACCTTGTTGCTGGCCCCACTTCAGAAATTAAGGCTTTTACCTCTTGAACCATAGGTGTAGGGGCCTTCTCTTCCACAATTTCACTCCACACATCCTCAAAAATATCACTCAAATCATCACAATATAGCAGCTTGGGCAAAGTCTCTTCCACAAGCTCATCCAACACACCAATCAAAAAGTAGTCCTCACTATCCAAGTGAGGCTGACTTGTTGCATCATACACATTCAATTTTACTTTATGATGCCAAAAGACACCTCTATTATACCTGATCTATATTGTATACAAGTATTGGCAGTGGCCAAGAAAGGCCTGCCCAAAATTACAGGAATGGAGGTAGTGCACTTGCTTGGCTCCATGTCAAGAACCAACAAATCTGCTGGATAGAAAAATTTGTCAACCCCAACCCCAACCCCAAATAACACATCTTCTATCATTCCCACAAGTCTCCTTTCAGGTGTGTTGGCTAGCTATAACACCACATTTGTGGGATTCAATTCTTCCAAACCTAACTTCTCATAAACTGAGCATAGAAGTAGGTTTGCACTAACTCCTAGATCTAACAAGGCTTTCTCAATGGTATAATCTCCAATGATGCAAGGGAGTGTGGGAACTCTAGGGTCTTGGAGCTTTGTTGGGGTTGCAATGGATAGCACTTGTTTCACTTTCTCAGTACAAAAGACCTTCTTAGATAGGTGTATCCTAGATTGTCTTTTGTGGGTGCACAAATCTCTCAAAAATTTTACATAGGCTGGAACTTGCTTGATAGCATCAAGTAAAGGCAAGTTGATCTTTATTTGTTTGAATGTTTCCATCATCTCCTCAACTTTAGCATTCCCCTTATCAAAAGTAGAAGGTATTTGAAGTGCATTGGAAAATGATAAATGAGGTACTAATCTCTCATTTGCTACCTTAGAAATCTCATCAAACTTTTCTTTATTTTTGTTTTCATTTTTCTGTTGGGGCACCTCAACACCCATCTTATTTCTCATATGCTGCTCCTGCTGCATATCAACATGGGTTATTCTTTCATGTCCTATTCTTTTCTCATCAGGCTCAACACCAACTTTGTTGTCAACCAGCCTTCAAGTGGTGACAAATTTAGCTTCTTCCTGGGAAGAAGTCTCACTCACCATATATTGCCCTTTTGGGTTGTTCATGGGCTAACTAGGCAGTCTTCCATCCTCTCTTAAGTCAAAGTAGTGTATAGCTGACCAAGATGATCCTCTATCTTTTTAATACTTTGGCTATAGGAGTTAACAGTTTGTGATAAAGAGCCCAAATTCTGCAATGAAGCTAGAACTTGCTCTTCAAATATGAGGGATCTAGAGAGTGTTGGGGCTGGTGCACTTTGATGCACAGGTTGTGCCATTAGCTGTGCCATAGGCTGCTGGTATTGGGGCCTTGAAAAGTAGTTCTATTGGTAGGGTTGGTTGGGCATTCCTAAAGGGCATGGACTGCTGATGTGGCTGCCGCTGCTAGTTTTGGAAGGTATCTTGTCTCAACCTCAAGTTGGGGTGGTTTCTCCAATGATAACCAGCAATAGGCTGTTTCTAAAGGACTGAACAACATTCACATGTTCCATAACAATGTATGAAAATTAGGCAACAGAGGGACATTCCTCCACGGAGTGGGTAGGGGACTGGCATATCACACATGCCTCCTTTACTTTGGTAGCCATTGGTGACTGCATTGCTCCCATGAGCTTATCAAAATTTTGAGTCAAGCTATCCACTTTCCTTTCCAAATTATTATATCCACTAACCTTATACATTTTCCCTCTTGTAGTATTTTCTCTCACCAATCTAACAGGGGTCTCAATGTCCCTTGACAAAGTCTCCCTTTGCATGGAGTTTTCACTAGTGATATCAAACAACCCTCAAGCCTCATCAACTGTCTTGTGGAGGTAAGTGCCACCACATGAGGCATTAACCATGTCCCTACTCTTGGGATCAATTCCTTGATAGAAACTTTGAACAAGTTGCCATTCAGGAATTTGGTCATGGGGACATTACTTCAAGAGCTCCTTAAATCTCTCGCATGCTTGGCGAAAGTCTTCAGTTGGGGCTTGAGCAAATGAAATGATGCTCTTCCTCAGCTGACTTGTTTTGGACATGGGGCAAAACTTTGCCAAAAATTTACATTGAAGGTCATTCCAAGACTGAATACTATTGATTGGGAGCATTGACAACCAAGTTCTGGCCCTATCCTTTAATGAAAAAGGAAAGAGTCTCAATGTGGTTGCTTCCTCCCCCAAACCTGCAATGTTGAAAGTAGTGCACAATCCCAGAAATTCATCAATGTGCTTGTAGGGGTCTTCCTTACTCAGATCATGATATGAGGGTAACATTTGTATGATAAAAGATTTAATCTCATAGTTCCCTTGGACAGCAGGAAATTGAATGCAGAAGGGAGAATTGTAGACCCTTGGTGCATTGAATTCTTTCAATGTCCTAGGTTGCTCACCCATTGCAGAACTTTTACAAGTAACCATAGGTGTGTGTATGGGCTGCTTAGGTCTGAGAAGTCTCTCAACTTCAAGATCTAAAGGAGCAATCTCAGGATTAAGAGATCTCCTCCCAAACATACACACAAAAGAAACACAGTACAACAAACAGAATTATAGCATAGACTTCAGCAAAACAAATTCAAAAACACCCAACTATTGCTACAGATCTAAAAATTTACAGATCTAAAAATGTAAAAGAGTTAGAAAATGCAAACTATAGAACAACTTGCTCCTCCAATTAGCACAATGCTCCTCTCAAAAGAACAAATCCAGATATGCAATTACAAAATTTAACTACAAAAACTATAGCAGCAATTAGTCAAACACAAAACAAGCAATTAAAAATCTAAATCTAGAATGAGAAAAACATAGATCTACCAATTTAAAAAACACAAATCCCTGGCAGGGGCACCAAAAACTTGTTGACTTGCTTGCCTTACAATTGTTAAAGGGTTAAAACAGCCCATTAAAAGGCAAAATCACAGAGAAATAGGATCAAGGTAAGCAATCAGTCCTGCAAGAACCAGGGATGTTACAACAAGCTTTAAAGGGTAAGTCAGGGTATGTCCACAGGGAAATGTACTCTAAAATAGGATAAATCTCTAGATCTAAATCAGATCTGGCAATCTATCTTAAACTAATGCAAGGGAAGGAAAGAGGAGAGGTTTTAAGGGTTGTCACTCTACTAGAAAAAACTATAGAAATCAAATGCAAATGATCCAGAACTGATGAAAACTCAGATTTAAGGAAATGAAGAAAAAGATTAAAATCAAAAGATGGGAAGTAGCAGCTAGGGATTTTTGTCTTTACTGAAAATCAATTGGTTTAAAGGCAATGCATAAAACTGATTTACAACAATCTTCATCTGGCTACAAGCTCAGATGCAAGGTATAAGAATCCAACACAGATCAGGGAATTGGAGTGATCCTAAGTCTATGATCTGTCCACTTGAATGGCCATAGATCATCCCATAGATCCCCCTAGTTTAAGGATCTTAATTGAAACAATTAAGCTATTACAAATGTTGTGGATGCAAGGCTACAAGCTTAGGACACAGGGATAGCAAATCTAGAAAATCAAATGACAATCACAAGATTTACAGATCAAAATTAACTCTATAATCCATAATTTACTGATTCAATACAACTTACAACAAATGTGCTCAGATCTGTAATTTATACAACATCCAATCCATATACAAGGTCTTGAACCTCTCAATTTATAGCTCGCAACCTCACCCTAGCTACTGAAGGGGTTTAGCCAACCATGATTGGCTAAGGAGAGAATGGGGGAAGAAGGAAGAGGGAAGGAATGTTGGAGATGGGAATTCAGATTTGGCCTCAGCTCTCTCAATTTCTGGATAGTAGCTCTATAAATTTTTCAGGCTTTTATAGTCTTCCCCTCTGTCCTCAGATCTGTTTCAGCCAATCAGAGCTCAAGGGAATGATTCTGTTATTCTGAGCTACTGATGTGGCTGATTTTTCTTCTAGAAGCGCTCCACCCATTGGTCCAAACTGGATAAGTGCATGTGAAGTGGTTAGAGTTCCCATCATGCCCATATATACCTTTCAAAAATACCCTCAAGGGTTGCTGACGTGCCTTGGAGTGTGTGCACAAAGTACTAAAGTTGGCAGCTACTGTGAAAGGAACTGAGAAGTTCCAAGTTCGAGTGTTAAGAAGTTCAGGAAACCTCTTGACAGGTATTGTGTCTTATTGGCTCTTCATTCGACAGGTTGGATGTGGCCTTTGATAGGTTCTGAAAACTGCTCCACAGGATTAGAGACCATTCTTAACTTCTGCCCAGGCTCCCTCAATCCTCTCGACAAGTTATAAAACAACCTGTCGACTTGTTATACAGTCTTGAGTTGAGTGCTCGACAAGTTGCTTCAATCCTCGCGAGAAGGAGTGCACCTTCAGGTAAGTCATCGATAGGATAGTGTTGACTGCTCGTTAGGTTCTGGGGAACCTCTCGACTGGTAGCACTTTTAGAACCTCTCAACAGGTTAGTTCCTTCGGTCTCCACTACTCGACAGGTATTGGGAAGCTCTCGACAACTTCATTCTAACCATCCAAACCTATTGACAGGTTATATCCTTTGTTTCCACAGGTGGCTCACTGCTCTGGGGTGCTGTTCTTCATCTGTCTGACACTCAGCACCTCTTAAGGGGTCAAATGTAGCTGGTCTTGCTCCCATGTGTGCCCATGTGGACACCTATCATTGCAAAGGAGCTCTGAGTCTCTGTGGACTGCTTGATGGATGGCCTTTTGGGCTGCATAAGCACATGTTGAGGCAGCAGGTTTGTTCTTTGGCATTTTTAGGTGGATGTCTGCACTAAGACTACAATTTATTGCTTATCTATAAAACACACTCAAAACACTTTTTTAGTCAACTCAAAGGCCCATCAAAGGTCAGGTAAGGAGGTGAAAAATAGTATTTTTCACTGATTAACAACTACTCAAAATCCATCCACATCCATCCCATATTTTACCAAATTTTCCTCCAATTCAAATACCCCCAATTTTCCCCCATCCATATCCACTTAAGACACCTCCACATTTCCACCCACACCCACTCCACATACACCCCATTTCCCCACATCCACTCTAAGTACACCCATACCCAACCCATCTACCATGCACAATTTTCTCCCATTCACATCCAATATACCCTATTTTTCCTCCACTTTCACCATACTGAATTTTCCACATCCATCCACACAACACACATCCCAATTCTCCACATCAACCCAAAATTTACCCCATTTTCCATCCACATCCCCCATGCACAATCTTCCCTAATCCCCTCCAAATACACCCAATCTTCCCTCCACATTAAACCAACATACACCACATATTCTCCCATCTACCCAAGCAATGCCCGATTTCCCTTCCACATCCACTCAAAATCTCCCCCATCTTACCTCCACATCCATCCATATCATTCCCAATTCTCCCAAATCAATCCAACAAGCCCCTAACTTTCCCAAATCCGTCCAACAAACACCCCATACACCCCAACTTCCCTCCACATCCAATCCAAATTTTCCCCCCACCTCCAATCCCAATAACCCTCATTTTCCCACATACACCCAAGCAATGCCCAATTTTTCCCAATCCCCTCCAAATACACCCAATTTCCCCTCATTTACCCAAAATCCACCGCATCTCCCTCCATCTACTCAGGTCATGCCCAATTTTCTCCAATCCACCCAAACAATGCCCAACTTTCCCTCATCAATTATGCACAATTTTCTCACCTCTATCCAGGTCATGCTCAGTTTCTTCCATACATCCCCCTTATTAGGTGAGCCATCCACTTCCAACCCCATGGCCATGATGGATGAGACGGTCTGGGCTTACACTAGTTGGAAAGCCTCCCAAACATCCCCCCTCATTCTCACCACACATCTTCCAACTCATCATACATACTCCCAAGTCTTCATGCTTCATTACTTCAAACCCACCAAGGCCCAATGGCTCAAACCCCCATCATCCACACCCACCAAGGCCCAATGGCCCAAACCCCCATCATTCACACCCATCAATGCCCAACGGGCCATACCCACTAAGGCCTAATGGGCCATACCCATCAAGGACCAATGGGTCAGACTCACAATGGCCCAATGGGCCAAATCCATCAAGGCCCAACGGGCCAGACCCACCAAGGCTATATGGGCCAGATCCACCAAGGTCCAATGGGATAAACCTACCAGGGCTCAATGGGCCAGATCTAACAAAACCCAATGGACCGAGATTCCCAAGGCCTTATGGCCCAAACCCCCCCATGTTCCTTACCCTATACCCAGCAAGGTCCAAACCTTGGGTCCTCATACCTATACCCTTCACAATTCCCTCAATATCTCCCTCACACATAAACCTCCCACACGACCCAAGGCGGGAGCCTGACACCTATCCTCCATCAACCCCAATTCACTCATGTCCCAACACCCCAAAGCCATCTCCAAGCTTTCCCTCAAACACAGTGGCCCCATTAGGGCTCAAACCAAAATCTAAATTCTACCCATCCTATCACTCCACAGAATTTCCCTCACTTCCAATGGTCCCACCCGACACCTATCCAGCCTAGTTAGCACCAACAATAAAATCTCACCCTCACTGCACCATATTTAGACCCATAATATGAGGAAGATGAGATCCGGAAATGCGGGCTTATGCCGGGGCATTTGCCAGCATCAATCCTCCACCCGTAATCACCAACCCCCCAATGGCACAAAGTGAATCAATGCCGACCGTTGAAAAAATAGCCTCGTCGTCTAAAGAGTCTGAGCAGTTGAAAGAACAATTAGATAAAATCTAGAAGCAGCTATTGAAGATGGGTGGAGCCGAAATCCATCACACAGACTTCTTGGACTTGTGTTTATTTGTGGAAGTTCCATTGCCCCTAAAATTCAAAATGTCAGTCTCTGATAAATATAACGGCACAGGCAACCCTATAGCACACCTTAAGTCCTACTGTGGGGACATGTGCCAATACGACGGAGACGAACGACTCATCAAATTTTTTCAGAAGAGTCTTACGAGCCCAGCTTTGAGATGGTTCACTTCTCTTGAACCATCCATGATTAAGACATGGAAAGATCTAACCCACCTGTTCCAAGAATAGTATGTCTACAACATAGACATTGAACATCGCAAGTCAGATCTAGCCCGACTAAAGCAGAAGCTCGACGAAGCATTCAGTAACTACCTTGGGCGGTGGAGGGCATTGGCAGCTCAAGTCCGAAATAGAATACCCGATGATGAGTAAATCGAGATGATATCGAAAAACACTCTGCCAGTCATCTCAGACTTTTTGGTATACCAGCAGCAATCCAACTTTACTGATTTGGTAAGGAATGCCAACCATTGCGAGGATGCAATAAGAGAGGGATGACTGAGCAAGAATATAGCCAGTGGGGCCAATGGGGTCTGCACATTTCCAGAACAGAGACCCGAGAGAGGAGTAAGGGCAGAGGTCCAAGCCGTAATGACCACACAACCCAATACCAACATATTATCATTCTAGTTTGGGATAGCACCGCAACCCCAGCACCAACAAATCAAGCTCTGCTGCAGAATAATGTCCCCTGGGTGCAGCAAACCCCTGAGTAGAGAAGGGCCCACCTTAACCAAGTATTCACTCCCTTGAGACAATCCCTAAATGTCCTCTTGTCATTGTTAATCAAGAAGGGTTTAGTTACTCAGCTTCAACCAAGACCTCCTCCAAATCCAATTCTAAAAAATTATGATCCCAGCACACACTGCAATTTCTATCAAGAGTCGGGACATCCAATTGATCGGTGCTTTTCTTTGAAACATGCGATAGAGGATTTGATAGAGGTAGGGAAACTCATACCCCCAGCACCCCCAAGCAAACTTGTACACCAATATCATGCAGGCACCGTTACTACCGTACCCACAGGGAGAAATGGGCCCAAGGGCCACCATCAATATGTTGGAGGAAGGGATAGAAGAGTTTGATCCCTCAGAATACATCAACATGGAAGAGAGTGTAGAGTCACCAGGGTAATGGAACCAGTGGAATGAGATCATAGGGGTGATCGAGACATTAAATTTAACCAATTATATGCCAATTCTCCCTCAGGTAAGCAACAAAGGTATGGTGTCATTGGGGAAATTTATCTCATTCATTAGCCAAGGGACACATCACCATGTTCAAATTGTGTCGAGTCGATTAATATGTTGAGCAGCCCTTGGCAGGCGTAATTGTTCAAATGTCTTAAATCCTGCCAAGGCCTGAAGAAAATGGCTTAAAGAATTTCAAAAATCCAAAAAAAAAGAGAGGTGAGATTAGCCCTTGGCAGGCAATACCATGTGTATATAGAAACCCTCTTTGCCAAGGGCCCATTTTAAAAAAAAAAGAAAATCTAAAAAAATAAAAAAAATACAAAATAAAATAAAAATTGTTGTCCTTTAAAAATCTCGATAAAATCAAGAAAAATGATGCTTTAATTAAAAAATCCGTCCCACGTGAAATCGACCCCTATCCTGTAAAAATACAAGAGGTAGGAATTACGAGTCTGGATGAGGAAATCCCTACTGAGGGGCTCCCCAATGAGCTCCTTGACCAATTTACCAATTTTGAGCATGACCCTACCCCAATTGTTGAAGAAACAAAGGACATCAATCTAGAGACCTAGGAGATTCCTAGAATTACCAATATTAGAATGTCACTATCTCCCGAAGAAAGAAAAAGTATGATTAATTTTCTTCGGACATACCAAGACGTACGTCAATCTAGGGACCTAGGAGATTCCTAGAATTACCAAGATTGGAACGTCACTGTCTCCTGAGGAAAGAAAAAGCATGATTGATTTCCTTCGGTCATACCAAGACGTCTTCACATGGTCATACAAGGACATGCCTAGTTTGGATACCGATTTGGTTGAGCATGAGCTACTGCTATATCCAGATGTTAAGCGGGTCAAGCAGAAGATGAGATGCCTCAGGCCAGAATGGATGATGATAGAGAAGTATGAGGTCATCAAATAGTACAATGCAAGGTTCTCTCACTCTGCATTCTCGTCGAATCTAATCTATCGGAAGCCGAAAGAGAGAGGTCCCGCTTTGAGTAACTGAGCCTGCTAGATGAGAAAAGGCTCCTAGCCTTGTGTTACACCCAGGCCTATCAAGGGCGAATCACATGCGCTTGTGTCACACCCAGGCCTTGTGTCACACCCATGCTTATCAAGGGCGAATCATGTGTTCGTGTTTGAGATTTGAATGTGGGTGACACAGTACTCAAGAAAATCTTCCCTTCTCTCCATGCCGATCCGAGAGGGAAATTTGAGCCCAACTGACAAGGACCCTTTGTCATCCGAGAAGTACTCCCAAGGTACGTGCTCTGCCTCGCCACCATGGACGAAGATCACTTGCTGAGCACATCAACGCTGGATACGTCCGACTGTTCTACTCATAGTTTCCCCCGACAAGGTAAGTATTGATAAAATGGATACGTGACTGCTCAAAGATCCAGTAAAAGAGGCTATCATTTCAAAATCCAAGTACCAGAAAGTATCCCTGAACACTCATACCCTTTACTACCCAATTTGAGCTAGAAGCCTCTCTTTCATAAACCCCTCCAAAAAAATGTGTGTGCGTATAATACGAACAAAAAAGGAAGGAAAAAGTTACTGTCAAAATCCAAAAAAAATCAAAAAAGCAAAAATCCCAAAAAGAGGATGTCTGAAAAAAGAAAAGAAAAGTAAAAGAACAAAAAAATAGAAAAGAAAAAGTGGGACATAATCCCCCAAGGATGAAGCATATTATGGCAACTGGAATCCAGCCAAGGAAACCCTTTTAACCTAGAATACCTTCAAAATCCTAGCCTTACCCATGGCCACAATACATCCTGAGGAAAAGCCTTCTTTAAGGTCTATGAGCAGTTAAAGTATCTGTCAAGTCCGCGCGAGCCAAGCTGGGAGACAACAAGAACCCCATCCAGTCGGCTATTACAGAATCGACATCCATGTCGTAGCCTTTGATTTTGAAAAAAGAAGAAAAAGAAAAAAATTATATATACAAGCTCAAAGCAAGATGGACATGGTGAAAACCCGCAAGGGTGCCATGGGTAAAAACAACGAGCTTGTGTGGACTAGGTGAAAACCTGAAAAGGCACCTGGGGTAAAAATATATATCCATGGATGTAGTGAAAACCCGAAAGGGCACTACGGGTAAAAAAGAGGGTAACAACGGGCACGGCGAAAACCCGTCTTGGGCGCTGTAAGTAAAAAGGTTCAAAAGAAAAAAAAGAAGAAGAAAATCATTCAGTTACTTCCTTCGATTATATCTCTGTGTTATCTGATCGTCAACTGGGCCGCTCATGTTAGCTCAAATCAGGTTCTGACTAGGAATATCTTCAGACTATATTGTCAAACGTATGACCCAAGGTAAGGAGAAAAGGTTAATTCAATCCAAAGGGATGGACGTTCCGACCTTGGAAAATTTTGAACCTCACTCAGGTCCGACCGCATGAACGAGTTCGGCTATGCTAAAAAAGGGACCCGTTACTTCGTCTCACTGATAAGGCATCAAACAAAAAAAAAGAAGAAAAGCCAAAAAAGAAAAAATATCAAGAAAAATCTAAATATAAAAAAATTATATATTTCTACTCTTTTCCATGTACATATGTACAACATCATACTTCCATCTCAAAAATTAAAGAAAAAGAATAAAAAATCTCTGAAAATAAAAATCTAAAATATATATATATATATATATATATATATATATAAATCTTGAAAAATGAAAAAATACAGGTAAAAGTTGGTTTCTCCTTCTGTTGATTAGGGTGCATTTTTTTATATATATAAACAAAAAGGGACTAGCATTTTCTCAAGAATGTGTAGGAACATCAAATAATCCAAAGCCTCAAAACAGGCAACCTCTCAGCGGTGGAAAAATTAGATGAAGCATCTCACCACCAACGTCCAGTCTATTCAAAAAAGACACAAGGAGAAGAAATAAAATCATTTTGAAAAAGAAAAAAAGAAGAAAAAGAAGAAATCTGTGTTTACGTTAAACTTTTCAAACACAGCTATGCACATGCGAATTTCAATGCGGTAAAATGTCAGTATTTTATCAGTAACACAACTGTGCTAAATTAATGTTCCAAGTCTAAGGTTCACCTTGGATCTATGGATCCTACTTCAAAGTAGGAGCAACGGTGTCAATCTTGGTCAAATAGTCAATGTTTTGATCGGATTGATTCCACCGCTAAATCTTCACACTGATCACTCCATTTTTGGTTTCAGATGAACTTGAGTGCCTTGAACTTTAAGTTCTTCACGTGATATTTTCGGAGGTGTAGACTCTTGGTCTACATTTTCCGGGCGAACGCCCTATGGGGTTTGAGGTCCGGATAACTCTGTCTTCGAAAAGATCCATTGTTGGATTGATTCCAACCTATCAAATATGAAATTACGTCAGACAACTATGTGCAAATATGCATACAGAAGGGCCCATTTTAGAGCGCAGGCTTAAAACCTGCACGGTATCCCTATAAAGTATACGCCAAGCATTTGGGTATCTGTTGGATGGATGTTTGTTCCCATAAACTGTACCTGGACGGGATCTGGGTCGGGACTTCCATCGCCCAATTATTTATTTCCCCTAATGGGTGCATGTTTATGTATAGTTGTTTATTTATAATTTCATTGATGGCAGAGGCCAAGATTGAGTGTCTCCTTTTGTGGACACCCGATTTTAACTCGATCCTTTCGATATCACATGGGACTTGAGTATGTTGGCTTCGATTTCATCACAAACTATTTCGGGGGCACAAGATCTTGGTATGCGCTGTCTAGGTGTGTGCCCCTAGGGTTCGAGGTCCAGATAGTTCTTATTTTGAAAAAAAAAATGGAAAAAATAATCATTGGAAAAAGAAAAAAAAAGAAGAAAGAAGAAGAAACCTGTGTTTTCATGCCACGTACAGCTACGCACGTGCGGATTTGAATGTGGTAAAATGTGAATATTTTATCAACAACGTAGTTGTGTTAAATTAATGTCCTAAGTCTAACGTTCACCTTGGATCTTTGGATCCTACTTTAAAGTAGGAGCAACGGTGCCAATCCAGGTCAAATGGTCAATATTTTAATCGGGTCGACTCCACTGCTAAATCTTTACGATGAGCGCTCTGTTTATGGATTCAAAGGAATGTGAGTGTCTAACTTTAGATTCATTACGAGCTATTTCAGAGGTGTGGACTCTTGGTCTGCGCCCTATGGGGCTTGAGGTCCAGGTAATTCTATTATAAAAAAGGTCAATCATTGGTTGAGACCAACCTGTTAAAAATGAAAGGTTCATTTCCCTTATTTCCATAGGCTTAAAACCTGTATTGGCGCGGTATCCCTATAAAGTGTATGCCATGGGTCTGCATATCCATAGGATGGTCGCTTGTTCTCATAAATTATACCCGGACTGAATATGGGTCGAGACTTCCATCGCCTTTATTGCTTATCGCTCCTAATGGGTGCATGTTTATACATAGTTAAATAATTTGTAAGATCATTGTCGGAAAAGACCAGGATTGGATGTCGCCTTCGGTAGACACCCAATTTTGGTCGGATCTGTTCAGTGGTATTTGAAGTTGGATGCTGTAGGTCATACTGATCTAGGGCACATTATCAAAAAAGGGCACGCACTCCCAAAAAGCATTGTGATATCAATATTCACTCCGCTCAAGTAGTTGTGCTAAATTAACTTCGGGATTGATGGGTTTTCCCAAAGACCTTGAACCTTGCTCTACGCAAGGGCACCGTAGCTGGTCAAATGGGGCAATCAATACCTCGTATGATTGGACACAAGCCGTGGACCTTCGTTCATTTGTCTCGCGCCTATCTTTAAGTATGGGTCGATCACCCTCTCACTTACGAAGATGTTATATTCAGAATGAAACTTAAACATCAAACATCTTCAATCATCTCAAGAAGCAGATGTTTTTCCCAGTATATTGGGCTTTCGTAACTCGCTCTATCTCGATTATGCCCAGTAATGCCGCTAAGTGTTTAGGGACCGATAGCCTTGAGGAACGGACATTTTTTCTGACATACATGGCTTTTGTTTACTCACCATATTACCCACCTGATGTTTGAGGTTCATTTTGAATATAGTAGACCCGTCAAGTGTTGCCTTGGGCATCTCTGATGTCTCTTGTCTTTGGCATATGATCTTTAGTGATCAAATACCAAAGAGGGGCATCTGTAGACACCCAAATTTGGCTCAAGGCCCGATTAAGACATACTTCGAGAGAGGCGCACCCTGAGCTTCCGATAGCATTCCCAAAACCCTTAGAAATCATCTTAAAACCCTTAAGAATCATCCCAAACTCTTAGAAATCAATCCCAACCTTCCCGGATCCCTTAGAACTCGTCCCGACAAGTTTCTGAACCCTCCTATACAATAGTTGAAAAGAAGAGTGCCAAAATTTATACAGACCTCTACTATAGTTGAGTTATATACCATTGGAAAGAGAACTTCTCTAGCTTGCCAATGAGCTAGGAATCGCCTCAATCAGAGTTATATATAAGACGTTATGGTGCCAAGCCATTTTTTACCCAAAAATGGCTTCGTGCAACTAACAGTTACACCAGGTATAGGTGGGACTCACCTCGGACCATCCTTGGACTCACCTTGGCTACAGTAACTGATGGTTTTTTGCTCGAAAATAGCTTTTGGGTTTGACTTGTTGACCATCTCAAAGTTTGGGATGAGTTTCATTAGGACTGTTGCACCCATGTTTACCCTATTTACAACCCTTTAGTTATTTGAAACCTCACCCTATCATCTACCATTAAAGCCCATTGCCCACATTTCATGCTCTCAAAATCCTAGAAAACCTTAGATTAGAAGATTACCTAATTGCTAACCCAAATTAGCACATAAGCACCCTCCTAACCTCCCTTTTTCCTATAAATAGAGAGGCACCCCACCCTTGAAAATTTTCCCAAAAGAGAGAAAAGATTAAGAGAGACCTTTTCCCCCTTTGGTGCCCCAATCTCATATAAATTCTAGAGTTGATATTTGCCCTTTAAACCTCATTTTCCACCATCAATCTTTGAGATTTAGCTAGAACTACCCCTAGCCTTCTTCCTCTACCTCTTAGCTACCAAGCCTTAGAGATTAGAACCCTTCTCCTAACCCGTTTGCTATCGGAAGCTCATCGGCGACGCTCTCGCGCGAAGGACCACATTGGTGCTACAAGGACCTGAGAGCTTCGACTCTCCCCTCTATTCCTCTACCTTCTTTAGCTTTTCCTCTATCCTAGAATTGAGCCGTTATGCTGCCCAAATTTCGACAAGCTGGAAGGGCTCAATAGGATTGATGTGCCTTCGGGCAAGCAGAAGTGCCGCTCATTTACTTTTTTTATTATATATATAATTATATATATATATATATATATATATTATATAAACCAGCCCCACATAGACCCGGCCATAGTAGAGACCGCTTACGAGCGGGTTGATCGGGTGCCTAACACCTTCCCACTCGATAACCGAAGCCCCAGAGCCTTCGGCATAGACCCATGAATCAGAGTCATATTTGGCACTTCGGTACATTTAATATTGATTTAGGTTTCTCGAGACATCAAAAGCTCTAGGTGGCAACTCTTTATTTTTCATACGAGCGCATCGTCGTGACAGATCGACAAAAATCTACTGTTGCACATATATATGCTTGAGATTGTATTTAAGTGATCAGTTTAAGTTTTCTTTGTGTGATGAGAAAAGATTTAGAATCATGTGATCAAGCTTTAAAATCTGCATTTAAGATCAGTCTTATTTAAATTCCACCACCTTTAAATTGTGAGTTTTAACTTGAAAAGCATGTTCAAATTATGTCATGAGATATATGTGTCATGTGATAATATGCATGCTATTGATGTTTACCTATTTTGCTTAAGTTATTAGCTCATCCCTCGACTATATGTCACAGGTACAAGTGTAGACGCGAGTACTGAGGACCTTGATCTTGAGGACTCAAACTACGTTCCGGAGGAGGATACTGAGCCCCCTCTAGAAGAGTTTTTTCGATAGTTTGGGAGACTAGTCAGATTAGATTTTTGTCGTTTGCGTGGATTAGGCTTGGTATGTCCTGCCAATTTTTGTTAGAAATTCAGAACTCATGTAATTATGATTTACATTATTTTGTGAACCATGTTTCGGAGATGGTCAGCCATCACCGGTGGTTCATTTCGGTTCTTTTGTCCAAGTAGTTTTGTATGAGATTAGAATCGTCATTTTGTCTTATTTATATAAAAATGGAGATTTCTTTGTTTATCTATGATGACTCTATTTGCTTCCTTAGAAATAATTGCTTTGATTTCTGCCTTTGTGGATGTGCCAAGTGTTCCGTTCGCGGATCGGCCTTATCGGCGATCCGACTGTCCAAGTTTTGTGATTAGGAAATTTAGGCTGTAACAGTTGGTATCAAAGCACTAGCTTTAGAGATTTCTGACAAGTCTTAGGCGTGGATTATATGTTTAAGATTTTGTTAGAATATAGAGACCTTCTGCTAATGAAACTTTTGTTTCATGTTTGCAGAACATTATGTCCACTAGAGGTAGAGGTAGATCGAGAGGCGGTCGTGGACAGAACTTGAAAAGTGGGGACGAGATTCCCTCTAGTTCAAATAGGGTTCCACTTGGTGAAAGAACTATTCCGGAAAGGATTATTCTGAAAGAAAGAGATCATGAGAGAGACGAAAGATAGAGAATGGCTCAAGCGATGGAGGCTGTGGCCAATGTAATGGCACAACAAACAACATTGATAGCTACTCAGAATACTAATAATCATCAACAACCGCCTCCACCTCCGACTCCACCCACGCCATTGACATTTGTTGAGTTCATGAGATTGAGACCTCATAGTTTTTACGGTCAGACTGATTCGCTTGAAGTGGAGAAATGGCTAAACTAAATTGAGAAACTTCTTCAAAGGTTACCATGTACTGAAGAGGAGAAAGTGAGTTGGACTTCTTTTAAGTTAGAAGGAGAAGTCGATCCATGGTGGAAGTCGTTATTGAGAATGAGAGACCAAGAAAATCCAGATGGGTTGTGGAGTTGGGAAGAGTTTATCGAAGTGTTCAACAAAGAATATTTTCCCAGGCAGATGAGAAATCAAATGGCAGCAAAGTTTATGAGATTAGCGCAAGAGGGGATGTCCATACGAGAGTATGGGATGGAATTCACTAGGTTGTCAAGGTTTGCTCCAGAGTATGTGGCCACAGAACTGATGAAGGCCAATAAATTCAAAAGTGGCTTAAGGCCGATTATACGTGATAGAATCTCCGTGTTAGAGTTGAAGACTTACGAAGCAGTGATGGGTAAAGCGCTGGTTGCCGAGAAAGATATAGAGGATATGCATAAAAGAAGGGACCAGTAGAATAGGAACAAAGTAGGTCAAGGGAGACCGAGTAACTATGAATCAGTGAATAAAAAGCCGAGATTTGCAATACCAGTTCCAAGGCAATCTGCCCAGACCACTTATTCTAGGCCACCTATGCCTGCTGCAGTTAGACCCTTCCATTTGGATGGCCCTGCCACTACTACAAGAGTATCAGTTATTCAGGGATTCTTGAGGGCTGCATTATCTACTTCACAGGAGACATGTTCCCGATGTGGTAAGTCTCATAAGACAATAAATTGTAGATGGGATACAGGAGGATGCTTTAAATGCGATAAAGTGGGGCATATGCTTAAGGATTGCCTAGAATTGAGGAGAGAGGGAATGACATCAGCTGTTATGCCAAGGCCTATACAGACCACGAGACCTACAGTCCATGTGTATGTCGTTACCTCACAGGATGCCCAAACCAACAATGATATAATCCAAGATATAAATGCCTATTTAAATTCGGTATTTTATTAGTTGAAATTTTTGATGAAGAAGGTGCATAAAATTAAAAGCAGTCTTTTAAATTTCTAAGTTTGAGTGTTTAATTTCTTGATATGTATCTGATTGCTTAAGTGTATATAACATAGGTACCTTACAAATGTATAGTAAGGACGATTATTGTTGTTATGAAGCATGAGTTTGGATAGACCCAGGGTCTACTCATCTTTTATGACATTGTAGTTTGCGAGGAAAGTGAAGGTCGTTCTCAAGACCTTAGAATTTATTTCGATAGTATCAGTCCCAACGGGAAATTCAATGAGTACCGATACAGTATGTCGATCATTTATAGTCACCATCGGAGATTATGAAGATCATGAGCTAATGGCCGATTTGATCCTGTTAGATATACAAGGATTCAATGTATTCCTTGGTATGGACTAGTTATCCACGCATGACGTGAATGTCGATTGTCGAAGAAAAATGGTTACTTTTCGATCGAATGGAAATAGATCATTCAGATTTTTCGAGATGCGATCAATTATAGTACTATTTATATCCGCGATTCGAGCAGAACTCCTGATGAGGAACGGATGCAGTGGATACTTGATCGTTGCTTATGATGTATATTATTATTATATTAAATTCAAGTCTTAACCTATTGTAAGCGCACAATGAAAATCATAGTACTAGCATAGGATCGTTCCCACGAGAAAGTTCATTTATCTAATTACTTCTTATCTATATCTTCTATTTAAATTCTTATCTTAAAAACTTCTATTTACCTTTAAGATCTAATCTATTGGAGAAATATGAATAAAAGAATGATTTCTAATCTAAAGTGCATAAAATAAATTCTAAATCTTCCTTCTTCAGATTGAGGTCGTCAATCCCAATCTTCAGCTATCGAATATTTATGAAAATAAACAATACCGTTACACCATATCTATAGTTTCTTAGCATTGGTCGTCAATCAAGTCTAAGATCCTATTAATATAGATTTATCTAGTCAAAAACTTAAAATTTGGGCGTTGATCAAACCTTAGAAAACTAAAGATGGAAAAGTAAAAACCGTTACACTAATTTGCAAATTCTAATAGGAGTCGTCAATTCAAATTAAAATTTGAAGATTTACAAAGTTTTAAATAAAAGAAAATCTAGTAAGCAAATAAATATATCATTCACCCTCAGTCGCAGTCGTCAATTGCTTTTGAAAAACTAGGATATCTATACTAATCTTCAACACCCAATTACAGTCGTCAATTGCTCTTGAGAATCCTCTGATATCTAATCTACTCTAACTATTGTATACTACTTTGATCGAAAGAAAATCCAACCTCAAGCGTCAATTGATGTTGAAATTCTTCGATGCTTATTCCTATACCAAGCCTCTTATTTATAGATCATGAGTCGGTTTGCAAAGACTTCTAATTCTAATGAAACTACTAAAAAAAAAAATTCCTAATATAACTCTAATTCCTAATTTTATCTTTCCTTGTTTAGACAGTAGATGTGCTTTAGATTGTTCTCCTTTATTTCAACAATCGAGATGTCCTAAAGCTTATCTTCATCAATCTTCTCAGATCCGTGCTTCACCAGACTTCTAATCTCATATATCTTCTAATTCTGTTCATGGCGGTGTAATATGCACGTGATCAACAACAATAGCAATAGTAGGAGAGCTTCTTTTCTAGGAAATCACAAATCACAAATTCTCATTTTCTTCTTTTTCTTAGAAAATCGTTAATCACAATTTTCTATCTTTCATAGCTTCCTCAAAGTATGGCCTAGCGTCACTAAGTTAAGGGTGATAAAATGGTAAATTATGTGACTGATCACTCTCCCAAACTTAAGCTTTGATAGTCCCTAGCAACAAAGGGAACATAAAATATCTAAACTATAAATTTAAATGCCACTTTCGTAGGGAGAACGATTGCATTTAGCAAATACAACAAGCCTTTAAACCCCTAGGTGATCCCTATTGGAGGAGTTGTAGTCTCCTAAAGGTTTTCAGTAAAGTTACCTACAAATTTTTTTAGATTTTTCAAAATACCAATTTTTTAAAAAACTAAAATATAGATTTTATATACTTATAATCATTATATGTTCATTATTTTTTTAAAAATCTTCCAATCTTTTACCCTTAACTTTCTATCATTGTAATCATCCTCTATCAGAACTCAATAATTTCAATTCGGTATAGCGTGGAGTGTGTGCATATCAATGAAAAGTTTATTCATCATAGATTTTTCTAAGCTACTGTTTTTAAAAAATATTTTCATCCAAACTCTCACTTACTTTAAAAAATAATCAAAATTTTTTGAGTTCTCACAATATTAGAAGATATATATGCAAATTTCATCGGACAATTAAGAAGATAAATCTCATGGACAGGATAATCAGTTCTGTTCACATAACTTCTTCATTTATTCATAGTATTTATTTTATATATCTCTACTAGACTCATATTTCTGTAAATCGTAACTCACAAAGGTCTTTCCTTCGACTTGTAATGGGGCTTTGGGTTTTCAGAAGGTTTCAAAGAAAAAGGTAAAGAGGATTCAAAATTATTTATGAGAATTTAGCACTTCCTTTTCTTCCTCTTCTATATTATTCAACTTCAGTATGTATCCTATTTTGGATAACTTCTTCCCATTTCTTTTCTTAGTATAAATCCCATTTCTTTTTTTAGTTGGAAGCGTTTAGCTTCTCTTTTTCATAGAATCGTCTTTTTACGATTTCTTCTTTTCTTTTCTTTTCCCATATTTTCATACGATTGTATTTTTTTCTGCTTGTACCCTTTTCAGCAGATCCTTTATCTGTTATGTGCATACTCCTTTCACTCCCTCTTCTCTTCTTCTTATATTCTAAACTCTCAGAAATTGTAAGGGTTCAGGATAAAAAGCTTTGGACAGTACATATGGTTAAAGATTTATAAAATTTTTGTACAAAGAATTTTGGCTTTAGGCTCCTAATATGGGTTCAAAAGATAAAAATATTATGGAATTTTAGCTTTTTGGCTCTGGTTTAACAAAATATGGCCTTTGATTATTTTCACGAATTACTAATATGGATGTCTTATTGCTTTGATATATTCATTAGACAATTTTAAACAAATAAATCATCATATTTTACAGAATATCTTGATTATAAGTTCAGCGTGATGAGATTTCAAATAGTAGAGAAGTTCAAGGAAATTTAGCATGAATAAAAACAGTCTCTCTTTCTCAGAATAAAAGAGGAAATATGATTTATAGCTCATTGGTTATATGATTTTGAAACTATAATCTAAAATGTTTGCAGTTCAAATCAATCGTATAGTTTCAAACATTCTCTTGATACAGTGTTATAGAGATGCTTTACTTTGAATTGTAATTATTTTTATTTTTATTTTTGAACTATTACTATGATGGATTGCTAAAAATTTCGAATTATCATATTTTCTTTATAAATCTCATATAATGATTAACTAAAATCTCAAAACAAAATTATATTATATTTTTCAAAAATGATATGTATATCCCTCCAAACTTAAATAGGACAATGTCCTCATTATGCAAAATAGGGGGCATGCAGGAAAAATATTACCTATTACTTTACTGCTATGTTAGTGACCGGGTATATAATCTACAAAAGAATCAAAATTCTTCCCCTAAACTTAGGAGAAAAATACTACCGATTCTAATAGAAAATGTTAGATGTTAGTAAAAAAATAGCAAAGACATTAAAGAAAGAAAACTATATATTTGTCTTTTTTTTTATATACGAACTAATTACAGAAACATGAAAAGAAAATTAATTACATCAAAAAAATCTTAGGAAAAATTTAGACATACACTAAACTAAGACACTGGTAGCAACGTCCAAGAGTCAATGAAGATTGGTCCTCCGGCTTCTAACTATGCTTTAATTAAAAGTCTCTCATTCCTTCCCACCAAAGGCATATCCACGCCTTTACAGGGTCACCTCCCCTCCTCTTCTTTAGAGTGGAAATTCACATCGTGATTGTTACTCCAAGAGCTGTCAAACTCCCCCTCTCAATCTTCCAAATGACTCATCAACTGCACCGCTAATGCAGTTGCGGGAAGAAGTTGAGGAGAGTTGGAAGATGACACATCACTGCCCCCCATTTAGCCTAACTGCTCCCTTGCGAAAATTTTATGAAGAGATTGTAATGCAAGCTAAGGGAGAAGATGAGCAATGGAGAAGGGTAGTGAGCAGATTAAGGATGGGATGGGACATGACACTAGAAATTATAATCCATCCTTGTTAGAAAGAAACACACATTCCGAGTGGGTTGTGATGGTGTAAAGGTTAGGAAGTGGGGGAAGATGGGTTCATGGAATATGGTTTCGGATTTGGGTTAGGTTTAGTAGTTTTAGTGGACGATTCAGCATCTCGAGTGAGTCACCGGCACTTCAGATCTTCTACTTTCTGTTGTGCAGCCGGGAGCTAACGCATATGTATTTCAAGAATTTTAGCAAGTTGCTTACTAGAATCGTTCTGATTATGCTCTTCTGTCATAGGATTTAGGGTTAAGGACAAAGGAAGAAGAAAGGTTATGAACTGGTTTTAGTCTATGGATGGGTATGGATTTATAGAGAAGGGGCTTAGCTTTAAACCGTCACTTCGAGTAAATGTCTCTGTGTAGGTTCCTAGGCTAGGGTGGCTGGGAAGTGGTGAAATTGAATGCATTTCATGTCCGTTCCTAAACAATTTAAAATGGGTCTTACTTCCAATGCTCTCGATAGGATTAATCACTAGTTTCTCTTATTCCCCAGAATTGTCGTTTGCAATTTTGGATAACGATCGTGAGAATCTATGACTGGAAAATCGTACTTGCTATGATTGTACTTTAGACTCATAAGAATTAGCAAATCCATGCATTTCAAGTGATAAAATATAAAGAAAAGATTCATTACGATTAGTAATATCTCATAATTCGTAGAGGGGCCATTTCAAAAGTACTTATGTACATATGTTACACATGTTTGCTATGGGTGAGTCGGTAGCTCGACAAATTCAAGAAGAATTCAATTGTCGATCACGAGGAGTTGATGTCCCTCCCATAAAAGTATTTCTACCTGGGGTGCCAACTGGCCATGGGGAAGAATAGCTACTCTCTCTCGAGTTAACTAAAATGGTTAATTGCTCAACCTGAGTTTCTAATTGTGTAATGGATTCCAAGAGATTATTGAGTAGCTGCATTTGATTATGTCCATGTTGTGGTCAGCTTTTGGCTAGTTGCGACAAGGCTTCCTCAATGTCAATGTGGTGTTGGGTCTGTGTGGGGCAAAATACCAAAGAATGCTGAGGAATTTCTTGAGTTAAGCCGCAGTTAGATCCAACGGATTCTCTTTGTTGAGATGTTGGGTGCAATTTTACACCCACCAGAGATATGAATTTTTATCTTCCACAGTTTGAATTTTGGAAGGCAGTCCATCATTGGCTTTAATTTGTATGATCCTCTTTGCCTAAGGGGTATACTTCTTAGAGTTTCAGGTTCAATCTCACCCGGTGCTTGGCATTGCACTGGTTCCTCGCTAAAGTTCTCAACAAATTCTCAAGCAGCTTCAGCAGACATGGTGTGGAACACCCCCCCATAGGCAACATCAACTATGTGCTGGTTTTGGTTATTCAGACCTTCATAGAAAGTGAGAACTATTTGCCAACGGGAGACTTCATGATGAGGACACTCATCTAAAATATCATTAAGGCACGTCCACCCCTCTTGAAGAGATTCATTCGGAGATTGTTTAAAAGTTTGAATCAAATATCAAATTTAATTCGTTCAGTGTATTGGGAAGTATTTTATGAGAAATCCTCGTTCCAAGTCCTCCTAACTAGCGAACGAATTATAAGGCAAAGAATGTATCCACTGCTTTACTTCCTCTCTAAGAGAATATGAAAACAATCTCAAACGAAGAGATGTTTCAGGCAAATTTTGGATTCGGATAAGGTTGCACACTCTTATGAACTGTCTTAAATGTGAATAAGGATTTTCATTCCTCAGCCCACGGAATATTGGAAGTGTTTGAAATATTTTGGGCATGGTTTTGAAAGTCTCATTACCGGTCATAGGGGTTAATTGTATATATGGGAGAGGTGTAAAAAATGTTAAAGCATAATGTTCCCCCATCGTTTTAGTCATGGTCTGACTAAAATGTGTCATACTGGTATAGACACTTATTGTATTAGAATTTTATTTACTTTTTATTTAAGCAAGCAGGGAGAGAGAGAAATCTGAGCTTCTGAATTTTTGGGGCCCACAGAAGTGTTGAAGATCTGATCCGTTACTCCAAATAAACCTGTAGAAGATTTAAAGAGTGATAAAAGAAATTAAAAATATAAAGAAATATAAAAAGAGAGATAAATATTAGTTTTTAAAAGAATAAAAATATTAGATAAAAATAGAAATAAAGATAAAGGTAAATTTCGCGTCCCCGACAATGACGCCAAAAACTTGATTGTTGCTTATGATGTATATTATTATTATATTAAATTCAAGTCTTAACCTATTGCAAGCGCACAATGGAAATCATAGTACTAGCATAGGATCGTTCTCACGAGGAAGTTCATTTATCTAATTACTTCTTATCTATATCTTCTATTTAAATTCTTATCTTAGAAACTTCTATTTACCTTTAAGATCTATTCTACTGGAGAAACATAAATAAAAGAATGATTTCTAATCTAAAGTGCATAAAATAAATCTTAAACCTTCCTTCTTCAGTTTGAGGTTGTTAATCCCAATATTTAGCTATCGGATATTTATGAAAATAAATAGTATCGTTACACCATATCTTTAGTTTCTTAGCATTGGTCATCAATCAAGTCTAAGAACCTATCAATACAGATTTAATCTAATCAACAACTTCCTAAAATCTGGGCATCAATCAAACCTTAGAAAACTGAAGATGGAAAAGTAAAAACCGTTACACTAATCTGTAAATTTTAACTTGAGTCGTCAATTCAAATTAAAAGTTGAAGATGTTTACAAAGCTGTAAATAAAATCTAATCTAGAAAGTAAATAAATATATCTTTCACCCCTTAGCCACAGTCGTTAATTGCTTCTGAGAAACTAGGATATTTACACTAATCTTCAGCACCCAATTGTAGTCGTCAATTGCTATTGAGAAACCTTTGATATCTAATCAACCCTAACTATTGTACACTACTTTGATCGGAAGAAAATCCAATTTCAGGCATCAATTGATGCTGAAATTCTTCAATGTTTATTCTTATATCAAGCTCTCTTATTTATAGATCATAAGGAGTCAATTTACAAAGACTTCTAATTCTAAAGAAACTATTAAAAACAAAAGATTCATATTATAACTCTAATTCCTAATTTTATCTTTCCTTGCTTAGACGGTAGATGTGCTTCTAGATTATTCTCCTTTATTTCAGCAACTGAGATTTCCTAAAGCTTATCTTTATCAATCTTCTTATATCCATGCTTCACCAGACTTCTAATCTCATATATCTTCTAATTATGTTCATGGTGGTGTAATATGCACGTGATCAATAGCAACAACAATAGTAGGAAAGCTTCTTTTGTGGGAAATCGCTAATCACAATTTCTCATTTTCTTCTTTTTCTTAGAAAATAGTTAATCACAAATTTCTATCTTTCATAGCTTCCTTAGCTGACGATTCTCTGAATTACGATTTTTTGCTTTTCTTCTTTTTATCTCTTTTTGTAGAATCATAAATTATGATTCTCTGGCTTTCAGTAGGCGAAAAATATCTTTTTCTTTCATTCGCCTTTCTTATTGCTTTTTGAGTTCATTTTGATGAATATTGATACTTTTACTCTATTTTGCTGGTTATCTCTAATATATGCACATCATCAACTTATTAGTAACAAACTATGACCTAACTTCACTAAGTTAAGGGTGATAAAATAGTAAATTATGTGACTGATCAATACCTCGCTTTTCTGCAAGAGCAATAAGAAGAGAAGAATATCATAACCAATATTTCGATTGCTTGCGAGTTTCAGGATGTTTTTTCAGATAAGTTGCCAGGAGTGCCACTAGATTGAGAGGTGGAATTCGCCATCGACTTAGCACCAGGCATAGAGCTAGTATCTAAAGCACCCGATCGAATGGCTCCAGCTGAGTTGAAGGATCAGTTGCAGGAACACTTAGATAAAGGGTTCATAAGACTTAGTATGTCTCCTTGGGGAGCATCGATCTTATTTGTTAAGAAGAACGGGCCAATGAGATTATGTATCGACTATCGTCAGTTGAACAAGTTGATCATCAAGAATTGATACCCTTTACCCATAATAGATGATCTCTTTGATCAGTTGCAAGGGGCAAGGTTCTTTTCCAAGATAGACTTGAGACTCAGTTACCATCAGCTGAAAGTGAAAGCAAAAACTATTTAGAAGACGGCTTTTTGAGCCAAATATGGACATTATGAGTTTCTTGTAATGCCTTTTGGCTTAACTAATTCACCAGCTTCATTTATGAATCTCATGAATAGAGTGTTCAAACCACATCTCGATACTTGTATGGTTGTGTTCGTGGACGATATTCTTGTCTACTCATAGTCCAGGGAAGAACACAAGCAGCATCTAAGGATAGCTCTACAAATGCTACATGAACACTAGCTTTCTGTGAAGCTTAGCAAGTGTGAGTTCTGGCTAGAGCAAGTGAGCTTCTTAGGACACGTTGTTTCTAAGGCAGGAGTCACGGTGGGTCCAACAAAGATCGAGGCTATAGTAGGATGGAAACAACCAAAGACTGTGACTAAGATTCGCAGTTTCCTCTATTTAGCTGGGTATTACAGAAGGTTTGTGGAAGGATTTTCAAAGATTTTAAGACCACTCATAAGACTTATAAGGAAAGATATTAAATTTGAGTGGACCGAGGCATGTGAGAAGAGTTTTCAGGAGCTCAAGAGGAGACTTACCTCCGCACCAGTGTTAGCCATTCCATCAGGGAGTGGAGGTTTTGCCGTATACACTGATGGGTCATCGCAAGCTCTCTCAACCTTTTATAAACTAGTATGAAATATTTAGTTCTTTGCAAATATCATAATACTTTCTTCATCGCTTTAAAATGAGTAATACCAGGATTTCGTTGAAATCTTTCGAGTATTCTAACAATAAACGTGATATCTGGTTGTAAGCATACCATTGCATATATTAAGCTTCCAACAACAGAAGCATATTCAGATACATTTACTTTCATTTTTTTGATATCATTTCTTGGACATTGACTTTCACTAAAAATATCGCCTTTAACAACAAGGGCATCATTTGGCGTACAATTTTCTATATGAAATCTTTTGAAAACTTTATCAATATAAGCTCTCTATGATAAGACTAAAAGTCCAACACCTGGATTTCTATGGATCTTAATTCCAAGAATATATTGAGCATTCTCCATATCTTTTATATCAAAACTCTTTGAGAGAAAAAGTTTCATTTCGTGTAGGAGATGAATATCGTTGCTAGTAAGAAGTATATCATCAACGTAAAGAATGATGAAACGCCCTTTAACCCTTTTGATTTAAATGCATTGGTCCATAATGTTTTCTTTGAAGCCAAATTGGGTCACAATTTTATCAAATTTTAAATACCATTATCGTGAAGCCTGCTTTAATCCATAAATGGATCTTTTCAATTTTCAAACACCCTCTTGTCCATGTGCCACAAAACCCTATGGCTCAGACATATAAATTTCCTCTTTCAGATTACCATTCAAGAATGCCGTTTTAACGTCCATTATGTGCAACTCAATATCGTAGTGGGCAATAATTGCAAGGATGATCCGTAGTGAATCTTTTGATGAGACGGGAGAGAATGTTTCATTAAAGTCAATGTCAGGTCTCTATGTAAAACCCTTAGCAATATTTCCCTTTGAGTCTCTTTTAGTTTTGAAAACTCATCCACATTCAATTTCTTTATGATTATCAGTGTGACAACCCGAATTTCGGCATCCTGAAATCCGTGCCATCAGCACGACCTTCAAGGCCGTGCCCTGAGCTATTTACCACACATTGAATATATACAAGTCAAAACTGAAATTTGAAGCGCACGTAACTACCCTAAATCGAATCCTAAAACAATATATTTGGTCTCGCAAGGCTGTCCTTGTCCCATGCCAATTCATGGACATAAGGACATACCCAAAAGTTAAATGATAATTATTCATCCTAGATGTTTTATCAATAGACAGAAATTAAAGCATTCGAAATAAAGAGGCTCGATATACCAAGCCATACATAGCACTCTCTCAACTCACTCTCAGAGTATGCAACGGGTTTCCTAGAAGAATTCCTCAGGAGGAGGTTCTGACTCTTCTGTGGCCACGAATACCGAGGCCCTTGGATTAACTTCTCCCGAAGTCTTTGCTGCCGCTAGTCCTGGACCTACGACGTATAGTCTAAGGGGTGAGTTACATCCTAGCTCCGTAGGGAAAACAAAAGAACATATAGATCATCCTTCACACATATGTCAGTAACCTAACCAGCATAGAATTTTCAAGAAATCACTTATGTACAACAATTTGAGTAACAGGAATAACCCAATGGTTCCGACCAATACTTAGCATATTTTTGTTTATTCTCCTTATAAGTTTGGTTGTGAATTTGGCCTAATCACTTAAATCTTAACTTAAGTAGTCCTCGAGCAATATAGCATCGAGCCCCGATGGAATACCCGCCATCGTCGTCTAACTAGATAGTTGTTGTGTGTATTCCCTGGGAATACTGCCCGAGCCCCTTTCTCATAGGCGGCGGGGTCTATTCTCAATCTACATCCCTGGGATGTGTTATAAATGTACGGATTGGCCGCCGTACCGGTCACGGATATCCTGCCGAGTCAGTCGTGGGTATCCCGCCACGTCGGTGGGGTATTCTAATCAACCTTAAATAATAAAAATATCAATGTGCTTTACATATAGTTATTCACCGTGATTGTGCTAAATATATTATATTAGGCCTTATCACGTTACCTTTGTTTCTCTGTTTGTTTTCTTACGCATCCCTGGGATGCCACTTGCTTCTATTTTATTTCTCGTCCCCTGGGGACCTCAGAATTTTCCACATTGTAACACACACACACCCTTATCATGAGGGTTTATGGAATATACACTATTTACATAGACTATACTACGCATATGAGTTCACAGAATAATGCACATGTTTCGAGAATATTCCCTACCTCGACGAATCTCAAAAGGCCGCCTTAGAGGGTTATAATGCATCAACCTACATTTGAAAAAGAAATAGTTTTAGAATGATCTAAGGTCATTGGGGTGTATGACAGCCAAGATTCTTATATTAGAAAACCAAGATTTGAGTGGTCACTGGACTGCTCACAAATTATCCTCGCCGAGCGGTCCATGAACCTCCTCGCCGAGTGCCTCTTGACCTCGCTCGAGCGGTTAAATCGAGGCCGCTCGAGCGGTTAAATCGAACTTTCAAAATATGACCGTGGACCCTCGCTCGAGCGAGCTCCCCTTTAGTTTTTAGGGACCGCCGGCGAGCCCGAGTCATATTTTTCTCATTCATCTCGCCGAGCGAGCCTTTTTAGACCGCTCGAGCGAGGAACAATGATTTGTCCCTTGATCCGATCGAGAACAGATTTCCATCCACTTTTCTTTTCCTAATCTCATACAAGCAACATTTATCCAACATCTTTCCTACTATTCAAAACATTCCTAGGCATCTATCATGTTTTTAACGTACCTCTAACGATGGATCACGCACAGGTCCGATTTATGATTTGAATATCTACTAGGCTATCCGCCTCCCCGGTTCTTCCTCCCGTCATTCCTCTCGATCTCCTTTGCGACCTAAGTCTCCACGAACCCTAGTTCTCTACCAGGCTCTTTTCTTCATTCTCTCTATATTCTCCTTCTCTCTATTTAGGTTAGAATAGAGTTACGTAAAGGTTCCTCTCTCTCTCTCTTTCACTTTTATATCTATAAGTTAGGGATATACTAGTGTGTTTCCCATGTACACACTTAATGTGTTTTGGGTCGTTTTGGTCTCCTTGTGAAACACATATACCTATGTGTGTATGCGTGCCGTGCACTCATCTCAAAAATCTGCGGTTGTGACAATCACCCCAACTTATAAGATTTTCGCCCTAGAAAATCGATATTATTCTCTCTACCAGGTACTACTTACATCATAATCGCATATCCAATCAGAAATTTAAACATTTTGCCGCATTTTTGCAGCAACCAGTGTTGGTCATGCCAACAAATTTCCACTTAAACACGAAACAAGCAACAAAACATTATCGCTATTTTATTCCATACATGTTTATCATTTACACAAACAAAATTTTGTGACATTCATGTCACGATAGTTTGAAGAAAATTTTGACCTCCATACAAAATGTTTCAAAATATTACATGTAAAGTGTTCAAGGTTTTATATATATATATATATATATTTTTTTTTTGTTACTATCTAATCCTCATCCTCTTCATAGTCGTCGTCGTCGTCATCGTAGTCCTCGCCATCCTCGTCGTCATCGTCCACCGTGACGGCTGTGGTACCCACTGTGGCGCTCCTCGTAGCCGGGCCGGAGCTAGATGTGCCAAAAATAGCGTCCCTCATGGCACCTACGCACTGCATGTAAGACTGCGGGTATGCCTGGCCCATGAGGTCGATGAGTAGCGCCTCCTGGAACCTCTGATGCAACCTGATCTCCCGCCCTTGCTGAAGGATCTCCTCATCACGCCCACGTCGGTGGTGGGCATAGGCTGCGGAACTGAGGTAGAGGGAGTAGTCGGTCCTACCGGTGCTTGATGGGTGGCTGATCGGGAGACCTGTCGGTCTCTCTTCTTGTTGACACTAGTTTGCAGGCTTTTAAGGTTCCGGCTCCAGTCTTGGGCGAGGTATGGGACGACGTTATCGGTGAGGAACAACTTGTCCTCCCGGATCCTAAATCCTCCCTTCCCATTCCGTGAGTCTAAGAGTCGGGAAATCAACCGAGCATATGGTAATCGTTTGATTGGTGGAGGGACAGCACCCCTTACATTTCTTTTGTAGGCATGCGCCATGCCTTTTATGATGACCATAGGTGCGTTGATCCACCTATTGTGAAAAGCGGTGTGTAGGGCTCGCAGAAACGCATCTCGGTGTTCTTGATCATGGCCGGTTGGGTGTAGATTCTTTTTAAAGATAATATCTAAAAGCCACATGCGCGGCGGTAGTTGTGATCGGGTAATAGATTGTCCCGAGGCGGACATACCGCCAGTGATGTCGGAAATGATCGTTGGGAAATCTACGTTCCCAGAAAAAGGTGGTAGGATGAGTGGGCTAGGGGTGTAGATGTGAGGACATTTCATGATTGAGGAAATGTCGCCACATTTGAAAATTAACTCATTACCATCGATGGTAACGAGTATGGCATCCTCATCGAAGCTCAATTGTAGGGTCTGGTAAAACAATTTCACTAGCCTCGGGTAATATCGATCCCTGAAAGGCGTAAGCAGGGTCTTGAGCTGGTTGTTGGTGAGAAAGTCCGATGTCCACTGGGTGGACGCCGGATCTCCGAAACATGAGGGGTGTATTTCCCATTCGGCCTCAAAAAATTTTGCTCCCCACCAATCATCTAGTGTGATTGGAGCAGAGGGCGGGTTTGAAGATGGTTGAGAGGTTTGAGGCGCCTTGTTGCGCGCCGTTGGCGACCGAGTCGCCATCTGTTTCTTTGGTTGGGGGTTCGGGCTTGAGGCCATTTAGTATAAATAAGGCTAAAAAATAAAGGAAAGAGTTTAGGAATCGGTAGATTTTACCTAGGAGAGTAGTCTTAACGGATCGGATTGTCCAAATCCGGCTGGAATCGGACGGAAAATATTGGAAATCGCTTGCCCTAACCCCTCGCTCGTCTCTTCTCCCCTTCGCTTGAAGATGAATAGGCGCTCTGGCCTCTGCCATATTTATAGTTCCGCCTCGCTCGAGCGGTCATTAGTTCTCGCTCGAGCGAGGACAGAAATCGTAGTATTATATACTGTAGCCTCGCTCGAGCGGTTATAATGCATCGCTCGAGCGGTCAAAATACCTCGCTCGAGCGAGGATTTGTTATCGCTTGAGCGAGAGGAAGTGTGATTTTATGTAGCTCGCTCGAGCGGTCATAAGTAGTCGCTCGAGCGAGACTAGAAACACATTTTTTTTTTTTTTATATCTAATCATTAGTCCCATTAAATAAAAATTCAATGACAATGCGATGCAATCTTAGTTTGGAGTCAACATATCATTAAAAGAAAATATACATAGCTTTTGTGGTTCTCGTAATCGCGTACTCTCGAGGAATGAACCCATTCAGTTGGTAATTTCGAACAATTTGGGATATTGCTCTCTAACATCCGCCTCACGTTCCCATGTTGCCTCTTCGGCCGGATGGTTCTTCCATCGGACAAGCACTAAGGGAATTACTTTTGTTCGCAACACCTGTTCCTTTCGATCTAAAATTTCTACCGGCTCTTCAATCATGGTCATATCTTCATGCATTTCGAATGATTGGCCGCTCAGCACGTGATCAGGGTCATTGAGATATTTTCTAAGCATCGACACGTGGAATACATTGTGTACCTGATCAAACAATGGTGGCAAACCAATGCGGTAGGCTACTTCTCCCACTCGACCCAAAACTTCAAACGGTCCAAGATAGCGGGGACTTAGTTTCCCTCTCTTCCCAAATCTCATCACTCCCTTCATCGGTGATACTTTCACGAACACATGTTCACCCACTTTAAAGTCTACGCTAGTCCGCTTGATATCAGCATAACTTTTCTGTCTGCTCTGAGCCGCCTTTAGTCTTTCTCTGATCATGCGGACAATAGCAGCGTTATCTTCAAGTAGCTCGGGTCCCAAAACGAATTTCTCGCCAATTTCCTCCCAGTTGATTGTCAACTTACATCGTCTTCCGTACAAGGCTTCATACGGTGCCATCCCGATGCTCGTCTGAAAACTATTATTATAAGCGAACTCAATCAATGGTAGATGTTGATCCCATGATCCTTGCAACTCTAACATACATGCCCTAAGCATGTCTTCAATGACTTGGTTGACCCTCTCAGTCTGCCCGTCTGTTTGTGGGTGAAATGCCGTACTAAAATCCAACCTAGTTCCCATTCCTTCTTGGAATTTCCTCCAAAACTTTAATGTATATAATGGGTCTCGGTCTGAAACAATGCTACTTGGAATCCCATGTAGCCGGATGATCTCCTTCATATAAAGTTCTGCTAGTCTTCCCGCTGTGTACATCGTATTGTACGGCAAGAAATGTGCCGACTTTGTCAATCGATCAACTACTACCCAAATGGCGTTATGCCTCCTTGCAGTTCGCGGTAAACCGACTATGAAATCCATTGAGATAGACTCCCATTTCCATTCCGGTATGGGCAAGGGCTGTAATAGGCCTGAGGGGTGTCTACGATCGATTTTCACTTGTTGGCACGTCAAACATCGTGACACGTACTCTGCCACATCTTGTTTCAAACCTCTCCACCAGTAGTTCTTTTTCAGATCCTGATACGTCTTCGTGCTTCCCGGGTGGATCGCATAGCTTGACCTGAGAGATTCATCAAGAATCGTTCGCCGTAACTCGGCATTGTCCGGAATGCAAAGTCGCCCCTTGAACATTAAGGAACCATCTTCCTTGACTGAAAATTCCGAGGTAGTACCTTCAGTTACATTTTGATGTATCCTTGTTAGAATCGGGTCTTTCATCTGTAGTTCTCGTATGTGTTCGAATATCACTGGCTTCACTGATATGTTGGCTAAGAAGGCTCCTGTGGCTTGTGGTTGTATGTTTGCGCCACATAACGCTAGATCCTCCAACAACTTCCATCGATGTATACCCAAAATTTGACTAGCCAGCTGGGCCGAACTCTTCCGACTCAAGGCGTCGGCCACTACGTTAGCTTTGCCTGGATGGTACTGTATAGAACAGTCGTAATCTTTGAGGAATTCCATCCACCTCCGCTGCCTCATATTCAGTTCCTTCTGTGTAAACAGGTATCTGAGGCTTTTATGGTCAGTGAAAATTTCAAATGTTTCTCCGTATAGATAATGTCGCCATATCTTTAATGCGAATATGACTGCTGCTAGTTCTAGATCGTGTGTTGGGTAGTTCCTTTCGTGCTCTTTCAACTGCCTGGAGCCGTAAGCTATTACCTTTTTATATTGATTTAGTACACAACCCAACCCGTTATACGAAGCATCACTATAAACTGCGAATCCTCCACTGCCTGATGGAATGGCTAACACTGGAGCTGAGGTGAGTCTCTTCTTGAGTTCTTGAAAACTCTTCTCACACGCCTCGCTCCACTCAAATCTTGAGTCCTTTCTTGTAAGTCTCGTAAGAGGTCTTGATATTTTTGAAAACCCTCTCACGAACGTCGATAATAACTGCCAAATTCAGGAAACTTTGGATGTCATCACGGTTTTTTGGTTGTTCCTACCTTCGATCTTAGCGGGATCTACAGTGACACCATGCTTGGAGACGACATGTCCCAGAAAGCTAACCTTTTCTAGCCAAAACTCACATTTGCTGAGCTTGGCGTACAGCTGGTGTTCACACAAGGTTCATAGAGCGACACGTAAGTGTTCTTCATGCTCCGCTTTCGATTTTGAGTAGATTAGGATGTCATCAACAAATACTACCACGCAGGAGTCTAAGTGTGGTTTAAACACTCGATTCATCAAGTCCATAAATGACGCTGGTGCATTGTCAGTCCGAATGGCATCACTAAAAATTCATAGTGTCCATACCGTGTTCTGAAAGCCGTTTTCTGAATGTCCTCGGCCCTGACTCTTAACTGATGGTAACCAGATCTTAGATCAATCTTGGAAAAATGTTTTGCACCCTGCAATTGGTCGAATAAGTCATCTATTCTTGGCAACGGATATCGATTCTTCACCGTGACTTTGTTCAATTGGCGGTAGTCGATGCACAACCGCATTGACCCATCTTTCTTTTTCACAAACAACACTGGTGCTCCCCACGGAGACACACTTGGTTGTATGAATCCCTTGTCCATGAGCTCTTGCAGTTGTTCTTTCAACTCTTTCAACTCTGCAGGGGCCATTCTATAAGGTGCCTTTGAAACAGGTTCCGTTCCTGGTGCTAAGTCGATCGCAAATTCTACTTCTCTTTCTGGAGGTAATCCTGGCAATTCTTCTGGGAATACATCTGGGAATTCTCGCACCTAATCGCTATCTATAATATTCTTTTCTTCTTTATCTTCCTTCAAAATGCCAAATAACCACTACACCCTTCGGATCAAACGCTCGCTCGATCACGATATGAGTGGTACCTGAGTCGACCTCTCCCCTTGAAATCGAAACGATCTCCTCGTGTTAGGACGGAAAACAACCACTTTATCCTTGCAGTCCACCGTTGCGCAATGGTGGGACAGCCAATCCATGCCAAGGATTACATCGAATCCTTGCATGTCCAACCATATTAAATTTGCGTCTAATTCGTGGACAGCGTGATCCCTAATGCTTACTACTACCGATTTGCAGACTAACTCCGTGTCCACTAATTCTCCTGTTGGAATGGACATAGATAACACAAAGTCCAGTGTTTCCGGAATAATCTTCATCCTTTTTGCAAATCTAGGGGTAATGAAAGAGTGGGTAGACCCTGGGTCTATCAGCACTCGCGCGTCATGTGCTACGTAGCACCCTTTCTCATAAATCTGTAACGTACCTACAATGCATGCATATACGTACATATACATAAACATAAAACAAATTTCCACTCTTAAGTTTATTAACGGTATATATATATATATATGTCCCAATGGAAACCCATTCTTTATCTAGAATTGTACTGCAACCAAAATTCTCTATTTTAAAGGAGATCTCACCTTGGATAATGTCATGTACACTCCCTGCTTCCTGGGCGGTAACTGCGTAGGCTCTCCCTCGAATAACAGGCTTTCGAGATTGAATAGGTTGTGGCATGGAAGTTGGAGCCGTCTTTTCTTTGACTGTCTCAGGGCAATCTCTAATCATGTGGCCTATCTTGCCACACTTGAAACAGCCTCGCATTCCCTGCCTACAGTCGGTTGTTTTGTGGGACTTGCCACATTTTGCACAAGTTTCCCTTGGTGATGAAGTAGCAGCTCTCGAAAAACCTTGTGGAGTTGTAGCCCTGTTGGAAAAAGTAGGACCTTGATACCTCATCGGTCTCCCTGATGCCAGCAACGGATAATTTTGATGAGTAGGTTGTTGTGCAGCTCTCCCATACCCTGTCTGGAATGACTGTTTCTGATTTGGTGCTACAAACCTCGGTTTCTTATATACCGATTCATAACTCCCCGTCCTACTCGGATCAATGCTTTCTACCTTGATGTTCCTCCGACGATCGCTATTGTTTTCTTCCTCAACTACCAATGCCTTACTCATTATTTCTCCATAAGTTTTCAAATTGAAGGGCTTAACCTCCTGGATGTCCGACCTAAGCCCGTTGGAACCTCTTCGCTTTCATCACGCCCGAGATTACGAGTCCGGGGCGGTCGAGCCACCTCATGAACTCCACTCCATACTCTCACGGTCATTCTTCCTCGTATAGTTGTAAAATTGGGTCTCCATCCGATTTCTCACAACTTCGTGGAAATATTGTTTATTGAATTCTTCTACAAATTCCCAAGTCCACGACATCTAGAGTTTCTGTGCTCGTCATAAACTGATTTCCACCACGGTCCAAATTTCTCCATCTAACATATATGTCGCCCAACGGACGCCTCATCCTCCGCGCATGTCAAGACATCAACACCTTTCTCCATTTCTCCCAACCGCCGGGCGGCCATCGTGGTTCCGCTCGTCTAAAAATTGGGAGGTCTCATTCTTCCTAACTCGTGAATGTCAAGCCATCAAGGTGTAAGTCCCACCGAGGGGTAGGTGTTCGCTAGGTTCGCATACGTACCGCCAAGGACGTTGTTGTGCCATGGCAGCTTGCCATGGTCTCCATTGTGTGCATCATTCTCTCGACGCTCTTCTCTTTCTTCATTTCGCTTCTCTCACCCTATCTTGTTCCTCCGATCTCTATCCTGCCTATCTAGATCTTGCTCCTCCGCTGATTTTGGTTTCTCCCCGCCACCGCTTCTCGAATCTCCTGCTTCCCAACGGCACTCGCTTGTAGGTGGACGAAACCCATCATCATCGCAAGAAATCCTATCATGACCACCCCTGGGTCGGCCTCTCCCTCTAGGAAACATAACGGTCTGCATGAGAATTCATAATCTCGTTAGCAGAAGTCCCTATATTTTGACGATATGATAGTCAGAACCCTGGAAAGAAAGGCTTTGATACCAACTGTGATAGCCCGAATTTTGGCATCCCGAAATCCGTGCCATCAGCACGACCTTCAAGGCCTTGCCCTGAGCTATTTACCACACATTGAATATATACAAGCCAAAACTGAAATTTGAAGCGCACGTAACTACCCTAAATCGAATCCTAAAACAATATATTTGGTCTCGCAAGGCTGTCCTTGTCCCATGCCAATTCATGGACATAAGGACATACCCAAAAGTTAAATGATAATTATTCATCCTAGATGTTTTATCAATAGACAGAAATTAAAGCATTCGAAATAAAGAGGCTCGATATACCAAGCCATACATAGCACTCTCTCAACTCACTCTCAGAGTATGCAGCGGGTTTCCTAGAAGAATTCCTCAGGAGGAGGTTCTGACTCTTCTGTGGCCACGAATACCGAGGCCCTTGGATTAACTTCTCCCGAAGTCTTTGCTGCCGCTAGTCCTGGACCTGCGACGTATAGTCTAAGGGGTTAGCTACATCCTAGCTCTGTAGGGAAAACAAAAGAACATATAGATCATCCTTCACACATATGTCAGTAACCTAACCAGCATAGAATTTTCAAGAAATCACTTATGTACAACAATTTGAGTAACAGGAATAACCCAATGGTTCCGACCAATACTTAGCATATTTTTGTTTATTCTCCTTATAAGTTTGGTTGTGAATTTGGCCTAATCACTTAAATCTTAACTTAAGTAGTCCTCGAGCAATATAGCATCGAGCCCCGATGGAATACCCGCCATCGTCGTCTAACTAGACAGTTGTTCTGTGTATTCCCTGGGAATACTGCCCGAGCCCCTTTCTCATAGGCGGCGGGGTCTATTCTCAATCTACATCCCTGGGATGTGTTATAGATGTACGGATTGGCATTGCATCGTCACGGATATCTGCCGAGTCGTCAGTGGGTATCCCGTCACGCCGGTGGGGTATTCTAATCAACCTTAAATAATAAAAATATCAATGTGCTTTACATATAGTTATTCACCGTGATTGTGCTAAATATATTACATTAGGCCTTATCACGTTACCTTTGTTTCTCTGTTTGTTTTCTTACGCATCCCTGGGATGCCACTTGCTTCTATTTTATTTCTCGTCCCCTGGGGACCTCAGGATTTTCCACATTGTAACACACACACACACCCTTATCATGAGGGTTTATGGAATATACACTATTTACATAGACTATACTACGCATATGAGTTCACAGAATAATGCACATGTTTCGAGAATATTCCCTACCTCGACGAATCTCAAGGCACGCCTGCCCTTAGAGGGTTATAATGCATCAACCTACATTTGAAAAAGAAATAGTTTTAGAATGATCTAAGGTCATTGGGGTGTATGACACCCAAGTTTCTTATATTAGAAAACCAAGATCTGAGTGGTCACCAGACCTCGCTCGCGCGGCTAATTATCCTCGCTCGAGCGGTCACTTGACCTCGCTCGAGCGGCCTCTTGACCTCGCTCGAGCGGTTAAATCGAGGTCGCTCGAGCGGTTAAATCGAACTTTCAAAATATGACCGTGGACCCTCGCTCGAGCGAGCTCCCCTTTAGTTTTTAGGGACCGCTCGAGCGAGCCCAGAGTCATATTTTTCTCTGTTCATCCTCGCTCGAGCGAGCCTTTTTAGACCGCTCGAGCGAGGAACAATGATTTGTCCCTTGATCCGATCGAGAACAGATTTCCATCCACTTTTCTTTTCCTAATCTCATACAAGCAACATTTATCCAACATCTTTCCTACTATTCAAAACATTCCTAGGCATCTATCATGTTTTTAACGTACCTCTAACGATGAATCACGCACAGGTCCGATTTATGATTTGAATATCTACTAGGCTATCCGGCCTCCCTGGTTCTTCCTCCCGTCATTTCCTCTGATCTCCTTTGCCGACCTAAGTCTCAACGAACCCTAGTTCTCTACCAGGCTCTTTTCTTCATTCTCTCTATATTCTCCTTCTCTCTATTTAGGTTAGAATAGAGTTACGTAAAGGTTCCTCTCTCTCTCTCTTTCACTTTTATATCTATAAGTTAGGGATATACTAGTGTGTTTCCCATGTACACACTTAATGTGTTTTGGGTCGTTTTGGTCTCCTTGTGAAACACATATACCTATGTGTGTATGCGTGCCGTGCACTCATCTCAAAAATCTGCGGTTGTGACAATCAGGAAGAGCAGAGAGTTTCCAAACATGATTCTTCTTCATAGATTGCAACTCTTCTCTTATGCCCTCCTACTAGTATTGAGATTTGTCGCTCTTCATAGCTTTACAGAATGAAGGAGGGTCATCAATATCGTCATCCTCTTACAAATAGACTTCATAATCAGATAGCATGGTAGATCTTCGCTCTCTAGAGGATCTCCTTAAAGTAGTTGGTTGCTCTTTAGGAGCAGATGGAGCCAAACTGGGTGCACTAATGTCCTCATGTCATGAGGAATGGATACGGGTATGGGGTTTTCTTTGGGTTCAATAATGGGAGGGGGAATACGAGCCATAGAAAGAGTAGGTAAAGAAGGTCCAATGGGAATAGGTAGAAAAAATACTACGGTCTTCTTGGAAGACAATTTTTCTCCGCTTTTGACTCTCACTCAAAATATTATCTTCAAGAAATTTTGCATTGGAAGTCTCCATAGTCTTTAGTAGTCTCGAAGGGCAATAGAATCTATATGCTCGAGTACGCTTTGAATAACCTATAAAGTAACATGTGGTGGTGTGAGGGTCAAGTTTCTTCAACTAAGGATTATAAAGCTTTACTTCAGCTAAACATCCCCACACATGGAGATGATTCAAACTGGGTCTTCTATTTCCTATGGGGAGTGTAGGCAGCGCATTAGCTCGACTGCAATACGTCGGGACCCAACAGTCGAGATGACAATTGTATGTTCAAATTAAGACATAAGGGGATGTCAGTCCAATAAGGAGCATTGACTCTTCATATTAGACGCACTAGCGTTTCTAGTTGGTGGTGTGCTGGCGCTTTCATCTGAAGGTGACGATGCTTCGACAGCGACGCATCGGTGCTTCGAAATAGATGTTAAAGTTTATGACGATAAATTGCAAGGAGGGGATATACTTACTTGTCCTCACTATTGGGCTTTTTCCAAATTGCATTCATATAGGCCTGGGCTGATTCGGTCGGGGCCCGCCCGCTCTGGCCTTCTTCTTTACCCCAGTTTGGACAGAGTAGGAGGATGGGGTTTGGCTGGGGTTGGGTCAGCTTGCGGTTGTGGTTGGGGCTCAGGTTAGGGTTATGGTTGGGGTTCAGGTTGGGGTTGGGGTTGTGGTTGTGGTTGGGGCTAGGGTTGGGGTTGGAGCTGGGGATGGGGTTGGGGTTGGGGCTGGGGTTGGGGTTGGGTTTGGGGCTCGGGGCTGGGGTTGTGGTTGGGGCTCAGGGCTGGGGCTGGGGCTGTGGTTGGGGTTGGGGCTCGGGTTGGGGTTGGGTTTGGGGATCGGGGATGGGGTTGTGGTTGGGGTTAGGGATAGGGTTGGGGTTGGGGCTGGCGATGCACATCGCTGGAGGTTGGGGCAGAGGCAAATCTTTTTCGTTGGGGGACAGTTGTCTGATGTTCCCCAACGTTCCCTAGTGGACATCCTGCCACATAGAGGGCTTTCAACATGAGAAGAATATTAGTTAATGTTTAATCAATAATTAACATGTAGAAGCGTTCATGCTTCATATCCGAAGCGTCAGCGCCTTAATGTAGAAGCATTGGCGCCTCAATGTAGAATCGTCTGCGCCTCATGTAGAAGCATAAGCGCCTCAGGTAGAGCCTTCGACACTTCACATCCGATGCATTGGCGGTTCATGTCTGAAGCATATGCTCCTGATATAGAGGCGTCAGTGCTTCATATCCGAAGCGTGACACATAATCTAAAGGCATTAGCGTTTCATATTCGAAGCGTGGAGCTTCATCATTTGATTTTGTTAAGTTCAGTAGTTCTGATGCATAGTTTAGACAATACCTCGAATAATTTTCTCAAATTTGCCTTTAGAGACACCTGATCCTGCTAGACAAGGGACAACTGACGCATCATATAACCTTGATCCTTCAAGGTATTGGCATTCTGTTCCTTCAGTTTCTAATTCTTCTGTTCCAGTTGGAGAACCTTTAGACTGAGGTGGTCGAAGCCTTTTCTTCACTCTTTGATTAGCCTCTCACAGTCTGTAATTCTTGAATCAGCAGTCTGCTTCCATTTTTCATCAATCCGCGATTTCACAGACTTACGGGGTTTGGGAGCCTCTTCGTCTTCTCCTTCTTCCTTTTCCTCTGATTCCATGTGAATAATATCAATGTCCATTTTCTTCCTTCGCAAAGTAATAGGAGGGACCGCAAGTACTTCACTCGCTTCCACAGGTCTCTATCCTGTTCGCAGTACGACTGCTACTACAGGCAGCCTCGCCTCATAGAGTGTGGCCTCAAGTTCTCAAACGCCCTACAAGATGATAAATATTCCACATTATTTTTGACTGATAAAAAATTTAGGAATTGATTGCACTCATATTAGAGGTGTCATCGCTTCTTTTGGAAGCGGTTGCGCTTCTACAAAGAAGTGCATTATAGCGACAACGCTTATATTTGGATGCGATATCGCCTCGTTTAGAATTTACCTTATTCTAGAACTCCTTGATGTAGAACTTCCTCATTCTCGTTTGCTGCCCATTTTAGCAACCTAGGGAAGCGGACGGGGCTAGGATTCTTGGCTGGGGCGCACCTGTGGTTGATCTCGTATGCCCATATTTGATAAAATAAAATAAAACTTTGATGACTTTTTTAATGGGTGGCCTTCGTAGGAGATAAAATAGGACATTTTGGGAGTCGATATTACCAGCAAGGCAATAGTGCAGTCGTAAATATTGTAATCTTGGTGTGCCTTTGCCCTCTTAGCTATATCCTTGTTACTCTTTGCTTTGTCTACACACATTAGAAGGTGATTGTACGATTCATCACCCCATGGATATTCCTTGAAATTGGGGAGATCATCAACGAGGTCAAGGTAGGGCTCCTCAAGGGTGTACTTTGTGTTTGGGAAGAGGACGGTGATGAGGACAAACAACAAACTGAGTTTCAGATAGACGTCATCAGCATCATGCTCAACTCTATTAATGGCAGAAAAGAGGTCTCCCCTCTTTACATTTTTTAGGTCCCTGAAAAACCTCTCTCTAATAGTCTGTTCTTTGGGATGGAGGAAGGGTAATGAAGGGAGACAGTTATTCAAAGACAAGTTGTTAAGGTAAAATCAAGGGCCCGAAATTTGATAGTGCCCGTCCCAAAATTCTAAATGTTGCTCTCGACCCAACTTAATCATTGCATCTAGGAGGCTGTTAATACTTATCACGTCCTTTGGAGCCACAAAGAATACCCTGAAGATCGACTACGAAAGTAGATTTTTCCACTACTCAGATTCCTCGTCATAAATGACCCGACACTTTCCATTAGTGCACTTAGTCAGTGGAGTCTTGAGAACCATCTTCAAATTATGTTAAACAAAAAAAGGAGAAGTTTAGAGAAGAAGATGGTAAGAATAGGAGTGGTATCGCTTCCATATAAAGGCGCCAGTGCCTCAAATGTTGGAGCGCCAACACTCTAATAGATAGTGCGCTGAGGTGTCGACACCCTATCTGAGGGGCAAATGCTTCTTCCATGGAAGGGATTGTTGGTACGCACTTTTTCTGTGTAACAGCCTAAAAATTTTGACTTTGAATAGTGTATCCCGGGATGTATGCCCGACTTTGAACAGTGTACCTCGGTGTGCGTGCCTGACTGGTCACGTGCTCGATTTTATGAAATTACTTACGTAAGTTAAATTGGGTTGGTCTTGAGTGGAAAAGGACCGATTTAGATTGTGTGTTGAGCATTAGGTGGTTTCTTATGCACCAAGCTTTGGTGTATGGGCTCAACACCGGGTCCGATTAGTGGATGGTTTGGGTGTGTAGGCCCACACCTAATCAAAGAAAACTATTTTGTTATGAGATAACACCTAAATAGGTACGTTCGTTTCACACGGGAGCTAGATCCTTAGATGAGAACTAATACGCCCAAAGACAAGTATATGTGTTTTGTATGGGAACCGATCCCATTTAGTTAAAGAAGGCAATTCCTTCTTTTGGGAGCTAACACCCGGTTTGCACAAGGTTTTTTAGGTTTTGGGTTTTGAGGAGAGAAGGAAGAGAGAAAGAGGAGGAGATGAAATGAACGTGTTGAATCCATGAGTGCCGAGCCTTAGATTTGCGCGAAAAACATTTGTGAGATCGTCTAAGGGGAAGATCGCCGTCGATTTCGACGTTTGGTTGTGGTTTTATGGGTTTTGGAGCCGTTTGGGGGTTTTGAAACCCTCTTCTTGCCAAAGAGATCATGGGTTTTGATCCACAAATCGTAGCGTGAGTTTGCGTGAAGTGTGTGTGGAAGGATTGCCGTTAATTTCGTGGGTTTGGTTGTGATCTTGGAGCACGGAGATGATCGAGGTGGGTTTAGAAACCCTTTTTGTTTAACGAAGAAAACGGTCGGATCTACGAGTAGATCGCCGATTTAAAGAGGTAAATAATGCAATTCTTCCATGTATTTATTAAATATATGTTGCTTAGATGTGTGCAAAAGATTAGGATCAAAAGGATTGAATTTTGATGAAAAAAAAAATGGGTTTCAAGGTTCAAACCCGAGAAGTGCTCAGAAACTGCCAAAATCGATTAATCGATTTTGAAACTCGATTAATCGATTTTTGACAAGAGATAAATTCAAGAAGAACTCCACGAAATCGATTAATCAAAGAGAATTTCGATTAATCGATTTTGAAATTCGATTGATCGACTTTGAAAATCGATTAATCGAGTTTGCCTGGGCTTACTGACACTACCGTAGTATTTTGGCCATAACGTTTTATGCCGAATTCTGATTGACGTGATTCTTGTTGCGTTGTAAAGAAGACATCAAGCCCTACAACTTTTATGAATTGACCAACTTGTGAATCAATCATTTTAAAGGTCAAAATGTAGTAATAAGTTAGATAAATTTTTTATTTTTGTCGAGAAACGAAACCGATTAATCGAGTAAAATCGATTAATCGATTTTTGAATTTCGATTAATCGAAATTGGGTCGATTAATCGACTGGCCTCAAATAGTGAATAAGATTTTTTGGCTCTTTGAAAATCGATCAATCTAGAGAAAATCGATTAATCGACTTTGGAAAATCGATTAATCGACTTTGGAAAATCGATTAATCGATTTTGAAAATCGATTAGTCGATTTTGTCTGAGTTTGCCAGTGCTGCTTTAGTATTTTGACCATAACTTTCTACTCCGACCTCCGATTGATACGATTCTTGAGGCGTTGGAAAGATAACAAAGAGATCTAAAATGTTTGTGTTTTGACCAACTTATGAATCTAAATTTTTAAAGGTAAAAATTTAGGAGAAAGGTTACATCAATTTCTGTGTTGGCGCGAACTTGCCCGTTCCGACTCGATTTTTTTAGAAAACACTTAAATAGTCTAAGTTATTAGTGGTTGGGGTTAATCCTTGATGCATATGAAGAATACCTGGGTTGATGAGATCGCCAACTGCAGATGTTTATTGACCCTACAACACGTCACTGATCACGCTCTGTGGGATGCGAGTTGACTCCTTTACTGAATGCTGGCCTGCCAACTTCAGCAGCTGTGGGTTGCCTAAGATCTAACTAGTTTGATCTTTTGTTCCTACTAGGTTTATCTAAAATGGGGGTTGTGACCCGCTATGCTAAGGAGGATTAGCACCGTTTCGGGGTACCCTCCAAAAGCTCCCTTGGGAAAATCGAGTGGCTACGGTTGAGAAAACTGGAGGAGATTAGGGACCTGATGGGCTCTAGGCTAAGAATTGAAGCAGGGGTTTCCTAGGGGCTATCTAAGGCTAAGAGCGCTTATCCTTCTTGTACTACTTCGAGAGTCAGTGCTAGCTAGCCAGTGTCGCTATCTTGACTACCTAGGGATCCTAGAGAAGAGTCTATAGTTCTAGAAGCCTAGAAAAATAGCTCAACCCCTTCCTTTGGAAGCCCCAGAGAGAACGTCAAAATTTCTAAGAAGAAGCTTAGAAGAGAAGAGAAAAATAATGAATTTGTGTGTTTGGTCGCTAAGTAGGGGATCTATTTATAAGTAATAGGTTAATTACATGAATGGGGGAATGTGCATAATTTATCAATTGCACACATATACCATGGTGCTTAATTGAATTCTGCGCATGCTCCTATGCGTGCAATTCACTTTGAATAGGTCACCGACTCAAGAGTGACCGGTTGACTGGCTCAGCCAGGAATTCGAGTTCTAGTCCAACTAGTCTAATTACGCGCATGGAGCCACATGTGTAATTGAATTACACGTGAAATCCAAAACTTCAGGCGTTCCTATGTATCGGAGTATTGTTCCAAGTCCGAACCAATTGGGCGCATAGGCTTATGCAGGAAATCGAGGACTACAGGCAGTGCACGAAAGGGGGAAACCTGGGTCTAGGTTGGACAGATTACACGTCTGATAGACCGTGCAATCAATTGCATGCATGGGCTTACACATAATTCTAGGTCCTCTTGGGCCGGGTCATAGTCTATGTGTTGGGGTTTCAGGTTTAGGATAGAAAGACTGGTACGCAAGTCAGGACAGACAGGCATACATGTAATATCATTTAAGTAAATGTCATAACTCTTTCCTTTCCATTTACTCAAGATATTATATGAAAATAATGATATATCTCCCATTTGGATTTAATAAAAATAGTCTCGGATAAAAATCTCAAAGAATAAAAAGTCAACTTTCCAGTTTAAGAACAAAATCTGATTTTTTACGATTTGGTCAAATTTCTAACTTTCAAATGGCAAGCCTTTTTGTAAAACTTTAAAGCCCATAAATTCTATCATATTAAAGTATTGCTAAAATACCAAAGTTCGATAAAAAAAGTTCCCATTTGGGCATTCAAATGGGGAATATATTGCCTGAGTTCTGGCTCGACCTTTGACCTTTGGACAACAGGGCTTGAGACTTAACTACACACTATTGTTATGGTGCATAATTCCCAGATTGTGGGGTTTTTAGGGTTTTAGGACTTTTAGAGAGGGTTGGTCCCTTTCCAAAAGTCATGGGCAAGGTAGAAGGTTGACTGAACAGGTTCGTATACTCCGAGAGGGCGAAAATGGGGTGTCTACAGGGATGACGCTTCTATTTAGCATTTTTTAAGTGGAATGAAAATAAAAGGACATTCACCTTGTTGCTTCTAGATCTAGCTCTTAATTCTTAGTTCTAGTTCTTAATTCTTAGTTTTAGTTCTAGTTCTTAATTCTTAGTTCTAGTTCTTAATTTTCTGTTCTAGTTATTAGTTCAAATTTGTAGTTCTTAATTCCTAAATTCTCCAATTTTTAATCCTTAGACTCTGAATTCTCAATTTAAATTTAGTCTTTAAATCTCTAATACTTACAAAATACACCTTAGCCACCCGATTTGCCCAAGGGAGCTTATGGAGGGTACCCAGGAACGTGGCTGATCCTCCTTAGCATAACAGGCCACAACCCCCTTTTTTTCCTAGTTAAAGTGATATTAGGAGACTAAATTAATTAGAGTTAGAGTAGCAGTAGGAAGCTCAGTCAGTTAGAGTTAGAGTAGTACTAAAAGTCCCATCATTAGTTAGACTCAGAACAAGATTACAAAACTAAATTAATTAGACCTAGAGCATGATAAGGAAACTAGACTAGATAGACCATAGACTACTTTTAGCTGCTGGAGTCAGCCGACGGACGTTCAGTAAAGGAGTCAACCCATATCTCCCCACGCGTGATCAGTGACGTGCTACATTGTTGATAAATATCTACTGCTGGAGATCGCACCACCTAGGTATTTTCCATTTAGAATTTGCCTCTTTAATTTCAGCAATTTAATATTTCTTAGTTTATTACTCCATCATCCCTAGCCAGAGTCCACAGGACCGAATTGGGCCACTTATTTCGGGGACCGAGAGGAACCCAGAGAAAGCACGTACCAATAGATTGGCGTTCTTGATGGGACGCTTTTTTACTAAAGTAGTTCCTGTCTAGTTTAACTTTATTTTTCTGCTTTATTTCTTTGCTTTACTTAGTTTAGTTTTATTTTTTTCGGTTTGCTACACACGCTCACCCTCTCGAGAGCTCCCCGAGAGTTTATGAGTATCTACCAAAGATTAGAAATGTCAAGGATACGTAAAATAAACCTGACCAGCAGTGGTAATCCGCCGCTATGGGGGTACCATGATAACCCCATATATGACACTGAACCATCCTACGATTCTCCCCATGTCACCCCGAGATTAGCATGGTGGCAAAGAAGAACACCCCTTCACCCCCCGAGCACCAGTAACAATGATGGCGGAAAGGATAGCAGTATCAGATAGAACTTCACTGCTCGACAACTTGTGAAACTCAGTGTCCAAAAATTACAAAAGGAGGCGAAGAACTATTCCGGGGCATGGCCATTGCGTACGAAACTATCAAAGATCAGCAAGACGAGGAGGAACAAAAATGACAAAGAGAGGAGAGACCGCTGCATACTCTGAGCGCGATATCAACACATATATCACCGCTGAGGCCAACCACTTGCACCCTCTTTGACGATAATCACCAAGATAGGGCTCACCCCCAGATTATCTAGAAAGATGCCACTGTAAGGGTAGAGGATCTCCCCAAGATGTTTGACCAATACATGGCTAAGAGAAGCCGCCCTGGGCTGTTACTCAGGTTTGATAGGTTATGTCGGGATCTCTAGTTTAACCTACCTGCAGGGTTTAAGCCATCAAAGTTTAGTAAGTACAACGGCATTGTAACCCAAATCACCATCTGACACTATTCTGCAATGATTGTCGACCCGTTTGCCACAACCAAGGGCTCCTGATACACTATTTCCAGAGATCATTAGAAGGGGAGGCTCTCGATTGGTTTGCCTGACTACTGCTTAACAAGATCGACACGTTCGATGATCTAGCCAGTTAATTCTTGGACCAGTGCAAGCCTTTGATATAAGAAGTGGTCAGTCTTAGCGACCAGATGACGATGAAGCAAGAGCTCGAGGAAGACTTCGCAAACTTCGTCGCACGTTGGAGGAAACTTGCCACCCGCATCGGAAGTCAGATGAAGGAGAAGGATGCGATTGACATTATCATAGACAACGTCAAAGAGCCTCTTCAAAGCGCGCTTTTTATAAGCAATTGCCCTGACTTCACTACCGTTCACCTGCACGCCAACCACATCCAAAGACACATTAATGGAGGAGACCTCGCCTTTTCAATGATAGCGTTGAAAGTCACCTCTTCTAGTGACTTGAAGGTGAAAAACAATAAGAAAGCCTCCAGCTCTGAGGAAGTCAACACGATTGTCAATCAGGGATAAAACTCCGAAAACGGAAACTATCAATCGAGAAATTTGGGATATAATCAATACCAGAACCAGAATCAACAATGGTACCCTAATCAAAATTAGAACCAATACCCTAACCAAAATACCTACCAGAATCAGAATCAGAATATGACCCAAAACCAGCCAGCTAATCCTCTGAGTTATAACAATGTACCCCTGCCCTAGAACTTCAACCAACAAACAAGGGGCCCTTACCAACCAAATCACGAGCATTATCTTCCATTGCCTGACACCATCTCCAACATATCCTGCCTTCTCAGTAATCAAAATCTCATCTGATTCCCACTGGAATGACCCCGACCCTAGCTCGCAAACCTTGACTACAGTAAGTTCTGCGCTTTTCATCAATTCGTAAGACATAACTTAGAAGATTGTTGGGTTTTACAGGATATGATCTATGACATGAATGATCGAAACAACATTAACTAGGAATCCCTCCGAAATTCTAACCAGAATAATAATCGACTCCTGCAGAACCTAGGGATCATCAATAATCCCATGCCAAACCACAACCAAGGGTCGGTCGCCCACATCATGGCAATAGATCTCCCGGGTAGACTCCCTTTCCGTCCTTCTACCTTCATTATCTGCATCAGTCCTTCAGATACCCCGACTAATCCAGTTGAACCTCTGAGACCTCTAACTGTTCACCCACATCCTTCATCCCTGATCACTTGGATCGCTCCTTCGAATCCTCCACCCTATCCAGCCTTCACTCGAATTCGAGGCCAGTCATTCAGAGCTCGAAGACCAAACCTTTAGCCTGTAAAACCCTTGACTCCCACAAATTCTGAGACAACTCCACCACCGCTTCCCCTATATGACTCTGAATCTGAAAATGAAGACGATATCCTTCAAATTGTGTCCCAAATCTCGTCGTGGGTAGAAGGCTCTCCAAAAACACTTCAAGTCAAGAGCACAAGACCGAGTCGACCAGATGGAGAGATAAGTTAACAGAACCAGAAACCTGGTAAGGAAGAGGCACTGATCTCCACCTTCATAGAAGAGGACTACACACAGTATATCCCCCCATGGAATGGCAGAGCTTCGGTGCGTATCCCTTCTTCAAATTTCACCCCGTTTACTACAAGCGCTTCAGGAAGCTCGTCAACTCCAGCTACCACATGGCTCAAGTGTTGGTACATGCTTTTTCTGGGTTCCTTTCAGTCCCCAAAAAGAGTGGCCCAACTCGGTCCAAGTGGACTCTGGCAAAGGCGGTAATTTTTAGAGGTAATTAAGTATTAAAGAAGCGATAAATCTCAGAGAAATACTTGGTTCGTTGCGATCTCCAGCTGTAGATGTTTATCGACGCTGCAACACATCACTGATCACGCCTTCCGGGGTGAAGATATGGATTGTTCTCTATACTGAATCATCAGTCGGCCGATGCCAGCAGCACTAGGTCTCCATAAGTTTAGTTAAGCTAGTTTTCCTAATTCTCTTCTAACTACTTTTTGCTTTTCCTGCTCTTACTATAGTTATTAGGGATCTAATTAATTTTAATCCTATTAGAAGTCTAATTGATCGGGGAACTTCAGCTAGGTTTCCTAATCCTACTGGGAGTCTAATCAATTTAAATATTTCAATCCTATTAAAAATCTAATTAATCAAGTCTCCTAATCCTACTAGGAATGCAAATATGGAAACTAATTAAGAATGTACTACTTCTATTGAAATTCTAATTAAAAATATACTGATTCTATTGAGAATCTAATTAAAGTAAATATACTAATTTTACTGAAAATCTAAAAAAAAAGTGGTTTTGGTTCGCTATGCTAAGGAGGATCGGCCCTGTTCCTGGGTACCCTCCGTAAGCTCCCTTAGGTAAATCGGGTGGCTAGGGATTATTTTAGTAATAATATGGATTGAAAAACTAATTTTTGAATTTATAAATTATCGATTTACGGATCAAAAATCGATTTAAGAATTAGAACTAAAATTAAAAATTCTAAGACTGAATTTAAGACTGAAATTAAGGACTGATTCCATAAACTAAGAACTAAAATCAGAAAACTAGAAATTTTGATTAAAACCTAAGATCTAAGATCTAGAATTTAAGAACTAGAGGGCCTAGAACCTAAATCTAGAATCAGAAGAAAAAAAAAGGAACTGGTTCTAGAACCTAAGAACTAGAACCAGGAAAAAGAAAAATACATAAGAATTAAGGATTAATGACATTTAAAATCTAAGATCTTAGAACTAAAACCTTAAGAACTTAAGGTCTGGAACTAATGATCTAGAACTAAGAACTAAAACTAAGGGCTAGAACTACGAACTAGAACTAGAAGAATTAAAAATTAAAAGGGAGGAATACCTGAGGCCAGAGCCACAGAGAGGGATCTCAAATCCTTAAGCTTGAAAGGAGGAACTTGAGAGAAGTCCGTGTGATGATGAATTGATGTGTTTTTGGGACGAGGTGGTGGGTCCTATTTATAGGTATTTGGCCAATTGCGTGCCCTGTGGGGTGCATACAATTGGTCGGTGAATTTCAATTATGCACTCAATTTGGTGCGCTCAATTGAATTATGCGCACAGTATCAGGCGCACAATCACTTTAAGTCGATGAATGACTCAGTGAGTGACCGGTTGACTAGCTCAGTCGGGTAACCTAGTCCTAGTCTAATTAGACTAATTGCATGCTCAATCAATTATGCGTTGAATTAAGAGTGCATAATAGAAAATTTTTAGGCAGTCTAGGGAATTAGAGACCGGGTTGGGAATTAGAGTCCTGGTCCAAGAGGGACCAATTGCGCACCAGCCGTGGGGCGTGCAATCGAATTATGTGCTCTGTATGGGACGTATAATTCGAGACTTTTCTAGGTTTGAACCGGGTTTGAGCCACAGAGCTATTGTTTCAGCTTGGGACCTGACCATGTACTATTGTTTCAATGCATGGTCCCTATGCAGGGTTTTAAAGTCTTCAGAGAAGGTTAATCCTTTTTCGGAGATCGTGGGCAAGGCCAAAGGTTGATAAAATAGGTTTGTATATTTCGAGAGGGTAAAATGGGGGTGTCTACAGATACCCCTCTTCGGCACGTTCATGTGAAATAAGAATGCATCGAAGAAGTAGACACCCCTCATTCGAGGTGCCTTCTTGTTTTCTTGGGAAATCATAAATGTGAATCAAGGATGCTGACATGAGATGCTTGGATTTCTTATCTATCAGCACAATCTAAAATGGAGCATTCGGGGGCCCAGTGGTAGCTGTCGAAAAGCGTATTCCATGCCATGGATGTGAGTGACAACCCGCCGCATATTGCGACGTGCTGTTAGTAGCAGTAAAACAGGAGAAAAGAGGCATAACCTAATCTATGAGTGCAAGGGGCATCCTGTCGCATATCGCGACTTGCTGTAAGGAGCAGTCAAACTGTAGGACAGTCGATATCCTAATTTGTAGGTGCAAGGGGCAATCAAATAGAGGGATATACAACACAATCGAGGTACTAGAGGGCATCATACAAATGTCCAAAGACAAGGTCTAGAGACCGATAATAGGATGAAATATCATATAATGACAGGCTTTCGCAAGTCATGTCAGATCGGGCGCATCATTGCTTACACCAATGCGCGTCAGGCGTCCATTTTCCAGTAGACATTTATGATTTCTCAGAGTTGAGTATATTTAATGTTTAGTTTTCTAGGGGAAAGAATAGATTGGAGTGGTGAGAAGTGAAAGTTTGGCAGATAAGAGTCTATTTATTTTTGTTTTATTATTATTATTATTATCATTTTTATTATTTTTGAAAATTTAGGAATTTAACTTAAGATCAAATCGATTGTAAATCTTCCAAAAATGTAGATTCTGAGATATTGCTGAGCAGATCCACCAGTACGAGATTTGTGGACCCAACAGTTTGCGTGATTGTCAAGACAACACTTGGTATGTCGGATGCTCCGTCTAACCTTCTCGTGAATACTGATGATTGTCTCTTATGGGAGGACTACAGTGATTCACGGATAGAGAGTGAGACGAGTTTTGAAAACATTTGACTTAATCCTAACTAATTATATTTTACAGAAATATCAATTAAAAAGAAGAAGGGGTGATACTTACCTGAATTATTGCTTGATGGGGTCTTTTGTATGCGATGAGACTCGCTAGTTGTTGTAGTGGCGTCGCAATGGGACATAAGAGGATTTCCTCTCTTTACTTCTACTGCTGCTAGACGTGAGGGTCACTAATGTTGTAGGATGTCTTGAGGAGGTGAGGTTCGTGATGGGACATGGCGGTCCTCCCCTATGGTCGTGTGCTATAGTGAATCCCGCTAATTGTAAGTGAGATGGGATGTCAGAGGGCTTCCTCTCTGTTTCTTATTTCTGTAATGGTAGGGGCTCGCTAATTATCATGCAATGGGATGGTGGAGGGTCATGATAGAGTGATTTGGGAAGTGGGCCCTCTGGCTTTGCGATGGGACATGATCGACCCTTCCCCTCTGTTGGTTATGCAAAGTTATGCGATGGGATATCGGGGAGGTGTGATTTGCGATGGGGCTTGGAAGGTTTGGCCTCTGTGATGGGGTTTGACTAAGCCTTCCCTTTTTGATTGTGCATCATGATGGGACATGCGTCCGAGCGTCTTGGGTAGTAGTGTCACGATGGGACAGGTTTGTGATGAGATCAAGTTGTAGTTGCATCGCGACGAGACATGTGCACGATTGATGATTCCTTAGTTGTCTCAATGTCGTGATGCGGTAATAATGGTATTTTTTTGGCAGATCTTGGTTGTGTAATGGATTTAAGTTAGTTTGAATGGTGTCTGGGATTGTGACGGGATTTGACTTTGGTCTTGGTGGTATAATAGGATTTTCGGGAGGCTGAGTCTTAACTCTTCGTGATGGGACATTGGTCGAGCCTTCCTGAGGTCACGCGGTGAAGTTTTAGCTTCACGGTGGGACATAGCTGACTTATACTGATGCATTTGGATGTTGCAAGTCCTATCGTGGCGGGACATAGGTGTGGTCAATGGCTCTGTCTCTTTCCCTAAACGGCCTGTGAGGCCTCGCGATGGAATGGAGGAGAAAGAGGGATTCTGATCGAGATGGGACAAAGGGGTGTGAGGATGCACATTTTATTTGAAATGTTGTCGTAGCTGAGTATTGCGCGCAGGATATTGGTCGTTCAATTAAATTGTGTGGTGGGAGCCTTGTGCGTGATTTGGAATTAGAGGGGACATTGCGCTTTAGTTTATGAGCGTGTAATGTCATTATGCGCACTGTGAATAGTGTGCAATCGAAGAGTCGTAGGGCTGCAAGAGTGGAGGTGTTCGGGTGTTGGTTCAGTCTCCGTGCATGAGGACTAGCATATAATTAGATAATGCTCTGGAATCTTTGTGCGCGATCGGATCGTCGCCAGGTCACTGTGCGGGTGTCCCTTTGGATTTCGCGCTGTGAGACAGGCACATGATTGTATTATGCACACATGTAACCACGGGCGATGGTTGTGTCGGGATTGTCTATGGGTGGAAGTTCGAATGTGCGCATCTCGTGGTGTGCATGATTGTGTTTAAGTGTTTGTGTTTCAGCGCATAATTGAATTGTGCATTCCCTTTTAGGCATTTAATTAAGCCAGTGTCTATATATACCCGAATTCCTTTCATTTTTCTTCATTCGTTCCTGTTTTTTTCTAATCTCTAAGTTTTAGCGATAACTTGTAATCCATCCATCGGATTTTGATGTCGTTTCTTCCTATATTTGTGGTTTCGCATGATCTTCAACCCGTTGGGGTTTCCGATGGTGGTGTGACCTTGAGAATGGGAGGTATTGGGAAAGAGGAGGTTGGCCTTCACATCGGTCCCTTTTAGGGAGCAGCGAAGGCAGCGTTGAGGTGGGGGCGGCAGAGGAGGTTGTTAAGTAGTGAAAAATATCATTTTTTACCCCTAAACGTGAGCTTTGAAAGACCCTTGAGAAGACTAAATAAGTGCTTTAGTGTGCATTTTACAGCTAACCAATTAGACAGGTTCAAGTCCGAAAAGCATCCTAAAATGATCAAAAAGCTGACAACTCATGTCAAGCTGAAAGATGGATTGAAGAAACAACCTCAGCAATGGCTAAAAAGGGTCTAAAAGAGCAGACAAAGACCTGAAAAAAAGAGAGAGAGCCATTCGCAAAGAAGAATGGGAGCCTAGAGTCCAATTCGCAAAGAACTTTTACTATTCGCAAAGAACCTTGAACTTTGCGAAAAGAAGAAAACACTCCTCGAATAGAAGATTTACCTCTGCGAAAAGAAGAGAAGTCCTTTGCGAAAGAACTTCAAGCCAAAGTCCTGCGAAAAGAACTTCAAGCCAAAGTCCTTGCTAAAAGAACTTCAAGCCAAAGTCCTTGCGAAAAGAACTTCAAGCCAAGATGCTTTCTAAAAGAACTTCAAGCCAAAATGCTTTGCGAAAAGAACTTCCGGAGCCAAACTACTTTAAAAGACCCTTAAACTCTGCGAAATGGCATACTGGGATTTATACCACTTTGAAGGGCATTTCAAGAACTCAGACGCCCCAATGTAATTAAAAGCCCGAGACATTCCGGAAGATTCCAAGCACAAACCAAAGGCATATTCCATACGTGAAAACCCAAAGATGAAATCACTTGGCGGGAACTTCTAGAAGCTCAAACAAAATTTTGAATTCCCATAATGTAATTGATGCTTCTAACGCTTTGATTGGTGAACGGATCGAGCATTTTCATTGGCGAACAGATCTGGATCCCCGTGCTCAATGACCATTGGGCAATCCAGATCCGAGCACTTCGATTGGTCAATTGACCTTGTGCGAGATAGAGGAAAGCTATAAATTGAGAAGACATTTGCCCAATTGAGGCATCCAGTTTTGAGTTTTCATCTCTGTTTCCCTCCTTCGGTCGGATAGTCTATCTGTGCCTTTGTAATTTCTTCCTCTGCTTTTGCTTTTGAGAGTTCTTGAGAGTGCTTTTGTAACTCCAAAGAGATCGGATTCAAGGCGCTTAGTCGAGGGCTTTCTAAAGCCGTGCTCAGAATTGTAAGATTGAATTTAAAAGGTTCTTTGTCAGAAGTGTTTTCTCCATTGGATTCATGTCAAGGGTTCTTATTGATCACCTTAGTGCATTAGACTCCTTTAGATTCACTACTTTGCATGCAATTTCCTTGATTCATTACCCTGTGCATTTAATTAGCGTTGGTAACCTAGTTACAAAGACTTGCGATGATGTTCATGTTCAATTGAGGATAGGTCAACAACTATTGGATGATCTGTGACCATTTAAGTGGATGAGATCATAACCATAAGTCTAAACCCCTTCCTTAATTCAGATTTATTTCTCTTACATCTGTCTTTGGTAGCAGATGAAGATTGAATCAACTCTTTTGGTTGATTCTCCATTAAAATTCAAAGGCGAAATCACAGAAAGTTATTATTTCTCCATTTGATTTATTTTAATCACTTCCCCAACTTGAATCTGGATCAGTTAGTTAGTTCTTTTCTTTATTTGCTTTTAGTTAAACGTGACAAAAACCCAACACTCTCTTTTTATCTGCTTTCTAGATAATTATAGAGCCAGATCTGGTAGCACAGATCTGGAGGTCTATCTCATATTTCAGACTAATTCTCTGTGGAGGATCTTTAATATACTGACTTTTAAAACTTAGTACAATTGGCCTCTGATCTTGCAGCTATTGTTAGCCCTCAATGTGCTGATATCTCTTTCATAATTTAAAATTATGTAACTTATTATTCATTAATTCGTTCTCAAAATACACATAAAAAAGGCACATGTGGAGTTACAACAAGTTTTTGGCGCCGTTGCCGGGGAAGTTTGTTCTAAAATAGATAAACCTATGTTTATTTTCATTTATTTTAATTTTTGCTTTAAACCTGCACTTTGCATTCCAAGTGCTTGATTAAATGTCTCTGATAGCTTTGTATAGAAAACCCTGCTTTATCGTGACGAATTTTTATTTTTATTTTTCCGAGTTTTTATTCTTTGCCTTCTAGTTATTTGAATAAATCTGCACGCCACTCTTTTGTCTTTTGTCCAATTTAGGCGTGCTTTGAGTTTTCTTTTTTATTTTATCAATACTTGAATAAGTCTTCTTGCAGCTTTTTGGATGTTTGCGGATCTGGAGCGACCGTCCAACAAGGAACATCTGGACCAAAGCTGAGCAGATCGCTTGAGTTTGCATCCTTCTCCTTGGCATTCATTTTCTATTTTAAATTCTTGAGAACCAGCTTACATTGTGTTTATTGTTTGTTACGATTATAATTTCTCTCTTTTAGGCATCTTGATTTTTTACAAAACCAAATACAAAATAAAAGAAAATGAAAACACAAATAGAAAATCTCTTAGTTGTTTCTCATTATTTTCAGCAGTAGTAAATAAGGGCTCTTGTTGAGCCTGGGGTGATCCAAAACAAGTAAAAAAAAAAAATAAAAAATTATAAAAATAAAAATATATATATATATCTTTCGTATGGGCTGTTTTTCTCCATTTGCATCCACTTTTCCCATCCGACTCTTTGAGATCATTATTTTTTTTTAAGGAATCATGTAGGATAATGAGTAGTGAATCATAGGCTGTTTTGAATATTCAATGGACCCACTTATTTTATTTTCCTTCGAGATTTCTTCATCATAAATGGGTCTCAGCTGTGTATGAACTCTGTTTTTAATAAGTGCTCCCATGCTTCATCAACAAAGGGGTCAATCTTATGAATCTTATGAATCTTATGAATCTTATGAATCATTTGGCATTAGATTTTCGTTTTAGAAATTTTAGTTTCAAATTCGTCATTTTTCTGTGAGTATAGTTAGTTTCTAACTTTGTTTTCCTATTTTGCATTCACAAATTCTGTTTTTGTATCAACACTTTTCTTTTTTTTTTAAAACTTTGTATGCAGTCCCTTACCTTGTTTTTACTGTTTCTCTATTATTAGCATTAGTTTCCTTCCATTTGCATAGCAATCCTGCTATTTTTTAGATTTTTTTTTTTTTTTTTTTTTTTTAACAGTTCTAGCGTTGTTTTGTTGATTTTTCTTGCATTTGTATATCATGTTTTCCATTTCCTTGCTCATATATTCAATTTTACATTTTTATTTTCTGCTGCATATAGTTTAGATTTTTTCTGTTCTTAGTTTTCTTTCTTCTTTTATCCTCATGACCTCTCTTAACCCCCCCACCCCCTCCCCCGGACCCCTTTAGTCCCCTACCACTCCATCCTCCCTAGATATGCCACCCTCTGCCAGCCATGTTAAGGAGAATGAGGAAGCTGGAGCCCTCATTGCATGCTCCTGCTTTTCTTTGCACAACCTTCTTGATTCACCTGTAATTTATTGAGCCCATTGAAGAACATGTCAGCTGAACCGAGCCCTCTTCTGCTGGAATTGAGCGAGAACCATTTAGCTGCAGAGAAGAGGAGCCTCAAACTTCCACGAGCCTCACCAGCCCCTACCCTTCCTCACAGTCCCGAGGGTCACTCTTCCACAGCACCTCCACCGCCATTGAAGGGGTCCCTTACACCCCACCCCTCCCTATCCCAGATAAGCCCTCCATCTATCATTGCCATTCCAGATACCCCTTCCACACCCACCACCCCCCCTCTATGAGCCTATGGAGATAGCTCCCACACTCCCCTCACCCTTACCCCTTTCCCTCTTTTCCTTTTATTTTCAGAAATTTCTGGTTCATGCAATTTGCTTTCGCAATTCTCCATGCTATTATTTTTCTCCTGCTTTCCCTAATAATCGTGACTATGCCACCACCTTTGAACCAAATGAGGACACTGCTCCTCATAGGTTTGGGGGTGGCGACAAGTCCCCTCCTAGGAATAGTTAACATAAGGCAGCAGAATCACCTAAGTAATTAGGAAATGTATTAATTTACTTTAGAATCATGACAACTAGAAAATTTAAAATTCCTTTGCCAAATTTAGACATTCTAAACCTTGCGATATTCTACATTTCCATGATGATTACACCATAAAAACATACCGGTATCGACGTAGTAAGTCAAAAGGAAGAGAAAAGGTAAAGATATACTTAAAAGCTCAAGAAAAACCATAACCAAGTGAGAATTGAGCTCATATATTTTCCATCTCTCATGAAGAGTGATCGAGGCAATTTTTTCGATTCAAAGGATTGGTGAGGCATTAGATCCACTAGAAGTTAGGAAACTCCAAATTAAAACAAGTAACAGACTCATGAAAACCGAGGAAAAGATCAAGGCCTTCTTTGGACGACTTGAACCTAACAGAACCAACCAAGAAAAATCTGCCCTGTTTGTACCTTTTTTTTGAGTCAGAATCCTACAATTCTTCATCAAAATACTCAAAAGTACTTGCACTCGAACCTATGGAACCAATTCAGCCTTCCCTCACTCTGAGAATTCAAGAGGTAAAGGAGAAAGAACTGAAGATGGACCATTTCTGGGCAACATCAAGAAAATGAAGAGAAAATACCTCAAAAACAGGCAATATGGTGACTGAGAAAAGAAGAGACAAACAATGTGAAAAAGTTGCAAGCAAAAAGGCAAAAAAGGGACCTTATATTCAAAAATGCAAGATCAAAGAAAGAACTGATCACTGGGAATGTGAGAATCTCGAAAAGAAGAAGAAAGAAGCTAAACTCAAAAAGGTGGAGTCATGAACCATCTCCTGCACTTCCTGAGTTCTCAAATTCAAACCTCTGTTCAAACTGCCTTTCCTTGAAACTTCACTCCATAAGCCATACAAACAAACCTAGATTAAAAGCCCTTGTGATCCAAAGTTGAGTGAGCTGTCATGTGGAGATAAGAAGTGACCTAATCTATGGTGAGGAGATGTCAATGATACCATTGCCTAAGAATCATGCCTATGCTCATGCTTACAGATCCATTTGGGAGATGTAACTGCTCTTGAGCTTGAGTGAAAATGAACCCCTCAACAAAAACACTGATGAGAGTATACCCTGGTGAGTGTTTGGGTTGGAACTTGAGCACCTTAAGTATGACTTATAACCTAATTTTTATCCATAGGATGAGCTTACTGCTGGCACATTTGTATGATTTGCTATGACTGTTCACAGATTGGAAATATTGAAACATTCATGAGGTTTATAAATGTTTAAATTCCTGTGCAAACAATAATCAAATTTTCTGTTTCATCATTGATTCAAGAGTAACTAACCCTGCCCCTTGATTGCTCATTTGATAATATTGCTTGATGTTAATCATTTCATGGAGAAGTTTGTGGGTACCTCCACTGCAAACCCTCTGGAGGATTCACTCCTCCTCTAGGGGTCACCTAGGGGTTGAAAAGGCTTGTTGCATATGCTAAATGCACTGCTTCCTACAAAAGTGGCTCTCTACTTTGTTTTTATGTTTCTTTGCTCGTGGACTAGCAAAGCTTAGGTTTGGGTGTGTTAAGTAGTGAAAATACCATTTTTACCCCTAAACGTGAGCTTTGAAAGACCCTTGAGAAGACTAAATAAGTGCTTTAGTGTGCATTTTACTAACCAATTAGAGGTCCAAGTCCGAAAAGCATCCTAAAATGATCAAAAGTCGATAACTCATGTCAAGTCGAAGATGGATTGAAGAAACAACCTCAAAGAATGGCTAAAAAGGGTCTAAAAGAGCGCATAAAGACACGAAAAAAGAGAGAGCCATTCGCAAAGAAGAATGGGAGCCTAGAGTCCAATTCAAGAAGAACTTTTACTATTCGCAAAGAACCTTGAACTTTGCGAAAAGAAGAAAACACTCCTCGAATAGAAGATTTACCTCTGCGAAGAAGAGAAGTCCTTTGCGAAAAGAACTTCAAGCCAAAGTCCTTTGCGAAAAGAACTTGAAGCCAAAGTCCTTGCGAAAAGAACTTCAAGCCAAAGTCCTTTGCGAAAGAACTTCAAGCCAAGATGCTTTGAAAAGAACTTCAAGCCAAAATGCTTTTGAAAAAGAACTTTCGGAGCCAAACTACTTGCTAAAAGACCCTTAAACTCGCAAAATGGCATCTGAGGATTTCTGACCACTTTGAAGGGCATTTCATAAACTCGACGCCCCCAATGTAATTAAAGCCCGAGACATTCGGAAGATTCCAAGCACAAACCAAAGGCATATTCCGCGTGAAAACCCAAAGATGAAATCACTTGGCGGGAACTTCTAGAAGCTCAAACAAACTTTTGAATTCCCATAACGTAATTGATGCTTCTAACGCTCGATTGGTCAACCGGATCGAGCATTTTCATTGGCCGTAACAGATCCGGATCCCCTGCTCAACAGTACCATTGGGCAATCCAGATCCGAGCACTTCGATTGGTCAACTCAGCCTTGTGCAGGATAGAGGGAAAGCTATAAATTGAGAAGACATTAGCCCAATTGAGGCATCCAGATTCTAGAGTTTTCATCTCTGTTTCCCCCATTCCGGACAGAAAGCTCATCTGATTCCCCTGTAATCCCTTCTTGTATTTTACCTTTGAGAGCCATTGCAGTGATTTGTACTTCCAAGTTCGGATTCAAGATCAGAACTGAGGGCTCTTCGAGAAGCTCGATCTAAGTCCGAGGGCTCTCTAGAAGCCGTGCTCTCGTAATTGTAACGTTGGATTTTAAAAGGTTCTTTGTAATTTGTGTCTTCTCCATTGGAGTCATGTCGAGGGTTCCAATGTTCACCTTAGTGCATTAGACTTCTTTAGATTCACTCATCCGCATCCAACTTCCCTTAATTCATCATCCCTGCATTAGCGTTGGTAACCTAATTCAAGCGGCATTCTGATGATGTTCATGTTCAAATAAAGAATAGGCCACTGACTAGGCGATGATCCGTGACAAATCACGCCCATAAGTCTAAACCTATTCCTTAATTGGATTTATTTCTCTTACATCTGTCTTGGTAGCCGATGAAGATTGAATCTGCTACTGTTGAACTCTGATTCTCCATTAAAATTCAAAGGCTAAAATACATGAAGCTATTATTTCTGCATTTGTCTTATTTTAAACACCTCCACAACTCGGATCTGGATCACGTAGTTAGTTCTTTTCTTTATTTGCTTTTAGTTAAACGTGACAAAACCCAACACTCTCTTTTATCTATTCTTTATTTAGATAATTATAGAGCCCGATCTGGTAGCACAGATCTGGAGGTTTATCTCTCATTTTAGACAAACTTCTCTGTGGACGATCTTGAAATACTTACTTTTAAAACTTGCTACAATTGGCCCTGATCTTGCAGGCCAGTGTTAGCCCCAATGTGCTGATATCCCTTTCATAAGTTAACATCCATATAATTTAGCATTCTTTAATTCTTTAATTTTTGATTTATAATGCACATAATTTTGGCACACTTTGGGCGACAACAGAGGTGAAGATGGCGGAAGAGACGGTGTTACAAGTGGAGGGATGTATTCCCCAAGCAATCCTCCATCTTACCTTTTCTGAAGCCTCCGATTAGACGCTCTGAGCTTGGGCCTTCGAGCTTAGTTTTTGTTTAGGGTTGTAAATTATGTTTTTAGGTTTTTTTTTTGGGTTTTATATTCAGGAGGTATGCCTCTGGTGATCTTTGTAAAAGAATTTGATAAAATGTTTGTTGTGTCTATTTGCCGCATTTATTTTAGATTAAGCTTTATTCTTTAATTCTTCAATTGAGGGGGACTTTTATTTAAGGTTAGAGGATGTGAATTGTGTGAATTTAAGGTTTAACTTAAAAGGGTTTTAGATGGATGTTATGTGTCTTAATCCTATTGGTTTATCTATTTTGTGATGGATTTTTGTTTCTTAGAAGGATAAGTGTTGTGTGATTATTGGTCTATCTAAGTTTGTGGTGGATTGGTGTTTCTAAAGGGGGTATTGTTAGTGCGCGCTTTTTCTGGGTTCCTCTCGGTTCCCGTTGAATTAATGGCTTCCAATTCTGTCATAGCGGACTCTAGCGATGCGGCGTTTGGAATGTTAAAAATAAAGGGGTTTCTAGGAAGGTTCTTAGTTTGTTGCGATTGCCAGCTGCAGATATTTATCGACGCTGCAATACGTCAATGATCACACTTAAGAGCGGGTATGGGTTACTTCTATACTAAATCGTCCACTTGCGAATATCAGCAACAGTCTTTTCCTTTATTTAGATAGTTTAATTTCCCTTTATAGTTATAGTTTCGGTTAATTTAGGCTCCCTTGATTCTGTTGTGGATTTAGTTATGTAGGTTTATTCTAATCCTGTTAAGACTCTGGTTAATGTTAATTTTCTGGTTTCATTAAAAGTCTAATTAATATTAGTATTCTAGCACTACTAAAAGTCTAATTAATTTCAGTCTCTTAATCCCATTAGAAGTCTAACTATGCTCAGGTCTCCTAATCGTACTAGGAGTGAAAGCATGTTGGTTCTAGTGAAACTTTAATTAATTTGAGCATGCTAATTGTACTAGGATTCTAAGTAGAGCAAGTATGCTAGTTCTATTAGAATTCTAATTAAATCAAGTATACTAATTGTATCGAAATTTTATCTAAAGCAATTATAACAGTCCTACTAGAATTCTAATTGAAATGGAAGACAGATTTTACTGAAACTCTAATTTAAAGCAAATGAATTAATTTTGTTAAAATCTAATTAAAACGAATAAACTAATTTTTATTTGGATCTAATTGAAATGAGTAAACCAATTTTATTGAAATTCTAATTGAAGCAATGAATTAATTATACTAAAATCTAATTAAAGCAATGAACTTAATTATACCAAATTCTGATTAAAGCAAGGAATTAGTCCATTAAATTCTGATTTAAAGAGATTAATGAATCATACTAAGGTTTAATGCACTTAATTAATTAAATATGTTGAAATAAGATAAACCTACTAATTAATTATACTAAAGGGATAAAATAAAAATAATTAGTTAATTCTAAAATTCCTAAGAAAAAGGGTTTTGGGCCCGCTATGCTAAGGAGGATTGACCTCGTTCCCGAGTACCCTCTGTAAGGTTCCTTGGGCAAATTGGATGGCTGAGATTGAAGATAAATTGAATTTTTGGACCGTAAACATAGTATTTTTAGAGTTTTTGAAATTGCTTTCGGAATATTAATTATGAATTAAACTATGAACTAGAATTATAAAAAACTGAAATTATATTTAGGATTTTTAGAAATATTAAATTGAGGAATTAAAATTAATTTTTAGGACTGAATTCGGGTCCGAAATCAGAAAATCAGACCGTATGATTAAAGACTGGTTCTGAATCGAAGGATTAGAACTAGAAATTAATGATATGACTAGATTGAGATTTTAGAAAGGAATTAGAGCCTATGGTCGATGAATTAGACCGTCGGATTAAGAACTGGTTCCGAATTTGGAGAATTAGAACTAGATATAAAATATTTGTGGTCTAAAAAGGGTGCTATGGTCTCGGATTGAACATTAAAATCTATGATTAAAACTAATAGAAATACTAAATCTATAGGGCTAATTACGCGCTTGGTAGGACGTGCGCAATCTGATTAAGCATCTCTTCAGAAGCACTCAATCAAGGAAACTTAGGGGTCAAGAACTATGAGGCTTGGTCGGGCGTAGGCCAATTGCGCACTGGTGATCTGGCATGTAATCTGATTGCGCGTCTGATTTTAGGCACGTGATCAAGTCTTGATATGGTCTGAGAAAGGAAGTTTAGTTTGAAAAGGGGACTGATTGCACGTTTGTGGTTTGGCGTGCAATCGAATTATGCGCAAGGTTTCAAGCGCTTAATTCGGGGTTGTCCGGGTCTGGTCTCTAGTCTGAAATGCAAGACTATTATTTCAGTCTGCATTTCGACTATATACTATTATTTCTATATATAGTCTCCCCACATCGAAATCTGAGCCACAGAGCTATTGTTTCAGCCTATGTTTAGCCATGTATTATTATTTCAGTGCATGGTTCCCATATCAGGGTTATGGGGTCAAAGGTTGACCGAACAAAATATATATTCCGAGAAGACAAAATGGGGGTGTCTACAGGTATGTGTTTGGTTTAGATTTAATTAGATGAAGAAGGCTTGTGAGTGTGACACTTGCCACTTTGTGGTTTAGGGAGCATAAGTTATAAATGAGGGTTAAAGACTTGGGTTTTGTTTTGAAGTTTATTTCAAATTGGGGAAAGACTTGGGGCATTTTTTTTTCCAAGGGTTATGGGGTATATATTTTTTATTATTCTAGAAATATGGGGCATTTTTTTTTCCGGTTTAGTTTATTAATCTTCTTTCGCTTTGTATTTCGGGTGTTGTACCCTAAATGGATTGTAATGATTTATTTTATGTATTATTGTTGAGGATGAGCGGCATTGGGAATGCGAGGTAGTAATCAAATTGCTACCATGCTAGGGGAAGAGATGGAAGAGTTAAAGGAGGGGGAAAAGAAATCGAAGGAAGGAGCTGTGTCAGAGTTCTCGTGATCGACGCCAGTTGTTCCTTGGTAGGCTCTGCGGATTATCCTCCAGTTGGAGTTCCTTTAGGGGCTTCTAGGATTGGCCTTCCATAGGTGTATCTGTCAGATCTTGGGTGGCTTTCTGTGAGCCACTCTTTTTTTTCTGCCAACTCGGGAGAGGAAGATGAGATTCTTGTTGGGCTTCATTCAGTGTGTGCTTCCTCTCCGGACTTTTCTACTATTTTCCCCTATTTTGGGCGGGTCTTGTAGGGATACCTCTCCTAAGCGTCTACGGGCTCGATTGTTTTTGAGTGTTTGTCTTGAATCGAAATTCATCTCTCACTCCGATACCGTAATTATTTTGTAAATTCAAAGGGTATGCCCTTGGTGTAATTTGTAATAAATTTTATTTGTGAAATTTTATTTAATGTTAATTTGACGTAGTTAATTTTAGTTAGGTTTTATTATTATTTTTTTATCATTTTTTATCGGACGCATCCCCATTTAGTCGGAGGCATTTCCATTTAATTAGGAGGTATTAAGTCTAATTAAGTTCAGAGTATTTCTAATCTAGTTTGGTCTCAATTTGGCATAGATTTTAGACGGGCTCGAATGGTTTTAGGTGTTTAAGTGTGGATGTATAGGTTGACTTCCTAGTTTTGAGAATGTAGGTGTCTGGAGTTAGGGTGTGTGTGTGAAATCTGGACTGTGTATGGGGGTTTAGTGTTTTTACCTAAGTCTGAGCTCCCATTCTAGGAAGGTGATGGCTGGCACATCTTTTTTTTTGTTAAGCCTGGGCAATTGCACGCTATATCCAGGGCGCTCAATATGATTGCGCACCAAGTGAAGTGCGCGGGAATGATAGACCGAGGGGTCAATTATATGCTAGGTTTGGCGCATGCAATAAGATTGTGCGCTTGGCTAAGATTGTGTGATTCAGTCAATTTCCGGTCAATGTATGGGCGACGCTTGAGTTTGCGTGCCTGGCTTAGGGCGTATAATTCGATTGTGCGTTCTGTTCAGAATGCACGATCGGTATGTGTGCGGGTGACGAATTGATTATGCGCATGCTTAAGGGCGCACATTTTCATTTGTGCAGAGGAGATATAGCACGCGATTCAATTGTGCGCCCATATTCAGGCGCACGATTATGCCACGCTCTATATAAGCCCAAGGTTTTGACTTTAAACACGTGTTTTCTAAATCTTTCATAATCTTGAGCTCTCTTGCTTCCTTGTTGCTGATTTTCGTGTTTTCATGATTTCTCGTGATCTATTTGTCCGTTTCAGACGCTGTTTCTTGCATTCTCTTCTATTTTTTGAGCTCTTCGATCTAAGATGGAGTTTGAGGGTATTGACCACCTTTCATGGATTGTCTCTAAGGTAGAGCTGATGGTCGAGGGGGGAGGTGAGTCCTCTGAGGCCCACACCAGTGGTGACATTGAGATGGTTGTCAGGGAGGAGGTCCCTAAAACTGGCAATAGGGATGGTGAGGATGCCGGTGAGGATGCTGCTCCTCATGAGCACGCGATCAGGATTCCATTGGAGGAGTTCTTCTCACGAGACCAGGTAGGTATCTGTGAGTAAGAGTTCTCTGTTATTTCTAGGCATTTAGGTTACGACATTGACTTCCTAGGATGGAAACCTTCTAATTTTATGTCAAACCTGCATACTTGTATCTAGTTTCAGGTTACATTTACTTTATCACTTTGCGTTATCATGTTTTGCATGATTGTTGTGGATTATCATTCTTATTAGTTTTGTTATAGTCATTTTTACCGTTATTGCCATTAGGTAGGTTTGGCCATCGTCTGTAATTATGATTAAGGATAGTATAGGGCTAGGTTAATGTGTATCTTATTTCTCATGGTTTGTCAGGAGCCTCCGGTACTGGCTATTAGCATGGCGTGGTTGGAGTCCCATGCCTGGTACCGTGCCCTGCTTGAGTTCCAACGGGCACTGCTAGCGACATTCGGCGTTAGGTCAATTTTGGAGTTGGAGCCCTTTTTAGTTGACCGTGGTCTGATTGGGGCGATCATGGAGAGATGGAGGGAGGAGCAGCAGGCATTGTTGTTCCTAGTAGGTATGCTATTGCCCACCCATGAGGACTAGGTTTGTATCACAGGGCTGCGGTTCGAGGGAGCACCTATCACAGGGCAGATGGAGAGTAACTATCAGGCTGTGTGTAGGGAGGTGCTCGGTGTTGACTATCGGCACAATGGGTCTGGGACAGGGATTGTCCAAACTACTTGGTTTTTTGATACTTTTGCTAGCGGGTTCGTCCCTCTGAGGCATCACTCGGAGGCGAGGACAACTTTCGATAGGCATCGCGAGGTGATGATATGTAGGGTGCTAGTGACGGAGCCGGGAGTAGCAGCAAATCGAGTACTCCAGGCATTTTTGATGCATTTCTTTGGGGCAGTCCTCTTCTCGTCTTCGACCCAAGGATGTGTGAAAGGTCTCTTCTTGACATTGTTGAGGGACCTAGATTAGGTGCCTACCTATGCTTGGGGAGCAGCGGTCCTGGCGCACCTCTACGAGCAGCTTTACTGTAGAGGGAGAGGGGTCTTGACGATCGAAGGTTTCCTCCCTTTTATCCAAGTGAGTTTGTTTGATTAGTAGTTTCATTAGTAATGTCTTAGTGATTTTAGTGTTCATTTCAGTGATGATTTGTGACATCGTGTGTTTAGTTTTGGGTGTATGACCACTTCTCCTTTTTACACTCGCGGGTCTCGATGGAGATTACTTTCACGTTCCCCCAGATGAATGTGTGGCAGCAAGCACTGGGGTGCCATCATCGGTCTTTAGATCTACAGACAGCACAAGGTTTGTTTAAGGATATGCACATAGGGCTGGTCATGTTGTTTGTGTTGTAATAGTGTTTTAGGTTATGGACTTGACGGGCCATTTTGTTTACTTCTAGTCATAGGTGATTTGGAGGCCCTATGGTGCAGAGGAGGACACAGCGTAGCCGGTGATTCAGTTCGGTCGGCCCTTCTTTGATGTGGACATCTGGCTCCATTATTTTGAGAAGGTGGAGGGCATCCACCTTTCTTGAGCGACTCGTCAGTTGGGGCTCCCTCATGAGTTCCTTCAGAGATTCCCCACCGAGTGGTGAGGAGGATGAATGGTCCCTTTGGTCGCATCTTTTCATCGAGGATGGAGGCCCAGATTGAGGACTTTAAAGCCGGGGGGACCAGGGTCAACGAGGCGCGCGATGAGGCAGATGCCCGAGAGTTTCTGAGGTGGTTTCATGATATAGGCGGCAGTGGACTCTTTATCCGCCCTTTTCATGGGAGTGGTTCTTTTGTGGTTGGTGATCCTGAGTCAGCCTCCGCTCTGAGGGAGATATTGGCCGCGTTAGAGCAGGCCACTTCGGTGCAAGCATCTGTGGGGCACTGGATGCGCTTCACAGAGCGATGGAGTAGATGGAGTGTGCTCCTCGTCCATATGAGGAGATGTTGCTGTCATTGACAGACTCAGTTTTCTAGGCTAGGACCTCGGAGGATGGGCTAAGGGTTTAGCTCGTAGAGACACGACAATCTCTGATGAGTGTACTTGTTTGTGAGTTTTGTTTATTCCTATTTTTAATCATTTTTAGTTTAATAGTCTTGTTTGGTTCCTATTTGTCAAACTGAGAGGGAGAGAGAGGTCGCCAGGCAGGAGGCATTGCTCGGGTCTTACCGTAGCCAGCAACAGGCTGACCGAGCTACGACGACTAGCCTACGCTCTGAGATTAATCGACTTGTGAGTGCTTGTTATGTTTTCACTTTATTAATCGTTAGCATTTTGTTGACGTTGTCAAGTCTGATGTATTTATTGATATTTGCAGAGGGCGGAGCTTTCTACTGTCGTGGCTTCTGCTCCAACGTTCGAACCGTCTTTAGTCGCCTCTTCCAGTCGGGAGGATCCGATGATGGCTCAGTTTTGGGCAGAGCTAGAGCACTAGGTAAGTTTCTTTGCTCTTTTGAGTTATCTGGCCTTGCATTATTTAGTAGTTTGTTGATGTTGCATTATGTCCTTTTCAGCGTCGCCTTGCCGAGGAGTTCCAGGCGAGCGAGGCGACCGCCGCTTCTCTACGCCCAGTGAGTCAGGTATACTTTGTTTATGTGCAATTGGCTTTTATTTATTTGCTAATTAGTTTTGTCTAATGATTTTTGTGTTTGATTGGTTCACGTGCAGGTTATTCTTGACTCTGCTCCCTAGGCTCCTCTCCAGGGGTCGACTCCCACTCCTTCCCAGATATATTTGGTTAGCGTGGTTATTTTTCATTCTTGATTATGTAGCGCTATTGTATCCCTGATATTCTTTCTTTGCTTCTTATAGCCGCCTACGTCTGAGGTTCCTCCAGCTGATCCGACCACCGTTGCCACCGTAGAGCATCTTCTGCGGGAGCATGCTGAGCTGGTATGTCTTCATTGTCTATACGTTTTGTCTTGTTATGTGTATGCAATTCCTTAGCCTTTGACTTGTATAGGTCCATGAGCTGGAGCAGTCACGGATAAAGACGCACCGCGTCTTAGCTCGCCAGGAGATTTGTGAGATTCCGTTCGATATGGCAGAGTGCCATCTCCAGGAGGTGACCGTAGACTTGGTGGTTGAGCGGAGGACTCAGATAGTAGAGTTAGAGGGTGCCCAAGCAGTGGCTCATGCTGAGAAGCAATCGACGATAGATCTCTTACAGCACGAGTTGGCAAGAGTTGGTGGGAGAGTGCAAGGGATGATCGACCATTTTCCAGGGTTGGGGTCGAGGGCCAGTGGCTCATTGGCAGAGATTCGTCGAGAGCTTCATGAGCGCATGAGGGCTTATGCATAGGCAGACTCGTCCATAGGGCCTATGCTTGCTTTTGGTCCTCTGCATTCACATTCTCGACAGGCCACCAGCTAGGCGAGTGAGGGAGGTTCTGTTTCTAGGCCTTCTCCTCGTAGGGAGTGTCCTCCGACTCCAGGTGCTGGAGGTCATGATTTTCTTCAAGACTAATTCTCTAATGTCAAAGGTTCGCTCAAGGACTTTCTTATCATAAACACTGACCACTCTTCTTTGATACCTGAGCATGATCAATTGCCCTTAGACGCATTTTATCAAGTTGCTCTAGCTCGGCGAGCAGGGTAATTCTCCTTTCATCTAAGGATAACTCATCATCGAGTTGAATTCGTAATGATAGTATCTATGTCTCATAGGGTAGGACTGCTTCCATCCCGTATGTGAGGAGGTAAGGAGTTTGGCCAGTGGTCATGCAAATAAAAGTCCTATAGGCACAGAGTGCTTCTGGGAATCGTTTAGGCCAGTCGGCTCCATTGCTCGTCTCTATTGTTCATTTTAAAATTTGAATCAATATTTTATTTGCAGCTTCTACTTGTCCAATTCCCTGAGGGTGGAACGGTGATGAGTGGTGTAGATCGATACCGAATTTCTTGCATAGCTTCTTCATTTTTTCTGCGAAGAATTGTGGTCCATTATCAGTGATGAACATTCTAGTGTAGATACCCAAATTTGGCTCAAGGCCTGATCGAGACATACTTCGAGAGAGGTGCACCCCCAAGCTTCCGAGAGCATTTCCAAAACCCTTAGGAATCATCCTAAAACCCTTAGGAATCAACCCCAACCTTCCCAGATCCCTTAGAACTCGTCTCGGATAAGTTTCTGAACCCTCCTGAGCAATAGTTGGAAAGAGAAGTGCCAAAATTTACACAGACCTCTACTAGAGCTGAGTTATATACCTTTCAAAAGCAAACTTCTTCAGCTTTCCAATGAGCTAAGAATCGCCTCAATCAGAGTTATATATAAGAGGTTATGGTGATTTAAAAATCAGGCAGTTTTGACTCTATGTTGCAGTTGTGCCAACCCATTTTTTACCCAGAAATGATTTGGCACAACTAATAGTTGCGCCAGGTATAGGTGGGACCCACCTCGGGCTCTGAACTTCCAGACACTGTAGCTTTGCCTGGCGCATCTAATACATGTGCCAGGCTTAACTACAGTAACTGATGGGTTTTGCTCGAAAATGGCTTTTAAGGTTTGACTTGTTGATCATCTCAAAGTTTGAGGTGGGTTTCATTAGGACTGTTGCACCCATGTTTACCCTATTTGCAACCCTTTAGTCATTTGAAACCTCACTCTATCATCTACCATTGAAGCGCATTGCCCACATTTCTATGCTCTCAAAATCCTAGGAAACCTTAGATTAGAAGATTACCTCATTGCTAACCCAAATTAGCACTTAAGCACTCTCCTAACCTCCCTTTTTCCTATAAATAGAGAGGCACCCTCCCTTTAAAAAGGCATGAAATTTTTCCCAAAAGAGAGAAAAAATTAAGAGAGACATTTTCCCCCTTTGGTGCCCCAATCCCATATAAATTCCAGAATTGATCTTTGTCCTTTAAACCTCATTTTCCACCATTAATCTTTGAGATTTAGCTAGAACAACCCCCTAGCCTTCTTCCTCTACCTCTTAGCTACCAAGCTTTAGAGATTAGAACCCTTCTCCTAACCCTTTTGCTATCGGAAGCTCACCGACGATGCTCTCATGCGAAGGACCACATCGGTGCTGCAAGGGCTCAAGAGCTTCGGCTCTCCCCTCTATTCCACTACATTCTTTGGCTTTTCCTCTATTCTAGAATTGAGCCGTTACGCTACTAAAATTTCTGCAAGCGGGAAGGGCTCAATAGGATCGATGTGCCTTCGGACAAGGGGAAGTGCCGCTCATTTTGCTTCTTTATATATATATATTTTATAAACCAGTCCCACATAGACCCGGCCATAGTAGAGACCACTTACCAGCGGGTTGATCGGGTGCCTAACACCTTCTCGATCGATAACAGAAGCCCCTACCCAAGAGCCTTTGGTGGAGACCAGTGAATCAGAGTCACATTTGACACTTCGGTGCATTTAATATTGATTTAGATTTCCCGGGACTCCAAAAGCTCCAGGCGGCGACTCTTTATTTTTCATACAAGCACATCGTCGCAATGGATTGTCAAAAATCTACGGTTGCATAGATGGCGACTCTGCTGGGGAGGCCTTAGAGCTTCTACTTGAAGTTGGCCCTTTGTTTTTTTTTTGCATGTATTTTTCTTGTTTTTACTAACTTTTGTTGTTTCTTTTTCGTTTTTATACTCACCCCTACGATCTCGTCATTTTTTACTTACCCATATTTTTTTCGTCATTTACACGCCTTAGCCGATTGGCGGGGCCTACTTGAGCATTGTCTTTACTTTTATTTATTTTCCGTCATTTATGTGTCTTAGCCAATTGGCAGGCCTATATAAGCATTTGTCTTTACTTTCTTTTATTTTTAGTCACTTACATGCCTTAGCCGATTGGCGGGCTTACTTGCGCATTTACACGCCTTAGCGGATTGGCGGGCCTACTTGAGCTCTTTACCACCTTAGCTGATTGGCAGGTTTCTTGATAGCTTAGCTTCATTTTTGTCATTTAAACGCCTTAGTCATTTGGCAGGCTTACTAGAGTATTTACGTTTCTGTCATTTACACTCCTTAGCCGTTTGGCGGGCTACTTGTTAAATTAGCGTCATATACCAACAGTAGACACCGGCCCGTAGAGGCGGCACGGGATTTCACAACTCATTTTTGAACATTAAGAAAACGCCCCTTTTAAAATTGAATTTAAAATTGAACCTTAAAAGTGAATTAAGGGACTTAATTTATTTTTGCGTGGGTAGATTTTAAAGGGTGGAAATTTAGCCAGCGATACAAACGTCCCGGTTCTTAGTACAACGGCACCCCTGGTGATGATCCCGAAAAGAACCACCCCATCAAGTATTTGAGAAGGCATTTATGCCACACTCTTGACACCCAAAATGCCCTCGCCAGTCAAGAGAGGTTGCCCTCTTATTAACTCTTTCGAGGGATCAGGTTGTTGCATGGATTTTCGTGCCTCCACATAGATCAAAGGATTCCCTTTGATTCTTCAAGAGTGCATTGGGAACTCGCCGTGGGAGGCATTAGGGGTGTTCACAACATCCGAAAAGGGAGTTCTCATCATCATCATTCAAAAATCACCACTAAAAGAAAAGAATTAGGAAAATGAAAATTCCAAAAAAGGAGAGCTTATGGTGTCGGAACAACGACATCGCCTTATCCTCCATCATCCCGTAGGGGAAGGAGAAGACGGATTTTTGATCCTCACCCTAGGAACCCGTACCTAACTCGCCAACAAACCATGTCATGGACGGTTGATCCGGCCTATGCCAACCTCGATTCATCCCCACCATCTTCCCCATCACATTCCCACATGGAGGAAATACCCCTCTCCAATCCTTCCACCCAATCCGAATTCAATGTCATCAAACCATTCAGTGCACCCATCTTTCCATCTACCACCACTCAAAATCTTCCCCATTTTTCATCCACAACTACCCAAAATCCATCCACATCCATCCCACATTTTCCCAAATTTTCCTCCAATCCAAATACCCCCAATTTTCCCCCATCCATATCCACTCAAGACACCTCCACATTTCCCTCCACACCTACTCCAAATACACCCCATTTCCCCACATCTACTCCAAGTACACCCATACCCAACCCATCCACCATGCACAATTTTCCCCCATTCACATCCAATATATCCCATTTTTTCTCCACTTCCACCATACCTAATTTTCCACATCCATCCACACAATACACATCTCAATTCTCCACATCAACCCAAAATTTACCTCATTTCCCATCCACATCCCCCATGCACAATCTTCCCAATCCCCTTCAAATACACCTAATCTTCCCTCCCCATTAAACCAACATACACCCCATATTCCCCCATCTACCTAAGCAATGCCCCATTTCCCTTCCACATCCACTAAAAATCTTCCCCATCTTACCTCCACATTCATAATATCATTTTCGATTCTCCCACATCAATCCAACAAGCCCCTAACTTTCTCACATTCGTCCAACAAACACCCCATACACCCCAACTTCCCTCCACATCCAATCCCAATAACCCCCATTTTCCTACATACACCCAAGCAATGCCCAATTTATCCCAATCCCCTCCAAATACACCCAATTTTCTCTCATTTACCTAAAATCTACCACATCTCCCTCCATCTACCCAGGTCATACCCAATTTTCGCCAATCCACCCAAACAATGCCCAACTTTCCCTCATCAACCATGCACAAATTTTTCACCTCTACCCAGGTTATACCCAATTTCTCCCATACATCCCCCTCATTAGGTGAGCCATCCACTTTCAACCCCATACCCGACCCCATGGCCATGATGGATGAGATGATCCGGGCTTATACTAGTTGGAAAGCCTCCTAAAACATCCCTCCTCATTCTCACCACACATCTTTCAACCCATCATACACACCCAAGTCTCCATGCTTCATTACCTCAAACCCACCAAGGCCCATTGACCCAAACCCCCATCATCCACACCCATCAAGGCCCAATGGGCCAGACCCACCAAGGCCCAATGGGCCAAACCCATCAAGGCCCAATGGGCCAAACCCATCAAGGCCTAATGTGTCAGACCACTAAGACCCAATGGGCCAGACCCACCCAGGCCCAATGGACCATAGCCATCAAGACTAATGGCCTAGACCCACAAGACCAAATGGGCCAGACCCACTAGGCCCAAGGGTCAGACCCACCAAGGCCTAATGGGCCATACCTACCAGGGCCCAATGGGTCAGATCCATCAAAGCCCAATGGACCGAGATTCCCAAGGCCTTATGGCCAAAACCCCCCCAAGTTCCTTACCCTATACCCAAGCCCAACAAGGCTCAAACCATGGGTCCTCGTACCCATACCCTCCATAATTCCCTTAATATCTCCCTCACACAAACCTCCCACCTGACCCAAAGCGGGAGCTTGGCACCTATCCTCCATCAACCCCAACTCACCCATGTCCCAGCACCCTAAAGCCATCTCCATACTTTCCCTCACACAGTGGCCCCATTAGGGCCCAACCCAAACTCTAAATTCCACTCATCCTATCACTCCACAGAATTTCCCTCACCTCCAATGGTCCCACCCAGCACCTATCCAGCCCAGCCAGCACCAACAAGAAAGTCTCACCCTCACTTCACCGTATATAAACCCATAATATGTGGAAGATGAGATCAGGAATAACGGGGTTTATGCTTGGGCATTTGCCAACATCAATCCTTCAGCCGTAATCACCAACCCCCCGGTGGCACAAAGTGAATCAAGGCCGACCATTGAAAAAATGGCCCCACCGTCTAAAGAGTCTAAGCAAATGAAAGAACAACTGGATAAAATCTAGAAGCAACTATTGAAGATGGGTGAAGCCGAAATCCATGCCACAGACTTCTCGGACTTGTGTTTATTTACGGAAGTCTCCTTGCCCCCAAAATTTAAAATGCTGATCTTTGATAAATATAACGACACAGGCAACCTATCGCACACCTTAAGTCCTACTGTGGGGACATGTGACAATATGACAGAGAAGAACGACTCCTCATCAAAGTGTTCCAGAAGAGTCTTACGGGCCCAACTTTGAGATGGTTCACTTCTCTTGAACCATCCATGATTAAGACATTGAAAGATCTGACCCACCTGTTCCAAGAACAGTATGCCTACAACATAGACATTGAACCCCGTAAGTTAGATCTAGCCTGACTAAAGCAGAAGCCCGACGAAGTATTCAGTGACTACCTTGGGTGGTGGAGGGCATTGGCAGCTCAAGTCTGAAATAAAATACCCGATGATGAGCAAATCGAGATGATATCGAAAAATACTTTGCTTGTCATCTCAGACTTCTTGGTATACCAACAATAGTCTACCTTTGCTAATTTGGTAAGGAATACGAACCGTTATAAGGATGCAATAAGAGAGGAATGACTGAGCAAGAATATAGCCAATGGGGCCAGTGGGGTCCGCACATTATCGGAACAGAGAACAGAGAGAGGAGTAGGGGCAGAGGTTCAAGCCGTAATGACCACACAACCCAATACTAACATAGTACCATTTTGGTTTGGGACAGCACCGCTAGCCCCAATACCAATAAATCAGGCTCTTAGGCAGAACAATGTCCCCTGGGGGCAGCAAACCCCTTAGCAGAGAAGGGCCCGCCTTAACCGAGTATTTACTCCCTTGGGACAATCCCTGAATGTCTTCTTGCCATTGCTAATCAAGAAGGGTTTAGTTACTTAGCTTCAACCAAGACCCCCACCAAATCAAATTTCAAAAATTATGATCCCAGCACATACTGCAATTTCCATCAAGAGCCGGGACATCCAACTGATCGATGTTTTTCTTTGGAACACGTGAGAGAGGATTTGATAGAGGCAGGGAAACTCATACCCCTAGCACCCCCTAAGCAAACCTGCACACCAATATCATGCAATATGTTGGAGGAAGGGATGGAAGAGTTTGATCTCTCAGAATACATCAGCATGAAAGAGAGTGTAGAGTCACCAGGGTAATGGAACTAGGGGAATGAGATCATAGCGGTGATTGAGCCATTAAATTTAGCCAATTATATGCCAATTCCGCCTCAGGTAAGCAGCAAAGGTATGGTGTCATTAGGGAAATTTGTCTCATTCATTAGCCAAGGGGCACATCACCATGATCAAATTGTGTCGAGTCGATTAATATGTTGAGCAGCCCTTGGCAGGCATAATTATTCAAATGTCTTAAATCCTGCCAAGGGCTGAAGAAAATGGCTTAAAGAATTTTGAAATTAAAAAAAAAAAAAAGTGAAAAAAAAGAGGTGAGATTAGCCCTTGGCGGGCAATACCATGTATATATAGAGACCCACTTTGCCAAGGGCTCATTTCCAAAAAAAAAGGAAAATCTAAAAAAATAAAAGAAATACAAAATAAACCCAAAAAACAATATTATTGTCCTTTAAAAATCTCGATAAAATCAAGAAAAATGATTCCTTAATTAAAAAATTCGTCCCACGTGAAATCGACTCCTTTCCTATAGAAATACAAGAAGAGGTAGGAATTACGAGTCTATATGAGGAAATACCTACTAAGGGGCTCCCCAATGAGCTCCTTGGCCAATTTACCGATTTTGAGGATGGCCCTACCCTGATTGTTGAAGAAACGCAAGACACCAATCTAGGGACCTAGGAAATTCCTAGAATTACCAAGATTGGAACGTCACTGCCTCCTAAGGAAAGAAAAAGCATGATTGATTTCTTTCGGTCATACCAAGACGTCTTTGCATGGTCATACGAGGACATGCCTAGTTTGGATACCGATTTGGTCGAGCATGAGCTGCCGCTATATCCAGATGTTAAGCCGGTCAAGCATAAGATGAGATGCCTCAGGCTCGAATGGATGATGAAAGAGAAGTATGAGGTCATCAAATAGTACGATGCAAGGTTCTCTCACTCTGCATTTTCGTCGAATCTAATCTATCGAAAGCCGAAAGAGAGAGGTCCCGCTTTAAGCAACTGAACCTGCTAGATGAGAAAAGGCTCCTAGCCTGGTGTCACACTTAGGCCTATCAAGGGCGAATCACATGCACTTACAACAAAGGTGTTCGTGTTTGAGATTTGAAAGTGGGTGACACAGCATTCAAGAAAATCTCCCCTTCTCTCTATGTCGATCCGAGAGGAAAATTCGAGCCCAACTAGGAAGGACCCTTTGTCATCCGAGAAGTACTCCTGAGGTTCGCGCTCTACTTCACCATCATAGACGGAGGTCACTTTCCTGAGCCCATCAACACTGGATACGTCCGACGGTTCCACTCATAGTTTCCCTTGGCAAGGTAAGTATTGATAAAATAAATACGTGACTGCTCAAAGACCCAGTAAAAGAGGCAGCCATTTCAAAAGCTAATTACCCAGAAAGTATCCCTGAATGCTCATACCCTTTGCTACCCAATTTGAGCCAGAGGCCTCTCTTTCATCAACCCTCCAAAAAAATGTGTTTGCATATAATACCAACAAAAAAGGAAGGAAAAAGTTACTATCAAAATCCCTAAAAAATCATAAAAGCAAAAATCCCAAAAGGAGGATGTCTGAAAAAAGGAAAAAAAAAGAGCAAAAGAATCAAAAAATAGAAAAGAAAAAGTGGGGCATAATCCCCCAAGGATGAAGCATATTATGGCAACTGGAACCTAGTCAAAGAAACCCTTTTAACCCAGAATACCTTCAAAATCCTAACCTTACCCATGGCCGCAATACATCTCGAGGAAAAGCCCTCTTTAAGGTCTACGAGTAGTTAAGGTATCTATCAAGTCAGCGCGAGCTAAGCTAGGAGACAACGAGAACCCCATCCAGTCTTCTATGACGGAATTGACATCCATGTCGTAGCCTTTGATTTTGAAAAAAGAAGAAAAAGAAAGAAAAAATATATACAAGCTCAATGAAAGATGGAAGTGGTGAAAACCAGCAAGGGCGCCACGGGTAAAAACAACGAGCTTGTACGGATTAGGTAAAATTTTGAAAAGGCACCTGGGGTAAAAATGAATACCCATGGGCGTAGTAAAAACCCAAAAGGGCACTACAGGTAAAAAAGAGGGTAACAAAGGGCATAGCGAAAACCCGTCTTGGGCGCTGTGAGTAAAAATATTTAGAAAAAAAAAGAAAAAAAGAAAATCATTCAGTTACTTCCTTTGGTTACATCTCTGTGTTATCTGATCGCCAATTGGGTTGCTCATGTTAGCTCAAATCAGGTTATGACCAGAAATATCTTCAGGCTACATCGTCAAACTATGATCCAAGGTAAGGAGAAAAGGTTAATTCGACCCAAAGGGATGGGTGTTCTTACCTTGGAAAATTCTGAGCCTCACTCAGGTCCTACTGCATGAACGAGTTCGGCTATGCTAAAAAAGGGACCCATTACATTGTCTCACTGATAAGGCATCAAACAAAAAAAAGAAGAAAAGCCAAAAAAAGAAAAAAAAATCAACAAAAATCTAAATACAAAAAAAATCTATATTTCTACTCTTTTCCATGTACATATGTACAACATCATACTTCCATCTCAAAAATTGAAGAAAAAGAATAAAAATTCTTTGAAAATAAAAATCTTAAAAAAATATATATAAATCTTGAAAAATAAAAAAATATAAGTAAAAGTTGGCTTCTCCTTCTGTTGATTAGGGTGCATTTTTTAATATAAATAAACAAAAAAGGGAATGACGTTTTCTCAAGAACGTACAGGAACATCAAATAGTTCAAAGCCTTGAAGCAGGCAACCTCTCAGCGATGGAAAAATCAGATAAAGCATCTCACCACCAATGTCTAGTCTATTCGAAAAAGAAAAAAAGAGAAGAAAGAAAATCATTTTGAAAAAGAAAAAATAAAGACAAAAAAGAAATCTGTGTTTTCATTAAACTTTCACGCACAGCTACGCACATGCGGATTTCAATGCTAGAAAATGTCAATATTTTATCAGCAACATAGTTGTGCTAAATTAATGTTCCAAGTCTAAGGTTCGCCTTAGATCTATGAATCCTACTTCAAAGTAGGAGCAATGGTGCCAATCTCGGTTAAACAGTCAATGTTTTGATCGGATTGATTCCATCGCTAAATCTTCGCGCTGATTGCTCCAGTTGTGATTTCAGGTGAACTTGAGTGCCTTGAACTTCAAGTTCATCATGTGATATTTTCGGAGGTGTAGACTCTTGGTCTACATTGTCCAGATGAGTGCCCTACGGCGTTTGAGGTCCGGATAACTCCGTCTTTGAAAAGATTCATTGTTGGATTGATTCCGACCTGTCAGATACGAAACTATGTCAGACAACTATATGCAAATATGCATGCAGAAGGGCCCATTTTAGGGCACAGGCTTAAAGCCTGCACGGTATCCTTGTAAAGTGTATGTCATGTGTCTGGGTATCCGTTGGATGGTCATTTGTTCCTGTAAATAGTACCTGAACGGGATCTAGGTCGGGACCTCCAGCGCCTTGTTATTTATTGCCCCTAATGGGTGCATGTTTATGTATAGTTGTTCATTTATAACTTCATTGATGGCGGAGGCCAAGATTGAGTGTCTCCTTTTATGGACACCCGATTTTGACTCGATCCTTTTGATATCACATGGGACTTGAGTACGGTGGCTTCGTCTTCATCGCAAACTATTTCGTAGGCACAGGCTCTTGGTATGTGCTGTCTGGGCGTGCGCCCCCTAGGGTTTGAGGTTCGGATAGTTCTTGTTTTGAAAAAAATTTGGAAAAAGTAATCATTAGAAAAAGGAAAAAGAAAAGAAGAAAGAAGAAGAAGAAACCTGTGTTTTCATGCCACGCACAGCTATGCACGTGCATATTTCAATATGATAAAGTGTCAATATTTTATTGGAACTGTAGTGCTAAATTAATGTCCTAAGTCTAAGGTTCACCTTGGATCTTTGGATCCTACTTTAAAGTAGGAGCAACGGTGTCAATCCATGTCAAACGGTCAATGTTTCGATCGGGTCGACTCCACTGCTAAATCTTTGCGATGAGCGGTCTATTAGTGGACTTATAGGAACGTGAGTGTCTCACTTCAGATTCATCATGAGCTATTTCGGAGGTGTGAACTCTTGGACTGCATTGCCCGAGCGTGTGCCCTACGGGGTTTGAGGTTCAGGTTACTCCGTTATGAAAAAAGTCAATTGTTGGTTGAGACCAACCTGTTGAAAATAAAACTACATATCAATCAACTATGTAAACATGCATGCAGAAGGGTTCATTTTCCTTATTTCTACAGGCTTAAAACCTGTATTGACGCGGTATCCCTGTAAAGTGTATGTCATGCATCTGGGTATCCGTAGGATGGTCATTTATTCTCATAAATTATACCCGAACGGAATCTGAGTCGAGACTTCCATCGCCTTTATTGCTTATCGCCCCAAATGGGTACATGTTTATGCATAGTTAAATGATTTGTAAGATCATTATCGGCAGAGACCAGGATTGGATGTCTCCTTTGGTAGACACCTAATTTTGGCCGGATCTGTTCAGTATTATTTAAAGTTGGATGCTCTAGGTTATGTTGATCCGGGGCACATTATCAAAAAAGGGCATGCACTCCCAAAAAGCATTGTGATATCAATATTCACTCTGCTCGGGTAGTTGTGCTAAATTAACTTCGAGATCAATGGGTTCACCCAAAGACCTCGAACCTTGCCCTACGCAGGGCCACCCGTGGCCGGTCAAATGGGGCAATCAATGCCTCGTATGATTGGACACAAGCCGTGGACCTTCGCACATTTTTCTCGCGCCTATCTTTAAGTATGGGTCAATCACCCTCTCACTTACGGAGCTGTTATATTCATAATGAAACTTGAACATTAAACATCTTCAAGCATCTTGAGAAGCAGACATTTTTCCCAACATATTGGGCTTTCGCAACTCGCTCCATCTCTGTTATGCCCAGTAATGTCGCTAAGCGTTTGGGACCGATAACCTTGAGGAACGGATATTTCTCCTGACATACAGGGCTTTCGTTTACTCACCATGTTACCCACCTGATGTTTGAGGTTTGTTTTGCATACAGTAGACCTGTCATGTGTTACCTTGGCCTCTTCGGATGTCTCTTCTCTTTGGCATACGATCATTAGTCATCGAACACCAAAGAGGGGCATCTGTAGACACCCAAATTTGGCCCAAGGCTCGATCGAGACATACTTCCAGAGAGGCACACCCCCAAGCTTCCGATAGCATTCTCGGAACCCTTAGGAATTATCCTAAAACCCTTAGGAATCATCCCAAACCCTTAGGAATCAACCCCAACCTTCCCAGATCCTTTAGAACTTGTGCCAGACAAGTTTCTGAACCCTCCTGAGCAGTAGTTGAAAAGATGAGTACCAAAATTTACATAGACCTCTACTAGAGCTGAGGTCTATGTAAATACCATTGGAAAGAGAACTTCTGCAGCTTTCCAACAAGCTAAGAATCACCTTAATCCGAGTTATATATAAGAAGTTATGGCGATTTGGAAGTCGGGCAATTTTGACTCGATGTTGCTTGGCACAACTATTAGTTGCGCCAAACCATTTTTTGCCTAGAAATGGCTTGGTGCAACTAATGAATTCTGTAATATAGTGGGACCACCTCGGGGCTCTAAACTTTCGGACAACGTAACTTTTTACAGCGCATCTAATACATGCGTCAAGTTTAGCTCTAGTAACTGATGGTTTTTTGCTCGAAAATGACTTTTGGGATTTGACTTGTTGACCATCTCAAAGTTTGGAATGGGTTGCATTAGGACTGTTGTACCCATGTTTACCCTATTTGCAACCCTTTAGTCATTTGAAACCTCACCCTATCATCTACCATTGAAGCTCATTGCCCACATTTCTATGCTCTCAAAATCCTATGAAATCTTAGATTAGAAGATTACCTAATTGCTAACCCAAATTAGCACTTAAGCACCCTCCTAACCTTCCTTTTTCCTATAAATAGAGAGGCACCGCTCCCTTTACAAAGGCTTGAAATTTTTTCCAAAAGAGAGAAGATTAAGAGAGACCTTTTCCCCCTTTGGTGCCCCAATCCCATATAAATTCAAGAATTGATCTTTTCCCTTTAAACCTCATTTTCCACCATCAATCTATGAGATTTATCTGGAACTACCCCTAGCCTCCTTCCTCTACCTCTTAGCTACCAAGCCTTAGAGATTAGAACCCTTCTCCTAACCCGTTTTCTATCGGAAGCTCACCGGCGACGCTCTCGCGCGAAGGACCACATCAGTACTACAAGGGCCCGAGAGCTCTGGCTCTCCCCTCTATTCCTCTACCTTCTTTGGATTTTCCTCTATCCTAGAATTGAGCCATTATGTTGCCTAAATTTTGGCAAGCGGGAAGGGCTCAATAGGATCGGTGTGGCTTCGGACAAGGAGAAGTGCCGCTCATTTTTCTTCTTTTTTCTATATATATAATTATATATATATATATTATATAAACCAGCCCTACATAGACCCGACCATAGTAGAGACCGCTTACTAGCGGGTTGATCGAGTGCCTAACACCTTCCCGATCGATAATTGAAGCCCCTATCCAAGAGCCTTTGGCATAGACCGGTGAATCACAGTCATATTTGGCACTTTGGTATATTTAATATTAATTTGGGTTTCCCGAGACACCAAAAGCTCCAGGTTTCCCAAGACTCTTTATTTTTCATACAAGTGCATTGCCATGACGGATCGTCAAAAATCCACGGTTGCACACCTAGGTACTCCAAACCGGGTTGTAATGTTTTGAATGATAAATCTCATGAGTGTCGAAGCGGTGATTCTTAGGATTCTACTTTTGCCCATTTGGTGTAGTATTCGGTGGCAGTGAGTATGAACGCGTGTTTGTGAGTATTCCCAACTGTGTCCGTGAAGGGTCTGATGATGTCGAAGGCCCACATAAAGAATGGCCATGGTGAGGTTATAGGATTCAATGCCACTGATGAAGCTTTGATGAGCGCGGTGTGTTCTTGGCATTGCTTGCAGAATTGGACATAAAGGTGGAAATCTCTTATCATTGTCGACCAAAAGTAGCCTTATCGTATGATTTGATCTGCGAGTCTCTGTGTACCAGTGTGGGCACCACAGGCACTACCGTGTGCTTCTCGAATGATGTATTATCCTTCGGCTGTTGTGACGCATCGCAGCAGTACTCCTTTGGTGAAGGCTTCTTTGTATAGGGTTTCACTGAGTACGCAAAATCTTGCACATCATTTTCTTATGGTTTTTCGTTCAATCTTTGTAGCGTAAGGAGGGATATATTGATGCTTTAGGAAATTCCAGATGTTGAAGTACCATGGATGTCCATTGTTGGTTGGCGAGTTTTTGAATTTGAACATGGCAACGGTGGTTTCTTTCTCTGTGGAAGTGTTTGGGGTGGGCTGCCCCTCGTTCTTGTGAGCTTTTGGTGCAATCTGTAGTTTCGGTTTCAGTTGCTAAACAACTTCATTGTTGGTGTTATCAACCTCTCGATGAAAAAGGATTTGATACTTTATCCAACTGGTATATGAATGACTGAGGCTAGTGTGGCGAGAGAGTCTACAAGATCGTTCTCTAATCTAAGAATGTGCGTGAAGGAGATTCTTTCAAATTTCTTTATTAAGAATTGAACTATCTCTAGGTAGGCCATCAGTCTTCTTTCCTTGGTTTTCCACTCTCCGATAACTTGCGATATCACAAGTTTGGAGTCACCGATTGTCTTCAACTACTTGACTCCTAGCTGTAGCGCTACTTGTAGTCCTGCGATGAAAGCTTCATATTCTGCAACATTGTTAGTAACTGGAAAGTCGATTTGAAAGGCTTTTAGTATGACAACTCCTTCCGGGCTTAGTAGGACTATCTCGATACCCTTCCCTTTGTGGTTAAGAGCACCGTCAAAATATAGGGTCTATGACGTCTTATCGGGCTCTTCATTGTGAATCGAGAGTAGGTCTTCATAAGGGAAGTTTGCGTGCACAGGCTCATCGTCTGAGAGTGGTAAGTCGGCGAGGTAGTAAGCGATCGCTTGTCCTTTGACAGATTTTTGTGTGACATAGGTGATGTCAAACTCTTGTAGTAACATGTTTCATTGGGCGATCTTCCCGAAGGTAGTGGGCTTCTCAAAGATGTACTTCAGAGGGTCCATGAGTGCTAGTACTAATATTTTGTGTGCACTGAATTAGTGTCGTAGTTTTGTTAAGGCCCACACTAGGGTGAGGCAGGTCTTCTCCATTAGCGTGCATTTATGTTCGTACTCGACCATCATTCTACTGAGGTAGTAGATGGCCTTCTCTCTCTTGCTGTCTTTTTCATATTATCCACGAATTACTCCCATTGCTTTGTCATTCGCTGAGAGGTAAAGGATTAGGGGTCTTCCAGGAACTGGCAGCGATAGTATTAGCAAGTTGAGGAGGTACTTCTTGATGCTGTCGAAGGCCTGTTGACACTAGTCATCCCATCTGTACTCGGCTCCTCTTTAAGTAGTTTGTAGAAAGGATCAAATCGATTTCAGTGCTGGGAGATGAATCTCCTAATGAACTACAATCTTTCTATCAAGCCTCGTAATTCTTTGATGTTGCTGGGAGGTGGCATCTCGAGGATGGACCTGACCTTCATCAGGCCAACTTCGATACCTCGTTTGCTAACTATAAATCCCAATAGTTTTTCGGAGGTTACTCCAAACATGCACTTCTTTGGATTCATCTTTAGTTGATATTGCTTGGATCTTTGTAACACCAATCGTAGTGCTTTGGCATGTCCTACTCATGTTTGAGACTTCACTAGTATGTCATAGACATAGACTTCAACACATTTGTGCATCATGTCATGAAATATGGCCATCATGGTACGTTGATATGTGGCTCTTGCGTTCTTGAGCCCGAAAGGCATGACGACATAACAGTAAGTTCTCCATGGCGTGGTGAACGAAGTCTTTTCTTGGTCTGACTCTACTAATTTAATCTAGTTGTATTCGGAGAAGCCATCAATAAAGGATAACATCTCATGTTCAGCAGTATTATCGACTAGGGTGTCGATGTGTGGTAGGGGGAAGTCATCTTTTGGGCATGCTTTGTTGAGATTTCAAAAATTGGTGCATACCCATACTCTGTCATCCTTCTTAGCGACAGATACTACATTAGCAATCTATTTAGGGTAGAGGATGACTCAGATGAATTTCTCTTTGTGTAGCTTCTCAACTTCCTTTTGACTTGTAGTGTTGTTTGGGGATGCATTCTTCTGAGTTTCTGCTTAATGAGTTTAGCCTCAGGTTCTAGGACCAACCGATGTTCTACTAAGCTTGGGTCCAATCCAGGCATATCCTTGTAGGACCATGCGAAAGAGCTGAGGTGATCTTGAAGGACTTGAATAATTTGTTGTCGTTCCTTGGGTTTGAGTGTGGCACTGATCAGCAGCTTCTTGGGCTCTCCTTCGGTGTCAAAATTTATTTCCTCAATAGGTTCTGCTAGAGCTTGTGTTTACTCATCGAAGCACTTAATGACCCGTTGAAAGTCCTGTGTTTCCTCGGTGACTGGTGTTCCTTCTTCATCGTCTGTGAGTTCGTACACTACAAAAAAACTACACTGAGGGGTTAGTTTTGCTGGAGGTAACCCTTCATCGGTGCAATTTATGATCGTGACATCCTTTGTCAGGTGTAGGTCGAGGTTATTCATCCTTCTCTCGAAGTCGTGGAGTATCTCGTCGGGTATGATTACGGGCTTGTTACTTCGTCGGGATGTTCAGCGGTTTCGCGAAGAAGAGGTAGAAGGGTCACTTCGAACTGAGTCAAGGCAAGGCTCTTCGAATTTGAGGGCAAGATAGTGACCAGGTAAATCATGTTGGTTACTCCTTCTTTGATTTCGTTGAGGTGGTCACTACTCATTTCCTTTGGAGAAAAGTCTCTTTGCTGGTCGCTGAATGGGCTTGGGATGAAGGGCTCCCCCCCTTTTATGTGATTTTCTAATTTTTTGAGATTTTCTATTTTTATATTTTTATGGGTTTTCAGATTTTTTATTTTTTTTATTTTTGATAATAAGTATGGTAAAGGGTCGGTTTCCTGAGGCGGAACCGGCGAGGTTACTTCTCCTAGTTGGGGAAGTGGGACAGGTGCTGGAGCTGTTCGAGCAAACCTTCGGATGATGTGAACTCGATCTAAATTTGACGTTTTTTTTAGAGTACTTATCTGGGGTGATCCTCCTAATGAGCGATGCTGGCGATTGTTTGTCAGACGGCTCCTCTTCCTATTCTACTACATGAAGCGCTTCATGGTCAAAGAGGGTCTAAAGATGATAGTCGTCCGAATTCTCATCTTCGGAGTTAGACTAGGGGTCCGCTTGCCGCTGAGAGTCTTCATTCCATATTAATGTTGTCTGCGGATTCTCTGATTAGTGTGTGCTGATTTTATTGTGTGGTGAAAACAAATTAAAAATCAAAATAAAATAAAAGATGGAAACAGTACAACTACAGTAATCCGAAGCCTGCAAGATATAGGGCTATTGTAGCAAGTTTTGATAAGCAAGAGTTTATCCCAAAGAGAAATTGATTTAAAACCCAAAATGGGCTATAATAGTAGGCCTCCAGATCTGACAATCTTAAAGAAAGGGAGTGGGGTGTCACAACTACACTAAATTACCTACTAAAAAGAAGAGAAATAAAGTGCAGTCCTATCCTAAGAAAGGGTTATGAAGAAGATGGTGATGGTGTGTTAAAATAAAGATAAAAGGGTGAGAAGTAAGCAGTTTAGGTTAAAGTTCATTCAGTTATGTAACTCAGATATAGGACTCTCTCTGCAGCAAATCTTTGTTGAAGTGCTATCACTAACCTCAGCAAGGTAGAAGAATCCAACTTAACCCATGCCATTTAGGGTGCTCTTAAAGCTATAGTTTGTCCACTCAAATGGCCACAGTCTATCCAATAGAGTCTGTCAAATCCCATTGATCAAGCTAGAAGAGCTAACCTGATCCAAAGGAGTGAGCTGATCAAACCTCCTTCAATGAATCAAGTCGGGCCGTGAATACCATTGCAGACACTATGCCTGCCAGTGCTTCGAGCTCCCCAGATCTGTGCACAGATCTGGCTGACATTCATAGGAGTTCCAACCCATAAAATCCTATGTGTATTGTCAAGGCTAGCGGAACATTGATGCCCACACAAAGGAAAAGCAACATGTTGAATAAGGACTTAAGCAAAGTTGATCATTGCTACAAAAGGCCTGCAATGACTTAGCCTCTCAGTCCACAATCACTACAGAGAAGCCAAATCTAACATCTGATAGCGGCCAAGTAAGATAGAGGGGAGTCTGTTCCTACATAATCTCTCACTAGGCTACAAGCTCAAGTGCAGAGAGAAAGAATCCATCTTAGATCTATAACCAAGTTTATCCTAGGGCTATAGTCTGTCCACTCTAATGGTCACAAGCTATCCACAGAGGCTCCCTTACCCACAAATGCTGAGATAGAACATGAAAACTGTTGTCGCCACCATGGTCCCAAGGCTACAAAAGCTCAAGCTTCCATGGACCTTTCAATAAGCTCAAATCCTAAATGTATGTTGTAGCCTCAATAGAACTACAGACAAATAGGAAAATAATAGATTGAGTAAGCATTCAAACATAAATTCCATTGATCTGATGTTACTAACAATGAAATTTCTCAAGGCAGCAGCCTTGTGCACAACAGCTCAAAATAAAATCTTAATGTTTAAATGACTTATTACAAAACCAAATGAAACTACACCTAAGTGCTTACCAAAGATTTAGCAAACAAGTGCTGGGCTAAGAGAGAAGAAAAAATGGAAAAAGAGGTGATCAAACCCTAATCCTAACCCTAGTTTGCTTGAGCTCTCAGCTGACAGAGGTTGAAGGAGAAAGTGAATGATAGTTTCTAAGTTACAAGCGCAACTTATATACTTAGTCCTAATACTGTGGCTAAGAGAAGAGTGATTTTAAGCAAATGTGGCACTATTATAACCCTTGAATATCTTGGGAAGCGTGCATCAGAATCTGTGCCTCGAGATGTGTGCCCTAGACTTAGAAAAATCCCTAAAAGGTCCTTCGCAAGATTGGCTTCTACATATCACTTCTATCGCATAGCTGTAGAGTGTTCACAAGGTAGAGTTTAGCTTTGAATATTGCTGTCTCGTGCAATAGAGCTTTGGGTGATCGTGCAGCTGCTTCAGCTCTGTGTGCACTCGCGCAGAAGGATCTTCAATGCTTAGCTTGCTCACACAAAAGAGCTTCAAAAACTTCATTTGCGAGGTACTCGCGCAGATGCCTTTGCATCTCGCTTGGTACAGATTTAAACTATTAGACATGCAAGAGCTGCGCGAGAGAACTTCTGGGCGTCTCTCTCTTCCAAAACCACGTGAGAACTTTGTGATGTCTTTGCTATTGTTCATGCCAATTGGTCTCGCGAGGTAATGCGCACGGCTGCATTAAGGCTTGATCCGCGTGAGAGCTTCGCGAGTAGTATTTCTGAAGGCTTAGTGCACGAGAGCTCTGTGAGTTTCTTCACATGTAGCTTGCAGCTGAAGTGCACGACTGCTGCGCGAGATGAGCTTTGTGATAACCCCTTTCTTGAGCTACGCGACTTCTTTGCGAGCTCTATTATGCTGTATGTATTAGTTGCGCGAGGGAGCTCTGCTAGTGAATTTCAACAGCGTGAGGCTGCACCTCAGCTGTGCGAGATAGGTCCTTGGCTCCTCTACTGCTATGCACATGCCTCTGTTGCAGCTTCCTCCACTCTCACCTATTCTTCTTTCATCTGCTGGACTTTCTTGGTTCATTGTGACATGCAAAATAGTCACCATGGTGTGTATCACTTTGGTGTTCCATCACTTTCTAGTTCAACTATCATCTTTTGCTTGAATTCTCTCTTCTTGACACCAAAAGCATGGACTCTGTGTTAAGCTATACAAATTATTTCTAACTACAAAATAAGCTAAAAAGGAGTTATTAGTTACCTTCAAGGTCCAGCAAAGGCTAGGTTAAGAGGTAAAAATGGCACTTTTCAGTGAATAACACACCCCTAAACCTAATCTTTGCTAGTCCCTGAGAAGAGCAAAATTTAAACAGCTACTCTAAGAATGTAAATGTCACTTTTGTAGGGAGCACAAATGAATTTAGCTTATGCATCAAGCCTTTTAAACCCCTAGGTGATCCCTAGTGGAGCAGTTAAGTCTCCTGAGGGTTTTCAGTGAAAGAACACACAAACTTCTCAATGAAACAATTAACAAAAGTGCAAACAGTGGTCAATCAGTTTAAAATAAATACAATTCATTTCACTCTTGCTCTGTCAAAATTACAGGAGTCCCAAAGTAGTATATGCAAATAATTTACACCTCAGTCATGCATGCATGCTCATTACATCCAATTAGCTGACACCAAGAAAAATAAAATGTGCAAAATAGTACTAAGTTTACCAATACATCAAAATTCAGGTTCAAACAATGCCTCAATGATTTCAATCTTAGACCTAATGCTTACCAGGGCTGTCTCTCATAAATGAATTTAAGGGTGTATGATTCTTATAAGCTCAAGAGCAGTTACATACCCCAAATGGGTTTGCAAGCATGAGCATGGGCGGTTCTTCTAATTTCTGACATCATACAGTACTCTCACCATAGATTAGAGATTCCCTCATCTTCACATGACAGTTCATTTCACTTTGGATCAACAAGGGCTTTTCATGGGTTATAATGTGGCTTATTGGTGAGGGTTGTAAAGAATAAAAGGGGTAAAGAGTGGCTCAAAATTGAGAAATCAACACAAGTAGGAGATGATTCATAGCTTCACCTACTTCATTTCAGCACAACTCCATCTTCTTTTAAAATGTCAGAGCAAAAGTGGCCAACTTCTACTCTTCTTTTCAATATTTCCAATGAAATTATTCTTTTGACTTCTCTCTCTTTTTCTCTCTCTTTTTTTTTTTTTTTTTTTCTTTTTGTTTCTTGGATTTATATATATATATATATATATGTTTTATGATGATTGTTGCCACACATCTACAACTGCTACACTGTTGTTTACAGATCTCCTTCTCTCCTCTTCTCCTTTCACCAAATGTTAAACTTTACTCACCTATCTTCAATATCCTCTCATTTACCTTCTAAATTCTCAGAGTGAGGGTAAGGCTGAATCAGATTAAGAGGTTCAGGTTGAAGTACTTTGGTGTTTGTTGAAGAAAAAGGGGCTTTAAGGCTCAACAAGTGTATGCACAAGGGTAGTTTCACAGGTTTGATCTTTTAGGCTCAAACTGTCCAAATGAAGGCCTTGATCCTTTCCTTAGTGTCATGATTATTGTTAAATAGTTTCAACTTGGGGTGTCTAACTTCTAGTGAAAAGGGCTTGACTCAGTCAGTCCTTAGAATAGAGAAAATTGCCATAGACACTCCTTAAAAAAAAAAAATTATAGGCTCAAAGCTCATTGGGTATGGTCTTCAATTGAACTCAAAGGGATATGCTTTCACCTGTTTCTCTCCTTACTAGTTCACTAACTACAGTTTATATAAAAATGTCCTGATGTTCACCTCATAAAAGTATTAATTTTCAAATGATTTTAGTGTTAAAAAGGTCTGCATAGTTTTTAAATCTCCTCACTTTCAACATTGCTTAGGTGAAATTCATTCTATTTATTCCTCACTTAGTTAGGACTGCTACACTTAGGTTAACTAGATCATTGGCAATCCTTGCCACACCCCCAAACCTATGAGGAGCAGTGTCCTGACTGATTCAAAGAGAAGAGGGCAAGTGCAGCAGGGAACAAAGACAAAATTGACACTAAAATAAATAACTAAAACAAAATTAACTAAGGAAAGCATATAAAAGCAGGAAACAAGGCACACTCAAACAACTAAAACAAACAAACTAATTATGAAGCAGAAATGGAACAAATAGCGCATAAAAAAAAGGAATTTTATTTAAGTAGCAATATGAGTTTACACTTTAAGGAAAAAGAACTACACAAAATTAGGGTAAAAACATCCTAACTAATTACAGGTGCACATCTATTCATCCTAATTGTCTGCTTGCTCAGTCTTGACTTGGGGACTTTTACCTTTTTCTAGAGTAGCAGCAGGGGAAGGACCAGGAGGGACAGGCTCAGCTGCCTGTGGAGGAGCTGCGCCAGTTAGTTAAGCAAGCTTCCTTTCAAGGATTGTAGTCTTTATCTCAGCAAGCTGAACTCTAGTTTCATAGAGGTCCTTGATGGCCTTTGTAACATCTTTTAAGGCAGCTAATCTTTTCTCTAGGCCATCAGCTCTCATCTTCTCCGTTGCTGCAATATTCTTTTCAGCTTCATATAGGACCAAAATCTTACCCCATCCATTAGATATAGCTTTTAGTTAAACTAGGTGGTCAAACTCCATCCGACTGATTTTTTCTTCATAGGGCTGTTTGATGAAAGTTTTGATGGTAGCCATGCCCTTAATGACATCATTCTTCAGGTATGGGTTCTCTTTCATGGCATGGAGGAGAGTGGCGTAGGGAGGTATGAAAAAGGAAGAGGCTAGAAAGATATGCTGCTGATCACTTGAAGAAGGGCCAACCACCAAGGGGGAGGGGATGGATGATGTGAAGATGGAGGGTAGAGGGTGATGGACTGCAAGTTCAGGATCAGGGTTTGTTTGAGTAGGAAATGAGGTGGTTGGGATAAGGTCTTCCACATCAGTCGCATCATTAGAGGTTGCTATAGCAGGTGGTGGATCAGGTATGGAAATGATGGGCAACTGGATAGGGGTAGGTTCAAGTTCAGGTTTAGTTTGAGTGGAGGCATTGGTAAATGTAGTTGGAGGGATAATGGGGACCGGTTCAATGAGTGTAATAGAAGGTGTGGTAACAGCTGTGGTTATGGGTTGGGGGAGAGGGGTGGAGTAGGTAAATGGGTGGTTGTAGGGATAGGTGGCTGTTGTGATGTTGGGGTGAAAAGGGACAAGTAGGCTTGGATGGCTTCTAAGTTAGTGTGGATTGAGGTTTGGTCTGGTAAGTTGGAGTGCATCAATAGATGATTGTGTTTGGGAGTTGGCCATGACTTGTGCTTGAAGGAAGATTAATAGGTTAAAGAAATGGAGTAGGTAATCAGGGGTGGGGGTGGAATTGGTTGAAAAGGGGAAGTGGGTGCATGAGTGAAAGTGGTGGCCTGTGGGGGAGGGGTGAAATGGGGAGGGGGTGGTGAGTCTGGGAGAGGTGTAAACTCATAGTTGATGTCCTCTATGATAGAGGACATCATGGCTAAGTATCCCTCATCTGAAAGAGGGATTTGGTCATGGGTAGGTGGAACTAGAATGGATTGGTCTAAGGGTTGAAAGAATTCAGGTGGAAAAGGTATGGAGGTTTCAATGGGCTGGGTGGAGTGTAGTGGGGGGCTATGTGGGATTTCAACGGTTGGAGGCTCAAGGTCAAAGGCTTGGGTTGATGAGAGTGGTGGTAGGCCAATGGTCGGGTCAGGTGTTAAGTAGTGGAAAATGCCAGTTTTCACCCCTTAACCTGACCTTTGATGGACCTGTGAGCATATTAATAAACCTCTGTTGAGCCTGTGTTATAGATAGCAATAAAAGATATGAAAAATATAGAAAACTACTCAAGAATGCCACACAAAGAAGTCCATCTCTCAGCACAGTGCAGACCCAGCAATGGCACACAAGAGGGCGACACTCCATTGGGCCCTTGGGGCACGTGACTACAGCAAGGTAAGGTGAAGGAAGTGAAAACAGGCTGAAAACATCCTATCGAGAGGTCATTTGAAGACTTCGATAGGAGCTGAATGCAAAGAAAGGAGGAATTCGTGTAGTTGGAAAGGTTTCGATAGGATCTGAAGGCAGAAGAAGAATGGATTCGTGTGGATTGAGGAGTTCGATAGGATCCAAGAACCTATCGAGCAGCTGAAAGAAAGGAGGAACCATCTTATCGAAAGCCTACCTAAGGTGTAAGAGGAACCTATCGAATGGTTTCCTAAACCTATTGAATGGTTTCCTGAACCTATCAAAATGGTCCTCCAACCTATCGAAAAGCTTCCCCAACCTGTCGAATGCTCCAGGCAGAGGGCGAGAATGCTGAATCTTTAAGAGAAGACTCATCCTATTCGAACTTATCGAAGAGATGTGAGAACCTAACGAAAGGACCAAAATGCTCCATTTGAACCTGTCGAAAGCCTCCTCAACCTGTCAAAATCGTGTGAAGAACTTCTCAGAAAATTGGCGATTCACACGCTGCAACTTGGTGACTTGGTGCATGCAAACCGAGGCACATTGGTGACCGACACGACGATCCAAAAGATGCCCTAAGAAACCCTAACAAACCCACGTGCTCTAATAGAACTCTAACAAACTCTGAAGACCTTCTAGAAGGGAAAATTGGCGGGAAAAATAGGAGAGAAAGCTATATATGGAGATCCCCAATTGCAATTGGGGGAGATCGAGATTTGGATCAATTTCTGGGGATCAAAGCTGGCAGCAAAATTCCATTTTCCCTCTTTTAGCTCAACCATGGTTGGCTAATTCCCTGGGAGTAGCGAAGAGAGAGGTTAGATCTGTAATTGGGTAAGGTTGAAAGTGTTATTGTGGGTTCATTGCTGCACAGGCTACAGATCTGAGAGTATCTCATTGAAGAGCGAGTTAAATTGCAATGTAAATGTTATTTTTAGTGATTTAATTAGATCTATAGTTCCTCTGGTTTTATTTGGTGCTTGATCAGATTTATGTAGAGGAGTCTGTTGATCAGCTCACCCACTTAACTGGTAGACCTCTTGGATACCATCTGATCTCCCTAGATCTAATATCGCTATAATTTCTTGCATCTGTGACCTGGAAATTGCAGCATCTGTAGTGGTTTTAATGCTCTGGTTGAAACCTTTAGTTTGGAGGAATTCCCTAGGATGATCTGGGACCATTAAAGTGGATAGGTCATAGCCTTAAGAGCAGTCCAATCTCTGGTTTTAAATGGATTCTTCCACCATAATCCTTTGGATCGGATGAAGTCTATAGGATGGTCTGTGACCATTAAAGTGGACAGACCATAGCCTTAAGATCAGTTAAATCCTTTAGTTTAGAGTGAAATCTTCTACCCTACAGCTGTGCTTGTAGCCAGCTGAGGGATTTGTGTGCTTTGAACCCCTGTAACATGATCAGCTCAACCTGATCGCAGTGAGACCAATCTCCAAGCTGCTCTTCTCCATTTTCTATTTTTAAACCCTTCCATTTGCAAGATCTAGATTTCTGGATTCGATCTCAGTAGTTCACATCTCAAGAAGTTTAGTTTAATTCAAGTGAGAACCCTGTTTAACCTCTCCTTTTTTTTTCTTAGCTTCCTTAGAGTTAATTAGGGTGTCAGATCTGTCACAGATCTAGAAATTTACCATATTTTAAACTCATCTCCCTGTGGACATTCCCTTACTTATTAAAACTTGCTACAAAGGACCCTGTATCTTGCAGGCCTAGGATATTTTAGTTATGCTAAATCCATCCTCTGTTTTACTCTAATTTTATTTTGCTTTTATCATTACATAATAATCAGCACACCGAAATTCCCTTTTAGTTTTTGGCGCCGCTGTCGAGGAGATGTTTTTGAAATTGGTAGATCTAAGTTTGATTTAGTGTAGACCATAGATCTGCAGTAGTTTGTTTGATTTTTTTTTACTAACTCTATTTGTAAGTTTTGTTGTTTTCTAGTACTCTGTTTGCATTCCACCAGATCTGAAGCTGCTACAAAAGAGGAGCATTGTGCTAAAGGCTGCTCTTGAGTTTGCATCTCTCTACTCCCCTTCATTTGTCAGATCTGTTAATTTTTAGAGTCAGCAGTTATTTGTTTCTATCCCTGTTTGTTGTGTTTGAAGAATTGCTCTGCATTATATCTTGAGTAGTATATATTTGGGAGAAGAACTCTCCAACCTCAGATTGTCCCTTTAAATTCAGAGGTTGAAAGGCTTCTTAGATCTAGACAAACTCCACTCACATCTGTTGTAGCTGAATTTTCAGAAATGGGTGAGCAACAGTAGCCTAGAACTCTCAAGGAATTTAATGCACCAGGGGTTTACAATTCCCCCTTCTGCATTCAGTTCCCAGCTGCACAAGGAAATTATGAAATAAAGTCTTTCATAATCTAGATGCTACCCTCATTCCATGGCATGACCAAAGAGGATCATTATAAACACATTGATGAATTCTTAGGACTCTGCACCACTTTCAACATCACAGGTTTGGGGGAGGAGGCAACCAGGATGAAACTCTTTCCTTTTTCATTAAAGGATAGAGCCAGGACCTGGCTGTCAATGCTTCCACCCAACAGCATTCAGTCCTGGAGTGATCTTCAATGCCACTTCTTAGCCAAATTCTTTCCCATGTCCAAAACAAGCCAGTTGAGGAAGGGCATCATCTCATTTGCCCAAGATCCAACTGAGGATTTTCACCAAGCTTGGGAGAGATTCAAGAAACTCCTAAAGAAGTGCCCCCACCATCAAATCCCTAAATGACAACTTGTTCAAAGTTTTTATCAAGGGATTGATTCCAAAAGCAGAGACATGATAGATGCTTCTTGTGGTGGCACCTACCTCCATAAAACTACTGAGGAGGCCTGGGAGTTGTTTGATATCATTAGTGAGAACTCCATGCAGAGGGAGACCTTGTCCAGGGACCTAGATCCTCCTAGATTGGTGAAAGAGAATACTACCAGAGGGAAGATGTTTGAGGTAAATGTGCAAAGTGATTTGGAGAGGAAAGTGGACAGCTTGACACTGAAATTTGATAAGCTCATGGGAGCAATGCAGTCACCCATGGCTGCTAGGGTGGAGGAGGCATGTGCTATCTGCCAATCCCCTGCTCACTCCCTTGAAGAATGCCCATCAGCTGTCCAGTTTCTAGATTTTGTTACAAAACATGTGGCTGCCACTCAGTCCTATGGGCAACAGCTTGCTGCTGGGTATCAATGGAGGAACCACCCCAACTTGAGGTGGAGACAAGATGCATACCCAAACCAGCAGCAGCAGCAACAGCCCATGCCTTATAGAAATGCTCAACCCTACCACCAAAATTATGTTTCCAAACCTCATTACCAGCAGCCCATGGCCCAACCCATGGCTCAGCCTGTGCAGCAGCCTGCACCCCTTCCAGCTATGAGAGCACCTTCTTTCGAGGAACAAGTTCTGGCCTCACTACAGAATTTGGGTCCCTTAACCCAAATTGTGCACTCTCATAGCCAAAGCATCAAAAAGATAGAGGACCACCTTGGTCAGCTGTCGAATGCATTGACTAAGAGAGAAGAAGGGAGGCTACCTAGCTAACAACTAGATAACCCAAGGGGACAGTTGGTAGTGGGCGAAGTTTCCTCCACCCAGGAGGAAGCTAAATCTGTTACTACATTGAGGAGTGGATGGCTGGTAGATAATCAAGTGGGCTGTGAGCCTGTCAGAGATTTTAGAAAAGAAAAAGAAGTGGTTTTTGGAAAGACACAACAGGAACAACCTAGTTTAAATAAGAAAAAGGAGGGTTCTCAAGAAAATAACAAAGTTACAAAGACAGATGACCAGTTGGCTCGGGCTGCAAATGAGGGAGTAGTCCCACATTTTCCATTTCCCAAGGCATTTCAAGCACCTTCCCCTTTCGACAAAGGGCAAGGTAAAATAGAGAAAATATTGGAAACTTTTAAGCAAGTAAAGATCAACTTGCCTTTACTTGATGCAATCAAGCAAATTTTAGCTTATGCCAAGTTCTTGAAAGACCTGTGCGCCCATAAAAGACAGTCTAGGATACACTTATCCAAGAAGGTCTTTTCGACAGAAAAGGTGAAGCAGATATTGACCATAGCCACCCCAACCAAACTCCAGGACCCTGGAGTCCCCACTATCCCCTGCATCATTGGGGATCATACCATTGAAAAGGCTTTGTTAGATCTGGGAGCTAGTGTGAATTTTCTTCCATATTCAGTATATGAGAAGCTGGGATTAGGAGAATTGAAGCCCACACATGTGGTCCTACAACTAGCTGATAGATTTGAAAGAAAGCCTATGGGGATCATTGAAGATGTTTTGGTTGGGGTTGACAAATTCTTTTACCCTGCTGACTTTCTGGTGCTGGACATGGAACCAAGCAAGTGTGCTACTTCCATACCTGTAATATTAGGAAGGCCCTTTTTGGCCACAGCTAATGCTTATATACAATGCAAGTCAGGAGTCATGAAAGTATCTTTTGGGAACATGAAGGTTAAATTAAATGTGTACACCTCAGCTAATCAATCCCATCTCGATGAGGTTGTGCAAGAGAATTTGGATACGCTGCTACATGATAATGAGTGGTCTAATATTTTTGACAAAGTATGGCAGGAAACAGAGGAAAAGAAGACCTCCACCTCTGAGATTGAACGTGTGAAAAGTGTATCCTCTGAAGTAAAGCCAACACAGCATCACCCATGGAGGCCTGCTCTGCTACCTCTTCCACCACCCTCAAAGACACCCCTACTGCCTTCCCTCATCAGCCCCCCAGATGTGGAGTTAAAACAGCTCCTAAAATCTTTGAAGTATGCCTTTATAGGAGACAATAACAAATTGCCAGTGATAATTTCTTCTTCCCTCATCCTTGAGCAGGAAAAAGAGCTACTTTGTGTGCTAAAAAGGCATAAGAGGGCAATAGGATGGACCATTGCAGACTTAGGGGAGATCAATCCTCTATTTGCATGCATAAAGTCCATCTTGAGGAAGGCTCTAAACCTTCTAGAGAGATGCAAAGGAAACTCAACCCACACATGCAGGAAGTGGTGATGAAGGAGGTAGTCAAACTCCTCGATGCTGGGATAATTTATCCTATCTCGAATTCTCAATGGGTGGCACCTACCCAGGTAGTACCTAAGAAATTCGGGATCAATGTAATGGAAGCAGACTCGGGTGAGCTGATTCCAAACAGACAGACCACTGGGTGAAGGGTATGCATAGATTATCGAAAGCTCAATGATAAAACCAGCAAAGATCACTTCCCACTACCCTTCATAGATCAAATCTTGGAAAAGTTGGCAGGCAAGGCCTATTACTGTTTTCTTGATAGATATTTAGGGTACAATCAGATCCCTGTCTACCCTCAAGACCAAGAAAAAACCACATTCACATGCCCATTTAAAACCTTTGCATACAAAAGGATGCCATTTGGGCTGTGTAATGCACCTGCCACTTTCTAAAGATGTATGCATGCCATCTTCTCTGACATGATTGATAAGGTTTTAGAGATATTCATGGACGATTTCTCCATTTATGGAGATGATTTTGGCCAATGCCTACACCATCTCAGCTCTGTGCTGCAAAGGTGTGAGGAGACTAACCTAGTTCTGAGTTGGGAAAAGAGTCACTTCATGGTGACTCAAGGCACTGTCCTAGGACATGTTATCTCCCATAAAGGAATAGAAGTTGATCAGGCTAAGATTGACTTAATTACACATTTGCCCCCTCCCAAAACTGTCAAGCAAGTCAGGTCATTTTTGGGCCATGCTGGGTTTTATAAGAGGTTCATCAAGGACTTCAGTAAAATTTCCAAGCCTCTCTGCCACCTGTTGTGCCAGGAGGTCCCCTTTGAGTTCAATGATGAATGCCTTGTTGCTTTTTAACTGTTAAAGACTTGTTTGACTACAGCTCCTATCTTGCAAGCCCCTGATTTTTCTCTACCATTCGAGTTAATGTGTGATGCATCAGACTTCGCCATTGGTGCAGTTTTGGGCCAAAGAAGAGACAAGGCACCATGTGTGGTAGCGTATGCTAGTAAATCAATAGTTGATGCTCAATTGAATTACACCACGACTGAGAAGGAATTGTTAGCCATTGTATTTGCTTTGGAGAAATTTAGCTCTTTTGTGCTGGGATAAAAAATCATTGTGTTTACTGACCACGCAGCCTTGAAGTACCTCTTATCCAAGAAGAAAGTAAAAGCAAGACTAATCAGATGGATTCTTCTTTCGCAAGAATTCAACTTGGAGATTAAAGACAAGAAGGGAGTTGAGAATGTGGTTGCTGACCATCTATCAAGGATCCCAGAAGCTGGAACAGAGAGCTTGCCCATCAATGATTCTTTCCCAGATGAGCAGCTTTTTACTGTACAGATAAGCGTGCCCTGGTTTGCCAATATAGTAAACTACCTTGCTGTGGGAAGGATCCCTCCACAATAGAATAAGGATGATAGAAGTCTGTTCTTCTCACATATTTAATATTACATGGAGGATCCCTACCTCTTTAAGCATTGCATAGATCAGGTGATAAGACGTTGTGTACCTGAGACCGAGTTCAAAAATATTCTAATCATGTGCCATGAACAGGCTTGTCGGGGCCACTTCAGTGGTAACAAGACTGCGGCGAAGGTGCTTCAAAGTGGTTTCTACTGGCCTACTCTGTTCAAAGATGCCCAGCAGCATTGTAAAGCTTGTCCTCGATGCCAACAAATGGGAAGCATTACAAAGAGAAACTCCATGCCTTTGTAACCTATACTTCTTATCGAATTGTTTGACATTTGGGGAATCGATTTTATGGGACCTTTCCCACCCTCCTATGGATATAATTTCATCCTTGTAGCTATGGACTACGTGTCCAAATGGGTAGAGGCCATAGCTATAAGAACAAATGACCACAAGGTTGTCATTAAATTTTTAAAAGACAACATCTTCTCGAGGTTTGGCATCCCCAAAGCTATTATTAGTGATGGGGAGAGCCACTTCTGTAATAAACCTTTTGATAAACTTATTGAAAAATACTCTATGACTCACAGAGTAGCCACCCCCCACAAACCAGTGGGCAAGTAGAGATTTCCAACAGCGAAATCAAACATATTCTAGAGAAGACTGTGAGAACTGACAGGAGGGGCTGGTCCATAAAATTGATAGATGCCTTATGGGCTTATAGGACTACCTATAAAACCCTCATAGGTATATCCCCATTCAGACTAGTTTATGGCAAGGCATGTCACTTGCCTATTGAGTTGGAACACAAAGCATACTGGGCTATTAGAGTAATAAATTCTGAATTAAACTCTGCTAGTATATGCAGGAAACTCCAATTATCTGAGCTGGATGAGCTGCGATTAGAAGCTTATGCAAATGCCTGGATTTACAAGGAGAAGACCAAAGCCTTCCATGATAGACACTTGCCACGAAAAGAATTCAGGACAAATGACAAGGTATGGATGTTCAACTCTAAATTGAAATTCTTTCTAGGAAAGTTGCAATCCAGATGGGAGGGACCTTTCACAGCTGTACATATTTCCCCATCTGGGGCTATAGAAATCACGGACCCTAGAGATGGTTGAACCATGAAAGTCAATGGTCAAAGGCTAAAAAATTGTGTTGAAAACATTCTTAAGCCTGCGAAGACCATTGATCTTCAAGGCCCTCCAGTTTAACACCTGAGTTCATTGCGTATTATATGTATCATATTTCTTTTTGTCTTGATAGTTTGTTCATGTACATTGCCATGCTAGGGGTAGGTTGTCATCTTGATAATGCTTGCAGTTCAGAGATTATGGGAGTATGTTTATAAGGTCAATAAATAAATTTTAACAGAGCATTAGGAGTTTGCTGGGTGCTGAGACTGAGCACTGCGTTGAAGTGTAAAGTCATTGGGCTTTTGAGACCTTTCGATAGGTTAATTGCACCTTTCGTGAGGATAGTTAATGATTTCGATAGGTTCTATGAGATTTTTGATAGGCACTGATACTGGTTGATAGCTAAAATCAACTCTTCGATAGGATCAGAGAGACAGAAAGAAGGTCTCGATAGGTTCTGGATACCTATCTGGAACCTATCGAAATGATAGATCACCCACCACATACATATCGAAAGGATGATTCTATCTATCGAAATCCTATCAGATCATTCCATTGGAAAGTCTCATTCGCTACGATTTCGATGGGATGCCTTGACCTATCGGAATCATTCATCTCATTCTACCGAAATCATCTTTCACTCTCTATAACCTTTCGATAGGACAGTCTCTTCCATCTGACACCTACTGAAAACCCTAGCCCCCTCTTCCTCATTTGCCCTTCCCACTATCCGCACACGTGTTCATTCTTATCCACAACTTGGGGTCTCAGCATTCATTGCACATACTTTCTTGACTTAACTACCACTCTTAAAAATAGCCCATCATGCAGTCCGCGCCCTATTTCCCACACAGCAACCACCACTCCATTTATTCTCACTTTCACTTTCAGCTTGGAAGAATGCAAAAATTTATTGTACCGATTCATATTCCAACACCCATGATCTTTATATATCAGCCTTGTCCAACTTTTCCATGTCCCTTTCCCCTTGACTTGTGCAACCCTTCCATCCCACACTCATGGCAGACGACAAACCTCAAGATTTGCCGACCATGTTCTACCCGGTCTGGCCACCACCGGTCGAGCCTGACCCTCTCCAATTTCTCTGGGATGAATACGAAGAGGTACAGAGAATCCTCGCCAAGGAGAAAAGGAAAAAAAACAAGCAGGAGAAGAAGAGATAGAAGACCCAGCCTCCGGCATCCCCACCTCCTTCCTCCACCACCACCCCACCCCCTGCCCTTGACTCATCATTCTTTTTCCTTTTCTTCTCCCCATCCTAGCTTGCAGTTCCTCTTCCACAGTAAGCAGGAGGAGGATATCCCTGCACCAGATTTTGTTATTCTGTAGCGATAAATCTCATATTTGTAGTGCGTTATTTCCAATACAATGTCTTTTTAATATTATCTGTGCCTGTATGCTTTCAACTTTTGTGTCTCTTTCTTTTCTAATATTATGTCTTACTTATGTGCTTCCTATCATGCTTCCAACAGTGAGGACCCTGTTTAATTTAGGTTTGGGGGTGTGGCAGGTATGCCAATGAAATGAGTTAATGATAAGTGAAACTAGGCTAAAAGGAGTGTTTGGAATTAATCAGAGTATATTCTCACTTCAATTTTTTTTTGAAAAGAGGAAATTAAAAAAACAAAAAAAATAAAATTGTTTGAAACTGAAATAAGCTGTAGTCCAATAGGCTTCATGAGGCAAAGGTCAACAATTTTCGAAAAATAAATTTGATGTTTAGTAAACCTGAAATGAGACAAAACTGTAAGGATACACCCCAGAAAATTTTATGAAGACCATACCCAGTGAGATTTGGGCCTGAATTTTTTTTCTTTGAAGAGTGTCTTGGTAATTTTTTTGCTCTAAGGATTGATTGGATCTAGTTTCGATCACTATAAGTTAGGCAAATCTAAGTTGAAATAGTTTGACAGCATTCATGACATTGAGGACATGAAGTAAGGCCATCCTTTGGACATTTTGAGCCTAAAATTTTCCCACCTTTAAACTACCCTTGATACACACCATTTGAGCCTTTAAAATCTTAGCTTTTCTTTGATAAAAATTAAAAAATCTGAACCCAAAACCCCTGACCTATTTCAGTCCACTCTCGATCTAAGGAATCAGGAGATAGAAGGAGAAGTAAGGTTAGAGGAGCAAGGTTCGATGATTGGTTGAAAAGCATAGTTGGTTGTATTGTGGCATTCCAATTCAAAAAAAACAAAAAAAGAAAAAAAAAAAAAAGAAAAAAAGAATGAGAAAGAGAAGCCACTTCATTGAAAGATTGAAATGAGGATTAGAGACTGGCCACTTCAAATCTGAAAGTTCAACAAGTAGATGGAATTGTGCTGAAATGATTTATTGATTTCTCAATTTGAATCCCTTTTTATCCTTTCATTCTTTTACAAACCTCATCCCTAAGACACATTACAACCCAATAAAAAGACCTTACTGATCTGAAATGAATTGAGCTATCATGTGGAGATAAAGAGTTGTTTAATCTATGGTGTAAAGAGCTAGAAAAATTTTAGGTATTAGAGCAATGCGTGTGCTCATGCTTATAGCCCTATTTGAGGGCTGTAACTGCTCTTGAGCTGTGTGAAATTCTACACCCTTCATTTTTTTGTTATGAGTGAACAGCCCTGGTGAGAATTGGGTCTGAAATCCAATTTGATGAGGGTAGTATCAAAACAGAATTCTCAAGTGAAAGGTGAGACATGCATTAATTTTTAGGAGAAATACCTTGACATGAGCTGAGTGATGGTGAAGGATCACAACAGACTTTCAAGTTGTGAACTGATTTTTATTTTTTTTTCTGTTGAAATTCCTCTAATGAATTGAAAAGACATGGTGTAAATTTATTCTATTTATTGAAACTCTGTTTTAGCAGGACGCACTACTATTAACTCACTTTATGGGAGAAGTTTGTGGATACCTTCACTGAAAACCCTCAGGAGACTTCACTCCTCCACTAGGGATCACCTAGGGGTTTAAAAGGCTTGATGCACATGCTAAATGCATCCGCGATCCCTACGAAAGTGGCAATTTTATTCTTCTTTAATTTTCTTTTGCTCAGGGACTTGCAAAGCTTAGGTTTGGGGGTGTGTTAAGTAGTGAAAAATGCCAGTTTTCACCCCTTAATCTGACCTTTGATGGACCTGTGAGCACATTAATAAACCTCTGTTGAGCCTGTTTTGTAGATAGCAATAAAAGATAGGAGAAATGCAGAAAACCACTCAAGAATGCCACGCAAAGAAGTCCATCTCTCAGCACAGTGCAGACCCAACAATGGCACACAAGAGGGCTGCACACCATTGGGCCCTTGGGGCGCGTGACTACAGCAGGGTAAGGCAAAGGAAGTGAAAACAGGCTGAAAACATCCTATTGAGAGGTCATTTGAAGACATCGATAGGAGCTGAAAGTAAAGAAAGGAGGAATTTGTGCAGTTGGAAAGGTTTCGATAGGATCTGAAGGCAGAAGAAGAATGGATTCGTGTGGATTGAGGAGTTCGATAGGATCCAAGAACCTATCGAGCAGCTGAAAGAAAGGAGGAACCATCCTATCGAAAGCCTGCCTAAGGTGTAAGAGGAACCTATCGAAATGGTCCTCCAACCTATCAAAAAGCTTTCCTAACCCGTCGAATGCTCCAGGCAGAGGGCGAGAATGCTGAAGCTTTAAGAGAAGGCTTTATCCTATTAGAACATATCGAAGTGATCTGAGAACCTAGCGAAAGGACCAAAAAGCTCCATTTGAACCTGTCGAAATCTTCCTCAACCTGTCGAAATCGTGTGAAGAACTTCTCAGAAAATCGGTGATTCACATGTTGCAACTTGGTGACCTGCTGCACGCAAAACGAGGCACATTGGTGACTGACACGACGATCTAAAAGATGCCCTAGGAACCCTAACCAACCCACATGCTCTAAGAGAACTCTAACAAACTCTGAAGACCTTCTAGAAGGGAAAATGGGCGGGAAAAATAGGAGAGAAAGCTATATATGGAGATCCCCAATTGCAATTGAGGGAGATCGAGATTTGGATCAATTTTTGGGGATCAGAGCTGGCAGTGAAATTCCATTTTCCCTCTTTTAGCTCAACCATGGTTGGCTAATTCCTTGGGAGCAGTAAGGAGAGAGGTTAGATCTGTAATTGGGTAAGGTTGAAAGTCTTATTGTGGGTTCATTGTTGCACAGGCTATAGATTTGAGAGCATCTCATTGTAGAGCGAGTTAAATTACAATGTAAATGTCATTTTTAGTGATTTAATTAAATCTATAATTCCTCTGGTTTCATTTGGTGCTCGATTGGATTTGTGTAGAGGAATCTGTTGATCAGCTCACCCACTTAACTGGTAGACCTCTTGGATACCATCTAATCTCCCTAGATCTGATATCCCTATAATTTCTTGCGTCTATGACCTGGAAATTGCAGCATCTGTAGTGGTTTTAATACTCTGGTTGAAACCTTTGGTTTGGAGGAATTCCCTAGGATGATCTATGACCATTAAAGTGGACAGGTCATAGCCTTAAGAGTAGTCCAATCTCTGGTTTCAATTGGATTCTTCCACCATAAACCTTAAGATCGGATGAAGTCTATGGGATGGTCTGTGACCATTAGAGTAGATAGACCATAGCCTTAAGATCAGTTAAATCCTTTAGTTTAGAGTGGAATCTTCTACCCTGCAGCTGTGCTTGTTGCCAGCTGAGGGATTTGTGTGATTTGAACCCTGTAACATGATCAGCTCAACCTGATCGCAGTGAGACCAATCTCTAAGCTGCTCTTCTCCATTTTCTATTTTTAAACCCTTCCATTTGCAAGATCTAGATCTCTGGATTCGATCTCAGTAGTTCACATCTCAAGAAGTTTAGTTTAATTCAAGTGACAACCCTATTTAACCTCTCCCTTTTTTTTTTCTTAGCTTCCTTAGCATTAATTAGGGTGCCAGATCTCTCACAGATATGGAAATTTACCATATTTTAAACTCATCTCCCTGTGGACATTCCCTTACTTATTAAAACTTGCTACAAAGGACCCTATATCTTGTAGGCCTAGGATATTTTAGTTGTGTTGAATCCATCCTCTGTTTTACTCTGATTTTATTTTTCTTTTATCATTACACAATAATCAGCACACTGAAATTCCCCAACATCAGGGATAGTGGAGGTTTCAGGAATTGAGATGGTTTGGGTGATATAGGGAGGTTGGGGTTGCTTCTGTGCCTTGGTTGATCTTCTTTTCTTTTTATAGGTTGTCAGCACAAGTAAGGATGGTTGAGAGATTGGTATGATTTCTTCAGATGTGGAATGGAGGGGTGATAGTATGCTAAGGTGATAGTATGGTTAAGGTAGCAGTAGGTATGGGGGTTGTAGGGATGGGTAAAGTGAGCTGGGATGAGGGTAATGGGACTATGAAAGGTTGTGAGGCTAGGTAGTGGCTGCTATGAAAGGTGAAGGGGTGGCTGGTAAGGTAATGGCTACAGATGTGGTGGTGGTGGTGGTGTTGGCTGGCACAAAGGAAAGGGCTACCTGAGAGAGGGCAGTAGAGCTTGGAGCCATAGAGGCAGCAACATCAGAGGTTGCTCTTATACCAGCCTTCTTCTTCTTCTCAATGAGAGTACCGCTGATCCCCCATTAATTTTTTCCATAATTTTTGGGATTCAAGGCAATGGTCTCTTCATTCATTTGAAATTGATACCCTCCAAGCTTCAGCAAGGCTGTAATAAGCCTGTAGTAGGGAAGGGAATGAAGTTTCTTCTTGGTTTTCACCTTCTCCACAATGTCAGTCATCCCCTCAAAAATTAACTTGGCGGCATCCAAGTAATGGCCCTTGTGGAAGGAGAATAGTGCATCAGCAATAGGGAACCTCCTCTCCTGCTCATGGCCAGAGCAATATCTATTTTTCCTCAGCACTCCATCCATAAATCTAAGGTGGGGGTGCATATCTCTCTTCCTGATTGATGCTCTAGATATAGTGGCCCCTCTAGTAAGCTCCTTAGCAATCTCTAGGATGGTGGCTGTCAAGGGGGACCCAAGCCACATTCAGGGTTATACCTGGCTGGTATCCCAAGGATCCTAGCAATGGTAGCTTGATTGAACAACATCTCAAATTTGTCTATGAGCACTAGCAGTGCTGGGTTCCCATCATCCCCAGTTTTGACTCTGATATTCTGGTAAAATAATTACACTAGTCTAGGGAAGACTAGTTGCATTATAGGTCTCAGTAGGGGCAGCAATGAGGCTTTGGTGAGGTACTCCATGGAGGCAGCTGTTTCAGATAGTTCCTCAAAGAAATCTTTATCAAATATTATCTTAGATTCTAGCTTAATTACTGCAATAAAATCAGATGGGACCCTGCGGTATTCGTTATCTTCTTCCTCTTCATCCTCAAGGACCTCAGGGGCTACTCCCTTTCCCATTTTCTGTTTCTTTTTTTATTTCTCAGGGCTCTTAGATGGAGCTCTCTGGCCCTCTTCTTTGGGGCAGACTTCTTTTTGGTACCCTGGGCAACAGAGGTCACACCTTGGCCTTTCTTCACAATTTTCACCATTTGGAGCTCCTCAAAGGGTGTAGTTACTACAGGAGTCTCCACATTGGAGGTCTCTGTAATCCTTACAGATTTTTGAGTGGCCACAAGGCTCCCAGTAGATGGTGGGGTTACCAAAGCAGACAAGGTGTCTGAGAATTTTGAACTCGTGGCCATATCTATTCAGTTTCTCAAAATTAGGGAAAAATCTCAGCAATTGTAATGCACTCTTCACAAATAAAATAGACCCCAAATTGCTCTCAACTTACACTAGAGTAATGTCCAATTAAATTAACTGAGAGAGAGTGAGAAATCTTACCAAATAATAGCTAGGGTTTCACTTCACACGTTGCACAGATGCTCAAATCCCCCCAAACCTAGCTCAAAGTAACCAGGAGGTGATGGGGAGCAAAAATGTATGAGGGAACTAGCTGAGGTTTAGTGAAAAGAGTAGTATAGAAGAAAGAAGAAAAGGGGGAGCTCGACAGAGTGCAAGGAAAACTAGGGCAAAACTGAAATAAGATGGCAAAAATGAGGAAATCGCTGGGTTTATAGGGCATAACCTGTGCTTCGCGCAATTGTCGCTAAGTTCGCAGAGCACATTCCTCGCACAGTACATAACTAACCTCGCGAGAAGTTCAGTCACGAAGAAAAGCAAAGCCTTGCGAAGACAAATTTAAAAGCTTCGAGTGCCTCGCGAGGCTCTTCGCAGAGCTACATTCAGGCTCAAGCGCGCGAAGTAATTTCTCATATCTTGCGCAGCTAGAGTAGCAAAGTCTCACGAGCATTAAAATGTGAGTCTCAAACATCTCGCGGGGCTCGCTATCAGGCTGCAACATATGTCCTTGTGCTCGTGAAGCTCTCGTGTGGTACAAAATATTTATTAGAGTCCCATGAGAAAGCTTCAGGTGGCTTGCGAGCTTGAAATTCAAGCTATTTAGCCTCGTGAGCTTGAAATTTAGGCTATTCTCGGAGTTGGTGCCCCAGCCTGTGCATGTACACTGTCATGCACCCATTGTAGTGTGCATCAGCACCACTACATGACATGTACTCCAGTTCATAATTACAGTTAGGTTACTCTCTATCAACATTGAAACATCACAAATTCAAAATTCCAAAAATAATAATTCAGATCAAATTCAAGAAATGTATTGTGAGAGTATCTCAACTATCACCAACAGACATGAGCATCAAAATTCAGATGACAAACATGCACAAGTACTCAAAACAACAATGACAAAACACAATCAGACACAAGCAAATCATTATTCTAAAGCAGTAAATGAAAATTTTCTAGGTAACTCAAAGCAAAACACATAGTCAATACATATGGTACACACATTCTTTTGGTTCTTCACCACTCACCTTCACTTTTTATAACCTCCTTAGTTACCTTGTCCTACTAAACCATCATCCATATGGTTGAAGGATGCTTCCCCAATCATGTACTGCCCTTTAGGGTTGGTTAATGGTTGACTAGGCAATTTGCCCTCTTCTCTCTTGTTCAAAGCATTACAGATTTGACTAAGTTGTTCCTCTATTTTCTTAATGTTTTACTCATGAGAGTTCACAATCTGGACTAAGCTCCCCAAATTATGCATGGATGCCATCATTTACTCTTCAAAAGAACAGGATCTGGGTTGTTGTGGGGGCAGGGCCAACTGGTTGGGCTATGAGGCAGGCAACTGAAAGTTCTGTCTAGGTGGGTATCCCTGGTTAAACTGGTGCTGAGGTCTATATGGAGCTACCAACTGTTGCTGCTGGGGTTGAGGGTATTATCTTGTCTCCACCTCAAATTTAGGTGGTTCCTCCATGAGTAGCCAGCAGGTTGCTGTCTAAATGCTTGGACAGCATTGGCTTGCTCCATGACAAAATCAGGGAATTGGTTGGCTGATGGACAATCATGTAGTGAATGTATGGGAGATTGAAATATCAGACATGCCTCTTCCACTTGTGTAACCATTCTAGGCTGCATCACATTCATCAATTTCTCAAACTTCAAGCTCAAATTGTCCACCTTCTTCTCTAACTCACTCTGCACCTTCACTTCATATTTTCCACCTCTAGGGGTGGACTCTTTCACCAGCTTAGCAGGGGTCTGGCTGTCATTGTGAGACAGTGACTCCTGCTGCATGGAATTTTCCCCTATAATATCAAACAACTCCCAAGCCTCATCAACTATCTTGGGATTAATTCCTTGGTAAAATACTTGCACTAATTGTCACATTGGAATTTGGTGGTGGGGGCATTGTTTTAACATCTCCTGGAATTTCTCCGATGCTTCATAAAAATCCTCAGTTGAGAACTGAGTAAATGATAAAATACTTGTCCTCATCTGGCTGGTCTTATTCATGGGAAACAATTTAGCCAGGAATTGGCTTTGGAGGTCACTCCATGTTTGTATGCTATTGGCTAGGAGCTTAGAGAGCCATGTGTTGGCTTTGTCCTTTAAGAAAAAAGGAAAAAGCCTTAGTTTGGTAGCTTCAGGTCCAAAGCTAGCAATATTGAAGATGGTGTAAAGTGCCAAAAATTGGTCAATGTGCTTGTAAGGATCTTCCTTACTAAGCCCATGAAAAGATGGCAACATATTGATAGTGGAGGACTTGATTTCATAGTTTTCTTCCATTGAAGAGAATTGTATACAGAAGGGAGAAGTGTAATCCCCTGGTACATTGTACTCCTTCAAGGTTCTTTGCCTCTTAGCCATGTTAGCTTGCTCAGTTTCAATAGTAGGGCCTTGTGTGGTATTTCTAGGTCTAAGGATCCTTTCAACCTCAGGATTTGGAGGTTCCAACTCAGGGTTTAGGGACCTTCTCCCAAGCATACACCAACAAACTCAGCAAGTAAGGAAAATGCTTACAACACTCAAGGAATTTCTAAACTAAAATAACAACTAACAAATTTACACTAAATTAATTACAAGGAATTCAACATTAAAGGACTAGGTTTCAGGGTAAAAGAAGTGCAAACAGAGATAGCTAGACTCCAGCTGCAGCTCTAGCATTTCTCTTCTGCTGTTGTCCAATTCTACAATATTCCAAAAAGAATTAGTAGTAATTTTATTTACTATGGCGCAACTATAAAGAATTTTCTAAAATATAATATAATACAACTTAGGTCTACTAAAAAGATCAATATCCCCGGCAGCGGTACCAAAAACTTATTGTCTGTAGATTCTCGGATTAATGTGTGCTGATTTTATTATGTGGTGAGAATAAATTAAAAATCAAAATAAAATAAAAGATGGAAACAATACAACTACAGTAATCCTAAGCCTGCAAGATACAAGGCTATTATAGCAAGTTTTGATAAGTAAGAGTTTGTCCCACAGTGAAATTGATCTAGAACCCAAAATAAGTTATAATAGTAGATGTGGCACTGTTATAACCCTTAGATGTCTTGGGATGTGTGCATCATAATCTGTGCCTTGGGGTGTGTGCCCTAGACATGGGAAAATCCCTAAAAGGTTCTTGAGTTAAGATTGAGAAGTGGAGAGCTCGAGCTTCGCAAGATTAGCTTCTACATATCACTTCTATCGCGCAGCTGCAGAGTGTTTGCGGGGTAGAGTTTAGCTTTGAATATTATTATCTTGCGCAGTAGAGCTTTGGGTGATCACGCAGCTTTGTGTGCACTCGCGCAGAAGGATCTTCAATACTGAGCTTGCTCGCGCAGAAGAGGTTCAAAAACTTCATTCACGAGGTACTCGAACAGATGACTTTGCATCTCGCTCGATACAGATTTAAACTTTTAGAAGTGCGAGAGAACTTCTGGGCATCTCTCTCTTCTAGAACCATGCGAGAATTTCACAAGGTCTTTGTTGTTGTTTGCGTCAATTGGTCTCGCAAGGTAATGCTCACAGATGCATTAAGGCTTGATCCTCGCGAGAGCTTCACGAGTAGTATTTTTGAAGGCTTAGTGCGCGAGAGCTTTGCAGTTTCTTCACATGTAGCTTGCAACTGAAGTGCGTGACTGCAGCACGAGATGAGCTTTGTGATAACTCCTTCCTTGAGCTGCGTGACTTCCTCGCGAGCTCTATTATGCTGCATGTCTTAGCTGCACTAGGGAGCTCTGCCAGTGAATCTTAACAGTGTGAGGCTGCACCTCAGCTGTGCGAGATAGGTCCTTGCCTCCTCTGCTGCTATGGACATGCCTCTGTTACAGCTTCCTCCACTCCCACCTATTCTTCTTTCATCTCCTGGACTTTCTTGGTCCATTGTGACATGCAAAATAGTCACCATGGTGTGTACCACTATGGTGTTCCATCACTTTTTGGTTCAGCTGTCATCTTTTTCTTGAATTCTCTCTCTTCTTGGCACCAAATTTATAGACTTTGTGTTAAGCTACACAAATTATTCCTAACTATAAAATAAGCTAAAAAGGAGTTATTAGTCAGCTTCAAGGTCCAGCAAAGGCTAGGTTAAGAGGTGAAAAGTGGTACTTTTCAGTAAGTAATAATTAATCGTAGATACAGTTCGATGAACTTAATTATCGAACTTGGGTTACTTTCGACCATTCTCCATAGTGCAGGAAGGGGGTTGGTCCGACCCTCTCATTCAAAGTCTTCTATTATTATGGTGCAGGCCTGGCAATAAGGCTGATATGGTCGAACAATACATGAAATTTCCCAATGGGCACTCTCATGCAGCGAAGAAGTGCTCGAAAGTATCATCAATAAAGTCAGAATCTGAGAATTCCTTCCTCTAGATCTCGTGGTATATGGCGAAAAGTATGCAGGCCTGACAGCAAGGCTGATATGGGTGAGAGATGCAGGGATACTCCCAGGGGCATTCCCATCCTTCATGTCGGGGCTGAGGTTACTATTGCTAGGGTCAAGACATTCCTCTTTGTCTGATTGTGCTTGGAAGCCATGTTCCAGCTGTTTTGCTAACTCAAGTGCGGGGAGATCTATCCAATAGTCTTCATCATCGCTCGATGGTGGTTTCCATTCTTCTTCCAGTGAGTTTCAGAATATCTATAGTTGTGGCGCATTCAGAGTTGGTGGTTCAACTCAAGTAATGAAGGTAGAGGGGTGAGGCGGAATGATGATGGGCCTCAGGGGGTTATTTAAACTGGCTATGACGTCAGGATAACTAACTCGTGTGATGAGAGTAGATGGATGAAAAGAGGCTCAGTCCGGAAGGTCTACCGTGGTGACATGGGTGACCGGTCCTTGATTGTGGTTTGGTAGAGGGTTGTTAACGATTCTAAGGTTTTGTGAAGGCTGTTGGTTATTTTGGTTAGAATTTCGAAGGGATTCCCAGTCAATCTAGTTTCGATCATTCATGTCATATATCATATCTCTCAACACCCAACAGTCTTTCGGGTTATGTCTCGCGTATCGGTGAAAAGCGCAGAACTTGGTGTAATTGAGATTAGTAGGCCAGGGTCGTGGTGCTCTAGTGGGAAATGAATGAGGTTCTGGTCACTTAGGAGGCAGAAAATGTTGGGGATGGTATTGGGTAATGAAGGATAATGATCTCGTTTAGGCTGATAGGGACCTCGGGTCAGTTGATTAAAATTTTGGGGTAGAGTTACATTATTATAGCCTCGACCATTGGCAGGATAGTTTCGGGCAGTGTTTTGGTTTTGGTTAGGATACTAGTTTCAGTTAGGATATTGCTTTTTATTGGCATACCGTTGCTGATTCTGGTATTGACCCTCATCAGAGTTTCTTTGCTCATTGTTCCCATCGCCTTGATTTTGATTAGCGATCGTGTTGACTTGCTCGGAGCCTGAACCTTTCTTGTTATTTTGAGGCTTCAAGTAGTTGGAAGTCGACGCCTTCGATGCCGTGATCGAGAAGGCGAGGTTTCCTCCCTTTATGTGCCATTGAATGCGACTAGCACGCAGATGAAGACTAGCGAAGTCTGGGCAATCTCTTATGATCAGAGCGCTTTGAAGAGGCTCTCTGATGTTATCTATGATAATGTAAATTGTATCTTTCTCTCTAATTTGACTTCTCGTGCGAGCCGTGAGTTTCCTCCAGCGTGATACTAAATCGGCGAAGTCTTCTTCGGTTTCCTATTTTATTGTCATCAAGTCGCTGAGACTGACAACCTCCTGTATCAGATGCTTGTATTGATCTAAGAACTGTTCGACTAATTCTTCGAATGTGTCAATTTTATGTAGCGAGAGCCCGACGAACTAGTCGAGGGCTTCCCCTTCGAGCGACCTCTGAAAGTAATGTATTAGAAGTCCGTGATTGTCACGAATAGGCCGACAGTCATTACAGAAAAATGCCAGATGATGGTTCAGATTCCCGGTACCATTGTATTTGCTAAATTTTGAGGGTTTGAATCCTACAGGTAGATTGAATTCGAGGTCTCGATAGAAATTATTGAATCCAAATGAAAAATTGGGGCAGTTTTTCATAGTCATGTATTCGTCGATCATTTTAGGGAAATCTTCTACCCTTACGACAGCATCTTACAAAGCGTTCTGAGAATGGATTCTGTCTTGACGTCCACTATTGAGGAGTGCGTGGAGAGTGTGCCTAGGAGGCGATCCGTGCGGTGATATCGTCGTCGGAGTAGGGGGTGGCCTCTCCTGCCTTTATCGTTCTCGTTCTTCTGCCTCCCGTCTTTCTTTGATGGTCTCGTATGCTGTAGCTAAGTCGTGGAGTAGTTCGTCGGCTTCATCTCCTCCCCTTTATAATTTCTGGACACTGAGGTCCACAAGTTGTCGAGCCGTAAAGTTCTGCCCAAAGTTGTTGTCTCTATGTCCGTCGCTGTGGCTAGTGCTCGGGGGTGTGAACGGGGTTTCATCACCACTGGCCATGTTGACTTTCGAGTTGTATTGTGCTAGATCCTCGAGGGGTTGCTCATGGTATAGCGGGTTATTATGGTACCCCCATAATGGCGGGTCACAAATTCTAATCCTTCATATTCCTGACATCTCGAGCCTCTGGTGTATGCTCATGTGCTCTTGATAGTAGATTTAAATACGAAGAAGTAATAAAACTAAAACTAAAAAAAACTAACTAGAAGAAAAGGAAAATTAACTAAATACGGGCGGTTTTGGAGACAAGATGTCCCATCGCGATTGCCAGTCTGTTGGTACGTGCTTTTTCTGGGTTCCTTTCGGTCCCCAGAAAGAGTAGCCCAATTCGGTTCAAGTGGACTCCGATAAAAGTGGTGTTTTTTGGAGGTAATTAAGTATTGGAAAAGAAGCGATAAATCTCAGAGAAATACCTGATTCGTTGCAATTGCCTGCTGCAGATGTTTATCGACGCTGCAACACATCACTGATCATGCCTTTTGGGGTGGAGATATGGGTTGTTCTCTTTACTGAAAGATGTTAGCAGCACTGGGTCGCCTGTAAGTTTAGTTAAGCTAGTTTTCCTAATTCTCTTCTAACTACTTTTCGCTTTTCCTGCTCTTGCTATAGTTATCAGGGATCTAATTAATTTTAATCCTACTAGAAGTCTAATTGATCGGGGAACTTCAACTAGGTTTCCTAATCCTACTGGGAGTCTGATCAATTTAAATATTTCAATCCTACTAAAAATCTAATTAATCAAGTCTCCTAATCCTACTAGGAATGCAAATATGGAAACTAATTAAGAATGAACTACTTCTATTGAAATTCTAATTAAAAATATACTGATTCTATTGAGATTCTAATTAAAGTAAATATACTAATTTTACTGAAAATCTAAAAAAAATGGGTTTTGGCCCGCTATGCTAAGGAGGATCGACCCCATTCCCAGGTACCCTCCGTAATCTCCCTTGGGCAAATCGGGTGGCTAGGGATTATTTTAGTAATAATATGGATTGAAAAACTAATTTTTGAATTTATAAATTATGGATTTACGGATCGAAAATCAATTTAAGAATTAGAACTAAAATTAAAATTTCTAAGACTGAATTTAAGATTGAAATTAAGGACTGATTCTAGAAACTAAGAACTAGAATCAGAAAACTAGAAATTTAGATTAAAACCTAAGATCTAAGATCTAGAATTTCAGAACTAGAGGGGCTAGAACCTAAATCTAGAATCAGAAGAAAAAAAAAAGAAACTAATTCTAGAACCTAAGAACTAGAACTAGAGAAAAGAAAAATAGATAAGAATTAAGGATTAAAGAGATTTAAAATCTAAGATCTTAGAACTAAATGCTTAAGAACTTAAGGTCTGGAACTAATGATCTAGAACTAATAACTAAAACTAAGGGCTAGAACTATGAACTAGAACTAGAAGAATTAAAAATTAAAAGGGCGGTATACCTGAGGCCAAAGCCACAGAGAGGGATCTCGAATCCTTAAGCTTGAAAGCAGGAACTTGAGAGAAGTCCATGTGATGATGAATTGATGTGTTTTTAGGATGAGGTGGTGGGTCCTATTTATAGGTATTTGGCCAATTGGGCGCCCTATGGGGTGTGTACAATTGGTCGGCGAATTTCAATTATGCGCTCAGTTTGGTGCGCTCAATTGAATTATGATTGCAGTATCAGGCGCACAATCACTTTGAGTCGGTGACTGACTCAGTGAGTGACTGGCTGACTAGCTCAGCTGGGTAGCCTAGTCCTAGTCTAATTAGATTAATTACACGCTCTAATTAGTGCGCTCAATCAATTATGCGCTGAATTAAGAGCACATAATAGGGAATTTTCAGGCGGTCTAGGGAATTAGAGACAGGGTTGGCTTAGGAACCAATTATGCACATGTGATGAGGTGCATAATCTGATTACACACTCTAGGTAGGGCGTACAATCGCGTCTTAGGAAGTTTCTAGAAGCATAAAAGGCCAGTCCAAAATGGACTAATTGCGCGCTGGTGGTGAAGCGTGCAATATGATTACGCGCACGTGGTAGGGCTCATAATCAATGTCTAAGCGGTCCTCAGAAATCCTGATCCAAGAGGGACCAATTGCGCACCAGTCGTGGGCAATTGAATTATGTGCTCCGTACGGGGTGCATAATTATGGAGTGCATAATTTGGGACTTCCCTAGGTTTGAACCGGGTCCGAGCCACAGAGCTATTGTTTCAGCCTAGGTCATGACCATGTACTATTGTTTCAGTGCATGATCCCCGTGTAGGGTTTCAAAGTCTTCAGATAAGGTTAGTCCTTTTCTAGAGATCTTGGGCAAGGTCAAAGGTTGATCAAATAGGTTTTTATATTCTGAGAGGGAAAAATAGGGGTGTCTACATCAAGGACCGACAATCGACTTGCCCCATCCTTAAGTCAGGGACTAATTATCCACCGCCACCATTTCTCTAGGAGAAATAGAACGTGGGCACTCAGCCATCGGAAAGAATAACGAGAGAAAGGGAAGCAAACTTGCCCCCTCACCTCATGTCATTCCTCCGCCTCCAGTTTCGGCACTAGTGCCTCAACCACCTCAGCCGAACGTAAACAAAGCCCATAGGCCCGACAAGGAGCCAACCCTGGAAACAGGTCAGGAGTATAATCTCCTCTGGCACCTTAGGAAAGTGTCAGCAAAGATATCGATACTTGAACTCATCAAGAAGTTGCTAGAACACCACCGACTGTTAATAAAGGTGTTGGACAAAACACACATGGATGAAGACACCACCTTGGACGAGTTGCATGAGATCGCTTTAGTTACGACGCAACCTCCGGCACTTACGTTCGTAGACGCCGACATGCTGAAAGAATTGTTGCGTGGAAGCTCGGCCCCTATATACTTGATGGTCAGAATCAGAGGATTCTCAGTGCCTCACGCGCTGCTTGACACGGGAGCATGATTTAACATCTGTCCTATAATGACGCTTGAGACGCTGGAGTACACATAACAAGATATAAAGCCTTCGTTGTTATCCCTCATCGCATATGATGGTTCTCGGCGCTTCGTCAAAGGAACTATCAAGTTACAAGTCTGACTTGGGCCGGTAACCAAAGATGTTAAATTCCATATCTCCGACTCTTCTAGTACTTATAACCTGATATTAGGAAGAAAGTGGTTGGAATCCATGAAGGTTGTTGCGTCCACATACCACCAGTGCGTCAAATTCCCCCATGAGGATTCTATCCTCAGGATATATGCCAATGTGCCTCTCCAGGAAATAGATACCGACTACGTGGTGACCATTCCAACAACACATGACTTTGTGCTAAATACCAGCCACATAAAAAGGGTGGAGACTCCCGACGATGCATCTATAGCAGAAATCAGCCACCCCTCATCCCCCTCAGCCTATCAACAAAAATTAACAAAGAGAGCAGCAGGCCCTGACCTCACGCCGCCTGTATGACATAAACCCAACTACAACAAAGGGGTGGGACCTTATGTATAAACTAGGATACATCCCACATACGGGACTCGACAAGAATAAGCAAGGGTGCATAGGCCCTATTGTTCTGAAGAAGGTTCGTAAGCACACCAAGTTAGGCTACCCATCAGACAGTAAACTGGCTGACCTTTTCCCAACCTCGCCCAAGTGGTCACTCTACGATCACTTCGTGTATGGAACCGCTGAAAAGGTTGATGTGTCGAAGAGAGAGGAATCCTTCACCAAGCCCTAGATCAAGAAAATTAAAAAAATGGCTGAAGCTTTCGTCGACCAAGTAGATATAAATTAAGAAGAAGACGAAGATAAACCACTTGAGAGAGCCAGACCATTGTTCGAAGAATTTCCCACTATAGAGGAACCCAAAACTCTGAAAATTGAGCCCCTCGTAGAAGGTTGGGAATCGATCGACAAAGAAGACTTCCACATAGCGGCCGTAGAGGCCGAAGAAGAACCAACGCTCGATGCCCTTCAGTCCCCAGGGTCATCACCATCAGAAGAGGGTCGATAGCCACCGTCAAGTGATGATGAAGACTATTGGCTGAACCTTCCTGCCATGGAACTAGAAGAATATCTGAGGGCAGACCGTCTGAGATTACTCAGGGAAGACAGCCATTCCCAAGATGAGGATTTGAACTTTGATGACGGTTTTGACTATCGACACGTACTTGATAATTGGGAATGCCCACGCCGATGCTCCTACCCAAGGTTTCTTCGCTACAACCTGTGCACATTTACGCTAAAATGATGTAAAAGCGCTATCTTAGACAAAATTTGGCAAACAACTGACGAAGGAGTAGTCTCTCAGGCACCTCTACCTAGCTAGGAATGCTCGTGCCAAGATCCATGCATCCTGCGTCGAAACGACCCCCCTTGCAGAGCATGCATCCACCATCGAAGACACTGGGAGCCGCTCGAAGATAGGCCCATACCGCGAATAGAACATTCCCAACCCAGCTTCCCTGGGTCTACAGAAGAAGACCTGGGTGATTATAACTTTCAAACACTTTTTGAAGAAGGGGGGATCCGCTTGGCAGAAGAGGATGAGCCTCCGCACAAAGACTCCAGTTCCAATAGCAGCAACCTCGAACACCGACCTAGAGGATGGGAATCCTGATCGAATTTCCCCTGCATCATCCAACCATATCGGCCCTGCTATTGATCATGTACCATTATTATACTATAGTATCTCGAGCCGTCCAACCCTTACATCACTCCGAGAAAAGACCTAATCCCGAAGCGTCGTGGGTAGAGCTCGACAATGAAGATGATTCAGAATCAACTACTCCTTACCCTAGTACTCAACCCGACGAGGAATGTGTTTGGCCGTTCACTTACGAAATCTTCCAAACCAACTTGCCATGTGAAAAATGCACCTTCATGATTAGCCCCTCACCATATGAAGAGGGGTTGGCCTTGTTGCTTTTCAAGGAGCTCAAAGTTGCCTTTCTCCACCAAGAATGTCCCCAACGAGGCATGTGCTCCCTGTATTAGGACCAACCTCTCAGCAGAGCATGTGATTTTATACTATAGAGTCACAGTCCGTGAAAAAGGAAACCATCTATGCTAACAGTACAAGCAGAGGAGGAGCCAAACAGATACCTGGTTGATACAGAGAGCAAGGCGATTCACATGCCAGAAGACACGGGAACGTCAGTTGCACCACCACTCTCATCACTCATTCGAAAGATCATGCCAGACGAGGACTATAAAAAAAATGCCAAATTCCGAATGAGTCCACATCACCTAAGGCTCGGACAAATGGCTCTAGCAGCCGTAACCCTTCCTCAACTGATAGAGCGCCCTCATCAGTTCCTCTTCAAGAAATTGACCATGTACCATATTTATTATTAAAAAGAAAAAAAATAGAAAACCCCAAAACTCCTAAAAATTGAAAAATAGAAAATTCAAAAAAATTAGAAAACCTTGGAAAAGAGAGGGAACCCTTCATCCCAGACCCATTTAGCAACTGGCAAATAGACTTTTCTCTTAACTACGTGTAGTGGCTACATCGACGGAGGCGAGGAACCAACCAATATACCCACGCAAGGCCGTGCCGCCACTTTCAACACTGCAGAGCCGCACCTTGAGCCCGCTTGATGCAACCTTACTACTTTCCCCTCACGAGAGTGCAAAGCATCTCTACGAAGCCACAAGCCAGTCATCATACCTGGCGAGATACTCTACGATTTCAAGAGGAGGATGAATAGTCTCGATCTACACCTCACCGAAGATGTCGCAATTATCAATTACGTCGATGAAGGGTTACCTCTCACAAAACTAACCCCCCAGTGTAGCGATTTTACAGTTTATGAACTAACCGATGATGAAGGAGAAGGGCCAACTGCTGAGGAAACATAGGACTTCCAACAGGTCATCAAACACTTCGACGAGCAGACGCAAGCCACTGCGAAGTCCACAGAAGAAATCAACTTCGGCACTGAGGATAAGCCCAAGAAGCTATTGATCAGTGCAACACTTAGCCCCAAGTAGCAACAATAAATTATCCAAGTCCTTCAAGTTCACCTCGGTTCCTTCTCATGGTCCTACGAAGACATGCTTGGTCTAGACCTGAGTTTGGTAGAGCATCGTTTAGTCTTAGAGCCCAATGAGAAACCCGTCAAGTAGAAACTCAGAAGAATGCACCTCCAGACAGCGCTACAAGTCAAAGAGGAAGTTGACAAGCTACACAAGGCCAAATTCATCCGAGTCATCCTCTACCCCAAGTGGGTCGTAAATATAGTACATGTCGCTAAGAAGTATCTCCTCAACCCGCCGATACTATCACCACCAATTCCTGGAAGACCCTTGATCCTCTACGTATCTACCAATGACAAAGCAATGCGGGTCATCCTGGGTCAATGTAATGAAGACGGGAAGAGGGAGAAGGTCATCTACTACCTTAGCAGGACGGTGGTCGAGTACGAGCAGAAGTACACCGCAATGGAGAAAACTTACCTAACACTAGTGTGGGCCTTAACAAAATTATGCCACTACTTCAGAGCACACAAGATAAAGGTGCTCGCATGCATGGACCCTCTGATGTACATATTCAAAAAGCCCGCCACATTCAGAAAAATCGCTGAATGTTATATGCTACTACAAGAGTTCGACATCACCTATGCCACACAGAAGTCGATCAAAGGATAGGCAATCACCGATTACCTTGCAAATCTTTCACTCTCGGGCAAGGATCCAGTACGTGCTAACTTCCCCGTTGAAGACTTACTCTCGATTTATGAGGAGCCCGACAAAACCTTATGGACCTTATACTTCGACGGTGCTCTCAATCACAAAGGGAAAGGCATCGGGATAGTTCTACTAAGCCCAGAAGGAGTCATCATACCTAAAGCTTTTCAACTTAAATTTCTAGTCACTAACAATGTCGCAGAATATGAAGCCTTCATTGTCGGATTGCCAGACTACGAGTAGCACTACAACTGGGTATCAAACAGTTGAAAACAATTGACGACTCCAAGCCTGTGATATCACAGGTGATCAGAGAATGGAAGACAAAAGAAAGAATACTGATGGCATATTTAGAAACAGCTCAGTTCTTAGTAAAGAAGTTCAAGAGGATTTCCTTTACGTATATCCCAAGGTTAGAGAACGAGCTGATAGATTCCCTCACCACATTAGCCTCAGTCATATAGATACTAGTCGGACAAAGCACGAAATCCTTCTTCATCAAGAAATTGACCATACCGGCACACGAAGTGGCATGGAAGGTCAAGCCATAATTACCAATCCTCCCGATGACCATAAAGGAATAAGATGCATCCGCTACAGAGAGTTCCAATGAAAAAGAGGCTTCAATCGCAACCTTTAGATTCGAAAAGTCACCAACTGATGACGAACAACCATGGTACTACGACATATGGAACTTTTTGAAATATCAACACATTCCCCCTTACATGATGAGGTTCGAATGGAAGATAATAAGGAATAGGTGCACCAGGTACTGCATCTTTGGAGAGGTCTTGCACAAGGATGCCTTCACTTAAAGGGGTTTTGCTACATTGTGTCATGATAGCCGAAGGACAATACATCATCTGGGAAGCACACGCCAGTGCCTGCGACGCACACACTGGTAGATAGAGACTCACAGATCAAATTATACGGCAAGGCTACTACTGGCCTACAATGACGAGGGATTGCCACCTCTACTTCCAATACTACAAGCAGTGCCAAGAGCACGCCACACTTATCAAAGCTCCATCAGTTCCCCTGAACCCATGGTTTTCCCATGGCCATTCTTGATGTGGGCCTTCGACATTATCAGACCTTTCACAGACACAGTCGGGAACATGCACAAACATGCCTTCATACTCACTGCGACCGAATACTATACCAAATGGGCAAAAGCTGTGCCATATGTCAAAATTACTGCTTCAACGCTCATGAAGTTTATCATTCGAAACATCATCACAAGGTTTGAAGTTCCCAGAATGATCGTCACCGACAATGGACCACAATTCATCCACAAGAAGATGAATAGACTATGCAAGAGATACGACATTGACCTGTAGCACTCATCGCCTTTCTATCCTCAAGGGAATGGGCAAGCAGAGGCTACAAACAAAACGCTAATCCGAATTCTAAAACAAACAGTGGAGACGAGAAATGGAGCCAACTAGCCCGAGCGATTACCTGAAGCACTCTGGGCCTATAGGACCTCTATTTACACGACCACTGGCCAAACTCCTTACGTTCTCACATATGGGATGGAAGCAGTTCTACCTTATGAAATACAAGTTTCATCTTTATGAGTTCAACTTGACGATCAACTATCCAGAGAAGAGAGGAGAGTTGCTCTGCTCACCCAGCTAGAACAACTTGATGAGAGGCGCCTAAGGGCAGCTGACCATGCGCAAGTATATCAAAGGAGAGTGGTCAGAGCCTACGATAAGAAAGTCCTTGAACGAACTTTCAAAATAGGAGAGTTGGTCTTGAAGAAAATCATGTCCTCTAAGCATGCTCACCCTAAAGGAAAACTGAAGCCAAACTAGGTGGGACCGTATGTTATAGCGGCCGCATACCCAGGAAACACATACAAGCTGGTAAACTAAGACGGGGAGGAACTTTCTAACCCGTGGAATGCCATGTACCTCAGAAAATACTACCCTTAGCACCATGACTATCATATCCCATAGTTAGACATAGACACCACCCTCGTAGTCATCACAAGTCATTTGCTAATCGTACATCATTATCCCTGAGAATATCTCCCGAAAGCTTCTAACTCATTGCCCACCTCTTTATTCGAGCAATTTGATCGACAGGATTAGTCGAATACCTGACTTATTTTAAAAAGCGTAGGTAACACCTAATCCTAACCCCTTTCCCTGCCATTGGAGGAGACGTTGGAGCATAAAAAATGAAGATGTTAGATTCAATCAAAACTCACTATTCTTGCGTCAGCAAGCTACTTTCAAGAGAGACTAGAAAGAGGAAAGAAGCATAACCGAGTGAGAGCAATACGACGAGTGAACAAGTCAATGAGCCCAAGGAAGCATAAGTAAATTGTGAGGAAATTCCTGGTAACCCTACTAGGAAAGTATAAACAAACTATGAGGGCATCCTTGTGTCTTTACACTACTAGATATCGTCGTAAGGTAGTGGGACGAGGATAAACTCCTGCTAACCATAGAATGTGAGACTTTGATGGTACCAAAACATGACGGAGAGCTCGACTATGGCATCCCACACCACCCGGAGGAAAAGATTGTTGCCTATGCCTTCTAAAAGTTTCTAAGTAGGAAACTCTCCCCACATCATTGAGCCTTATCTGTCTTTGCCCCTTTATTTTATTTTCGGAAGATCGGTTGGAACCTTTCCTAGGATATCCTCAGGAATAAAATCGAAAACTCATGAATGACGACTGGTGCAATCACCTACTGCCTACCATTCACCTCACCCCTATCAAGACTACGTGATACAACAGTCCCCTCCAAAGGTAAAACCCAACGCCCGACCGTCATAACCAAATGTCCCCTTCCAGTACGACAAGGTATTATCAGAGGATTTTCTTCAAAAGTAACTCCCTAAACATTCACGGCTTTATGTAGACCCTAATATTCACAAACCCATGAAAGCTCCTTTGCAACTTGATACTGGGGTATTATTTTATTCAGGAGAAGGATTACGCCAAAGGCCACAGCTTGCCCACAGAAAGGATGCAAAATGACAAGGTCATCGCTCAAGGAGGATTGCCAAAGATATTACACTACTTATCTTATCACGCTCCTACACTGGGGCATTTTTTTAGTTTTAAAGTTTTTCAGTACTTTGCTTTCCCTGTTGCATTGTTTTTTTTCCTTTTGTTGCAATAAAAAAATAATAGACAAAAAAAAAACATAAATATACAATGATGCCACTTCTACTATCAAACTCCGGTTTGAGATTCCTCCCCCCTTGACAAGTAGAAAGGGGGAAAATAAAATTACTAATAAATTTTATTTCCATGTGTAGATACCAAGAAGCCTTCAACTGCTAAGGGGCTAGCTCGAAGGCATCCTAGTCCCGATAATTGATGACGGTGCCAGAGCAAAACAACTAAAGATGTGCAAGGTAAAAAGAAAAGGAGCGAAACAAGGTACGTCTGAACTAAAACCTATATACATATATATCAAAAATCCTTTTTTTACATCAAACACCGAGGGCATACCCCTTGTATATACAATAAAGGAAAATAACAAAAGAATACAACCTACTCCCTACGCTGCCTCTGGGATGACCAATCGCCACTATCCCCAGTATTATCCACCCGTGGATCAGGAGACTAATCCGTCGATACCTTAATCCAAGCCCCCAAAGTAGGTGGGCATACCCTGAAAGAAGAGGGCCCGACAACAAAACCTCCCTCGCTCACCGGACTGGTTGACCGTCTGGACCACGAGATTGACGAACCCTCAACAAGTAGCTCCCGGATAATGGATTCCTCATGAACGTAATCCCTAGCGTGCTCGCATGTCATATGATGCGGTTGACTAGCTAAGGATCCAGTAGCCACCGACTCCAACCGGGCGAGATGATCGACCATCCCACGCACCCCCTGCTCACTCCTCAACAACCCGTACTACAGTCGGTCTATCGTGGCTTGCATCTTTGCTAGCACCGTCTAACCTGCAGCCTCTACCGCCTCCTTCTGGGTCCCCTGCATAATAAGCATATCAACGAGCAAGTCCTCATGACTGTGCACACTTGAGAGAACCTGCCTCGCCTCTGGAATGACACGCACTGTCTCCAGACGTGACTCCTCGAGTTGACGAGCCTACATGACAACACAAAATCAAGAACCAAGTAAAACACAAAGGAAGGAAAGGATGAAAAGAGAGGAAGTGTACCAGATCTGTCCGCTCCCAAAGAAGGTGCTCGACAGTGGTGGCAGTCATCAAGTCAGCTTGTGGCGTCGACTGAAGAGGAACCTCGGGCATAAGCTACCACAATACAAATAAAAGCACATCAGATACTACTGCAACCACAAAACCAATACTAAAGACTACATTAGCTCAACATACCTGAGTAGGAGGAGTAGGATCTTGAGCCTCAGGAGCAAAGTCAGGAATGGCCTACACAAGGCAAAACAGACAACAAACACGAAAACACATCAGATAAAACCTATCAACAAAACAAACAACCAACACACACATAAACTGAAACACATAGTCTACCTGACTCTCTGGACGTAAAGAGGCAGTTGTGGCATCCCTCGTCTGAAGGTCCTCAGCAAGCTGACACTGAAAATATTCGACGCGATGTCAGTGGGTCACTAAATAAAACAGAACGAAATGGCTTAAGAAAGGAAAACTTACCCAACACTCTAACTCAGCTCTAGCAGTAGAAAGCTCTACCCTCTATAAATATAACAGATGATGAACATATTAGAAACATTAAAAAAAAAACACTAACGATTAACTAAAAGTCAAATGCAAAACACTCACCAGCCTATCAATCTCTGAGCGTAAACTAGCCTCCACCTCATGACCAGCCAGCTGCTGACCTCGAAGTAGCTCAATCAGTTGTGCCTGGCAAGCCACCTCACCCTCTCTCACCGCCTGAGAAATACGTGAGCATGTTAACCCACTAGAACGAGACAAGTAAACTAAATATAACCTAAAACGAAAATCGAAGATGCCAAAATAGACACGACGCGTAGGAGCATCTAATCAAAAGCAATAGAAAAGGCGATAAGAGGATTGGCTGGGTAGCACCATCCCTCCACTTGTAACACCCCCTTCCGCCATCTCCACCTCCTCCAACGCTGCCTTCATTGCTTCCTGATGACAGCAACGAAGAGGTACCACCCCAACAGTTGATCACCTCGACTACAGCGTTGCTTCTAATAACACCTTCCTTCGACTACAACGACACTTCCAATCAACATCATCACCAAATATCACCTTGGGGCGAAGATCACTCGAAATCATGAAGAAGGGGAGAAGAGATGTGACAGCCCTGATTTCCTAACCTGAAACCCGCGCCATCATATCCGGGTCGCATCATGAATCGTGACTCGGGATCGAGAACACTTGGTACATCCACAAACATAACAAAATTCAAGGCATATATTTCTTACAAACAAACATCATATATGGAAAGATAATGGTTCTAATTCCATGCAATTAAATGAACATAAGATCCAAAAATGAACCACCGGTGATGACCGGCCATCACCTAAACAGTGGTTCACAAAACATTATAATATATCACATGAATCTAAAGTTTTTTAGCAAAATGGCTGAATGTACCAAGCCTAGATCTCAAAAGCTCTAAAAACAACTGCTCATGATCCCCAAAGGGAAGAACTCCTCAGGTGGGGGTTCTGTCGTTCTGTCTCTTCCTCCGGTGTATACTCCGAATCGCTCTCTATCCCTATATCTTTCTCTACTCCTATACCTATAACGTATAGTCAGGGTGAGCTAACAGTCTAAGCTCAATAGAGGTCAATCAACTAAATCTCATTTTAATCATAACAACTCGGAATTTAAACCAAATGGTGCATTATTCACATACAGTTTATTTTCTAATATTTAACTTAAAACTTAACTAATCTCCCAAGCATATATAGCATAGGGAGCCAAAATTTTACTGATGGGAATACTCCTAATCACCGTCGTTCATTAAACTCTTACAGATTGTCGTTGTCAGACTAGGAACCAAAGGGAACCGTATCGGTTCAAAAGTTGTATAGACAAACCAACGTACCGGTGCAAAGAGCTGGAGGATTCATTTAGGTAACCTTAAATCATAGTGTGATTTTAACATATAAGTTACCACAGTGTTGTGTGTTTAAATTAACCAAAATCAGGCGGATTTAGATTTAGAATATCAAATTTTGAATATCAGGTGCATATACAGAGTTTTATTCCATACTTTTTTTTTTCTTCAAACACAAAAGTGGAATTGAATTTTGAATGCAAAAAAATCAAAGATTATTCAAATCATAGTCAGGATTATCATCTAGACTCAATCATATCATTCATGCAAATTCAAGTTAAAATTAGATCAATGTTAAGTTTTCCCCTACCTTTGGTTTGAGACACGGCAAGACACACTTAAACGATGCGAATCTTAACGCATGATTCCGATCCTCTCTAAATATCTTAGAACATTTAAAGACCATTTATAAATGATTGAGGAATCATAAGAATCTAAGCTTCAAAAGAATTTTGAAGAAAACCCAAAATGAGCCAAACTTGCTCAGTCGCGCGTGCGAGATTCTTTGAAGGGCTTTTTAACTTGTTTTTAAAGGTATTAGTCGCGCGAGCGACTTTCACAGCTGAAGCAACTCGCACACGCGAGTTCCAAAGTCGCGTGAGCGACTGTCAGAATTTTTGCAATTCTCCCCGATTTCAGATTTTCTCTTCTCTCGCACTTTTAACCCCTTTAAGCCCACATTATCCACATAATTTCCAAGACACTTAATCTACAATTTAACCCACAATTAAACCATAAATCTTACCTTTCTAGCTCGTAATTTTTTTTCTTGCATAAGGGTCAGAAATCCAGATAATCGGCGCTTTCGCCTCTAACGTGAAATGGGTTTTGATACCCACCCTATTGCGATCGTATTGAAATGTATGCGAGGATTAACTCCCTCCTATCATATTCCACCACTACAACCTCTCGCGCAAAGGCGATAACGCGAGGGAGCTCTCACGCATACAGTTTTCTGAATGAGGGGTTTCACAAAAGGGGTTCTCACGCTCCATACAAATCATAACCACATGCACAAATGATGGCCCTTGCATCTATAATCAAAGTGGCAGAGAGTTTTGAGAGGAAGATTGATCATGACTCGCGATTTCAGCGAACAAGGTTTCACGTGAGGAGCACCCTCTTCCCTCTCTTCAATTTTCATGCAAAAGTAAAGTGAGTAGCTTTCGTGAGAAGCCACTCAATTTAACTAAAGTGTTTTGCTTCCTTGTGAAGCACACACACCACTTGTGCCATGTTCTCATTCAAGAGATTGGTTTGGCTGTGAACCTATACATCTAAGTGGGGTGTTAGTCTTTATCCAAATGAATTGTGGTTCGGTGTGGAGCTAGCACACCCAAACCACGTACTAGCTAGATCCGGTGATAAGATAATACACCTTGATGGCTTGTTGGCCTTTTGTTTATTAAGTTCAAACTAGCCTCAAACAATTCCAACTAATTGATTCAAAAATCCGAAACAACACAATGCGCCGTAATGGACACGCGCACCTAAAGGGCATAAATAGTATGAAAATTTGGAGATATTACATCCTTCCTTATAGAAATTTTCGCCCTAAAAAATTGGCTACGCGTCAATTATCAGCGAAAAGAAAGCGGCCTACCTATGCAGTTACACAACTCTATTTAATAACTATAACCACTACATGCATCTCCAACTGTTAGAACGTATTTAACACGTACACAATGTGGTACAGATAACACCAACCAAAATCCCTGTTATCCAGTCCAACATAACAAGCATCAGTAGACTCCACAATCTAAACCATCATGTTAACAAATACACCACAAACCCAACCATATACGACAAGAAAACCAGTTACCGTCAATTTAAAATTTTGTGACTAATTCTAGTAACTGGAATCATAGTAAAACACATGACTATACATCGAGTTCAATTAGCCATTGCTAATTTGCACATTGTACTTGCACGAGAAAGTTTGCACAACCTATGTATCCACAACTAACTCATCCATTCATTCATTCCATATCACAAAAACAACCCATCCATTGCTAATTCAATTAACCATGGCCAATTTAGCATTATACCTACAACAAACATATACTCAAGTACTCAAATATCGATCATTGACAATGATCTATCTATTCACTTACCCTGCAATACAAAAACACACACCTAGCAAACTATCCATTCTCACATTGCACAATCATGCCCATAACCACATTAATACCATCAAATCATAACTAATTTATTCCAGCGTTATTCACATCTATGACCTTCCATAAAATATACGGATTGCTTTTGCACAAATTCATCCACCACTATTTAAGCATTCTAGCCTTAATGGAATTATTCACACACATAACCATGAAGCAATGAAACCGTATTCCATCCACCCATAATTGCATAAACCATGAAAAGTAAAGATATGAAACAAAACAAGGTTTTAAAACCATACTAGCATGACACCCATGCTATCATTTACATCAGAATTAACCTACATCCTGCTAATTAATTATAATTTACTTCACCAAAAATTCAACCATTGTTCCCAAATTCAAAGTACCAATTTAAATCCACCACCATATTCCCAAAATTTAATTAGAATTGTTTAAAAGAAAACAAACATCTCACCAAGTCACCCATAAACCATGAGAATAGCCTTCATCTATTCCTCATCTCCACCTGCCTCGTCAGCATCATCACTTGTTCCCCCGGCTCCAGAACTAGAAGCACCTGGTGTATAAGCCCATGCCCTCGCCATGCGTTGAGTGTAATTGGCCGGGAACATGAAACGTATGGCATCGGCAAGCAGGGCCTCATGATAGTTGAGCTGTTGTACTATGCCCCCGAGCGTCTGGTCTTATAGATCCATCCTCTAAAATAGTTCCGTTGAAAAGTCCACTCCACTCTATGGAGCAGTCTGCGAATGGACTGGGACTTGTTGCGGTGGTGGCATAGGGGGCTATGCTGCCTGATTAGGTCCGGGGTGTGGTGGTTGTTGTTGTTGATCTTCCTGAGCACGCTTCGTAAACTCTTAGTCATGTTGTTTTCGTACATTTGCGCGCAAACTGGCAAAGCTCAGGCTTAGGTCGGCTAACCGGTATTTCTTGACATTTTTGGTGAGTCGGAGTTCGTTTTAAGGAATATCATATTCCACATCCTCTACTAGGTCCTCGTATTACTCGATCATACATGTGATGAATCGAGCAAACAATTGTTTCAACGTCTTTTGAGTACCACCTTGCCATGCATGATTTCGGGCATAGATGAACCCATCCCATACTATCGTAGGGGCGCTGAACCATCTCTCTTGGGAGACCGCATAGAGGGCTTGACGAATGATGTCACGTCGCTCTTGCTCGTAGCCTAACGGAAATAGGTTCTTTCAAAAAATTATATCCAAAGGCCACATTTGCTTCGGCAACTGGGCCCGTGTAACTAATTTTTCAGACCTAATTTCCCCATGGGTCATGCCAGTTGTAATATCTTAGAATGGTACTGTTCCACGGATTGGAGATTTTGCACCTCCATCATCCACGTATTTAAAAGAACAGTTCATTGCCTCGGTGATATGTTCTAGGTCATACTCAAAGTTTTGGTTATCAATCTTGGTAGTCAATTTTGATTCATCTTCATTGGTCTTCAAGTTTTGGTAAAACAATTTTACCAATCTTAGGCAATAGAACCCATGGAAGCTAGGAGCGATTTCATGCCGGCACCTTCGAGGTATTGAAGTGCCCATTGTGTTTCACCTTAGTCCTTAAATAGGTCGTGAGAAAATGACCATTCAACCTCAAAGGTTTTGGCATCCCACCACTCGGATGGTTGCACACATGGCACTGGTGGAGGATTCACCTTGTGTCGCTTAGACGACGAGGGTTTGATGGCGACGGTCTTCTTCTAGGGCCCATTGTAGACGATTTTAAATGGAATGAAAGAAATTAAATTTCAAAAGGTAACTTTTACCTTTGGAGCGAAGAAAAATCCAAAGAAATGCCTTGCGGATAGAAGGCGTGTGCGAATCCGTAGTTCTCACGGGCACAGAAGAAGAAACCCTAGGCTTAGAAGTTTAAAATTTTCGCGTGGAAAGGAAAATAGGGCCGAAACCCTCTTAAATCCCGACAGTCGCACGGGCGACAGGCCAAACTTGCGCGTGTGACTTTTAAAGTTCATGCGAACAATTGTCTCATTCTTTTGCCTGGGCTTGGGCACCTGGAGGGCTCGCACGCGCGACTTTCAGGGGTTGCGCGAGTGACTTCTCCAGGCTACAAAAATTTTCCATTTCCTTCCCTATTTCTTCACCTGTCTCTAAACTTCTCCGGTACATAATTATCCGTCTATTCATATTATTTTTGATCAAATGTTTGGATTTCAAATCATCAATTCAAGACAACTTTAATCATTTGGTTGACAAAACTTGAAATTCCTAAACTTTCATGCCATCATTTTCAATTAAACATATATGCATAAATAAACTTCTCAGTTGAATGAACGATAAGACTTTTGGTAATTCATTGCAATAACCCTTTAATTCACGTTCCTTGCTACCACATATTACAAAATAAAAGAAACTCAAATTTAGAATTTCAATGATTACAACTCAAAACGTTTTACGTTTTACTCGAAGAGTTGTTGATACACGTCACTTATGTCTGACTCACGTTCCTGTAGACACCCCCATTTTGCCCTCTTGGAGTATACGAACCTGTTCGATCAACCTTTGATCTTGCCCATGATCTTTGAAAAAGGACTAACCTTCTCTGAAGACTTTAAAACCCTGTACGGGAACCATGCGCTGTAACAATAGTACACGGTTGAGACCCAGGCTGAAACAATAGTTTTCTTGTTTAGACCCGGCTCAAACCTAGGAAAGTCTTGAATTATGCTCCCTTTCTAGCATGCATAAATCGATTGCACGCCCCATGGTCCCTTTTGGGCTAGGATTGTACTTCCTGAAAACCGCCCTAGGCCTTGATTACGCGCCTCGCTAGGCGTGCGCAATCATATTACACACTTGGTACATAGCGCGCAATTAGTCCATTTTGGACTGGCCTTCTACCCTTTTAGAAACCGCCTAAGACATGATTGTACGCCCTACATAGCGTGCACAATTGGATTATGCGCTTCTACACTAGCGGGTAGGTTCCCAAGCGAACCTGGTCTCCAACTCCCTAGACCGCCAAAACTCCCTTATTAAGCGCCCTTAAATGCGCTCTTAATTGGATTGGACGCATCTAACAGAGCGTGCAATCAGTCTAATTAGACTAGGACTGGGACACCCGGCTAAGCCAGTCAGCCGGTCACTCACTGCTTCAGTCACCGACTCAAAGTGATTGGGCGCCTGATACAGGGCGAATAATTCAATTAAGCGCCCCAGACAGGGCACGTAATTGAAATTCACCGACCAATTGAGTGCACCCCACATGGCGCTCAATTAGCCAAATACCTATAAATATGACCCACCATCGCGTCCCAAAACACATCACAACGCAGTTAACATTCGAATTTTTGAGTTCCTCGCTTTCAAGCTTAGGATTTTGAGATCTCTCTCTGCGGCCCTGGCCTTAGGTATACTTTTCTTCTAGTTTTTTAATTCTTCTAGTTCTTAGTTCTAGATCTTAATTCTAGATCCTTTTATTTTATTTTTAGTTTCTTATCGTTGGTTCTAGTTCTTAGTTACTAGAGCAAGTCCTTAGCTTTAGCTTTTCTATTCCTCTTCATTTTTTTTAGATCTTAGATTCTAATTCATAGTTTTGATTTTAGTTTTTAGCCTCAAATTTTGTTATAAATCCCTAGAACCTAGGTCTTTGATTTCAAATCTTAATCTCCAAATCCTAGACTTTAATTTCAGATTCAGTCTTAAAGTCACTAGTTTTGATCTCATAATTCTAGTTTATAGTTTTCAACTCCAATCTTCTAATCCTTTAAACTTTATGATTTTGTTCTTTAAATCTATAATTTCTAAATTAAAAATCCGTTTTCAATCCCTAGCTACCCGATTTGCCCAAGGGAGCTTATGGAGGGTACCCGGGAACGGGGCCGGTCCTCCTTAGCATAGTGTTATTCATTGAAAAGTATCACTTTTCACCTCTTAACCTAGTCTTTACTACACCTTGGAGCTATCTAATAATCCTCTGTTTAGTATGTTTTGTAGTTAGTAATAACAGTTGCAGCTTAGCACAAAGTTCATGCTTTTGAAGCCAAAGAAGAGAGTTTTAATGCTAAAATATGGAGTTGAGGCAAGAACAGAAAATACACCTTGGTGGCACACACCATGGTGACCATATTGCATGCCAAGGTGGACCCTAGAAGTTTAGAGGAGGAATGGTTGGTGGACCCAAGTAGTGGAGGCTGCTGCAGTAGAAGGAGCACAGCAGTAGAACAGAGAAAAATACCTCGCACAGCCGTCACGAGGTTCATAGGCCTGCAACATATGCAAACTTGCGTAGAACTCGCATAGCTCAATGAAGAAATGGACTCAGGGAGCTACCTCGCATAGCCATCGCGAGGTTCATTTGCTCTCCACACTCCAGCTGCTGGCAAAGCACTCGTGCATTAGCAGTTTCAGAAATCCAACTCGCGAAGCTCTCGCGGGGATCAAAGTCTTAGAATAGCCATGCGCGCAGTTCTCGCGAGGCTCATTCATATAGAAGACTCAAGCCGCTAGCACAGCTCTCGCGTAGCTCAAGAGCAGAGAGAGTTCCAGAAAATCTCTCGCATGCGCCAAAGCCTAAACCATCCACGTGAGCTGTACTACTCACTACATAGGGATCCTCGTGAGATCCAAACCCATCTACGCGAGACCCTCACGACGGGAATCACCTGAAGCTCCAATACACGAGTTGAGACCATTCACTGTAAATTCATCCTCGCGAGCACTCTTCTGCAGCTACTTCAACCATGCAACAAGCCTCGCGAGGAGTAAAACAAGCAGCCCCAGCCTCGCTAAGCACGGGCTCTTACTTTCTATTTCCATACTTAGGGATACTTTGGGGATTTCCCCAGGTCTAGGGCACACACCCCCAGGCCTTGATCTCTATGCACACATCCTGAGGCATCCAAGGGCTACAAAGGAGCCATGTCTTCAAGCAAAAATTAGGGCTTTTTCCTTTTGTTTTCTTATTGGCTAAGGCAGTGAGGATTGATATATAAGCTGTAATCTATTTTTAGAAACCTATCTCTTCTTCATTCTAATTTCGATTGAGAGCTTAGATCAAAGTTGGGTCTGGATTAGATCATCATCTTTTTCCCTTTCTATTCTTCCTTAGCCCAACACTTGCGGGCTATGATCTTTGTAAGAAATTAGGCATAGTTTAATTCAGTTTTGTAATGGGTTATGTGATACTTTGGGATCTATTGAGGGCTATTCTGCACAAGGCTGCTGCCTTGAGAACTTTCATTGTAAGTTCTATATTTAATCAATGAAATGTTTGTTTTAATGCTTATTTAATCTGCTATTTTCCTATGTGTCCCACATAGTATTCTTTGATCTATGCCATACATAGGATTTTACTGATTTGAAGCTCCCTTGGAAGCTTAAGCTTGTAGCCCTGTAACGATGGTGGTGGCAACAATTTTCTTATTCCATCTCAGACCTCTATGATTTGGATAGACTCTGTGGATAGCCTGTGATCATTTGAGTGGACAGATTATAGCCCTAGGGTGATTCTAAGCCATAGCTCTGAGATGGATTCTTATCCTCTACACTTGAGCTTGTAGCCTTGTGAGAGGTTGTAGCAGGGACAAGCTCTCCTCTATTTTACATTACCATCATTAGGTGTAAGATCTGATTCTCTGTAGAGATCACAGACTTGTGAGCTGAGTCATTGTAAGCCTTTTGTAGTAATGACCAACTGCATCTATGTCCCCAATTAGCTTCTGAATAACTATGGTTTCCACTAGTTTTTCAAGAGCTGTTTGCTCTTATGGATGCCTGAGCTTGTAGCCTGACAAACACAGTGTCTATAATGATTTTTATATTCTGATTTGATTCATTGGTTGGAGGACATCAATTGGATAATCTATGACCATTTAAGTGGACAGTTTATAGCCTTAAGAACAGTCCATTCCCTTGGATAAGATTGGTTTTCTGATTTAACTCATGCGTTTTGACCCTCTTTATTAGATAATCTGTGACCATTGAAGTGGACAGGTTATAGCCTTAAGAGACCACGTTAAATCATAGGAGTTGAGTTAGATTCTTTCACCTTACAGATATGCTTGTAGCCATCTGAAGGATTCCTGCAGAGACAACTTTAAATCTGAGTGGCATGACTGAAATGACCTTAGCTTAGTTGTCTACTTCCCATCAATTTTCATCTTTATTTTATCACACACAATCATCAACTTCTTCTTAAACCCTTTCTTTAGTATAGGACTATACTTTCTTTCTTTTCTTTTAGTTTTAGTTTTAGTGTAGTTGTGACACCCAACTCCCTTTCTCTAGGATTGCCAGATCTGTAGCCAGATCTGGAGGCCTACTAATACAACCCATTTGGGTTGTATATCAATTTCTCTGTGGGATAAACTCTTACGTATCAAAACTTGCTACAACAGGCCCTGTATCTTGTAGGTCTGTATATTTTAAACTTATTGTTTTACCCATTTTGCATCTCTTCACTCTTGATTTATTTTATCCACAGTTTTTAAATAAAATAGCAGCAAACATCTCTTAAAATATTTCAACAAGTTTTTGGCGCCGCTACCAGGGATATTGATCTTCTAAGTAGACCTAAGTTGTATTGTATTGTATTTGTGTTTACAAAATTCTTTGTAGAAGTGCTTGATTTTGAATAAAAAGTACTACTAATTTTCTATTGACTTTTACAGACTTGGACAGTAGTAGAAGCTAGAGCTGCAGCTGGACCTTTGCTACCTCTAGTTTGCATTTCTTTCCCCCTACATCTCAGTTCCATTTTCTGTTGTATTGACTTCCAGTAGCTTAGAGTACTTGTCAGTAATTTTTATTTGTTTATTAAATTTTTTTAGTGTGCCGTGAGTGTTTTCTTTACCGGCTGTTTTGTGTGTGTATGCTTGGTAGAAGGTCCCTTAATCCTGAATTAGAATCTCCAAATCTTGAGGTAGAAATGGTCCTTAGACTGAGAAACACCACAGCAACCCTTGTTATTGAAACTGAGCCAGCTGTGATAGCTGAGAGGCAAAGGACACTTAGGAATATAATGCACCTGGGGAATATACATCCCCCTTTTGCATTTAATTTTATTGAGTTGAGAGAAATTATGAAATTAAGTCCTCCACTATCAACATGCTGCCATCTTTTTATGGGCTTACTAAGGAAGATCCTTACAAGCACAGTGATCAGTTCTTGGTACTTTGCACCACATTTAACTTTACTGACTTGGGACCAGAAGCCACCAAACTTAGGCTTTTTCCTTTTTACCTAAAGGATAAAGTCAGCACTGGCTCTCTAGGCTCCCAGCTATTGGAGTATTTCCAGCTGCTTGCTGCTATTTTATTGGAAAACAGTGGTGGAAAATAAATCAAGAGTGAAGAGATGCAAAATGGGTGAAACAATAAGTTTAAAATACACAGTCTGCAAGATACAGGGCTGTTATAGTAAGTTTTAAGTAAAAGTTTGTCCCACAGAGAAATTGATATAGAACCCACAAAGGGCTGTATTAGTAGGCCTCCAGATCTGGCTACAGATCTGACAATCCTAGAGAAAGGGAGTTGGGTGTCACAACTACATTAAATTAAAACTAAAAGAAGAGAAAAAAAGTACAGTCCTATCCTTAAGAAAGGGTTTATGAAGAAGGTGATGATGGTGTGTGTTAAAATAAAGAAAAAAATTGATGGGAAGTAGCAACTAAGCTAAGGTTATTTCAGTCATGTAACTCAGATTTGGAGCTGTCTCTACAGCAATCCTTCAGATGGCTACATGCACATCTACATGGTAGAAGAATCTAACTCAACTCCTATGATTTAACCTAGTCTCTTAAGGCTATAACCTATACACTTCAATGGTCACAGACTATCCAATAGAGAGGATCAAACCACATGAGTTAAATAAGAAAACCAATCTAATCTAAGAGAATGGACTGATCTTAAGGCTATAACCTGTCCACTTAAATGGTCACGGATTATCCAATAGATGTCCTCCAACCAATGAATCAAATCAGAACATAATAATCATTGCAGACACTATGTTTGCCAGGCTATAAGCTCAGGCATCCATAGGAGCAAACAGCTCTTGAAAAACTAGTGGAAACCATAGTTATTCAGAAGCTATTTGGGGACATAAATGCAGCTGGTCATTGCTACAAAAGGTTTGCAATGGCTCAGCTCGCAAGTCTATAATCTCTTCAGAGAATCAAATCTAACATCTAATGATGGTCATGTAAAATAGAGGGGAGCTTGTCCCTGCCACAACCTCTCACAAGGCTACAAGCTCAAGCGCAGAGGATAAGAATCTATCTTAGATCTATGGCTTAGAATCACCCTAGGGCTATAGTCTGTCCACTCAAATGATCACAAGCTATCCATAGAGGCTATCCAAATCACAGAGGTCTGAAATGGAACAAGAAAATTGCTACCATTACCATGGTCACAAGGCTACAAGCTCAAGCCTCCATGGGAGCTTCAAGTCAGTAAAATCCTATGTGTATGACATAAATTAAAGAATACTATAGACACATAAAAAAATAGCAGATTGAATAAGCATTAAACCAAACATTTCATTGATTTAAACAAAGACTTACAATGAAAGTCCTCAAGGCAGCAGCCTTGTGCAGAACAGCCCTCAACAAGTCCCAAAGTGTACACAACCCATTACAAAATTGAATTAAACTATGCCTAATTACTTATAAAGATCATGGCCAGCAAGTGTTAGGCTATGGAAGAAGAAAAAGGGAAAAAGATGATGATCTAACCCTAACTCTAATCTGCTAGAGCTCACAGCCGACTGAGGTTGAAGGAAAGATAGGTTTCTAAAAATAGAGTTCAACTTTTATACTCGGTCCTCACTACCTTGGCCAATAAGAAAATAGAAGGGAAAAACCCTAATTTTTGCTTGAAGACATGGCCCTTTTATAGCCCTTGGATGCCTTGAGATGTGTGCATAGAGATCAAGGCCTCGAGATGTGTGCCATAGACCTGGGGAAATCCCCAAGGTATCCCTGAGTATGAAAATAGAAAGCAGGAGCTCGTGCTTCGCGGGGCTGGGTTTGCATGTTTTGCTCCTTATGAGGCTTATTTTGCAGTGAATATCCCTACTTCACACGGATTACTTTGGCTTGTCGCGTAGTTGGACCTTTAGGTGCTCTGATCACATGGATGTCGTGTGGTTGAAGCACTGAACTTTGTAGTTCGCTTAGATAAGCCCTAATTTTTCATGCAGTTCCTTGCAAGATGGATCTGCCTTGTCGCGTGGCTAGCTTTGGCTCTTAAGTGCGTGAGAGCCTTGTGAGATCTATGCAATAGACTTTCTGAAGCTGCAACTGCATGAGTGCTTCGCGACATAAAATGGGAGTGAAATGTTTGGACTTCGCGTGAACCTCATGAGTGGGATTTCTGAGGCTCCTCTTCAGTAAGTTGTGCGAGGTTGCCTTATGAGGTTGCTTTATGCTGTAGGTATTAACTTCGCGAGGTGTTCGCGAGGCAACTTCTGCGGATTTAAACTACACGAGACAATACTTCTGACTGCGTGAGGTTGCCTTCTGCTCCTCTGCTGCAGTGTACATGCTATTGCTACAGCCTTCTCCACTAAAGTCCAACTTCTTCTCATCTACTGGACTTCCTGGGTCCACTTAGGCATGCCATGTGGTTACCATGGTGTGCACCAACAAGGTGTATTCTTTGTTCTTGCATCAGCTCCACATCTTAGCATGAATTCTCTCACTTTTTGGCTTCAAAAACATGGACTTTGTACTAAGCTGTAACTGTTATTACTAACTACAAAACATAATAAACAGAGGGTTATTAGACACCTCTAAGGTGTAGTAAAGGCTAGGTTAAGAGGTGAAAAGTGGTACTTTTTAGTGAATAACACACCCCCAAATCTAATCTTTGTCAGTCCCCAAGCAAAGAAAAATTTAAACAACTACTCTAGAAATGTAAATGCCAATTTCGTAGGGAGCACGGATGCATTTAACTTATGCATCAAGCCTTTTAAAACCCTAGGTGATCCCTAGTGGAGGAGTGAAGTCTCCTGAGGGTTTTCAGTGAAGATACCCACAAACTTCTCAATAAAATAGTTAACAAAAGTGCACACATTATCAAATTAGTTTTCAATAAACAGAGTATCAGTCCACCCATGATTTTTTTTTCAAAATTTGAGGAGCTTTAAACACATGAAATGCACAGACAATTTAACATGAAAAACTCTTACATGCATGCACATCATTTCCAATCAACTTACAACAAGAAAAATAGTAAGTGTATGTCAGTACTAAGCTTATCATCAATTCAAAAATTAGGTTTAAACAATGCCCAATACATTCAATGTTAGACCCAATGCTTACTAGGGAAATCTCTCACAAATGAATTTGAGGGTTTTCATTTTCACACAAGCTCAAGAGCAGTTACAGACCCCAAATGGGTCTGTAAGCATGAGCATAGGCAAGGCTTCTAATTTCTAGCATCATTAACTATTTCTCATCATAGATTAAAGAACTCCTCATCTCCACATAATAGCTCATTATAATTCGGATCACAAGGTCTTATGACTGGATTGTAATGTGACTTATGGTGAAGGTTACAAAGAATGGAAGGGTAAAAAGGATGCAAAATTGAAAAATCAGTAGGTGAAGGAGGTGATTCATGACTTCACCTTCTTTAATTCAGCATATTCCATCTTCTTCAATATTTTTCAGAATTAAAGTGGTCAGTCTCTCCTCTTATTTTCACTTTTTCCTAATGAAATTTTCTCTTGACTCCACTCTCTTCCTTTTCATTATTTTTTTTCTATTTTTGTTTTTATTTTGGATACATTTTTCTTTTTTTTTTTGTTTTTAATTTTCTGAAATGCCACCCTCTTCCTAGCTGCTACACTGTTGTCCTCCTTTTGTGTTTCTCCTCCATTCGCCAAATGTTGACCTAGCTTGTCTATCTTCAACTTCTCCTTTACCTTTTGAATTCTCAGAGTGAGGGTTGGGTTGAATCAGGTCTGCAGGTTTAGGTGCAAATACTCTAGTGAATTTTGAAGAAAACTAGAATTTAAGGCTCAAAAGGAATATGCACAAGGGAAGTTTACTAGGTTTGGTATCTTTAGGTTCAAACTGTCCAAGAGAAGGCCTTGATCCTTTCCTAAATGTCATGAGTGCTGTCAGCTGTTTCATCTTGGAGATGCCTAACTTCTAGTGAGAAAATAAACTCAGCCAGCCCTTAGAGCAAGAAGAATTGCCAAAGACACTCCTGAAAAAGAAAAAAAATAAAATTTGTAGGCCCAAATCTCACTAGGTATGGTCTTCCATTGAACTCATGGGCATGTCCTTACCTTTTTCTCTCTTCAATGATTCACTAAGTGCTGACATAAATGAGTTTTCTTGGTGTTCACCTCATGAAATTGTTAAATTTTAAAAGATTTTAATGTCAAAAGGTTTGCAAATTTTTAAATTTCCTTATTTTTATAGTTTCTTAGGTGAACTTAGCTTTATTTCTATCTTACTCACTTGATTATGCTGCACTTAGGTTAACTACTTTATTAGCATACCCTGCCACACCCCCAAACCTATGAGGAATAGTGTCCTCACTGTTTCAAAGATAATGAACATGGGCTGGAGGGATATTCATAAAAAGAACACACAATTAACAAAATGAGAATCAATCACCACACAAACAAGAGATACAAAAAAGAAATTTCATTCATAAAATAGTAATATATACAATGCAAATGAAATGAAGTACAAAAGTTTTTAGAAATCAAAGAAATCCTAACTAACTACAATTACAAATCTGCATCATCGAAATCTACATCTATGTGCTCTTGACAGGTTTTCCTTTTTCCTTCTTGAGAGCAACAGCAGTGGATTTTGATCTCTTAGCAATGGGCTTCTTATGCTTGGTGCTGCTTCTTTTCTTGGGAGTGGGTACAGGGTTTGAAGAAGGTTCTTTAATTTGTGCAAGCTTTGAAGAAGGTTTTCTGATTTTAACTCTAGGTGTAGATTTTCTGGGTTGAGGAGCAATTGCAGGGGGAGGAGTTGCTGCAGTGTAGAGAGAGGCAGCTGCAGCTACTAAGTCTCTGTCAGCCATAGAAGATAAGGTCTACTGTAATGCTGCTGCAGTCCTGGCATAATCATCAGCTCTCTCTTCTACTAGTCTAAGGGCCAACTGAAGGATCTTTAGATTTTCTTCAAGAGCATCTGCTCTATACTTCTCCTGCTGGTATAGTTGCAAGGTTTGCTTCCAATCATGCTTCATCTTCTTCCTCTCCATCTTGTGAGTTAATTTCAGCATCTTGATTTGATGGAGGAAGGGCTGCTTAATTGTTGTATTTATATCTGCCATCCCCTTGATTACATCTCTCCTGATGTAAGGGTTCTCATTCATGGCTCTCTTAAGAGCAACAAATGGTGGGGTGGACAATGAGGAAGCATAAACCATTATCCTTTTAGTAAGGTTCTCTAGGCTAGGGTAGGGAATGGGTACAGGTGATGGAATGGGTAGGGTGGAGGTAGAGGGTACTGGCTGAGGGACTTCAGCTTCCTCAGGATCAGTTTGGGTGAATGAAGAGGTTAATGGCACCTGTGCAAGGGTAATGTCCACTACCTCAGGTTCAGTTTGGGTTGAGGTAGAGGCCTAGGTAGGAGGGTTAGGAGGCAGTAATATCAACTCAGGCTCAGTTTGGATGGTTGCAAAGGAGAAATTAGGTGGAAGGGCTTCATGATTTGGTTCTATTTGAGTAGCAGCAATTGATGTTGCTGCTAAGGTTAAGGGTTGGGGAGATGGGGGTGGTGTCAGTATATGGGTAGGTGGAGGGATAAATGACTGTTGTGATGATGGGGTTAATGTTAATAAGGTGGACTAAATGGCTTCTAAGCTGGTTTGAATAGTGGCCTGATTTTGTAGGGTTGAATGAATGGCTTAAAGGCTGGACTCAATGGTTGTTTGGCTTTGGGTGTTGGCCAGGAGTTGGGTGTGTATGGCAGTGAGTAGGGTAAGGATTGGAGGTAGGGAGTCTAGGATGATAGTACTGTGGGTTATGTGGAAACAGGTTGAAAGGGGAGGTAGGTGTATGATAGAAGATAGAGGTTTGAGGTGAAGTAGAGCTTTTAGTAAATTGGGTTGGCTGAGGTGAATAAGATAGGGGAGTATAATCATACTTGATGTCCTCCAAAATGGAGTCCATCATGGTAGAGAACTCCTCAGTGGAGAACTGTTAATGGTCATGGGAATGGGCAAATGGTGCAATAGTGGAAGGTTCTATGGGTTGGGTTGGATGGTAAAATATGGGAATGTGGGGGATGTCAGTGAGCTGAGGCTCACTATCATAATAGTGGAATGGAGGGGGTGGTGCTGGTAAGGATGGGTGTAACACAGTGGGTATGGTGTTTGGTATGGAGTATGTTTCTGGGATTGGAATAGGCTGGGAGACTGAGGTAGTTATGATTTCAATGGGTATATAGGTAGGTTGGGGCTCAGTGGGAGCTTTGGTGGCTCTCCTTTTGGTGTAGGCCACTTTGACAGGTGGGCTTGGGTGAGCAGGTAAATGGGCAATGGTTCAGTAGGGGTTACTGGTGTGAGGGTAGGTGTGGACATAGGTATGGTTATAGGTAAAGGGATGGACACAGTAGGGATGGTGGGCTGTAGGATAAGGAAGGGAAGTGTTGGCAAGGGTATGGTAGGTGTAGGTGAGGTAATTGGTGATGAGGTAATGGGTAAGATAGGGTTGGCTGGCATGATAGGGGAGGCTGTAGCAGAGATATCAGCAGAGGTGGCAGCAGCAGAGATATTAGCAGAGGTTGCAATAGTAGAGATAGCAGGGGTGACTGCTGCAGAAGCTAAGGTAGTAGCGACTTCTTCTTAGATGGTGGGGGCTTCTTGAGCAAGCTGCTCTTTCTTCTTCTTCTCTATCAGTGTATAGCTAATCCTCCATTGCTTCTTCCCACATTTACTAGGGGCAAGTTCACTGTCTCCTCATTCATTTAGAAATGATAGCCCCTCAGCTTCAGCAGAGCAGTGATGAGCTTGCAATAAGGCAGGGCATGGGGCTTCTGCTTCTTCTTCACCTTCTTATGAATGTCCTGCATTCCTTCAAATATGAGTTGGGCAGCATCAATGTAATGGTCCAAGGAGAAGGAACAGAGGGCATCAGCTATGGGAGCCCTCCTCTCTTGCTGGTGCCCAGAGCAGTAGACATTCTTCCTCAACACTCCATCCATAAATCTTAGGCTCGCATCCAAGTCCCTTTTTCTAATGGACACCCCTGATATAGTAAACCCTCAAGTAATTTCCTTTGAAATCTTTGGAATGGTGCCCAAGCCACACTCAGGGTTGTAGGTGGCTAGTATCCGAAGGATATCTACAATCCCAGTTGGGTTGAACAACATTTCAAAGTCATCAATTAAGACCAGCAGTGTAGGGTTTTCCATCATTACCTGTCTTGACCCTAATGTTCTGATAGAATAGCTGCACTAGTCTAGGAAAAAGTAACTGCAATGGGGCCTAAGCTGGGGCAATAAGAAGGCTTTGGTGAGGAATTCAATGGCTGCAGTAGCTAATGGTTCTTCCTCAAAGAATGCTTTATCAAAGGTAGTCTCAGCCTCTAATTTAATGGCAGCCACAAACTTAGAAGGAGTTGTCAGTGGGTTAGGCTCCTCATCAACCTCCATGTCCTTTTCTGCTTTTTCTTAGATTTCTTAGGGCTTTTGGAAACAGGGGTGGTCTCTGGCCCTCTTCTTAAGTGGTATTTTCTTCTTGGGAATAGGGGCATTAGAGGCAGCAGCAGGCTCAGTTGCCTCCACAATGGCTTCCTCTGCAATCCTCACAGACTTTCTTATGGCCACAGGACTACTAGTTGGTTGAGGGTTCACCAAGACTGCTAGACTATCAATGAATTTGGAGCTCTTAGCCATGGCTACACAGATTCCTAAAGGAATTAGGTCTTGAAATACAAATCTAAGGTTACTCCTAGTCCACTAAGGTTACTTCAAATAGATCCCCTTAAAAATCAATTATCCCAGTAAAGAAATACTAAGTAAAGATCACACCTAGGGGAGAATAGAGAACTTACCCTTACAGAGCTAGGGTTTCAGTTGAAACGCTGCATAGTGAATCAAATACTGCCACACCAAGTGCAAACTGGTCGGAAGCTGATGTGGAGCAAAGTGGTAGGAGCAGGGGGATGTGCTTGAGTAGAATGAGAAATAAAGGAGAAAGATGGGAAAGGGGAGCTCAGAGTGCACATTGGAAGTTAGGGTAAAGAGAAAGAATAATGAAAAATAAAAAAATCATGAGGTATAAATGGGTGAAACCCATGCCTCGCGGGGTTCTCGCCAGGTAGTCACGGAGCTGAAGTTGAATCTAAATCTCACGAGAAGTATATTTGTAGACTTCGCGCAACTGAAGTTGAATCTCGCGAGAAGTATATTTTTAGAGAACCAGGGGCCTCGTGAGGTTATGTTTCAGTCACTATTAATCAGTGAAAAATATCATTTTTCACCTCCTAACCTAACCTTTGATGGACCTTTGAGTTGACTAATAAAGTGTTTTGAGTGTGTTTTATAGATAAGCAATAAATTTCAGTCTTAGTGCAGACATCCACCTAAAAGTGCCAAAGTATAGAGCTGCTGCCTCAACATGTGCTTATGCTGCCCAAAAAGCCAACCATCAAGCAGTCCACATAACCCTAGAGCTCCATGGCAATGATATGTGCCTATATGGGCACACAAGGGATCAAGACCAGCTACATCTGATGAGGATTGAACCCACCAAGAGGCCACTATGTGCTAACAGATGAAGGACAGCACACCAAAGATGTGTGCTAGCTGTACAAGCATAGAGAAGGACGTCTCAAGAGGTTGAACCAACCTGTTGGGAGGTTCTGGTGAAAGAAGAGAAGCTATCGAGAGGTTAGGTGTTCATATATGAAGCTATCGAGAGCTCCCCAGTACCTGTCGAGAGGTTCTAGAAGTACATTATAACATGTCGAGAGGTACTGAGGTGGAAATAGGAAGATCTTGAGAAGTTGAACCAACCTGTCGAATGATTCAGGTGCAACAGTGGAACCTGTCGATGAGTATAGACCATCCTATCGAAGCCTTACCTGAAGCTGCACTTATTCTTACGAGGATGAAAGTAACCTGTTGATCACTCAAATGGAATTGTATAACTAGTCGACATATTGTTTTATAACCTGTTGAGAGGATTGAGGGAGCTCAGACAGCAGATAAAATTTTGCTGTCAATCCTCTCGACGAGTTCACCAAAACCTATCGAGAAGTCAAGCAACCTATCGAGAGCCTTCAGCAACCTGTCGACGTGAATACAAAGAGGACTCAGAACCTGTTGAGAGGTTCCCTAAATCTCTCGACGTTCGAATTTAGAACTTCTCAATTCCATTTAACATCAATTGCCAACTTCAGTGCTTTGTGCACACATTCCAAGACATGTCAGTAACCCCTGAGGGTATTTTTGGTACACAACTGGGCACGGATGAGAATTCTTACCACTTCACATGCACTTGTCCAGTTTGGACCAATTGATAAAAAGCTTATAGAAGTAAAATCAGCCACATCAGCAGCTCAGAATAATAGAATTATTCTCTTGAGCTCTGATTGGGTGAAAGGAATCTGAAGACAGAGAGGAAGAGTATAAAAGCATGAAGAACTTAGAGAGCTAGGTATCCAGAAATTGAGAGAACCAGAGCCAAATCCGAATTCTCATCTCCAACATTCCTCCTCTCTTCCTTCTTCCCCAATTCTCTCCTTACCCAATCATGGTTGGCTAAACCTCTTCAGTAGCTAGGGTGAGGTTGAGAGTTGTAAATTTAGAGTTTCAAAGGCTTTGTAAATGGATTGTATGTTGCACAGATTGGAGATTTGAGCACAATAGGATTGAAAGTTGTATTATTACAGTGTAATTATGATTTTTAAATTGATTCTGATCTATATTTCACTTTTTTGTATTTAATTTTCCTGGATTAGATATCCCTATAGATGCTTGAGCTTGTAGCCTGGCACCCACAACATCTGCAATAGCTTATCTGTTCCAATCAAGATCCTTGAATTAGAACAATCTCTGGGATGATCTGTGACCATTCAAGCAGACAGATCATAGCCTTAGGATTGCTCCAATTCTTTGGTTAAGATTCGATTCTTTTACCTTGCATCTGAGCTTGTAGCCAGATGAAGGATTGTAGCAAATCTGTCCTATGCACTGCCTTTGATCCAATTGATTTTTAGTAAAGACCAAAACCCCTAACTGCTGCTCTCTACCTTTTGATTTTAATATATTTTTCTTCATTCCCTTAAATCTGAGTTTCAATCAGTTCTGGATCATTTTACATTTGATTTTTGTAGTTCTTAGTAAAGTGACAAATCTTAGAATCCTCTCCTCTTTCCTGTTTTGATTTAGTCTAAATTAGGATAGAGTGCTAGATCTGTCATAGATCTGGAGATTTACCTCATTTCCAAGCACATTTCCCTGTAGACCTACCTTGACTTACCTATTAAAACTTGCTGCAATAGCCTTGGTTCTTACAAGACTGCTTACTTACCTTGATCCCATCTCTCTATGATTGTGTCTTTTATTTTGATGTTTTAACCCTTTAATAATTATAAGGTAAGTAAGATAACAAGTTTTTGGTGCCGCTGTCGGGGTTTTGTTTGATATCATTAGTGAAAACTCTATGCAAAGGGAGACTTTGTCAAGGGACATTGAGACCCTTGTTAGATTGGTGAGAGAGAACACTACAAGAGGGAAAACGTATGAGGTTAGTGGCTATAATGATTGGGAAAGGAAGGTGGATAGCTTGACTCAAAAATTTGATAAGCTCATGGGAGCAATGCAGTCACCAATGGCTGCCAAAGTGGAGGAGGCATGTGTGATATGCTAGTCCCCCACTCACCCCCTTGAGGAGTGTCCCTCTGTTGTCCAATTTCCAGACCTTGTTATGGAACATGTGAATACTGCTCAGTCCTTTGGACAATAACCTACTGTTGGATATCATTGGAGAAACCACCCCAACTTGAGGTGGAGACAAGATACCTTCCAAAACTAGCAGCAGCAGCAGCCACAACAGTAGTCCATGCCTTAGAGGAATGCCCAGCCATACTAGCAGAACTACTTCCCAAGGCCCCAATACCAGCAGCCTATGGCCCAGCCAATGGCACAACCTGTGCATCAAAGTGCACCAGCCCCAGCACCCTCTAGATCCCTCACATTTGATGAGCAAGTTTTGGCTTCATTGCAGAATTTGGGCCCTTTATCTCAAGCTTTTAACTCCCATAGCCAAAGTATTAAAAAGATAGAAGACCACCTTAGTCAGCTATTTAATTCTTTGACTAGGAGAGAGGATGGAAGACTGTCTAGTCAGCCCATGAATAGCCCAAAAGGGCAGTATATGGTGGGTGAGACTTCTTCACATGAAGAAGCTAAATCTGTCACCACTTTGAGGAGTGGAACGTTGGTTGATAACAAAGTTGGTGTTGAGCCTGATGTGAAAAGAGCAGGGAATGAAAGAACAACCCATGTTGAGATGCAGCAGGAGCATCATATGAGAAATAAGGGGGGTGTTGATGTGCCCCAATAGAAAACTAAAAATAAAAATAAAGAAAAATCTGATGAGATTGCTAAGGCAGCAAATGGGAGATCAGTCCCCCATTTGTCATTTCCCAATGCATTGTAAGCACCTTCTCCTTTTGATAAGAGGAATGCTAAAGTTGAGGAGATGATGAAAACATTCAGACAAGTAAAGATCAACTTGCCTTTACTTGATGCTATCAAGCAAGTTCCAGCCTATGTAAAATTTTTAAAAGATTTGTGCACCCACAAAAGACAATTTAGGATATACCTATCCAAGAAGGTCTTTTGTGCTGAGAAAAGAAATCAAGTGTTGTCCATTGCAACCCAACCAAGCTTCAAGACCCAGGAGTTTCCACAATCCCTTGCATCATTGGGGATCACACCATTGAGAAGGCCTTGTTAGATCTGGGAGCTGGTGTAAACCTACTTCCATACTCAGTTTATGAGAAGTTAGGCTTGGGAGAATTGAAGCCCACACATGTGGTGCTATATCTAGGTGACAGATCTGAAAGGAGGCCTGTGGGAATGATAGAAGAAGTGTTAGTTGGGGTTGATAAGTTTTTTTACCCAGTAGATTTTCTGGTTCTTGACATGGAGCCAAGCAAGTGTACCACCTCCATTCCTGTGATATTGAGCAGGCCTTTCTTGGCCACTGCCAATATGTATGCAGTGTAGATCAGGAGTAATGGAGGTATCTTTTGGCAATATGAAAGTGAAATAGAATGTGTATGATGCAGTAAGTTAACCTCACTTGGATAGTGAGGATTTCTTTTTGATTGATGTGTTGGATGAGCTTGTGGAAGAGACTTTGCCTGAGCTGCTGCATTGTGATGATTTGAGTGATATTTTTGAGGATGTGTGGAGTGAAATTATGGAAGAGAAGGCCCCCACACCTGTGGTTCAAGAGGTGAAAGCCTTAATTTCTGAAGTGGGGCCAGCAACAAGGTATCCTCCTTGGAAACCTGCTGTGTTGCCTCTTCCACCACTATCAAAGGCACTTTTTTGGCCTTCTCTCATATGTCTACCTGATGTGGAGTTGAAACAGCTACCTAAGACCTTAAAATATACTTTTTTAGGGGTAAATCAGACGTTGCCAGTGATCATTTCTTCCTCTCTCATTGATGAGCAAGAGGAAGAGCTGTTGTGTGTTCTAAAAAAGCACAAGAGAGCAATAGGCTAGACTATTGCTGACCTTGGGGGCATCAGCCCTGCTGTGTGCATGCATAAAATCCACTTGAAAGAGGGTTCCAAACCCTCTAGAGAAATGCAGAGAAAATTGAACCCCCACATGCAAGAAGTGGTGATAAAAGAAGTGGTCAAATTGTTAGATGTTGGAGTCATCTACCCCATTTCAGATTCTGAATGGGTGGCACCTACCCAAGTGGTACCTAAGAAATCTGGACTCACTGTGGTGAAAATTTATTCTGGTGAGCTTATTCCAACTAGGGAAACCACAGGTTGGAGGGTGTGTATAGATTATCAAAAGCTCAATTTGAAAACCAGAAAAGACCACTTCCCTTTGCCCTTCATTGACTAGATTTTGGATAAGTTGGCAGGCAAGGCTTTCTATTATTTTCTTGATGGACATTCGGGGTATAATCAAATCCTTGTTTATCCACAAGATAAAAAAAAGATAACTTTCACATGCCCATTTGGCACCTTTGCTTATAGAAGGATGCCATTTGGATTGTGTAATGCCCCTGTAACTTTCTAAAGGTGCATGTATGCTATATTTTCTGACATGATTGATTAGTTTTTAGAGATATTCATGGATGATTTCTCTATCTTTGGAGACAGTTTTAGCCAATATCTACACCATCTCAGCCTTGTATTGTAGAGATGTGAGGAAACCAACTTAGTTTTGAGTTGAGAAAAGAGCCATTTTATGGTCAATCAAGGCATTGTCCTTGGCCATGTGGTTTCCCACAAAGGCATTGAGCTAGACTAGGCTAAAATTGATCTGATTGCACATTTTCCCCCACCAAAAATTGTGAAACAAGTCAGATCTTTCTTGGGACATGATGGTTTCTATAGGAGATTCATCAAAGATTTTAACAAGATCTCAAAACCTCTTTGTCACCTGTTGTGCCAAGAGGTTCCCTTTGAATTTAATGATGAATGTCTTATTGCTTTTGAGCTTTTGAAAGGTTGTTTAATTTCTACACCTATCCTTCAAGCACCTAATTTTTCTTTATCATTTGAGCTGATGTGTGATGCATCAGATTTTACTATTGGTGCAGTCTTGAGACAAACGAAGGATAAGGCACCTTGTGTGATTGCTTATGTAAGCAAAATTATGATTGATGCTCAGTTAAATTACACCACAACTAAGAAAGAATTATTGTCTATGCTTTGAAAAAATTTAGGTCTTTTGTGTTGGGATCTAGGATAGTGGTCTTCAGTGACCACTCAACCCTGAAATACCTTTTGTCAAAAAAGGATGCTAAGCTAAGATTAATCAGATGGATCCTCCTATTCCAGGAGTTTGATCTTAAGATTAAGGACAAGAAAGGGATTGAAAATGTGGTTACAGACCACTTATCCAGGATCCTAGCTGCTGAGTTTGATCGGCTACCCATCAATGATTCGTTCCCTAATGAACAATTGTTTACTATCAGTAGTTCTACACCTTGGTTTGCAAACATCGTGAACTACTTGGCAGTAGGTAGGACCCACATTGGAATAAAATGGATAAGGAGCTATTATTTTTATAGATCAGACATTATATATGGGAGGATCCATACCTGTTTAACCATTGTGCAGACCAAGTTGTGAGGAGATGTGTCCCTGACGAGAATTTTCATAGCATACTAACCATGTGTCATGAACAGGCTTGTGGAGGCCATTTCAATGGCAACAAGACTGTAGCCAAGGTGCTCTAAAGTGGATTTTATTGGCCCACTCATTTCATGGATGCATGGCAGCATTGTAAAGCTTGTGAAAGATGCCAAAAAATGGGAATTATCTCTAAAAGAAACTTCATGCCCTTACAACCTATACTTATTATTGAACTCTTTGATATATGGGGAATTGATTTTATGAGCCCCTTTCCTCCCTCAAATGGTTTCAATTTTATCCTTGTGGCAGTGGACTATGTGAAATGGGTTGAAGCCAGTGACACAAGGACAAATGACCACACAGTTGTCCTCAAATTTTTAAAGGACAAGATCTTCTCCAGATTTGGCACCCCCACAGCTATCATTAGTGATGGGGGGAGTCACTTCTGTAATACACCTTTTGAGAATTTGCTCAAAAAGTACTCTATTACACACAGAATTACAACTCCCTACCACCCACAGACCAGTGGGCAAGTTGAAATTTCTAATAGAGAGATCAAACATATCTTAGAGAAGACTGTGAGGATAGATAGAAAGGACTGGGCACAGAAACTGAATGATGCTTTGTGGGCTTATAGGACTGCCTATAAGACCCCTATTGGTATGTCCCCTTTTAGGCTGGTTTATGGAAAGATCTGTCACTTGTCAGTAGAGTTAGAACATAGAGCCTATTGGGCTATTAAAACAATAAATGTTGATCTAACTTCTGCTAGCATGCACAGGAGGATCCAGCTGTCAGAGCTGAAAGAGCTAAGAATGGAAGCATATTCTAATGCTAGGATCTACAAAGAGAAAGCCAAAGCCTTCTATGACAAGCATTTGCTGAGAAAGGAGTTCATTACTGGCAACAAGATATGGCTTTTCAATTCTAAATTTAAATTTTTCCCAGGCAAATTGAGATCCAGATGGGAGGGACCTTACATGGTAGAGCATATATCCCCATCTGGAGCTATTGAAATCAAGGATCCAAAAGATGGTAGGATCATAAAAGTTAATGGTCAAAGGCTCAAGCTCTTTGTTGAAAATGTAATAGAGCCTGTGGTGACCATTCACCTTCAAGAACCTCCAAAATGTGACTGATTTTCAAATAATGTAGACTATGTACCATAACTGTTATTTTTGTCAGTTTTATTTTTATTTCTGTTTTCAACTCTGTTTGGCATTGTACATAGGTTTCCATTTGTGTTTAGTTCTTCATTTAGAATAATGAATCAGGTTTGTTACAGTAGAAATGGCCCTAAGGTATGAGAAATCCAATGGGAATAGAGTAGGAGTGACAGATCTGTGTGGGGAATGGACTGAGAACTGATGAAAAATCTTTTTGAATTATAAAACAACCTGTCGAGAGGTTTGAATTGATGTTCGACAGGTTCTGAAGGTTCCTAATGTGCATTTCGACAAGATCTGGGACATGTCGATAGGTTTGAGTTGATTCTCGACAGGTTCTGAAGGTGTAAATATGATAGTCGACAGGATCTATGAACCTGTCAAGATGTTGAGCAAGGAAGTCGACAAGTTCTGAAGGTTTTTAGATATATTTTCGACAGGTTCAGGGTAACTGTCGAGCGGTTTGGAATCTTCTCGAAGCATTAACATAAAAGATTTTCATCCTATCGAGAGGTTCCATGAACCTCTCGAATTGATTTTTTCTGAAGCCTTGATCCTGTTGAGAGGTTTGAAAGAGCCTTTCGAGACCTTCAGCCTACTAGCCCTGCCATCCCAGCTGATTTGAACTCCTCGACAGGTTGTACCAACCTGTCGAAACCCTTTCTCCAATCCTGTCAAAGATCGAATGAGATATTTTTAAACCTATTGACAACTCATTTCTACTATTCGACATCTTTTGTGTGCAATCTTTGTCTCTTGTCTGCCGATTTCCCATTTCTTTCTTTGTCCTCCCCTTCACTGGTTCTTACTCTAATCACTCGGCCATTGCTCCAAGTGCCTCAATTCCTCAAAGGCGGCATTTTGCACCTAGTTTGAGCTGGTTTGGTGCCGTACATATCGAGATCTAAGAAACCCTAGGTTTCTGTTGGTAAGTTCTTCAACTCCACTCTATCATTTCCAAAGCTTTGCACTTCCATTTCCAATTTGTGTGGTTACCTTGTTTGAACAAAGAAGTCTATGTGGTTGTTGAGATTGAGTTTGGGGGATTGAGTGTCCAATGGCTGATCAAGAGGATACCCTTGCCAACCTGTTCAAGGTCCCTTCCAAATCTGCCCAGAAGTCCACTAGGAAATCAAGTAGACTAGCCACACAACCCAAAGAGAACCCACCTGCTAAGAGAAAGCTTGTCATGGATAAAGCTGAGAAATCTGACAAATCTAAGAAAGCTAAGAAGTCCATGAAGGCCGAATTCAGTGAAGAAATTGTTGAGGAGGTCCCTGAGGCAGAACCTAACCCTGTGCCTGAAATCCCAGAGCCTAACCCTGAGCCTAACCCTAAGGTTGAACCTGAAGTCCCTGTGAACCTATCTACTCCCAATGAGTTTGTGGATGCTTTAGGCCTGATTCCAGAGACAACTTTTAACCTCCCCTATTTCTCTAAGGAAGGGGAGTGTAAGGACACATTGGATTATTTGGTGAAGGCTAGCCTGACACCCATATTGACCCAATTGCAAGAAAAATTCTAACCTAGGCTGGTCAAGTTGTGGTATCAAAATATTAGGAAGAAGATGAAGCCAGGGTCAACTGAGCCTACACTTGTAGTGTTGATTGATAATTGGGAGTTGGTGGTTGATTATAGTGAAGTTGGTTTAGCATTGGGGGTACCATCAGTTTTTGATACAGTTTATGGTTTAGGAGCACCTGAGAATATATCTTTTAGAGCAATGGCCAGACAGTTGACCCCCAAGGCATTGTGGGGTTTGGGGAGTCACTAATGAGAAGAGATCTAGACTCCAGCTTGCTGTTCATTGATTCAATCTTGAGAAAAAATATTTACGTCAATGGACACCAGCAGGAGAGGAGAACCCCCATAGTGGATGCTCTGTATTTTTTCTCCAAGGGCCAATTTATGAATGCCTCACTGCTAGTATTTAAGGCATGGCTGATGTGAATGACAAAATTAGGAGAGCGCAGGCCTTGCCAGGGTTGCCCTACAGCATGCTCATCACTGCTTTATTTAAAGGAGAAAATTTGTGTTTTAGAAGGATGAGCCAGTGGAGAAGGTGACCCCAAAAGTATTTGGGAAGAGGGTCTAGTCTGCTAGTAGGACCCTAATTGGAAAGAGCAAGAACAAATTAGTTGAGGATCCTGCATTGGAAGCACCTCAGGCAGCCACACCAGTTGCTCCTCTTGCTATGCCCATAGCCCCTTCAGCCATCTCATCAACTACAGCTGAGACCTCTACAGCAGTTAGATCTGAGCCTCCACCCACATTTGTTGGCCTTAGCTTAGAGCCTCCATTTGTACCTTTTGCACCCTTACTCATCCCTTCCACTTTTGTACCCTTGCTTACTGTTAGCTCTGATATGGCCAACATTTCCATTCCACCATCTTCCCTACCATCCATCTCAATATCGATTCCCTCCATTGCAGTCTCCATACCTCCCAGTAGCTTAGCCACCCTTTCCACCATCACGACCTCCACACCTCTGTCAGCTCCTCTTATCATAGACCCCATCCTTACCTTACCTTCATCACCCATCACATCTACCTACCTGAGAAGGTCACCTACAACCCCTCCAGTCAGCCCATCCATCCCAATTATTGAACCCTTGAGCCCTGCACCATCTACATCAGCTGCTCCATTTACCATTTCTCCATCATCCATACCCTTTGACATTAACCTCACCTTCTCCTTATCACCTACCCATACCCATGAGCTGAACCACTTGACCACTGAGAGATATTCATCCCTAATTGACTCCATTGTGGAGGACATTGGGTATGAATATACCCCCTTACCTGACTCCCCACAACCTACTCATGTCTAGCCTACTCCCACCCCACCGTTCCAGCATGCTTCCACATCTCCCTTCCAACCCATTATCCCCATTCCACCCATTATCCCCATATCCTACCTGAAGCCTCCACCCAATCCTCTCCCTTCTCATTACCATCCTAGCCCAGCTCCAAACCAACACAGCTAGCCAAGCTTCCATGGCCACCTATCTCCATGCCATTCAAGCCACTTTAACTACAGCTACCCCTACACCCACTTCACCTCCATCCCCTCAGCTATCCCCTATAGTCCTAGTTTCTCCTGCTGAGGTGAACCAACCAATCCCTAAACCCAAAATCTGAAGCGTCGGTGACGTATTCAAGATGCTGAATCATCCTCTGAAACTACCGTTCATCCTAAACCTAGCCCAAATTCGACATCACATTCCAAGATCCCATTTTCCCCCACTTCCTAACCTTTATACCATCACAACCCACCACAAATGCAAGCTCCTACATGATGATAGTGGGTTGAACCGTCCCTCACCACCCTTCTCCATTGTTTATCTTCTCCCCCTGCATGTATTTCAATCTTCAGGTAGGATCTTCGCAAGGGAGCAGTATAGGTTGAGGGTGATCTAGAGATGTATTCACTTTCCACTCTTCAAAGGACTTCCACTGTGAGATTGCATTTCTTCTACGGAAGGAATATGAGGTGTCCTTTTGGTGGGAGGCGGGAGAGGTGTCCACTTCCATCTCCTCAACTTCACTCAACTACACTGAAGGTACAGTTTGATGAATCAGGGGGGATGCAAGATAAAGAAGGGCATAGAGAAGTGTTTCGACAACTCTTGGAGTGGCGACCCTACCAAGGAGTGGATACTCCTCTGGTAGGAAGGAATGAGAAACTTTATTCAAGTGGTTAGAAGCTGAGGACCGATCTTTATCGAAGATTTTCTCTCGAATGTGCTGCTGGTGTCATATCTAAACTAGTGTGTGTCTAGATTTTTTCTAGGATTATTTTCTTTTATGTAATTAGTTTCTAATATTTTAGTTCTTTATCTTTTTCTTTCATGTTCATGTACATATTCAGTTAATTTATAAAATTTTCTTTCTTTTTTACTAACTTTTATTTTTACTAACTGTGTAATTGATACTAACATCACTAACATTTTTATTATTCTTGTCTCTGAGAAGTAAAATCATTGTGTTTTCCTCAAGTTAGGGGGAATATTCTTTACAGAATTTTTTTTCACAACAGGTAAGCAATCAGAGATATCAATAATTTGTAGGAAAATAATTTTTTAGTGTCCCCTATTTTTGTGCCAATGAGAGCATTGTCCGATTTAAGTTTGGGGGGTACACAATTTTTGTGTATAGTAGTTTTATAAGTGGTATAGCAGTAAATAGTTTTAGTTATTTTATTTTTGTAGAAAATTTTGAAAATTTTGAATTTTAGTTGATCATTACATAAGAATTATGATAAAAAAATTTACAATTCTTGAAAACTTATAGTCCATTATAGTAGAAATCTAATAATCAGAAAAAAAGAACAGTTACAATTCATGCTAGCTCGTTGAACACTGTATTAGAATGGATGTTTGAAATAATAGATTGATCTAAACTGTAAAATTTTAGACTATAGTTTCAAAATTATAAACCAGTGAGCTTTTGAGCCATATTTCCTCTTTTATTCAGAGAGACTGTTTCTTGTATTCAAGTCATAAATTTTCTTTGAACTTCTATAACTGATATGAAATCTCATATTGCTAAATTTAGAATCAAAATATTCTATGATAAACTGATTTTTTGTCTAGAACTATTTGTTAGATATATCAAAGCAATAAGGCAACTATGCTAATAAATTGTAAAGATGATTAAAGACCATCTTTTGTTAAACCAAAGACAAAAAGCCAAAATCCTAGAATAAATCTTATCCATTAAACCCACATTAGAAGCCTAAATCGAATTTCTTTGTACCAAAAATCAGATAAACCCTTAACCATATGTACTATCCAAACCTTTTAACCTTTAACCCTTATATTCTCTGAGATTTTAAATTACAAAAGAAGGGAAGAAGAGGGGGTGGAAGGAGCAAAAAAACAGATAAAGGGGGCTAAGGAGTTCAGTTTTCTGGCACTATGTGAAAATCGACAAAAAATAACTGCCCAAAACCGTTGTAAATTTTTTAAACCACGGTTATGAGCCATGGTAACGACCGTTGTTTATAGCGTAGTGGTTTTCATAAACCACGGCCAAAAACCGTTGTTTATTTACCAAATAAACAACGGCCCATGTCAGTTGCAAAATTACAATGGTTTTTAGCCGTTGTTCGTAACGGAAAAAGGGTTGTATTTTTCTGCAGAAACCATGACCTAAGTCAGTGATACATATAAACATCACCAATGAACCATTGTTAATTTACTACAAAAATAAATGTTATGGACAATTGTTTTTAAAAAAAAAAAAAAAATTTAAATGCACAAATGTCATTTTTGTTCCTATAATTAGAGTCAATCTACCTGTTACAATTATTGTATCTACCAAAGATCACCCTACAATGGAAAAAAAGCATAATCCATTCAACAGAATGAAAAAATAATAAACCAAAAATAAAATTAATTTAAAATAAGAAAACTGTAGTGCCAATATTGCTTGCAGTTGCTGCAATGAGAAATGTAAATGCACGAAAAGATACATAGAGATTTATAGTTCCTTAGAAACTGAGATAGTTAAAGCATAAACACTTTCCTAAATTATTTTACAGGAAACAAATATAAACTAATTATTTTTTTATTGCTATTAAACTTGGTATACAGCTTCAGAAACATGCAACCGATTTGAGCGAGCAAACACTTCCATCTTCAATGGCATTATCGACATCATGCATCAGGGACTCAATATATATGTTCCAGCCAGATTCATTGCTACTACATTCTTCTGCAACTCCAATACATGCAGGAAAGAGATCTTGGCATGGTGAGAAGTCCATCACCCAAATTGGTAGCTTGAATCTCATAACCATCTACAAACAGTAGGACTCTCTCATGGCTGAAGGCTCCATAGATACAGGTATATATTAGCTTCAGAGTAGATAGGGATACGGATCATTGACTTAAAGATAATGTAACTTACCTGTAAAAATTAATGAACCATATATTATGTAATGGTCAAAAAAATAACATGGCAAGGATGCTGCAGTGAGAAGTTATGTATTAAAGAGTTCCGAAGTACCTTTGAAAGTAAATAGCTATTAACGACATAAAAGCAGTGGCCTACAATGGTATCGGGGTTATAGCAAGCTCCATTCTGAAGAATTTGGATGCAATCTGCTCCATTTCCACAAGCATAATCCAGTGCCCTCTGCTGAGTTGTGCTACTTTGATCCCTCCTACAAACACACTAAGTGGCACCTTCCAAAACCACAAAACACCATTTTCAGCCCATCTAAGAAGCAAAAGAAGGAAGTCCCATGTTAAAAAACATAAAAACCTTAAGGTCTAAATTTCACATGAAAATTACAATAATAGCAAAAGAGATAAATCGTTAAAAAATAAAAGAGATTAGGTTGATAAAGATCTACCTGAGGAACCTCTCGCTGAGCTTCTCAAGAGCTGGTGGGGCAACAACAGTAGATATCTGCAACATGGATACTTGGATAAGGCTCATGAAACAAGAGAATATGATCTACAGTGTAGTGGGTTGATTCTATGCACAAATGGATTTATACCCTAAATCCATGAAATGCTTCATGAACCCTGATTGTAAAAGCAAGGTCCTGCCTCGACAGCGCTTCTCTTGGTATCACCATAAGGAATCAGAGAGTCAAATATTCCAATAATCCCAAAGTACAAACACATCATTTGAAGTTAAGAGTCCTCCATTTAGGAAGAGGGGAAGACTCTAGTGTATAGTAGTTTCATCACCTCTACGCATCCAAGTAACATATTCACAATTTCTAGCCTTCAATCACTCTTAAAAAAAAGGGCATTCCTTTATTCTAGTTTGTTTTAAACAAGTAGCCAACAACTAATTCTTATGGATGTGGAGGAATGCATACATTCAATAAATGCCAACAAACTCAATGTGTTGATAACAGGACTTACCACTTTTATTTGCTTGTTGTCAACTCCAAGTTCCTTTAACAGGTCAAGTGCTGCAACTATCATGCCACCTAAAATGGGTTTGGAAAAATACATTGCAAAATGAATTAAATTAGAGCCTTCAATTATTTTTCATCTAATTCTGATTATTTAAAAAAAAAATCATCAAGATTTATACGCCTACCACATGCTTGCAATAAGAATATACAAAAGGGTACCTCTATTTGCACCATTGAATCAATAAGGGCACCACAGTTGAAACCTGTGACTGCTTTTGAATCAGACTATGAGATTATTTTATGTTCCAATCTTCAACACAATGGATCTTGAGATCATGGGTGTACTGTCAAACGGTCATTTTTTGGTTCCACATGACACACATCCCAAAAAGTCAACTGAAAATCACGTTTGAGCGTTATGTGTGCCACATGGTTTTCAGGTTTTTGGGATGTGTGCCATGTGGAAAAAAAACTGACCATCTAATTGTACACCCATATCTCAAGATACATTGTGTGAAGATTGGGACAAAAAATGATCTCCATGTTTGATTCAAATAAAGAAGTCAATAGCTTTTCGATTGTGGGATCCTTAGAGATTCCGAGTGTGACGACTCGACTTTCCCATTCCTAAAATACCGGGAAAGTCGGTTGGCATATACTAGAAACTAAACAGATATCTAGATAAGCATATCTTAATAAGAAGGAATCCATTTCTATACAAAACACACGAGAAAAAGGAACAAAGTGAACCACCAATGATGGCCGTCCATCACCTAAATAATGGTTCACAATAGTTCGCAAAACTAATGCATCAAAATGCTAATATCCTGTACAAAGGCGGACGTACCAGTCCAAGTACAAATATCCCAAGACTACACAAAACCAAATATACAACTGTACAACCTGCCCATAATTTGGAAAAGATTGGAGCTTACTCTAACCGCCCTAAAGTGATTGAATTTGCTCCCACCCCAATAAGATTTCGGTAACAAATTCAGTCTTGTAGGATGAGAATGCCAAACACCAAAAGCATAGGCCCTCCTTAATGGCATCCACAACGTGCCCGAGAGTTGCAAGTCATTTTGAATAATCTTCTATTTCTTTCCCTCCAGATGTCTAGGAACATCATTGCAGTCAATATCTTCCAGATGGTGCCCAAGTCCCTGTCAAATGGATCTTATGATCTTCCAGCCAGGACCAAGGCACAGTACACCTCCAGAAATCCACTAACCCTGAACCAGAACGATACCATAAACTAATCCCAAAGTCGTCTCGCAAATGCACATTGCAAGAAAATATGCTCAATCATTTCTTCCTCAACCCATAAAACTTACATTAGATAAGCAACTCCCTTCCCCTTTTCCACAGTTGGGCACATGTTAGAACTCTCCCCCATATCACCTTCTATTTAAAAATTTAATTCTACACAGAGCCACATTTTCCACATCATAGTCCAAAGTTGGTCTACAATTGTTCTCTTACTTAAATACCGACAGAAAGATCCAACTATAAATTTTCCTTTCTTTTCCACATCCCATACAAGAGTATCCTGACTGTTTCTGTTGTCCTCCCTTCCACTCAACTCTTCAATAGGCTTGTAAACTTTTCAGCTTCCTCCTCCCTCAAATTCATATGGAATTGATAATTCCATGAACTACGCCTCTCACCCCTTTCCAGAAATCCACTAACCCTAAACCAGAATGATACTATAAACTAATCCCAAAGTCGTCTCGCAAATGCACATTGCAAGAAAATATGCTCAATAATTTCTTCCTCAAGCCATAAAACTTACATTGGATAAGCAACTCCCTTCGCCTTTTCCATAGTTGGGCACATGTTAGAACTCTCCCCCATATCACCTTCTATTTAAAAATTTAATTCTATACAGAGCCACATTTTCCACATCATAGTCCAAAGTTGGTCTACAAGTGTTCTCTTGCTTAAATACCAATCGAAAGATCCAACTATAAATTTTCCTTTCTTTTCCACATCCCATACAAAGAGTATCCTGACTGTTTTTGTTGTCCTCCCTTCCACTCAACTCTTCAAATAGGCTTGTAAACTTTTCAGCTTCCTCCTCCCTCAAATTCATATGGAATTGATAATTCCATGAACTACACCTCTCACCCCTTTCCCAAACTTCTACAACTATCGCATTCTTGTTGGAATCGCAGAATGGGATAATCTACAGATTTGGTGGGTTTTCTTTCGGATAGGTTGGTTATCTTCAGCCCAGGTAGTTTTCTTTGGTTTTGGGGAGTGTTTTTTAGTTATTTTTTGCTTTAATTCTTTTTGATGAGTTTTGTTTTGGAGTTTTTTATTTTTTTGCAGCTGCTTGCTGCCTAATTTCTTGTAAAGATACTTGGTTTTCTTTTTCTTAAATTTTTTTTCCAGTTATCAAAAAAAAAAATCACATTCTTGATAATAGAAAGTTGTAGATCATTATGTACCTATTTTTGAGCAGTTTTGCCCCACACCCACTATAATTCTAGAGCCTATTTCTTTTTTTCGAATGCACCCTAAAGCTAATAACTCATTGAACCTTTCTCTAACTTTTTGCACTCCTGTCCACCATATTGACCCTATTCTACTTCTCGTACCCTTATGGTCCATCGTTTCTATCCTTCCCACACTTCTCTTAACCCACATTGCTTCTTCATTATTTCCGCACCTCCAAACTCACTTCTCCAATAATGCCATAGTCATGCTTCTCATTGATTGGGTTCCAAGGGGCCCTTACTTGCTGTTCTGAGCACCCCACCTCTCATGTAAATTTAGTTAAGCTTAATCACACTGGTAGTGACAATGGATTTCTGACTTTAAATGCATATTTATTATCCCAGCACTCTAAAAAGCAGTAAGAGTCAATGGTTTGGCCAGCCATGGAAGGACCAAAGGAATCTCTTTCCATGGTTGGTGATGAATGTGATAGCCCCTGATCCATAGGTGCTCTCTGTCAGGCCTTAAAACCTTGTCTATATGTGACGGGTGGGGGTAGTAATTTGCCTGAGAGACACCCTTCTCTCGAGACTGATGCATAGAATCTTGAGCTCCCCCAAGCGGTCCCACTACCACGTTCAGGAATTGTTTCAGGAGATTCTCCACCTGTCACAAATATCACGTGCTTGCGCTTTGAGAGAATCAGTTGAACATGATGATGAATATCCTTGACATCACCATTATCACTTTTAATCAATCGACCCTCTCTTCGAACAGAAATAACCCTGACCAATGGCACACCACTCTTCTACCGAACGTGATACTCCTATATCACCCACAAACCCAGTTACCAGCTCTAATAATGATGACACGAACTCTAACACCACCTAACTTGGCACGTCCTTCAACTCTCACCAACCCACCATTTTCTCTTCTATTCGCCCCCAGATTGTTACTAAAGTGGTAGCCCCTGCACTCTCTTCTATGGTTGTTCCTCTGTCCTCCATAGGCAACCATTTGCCCATCATCTCCACGACCAAAATATCTTTTATTTTGTGGTGGATTGAGGGTCGGTCAGCCACTTTGTTGCCAACACTGTTAGCAACACCAATTGCCATCCACAAAATTCTCCGTAGAATTCCAGAAGATCGAGTCTCCTTTCATAATGTAATTAAATAGAGGAAATGACAAGCATGTACAAATTCAGCACATTTCACCAGTGTTACCTATACACGTGGCACAGGTGGCAAGTGTCAAGGTGCCAATAGATGTTTGGCACCAATCTCTAAAAATTCAAATATGGTGGCACGGCCTTAAGAAAAATAAAATAAATAAATAAAACATATATATAGAGAAAAATTGTAGGGATATCTTAGAGAACTAATTTAGATATGCAATGAAAAGATTCATAATATATGTCGTAAACCTAATAGACATATTTTATAGTATAAAATCATTTTCAATGACCCAAACCTTTGTTTCAGTAGTTACTAAACTTTACACATTTTTCTTTTGAAACAAAGTTCATTTTATCGTTGTCAAATTGATAAGCATTTTAATAGTAATATGAGGTTTTTCATATATGTCTAGAAGTTTCGTGTTGTTTGAGGAGTGTCCAAGTGTCGGCACGGGTGCCAAGTGCCACCAAGTGTCGGCACGGCAAAAATCCCAAAAGTAGAAGTGTCAAGGTAACACTGCATTTCACAGTTAACATAAAAAAAAGAAAGTTACCTAAACCACTTGACAATCTTAAAGTTTGTATTTTGTTACCAGAGACCAATAACTAAAATGTTCAGGTAGATCGTGTTTATTGATAATATAGAGCACAACATAGGGTACTAAAAGACATATCATGGAAAAGGATATATACCTATTGCCAGCATAGGGTCTATGACAAGTACGCGAGATCCCTCTTAAAGTTTATTCCCTTGAATTCGAACAGTGTTCAATATCAAAATCACAATAACAATGTCAATGTGCTAGTAGTTCCACTCCAAACTACTACGATACTCGGTTTTAAGGTATCCTCAAACTTTAAAAGTTATCAAGGAAATATGCTATTGACAAGCACCAAACCACCAAGGACTTAAGGATGGTTTAGGATGGCATAATATATTCATGTTAGAGAAATCATACAAGTGGATTTGAAGAGAGAGTTGGGGGTGGGGAGGGGGGATGTATACAAAAATAAATCTCCAATATGCCACTCCATGCTTCCCGCCTGAAATATGGCTCATGGTAATGATCAGTTGACATACCAGAACCAGGAATTGACCAAATACTAAGCTCCAAGCATCTCTAGGAATTGATCAAATACTAGAACCAGGAATTGATCAATTAGCATACCACCTACTACTCGGCGAGAAAAGGTTTATGTATTTTCACAGTAGCATCTCTAGGGAGATAAGCCCCATGCCCTTATTAGTTGAATGGTACTGTGAAGCAGAACGTGGGGTGCATTTCATACATTATTCTTGAACTTATTTAAATGAACCAACTAAAAAGTTCCCTAATGAGATTAATTCCATAAAATGAAATTTGATTTGCTAATTAGTTGATTTGAATTAGAACTTCAAATCCAAATTTGGTGCGAACTCATGAGTCACGAAATAACAAAAATCTACTGAAATTGTCATATAAAAAGGGCAAACAGAGCTAGGGAAGAATAGTCTTACTTGTTCAAATCTATAGATGGTTGAAGCATTTTCTCATTCCTCGATATCCCTTCATTTTTACAAAAAAAAAAAAGAAAAGCAGACTAACTATATCATCCAACACAGAACAATAAACAACTTAATGGAATCTTTGGATGGCATGTCGCCTAGATATATAGATAACACATTGATACACAAACAAACTACTCCACAATCCTAGATTAAATGAGTATAATGACCGAAAACAAATTTATAACGACACTCAGCTCTTTACCATCCCACTATGTTGGATAATATTCATGGCTAATATTTTTCTTGACAACCATATCTACTAATACTTTTTCCGCACTACATGAGTCTTCACTTACCTAGATGGTAAGCTTTTGTTGCTGGCAAGATTGATTAGGCATGCTCTACTAAAGCAAGACCAGCTCTCAAGATGGGCACAATCTGCTAAGCTAAAATCACCATATATCAGTAAAAGGCTCAATTAAGAAATTTTATAATGAAAAGCAAAGTATTTCAACATAACAAGTCATAATTCATCAGTGAAATTTCATATTTATAAGCAATAAGTTGGGCAATAAAACGAAAACAATTTAGCAGTATGTTAGTGAAAACTAGAGTAGTTTGTGGCTTTGTGCATGCATAATATATATAAGGGGCAAGTATGATAATAATTTAAACCTAAATACTTGAATCTTCATTATGGTCATTGAGGTGGGATCATGCCCTGGACTCATAGAAAGCAGTTTGTGTTCCTCCAAATTCATGCAGTTCTACTAGTGTACAACTAGTCCCTAAAAAATTGCTTAATGCTTGATGTACAACCAGTCCTCAAATTCTATCAGGAAATCTAAAGAAATAGATTGAAATTGTTTAATGCATCCTCACATGAGAAAGAAGATTAAGTGAAAACTCAAGGTTCATGTAAAAAAATAATATTCAAATTACTAATTGAATCCACAAGGTTTTGTTCTTCTGTTTTGATGGTGAAACGTGGGTCCTAAAATATAATTATCACACAGAAATTCTAAATTTAAGTTTCCTAAACTCACGAAACGTTTTTACGCGTGCACGTGATCCTCAATCGAACCATTCCCAATCTAACTCAAAATTTGACTTTAAAAAATTTGTTTAACATATAACATACAGATCTACCAATCCAAACCCATCAAAACACATCAAAGCCCATGAATTTCAAAAGAAAACTCAAGCAACATGTCCAAAAACAATATTTTTTGAACAAATATTTGCTCAAACAATAAATTTTCGAGAATAGTGGGAAATTTACCTTCAAGCTATGATTTCCTTCAAGCACATCAAGATGAGGGTCTTCCAATGGGGCTAAGATCAAGATATGTTGATCTACAACGCCTAAAAGCAAGAAAAACCCCTCTTGTTATCAGAATCGTGCATCAACAAAAACCTAAAAGATCTGAATCAAACATCAAAAGTCATATTATTTTCTAGTGAATAAGAAGTACGAAGAGAAAGAGAGACGGAGGGGTATATAGGGGCATGCCTTTGTTCCCAGAGTTCTTGATAGGACCTTTGTCGTTGCCTTGTGCAGATTTGACAGGGAAATTTAGAAACGATCTTTGAACAGGGCTATACGGGGAAGAAATCGGTTTTGATTTTGCTGGTAAAAAGAAGAACAAAAAGAATACAAAGAACAGTGATTTTAGGGTTTAGGGTTTAAGATTTCGACTCAAAAGAAGAGGAAGAAGAGGGGTTTTAGGGCTCCCACGCGTGCTAAAAGAAGAGGGGTTTTAGGGTTCCCGCACATGCTGAATTTGTTTTGGTTTAGAAAGGATATGTTTTTGCCTAAGAAACTAAGGTCATGGGTTTGAAACCCCTTACTTCCAATACTTACATATTGGAGGGTCGTTGCATTTAATTTGCCTCTTATATGGTTTAGAAAGGGTAGTTTGACAACCTCTTTCATAACCACTTCCTGCATGTAAGGATTCAATTTCCTCTGCATCTCCCTAGAGGGTTCCAAACCCTCTTCTAAGTGAATCTTGTGCATACACACAGATGGATTAATTCCTCCTAGATCAGCAATGGTCCATCCTATTGCTTTCTTATGCATCTTGAGCACACACAATAATTTTTCCTCTTACTCCTCAGTGAGGGAAGAAGAAATAATTACGTGAAATTTCTGATCCTGCCCCAAAAAAGCATACTTGAGAGATTCAGGGAGTTGTTTCAGCTCCAAATCAGGTGGACTGTCAAGTGAAGGCAGCAAAGGTGCCTTAGAAGGTAAAGGGAGGGGCAACACAGTAGGTTTCCAATGAGAATGTTATAGTTGCCCCACTAAAGAGTCCAAGGTGTTCACCTCTTCAGTAAAATGAGTGGGGGCCTCCCTTTCAACAGTCTCAGTCTAAATCTCCTCAAATTCATCAAACACCTCATCCCAATTCAGCAATTTGGACAAGGTCTCCTCAACAAGCTCATCAATGACATCAACCATAAAACAGTCTTTACTCTCAAAGTGAGGTTGATTGGCTGTATTATACACATTGAGCCTCACTTTCATATTTCCAAAAGTTACCTCCATCACCCCAGATCTGCATTGAATATAGGCATTGGCAGTGGCCAGAAATGGCTTGCCCAATATCACAGGGATAGGGTTGGTGCACTTAGTAGGTTCCATATCCAAAACCAGAAATTTTGCTGGATAGAAAATTTTATCTATCCCTACCAACACATCCTCAATGATACCCACAAGTCTCCTCTTAGATCTGTCAGCTAGTTGTAAGACAACAGGTGTGGGTTTCAACTCCCCCAAACCTAACTTCTCATACACAAAATATGGAAGTAGGTTAACACTGGCTCCCAAATCTAGGAGAGCTTTCCCTATGGTGTGGTCTCCACTAATGCAGGGAATTGTGGGAATTCCAGGGTCTTAGAGTTTATCTGGGGTTGCAATGGATAAAATCTGTTTCACTTTTTCAGCAAAAAATACTTTCTTTCATAAATGGATCCTAGACTTCCTTTTCTGGGCGCACAAATCCTTCAAAAATTTTGCATAGGCTGGGACTTGCCTTATGGCATCAAGCAAAGATAAATTAATTTTTACCTGCTTAAAACTGTCCATCATTTCCTGTACCTTGGCACTCCCCTTGTCAAAAGGAGAACTCATGAAGGACTCTAGGAAATGGCAAATGAGGCATTGTTGGAATCTCATCTGCTGCCTTAGCATTTTCCTCATTTTTTTCTTTGTTTTTACTTTTTTCTTTCTGTGGGAGCTCAACAATAGCATATCAGAAGGAAATGAATTTTCATTTCTTGCTGCATATCAGAAGGAAATGAATATTCTTGTTCTTGTACACTCTCTCTTGCTTCCATGCCCACTTGATTGCCTACCACTTTGCAACTCCTTAGGATTGTGATTGCTTTAGCTTCCTCATGGGTTGAGGAACCTTTACCAATCATGTACTGACCCTTGGGATTGTTCATTGATTGACTTGGCAATTTTCCCTCTTCCCTCCTAGTCAGAGTATTAGAGATTTGACCAAGCTGGTCCTCAATTTTTTTAATACTCTGACTGTAAGAGCTCATAGTCTGTGATAAGGAGTTTAGGTTTTGCAGTGATGATAGAACCTATTCTTCAAATGAGTTGCTCTAGGCTGTGGTGGGGGCAAAGCTAATTGATTTGGCTGTGGGGCAGACTGAGTAAATTGTTGTCTAAGGACATAACCTTGGTTGTACTACTGAACTAGTCTATATGGCAATGCTGGTTACTGCTGCTAGGTTTGTTGAAAATTGTTCTGCCTCCACCTAAAATTGGGGTGGTTTCTCCATGATTACCCAGCAGGCTGCTGCCCATATAATTGGGCAGCATTGGCATGTTCCATAACCAGTTCATGGTATTGGCCAGCTGAGGAACTATTTAGCAGTGAATGAGTAGGTGACTGGTATATCAGACATGTCTCTTTCATCTGTGCAACAGCTTGGGGCTGCAACACACTTAATACTTTATCAAATTTATGGGACAAGCTGTCCACCTTCTTAGTCAGGTCATTGTACATAGTATGCTCATACAATTTTTCCTTAGGAGGGTATTCTTTTGTTACTCTAGCAGCTGGTTCAATATCATTTCTTGACAAGGACTCCTGCTGCTTGGAGTTTTCACTTATCACATCAAACAATTCCCAAGCCTCCTCATCAGTTTTGTTGAGGTATGTGTCACCACATGAGGCATCAATCATGTCTCTGCTCTTAGAGGCAATCCCTTAGTAGAAGCTTTGAACAGGCTGTCACATAGGGATTTGATGATGTGGGCACTGCCTCAACAGCTCTTTAAACCTTTCCTATGCCCCATAAAAATCCTCAGTTGTGAATTGAGTAAAGGAGATGATGCTCTTCCTCAACTGGCTAGTTTTATTCATAGGGAAAATTTTGGCTAAAAACTGGCATTACAAGGCATTCCATGAGGTTATGCTGTTGGGAGGGAGCATGGTGAGCCAATTTTTGGCTTTGTCCTTTAGTGAAAAAGGAAAAAGCATCAGTTTTGTGACCTCATCTCCCAGACCAGCAATCTTGAATGTGGTACATAAAGACAAAAATTCATCTATGTGCTTATAAGGATCCTCCTTACTAAGCAGATGGAAAGATGGCAACATTTGGATGGTTTGGGCCTTAATTTCAGAGTTGCCCTCAGCATTGATAAATTGAATGCAAAGGGGGATGAGTACACCTCCGGTGCACAATATTCCCTCAATGGTCTTAGTTGGTCACCATGTCAACTATTTCACAATGATCAGCAGGGATGTGTGTTGGTTGTCTAGCTCTAAGGATCCTCTCAACTTCAAGATTTAAAGGTAAAATCTCAGGGTTAAGAGTCCTTCAACCAAACATACATCACATAGCAGGAACAAATTGCAGCTAACAAAAACAAACACATAAATACAAACACACTAAATAATGCTGCTAAATTTAAAAATTACAGAAATGAAATTGTAATCAAAGGAACAAGAAATGCAAACTCAGGCAAAATCAGATCCAGTTACAAGCAATTTGCTCCTCTCTTGGCTACAGCTCCAGATGTGAGAAAAAAAAATCAAAAGACTACAAAAATCACAACAACATTAATTCCAATACAAATTGGATCTACTAATAAAAAGAAAAACTCAGATCTACTACCTAGATCTCAAATCCCCGGCAACGGCGCCAAAAACATATTGATGTATAATTATTGTGCACAAAAATGGAATGTAACAGTACAAAAATAATAATAATTAGACACAGTCCTACAAGATCAGGGCTGTTGTAGCAAGTTTTAAATGAGTAAGAGAAATCCCACAGAAACTTGTGATCTAACAGGTAGTAAATCTCTAAATTTGCTACAGATCTAGCAATCCTAATCCTATTCTAAGTTAAAACTAAGGAAAACAGGAGAAAGAGATGGAGTTGTTTTTAGTTGTCACTACACTAAAAATAGAAATGAAATACATCTACTTAAAAACATAATCAAAAGCTAAATCAGAGATAAAGGAAGAGAGAATTGAAGAAAATGGCAGATGTTTTGATAAAATAAAACTAAAATGTGGAGAAGTAAATAGCTAGGGGATAGTTTTTCACTGTAAAATTGAATTGCTAAGCAAGGTAGAAGCTGGATCTACAGTAAACCATCATTTGGCTACAAGCACAAATGCGAGGTAATAGGATCCAAATCAACCCTGAGATATGGACTAGTCCTAGGGCTATACTCTGCCCACTCAAATGGTTACAGAGTATCCCATGGATATAATACAGTCATGGGGGAAAGAAATGAATTAAGAAAACCACTGCAAATGTTATGGATGCAAGGCTACAAGCTCATGCATCCATAGGTGCATAAAATCTATAGAAATTTGATGAAAATCACTAAATCTATAGATTAAATGAACATTAAAACCAGTGGTTCATTGATCTAAACAAAACTTACAACAAATCACCCTTAGATTTGCAGTCTCTGCAATGTCCACACTTCTTACAAACTTTTACAATTTAAATCACAGATTGAGCTAACCCTAGCTGTTACAGAGATTTAGCTAGCCATGGCTATGCTAAGGAGAGAAGAAGAAGAAAAGGCGGGGAGAGTTCAAAAAATTCCTAAATCTCTGGATGTTTTGATCTGTTTTATTCCTCCCTATTTATACAATTCCTAAGTTAACTTGATCTGCCTTGGCCAATCAGAGAAGAGGAGAATCAAATCAGTTATAAGACCTAATGACGTGGCAGAATTTCATCCAAGTATTGCCCCAAATTCGTTAAAACAGCTGTGCACACTTGGGGTAGTTAGGTCAGGTGTCTTCTATGCTGATGGATTTTCGAAAATGTCCTTCAAAGCTGACAAATACATGCTTGAACCCGTGCCTCGAGTGGTTTGAGACTCAGAATATCAACCTCGATAGGTTCTTGATAGGATAGAGGCTTCAAAACATCACACTCGATAGGTTTAGATAGCCGCTCGACAGGTTTTTTTACAGCTCGATAGGTTCACTTCAGACTGCTCGAGTGGCTGAGTTTTAGCATTGAAGTGCTCGAGAATGCTTTTGCTTCAGGCACAAACCCCTCGACAGGATGGTAGCTTCAGGTTATCAAACTCGAGAGGTTCTCGAGTAGTTGCTCGATGAGATGAATTGAAGTTTATTCCAGCACTGCACTTTGACAGGTTGGTTTTCAACTCTATAAACTGCTCGACAGGTTACTTGCTTCATCCATGAACCACTCGATAGGTTTAGGTAACCACTCGAGAGGTTAAACCTACATCTATAAACTGCTCGAGTGGATGATGTTGCAGTTATGAACCACTCGACAGCATCACTACAGCTTCAGCAACTGCTCAAGTGTGCATCAAATCTACTCGACAGGTTACATTAACTGCTTGAGGAGTCTTTTTATGCAGGTCCAATGTGCTCGAGAATTGCTCGAGCTTACTGTACTGCACCTCTACTGCTATACCTAGTTTGTTGTAGCACTCTGTCATGCATGAGTCTTCTCATCAGTCAGTTGTTGACTCAAATCTCCCTCCTTTTGGCTTTTACTACATGGATTTCTATACTTCATTGCAGGTTATTGCTAACTATAAAACAACACTCAAAAAGTAATTATAAAACAACTCTAAGGTCTAGTAAGGGTTAGGTTAGGAGGTGAAAAATGGTATTTTTCAGTGATTAACAAGTACAATTGAAGAAATCAAAAGAAGAATATGGGAAAGAATGAAAAATCATGAAGAACAATTTCTGAAAAAGAAGATTACGATTCTTAAGCAAAAAGCTTTCAAAGAGTAGAAAAATTGTAAAATACGATTTTACAATTAAAATGGTATTATAAAAGAAAAAATAAATGGGAAGAAGTCATCCAATTTATGGATACTTACTGGAGAAAGAAGAAGAAGCTAAAAACATAGGAGAAAGAAGAGCTAAATTCTCATAAAAACTTTGAATCCTTTTCTACCTTTCTTTGATACCTTCTGAAACCCAAAGCCCTATTACAAGCTGAAGGAAAGACCTTTCTGATTTCCGATTTGCAAAAGCATAAGCCTAGTAGAGATATGGATATTAGATACTATGGATTGTACAGGGATTCATATGAATAAAGTAGATTATCTTTTTCTATGAGATTGACAATTTTATCTTTGATTGAATTTTTCTGAAAAATATATTGAGAGAACCCAAAAAGTTTCGATATCCTTTTGAGAGTATGTCAATAGTGAGTTTTTGAATGAAAATATTTTCTAAATTTGTAGTTTAGAAAATTTTATGAAGAATAAATTGTTTACTAATGCATATATCTCCTGCTTATTATGAGTTGACATTGTTAGAGTTCTAATCAAAGATAGTTGTTGTAATGGAAAGTAATGCTGATCACGTGAAGATTCCACCGCCATGAACAGAACTAGAAAAACACTTGAATTAGAAGTTTGGCTGATCACAGATTTAAGAAGATTGATGAAGATAGACTCCAGAAGATCTCTACTACGGAACAATCTAGAAGTAGATCAACTAAAGGAAAGCAAGGAAAGATAAAATTAGAATTAGAATTATAGTAGGATAGTTTTGTTTTTAGGTATTTCTTTTATTAGAATTAGAAGTCTTGTAAACCGACTCCTTATGATCTATAAATAAGAGAGCCCGATATAGGAATAAGCATCGAAGAAATTCTCAGCATCAATTGACGATTGAGGTTGGGTTTTCTTCCGATTAAATTTAGAGTAGATTTTTATTGCTTTGTAGATTAGATATCTAAAGTTTCTCAAGAGCAATTGGCGACTGCTATTGGGAGCTGAAGATTGGAGTAGATATCTGTAGTTTCTTAGAAGTAATTGACGACTGCTGCTGAGGAGTGAAAGACATAATTTTTATTGCTTTCTAGTTTAGATTTTATTTTCTTTTATTTCTTGCTTTATAAACATCTTCGAATTTTAATTTGAATTGACGACTTAAATTGAGGTTTGTAGATAGTGTAACGATTTTTACTTTTTCATCTTTAGTTTTCTAGAATTTGATTGACGCCCAAGTTTTAGGAGATTGTTGATTAGATTAAACCTGTATTAATAGAATTTTAGTATTGATTGACGACCAATGCTAGGAAACTTGATATATAGTGTAATAGTACTATTTAATTTCATAAATATCCGATAGCTGAAGATTGTGATTGGCAACCATAATCTGAAGAAGGAGGATTATGATTTATTTTCTGCAATTTAGATTAAGAAACAATTCTTTTATTTATATTTCTCCAGTAGTTTAGGATCTTAAAAGATGAATATAAGTTATCATAAAAATTAAGTTAATATAATTTAACCTATATCTGTGGGAATGATCCTTTGCTAGTATTATAATTTCCATTGTGCACTTGTAATAGGTTAAGACTTAATTAGATACACATATAAGTAGCTAGTCAGTTAGCTCATCTCGACTATTATGTCACAGGTGCAGATCTTGATTTGGACCCGGAGCTTGAGGCGGATTTTCTACCATAGACTGGTGGATTTAGATTTGGTATAGTTTGGATTTTCGACTTTGGGCTTGGTACATTATCTGATTATAGAGTGGTAGAATTTGTACCCTTGTACAGACATTCTGTATACCACTGTTTAGGTGATAGTCGGCCATCACCGGTGGCTTTATTTCGTTTATTTTGTTTTAGTGTTTTGTATAGAAATGGAGATTTCTACCTTTACCATAATGACATTTGCTTGTTAAGTGAGTATTTGCTTTGAATTCCGCTTATGTGTGTATGTACCAAGTGTTTTGTAATCATATTGCGTCCTACGATCTGGCAGTCTGGGTCATCCCAATTGGTAAAAAAAAAAATCTCAGAAAATAATGTTGAAAAAATTCGAGCTGTCACAGTTAGTATCAGAGATATGGCAGTAAATTCTGTTACATTAGATTTTGTCGGAGTCTGAGCTTCAGATCTTGTGGGAGACTCGAGGGTATGATGTTAGATTCAGGGATATGACTTTAGGTTTTGTTAGAGCGTAGGGGACATAGGAAGATCAATTCTGATTAGGGTTTTGGATCTTCACAATCACTTCTGTTGAACCATTTTGTTCAACGTCACAAGTCAGTATGCCTCCAAGAGGTAGACCACAAACCGTTCACACCAGAGGTATGTCTGGTGGTGAGCGAATCGCCAGAGGGGCGAACACGATTCCGTCAGGAGGAGAAAGTGAAAGTGGGAGAGTCACCCAAGTGTTGGAAACTATGGCCAACACGATGGTGCAATAGGAAGCAGCAATGACACAACAAATAGAGATACTAGCAGTTAGGAATCAACCTTTCGGATTTGCAGAGTTTAGGAGGATGCGTCCTACAAACTTTTAAGGTCAAGTTGATCCACTTGAAGTCGAAAAGTAGTTAAATGAGATGGAGAAGATCTTCAATGTGCTTCCTTTCACCGAAGATGAGAAGGTTTGATGGGCAGCCTTGAAGTTAGATGGAGAGGTGAATCTGTGATGGAAGTTCGTATCAAGAACCAGAGAATAAGAGATTCCTAATACTCCTTGGACTTGGGCCGAGTTTGTTGAGGCGTTCAACGAACCGTACTTCCCAACACAGTGAGAGATTAGTGGGAAGTCCAATTTATTTCACTAGAGCAAGGTCCAATGTTGGTACGTGAGTATAGAGCCGAGTTTACTAAGTTTTTGAGGTTTGCACCTCAACATGTGGCCACAGAGTTGATGAAGGCCAAGAAATTTCAACGTGGCCTAGGGCCAAACATCCAAGAGAGGGTCTCACTATTTGAGCTAGGAACATATGCAGAGGTAATGGCCAAGGCCCTTATTGCAAAGCAAGATATTGAGAAGATGCACAAAAGAATAGATCAGTAAAATCAGGATAGAGCAAGTCAAATGCAGTCATATGCCCACGAGCAGGCAAGCAAGGAACTGAGACTACTAATGCTAGCATCCCATCAGCATGTTCAGATTGCTTCTTCAAGACCACCTATGTCCACACCTACGGTGCCCTTTCGCCTTGCAAATACTATGACAATTGGGGCATCGAGAGCACAACAGACTTCACACCCTGTAGACACCCAAATTTGGCCCAAGGCCCGATCGAAACACTTTTCGAGAGAGGCACACTTCCGAGCTTTTGATGGCATGTATGGTACCCTTAAAAACCTTTCCAAACCCTTAGGTATCATCCCAAATCCCTTAGAATTTTTCCCGAACCTTTAGAAACCAATCCCGACCCTTAGAACCCCTTCTGAACCCTAAACCTAACCTTCCCGGGCAATGGATGAAGAGTGGTACACTGAGAATAGTTGAGATATTCTACTATGCTCAAATCATATACCATTAAAAAGTAAAAATATCCAACTTTCCAACAAGCTAAAGATCACCCCAATCGGAGCTATATGCAAGAAGATATCGCGTTCCGAAGTGTAGGGGCAAAATAGTATTTTAGAGGAGTCCCCCCTAGGGTTTTGTCACAAGTATTACTTGCGCCAAGCCATTTCTCCCCAGAAATGGCTTGGCATAACTAATAGTTGTGCCACCTTTAAGGTGAATCCCACCACGGCCAGCCAACTTCCCAGGCCACTGTGTGGCACTGTTTTACTACACATATGTTTGGCGCACCTATTAGTTGTGTCAGGCTTTTAAACAGTTCCCCTAGGTTTTTGCCTTAAACATCAAGATTGAGGTTTAACTTGTTGACCATTTTGATCTTTGGGGTGTATTTTCTAGTTTTGTTGCACCCATTCAGTACCTATTTGTAACACCTTAAGTGGTTTAAACCTCTAACCTATCATCCATCATTGGAGCTAACCTTCACACATTTCAAGGCTCCAAAAATCCTAGGAAACCTTAGATGGCTAGATTATCTAATTGCTAATCCAAGTTAGCCTCTAAACACCCTCCTAACCTCTCTTTTTCCTATAAATAGAGAGGCACCCCTCCCTTTACAAAGGCTTGAAAAAATTTGCAAAGAGATTAAGGATTCCCTTTTCTCTCTCCTATAGTGCACCTTTTGCATACAAATTTCAAAACTTTCAAACCTTCTTTAGACCTTAGCTTTTCATCTAAAAACCTTAGGTTAGGTGTGTGCTACCCCCTAGCCTTCTCTCTCTACCTCTTAGCTATCAAGCCCTAGGAGCTAGAACCCCATTTCTCACCATACAAACCATTGAAGTTCACCGAAGCAAGCCTACGCAAGGTTTCACAGTGGTGCAACAAGGGCCCGAGAGCTCCGGCTCTCCCCTTTATTCCTCTACCTTTTCGGTTCTTCCTCCATCCACTTATTTGTGTCGTTACGTCGCCAAATTTTTGGTAGGAACGGAGGGGCACAAATAGGATTTTAAGGCCCTTTAGAAAAGATGAAGGCTTTTTTTTATTTCTTTTATATTATTTTTGTTTTGGCCATAAGTAGAAACCGCATTAAGCAGGTTGATTGGGTGCCTAACACCTTCCCAATCGATAACCGAAGCCCCTACCCAAGATCCTTTGATGTAGTTCAGATTCAGAGTCAAATTTTGGCACTTTGGTGTTCTTTAAATTTGATTTGAGTTTCCCGGGACACCAAAAGCTCCGGGTGGCGACTCTATAATTTTCACGAGTGCGCATCGTCACGACGGGATTGTCTAGATTCCCACGGTTGCATAGATGGTGACTCTACTAGGGAGTAGCTAGTAGAGCTTCCTCTTGAATTTGGCATCTTTATTTTTTTAGTTACTAACCTTTTTTACTGTTTTTACTATTTTTTTACTCACCCCTCCGATTATGTCATTTTACTTATCCCTACTTTTACGTCATTTATGAGCCTTAGCCAATTGGCGGGCCTATCTGTGCACTATCTTAAATTTCTTTACATTTTCATCATTTTAAGTATCTTAACCGATTGGCAGGTCTACTTGTGCATTATCATTTAATTTTTTTACTTTTACATCAATTTAAGTGCCTTAGCCATTTGACGGACCTACTTGCGCCTTTAATTTCTACAATCATATTACAAACAGTGGACACCGGCCTGTAGAGGCTGCACAGGATCATCACCCTCGGTCTTTGAACTTAAGAAAACTCCCTTAAAAGTAAAAAGTAAAATTGAACCAACAAAGGGGACTTAAATTAATTTTTGCAGGGGTAGATTTTCAAGGGTTGGGTTATTTAGGCACACATACAAACTCACGGGTCTTAGTAAGGCAGCAGCCCCTAGTGGTGATGATCCGAAAAAATCCCAGCCCACCTAGTACCTGAGAAAGTGCTTGCACTTGAGGTATATTGGGTGGGTAACCTTCTTGTTACCAAGCTTAAAACTCGGGGAAAAAGTAAGCGTTAGCGAAACCGCACCGGCCTTGTAACCCTTAGGTTCGGTGAGGAAGAGAGCCGCTTCATTAGAACAGTCAGTCCCCGGAAGAGAGCCGCTTCTATTGTCAAACTGTCTGGAATCCTCCTTTTACCTGGCGCCACTATTACATGCGCGAAGTTAAAAAGCCCCAGAAATACACTGGCTCATGTATTAGTTGCCCCAATATAAGATTGGACATTTTTTGGTCTAGTGCACCTAATGGTTGCTCCAGCTTTGGATTAGAGAGCAGTAGCCCGAATCTGTGGCCTGCTTCACATATCGGACTCCCCGATTAGTGTCTTTAGTGCCTCTATTTGGGCCCCACAATCTCCGACACCCAATACGCCCTCGCCGGTCAAGAGAAGGTGACTTTCTTTTGACTCGTTTCGAGGGATCGGGTTGTTTACATTGGTTTTCGTGCCTTCAATAGATCAAGGAGTTACCCTTTGATTCTTCTGATGCTCTTCGAAGCCTTTGCCATGGGACCTATTTAGGGTATGAGACCCACCCGAAAAGAGAATTCAAAAGGCCCCGGAATCCTTAAATCTTTTCACTTATAAAAATTCAAAAAAATCATATAATCAAAAAACCCAAAAATAGAGTTTGTTGGTGCCGGTACAACGGCATCATCGTACCCTCCGCCATCCCGTAGGGGAAGGAGGAAGTATTGCGGGCCCTACCCAAGCCATGTCGTGGGTTGGGAATCTGGCTTATGCCGATCCCGACTCATCCCCACCGCATTCCCCTACCCATTCCCATGTGAAAGAAGTTTTTACATCCATCCTCCTCACTCAATCCCCATTCGCCATCACCGGCCCATTCGGTACTCCAATCTTTCCATCTACCACCTCCTAAATTATCCAAAATCTACCCCCCATTCCCCATTTTTACAACCCATGCCTTCATCCATGGCCATTCCCAACCCACCTCACCTTCCATCCACACCCATTCAAAACCCGGCCCCATCCTCCACCTTTACCAATATACCCTATTTTTCATCTGCTCGACGCATACCCAATCCGCCCACATCTATCCATGACACACCCAATCCCTCATACATCCCTCCTCTACCCAGGTCATGCCCATTTTTATCGGGGCCATGACCAACTTTCCTCTCTCATCCTCCATATCTATGCCCCATACATCCTCCCCACACGTACCCAATCCATCCCCAGTCACTAACAATCCATCTCATTTTTCTAACCCACCCCATATCCCACCACTTACCCGGGTCATGCTCGATTTTACCGGGGCCATGCCCAACTTTTATTCCTCATCCATGCCCCTCCAACCCTTAAGTTTCCCATCTCCATTCGATCCCCCTTCTATGGCCATGATGGAGGAGATGGTCCAAGCCTAAAATAGTGGAAGGCCTCTCAACACATCTCCTCTCATCCACACATCCATGGATCCATCCCATACCCTATCAAGCCTTAATGCCTCATTCTCCATGACCCTCATCAATCCCCCATCATCCGTACCATCCAAACCCCCATCATAATAGCCCAAAACCCCATCATCCATGTCCATCAAGGGCCCATGGACTAGACCCATCAAGGACATATGGCCCAGACCCACCAAGGGCCCATGGCCTAGACCCACCAAGGCCCACTGGGCCAGACCTATCATGACCAAAGCTTTATGGTCCAACCCCCTCCAAGGACCCATGGGCCAGACCTTCATAGCCCAACCCTCCCAAGGCTTCATGGCCTAAACCCAAGCCCAGCAAGGCCCTAACCTTGGAGCCAAACACCCATACCCTTCACAATTCCTCCAAATTTTCACTCACCCATAACCACCCTCATACCCAGCTCAAACCCATGTCTTACATCAACCCCAATTCACCCATATCCCAACATCCCAAAGTCAGTTCCAAACCTTTCCCCATGCCCAATGGCCTCATCAGACCCCACCCCAAAATCTAACTTCCATTCATCCCATCACCCAACAAACCTTCCCTCACATGCAATGGACTCACCCACCCCCCATATAGACCATTCCCATCCAGTCCATGCAGCACCAACAAGAGAATCCCACCCTCACTACACCTTATGTAGATCAGCAGTATGAAGAGGACAAGATTAGGAATAGTGGTGCTTATGCCTGGGCATTGGCCAACATTAATCTCTCTCCTATAATCACCCACCCCTTGGTAGCTCAGAGCGAGTCCCGACCGACTGTTGAGAAAGTGGCCCCCATGTCCAAGGAATTCGGGCAATTGAAAGAACAATTAGACAAAATTCAGAAGCAGTTGTTGAAACTGGGTGGTGCTGAAATCCACGTCACAGACTTTTCAGATTTGTGTTTGTTCGCTGAGGTCCCCTTACCTCCAAAATTTAAAATGTCAGCTTTTGACAAATATAACGGCACCGACAATCCCATAGCACATCTCAAGTCTTATTATTGGGACATGTGCCAGTATGAAGGGGACGAAAGACTATTGATAAAGGTCTTTTAGAAAAGTTTGACTAGTCTGACTTTGAGGTGGTTCACGTCCTTGGAACCATCTACGATAAAGACCTGGAAAGACTTGCCGCACTTGTTTTAGGAACAGTATGTCTACAATATAGACAATGAACAATGTAAGTCAAACTTAGCCCGTTTGAAGCAGAACCCGAATGAAACATTTAGCAATTATTTAGGGCGTTGGAGAGCATTGGCAGCTCAGGTTAGAAACATGATACCTGATGATGAACAACTAGAAATGATTTCTAAGAATACTCTACCAGTGATCTCAGACTTTCTAGTATACCAACAACAGTCTAACTTTGCTGATCTGGTAAGAAACGTCAATCGCTATGAGGATGCTATCAGGGAAGGTCGCCTGAGTAAAAATATACTCGGGGGAGCTAGCGGAGTTAGAAGATTTTTTAAGCAACAGAACAAGAAAAAAATGGGGGTCAATGTCTAGAACATTGCCAGCACTAGACCCAATAATAATATAACCCCATTCCAATTTAAGGTGGCCCAACCAGCACCAATCAGAACTGAGCCGATGCAGAGAATAGGAAATAGACAGGGGATGCAGATGACTCTGGAGCAAAGGAGAGCCCACTATGATCGAGTTTTTACGCCCTTGGGGCAATCTTTTAATGTACTTTTACCTTTACTAATAGAAAAGGGACTAGTTACCGCCCTCCAACCACGACCTCGTCCTAATCCAATTTCGAAGAATTATGACCACCCCAACACTCATTGTAATTTTCATCAGGGTCCGGATCACCCGACTGATTGATGCTTCCCATTGAAGCACGCAATACAAGATTTAATTGATGTCGAGAAAATCATTCCACCTGCACCCTCCCAAGTGAACCAGCATGCAAATATACTCCAGGTGCCTTTACCCCCACACCCTACTGGAGGAGCAGGTTCCAGACCCACCATCGGGACAATAGAGGAATGTGAGGAAGAGTTTGAGTTTGACCCATCATACTATATCAGTGATCGAGGAAGTTATGTGGCACCTTTGTCAAGAAACCATGAAGAAAGGAGTATTGGGGTGATTGAACCCTTGAATTTATCTGATTATTTTCCCAATCCTGCACCCCAAATTGAACCCTTAGATCTTAAGGCCTATTTCCCATCACCCACACCAGTCAATGCATATCAATCATACACTCCTACCCCATTACCTCTGGTGCAACCACCCGCAAACCTCATCGCCCCAACCTGGCCTAATTTTGCCACCCAACCATCTATCACTGAAGTGAACTGAGTATTACCCACCCCTCCAGAGCCAACAGTACAAGTGCATCAGATGTCGACGGCCATACCATTTCAGATTTTGGGACCAACCTACAATCCTCATCAGGTCCCGCTGGGTTATGAGCATACAGATGCCAATGCCGGCAGCAGTAGAGAAAGGGCAATAGACTTTGTCATAAGATCTAAGAAGATATCTAAGCAACCGGAAGGACCAGTAGCAGCACAAGCCCAACCAGAGGGAAGATTATTGGTCAAGTGATGGCTCCAAATGCCATTTCATTTTGGGATGCCGATTTATCGGATGAGGGAAGTAGTCACTCAAAATCCCTCAATATTACTGTGAAATCTGGAAATATGATAATCACTTTGGTGTTAATTAACAATGGGTCTGCTTTAAACATATACCCACTGAGAACCGCCACAAAGATCGGGATAGATTCGTGCATGTTGAAACCCATGAGAACCAGTGCCCGAGGTTTTGATAATACAAGAAGAGAGATAATGGGAGAAGTTGAATTTGAGCTACTGATTGAGCCAATGACCTTCTCCATATTATTTCAAGTAATGGATAACAAATCTTTGTTCAATCTATTGTTAGGACGCCCATGGTTGCATGAGGTTGGAACAATACCGTCAACACTACATCAAAAGCTCAAATTTGCGTTCGGGTATAAGATTATCACCATCATTGGTGAGGGGCACGGTAAGAAGGAAAAAGTCAGCAACAGTGTTGAGAAGCCAAAAGTGCTGGATGTGCTGCACACAGCTGAGGATGTCGACCTCCATAGTTTTGAGTACGAACTATCAATAGTACTCCCGGAGCCCATCGAGATCATTATTCCAAAAATTCAAGGTGGAATGGTAGCGGCAGTGGCCATGCTCCAAAAGTGAGGCTATCAAAGAGGAAAGGGGATGGGACCCCGGTTACAGGGAAGAAGAGAGCTCGTCATAGCCAAGGGTCTAAAAGTCTGATTCGGGTTAGGTTACAAGCCCACGAAAGAAGAGGTTCGGGACGCTAAGGAGAAAACCCGGGCCATGACAGCTACAAGAGCCAGAGGGATACACTTAGAAGAGAAGCCTCATCCCAGGCCTCACATCAGAGATTCATTCGTGAGTGCCAGGATCATTAAAATCGATCGAAACGGGGCAACTCGAGTAAACCCACATCAACCCATAGCACCGGTTCACCCCACTAATCCCCAAATCATCCCGCCTGGCCTAGAAATAGATTTAACTGCTCTATCCCTATTTGAGGAGCAACCCTTCATACCTGCACAATCTCTCCCTGTGGTAAATCCCCATAGAACTCTCCTGACGTTTAAAGGACAGAATCTAAGACGAATTCGGGATCAATATGATGGAAGCTGACTCCAATGAGCCAAATTAGTCAGCACCCTTCATCCAAACAGGTAAAGGAGCGACCCTTCAGGTATGTAATTGGGCGTCCGTGCCCCAAACTCTGGAGGAGGGGAGTGGCCTAAACTTTGGCACCCGTTTTCCAAAAAAAAAACAACCTATAAAAAGTAAGATAAGCCTTTGGCAGGAAATACCTTGTATATACACAGACTCGCGCTGCCAAGGGTCTGTCTCCGAAGAAAATAAAAATTTCAAAAACATTGAAAAAATATATAATCCAAAAATATTATCATTTAAAATTCCAAATAAAATCTCACAAAAGGATGCCTTAATTGAAATACCTGTCCCACATAAAATCGACCCCTTTCCTTTAGAAATACAAGAAGAGGTAGGAGTTACAAGTCTGGACGAGGATGTCCCTTTTGAGGAGCTCCCCAATGAGCTCCTTGACCAATTTGCTGACTTTGAGCATGGCCCTACCCCCATTGTTGAAGAAGTAAAAGATATCAATCTAGGGACTTAGGAGATTCCTCGAATTATCAAGATCAGAATGTTGCTATCTCTCGAAGAAAGAAAAAGCATGATCAATTTCCTTTTGTCATACCAAGACGTTTTTGCCTGATCGTACGAGGGCATGCCTGGTCTAGACACCGATTTGGTCGAGCATGAGTTACCGCTCTACCCTGATATGAAGCCGGTTAAGCAGAAGCTGAGACGTCTCCGACCCGAGTGGATGTTGAAAGTCAAGGACTAAGTCATTAAGCAGTATGATGCCAGGTTTTTCATGGTATCTAAGTACCCGTAGTGGCTAGCCAATATTGTGCCGGTATCAAAGAAGGATGGAAAGGTCCGCATGTGTATCAATTTTTGTAATTTGAACAAGGCTAGCCCTAAGGACGAATTCCCATTACCGCACATCGACATCTTGGCCGATAATACTACTAAGCACGAGATGCTTTCATTCATGGATAGATTCTTTGGATATAATCAAATCAAGATGGCAGAGGCTGACCATGAGAAAACACTGTTTATTACTCCTTGGGGAACCTTTTGCAACAGAGTCATGCCATTTGGATAGAAGAATGCTGGTGCAACATACTAGAGAGCTATGGCAGCACTATTTCACAACATGATGCACCGAGAAATTGAAGTGTATGTCGATGACATGATAGCCAAGGTACTGGAGTGAAGCGATCACTTGGTAAACCTCTAGAAGCTATTTGAGAGGCTGAGAAAGTACAGGTTATGTCTGAATCCACGGAAGTGAGCATTTAGCGCTATGTTTGGAAAACTGTTAGGAGGAGAGGTATTGAGGTCAACCCAGTCAAAGTAAAGGCCATCATAGAAATGCCGCCGTCGTCTACTGAGAAAGAGGTTAGAGGGTTCTTGCGTAAGGTACAGTATATCAGTCGATTCATTATGCAGCTAACTCCAATCTGCATGTCAATCTTCAAGCTACTTTGGGAGAACTCACTGTTAAGTAGTGAAAAATACCATTTTTCACCCCTAAACATGAGCCTTGAAAGACCCTTGAGAAGACTAAATAAGTGCTTTAGTGTTCATATTGCAGCTAACCAAAAAGACAGGTCCAAATCCGAAAACCATCTTAAAATGATCAAAAAGCCGACAACGCATGTCAAACTCAAAGAGGGAGTGAAGAAATAGCCTCAGCAATGGCTAAAAAGGTCCTAAAAGAGCAAGAAAAGACCTGAAGAAGAAGGATCCATTCGCAAAGAAGAATGGAAGCTAAAGCTCAATTCGCAAAGAATCTCTTCAATTCGCAAAGAACCTTGAACTTTGTGAAAAGAAGAAAACACTCCTCGAATAGAAGAATGACCTTTGCGAAAAGAAGAAAACACTTTGCGAAAAGAACTTCTGGAGCCAAACTACTTTGCGAAAAGACCCTTAAACTCTGCGAAATGGCATCTTTGAGATTCTGACCACTTTGAAGGGCATTTCTAAACTCTACGCGCTAATGTAATTAAAAGCACAGAGACATTAGGAAGATTCCAAGCACAAACCAAAGGCATATTCATTACGTGAAAACCCAAAGATGAAATCACTTGGCGGGAACTTCTAGAAGCTCAAAGCGGACTTTTGAATTCCCATAATTGATGCTTCTAACGCGATTGGCGAACCGGATCGAGCATTTTCATTGGCGAAACGGTCTGGATCCCCGTGCTCAACGACCATTGGGCAATCGGTCTGAGCACTTCGATTGGTCAATTCGACCTTATGCGAGGATAGAGGAAGCTATAAATTGAGAAGACATTTGCCCAATTGTGGCATCCAGTTTTAGAGTTTTCATCTGTTTCCCCATTCGGTCGAAGCTCATCCGATTCCCCCTGTAATCCCTTCTTGTATTTTACCTTTGAGAGCCATTGCAGTGATTTGTACTTCAAGTTCGGATTCAAGGCATCAGAACTGAGGGCTCTAGAAGCTCAATTGTAAGTCGAGGGCTCTCTAAACCGTGCACGTTGGATTTTAAAAGGTTCTTTGTAATTTGTGTCTTCTCCATTGGAGTCATGTCGAGGTTACGAATGTTCACCTTAGTGCATTAGACTTCTTTAGATTCACTCATCCGCATCCAACTTCCCTTAATTCATCATCCCTGCGAATTAGCGTTGGTAACCTAATTCAAGCGACATTTACTGATGATGTTCATGTTACGAAATAAAGAATAGGCCACGCTAGTGATGATCTGTGACAAATCACGACCATAAGTCTAAACCTATTCCTTAATTCGGATTTATTTCTCTTACATCTGTGCTGGTAGCCAGATGAAGATTGAATCTGCTCTGTTGAACTACAGATTCTCCATTAAAATTCAAAGGCTAAAATACATGAAGCTATTATTTCTGCATTTGTCTTATTTTAAACACCTCCACAACTCGGATCTGGATCACGTAGTTAGTTCTTTTCTTTATTTGCTTTTAGTTAAACGTGACAAAACCCAACACTCTCTTTTATCTATTCTTTATTTTAGATAATTATAGAGCCAGATCTGGTAGCACAGATCTGGAGGTTTATCTCTCATTTTAGACAAACTTCTCTGTGGACGATCTTGAAATACTTACTTTTAAAACTTGCTACAATTGGCCCTGATCTTGCAGGCCAGTGTTAGCCCCAATGTGCTGATATCCCTTTCATAAGTTAACATCCATATAATTTAGCATTCTTTAATTCTTTAATTTTTTGCACACATTTTTGGCACACTTGGAGCGACAACACTCACCCGTTGAATGGAATGATGATTGTCAGGCTGCATTTGATAAAATCAAAACCTACCTCCTTAACCCACCTGTGTTGGTACCGCCCGAGCCGGGGAGACCATTCCTAATGTATCTCTCCACGATGGAAGTCTCGATGGGATGTGTCTTAGGACAACATGACGAGATGGGAATAAGTTTACTGACTACGAGACACGCTATTCTCATTTAGAGAAAGCATGCCTGACTCTTGTATGGGCCACTTAGAGGCTCCGCCATTACTTGCTATTCCAAGCTGTTTTACTCCTAGCCTGAATGGACCCGTTGAAGTACTTATTTGAGAAGTCGGCTCTTACTAGACGAACTGCATGATGACAGCTTTTATTGTCTGAGTTTGACATCATGTACGTCACTCAGAAGTCGATCAAGGGGCAAGCACTCGCTGATCATCTTGCCAATAATCCTTTTCCAAATTATGAGCCTTTGAGAACTGAATTTTCTGATGAGGACATTCTGTTCATGACGAAAGACGATACTGAGGAATCAGAAGAATCATGGGTAATGCACTTTGATGGGACAACAAATACTGAAGATCAGGGAGTTGGCGCAATTCTGATTTCTCCGAAAAGGATCACATGTGTCGATTTCCATCAAACTCAACTTCCCATGCACTAACAACATGGCCAAGTAGGCTTGTGTCGCTGGCCTACAGGCGGCTCTCGATCTAACCGTAACTCACCTTCGAGTATTTGGCAATTTGCAATTGATCATATGCCAGACGAATGAAGATTGGAAGACTAAGGATGAGAAGTTGATCCCCTACCATGAGCACCTGAGGATCTGATAGCTTGCTTTAAGGATGTGACATTCTCATATGTCCCGCGGATAAGAAATTGCTTTGCCGATGCACTAGCAAGTTTGGCGTCAATGGTAGAAATCCCGTATGGTATTGAGATGAAGTTGATCATGATCAAGTAGAGAAATGAGCCGACCTCCTTCTTGCAGATTGAGGAACCCCCAAAGCCTGATGATGAGCCACCATGGTCCTTTGATATCAAGAATTTCTTTGAGACACTTTCCCTGAGGGTACGTCCAAGACGGATTGACGGACCATTCAGCGCCTAGCGGCAGGCTATGTCATTTACAAGGATTGCCATTACAAGCGATCGTTCAACATCTTGCTCAGATGCCTTACTGAAGGTGAGGCGATCAACATTATGAAAGAGATTCACGAGGGAGTATGTGGGGCCCACATCAGCGGTCACATGCTCGCTAAAAAATTTCTACGGCAGGAATACTTTTAGACAACTATGGAGTCGGGCTGTTGCAAACATGTTCAAAAATGCTACAAGTGTAAGGAACACTCCAATCTGATACACACTCTTGACATCGATCTGCACTGCATGACCACTCCTTGGCCATTTGCTTCCTGAGGCCTTGACGTCATCGGAATGATTCATCCGAAAGCCTTAAACGGGCATCGGTTCATCCTCGTCGCCATCGAGTACTTTACTAAGTGGGTAGAGGCAGTGTCATATACGGACATCACATCCGAGCATGTTGAGAAGTTCATTAAAAATAATATTGTGTGTCAATTTGGAGTATCCAAAGATATCATCACGAACAATGGCACCAACTTTGAGAATAAGTGCATCCAGGCCTTCTGCGAGTAGTATAAGATAAAGCACCATCGCTCGTCACCTTATCGGCCTCAAACTAATGGAGCCATAGAAGCTGCAAATAAGACAGTCGTCCGCATCCTTAAAAAAATAGTTGTCACTTATCGAGATTGGAGCAAAATGCTACCATTTTCTTTATTAGCCTATAGAATGTCAATCCATACCGCTATAAGGGCAACATCATTCTCCCTTGTGTATGAAATAGAGGTCGTCCTACCTGTAGAGGTTGAAGTACCCTCGCTCCGAATCCTCCTTGAATCAGGTCTACCAGATGCAGAGAGAGATATTGCTTTGACCAATTGAACTTATTGGATGAGAAAAAACTCCTAGCCTTATGTCATACTCAAGATTACCAGGGGTAAATCACACGCGCTTATAATAAACGTGTTCGCGGTCGAGATCTGAAGGTGGGAAATATTGTGCTGAAGAAGATCTTCCCATCCCTCCACGCCGATTCGAGAGGGAAGTTTAAGCCAAACTGGGAAGGGTCATCAAGGAAGTACTGTCGGGATATGCCATCCACCTCGCCACCATGGACCGAGATCACTTTCCAGAGCCCATCAATGTTGGATATGTCCGACGGTTCTACGCTTAGTCTATCGCTGCAAGGTAAGTATTGATGAAACAGATATGTGATTGCTTAAGAATCACCCAAAAGAGACCATCGTTCCAAGCACAGTAGCCAAAAAGCATCCCTAAAAATAATGATATCCTTTACTACCCCCATTTGAGCCTTAGCCTTTCTTTCAATAAACCCCTTTCCTGAAAAAAGAAAAAGTGTGTACATATACAAGAAAAGAGAGGAAGTAGAATTACTATCAAAAATCAAAAAAAGAGAGAAGATCAGAAAAGTAAAACATAAAAAAGAGATTGCCTAAAATAAAATAAAGGAAAAAGAAAAGAAAAAAGAAAAATCATTGGACATGTACAGTAAAAATCTCCCAAGAAAGAAGTGTGTTATGAAAAACTGAAGCCGTATCAAGGAAATCCTTTTTTAGCCCAGCATACCTTTAAATCCTGACCTGACCCGTGGCCAAGCTACACCTTGAAGAAAGCCCTCTTTTTAGGTTCACGAGCAATCATAGTATCTGTTAAGTCAACACGAGCCGAGTTGTGAGATGGCACCAGAACCCCATCTAGTCGGCTATGAGGGAATCGACGTCTTTGTCATGGCTTTTAAAAAAATTAAAGAAATAAAAAGAGAATAAAATAAAAATATACAAGCTTAAAGCAAGATGGACGTGGTGAAAACTTGAAAGGGCGCTATGGGTAAAAATAGTGAGCTTGTGCGAACCAGGTGAAAATCACGAAAGGGCACTTGGGGTAAGAAAGCTAAACCCATGGACGTGGTGACAGGTAAAAAGAGGGCAAAAATGGGCGCGACAGACCCACATTGGGTGTTGTGAGTAAAAAGGATTAAAAATAAAAAAATTAAAAAAGAAAGGTTTGAAATGATTGATAAGATTGATGTTTGAGGAACCCTTTTTGGTTACTCTCCCTGTTACCCTCATTTTCCATCTGGGCCGCTCATGTTAGTTCAAATCAGGCCCTGACCAGAATTATCTTTGTAAAACTGCTTTGTCAAATGTATGACCAAGGTAAGGAGAAAAGTTTGATTCAATCCGAAGGGATTGAAATTCCAACCTTGGTAAAGCTATTGAAACTCACCTAGATCCGACCACTTAAAAGGTTTGACCATGCTTAAAAGGGGACCCGAGATCTCACACTGTGATTGAGGCATCAAACCAAACAAAAAAGAGAATGAAGGAGAGGGCAGAAAGCCCCTTTTGTCAAAGATAATAATTATCCTTTTGCACTTTCATACCCACAGTTTATGCACCTGGGCAGGAAAGCCCCTTTTGTTAAAAGATAATAATTTCCCTTTTTCACTTTCATGCCCACACTTTGTGCACCTGGGCGGGAAAGCCCCTTTTGTCAAAAGATAATAATTTTCCTTTTCCACTTTCATGCCCACACTTTGTGCACCTGGGCAGGAAAGCCCCTTTTATCAAAGATAATAATTTCCCTTTTCCACTTTCATGCCCAAAGTTTGTGCACCTGGGCAAGAAAGCCCCTTTTGTCAAAGATAATAATTTCCCTTTTCCACTTTCATGCCCACAATTTGTGCACCTAGGTGGGAAAGCCCCTTTTGTCAAAGATAATGATTTTACTTTTCTACTCCCATGCCAAGCTGTGCACATTTCATCTCAAAAAGGGACCCATCAACTAAAAAGAATAAAAAAGGAGAAGTTTTTATAAATATAATAGATTTTCCTTTTCCATTTACAAATATACCGCTTACACCACATCCCAAAAAAATAATCGATGTGATGTCAAGCTTTCTTTCTTTCTTTCTTTATAAAAGAAGAAAAAATAAAAATATAAAGAAAATATGTATGCCAAAAACTGTTTACCTGCAAAGGGATTTCTTACACCCCTTTTCTGTGAATCTAATCTGTGCAAAAAATATATATGTGCAGGAGGGAATCAACGGCCCAGCTCGCGCTTCAAGGTACTAATCTCTGCGTGAAATTTGTCCTCCCGAACATTCAGTTCAGTCAACCAGCGGCCATGGAGGCTCCTATACCTCTTCCGAGAAGCGTCGGTAGCTCCAAGAGCAACATTCAAGGATCCTTCTAGATGAAGGACCTCGTTCTCAGCTGTGCTAGCTCTGGTCTGTGCTACGTCTGCTCTAACTTTCTCTTATGTCAAAAGCTCTTGCAAGACCCTCTTCTCATCAACCAGTAGCTCAATGAGAGCTCGAAGCGTCGTCTCCTTCTTCGGCGAGGGGCCTCCATATCAATACTCTCTGTCTGATCAAGATGATCAGCAGGAGGCTACTCAGCCGATAGCCAAGCCTCATACTCAGGGGAAGATTGAACTGAATCTCACTGCTCTATATCACACATCAGCATAGACTGACGCATCTCCCAAAGAGCAGTATTCCGATCCATGTCCCCAGAGGACCCCCTAGAAAAGATTAAATCATATAGAGGGTGTTTTGCCTCACAAGGCACCTGCTGAGAGCAGCCGAACTGACCCAACACCCGAAATGGGAAGTAGAAGGTGCTGCCAGTCAATCCTAGGAGGGTGATGCCCTCATGGTCTCTGGAACGAACTACTAGGAAGGCCCGATACAACCAAAGAAGTCTCCAGATCAATACTGCATCGGTCAGTGAAAGCTTCAATGCTGATAAATCTCCCTACGGAATTAAGTGACACCTGCCCAAAAAGCATCGAACCACCTCACCTCGAGCGATATAAAAGCATTGCATGGGTCCCAAGATAGCGAGATGCTGACCCAACCAAACCTGGAGCAGTAAAGGAAATCCCTTGAGGCTCTCCACCTTGCCCAAAACAAATGCATCAAGGCATCGGTATAGTTCAGCAAGGACTAGGTGCATCACTGATCGACCCTCTACCAACTCGATCAAAACGTCGCAGAGAGCCAGAGAGAAGCTCTCTCCCCCAGTGAAGAAAAGGACTTCCGAGATGAGACTGAGAGCAAAGGTTTTCACATTGAAGATATTCCTAACCGACAATTTTTAAAGACTTTCGTCACCGAAAAATTCTTTGAAGAATTTGATCGAACACCTTGTGGGCCCCCCAATGAGACTTTTCTCATACTCAAATTTCTTTAAACCTAGGGTAAGGTGAACGGCCTTAGCAGAATCTGGTTTCGACGTGACTCTTGCAAGGCCTCTGTGGAGCTTCAAGCCAGACAAATTGGATAACTCTTCAACAGTAGGAGTTAGCTCCTGCTTTCCAAATTGGAATACATGGATATTTGCATCCCAAAATGACGTCGCCACATGAAGTAGGTCCCACCGTGGAGGAACCTCAAGAAACAAGGGAAGATGGGATAGTCCAAGCCGCTCTAGATCAATGAGCTCACTCTCATTCAGGCTCCCAAGCCAATTTTTTAGAAAATTGGGCCCCAAGCCCAAAGATAGGAGTAAATTGGTTCTGAGCCCTTCATGTAAGGGAGGGTTGGAAAGCGGGTCCATGGATGTACAAAGATCTTTCAAAAATATAAAATTCAATATATGTCGATGGACCCACCCTTGGAAAGGCAAGGAGAAGAAAAAATAGCTAAAAAGGCCAAACCAAAGAGAAAAGAGAGAGAAAATGACCCCTTTTGGGCATATAAAGGGGCCACTGCCCTCCAGGCTAAACCTGGTGCATGTATTACATTCGCCAGTGTAAATCCCCCCAAGATTGGTCTGGAGCATGTAATACATGTGCCAGACCAATCTAGCCCTTGTCCATGTAAAAATAGAGCTTTTAAGGGGAATTTGTGTCTTTATTGGCCCCCTTAGCCAGTTTTCCTGCTCACCTATTTTATACCTTGACGACATTCACAAACATAAAATTCAAAGTGCACCGAACATTGAAATCATTTAACTTTTTGCAGGAAAACCCACACTGAGGCATACGACCTCAAGGGTCATTTTTACAAGCAGTCTTCAAAACCATCCTGCAAGCAATAAGAGATAGTGCAAGGGAAATATAGCATGCGATCAAAGAAAGAGCACTAAACATTTCAAAGAAAAAAAGATCACCCAAAAAATGCCACATTATCCATCACAATTTGTTCAAATTTCAAATTATCATCCCAAAGTGTTTAAAAATGTTCAAAATGCAGAAACTAGGCCTAGTACTTGCTGGACCGAGGCAAGGAGCTTTGGAAGGTTCGCATATCTCCTACTCGGGACCATGCCTGTGAAAGTCGACTAAGTAAAGAGCGCGACTCCTTGTCACGTGTATGCTGCAAGTCATAGCCAAGGTCATAAATCGGGAGCAATTGAAAGACAAAGATGGTAAAGCAGTGAGAAAAATTGAGCAGTAGAATACTCACCACCTCCACATCCCGAGGCTCAACAATGTTACAATAATATGCGGCATGGTCCATGGATAATTCAAAGTTCTACATTCAGAGGGAGAAAGGTGTCAGTTACAGGGGTTATTAATAAACACAGGCATTTATCAAAGGAGCCAAAGGAAGAATGATCATGAGAAGTCTTACCCCCGGAACCACCTCAGGAGGAGGAACCCGAACTCCATTGGCTGAAAGGTGGGCCTCATCTACATCAACACATAGATCCGAGAGAAAGCCATCGTCAAGGTGCCTGAAGGTCCCATGAACCACAGTAGGTGCACCACCCAAGGCACCCATGCGAGAAGGGCTTGAAGGACCAACATCTGAAGGACCAGCACCTGAGGAACTAGCACTTGAGGGACCCACTCCGAAAGGACCAGCATCTGAGGGGCCTGCCCCTGAAGCATCAGCAGTACCCGCTGCCGCTCCACCCTCATCATCTGAATCTCTCCCAAGATAAATTGTGAAAAAGATAAAGATTCACTCAGTAGAAATGAAAGTTAAGTCAAAAGCCTAAAGGGGACCAATCTAAAAGAGAAAAGAGGATTACCTGTGAGCGCGGGCCATCGAAAGAGAGGAAATTGACACCAGGGACAAAACGCGGAAGGATAAACCAATACGGCAAAGACTCGTACCACAATCGATAGTCTCCAAGCATGAGAAGGGCATTGATAGGGATCCCATTGTGGAGGAAGGCCGCAGTAAGCTCCTTGATACTACCCACAGGGTCCAGGACATCTATAGAATGATCCATGGGTATGGCAAGATAGACCTGGTACTAATGAACTACCCGCTCCCCCAGGTAGTAGACCCTGGCCCATGCCCCATAGAAAAAGACAATGTCGCAGTTGTTAAAAAGGCGAGATGGACCTATGACGGCTCGATCCCAATAAATAGAGCTAATGTATAGGTCATATATGACCTATCCAAGTCAAGAGGTGGCCAATCAGTCAGATCTGGTATTATTAACAATGAAATCCCTCAAGGCAGCAGCCTTATACACAATAGCACAACACCAAATCCCAATGTTTACTGAACTATTACAAAATTGAAATAAAACCATACATAAATGCTTATCAAAGGTTTAGCCAATAACTGCTGAGCTAAGAGAGAAGAAAAAAATGAAAAAAGAAAACTAAACCCTAAATGAGCACAGGAAACCCTAGCTCAGATCTCAGGCTATTCCTAGATAGTTTACAAATGTAGATAACCGTCCTTTATATAAGCAACCCTTGAAACCCTAATATGCATTAGCCAATCAGATTTGAGAAGGTTTGGAGTTTATTTCGTGGCCCATCTGTGTCCCTTGGATTCTTTGGGAAGTGTGGGACGTTGGGATGCATGCCTTAGAAGGTGTGAAATACCCAAAATATCCTTGGGTGCTGAAATAGGCTGCTGGAATTCATGCCTTGCGTAGATGACAACTTCAGGTATGTATCTCGTTGAGATCTCAATGAGTTGAAGCTTCAAAAGTTTGATCTCGCTGAGCTGAAATGCTTCAGAAGTTAAATCTCGCTGAGTTCTCGCTGGGCTGAAGCTTCATAAATTAAATCTCGCTTGGTTGAAATGCTTTAGGAGTATAAATCTCGCTGAGTTACAATACAACAGGAGATTAAATCTCGCTAAACTGAAGTACAACATATTTCAACAACTTAAATCTCGCTGGGCTGAAATACAGCATTTTTCAGCACTGCACCTATTCAGCAGAATGCCTCAACAGCAGAACAACTCAAATGCCTATATTTTTCAGCTCTACACCACTTGACTTCGAGTCCGTAGCCTGTGGGGTTTAGTTGAAGTAATCGAGAGGTGCACCACAGCTACTCGAGTGCGCACAACAGCTATTCGACAAAATGCTTTCAGCCTATACGCTGCTCCAATGTGCTAAATATGCAAGTTTACAGCTCATGTTCTTCAATGCAGCTGCTTTATGGTTTGAATGTAGGTTGTAGTGCTGCTACCATCATGTGTCTAAAATATATATAACAGCCCAATTGGATGGTGTAGCAGCACATAAAGTTCATTTTGAAAGTACTCAACTGTTGTTGGCTTCAAGTATAGGCTGCTGCCATGGCAGCAATGCTGCTCCAGCTATGTGGCTTTAAATCCTCATCATTGCAGCTTTGGACTTTAGTTAGTGCAGCAGCAAGAGTGTGCCCAACATTGGTGTGCAGCTTTACTGGATAGTGCCACAGCTTTGCAACTCAAGAGGATGAAGGCTTTGGCTGCTCCAAAGGATTAAAGCGTTGCTTGCTAGGCTCAAAACAGCTAGGAGCTTGCTAGGTTCAAATGGAGCTTGGACAGCTCTCTAGGCTCATTGGGTGCAGCTCACTTAGTTCACTTTGCAACAGTTTCAGGTCTCGCAGCTCACATGCACCTCGTTGGGTTCAAAACATCAGCTCGCTAGGATGAAATTCAACAACATTCAATATGCTCGCTAGGCTCCAATGCAGCAAAAGGTCAGGTTCTAATGTGAACCTCGTGAGATGATAAATTGTAACTTCAAATTACAACAGCTCGCATAGTTCAAGGCATATGCAAGAGAAGTTTTCAACTATTGTGTCCCACATACACACTGCTACATAGCAGTAGTTCTCCTTAATTCGTTGCAGCAACTCTCCTCTCTACTTAGGCTTCACCTCATACACTCAACAGGCCTTCTAGGGCCCCGAAGCATGACAAAATTGTCCCGATGGTGTGAACTACCATGGTTCATTCCCAATAGATTCTTCCGCTCCACAACCTAGCATAAAATTCCTCCTTTTTGGCTTTAAATATGATGGATTGCATCATTAAGCTATAAATTCATGTTATCTACAACACACACATAAAACACATTATTAAGCCACTCAAAGGTCCATCAAAGGCCGGGTTAAGGGGTGAAAAGTGGTACTTTCAGAGCTTAACACATTCCTGGGAGAACGACTATTTACTGTCAGCACTTCTACACCTTGGTTTGCAAACATAGTGAATTACTTGACAGTGGGTAGGATTCCCCCACATTGGAACAAAATGGATAGGGAGTTGTTCTTTTCCCAGATCAGGCATTACATGTGGGAGGATCCATACCTGTTCTAGCATTGTATAGACCAAGTTGTGAGGAGGTAGGTGTGTCCCTGAGAATGAATTTCATAGCATACAAACCATGTGTCATGAACAGGCTTGTGGAGACCATTTCAGTAGAAATAAGACTACTGCAAAGGTGCTCCAAAGTAGATTTTATTGGCCAACCATCTTCAAGGATGCATGGTAGCATTACAAAGCTTGTGAAAGATGCTAAAAAATGAGAAGTAACTCCAAAAGAAATTCCATGCCTTTACAGCCTATACTTGTTGAACTATTTGACATTTGGAGAATTGACTTCATGGGTCCTTTCCCTCCTTCCTATGGATACAATTTTATTCTTGTGGCTATGGACTATGTGTCCAAATGGGTTGAGGCCAGAGCCAAAAGAACCAATGCTCATAGAGTTGTCCTCAATTTCTTGAAGGACAATATTTTTTCTAGGTTTGACACCCCCGAGCTATCATTAGTGATAGGAGAAGCCATTTCTGCAATAGGAAATTTGATAACTTGCTAAGAAAGTACTCTGTGACACACAGAGTTGCCACCCCATACCACCCACAGACCAGTGGGCAAGTAAAAATTTCTAATAGAGAGATCAAACACATTTTAGAGAAAACTGTGAGAGGAGGTAGGAAGGATTGGTCCTTGAAGTTGACTGATGCTCTTTGATCTTATAGAACTGCTTATAAAACCCCAATAGAGATGTCCCCCTTTTAGTTGGTGTATGGCAAGGCATGCCATTTATCAGCAGAGTTAGAACACAAAGCCTATTGGGCTATTAAATCATTGAATGTTGATCTAACTTCTGCTGGCATGCACAAGAGGCTGCAGCTGTCAGAGCTGGAAGAGCTGAGACTGGAAGCCTACTCCAATGCAAGGATCTATAAAGAGAAAGTCAAAGCTTTTTATGACAAGCATTTGCTGAGAAAGGAGTTTACTGCTGACAACAAGGTATGGCTATTCAATTCCAAATTGAAATTTTCTCAAGCAAGTGGAATCAAGATGGGAGGAACCTTACATTGTAATGCATGTATCCCCATCTCGAGCTGTTGAAATCATGGATCCAAACGATGTTAGGATCATGAAAGGTAATGGTCAAAAGCTCAAACTCTTTGTTAAAAATATAGTAGAGCCTGTGGTGACCATTCACCTTCAAGAACCTCCAAAGTGTGACTAATCTTCAACCTTGTATACTATGTATCATAACTGTTGGTTTTGTTTCTGTTGTTGCTTTCAAAACTGTTGGTATTGTATATATGTTGTCATTTTTGCTTAGTTTTTCATTTAGGATTATGAGTCATCAATTCCAAGGCATGAGAAATGAATTGAAGCATAATAGGATTGAAAAATCTTCGTGGAGAATGGACTGTGAACTAATCAGAAATCCTTTTGAACTGAAAAACAACCTGTCTAGAGGTGCAGAGAAAATTTTGACAGGTACTGATGATTCCCAGTTTGCATTTCGACAGGTTCTGATACTTGTCGAGAGGTTTGAATTGATGTTCGACAGGTACTGAAGGTGTAAATATGAATTTTGACAGGATCTATGAACCTGTCGAGATGTTGAGACAGAGAGTCGACAGGTATTGAAGTTGTAGGCTATGTTTTCGACAGGTTCTGATACCTGTCGAGAGGTTAATTGCTGAGAATTTTCAACTTGTCGAAAGGATGTTTGAACCTCTCGACTTGTAAACTCTGAAGCCCGTGTACCATCGAGAGGTTGAAAGAACCTCTCGAGACCTTCATCCTGACAGACCTGTAAACTCTAAAGCTTTTAACTGTTCGACAGGTTGCTTCAACCTGTCGACATCTTTTGCTCAGAGCTTTATTCCTCCTCTGCCGATTTCCCATTTTCTTCTATCTCCTCTACCTCACTGGTTCCAACTCACTCACCTTGTCGTTGCTCCAAGTGCATTAATTTTACAAGAGCTACATTTTGCACCTGGTCTCTGTTAGTTTGTTGTCGTGTACATCAAACTCTGAGAAACCCTAGGTTTTGGGGGTAAGTTCTTCTTCAACCTCCACTTTGTGATTTTTAATCATTGTACTTCCATATTTTTGTGTGTGTGGTCAATTTGATTGAGAAAGAAGGATTACTGTGAGTTGTTGGGAGTGATTTTGGGGATTGAGTGTCCAATGGCTGACCGTGAGGATACCCTAGCTGATTTGTTCAAACCCCCTTCCAAACCCACCAGAAAATCCACCAGAAAATCCAGTAGGCTAGCAACACAGCCCAGAGAGGACCCACATGCTAAGAGGAAGCTCATCATGGATAAACCTGAGAAAGCTAAGAAGGCTAAGAAAGCCAAGAAAGCAAAAATAATTGAAGAGGTTGTTGAGGATGTCCATATGCCCAAACCTCAACCTGAGGCTGTACCTAAAATCCCTGAGAACCTGACAACCCCCAATGAGTTTGTGGATGCTTTAGGCCTGATTCCTAAGACAATTTTTTACTTACCCTATTTTTCTACAATTGAGGAATGCAAGCAGACCTTGGACTACTTGGTGAAGGCTTCCCTGACCCCTTTGTTGACCCCACTGTAAGAAAAATCCTACCTTAGACTAGCCAAATTGTGGTATCAGAATATCAGGAAGAAGATGAAGCCAGGGTTGTAATTTTGATTGATAATTGGGAATTGGTTGTGGATTACAGTGACATTGGGTTGGCATTAGGGGTCCCATAAGGTTTTGACTTAGTTTATGGTTTAGGAGCACTCGAAAGTGTGTCCTTTAGAGCAATGGCCAGACATCTGACTCAAGGCATTGTGGGCTCTGGGGAATCATTGATGAGGAGAGATCTACACCCTAGCCTGCTTTTCATAGATTCAATTTTAAGGAAAAAAATTTATGTCAATGGACATCAACAAGAGAGGAGGACCCCTATAGTGGATGGCCTTTACTTTTTCTTCAAAGGCTAGTTCATGAATACCTCTCAGTTGATATTTGAGGCCATGGTAGATGTGAATGAAAAGATCAAAAGAGGACAGGCCTTTCCTGGGTTATCCTGCAGCAGACTCATCACTGCCCTGCTAAGGAAAGGAAAATTTGTGATTCAAAAGGATGAGCCAATGGAGAAAGTGAGTTCAAAAGTGTTTGGGAGTAGGGCCTGGTCTACTAGTAGGACCCTGATTGGGAAAAGTAAGAAGAAATCAATTGAGAGTCCTGACAAAGAAGCCCCTCGGGGTGACCCATTTCGGCAGGTGCAGTGATCCCTCATTGTCGGCCCATTTCGGCCATTTGCAGTGGGACTCTACATCAGCTAGCTCAGAACCTCTGCCCACCTCTGCTGGTCTTAGCTCAATGCCTGCACCTGTAACCTCTTCATCCCTACTCCTTCCCTCCACTACTGTGCCTTTGCCTATTGTCAGCCCTGCTGTTGCCAACATTCTCATTCCATCACCCTCCATACCATCCATTACAATCCCCATACCTCCTAGCAGCTCAGCCATCCCTTCCACCATCACCACAATCATCCCTATGATAGCTCCTCTGACCACAGACCCAATTGCTACCCTACCTTCATTTCCCATCACAACCACCTACCAAAGAAAATCCAGGCAAACCCTAACCCCTCCAGCTACCCCATCCATCCCAGACGTTGAACCCTTGAGCCCTGCACCAGCAGTTCCTTCTACATCATATGACCTTGTCACCACCCCTCCACCTTCCGTACCCTCTGATATTGACCTCACTACTTTCATGTCACCTACCCATACCCAAGAGCTCGACCATCTGACCACTGAGGGGTATTCATCCATGATTGACTCCATTGTGGAGGACATTGGGCATGAGTACTCCCCTTTACCTGACTCTCCACAGCCCTCTCAATTCCAGCATACTCTCACCCCACCTTTCCAGCATGCTCCCACATCTCTTTTCCAGCCCATTATACTCATTCCACCACCTACCCAAACCCAAATCCTACCAGAGGCCTTTACCCAGATTCTTTCCCTTCTCACCACCATCCTAGCCTAGCTCCAAACCAACATAGCCAACAAGTCTGCTATGGCCACCTGCCTTCAGGCCATTCATTCCACTCTAATCCCATCCACCTCTACCAGTCAACCTCTTATAACTCCTACTTCTATACCTACTCCAGTACCCACTCCGCCTCCATCCCCTCAGCTATCCCCTCTAGTAGTGGTTTCCACTGCTAAGGTAGCAGAACCAATCCCTACCCCTTCTACCAAAGACTCCTCAACTCCAACTAATTTTGAGGAAGAAGCTCTGCCCATCACTGCTGCAATCCCAACTGACCCCTTGGAGGTTGACTTACCCTTTTTACCTTTTACCTACCCCACCACCCCACCTGAGTCTATTGTTGTGGAAGAGGAGCTGCCATTGACCCTCATTGTACCATCACCACCACTTCCTGAGCTCCCCATCACCCCCTCCTCCATGGATGACCTTCACCATTGGGCCATTGTCCCATATGGCACCAACACCTTTTCACTTCTGCCATCCCTCACCAAATCCATTGAGACCAACCCATATGTCAAAGAGGATGTGTAATTTTTAGTGGATGCAGTCATGGTGTTACTGTAGCAAGCACATCAAGAGGAGATTGACCCTGTTTTAGAAGCTCATAGGGCAGAGGAGTGGAAGCTATGGAAAATGGTCCTCAAATCCCTGGACCTTTACAAGATGTACAAGCTGAAATCTGAGATGCTGGCTAGGTTAGTTGAGACCCTCTCCCTATACTCAGCCTTGGGTCCCTCAGAATCCAAAGCTCTTTCCATCAGGGAACCCACCATGACCCAAGGCAGCACCAGGCCTCAGAAACCATCTGCAAAAAGAATTAAGGAAGGTGCTGCCAGCACTGACAAACTGGAGAGGAAGGAGAGACTCAAGGAGGAGTATGACAAACTTGCTGCACAAAAAGGATGGGAGCTAATGACCATATCAAGCTCTGACTCAGATTCTGATTAGGTGTAGATTGTATTTAGATTTTTGTAGTTATTAGTTTGTATGTAGGATTATGCCGTATATACTTTTTGTTTAGAATGTACTATTTCTTTAATGCTTTGTAACTACTTGTGTGAAATAAACTTTATGTTTTGACAATTCCACTGTATTTCTTGCTTTCCTTTATGTGTACTTTTATTCTCATTTGTTCTTTATGCTTCATTTGCTACTGTCCTTATGCTTACCCTGCTGTTCTTTTGTTATACTTCCAAAGCAGTGAGGACACTGTTCCTCATAGGTTTGGGAGTATGGCAGGAGGTGCCAATGAAATAGTTAATGCTAGTGCAGCAGGGTTGGATGAAATTTTTGAAAATAAAGTGATTTCCCACCTGATTTTTGAAAAAAGAGGAAATTAAAAACTTTTTAAAACTGAAATTTGTTGAAACTCTAATACTTTCATGAAGCAAATGTCAAGAATTTTTTCAACATTAATATTTAGTGAACCTAAAAAGAGAACATTGTGAGGATATATCCCAAGAATTTGATGGAAGACCATACCCAGTGAGATTTGAGCCTAAAAAGTTTTTCTTTAAAGAGTGTTTTGGTAATTTTTCTTCTCTAAGGACTGATTGAACCTATTTTTACTCACTAGTAGTTAGGCAAATCCAAATTGAAATAGCTTGACAGCATTGATGACATTGAAGAAATGAAATAAGGCCATCCTTTGGATAGTTTGAGCTTAAAATTTCTCACCTTTGAACTGCCCTTGATACACACCATTTAAGCCTTAAAAATCTAAGTTTTCCTTTGATAAAAACTAAAGAATTTGAACCCAAACCTCAGTGACCTGATACAACCTGACCCTTATCCTGAGGTTTCAGAAGGAAGAGGAGGAGTTGAAGAAGCTAGAGCCGGTTTGACAATTGGTGGAACGAGAAGAAAACACACTTGAAGGCAACTTGTATCAGATGTGTAGTTATGGCATGCCAGCCCATAAAAAAATATCAAAGAAAAAACATACAAAAAGAAAGAGAAAACAAAAAGAAAAGTCACTTCATTGGAAAATTAGAAGAAGATGAGAAGATGGCCACTTCAAATATGAAAATTCCAAGAAAATGAAGATGTGATGAGATGAAGAAGGTTTGTGCACCACCTCCTTACATTACTAATTTCTCAATTTTGAATCCCTCCTTGCCCTTTCATTCTTTATAAACCTCACCCATAAGCCACATTACAAACCAATAAAAAGACCCTACTGATCTGAAATTGATTGAGCTATCATGTGGAGATTAGGATTTGTGTAATCTATGGAGAAAAGAGTTAGAAGATTTCAAGAATTAGAGCAATGCCTATGCTCATGCTTGTAGTTCTATTTGAGGGCTGGAACTGCTCTTGAGCTGTGAGAAATGATGCACCCTTCATGCTTATTGTGAGTGACAGCCCTGGTGAGACTAGGGTCTGAAATTGAATTTGTTTGGGGCATTATCCAAATAGAATTCTCAAATTGATGGTGAGCTTTACACTAATTTTCACACACAATGCCTTGACATGAGCTGATTGATTGTGAAAATATTCCATCAAATTTTCAGTATTAAACTGCTGATTTACTGCTGAATTTTTTTATCCCGATAAAAAAAAGTGAATAAGGTGTGGAATGAATTTTATTTTTGTTTAAATTCCTTTTTGACATGTTGCATTGATATCAATTGATTCATTGGATATTTGTGAGTACCTTCAATGAAAACCCCTCAGGAGACTCCACTCTTCCAGTAGGGATCACCTAGGGGGTTTAAAAGGCTTGATGCATGTGCTAAATGCATCTGTGCTCCCTACAAAAGTGGCATTTTTTTATTTTTAATATTTTTTTTTAATTTCTCCTTTGCTCAGGGACTAGCAAAGCTTAAGTTTGGGGGTGTGTTGAGTAGTGAAAAATATTATTTTTCACCTCCTAACCTGACCTTTGATGGACCTTTGAGTTGACTAATAATGTGTTTTGAGTATGATTTATAGTTAAGTAATAAAATACAGTCATAGTGTAGACATCCATCTAAAAATGTCAAAAGAAGAGACCTGCTGCTAACATGTACTCATGCAGCTGAAAAAAGCTAGCCATCAAGCAGTCACAGAACCTCAGAACCCTATGGTAGTGGCATGTATCCACATGGGCACACATGGGAGTAAGAGCAGCTGTAGTGAATGAAGGTTAAACACCTCAAACGGTGTTGAGTGCTTGGCAGATGAAGAATAGCACCCCAGAACTGTGTGCCAGCCATTGAAGCAAAATATAGAACTTGTTGAGAGGTTAATTCAACATGTCGATAGGTTTACATGCTTAGATATGAAGCTATTGAGAGGTTCCATCAACCTATTGAGAGGTTCCATCAACCTATCGAGAGGATCTGAAGGTAAACATGAACCAATTGAGGAGTTAAAGCTGAAGAAGGTAACCTATCGAGAGGTTCTAAAGCTGTGTTTCAACCTGTTGAGAGGTACTGAGGTAGAAAAGTGAAGATTTCGAGGGGTTGACAGAACCTGTCGAAAGGGTTGAGGTGCTATAGAAGAACCTGTCGAAGACTTACCTGGAGATGCAGGGGATCTTGCGAGGTCCACCTACATGTCGAGAGGTTCCCCAGAACCTAGCGAGCAGTCAACGCCAACCTGTCGAGGACTTACCTGAAGCTACATCCATTTTCCGTGAGATTGAGTCAACCTGTCGAAGATTCAATTGGAACTATATAACAAATCGATAGGTAGTTTTATGACCTGTCGAGAGGATATATGGAACTCGAACAGAAGTTGAGAATTAATGTCAACCTGTCGAGAACTGCTGTCAACCTATCGAGCAGCCAAAGCATCCTGTCGAGAAGTAATGGAACCTGTCGAAGGCTACTCTTAACCTATCGAATGGAACACCAACTGGACTCAGAACCTATCGAAATGTTCCCTGAACCTCTCGACACATGAATTGGGAACTTCTCAGTTCCATCCATAGTAGCTGCTCACTTCAGTGCTCTATGCACGTATTCCAAGGCATGTTAACAACCCTTGGGGGTATTTTTAGAATATAAATGGGTGCGAATGGGAACTCTCTAACCACTTCACATGTACCTATCCAGTTTGGACCAATTAGTGGAGAGTTTCTAGAAGAAAAATCAGTCACATCAGCAGCTCAGAATAATACAATTAATCCCTTGAGCTCTGATTGGCTGAAACAGATCTGAGGACAGGGAGGAAGACTATAAAAGCCTGAGGAGTTTACAGAAGAGCCATCCAGAAATTGAGAGAGCTCTGGCCAAAATTCGAAAACTCCTTCCATCTTCCTTCTTCCTCATCACTCTTTAGACCAACCATGGTTGGCTAAACCCTTTTAGTAGCTAGGGTGAGGTTGAGAGTTGTAAATTGAGAGGTTCAAGGCACTGTATGAGGATTGGATGTTGCACAGATTGCAGATCTGAGCACATTGTACTATAAGTTTGTTTGGAATCAGTAAATTATGGATTGTAGAGTTAATTTTGATTTATAAATCTTGTGATTGTCATTTGATTTCCTAGATTAAATACCCCTGTGGATGCCTGAGCTTGTAGCCTTGCATCCACAGCATCTGTAATAGTTTAATTATTCTAATTAAGATCCTTGAATTAGAGGAATCTCTTAGATGATCCGTGGCCATTGAAGTGGACAGATCATAGCCTTAGGATCACTCCAATTTCCTAATCTGTGTTGGATTCTTGTACCTTGCATATGAGCTTGTAGCCAGATGAAGGATTGTTACAAATTAGTTCCCTGCACTTCCTTTGAACCAAACAATTTTCAGTAAAGACCAAAATCAATAAATCTGTGTTTTAATCCTTTTCTCCATCTCTCTAAATCTGTGTTTTAATCAGTTCTGGATCATTTGCTTTTATCTTTAATTTTCTATAGTTTTAGTAAAGTGACAACCCTCAAAAACCTCTCCTCTTTCCTTTCTTGCGTACTTTTAAACTAGTATAGGTTAGAGTGCCAGATCTGTTATAGATCTAGAGATTTATTACATTTTAGAGCACATTTCCCTGTGGACCTACCCTCACTTACCTCTTAAAGCTTGCTGCAACAACCCTGGTTCTTGCAGGCCTGATTGCTTACCTTGATCCCATTTCTCTATGATTTTTCCTTTTAGTTTGCTGATTTTAACCCTTTAATAATTGCAAGGTAAGCAGCCCAACATATTATAGATTTGAAGTTTGTTTCAGCAAAGGACGCATGCAATATGGTGATTTATAATTGACATTAAATCTAAGATTGTGATACATGCTTTAATCACATCTCGTATTATTCTTTTTATTAGCTTGTAGCTTTTGAACCTTCTAATTAATGAAGTGTTGTTAATCTTAAAATATAGATGTGTGGTCATGCACATAAGTTTTAGATGAAGTAGCATTAATTTGGTATGTTCAACCCATCTTTGGATTAATCTGACATCATTTTTAACTTAACAAGGCTATGGAGATAGTCACATGTGAAGAAGATGGGTCCCTACAAGGAACCTTATGCAAACCATTTGTTTTTATGATATTTAATACATCTGAAGAGGCATATGACTATTATAATCGATATGCTAAAATTTTGAGGTTTGGTATTCGAATTAACAAAAATTATAAAACTCCTAACAAGAAAAATATTATCAAGAACATTTATGTATGTGACAGAGAAGGATTTAAGAGTGTGAAGAGAGCAGAAGAAGCTGCATTTTCACAAGGAGATTTAAGAATGGATTTTAAGGCAGCATTGACAATAAAGTTGACAAAAGATGAAAGTTGGGTCATACATAAATTTGAAGAGAAGCATACCCATGGGCTTATGACCCCTACAAGAACTATGAAGTTACGCTCACATAGGGAACACTTATCAAGTGCATCTAATGGTTTAATTGGTGAATTATCTCAATCTATGGGTTCTTCAGCTATTTCCATTACATTGTCTATGTTAGGAGGAGACATTGGCATTTTTGCTAGTAATCAAGAGACCCAAAATTACTTGAAGAAATTATGAGAAAAAAATAATATAACTAATGAATGCATGAACGTTATAATGGATTTTATGGACAGACAATCTAAAGATGATGAATTTTTTTTGGAGAGCTAAGATTGACGAAGAATATAAAATGAGGAGCATCTCTTGGGCCAATAGTTGAAGAAGGATGCCATATCAAAAATTTGGTGATGCAGTTAGTTTTGACACCACATATCGAGCAAATAAGTATTTATTGTCATTTGCTCCATTTACGGGTGCCAATCACCACAGACAGTCTTCTCTATTTGGTTGCGCTCTACTAGCGGACGAAACTGAAGAAACATTTGTTTGGCCATTTGAGACTTGGTTGACATGTATGGGAGGAAAAAAGTTGGTCTCTATAATTACTGACCAGTGTCATGTAATGGGAAATGCAATAAAAAAGGTACTATCAGGAGCTACACATTCCTATTGCTTGTGGCATATAGGACAAAATGAGCCTAAACACTTAAGCCACATAAAAGCAGCAAATGATGGTTTTAATAAAGAATATTCTCAATGCAAATATAGTGAAACAGTTGAATAATTTGAGGATAGATGGACCCAACTTATAGAAAAATACCAACTGGAAGATAATTCTTGGTTGAGAGCCATGTACGAAGCTCGACATCAATGGATTTCATACTACACGAGAATCAATTTTTTTGCAGGCATGAGTTCAACACAACGTAGCAAAGTTATGAATGCCAACTTCAGTCATTACGCCCAGCCAAGGACTTCCTTTAATGAATTTATATAAAAATATGACATGGTAGTAGCAAATCAACGAGCTGATGAGAAAGAGGAAGACCACCAAACTTTATAGAGAACCATGCCTTTATGTTCCTACTTTCCAATGGAAGAAGATGTTAGGAAAGTTTACACAAGGAATGTCTTTCATAGATTTCAAGAAGAATTAAGGAAAAAAGATAAATGTATTGCACAGAAGATGAGTCAAGAAGGTTACGTTAGTGAGTATCGAGTCTGCACTTTTGGGGAAAAAGATAGCAACTTTACAGTAAGTATTGATGAAAGTGAAGCAATTGCATATTGTACTTGTATAAAATTTGAATTTGAAGGGTTATTGTGCTGGCATATTCTCAAAGTATTCCAAACAGTAAATCTTCTAAAAATCCCACAAAGATACATTCTTATGCGATGGACGATAAATGCTATATATGGACAATCTCAGCCTATTAAGGGGGAATGTAGCAATTCACATGATATCAATCCAATGATGATATGGAATGAGAGAAGAGGGTTGAAGTTTATTGATTATACTATAAAATCAAGGAAACATTATACTTTTGTAATGCCCGTTATGGAAAGCTTACTAGAGAAACTTAAAATCCTTGATAAATCAATTGAACAGAGGGAAAGTGAGAATGTACAAAATGACAAAGGATTTGGTGTGCGTGATCCACCACATGTACATACGGTTGGTAGACCAAAGAATATAGAAAGAATCCGTTCGAGTATAGAAGAAAGTCAAGATATGAACAAGAAAAAGACTTGCAACTATTGTTCATTAAAAGGTCATTATATTTTGACTTGCTCGATCCATTTTTCAAGTTATTACAGTTAGTTTAAGTATGCAATATTTTTATAATTTCATTTTTGATGTATTCCAAGAAGATGTAGCAAAAGTATTTATCTCGGAAGGGAGTGTCCATGAAAAATCTCACAAACATTAACTTGACAAGATAGTACCTATTGCCTTGTTTCAGCACGTTTCGATGTTTGTATATGTTCCTTTATTTCTTGTCTCTCTCTATGTAGGTTGTGACAATCTTCTTAGTGGTTCTCATAAGGTAATGAGATTCAACAATTTAAAATACAAAGGTGTACATTGCTTAGTTTATATTATTTATTTCGCTATATATAGTGTTATTTTCTTAAGGTCGTGCTGTCATTTTAAAATTTTCAGAATGGATTAGTTATGACTTTCTTTGTCTTAATAAAATCATTTACCTGCCCTAATAGATTTATAACTGATGGGTATTGTTTGCAGGGACCACTTGGTTTCTATAAGGGATTCATCCCAAATTTTGGTCGGCCAGGATCATGGAATGTGATAATGTTTCTGAATTTGGAGCAGGTAAAACTTAAGCCTGTCATCATGCATTTGCATCACATTTTTTCTGCATGTTATTTCTTTCTCTTCTGAGTTAAATTTCTCATACAGATTAAAGTAGCTTATGAAAAAGTCCCCATTCAAACTTGTTATGATGTTTAGGCCCGTTTTTCTCATAATTCATTTTGCTTTATTTCTGTGCATGATAGGCTAAGAAATTCTTCAGCAGAGAAGTGCCAAGTTAACAGATTTCTACAGTCCTAAGGATTTGTGGGCTAAAAAATAAAGGTTTTGGTTTGGGAATTTTCCCCACCATTTGAGATTGGCAAGAGACGAATATAGCCTCTCCACTAACACAAGTTGCTCTTTGTCTTTAAATTTTTGTTATTTGCAGAGTTCTAGTGATCAAAAACCGTTATGAGTATCACTTAATGTCCTATTTTCCCATTTTTCTGGGACTGCCAATGTGGAAGAACTTTTGCCATTTCCCTTCTGAGTGATTAACTGGTGAAGTGGCAATAAGTTACATTTTATAATAATTTTGTTTATTCTTTGTCCAAATCTCTACAAGATTTTAAAGGTTTAGTTGAATATAGTTCACCAAAAAATGAGGTGAGTTGGATCAGGTGACATGTTCTACCGATGGACTACCACTTAGACAATTTTAGATTGGTCACAAATGCATGCCAACATACAACTAGTTGGTGTTAAAATGATGGTGCCTCCCATACTACTAGTTTGTTTATTCTTAGATTCATGATCAATTGGTGCTACTTTGGTATATAATAGAAATAATCTACAGTGGCACCATATGATCTCCTAAAAACCAGGCAGATTGAGTTGAAAGTTTGGAGTGAGTCACAGTGACGCGATGTGAGTTCACGATCTCGTACTATATCTTCTAAAACTACAACCGTCATGATGAAGTACTATATCTTAGGCTATTCAAGGCATATGCATGAGTTCCAACAGGATGACAGATTTCATTGCCAACCATTTTAAATTCATTGTAATTAACTACTTTGCAGGTAAATAAAAATAGCTAATTTTTATGGACTCAGGCTACATTATTTGACCTGATTGATTCTGATTTATAGTCTTTTAATAAATTACATATAATATTGTGAAACTTCTATGTAGACACCCAAATTTGGCCCAAGGCCCGATCGAGACATACTTCGAGAGAGGCTCACCCCCAAGCTTCTGATAGCATCTCCCACACCCTTAGGACCATTCCCAAACCCTTACAAACTTACCTAAGCCCTTAGGAATCACCCCCAACCTTTAGAAACCTCTCTAAAACCTTTAGTTAACCCTCCCAAGCAATGGTTAGAGTGAGATGTACAGGGCTGGCAGGCACCTCTACTAAGACCAAATCTTATACCATTGGGAAGTAGAGGGGTCCCAGCTTTCTAACAAGCTAAAAATCACCTTAATCTGAGTTGTACTTCAAAAGTTACGGCGATCTGAAAAGTGACCAAAAATACACCTAGTAAAGGCATGCATGGCGTGTATATTACAGACGCCAAGCCATTTTTTCCCAGAAATCGCTTGGCATGTATATTACACATGCCGTATAGGTGGGCCTCCTGCAGGCTTTGACTTCCAGGACAATGTAGCTATGTTTGGCGTAAGTAATACACACACTAAGCTTAGCTACAGTAACCTCTGATTTTTGCTCAAATTTCACTTTTAGGGTTTGACTGATTGACCATCCCAATGTTTAAGGTGGGTTTCATTAGGACTGTTGCACCCCTGTTTACCCTATTTGCAACCCTTTAGTCATTTGAAATCTCACCCTATCATCTACCATTGAACCTATCCTCACACATAACCATAACCTTAAAATCCTAGGAAACCTTAGATGTTAGGATTACCTAATTGCTAACCCTAATTAGCCCTTAAGTACCCCCCTAACCCTCTCTCTTTCTATAAATAGAGAGGTAACCCCCCTTGCAAATGGCTTGAAAAAATTCAAAAGAAAGAAAGGATTAAGAGAGAGTTTTCCTCCCCTTTGGTGCACCATTGTCATGCAATTTCTAGAACTCCAAAGTCTCCTTTAGACCCCACTTTTCATCAAAAATCTCCTAGTTTAGGTGGGAGCTACCCCCTAGCCCTTCTCTCCTACCCCCTAGCTAGCAAGCTTTATAGGTTAGAAACCTACTCTTCTATCATCCAAGCTACTAGAAGCTCGTTAAGTGTGCCTACGCGAAGGTTCACAGCTGTGCTACAAGGGCCCGAGAGCTCTGGCTCTACCCTCTACTCCTCTACCTTCTTAGCTTTTCCTTTATCCTTGAATTTGTGCCATTACGTCGCCAAAATCTGGTAATTGCGGAGGGGCACAAATAGGATCCAAGTGCCTTCGGACAAGAGAAAGTGCTCTTTTCTTTTTGCTTTTCTTTTATTTTGGCCATAAGTAGAGACCGCTTTCGAGCGGGTTGATCGGGTGCCTAACACCGTCCCGATCAATAACCGAAGCCCCTACCCAAGAGCCATGGGTGTAGACTGGTGAATCAGAGTCCAATTTTTTGTACTGCAATGCTCATAAAATTGATTTAGTTTTCTCGGGACACCAAAATCTCCGAGTGGTGACTCTATATTTTTCGCGAGTATGCATCGTCACAACGGGATCGTAAAAAATCTGTGGTTGCATAGATGGCGACTCTGCTGGGGAGTAGCTAGTAGAGCTTCCCCTTGAAAGTTGGCCTTTTTATTATTTTTACTAACACTTGGCTGTTTTCTCTTGGTTTCACTCACCCCTACGATTCTATTTATTTTCACTCACCCCTAGTTTTCTGTCATTTACGTTCCTTAGCCGATTGGCGGGCCTACTTATGCATCGTCTTTACTTTACTTTCCCGTCATTTACATGCCTTAACCGATTGGCAGGCTTACTTGCCCATTTAAACGCCTTAGCCATTTGGTGAGCCTACATGAGCTTTTTCTTTTCGCAATCATATCCTAACAGTGGAAGCCAGCCCGTAGAGGCAGCACGGGACCATAACCCTCGGTTTTTGAACATTAAGTAAACTCCCTTAAAATTGAAATTAAAATTTAACCAAGAGGGGGACTTAATTAAATTTTTACGTTGGGTAGATTTTACAAAAGGGTGGGAATTTAGGAAAAGATACAAACATCCGGGTTCTTATTACGGTGGCAGCCCCTAGTGGTGATGATCCCGAAAAGAACCACCCCATCCAGTATCTGAGAAGGCGCTTGCGCTGGAGGTATATCAGGTGGGTGACCGAGCCGATTATAAAGCTTAAAACCCTGGGGGAGTGTGTTCAGTTGCCCTGAATCAAACCTTGTATCCCTATGATCAGGGAGGAGGGACCCGTTATAACAAGAAAGTCAGTCCCCGGAAGCATTCTTCCCGAAAACCACAAAAAAGGACCAATTTCAGGCTTGCTGTTCTACTGTTTTTATAGTTATATACTTTGTTTATACCTGGCGTGTGTAAAATACACGCCAAGCTTAAAATTCAAGTTGGTCACCAAATTTCTCAAAATTTGGCACAAGATATAATACACACGCCAAATCATCTGTCTGGTTAGTGACTGAATCTGAGGCCAATCTTCACCTCCCCGACTTTCGTGCTTAGTGGTTTAGCACCCCGAATAAATCCCACACTCTTCAAAACCCAATACGCCCCTGTCGGTCAAAAGAGGGTAACTTCTTATTGACTCGCTCTGGGGGATCGGATTGTTTGCGTTGATTCCCGTGCCTTTAATAGATCAAAGGGTATCCCTTTGATTCTTTTGAAGTGCGTCAGGATCCCACCGCGGGAGATATTTAGGGTACGAACACCACCCGAAATGGGAACTCCAAGGCCCCAGAATTCTTCATCAAAAAGAGTCATCACTAAAAAAATTGAAAAAGAAAAAAATTTGTGGCGCTTGCGCAACGGCATCGCCTTACCCCCGGTCGTCCTACAGAGGGAGAAGGAGGAAACTTTACGGGCCCCATCCGAGGAACCCGTACCCAACCCGCCACCAAGCCATGTCGTGGGCAGTGGATCCGACATACGCCGATCCCGATTCATCCCCACCACATTCCCCAACTCATTCCCATTCGAAAGAGACTTTTACCTCCATCCCACTCACCCATCCACCATTTACCATCACCGAACCCTTCGGTGCACCCATCTTCCCATCCACACCCGTCCCAAATTTATCCCTCTCCCCGCCCACATCCACTCAAGATCCATCCACATCCACCCCGCATACGCCCCATTTTTTATCCCATTTCCCCTCAAATCCAAACAACCCTAATTTTTCCTCCTCCACCATCACCCAAAACCCACCCTATGTTTCATCATACTCTTTCCCCACCTCAAAACCAAATTTACCCCATCTTCCCACCACATCCAACATACCCCCATAATCCCATCCAATCCAAGCATACCACATTCCTTCACATACACCCAAGCCATGAATAATGCCAAATATTTCCCATATACCCACCCCATCCATGCCACATGCTCCCCCTCCATTGGATGTACCCTCTGCATCCATCCCCCTACCCAATCCGATGGCCATGATGGATTAGATGTGGAAGGCCTCACAAGATAGCCTCCCTCATCCACTTCTCATAAACCCATCCCATATATTATCAAGTCTCCATGCCTCTTTCCCCCATGACCCCCATCAACCCCCCACCATCCATACCCTTCAAGCCCCCCATATGTCGGGAAACCCGTGAAATGGGCACCAAGGCCCAATGGCCCAGACCCACTAGGGCCCCATGGGAAAACCCATCAAGGCCCAATGGCCGAGACCCATCAAGGCCCAATGACCCATACCGACCAAGGACCCATGGGCCATACCCACCAGGGCCCAATGGGTAAGATCCATCAAGGCCTAATGGGCTAGACCCATCAAGGCCCAATAGACCAGACCCACCAAGGACCAGCAGGCCAAGCCCATCAAAGCACCATGATCCCAACCCATCCGGATCCTATGGCCCAAATCCATCCAAGCTCCTTACCCTATACCCAAGCCCAGCAAGGCCTAAACCTTAGAACCCCATACCCACACCCTCCACAAACCCCTCAAAATCCCATTCACTCATCATATCCAACCCAATACAGGAGCCTATCTCACCCCATTCATCAACCCCAACTCACCCATCCTCCTACAGCTCAAGGCCATTCCCAAATGTCCCTCCAAGCATAATGGCCTCATCAAGCCCCAACCCAAAACCCAACTTTCACTCACCCTAACATCCTGCCAAACTTCCCCAATGTGCAATGGTCCCACCCAACACCCCATCAAACTACTCAACACCAATAGGAAAATCTCACTCTTCCCCCATTCTACGAAGACCCTCAGTATGAGGAAGATGAGATAAGAAATAGCGGAGCCTATGCCGGGGCATTCACCAGTTACAATCACCCACCACCCTCAATCATCAACCCCCCGACAGCACAAAGTGAATGGAGGCCGACCGTCGAAAGAACGGCACCCCCGTCTAAAGAATCCAAGCAGTTGAAAGCACAACTGAACAAGATCCAGAAACAATTAATGAAAATGGGTGGAGTTGAGATCCATGCAACGGACTTTTTCGATTTATGTCTATTCTCCAAAGTCCCCTTACCCTTGAAATTCAAAGTTCCAGTCTTTGATAAATATAATGGCACGGGTAACCCCATTGCACATCTCAAGTTCTACTGTGGGGACATGTGCCAGTACGAAGGGGATGAGCGCTTGCTCATAAAGGTATTCCAAAAGAGCCTTACGGGCCCGGCCTTGAGGTGGTTCACTTAGCTGGAACCTTCCATGATCAAAACTTGGAAGGATCTGACCCACTTGTTTCAAGAACAATATGTCTATAACATCGGCATAGAACCGCGCAAGTCTGATCTAGCCCGATTAAAGCAGAAGCCCGACAAAGCATTTAGTGATATTACCTTGGGCGATGGAGGGCGCTGGCCTCTCAGGTCAGAAACAGAATACCTGACGATGAGAAGATTAAAATGATATCGAAGAACACCTTGCCAGTCATCTCGGACTTCTTGGTATACCAACAGCAATCCAGTTTTATCGATTTAATTAGAAACGCCAATCACTGTGAAGATGCGATAAGAGAAGGGCATTTGAATAAAACTGTAAATAGCGGGGTCCGAAGGTTCGTTGATAAGAGAAATGAAAGAAGAGCCACGGCAAATGTGTAGACAGTTGGCAATATGTGACCCATTATCAGGATGCCCACATTCCAATTTAGGGCAGCTCTGCCAACCCCACCCAGAAGTGAGCCGATGCAGAGAATTGGAAATGGCCAGGGAGCACAGATGACCCCGAAACAAGGAAAAGCCCATTTTGATCGAGTCTTTACACCCTTGGGGTAGTCACTGAATATTCTGTTCCCATTGTTAATTGAAAAGGGTCTAGTCGCAACACTCCAGCCACGACCACCGCCGAATCCGATCCCGAGAAATTATGACCCTAACGCCCATTGTAACTTCCATCAAGGACCGGGCCACCCAACTGATCACTATTTCCCTTTGAAACATGCAATACAAGACTTGATAGAGGTTGGTAAAATCATCCATCTCGTACTTCTCCAAGCCAACCAACATGCCGACATTCACCAGGTACTGCTACCCCTGCACCCACCAGGAGGGGCAGGTTCGAGACCAACTGTCAGCATGGTAGAGGAGGATGACGAGGAGTTTGATCCATCAGATTATATCCCTGCCCAGGAAGATTTCACAACACCGCGACAGAGAGGCCGAGAAGATAGAAGTAATGGGGTGATTGAACCCTTGAATCTGGCTGATTACTTTTCAAACCCCACACCACAAGCGAAACCCTTAGATCATAGGGTATATTTCCCATCACCAACTCCTATCAACTATGCCCAAATCAATTCCTACCAACCATACACCACCATCCCCGCCAACTTCTAATCAATTGTGTCCTCTATCCCCCTCCATCACCCATTAGTTATCAATGGCCCACCCCCGTCACATCACCCCCAATTCAGTCATCCGTAATCCTCACCAACCCTATTTAGCCCACCTTCTCCACCCTTTTAGAAGTTAACCACATGATCTTCGCCCATCCTAATCCATTGGCACAGGCATCTTCGGTATCCCCTTTCACCCCGTTCCAGATCCTGGGATTGACTTACGATCCCCATCAAGTCCCACTCAGTTATAATCAAACATATATTAATGTCAGCAGTAGCAAGGAGGTAGCAGTAGATTTCGTCACCAGGTCAGGGAAGATCTCCAAGCAACCAGATGCACCAATACTAGCACCAGCCCAACCAGAGGAAAAGAAGGATACTACTGCGTTAAACCCATTTGAGAAAATAAGTCGAGAGCACATACTTGAAACCCAGCTCAGGAGAATGTCGACCCATATCACGGTCGGGGATCTATTAATGACATCCCCACTTCATTTCCAAGCTTTGATGGGGGCATTAAAAAATGCACATGTACCTCTCCAAGTGAGCCCAGATGAGGTCGGACAGATAATCAGGTAGGTGATGGCTCCCAATTTCATCTTTTTTTCAAATGCTGATTTACCGAAAGAGGGAAATAATCATTTTAAATCCCTCAATATCACTGTAGAGGCTGGAAATATGATAATCTCATTAGTATTAATTGATAATGGGTCTGCTTTAAATGTGTGCCCTCTGAGAACCGCTACCAAAATTGGGGTAGATACATGTATGTTGAGACCGACAAAAACCAGCACCAGAGGTTTTGATAACACAAGAAGAGAGATAATGGGCGAAGTTGGCCTTGAGCTCGCAATTAGGCCAATGACCTTTTCCATACCGTTCTAAGTAATGGACATCAAGTCCTCCTTCAACCTATTATTAGGGCGCCCTTTGTTGCATGAGGTTAGGGCAATTCCGTCAACATTGCATCAAAGGCTCAAATTTGTGTCTGGGCAGAAGATCATCACCATCATAAGTGAAGGGCATGATGAAAGAGAAAAAGCTACCCACAGCATTGAGAACCCCAAAGTACCAGATGTGCCGCACACGATCGAATATACAAACCTCCACAGTTTTGAATATGAGGTATCAGCGGTAGTCCCGAAACCCCCAGAAAGCATCACCTTGAAAATCGGAGGTGGGATGGTGGCAGCTATAGCCATGCTCCAGAAATGGGGCTATCAAAAAGAAAAGGGATTAGGGTCTCGATTACAAGGAATGAGAGAGCTAGCAAGGCCAAGGGTGGCAGTAGATAAGATTTGGGTTAGGCTATAAGCCCATAGAAGAAGAAATGTGAGAGGCTAAGGAAAAGGCCCGAGCCATTGCTGTAGTAAGAGCTAGGGGAATAAACCTAGAAGAGGAACCCCACTCTAGACCTCACATTCGGAATACCTTTGTGAGCGTCGGGATTATGAAGATCAATCAGAATGGGGCAACACAGTTAACCCCACCCAAATCGGCAGCCCCTATCCACCCCACCAATCCCCAAATTATCCCTCCCAACCTGGAAATAGACCTGGACGCCCTGTCCCTTTTTGAGGAAGAGTTTTCCATACCTGCACAATCTTTCCCTATGGTAAACCACCATAGGACCTTGCTGACGTTTGAGGATAAAATCTCAGACGAACCCAGGATCAACATGATAGAACTTGACTCCAAGGAATCATATCAGCCAATCTCCTCCATCCAAACAGGTAAAGGGGCAGTACGGCAGGTAAGGAATTGGGCATCCATGCCCTAAACTCTGGAAGCGATAAGTGGCCTGAAATTCGGCACCTGCTTCCCAACAAAAATAACCTATAAAAAGTGAGGTTAGCCCTTGGCAAGCGACATCATGCATGTATAGAGACCCACCCTGCCAAGGGTCGATCCCTGAAGAAAAAGGAAAAACTAAAAAAATAAAAAGTTAAAAACATGAAAAAAGCACAAAATAATCAAAAAATGTTGTCTTTTAAAATTCTCAAGAAAATCAAAGAAAATGACGCCTTAATTGAAAAACTTGTCCCACGCGAAATCGACCCCTTTCCTATAGAAATACAAGAAGAGGTAGGAGTCACGAGTCTGGATGAGGAAATCTCTACTGAGGAGCTTCCCAATGAACTCCTTGAACGGTTTGCTGACTTTGAGCATGGTCCTACCCCAATCGTTGAAGAAACAGAGGATGTTAATCTAGGTACCGAGGAGATTCCTAGAATCACCAAAATCGGAATGTCACTGTTTCCCGAGGAAAGAAAAACCATGATTGATTTCCTTCGATCGTACCAAGACGTCTTTGCATGGTCATAAGAGGGATATGCCTAGTTTGGATACAAATTTGGTCGAGCATGAGATGCCGCTATATCCAGATGTTAAGCCAGTCAAGCAGAAGTTGAGATGCCTTCGACCCAAGTGGATGTTGAAAGTAAAAGATAAGGTCACCACGCAGTACGATGCGGGGTTTCTCATGGTCTCCAAATACCCGCAGTGGCTAGCCAATATCGTCCCTATACCAAAGAAGGATAGAAAGGTTTGCATGTGCATCAACTTCAGAAATATGAACAAAGCAAACCCGAAAGATGACTTCCCATTGCCACACATCGATATCTTGGTCGATAACACTGCCAGACATGGGATGCTCTTATGTATGGATGGATTTTCTGAATACAATCAGACCAAGATGACAGAAGCAGACCGAGAGAAGATAGCATTCATCACTCCGTGGGGAACTTTCTGCTATCGAGTCATGCCTTTCGGACTGAAAAATGTTGGGGCAACATATCAGAGAGCGATGTCAACACTATTCCGTGATATGATGCACGGAGAAATAGAGGTGTACGTCGATGACATGATCGCCAAGTCATCAGAATGAAGTGATCATTTGGTAAATCTCCAAAAGCTATTTAAGAGGCTGAGAAAATACAGGTTGCGCCTGAACCCTCAGAAGTGTGCATTCGGTGCCATGTCAGGAAAACTACTGGGCTTCATTGTCAATAGAAGAGGCATCGAGGTTGACCCAAGCAAGGTAAAAGCCATTGTCGAAATGCCACTGCCATCTACAGAGAAAGAAGTTAGGGCCTTCTTGGGTAGAATATAGTACATCACTCGATTCATTGCACAACTAACTCCTATTTGCATGTTGATCTTCAAGTTACTAAGAAAAGATTCACCAGTTGAATGGAATGACGACTGTCAGGCAGCATTTGATAAAATTAAAGGTTACCTCCTCAACCCACCAGTTTTGGTACCGCCCGAACTCGGGAGACCACTCTTAATGTATCTATCCACGACGCCCGAACTCGATAGGATGTACCCTAGGGCAACATGATGAAACAGGAAGAAGAGAGCAGGCCATATACTACCTCAACAAGAAATTTACCGATTACGAGACGCGTTATTCTCATCTGGAGAAAGCATGCCTGGCTCTCGAATGGGCTACCCAGAGGCTCCGCCACTACTTGTTATCTCAAGTTGTTCTACTCGTAGCGCGAATGGATCCATTGAAATACCTATTTGAGAAGCTGGCTCTCACTGGCTGAACTGCACGCTGGCAACTTGTCCTATTTGAATTTGACATCACATATGTCGCACAGAAGTCGATCAAGGGGTAGGCACTCGCCGATCATCTTATCAAGAACCCTTTACCTGATTATGAGCCTTTGAGAACTGAATTCCCAGATGAGGACATCTTGTTCATAACAAAGGATGATGCGACAGAGATAAAGGAATCCTGGGTAATGCACTTTGACGAGGCAGCTAATGTCGAGGGTTAAGGAGTCAACACTATTTTGATTTCACTAAAAGGATCTCACGTACCAGTATCCATCAAGCTCAACTTCTCATGCACAAACAACATGGCCTAATATGACGCATGCGTAGCATGCCTACAAGCAGCACTTTACCTAAAGGTAACCCATCTCAGGGTGTTTGGCAACTCACAATTGATCATATGTCAGACAAATGGAGATTGGAAGATGAAGGATGAAAAATCTGATAGCATGTTTCGATGATATTACTTTCTCTTATGTCCTGTGAGCGAGAAATCGCTTTGTCAATGCACTGGCGATGTTGGCATCGATGGTCGAAATTCCATATGGTGTCGAGATGAAGCCGACCATGATTGAGCAGAGGAGTGAGCCAGTCTTCTACCCCCAGATTGAGGAACCCCCAAGGCTAGATGATGAGCCTCTATGGTTCTCGGATATCAAGAATTTCGTTGAGACTCGAGCCTTCCCTGAGGGTACGTCGAAGACAAATAGGCGAACCATCCAACGTTTAGCGGCCAATTACGTCATCTATGGTGAGTGCCTCTACAAGCAGTCATATAATAATATCCTTCTCCGATGTCTAACTGAGGGCGAGTCAGCCAACATTATAAAAGAGATCCATGAGGGAGTATGCGAGGCCCACATCAACGGCCATATGCTCGCTAAAAAGATCCTATGGCAAGGATCTTTCTGAACTACCATGGAATCTGATTGTTGCAAGCACGTGCAGAAGTGCTACAAATGCTATGAACACTCCAGTTTGATACATGCTCTAGCCATAGATCTACACAGCATGACCACTCCTTGGCCATTTTCTACGTGGGGCCTCAACGTCGTCGAAAAAGTCAATCTGAAAGCATCTAATGGGCATCAGTTTATCCTAGTCGCCATCGAGTACTTCACCAAATGCGTAGAGGCAGCGTCCTATACGAACATCCCGGCTAGTTATGTCAAGAAGTTCGTCAAGAATAAGATTGTTTATCAATTTGAGATACCCAAGGACATCATCACGGATAATGACACTAACTTTACAAACAAGCGCATCAGGGCCTTCTGTAAGCAGTACAAAATAGAACACCATCATTCGTCGCCTTATCGACCGCAAACCAATGGGGCCATAGAGGCTGTTAACAAGACAGTTGTTCTCATCTTGGAGAAGATGGTCATCATCTACCAGGACTAGAGCCAAATGCTACCCTTTGCACTCTGGGCCTATCGAATGTTGATCCGTACCGCTATAGGGGCAATAGCTTTTTCCCTTGTGTATAGAACCGAGGCCATACTGCCAGCTAAGGTTAAAGTACCTTCGCTTTGCATTCTCATGGAGTCTAAACTAACCGAAGCAGAAAAGGAGAGATCCCGCTTTGAGCAGCTGAACTTGCTAGACGAGAAAAGGCTCCTGGCCTTTTGTCATACCCAAGTTTACCCAGGGCATATCGCACGCGCCTACAACAAATGTGTTCTCATTCGAGATCTGAAGGTGGGTGACACCGTACTCAAGAAAATCTTCCCATCTCTTCACGTCAATCCGAGAGGGAAATTCAAACCCAACTAGAAGGGACCTTATGTCATCCGAGAAGTACTCCCAGGGTATGCGCTCTACCTTGCCACCATGGACGAAGATCACTTTCCTGAGCCAATCAACACTGGATACATCCGACATTTCTATTCCTAGGTCTCCCACTGCAAGGTAAGTACTGATGACAATGGATACGTGATTGCTTAAGGACCCCATAGAAGAGGCCATCATTTTAAAACCTAGTAACTAAAAAGTGTCCCTGAATGATCATACCCTTTGCTACACCTGTTGAGCCTTTGGCCTTTCTTTCAATAACCCCCTCCCAATAAAAGAAAATGTGTGTACATACACCATCAAAATCTTTAAAAAATCAGAAAAAGCAAAATCCCAAAAAGAGGATGTCAAAAAAAGCAAAAAGAACAAAAATAGAAAAGAAAAAATGGGCCGTGTACAATTAAAATCCCCCAAGGAAGAAGTGTATTAGGGCAGCCGGAACCCAATCAAGGAAACCTTTTAAAACCTAGGATACCTTCAAAAATTCCTAACCTATCCCATGGCCACAATACATTCCAAGAAAAAGCCCTCTTTAAAGTCTACAAGCAGTCATAGTATCCATTGAGTCAGCGCGAGCCAAACTGAGAGGCTACAAAAGAACACCATCCAGCCGGCTATGACCGAATCGACGTCCATGTCGTGGCCATTGAGAAAATAAAGAAAAATGTATATATAATACAAGCTCAAAGCAAAATGGATGTAGTGAAAACCTGAAAGGGCACTATGGGTAAAAACAATGAGCTTGTGCGGACCAGGTAAAAACCTGGAAAGGCGCCTAGGGTAAAAATGCATACCCATGGACTAGTAGGAACCCAAAGGAGCGCTACAGATAAAAAGAGGAAAACAACGGGCATGGCGAGAACCCATCTTGGGCGCCGTGAGTGAAAATGTTGTAAAAAAGGCAGAAGGTGAGAGTCATCAGTTACGCCCCGATTACAACCCTAATCCATCTGATCCCCTTGGGCCGCTCATGTTGACTCAAAACAAGTCTGGGCCAAGCATATCATCATGATCGCACAGTCAAACGCATGACCCAAGGCAAAGATAAAAGGTTGATTCGATCTAAAGGGATGGGCGTTCTGAGCCTCACCCAGGTCCGACCATTGAATGGGTTCGACTATGCTCAAATTTGGACCCGCTAAGTCCCCTCGCGCCCAAGGCATAAAAATTTTCCTTTCCCATTTTCATGCCAGCACTGTGCACCCCCCACTCCAGGATGATTGGTTTGAAGACCGGAAAGACCATATTTGCAAAAGATAATAAATTTTCCTTTCCCATTTCAGGCCGGCACTGTATGTGCCACATCTCCAAAGGAACAATCGGCACAATCCCCCTATTTTACAAAAAATAGAGAAAAGATAAATTTTTTGAAAGATAATAGGTTTCCCTTTTCCATTTTACAAGTCTGTACTTTGCTTACACCACGTCTCCCAAAAACTAATCAGTGTGATGTCTCGCTCCCTTTCCTTTTTTAAAAAAGCAAAAACAACAAAAACATAAAGAAAATACATATACCCAAAAAGAATATGGCAGGGGTTCTTATGCCCCCTTCGTGTGGTAATCTGATCTATGCAAAAAGTATGTGCAGGATGGAATCAACGACCCAACTCGTGCTTTAAGGCATGGATCTCTGCACGTAAAGCATCCTCCCGTACATCCCGCTCTGTCATCCAGTGGCCATGAAGACTCCTATACCATTTTCGAGAAGCATCAGTAGCACCAAGAGCATCACTCATGGCTCCTTCCAGACGAAGGACCTCACACTCAGCTACATCAGCTCTGGCTTCTGCCACCTCTGCTCTAACCATTTGTTTCTCTAAATTCTCATACAGGATTCGCTTCTCGTCCATCAATAGCTCAATATGATTCTGAAGGATCGACTCCTTCCTCGGCCAAGGCCACCCTACATCACTGCTCTCTACTTGATCCAGGTGACAAACAGGAGACATCTCAGACCATAGCCAAGCCTCATACTCTGGGGAGGACAAGACCAAATGCCCGTGCTCTAGATCGCACATGAGCGTCGACTAACGCGTTTCCCAGAGGGCAGCTATCCATATCCCCAGAGGACCCCTAAGAGAAAATTAAGTCACACAAGGGTGGCTTTGTCACACAAGGCACCTGCTAAGAGCAACCAAACTGGCGCAGCACCCGAAATGGGAAATAGTAAGTGCTACCGGTCAAACCAAGGAGAGTGATGCCCTCATGATCTCTTGAGCAAACCACTGGGAAAGTCCTGTCTAACCAAGGAAGCCTCCACACCAACTCGGCTTTAGCCAGCCAAAGCTTCAGCCCTTATATATTCCCTCACGGAAGCATGGGGCATCTACCCAAAAAGTAGCGGGCCACCTCACCACTAGCAACATAGAAGCAAGGTACGGGCCCCAAAATGGCAAGGTGCTCTCCTAGCAAGACCTGGAATAAAATTGGACGTCCCTAAGGCACTCCACTTTGCCCAATGCAAAAGCGTCAAGGCAGCGATAGAGCTCTGCCAAAATCATATGCATCACGGATCGGCCCCCCTCTAATTCCGCTAAAACATGCAAAGGGCAAGCAAGAAACCCTCCCCCAGTATAGAAAAAGACCTCAGAGATGAGACAGAGAGCGAAAGCCTTCACGTTATGAACATTTATAATCAGTAATTTATGCAGGCTCTCGTCGCCAAAAAGTTCTCTCAGGAATTTCATTGAACATCTAGTGGGCCCACCACTGAGACTTCTCTCATAATCAGCCTTTCTCAAACCCAAAGTCGTGTGTATGGCTTTAACATAACCCGGCTTCGGAATTACTCTGGCAAGGCCCCCATGCAGCTTCAATCCCGATAGGCTGGAGAGTTCCTCAAGTGTAGGAGTCAACTCACGATTCCTGAAATGGAGAACATGGTTTCCCACTTCCCAAAAAGAGGCCACCGCATGTATAAAATGCCAAAGTGGAGGGACTTCAAGCAAAGACGAGAGACGAACCAATCCAAGCTGATCCAAACCCACGAGCTCGCTCTCATTCAAACTCTCAAGCCACTTCTTCAAAAAATTAGGCCCCACACCAAAAGAGGGAAGTATGGTGGTCTCGGACCCTCCACAAGAGACGGGGCCGGAAAGCGGGTCCATGGTCGTACAAAGATGTTCCCGAGATACAATTCAATGTAGGAAGATTGGCCCACCTTTGGGCAAGAAAAGAAAAAAATGGGAGCAAAAAATATCAAGTCAAAATCAAAAGAAGGAGAAAAGAATGCATTCTCGGGCTTAAAAGGCCCCACTTCCTCCAGATGGCACCTGGCGTGTGTATTAAACACGCCAGAGCAAATTTTCCCAGAGTTGCTCTGGCGTGTGTATTACACACGCCAAGCCACTTTTTTCCAGATTTGCTCTAGCATGTGTATTACACACGCCAAGCCACATTCTCCCAGAATTGCTCTGGCATGTGTATTACACACGCCAAACCATTACTGCCATCCAAGGAGGAAAAGTGAGTGTAGGAGAGGTCATTTTGTTGATCCTCTAGATAGCCCACCTACATTTCTTGTCATTTGCTTAAAAAGCATACTAGCCCACACGCAGAGATACAAAATTTTTGAGCCACATCCAACTTACATATGATTTTCTATGCAAGAAAAATCCGCACAAACATAAAAATGGTGGCCAAATGTTAACCAAGTGCATGGCCCCAAGGCCATTCTTTTTAAATTGAATTCATCCTGTAAAAGAGAGTCAATATACCACAACAAAAAGGAGAAAAGAGAAAGAGATGGAGCAAGCAACAAAGAGGGAAAAGTAATGACATTCACTCAAAGAAATAAAAGTTGTCTAAAAATATATTCTCCGATACATATTCCCAAAATAAAAACAGAAAAATCCCAAGAGTTCAAAAGTTTCTAAACAAATCAGAGCAAAAGCTTAATCCTTGGCAGCACCCTTCGATTTCTTGCGACGGTGCGAGGTACTATAGTACGTCTGAACCTCCCCCACTCGGGACCACGCCTGAGAGAGACAGCTAAGCAGGGAGCGCGATTCCTTTTCACGAGCATGTTGCAAGTCATATCCAAAGCCGTCAATCAAGATCAGTTGAAACATAAAAATAGCAAGGCAATGATCAGAACAAGTCGGTATGACACTCACCATTTCCACATCCCGGAGGCCAGCAATATTACGGTAATACTCAACCTGATTCATAGACGATTCGTAGTTTTGCACAAAAGAAAAAGGAGATATCAGTTACAAGAGCCATAGGCGCAAACATAGGCATTTCACTAGAATGCAAAAGTACAAAAAGGAAAAAAAAACCTACCCCAGGAACCAATTCAGGAGGGGGGACCTGAACCCCTTTAACAGATAGGCGGGCTCGCTCGTTTACATCAGCACATAAGCTTGAGAGAAAGGCATCATCGAGGAGTCTAAAAGTCTCCTAAACCTCAACAGTCGAACTACCAAAAGCACTCGCGCCAGAGGGGTCTGAAGGACTAGCACCCGTAGCCTCAACAGGACCTGCCGCCGCCACATCATCGTTGTCAGAATCATCTTCCCAGTCAAACTGTGAAAAGAAGCAGGGTTTTAGTCAATAGAGGTAAAATTGAATCTGAACTATTGGAAACTTGCCTAAAAAGAGGAACTACTTGAGATAGCGGGCCACCAAAGGCCAAGAAGTTGTCATCATGTACAAAACGTGGCAGAATGGACCGATAGGGCAAGGACTCATACCACAGCTAGTATCCCCCATGCATGAGAAGATCATCAATAGGGACCCCATGATGGAGAAACCTAGCAGAAAGTTCCTCAATAGTACCCTCAGGAGCCATAACATCTGCAAGAGGAGCCTGCGGTATGGCAAGGTGGTCGCGATACTAATGGATCACTCTCTCTCCCAGGTAATATGCCCTTGCCCAGGCCCCATAGAAGAAAATAATGCGGCGGTCAATGAAAAAGTAGGATGGACCCACGGCGGCTCGATCCCAGAAGGGAGAACTAACGTAAGGGTCATAGATGACCTGCCCAGACAGAAAGGTAACCTATCAGCCAAACATGTAGCATAAAAAGAAATGCTGAGAAAGAAAAGAGAGAAATAGTCGTACCTGCTCCGGGATCAGCAAGTCAAATTGGGATCTCAAGCCCATCTCTAAATGCTACATGCCAAAATCCCTCCGACAATTCTTGTGTCAATCACTCATGAGCGGATACGTGTAGACATCAGAGAAAAGGAGTGGGTGGCCAAGCTGGGAGTGCAAGTACCCCCAGACTTGAAAAAAAGTAGTCAAGGTAGAAGAAGTGTCAAATGCAGGATCAATGACTATCCAATGAACCAAGGAAACTGGGACAGTCAGGGGTTACCTCAATCATAGGCCAGAAATCGACGACAGAAGTCATGTTTCCAACTGAGGCTCGGGCAAAGCTAGACATTAGCACGGCATATCCGGCCCCAGCCCAGTCGTACCGATGCACGTCATCCCAGTTTCCCATGTGGCTGAGCAAAGACAATGAAACCCGTCCTCCGCTGGAATTTACAAAAAGGGTCTTTCCTAGGATAAAGAGGAGCGAGATGCGAGCCAACATCAAGGCACGCTCGGGCTCAAGGGAGATATCTGCATCCGACTGGCCCAGATCCACCAACTCATGCTAACCAAACAACTCGGCCAGCCAAGATAATTTAACCTCAAAGCCATTCCTCTGGGAAGAGGGATAATCCCTAATTAATTGAACCACCTCATCTCGGCCTGGTACGCTAAGGTTGGTCACCGGCATGCCCCCAATCCTTATCCCCGTAATCCCGACCAATCAATGGGGGTAATAGCCATCTCAACCATCGCCATATGGAAGGTCATGGTCTTAGGCCGAAAACGTTCAATCAGAACCTTCACATAGGCCGAGTCGCCCCTCATGGTGGGGGGCGGAAGGAAATCCCCGATACCGGCCTGTGCAAGGAGAAACTTCACCACCGGAGGGAGATAGTAGTAAAGGCGCCAGAGGTCAAGCCAACCTCCACAGAACATAATTGGTGGCAAGTCCTGCATTAAGATGAAGAGGTGTTAGATCTTGCAGGTAAAGCAAGATTGCACAAAGAAAGGACAAGGCAGCAAAATAAAACTCATTTTATTACCTGGCCAGCAATCTCAAAATTCAAGATATGGGTGTATTGTTGATTAAGCAGACCAGTAAGGGCTGCCTCGCCCTGCATTTCATACCAAAGCTAGGAAAAGTGCTACACTACAAAAAGTTGCTCCCCTCGAGGACCGTAGACCACCTCTGGTTCCTCCTCTTGCCCCTCCTCTTGCATGTGCTCTTCCTCACTCGACATTCTGAGACGGAAACAAGCAACAGTATCAAAATATGTCAGTAGCAAGAAATCTATCGCTGCAAGCCAAAGATGGTAAGTACGCCCCTCTTATTTTCTGTCGATCTTAAATCATCATCATTTCTAAGAAATACATCAAAAAAGAGGGTGAGGCCCAAAACCCCCACATTTCCAAAAAGAATGTGAGTACATATATGTAACAAAAATCCAAAAAAAGAACAAAGCAAAACATGTATAAACATACACAAAAAAAGAGTCTTTCTTTTTTCCAACAAACAAAAAAAAATCAAAAAATATATATGTTTATATATATATATACATGCATACACAATAAACATACAAAAAAATCACAAAAAAAGAGAGAAGAAGAAAAGCAAAACATGTATAAACATACACAAAAAAAAAAGAGTCTTTCTTTTCCAAGCAAACAAAAATCAAAAAATATATATACATACACAATAAACATGCAAAAGCAAAAACAAAAAATCATCACAATCATCTTGCATTGCACAGAAAAAACACCATCTAGAGCCATACAAGAAAGAAGAAAAAAGAGAGGCCCCTAATCACATCAACAAATGAAGAAAAAGAGTATGGCATCATTAAAAAAATCATATTTTTGCTCAAAATCGAGGCCAATGCACATGGAAGAAATCAAATGAGCTATAAATAATCATACTTGCAAGAAGAATCACTCATTCATCATCTAAAAAAGCAAAAATCCTAACCACATTGAAAATTATTCAAGAAAAAATTAAAAAAAAAAGTGAATGAGGAAACATTGATTACCTTCAAGAAAAATGGATCCTTGATCCGGCGTAGAGCATGTATTTGAACGGTGGGAGCAAACTCCGCCAATAAAATAAGGTTCAAAGCAACTCAAAAGAACCCTAGAAAGAGGTTCCGTTTCGGTTTGGAGACGGGAAGAGGAATAGATTTTAAAAATAGCCCCTTTTGGCTTAGGCTCGATGGTTTTAAACCCCCTCCCCCCCAGTTTGGCTTGGCATGTATAAAATACATGCCAGGCATGTTTTGACCCTGATGAGGCTTGGTGTGTGTAATATACAAGCCAAGCCAAACCTGACCCGATTTGGCTTGGCGTGTACAATACACACGCCAAGCTCTTCCTAGCCAAGTTTGGCTTTACATGTGTATTGTGTACACTGAGTTGGATCCTCCTCGGACCCAAAATGGTGCACATGCCCCCGGAACGACACGTCAATCTCCATTTGATCTGCTTGGGAGGCTGTGCTAGAATAAATGGTTCAGGATCGATGAGCATGCTCAAAATCTCGAACATACAAAAAATCTCACATAAAATAACAAAAAAATCCACTTGAAAATAATAATAATAACTCACATAAAATAACAAAAAAATTCACATAAAATAACAAAAAAATTCACATGAAAATAATAAATAAATAACTCACATAAAATAACAAAAAAATTCCACATGAAAATAACACCCGTATAAAATAAATGCACATATGCATGAGTCCTTCAAAAAGCGGCATGTGCTCCCAAAAAGCGTTGCGCCATCAATTCTCTCCACTCGTGTAGTCGTGCTAAATTAATTTCAAGATCAATGGGTTCGCCCAAAGACCACGAATCCTGCTTCACGCAGGGGCACCCATAGCCAATCAAATGGGGCAGTCAATGCCTCATATGATTGGATACAAATTGTGGATCTTTGTGTATTTGTTTGGCGTCTATCTTTAAGTATGGGTCGATCACCCTCGAACTTACGGAGCTATTTTTTTCAAAATAAAACTTGAAAATCAAACATCTACAAACATCTCGAGAAGCTGACATTTTTTCCAGCATATTGGGCTTTTACAACTCGCTCCATCTCGGTTATGCCCAGTAATGTTGCTGAGCACTTGGGGACTAATAACCTTGAGGAACGGATGTTTTTCTCGACATACAGGGCTTTCGTTTACTCACCATGTTATCCACCTAATGTTTAAGGTTCATTCTGAATACATCAGACCGTCAGTGTTATCTTTGGCTTCTTCGAATGTCTCTTGTCTTTGGCATTCGATCATTAGTGATCGGATACCAAAGAGGGGCATCTATAGACACCTAAATTTGCCCCAAGGCCCGATCAAGACATACTTCAAGAGAGGCGCACCCCCCGAAGTTCCAATAGCTTCTCTCACACCCTTAGGAACTTGCCTAAGCCCATAGGAATCACCCCCAACCTTTAGAAATCACTCCAAAATCCTTAGTTAACCCTCCCGGGCAATGGTTAGAGTGAGATGTACCAAGGCTGGCAAGGACTTCTACTAAGACCAAATCTTATACCATTGAGAAGTAGAGGTTTCCAGCTTCCCAATAAGCCAAAATCACCTCAATCCGAGTGGTACTTCAAAAGTTACGGCGATCCGAAAAGTGACCAAAAATGCACCTAGTAAAGGCAAGCATGGTGTGTATATTACACACGCCAAGTATACGTGGGCACCCTGCGGGCTCAGACTTCAAGGAAACTGTAGCTATGCTTGGCATGGGTAATACACACGCCAAGCTTAGCTATAGTAACCTCTAGTTTTTGTTTGAATTTCACTTTTAGGGTTTAACTTGTTTACCATCCCAATGTTTAGGGTGGGTTTCATTAGGACTGTTGCAGCCATGTTTACCCTATTTGCAACCCTCCAGTCATTTGAAACCTCACCCTATCATCTACCATTCAACCTATCCTCATACATATCCATAACCTTAAAATCTTAGGAAACCTTAGATGTTAGGATTACCTAATTGCTAACCCTAATTAGCCCTTAAGTACCCCCCTAACCCTCTCTTTTTCTATAAGTAGAGAGGCACCCTCCCTTGCAAATGGCTTGAAAAAAATTTAAAAAGAGAGAAAAGATTAAGAGAGAGCTTTCTTCCCCTTTGGTGCACAATTTTCAGAGCTCCAAAGCCTCCTTTAGACCCACCTTTCATCAAAAATCTCCTAGTTTAGGTGGGAGCTAACCCCTAGCCCTTCTCTCCTACCCCCCTAGCTAGTAAGCTTTAGAGGTTAGAACCCACTCTTCCATCATCCAAGCTACTGGAAGCTCGTCAAGTGTACCTACGCGAAGTCCACTGCTGTGCTACAAGGGCCCAAGTGCTCCGGCTCTCCCCTCTACTCCTCTATCTTTTTAGCTTTTCCTTTACCCTTGAATTTGTGCCATTACGCCACCAAAATCTCGGTAATTGCAGAGGGGCACAAATAGGATCCAAGTGCCTTCGGGCAAGTGGAAGTGCTCTTTTCTTTTTATTTTTCTTTTATTTGGCCATAAGTAGAGACCGCTTTCGAGCGGGTTGATCGGGCACCTAACACCTTCCCGATCAATAACCGAAGCACATACCCAAGGTCCTTTGGCGTAGACCGGTGAATCAAAGTTACATTTTTGACACGTCAATGCTCATATAATTGATTTAGGTTTCCCGGGACACCAAAAGTTCCTGGGGGCGACTCTATATTTTTCGCGAGTGCGCATCGTCGCAACGGGATAGTCAAAAATCTGTGGTTGCACATTCTATCAATGGCGTTAGTGGTATAACTTAACAAGATTGTGGAATCATTTAGTTGTGAAGTGCAATCGAAACCTAACTCTTAAGAAACTTTATGACCCCTGGAAACAATCGGGATCCCCTTTTCATTAGATTACTGGCATAGAAGACTAATTCATAAGCTTGACCGTAGTGGAGATTCAATGTCTTTGCACTTTTTCTTTTTTGAGATTCAATGTCTTTACACTTTTTTTCTGAAAGGAATGCCTTTACACTTTTAACCCAACATCAATGTGTAATTTTACATTATGAAGAAGCAAACGAGTCAGGTGGACATAGACTCTAACCCAAAGTGTCAAATCAGGTATCGATCTTGGGAATTGGTTTGCCCGAGGCCAATATGAATCAGCCGATACATATCGGCCAATTTTTATTATTTATTATTCTTATTATTTTTAAAAAGAAACAAAAAACTTGGTTGAAATCAGGACATATCGGCGATACTGATATGTATCGGTTTGGCTGAAAACCGAAACATATCATCGATACGCATCAGTATTGGCCGATTTTTGATACCTTGCTCTAACCCAATTGCTAAAAGGGTTATGGGGCCAAAGCTTTGAGTCATGTGGAGGAAGCCTCATACCCAATTGCTTAAAGTGTGTATAGGCATAATGGCATCGACAAGTCAAGTCGGGTGCCCTCCATTTCAAGGTTATAGCCTTTAAAGTTGGGTTTGAGCATGCAACTCAATCCCATTTAATAGTGGATAGTGGTATACAGAGGATAGATTTTATACAGACAAAGTGCAAACGACTGATGTGGCATGGTACAATTGGCTGCAAGTGCAGTGGAGCTCAATTAATTCAAGTCAGTGCAGCAAGTCACATCGTGCCACGTCAGTTTGCACTTTGTCCTATAGTTTTTCTGTAATAATTGACATCCATGTTATAAGCAAGAGCTGCAATAAATGGGCAAAATGAATTTGATGCAATGATGACCACTCAAATAGTAGAGATCACTCCAGACCCAACTAAAAGAGACTAACTTGGCCTTATCCCGAGTCTCTCATGGACCCAAAACCCACCTCTTAGCGTCCATTTTTTTCTCCACCTCTTTTGCTCAACATGTAAATAATTAGATATTAATTGATTTACATCATGGTATTCAAATCAAAAGACTCAGAATACATTCCATGCATCACAATCTAATCAGGTTTCGCTCCCTTAATCTAAACCATCCGACCACCTAAATCAATCAATCATCATCATCTCTAAAATTCAAATTTTACAATCTAATTTCACAATCTATAAAGTGATATGCTACTGCTCACGAAAAATAGCTTCAAATGAATGGTTGGATCACACTTTTATATAGGGGAATCGCCTCTTCGATAGGTAGGAGAAGAATCAATCTGGATTGGTGATCTGATTCGGTATCGACGGTTCCACAAGCAATGAATGACCTAGATCAGGTAAATAATAATAAAAGAATTAAGAAAGAAAAGAAAAATTGGAGAAAAATAAAGAACAATGATAAAAAATCAGAAAAATCAGAAAAAAAAAAAAAAAAAAAAAACTAAAACAACATATCATTAATTTTATTTAAAAAATTAAAAAAAAAAAGATTTTAGATATTATGAAAAGAAAAATCAGATGTGGCAACCCGGATTTTCGAACCCGAAAACCCGTGCCGTCGGAACGTCATTAAGGCCATCCCTGAACTCACGAAAACTTGGTACATCCACACGATGCAGAAATCAAAGCAAATGTTTCTGGCTAAGCAGATAGAGTCATCGTAAAAAAATTAAATCTCCAATTCTATATATGACTATATCAAAGACCATGACAAGAGACGGTTCTAATTCTATACAAAAACACATGGATAAAAGAACCGAACCAAACCACCGGTGACGGTCGACCGTCACCTAAACAATGGTTCAAAAAATAATATAAAAGCTATGTACCGAATCCAATATACAAAACAAAAGTGGCTGGACGTACCAAGCCTTACACACAAATCACAAAACTATATCCTTCTCAACCCAGACCACTAGAAAAACTCTTCAAGAGGGGGCTCCGTCTCCTCCTCCGGAATGTACACTGAGTCCTCAAGCTCAAGGTCCTCAGTACTCGCGTCAACACCTGTGCCTGTGACATATAGTGGAGGGATGAGATAACAGTCTAACCTCAATAGAAAAATATCAATGGCATGCATATTATCACATCACACATATCTCTCATGACATAATTCGAACATGCTTTACAAATAAAAACTCACACTTGAAAAGTATTTGAATTGAAGCAAAACTGATCTTAAATGCAGATTTCACATGTATTTCACATGGTTTCTAAAGATGATTCTCATAATAAAACAAAACTTAAACTAATCGTCATAATAAAATAAAACATAAATTGATCACTTAAATACAATCTCGAGCATATATAGCATCGAGAGCCATACATATACCGATGGGAACTCCAACCATCGTTGTTCAATGAACCATTGTCATAATGGCCAAGCCCCTTCAAATGAAGGAGACTTGTGCTGAATGAAGTTTACCGCAGATCGATAAGAAAGAACAGATATCCCGCCGTACCGGTGCACAAGGGGTTCATTTCGTATGAACCTTTCCTTCTATGTAAACAGGTACCTGAGGCTCTTGTGATCTGTGACGATCTCAAAGGTTTCTCCATATTTTCAACGCGAAGATCACTGCTACCAATTCCAAATCATGTGTTGGATAACTTTTCTCATGGTCCTTAAGTTGTCTTGACCTATAAGTAATAACTTTCTAATTCTAGTTGAGCACAAAGCCTAAGCCACTGCGTGAAGCGTCACTATACACAGCAAACTCTCCATTGTCTGATGGAATAGCCAACACTGGCGCTGAGCTCAATCTCTTCTTCAGTTCTTGAAAACTCTTTTCACACTCTTCAGTCCACTCAAACTTCACATCTTTTCTTGTAAGTCTCATGAGCGACCCTGAAATCTTGGAAAATCCTTTCACAAATCGTCTGTAATACCCAGTCAGACTGAGGAAACTACGAATCTTAGTCACAATCTTTGGTTATCCCCATTCCACTACAGCCTCGATCTTTACTAGATCCACTGTAACACCTTTTTCTGAGACTACATGTCCCAAGAAGCTCACCTTCTCTAACCAAAACTCACACTTACTCAGCTTAGCATAAAGTTGGTGTTCGTGTAATGTCTAGAGAGCAATCCTCAGATGCTGCTCATGCTCTTCTTTTGTTTTCGAGTAGATGAGGATGTCTTCTACCAATACGACTACACAAGTATCGAGGTATGGTTTGAACACCCAATTGATGAGTTTCATGAATGAAGCTGGTGCATTAGTTAAGCCGAAAGGCATCACCAAAAACTCGTTATGCTCATATCTGGTTCTGAATGTCATCTTCTAAATATTCTCGACTTTGACCAATTTATGGTAATCAGATCTCAAGTAGATCTTGGAAAAGAACCTTGTACCTTGCAACTGATTGAAGAGATCATCTATCATGGACAAAGGGTATCGATTCTTGATAGTCAACTTGTTCAACTAACGATAGTCGATGCACAATGTCATCGACCCATCCTTCTTCACAAATAAGACCGGTGCTCCCCAAGGAGACACGCTTGATCTTATGAACCCTTTATCTAAGAGTTCTTGCAACTGGTCCTTCAACTCAGCTGGAGCCATTCGATAAGCTGCTTTAGATACTGGCTCCGTGTCCGATGCTAAGTTGATGGCGAACTCCACTTCTCAATCTGGTGGCAATCTCGGCAATTCGTCCAGAAACACGTCTTGAAACTCACAAGCAATCAGAATTTCTGATATTACGTTCTTCTCTTCCAGTTGCTCTTTCAGAAAAGTGATGTATCCACTGCATTCATTTCTCATCAAACGTTCTGCTTGGATTGTGAAGATAAGCAGCACAAAGGGTGATCGCATGCCTAGAAACTTGAATGATCTACTCCTATTCGATCGAAAAGTAACTATCTTTCTCCAGCAATCAACACTCGCGCCATGCGTGGATAACCAGTCCATAGCAAAGATTACATCGAATCCTTGCATATCCAACAGGATCAAATCTGCCACTAATTCATTACTTTCGTAATCCCTGATGGTGATTATAACTGACTGAATTTCCCGTTGGGACTGATACTACCAAAATAAAATCTAAGGTTTCGAGAATGACCTTCACTCTCTTTGCAAACTGTGGCATCACAAACGAGTGAGTAGACTCTGGGTCTATCAACACTCTTGCTTCATAACAATAATAATAGTCTTTACCATACATTTGCAAAGTACCTACGTCACATACATATTTAAACAATCACATATGCACCAAGAGCTAAATATGTAACCATTAGGATTTAAAAGACTATTTTAAAATTAATGCACCTTCTTCATCTAAAATTTCAATTAATGATATATCTTGAATTTAAATAGGAAATCTTTACCTTGGATTATATCATTGTTGGCCTAAGTATCCTGTGTTGTAACAGCGTACACACGCCCTTGCACAATAGGCCCCGTAGTCCATATAGGCCTCGACATAGTAGCTGATGTCGTTCTCTCTTTTCTCACCTCTGGGCAATCCTTGATCATATGCCCCATTTTACCGCATTTGAAGCATCCTCCCGTACCCCGTCTACAATCTGCGGTCTTGTGAGAGTTGCCACATCGAGCACATGTCTCAACTGGGATGGATGATGCGGCCCTAGAGATTGCCATGAGTAACCTATACGCCTATAGTAGTAGCAAGGCCCTCATAAAGAAAAGGTCTAGCTGAAGTGGGCATAGGTGGCCTAGAATAATTGGGCTGGGTAGGTTGTCTTGGGACTGGTGTTACAAATCTCAGCTTTTTGTTCACCGACTCGTAGTTGCTCGGTCTCCCTTGACCTGCTTTGCCCTTATTCTGTTGGTCCCTCCTTTTATTCATATCCTCTATATCTTTTTCGACAACCAGCTTCGTGCCCATCACTATTCCATAAGTCTCTAATTCTAACACGGAGATCCTATCACGAATAATCGGCCTTGAGCCACTTCAAATTTATTGGCCTTCATCAATTCCGTGGCCACATACTGCGGAGCAAACCTATATAACCTCATAAACTCCGTACCGTACTCTTAAATGAGCATTCCCCCTTGCTCCAATGTCATGAATTTCAGTGCCATTTGGTTTCTCACCTGCTTGGGAAAATATTCTTTGTTGAACACTTCAACAAATTCCTCCCAAGTCCATAATCCATCCGGATTTTCTTGCTCTCTCATCCTCAACACCGATTTCTACTAAGGATCGGCTTTTCCTTCCAACTGAAAAGAAGCCCAACTCACCTTCTCCTCTTCTGTACACGGTAATCTTTGGAGAAGTTTGTCTATTTGATTCAGCTATTTCTCTGCTTCAAGCGGATCCATCTGATCATAAAACTAAGAGGTCCCAATCTCCTAAACTCAACAAAGTCCGATGGCGTATGTGGAGTCGGAAGTGGAGGTGGCTGCTGATGGCTATTGGCATTATTTGTAGCCATTAACGCTTTCTGCTAAGCCATAGCATTAGCCACGGCTTCCATGGCTTGCGTCATTCTTTGTCTTTCATCTCTCTCTCGATTTCTTTCTTGTTCTCTCTCTTTCGGAATATTCCTTTCCAAAATAATCCTGTCACCAAGCGGAACCCTATGTGAACTAGAGGGAAACTCGTCACCGCTTCTCAAATTCTGTCCTCGACCGCCTCTCGGTCTACCTCTTCCTCTAGTGGATAGATTGTTCTATACACATGAAACAAATGTTTCATCAACAGAAGGTCCCTATACTCCAATAAAACCTTAAACAACAAAGCAAAGGAAAATGTAATTCTTACATCCATTTGCTTTTATACTCCAAGGTTTAGTTTGGGGTGTTAAGCAGGCACACCGTACGTCGGTGTATGGTACTTCATCTAATAGCTTAGATTATCACTAACTCCTTTTTCACTCGAGACGTATTCTTACAATCTAACTCACTCTCAAAATTTATACTGTCAATCGCATGACCTGTAGGACACGCACACCGAGTCGGACATGTTTGAAACTTGAAATTTTTTGGGACATCACATCAGATCTAAGTGTTCATCCATAATTTCAACAAAAAAGGTCCTTATTTCATAAGAAAACCTAAAATTTGAAGATCTAGAAGAAAATGAAACATCTGGTCTTAAAACCCTTCAATGGAGATGAAGAAACCCATATTCAATGAACAACAACCCTCCTTCATCGAGCTTCAATGGAGATGAAAAATCCCATCTTCAATGAACAACGACTCTCCTTCATCGATCTAAAAAGCCCAAAATGATGATCTAGCCTCATTTTTGAAGAAGAGGTTTTTAGTTGCTCGTTTGGGCTTTTTAGTTTTTAAGTTTTGAAGATGGGTTTCTATTTTTGAATATAAAGAAGGTTCATTTAAGTCACCTTACCTTTAACGTGGAGAGAGAAAATCTCCTCTCAAACTCTTAAGTAGAGTTAAGAATTAGGGACGCGTGGCAGACGTTGGGCAGTTTAGTGGACGCCCACCATCCTCCCACGGAGGACGAAACCGGCTCCCATATAGAAAAGAGGTGGGTTGGTGGGGTTCTGACACCCACATGGTTAGGCGCAGGGTATTCCAAAAAAGTTATCTATTTTTTTGAAAATAAATGATTATAAAGCAACACCCTAGTTAAAACGTGATTAAATGATTATAAAGCAACACACGTCGCTTCACAAAAATACGCTATATGTCACGCCCATATCAATAGGCGCAGAGATATCTCTATGCCCAGGCGTATACTCCCAGGCCTCTCTCTCTCTCTCTCTCACTCTCTCTCTCTCTCTCTCTCTCTCTCTCTCTCTATATATATATATATATATATATATATGGAAAAAGAATGCTACCTATGACAGTAGCGTCCAAGTGCTACTCAGGATGGCTAGATCACATGTCATGTGACATGTGATCAACCAAATGGCTTTTGTTTTCCATGCTATTTCCATGGGGCATGGGATTCATAAAAAAAAATGTCATTTTTGAACTCATTACCTTAGGGAGAATCATGGATCAAAATCTCGGCCGAAATTTTAAAATTTTGGTCGAGTCTTCTCGGTTTCGGCTTGAACTGAGACGATAAAATGCTATTTATCCCCCCCCCCCCACCTCCACCTTCTGGGAAAATTAAATTATCGGCCGAGATCACACATTGGAGTTTGAATTTTTTTTAATAGGGTTTAAACCCAATTTTTGCAAAAAAAACCCAATTTTTGCAAAAAAAAACCCAATTTTTTTTTCCTATCTTTCTTCTTCTTCTCTCCTCTATTTTTTCTCTTGCTTGCTTCTTTAATCCCAGAAAAATATAAAAATGGAGAAGAAGAAGAAGGAGAAAGGAAAAAAAAAAAAAGGAGGAGCTACCTGGTAGTTGCCCTAGCCTCCCGAAATCACTTTTTTTTTCCTCCTTTCTTTCTTCTTCTTCTTGTTCTCCTCTATTTTCTTTTTTCCTGCAAAAAAGTTGCAAAACAATTAATGCCTTTAATAAGAGTGCCTTTTTAATAAACGGGAGTCATTACTTGCTAACGCTTTTTAAGTGATTGCAACGATATTAAAGAAAGACTTTGTATTTTAGGGACAGAAGCCATTACTTGCACTCGTTTTTTAAGTGATTTCACCCAAGTTAAAAAAAAGACTGTATTTTAGGGCCATGTGACATGTGAAAACACAATCTGGGCCGTCTGATTTAAAGTTCATGATCTATAAATCCTTAATATATAAGATTGGCACGAAATATTATCTTCATCATGTGATTAAATATAGTCAAAGGGTATTGTTTGATTCAATGGTTGACAACAATAGATCATATGGTAAATATCGTGTTTTGCTCCAATCTTATCCACTAAGGATCTATAAATCATGAACTCTAAATCAGACGGCCTAGATTGCATTTTCACATGTCACATGTCCCTAAAGGGAGTCATTACTTGCACACACTTTTTAAGTAATGGCTCCCTTAATAGAATAAGAGTGTCGTTATATCCACCCATCGAATCTTTGAGTTCACCCATGTTAAAACCCATTGACTGCTTTGAATCCGACAATGCAGATCGTTTCCCATCCCAATCATTCACACGATGCATCTTGATATCATGCTCTTATCATCCACCATCGGTTTTTATTTCATATGGTTTTTATTTCTCAAGTAACTTTTGAGATTTATTCAATGTGGAATCAAAATCTGATCGTCAGATATATTTTGCATGAGCTCAAGATCCATTGTGTGATCGAAAATTAACTTCACTAGTGTAAATATGTATTCTAACAATGTTAAAGAGTTTAAAAAAATAAATATAATAAAGTTCGGCAAAGTTCGGTAAAGTTCGGAGCATATTTTCAAAAAAATCCGAAAGTGACCGAAATTTTGACCAATTTATGGTTCGGCTCATGAACGAAACCAAAACCGAGATTTTGATCCATGGGGAGAATACACAACTCATCAACCGACAGCCCCTACTTGAAGGTTTATTATTAGATACCCCACCAGATTGCCAACTTTAGCACTTGGGTCAATCTCCCTCTATCAGTCTGGAGGAGGGAAATGATCCGGTCCAATTGGTTGAATTTGGCTTCATGTCCATCTGATTTTAAGGAATCTCGACTTTACGTCATCTTATGAAAGTGGAAACTATGGAAGTCAAGATTCCCTTTATCCAATGATGCTAAAAGCAATGGAAGTCAAGATTTCCTTTATCCAATCATTCTAAATGCAGTTGAACACCATATCCGGTTCAACTGGCGGTTGAACTAACCACACCTGGAGGATATGCAGGTGGTTGAACCTGGAGGATCTATATGTCGGCCGTTGAACCTGATCATTGCACACCTGGAGGTAGGGATGCAAACCCTAAACAGAACACCGAAACTGAACCAAAAATTGGCCCTCCCGAACCGCCCCAAACCGCCCCGAAAATCGACTCAAACCGAACCAAACCGAACCGAAGTGAAATCCCTTCGATTTTCGATTTGGGTAGCTGGAAACCGAAAACTGAATGGGTAGGTTTAGTAAACCAACCCCTTTAGCATTGCATTTAGTAAGTTCCCGCATCAAATTGGTATCAGAGAATCGATTTAGTTTTAGGGTTTCTGTTTGCATATAGGTTTTAAGGTTGATTTTGTTATTAATTTGGCATTGCATCATTTCAGGTGGTCTCTCATAATTTCATATAGGTTGTCTAACTTTCGTCTAGTTTTGCCTAGCTTGTGTTTGGCTTTTGTCTAGTTTTTGTCTTGCATCTTCATGGATCCCAACAAGATAGACGTCTTAATTAGGGAAATGTCTAAGTTGACCGCGAGTCACACCGCACTTCAAACCCAGGTGGAAGAAAACTACACTTAGTAGCAACAACAGTTGCATGATCTACAAACCCGGCATGAGGCTTTAGAAACTCGTGTGGGAGAAATCAATGAGTTCATCGTCGAAAACCCCAATAGTGTCCACACCCATGATCGTAGAAGAGAAGTTCTTCATCGTCGCGAAATCCACACCGATTAGGATGATAAAATCATGAAATCGGTAAAAATGGACGCCCCTACTTTTGACGGGAAAAGGGAACCTAAAGTCTTTTTCGAGTGGGTCACCGGCATGGAAAACTACTTCGAGGGGTACATCATGTTTGAAGAGTGAAAGGTCCACTTTGCTAAGGTCGAGCTTACGGGCCAAGCTAGACTTTATTGGATGGGTCTACAGCGTCGAAGACAGTCCAATGGTCTTCCTCCCATTTCCACTTGGGGAGAAATGAAGGACCAATTGAGCGATAAATATGTTCTTATATCCTACGAGGAATGCATTCTTGATCAATGGCATTTATTGAATCAAGGAAATTCACCAGTCACTAAATACATCAATAAATTTAAAAAACTAAAGACCTAGGCTGATGTGACTGAACTGAAGAAAGTTACCCTATCTCTATTTCGAATGAGCCTTCGCCCAGAATTGCAAAGAGAACTTATTCCATACCCTGTTGATAATCTAGACGAATGTTTCTCTAGAGTCGAAGAGCTAAAGTAATACCTCAAAACTAGTACTCCATTGAATTATAAGTCTAGCTATCGGTCCAATGTGTCGGAGTCAAAACTCAACATTAGTGCCCCATTTGCTAGGCCCGACCCCATTGCTACACCGATAACTAGAGTCGATAAGGGTAAGAGTCCAATGCTTGAAGGCCCCAAAACTAGCCGTCAGAACAAGTGTTATAAGTGCCACGACATCGGGCATTTTGTAGCACAATGCCCATCCCGAAATTTGTTCATAACTAAGGACACTAAAATGAGCATGATGAAGGTATTGTTGAAGTTTACGAGCCTGAATCGTTCCTTAATGATGAAGAAGATTGTGTAAGGGAACAAACAATGGTGTGTCTAGGGATGTCTCCTATCCCGTTGAAGAGGATATTACCTCATGAACTCTTGTAGTTATATGTTCTCTAGCCCAATCAAAGGAGAGTGATGACTAGCGACGGGATAATATTTTCTATATCATAGCCAAATGTGGGATGAAAGCCTGTCGAATCCTTGTTGACAGTGAAAGTTATACCAGATTGGTTTCTAAAAGTACAGTTTCTTGCTTGGGGCTTACGCCCGTAGCTCACCCACGACCCTATAAGATTACTTAGGTTAATTCATCATCCATCACTATTTCACAAAGGTGACAGGTTCTTTTACAATTTGGATTGTATAAGGACACCTTGTGGTACGATGTTGTGCCCATGGATGTGGGGCATATCATCCTAGGGAGGCCCTGATTGTATGACATGGGTGTTACACTGTTCGGACGATCGAACGTATGCTCCTTCATTGATAAAGGTTAGAAAATACAACTCAATCTGCTACCTCCCAAAGCACCCACAGTGAAGTTGACAAAGTCAAGTGATAAAGGCCTATTAGAGAGAGAGAGAAGACATTTAAGGCCATTCACATCGTTAGCCTTCTTGAGTTTGAACGAGGCGCTAAGACAGAGGACGTCATCTTTGTCCTTGTCATAGTAGAAAAGTCCAAAGAATCAGGCGTTGAAGTTCCAAAAGTGATCAAACTGATAATGCATGAATTTCGAGATGTCTTTCTGGAAGACCTTCCAAACAAATTACCACCTTTAAGGGACATCCAATGTCATAGCCTGATTTTTGGGAACCGTGCACGTCACGTACCATGCACGTGTGTGTGTGGTTCACAAGGAAACCATAGTTTCTAGGTACACTATAGGTATATGTGTTCAGCAGGTGAACTTTGTGAACCAAACACAAACACATGTGTATGTGTGAAATACACTAGCTTTCACTAGATAAGTGAAAAGGGGAGAAGAGTCTCTCATACGTGACCTAATTTGGCTTAGAAAAAGGGAGAGTTAAATAGAGAGAAAGAAGAGAAGGTTTCATAAAAGAAGATTAGAGGTAGGACATTCTGGTGATTTGAGACAAGATCCATCTTATGGATCTTAAACATATGTGAGGAGAAGAGTGTGGGGAAGAAACTAGAAAGGATTGATGGGTTTGAGCCTATGGAGAACCTGGAAAGAGGTTGGAGGAAAAACTTTTAGAACTCTCCTCATTTGATTTGATCTTGGATCAAGTCTGTAAAGGATATATTGATTTTGGTAAGTGTTAAATACTTATGTGTGTTTTAAATAAAGTATAAAGTATTAGTTGAATATTTTTTATGCTAATAAGACCTTAAATGGAGTAGGAAATCGTTTCTCGAACAGATCGAGCATTCAATTTTATGTTTCAAAGCTCTAAATGGCTCGCTTTCGGCGAGCGAAGATAAAGTTTGAGCATAAATTGCGTTCTGGGCTCTCTCGAGCGAGATCCTTAGTGAAGGGAAAGCTCGCTCAAGCGAGGCATCACTTGAGCTTCAGGTACCTCATTTCAACCGCTCGAGCGATGAACAATGATTGCTCAAACGATGAATAGTACTCGCTTGCGCGAGGGTTGAAGGCTCCGCTTTAACCGCTCAAGCGATGAATAATGTTCGCTCGCGCGAGGGTTTAGTACCTCATTTTTATCGCTCGAGCGAGGTCAAGTGCTCGCTCGAGCGAGGTTAAGTGATCACTTGAACGAGGAATAGTTCCCGCTCGCGCGAGGTACTATACATTTATTTATTTGGATTATTCTTTTGGTGCATATCATGGGAGCTATGGTTCCCAAGGGTTCTGGAGACCATTCTAAGCTTGTTCTTAACCCATACAATATAGGTATGACGTGAGTTGTTACGCGTAAACATCTACGAGAAAAGAGTGCGTTGAAATTGCTTTGAGGTAGGAAATATCTTGAAACATGTACTTTAATTTGTCAATCATATATGTAGAGTAATTCAAGAGATTAGTCATGTATTAAATGTGTTTTCAAAGTGGTGTGTGTGGGGGGGGGGGTGAATTCATAACGAAACCATGAGGTCCCGCGGGGACGTGAAAAAGTTACAATAGGCATCTGAATGATGCATTAAAATAGTGGCATCCCAGGGATGCAGATCCAATCTAACGGTGAAACAAAAGAAAAGTGATAACACCTAACTTAATAAAATGAGCACAAATCACAGTGAATAACTATATGTAAAGCACATTTGATATTTTTGTTATTTAAGGTTTGATTAGAATGCCCCACCGACGTGACGGGATACCCACGACTGACTCGATAGGATATCCGTGACCGGTACAACGGCAAATACATACACTTGTAGCACATCCCAGGGATGTAGATTTGAGAATAGACCCCGCCACCTAAGAGAAAGGGGCCTGGGTAGTTTAACGGTTTGATCATATAACAAGTGTCTACGTAGATGATGATGGTGGGTATTCCATCGGGGCTCGATGTTATATTGCTCGGGGACTACTTAAGTTAAGATTTGAGTGATTAGGTCGAATCCATAACTACACTAGTAAGATGAGAATAAACAAATTATGTAAAGAAAGTTACAGTTGTATCTATCATTTCATTTTTGATTATTTCATTTATCCTCTCAGCAGTTTTATCAGATAAGTCGTGTTTTTTTTTTTAAAACTGTTTTAACATATATGTGAAAGCTTAATTTATATGTTCACTGTATTTTCCTTATTGAGCTAGGACGTAGCTCACCCCTTAGACTATACGTCGCAGGTCCAGCGTTAGCGGCAGCAGAAGTTTCGGGAGACATTGATCCAGAGATTTGGATTGCGTGCCCGAAGAAGAGTCAGAGCCTCCTCCTAAGGAATTCTTCTAGGAGACCCCGTGTGTACCTTGATAGTGAGTTGAGAGCATTTATTACGGATTGGTATGTCAAGCCTCATATTTTGGAATGTAACTAAACCTTATGATTCTTTTGGCGAACCATCTGGGGTGAACGGTTATCACCGATGGTTCGGGTCGATTCTTCTGCTCATGAATTGGCATGAGACTAGAACTATCGTTTGAGTTTTTTTTTTTATTATCTATATTGCATGGAGACTTAGTTAGATTAGAATTCTTGTACTTTACTTTGTGGTTTATTGCTTGCATATACCAATGCTCCGTACAGGTTTATGAGGCATGGCCTTGAGGGTCGTGCTGATGGCACAGGTTTCGGGGTGCCGAAATCCGAGCTGTCACATCCAACATGCCATTGATTTGGTCCTTGGAGCTACCTTACCCAACTTGCCCCACTATCATATGAATCCATCTAAGCACTTAGAGTTAAAGAGGCAAGTTGATGAGCTTCTCCAAAAGGGGGTTCATAAGGGACAACTTGAGTCCATGTGTCGTGTCAGCGCTGCTCACACCCAAGAAAGATGAAACTTGGAGGATGTGTGTGGATAGTCATGTGATTAACAAGATCACGGTCAAGTATCGATTCCCGATACCAAGATTGGACGATATTTTAAACATGATGGTAACTGCCACAATTTTTTAGAAGATCGAGCTGAAGAGTGGGTACCATCAAATCTGAGTTCGTCCCGGGGACGAATGGAAAACTACCTCCAAAACTAAAGATGGTTTGTACGAATGGCTTGTCATGCCTTTTGGGCTTCGATCGCTTCGAGTACTTTTATGCGTATCATGATGCAAGTGTTACAGCCTTTCCTCATAAAGTTCCTTGTGCTTTATTTTGACGACATCCTCATCTATAGCCACAACATGGAACAACACTTGGACCATTTAAAGCAAGTTTGTGTGACTCTCTGACACCAACCTGAAAAAGTGCACGTTATGTCACATCTTGTTGTTTTCTTAGGGTTCGTCATGACCTCTAATGGAGTGACTACGGACCCCAAAAAGGTCAAAGCTATCATTGAATGGCCCGAACCTCAGAACATTCACGAAGTCTGTAGCTTCTATGGGTTAGCCACGTTCTACAGCAGGTTCATCTATAACTTTAATACGGTAACTTTGCCTATGACAGATTGCATCAGAAAAGGGGAGTTTAAATGGGCATTTGTTGCGGCTAAGGCTTTCAAGGAGATTAAGTCTTGAATGACAGAACCTCCTGTCATGTGCCTTCCTGACTTCTCTAAGGTCTTCGAAGTTGCATGTGACGCGTCAGGCGTAGGTATCAGAGGAGTATTGAGTCAAGAGGGCCATCCGATAGCTTATTTTAGTGAAAAGCTAAATGAGGCCAGGCAGAAGTACTCGACCTACAACAAAGAATTCTACACGATAGTTCAATCCCTTAAATATTTGAAACACTATCTACTACCACATGAGTTCGTCTTATTCTCGAATCACGAAGCCCTGCAATTTTTGAGTTTCCAAAAGAAGTTAAATCCACGACATGTGAAATGGGTTAAACGATTTCAAGGTTTCACCTTCGTGCTGAAACATAGGGCTGGTATGGAGAATCGAGCGGCTGATGCGCTTAGCCGTAGAGTGGCGACGTTACACTCATTAAGCGTTGAAGTAACCGGATTCGAACGCTTCGTGGAGGATTACCCCACATGTCTGAACTTTGGTGAAGAGTATACCTCACTTGTGAGTGGACAACCTATCAGAGGGAGTAAATATACCCTATAGGAGGGGTATTTGTTCTTGAAATACCGATTGTATATTCCCCGCACGCACTTCTTTGTGAGACTTTCTCATTTGAGAATTACACGCTGGAGGGGTTGCTGGTCATTTTGGTCGCAATAAAACTATCGCATTGGTTGAAGACTGATCAGTCACATAATTTACCATTTTATCACCCTTAACTTAGTAATGCTAGACCACAGTTTGCTACTAATGAGATGCTAATGTGCAGATATTTAGAATAGATAACATAATAGAGCCAAAGTATTAATCTTTGTCAAAATGAACTCAAAATACAGTAAGATAGACGATCGTTCGAAAACACGCTCCCAATCATATTCGAAAGTCAGTTGCAAATGAAATCATAATCTCGAAAGAGTGAAATAGAAGAAGAAAAGAAAGAATCGTATTTACGATTCTACAACAGAAGCTTACGAGATTAGACGAAATGAAGACACGATCGAACGAAAAAGAGAAATCGTACTGAAGGAAAAATGTAATCATATTATGATTGTATAATAAAGCTTGAACCACTGCTGTTGATCACATGAAGATTGCACCGCCATGCAAGAAATAGAAAGATCTCTTGAATTAGAAGTCTGCTATTCTCCAGATCTGAGAAGATTGGCAAAAGAATCCTGAAGATCTCTGCTATTAAAAATAAGGAGAAAAGTCTTGTGCGCATCTACGATCTATAAAGCAAGGAAGATTAGGTTTAGAAGTTTTGTTATTTTAGGAATCTTTTGTTTTTAGTAGTTTACTTTTGTTAGAATTCGAATAATGTAAACTGAGCCCTTATGATCTATAAATAAGAGGGATCAACATAGAGGAAAAACTTATCAAAGGAATTCTCAACATCAATTGACGACTAAAGTTAGGTTTCCTGAAGATCAACTTAGTGTAGTTTAGCTTAGAGTAGTTTAGATATCCAAGGTTTTTCAAGAGCAATTGACGACTATGATCGGAGACTGGAAGATTAGAGTAGAGTATCCATAGTTTCTCAGGAGCAATTGACGCCTACGACTGAGAGATGAAAAATCTTTTTATTTGCTTTCTAGTTAGATTTACTGCTTTCTTTTACTACTTTGTAAACATCTAAGAGTTCTTGATTTTAATTGATGACTAAGATTGAGAATTTACAAATTAGTGTAACAATTTTTATTTTTCATCTTCAATTTTCTAGTGATTGATTGACGCCCAAATTTCTAGAAGATTGTTGAATAGTATAAATCTATATTGAAGAATTATAGTTTTTGATTGACGCCCAAATTCTGGAAGACTTAGATATAGTGTAACGGTGTTTTAATTTTATAAACATCCGAGAACTGAAAGATTATAATTGATGACCATAATCTGGAAGTAGGAGGATTTAGATTTATTTTCTTGCATCGTAGTCTAATATAAAAAAAAAAAAAAAAAACCATTCTTTATTCTTTCAAGACAAATAAAAGCATTCAAATTTTCGACCTTCCTAGTGGGAACGACCTTATTCTAGTGCTATAATTTCTGTCATGCGCTTACAATAGGTTAAGACTGAGTACACTTTTAAGAGTTACCAAATACCAATTCTATTGACCTAATCTCACTCGAGATGTTTCCAAAATTATCAGCCAGTGTCGCGTTTGCCAGTTGACAAAGCAAAAGAGGTGGAACACCAGATTCTATACACCTTTATCGTACCACACACCCCATGGAAAGACCTGCATGTTGGATATTTTAAAGCATTTAAAAGATGCTTTGGAGTTGGGATTTGTCCCACATCGTGTAACCCAATAAAATGGGTTTTGCTTTTATGTATTTGTGTTGGCTCAAGGCTTGTAGCCTGAAGGGGCACCGAATTTTGTAGCTTCCACCGCCATGCACCCCATCAAACACACACGCGCGCGCGCATGCGCTGAGCAAAGCCGATATGTCCGTTCAAATTATTTCAACGGATATGTCCGTGTTTTGTAAACGGATATGTCTGTTCAGTTTATTTCAACGGATATGTTCATTCAGTTATTTTCAACGGATATATTCGTTCTCGAAACAGTGCGTGATTTCTATCCCGAGACCCTTGTTTTTTTTACTGCATTTTAATCTTTCCTTTTTACCCCGTTTTTAAGATTTGTGCTATTCAGAGTTCTGCCCATCTTTTGGTGTTCTGATTGCGTGATCAGATTCACCAAATCTGATCACATGAATACGTTGTTGGTTCGTTGTATCCTGGAATCGATTTGCTGATAACCTATTAGTGACCACTTGATTATAGTGGTAGGGGTAAATCTCGATTTAAAGACAACGAATTTCAACGTGCCTCCAACTGAATCTGCGTATTTCTTCATTCCAAACTTTATCCTTTTACAATCGAAACTAATTTTACCAACACTGTCAATGGACTTCGTGTTAGGCCTCCCTAAAACCCTCTGAAAGAACGACTCGGTGTTTGTTGTTGTAGACCATTTTTCAAAGATGGCCTACTTCATTGCATGTTCGAAGACCTCCAATGCAAGTCACATTGCTACCATATTCTTTAACGAGGTTGTTCGTCTACACGGTTTGCCTAAGACGATAGTGTCCGACCGCGATGTTAAATTTGTGACTTATTTTTGAAAACATTGTGGCACAAAATGGGGACCCGACTCCAATTCTCATCTATGTATCATCCCCAAACTGATGGGCAAACCGAGATTGTCAATAGGAGTTTAAGAAATCTGTTAAGGTGTCTGGTAGGTGAGCACATTTGGAGTTGGGATTCCATCTTACCTGTTGCTGAGTTTACATATAACAATTCTGTTAATAGGACCATAGGCATGAGTCTGTTCCAAATTATGCATGGGTATAAATCTAGGGCATTATTAGATCTCATTCCAATATTCATTCATCAAAGGTCGTCAGAGACTGCATCCACATTCGCGCATCACATTCATGAGTTACATGCTGAGATTAAAAATAATAATAATTTAAAAAATAAAAAATATAAGTTTTCTCTAGATTCTCACAGACGATTCAAAGAATTACAAGAGGGTAATTTTGTGATGGTTTGGAATAGACCCGAGCGATTCTCGTAATGAGTTGCAAAGAAGTTACAAGCTCGCAGTGCTGGACCCTATCAGATCTTGAAGCGTGCCGATTCTAATACTTACATCTTAGATCTTCCGTTGAAATTAGAGATTAGCATGACTTTCAACATGGAGGACCTTGTTTCATTCCATGGCCCTTCAATCATCCCTGCCAACCCCTTTAAGCCTTCTACATACGATGACCCAATTATTCCCCTTCCCACACCGTTACTCCTACCTACTCGGCAAATCCGTGAGATCATCAAAGATATGTTGGAAGATCAGATTATGTCCACCAACCACGGGAGACTTTAGAAGTACTTGGTCAAGTGGAAGAATAAGGCCGACACAGAGAATACTTGGATTACAATGAGGTTTTCAGCAACTTGATTCGAATCTTTTAGACCTTTATTACAACCAACATTCATCAGGGATGAATCCTTCTAATCAGGGGAGAATTGATAGGGACATCAGATTCAAGCAACCACTAGTAACATTCCGAAAACGGAAGAAGAGAATCAGAGGCGATGGAAAGGAAAACAACTCAAATTCGGAAGACTGAATATTGCTCAGTCGATCGATTTGGGTCAAGAGTTATTAACGTTTCCTCTGGACAAGTATATATTTATATACTCGATGGATCGAGCTACAGGCCTCGATGGATCGAGCTACAGTGCGGATTTTGACGGAATTGTATTTATTTTAGTCAAAATCTCCTTTTAGAGTTTTAGTAGTATTAGGAGTCTTCTAATTTCGTATTAGGGTTTTGGTTACTCTATTTAAAGGCTTATAAACACTTTCATTACTATTTTTTTATTACTGAAAATTGCTTATGCAAAATTGAGAGTTCTAAACTTTCGTGAGAATGTGATTCTCTCAAAACGAAGAGCAATTTTTCGATTCGAGCTTCCGGTTTGGTGCGAGACTGTAGATACCCAAATTTGGCCCAAGGCACAATCGACACATACTTCGAGAGGAGCGTACTCCCAAGCTTTTGAAGGCATTTTCCAAACCTTATGAACCATCCCGAACCCTTAAATCCCTCCCCAGAAATTTAAACCCAACACCCGTAGAGATCTCGGCCCTTTCCTAGACCCCCATAAGCGGCCTGGGGCCTTTCTCCCAAATATGGCTTGTGCGTACATACTATGTATGCATAAGCAATTTCTGAAAGAAATTGGCTATGCGTACATACTATGTACGCATAGACTAGTTTCGGACTATGCGTACATGCTATGTACGCATAGCCAATTTTTGGCTTTTGCTTTAGAGCTGCCCTAGCTCGAGCTCTAGACTTCTCATGTTTGTGAAAAACACTGTTCCTAAGCTATGCGTACATACTATGTACGCATAGCTTAAATTATTTTTTTTTTTGAAAATTGCCGATACTCACTTTTGGGGTTTGACTTTTTGACCATCCCAAAGTTTGGAGTGGGTTTCTTTAGGACTGTTGCACCTGTCCTAGTCTTATAAGTTCTATCATTTTGCCATTTTATGACACCACCCTATTATCTACCATTAAACCTAAACTCCCCATCCATCCAAGCTCCCAAAAACCTAGAAAATCTTAGATCAAAGATTACCTAATTGTTAAACCATTAGCCCTTAAGTATCCCTCTAATTACCCTCAACTATATAAATAGAGAGTCCCCCTCCCTTGCTTAAGGGGGTGGCTTGAAATTTTTTTCCAAAAAGATAGAACTTTAGAGATTTCCCTCCTCCTTTTCAAGCATCTATCCCTTCAAAATTTCAAAACTTAGGTTTGTCAGTCATACCCCATCTTCCATCATCAATCCCCTACCTTTAGCAAGAATAAGGCCTTAGCCTATCTCTCCTACCTTCTAGCTCCCAGGCCTTAGAAGTTAAGACTCATTCCTTAACCCGTTTGCTATCGAAAGCTCATCGGAAATGCACTCACGTGAAAGTCCACAGTGGTGCTACAAGGGTCCGAGAGCTCCAGCTCTCCCCTCTGTTCCTCTACCTTCGTTGTTTTTCCTCTATCATAGAATTGAGCCGTTACGCCGCCAAATTTCGACGAGTGCGAATGACTCAATAGGATCGGTGTGCCTTCAGACAAGAGGAAATCCCACTCACTTTTCCTCTTTATATATATATATATATATAGACTTGGCGTAGTAGAGACCGCTTACGAGCGGGTCGATCAGGTGTTTAACACCTTCCCAATTGATAACCGGAGTCTTTACCCAACAGCCTTTGGCGTTGACCGGTGATTCGAAGTCATATTTTACACTTCGGTGTTACAATATTGATTTTGGGTATCCCGGAATACCAAAAGCTCTAGGTAGCGACTCTATTTTCCTTGCGAGCGCATCGTCGCGACGGGATCACGAGAGCCCATGATTGCATAGAGGCCAACTCTTCTTCCATCCCTATCCCTATCTTCTTTAGATCTATGGTTTGCGCAAGTAGTGTAACCCTAGCTATTTTATTTTCCATTAAATCATAGATCTAGTCTATTTATTCCATAAAAAATTCAAAATCAAATTACCCGTTCTTTATTAAATCATTATTAGCCTTTTATTTTGGTACGGTATTGAGGGAACTTGCTTGCGAATTCGTTCAACACCCTAAAACTATCGGAGATCTAGCCGTTTATAGAAACCCTATTATTCTAGATCCGATAGGAAACGTACACAAAAAGTAATGTTATTTTGGATCGAAATTAAAACATCTAATTGGGTTTCTAGAGTTTTCTGTGAGAATTTGTTATGAGAAATTGTTATTTTAATTGTTTAAATTAATTTTAATCCTAATTTTTACCCTAGCATTACATTTTGAAAGCTCCCGCATCACCAAGCCCCACCCATGCTGGTTTGGATTGGTTGACACAAGCACACAACATGTTCCATCTTATTTTTTATATGCATTCCACAAGTGTTCTTTAGCCATAAATATAAATATATCCTATGAGACTAGGGTTTAAGGGGCAGTTTAGCCAAGAGTCGAAGCGAGAGTAGTGTTGTTTCCTCCCGACGCCGCTAAGCGAAAATGGGTAATAATCACTAATAGATGGATCTCTTTAAGCCAAAACCTCTCCCATGTACTCTCCCTGCAAATTTACTTTCATTTCATGGCTTTGTATTATTTCCGCAAGTATCACTCGAGACTCCATGTACAAGAGGTGTGCTATGGGAGGAAAGAAGAAAGCGTGGAGAAGAGAAAGTAAAATATCTATTTATTTTGAAACTCGGAATACCGAACTGAACCAACACACTGATTGAATGATCAGGCTTAACCCAAACAGACCGGACTGAACTAATCCGAACCGAACCGACCCGAACCAAACCAAACCAAATATGAATCGGTTTTGGTTCGATTTCGGGTTGTGTATTTTGAAACTCAATACACTGAACCGAACCGATTCATATTTCAGTTTGGTTTCAGTTTGTAGTGTATCGAATCGAACACTGAAAATTTTAGTTTTAGTTCGATTCGGTTCAATACACCAAACCTGCATCCCTACCTGGAGGATATGCTGATATTTTTTATCATCAAATCAATAAAAGGTCAAAAGTGCTTTCTCATAAATATATGCACATATCAACACATTCTTCAAGATTAATGGAGAGATATTCAGCCAAATGCTAAGGCTAGCATTCAAGCCAGGTACCTAATACCATCAGAGATGACCCTTATACATAGTTTTGAATCGTGAAATATGGACCAATGAAAATTGTCAAACTTTGACTTGTAGGATTAAAATTTATTTTTCAATTTTTTTTTTTAATATTGATCTAAACTGTCCACCTGTGCTCCACGTGGCACCCAAAAAGTGTTTTGAATGCCACGTGGAGCTCCACGTGGATCTTGGAGGACGATCACCGTCCTCAATTGGAGGACCTAACCGGCTCCCTATATATTAAATATAAAAAATATAAAAATAAATATCAGCTGGTTTAGTTGATATGTAACTGATATATCCGTTATGTATCATCTCGAAACTTGGCTGATATGCCGATCTGTATAGGCTATTAACACCATGCCTCTATACCACAAATGAATTTAGAGCCGAGTTCTGTCTACATATTGGTACCCTGCGTGTATAAACGTTTTTTTCATAGATCACATACGCAAACAGGGGCGTAGCCGGAATTCTCTTTGGTGGGGGCTAGCAACCGTGACGGGATATTAATAGTTATTTTCCCGTAGATATACCATAGAGTTGGGGCTTTTATCATAAAATTGTGTGAGAACCATAGCTTATATATTTTCAAGAGTTAAATGGAGTTCCACAGGGTAAACTTCAATGACCTATACTTTAGGTCACTTTTATAAAGAGGACAAAATTTATGCAGATAAAGTTCTATAGACAGTATTGGAGGGAGGACAAATTTTATATAGATAAAGTGTAGGCGATTGATGTGGCACGACGCAATTAGTTATATGGGCGGCGGTGCTCAATTAATGCAGTTCGATGCAGTCAATCATGCGCGTCACATCAGATGCTTGCATTTCGTCTATATCAAATTTATCCTACCTTTATAATTTTCCATACTTTATAGATGGTGCATGATTAATACACCTGAAAAAATAAGAGCACTGATTGCCCATAAAAATTGAGATGTTCAGAAAAAAAATGTGGGACATTTTTAGTTTATTGTATGGTATTTAATCTCTCTCTGAGTCCAATTCGTGTTGTCTTATAAAAATAAGATATTGAAATAACGGGTATGACTATTCTCGCTTGTTTTAAGTCTATGGACCACACAATTTTTTACGAACAAAAATCACATTGACTAATTTGAATCAATCGATGGAGATTGCTTTTTCTTCCAATCTTTCTCACGATAGATTTTAATATCATGTTGCGCCTATCAAATGGCCCACATGACACACATCCCTAAAAGTCAGAGTCAACTCCTTCGCCAATAATCTAGGTCACTTTTGGGGATGTGTGCTATGTGGACCGACTGATAGGTGTGCAGTGATCTTAAGAACTTTTTTTGAAAAATTGAGACAAAAAATAATCTCCATCATATGATTCAAATCAGTCAATAATTTTCGTCCGTAAAAATATGTGTGATCCTTACTCCAAAAATTGGTGAGAATAGTTGTACCCTAAAATAACATAGTAAAGAAATTAGTATTAAGTGAGTGGTCGCGTACTAGTTATCATGCACATGTTATAATTGTATATGACTAAAATAAAATATTTTTTCTCAATTATGTAATACCTCATTTTAGATTAAACTCAGCCAAAGATTTTATGTAACAAAACAATTTCTACCATTTGATGAGGGGAATTTATATGGACAGGCTAGAGGGCATAAGTAGGCATTAATTTTGTGGTCCACATGTTGCTTGCAAACATGGACATCTGAATTGATGAGCTAGGTATGCCTCCCTGTATCTTATCTTATTGAAAAAAATAGATATGCCCCACTATATAGGACTCAATGGGCAAGGGTTGAGCCCGGCCCAGCTCGGAACTTAATGGGCCAGGTATAGCCCAGCCCAATTAATAATTGGATGGGATATGAGCTATATTCTAAGAGGCCCGATTATAATTAACCCGTTTAAGGCCCAAATCATATCCTGCCTTGCCCACGGAGACCCCTACCCATCTAGAATGTGAGCACCCATGCATGAAAAGCCAGTGCATATATCATATACCTTATATAAATTTTTATACAAAATTATAAAATATCTTTTTTTTCTAACCAACATAAAAAAGGCTATTTCTTAATGTTGTTCCCGTATGTATGTCTAATGTTGGGTGGACATGATAAAAATTTAGGCTGCATATGGCATAGCTCTTTCCTATCCCTTGCTGCAATAGAGTTCACTTGCTCTAATTAGTTTCCATTATTTTTTCTAACTCCCTGCAAATAAGGATTTACCTGTTTTAGCAACAACCTTCCTACTCTCTATTAACTCCCTATCAAAGCAAATAAAGCTAATATACAACTATGCCATATGTAACCTTAACCTCTGACTTTTTTACACACAATGTGATTGCTATCTAAACTCAACCCGGCCCCATCTCCACACATGACTGCCTGCCCAAGCGTTCAATCATTGCACCAAGTAATGTCATCTGACTAAGAGCTATAAATCTAAGAAATTTAAAAGTCAATTTCTTGCTAATATAATATATTTGCTTACTACAACCTTTTTGTATATTATGAAAATAAAACTAGGGTACCTGTATTTGCAACTGGAGACTTAGTCTCTGCAGTTGGGGGTTTATACCAACAAATCGATGGACTGCCTTGAATTAGAGAATGAAGATCATTATTTGTCCCAATCTTTCACACAATAGATTTTTGAGATTATGGCCCACATATCAAACAATCAGATATTAATTTCATGAGACACACATCTCCAAAAGCTATCATGATCATTAGCATGAGAAGAGTTCACATGTCACTTTTAGGAGCATTCGGACACGACATGCGATTCATTTGGGCAGCACGTGCCACCTAACAATAGAAACAAGTGTCATAGCATTTTTCCCAAGGTCGATCAAGTATCATTTAAAATGAAAAAAATATTTCTCCACCATTCAATATTGGGTGAGCGTTGGAAAAAAAACACTAATGGACCAAGTTTGAGCTATCAAACTGGAATATTTGATCTATGATTTCTAGGGAATAATAGTCCGGACATTTTTTTCAAAAATCTTAAGGGACTAGCTGAACCCTTAAAAGATGTGATGTAATACATGATATTGTGTCACATGCCACATAATCTAGCACTCGAAGGTAGCGTGAATAATGCTACCTCATAGGTATTATCATAATATCAAAAATTGGCCGATATTAATACGCATCAATTTTTCAGCAAATTGTTACATATCAGGGCCAATATGTATCTATATTGGTATTGGCTGATACCTCTATTTTCCTAAAAAAAGTTAATATTTTTTTTAAAAGGCACCGCTCTGTATCAGTATTGGCTGATACGTATCAACCGCTTTCGTATCTGTCCTCTATGGACTTATACCCAATACTGTACCCGAGTTGACACCTTGAGTACCATTATATCATGAAAGATGTAATTTTATAAAACCTTCCCATGAATTTATTAACATATCATAGCATTAAACGAGGAGCTAGCAACCATTGATGAAGACAATAATGTCATTAAAAAAAAAAGTTAAAGTTTTAATAATATAAATAAATGATATTTTTATCTACAATCATAGTTAGGAAGTTTTTTTTTTTCAAAGGCAATTACACCATGAAGTTGAGGAGGGATATCCTTCGTCCATATCTCATCAATTTTTTGGGAGAACGATCCTTGATAATAAAGCAGCCGTTGCATTTGTTCTTCTCTTAACATGAGAACATGAAGATGACCTGATCAGCCAAAGCACGCTGAGTACACTCTCTTTGCTACTAGCCAGCCGCATCGATTACACCCTTCGAAGTCCCCATCTTGAAATCTCCATAGATAAGTATGCAACCGTGGGATTTGTGATGATCTCGTTGCGGCGATACACTCGCTTGCAAAAAAATATAGAGTCGTCATCCGAAGCTTTTAGTGTCCCGGAATACTTATATCCTTTTTATAAGCATCAAAGTGCCGCAAATATGACTCTGAATCCGGTCCACACGAAAGGCTCTTAGGTAGGAGCTTCTGTTATCGATCGGGAAGGTGTTAGTGTCACGACCCGAAATTCTACCCCATCCCGAGAGCCTAGAATTTCGAGTTATGACCCGCACATATCCCGAATATGCTAAGCGGACATACACCTAATCAGAGTTCTCGCACACATCTAGTTCCACGAAATCCGTGAAAGCCAACATACCATCGTGGAATATAAAACAATCATAAATGTTGAATAAATCTGATAAAATGCGATAGAATACTATAAATCCACAAATAACATGTAAGTCAAATCGGAGACAAATCCGATAAAAATGAAAGCATAGAGTCAATGATAATAGTATAAGGCAAAATCTAATACCGAGTCTACTAAATCAATATCCAGCGTTCGGATCAAAATCAACACTGTAGTCCTCCTGATAACCGGCCAAGTCACCCTCCAAAGGCTCTTGGTAATCAACGTCCACTGGGTCGACGTTCTCAGCACCAATCAGATCAGAGAAACCCACGTCCACACCGTCGGTATAGTCACCTGCAGCTGTTAGATTATCGTGGGATGAGTTTACTCAGTCACGTAAACTCAATGAATATACCACCAATCCACTCCATACTACTCATGTGCATTGTGGGTGCATCAAGTGAGTGATAACATAGTATATCAAAGGAATCAGAACAGAATAACAAAATCAAGTGCATATCGTAAGCTCATATCTTAATCATTAATGCCAGATAATGATCTAGACACTTACATCCTAACGTACCTCACCATATCTCATATCATATCATGTCTTATTATTCTCGCACATATGTCTGTACATCGCATGAGCGTAACTAACATACTCATAAAGTCCTAAACGACCTGTGCCAGAGTCGCTGCTCGAGCTACCATGTGAGGGTCACCATAGTATCATACCACCATATCATAACGCCCTCTATATCATATTATATCATACACCCCATCCAGTTACAGGGGCGGCCGGTGACTCATAACTCATAATGTCTCCCAGAGACATCCATCTTGACTGAAAGACGTTGTTGTCCTTACGGTGGCTACGAAAGGAACGGCACGTACAGAGACTTAAATTGTTAATCTTTTGCTGGCCTATACAGCAATGTCTTATTATCGTAATATATCTTATCATACTGACTCATATCATATCATACTGACTCACATCTTAGCCTACCGACTCATATCTTATCCTATCATATTAGAACTCGGGGTAATAGGGTCACCGTTTATGCCACCGTATACGTGACTACACTGAATTCACACTCACCCTACTCGTCATGGTGTCCTATACCACCATGAGTTGTAAGGCATGTGAATACGATGTATTTCTCGCTTTGATATCATCTCAACGAATCACCACGCCCAAGCATAGGCATGATCTCATACACACTCGTACTCATGATCTAACATATCCTTAACTCGTATAACTTGATCAGGATATAAACACAAAAGTATCACATATATAGAATGATTTACACTTAGATTTTGATTATGTTTATATTTATAATTATTTACATAACACACCAATATAATTATAAAATAGAGTTATAAGTGTGATTTCGATAACTTGAAGGTCAGAGTTCGATTTTCACGAGGTATCAAATTTCTAACATTTCGTGTTATCGAAGAGGTCGCGTTGAAGCGATAAAATGATACATATATAGTGTATTATAATTAAATGCTTAAATAAAATGACAGTATAATTTAAAGTGGAGTGCATCACGACCATCGATCGAAAGGTGTAAGTGGTTAGTGTGCACTAAGTTTTTTGGTCGTGCAATAGTGAAATTTTTAGCGTAAAATCAGATCGTCTGTTCGGATGATAATCGATTAATTTAGAGTCAATAAATTGAGTTTGAAGTTAGATTCCATCATACTTGTGTATTATAATATAATTTTATATTAATAAAATGTTATAGTAAAAGAGTATAATAATTATATAGTAAAAGTTATATAATATATCATTAAACCCATGGCATAGATTAAAAGAATTGAGGACACCTGATATTTTTAATATAATATTATAACCCCACTTTAATATATAATATTATATGATCATTAGCCATTATTATAATATAATATTATATACTCACATACTGTATGCCCTCATTTTAATATAAGATTACATAATACCAGTTTTCATGTTAATATAATATTTATATAATAGTAGCCTTTATTTATTATAGAATATAAACCCTAAAGGTCGGTTGAGCGTCAGACCTTATTCAAATAAAAGACAGAACTCAAGGTTACTTAGTGGGTCGATGGATCGAATACAAGGGTCAATGTATCGAAGCACAGATAGGGTGTCAAACTCATGTCTGCATAGCACTTGCCCAAACAGAATTTATTTAATAAAATAATACTATCTAAGTGTGTAGTATAATAACTTATATTACTTATAACAAGAAAGTACTTAAATACCTTGTCTTTTATATATATTTATTTATATATGATTAAAATATAATATAGTATTATTATATAATATCTTATACTATATATGATTATAATATAATATGATTTTATATGTATTGTGAGATCTCAATCACTCGAGACCTTTTATATAATATATATATTAAAAATAAAAACTTCTCAATCTACTTTAAAACTAATATAATAAGCTGTAATCATTGCACATGTCAACGAATAAAAGAAATCGATAGATTTAGTAGAGATTTGATTTTGTACCGAATCGATCAATTAAGGAGTGAAATCTATTAGTCGAAATCTAATAAGATATATATATGGTCGATTTAACTCATAATCCGACGATGGTAGTATCTATAAATCGATAAAACGAGGAATGTCATGCCTCCACCGCATAAGGTGAGATTCATATAATTTTATTAAATATCCGTATAAGTAAAAGAGATTTATAATATATTATATAATTATATTTATTGTAAGTCTCATCACACCATCATTACATTTACAAGTTAAAATAGTTATAATATAATATATTATTATATTATTACAAGTCTTATGACACAATCATTACATAGGACAAGATTTATATTATTCTATTAAGCACATGTACAAGTTATAATATAATATAATTTATGAATGTGTTTTTACAATTCTCATCATATAAACTTGTACAATACAAAGGTCAAGTAATGGAGCATAGCATCAATCGATTGAATTATCTTAGAAGGCAGAAACTGAGTATCGACCGGCCGTAACTTGTCTGAGTTTCTAAACAAAGTAGGGCTCCAGAAATATAATATTTTTAACACAAAAATAATAACAACAGGATAATCAAAATTAAATTATAAATAGAGTTAATTATTTATTTAATCTTTGAATAATATTATATCAAAATAAATCTAAGATTTATTTAATAGCTCGTCGATACGAGATCGAATCGTATCCTACGTGATGGGATCTGAGAAGGACGAGATGGATGGATGGGTACCCACCTCTTGAAGCGTGATCGGCGGATCGACGACGATTAGGGTGATAGAGATTGGCGTCCACACAATGGTCTGTCCACGATTACGCCGCCTTCTTTCACCACGATTTGACGTCAGAAAAATACTACGGTGTTCTTTGTGAAAGAACACACAAGAGATTTAAAAGATATTTGGGTATTTTTAGAAAAAGGTGGCTAGAGAAGAAGATGAAATGACGGCTAAGGTTCTTAAGAAGAATTCTCGTAATAATGATTTAGGGTTCTCTTTCTTATTCATAATATATGGGGATTAATTTGGTGCTAAGCGGTCGCACCAAATAAGGGTGTATAGGCTTTTACTTCAAAGTTTAAAATAGAGGTATAAAACTCACTTAGTAAGGTTCGATCCTTAGACCTCTTGTCTATAATCAAAGCCTTTCAACCACTAGGCCACAGCACAACTTGTGTCAAATAAAGACAATTTTAAATATAAAACCTTTTGAAAAATCAAAATGTGTATTTTCTCAACTAGGGTAGGCTCCGGTGTAGAGCACTAACACCATGAAAGGTATAAATCACCATCTAATACCAATAAAAGAAAGTCAAAAATTCTGGGTCGTTATAGTTAGGCACCCGATCAACCCGCTTAATATGGTCTCTACTAATGACTAAAATAAAAATAAAGTAAAAGAAAAGAAAATAGCTTCCTCTTGCCCAAATGGGCCTTAAATCCTATTTGTGCCCCTTCGTTCCTACCAAAAATTCGGCGGCATAACGACACAAATGGGAGGACGGAAGGAGCCAAAGAAGAGATAGGAGAAGAAAGGGGAGAGCCGGAGCCCTAGGGCCCTTGTAGCACCATAGAGGAGCCTTGCTTGGCTTACTTTGATGAGCTTTTGAAGGCTTGTATGGTATGGAATGGGGTTCTAACTCCTAATGCTTGAAGCTAAGAGGTAGAGAAGGAAAGCTAGGGGATCACACACACCTAACCTAGAGGCTTTTCATGAAAGGCAAGGGTGGGGAAGAGGTTTTTGAATTCTGATTTTTGTATGGGAAGTGTGCACCAAAGGGAGAAAGATCTTCTCACTTTAAGCTCTTTCTCTCTTAGGTAAAAATTCTCAACCTTTAAACCTAGGGGAGGGGAGTTCTATTTATAGGAAATGGGTGGATTAGGAGATCACTTAAGTGCTAATTGGGGTTGGCCATTAGGTAATCTCAAATATAAAGATTCATAAGGTTTTTGGAGCCTTAAGATGTGTGAGAAGGTCCTCCAATGGTGGATGATGGGGTGAGGCCTTAAGCCACTTGAAGGGTTGCAAATAGGTAGGGAATGGGTGCAACAGAACTAGCAAAACACACCCCAAAGGTCAAGGTGGTCAACAAGTCAAACCCCAATCATGATTTTCGGGGCAAAATCCAGAGGTTACTGTTCATATGTTTGGCGCAACTAATAGTTGCACCAGGCAAATGTACAATAAAATAGTTTTAAATAGTGCCTGGAAGTTGGTTCGCGAGGGTGGGCCCCACCTTTAACCTTGGCATAACTAATAGTTGCGTCAGGCTTAAAATCTAGGAGAATTGGCCTGACGCGACTAATAGTTGCGCCAGGCAAAATTATTACTGGCACAACTATTAGTTGGGCCAAATCCCTAGGGGGACCCACACGAATTTACACTTCTGCCCTCCGGGCTCGGTCTGCCATACCCTTTGATGTGTACCTCAGATTGAGGCGATTCTTAGATTGTTGGAAAGCTGACGACCTCTACTTTTCAATGGTATGAGATTCGATCACAGTAGAAGGCCATAGCTGGTTCTGGTGCACCCCTCCTTAACCATTTTCTTGATAAGATTAGTTTAGGTTCAGAATAGGTTTTAAGGTTCGAGTCAGGTTCCTAAGGGATCTAGGGTGATTCCTAAGGGTTTGGAAAGGTTCCTAAGGATTCTAGGGGGGTTCCAAAAGGTTTCATATACGTCATCAAAAGCTCAGAATTGCACCTTTCTCGAAAGGTATTTCGATATGGCCTTAGGCCAAATTTGGGTGTCTACAGATGCCCCTCTTTGGTATCCGATCACTAATGATCGAATGCCAAAGAAAAAGAGACATTCGAAGAGGCCCAAGGCATTATTGACGGGTCCACTGCATTCAGAACGAACTTCAAACATCAAATGAGTAACACTATGAGAAAATAAAAGCCCTGGGATATCAAGCTAAACATTCGTTTCTCGAGGTAATCAGTTCCCAAGCGCTTAGCGACATTACTGGGAATAACCGAGGTGGAATGAGTTACGAACTCCCTATAGTCGGGAAAGACATTCGCTTCTCGAAATGATTTTGAAGGTATTTGATGTTTAAGATTCATTCTGAATGCAACAACTTCGTGAGTAAAAAAAAAAGGGGGATCAACTCACATTCAAAGATAGGCACGAAGTAAGCTTACCCAAAGCTCCACAGTTTGTGTTCAATCCTACGAGGCATTTGATAGCCCCATCTGACTGTTCGCGGGTGCCCCTGCTGAAAGCAGGGTTCGAGGTCTTCGGGCGAACCCATCGACCCCGAAGTTTATTTAGCATGGCTGCCCGAGCGAAGTGAATAGATGTCACAACGCTTTTTTGGGAGTGCATGCTGTTTTCAAAAGCATGCCTTAGATTAACATGGCTTAGAGCATCCAGCTTTGACTACCTTGAACAGATCCAACCAAATATTGGGTATCTCCATGAAGGGACATCCAATCCTGGTCTCTGCTGGCAATGATCATAAACATCAATTAACTATGTATAATCATGCACCCATTGGGGGCAATAAACAACAACAAAGGCGATGAAAGCCCCGACTCGGACCCGCCCGGGTACAATTTACGGGGATAAATGACCATCATACGGATACCCAGACACATGGCGTAGACTTTACAGGGATGCCGCTGCCCATACAAGTTTTAAGCCTATAGAAAATAAAAAGGAAAATGAACCCTTCTGAATGCATGGTTGCACATAGTTTGATTAACACGTAATCTTATTCTCAACAGATTGGTCTCAACCAACGATTGACCTTTTCCACTGAAGAATCTGAAGCTTAAGACACTTAAGTTCACATGAATCCAAAACAAAATGCTCGTCGCAAAGATTTAGCCGTAGAGTCGACTCGATCGAAACATTGACTGTTTGACCGGGACCGACACTGTTGTTCCTTCCTTAAAGTAGGATCCAAAAATCTGAGGCGAACCTCCGACTCGGGACTTTATTATGGCACAACTGTATTGCGAATAAAATATTGACGTTTTACCGCCTTATGCTTGTGCGTCTCTGTAGGGAATACAAACCTGTTTTTGATTTTTCTATCATTTTATGCAATTTTTTTTGAATTTTTCAACTATTATTTTATGTGATTTTTTTTTGGAATTTTTAAAGCTATTATTTTATGTGGATTTTTCTTGTGAATACTTCCGACTTCTTTGTGGAAATTTTTTTTTTGGATTTTTCTTTATATTTTCCTGTGTAGGACCGGGGTGCTCATTGATCTCGATCCGCTTTTATTTTAGCACGGCTCTCTTGGCAAGTTGAAGGATGGTCGAAATGCCGCCTTGGGAGCGCATGCATCTGCCGGGAGCGACAGAACAAATAAAAAGAGTGGGGGGACCGATCATCCCCTCTGGCCCGTACCAAGCCCAAGACCCGGCCTACGTGCCTGACGCAACTATTAGTTGCGCCAGGCCACTAGGGGCCTCAAAATAGCCTGGCGCAACTAATAGTTGCACCAAGCAAAAGGTGGGAAACATTTTGCCTAGCGCAACTATTAGTTGCGCCAGGCTTGGCTGGGGGAAATTTAAACAGTCGAGTTCGGGCTGGGGGGCTTTATTTCAAATTTTTCTCTCCTAGGGTTCCTTTACATTGCCTCTACGCGTGCCCCATTGCCGTTGCTTTGCTTGTGTGGATCGATCGTCGGCTCATGCTAGATCAAAGACCCTTTTCCTTCTAAGAGGTAACCATTTAACACCTATTTTCTTTTATTTTTTCTTACTTTTTCTTGTAAATATGATTATGATCTTGCATTCCTAGATGAAAAATAGTTTATTTCCATTGTAAGCATGTTGATTGATGATGTGTGGAATGGTTTTTCCTGAATAATGCCCTTGTTTTTGTGGTTTTATGGGTTTTATTAATATTTGTAAACAATAATAATTTTTGTTTATGTTTTTATTGGTGCTTAGAAAAGGGGTTTTCTTTGTTTTTATCTTGAATACCAAGCAAGGATACTATTTAGGAAAAAGGGAAAAATTTTGTTTTTTTTTGTTGTTGCTTTTTTTTTGTTTCTTTTTGAAAGGTTAATAAAAAACGATTTTTGGTTCCTATATATATTGAAAACTAATCAAGGGAAATTTTTTTTCGATATTCTTTCTTATACTTAATTAAGGAAAAAGATTTTGCCTCTAAAAATTTTATTGTTTGAAAACTAAGGCATTGATTTATATATATTTTTTTGTTTTAGTTTTTTTTTTGTAAAAGAGGATTTTTTTTTTTTATGGACATAAAGGGAGAGATTTTTTTTTTGGAGTTTTTTTTTTTGTTTTCTTTTTTGTTTTTGATTTTATGAACCATGAAGAAAAGGATTTTTTTTGTTTGTTGTTTCTAAAACCCCCCGTTTTTTGGCATAAAGGAAGGACCCTTTGGTTTTGATGATGATTTTTGACAATGGCTTTTAATTTTTAAACATGAAAGAAAGGGGGGATTATTTTATTATTATTTTTATTATTATTATTTTTTTCTTACATTCTAAGATAGAAGGGAGGGGATTTTTTTTGTATTTTGAACCTAAAAGGGATTTTGTTGTTTTTTTTTTGTCTACTTTTTTGTTGCCTATGTATGTGTGCATTTTTACTTTCTGACCATCAACAGCGAGAGGGTGAGCATACTTACCTTCCCTTGGTATGTAGCATAAAAATTGTCCTTTACCACTGATCTATTCTAATGTGGTTGCCTTTTGTTGCCCTAGCATGTCAGGCGAGGGTGAGCATATTCCTGAGGAGGGGCCTGAGATAGTGTACGGCCGCGGGGGGAGCAGTTCATCTGGGTAGATTGGAGAGTGGGCCCATGGCTCGAGATGCAGGGTGAGGCTGCCCGGGTCGACCTCCTCCACCAACAGCATTCACATTTCAAATTTTGGAATAGCGGGCAAGGTAAAAGAGAGGTTCAATTTATTTCCATTATGCAGTTTTTGCTTTGCCTTTGTGGTATGATGCACATTTTCTTGGGTGCAGGACCTGCCCAACATTGTGTTCCGCGGGGGGTGGCTCAACTTTCACGAGTTCTACCTCTACATCCCTCCCGTGGTAAAGGTCCTTCTAGCACAGGTGGGCTTCGGAGAATTTCTGTCTTGCCCCGCAATGAGGGTCGACGCTGCCTATCTGAAAGCCTTGATTGAACGGTTTCGCCCCGAGACGATGACCTTTCACATGCCGTATGCAGAGATGACTTTGACACCCGTCGACTGGGCCATGATTACCGACATCAGGATAGGGGGGATACCGATTTCTGATCTCGTGGTGTCAGGTCGAGAGGACATCATTCGATTGATTGGGGCCTATCCTCCTCGCGGGCAGACTCATGGCATCGAGGTCAAGATGTCTTGGCTGACCTCACAGTATACACCTGATGAGTTAGTGGATCTGGGTCAGCTAGACAGGGTGCTCTACATCATGCCCGAGCGGGCGATCGTCCTAGCCTGCATTACTCTCTTGGTCCTGCTTGGTAAGACCCTTTTCACCAATGCGAGCGGTGGCCGAGTCAGCCTAGCCCTGCTGAGTGTGATGGACAACTGGGGTGGCGTCCACAGGTATGACTGGGGAGGGGTAGGGTATGCATGACTGATGTACAATTTGTCTCGGGTCATGACCGGGGATTCAAAGTCTGCTATTGGATTTTGGGCCGCCCTTGAGGTAATTCCTCATCCCTTTGCCTTTGCCATTTTTTTTTATCCATATACGCTACTGACCCGCTCTTGTGCAATGCCTCCCTTTTCAGGTATGGGGATACCATCACTTTCACCCTAGGCGCCCGCTTCTTTTCTCGAAGGTGCTCACCTATCCCCTCCTCAGCAACTGGAATCAGGCTCGACGTCTTGATGTGGGTTTAAAGCACTTGGAGACGGGTCTGAGGTCCCAACTCGATTTGATGGTTCCTAAGCAGGTAAAACTCTCTTTTAACTTTGTTTGTTTTTAGCTCGGGAATTTCCGTTTACTGATGTGCTAACTACTTGGATTCTCTCTTTTTTCTTTTGACTTGGGCAGATCCTCCCTGACCCGTACCTTGCATCCCCCTTCTGGGACCAAGCAGCTGTAGTCGCTTCTCGCCTATTTAACAATCGACACGTCATTTTCTTCTATGGAGCATGGGCCAAATTCTATTATCTGGGGGAGCGAGTCGTGCACCAATTCCAAGGTTATTATGCCATACCTGTGGACCTTCCGGGGAATGTTTGGTATCCCGTTGGCAGTATCGAGGAGCTTACCGCGGCCTTCTTCAACAATGAGCTTCCCATCCATGCTCTCCATGTACTCGGGGACTATCATCTTTGGTACAAGTGCCTGCCGTACCAGTTTATCTTGCCGCACTTTGTACCTAGAGCCAATTTTCTTACGTTCGACGGCCCTCTTGGCCAGGTAATTCTTCTTAGCTTGGATTAGTTCCCTTTATGCTTTAGTTCGGTCCTTCATTCCTTCTAAGCAGATCTTTATTTTGTTCACAGTTTGCTCTAGGGGATGATTCGAATTGGGAAGGCGGACCGAGTGCAGCTGATATGTCAGGGGAAGATCCCTCCGGTGCTGGCCCTTCTGGTGTGGGTCCCTCGGGCGAGGGCTCCTCGGGTGCTGGTCCGTCAGGTACCTCTCATGCTGGTATCCCTGGTGGCGATCCGCCCGAGTCTATGGGACCTTTCAGCGCCTGGATGACAGCTTCCTTTCAGGCCTCTATGCGGACGTGGATCGACAAGCGCCGCTTTCTGCTGAGGCGACCCGTGTCCCTCCTCCTGAGGTGGTTCCAGGGGTAAGTCTGCTGACGGCCCAATCTCTTTCCGTTTCAGCCTCCTATAGCACATACTTTAAGATTGCCCTGATAATTGATGTTATATCATTCTGAATGTAGGACTTCAACTCGGCCATGAAATATGCGGAGTATCATCATCATCTTGCAGAGCTTAGGGAGGTGGAGACGGTGAGTACCTTGCTGCTCTACTCCTCTCATTCATTTCATTATCATTTGTCCCTTAACTGACCGTGACTCTTGACTTTGACTATGCCCTGCAACATGCTCATGCTAAGGAGCCGCGTTCTTTACTCAGTAGGATCTCGCAGGTGTGGTCTAGGGTGGGGCACATTCAGACCTTCAAGAACTCCTCTCACTGTCGCAAGATATCAAAGGGTGCGACCAAGGAATAGGCTTTTAGTTTTTGTTTTGAAAACTCAATACTCTTTGGAATTTGATTTGGATTTGTTTAATCATTTTGGGGATGGTTGATGTGATACTTTGGATCATTATTTTTGGAAAATATTTTTTGAATTTCTGCTTTGATTTTATGCCATGATCTCTTTGCATCGGACCTGCTTCTCTGCAGGATGTGTTTGCCCAAAATGTTCTCAGAAAATGACTCCTTGGGCATATGCTTTGATGTAGGATCAGTCCTGCATATGAATAAACAAAATAATTTCCAAACTATTAGTGAAAGGAGGTGTGTGAAAAAAATAAAATAAATAAAGAAAAAAAAAGGGGTGTAAGACCACCCCACAGCTGGGTCCCGAGATGGCTAAAGAGGGGGGACTGTATTGTGGCGCAACTATTAGTTGTGCCAGGTTGAAACCCCAGAAAATATGTACTGGCGCAACTATTAGTTGCACCAGGCATAAATGGGGACCAAAATGTGCTGGTGCAACTAATAGTTGCGCTAGGCTCAACTTGGGGGAGAAAAAAACTGGCACAACTAATAGTTGCGCCCTGTTTAACCTGGGGAGTAGTGGGTCCTTAATGAGTTAGTCCAAAAATCACTTCTTTTTTATTTGTCTTGGCCCTTTTGGCCGGTTCTTTTTGCTCTTGCTTTTCCAAGGCGGGTCCATCACCATACATCGATTTTTGTCTTCTCAGAAAATCTTTGTATGTTTATGGACCCGCTTTCTAACCCTCCCTTACGTGGAGGGCCTGGAGCCAATTTACCCCCTTCCTTGGGCTTAGGGCCCAAATTTCTAATAGCCTGGTTTGGGAGCTTGAATGAGAGTGAGCTCGCCGACTTGGAGCGCCTTGGGCTATCTCGCCTTCCTTCCTTTCTAGAGGTTCCTCCACGGTGGGAACTCCTTTTCGCTGTCGCTTCATTTTAGGATGTGAATTCCCATGTATTCCGTTTTGGGAAGCGGGAGCTAACCCCAACCCTTGAGGAGCTATCCAATCTGTCTAGCCTAAAGCTTCACAGGGGCCTTGCAAGAGTCACGCCTCGGCCGGGCTACTCCAAATCCGTTCACCTTACTCTCGGTTTGAAGAAACTCGAGTATGAGAAAAGTCTCATTAGGGGGCCCACAAGGTGTTCGCTAAAATTCCTCAAAGAACTTTTCGGTGACGAAAGCCTCCGAAGATTACGGGTTAGGAACATCTTCAACGTGAAAGCTCTAGCACTCTGTCTCATCTCTGAAATCCTCTTTTTTATCAGGGGGGAGAACTTCTCCTTTGCAATTTGTGACATTTTGACGGAGCTGGAGGCGGGCCAATCCATGATGCATTTGGTGCTCGCCGAGCTGTATCGAGGCCTTGATTCATTTGCTTTGGGCAAGGTGAAGGGCCTTCGGGGGTGCCCCTTGTTGCTTCAGGTCTGGTTGGGTGAGCACCTCGCTATCTTGGGGCCTATGCCCCGCTTTTATATTGCTCGAGGTGCGGCGGCTCAGTGCTTTCTGGGTAGGTGCCATTTGCTTCCACAGGGCGATGTGTCAACTCTGAAACTTTGGTTGACCGATGTCGAGTTGACATGGAGGCTTCCTTGGTTGGACCAAACCTTCCCAGTAGTTCGCTCTAGAGACCATGAGGGCATCACCCTCCTAGGATTGACTGGTATCACCTTTTACTTTCCATTCCGAGTGTTACGTCAGTTCGGCTGTCCTCAGCAGGTGCCTTGTGAGACCAGGCCCCCTTTATGTGATTTGATCTTTTCTAGGGGGTCCTCTGGCGACATAGATCGGATTGCTACTCTTTGGGAGATGCGTTAGTCAACGCTGATGTGTGATATCGAGCAGGGAGATTCGGTTCAGGCTTCTCCTGAGTACGAGGCCTAGCTATTAACTGAGCGGCCTGCTACTGATGGTCCAAATTCATCAGAGATTATTGACACTGGAGGCCCCTAGCCAAAGAAAGAGACGGCACTCCGAGCCCGCATCGAGCTACTGGTGGATGAGAAGAGGGTCCTGCAAGAACTTTTGGCACATGAAAAGGTTAGAGCAGAAATAGCTGAGAGCGAGGTCCTCCGTTTGAAGGGATCACCGAGCGTCACTTTTGGAGCCACCGACTCTTCTCGGAAGAGATATAAGAGCCTGCATGGTCGTTGGCTGACTGAGCGGAATGTCCAGGAAGATGACCTTCATGCTGAGATTAGCGCATTGAAGCGCGAGTTGGGCCGCTAACTCCTTTCTGCACACAGAACTTTTTTACACAGATCAGATACACAGAAAAGGGGCATAAAAACCCCTTTACAGATACACACATTTTTAGTATACATATTTTCTTTATATTTTTATTTGTAAAAAGGGAAAGCACACTAGTCATCACACCGGCTATTTTTTGGGATGTGGTGTAAGTGGTGCATTTTGTAAATGAAAGGTAGTTTATTATATACATCTACATAGACTTTTGGTCTTTTTGTTTTATGCATATATTTATATATATATATATATATATATATATATATATATTTTTTTTTTTTTTTTTTTTTTTTTGTGGTGCCTTAATCACCTTGTGAGCCTGGGTCCTCTTTTGAGCATGGTCGATTGACTGGTTGATTTTGAAAGAGTTTCAACAGTCTTACCAAGCCCGAAACGTCCATCCCCTTGGGTCGAGTTAAACCTTTCTCCCTACCTTGAGTCATGCGTTTGACAAAGCAATTTCATGAAAACAACTCTAGTCAGGACTGGATTCGAACTAACCATGAGCGGCCCCTAAAAGAGGTCAGGGAGAGTAACCAAGAGGGCTCTTCAAACATCAATCTTCTCAATCAGTCCAAACCTTTCTTTTTCAATTTTTTCTCTTTTTATTTTAATTTTTTATTTTTCTCCTTTTTTTACCCGTGGCGCCCTTTCGGGTTTTCATCATGTCCATGGGTTTAGCTCTCTTACCCCAAGCGCCCTTTCGGGTTTTCACCTAGTCCGCACAAGCTCGCTGTTTTTACCCGTAATGCCCTTTCGGGTTTTCACCACGTCCATCTTGCTTTGAGTTTTATTTTTATTTTCTTTTCTTTTTTTATTCTTTCATTATTATTTTTTCCAACAGCCACGACATAGACGTCGATTCCATCATAGCCAGCTGGATGAGGTTCTGGTGTCATCTCACAACTCGGCTTGTGTTGACTTAACGGATATTATGACTGCTTGTGAACCTAAAAGAGGGCTTTCTTCAGGGTGTAGCTTGGCCATGGGTTAGATTAGGATTTGAATATATGCTAGGCTAAAAGGGTTTCCTTGATACGGCTCAGTTTTCTCAACATACTTCCTTCCTTGGGGGTTTTTACTGTACATGCCCCGTGATTCTTCTACACATTTTTTTTTATTCTTTTTGCTCCATTTCAGGCAATCTCTTTTCGTGGTTTTGCTTTTTCGATTTTTTTGGATTTTGATAGTAACTTTACTTCCCTTTTTTCTGTATATGTACACACACTTTTTTTTTTTGGAAAAGGGGTTTATTGAAAGAAAGGCCCAGGCTCAAATGTGGTAACAAAGGATATCATCATTTTTAGGGATACTTTTTGGCTACTGTGTTTGGAATGATAGCCTCTTTTGAGTGGTTCTTAAGTAGTCACGTATCTGTTTTATCAATACTTACCTTATCGTGATAGACTAAGAGTAGAACCGTCGGACGTATCCAGCATTGATGGGCTCAAGAAGATGATCTCCGTCTATGGTGGCGAGGCGAATGACGTATCCCAGTACACTTCTTGGACGACATAAGGTCCTTGCCAGTTTGGCTTGAACTTTCCTCTCAGATCGGCGTGGAGGGATGGGAAGATCTTCTTCAGCACAGTATCTCCTACCTTTAGATCTCGACTGTGGACACGTTTATTATAGGCGCATGCGATTTCCCCTGGTAAACTTGAGTGTGACACAAGGCTAGGAGTCTCTTCTCGTCCAATAAGTTTAATTGTTCGAAGCGGGATCTCTCTCTCTCTCTGCTTTGGGTAAGCCTGATTCCATGAGGATTCGGAGTGAGGGTACCTCAACCTCAAATGGTAGGACGACCTAGGTTCCATACACAAGAGAAAACGGTGTTGCCCTTGTAGCGGTACCGATCGATGTTCTGTAGGCCCACAAAGCAAACGATAATATTTTGCTCCAATCTCGATAGGTGACGACCATTTTCTTTAAGATGCGGATGACTGTCTTGTTCGCAGCCTCCACGGCTCCATTAGTTTAAGGCCGATAAGGGGACGAGCGATGGTGCTTGATCTTGTATTGCTTATAGAAAGCTTGGATGCGCTTATTCGTAAAATTGGTGCCATTATTTGTGATGATATCTTTGGGTACTCTAAATTGGCACACAATATTACTCTTGAGGAACTTCTCGACGTGACTGGCCGTGATGTTGGCATATGACACCGCTTCCACCCACTTGCTGAAGTATTCAATGGCAACGAGGATGAACCGATGCCCATTCGATGCTTTCGAATTAATCATTTTGACGACGTCAAGGCCCCAGGTAGCGAACGGCCAAGGAGAGTGGTCATGCAGTGAAGATCGATGGCAGGAGCGTGTATCAGACTGGAGTATTCTTGACACTTGTAGCATTTCTGAATATGTTTGTAGCAATCTGATTCCATAGTGGTCCAAAAGTATCCCTACCACAAAATTTTCTTAGCAAGCATGTGACCGCTGGCGTGGGCTCCGCATACTCCTTCGTGGATCTCCTTCATGATGTTGGTCACTTCACTTTCAGTAAGGCACCTGAGTAGAATGTTGTTATAGGATCGCTTGTAAAGGCAGTCCCCACAAGTGACGTAGCCTGCCGCTAAACATTGAATGGTTCACCGGTCCATCTTGGATGTACCCTCAGAGAAAGTTAGTGTCCCGAGGAAATTCTTGATATCTGAGAACCAAGGTGGCTCATCATCAAGCTTTGTAGGTTCCTCAATCTGTAGGCAGAAGGCCGACTCATTTCTCTGCTCGATCATGATAGGCTTCATCTCAGCACTATACGGGATTTCTATCATTGACACGAAAGTTGCTAGTGCATCGGTAAAATGATTCCTTATCCGGGGGACATATGAGAATGTCACGTTTTGGAAGCAAGCTATCAGATCCTCGAGGTGTTCATGATAAGGGATCAGTTTCTCATCCTTCGTCTTCCAATCTTTATTTGTCTGGCATATAATCAACTGTGAATCGCCAAACACTCGAAGGTGAGTTATATTTAGATCGAGAGCCGCCTGTAGACTAGCGGCACAAGCTTCGTATTCGGCCATATTATTAGTACAAGGGAAGTTGAGCTTGATAGAGACGGGTACATGGGATCCCTTTGGTAAAATCAGGATGGCGCCAACTCCTTGGCCCTCGAAATTTGTTGTCCCGTCAAAGTGCATTACCAATGACTCTTATGTCTCTTCAGTATCGTCTTCTGTCATGAACAAGATATCTTCATCTAGGAACTCGGTCCTTAAAGGTTCATAATCTGGCAAAGGATTGTCTGTGAGATGATCGACAAGTGCTTGCCCTTTAATTGACTTCTTACTGACGTATGTGATGTCAAACTCAAGTAATAAAAGCTTCCATCGTGCGGTTCGCCCAGTGAGAGCTGACTTCTTGAATAAGTATTTCAACATATCCATGCGGGCCAATAGTAGAACGGCTTGAGATAACAAGTAATGGCGGAGCCTCTGAGTAGCCCATACAAGAGCCAGGCATGCTTTCTCCATATGAGAATAGCGCGTCTCATAATCGGTAAACTTCTTGCTCAGATAGTAAATGGCCTGCTCTCTTCTTCCCGTCTCGTCTTGTTGCCCTAAAACACATCCCATCAAAACTTTCGTCGTGGAGAGGTACATTAAGAGTGGTCTTCCCAACTCTGGTGGTACCAAAACAGGTGGGTTATGGAGGTAGCTTTTGATTTTATCGAACGCTACCTGACAGTCGTCGTTTCATTCAACGGGCGAGTTCTTCCTTAGTAGTTTGAAGATCAGCGTATAGATTGGAGTTAGCTGCACAATGAACTGACTGATATACTGTATTCTACCCAAGAACCCTCTAACCTCTTTCTCAGTAGACGGTAGTGGCATCTCTGTGATAGCTTTGACTTTGACTGGGTCGACCTCAATCCCTCTCCTACTAACGATGAATCCTAGCAATTTTCCAAACATAGCGCCAAAAGCGCACTTCTGTGGATTTAGACGTAACCTGTATTTTCTCAGCCTCTCAAACAGTTTATGAAGGTTTACCAGATGGTCTCCTCGCTCTGGTGACTTGGCTATCATATCATCGACATACACTTCAATCTCTTGGTACATCATGTCGTAAAACAGCGTAGTCATAGCTCTCTGGTATGTTGCACCAGCATTCTTTAGCCCAAATGGAATAACCTTGTAGCAAAAGGTTCCCCAAGGAGTGATAAATGCTATCTTTTCTTGATCTGCCTCTACCATCTTTATCTGATTGTATCCTGAGAATCCGTCCATAAAAGAAAGCATCCCGTGCTTAGCAATGTTATCGACCAAGATGTCGATGTGTGGCAATGGGAAATCGTCCTTTGGGCTCGCTCTGTTCAAATTACAGAAATCGATGCACATGCGGACCTTTCCATCCTTCTTAGGCATCGACACAATATTGGCTAGCCACTGTGGGTACTTGGATACCATGAGAAACCCCACGTCATACTACTTGATGACTTCATCTTTGACTTTCAACAGCCACTCGGGTCGGAGATGTTTTAGCTTCTACTTAACCGACTTCATATCGGGGTAGAGAGGCAACTTATGCTCGACCAAATTGGTGTCCAGACCAGGCATGTCCTTGTACGATCAGGCAAAAATGTCTTGGTATGACCAGAGGAAGTTGATCATGCCTTTTCTTTCTTCGGGAGACAGTGACATTCTGATCTTGGTTATTCTGGGAATCTCCTCAATCCCTAAATTGATATCCTTTGTCTCTTCGACAACGGGGGTAGGGCCATGCTCAAAGTCGGTGAACCGATCAAGGAGCTCATTGGGGAGCTCCTCCAAAGGACCATCCTCGTCCAGACTCATAACACCTACCTCTTCTTGTATTTCTACAGGGAAGGGGTCGATTTTACGTGAGACGGGTATTCCGATTAAGGCATCCTTTTGTAGGACTTTTTCTGGAATTTTAAATGACGATATTTTTGGACTTGGATTTTTTCAATATTTTTGGGATTTTGTATTTTTTTCAATGTTTTTGAGATTTTTGTTTCCTTCAATGTTTTTGAGATTTTGTATTTCTTCGGAGGTGGACCCTTGGCAGTGCGAGTTTGTGTATATATAAGGTATTGCCTGCCAAGGACTTATCTCACTTTTTATAGATTATTATTTTTTTTAAAATAGGTGTCAAACTTTAGGCCACTCCCTGCTTTCAGAGTTTGGGGCAAAGATACCCAATTGCGTACCTGAGGGGCCATTCTTTTACCTGTTGGGATGGAGGGTGCTGACTGATATGGCTCATTGGAGTCAGCCTCCATCATATTAATCCCCATTTCGTCTGAGATGATATCCTCAAATGATAACTCAGTTTTGTAGTGGTTTACCACTGGGAGAGTTTGTTCAGGTACCGACCGTCGTTCCTCAAAAAGGGACAATGCGACCAAATCTATCTCCAAGCTAGGAAGGGAGATCTGGGGATTGGTGCAATGTATTGGGGTTGTGGGTTTGTGTGGGGTCAAATGTGTTACTCCATTCAGGTTGGATTTTGACAACACCGACGCTGACAAATAGTGCCACACAACTCTCCCGATCACTGATATAATAAGATGGGTCAAATTCAAACTCCTCCTCATCTTCTATAATTCCGACGGTGGGTCTAAGACCTGCTCCTCCGATAGAATGTGGGGGTAGTGGCACTTGATGAATATTAGCATGCTGAGAAGGTGCAATGGGAATGATTTTCTCGGCGTCGATCAAATCCTAGATTGCGTGCTTCAATGGGAAGCAACGATCAGTTGGGTGACCCGGACCCCGATGAAAATTGCAGTGGATATTCGGGTCATAGTTCTTTGGGATCGAGTGGGGAGGAGGTTGCGGTTGACGGATAGTGACTAATCCCTTTTCCACTAACAAAGGCAGAAGTACACTCAATAATTGCCCTAGAGGCATAAAAACTCGGTCATAGCGAGCTCTCCTCTGGTCTGTAGTCATTTGCATTCCTTGCCCATTCCCTATTGTTTACATCTGCTCAGGCCTGACTGGTGCTAACGAGGCAGCCTGAAATTGAAATGAGGTTGTATTGTTATTGGGCATGGTATTGGCAATGTTCTGGACATCGCCCCCTGTTCTCTTATCGTTCCTTTGCTCTGAAAACCTCCTAACCCCACTGGGTCCACTTGGCATGTTCTTACTCAGACGGCCCTCCCTGATGGCATCCTCACATCGGTTAGCATTTCTCATCCGATCAACAAAGCTGGACTGCTGTTGGCACACCAAAAAGCCTGAGATCACTGGCAGAGTATTCTTTGAGATCATCGCTATCTGCTCATCATCAGGTATTCTGTTTCTGACTTGAGCTGCTAGTGATCTCCAGCGTCCCAAGTAGTCGCTGAAGGTCTCGTTCTAGTTCTGTTTCAAACGGGCCATGTCTGACTTACGCGGCTCAATGTCTATATGGTCGACATATTATTCTTGAAAGAGGTGCATCAAGTCCTTCCAAGTTTTCATCATGGATGGTTCTAAAGATATGAACTATCTCAAAGCTGGCCCGGTCAGACTCTTCTGAAAGACATTTATTAGTAGTCTTTCATCCCCTCAGTATTGGCACATGTCCTCATAGTAGGATTTCAAGTGCGCAATAGGATTGCCCGTGCCATTATATTTGTCGAAGACTGGCATTTTAAATTTGGGGGGTAGGGGGACCTCAACGAACAAGCACAAATTTGTGAAGTCCGTGGCGTAGATTTTAGCACCACCCATTTTCATCAGTTGCTTTTGTATTTTGTCCAACTGTTCTTTCAGCTACTCTGACTCTTTTGATAAAGGGGTCGCTTTCTCGGCCGTTAGTTGGACTTCACTTTAGGCCACCAGGGGGTGGGCAATTATGGGAGGATGGTTAAAGTTGGTTAATGCCCCAACGTAGGCTCCGCTATTCCTAATCTTGTCCTCCTCATACTGCTGATCGGCATAATGTGCAGTGAGAGCAGGATTTTCTTATTGTTGTTGCCCGGGTTGGATGGGAATGACATGAGTGGGGTGGGGTGAGCCCATTGGGGGTGAGGAAAGGTTTGTTGGGTGATTAGATTTTTGTTTAGAGGTGGGGCCTGATGGGGCCATTGGGTATGGGGGAAGGTTTGGAGATGGCCTTGGGGTGTGGGGCCATGAGAAAATTGGGTTTGGGGTATGGCATGGGTTTGACCTGGCTGTGAAGGTTGGGTGAAATGTTTGGGGTATTGTGGAAGGTATGAGTGTGGGGTTTGGGTTTGGGCCATGAAGCCTTGGTCATTTTGGGCTATGGGCCACTGATGGGTTTGGGCCATGAAGTCTTGGTCAATTTGTGCTATGGGCGACTGATGGGTTTGGGCCAGGGGCCCTTGGTAGGTTTGGGCCATGGGCGCTGGGTAGGTTTGGGCCAATGGGCCTTAGTGGGTTTGGGCCAATGGGCCTAGGTAGGTTTGGGCCAATGGGCCTTGGTGGGTATGGGCCATGGACCCTTGATGGGTTTGGCCCAATGGGCCTTGGTGGGTCTAGGTCATGGGCCCTTCATGGGTTTGGCCCAATGGCCCTTGGTGGGTATGGGTCATGGGCCTTAGTGGTTCTGGGTCATGGGCCCTTAATGGGTTTGGCCTAATGGACCTTGGTGGGTATGGGCCATGAGCCCTTGGTGGGTCAGGGCTATGGGCCCTAATGATTTTAGCCCAATGGGCCTTGGTGGGTATAGGCCATGGGCCCTCGGTGGGTCTGGGCCATGGGCCCTTGGTGAGTTTGGGCCATGGGCCCTTGATGGGTTTGGCCCAAGGGGCCTTGATAGGTCTGGACCATGGGCCCTAGGTAGTTTTGGGTAGTGGGGTATTGTGTCATGGGGCCCTGAGATATGTGGGAAAAGGGGGTTTGGGCCAATGGGCCTTGGGGTATGTGGGAGGTTGGAGATTAGGCCATTTGGCCTTGGGGCATGTGGATAATGGGAGTTTGGATGGTGTGGATTATGGGGGATTGATAGGGGTTATTGAGGAGTGAGGCATGGAGATTGGCTAGGGTGTGAGATGGGTTCAAGGATGTGGGGTGTGGAGGAGGGGAGGTGTTTTGAGAAGCCTTCCATATGGAGTAGGCTTGGAACATCTCCTCCATCATGGTCATGGAGGGAGGATTGGATGTGTGTGGTGGAGATGAGATGGAGGGAAAATTGGGCATGACCCTGGTATGATCGGGCATGGCCATGGTAAGAGGTAGGGTATGGGGTGGATTGGAGAGTTGAGGTGGGGTGAAGGATGTGGAAGGATTAGGGATGTTAGGGGTGGATGCTTGAAAAAAACCGGTCATGGACCCGATAAAAACGGGCATGACCCGAGTAGAAGGAGGGATTTGTGGGGGGTCGGATAGGGAAGAATTGGTGTATGTGAATGTGGGTGGATCGGACCTATAGGGGGAAGACGGGAAATGGGGCACGGATGTAGATTGGGAGAATGGATTTTGTGTGGATGTGGAAGAGAAATGGGTTGGACTTGGCATGGGTATGTTTGGGCAAAAGATCGAGAATGGGGGGTTGGACTTTGGATATTTTGGGGGGTATCGGTTGGAAAAATGGGGGGGCCAAACGGGCCGGTAACGGTAAAGGGGGGTTAGGTGAGGGGGATGGTGGAAAAAACTTCTCCCGAATGGGAGTGGGTTGGGGAATGTGGCGAGGATGAGTCGGGATCGGCGTAAGCCGGGTCCACTACTCAAGACATTCTTTGGGAACGGGTTGTGTAAGGGTGCCTTGGATAAGGCCTAAAAATCCTCCTCCTTCTTCCCCTACGGGACGGCGGAGGGCAAGATGATGCCGTTATGCCGGCACCACAAACTATATCCTTTTTGAGTTTTGATTTATATATATATTTTTTGAATTTTTTGAAAAAGTTTTGAAAAATAAAGATTCTGAGGCCTTGAAATTTCCTTCTCGGGTGGCCCTCGTACCTTAATTCAAGACCCGCGGTGACGATTCCGACGCACTTCGGAAGAATTGAAGGAGAACCTTTGATCTATTGAATGTATGGAAATCGAGGCAAACAACCCGATCCCCTGGAATGAGCTAAAAAGAAGTTGCCCTCTTTTGACCGGCAGGGGCGTATTAGGAGTCGGAGATGGTGGGGGCCTAAACAAGGCACTAAGCACACTGGTCGGGGGATTCAGGAGGTGAAGAAGGCCACAGATTCTGGCTGGTGTGGTGTTAAATAGACCTGGCGCAACTAATACCTGCGCCCAAGTGGCAGGAGCACGTTTTTACACTGGCGCAACTATTAGTTACGCCAAGGTAAAAACTTGAATTTTAAAGCAATAGTTGCGCCAGTTATAAATTCCAGTTTTTTGCACTGGCATAACTAATACCTACGCCAGGCAAAAACTAATCCTCCAGAATTGATGACAGCAGCCACCAACACCTGAAATGAGTCTCTTTTTTTTTTTTTTTGTGAAAGCTAAGTTACCGGGAACTGCGCTATATTTTGGTGGTCGATTCTCTCCTCACCGCACCTAAAGGTTTGAGTCTGGTATAACTCGCTAGCGCGCTCCCCAAGGGTTTTAAGCTTTGGAATGGGAACCCACCTGATATACCTCCGGCGCGAGCACCTTCTCAGATACTAGGTGGGCTGGGATTTTTCTGGATCATCACCACTAGGGGCTGTCGCCATACTAAGACCTGGGTGGTTGTGTGTTTGCCTAATCCCAACCCCTTTAAAACCTACCCCGTAAAAGCAAATTAATTAAGCTCCCTAACTTCATTCAATTTTAATTTTTTCAAAGCTTTTCTTCTTTTTTTTGAAAGTTTTCTTTAGTTCAAAGAGCGAGGGTGATGATCCCGTGCCGCCACTACGGGCGGGCGTCCACTGTCGGAATATGTTTACACAAGTAGGCCCGCCAATCGGTTAAGGCACTTTAAATGACAAAAAATTAAAAAAATTGAAAGATAATGCTCAAGTAAGCCAGCCAATCGGCTAAGGCACCTAAAATGACGGAAATGTAAAGAAAAATAAAGATGATGCTCAAGTAAGCCCGCCGATCGGCCAAGGCATGTAAATGACGGAAAAGTAAATGACATAATTGGAGGGGTGAGTAAAAAAATAAATAAATAACAGAAATAAAGAGGTTAGTAAAATAAAAAATAAATAAATGGACCAAGTTCAAGGGGAAGCTCTACTAGCTACTCCCCAATAAAGTCGCCATCTGTGCAATCGCGAGATTTGTGACGATCCCATCGCGGTGATGCACTTGCTTTTAAAAAAATATAGAGTTACCACCCGGAGCTTTTGGTGTCCCAGGATACCTATATCATTTTTATAAGCACTGAAGTGGCACAACTATGACTTTGAATCCGGTCCACACCAAAGGCTCTTTGGGTAGGGGCTTCGGTTATCGATCGGGAAGGTGTTAGGCACCCGATCAACCCACTTAATGCGGTCTCTACTAATGGTCAAAACAAAAATAAAGTAAAGAAAAGAAAATAGCTTTCTCTTGCCCAAATGGGCCTTAAATCCTATTTGTGCCCCTTCGTTCCTACCGAAAATTCGGCAGTGTAACGACACAAATGGGAGGACGGGAGGAGCCAAAGAAGAGATAGGAGAAGAAAGGGGAGAGCCATAGCCCTCGGGCCCTTGTAGCACCGTTGAGGAGCCTTGCTTAGCTTACTTTGATGAGCTTTTGAAGGCTTGTATGGTATGGAATGGGGTTCTAATTCCTAAGGCTTGAAGCTAAGAGGTAGAGAAGGAAGGCTAGGGGATCACACACACCTAACCTAGAGGCTTTTCATGAAAGGCAAGGGTGGGGAAGAGGTTTTTGAATTCTGGTTTTTGTATGGGAAGTGTGCACCAAAGGGAGAAAGATCTCACTTTAAGCTCTTTCTCTCTTAGGTAAAAATTCTCAACCTTTAAACCTAGGGGAGGGGGTTCTATTTATAGGAAATGGGTGGATTAGGAGATCACTTAACTGCTAATTGAGGTTAGCCATTAGGTAATCTCAAATCTAAGGATTCCTAGGGTTTTTGGAGCCTTGAGATATATGAGAAGGTCCTCCAATGGTGGATGATGGGGTGAGGACTTAAGCCACTTGAAGTGTAAATAGGTAGGGAACGGGTGCAACAGAACTAACAAAACACACCCCAAAGGTCAAGGTGGTCAATAAGTCAAACCTCAATCATGATTTTCAAGGCAAAATCCAGAGATTACTGTTCATATGCCTGGAGTAACTAATAGTTGCGCCAGACAAATGTACAATAAAACAGTTTTAAATAGTGCCTGGAAGTTTGTTCACAAGGGTGGGCCCCACCTTTAACCTTGGCGCAACTAATAGTTACGCCAGGCTTAAAATCTGGGAGAATTGACCTGGCGCGACTAATAGTTGCGCCAAGAAAAATTGTAACTGGCGCAACTATTAGTTGCGCTAAATCCCTAGGGGGCCCACACGAATTTACACTTCTTCCCTCCGGGTTCGGTCCGCCATATCCTTTGATGTATACCTCCGATTGGAGCAATTCTTAGACCGTTGGAAAGCTGTCGACCTCTACTTTTCAATGGTATGAGATTCGATCGCAGTAGAGGGCTGTAGCTAGTTTTGGTGCACCCCTCCTTATCCATTTGCTTGATATGGTTAGGTTTATGCTCATAACGGGTTTTACAGGTCGAGATTGATTTCTAAAGGTTCGAGTCAGGTTCTTAAGGGATCTAGGGTGATTCCTAAGGGTTTGGAAAGGTTCCTAAGGGTTCTAGGGGGGTTCCTAAAGGTTCTATACAAGTCATCAAAAGCTCAAAATTGCACCTCTCGAAAGGTGTTTCGATCGAGCCTTGGGCCAAATTTTGGTGTCTACAATAAGCAAAGAGTACCTTTAAATCCACCCATCAAATCTTTGCGTTCATCCACATAGAAACACATTGATTATATTAAGTCGGATGATAGAGATTGTTTATCGTCCCAATCTTTCACATGATAGATTTTGAAAACATGGTCGTATCATCAGACGGTCAATTTTTTTATTTCATGTGGTACACACTCAAAAAAGTTGCCTTAAATCAATTTTAAGCGTACACGTGATGTTAAGGTCATTTTTCTGAGATGTGTGCCACAAGAAATAAACATTGACCGTCTGATGGTAGGCCCATGATCTCAAGATCCATCGTGTGAAAGATTGGGAGGATAAACGATCTCTATCATCTGGTTCTACCAAGTCAATGTGTTTCAGCGTGGGTGAACTCAAAGATTCAATGGGAGGATTTAAAGGTACACAAGCAAAACAAGAGGCTTCAAAGTCCACATCTTGAAATTCATAGTTTGGAATTTAGAATCTATGATTGCATATAATGCTACTTATTATTTAAAATAAATTGTCAAATTTCAATTGCGCCTTATCTTGCTAGACACATATTTCTTAGCTACTTGAATTTTTATCTTTGGGTAGCAATCTTTGCAACCAAAGATTCGTGCTTCAAAGTCCACATCTTGAAATTCATAGTTGATGGTTTCGTTGTTCATACCATTGAGTTCGTTGAATTAAATGTTAGATGTAATTTTTCATCCTAATTATGAATGCATTAAATCTTGAGGTCACGGATCACATATCATATGGTCAAATGTTGATTACTTGTGGCACACATCTAGTGGCAGAGCCGCGTTGTCCAATGGAGGGTCATGGCCAGTTTTTTTCTTTTAAAGTCTTTTAAGGTGGGTCTTTTTAGCCCGCAAGATCTTTTAACAAGGATCCCCCAAATTCAAAAACTTCTTAAGATATTTTAAAGACTTACATTTTTGTTTGCAAAATTTATTAATAGACTCCCAAAATTCTCTCTCTCTCGGTTCCCAAATCCCACTCCCAAAATTCTCTCTCTCTCTCTCTCTCTCTCTCTCTCTCTCTCTTCCCAAATCTCAAACCCAGCCGGCCAAGTGCCAACGTCCCAACACTCTCCATCTCTCTTAGACTCTCTCGGTTCCCCAAGCCCAACCACTCTTCAATCTCCATCTCTCCTCTCTCTGTTCCAACCAGCCAAGTGGCAAGTGCCAACACTCTTCATCTCTCTTTGACTCTATCGGTTCTCCAAGCAAGCCCAACCACTCTTCAATCTCTATCTATGTAACAACCCAGTTTTTTAGACTTTATTTTAACAGTATTAGATGATGAACCACACCGTGTATAGTGCTAAAGCTCCATACCGGAACCCACCATTTTATAGGAAAGCTCTAATCTTTTTCTACATCACTATTAGACTCATTGCAAAGTGTTCGTCGATACGATTCTAATAATATATTGTGATAGCCCGATTTTCGTTACTCAAAAATCTGCCATCAGCACGACCCTCGAGGTCATGCACCTTAAATCTAAGCGGAACATCACATATCGATTAAAAGTCAACAATTTAAATTACCAAAGCTTCAAATTAATTAAGTCTCCATGTTTCAATAAGGTCTAGCAACTAATAGACTATTCCAGTCTCATGCCAATTCAAGAGCAGAGGAACTACCTTGGCCCATAAATGATAATCTTATCATCTTCGATAGTTTGCCAAAAGAAAAGTATAGTATTTAATTACATTTAAAAGAAAGGACTTGACATGCCAAGCCACGAGTACTCTCTACTCACCACTTCTAAACGTAAAGCACCTCTAAAAGAATTCCTCGGGAGGAGGTTCTAACTCTTCTCCGTCTGCGAAATCCGAACCCTTAGGATCAATGTCTCTTGAAACCCGTGTTACTGCGAGTGTTGCACTTGCGACGTATAGTCTAAGGGGTGAGCTACATCCTAGCTAAATAGGGAAACGTAAAGAACATATAGATTAATTCTGACATATATGCTGTGCAGTAAAAGAAAAGTATAGTTTATCTGCTATCACTATCTGGAAGGCAATCGAAATAACTGAAGGAAAAGGTGAACACCACTACTTACTTTACATGGTTTTATTCTTTCTCATCTCACTCGTTTAGTTGTGACTCCGGCCTAATAACTTAACTCTTTAACTTAAATAGTCCCCGAGCAATATAGCATCGAGCCTCGATGGAATACCCACCATCGTCGTCTAACTAGACAGTTATCAATTTTGCATTCCCTGGGAATACTGCCCCAAGCCCCTTTCTCCAAGGTGGCGGGGTCTCTTTATTAAATCTACATCCACAGGATGTGCTCATACTGGATTAACCGCCGCGTCTTGATCACGGATATTACGAGTCAGTCGTGGTTATCCCGCCACGTCGGTGGGGTATTCTAAACAAACCTTAAATAACAAAAATATCAAGTGTGCCTTACATGTAGTTATTCACCGTGATTGTGCTAATTTTTAATATATTAGGCCTTATCACTTTACTTTCTTTTCCCCACTGATTCTCATCTGCACCCCTGGGATGCTACTGATATGTTGTATCATGTATGTATTCATCTTGTAGTTCTTGCGTCCCCTTGGGACCTCTGGCTTCATTTTCTGAAGTCAACACACGCACGCTCTATTTATGTGACATGATGAGGTACTTATTTTAGCAATTAAATTTGTACTACACATATGCGAAACTGAACAATGTACATGTTTCGATAAGGTTCCCTACCTCCAGGCAAAACCCAGTGGTCCCTTCTCGTAGTGATGACACTTCCCGATCTCACGTCAATCTACATTTCATGCGAAAAGACATGCCTTAGAATGGTCATTAGTGGTCACTAGCACTCCTTGAGTGCATAGTTCACATGAGGTATATTTGTATACATAAAAGAATTAAATTTTAGTTTTGGTGTATCGCTCGAGCGGTTGCTTAGCCTCGCTCGAGCGACCTCTTAACCTCGCTCGCGCAATTAAAACGAGGTGTCAGATTACCTCGCTCGAGCGAGCCTATTCTTTCAATATGGGTCTCGCTCGAGCCGCACTATTCGGGTTATATATTCTCTCCTCGCCGGCGAGGCGTTTAGATCGCTTCAGCGGGCGGAAACCTTTACTTCGTGATTTTATGCAAGAAATCTATTCTATTTCCTTAAATCTTAAATAAAATTAATCGGCCATTGCCCCTAAACATTGTAGGTTATCATTAAGACATACCTAAGCACTTCTCAAGAATTATCTCTTACCTAAATCGGCGGATCTCGTAGTCTGCTTGATCCAACGTTCGAATCCCTATTAGAAACGAAGAAATCTCTACGGTTCTAGTTCGACCTTCTCTCCAGGTCTTCCACCGGTTTACACTCCCACCAGGCCTTAGCCTTTCCTCCCTACAAGTCTCTCTTTTCTCTTTCTCTATCTTCCTCCTCTCTATTTAGGTTAAAATGATGTTACGTAGGGGAGATACTTCTCTCCACTTTCACTTATATAGTGAAAGGAAAGGAAAAATATAATATGTTATACACATATACACACCGTGTGTATATGTTGACCCAGGTTTCCTTATGAACCACACATACACGTGCGTGGCATGTGGCTTATACGATTCCGAAAATCTGGGGTTGTTACATATGTAATTTGTCAATTTTCGACAAGAATATAAAAAGTTACACCCATTTTTAAGTGATGAAGCAAGTCAAAGGGTATAACTGTATTTTCGGAAGAGAAACATCATTTGTTTCGGTGCTTACACAAAGCGCTGGGACGAAACCTTTTCTCTAGCTATTCAAGTCACATATAAATTTTTCTTTCGTGGAAAAACTCCTATTTTATTAAATCTTATACGAAAAGTCTTAATTAGAATTAACCTAAAACTTTCTACCATTATAAATAAAATTTTAAAAACTCCCTATTCTCTATAATAAAAAATTAGTCTCTCTCAAGACTTAGACGAACCGACGCCTTAGGCATCGAACTTTTCAACCCGAATTGCGTCGTAGATCTACCGTTCATGCTTCAAGAGGTGGGCACCTATCAATCCATCTTATTCTTCTCAGATCCCATCGAGTAGGATGCGTTCGATCGCTCATCGATAAGTTTAAAAATCTTATTTAAACCTCAATATCTCATAAATTAATAGACCTATATGTTTAATATTATGCTTTCCCTTAAAAGTTGTATCGAAGTGAGGAATATATTGTATTCACATACCTTATAACTCATAGTGGTATTAGACATCATGATGAGTCTGGTGAGTGCAAATTCAGTGTAACCTTATATACGGTGACATATTCAGTGACCCTATCACCCTGAGTTGTAATATGATAGGATAAGATATAAATTAAGATATGAGGTTTGACCCTTAAGCCTTAGTTGTGGTAAAGTTTCTTTTATGGTCACGTGAATCTTTTTCTTGGAAAGAATGATTTAGAAAAGTTATCCTACTATAGTTTGTTTTAGGATTAAGTTATAAAAGTATGTTATGATGTGAGTATGAGTACGAGATAAGTTATAAATACGATAATAAGATACAGTTGTATAGGCCAATAAAAAATTAAGAACTTAAGTCTGTATGTGTCATTCTTTGCATAGCCACTGTAAGGGCAATAATGTCTTACAGCTAAGACGGGTATGAGTAGATGGTGAGTATGTGTGACCATTTATGTCTCTCCATTGGGCTGGATGGAAGAGTATGAGTATGATACGGGGGCATTATGATATGGTGATATGATACTATAATGACCCTCACATGGTAGCTCGAGCCGCGACTCTGACACAAGTTGTTTAGGATTTATGAGTATATTAGTTACGCTCATGTGATGAACAAACATATGTGTGAGAATAATAAAATATGATATGTTACGAGTTATGGTGAGGTACGTTAAGATATGAGTGTCTAGATCATGGTCCTGCATTTATGTTATGATATGAGTTCTGTGTTATGCACTTGGTTTTGTCATGATCTTTCTGATTTCATTATTATGTTATGTTTATCACTCACTTGATACACCCACAATACACCTGAGTAGAATGGGTGGATTGCTAGTGTATCCACTGAGTTTAATTACATGACTGAGTAAACTCATCCCATGAAAATCTAAATAGTTGCAGGTGATTACGTTAGTGGAGTAGATGTCGGCTATTCAGATCCCATTGACGTTGACTTCGTTGACCCCGTAAACGCTGAGTATCAAGAGCCTTGGGAGGACGACGCCGCTGTATACCAGGAGGACCTTGGCACTGATTCTGATCCTAGCACTGATTATTAATAATTGTAGACTCGATACCGAGTTCTTTTGACATTATCATTATTGACTCTATGCTTTCTTTTATCGGATTTGTCTCCGACTTTTATTTCTCTTTCATTAGCGGTTTACTTAGATTTTATCGCACCTATTCAGTATTTATGACTGCTTTATACTCTATCTATATATGTTGGCTTTCACGGATTTCGTGGAATCATATTTGCGCGAGAACTTTGATTATATGTATGTCCGCTTAGCGTATCAGGGATGCATGTAGGTCATAACTCAAAATTCTAAGCCCTCGAGATGGGGTAGAATTTCGGGTCGTGACAATCTATCTCTCTCTCTCCAGTCTCTCTCCGTCCACTCCCAACCGTCTCTCTCCTCTCTCTCTCTCTCTCTCTCTCTCTCTCTTCTCCTCTCTCTCACAAATCTTAGCCAGTTTGCCCATCTATTTCTATGACATCTCATGCACTCTCTGATTGCCAACACCAAGAGCTCAGATTGTCGTCAATTTTTCACTGAAGTCAAAGGTATGTTATAATTATTATTTTTTAATAAAAAATAAAAGCCTTAATTTATTACTCAAAGTATAATTATTTTTATGGATAATGGCTCCTGACAGACATTCATACACCAAATAATGTTTAAACAGCCTTGTACCATTAAATTAGAAATTTTGTTCTCACATCATTGAAGTGTTACTATTATGACATTTGGCACACATTTATCATCAATCTAATTTGCTTAGGTGGCAATTCACTACTAGAAAATATTTTAGCCAAAGAATTATGCCCATAAGTGGATGTGAATCATCCGATCGATGAATTTTAATATCAACCATTAAAGCTAAGCACAACGATTGGTAGTAGAGTGCACAAATTGGATGGTTAATAAATTTCAAAATTGTGGTTTTTTTTGCACATTGCTTTTCAATCTATTATCTATCACTTCGACAGTGTGGACTACCCCCATCTTAAACCATGATAGTATATGATCATTGAAACGCTATTTTATTGTTTAAATGACGATCAAAGGAGTCGGTCTCTTTTACCGATCTTCAAGTTACTAAGGAAGAATTCGCCCGCTGAATGGAACAACGATTGTCAAGCAGCGTTCAAAAAAATCAAAAGCTACCTCATTAATCCACCTATTTTGGTACCACCTGAGCCAGGGAGACCACTCCTAATGTATCTCTCCATGACAGAAGTTTCGATGGGATGTGTTTTGGGGCAGCACGATGAAACAGGAAGAAGAGAGCAAGCCATTTACTATCTGAGCAAGAAGTTTACTGATTACGAGATGCGCTACTCTCATTTGGAGAAAGCATGCCTAGCTCTTGTATGGGCTACTCAAAGGCTCCGCCACTATTTGCTATCTCAGGCGGTTCTGCTCTTGGCCCGAATGGACCCATTAAAATACTTATTTGAAAAGCCAGCTCTCACTGGACGAATCGCACGATGGCAACTTTTATTATCAGAATTCGACATCATGTACGTCACTTAGAAATCAATCAAGGGGCAGGCGCTTGCTGATCATCTTGCTGATAATCCTTTACCTTACTATGAGCCTTTAAGAACCGAATTCCCAGATGAAGATATCTTGATCATGACGAAAGACGATACAGAAGAAGCAAAAGAATCATGGGTAATGCACTTTGACAGGGCAGCAAATGTCGAGGGCCAAGGAGTTGGCGCCATCCTGATTTCACCAAAAGGATCCCATGTACCGATCTCTATCAAGCTCAACTTCCCTTGCACTAACAATATGGCTGAGTATGAAGCTTGCGTCGCTGGTCTACAGGTAGCTCTCGATCTGAATGTAACTCACCTTCGAGTATTTGGCAATTCACAGTTAATCATATGCTAGACGAATGGTGACTGGAAGATGAAAGACGAGAAACTGATCCCCTATCATGAACACCTCGAGGATCTGATAGCTTGCTTCCAAGATGTGACTTTCTCATACGTCCCCCGGATAAGGAATCGCTTTGCCGACGCATTAGCAACTTTGGCGTCAATGATTGAAATCCCCTATGGTGTGGAGATGAAGCCGATAGTGATCGAGCAGAGGAATGAGCCGGCCTTCTGCCTCCAGATTGAGGAACCTACAAAGCCTGATGATAAGCCACCTTGATTCTCAGATATCAAGAATTTCCTCAAGACCCTAACTTTCCCAGAGGGTACATCCAAGACTGACCGACGAACCATTCAACGTTTAGCGACAGGTTACGTCATTTGCGGGGAATGCCTCTACAAGCATTCATATAATAACATCTTACTCAGGTGCCTTACTGAAAGTGAAGCGATCAATATTATGAAAGAAATCCATGAGGGAGTATGCGGAGCCCACGTCAGCAGTCACATGCTCGCTAAGAAAATCCTACGGCAGGGATACTTTTAGACCACCATGGAATCAGATTATTGCAAACATGTTCAAAAATGCTACAAGTGTCAAGAACACTCTCACGATACACGCGCTCCGCCATTGATCTTCATCAGACACGACTCCTTGGCCATTTGCTACCTGGGCCCTTGACGTTGTCGGAATGATTAATCCAAAAGAATCAAACGGACATCGGTTCATCCTCGTCGCCATTGAATACTTCACCAAGTGGATAGAAGCGGCGTCATATGCCAACATCACTTCCAGTCACGTCGAAAAGTTTCTCAAGAACAATATTGTATGCCGATTTGGAGTACCCAAAGATATCATCACGGACAACGGCACAAACTTTGTGAATAAGCGCATCCGAGACTTCTGCGAGCAATACAAGATCAAGCACCATCGCTCATCCCCTTATCGGCCTCAAACTAATGGAGCCGTGGAAGCCACGAACAAGACGGTCATCCGCATCCTTGAGAAAATGGTCGTCACTTATCAAGATTGGAGCGGAATGCTGCCATTTGCTTTATGGGCCTACCGAACATCGATTTGTACCGCTACAGGGGCAACACCATTCTCTCTTGTGTATGGAACCAAGGCCGTCCTCCCGGTAGAGGATGAAGTACCCTCACTCTGAATTCTCATAGAATCAGGCTTACCCGAAGCAGAGAAGGATAGATCTCGCTTTGACCAACTAAACTTATTAGATGAGAAGAGACTCCTAGCCTTGTGTCACACTCAAGTTTACCAGGGGCAAATTGCACGCGCTTGCACTAAACGTGTCCGCGGTCGAGATCTAAAGGTAGGAGACACTGTGCTGAAGAAGATCTTCCCATCCCTCCACGCCAATCCAAGAGGAAAGTTTAAGCCGAACTGGGAAGGACCTTACGTCATTCGAGAAGTGCTGCCGGGATACGCCATCCGCCTCACCACCATGGACGGAGATCATTTTTCTGAGCCCATCAACGCTGGATACGTTCGATGGTTCTACTCTTAGTCCATCATTACAAGGTAAGTGTTGGTGAAATAGATACGTGACTGTTTAAGAACCACCCAAAAGAGGCCATCATTTTAAGCACAGTAGCCTAAAATATCCCTAAAAATGATGATATCCTTTGCTACCCCATTTGAGCCTAGGCCTTTCTTTCAATAGACACATTCCCCCAAAAAAATTATATATACGTGTACATATACCAAAAAAAAAGAGAGAAAAAATGCATGTGTATAAAGTTACTATCAAAATCCAAAAAAATTGAAAAAGCAAAACCTCAAAGAGAGATTGCCTCAAATAAAGCAAAAAGAACAAAGAAGAATCACGAGGCATGTACAGCAAAGCCCCCAAGGGAGAAAGTATGTTGAGAAAACTGAAGCCGTATCAAAGAAACCCTTTTAGCCCAGCATACCTTCAAATCCTAACCTGACCCATGGCCAAGCTACACCCTGAAGGAAGCCCTCTTTGTAGGTTCGCAAGCAGTCATAATATCTGTAAAGTCAACATGAGCCAAGTCGTGACACGACACCAGAGCCCCATCCAGCCGACTATGACGGAATCGACGTCTATGTCGTGGCACTTGAGAAAAAATAATAAATAAAGAAAATAAAATAAAAATACAAGCTCAAAGCAAGATGGACATGGTGAAAACCCGAAAGGGCGCTATGGGTAAAAACAACGAGTTTGTGCGGACTAGGTGAAAACCCGAAAGGGCGCTTGGGGTAAGAGAGCTAAAGCCATGGACGGGGTGAAAACCCGAAAGGGCGCCATGGTAAAAAAGGGGGGGAGATAAAAAAGAAGAAAAGAAAAAGGAAAGGTTTGGACTGATAGAAATTATTGAAGAGCCTCCTTGGTTACTACCCCTGCCCCCTTGTTTTTGGGGGGGTGCTCATGCTAGTTAAAATCAAGTCCCAACCAGAATTGTCTTTGTGAAACCCACAGCGTCAAACATATGACCCAAGGCAAGGAGAAAGGTTTAACTCAATCTAAAGGGATCAATATTCCGGCCTTGGCAAAATCCGGAAACCCACCCAGGTTCGACTCCAAAAAAGGGGGTCGACCATGCTCAAAGGTGGACCCAGGGTTTCCCAAAGTATCACCCAATGATGAAGGCACAAAAAAAAAGAAGAAAGAGGAGATAATACATAAACCAAAAAATAGATCTGTATAGATGTATATAACTGCCTTTTGTATCACTTGCACCACATCTCAAAAATAGTCAGTGTGATGACTAGCATTTTTTCCTTTTAAAAAGTATAGAAAAAAAAAAAAAAAAACAAAAAAAATATATATATATATATATGTATACCAAAAATGTGTGTGTATCTGTAAAAGGGGTTGTCTATGCCCCTTTTTTCTGTGTAAATGATCTATGCAAAAAGTTCTGTGTGCAGGAAGGAGTTAACGGTCTAGCTCGCGCTTCAAAGTACTAATCTCAGCATAAAGATAATCCTCTCGGACATTCCTCTCAGTCAGCCAACGACCATGCAGGCTTTTGAACTTCTTCCGAGAAGAGTCGGCGGCTCCAAAAGCAATGCTCAGTGATTCCTTCAAGCGGAGAACCTCACTCTCCGTTGTGTCTGCTCTAACCCTCTCGCATGCCAAGAGTTCTTGCAGGACCCTCTTCTCATCCACCAATAGCTCAATACGGGTTCGGAGCGCCGCCTCTTTCTTTGGCCAGAGGCCTCCAGTATCAATGATCTCTGACAAATCCGGGCCATCAGTGGCAGACAGCTCAGTCAACAGCCAGGCCTCATACTCAGGAGAAGTTCTAACTGAGTCTCTCTGCTCAAAATCACACATCAGTGTCGACTAATGCGTCTCCCAAAGAGCAGCAATCCGATCTATGTCCCTAGAGGATCCCCTAGAAAAGATCAAATCACATAAAGGGGGTCTGGCCTCACAAGGCACCTGCTGAGGACAGAGAAACTGACGCAGCACCCTGAATGGGAAGTAGAAGGTGCTGCCGGTCAGTCCTAGGAGGGTGATGCCCTCATGGTCTCTAGAACGAATCACTGGGAAGGTTCGATCCAACCAAGGAAGCCTCTATGTCAGCTCAACATCGACCAACCAAAGTTTCAGAGCCGATGTATCACCCTGGGGGAGTAAGTGGCATCTACCCAAAAAACATTGGGCCAGCTCACCTCGAGCAACATAGAAGCGAGGCACGGGCCCCAAAACGGCAAAATACTCACCCAACCAGACCTGGAGCAACAAGGGGCATCCCCGAAGGCCCTCCACCTTGCCTAAGGTAAAAGAATCAAAGCATCGGTACAGCTCGGTAAGCACCAAGTGCATCATGGACCGGCCCGCCTCCAACTCCATCAAAATATCACAAACTACCAATGAGAAGCTCTCTCCCCCGGTGTAGAAGAGGATTTCAGAGATGAGACCAAGTGCTAGAGCTTTCACGTTAAAGACACTCCTAACTGGCAATCTTCGGAGGCTTTCATCACCAAAAGGTTCTTTGAAGAATTTCAGCGAACACCTTGTGGGCCCCCCGACGAGGCTCTTCTCATACTCGGATTTCTTCAAACCAAGAGTAAGGTGAACGGATCTGGAATACCCTGGCCTAGGCATAACTCTTGCAAGGTCCCTGTGAAGCTTCAGGCCAGACAGATTGGATAGCTCCTCAAGGGTTGGGGTCAGCTCCCGCTTCCCAAAATAGAATACATGGAGGTTCACATCCCAGCGCGAAGCGGCGGCATGAAGGAGTTCCCACCGAAGAGGAATCTCTACGAAGGAAGGAAGGTGAGATAGCCCAAGGCGCTCCAAGTCAGTAAGCTCACTCTCGTTCAGACTCCCAAACCAAGCCGCTAGGAACTTGGGCCCCAAGCCCAACAAAGAGGATACATTGATCCCAGGCCCTCCACGTAAGGGAGGGTTAGGAAGCGGATCCATGAACGTACAAGAATCTTTTGGGAATATAAGAATCAATGTAGGGTGATGGACCCGTCTTGGAAAAATAAGAGCAAAAGAGGCCGGTCAAAGGAGCCAAGTCAAACAAAAAAGAAATAATTTCTGGGTCAATTGAGCATATAAGGCCCCACTGCCCCCAGGTCAAACCTGGCGCAACTAATAGTTGCGCCAGTACATTTCTGTCCCAAATTTTGCCTGGCGCAACTAATAGTTACACCAGTGCATTGCATCCCCAGTTTGGCCTGGCGCAACTATTAGTTGTGCCAGTGTAATTTCCCTGGTATTTTAGCCTGGCGCAACTATTAGTTGCGCCAGACTAAAATCCCCCTCCACAGCGATCTCAAGACTGAACTGAGGAGGGGACTTCTACCCTTTTTGTTGATTTTATATATATCGGCACTTCCGACCATCAATGGTTTGTGAATAATTTTGTTATGTGCATGATTGATCCTACATTGAGGCATGCGACCCAAAAGGCCCCCTCTACAGCCGTCTCAGACCTACTTGAGGATTGATCCTACATTGAGGCACGCAACCCAAAAGGCCACTTTTTTTCAAACAAAGGGGGGGCAATGGGCAGACACATCCTGTGAAGAAACAAATATAGAAGACAAGAAAACCATGGCATAAACTTAAAACAAAGGCATTAAAATAATAAATATTTTCAAAAGATACATGTAAAAAAAAAAATAATATATCATCCATCCCATAATGCCTGAATCCAACTTCAAAATACTGAGTTTTAAAAAGTAAAAAATTGAAAGCCTATTCCTTGCTTGCCCCCTTGAACTTCTTGCGGCAGCGAGAAGAGCTCTGATAAGTCCTCATATCCCCCACCCTAGACCATGCCTGCGAGATCCTACTGAGCAGGGAACGCGATTCCTTAGCCCGGGCATGCTGCAAGACATAGTCGAGGACAAGGTCAGTCAAAGGGCCAATGATAATGAAAAGAATGAGAGGAGTCGAGCAGCCAAGTACTCATCGTCTTCACCTCCCGAAGCTCTGCCAGATAACGATGGTACTCCGCATATTCCATGGCCGAGTTGAAGTCCTGCGATACATTACTCAGTTGTCAGAACAACCCTGAAAGCCTGTGCAGAAGGAAACTAAAATGAAGAAGAAGTGGCTCATCAGAAAATTTATCCCAGGGACCACCTCAGGAGGAGGAACGCGGGCCACCTCTGCAGAGAGCCATGCCTGTCGATCCATGTCAGCACATAGTTATGAGAGGAAGCCATTGTCAAGACGTCGAAAGGACTTGTAGGCTATAGACAGACCACCACCAGGGACACCCGCCTGAGAGGTACTCGACGGACCAGCACCTGATGAACCCTCGCCCGAGGGACCCGCACCAGAAGGACCAGCACCAGAGGGATCTACCCCTGACATGTCAGCAGCACTCGGCCCACCTTCACAGTCCGAACCATCCCCCGGAGCAAACTATGAACCAGACAAGAATCTATTCAGATGAGACCAAGGCTGAGTAAAAGTGAAGGGGAAGCTAATTCAAGCTGAGAAGAAGTTACCTGACCAAGTGGGCCCCCGAACACAAGGAAATTAGCGCTAGGGACAAAACGCGGCAAGACGTACCGGTAGGGTAGGCACTCGTACCAGGCATGATAATCCCCAGGCACATGGAGAGCGCGAATGGGGAACCCATTGTTGAAGAAGGCCGCTGTCAACTCCTCAATACTGCCAGCAGGACTCCAAACGTCAGCCGGTGGGTCCACGGGTATGGCGTAGTAGCCCTGAAACTGATGCACCGCCCGCTCCCCCAGATAGTAGCATCTGGCCCACGCTCCATGGAAGAAGACAACGCGACGATTGTTGAATAGGCAGGAGGCACCCACGGCTGCTCGGTCCCAGAAGGGGGATGTCAGGTATGGATCGGGGAGGATCAGCTCAAAATCAAAAAGCAAGAGAGGCCAAGTAAGCAATACGTCAATCAAAAGAAATGCCTAAGCTGAAAGTGAATAAAGGTTGAAAAGTTATCACCTGATCGGGCACCATCAAATCAAGCTGGGACCTTAGGCCCATTTCCAGTTGCTTTAAGCCCACGTCACGACGTCGGGCCTGATACCAGTTGCTGAGGAGGGGATAGGTGAGCACCTCCGAGAAAAGGAGCGGGCGCCCAGGGTGAAAGTGGTGATATCCCCATACCTGAAAAAGGGGCATGGCACAAGAGCAGGTCAGTAACATAAATGGATCAGTCAAAACAAAAGAAGAAAAATGATGAATAGATGATAGCGATAACAAAAGGAAAGGGGTGAGGAATTACCTCTAGGACGGCCCAAAATCCCACGGCAGACTTCGAGTCCCCGGTCGTAACCCGAGATAAGTTGTACATCAGCCAGGCATATCCCGCCCCTCCCCAGCATGCCTGGGAACATCGCCCCAATTATCCATCACGCTCAACAAGGCCAGGCTGACTCGTCCCCCGCTGGCATTTGTAAAAAGGGTCTTACCCAGCAGGAGTAGGAGGGTGATGCGAGCTAAAACGATCGCCTGCTCTGGCGCGATGTAAAGCACCCGATCTGGCTGGCCCAGGTCCACCAACTCATCAATAGAAAAGAGGGAGGTCAACCAGGACATCTTGACCTCTGTGCCATGGGTCTGCCCACGAGGAGGATAGGCCCCGACCAATCGAATGATGTCCTCCCGGCTCGGTACCGCCAAGGTAGATATCGGGACTCCACCTATCCTAATGCCAGTAATCATGGCCCAATCAATGGGCGTCAGAGTCAGCTTGGGGTACGGCATGTGGAACGTCATGGTCTCGGGATGAAACCTCTCAATGAGGGCCTTCAGATAGGCGGCATCAGCCCTCATGGCAGGGCATGACAAGAACTCCCCAAAGCCCACCTGCTCCAACAAGACTTTCACCACAGGGGGGACATAAAGGTAGAACTCGTGGAAGTCGAGCCACCCCCCGCGGAACACAATGTTGGGCAGCTCCTGCACCCAAAGAAATACACATCAATTGGCAGAGGTAAAGAAAACAATTGCACAAAGGAAAGAAACTAAACCTATCTTTTACCTTGCCCGCTATTCCGAAATTTGAGATATGGGTGTGCTGCTAATGGAGGAGGCCGACCGGAGTAGCCTCACCCTGCATCTTGAGCCATGGGCCCGCTCTCCGCTCCACCCAGAGGAACTGCTCTCCCCGCGGACCATACACTATCTCGGGCCCCTCCTCGTGGCCCTCTTCGGGAATGTGCTCATCACCACCTGACATGCTGGGGCAACAAAACAGTCATATCAAAGCAGATCAGTGACAAAGGAACTATTTATGAGCACAACATTAAGGGAAGGTAATTATTCTCATCCTCTTTCTGCTCATTGTCAAAATAAAGATACACACACATGCAAAAAAAAAAATAATATATAGTAAAATGAATAAATCCTTTCTTTTTTTGAAATTGCAAAAAAAAAATCCTTTCCTTTCCATCCAAAAAAAAGAGATAAAGTAAAATAAAATAAATCTCCCTTTTCTTCTATGTTTAAAAATAAAAGCTAGTTGAAATAAAAAATCATCATCAAAATTAAAGAGCCCTTCTTTTATGTTAAAAAAAAACAACAACAACTAAAAAGAGAGAGAGACAAAAAAAGCAGTCTTATTCGTTTACAAAAAGAGAAAGAAAAGAAAAGAAGAAGTCCTTTCGTTTCGAAAAACAAAAAACAAAAAACAATTCCATAAAATCATAAAAACACAAAAAGAGTCCTTTCATTATCACAAAGGAAACAAAAAAAATCCTTCTTTTATGAAAAACAAAGGTTAAAAACAAAAAAAAATCCTTTTCGTCATGGTCCAGAAAATCAAAATTTTTTTCCTTTAAAAAAAATCCCTCCATTTGTGACCATAGAATAAAAAAAAAATAAAAAAAATCGTTCTTTTACAAAAAAAAAGAGAACTAAAACCAAAAATTATATATATAAAAGGTTGAATCCTTTTCCTTGAAGAAAAAAAAGAGAGATAAAAAAAAATCAATCAAAAAATAAAGAGAGAGAAAAGCATTCTCCTTGATTAATTCTCAATATATATAGGAACCAAAAAAAAAAAATCATCATCATTCTCTTAATTAATCTTTCAAAAAAGAAAACTAAAAATTCCCTTTCTCCTAACTAGTTTTCAAAATAAATAAAATCTTGGCCTTGCATTTAAGATAAAAACAAAAAAAACAAACAAACAAAAATAAAACCCCTTTTCTAAGCACAAATAAAAAAAAATGTATATATTATGCACCAATAAAACCCATAAAAACACAAAAATAAGGCATCATTCATTCACACATCATCAGTCAACATGCTTACAACGGAAATAAGCCATTTGTCATCTAGAAATGCAAGATCATGATCATATTTGCATAAAAAATCAAGAAAAAAGAGTTTTAAATGATTACCTTATGAAGAAGAAAGGGTCTTTGGTCTAGCGTAAGCCCGCGATCGATCCACGAGCAAAGTAACGGCAATAGGGCACGCGTAGAGACAATGTAAAGGAACCCTAAAGGGGGGAGCGGTTTTCGGTTTTAAAGAGGAAGAGGGGGAAAAATTCGAAATAATGCCCCACAACTCGAGTTCGAGCTGTTTAAACTCCCAGCCAAACCTGGTGCAACTAATAGTTGTGCCAGGCAAGTTTTCACCCTCCTTTAGCTTGGCGCAACTAATAGTTGCGCCTAGTACGGGCCAGATGAGAAGACTGGTCCCCCCCCCCCCCACTTCCTTTTGTTTGTTTGTTCTGTCACTTCCGACAGATGCACACACTCCCAAGGCGGCATTTCGGTCATCCTTCGACTTGCCAAGAAAGCCGTGCTAAAATAAGGACGGGCCGATGTCAATGAACACCCCGGGCCTACACACAAGGAAAATCCAAAAACTATAATCCCCACAGAGAAGCCGGAAATATTCACCAAAAAAATTCACATAAAATAATAACTCCAAAATTCCAAAAAAATTCACATAAAATAATAACTCCAAAATTTTAAAAATTCACATAAAATAATAAACTCCAAAATTCCAAAAACATTCACATAAGATAGTAGCTCCAAAATTCATAAAATCCCATAAAATAACAGTTGAAATTTTTTAAAAAAATCACATAAAATGATAGAAAAATAAAAAACAGATATGAACTCCCCACAGCGCACAAGCATAAAGCGGTAAAATGCCAATATTTTATCAGCAATGCAGCTATGCCACATCGATGTCCCAAGTCGGAGGTTCACCTCGGATCTTTGGATCCTGCCTTAAGGCAGGAACAACGGTGTCAGTCTCGGTCAAACAATCAATGTTTCGATCAGGTCAACTCCACTGCTAAATCTTTGTGACGAGCGCTTCGTTTTGGACTCATGTGAACTTTAGTGTCTTAAGCTTCAGATTCTCCATTAGAAAAGGTCAATCGTTGGTTGAGACCAACCTGTTGAGAATGAGATTATGTGTCAATCAAACTATGTGCAACCATGCATTCTGAAGGGTTCATTTCCCTTTTATTTTCTACAGGCTTAAAACCTGTATGGGCAGCGGTATCCCTATAAAGTGTACACTATGCATCTGGGTATCCGTATGATGGTCGTTTGTCCCCGTAAATTGTACTCGGGCAGGTCCGGGTCGGGGCTTCCATCGCCTTTGTTGTTGCTTATTGCCCTTAATGGGTACATATTTATGCATAGTTAATTGATGTTTATGATTATTGTTTGCAGAAACCAGGATTGGATGTCCCTTTCGGGTTAGCACCCGATAACTGGTTGGATCTGTTTAGTGGTATTTGAAGTTAGACGCTTTGAGTCATGTGGATCTAAGGCACGTTTTAAAAAATAGCACGCACTCCAAAAAAGCGTTGTGACATCTATTCACTTCGCTCAGGTGGTCATGCTAAATAAACTTTGGGATCGATGGGCTCGCCTAAAGATCTCGAACCCTGCTTTCTACAGGGGCACCCGCGAATAATCCAATGAGGTCGTCAAATGCCTTGTAGGATTGGACGCAAACTGTGGAGCCTTACGTATGTTTACTTCGCGCTTATCTTTGGATATGGGTCGATCACCCCTCTTACTTGCGAAACTGTTGCATTCAGAATGAATCTCGAACATCAATCACCTTCAAAACATCTCGAGAAGTGAACATTTTTCCTGACTAATGGGCTTTCGCAACTCGAGGGCGAACGTTTTTCCCAGCTATTGGGCTTTCGCAACTCATTCCACCTCGGTTATGCTCAGTAATGTCGCTAAGCGCTTGGGAACCGATTGCCTCGAGAAACGAATGATTAGCTTGGCACTCAAGGGCTTTCATTTTCTCACCATGTTACTCACCTGATGTTTAAAGTTCGTTCTGAATACAGTGGACCTGTCAGTAATGCCTTGGGCCTCTTCGAATGTCTCTTTTCTTTGACATTCGATCATTAGTGATCGGATATCAAAGAGGGGCATCTGTAGACACCCAAATTTGGCCCAAGGCTCGATCGAAACATATTTCGACAGAAAGCTTTTGATGGCATGTATGGAACCCTTAGGAATTACCCTAAACCCTTAGGAATCACCCTAGATCCCTTAGGAACCTACCCCGAACCTGTAGAAACCAACCCCGACCCTTAGAACCCTTTTCGAACCCTAACCTAACCTTCCTAGGCAATAATGAGGAGGGGTGCACCAGAACTAGCTATGACCCTCTACAATGACCAACTCTTATACCATTGAAGAGTAGAGGTTATCAGTTTTCCAATGGTCCAGGAATTGCCCCAATCAGAGGTATATATCAGAAGATATGGCAATCCGAACCCGGAGGGCAGGAAGGTAATTTCAAGTAGGCCCCCCTAGGGATTTCGCGTGACTATTAGTCGCGCTAGGCTATTTCTCCCCAGAAATGGCCTGGCGCAACTAATAGTTGCGCCAAGTATAAATTTTGTCTGGCGCAACTAAGGCAACTATTAGTTGCGTCAGGCCAATCCTCCCAGACTTTAAGCCATTAGTTGCGCCAAGTTTAAAAGGTGCCCCCCACCCCGCGAGCTAACTTCCAGACATCGTTTCAAGACTATTTTATCAGACACTTTGCCAGTGTAATTATTAGCATGCATATGAACAAGAATCGGGAATTTGCCTCGAAAATCGTGGCTAGGGTTTGACTTGTTGACCACCTCGACCTTTGGGGTGTGTTTTGATAGTTCTATTGTACCCATTCCTTACCTATTTGCAACCCTCCAAGTGGCCTAAAGCCTCATTCCATCATCTACCATTAGAACTATCTTCACACCTTTTCAAGCTCTCAAAATCCTAGGAAAACCTTAGATTTGAGATTACCTAATTGCTAACCTCAATTAACATCTAAGTGGCCTCCTAACCTACCATTTTCCTATAAATAGAGCCCCCCACCCCTTTGCTTAAGGGTTGAGAATTTAGGCCTAAGAGAGAAAGAGCTTAAAGTAAGAAGATCTTTCTCCCTTTGGTGCACACTTCCCATACAAATTTCAGAATTCTAAAACTTTCTTTGAGTGATATTTTTCACCTTAGATCCCTTAGTTTAGGTATATGCTACCCATTCACCTTCCCTCTCTACCTCTTAGTTAGCAAGCCTTAGAGGTTAGAACCCCACTTTTCACCATACAAAGCCTTCAAGAGCTCATCAAAGCAAGCCATGCAGGACTCTCCTATGGTGCTACAAGGGCTCGAGGGCTCCGGCTCTCTCCTTTCTTTTCCTATCTCTTTCTAGCTCCCTCCATCCTCCCATTTGTGCCGTTACGCCGCCGATTTTTCGATAGGAACGGAGGGGCACAAATAGGATTCTAAGCCCTTTTGGGTAAGAGGAAGCTATTTTCTTTTCTTTCATTTCATTTTATTTTTAGCCATTAGTAAAGACCGCGTTAAGCGAGTTGATCGGGTGCCTAATACCTTCCCGATCGATAACCGAAGCCCCTATCCAAGAGCCTTTAGTGTGGACCGGATTCAGAGTCATATTTTTAGCACTTACGTGCTCAAAAAAATAAACTAGGTATCCCGGGACACCGAAAGTTTCGGGTGGCGACTCTATATTTTTTTTCGTTAGAGAGCGCATCGTCGTGAGGGGATCGTCCCGATTCCCACGATTGCACACCTATTATGATAGATGAATCTCGAGATATATCGATCAAAGAGCAAATGAATATTGTTTTGTGTGATGTAGATAAAAGGGGATGTATAATAGAGAGGTTTCTAGGATTAGTACATTTAGTGATACGCTCGTTGTATCACTTAAGGAGGTGATCAAACATTTATTTGATAAACATGAATTGAGTATATAAAGTTAATATGTCTATTACATCCATTGCTTTGCACATCAACTTCAATTAGCACTGATTGGCGTTGCTAAAGGTAACCTCGAAATCGAGATACTCTTCACCTTACTATTAAAGTTATTGAAGCACTTGAAAGTGGAGAACTTTCAAGTGGGCGAGGTTTGAATCAACAAACAACTCTTAAAAGGATAGGTGAAACATGTTGGGGCTCACATTACGATACATTGAGAAGGTTGAAGGAGATGGTCTCTTCTGATATTGTTATGGAAGATGACTCAAATTATGAACAAAGAGTTGAAGCAAGGAGCTTATTTTTTAGGATACAGTTTTTTGAGTTTGCATTCATAATGCATTTAATGATAACTATCTTTGGAATAACTAATGATTTATCAAATGCATTGCAAGGAAAGGAACAAGATATTGTGAATGTCATGTCGATGGTCAAAACATCTAAGCAAAGATTGTAAAAAATGAGAGATAGTGGGTAAAATTTCCTCATCAATGAAGTTTCTTTATTCTGTAATAAACATAATATTATTGTTCCTAATATGGACGATAAATTTGTACTAGCAGGGCGACCACGGCGATGCAACCTTGAAGAAATTACAAATTTATATCATTATCGTATTGATTTGTTTTATGTTGTGATTGATAAGCAACTTCAGGAGCTGAACCACAATTTTTCTCAAGCAAATACTAAATTGTTTCTTTGTATGATATGTTTGGATCCAAGCTACTCATTCGCAACTTTTAACAAAGAAAAATTAGTTCGTCTTGTTGAATTTTATCCACTTGAATTTACTTTAGTGACTGGTTCAACTTTTGGTCATCAACTAGAGAATTACATTGTTGATGTGCGTACCAGTAAAGAGTTTGTGAAAGTAAATGAAATTAGTGAGTTTGCTCAAAAGATGGTTGAGATAAGAAAGAACATTGTTTATCCGTTAGTTTATTTGCTTATAACGATGGTGTTAACTTTATCAGTTACCACTGTCACTGTTGAGAGAGCATTTTCTGTCATGAATATTGTGAAGAGTAGATTGCATAATCGGATGGGAGATGAGTGGATAAATGATTACATGATCACCTACATTGAAAAAGACATTTTGGATAGTGTCGATAATGTGAAAGTTTTACAGCATTTCAGGACATAAAACGTCGTCGAAAACAATTATAAAGGAATTTTGTCTTCAAAATCATTAAATGAATTTTTAGTGGGAATTGCTTCTATTTTAGAGTTGTTTAATTATTATTATTATTTTCTATTTTGTGATTGCGGCTTGATAAAAGTGAGTGTGACAAAATTATCACTATCTTACGACTATAAAGGATCCCCTATCAGAAAAATCCTGGCTCTGCCACTGCACACATCCATGATAAAAATGCACCATGAAACGCAATGATCACAATCACTTTAGAGAAGTTTGTCACGTGTAAACAACATCTGACCATTTGATAGTTGGGACATGCTTTTACGATCTAATGTGTAAACGATTGGAACAAAAAATGACCTCTACCATCTAGTTCAAGACAACTAACAATGTGAGCGGTGGAACCGTAGTTGCTCCTCAAGAATCTTTGGTTGCAAAAATCGCTACCATTTCTTTTATGTTAAAAAAAAAATTGTTAAAATTTTTTAATTAAATTTTTTGTAAAGGAAAAAAATGGTCCGTTGTTGTTTACAAAAAAAATTTTAATTAAATTTTTTGTAAACGATTAAAGAATTTTTAATTAAATTCTCCAATAAGGCCCTTGTAAAAAATTTTAACATTTTTTACCAGGGCCTTATTGGAGAATTTTTCTTAGGACCTCAAATCATGTTGAGCCGACCCGGTATAAGATTCAATTGAATTAATAAAATATTATTATTTTATTTATATCTTTGTTTTTTACTACTTTTCATTTCTAATAAATATTATATTTTTTATGTGATGCATGAGAATATTAAATATTATACATAATTATTGTGTCTATAATTATAGGACAATAATTGATTCATTCTAATATTATGTTTTTACATAGAAATAAAATATTTTGATTTAATTATTCATTCTAATATTATATTGAGAGGGGGAATGAATAATTTATATAATTGTCTGGTAGGTACGAGTATTTTCAATCGAAGATTTGGTCTTTGTTACAAAGGGTCTCTGTCAATAAAACGTTTGATTGTTTTAAATTAAAAGATGAAGATCATTTTTCATCCCAATCTTGGACACAATAGATCTTGAGATCATAGCTCACCTATCAAATGATCAGATATTGATTCACATGGAACACATCCTCAAAAGTGACATAAGAACTCTTTTGATAGATGTGTGCTCTATGCAAATCCAACATCTGATATGGGATAGGTAGGCCATGATCTAAGAAGATTTGTTGTGTAAAAGATTGAGACAAACAATTATCTCATTATCTGATTTAAGGCAGTCAAATTTTTTAACAGCGACTACCCTTGGCTGCGAAGTCCGAATCTTTAAATGCAAATACCGATACCCTTATTTGTTTTAAAATTATAGGTTGTTGAAAAATTGCAATGAGCGTCTCCCAAGGACAAAGGCAATATGATTGGAGTAGGGAGTAGGGAGTAGGGAGTAGGGACAAGGGAGATTACCAAGGCCCGCAAAAATATAAAATGTTGGGAATCGCGGTCCAAGATGTAGGTAGCTTTTTAAAGAGGGACGTATATGACATTCTCATGGTGCTTGGTGGTACACTATCTTCTCTTGATAATCGATCAAAATCATCAATGATCCAAATTTCCTGATCAGTGAGAAAATTTTGAGATGATGCTCCATAAATGGTCCAATGAAGAATCCTTACCATCCAATCAGTGGGCATTATGTGAGCCATTCTCCGAAACTTCTTGATGATCACTCAAAATTGGTGATCGTTCGTGTGTTTAGTAGCATCGAATTATGATGATTTTGAGACTGCTGCTCGCATTTAAGGAGAGGCCAATGGATTGGACGTTTCCGATTGATTAGAGGATGTGTTATAAATGTGGTAGATTTATGTTGCACTGTGGCGTTCGGTGCGGGTACAAAGCACTATATAATTGCCTTTATTTTAATTTGAAGAAAAAAAAGGTAATAAGATGGAACATTGAGGAATTATTAGCAGGGTTGTAAGCAGCATAAATTACGAGACAAACCGACCGATCACATGCTCATCAAGGGTGACCCTCGAGTTGTTGCAAAGTTGGGTCTCATCAATCAATTCCAAAGTTTCACCAATCAATAGACTTGTACTAAGGGTTCGTTCGGTAATGTTTGACTAGAAACCCATTTTTTCAAGAAAATGATTGGCTCAATTTTTGTCCAAAAATACATTTTATGAGAAAAGTTACTTTTTTAAGGGGTTGTTCTTGAGTTACTAAGAAACCCATTTTCTTAGCATTTCGAGCATTTTCTTGTGTTCTATATCTTCTCAAGAAAATGTCAGAAAGCGTATTGTGTTCTTTCACACCCTATAGCTACACGTATTTATGACCTTCATCAAAGTGATTATATTGACCGGATGATCGTCATAATTTTTAGATATCCAATCGATAATGTGTTGAAAACTTCTGTGACAATCCCGGATTTCGACACCCCGAAACTCGTGCCATCAGCACGATCCTCCAAATCGTGCCCCAAAACTTAGCACAGAACATTGGTATAACAAGCACAATATATATAAATAAAGCAAATAATCTCATTAAAGCGGAAGAAGTTAATGTGTACAACTGACATACGCAAAAGACAGTTCTACTTTCATTCCACTGCATGACTAGAGAACCGACCCGAACCATCGATGACAATCAGATCACCCCGGATGGTTCGCCAAAAGAATAATCCAGTATAATTACATTGTTTTAACAAAATAAAGGCTTGACATACCAAGCCGCACTAATCTCTCAAAACTACTCTCTATCAAAGTACACAGTAGAGTCACCTAGAAGAAGTCCTCAGGTGGAGGCTCCAACTCGTCTCCAGGTACGTAACCTGAGTCCCCCGGATCTATGTCTCCCGAAGCCTCAGCTGCTGCTATCAGTGGACCTGCGACGTATAGTCTAAAGGGTGAGCTACATCCTAGCTCAATAGGGAAGAAACACAATGAACATATAAATTAAGACTCACATATATTCCATGATATTCTATGCATGATGTATCTATGCAAGTGCTTGAAAATAATTTAAAAGCTGGTAGTTTGCATTCAATTTTACTGGTACTTTACATGTCTCACTTTACTATTGATTTATTATGAATGACACTGAACATGCCTAAAATAAAACTTAAATCTTCAACTTAAGTAATCCCCGAGCAATATAGCATCGAGCCTCGATGAGATACCCTTCATCGGCATCTAATTAGACAGTTGTAAAAATGTATTCCCTCGGAATACGACCCATGCCCCTTTCTCACTAGGCGGCGGGGTTAAATATCACACAACATCCCTGAGATATACTTACGGTTATGGATAAACCTCCGTACTGGTGTACGGATTCGCCGCCATACCGGTCACGGATATCCTGCCGCGTCAGTCGTGGATATCCCGCCACGTCGGTGGGGTATCCTATCAAACCTCAAATAACAAAAATATCATGTACTTTACATATAGTTGTTCACCGTGTAAGTGTGCTATCTTATATCAGTTAGGCCTCAACAGTAATTATTAAATCATATGTATACATCCCTGGGATGTATACATACCCGCATCACACTTGATGCTATTATTACTTTCTCATCCCCTGGGGATGTCTCAATCTCATTAGATTACATGTTCTTAATTACTTGCATCACCCAGATGCCTTTATCACATTCTTGGTGTCACACACACACCCATTTTCATAAGCTTTTCTCAATTTAAAAACAACTTCAATTTGATAATTATATCACTACATACACGCTCTTGCAATTAAAGTACATGTTCAAGGTGTTCCCTACCTCAAGTCTTTGAAACTCCTAGCATCAAGGTCCCACGCGGCTCCTTGTGCTCATGATCATACGTACCACCTATGGTACAACATAACACATGTAACTCATCACTAAAGATGTAACAAAGAAGGTCCAAGACCCTCCCTGAATCTCAAAGTCAACTATAAAGTTTAAGCAAAACTGTCAAAGTCGATTAATCGGTTCCCAAACTAGATTAATCGGTTCCCAAAATCGATTAATCGAAACCCAAATCGATTAATCGAAATTCAAATTCGATTAATCGATCCCAAATCGATTAATCGAAGTCTCTAACATAATGGAGTCAATTCTCAAATCGAGTGATCGAAATCACAAAATCAATTAATTGATCCCAAATCAATTAATTGAAATCCCAATTCGATTAGTCGATTTCCCCAGGTTACTTTCCTCCAGTGGCTGGATCTTCTCAGTCGATTAGTCGATTTCCAAATCGACTAATCGAAATCAAAATCGATTAATCGAAATCGGGCTTCCATGACTTTTCAACTTCTGGGCCAAAATCGATTAATCGAAATCCAATTTCGATTAATCGATTTTGCCAGATTCAGCCCCCTTTCGGGCTGTTCTTCCAAATCATTCTCAACAATTTTTCCTTTTTCTAAGCCTTCATCCTATGATTTTAAATATTTCTAACTGCAATTAAACCTCTATGATCTATGCATTTAATTCTCATAAAATTTACCTAAATCAAATCTCAATTTGATTGGATCTCAAAGTTGGAATGGTTAGGGTTCCAGCTTTAGCTCCAAAGGATCCATCACGTTGAATTCGACTTTAAATACTTGAATCCCTCTCCCTTGGCTTGCATTTACTCCTTGCTTAACAACTCTCTTTACTTCTCTCTCTCTCTGTCTCTTCTCAATTCTCTTCAACAACCCAAAACAATGAAGTTAGGGTTCTTTAAACCCTTATATACTCATTGTCTTTGTGTTGAGCACATACACCCAAGATAGGTGTACGTGACTCCAGATTAACATTATACTCCACGCACTTACTTCATATTCACATCACATCCGTTCATCACTTCTTAAGTCAAATAGTGAACTCCTTCTTCGTCAAACTTATGACTAGTCGGGCACGGATCCCGAGGTCATCGTTTAACGCAAATTTTCGGGATATTACAACTTCTATCAAGCAGATTATAAGAAAATCACTTCAAATGTATCTTCTTTTATGCGGTCTTTACCAAGGTGTCAAATCGGATACGCATATCGTGTGTCAGTTCATGGAGGAACTGATACGAATCGGTCGATACGTATCGACCGATAGGCCAATTTAAAAAATGAAATAAAATAAAATAAAAAATAAAAAAAGTAAAAACTCGATTGAAATCGAGACGTATTGGCCGATACCCGATACGTATCAGCCGATACCGAGAAGTATCGGCCGATACGTATCGGTGATACCGATATGGGACCGATACGTATCAGTTTGGCCAAAAATCGATACGTATCGGTATCGGCCGATATTTGATACCATGGTTGTTACTACATTATGTGTATGTTAGAAATGAGCTTGAAGTAATATAAACCATCATAATTTATACTAGTAAGACAGCAATATAGTACTTACTGTAGCATATTCGATTATGTCATTACATGCAAAAATATGACATAATATAAACTATCGTCATCGTCGTCACTATCAAACGACTGGGTGAAAGTCGCAGTATGCTCAGGGGTCCCGGTCCCAACGTCAAACTTGTCGAACAAATCACGACGTCGGGGCATCAACAATTCCTCCTTGGATGCGGAAGAGTTCGAGCTTACGACCACAGGGTTGCGCCGTATCCCCCCTCGAATGTACCTTTTCCCTCTTAATGGTTGATGGGGGGTAAGACATATGCTGGTCTACAAGGCGTGGCGGGTGTGCGGAGTCGTGGTGGTGCAGGAGCTCTTTCTTGGGCGGGAAAATAATCTCTCTACTTTGCCCAGCTGCCCAAAAGTCCTTAAAAGTGAGTGGGCTCCACATCCCTTCATGGAGAAAGACTAGATATATGCAGGCCAAGTGGCTCTCTTGTTCTCATCAAATTATTTGTTTATCATGGAAAGAGGAGAAATAGTTATAAATCAGATAAAAAATAGTTATAATCAGGATTTTACATGAGCCCAAAGTTGAACCGAGCAGCCAGACAAATCAAATCAGGTAACAAATGGAAAGAGGAAGTGAAACACATTGTCTAAGTTGAAGTTCCACTTGTGTATTAAAGTAGGCATAGACACAAGGGGAACTTAGTCAAGATCTACCTAATAATCAAGAACTGGTGGACTGCATTTGGATCACTAGTTCCTATGGAAATCAATGAATAAATTTCTCTTTATTCTACTGAGACATAATATTCTAATACACCATCCATTTGAAAGCTTATATCAATATGAAATTCAGACCAATTTTATCAAACCCAGATTACAAAGTCACAGATGATAGAAGAATCCAAAAAATAGGCCAAAGTCTTGCACACAACAACATTCTGGAATAATTTTGGAAAGAGATTGTTTCAAATCTCGGTTTCATTGGGTGGCTAAGTAAATTTGTTTAACTGTCATTTACTTCAATGGGTTTGACAGTTAAAGGAGCTGCTTAGAAACTATGCTCAGTTAAAGGAAATTGAAGGAACAAATTTTATGAGACCACTTCTCGTGTACTATAGTAGCCCAACTCAGAAACTAAGCTTTCTTGAGCAAATTCCTCCGAAAACCGTCCCTCACTTTTCAGTAAAAAATGCTCAGGAAATGTAGTTTCCTTGGCTCTCAAGCGAGGCCTAAGGGGTTTTAACGGCTCAGTGGGCCTAATGCACCACCCACCTGACGACTTTTTATCCGGTCGGGCACTAACCGGTCGGGTGACGAAAGGTTAGACCAGAACAACTCAAAGATCCGGTAGGAAGAAAATTGATCTAACCTTATCTGGTCAAGCACATTAATATGTATCAGTATCTCAACTCGGTATCGGTATCACGGTATCAGCTGATACGGGCCCGTATCGGCCGATATGGGCCCATATCGGTTGATACGTATCGCATATCGGTTTTAGCTGATACCTTTATTTTTTTAGGCTGACACGTATCAGTATCGGCCTGGTCATATCGGTCCTCGATGGATCGATACCTGAGTCTAATACCGATTTTGACACCTTGTATAAAAAGACTTTTCCCATATGCACTCTTAAGTTGCTCAGATTTCTAACATTTTCCAGAAAAGCTTATAATCATATCGTTCTTAATTTCTTCTTAGAAAAGCTCAGAATCAATTCAATAGATGATTGTTCTATGGTTGTAGAAATATTATTTAATCATTGGCTTATGTGTTGTACTCGAATTTAATTAAAATTCTACGGGCGATGTGACAGCTCGGATTTTGGCACCCTAAAGTTCGCGCCGCCAATACAACCCTCAAGGTCATACCCTATATATTTTATGGAACACCTGGTACGTCCACCCCAAAAGTGAATACAAAGCACATCTAGCTAACAGATAAAGTTATCATAAAACTCTAAACTTTTTTTGTATATAAATGATTCAAACTTATAAAAGATGATTCAAATATCATGCCCATTGCATGAACAAAAGAATTGAACCGAACCATCAGTGACATAACAAAAGTCACATAGAGATGGCTCGCAAAAAGAATAAGTATCATAAGAATTTAACATCAAAATATAAATCGCTGGACGTATCAAGGCGTACAATAATCTTGAACAAATATCAAATTGCAACAACATGAGTCTATTAAAAGAACGTCTCTGGAGGGGGCTTCAACTCCTCCAAAGGTACGTAATCCGAGTCCACCATGTCCGGGTTCTCGGTATCCTCAGCAAACTCTGAACAAATGACGTATAGTTGAAAGGTGAGCTACATCATAGCTCAGTAAGGAAAATAAATGACATGTATATTATCTTGCATCACACATATCTTTCATGACTCATCTCAAAACGTACAAACACAATATGAAGCATTTATTATGACTAAAACGGAATATCAGATGCATGGTTTCAAAACACATTGCTTATCGTTTCTCAGAACACAACCTTATAACTCATACATTAAAAAAATTTACTTAAATAATTGCTCGAGCAATATAGCATCGAGCCCCCGATGGAAGTACCCACCATCATTATTTACATGAATCATTACACAATGCCCAAGTCCCTTTGTATGAGGTGATTTGTGCCGAATGAAGTATTTCTACTATTGGAAATCAAAGAACGGATATCCCGCCGAATCGGTGCACAATTTGTACGAATATTCTGCTGTACCGGTCACGGATATCCCGCCGTATCGGTTGGGTATTCGCAATTAAACCTTAAATCTAATGTGCAAATTACATATAGTTTATTATCGTGAATTCGTGCTAATTATAATAATTCAAAGTTGTCACATGTCCACACGTACTTTATTACATCACTATTGGTGTCACACACATATCCTTCACATACCACACAAATAAGGACTTCAACTGACACACATAGCACACGCACACATACATATTTCCCTCTTAGTGAACATGTTGTCTAATTTAGCATGTTTAAAACTACATAATGAATTCATGCTATTTGAAAGCAAAGGTCGGAAAGCACACACATTTCTATTATAGCACTATATACGTGCTAGTTGAAAGAGAATACGCATGCCACGGAGTTTTCCTTACCTCAAACAAGGTCACACGGAGATTAAACTAATAGTATCATGCACGCAATCACATAATCCCCACGTGTCGATCCTATAATCAAAAGTATCCAATCATCCTATAAGAATGCCTAGAAGAACAAAAGGTATACACTACTAAAGAATTCAGAAGAAAAGAGCAAGGTGAAGTATCCTGTTTCTCGCGGGAGCGAGCTCAAACTGGCCAAAATCTCGCGCAACCGAACTGACATTTAGTTATTTGGAGTGTGTCACGCGAGGCCTCGCTTGAGCGAGCCTTATTACACTTAAGTCCTCGCGCGAGCGAGACACATAATTTTTACTGCCTTGCTTATGTTTTCGCGAGGCTTCCTAAATCCTTTCTCTGAGGCTCGCGCGAGCGAGCCCTTATGCTCGTGCGCGAGAGGATTAGAGGCATTCAAATATGAGTTTTTCCCCAAACTCAATCCTCACCAAATCTTAATTATTTTAATCCCTTTCACTAATGAACATTAAATGCTACTATTACAATCATAAATAGCATTAAATCAATACCTTTAATGCCTTTAATCATCCATGGATTGGATCTTTCTTCTTGAAGAAATCAATGAGGGTTTTAACAACCTAGATCTACTCCTCTCTTCACACTAAGCTCCCGGATTCACACGAGCTCATCAAAATCACGTAGCTCAAATCCCCACGCACATTTACACCACTTCTCTTGCCTTTTATTAGATCTATTCACTTAGATCCCACAATCCTTCCTATCTTTCTTCTCAACCCCTTTTCTTTCTCGACTCTTTCTCTCTCCTATTTCTCAATAACTCAAATAAGGTAAAAGTGAAACTCACGTGTGAGACCCCTCCCCTATCTCATTAGTTGAGTTAGTCAACTTGCAAAGCACAAACACCATACATAGGTGTTACGCATCCTCTTAACACTCAATGTGTCAGTCACATGCACATTCTAAGTTGTGCACATGTGCATGGGTTCCCTTGTGAACCACATACACACATGCTCACACCAAATGAAATTTGGGGTTATTACAGGCGATCTTGAACATATTTGATGGAGCTTTTTTTTTCAAATATGATTTAATGAAAGGTTTTATCAAAACATTATCTACACATGGCGAATCTAATACAAAATCAATGGATTGCCACTTCGACAATTTAGATTGGTCACAGATATGCGACACATGACATATTTCTTTAGGCTCAAATACATTCCAATGATTGATTATGTAAAGACCTGGCCTTTTTTTATTTAATAATTTTGATGCCTTTTCTAGAGTACATGTATATTATTTCGATTTTCAAAAATTGCATATGTATTAAATTTTTTATTACTTTACATATTTTAATCAACTGCTTTAGTGCTTGACTTATTGCTTTGTGACACGAGAAATATTTCCAAAAGTAAGTGCCTGAAGCATGTAATAGATTGAGGGGACAAGAAAATGGGCCAAGTTATGGGCACCGTTATCTGCAATCTTGCATTCTTTCTTTAAAATAATGGTTGCAGCTAAAGATACCTTTTATTAATTTTAGAAGCCGAAATCATTTCCTCTCTTCCCGCTTTATAATTTATGTATAGACTACAAGTATTAGCAATCAGAAATTCGGTCTCTTCAATTGATGGTTCCACCGCTAACACCATTAACTGCCTTGAAATAGATATTGGGGATCATTTGTCATCCCAATCTTTGGTGAAATAGATATTTAGACCGTGAATTACCTATCGGACGGTTAGATGTTGATTCCGCATGGAGCACATCTCTAAAAGTGATCACGTAAGAACTCTTCTTATGCTATGTCTATAATCATAGTCACTTTGGGGATGTATGCCATGTGCAATTGACATATGACTGTCTGATACGTGGGCCATGATTTCAAGATCTATTTTGCCAAAGATTGTGGCAAAAACCGATCTCCATAATTTGATTCAAGGCAATCAACTATGCTAATGATAGAATCAACATTTATAATAGCAATTCTTAGGTTGCAAATACTCTTACCTTAAACACAGAAATAAGGTGTATATCAACGAGAGTAGTATACTCTTCAAACTCACAATCGGAGTGATTTTGAGCAAAAAAATTAGACGAAGGCCTGTCGCTTCACCTTGGAATCGCTCGAAAAGTGGGTGGGTCCCAGGCGAACTCTCGAATGCAAGAACAACTCGGATTTGGATCACTTTGAGTTTAAATTCAAATTCCTAACATTTTGATAGTTCGGAAATGTCGGAATTTGAATACTTCATTCAGAAAGTGGTGTTTTCAAAGTGAAAAATGATGGAAAACAAAGGAATCATGTATTCTCCAGCAGGCTAAGAACAAATAATATGACTAATAAATCATTTTTCAGGTTTTTATCCAACCATTACTTCTTAGATTTTCACTACCACAACCATCCTAATTGTCTTGGCCTGTTTATGATGGTGGTATTAGATCCTCTTTCTCAGTATTATATTTCCAATCCTATCTATTTAGGGATGAGCTACAGGCCAATCCTTTCTATGCTTCTCATTACTTCTTTCAAAAAATTTATTCATGTCTTCCAAGGACATGTCCAAATCATTTCAGACAAAGCTTTGGTGTTAGGGACTTGGTTCACGAGTCACTTTTGGTTTCCTCATGTGTGTCATGTACAAGGTTCAAAAAATCGGATTTTGTTTCGGTTTTGGTTCGAAACAAAAATTTTGGATTGAAATTTCAGCCGAAATTTGGATTTCCACGGAAATTTAGGCCAAAATCTTCCCACACTGCCCAAATATATTGAAATTTACTGTTATCATTTCGGTGGGGACTGAAACCGAAACATTTCGGCTGAAATTTTAAATCATGGTCATGTGATTTGGATACCACGAACTAACGCCTTTTATAATACCATAGAAGTTTTTGTCCTAATCCTTGATACTATTAATCTTTGGATTATGATTTTCAAATTACAAGACACACTTGATGAAACCATATGTCACTTACCAAAAAATGACTCATGAAACAACTAACTTTACTATCAGGTTGGACACCTAATTCCAACTTTTTCTTTTTGTATGGTGACCTTCATTGTGGGGTTTATCTTACCTTATTAGAAAAAGGGAGCCATTACTTGCACTAAAAAAATTGGCCCTTGCACCGAATTTCAAAAAGAGACTTAGTATTTTAGGAATATGTGACATGTAAAAAATGCAATTTTGGTCGTCTGATTTAAAGTTCATCATCTATAGATCTCCAGTGCATAAGATTAGAGCAAAACACAATATTTATCATATGATCTGTTGTAGTCAACTGTTGAATCATATAACTACATTTAATCATTTGATGATGATTATATTTCTTGCTACTCTTTTGCACTTGATATCTTTAAATCACGCCCTTCAAATCAAATGTCTTAGATGGTGTTTTCATATAACAGAGGTCACAAAACTTGCAAGCCTTTCTTTTAAATTCGGTGCAAGAGCCAACTTTCCGAGTGCAAGTAATGACTCCCTAAAAAAATATAATCGCATTTTAGAGGTTACTATTAGGGCTGCCAACTGGATAAGGTTGGGCCAAACTTTTGGCCACTCGAAAAAAAATTGGCATATACTCCACTTTACGTAATCAAATGTGCATCTGATCTGATCCGACCAACCCAACCCGACGAGTCAAGGGTATATGCTTGACCCGACTCGACGCCCGACCGAAAAACCTAACCCACCCGATAAATTTTTCTTATATTTTCCTTCATTTTATATAAAAGTTATTGGGTCGGGCCGTCCTGATCCTGCCCGAGTTTTGCATAATCTAATCTGGAGGTCGTATCGTATACCTCATACCTGGCCTAACCCAACTTAAGAGATGCCTTATGTCCAGCCCGACTCAGCGGGTTAAGTTTATGCGCCCGATCCAATAAAAACTCTAGGGTGGACAACTTGACCTGTTGACCACTGCATCAAAATGATAAGAAAACAACTTCTCTAGTGTCCAAAAGAACCACTGTTGCAACAATAGTATAATAATCAACCGTAAAAAACAATAGTTTATTACATTAAGATAGGTTTAATTCATTAACCACCATCCATGTTATAATATATCGTGGCCAACCAAACCAGATTATTTTTTTTTCACCATTCTGAAATCGCCTCCTCCCCTCTCTTTCTCTCTCTTCCAAACCCTAGCATCCATCTCCTTCTTCGAATCCTGGCCTCCATCTCCCTCTTCAAAAACCTAGCCTCCATCAAAATCGAAACCACCACTTCTCTGTGATTCCAAAGACCTAATTTTCAAAATCTCTCCCAATTGTCACCCAATTTTGACCTCGATCAGTTCGATAATGGCAGAATCGAGTTGCAACGAAGGAGATTTATGCATTTTCGGAGTCAAATCATGTATTAAAGAGGTAGATCTTTGAATTTTTTATATTTAAATTTCCCAATTTCAATCACAAAACCCTATACTCTTCGATTCAATTTTGGATGCTCTTCACGCCAATGGAGCTCCATCCCCAATTGAGTGCCAAGAGCATCTGACTTCTCTATCATCTTCTCAATCTCCGTCGCCGATGGAACTCATAGAAGATCGAGCACCAATCCAGCGAAGATCGTCCTCTCTATCCTCTTTTCTATGTAATACAAATATAGAGATTTCTTAGATCGTCTTCTCTCTAATTTTTTTCAGATCATCTCCTCTCTGGATTTATTACACAATGGCGATTGAGCGCCAAGATTCCCTTTGGTACTCATCCAATCTCATGATTTCTGAAATTTTACATTTTTGAAGTGGGTTTTAGATCGAGAGCCAAGTTTTTTAGAGTGAATATATGGATTTACGGAAGATTTAGTCTGCTGCTGCTGATATCTTTCTTAAGGATTGCCTCGGGAATACTGCATTTCGTATATATATGATCACATGTTTCTCGGCTACGTGGTTGGGTTGCGCTCAGATTTTCCTCTACTTTTCACAGGGTTATGTAGCTAAGGCCATTTTTAGCTTGATAATCTATTAATAGGGTATCCATGATTGTTACTCAAATCAGTATGTGATAAATAAAAGTTTCTATTCATGAATCTCAAGATTTTATACTGTTTGGATAATTCTTGTTTGTTCTTGCGTCCGTATGTCCTACTAAACTAGATTTGGAGCAAACCAAAGTTACTTAGTCCGTTGGTTTGCTCAGTTCGAATAATTCATGCTTTATCTTTTTTAATCCAGAGATTTAAAATAAACAAGGTTATAAATTTTCAGCAAGATTTAGGAAAAGCCTTAGCACCAAAAGAATTAGGAAAATCAGTTGAATGAGTGATAAAATTGATACTTGCCTATAATATTAAAGGTTCCATCTTTTGAAATTACGTTGCAGCCCCCAAGAGATTCAACCTTTCACTTGGAAGCGGCTGTAAATATTTTGGGGAAGAAACAAACATTGTTAGAATAAGTTTTCTCCTATATTGACATGTCAGACATCTTCACGTTTCCATCATATAGGTGATTATCATCTAGCTTGTTCCCAATTAAATTTTTTATAGATTTCCAAGGAAGAAAACAAATCAAGGGGCACTGGATCCCCATGGGTTGGTTCCTCAACCTTCTCCATTCTTTGAGGAGGAATACAACACCAATATAGCTTTCAAGTTCATTATCATCAAATCCATCATTTAGGCAATTGACTCCAAATTTTTTTGATTTACTAGTTTCATGCTTTACTTCATGATGGTTGTGCAATATCTGACCCATGGAGATTGGAAATCAAAATTAGTTTGAATAGGTGGAATAGGAGCTATTCTACCCGTGTTTTAATTTATTAATACTTTAGCTATATTGCAACTGCATGAAAACTGTATATATTTAACATAAGTACGAAATTGGGCTTACTATTATTTTACTTATTTAGTTATTTTGCATTTCAGGTGACACAGGCTCTTGTGGATGCTGGTCTTCAATCTGTGAATCTCATTGTGGGCATTGATTTCACAAAGAGCAATGAAAGGACAGGTGAAACTTTTTGGTTCGTACAAAGGTTATAAGATATTTTGCCACTTGGACAACTTTTTGGTTATAGCAGCAGAGATAACAGGATCTGCCTTCGTGCTTCAATTTAAAACTTTTTCTTAAATTTAGAACTTTTTATTGAGGGCCAGGTACCGCCTCAGGAAGAAGGAGATTTGAGTTTGAACACTACGTCAAAATAGAAGAAAAACCACTATAGCAATTTTTGGTTTCGATTAATCGATTTTTAATCGATTGATCAAATGGGTACTTCCAGTGGCTGAAAAAGCTTGTTTTCTTAGAAAATCGATTAATCAATTTTGGGATAGATTAATCAATTTTGGAATTTTGATTGATCGATTTTGGAGTTGATTAATCGATTTTGAAATTTTGATTGATCGATTTTGGGGGTCGATTAATCGATTTTGACTGTGCTTGCCGACACTGCTTCGATATTTCAGCTGTAACGTTTAACTCCAAACTCCGATTGACGCAATTCTTATGGCATTAGAAAGAGGACAACGAACTCTACAACTTTTATGATTTAATCATTTCATGAATCCAAAGATTTAAAGGTCAAAATTTAGGAGGAATGTTGTATCAAACTCTATTAGCATGAACTTGCCCATTTCTGCCTCATTTTTTAGAAACACTTAAATAAGTCTAGACTTTTAGTGAGTAGAGTTAAGACTTGATGCATCATGGTGTGTTTGTGATGTAGATAAGGACAGTGGTATCTCTTTGAACAGTTTCGTGCGTGAGGTAGGGAATACTCTGAACAGGTACTCTTGATTATGAAATCATGTATGCAGTGATATAGAAATGAATAGTTATGCCTTGAAAATGTGAATCATAAGTGTGTGTGGGTGTAAACACTAAGTAATGAAATGGGTTACAAATGAGTATGTGGAGTCCCCAGGGGATGTGAATGTTATATGAGCATTTGTGTGATGCATTGAGCTAGTTACATCCCAGGGATATATGAAAAATGTAAAGTAAAGTAAATGAGAATTAATAAGGCCTAACATACTATAATTAGTATAATCACGGTGAATAATTAAATGTAGTACACTTTTGATACTTTTGATATTTAAGGTTTAGCAGAATACCCCACCGATGTGGCGGTATACCCACAACTGACTCGGGAGAATATCCATGATCGATACAGCGGCCAATCCGTACACCAGTTGGACATCCCAGGGATGTATGTATGAGACTTGAAACTACGTCGCCTATGAAAAAGGGACCTGGGTAGTATTAAATGAATAAAAAAGGATATAAAAACTGTCTGATTAGACGACGATGGAGGGTATTCCATCGGGCGCCCGATTCTATAGTAAATCGGAGAATATTTAAGTTATGATTTAAGTGTTTAGGCCAATCATTGTTTTATATGAGCAAGTTGAGAACAAATGAACATATGTAAAGTAACAGTAATATTCAGTGCATCTTTTCAGTCATTAAAATATTTTTCCAGCTAATTCATTGATAAATCATGCTTCTAAATGTCATGGAATATGTGTGAGTAAGATAGCTTTACATGTTCAAATATTTTTTTCTTATTGAGCTAGGATGTAGCTCATCCCTCGACTATACGTCATAGGTATAGGTGTAGATCAGGATCCAGCTGTGGAGAAAGGCTTGGGATCTTCCTTTTGGGAAATTTTACCTTAGGTGAGGTTTGGACATGGGTATATTTTGGGTATGTATAACGAATGTTTTGAGGTCTTTTAGATTGTGGACTTGGCATATCCAGAGATTTATTACTGTATTAAGACTTATTCTGTAGGTATGTTGTTGTAGGCCACTGTTTTGGGTAATGGTCAGCCATCACCGGTGGTTTTCTTATGGACTTCTTTTATTCAGTCTTTATGTATAGAAGAACCTTTATTGTTGCTATATTTTTCTTTGACTCAGTCATTGTTGGCATACCAAGTAATTTTTGTATTCGGATCGTGTTATGTGCGACCCAACGGTCTGATTTTTCCTTAGTTCAGGATGTAAGGAAGAAAAAAAAAGGTTATGCAGGTTTTGTGGAATCGAGGAAAATCGGGCTGTCATAGTTGGTATCAGAGCTTAGGCGTTAAGTCTTCTAGGGACGCTATGGCGGTAGAGCTTAAGTATTAGGTCTTAGTGGGACTCAAAGTTGTGGCAGTAGGTTTTGTTTAGAACTTGGGTTGTGGATCTTCACGATCTCTTATAGTGGAGATAATTGATGATCGTGATAGAAGTGCGGTGATTGGATATAGGATATATTTTAGATGTTTTGTAACATAGAGCCATAATGATCATAATCGCTGTTGATTGAAACCTTTATTTCATTTGATAGATCGTAATGGAACCACGCAAGAAAGCAAAGACTGCAAGCACCAGAGGAAGTGAGCAGAATAGGCAGTTACTGGAAATGATGATTGATACAATGGCTCAGCAGACTGCATTACCACGGCTATGTTGCGAGAGACGACTCACACCTCTCCATTGACACAGGTTGAGTCATGCTCAAAGTGTGGAAAACGACACAAAACATCGAGCTTTAGGCGAGGCATGAGAGTGTGTTTCAAGTGTGGTCGAATGGGATACCTGATAAAACATTGTCCAGCATTGAGGAAGAAAACAACAACATCTACACCGATTGGTATATGCGCGCATTGTGAGAAGCATCACAAAACAAAAGAGTGTTGGTTAGTTATGGGCACATGTTTTAGGTGCGGCGATAAGGGATACTGGATCAAGAACTACCTAGAGAGACGTCAAAGGTGGGTAACATCGATGTCTACTTTCGAGCCGATCCTCCCTACAACTCAAGGTCCTACAAGTGAAACATCGATGCACGATGTCCAGATGGCACATGAAGTTTCCCAAGGTATAGATTCATTATCGATTGTTAAGGTTTCACTCAAATTTTTAGATGACAAATGCCTTAGAAATTATGGTTTGCTTTTGACACTTAAGGAATATCATGACACCATCATATGTGCATCTGATTAAATCACCTGCATGATATAAACGAATTTCAATTTCAAAAGATTAACTAAATTGGTGACAAATATAAGGACGAGACTTGAATACATCTTGACAGTTAGGGTGAAATTACTTAAGGATAGATTATTTAGTAATTTGATATTGAGTTGACATTATGAGCAATGATGATTGAACTAAGACTTGTAAACTTACACTTAACAGATCTAATCATAATGTTCTTCTTTCCGACTAATAAATTATATGTGAATTGTGTTTGGAGTCACTCATTCCAACTTTGAGTGCAGTTGTGAAACACTATAATTTTAAGTGGACATCCTTAGGGAGTTATATCCTTAGAGAGCTGGGACATTAAAGAACTCTTCAAGGATTTGGTACATTAAGGATATACTGATGGTAGTTGACATAGATTTTGATGGCTCACATTAGGGACTTGACCCTTAGTTTGAAAGAAGCTAATTGAGGAAAGATAGAATTTTTAGTGACTTCTCAATTCCTTGTTGGATTAGTTATCACACTATAAACTTAGACTTCGTCTTACCGTTAATACCATTATGATCGCACATTACAAACACTTTACATCCATACTGACAACGGTGGATCAATAAGGATGACAAGAACAATTAGTGACTCTATTGATTGTGTTGAGGACTATGTACATGAAGGGACGATTCATCTTAAGCTGGCATGTACGTAAGACCTTAATCTTACGCATCGAAGGTGTTCTTTGGAATTTCTATCTAGAATTATCTCCTTGTTTGAATGATTGGATACATTGTGACCGAATGTCTTTTCTTTTATAATCTGAGTGGTAATTGAGTGTGATAAGAATAATTGAAGGCATAAATTTGAGATTTTAAGATCATTATTGCCAGTTTTAATAAGCTCATGTTGTAATGATTTCATACCTTTGTGGACATATGTTATGACTAACGATGGTATTTATTATGGTATGCTTGCGGTGATCGTAATTTAAATCGTGGAGGAAGTCGCACATTAGATTAGTGGTTAAGACTATTCCTCATTTATTAATTGGGAATAAATTGGCAAAAAGTTTTTACTGGGTCCGAAAATACTTGAAGATAATGCCACTATCGTTCGTATAATACGAGAGAGACTTAAATCGGCTCTGAGCAGACAGAAGAGTTATGTCGATATCAAAAGAACGAGTGTAGACTTTGTCGTTTGTGATCACGTATTCGTTAAGATATCGCCCATGAAAGGCGTTATGAGATTTGGGAAGAGAGGAAAGCTAAGTCCTCATTATGTTGGACCTTTGAAGTTTTGGGTCGAGTCGGTGAGGTCGCCTATCGAATTGGATTAGCCCCGTTGTTTGATCAGGTACATAACGTATTTCATGTATCCATGCTCTGAAAGTAGGTAAAGGTTCCTACACATGTATTGGACGATCAACCGATCGAGATGTATGAAGACATGACTATGACAGAAGAAGCGACCCAAATTTTGGATAGAAAAGAGCAAATTCTACGCACGAAGGTTATCCCTTTAGTACTTTTCAAATGGTGAAATCATCTTAACGATCAAGCGACTTGGGAGCGCGAGGTGTAAATCAAGGAGCTATACCCTCAATTTGTTTGAGGAACATTAAATGGCAAGTGCTCTGTGTAGTGCTAGTTTAAAATTTTTCTTGTAATTCATGTTTTGACCACTCAAATTATGAGTCATGTGTGTAGACCCAAACTGAGATCAATCAAACATAATGGTGCAAATTGATGGACAAATTATGGATGAGCTACTGTTAGAATTGTTGGGTGTGGGTTAGTTATATACAAATTTGGTGTGTGAGTAATGTATAAAGGATGATGTATAGATTGCATTTTAGGTACAATCAAAGGCTATTTTAGCAAGAGATTTTGGAGGTAAAGAAATGTCACTTTGCTCTATTTTTCGAAAAATCGTTTGATCAATTTCGCGGCCTATATATATGGCATGCGATTTTTTTTGCCCTCCGCAATCAATTTTTCAAATATGATTTGCGGTTTTTGGGTTAATGATTTTCATCTTAAGGTCCATATCTTTGTTTGTGGATATATTCTTGCCAATTATTTATAAAGATACTTCGTTAAGCAGTAGAAGTGAAGTTTTATAATTACCTAGGCACGAGTTAACTGATCTATTACTTCGACTCTTGAGTGAGCACAGGTCCGATTAGTGCGCAATGGACATCCTTGGTGTAAAGCTCAGAATATAGATTTTTTAGCAGTGTGTGGTTGATCTTTAGATGATGTGTTGTTGAAATCTCCATTCAACTCTGAGGCTTTGACCGTGTGTAATTTCAATTCGTCGTAATGTATGTAATTTCGCTTCATTGCAGCATTCGCTGTTTGTGATTTGAGTTTTACAAATGATTACTATATAAAATACCCAAGTGTCACATTGTTCACTTTCGAGGGAGAAAATTTCTTACGGAGGGGTAGTGGAGTACCTTCTCTTTTACGGAGATTTTGAAGGGTGGATTGTCGGTGTGAACACGTGTGGGTATGCTGATTTTGGGCGTAGCTAATTTGACTATGGCAGTGAGTGTGTGATTGTGTCAAGAAGCCTAGATCGATGTGTGGACTGCGAGGAGGATACGTGCGTGTGACTTGAGGTTTTGTAGTTGTGAATATTTGCATACATTCGTGATAATTGATTGTGATGACCTAGTCAAGAGGATGTTAAATCTTAGTAAGGATACCCAGATGGGTGGTGCTGAGAAATAGCCGCGACCCTTGGATTGAATTGGTTTCAAGGTAATTGAAAAAAATTGAAGTGATTTTATTCGTGGCGATGTATATGCATGTTCATGTGGGAATTAGAGACTTACGCCGATGTGATGGGTAAGGCCTTGGTTGTAGAGAAAACCATAGTGTATCCCTTATAGTATGTGTTTAATCTCAGAACATGTTAATATGGTGCTTTGGATGTATGATCGATGCTATTAGCTCATCTGTTGATATATGTATGTGGGGATCTTTATTGCAATTAATGGTACATGTTGACAATTAATGGTTGGACGATTTTCTTTTCCTTTATGGAGATGGTTAAATTTTAATTATGATCCATATGATTAGTTGTGAGTTGACAATTTCATGGATAGTATATGTTGCAGTTGATTTTCTACAAATATTGTTTAGCAGATGATTATCTTATTGGATAATCGGTTGTACGCCAATCTTGTAATATGTGGATTTTCATGCCGGATGATGGATAATTTGGTTGAGAAAAAAATACCATCTTTCGTTGTGAACTCAATGTGGATAGTTGATTGCATGATTATAAGAAATTCATTTCTCAGTTTAGGATGCGTGCATTGTTTCATCATTATGGGTAAGTTTTTATCTTCAGGAATCGTTGTTAGTGAGCTAACATTCGGAAGTGTAGTCGGTAATTTTTGAGGATGAAAATTCCTATGGAGGGAAGAATGTAACAACCCCGAATTTATTTTGAGTATAAATTGATTCATATCTAGACGTCAGTGTTCAACTTGATGTGTATGATAAGACCTAGTTAATTAGGGAAATTTTCGAGGATAAAAATTTTATAAGGGGAGAAGAATGTAACATCTTAAAAATTGACTTTGAAGAGTATACCTCGGGATGAATGCTTGACTTTGAATAGTGTACCTCAAGATACGTGCCCATCTGGTCATTTGTTTGATCAAGTGAAAGTCAACTTGATAACTTAGGTTAGATTAGGTTTGAGGTGAAAGTGCATGTGTGTGTGTGTGGTGTTAGATCTTTTCATAAGGTCATATACAACTGTTGTGGGTGTATGTGTTTTACACCAAAGATTGGATTGGGTTAAATAGGTTAAAAGCTAAGAGAATTTATTTCTCTTTGATTTTGGTTGGTGGTTAGAGAAAGAGGAAGAAGAAGAGAGGGAGTGAAGAAAGGAAAGGAGAGTAAATGCTTATGAAGTGATGCGTGGATCGTGTGTGGAAGCCGTGCCAAGGCGTTAAACTCCGTGGAAATTGCGTGTGATTTGGGGATTTGAAAGCTAGGAGCCCTAACCCTTGATCCAAGCCATTGAATCACTCATATGTTGGATTTAAGGTAAGGTTTTGTTAATTTATAATGTGTGTGAAGTTTAAGCTTTAATTTAATGTATAAATATTGGATTAAAAGAGGGGAGAGAAGAAAAAATTTGAGAAAAGGGTGAAAGCAAGAGAAACTGCCCAAAGAGGGCTGGGTTTCTGTCAAAATCGATTGTTCGATTTTGAAAATCGATTAATCAATTTTGACAGAAAGCAAATCTGAACACTGAAGCCCAAAATCGATTAATCGAATTAAAGTTTGATTGATCGATTTTTGGCTTCGATTAATCGATTTTTAATCGATTGATCGAATGGGTACTTCTAGTGGCTGAAAAAGCTTATTTTCTTGGAAAATCGATTAATCAATTTTGGGGTCGATAAATCAATTTTGAAATTTCGATTGATCAATTTTGGGGTCGATTAATCGATTTTGAAATTTCGATCGATCGATTTTGGGGGTTGATTAATCGATTTTGGCAGTGCTTGCCGACACTGCTTCGATATTTTGGCTGTAACATTTTACTCCGAACTCGGATTGAAGCAATTCTTATGGCATTGGAAAGAGGACAACAAACTCTACAACTTTTATGATTTAATCATTTTGTGAATCTAAATATTTAAAGGTAAAAATTTAGGGGGAAAATTGCATCAAACTCTATATTAGCATGAAGTTGCCCATTTCTGCCTCGTTTTTGAGAAACACTTAAATAAGTTTAGATTTTTAGTGAGTAGAGTTAAGCCTTGATGCATCATGGTGTGTTTGTGATATAGATTAAGGGTGGGAAGCCGTCGATAAGGACAGTGGTATCGCTTTGAACGACTTCGTGCGTGAGGTAGGGAATACTCTGAACATGTACTCTTGATTACGAAATCATGTATGTAGTGATATAGAAATGAATAGTTATGCCTTGAAAATGTGAATCTTAAGTGTGTGTGGGTGTGAACACTAAGTAATGAAATGGGTTACAAATGAGTATGTGGCGTCCCCTAGGGGATGTGAATGCTATATGAGCATCTGTGTGATGCATTAAGCTAGTTACATCCTATGGATGTATGGAAAATGTAAAGTGAAGTAAATGAGAATTAATAAGGCCTAACATACTATAATTAGTTTAATCACACGGTGAATAATTATATATAGTGTACTTTTTATACTTTTGATATTTAAGGTTTGACAGAATACCCCACCGACGTGGCGGTATACCCACGACTGACTTGGCAGAATATCCGTGACCAGTACGGCGACCAATCCATACATTAGTTGGACTTCCCAGGGATGTATGTATGAGACTTGAAACCCCGTCACCTATGAGAAAGTGTGACAGCCCAGATTTCAGCACCCCAAAACTCGTGCCATCAGCACGACTTTCAAGGCCGTGCCCTGTGATTCTTTACGGAGCATTGGTATATACAAGCCATGAACTACAAGTAAAGCACAAGGATCTACTCTAATCAAGTTTTCATTCATTTAAAATAAAAAGAACTCTAAAGACAGTTCTAGTCTCATGCCAATTCATGGACATAAGAACTGACCCAAACCATCGGTGGTAACTGTTCACCCCAGATGGTTCGCGAAAAGAATCAAGGTATTTAATTACATTCCAAAAAGAGGCTTGACATACCAAGCCGTACCTAATACTCTCAACTCACTCTCAAAGTACGCAATGGGTCTCCTAGAAGAACTCCTCAGGAGGAGGCTCTGACTCTTCTATGAGCACGTAATTCAAATCCCCCAGATCAATGTCTCCAGAAATCTCCACTGCCACTAGTATTGGACCTGCGATGTATATAGTCCAAGGGGGTGAGCTACATCCTAGCTCAATAGGGAAAACACAGTGAAAATATAAATTAAGCTCTCACATATATATTAAAAACAGTTTAGAAGCACAATTTATCTGATAGAACTGCTGGAAAGACAATTGAAATAATCAGAAATAAAATGATAGAAACAACTGTTACTTTGCATGACTTTGCTTATTCTCATCTTATTAGTATAGTAACGGATTCGGCCTAATCACTTAAATCTTAACTTACGTAGTCCCCGAGCAATATAGCATCGAGCTCCGATGGAATACCCACTATCGTCGTCTAAATAGACAGTTGTTATATGTTAAAATTCAACACCACCTAGGCCCCTTTCTCTTAGGCGGCGGGGTCTATTCTCAATTCAACATCCCTGGGATGTGCTATAGGTGTACGGTTTGGCCGCCGTACCGGTCACGGATATCTTGCCGAGTGAGTCGTGGGTATCCCGCCACGTCGGTGGGGTATTCTACTCAAACCTTAAATAACAAAAATATCGGATGTGCTCTACATATAGTTATTCACCGTGATTGTGCTAATTTTATTTTATTAGGCCTTATCGCTCTTCTTCTGTTTCACCATTTGGTTTCATCTACATCCCTGGGATGCTACTGGTTTAATCCATCATTCAGATGCCCATTGTTACATTTCTACGCCTCCTGGAGACTTCATGGTTCCATTTGAATTCACACACACGCACACATTTTGGAAACACATTTAATACATGACTATTCTCTTGAAATACTCTACATATTTAAAATACGCTACATACATGGTTTTAACGAATTAAAGTACATGTTTCAAGATATACCCTACCTCAAAGCAAAATCTAACGCACTACTTTCTCGTAGAGGTTTACGCATAACAACTCACGTCAAACCTACATTGCATTGTTACGAATTTACTTAGAATGGTCTCTAGAACCCTTGGGAACACAGCTCTCATAAATTACACTAAAAGAAATGAAAATTCGGGTAATTCCTCGCGCGAGCGGGAACTATTCCTCGTTCGAGTGGTCACTTAGCCTCGCTCGAGCGATCACTTATCCTCGCTCGAGCGATCACTTATACTCGCTTGAGCGATACAAGAAAGGCACTAATCCCTTCGCTCGAGCAACCACAATTCATTGCTTCGGCGGTTCAACCAATTTCCCAACTCTCGCGCGAGCGATCACTATTCATCGCTCGAGCGACCACTGTTCATCGCTCGAGCAGTTAAAATGAGGCGCTTGAAGCTTTACGCGATGCCTCGCTTGAGCGAGCTTCTCCTTCACTATGGGTCTCACTCGAGCGAGCCCAGAACGCAGTTTATGCTCATATTATATGTTCTGTCCTCGCTTGAGCGAGCCATCTAGACCGCTCGAGCGAGCCACATTAAAAATAAGTGCTCGATCTGTTTGAGAACAATTTCCTTCTTCATGTGAGGTTTTATTAATGTCAAAAGTCATTCGTCTAGTAATTTATACTCTACTTAAAATACACATAAGCATCTAAAACCATACCTCAATCGATAGATCTTATATTATTTGATCCAAGCTCCGACTAAATGCAAAAATTTCCAAAGTTCCTCATCCAATGAACCCTCTCTATTGTGATTCTCTACTGCTTAAAACCAATGAACCTCTCCTCCTCTTTTACAAAACCCTCTCCTCTTTCTCTCTATTTTACCTTCTCTCTATCTAGGCTAATTTAGGTTACGTAGGAGAGACTCTTCTCCCTACTTTCACTTATATAGTGAAAGTTAGTATATTTCACATATACACACATAGTGTATATATTTAAATTTTGGTTTCCTTGTGAACCACAAATACACGTGCATGGTACGTGACGTGCACGGTTCCCAAAAATTTGGGGTTATGACAGTCACCCCACCTTATAAGATTTTCGTCCTCGAAAATCGATGATACCCTAGGAAGTTGAGTACAACTAGAAAAAGGCCGTCGAATCGGCTAACTCTTACATAGTCAGGCAATTAACATATGGTCCAATGACCCAAAGTTAAACTTGCATTAAGCAATTATAATCCACACTTTATAGTACGACCTAACCATACACTCCTCGTAGTCAACCTAAACAGTCAAAAAATCAATGATAAAATATATACAGATGCTATCATAATATTAACCACCAAAATTTTGTGACACTCATGTCACGATAGTTTCCAACCCAAAAAGTGCCAAAATATTACATCACAAAAGCAAATATTTCATTTCAATTTTTTTTAAAAAAATTTCAATTGGTAGATGACGACCTAATCGTCACCCTGCTCATACTCCTCATCATCATCATCGTCGTCGTCCTCCCTGGCAGCAGTGGCACTAGTTGTAGTGGTCCTGATAGCAGGACCCGAACTAGACGCGCCAAAAATAGCACCTCGCATAGCACCGATGCGCTCCTTGTATGTCTGCGGATATGCATTGCCCATGAGGTCTATGAGGAGCGACTCCTGGAACCGCTGATGTAACCTGATCTCTCGCCCTTGTAGGAGGATCTCTCGCATCATACTGCTGTCGGTGGCGGGGAAGGGCTGGGGAGACGAAGTGGAGGGAGCAGTCGGTCCCGTAGATGGTGGATGTGCCGCTTGCCGGGAAATCTAGCGATCCCGCTTCCTGTTTAAACTATTTTGGAGGCTCTTCAGGTTTCGGCTCAAGTCTTGGGTGAGAAACGGAACGACATTATCGGTGAGCATGAGCTCATCCATCCTGATCTGAAATCCTTCCTTCCCATTTCGTGAATCGAGGAGTCGGGAAATCAAACGAGCATAAGGTAGTCGATTGATGGGTGAAGGAATAACACCCCTTATGTTTCTTTTATGGGCATGCGCCATGCCTTTGATGACTATCATTGGAGCGCTAAACCACCTGTCGTGGAAGGCGGAGTGCAGAGCCTGCAAAATTATCTCGCGGCGCTCTTGGTCATGGCCGGTAGGGTGTAAATTTTTCTTAAAGACAATGTCTAAAAACCACATGTGTGGCAGTAGTTGGGATCGGGTGATTGATTGGCCTGATGCGGTGGCGCCGCCAGTAATATCAACAATGATGGTCGGGAAACCTACGTTCCCAGAAAAAGGTGGTAGAGAAAGTGGGCTTGGGGTGTATGTATTTGGGCACTGCATGACAGTGGAAACATCGGCACTGCCGAAAACCAGTTCCTTCCTGTCAATCGTGACGAGGATAGTGTCCTCATTTACATTCATTTTAAGTGTTTGGTAAAACAGTTTTACGAGTCTCGGATAGTAACAACCTCCAAAAGGTGTCAACAATGGTCGTAGGTGATTGTTCGTGAGAAAATCCGAAGTCCATTGGGTGGACATCGAATCCCCAAAACAAGAGGGATGGATCTCCCATTTGGTCTCAAAAATTTTTGCTCCCCACCAATCATTTAGTTGGATTAGGGTAGAGGGTGGGGATGGGGGTGGTTGTGGTGCCTGCGGCATTTGGTTGCGTGATGATGGCGATCAAATTGCCACTCGTTTTCTAGGTTGGGGGTTAGGGCTTGGAGAAGGCATTTGATATCCAAAGAAATTTTTTGAATGAAATAATGTAGAAATAGGGTAGATTTTACCTTTTGAAATGTTCTTGACGGATCGGATCATCTAAATCCGGCTCGAATCGGACGGAAGAGCTTGAAAATTGAAAGAAAAACCATAAACCCTCGCTCGGCTAACTCCCTTCGCGTAAAGAAGAAATAAATGAACAGTAATCCGTCCACTTTATATACTCTAACCTCGCTTGAGCGGTCGTTAATCCTCGCTCGAGCGACCAATAGTCGTCGCTCGAGCGATCCATAGTCCTTGCTCGAGCGAGCTCAGAACGCCTTCTGTGAATAATTTTATGTTGCTCGCTCGAGCGAGCATAAGTTGTCGCTCGAACGAACCCAAAAACGTTTTTCTGATGCTCTTAAGCTCGTATTTGTCACTAGCCCACTTTAACATTTAGGACATCTCTCACACCTAGTTTCCTATGTCGTACCTTTGGAATTTTTCACACGAAATGCTGGTTCTAACAAAAATATAAGTTAATATGCTAAAATTTTCAATCAAATTCATTCATTCATTTCAAAATAGAAATCTTTATACAACCAAACTCTCACACGTTGTCATTTTGAATAAAACTAATTAGTTAGCATTCTCGAACAAGTTGGGATATTGTTCTCTGACATTCAGCTCACGTTCCCACGTTGCTTCCTCGGCCGGATGATTCTTCCATCGAACAAGCACTAAGGGAATAACTTTGGTGCGTAGCACTTATTCCTTTCTATCCAATATATCCACAGGTTCTTCTATCATGCTCATATCCTCGTGCATCTCCAATGGTTGACCTTCCAAAATGTGGGAAGGATCACCCACATACTTTCTGAGCATAGAAATGTGGAAAACGTTATGTACTTGATCGAAAACTGGTGGTAATCCAATGCGATATGTGACTTCGCCCACTCGACCCAAAATCTCGAAGGGTCCGAGATAACGGGGACTTAGTTTCCCTCTCTTCCCAATCTCATCACGCCTTTCATAGGCGACACCTTTACAAACACGTGTTTACCTACCTTATAGTTCACACAAGTCCGCTTGATATCGGCGTAGCTTTTCTGCCTGCTTTGAGCCATCTTTAGTCTTTCTCTGATCATAAGGACAATGGCGGCATTATCTTCAAGCAACTCGAGTCCCAAAACAAATTTCTCGCCAGTTTCTTCTCAATTGATGGGCGATCTACATCGCCTTCCGTACAAGGCTTCATACGGTGCCATTCCAATGCTCGTCTAGAACTGTTGTTGTACGTAAACTCGATCAACGGTAGGTGCTGATCCCACGATCCTTACAGCTTTAACATACACGCTCTAAGCATGTCTTCTATTACTTGATTTACTCGCTCTGTTTGCCCATCTGTTTGCGGATGGAAAGCTATACTGAAGTCCAGTCGCATTCCCATTCCTTCTTGAAATTTCTTCCAAAATTTTGATGTGTATAGTGGATCACAATCAGAAATAATACTGCTTAGAATTCCGTGTAGGCGTACTATCTCTTTCATATATAATTCTGCGAGTTTTCCTACCGTGTACATCGTGTTGTAAGGTAGGAAGTGTGCTGACTTGGTCAATCGGTCCACGATTACCCAAATGGCATTATATCTCTTTGCAGTACGTGGTAGCCCAATGATGAAGTCCATAGATATTGATTCCCATTTCCACTCCGGTATTGGCAGAGGTTGTAGTAACTCCGCAGGGTGTCTATGAATCTTCACTTGCTGACATGTCAAGCACCGTGAGACGTACTCTGCCACGTCTTGCTTCAAACCTCTCCACCAGTAATTCCTTTTCAAATCTTAGTACATTTTTGTGCTGCCGGGGTGGATAGCATAATTTGATTTGTGAGTCTCATCGAGAATGGTTTGTCGCAGATCGACATTGTCCAGAAAACAAAGTCGACCCTTGAACAATAAGGAACCATCCTCCTTGATTGAGAAATCTGATCTGATGCCTTTCGTTACATCTTTACGGATCTTGGTTAGTACCGGATCTTTCATCTGTAGTTCGTGTATGTGTTCAAATATCACTGGTCTCACTGATATGTTAGCCAAAAAGGCTCCTGTAGCTTGCGACTCAATGTTTGCACGATATAGTGCCAGATCTTCAATTAACTTCCATCAATACATACCCAAAATCAAACTAGCCAACTGCGCTGAATTCTTCCGACTCAAGGCATCGACTACCACATTAGCCTTGCCTGGATGGTACTGTATGGAACAATCATAGTCCTTGAGGAACTCCATCCATCTGCGCTGCCTCATGTTGAGTTCTTTCTGTGTACACAGGTATCTGAGGCTCTTATGGTCGGTTAAGATTTCAAAAGTCTCCCCGTATAAATAATGTCACCAAATTTTCAATGCAAATATGACTACTGCTAGTTCCAAATCATGCGTCGGATAGTTCTTCTCATGCTCTTTCAACTGTCTTGACCCGTAAGCTATCACCTTTTTGTGTTGGTTGAGCACGCAACCCAAACCGTTATAAGAAGCATCACTGTAGACCGCGAATCCTCCACTGCCTGAAGGAATTGCTAAAACTGGAGCTGAAGTGAGTCTCGTCTTGAGTTCTTGAAAACTCTTCTCGCACGCTTCACTCCACTCAAATCTTGAATCCTTTCTTGTAAGTCTCGTAAGAGGTCCCAATATCTTTGGAAACCCCTCAACAAAACGTCGATAATAACCTGCTAGTCCAAGGAAGCTTCAGAGATCGGTCACGGTCTTTGGTTGCTCCCAGTTTACTACTGCCTCGATCTTAGCCAAATCTACTGTGACACCATGCTTTGAGACTACATGTCCCAAAAAGCTAACCTCTTCTAACCAAAACTCACATTTACTGAGTTTGGTGTATAATTGGTGTTCACGTAAAGTTTGTAGAGCGACTCGCAAGTGTTCTTCATGCTCTGTCTTCGATTTAGAGTATATCAGAATGTCATCAACGAGCACGGCGATGCAGGAGTCTAGGTGTGGTTTAAACACCCGATTCATTAAATCCATAAACGACACCGGTGCGTTTGTCAACCCAAACGGCATAACTAAAAATTCATAGTGTCCATACCGTGTTCTGAAGGCAGTCTTCTGAATGTCCTCGGTCTTGACTCTCTACTGATAGTATCCCGATCTTAGGTCGATCTTAGAAAAGTACTTCGCCCCTTGCAACTGATCGAATAAGTCATCTATATTGGCAAAGGGTATCGATTCTTTACAGTAGTTTGTTCAATTGCCGATAGTCAATGTATAGTCGCATTGACCCATCCCTCTTCTTGACAAACAAGACCGGTGCTCCCCATGGAGACACGCTTGGTCTCACAAACCCCTTATCCATGAGCTCTTGCAACTGTTCCTTCAACTCCTTCAACTCAGCCGGAGCCATCCTGTATGGTGCTTTCGAAACAGGCTCCGTTCCTAGTGCTAAGTCGATAGCGAATTCCACTTCTCTCTCTGGAGGTAATCCTGGCAATTCCTCTAGAAATACGTCTTCAAATTCTCGCACTACTGCTATCTCGAAAATAACATTCTTTTCTTCTTTATCTCCCTTCAGGAATGTCAAATAACCGCTACACCCTTTTTTGATCAAACGTTCGGCTCTGACTGCAGAGATGAGTGGCACTTGTGTCGATCTCTCTCCTTGAAATCAAAATGATCTCCTTGTGTTAGGTCAGAAAATGATAACCTTGTTCTTACAATCCACTATCGCACAATGATGAGACAACCAATCCATGCCAAGGATTACATCGAATCCTTGCATGTCCAATAATATTAGTTGTGCATCTAATTCATAGACGTTGCCATCCTGAACGCCCACTACTACTGATTTGCAGACTAACTCTGTGTCCACTAATTCTCTCGTTGGGATAGACACTGATAAAACAAAGTTCAGTGTCTCCAGAATAATCTTCATTTTCTTTGCTAATCTAGGAGTGATAAAGGAGTGGGTAGACCCTGGGTCTATCAACACTCATACGTCACGTGCTACATAGCAACCTTTTTCATAGACTTGTAAAGTACCTATATCACATACATATACATATATAGTACATGCTTTATTTAAAATTTCTAAAATGAGTCTACACGTTGTTCTAACGAATGCACCTTCTCTATCTAAAATTGTATTAAACTGAAATTCTTTATTTAAAAGGAATCTCACCTTGAATGACGTCATGTATGCTCCCTGCTTCTTGGGCGGTGACTGCATAGGCTCTCCCTTGAACAACTGGTTTCTGTGATTGAATAGGTCATGGCATGGAAGCTGAGGTCGTCTTCTCCTTAATTGCCTCAGGGCAATCTCTAATCACGTGGCCCATCTTGCCACATTTAAAACAACCTCGCATTCCTTACCTGCAATCCGCCATTTTGTGGGACTTGCCACACTTGGCACAAGTCTCTCTTGGTGTTGAAGAAGCAGCTCATGAAAAACCTTGTGTAACTGTGGCTCCAGTAGAAATAGCAGGACTCTCATACCTCATCGGTCTCCCTGACGCCAACAATGGGAATCTTTGATGAGTGGTCTGTTGTGTGGCTCTCCCATACCCTATTTGGAATGTTTGTCTTTGATTCGGTGCTACGAACCTCGGCTTCTTATTCATCGGTTCATAACTCCCAGTCCTGCCTTGATCTACGCTTCCTCTTCCCTGCTGTTCCCTTTGACGGTATCGGTGATTGTTTTCTTCTTCAACCACTAATGCCTTACTCATGACTTCTCCATAGGTTTTTAGCTGAAATGGTTCTACTTCTCCTTGGATGTTCGGCCTTAGGCCCTGTTGGAACCTCTTCCCTTTCATCACATCAGAAATCACGTAGTCTGGACCGAAACGAGCAAGTCTCATAAATTCTACTCCGTACTCTCTTACAGTCATCTTTCCTTGCATGAGTTGTAAAAATTGGGTCTCCATTTGATTCCTCACAACTTTCGAAAAGTACTATTTGTTGAACTCTTCAACGAATTCATCCCATGTCCAGGGCATATCTGAAGTCTCCTGAGCCCTAGTCCGTGAAACAGATTTCCACCAAGGCCCAGCCTCCCCATCCAACATGTAAGCTGCCCAACGAACGCTCTCATCCTCCGTGCATGTCAGTACGCTAAATACTTTCTCCATTTCACTTAGCCAATTCTCGGCTGCATGGTGTCTGCCTGCCCTGAAAAGGTAGGAGGTCTCATCCTCCTAAATTCGGTAAATGTTGAAGCTACTGGTAGTGTAGGCCCTACTAGAGGCGTAGGTGTCTGATGTTGCTCTGGGGTGGCATGAGTTGCCAAGGATGCTGCCTGTTGTGCCATGGCAGTTGCCATGGTTTCCATAGTATGCATCATCATCTGACGCTCCTATCTCTCTTCATTTCTTTCTCTCACTCTATCTTGTTCTCTCTAATCTCAATCCTGATGGTCTCGATCCTGATTTTATGCTTGATTTTGGTTCTCTTGGCCACTACCCTCGGGAACCTCCCTATTTCCCAATGGCACTCTGTTCGTAGGTGAGATGAACTCATCTCTACTGCACAAATTCCTATCATGACCGTCCCTGGGTCGGCCTCTTCCCCAAGGAAACATAACAGTCTACATGAGAAACCACGGTTTCGTTAGCAGAAGTCCCTATGCTCTGACAAAAGGAATGATTGTTAGAATTTAAAAAAAAAATAGATTTGATACCAACTGTGACAGCCCGTATTTTGGCACCCCAAAACTCGTGCCATCAGCACGACTTTCAAGGCCGTGCCCTGTGATTCTGTATGGAGAATTGGTATATACGAGCCACGAACTACAAGTAAAGCACAAGCATCTACTCTAATCAAGTTTTCATGCATTTAAAATAAAAAGAACTCTAAAGACAGTTCTAGTCCCATGCCAATTCATGGACATAAGAACTGACCCGAACCATCGGTGGTAATTGTTCACCCCAGATGGTTCGTGAAAAGACTCAAGATATTTAATTACATTCCAAAAAGAGGCTTGACATATCAAGCCGTACCTAATACTCTCAACTCACTCTCAAAGTACGTAATGGGTCTCCTAGAAGAATTCCTCAAGAGGAGGCTCTGCCTCTTCTGTGGGCATGTAATCCGAAACTCCCGGATCAACGTCTCTAGAAATCTCCGCTGCCGCTAGTATTGGACCTGCGACGTATAGTCTAAGGAGGTGAGCTATATCCTAGCTCAATAGGGAAAACACAGTGAACATATAAATTAAGCTCTCACATATATGTTAAAACAGTTTAAAAGCACAATTTATCTGATAGAACTGCTGGAAAGACAATTGAAATAATCAGAAATGAAATGATAGAAACAACTGTTACTTTGCATGACTTTGTTTATTCTCATCTTACTAGCATAGTAATGGATTCGGCCTAATCACTTAAATCTTAACTTAAGTAGTCCCCGAGCAATATAGCATCGAGCTCCGATGGAATACCCACTATCGTCGTCTAAATAGACAGTTGTTATATGTTAAAATTCAACACCACCTAGGCCCCTTTCTCTTAGGCGGCGGGGTCTATTCTCAATTCAACATCCCTGGGATATGCTATAGGTGTACGGTTTGGCCGTCATACCAGTCACGGATATCCTGCCGAGTCAGTCGTGGGTACCCCGCCACGTCGGTGGGATATTCTACTCAAACCTTAAATAACAAAAATATCGGATGTGCTCTACATATAGTTATTCACCGTGATTGTGCTAATTTTATTTCATTAGGCCTTATCGCTCTTCTTCTGTTTCACCATTTGGTTTCATCTGCATCCCTGGGATGCTACTGGTTTAATGCATCATTCATATGCCCATTGTTACATTTCTACACCCCCTGGGGACTTCATGGTTCCATTTGAATTCACACACACGCACATGTTTTGGAAACACATTTAATACATGATTATTCTCTTGAAATACTCTACATATTTAAAATACTCTACATACATGATTTTGACGAATTAAAGTACATGTTTCAAGATATTCCCTACCTCAAAGCAAATTCCAACGCGCTCCTTTCTCGTAGAGGTTTACGCATAACAACTCACGTCAAACCTACATTGCATGTATTAAGAATTTACTTAGAATGGTCTCTAGAACCCTTGGGAACACAACTCTCATAAATTACACTAAAAGAAATGAGAATCTGGGTAATTCCTCGCGCGAGTGGGAACTATTCCTCGCTCGAGTGGTCACTTAGCCTCTCTTGAGCGATCACTTATCCTCGCTCAAGCGATCACTTGTCCTCGCTCGAGCGATCACTTATCCTTGCTCGAACGATACAAGCGAGGAACTAATTCCTTCGCTCGAGCGTCCACTATTCATCGCTTGGGCGGTTCAACGAATTTCTCAACTCTCGCGCGAGCGATCACTATTCATCGCTCAAGCGACCACTGTTCATCGCTCGAGTGGTTAAAATGAGGCACCTGGAGCTTTACACGATGCCTCGCTCGAGCGAGCTTCTCCTTCACTATGGGTCTCGCTCGGCGAAATGAGCCTTAACGCAGCAGATTTATGCTCGGATTATATACGCCATTCGCCGAGCCATAAAATAAGTGCTCGATTTGTTCGAGAACGATTTCCTTCTTCATGTGAGGTTTTATTAATGTCAAAAGTCATTCGTCTAGTAATTTATACTCTACTTAAAACACACATAAGCATCTAAAACCATACCTCAATCGATAGATCTCATATAATTTGATCCAAGCTCCGACTAAATGAAAAAATTTCCAAAGTTCCTCATCCAACCCCTTTTTTATTTTGATTCTCTATTGCTTAAAACCAACGAACCTCTCCTCTTCTTTTACAAAACCCTCTCCTCTTTCTCTCTATTTTACCTTCTCTCTATCTAGGCTAATTTAGGTTACGTAGGAGAGACTCTTCTCCCCACTTTCACTTATATAGTGAAAGTTAGTATGTTTCACATATACACACATAGTGTATATATGTAAATTTTGGTTTCATTGTGAACCACAAATACACGTGCATGGTACGTGACGTGCACGGTTCCCAAAAATCTGAGGTTATGACAGAAAGGGACCTGGGAAGTATTAAATGAATGAAAAAGGATATGAAAACTGTCTGATTAGATGACGATGGAGGGCATTCCATTGGGCGCCCAATTCTATAGTAAATCGGGAAATATTTAAGTTACGATTTAAGTGTTTAGGCCAATCATTATTTTATATGAGCAAGTTGAGAACAAATAAACATATGTAAAGTAACAGTAATATTCAGTGCAACTTTTCAGTCATTTAAAATATTTTTTCAGCTAATTCATTGATAAATCATGCTTCTAAATGTCATGAAATATGTGTGAGTAAGATAGCTTTACATGTTCAGATATTTTTTCCCTATTGAGCTAGGATGTAGCTCATCCCTCAACTATACGTCACAGGTACAGGTGTAGATCAGGATTCAGCTCGGAGAAAGGCTTGGGATCTTCCGTTTGGGGAATTTTACCTTAGGTGAGGTTTGGACATGGGTATATTATGGGTATGTATAACGAATGTTTTGAGGTCTTTTAGATTGTGGACTTGGTATGTTTGGAGATTTATTACTGTATTAAGACTTATTCTATAGGTATGTTGCTGTAGGCCAATGTTTTGGGTGATGGTCGGCCATCACCGGTGGTTTTCTTGTAGACTTCTTTTATTCAATCTTTACGTATAGAAGAACCTTTATTGTTGCTATATTTTTTCTTTGACTTTGTTATTGTTGGTATACCAAGTAATTTCTGTATTCAGAACGTGATATGTGCGACCCAACGGTCCGATTTTCCCTGAGTTCAGGATGTAAGGAAGAAAAAAATAATATTATGCAAGTTTTGTGGAATCGGGGAAAATCGGGCTGTCACAGTATGCGTGTACGGATACCCACCATACTGGTCCAAGGGATGCATGTATGTGTGTGCAGATACCCACCGTAGCGGTCCAAGGGATGCATGCATGCACAAATTTAAAGGTTCCAAAGACTTCAGAATTAAATTTCATATTCGGAGTTCAAGGTCAGAATCAAAGTTCAAAGTTCAAAGACTCAATGCTCAAGGATTTAAAGGACTCAAATTCAAAGTTCGTAATTAAAGTTCGAAGACCAAAATCAGACCACAAAGTATGGATTTCGGAGTTTAGGTTTGGAGTTAAGAGTTAGAGTTCGTATACGTAGTTCAAAAATCAGAGTGTTCAATACAATGCTCACTTATCGGTTCAAAGTTCAATTTTCTACATTCAAATTAGATTCAATGCTCATAGTAATTCATATCAGATTCTATCAGATTCCATGTTCATATAAGTTCATATCGGTTCTCATAAGTTCAATTCTATCATTAAGATCTATGAATCGAAATAAAAATGATATTAAGCATCAAATTTTCCTTACTATTCCAAATTCAAATTTGAAGGTTCCATATTCAAAGAATTCAATTTCAAATGCGGTATTTCAAAACATTCAATGCGGTCAAACTAGGAAAATTTCCATCATTTAGATCTATGAATCAAAATCTAAAGTGAGATTGAGTATTGAGTTTCCCCTACCTTTCAGTTTCGCAGTTCAAAGATTCAAAATTTAGATCCAGTATTCAGATTAATAGTTCAAAGATTCAATGTTCAGGTTCAATGTTCCATTTCAAAGCTCAGACTCAAAGTTCAAGGATTCGATATTTCAAAACTCAAAAGCAAACTCATATTTCAAAAATCAATTTCTAAATGATCACCATTCCATTCAAATACATCATACAAATCTATAAATCGAAATCTAATATAATAGAGCATCGAATTTTCCCCTATCTTTCAGTTTCGATGTCGCACGAAAGAAAACAATGCAAAGGTTTCTATGTACGTCCTCTAGCTCTCAATCTGCATCACATATACGATGATGCATTAAGGATTGATCCTAATTACTAATGACTTCGACGCACTTAAGTGTTTTCTCAAAACTGAGGTGGAAAGGATACATTCGTGCTAATCTTGGATCATGTAGAACTTATCCCAACTTCCTCCTCAATTTTGACCTTTAAAACATTTAATTCATGAAATTGTTCATTCACACAAGTTATAGAGCTCGTTGTCCTCTTTTCAATGCTATGAGAATCGCGTCAATCCGAGTTCGGAGTAAAAAAGTTATGGCCAAAATACTGAGGTTATGTCAGCACTTGGTCAAAGTCGTGCAAGCGACTTTTCCCATAACTTTTTGGCCTATTTTTCTTATGGAAAATCTCCTGAGGGAATTCCAACACGCGCGCACAATTTTACACGATTTTGCGCTTTTCCCTCTTTCTAAAACCCATTTTCTTCAAATCTAATCCTCTATTCCTTTGCACACAACCTAAACAATCTAATTTAAGTTCCACACACGAATAAACTAAGGTATTTACCTCTTAGATCGGGCGCACGATGTCCCCAATGATCGCACTTAGAAATCGACGGTTCACGCTTTCACGTTCGTCCGATGGTTGAAACTGAAAGCCCTTTCTTCTTCGCGTTTGGACGGAGTCTTAAATCGAATCCTTGCGATATACATGACAACCCAAAGCTCTCTTGAGTGAAGAAGAAGAGCTTTGATTGAGATCGATGGAGGTTATGGGTTTCAAGGAAAAACAAAAGGGGGTTTGCGAGAAATAAATTTTCTCACGCTCCTAGATCGCGACTGCATCAAAGACCCAAGCTTTCTTGCGATCAATCAAATAAGACGAGGAATTTATAAGGGAGATTGATGACAATCATCATATGAGCAAATGGGGTGGGATTTTTTCTTTTTTTTCTTCTCTCTCTAAGCTCTTTCTCTCCTCTTCTAATTTCTCTCTTCTCTTCTAATTTCTCTCTTTTAGACGAATGAAACTTCCAAGGGAAGTTTTACCTATAAGCAAGTGGGCTTTTGGCTCAGTGGGAAGCTAGCACACCGTGCGTCGGTGTATGGACCTTCTAAAAGGTCAAAATGTGGTCTTGCTCGTGCTTATTATGTATATTAAAATTATGTTAAACTCAAGTCTTAACCTATTGCAAGCGCACAATGGAAATCATAGTACTAGCATAGGATCGTTCCCACGAGGAAGTTTATTTATCTAATTACTTCTTATTTATATCTTCTATTTAAATCCTTATCTTAAAAACTTTTATTTATCTTTAAGATCTAATATACTGGAAAAATATGAATAAAAGAATGATTTCTTAATAAAGTGCATAAAATAAATCTAGATCCTCCATCTTCAGATTGAGGTCGTCAATTCCAATCTTCAGCTATTGGATATTTATGAATTTAAATAATACCGTTACACCATATCTCTAGTTTCTTAGCATTCGTTGTAAATCAAGTCTAAGATCCTATCAATACAGATTAATCTAATCAACAACTTCCTAAAATTTGGGCATCAATCAAACCTTAGAAAACTGAAGATGGAAAAGTAAATACCGTTATACTAATCTGTAAATTCTAACCTGAGTCATCAATTCAAATTAAAACTTAGAGATGTTTATAAAGCATATAAATAAAGCAAAATAAAATCTAAACTAGAAAATAAATAAATATATTTTTCACCCCTCAACTGCAGTCATCAATTGCTCCTGAGAAACTAGGATATCTACACTAATCTTCAGCACCCAATAGCAGTCGTCAATTGCTCTTGAGAAACCTCTGATATTTAATCTACTCTAATTATTTTACACTACTGATCGGAAGAAAATCCAACCTCAGTTGTCAATTGATGCTAAAATTCTTCAATGCTTATTCCTATACCAAGCTCTCTTATTTATAGATCATAAGAAGTCCGTTTACAAAGACTTCTAATTCTAATAAAAGAAACTATTAAAAATAAAAGATTCCTAATATAACTCTAATTCCTAATTTTATTTTTTCTTGCTTTATTTAGTTTATGTGTTTCTGGATTGTTCTCCTTTATCTCAACAACAAAGTCATTCGGAGTAGATCTTCATAAATCTTCTCAGATTACAAAACTTCTAATTTCTAGGAGTCTTCTAATTCTTTTCATGACAGTGATAATCTTCACTCATGTGATCAGCAGCATCAATAGTAGGAAAGCTTCTTTTCTGAAAAATTGTTGATATTGATTCTCTTATGACTTAGCAGACTTGGCGGACGACTCTCTGGATTACAATTCTTCGCCTTTTCTCCTTTTTGTCTCTTTTTACAGAATCATAAATTACGATTTTCTGGCTTTTAATAGGCAGAAATCATCTTTTTCGCTTAATCGTCTTTCTTATTGCTTTTTGAATTTATTTCGATGAATATTAATACTTAAGCTCTCTTTTACTGTCTTTCCTTAATATCTACACATCGTTAACTTGTTAATAGTAAACTAAGTCGTAGCATCACTAAGTTAACTGTGATAAAATGATAAATTATGTGACTGATCACACCCCCAAACTTAAGTTTTGCTAGTCCCTAACAAACAAGGAAAATTAAACTATCCTAAAATTAAAAATTTTAATGCCACTTTTGTAGGGAGCACGATTGCATTTAACGAATGCAACAAATCTTTAAACCCCTAGGTGATACCTAGTGGAGGAGTTGTAGTCTCCTAAAGGTTTTTAGTGAAGTTACCTACAAACTTCTAATATTTTTAAATTTTTTAAAATATTTTTCAAAACTATAAATTCAAAATATAGATTTCATATACTAATTACTCAGTCAATCATTATATGTTCATTATTTTAAAAAAAAATTTAAATCTTTTATCATTTGCTTTCCATCATTGTAATTATCCTCTATCAGAACTCAATAATTCAATTCGGTGTAGCGTGGAGTATGTGCATATCAGTGAAAAGTTTATTCATCATAGATTTTTCTAAATTATAGTTTTTAGAAAATATTTTTATTCAAATTCTCATTTATTGGCATACTCTAAAAAATAATCAAACTTTTAGGTTCTCACAATATTATAGATATATATGAAAATTTCATATGACAATTAGCTAAGAAGATAAATCTCATGGAAAAGATAATCAATTCTGTTCATATAATTTCTCCATTTATTTACAGTATCTATTTTATATATTTCTACTAGACTCATATTCTTGTAAATTGTAAATCACAAAGGTCTTTCTTTCGGATTGTAATGGAGCTTTGAGTTTTCAGAAGGTTTCAAAGAAAAAGGTAAAAATGATTCAAAATTATTTATGACAATTTAGTTCTTCTTTCTCTTCTTCTTCTATATTTTTCAACTTCAGTAAGTATCCTTATTTTGGATAACTTCTTCCCATTTTTTTTCTAGTATAAATTCCACTTTTCTTTTCTAGTTGGAAACTTTTGTACTTCTCTTTTTCATAGAATCTTCTTTTTAGGATTTCTTTTTCTTTTCTCATATTTTCATATGATTGTATTTCTTTTTACTTGTACGCTTTTCAGTAGATCCTTTATTTATTACGCATATACTCCTTTCACTCCCTCTTCTCCTCTTTTTTTACATTCTAAATTCTCAGAAATTGTAAGTGTCAAGGACCAAAAGTTTTGGACAGTACATCTGGTTAAGGGTTTATAAAATTTTGGTATAAAGAAATTCAATTTTTAGGCTTCTAATATGAGTTCAAAGGATAAAATATTCTATGATTTTTGGCTTTTTGGCTCTGGTTTAACAAAAGATGGCCTTTGGTCATTTTCACGATTTACTAATATAGATGTCTTATTGCTTGATATATTTAATAGATAGTTCTAAATAAATAAATTATCATATTTACAGAATATCTTGATTCTAAATTCAATAATATGAGATTTCATTTAGACAGTAATAGTAGATAAGTTCAAGAAAAATCTAGCATGAATAAAAACAGTCTCTCTTTCTTAGAATAAAAGAGAAAATAGGCTTTATAGCTCATTGGTTATATGATTTTGAAACTATAATCTAAAATATATGTAGTTCAGATCATTCGTATAGTTTCAAACATTCTCCTGATACAATGTTCTAGAGATGCTTTACTTTAAATTATAGCTATTTTTATTTTTATTTTTGAACTACTACTATGATGGGTTGCTAAGAATTTCGGATTTTCATATATTTTTTTTTTATAATTCTCATATAATGATTAACTAAAAAATACTCTAAAGAAAACTATACTAATATATTATATTTTTTAAAATTGACATGTATCCCCCTCCAAACTTAAATAAGACAATGTCCTCATTGTGCAAAATAGGGGACACACAGGCAAAATACTACTTTATTACTGGATTAGTTACCAAGTTTATAATCTGCAAAAAGAATAAAAATCTTCCTCGAAACTTAGGAGAAAAATACCCACGGCTTATTCTCGGAGTATCAATAACAAAAATGTTAGTAAGAAGGAAAAGAAAATGTTAATAATGTTAGTAACACACACTATTAGTAAAAATAAAATAAAATTTCATATATTATTGGATATTTACAATGATCTGCAAGTTAAAAATTAAGAAATAAAAATCTATGGGGATTATACTATGAGGTTTGTAATGTTCTATAATGTTTTTACTCATAGGTAGAATATGATACAAGGGTGGAATCAGTGGGTTCAACTTTCCCATCTGACATCTCCGCTGTCGAATAACCATCTTTATCTGTAGTTGAATCTCCCTGTGCTGCCAATTCAACTTCTGTTGTATGTCCTTCATCTACAATCCTTGGACAAGAAGTACCTTCCGGGCACTATCTTTATTTATCAGCCCTTTCTTTGAGATCCGCAGTTAGCTTCATAGTGACGACATATTTTAGTTGATTTTCTGTTCTCAGCTTCTATGCCTCAACTTTTTTCCTTTGCTAATGCGATAAGATAATTCTTAGTTTGGGACTCAATTATTTTTACCTGTTTGTCGTTGATTGAGCATAGGGAATCTCTGTCCTCTTGAAGTTGTCTTACTTTCTCTTTTGCTACCGTCAGTGAGTCTTTCCTTTTAACTGTTGCTAGAGAGTTTTCTGGTAGTCATTAAGGGATTTTTTCCTCATAGTTATTATCAGGAACTACCATCAAACCTCCAAACTATTCAAGGATATTGACAATTTTCTCTTCATATACTCTCTTCTCCTCTTCCCAAGCCTGTTGTTTTTCACTCATTTATGTAATTTGCTGCACTAGTTGGGTTTGAAGGGATGAGGTAGCATCCTGAACTCTCTTTTGTCTCTGATGCCCATCTCGCACCTTGCTCTTGTACAACTCTTCTTTGCGAGCTGTCCATTATCTATGCCCGTTCTTGAGCTGTCAAGGTGGTATCTTGGACTCTCTTTTTTTGTCCTTGAAATTCCCCCATCCACTTTCTTACTATGCCTGACAGTTTTATCAAAGGTGGGGCATTTGTAGAAATCTAGTGCTCTAGTTCTCTCACCTTTCTATTTAAATCTGGTAATGGCAATGGATTAGGTTCATGTGTGAGTTGCCATTGCTCTACTGCCTTTAATCTCCTTTCTAACTTGTGAATCAATGTGGTGGGGACTGGAGGATCCTTAGTAGGTGCTTCTTCTCCATGTAGCAATTCTATAAAGCTCTCTCTTGGTAACTCTAAGCTTTGATCTGCTTCTACTACTTGGGCTGTGAGAGTTTACTCGGTATTGACTGTAGGCTGAGTAACAAGTTCTACTGGTACAGGTACATGGTTAAAAGTAGCGATTCTCATAGCATGTTGATCAATTGCGAAAGGAGTTTCTTCTAATCTTTCTAGAATTGGGCTCACAGGGTCTGCTTTCGTAATGATTGGCAGTCTGTCTGCCTCTGTTGAAGGGGGCATAGCAGGCCCTATGGGTGAGTCTAAAGCAGGGTCCTATAGACTGACTTGGTCTATAACTGAGGTTCTCAATTCGATTATTCCTTCGAATATCAGAGAGCTTGTCTCTGTTCTCTTTTGAGGTGGAGTAATCACACCTTCTAAAATTGCATCTTCTGGCCCCACGAATTCTATTGTCTGTATGAAATCAGTTTCCTCTCTTTCCTCATGAATTTGAGACAGTTGTGATACATAGGGGATACTTTTGGTGCAAAGAGCTAAGGGAATTCTCTTCCTATTTTCAGCACCAAAAGTTCTCCTATAGGCTAAAACTATTAAGCCTTCCTCTGGTCTTGATAAAGTTTTTTATTGGGGTCTACCCCACATTCATCAGTAGGTTCGTAATAAGTCCTCCAAATGGTACGGTCAACTTTTTCTTCTGATCTATTTCTTGACTCAACTTCTCCCTCTTGACAATGATTACCTCAAAAAGGTAAGAGGGCACATTGAACTAATAGCGATTTGCCATTAAATACAATGCTTTAACAAATAATGTTCTTCTCTATGTTCTATGTCCCGTGGGATGAATAATTTTATGGATAAGTACATCGAAAAAGTGGAGTGATAAGCTCCTTGCTTCTAGATCCTTTCTAAGGAAAAAGGACCTGTCCCGTGAAGTTTTTCCTAATAATTCTGTTGCCATTTGGGGAAATAGGGGAGGGTATCTGATGGCATCCTAAAAAGGTTGGCTTTGGAGTTATCCTGGGACAATTGTGGTATCTCTAGGGGCACATTCATAACCCTGATGATCATTTCCTTCAAGTTTCGATCGGAAGTCCATCAATATTAGTGGAGAGGGTAGGGGGTAGTCCCTGGTTGCCTTTGGTCATATTTTTGTAAAATAGCCTCACCAATCTGGGATAGCCTGGTGTGACTCCTGGCTCCAAGAAATAGGTCAGCCCGACATCTTTAAAGTATTTAATAGCTTCTCCATCCATTTCTAATTTTTTTAAAGATTCAACATCCACTGCAATTTCAGCATCCACAATATGATGCGTCATTGCAGTAGGGACTTTATGTACTGGCATAGCAGAGGATGCTAGCTTTTTTCTTTTATCTAATTTTAATCCCTTTTTAGGGACAGATAGAGACTCTGTCCTAGTTATGGCTTTAGAGGTTTCTCTGATAACTACCCCAAAAGACTTGGGTTTCTTCTTAGGTGGTGTAGACACCCAAATTTGGCCAAAGGCCCGATTGAAACACATTTCGAGAGAAGCACATTTTTGAGCTCTTGATGGCATGTATGGAACCCTTAGGAATCACCCCAGACCCTTAGGAATCACCCTAGACCCCCTAGGAACCTATCCCGAACCTTCAGAAACCAATCCCGACCCTTAGAACCCATTTCGAACCCTAAACCTAACCTTCTCGGGTGATGGATAAAGAGTGGTGCACCGGAGCTAGGTACGGCCCTCTACGGTGATCAAATCTCATACCATTGAAAAGTAGAGGTCATCAGCTTTCCAACAGTCTAAGAATCGCCCCAATCAGAGGTATATATCAAAAGATATGGCAGTCCGAACCCGAAGGGCAGAGAAGTAATTTCATGTGGCCCCCTAGGGATTTGGCGCGACTATTAGTCGCGCCAGGCTATTTCTCCCCAGAAATGGCCTAGCGCAACTAATAGTTGTGCCAGTTATAACTTTGCTTGGCGAATAGTTACGCCAGGCCAATTCCCCCAGACTTTAAGCCAGGCGCAACTAATAGTTGCGCCAAGTTTAAAGGTGACCCCCACCCCCGCGAGCTAACTTCCAGGCTCTATACATTACTATTTTACTGTACATTTTCCTTGCGCAACTATTAGTTGGGCCAGGCATATGAATAGTAACTGTTAGATTTTGCCTCGAATTTTGTGTTTGGGGTTTGACTTATTGACCACCTTGACCTTTGGGGTGTATTTTGCTAGTTCTGTTGCACCCTTTTGAAGTCTATTTGCACCCCTTTAAGTGGCTTAAGGCCTCACCCCATCATCCACCATTGGAGGACCTTCTCACACATTTCAAGCCTCCAAAAATCCTAGGAAATCTTAGATATTAGATTACCTAATTCTTAACCATGCTTAGCATCTAAACATCCTCCTAATCCACCCATTTCCTATAAATAGAGCCCCCCTTCCCTTGGTTTAAGGGTTGAGAATTTTGGCCTAAGAGAGAAAGAGCTTAAAGTGAGAAGATCTTTCTCCCTTTGGTGCACACTTCCCATACAAATTTCAGAATTCTAAAACCTCCTTTGAGTGATATTTTTCACCTTAGATTCCTTAGTTTAGGTATATGCTACCCATTCACCTTCCCTCTCTACCTCTTAGTTAGCAAGCCTTAGAGGTTAGAACCCCACTTTCTACCATACAAAGCCTTTAAGAGCTCATCAAAGAAAGCCACGCAAGGCTCCCCTACGGTGCTATAAGGGCCCGAGGGCTCTGGCTCTCCCCTTTCTTCTCCTATCTCTTTTTAGGCATTCCCTACTCTTTCATTTGTGCCTTTACGCCGTCGAATTTTCGGTAGGAACGGAGGGGCACAAATAGGATTGGAGGCCCATTTCGGCAAGAGGGAATCATTTCCTTGTCTTTTACATCATTTTATTTTTGGCCGTAAGTATAGACCGCGTTAAGCGGGTTGATCGGGTGCCTAACACCTTCCTGATCGATAACCGAAGCCCCTACCCAAGAGCCTTTGGTGTGGACAGGATTCAGAGTCATATTTTTAGCACTTAGGTGCTCATAAAAATAAACTAGGTATCCCGGGACACCGAAAGCTCCAGGTGGCAACTCTATATTTTTTCGTTGGAGAGTGCATCGTCGCGACGGGGTTGTCTCAATTCTCACGTTTACACAGATGGCGACTCTGCTGGGGATTAGCTAGTATAGCTTCCCCTTGAACTAGACCTTTTTTTTTTTTTCTAACATATTATTGCTGTTTTTTTTTTTGTGTATTTTTACTGTTTTTTTACTCACCCTTCCGATTAAGTCATTTTACTTACCCCTACTTTTCCATCATTTACGAGCCTTAGCCGATCGGCGGGCCTACTTGCGCATTTGTCCTTTATTTTCCTTACTTTTATGTCATTTTAGTGCCTTAGCCGATTGGCGGGCCTACTTGTGCATTGTCTTTTAATTTTCTTTAAATTTCTGTCATTTAAATTGCCTTAGCCGATTGGCGGGCCTACTTGCGCACTCATATCTCAACAGTGGATGCCGACCCGTAGTGGCAGCACGTGATAATCACCCCCGGTCTTTGAACTAAAGAAAACTTCCAAAAAAAAGAGAAAAGCTTTGAAAAAATTAAAATTGAACCAAGTTAGGGAGCTCAATTAATTTATTTTTACGAGGTAGATTTTCAAAGGGTTGGGTTTAGGCACACATACAACCACCCGGGTCTTAGTATGGCGGCAGCCCCTAGTGGTGATGATCCAGAAAAGTCCCAGCCCACCTAATATCTGAGAAGGTGCTCGCGCCGGAGGTATATCGGGTGGGTTCCCATTCCGAAGCTTAAAACCCTTGGGGAGCGCGTTAGCGAGTTATACCAGACTCAAACCCTTTAGGTGCGGTGAGGAGAGAATCGATCACCAAAAAATAGCTCAGTTCCCAGAAGCCTAGCTTCCACAAAAAACTAAAAAGAGACTCATTTCGGGAGTTGGTAGCTGCTGCCAAACATTCTGGAGCAGCAAATTTTGCCTGGCGCATGCATTAGTTGCGCCGGTGCAAAAAACTAGAAATTATAACTGGCGCAACTAATAGTTGCGCTAGCTTTAAAATCCACCTTTTTTACCTTGGCGCAACTAATAGTTGCGCCAGTGTAAAAATACTGCCCTACAACCTGGGTGTAGGTATTAGTTGCGCCAGGTCTTTTAACAGCACCTCAGCCCGAATCTTTGGCTCTTTTCACATCCCGAGTTTCCCGATCAATGTGCTTAGTGCCTTGTTGAGGCCCTACCATTTTTGGCTCATTTCGGGAGATCGGATTGTTTGTCTCGATTTTTGTGCCTTCAATAGATCGAAGGTTCTCCTTCGATTCTTTTGAAGTGCATCGGAACCGTCGCTGCGGGTCTTGAATTAAGGTACGAGAGCCACCCGAAAAGGGAATTTCAAGGCCTCGAAACCTTTGTTTTTCAAAAGTTTTTCATAAAATTCAAAAAAATATATATAATCAAAACCCCAAAAAATATATAGTTTGTGGTGCCGGCACAACGGCATCATCTTGCCCTCCGCCGTCCGGTAGGGGAAGGAGGAGGAGGATTTTTGGGCTTTTTTTAAGGCACCCTTCCCTTACCTGAGCCGCTCCCAAAGAACGTCATGGGTAGTGGACTCGGCTGACGCCGATCCCGACTCATCCCCGCCACATTCTCCAACCCACTCCCATTCGGGGGAAGTTTTTTCCACCATCCCCCTCACCCAACCCCCCTTTACCGTTACCGGCCCATTTGGCGCCCCCACTTTCCCAACAACTATCCCCCAAAATATCCAAAGTCCTACCCCTCATTCTCCATCTTTCACCCAAGCCTTGCCCATGCCAAACCATTTTTCCAATCCACATCCATGCCCTAATTCCCATCATCACCCTGTAGACCCGATCCACCCACATTCACATACACCACTTCCACCCTATCCGATCCCCCGCAAAATCCCCCATCCATCCGGGTCATGCCCATTTTTACCAGGGCCATGCCCAACTTTCCTCATCCCTCATCATCATGCCCCCCATCATCCCAAAACATACCCAATATATCCCCTCATCAACCCCATACCCCCCACCTACCATGGCCATGCCCGATTATACCGAGGCCATGCCCAATGTTTCCGCACCTCCATCTCATCTATACCCCATCAACCCTTGAACCCACCATCCACATACCCTCCTCCGTCCATGACCATGATGGAGGAGATGTTCCAAGCCTACTCCTTATGGAAGGCTTCCCAAAACACACCCTCTCCTCCACACCCTATGAACCCATCCCGTACCCTAGCCAAACTCCATGCCTCATTCCCCCATGACCCCCATCAACCCCCCATAATCCACACCACTAAAGCCCCCATTAGCCACTTACCCCAAGGCCCATTGGCCCAAACCCCCTTTTTCCACATATCCCAGGGCCCCATGGCCCAATACCCCACCACCCAAGCCTACCCAGGGCCCAGGGCCCAGACCCACCAAGGGCCCATGGCCCAAACCCATCAAGGCCCATTGGGCCAGACCCACCAAGGGCCCATGGCCCAAACCCATCAAGACCCACAGGACTAGACCCATCAAGGGCCCATGGGCCAGACCCATCAAAGCCCATTGGGCCATACCCACCAAGGGCCCATGGGCCAGACCCATCAAGGCCCATTAGGCCAAACCCCTCAAGGGCCCTTGGCCCATACCTACCCAGGACCATTGGCCCACACCCACCAAGGACCCGTGACCCAAACTTACCAAGGGTCCATGGCCCAAACTTATCAATGGCCTATAGCCCAAAATGGCCAAGGGTTCATGGCCCAAACCCAAACCCCACACTCATACCTTCGACAATACCCCCAACATTTAACCCAACCTTCACAACAGGGTCAAACCCATGCCATACCTCAAACCCAATTTTTCCATGGCCCCACACCCCAAGGCCATCTCCAAACCTTCCCCCATACCCAATGGCCCTATAAGGCCCCACATCAAAACCAAATTCCCATCACCCAACATACCTTTCCTCACCCCCAATGGGCTCATCCAACCCCCACTCATGTCATTCCCATCCAACCCATGCCACAACAATAGGAGAATCCCGCCCTCACTGCACATTTTGCCGACCAGTAGTATGAAGAGGACGAGATTAGGAATAACGGGGCCTATGCTGGGGCTTTGACTGGCCTCAACCCTCCTCCCATAATTGCCCATCCCCTGGTGACCCAGAGTGAAGTCCAACCAACTACCAAAAAAGCAGCTCCCGTGTCAAAAGAGTTGGAACAACTGAAAGAACAGTTAGACAAAATACAAAAGCAGCTGATGAAAATGGGTGGTGCCGAAATCTACGCCACGGACTTCACAGACTTATGTCTGTTCGCTGAGGTCCCCCTGCCCCCCAAATTTAAAATGTCAGCCTTCGACAAATATAATGGCACTGGCAATCCTATTGTACACCTGAAGTCCTACTGTGGGGACATGTGCCAATAAGGGGAGGACGCAAGACTGCTAATAAAAGTCTTTTAAAAGAGTTTGATTGGGCTGGCTTTAAGATGGTTCACATCTTTAGAACCATCTATGATAAAAACGTGGAGGGACTTGATGCATCTCTTTTAAGAACAGTATGTCTCCAATATAGACATCGAGCCGCACAAGTTCGACTTGGCTCGTTTGAAGCAGAACCAGAACGAGACCTTCAGCGACTACTTGGGGTGATGGAGAGCATTGGCAGCTCGGGTCAGGAACAGAATACTTGATGATGAACAGATAGAGATGATTTCAAAGAACACTCTGCCAGTGATTTCAGACTTTTTGATATATCAGCAGCAGACCAGCTTTGCTGATCTGGTGAGAAATGCTAATCGATGTGAGGATGCCATCAGAGAGGGCTGTCTGAATAAGAACGTGCCAAGTGGACCCAATGGGGTTAGAAGATTTTCAGAGCAGAGGAATGAGAAGAGAACAGGGGGCGATATCCAGAACATAGTCAATACCAAGACCAATAATACTACCCCGTTTCAATTTCAGACAGCCCCACCAGCACTTGTTACGACTGAGCAGACGCAAAGAATGGGGAATAGGTAAGGAATGCAAATGACCCCGGAACAAAGGAGAGCCCGCTACGTCCGAGTCTTCACACCTCTGGGGAAATCATTGAGTGTACTTTTGCCCCTGTTAGAAGAAAAGGGATTAGTGGCTATCCACGAACCGCAACCTCCTCCTCACCCGATCCCAAGGAACTATGACCCAAATACCCACTACAATTTCATCAGGGTCCGGGTCACCCTACTGATCGCTGCTTCCCATTGAAGCATTCCATCCAGGATTTGATCGATGTCGGGAAAATCATTCCCCCTGCACCTTCTCAGCAGGCTAATATTCACCAAGTGCCACTACCCCCACATCCTACCGGAGGAGCAGGTCCCAGACCCACCATCGGAATGATAGAAGATGAGGAGTTAGAATTTGACCCATCCGATTATATCAGTGATCGGGAGAATTATGTGGCACCATGGCCTAGGAATGATAAAGAAAGGAATGTTGGAGCAATTGAACCCCTAAGTTTGTCTGAATATTTCCCCAACCAAACCCCACAATTTGAACCTTTGGATCTCCGGGCATACTTTCCATCCACCACACTCGTCAATTATGTAAATATCAATGCATACCAACCATACACCACAACCCCCATCAATTATCCTATAAACCCCCATGCCTCTAATCTTGCACCCGCACCCGCCAGTCATCAATGGCCTGTGCCCGCCCCATTTCAACTACCACCATACACCACAACCCCCATCGATTACCCTTTAAGCCACCAGGCCCATAATCCAACACCTGCATCCATCAGTTATCAATGGCCTGTGCCCACTCCATCACCCCCAGTTCAACCACCGGTAAATTCCACCACCCCAGTCAATTACCTAACGGCCCATCAGATCCCCCATTTGCCGCCAGCACCCACTAGCTATCAATGGCCTACTTTTACTTCCTTCCCTCCAATGCCACCACCCTCAAGCTTTGCCACCCCCATTTGGCCCAATCTTTCCACCCAACCCGCTGCCACCGAGGTGAATCAAGTATTGTCCACACCTCCTGAGTCGATAGTACAACTACCTCAAGAACCGGCAGCCATACCCTTCCAGCTCTTGGGACCCACATATGATCCTCATCAGGTCCCGCTAAGCTACAAATAAACAGATATCAATGCCGGAAGCAGTAGCAGAGAAGGGGTAGTAGATTTTATTACCAGATCAGGGAAGATATCAGAGCAGCCAGAAATACCAGCAGCAGCACAGGCCTAACCCGAAGGAAAGAAAGACATCGCAGTGAACCCCTTCGAGAAGATGAGTCAAGAACATATACTGGAGGACTCAACTGAGAAGAATGCCTGCCCATATCACTGTATGGAGTCTGTTGATGACGTCCCCACTCCATTTTCAAGCATTAATGGGGGCGTTAAAAAATACGCATGTATCACTCCAAGTTAGCCCAGATGAAGTCGGGCAGATAATTGGTCAAGTGATGGCTCCAAATGCCATTTCATTTTTTGATGTCGATTTACCTGAGGAAGGAGGTAGTCACTCAAAATCTTTGAATATAATCGTTGAGTTCGGAAATATGATTATCCCCTTGGTACTAATTGATAATGGATATGCATTGAATATATGCCCGTTAAGAACCACTACTAAGATCGGGGTTGATCCGTGCATGCTAAGGCCCACCAGAACCAGCGCTAGAGGGTTTGACAATACCAGGAGAGAAATAATGGGAGAAGTTGATCTTGAGCTGCTGATAGGGCCAATGACCTTTTCCATCTTGTTTCAAGCCATGGATATCAAATCCTCATTTAATCTTTTATTGGGGCGCCCGTGGCTACATGAAGTCGGAGCCATACCTTCCACATTGCACCAGAAACTCAAATTTGTATCTGGGCATAAAATCATCACAATCATCGGAGAGGGGCACAGTGAGAAAGAAAAGGTCGCCAATAGCGTTGAAAAACCTAATATGCTAGATGTACCGCACACCACTGAGGACGTCGACCTCCACAATTTTGAATATGAGGTGTCGGCTAAACTCCCAGAACCCATTGAGGGCATCATGTCTAAAACAGGAGGTGGTATGGTAGCGGCAGTGGCAATGCTCCAAAAGTGGGTTATTAGAAAGGAAGGGGTCTGAGACCCAGATTACAAGGAAGAAAAGAGTCAGTTATCGCCAAGGGGTAGAAGGTTCGATTCGGGTTAGGATACAAGCCCACAGAAGAAGAGGTCTGAGAGGCCAAAGAGAAAGCCAGAGTCGCCCTGGCTGCAAGAGCTCGAGGAATCAACATAGAAGAAAAACCTCACCCTAGGCCGCACATCAGGGATTCCTTTGTCAGCGCAGGGGTCATAAAGATCGATCAAAATGGGGCAACCCATTTGACCCCACACAAACCAACAATACCAATCCATCCCACGAATCCCCAGATATCCCTTCCCAGCTTGGAGATAGATTTGGCCGCATTGTCCCTTTTTGAGGAACGACGGTCGGTACCTTAACAAAATCCCCCTGTGGTGAATGACCACAAAATCGAGTTATCATTTGAGGACATGATCTTTGACAAAATGGGGATCAACATGATGGAGGATGACTCCAATGAGTCATATCAGTCAGCACCCTCCATCCTAATAGGTAAAGAGGCGGCCCCTCAGGTACGCAACTGGGAATCTTTGCCCTAAACCCTAGAAGCGGGGAGTGGCCTAACATTTGGCACCTGTTTCCTAAAAAAAAATTACCTATAAAAAGTGAGATAAGCCCTTGGCAGGCAATACCTTATATATACACAAACCCGCCTTGCCAAGGGTCTGTCTCCGAAGAAAACAAAAATCTCAAAAACATGGAAAAAATATAAAATCTCAAAAACATGAAAAAATACAAAATCTCTAAAACACGAAAAAAACACAAAATCTCAAAAACATTGAAAAAATCTAAAGTACAAAAATATTGTCATTTAAAATTCCAGAAAATGTCCCACAAAAGGATGCCTTAATCAAAATACCCGTCCCACGTGAAATCGACCCCTTCCCCGTAGAAATACAAGAAGAGGTAGGGATCACGAGTCTAGACGAGGATGTCCCCTTCGAGGAGCTCCCCAATGAGCTCCTTGACTGATTTGCTGACTTTGAGTATGGCCCTACCCCCATTGTCGAAGAGACCGAAGATGTCAATCTAAGAACTGAGGAGGTTCCCAGGATAACCAAAATCAGAACGTCACTGTCTCCTGAGGAAAGAAAAAGCATGATCGACTTCCTTCAGTCATACCAAGACATTTTTACCTGGTCGTACGAGGACATGCCTGGTCTGGATACTAATTTGGTCGAGCATGAGTTGCCCCTCTACCCTGATATGAAGCCAGTCAAGTAGAAGCTAAGACGTCTCTGACCCAAATGGATGCTGAAAGTCAAATATGAGGTCATCAAGCAATACGATGCAAGGTTTCTCATGGTATCCAAATACCCGCAATGGCTAGCCAATATCGTACCTGTGCTAAAGAAGGATGGAAAGGTCTGCATGTGTATCAATTTTCGCAATTTGAATAAAGTGAGCCCAAAGGAAGATTTCTCATTACCACACATCGACATCTTGGTTGATAACATAACTAAGCATGGGATGCTTTCTTTTATGGATGGATTCTCAGGATACAATCAGATCAAAATGGCAGAGGTTTATCGTGAGAAGATAGCATTCATTGCCCCCTGGGGAACCTTTTGCTATCGAGTCATGCCATTCGGGCTGAAGAATGCCGGTGCAACGTATATAACATGATGCACCGAGAGATTGAAGTGTATGTCGACGACATGATAGCCAAGTCACCAGAGCGAAGCGACTATCTGGTAAACCTTCAAAAGTTGTTTGAAAGGCTGAGGAAGTATCAACTACGTCTGAATCCACAGAAGTGTGCATTTGGTGCTATGTCAGGGAAATTGCTAGGGTTCATCGTCAGCAGGAGGGGGATCGAGGTCGACCAAATCAAAGTCAAAGCCATCACTGAAATGCCACCGCCGTCTACAGAGAAAGAGGTTAGAGGGTTTCTGGGTAGAATACAGTATATCAGTCGATTCATTGCACAGCTAACTCCAATCTGCATGCCAATCTTCAAGTTACTAAGGAAGAATTCACCCATATAATGGAACGACGATTGTCAGGCAGCGTTCAAAAAAATCAAAAGCTACCTCCTTAATCCACCTGTTTTGGTACCACCTGAGCCAGGGAGACCACTCTTGTTGTATCTCTCCATGACGGAAGTTTTGATGGGATGTGTCTTGGGGCATCATGATGAAACGGGAAGAAGAGAGCAGGCCATTTACTATCTGAGCATGAAGTTTACTGATTACGAGACGCGCTACTCTCATTTGGAGAAAGCATGCCTAGCTCTTGTATGGGCTACTCAAAGGCTCCGCCACTATTTGCTATCTCAGGAGGTTTTGCTCTTGACCCAAATGAACCCATTAAAATACCATTTGAAAAGCCAGCTCTCACTGGACGAACCGCACGATGGAAACTTTTATTATCTGAATTCAACATCACGTACGTCACTCAGAAATTGATCAAGGGACAGGCGCTTGCTGATCATCTTTCCAATAATCCTTTACCTGATTATGAGCCTTTGAGGACTGAGTTCCCCGATGAAGGCATCCTGTTCATGACAGAAGACGATACCGAAGAAGTAGAAGAACCATGGGTAATGCACTTTGACGGGGCAACAAATGTCGAGGGCCAAGGAGTTGGCGCCATCCTAATTTCACCAATAGGATCCCATGTACTAGTCTTTATCAAGCTCAACTTCCCTTGCACTAACAACATGGCTGAGTACGAAGCTTGCGCTGCTGGTCTGCAGGCAGCTCTCGATCTGAATGTAACTTACCTTCGAGTATTTGGCGATTCACAGTTAATCATATGCCAGACGAATGGTGACTGGAAGACGAAAGACGAGAAACTGATCCCCTATCATGAACACCTCGAGGATCTGATAGCTTGGTTCCAAGATGTGACTTTCTCATACGTCCCCTGGATAAGGAATCGCTTTGCCGATGCATTAGCAACTTTGGCGTCAATGATTGAAATCCCCTATGGTGTTGAAATGAAGTCGATCAGGATCGAGGAGAGGAATGAGCCGGCCTTCTGAGCCACCTTGGTTCTCAGATATCAAGAATTTCCTCGAGACCCTAACTTTCCCAGAGAGTACATCCAAGACAAACCGAAGAACCATTCAACGTTTAGCGACAGGTTACGTCATTTGCGGGGAATGCCTCTACAAGCAATCATACAATAACATCTTACTCAGGTGCCTTACTGAAAGTGAAGCGGTCAATATTATGAAAGAAATCCATGAGGGAGTATGCGGAGCCCACGTTAGCAATCACATGCTCGCTAAGAAAATACTACGGCAGGGATACTTTTAGACCGCCATGGAATCAGATTGCTGTAAACATGTTTAAAAATTCTACAAGTGTCAAGAACACTCTAGTCTAATACACGCTCCTGCCATTAATCTTCACTGCATTACCACTCCTTGGCCATTTACCACCTGGGGCCTTGACGTTGTCAGAATGATTAATCCGAAAGCATCAAACAGACATCGATTCATCCTCATCGCCATTGAATACTTCACCAAGTGGGTAGAAGCGGCGTCATATGCCAACATCACGGCTAGTCATGTCGAGAAGTTTCTCAAGAACAATATTATGTGCCGATTTGGAGTACCCAAAGATATCATCACGGACAACGGTACAAACTTTACGAATAAGTGTATTCAAGACTTCTGCGAGTAATACAAGATCAAGCATCATCGCTCATCTCCTTATCGGCCTCAAACTAATGGAGCCGTGGAAGTCGTGAACAAGACGGTCGTTCGCATCCTTGAGAAAATTGTCATCACTTATTGAGATTGGAGCGAAATGCTACCATTTTCTTTGTGGGCCTACCGAACGTCGATCCGTACCGCTATAGGGGTAACACCATTCTCCTTTGTGTATGGAATCGAGGCCGTCCTCTCGGTAGATGTGACAGCCCGAATTTTGGCATCCCGAAATCCGTGCCATCAGCACAACCTTCAAGGCCGTGCCCTGGGTTCTTTACAAAACATTGATATATACAAGCCAAAACTGTAATTGAGGCACACGTAGCTACTCTAAATAAAATCTCAAAAAAATAATCATGGTATCGCAAGGCAGTCCTTGTCCCATGCCAATTCATGGGCATAAGAACTTACCCAAACCATTAGTGATAACAGTTCATCCTAGACGTTTTGTCAAAGAAACGGTATTTAAAAACATTCGAAATAAAGAGGCTTGACATACCAAGCCGTACCTAATACTCTCAACTCACTCTCAAAGTATGCAGTGGGTTTCCTAGAAGAATTCCTCAGGAGGAGGTTCTGACTCTTCTGTGGGCACGTAATCCGAAACCCCTGGATCAGCGTCTCCAGAAGTCTCTGCTGCCGCTAGTCCTGGACCTGCGACGTATAGTCTAAGGGGGGTGAGCTACATCCTAGCTCCGTAGGAAAACAAAAAGAACATATAGATTGACCTTCACACATATGTCAGCAGTTTAAAAAGCATAAAATTATCGAGTAATCACTTATGGACAACAATTGAAATAACTGGAAATAGAAATAATGGTTTTGTTTAATCTCCTTATTAGTTTAGTTGTGAATTTGGCCTAATCACTTAAATCTTAACTTAAGTAGTCCCCGAGCAATATAGCATCGAGCCCCGATGGAATACCCACCATCGTCGTCTAACTAGACAGTTATTATATGTATCCCCTGGGAATACTGCCCAAGCCCCTTTCTCATAGGTGGCGGGGTCTATTTTTAGATCTACATCCCTGGGATGTGCTATGAAAGTACGGATCTGCCGCCGTACCGCTCACGGATATCCTGCCGAGTCAGTCGTGGGTATCCCGCCACGTCGGTGGGGTATTCTAATCAAACCTTAAATAATAAAAATATCAAATGTGCTCTACATATAGTTATTCACCGTGATTGTGCTAATTATATTACATCAGGCCTTATCACATTACTTACGTTTCTCTGTTAGTTTTCATCTGCATCCCTGGGATGCCCCTTATTTCCATCGCATCCTTCTTTGTTTAACTATATGATTTTTCGTCCCCTGAGGACCTCAAGACTTTCACGTTTTAAACTCACTCACACACCCTTTTTCATGAGGATCATGCAGTATTTGACTATTTAAATGGATTACACTACATATATGAATTTCACGGAATAATGCACATGTTTCAAGAATATTCCCTACCTCGACGAATTTCAAAGCACGCCTTTTCGTAGAGGTTTATACTTCATGATCATGCGTCAAACCTACATTTCAATTTAGCATAGGCTTAGAAAGGTCACTAGAACCATTGGGGTGTACAACCCCAAAGTTTCTTGTGTCCAAAAATTTCAAGAACTGAGTGGTCACCAGACCTCGCTCGAGCGGTTAAATCGAGGTCGCTCGAGCGGTCACTTGACCTCGCTCGAGCGGTCACAGACCTCGCTCGAGCGGTTAAATCGAGGTCTCTCGAGCGGTTAAATCGAGCCACTGAAGCATTACTGGGGACCTCGCTCGAGCGAGCTTCCCCTTAGTTTTGGGGACCGCTCGAGCGAGCCCAGGGCTATATTTTTCCTATTCATCCTCGCTCGAGCGAGCCCTTTAGACCGCTTGAGCGAGGAGCGATGATTTTTACTCCTCGATCCAATTGAGAACACAATTCCTCTCTTCATTCAAACCTTAACATCATTAAAAACATTCAACCAACATCCTTCCTATTATTTAAAACATGCCTAAGCATCTATCATGCCTTTTACATACCTCCGACGATGAGTCTTGCGCAAGTTTGATGATTTAAGATTCAAAATTCTACTAGGCAAACAGTCCTCCAATGTTCCTCCTCCAGCCTTTTCTCCAACTCATCTGTCGATTTGAGTCCCAACGAAACCCTAGTTCTTTACTAGGCTCTTCTTCTCTTTCTCTTTGTATTCTCCTTCTCTCTATTTACGTTAAAATAGAGTTACGCAAGGGTTCTTCTCTCCTCTCTCTTTCACTTTTATACATATAAGTTAGGGAAATACTAGTGTGTTTCCCACGTACACACATAGTGTCTATGGTTCATTTTGGTCTCCTTGTGAAACACATATACCTATATGTAATGCATGACGTGCACTCATCCCAAAAATCTGGGGTTGTGACAGTAGAGGTTAAAGTACCCTCGCTCTGAATCCTCATCGAATCAGGCTTACCTGAAGCAGAAAGAGAGAGATATCACTTTGAACAATTAAACTTACTGGATGAGAAAAGACTCCTAGCCTTATGCCATACCCAAGTTTACCAGGAGCGAATCGCACACGCTTAAAATAAATGTGTCCACGGTCGAGATCTAAAGGTAGGAGACACTGTGCTGAAGAAGATCTTCCCATCCCTCCATGTCGATCCGAGAGGAAAGTTCAAGCCAAACTGGGAAGGACCTTACGTCATCCGAGAAGTGCTGCCAGGATACGCCATCCGCCTCGCCACCATGGACGGAGATCATCTTCCTGAGCCCATCAATGTTGGATACGTCCGACGGTTCTATTCTTAGTCTATCGCGATAAGGTTAGTATTGATGAAACAGATACGTGACTGCTTAAGAACCACCTAAAAGAGGCCATCATTCCAAGCACAGTAGCTCAAAAGCATCCCTAAAAATGATGATATCCTTTGCTACCCCATTTGAGCCTGGGCCTTTCTTTCAATAAACCCCGTCCCCCAAAAAAAAATATACGTGTACATATACCAAAAAAAAAAAAAAAAAAAAGAGAGAGAAGATGAAGCAGAGTTACTATCAAATTCCAAAAAAATTGAAAAAGCAAAACCCTCAAAAAAGGGGATTACCTGAAATAAAACAAAAAGAATAAAAATCATGGGGCATGTACAGTAAGATCCCCAAGGAAGAAAGCATGTTGAGAAAACTAGAGCCATATCAAAGAAACACTTTTTTAGCCCAGCATACCTTCAAATCCTAACTTGACCCATGGCCAAGCTACACCCTGAAGAAAACCCTCTTTTTAGGTTCACAAGCAGTCATAGCATCTGTTAAAGTCAACACAAGCCGAGTGGTGAGACGACACCAGAACCCCATCTAGCCGACTATGACGGAATCGACGCCTATGTCGTGGCTTTTAAAAAATGAAAGAATAATAAAAAATAATAATAAAAATACAAGCTCAAAGCAAGATGGACGTGGTGAAAACCCGATAGGGCATTACGGGTAAAAATGGCGAGCTTGTGCAGACCAGGTGAAAAGTCGAAAGGGCGCTTGGGGTAAGAGAGCTAAACCCATGGGCGTGGTGAAAACTCGAAAGGGCGCCACGGGTAAAAAAAAGGAGATATAAAAAATAAAAATAAAAATAAAAAAGAGAGAAAAAATTGAAAAAATAAAGGATTGGACTGATTGAGAAGATTGATGTTTGAGGAAACCTTTTGTTACTCTTCCTGTACCCTCTTGTCTGACTGGGCCGCTCATGCTAGTTCAAATCGGATCCTGACCAGAATTGTCTTTGTGAAACCCGCACCGTCAAACATATGACCCAAGGTAAGGAGAGAGGTTTAACTCAACCTAAAGGGATCAACGTTCCGGCCTTGGTAAAATCTGAAAACTCACTCAGGTTCAACTGCATGAAAGAGTTTGACTATGCTCAAAATGGGACCCGTTACTCCGTCTCACTATCAAGGCATCAAAAACACAAAAAAGAGAAGAAAAGCCAAAAACAAAAAATCAAGAAAAATCCAAACACCAAAAAATGTGTATATATTTCTACTCATTTTCATGTACATATTTTCAGCATCATATTTCAATCTCAAAAATGAAGAAAAATAACAAAAAATCTCTAAAAACAAAAATCCAAAAAATATCTTGAAAATAAAAAAGTGTAGGTAGAAATCTACTTTTTTCTATTGTTTAGGATGCATTTTCTTTGTATGTATAAACAAAAAAGGGATTGACGTTTTCTCGAGAATGTGCAGGAACATCACATGGTCCAAAGCCTCAAAGCGGGCAACTTCTCAGCAATGGACAAATCAGATAAAGCATCTCACCACCGACGTCAGGTCTAACAAAAAAAATTATGAAAATCATTTTAAAAAGAAAAAGAAATCTATGTTTTCATGCTACGAATAGCTACGCACTCTCATATTTTTGATGCGGTAAAATGTCAATATTTTATCGGCAAAGCAGCTGTGCAAAATTAATGTCTTAGGTCTAAGGTTCGCCTTGGATCCATGGATCCTATTTCAAAATAAGAGCGACGGTGTCAATTTTGGTCAAACAGTCAATGCTTGGATCGGATTGATTCCACCGCTAAATCTTCGCCCTGATCGCTCCATATTTTGGTTTCAGGTGAACTTGAGTACGTTGGCTTCAGTTTCGTCGCAAACTATTGTGGAGCCACGGGCTCTTGGTACGCGTTGTCTGAGCGTATGCCTCCTGGCATTCGAGGTCCAAATAATGTTTGTTTTAAAAAAAAAATGAAAAAAAGCAATCTTAAAATTAAAAAAATAAATAAATAAAAAAAGAGAAAGAATAAATCTGTGCTTCCCTGCAGAGACGCACATGCATTTTCTAATGCGATAAAATATCAATATTTTATCAGCAACACCACTGTGCTATAATAACGTCCTAAGTCTAAGGCACGCCTTGGATTCTGGATCCTTCTTCAAGGAAGGAGCCAAATGCTCTGTCTTTGGATTCATATGAACTTAAGTGTCTTAAGCCAAATGCTCTGAGACCAACCTGTTGAGAATGAGATTATGTGTCAATCAAACTATGTGCAACCATGCATTCAGAAGGGATCATTTCCCTTTTTATTTTCTGCAGGCTTAAAACTTGTATGGGCAGCGGTATCCCTGTAAAGTGTACGCCATGTGTCTGGGTATCCATATAATGGTCGTTTGTCCCCGTAAATTATACCCGAGCGGGTCTGGGTCGGGGCTTCCATCACCTTTGTTGTTGCTTATTGCCCCCGATGGGTGCATGAGTATACATAGTTAATTGATGTTTATGATCATTGTCGGTGGAAGCCAGGATTGGATGCCCCTTTTGGGAGGTGCCCAATGTTTAGCTGGATCTGTTAATGGAAATCGAAACTGGATACTCTAGGTCATGTGGATCTAAGGCATGCTTTCAGAAAAATGGCATGTACTCCTAAAAATCGTTGTGACATCTATTCACTTCACTTGGGCAGTCATGCTAAATAAACTTCGGGGTCGATGGGTTCACCCAAAGATCTCGAACCCTGCTTTCAGTAGGGGCACCCGCGAATAATCCAATTAGGTCATCAAATACCTTATAGGATTGGATGCAAACTGTGGAGCCTTGCGTATGTTTACCTCGCACCTATCTTGGAATATGGGTCGATCACCCCTCTTACTTACGAAGCTGTTACATTCAAAATGAATCTCGGACATCAATCACCTTCAAAACAACTTGAGAAGCGAACGTTTTTCCCGACTAACGGGCTTTTACAACTTGAGAGGTGAACGTTTTTCCCAGCTATTGGGCTTTCACAACTCATCCCACCTTGGTTATGCCCAGTAATGTCGCTAAGCGCTTGGGAACCGATTACCTCGAGAAATGAATGATTAGCCTGACACCCCAGGGCTTTCATTTTCTCATCGTGTTACTCACCTGATGTTTGAAGTTCATTCTGAATGCAGCAGACCCGTCAGTAATGCTTTGGGCCTCTTCGATTGTCTCTTTTCTTTGGCATGCGATCATTAATGATCGGATACCAAAGCGGGGCATCTGTAGACACCCAAATTTGACCCAAGGCCCGATCGAAACACATTTCAAGAGAGGCGCATTTTCAAGCTCTTGATGGCATGTATGGAACCCTTAGGAATCACCCTAGACCCCCTAGGAACCTATCCCGAACCTTCAGAAACCAATCTCGACCCTTAGAACCTATTTCGAACCCTAAACCTAACCTTCCAGAGCGATGGATAAAGAGTGGTGCACTGGAGCTGGCTATGGCCCTCTACAATGATCAAATCTCATACCATTGAAAAGTAGAGGTTATCAGCTTTCCAACGGTCTAAGAATCACCCCAATCAGAGGTATATATCAAAAGATGTGGCAGTCCAAACCCGGAGGGCAGGGAAGTAATTTCATGTGGCTCCCCCTGGGGAGAAATGGCCTGGCACAACTAATAGTTGCGCCAGTTATAACTTTGCCTGGCCCAACTATTAGTTGCACCAGGCCAATTCCCCCAGACTTTAAGCCTGGCGCAACTACTAGTTGCGCCAAGTTTAAAGGTGGCCCCCACCCCCGCGAGCTAACTTTTAGGCACTGTACATTACTGTTTTACTGTATATTTATCTGGCGCAACTATTACTTGTGCCAGACATATGAACAGTAATTATTGGATTTTGTCCCGAATTTCATATTTGGGGTTTGACTTGTTGACCACCTTGACCTTTGGGGTGTATTTTGCTAGTTCTGTTGCACCCTTTTGAAGCCTATTTGCACCCCTTTAAGTGGCTTAAGGCCTCACCCCATCATCCACCATTGGAGGACCTTCTCACACATTTCAAGGCTCTAAAAACCCTAGGAAACCTTAGATATTAGACTACCTAATTCTTAACCATGCTTAGCATCTAAACACCCTCATAATCCACCCATTTCCTATAAATAGAGCTCCCCTCCCCTTGGTTTAAGGGTTGAGAATTTTGGCCTAAGAGAGAAAGAGCTTAAAGTGAGAAGATCTTTCTCCCTTTGGTGCACACTTCCCATACAAATTCCAGAATTCTAAAACCTCCTTTGAGTGATATTTTTCACCTTAGATCCCTTAGTTTAGGTATATGCTACCCATTCACCTTCCCTCTCTACCTCTTAGTTAGCAAGCCTTAGAGGTTAGAACCCTACTTTTCACCATACAAAGCCTTCAAGAGCTCATCAAAGTAAGCCACACAAGGCTCCCCTACGGTGCTACAAGGGCCCGAGGGCTCCGGCTCTCCCCTTTCTTCTCCTACCACCTTTTAGGCATTCCCTACTCTTTCATTTGTGCTGTTACGCCGCCGAATTTTCAGTAGGAACGAAGGGGCACAAATAGGATTGGAGGCCCATTTGGGCAAGAGGGAGCCATTTCCTTATCTTTTACATCATTTTATTTTTAGTCATAAGTAGAGACCGCGTTAAGCGGGTTGATCGGGTGCCTAACACCTTCCCAATCGATAACCGAAGCCCCTACCCAAGAGCCTTTGCTGTGGACAGGATTCAGAGTCATATTTTTCACACTTAGGTGCCCATAAAAATGAACTAGGTATCCCGGGACACCGAAAGCTCCGGGTGGCGGCTCTATATTTTTTCGTTAGAGAGCACATCGTCGCGATGGGGCTGTCTCGATTCCCACGGTTACACAGGTGGGTTTGCTACTTTTGATTTGTCCTTAAGGGCAGCAGACCGTGTGATACGGTGAATGATTGGGGTGTTATTAGAATCATTACCTTCTTCTTTCACTTCTTTCCTTTGTCGTTTGTCCATTTTGTTCGTCATACCTCCACTCGCTTTTTTGCAAAGATTAATATCAACAATATTAATTAAATTTAAAGTCCATATATTGAATAAAGTCTCTTGCAGAAACCCTTTTATTTCATAATTAAAATCATCACCTTACCTTTTTAAAGATTGAAATCCTAATTTGTAATTATAGAAAAAAAAATATGCATAGGATTCTTTAGTATCAAACAGAGGAAGTAAGGGATTGTAAGAAAATAAACAGTTAGATTGGGTGAAAGAACGTTAAGATTACGGACCATTTGAAAAAGAGAGGGAAGGTGGGAGGAGAAAACTTGGAAGGTTTTTAAAAATGGGGTCGACATATCCTTTTTATAAATATGTAGGTCCCGTCTTCAGTGATGACTTGCTGAGCCGGTCATTACTGAGTTTTAACCTAGAATCGTAAGTTGATTCTAGCCTTCAGTGAATAAAAATTGCAATCACTGCGTTTCAAACTATGAACAATTGTAAATCTATATGATTGTCCACTTATAATATACAGTAGGTATAAAGTACGATCTATCATTTTTTTAATGAAATGGGTCGTATTATAATACCTATATTAACTTAAGAAAAGAAATAGTTTACATAATTTACACATGGTGTTACGGATGAGTCGGTAGCTCAACAATCCATGAGGAGCGTCTTTTAACTAATATTATGGGGAGCAGCTATCTCTCCCAGGAAAGCTTGGCCTCTAGGATTATTTACTGGCTCCGTAAGTAATTGGCCACTTTCTCTCCTTGCCACTTGCATAGCTAGTTGTCCAATCTGGCTTTCCAGCTTTGTGATAGACGTAGTATGTGAATGAAGGGTCTAAGAGAATTGAGCAAGTTGGTGCAAATCTTTTGAATGCTGGTGCAACTGTTGTTGCAAATCTTGAAGGATTTGAACAATCATAACATCAAACATATTACTCTGTGGTCTAATTTGGGGTTGTGTCGCCTGCATTTGGGGTCTCTGGTGGAAAACTTGGGTTTGGGGAAATCGAGGCAGCACAGCTATTGGTGTTAGTTGTGCTCCCATAGTGGAATCGTAGTTAAATCCTGGATGATTTCTCCATGACGGGTTGTAGGTATTCCCGTAATCTCCCCTTGAAAGGCCATTACTTATTCTGTTTCCACCATCTCTTGGTATTGTGGCACAATAGTGTTTTCAGTATATGTGTGAGTCTAACAATTGAAAAGGTTTATCGTGGGTCTATCCAAAGTGTTTGGGTTGGAATTTATGAGTGTGGCAATTTTTTGCTCAAGGGCTAAAACTTTTGCGCTCATGTCGTCCTCAGCTTTCACTTTGTACTTATTGATCTCCTAAACCCCTCCTCTTGCGAGCGGGGTATGACGAGCAATGTCTGGATTAGTCTACAGCAAAGCCTATTTTTACTTTGAAGTATTGGCCAGCTTCTCGAATAAATTCCAGGTCTGCTGGCCGTTTTGAGCCATGAAGGCTCCTCCACTTATGGCATCGACTGTGGCCTGGTTAGTCTCAGTCAAACCTTGGTAAAAACTTTGTGCTATAGACTAATTTGGCACCTCATGATGAGGGTATTTTCGCAGCAAATCCTTCATCCGTTGCCAACTCTCATGAAATAATTCTCTAGGCTTTTGCCTGAATCTTTGGATTGCTTGGCGAATTTGGTTCGTTCTACCTATTGGAAAGTATTCGCCTAAAAATTTGGACTGTAAATCCTCCCAAATGGTTATACTTCGAGCCGGTAGTAAAACTAACTATGCCTTCGCCCTATCTTTGAGAGAGAAAGGGAGCAGGCACAATCTTATGGCTTCTTTATTGGTCGTAGTCTACAACATTATGCAAAGTTCTATGAAGTCCCTCAAATGTTGGTAGGGATCTTCCCTATCAAGCCCATGAAAAATAGGTAGAGTTTGAAGTGTGTGGGGCTTGATTTTGTAGTTTAGTCGGATGGTTCGGAAATTAAATTTTTGGGTCTTTACACCACATGTAGATGTGCAAACCTCAAAAGCCTCGTAAACTCAGTTTCGTACTCACGTACCGACATTTGACCTTACTCTAATGAAATAAATTGGACTTCCCATTGATCTCTCACTGCGTTGGGGAAGTACTCTTCGTTGAATGCCTCAACGAACTTGGCCCAAGTCCAAGGAGTACAAGGAATCTATTGTTCTCTGGTTCTTAATATGGACTTCCACAACGAATCCACCTCTCCATCTAACTTGAAGGCTACCCATCTAACCTTCTCATCCCTGGTGCAAGGAAGCACATTGAAGATCTTCTCCATCTCATTCAACCACTTCTCGACTTCAAGTGGATCAGCTTGACCCAAAAAGTTAGGAGAACTCATCCTCCTAAACTCTGCAAATTCGAAAGGTTGATTCTTAGCTGCTAGTATCTCTGTTTGTTGTGTCATTGCTGCTCCCTGTTGTGCCATCGTGTGGGCCATAGTTTTCAACATTTGGGTGACTCTTCCACTTTCACTTTCTCCTCCTAACGGAATTGTGTTTGCCCTTGTGGTGATTCACTCACCACCAGACGTACCTCTGGTGCGAATGGTTCTTAGTCTACCTCTTGAAGCATATTGACCTGTCATGTTCAACAAAAAGGTTCAATTAGAAGTGATCATGAAGATCCAAAGCCTTAATCAGAAGTGATCTTCTTATGTCCCCTATGCTCTGACAAAACCTAAATTCATATCCCTGAACCTAACGTCATACCCTCGGGTCTCCCGCAAGACCTGAAGCTCAGATTCCGACGGAATCTAATGTAAGAGAAACCTTTGCCATATCTTTGATACCCTTTGTGACAACCTGCTTTTCCCTTACACGAATATTTTGAAAAATCGGACTGTCCGATTACACTGGGTACATTCACACAGATGCGGACACAAAGCAAAAATCATATATGGCAGAAATCATATTCTAATCATACATCGAACATGGAAATGAAATCAAAATAAACCACTGCTAATGGCCGACCATCACCTAAACAGTGGCATACAAAATGTCTATACAAAACTAATTCTATCATTCTATAAAAACACTGGACATACCAAATCCAAACATCTAAAACCATATTGAGTCTGAAATCACTATCTATGGACAACTCATTAGGCAGAAGATCTTCGTCTTCTGGATTGTTCTCAAGCTCTGGGGTTCGGATCGGGATCTACACCTATGACATATAGTCAAGGTGAGCTAACAGTCTAAGCTCAGTAGAGAAAACTAAATAACAGTTATATTATTATCATATTAATCCATAGATTCAATGATAGTATTCAAAAGCATTTCGTATTTAAAACAAGGATTCAAAGACAAGGTTCAATGCATTTTCATATTCAAAACGGAATTTCAAACAGAATTTTAAAGGAATTTTCACATCAAAACAGAAAGCATTTTCATATTGAAACAGAATTATCCAAAGCATTTTCACATTCAAAACGGAATTACAAAATAGAATTTCAAAGGCTTTTCATATCAAAGTGTTTAGAAACTCTTAAATTTAAAATCACACAATTCAAAGATCACAGTTTACAGATCCAAGGGTGTCAAAGTTCAGATATTCAGATCCAAGGTATCCACTGCGTCCAAAGTGTTCAAATAACCCATCGTAGCGGTCCAAGGGATACAAATGACCCACCTTAGCGGTCCAAGGGGTATAAAGAACCTGTCGTAGCGGTCCAAAAGATACAAATCACCCGCCTTAGCAGTCCAAGGGGTACAAACAACCCTGTGTAGCGGTCCAAGGGATGAATGTGTATGGATAACCCGCCGCATCGGTCCAAGGGATGTATGTATGTGTGTACGGAAACCCACCATATCGGTCCAAGGGATGCATATATGTGTGTATGGATAGCTGCCATACCGGTCCAATGGATGCATGTATGAACAAATCCAAAGGTTCTAAAGGATTCAGAATTAAATTTCAGATTTAGTGTTCAAGGTCAGAATCAAAGTTCAAAGTTCAAAGATTCGATGTTCAAGGATTTAAAGGACTCAAATTCAAAGTTCGTATTTAAAGTTCGAAGACCAAAATCATAGCACAAAGTTTAGATTTCAGAGTTCAGGTTTGGAGTTCAGAGTTAGAGTTCGTATTCGGAGTTCAAAAATCATTGTTTAATACAATGCTCACTTGTCGGTTCAAAGTTTAATTTTCTAAATTCAAATCAGATTCAATGCTCATAGCAATTCATATAAGATTTTATCAGATTCCATGTTCATATAATTTCATATCAGTTCTCATCAGTTTAATTCTATCATTAAGATCTATGAATCGAAATAAAAATTATATTGAGCATCAAATTTCCCTTACTATTCCAAATTCAAATTTTAAGGTCCCAAATTCAAAGAATTCAATTTCAAAACATTCAATGCGGTCAAACTAAGCAAATTTCCATCATTCAGATCTATGAATAAAAATCTAAAGTGAAATTGAGTATTGATTTCCGCTACCTTCCAGTTTCTAAGTTCAAAGATTCAAAATTTAGATTTAGTATTCAGATTCATAGTTCAAAGGTTCAAAGATTCAATGTTCCATTTCAAAGCTCAGACTCAAAATTCAAGGATCCGATATTTCATAACTCAAAAGGAAACTCATATTTCAAAAATTAATTTCTAAATGATCACCATTCCATTCAAATGCATCATACAAATCTATGAATCGAAATCTAATATAATTGAGTATCAAAATTTCCCCTACCTTTCAGTTCCGAAGTCGCACGAAAGAAAACTGTGCAAAGGTCTCTAAGTACATCCTTGATCAATCACATAATTTGCCATTTTATCACCCTTAACTTTGTAATGCTAGGACTTAGTTTGTTACTAACAAGTTAACGATGTGCCGATATTAAGGAAAAACAGTAAAAGAGAGCCTAAGTGTTAATATTCATAAAAATAAACTTAAAAACCAGTAAGAAAAAAGATTGAGCGAAAAAGACGATTTCCACCTACTAAAAGTCGGAAAGTCGTAATTTATGATTCTACAAAAAGTGATAAAAAGGAGTAAAGGTGAAGAATTGTAATCTAGAGAATCGTCCGAATAGAAAGCTATGAAAGACAGAAAATCGTGATTTACGATTTTCTACGAAAGACGAGAGACAGAAGAGAAAATTATGATTAACGACTTTCCAGAAAAGAAGCTTTCCTACTATTGATGCTGCTGATCATGTGAGAACTATCACCGCCATGAACAGAATTCGAAGTTTAGCTGATCACAGATCTAAGAAGATTGATGAAGATCTACTCTGAAGGACTCTATCGCTGAAGATTAAAGAACAATCCAGAAGCATATCAACTAAAGAAAGCAAGGAAAAGATAAAATTAAGAATTAGAGTTATATTAGAAATCTTTTATTTTTAGTAGTTTCTTTTATTAGAATTAGAAGTCTTTGTAAATCGACTCCTTATGATCTATAAATAAGAGAGCCTGGTTTAGGAATAATCATTGAAGAATTTCAGCATCAATTGACAACTGAGGTTGGATTTTCTTTCGATTAGTAGTGTAAAATAGTTAGAGTATATTAGATATCAGAGGTTTCTCAAGAGCAATTGACAACTGCAATTAGGTGCTGAAGATTAGTATAGATATCCTAGTTTCTCAAGAGCAATTGACAACTGCGGCGAAGGGGTGAAAGATATATTTATTTACTTTCTAGTTTATATTTTATTTTACTTTATTTCTATACTTTGTAAACATCTCTAAGTTTTAATTTAAAGTGACGACTCAGGTTAGAATTTACAGATTAGTGTAATGATTTTTACTTTTCCATCTTTAGTTTTCTAAGGTTTGATTGACGCCCAGATTTTAGGAAGTTGTTGATTAGATTAAATCTATATTGATAGACTCTTAGACTTGATTGACAACCAATGCTAAGAAACTAGAGATATAGTGTAACAGTACTGTTTAAATTCATAAATATCTGATAGCTGAAGATTTGAATTGACGACGTCAATCTGAAGAAAGAGGATCTAGATTTATTTTATGCACTTTAGATTAAGAGACCATTCTTTTATTCATATTTCTCTAGTAGATTAGATCTTAAAGACAAATAGAAGTTTTTAAAATAAGGATTTAAATAGAAGATATAAATAAGAAGTAATTAGATAAATAAACTTCCTCGTGGAAACGATCCTATGCTAGTACTATGATTTCCATTGTGCACTTGCAATAGGTTAAGACTTAAGTTTAACATAATTTTAATATACATAATAAGCACGATCAAGTTTTTGGTTCCGCTATTGGGGAAGCGGAATTTATCTTTATTTCTACTTTTATCTAATATTTTTATTTTCTTAGAAACTAATATTTATCTTTCTCTTTTTTATGTCTTTATATTTTTAACTTTCTGTGATCACTTCTTAATCTTCTGCAGGTTTATTCGGAGCAGCAAATCAAAAGTTTTCAACTTCTGTCGGCCACAGAATTTAGAAGCTCAGATTTGTTTCTTTCCTTGTTTTCTAGAATAAAAATCATATAAGCCTGAACTAAAACTAGACATATTGCATTCTAACCAACCTGCCTCAATTCTAAATCAATATGAAACTGGTAGGAGTAAATCAAAGTAAGGCTAAAATAATGGGGGAATACTATACATTAACACCTCTTATACTACCCCCATGTATTCGAACCCCTATTGTTGAATATGAGGCTTTCAAAATCAAGCCAAATGTGCTTTAAATACTTCCTACTTTTCGCGGGCTAATTGAGGAAGACCCCCAATGGCATTTAAATAATTTTATAGAAATGTGTAACATTATTCGAATCAAATAACTGACAGGAGTATCCATTCATTTAAGGTCATTCTCATATTCTCTTAGAGAAGAGGAAAAGCAGTGGTGTGGTTACACTCTTTGCCCCGAGATTAGATTGCTGATTAGGAGGGATTGAAACGCCAATTCCTTATGTGTATCTTGTTTCAGCTTAATTTTCATACCTGTTGCATCATGATTTCATTCAGCTTGTCCGCATATAATATTAGTAGCATAAGACTAAGAGCACGTTCTTGATATTGCTCTCTGAGAATGTGATACATCGACAATATATGCTAACAATGTAATATTCTCTACTGAGCTTTGATGATAGCTCATTCCATGCCTTAACTATTTAGTTGCAGAGCCGAATCCTGAGCAAGTAGCAGACCCTACATACGTGCCAGAAGAGGAAGAAGAAGACGACGACGAAGACGAGGAAGACGATTTTACGGAAGACTTCTTCCTAAAATTGGTTTGTGGGTTGTGCATTGAGAGAGAGAGAGAGAGAGAAATTTTATATAGAGACATGGGATAAACTTGTATAAATTCTAGATAGTATTTTGAGATACTTTGTTTTAGGATGTATAGGTTTTCTTTCCATTGTTTAGATGACGGGTGGCCGTCATCGGTGGAAAGCTATACATCAGATCCTTTGTTTTTGTCTATATTGTTACTAGTTCTTGCTTAGATAAGTAAAATCAGTTATTTAGCTATATTATCAACTGTCAGAGTAAATTCATTGCTTCCGCATTTGCAAAACTTTGTACAAGAAATGACCCCATAGATGAAAGGATCATGTTAGGTGATCCGACGACGTGTAATATTTTACGAAGGGAAACGCTGGATTGTCACACAACATCTGGATAAGGTAAAGCTTGTGGTCCTAACCATATCCCAACTCAACTAGCTCCAAAGCATCCTACTGCTCCATTTTACCCCACAGAGGCCCAATACCGCACTGCTCATGAGGATGCCCTGTTACAAATACCAGACAGCTGGGTGCAACATAGCCACATCCAGACAAAGTTACTCAATCACCTGCGACAATCTATCGTAAGGTTGGAAACTCAAATTGAGCAGCAAGCCCTTATGGGAGGAGAGAGTAACATATCACCTTCACATGCAGCTAGTGCGTCTAGAGGATATATATCTGTAGGAGGCACATCAACTCCCTTTGTTTTTAATTAAGTCCCTCTAGAACCCGTCGAGCTATCGACTCACCTGTAGTAAAATTTTGTAATATATGTATGTATGTCAGTACTATTATTATTTCTTTCTTTTCGAAGAATTTCATACGACTTACAATGTGTAAAATACACCCAATCATATGGATATCTCTTTTTGTTTATAATCGTGTTTGAACGTATGGACTTACGAGTAACCGAGATTAAGAATGTTGAATCATATTGAGTATGATTCAACAGGTGAAGAATTTTTTTTTCAAATGGTTCATTGTTAGTTAGAATTGTAAACAACAATTCTAGGAAACAGGTGATTCCAGTGGTATGTCTTATCAGTTACATTGGAATTCAGACCCATTAAATTTATAAGGGAAATAAACAAACTTTACATTCAAGACTACCACTTCCCAACTACCCTAGCCTAACAACCTGCACATCGACATTTACTTCGAAGTGACGGTTCAAAGCCGAGCCACTTCCCTATAAATTCATACCCATCCATAAACTAAAACCATCTCACAAACTTTCTTCTTCCTCTATCTTTAACTCTAAAACCCATGACGGAAGAACGTAACCAGAGTAATTTTAGTAAATGACTCAAAGAAATTCTCAAAAAATATAGAGTTGAGCTCCTTGCTATACAACAGAAAGTAGAAGATCTAAAATGCCAGCGACCTACTTGAGATGATGAATCATCCACTAAAACTACCCTCGACCCTAAACCTAACCCAAATCCGAAACCATATACCACGAACCCATCTTCCCCCACTTCCTAACTTTTACACCATCATAACCCACCCCGAATGCAAACTCCCATATGATGATGGTGGGTTGAGTTGTCCCTCACCACCCCTCTCCATTACTTATCTTCTCTCTTCGCTCGACTACATTCCCTTCATCACCATTCGAAGAACTCCCCATATGGCATTGCATTTCTTTCAAGGAAGGAATGTGAGGTGCTCCTTTTTGGGGGATGCAAGATAAAGAAGGGCATAGAGAAGTGTTCGACAGCTCTTGGGGGAGCGACCTACCAAGGAGTGGACACTCTTTTGGTAGGAAGGAATGTAAGACTTTGATTAAAAGTAGTTAGAAGCTGGAAGACCGATCTTCAGCGAAGATTTCTCTCAGACGTTGCAGTCAGTGTCTTAGTTTAGTGTGTGTCTAGATTTTTTTTCTTAGGAATTTCTTTGATGTAATTAGTTTTCTTTCCATATTTTTATAATTAGTTCATATATATGAAAAGTTGTGACAACCCAGATTTCAACACCCCGAAACTCGTACCATCAGTACGATCCTCTAGACCGTGCCCCATGGCTATGTACGGAATATTGGTGTAGACACCCAAATTCGGCCCAAGGCTCAATCAGTCTGTACTCCGAGAGAAATGCACCCCTGTGCTTTCGATGGTACCCCTGAACCCTTGGGAATCTATCTAGACATTTAGGAATCCCCTAAAACCCATTAGAACCATTCCCCCAACCCTTAGAGATTACCCCTAAACCCCAGGATCCCTTCCCAGACTCAACTTAAACCCCTCTGAGCATTTGATGGGAGGAGAGCTATAGATTTTTTTACAGACTACTACTAAGGATGTGCCATATACCATTGGAAAGAAGACTTCTCCAGCTTTCCAGCAAGCCAAAGATCACCCAATTTGGAGTTGTGGTTCAAAAGTTATGATCAAATAAAGGTTCACATAAAATCATGACTTTTTGCTCAGGCGTATGTATTACATACGCCCAGCAAATTTGGCCCCAGTTTGGTCAGGCGTATGTATTATATATGCCAGGCCTTTTTGGGCCAAATTTGGTCGGGCGTATATAATACATACACCCAGCATAGGTGGCCACTAACGCGGGCACCCATCTTCGCAGATTTCCCCTGGTTTTCATGAAAATTACTGTGTATAAACTGGGCGTATGTAATATATAATACGCCCAGCTTAGCTACAATATCTGTCATTAAATGCTCGAATTTCCTCCATCTGGTTTGACCCTTTGACCATCCCCTTGGTTGAAGTGGGTGTCTTAAGGTTGGTAGCACCCCCTTTGAGCTTATTGGTAACCCTTAAGTCACCCATGGTCTCACCCCATCATCCGCCATTGAAACCAATTTCCCAAACCCCTAGGACCCTAAAAACCTAGAAAACCTTAGATAGAGGATTATCTAATTGCTAAACCAATTATCTCTTAAGTAACCCTCTAACCCACCTCTTCTCTATAAATAGAGAGGCCCCCCTCTTCCCAAAAGGGTTGAAAAAATCAAGGTTGAAAAGATTAGGGTGAAAGCTTGAATTAGGAGAGAGAGAGCCCTAGTGAGATAAAGTTCTTTTCTTATTTCTTCAACCAGAATTCCAGCATGCATAGATCATCCTTTTCAACCATTTTCAACTATTAGATCACCTCTTTTAGTTAAAGCTTAGTCCCTAGCTTCATTCCCACACTTCTTATCTACTGAATCCTAGCATTAGAGCCTATTCCTCTACCGTTTAAGCCACTTAAAGCCATCGGGAGCACGTCGAAGCGAAGGTCTTCCACGGTGCAACAAAGGCCCGTGAGCTCCGGCTCACCCCTCTCTTCCTCTATCTTCTTGGTTTTTCCTCCGTCCAAGGATTGAAGCCGTTACGCCGCCGAAATTTCGGTTTGGCTCAAAGCTTGATAGGACCGTATTGCCCATTTGTTTTCATTTTGGCCATAGATAGAGACCGCTACGTGCGGGTTGATCGGGTGCTTAAACCCTTCTCGATCGATAACCGAAGCCCCTACCCTAGAGCCATTGGCAAAGACCGATAAATCAGAGTCATATTTAGCACATCGGTGCTCAAAGTATTGATTTAAAGGTTTCTCGGGTCACCAAAAGCTCCGGGTGGTGACTCTATATTTTATTCCATCGCGAGTGCATCGCCGCGACAGGTTCGAGAGGATCCATGCTCGCACAGATGGCGACTCTGCTGGGGATGTCACCCTAGCACTTCCCCTCTTGTTGGCCTTTCTTTTTATTTTTTTTACTAACCATTGCTGTTTTTTGTTCTAATTTTCTGCTATTTTTCTTCATTTTTGTTGTTTTTACTAACATACTCACCCCTACGATTCAGTCCTTTAAGTGCCTTAGCCGATTGGCGAGCCTACTTGCGCATTTAAATTTCAGTTTTTTAAGATTTTATCATTTAAGCCGCCTTAGCCGTTTGGCGGGTCTGCTTGCATCTAGTTTCCACGTTATTTAAATTTTAGTCATTTACGAGCCTTAGCCGTTTGGGGGGCCTATGTGCGCTCTTTATTTCAATCATCATATCTCACCATTGAACGCCGGCCCGTTGAGGTGGCACGGGCTTGTCATCCCCGACCCGATTTTGGACTTAAATTCACTCCCCTTTAAAAATCTGTAATTAAAAGTGAACCAACAGTGTGGGGACATAATCAAATCTGTTTTGCGTGTTTTGGGTAGTTTTCGGGGGGTTTAGGCACAGATATAATTTATCCGGTTCCCAGTAAGGCGGCAGCCCTAGTGGTGATGATCCTGAAAAGAACCACCCCTTCCAGTACCTGAGAAGGCGCTTGCGCCGGAGGTATATCGGTTGGGTTGGCAATTCCAATCAAGTCGTAAAACCCGCAATGGTGAGAGCGTAGACAGCCCGAATTCACCCGTGTATCCCTAGGAAGCGGAAATGAGGGACCCGATAACATACACAGTCGTCCCCGGGAGCATCCCTGCCAGAAAACCAGTCCAAAAAACCCATCTTGGGCTTGCTGTTTACTGTCAAAAGAAGCTAACAGAACTGTCTTTGCCAGGCGTATATAGTATATACACGAAGCCAAAAATCCTCAGAAATACTCAGGCGTATATAATATACATGCCCAGCCAAAATCCCCAGATTTAAGCCAGGCGTATATAATATATACGCCCAGCCAAATCTGCTAAGTTTTGGTTAGGCGTATATAATACATACGCCCAGTACATACTGGGTTTAGACAACCCGATTTGAGGCCCAATCCACCACCCAAGTTCCCTGATTAGCGGTATTAGTGCCCACAGTAGCCTCCCACATTCTGTAATGCCCAATATGCCCCCGCCCAGTCAAAAGAAGGTGACTTCTCATTGATTTGCTCCGGGGGATCAGGTCGTTTGCGTGGATTCCCTCACCTTCAATAGAACGAAAGGGTTCCCTTTCGCTTCTTTCGAAGTGTGTCGGATCTCGCCGTGGGACCTACTAAAGGTGCATATATCACCCGAGACGGGAATTTTTCTAGGGCACCAGATCATCATTCATTTAAAATAGGAGATAATTTTCATTTGAAAAATCTAAAAAAATTAAATATATAGAAAAATAAAAATTCAGATATATAGCGCTTTCGACTGCTGCCACGCGACCTCAAACCCAACCCGTAGAGGAAGAACTAGGAAAGTATTCAGCCCTTACCCAAGGCATCGGTACAACACTCGTCAACAGATCATGTCGAGCGTCGATACATCCCCTCCATCATCCCCATCCCATTCCCATATAGGAGAAGACCCGATCTCCAACACCTTCACCCAAACCCGGTTCGATGTCACAGGTCCATTTGGGGACACCCGTGTTCGCATCCACCCCATCCCCCGCCCTTACATTTTCCCAACATACCCCCATCTCATCCTCTACTGAAACATCACATTTCCCGACCAACCCATACATCCCCATCTCCCATCCATACACCCTTATCACACCCCCCTACTCCCAAAGACCCCATCGGGAGCCCCATCCCCCGCCTACCTCCCACATCCCATCCACCCCGTCATCCATGCCTCCTACATCCTATATCCCATTCACCTCGTCTCACCTACCTCCCACATCACATGGCCCATCCACATCCCAACATACCTCCCTATTTACCCAGGTCATGCCCAACTTTTCCCAGGGTGTGACCAGTAACCTACCATCTTCCATAGCCATACATCCACACCCTCCAATCACAATCATTCATACCCCCCATACCCGGGTCATGCCCAATTTCACCCAACCCCCTCTGTCCTTGAATGGGCCATCACCCTCAAATCTCACACTTGAATCCATGCCCTCAATGGAGGACATGAGAATGATGTATGCCCTGTGGGCTACCTCTCGGAGTCCTGCATTCCAAACCCCACATCTAAGTCTCCAAAACCTCCATACCACATTCCCCCATGACCATGCCCAACCACCCATCATTCATACCATCCAAGATCCCCCACCTCAATTCCAGGCCCAGGCCCAAGCCCAACAGACCCAAGCCCACTCATCTCAGGACTAAATCCACGCGAATTCATGGGCCCAAGCCCAAATGTCTTTAGAACCATGGGCCCAAGCCCAAACCCAGGCTCAGGCCCAGGCCTCAACCCACCAGACCCATCAGACCTAGGCCCAAAATCCTCAAGGCCCATGGACCCAAATCCAAACCCAGGCCTAAAATCCTCAAGGTCCATGGGCCTAAGCCCAAACCCATCAGGCCCAGGCCCAAAATCCACAAGGCCCATGGCCCCCAGGCCCAAACCCACCAGACTCAGGCCCAAGCCCAAGCCCAAGCCCATCTGATTCAGGCCCAGTTCCAAACCCCCCAGGGCCCTTGGACCCAAACCTATCAAACCTAGGCCCAAGGCCCATCATCCCACACCTAATACCCACATAGCCCATTTTCCCAAACCCAACAAGGCCCATTGGCCCAAAATCATGCCAACCCCCACACCCAGGCCCGAGGCCCATCAGCCCAAGCTTTCCAAAACCATCAAGCCCAAACCCAAGGCCCATCCACCCACACTCATCAAAGCCCATTCACAAACCCCTTACCCCCTCACCAGTACCCTTCATTCACCTATACCCCTTTGGCCCCCATCCCGCCTCCAACGAAAAATCTGATACACCCCATTCCTCAAAATCACGCCTACAACATCCCGCCACATCAACCACACCTCCATCACCCCCAGAATATACACCCAGCTCAGCACATCATTCGTCCACAAACCACTCATCCATTCACTCCCTCCCATCCCCTACAAGCCTTGTGGCCCCACTAGGTCGTCCAACCCATCACCCCCAGGTCCAAATAGCAGACCTCGCCCCTCACCAGTACAATGACCAACAGTACGAGGAGGACGAGATCCGTAACAGTGGAGCCGCTAGTTTCGGCCCCCCCAGGCCCATCATCGTCACACCCGGGGCCGAACAAAATTAGGGGGAGGCAGTCCTAGCTACAGGCTCAAAAGAATCAGAGCAACTGAAAGAATAGATAGACAGAATACAAAAGCAGCTAACGAAGATGGGAGGAGTAGAATTACATTCGACAGACTTTTCAGACTTATGTCTATTATCGGATGTCCCCCTGCCACCAAAATTTAAGATGCCATAATTCGATAAATATAATGGCACTGGCAACCCCATCGCCCACTTAAAATCTTATTGTGGGGATATGTCCCAGTACGGCGGAGATGAACGACTCCTCATCAAAGTGTTCCAAAAGAATCTGACAGGCCTGGCACTAAGATGGTTCACATCCCTAGAACCATCCATGACCAAAACTTGGAAAGATCTGACACACTTATTCCAAGAACAATATGTCTATAACATGGACATAGAGCCAAGGAAGTCGGATTTAGCCCATTTGAAGCAAAGACATGATGAAACTTTCAGTGCCTACTTAGGGAGGTGGAGGGCATTGGCCGCCCAGGTGACCCACAGGATTTCGGATGATGAGCAGATTGAATTAATAACCAAGGGAGCGCTCCCAGCCATTGCAGAATTCTTGGTATATCAACAGCAGTCCAGTTTTACTGATTTGGTCCAAAATGCAAACCATTGCGAAGACGCCGTAAGAGAGGGCAGATTGGGAAAGAGCATATTAACGGAGTATGGGTTCAAAGTCGCCAAACCAAGGGTTGAAAGAAGGCTAGGTAGAGGTGCGTAACATCGCTTATCCCTCGTGCCAATGCCACCTCGACATGCCTCCAGTCGACACACCCACCTCGCCCGCTTTTAACAAGGGCCAAGGCCGAGGGCCCCATTCACCCAGGAACAGATGAAAGCATGATTCGAACGGGTCTTCACGCCGTTAGGGCAATCATTAAGCGTCTTGTTGCCAGTATTGCTACAAAAGGGTCTGGTAAATTTACTCCAGCCTCGCCCACCCCCCAATCTGATACTAAGAAACTATGACCCGAACTTGCATTGTAACTTCCACCAGGGGCCAGGTCACCCTACGGACCGGTGCTTCCCACTAAAGCACGCAATCCAAGATTTAATAGAGGCGAAAAAAATTATTCCCCCGCCGCTTCCTCAAGGGCAGAACCAGAATATCCATCAGGCCCCTCTGCCACTGCATCCAGGAGGCCCTAGGCCTAACATCCACTGCGTAGAGAGGAAGAGGAAGAGTTTGACCCCTCGGATTACATCAGTAATCAAGAAGAGTTTTCATTTACCAGGTTGAACGAGGGTGAACCAATTGTAGGGGTAATCGAGCCACTGTATTTAGCCGATTACTTCCCCACCCCGGCATACCAAGAAGAGCCCCTAGATTTAGGGCAGTATTTTTCCACTTCCACTCCTGCCTATCAAATCCAAATGGGCACAGCCCCATCGCAATCATACGCATATTCGCCCCACTCCCAATTTACCCCACAGTACACACCACCTCCCAATCACCCCATCCCACACACTATCCCACCATCAGCCACCCCATGTGCCTCTTCGTCATGCCCAAATCACCCCACGCCATACATGAATCCACCATTTCCATACTACCCCACCCCATACACACCCCCAAATCTCTCCACCCAATACACCACTCTGCCATCCCCAAATTATCCTATCCCGTACACACCCCCAAATCCCACCACCTAGCATACTACCCTGCCATCCCCAAATCATCTCGCCTAATACACAACTCCACCATCCCCAAATCACCCCGCCCCATGCACAACTCCATCATCCCCGGTTTACCCCATTTTATCCATGAACCCATCATCGCCCCACCATACCACCCCATTTACAAATCCTTCATATCAGTACCCCCTTGCTCCATCCGCTACCCCGTCATACCCCTATCACCCTTTCTCCAAGCGTTTCGATTACCCCATCCAGTCCACACCCCACAATCCTTCGCGTTTGCCCCCAATCCAGCTCCACCTCCACCCAAACAAACAACCCCTCACCTACTCCCCTTATCACTCGCTCCCAATCACCACTAGTCTTACCACGCCCCGGTAATGCCTGCACAAACCCCATCCGCACCCTCAAACCCAACTTCGCCAATTCCCACCAATACCATTACACCCCCTATTGGAGTCAACCTGGTTGGGCCCGAGAATCCAACATACCCAGCTCAATCCGCCCCAGAATCACCATGCACTCCCTTCCTCATCCCAAAACTCGCCTATGACCCGCATCAAGTGCCGTTAAGTTACGAGCAGACGGACATGAATGCTGGTCGCAACCAAGAAGAAATGGTCGAATTTATCACCCGGTCAGGCATGATTTCTATGCAATCAGAAGCATCGGGGGCCGTAAGAGGAGAAGAGAAGAAGAAAGAGCAAGCCGCAGGGAACCCCTTTGAAAAAATGGCCAGAGAACATGTGTTGGAGACACAGCTCAAGAGGTCACCCGCATATATTACTGTCTGGGATTTGCTGATCACGTCCCCGCTCCACTTTCAAGCCTTAATGGGAGCACTCAAAGACGCGCATGTTTCCACCCACGTAACCTCGGACGAGGTGGGAGAGATAATTGGGCAAGTATTGGCCCCAAATGCCATCTCATTCACTGATGCGGATCTGTCGCTCGAGGGGAACAACCACTCTAAGCCCCTGAATATAACAGTAGAAGTAGGGAACCTGGTGGTGCCGTTGGTCTTAATAGAAAACGGGTCAGCATTAAATGTATGCCCTCTAAGGATGACAATCAAAATCGGTGCGAACCCCAACACCTTCTGGCCATCAATAACAAGCGCCAGGGGATTCGACAACACCCGAAGAGAGATTATAGGAGAAGTGGACCTCGACTTGATCATTGTCCGCAAACCTTCACTGTCTCCTTCCAGGTGATGGACATCAAGTATATATTGAATCTATTATTGGGCCGACCATGGCTGCATGAGATCAAGGCCATACCATCAACTCTACACCAAAAGCTCTGATTCATCTCAGGAGGAAGAATCGCCACCATCGTAGGTGAGAGCGGAGAAGATAGGGAGCGGAACGCTCTACATATTGAGAATCCGAAAGTGCTTGACATGCCGCACACAGTGAATGACACCGATCTCCATCGATTTGAGTATGACTTCTCTGCCATTACCCTCGAGCCGACTGAAAAAACCCCTGCCAAAATTGGAGGAGGAACGGAGGCAGCCATGTTCATGCTCCAGAAATGGGGCCACCAAAAAGGGAAAGGACTGGGCCCGCCTTCAAGGAAGAAGAGACCCCGTCAGGGCCAAGGGGCAGCAAACCAAATTTGGCCTAGGCTACAAGCCCGATGAAGAAGAAGTCAGAGAGGCCAAAGAAAAGATGAGGGTCGCAACAGTCGTCAGGGCCAGAGGAATCGACCTGGAAGAAGAGCCTCCCGCCCAACCCCACATCCGCCAAACCTTTGTGAGCGCCGGGGTGGTAAAAATTGATCTGAATCGGGAGACAAGGGTAACCCCACACAAGCTTGCTTCCACCCACCCCACTAACCCTTACATCACCCCCCCGGACCTCGAGGTGGACTTAGCAGCCCTCTCCTTATTTGAGGAAGAAATCCCCGGGCCCACCCATCACTCTAGCACTAGCCACTTTGGGCCCACCCTAACCTTCAAAGACAGGGTCCCAGAGGATCCCTCCATAAACTTGCTGAGGGGAAACTGCAAGAGCCTACTGATGCCGTTTCCAACAGAAAGGGTAAAGGCCAAGCCTCGCAGTTAAGTACTTGGGCATCTTTGCCCCAACTCCTGGGAGCCGCCGAATGCTATGAATACGGCACCGGCTCTAAAAAAAAAAACCAACTTATCAGAAGTGAGGTTAGCCACTGGGACACTCTACCCTATATATATAGAGATCCACCGCGCCAGAGGTTAACCTCCAAAAAATTGCAAAAAACCATAAAAATAGAAAAAATACCAATTCCAAAAATATTATCCTTTAAAATTCCTAATAAAATTGAAAATGATGTCGAGATACCCGTCCCATGTGAAGCCGACCCCTTTCCTGTAGAAATATGAGAAGAGGTAGGAGTCACGAGTCTGGACGAGGAAGGTCAAGTCGATGAGCTCCCTAATGAGCTCCCAAGCAATTTGCCCATTTTGAGCATGACCCTACCCCGATCGTCGAAGAAATAGAGGACATCAATTTGGGCACATAAGAGGTCTCTAGAATCACCAAAATCGAAACATCGCTGTCCTCTGCGGAGAGAAAGGGTATGATAGACTTCCTCCGGTCATACCACGACGTCTTCGCATGGTCGTATGAAGACATGCCTAGTCTGGATACTGATCTGGTTGAACATGAGTTGCCACTCTACCCTGATTGCAAGCCGGTCAAACATAAGCTGAGACGTCTCTGACCTGAATGGATGTTGAAAGTCAAGGACGAGGTCATTAAGTAGTATGACACGAGTTTCCTCATGGTATCCAAGTTCCCGCAATGGCTGGCCAATATCGTCCCCACGCCAAAGAAAGATGGAAAAGTTCGAATGTGCATTGATTTCCTAAATCTCAACAAGGCAAGCCCTAAGGATGACTTCCCATTACCCCACATCGATATCTTGGTCGATAACACTGCTAAGCACGGGATGCTTTCTTTCATGGACGGGTTCTCGGGCTACAATCAGATTAAGATGGCAGAGGCCGACCGAGAGAAGACCGCGCTCATCACTCCCTGGGGAACCTTTTGCTACAAGGTGATGCCATTCGGGCTCAAGAACGCTGGGGCAACCTACCAGAGAGTAATGATGGCCCTATTCCACGACATGATGCACCGAGAGACTGAAGTGTATGTCGATGATATGATTGCCAAATCGTCGGAAAGGGACGACCACTTGGTAAACCTTCAGAAGCTGTTCGAGAGGTTGAGAAAGTACAGGTTGTGATTGAATCCCCAGAAGTGCGCATTCGACACTATGTCAGGAAAACTGTTAGGCTTTATCATCAGTAGGAGAGGGATCCAGGTCAATCCGACCAAGATCAAGGCCATCACTGAAATGCCACCACCGTCTATAGAGAAAGAGGCTAGAGGATTTTTAGGCAGAATCTAGTACATCAGTCGATTCATTGCACAGTTAACTCCGATATGCGCACTGATCTTCAAACTACGAAGAAAGGACTCACCAGTTGAGTGGAATGATGACTGCCAAGCTGCATTTGACAAGATCAAGGCTTACCTCCTAAATCCTCCAGTATTAGTACCACCTGTACCTGGTAGACCCCTGATAATGTACCTATCCACGACGGAGTTTTTCATGGGTTGTGTGCTAGGGCAACACGATGAGATAGGAAGAAGAGAGCAGGCCATCTACTACCTGAGCAAGAAGTTCACTGATTATGAGATGCGCTACTCTCATCTGGAGAAGGCATGCCTAGCACTCATGTGGGCTACTCAAAGACTTCGACACTACCTGTTATCCCAAGCCGTCCTACTTCTAGCGCAGATGGATCCCTTGAAGTACCTGTTTGAGAAACCTGCTCTCACTGGTTGAACTGCACGATAGCAGCTTTTATTATCTGAAATTGACATCACGTACGTCACTCAGAAGTCGATCAAGGGGCAGGCGCTTGCTGATCATCTTGTCGACAATCCGTTGCCTGACTATGAGCCTCTAAGGACTAAATTCCCCGATGAGGACATCCTGTTCATGACAGAAGATGATACAGAAGAAGCAGAGGAATCATGGGTAATGCACTTTGACGGAGCATCACATGTCGAAGGCTAAGGGGTTGGCGCCATCCTGATTTCACCAAGAGGATCCCATGTATCGATCTCTATCAAGCTCAACTTCCCTTGTACTAACAATATGGCTGAGTATGAAGCTTGCGTCGCTGGTCTGCAGGCAGCTCTCGATCTGAATGTAACTCACCTTCGAGTATTTAGTGATTCACAGTTAATCATATGCCAGACAAATGGTGACTGAAAGAAGAAAGACGAGAAGCTGATCCCCTATCATGAACACCTTGAGGATCTAATAGCTTGCTTCCAAAACGTGACTTTCTCATATGTCCCCCGGATAAGGAATCGCTTTGCTGACGCATTAGCAACTTTGGCGTCAATGATTGAAATCCCCTATGGTGTTGAGATGAAGCTGATCATGATCGAGCAGAGGAATGAGCCTGCCTTCTGCCTCCAGATTGAGGAACCTACCAAGCCTGATGATGAGCCACCTTGGTTCTCAGATATCAAGAATTTCCTCGAGACCCTAACTTTCCGAGAGGGTACATCCAAGACAGACCGAAGAACCATTCAACGTTTAGCGGCAGGTTACGTCATTTGCGGGGAATGCCTCTACAAGCGATCATACAATAACATCTTACTCAGGTGCCTCACTGAAACTGAAACAATCAATATTATGAAAGAAATCCATGAGGGAGTATGCGGAACCCACGTCAGCGATCACATGCTCGCTAAGAAAATCCTATGGCAGGGATACTTTTAGACCACCATGGAATCAGATTGCTGCAAACATGTTCAAAAATGCTACAAGTGTCAAGAACACTCCAGTCTGATAGACGCTCCTGCCATTGACCTTCACTGCCTGACCACTCCTTAACCATTTGCTACCTGGGGCCTTGACGTTGTCGGAATGATTAATCCGAAAGCATCGAACGGACATCGATTTATCCTCATTGCCATTGAGTACTTCAACAAGTGGGTAGAAGCGGCATCCTATGCCAACATCACGGCCGTTCATGTTGAGAAGTTTCTCAAGAACAATATTGTGTGCCGATTTGGAGTACACAAAGATATCATAACGGACAACGACATAAACTTTGCGAATAAGCGCATCCGAGACTTCTGCGAGCAATACAAGATCAAGCACTATCGCTCATCCCCTTACCGGCCTCAAACTAATGGAGCCGTGGAAGTCGCAAACAAGACGGTCATCCGCATCCTTGAGAAAATGGTCGTCACTTATCGAGATTGGAGCGAAATGCTGCCATTTGCTTTGTGGGCCTACCGAACGTCAATCCGTACCACTACAGGGGCAACACCATTCTCCCTTATGTATGGAACCGAGGTTGTCCTCCCGATAGAAGTTGAAGAACCCTCACTCTGAATCCTCATAGAATTAGGCTTACCCGAAGCAGAGAGAGAGAGATCATGCTTTGATCAGCTGAACTTACTGGACGAAAAGAGACTCCTGGCCTTATGCCATGCCCAAGTGTATCAGGCACGAATAGCACGTGTTTACAATAAACGTGTCCACAGTCGAGATCTAAAGGTAGGAGAAACTGTGTTGAAGAAGATCTTCCCATCCCTCCATGCCGATCCGAGAGGAAAGTCTATGTCGAACTGGGAAGGACCATACGTCATTCGAGAAGTGCTGCCGAGATAAGCCATCCGCCTCGCCACCATGGACGGAGATCATCTTCCTGAGCCCATCAACCCTGGATACGTCCAACAGTTCTACTCGTAGTCTATCATGATAAGGTAAGTATTGATGAAACAGTTATGTGACTGCTTAAGAATCATCCAAAAGAGGCCATCGTTTCAAGCATAGTAGCCCAAAAGCATCCCTAAAAATGATGATATCCTTTGCTATCCCATTTGAGCCTGGGCCTTTCTTTCAGAAACCCTTTCCCTAAAAAAAGAAAAAATAAAAAAATATGCGTGTACATATACCAAAAAGAGGGGGAGAGGAAAATACATGAGTATAGAGTTACACTATCAAATCCAAAAAACTTGAAAAAGCAAAACCTCAAAAAGAGATCGTCTCAAATGGAGGAAAAAGAACAACAAAAAGATGTGTGTAGAAGAATCATGGGGCATGTACAGTAGAAACCCCCGAGGAAGAAAGTATTTTGGGAAAATTGAAGTCGTATCAAGAAAACCCTTTTAACCTAGTATACCTTCAAATCCTAACCCTACCCATGGCCAAGCTACACCCTGAAGGAAGCCCTCTTTGTAGGTTCGCAAGTAGTCATATTATCTGTTAAGTCAACATGAGCCGAGTCATGAGACGACACCAGAATCCCATCCAGTTGGTTATGACGGAATCTTTGTCCATGTCGTGGCTTTCTGGTTCTAAAGAAAAAAAGAAAGAAAAAAAGAAGAAAGAAAAAAAAGGAAAAAGAAAGAAAATTAATTTGAGTTCAAAGCAAGATGGACGTGGTGAAAACCCGCGAGGGCACCGCAGGTAAAAACAGCGAACTCACGCGGACCAGGTGAAAACCTGAAAAGGCACCTGGGGTAAGAGAGCAAACCCATGGATGTAGTGAAAACCCTAAAGGGCGCTACGGGTAAAAATAGGGATGACAGGCATGGCGAAAACCCGTCTTAGGCGCTGTGAGCAAAAATGTCAAGAATGAGAGATTAGGAGAGGATCTGTTCTGGCTCACCTATTTTAGTCTGAACCCCTTGAAGCCCTTCCCCCTTCTTTTGTTGGGCCACTCATGTTAAAATTAGATTGGATCCTAATCAAGTATGTCGTCTCTACCGCGTCGTCTGACACATGACCAAAGGTAAGGCCAGAGGACCAATCAATCTCGGGGAAGCTGACCTATCAACGTTCAAAAAGAAGCACCGAAAACTCCTAAATGGGGTTCGACCATGCTCAAAAAGAGGACCCGCCGGTTGGCCTTGAAAATACCGACATCACAAAAAGGAGAAAATTTCAAAAAAGATAATGGATTTTCTTTTCCCATAAAAAACCTCATAATGTGAGGGAGAAAATTTCAAAAAAAAAGATAATGGATTTCCCATGAAAAGCCTCACACTATGAGGGAGAAAATTTTAAAAAAGATAATATATTTTCCTTTCCCATAAGAAGCCTCACCCTGTGTAGGAGAAAAATTTCAAAAAAATAAAAAAAAAATAGAGGAGAGGCCTTATGTGACAAGACGAATGGAAGAAAATTTGGACACCAAAAATAGAGTATATATATGTATGTATGGCAGATTTCGTTTCTTTTCTTTCAAGTATTATGTATGAAGTGTCACATCCCAAAAAGATAACAACATGACACCCTTTCTATCTTCTGCCATCTTTACAGGTATATATAAAAAATAATAATAATAATAACAACAAACAAAAAAGAAACAACCCAAAAAAGGAAGGAGATCACTGTTAAGGGGCATCAGCCCCCCCTCTGTGTATATGATCTATGGTATGTGCAGGAAAAGGTCAGGGGCAGGAACCACGCTTCAAGGCACTGATCTCTGCAAGAAGAGAGTCCTTACGAGCATTTTGATCAGTCAACCACCTACCATGAAGGCCTACCTGCATCATGAGACTCACCAAAAGCCCACCAATCAAGAACCTCACTCTCGCCAGAGTACTTTCACCTCCGCCATCTCGGCTCGCCCTCTCCTTCCCAAAGTCTCGAGGCCGAGAGACTCAATTCTAGTCCAAGCATAGTTTATATGGCTGTGGTCCCGTCTCTATCGTGATTCAAAATCGTTAAAGTGTGTAAGCTCTCAGATGCCAGCCAAACCTCGTAATCAGAAGAGAGGACGCCCCCCTGAACCAAGCTACACATGTGCACCGATTGGCGGGTCTCCCAGAGTGCTGCTATGCGATCTAGGTCATTGAGAGAACCTCGAGAGAATATCAGGGAACACAAGGGCAGCCTCACAGTGCACGGTACGTGTTGGGCATATCCGAATTGACGAAGCACCCGAGATGGGAAATAGTGGGTACTACCAGTCAACCCCAAAAGCGTGATACCCTCACAATCCTGAGAGCGGATAATCGGAAAGGTGTCGTCCAACCAGGGAAGTTGCCAGATCAACTCCGCATCAGATAGCCACAGGCTCAGTTCTTCGATGCTCCCATGGGGCAGCCTCGAGCAGTGTGTCAGAAAGCCCCGAGCCACATCCCCTCTTACTAAGCAGAATCTCGACACAGGTCCCATGATAGCCAAATGCTCTCCTACCCAAATCTAAATGAGGAGTGGACTCCTGCGAAGAATCCCAACCCAGCCCAAGGCTGAGGCATCCAGGCCCCGATACATCTCAGCCAAGACTAGGTGCACCAGTGAACGACCTCCCTCCAATTCGGTCACGACATCGCATAACCCGAGGGAAAATGTCTCGCCCCCAGTAAAGAAGAGAACTTTCGACAGTAAATAAAGGGAAAAGGCCTTCATATTAAAAGGATCCCGGACTGACAACTTTTGGAGACTCGAGTCGCCAAAAAGTTATCTCAGGAATTTCACCGAGCACCTAGTGGGTCCACCGGTGAAGCCCTTCTCATACCCACCCTTTTTCAAACCAAGAACCGCGTAGACCGCCTTTGCATACCCCGGTTTAGGCACCACTTTGGCAAGCCCCCGATGCAACCTCAATCCGGTAATAGAGGCTAGCTCCTCCAAGGTTGGGGTGAGCTCCCTGGACCCGAATCTAAAGACATGAGCCCTATGGTCCCATGACGCCAAAGCCGCCTATAGGAGGTCGGGCAACAAAGGAACATCAAGGAGAGAGGAAAGGCGGGATACATGGACATACAAAGATGTTCTATATAAAGCCCAGTCAATGTAAGGCGATGGACCCGCTTGTTAAAGAAAAAGGGAAAGAAAGAGAAAAGAAACAAAAATGAGGGGCAAAAAGGCAAAGCCCGGGTGAATAGTGAGGCCAAGAGGGCTGGGCGCGGGTTATAAGGAACCCGTTGAGCATCATTATAGGACGCGTATATAATATATACGCCAAGGCAAAATTTCAAAATTTTTGCCTGGCGTATATAATATATACGCCCAGTTAAAAAGGGTAGGGAGGCATGGCTCCCCTCACATTGGCCCATTCCTTCCTATTTCCCCAAGGGAGGTACAGATTTCGCTTGGCCTACTTTTTCTCCTGGGGCAGCCCACGGTTGGGCACGTTCACGCACCCATGGAAATCCCTCGGAGGACGCGGTATCCACGGGTCATATACGGGTAATCACACGCGAGCTCACCCCCATCATTGGAGGGGCTCTGGCCCGCTTCATGCCAAAAAAAAAAACTTAAAGATAGAAAGATAAACAAATGGAACATTCATATAAACCATAAAAGTTGTGAGACCATCCAAAAAAAATCAAAAGAAAATTATTACATATTCCCCAATATTCCAAAATCTAAATCGTTTCACTGTTTCAAATTTTCAGAAAAAAAAACTAGTCCTGGGCAGCCCCCTTTGACTTCTTCTGGCATCGGGTCGCGCTTTGAAAGGTACGGGTCTCCCCCACCCGAGTCCATGCCTGAGGGATGAGGCCAAGCATAGAGCGCGACTCCTTTTCACGAGCACCCTGCATAAGCACACGAAGGGCATAAGCACACGAAGGGCCATTAGTTAGGGAAAACAAGCAGAAAGTAAATATGAGGATGACTAGATACAGTCAACATTCACTCACCACCTCAACTTCCCTAAGACCGGCAATGTTACGATATTATTCGGCTTGGTTTACGGCCGACTCATAATCTTGCAGCAAAAAGATAAAGAGAGAGGTATCAGTCACACAGGCCATCGGCATAATCCAAGAAAACAGAAGAGCAAGGTAACAAGGGAGAGACTACCCCAAGGATCAACTCAAGGGGTGGAATCCGGATAGCTTCAGCTGATATGCGTGCCTTCTCAGCCACATCAGCACACATACGTGATAGAAAGGCATCATCCAAGCGCTTAAAGGTCCCTTGGACCTCTGTTGGCGAACAACCGGAAGCACCAGCACCGGAAGGGTCGGAAGGTCCAGCACCGGTAGCCTCATCAGGAACAGTTGCCTCATTCCCTTCATTTGAATCATCACCCTGTCCAAACTATAGAAAGAAATAGTCTCACCCCCAGGAGAGAGAAGGTCATCAATGGGGACCCCATGGTAGAGAAAGCGAGCAGTAAGCATTTTGGTAGAACCTTTGGGAGCCAATACATTAGCCGGAGGAGCTTGGGGCACAGCAAAAGGAGGTCGATACTGATGAACCACCCTCTCTCCTAAGTAATAGGCCCTAGCCCAGGACCCATAGAAGAAAATAATGCGCCGATCTAACAAAAGGCGAGAGGGGCCCACTGCAGCCAGGTTCCAGAAGGGGGATCCGACGTAGGGGTCAAGTATGACCTGCTCAACAAAAAGGAGGAGGGATTTATACATTTGGTCAGAACCCACAGCATAAAAGAGCTATCAAATTTGTAAAGAGAGAAATTGTTATACCTGTTCAGGGATCAGCAGATCAAACTGAGAGTGCAGCCCTAACTCCAAGTGCTTCATACCTACGTCCCGGCGGCGGTTTGCATGCCAATTGCTCATAAGAGGGAACGTAGGAACCTCCGAGAGAAGCAGAGGGCGACCAGGTTGGAAATGCAGATACCCCCATACCTGAGAAAGCAAGCAGATAAAAATAGATATGCAAAAAAAATAATAGAGGGGAGGATGAATTGAGACCAAAGGATAAAATACCTCAAGTGCAGGCTAGAAGCCCACAACGGAGCTGGAGTCCCCAAGAACGGCTCGCACCAGGCTAGACATGAGCACTGCGTAACCAGCACCTCTCCAATCAAACCGATGTACAGTGTCCCAGTTCACCATAAGACTGAGTAGGGACAATGAGACCCGCCCTCCGCTGGTGGTTGAAAGGAGAGTCTTGCCGAGGAGGAACAGCAGAGAAATGCGGGCCAGCATCAGTGCACGCTCTGGCTCGAGATAGATGGCCGCATCAGGTTGGCCTAGATCGACTAACTCAAGAGGCTCGAACAGACCAACCAGCCATGATAACTTGACTTCGAAACTGCGAACGTTCCCAGAGGTTGGGTAGGCCCCTATCAGCCGAATCACCTCCTCCCTATCGGGCGTGCGGACAGGTATCACTGGCACCCCTCCAAAACTAACCCCAGTGATCATGGACAAGTCTGCAGGCGTGAAGGTCATCTCAGCCATGGCCATGTGAAATGTTATGGTCTCGGGGCAGAAGCGCTCTATCAGGACCTTCAGATAGGCTGTGTCAGCCCTCACAACGGGGCATGAAATGAAGTCCCCAAAACTAGCTTGGGTGAGCAGGTCCTTCACCACCTGGGGGAGATAAAGTACGAGGCGATGGAGGTCAAACCAGCCACCCCGGAACATAATGTGTGGCAAGGGCTGCAAACAAAGGGCATCGGTCAAATAGGAGCAAAGTGATATAATGAAGGCATCAAAGGAAAAGATAAAGGGTTCATCTGATTACCTGGCCAGCGATCCCAAAGTTGGAAATATGGGTATGCTGACAATGCAGGAGGCCAGTACAAGCGGCTTCACCTTGCATTTCGTACCAAGGTTGGGAGGAGCGCTGTGAAACAATGAACTGTTCCCCGTGAGGACCATAGGCCATCTCGGGCCCCTCCTGTGGACCCTACCCTTTGTCGCCGGATATCTGAAAATATGGAACACATCGGTATAAGAAAGGGCTGCTAAAAAAAGAGAAAGAAGGAGAATAACAAAAAATGCACTAATCCATAAAAAAGGAAAAAAAATGATGAATGAAGAATGAATGATGATGAATAATAAGGAAAATGTAAAAGAGAGGGGAGCATAGAAATAAGGAATCACATATACTTGAGGAAAAAAAAATGCACTACAAAAAAAGAAGAACATCAAGCATTTCAAACCAAAAAAAAAAAGAGAGAAAGAGAAAAGTAACAAAAATACAAAAAAAAAAAATAAATATAATAATATATGTGCACTAATCCATCATAAAAATAAAAATAAATAAATAAAACAAAAAAACAAAAAAAAACAAACAAAAAAAACAAACAAATGAGAACCAAGATGATGACGGATGAGGAACGATGATGATACATGTAATCATAATTGATGAGATAATAAATAAATAATAAAAAAAAAAAAACAAGCATTACATATAATAAAAAAAAAAAGAGAGAAACAACAAAACAACAAAAAAGAAGCATACGCCTAAGGAACCACATAAAAGAAAAAAAAAAAAAAAAAAAAAAAAAGAAGAGCGTAGGCATGAGGATCACATATACCAAAAAATATATCTTTCGCCACAAAAAAAAAAAAAAAGAGAGAAGGAACATCAAGCATCTCCAAAAAAAAAACAAACAAAACAAAAAAAAACAACACAACATTATCAAAATTCAAAGAAAAATCAATGATTACCTTCAATGGGAGGGGAAATAGATCCAAAATCGGTTGAGAGTAAACGTCTTTTGATCCGCACACGCAACTCCCGATAATAGAACTCAAGAAAAATCAAATGCCAAAACCCTAAGGGGCTGTCCCGGACTTGAGAAAGAAGGAGGGAAGGAGATAGAGTTTGAAAGAGGGGGTCCCTTTTGTGCTCGGGCTCGGGCAGTTTTAAAACTGCCAATTTTGGTCAGGCGTATATAATATATACGCCTGACTATTCTTTTGCCAATTTTGGTCAGGCGTATTTAATATATACGCCCGACCATTTTTTGTTGCAGATTGGCTGGGCGTATACACTATATACGCCCGACCAAAATCGGAAATTTTAAAATTGCCGGCCAATTTTTTCAGCCTTGAGGCCTGACAGACCCCCTTTCCATGCTACGGACCAAGGTTCGGTCCCATTTAGAAGCCCACGTACCATCAAGCGATGGTGCACGCATCCCCAAATGGCCCTTCGAGCTCTCTTCGATTGGCCCAAAGGGACCGTGCTACAACAAAAGGATCTAGATCTGTAAGCACCCATTGAGTGCTCCATAAAATTATAAAATCAAAAAAGGAGAAAAAGAAAATGTTGAAAAATGACACCAGTTCTCAAGGGAGCGTCGCAACGACTGTTTGCCCCCTTCCAAGAGCCGTGTTAAATCAATTCGGAATGATCGGGTTCACCCGAAAGTTCTCAAACCCCGTTTTACATAAGGACACCTCATACCTGATCCGGCAGGCAAATGAACTCATCCATAACCGGTCGCTCCTGAGAACGTACACCTAGCCCAAGATCTTCCCCAGCAGAAGTCGAGACCTGAGCCGACAGGCAAACCAAGGACCTATCACCAGAATGTGCACCTCCTCAGGGCGTGTCAACGTGACAAGTTTATTCGCCTAAGGAAACGTGCAAAAATAAAAGCAGTTTGAGCATGCTCAAAGTCTCGAACTGACATGTAAGAAGAGAAAAAAAAGAAAAAGAAAAAAGGAAAAAGAGAGGAAATAACAACTTGTGGTTATAAAGTAAAAATCCTGAGTAGGTTGACCCCACCTTCCAAGCGTTAGCTCTGATCATCCACCTTCGGATCTATGTTAACCAAGAGTATACCCGACTTCAGACCATTCGAAAAGTCTATTGTCAGTCGAAACTGACCCGTCAAAAATGAAATTACAACCAACCAAACTATGTGCAAACACACAGACCGAAGGGCTCATTCCCTTTTATTTCCTTTTACACAAGCTTAAAAGCTCTATAGGCTCGGTGTCCCTGTTGAATTTACGCACTTGCGTCTTGGTATCCGCAAGATGGTCATTTTTCCTTATAAATTATACCTTAGGGTCGAGGCTTCCGTTCGCGCCTATTTGCTGCTTATCGCCCTTGATGGGTGTCTGTCTATGCATAGTTAGTAAGATGTGATTTCATTAGGGACGGAGGCTAGAATTAACCATCTCTTTCCATGGATGTTTGGTCCTAGCCCGATCTTTTTTAGCTTTGTCTCGAGTTAAAGTACTCCGGTTCGTGTGAATTAGAAGTACCTCACCACCGGAACGTACACATCCCCAAGGTGTACCTATCCCCGACAGAGCACACGCACTCTTAAACCGTATCAACTGAAATTTGATCCACTTAAAGAGTTGTGCAAGAATAAAGTTGCCAGAGGTCCTTGAGCTTTGCTTAGAGGCCTCAAAACAAAAGAAAATTCAAAAAAAGGAAACACAATTTTTATTTTTGAAAATGGGCATGCATTCCCAAGAAGTGTTGCGACATCAATATTCGCTCCACTTGGGTAGATTATGCTAAAGCAACCTCGAGATTGATGGGTTCACCCAGAAACCCCAAGCCTTACCTAGGTAAGGGCACCTGTGGCCAATCCAATGGAGCTGTCAATACCCCATAGGATTGGACACCTTGTCTAAGCCTTCACTTTGTGTGCTTCTCATCGATTCCGAAGCATAGATCGATCACCCCGTTTCATGGAGCTGTCTGGTTCAGATTAATACTCAACATCACAAATCTATAATTTCCCTCAGGAAGTGGATGATATCCCGGCTAGCGGGCTTACACTTTTTGTGATCATCACAGTTATGCCAAGTAATGTCGCAATGCGCTTGGGGACTGTTAGCTTTGAGGTACGGACGATATCCAGAAATGAGAGGGCTTACGTACACTCACCATCACCATGGATGATTGAGAATTGAGTTGAACCAAGCGGACCCATCAAACGTGCCTTGGACCTCTTCGGATGTCTCTTGTCTTTGGCATCCAATCATTAGTGATCGAATACCAAAGAGGGGCATCTGTAGACACCCAAATTCGGCCCAAGGCCTGATCAGTCTGTACTCCGGGAGAAATGCACCCCTGTGCTTCTGATGGCACCCTTGAACCCTTGGGAATCTATGCAGACCTTTAGGAATCCCCTAAAACCTATTAGAACCATTCTCCCAACCCTTAGAGATCACCCCTAAACCCCAGGATCCCTTCCCAGACTCAACTTAAACCCTTCTGAGCATTTTTGTACAGACCACTGCTAAGGATGAGCCATATATCATTGGAAAGAGGACTTCTCCAGCTTTCCAGCAAGCTAAAGATCACCCAATTTGGAGTTGTGGTTCAAATGTTATGGCCGAATGAAGGTTCACATAAAATCATGACTTTTTGCTCAGGTGTATGTATTACATATGCCCAACAAATTTTGCCCCAGTTTGGTCAGGCGTATGTATTATATACGCCTGGAATTTTTGGGCCAAATTTGGCTGGGTGTATATAATACATACACCTAGCATAGGTGGCCACCAATGCAGCCACCCATCTTCTCAGATTCCCCTTGGTTTTCATGAAAATTACTGTGCATAAACTGGACGTATGTAATATATACGCCCAGCTTAGCTACAGTATCTGTCATTAAATGCTCGAATTTCCTCCATCTGCTTTGACCCTCCCCTTGGTTGAGGTGGGTGTCTTAAGGTTGGTTGCACCCCCTTTGAGCTTATTGGCAACCCTTAAGTCACCCATGGTCTCACCCCATCATCCGCCATTGAAACGAATTTCCCAAACCCCTAGGACCCTAAAAACCTAGAAAACCTTAGATAGAGGATTACCTAATTGCTAAACAAATTAGCTCTTAAGTAACCCTCTAACCCACCTCTTCTCTATAAATAGAGAGGCCCCCCTCTTCCCAAAAGGGTTGAAAAAATCAAGGTTGAAAAGATTAGGGTGAAAGCTTGAATTAGGAGAGAGAGAGCCCTAGTGAGAGAAAGTTCTTTTCTTATTTCTTCAACCAGAATTCTAGCATGCATAGATCATCCTTTTCAACCCTTTTCAACCATTAGATCACCTCTTTTAGTTAAAGCTTAGTCCCTAGCTTCATCCCCACACTTCCTATCTACCGAATCTTAGCATTAGAGCCTATTCCTCTACCGTTTAAGCCACTTAAAGTCATCGAGAGCACGCTGAAGCGAAGGTCTTCCACGGTGCAACAAGGGCCCGTGAGCTCCGGCTCACCCCTCTCTTCCTCTACCTTCTTGGTGTTTCCTCCGTCAAAGGATTCAAGCCGTTACGCCGCCGAAATTTTGGTTTGGCTCAAAGCTTGATAGGACCGTATTGCCTTCGGGCAAGGGGAAGGTCCGCCCATTTGTTTTCATTTTGGCCATAGCTAGAGACCACTACGTGCGGGTTGATCGGGTGTCTAAACCCTTTCCGATCGATAACCGAAGCCCCTACCCTAGAGCCTTTGGCAAAGACCGGTAAATCAGAGTCATATTTAGCACTTCGGTACTCAAAGTATGGATTTAAAGGTTTCCCGGGTCGCCAAAAGCTCCGGGTGGCGACTCTACATTGTATTCCATCGTGAGTGCATCGCTGCGACGGGTTCGAGAGGATCCATGCTTGCACAATTGGTATAACAAGCAATATTAAGATAAAATGGAACAGTAACTACACGATACGGAAGTAAAATTTCTATTCTAAGCATAAACTTCAAAAGACAGTTCTACATTCATGCCACTGCATGAACAGAGAACCGATCCAAACCATCGGTAATAAACAGATCACCCCAGATGGTTCGCCAAAAAGAATATATCAATTAATTATATTGTTTATCAAAATAAAGGCTTAAAATACCAAGGCGTACTAATGAGCTCTCAAAACTACTCTCTCAAAGTACTAAGCGGAGTCTCCTATAAGAAGTCCTCAGGAGGAGGCTCCAACTATTATCCGGGCACGTAATCCGAATCACCCGAATCCATGTCTCTCGAAGCCTCGGCCGCTGCTAGCACTGGACCTGCGACGTATAGTCTAAAGGGTGAGCTACATCCTAGGTCAATAGGGAACAACACAATGAACATATAAATGAAAATCTCACATGTATTCCATGATATTCTAAGTATGATGTATCTATGCACTTACTGGAAAAATAGTTTAAAAGATGACAATTTGTATTTAAATTTATTGGTAGTTGCATGTTTTCCTTTATTGTTAATTGTTCATGAATGACACTGAATAGGCCTAAGGCAAAACTTAAATTTTTAACTTAAGTTGTCCCCGAGCAATATAGCATCGAGCCCCAATGGAATACCCTCCATCGTCGTCTAAATAGATAGTTGTTATATGTATTCCCTGAGAATACTATCCAAGCCCCTTTCTCATAGGCGGCGGGGGTTAAATCTCATCTCAACATCTCTGGGATGTGCTTACTGTGTACGGAAAAACTATGGATTGGCCGCCGTACCGGTCACGGATATCCTATCGAGTCAGTCGTGGGTATCCCGCCATGTCGGTGGGGTATTCTATTCAAACCTTAAATAACAAAAATATCATGTGCTTTACATATAGTTATTCAGCGTGTAAAAGTGCTACTTTATATCAGTTAGGCCTTATCAGTCGTTATCTAATCTTACTAACATCCCTGGGATGTCTAAATTACTCACATCACACTGATGCCTTTATCACTTTCTCATCCCCTGGGGATGCCTCATTTTCATTAGCTTACTTGGTCTCAGTTACTCGCATCACACTGATGCCTTTATTACTTTCTCATCCCCTGGGGATGTCTCATTCTCATTTACTTTTTTGGTGTCACACACACACCCTTTTTACAAAGATTCACACAGTTAAAACATTTTCAATTTGATTTCTATATCACTACATACATGCTCTTGCAATTAAAGTACATGTTCAAGGTGTTCTCTACATCAAGTCTCGGAAGGTCCAAGCATCAAGGTCCCACACGGCTCCTTATGCTTGCTCTCACACGTACCACCTATGGTATACCATAACACATGCAATATATTACTAAAGATGCAACAGAGAAGGTCCTAGACCCTCCATGAACCTCAAGGTTCAATTAAAAAGTCAAGTCAATCTACCAAAATCGATTAATCGATCTCCAAAATCGATTAATCGAAACCCTAAATCGATTAATCGATTCCCAAAATTGATTAATCGAAATCCAAAATCGATTAATCAATCTTAAATCGATTAATCAAAATCCCCAAAAAGGTTAAATCAATTCTCAAATCGAGCAGTCAAAAATTCAAAATCGATTAATCGATCCCAAATCAATTAATTGAAATCCAAAATTGATTAATCGATTCCCCAAATCGATTAGTCTATTTCCCCAAGTCTCATCTCTCCAGCCACTGGAGGTACTCAATCGATTAGTCGATTTCTAAATCGATTAATCGACTTTCAAAATCGATTAATTGATTTCCAGATCGATTAATCGAACTCTAGCATTCTTGCCTTTTCAACTTCTGGACCAAAATCGATTAATCGATTCTCAAATTTGATTAATCGATTTGGCCAGAACTCAGCCCCTTTTCGGGTTGTTCTACCAAATCTTTCTTCTTATTTTTCTATCATTTTTATTTGATCATTTCACCCATCTTTTCTATAGCTAATGCACAATAAAGTACTCATTTAAATCTAGCAAAACTCACCTCAAATCAATCTCTAAATTGATTGAATGGTTGATTTGAATGGTTAGGGTTCCGGCTCTTGCTTCAACGATTCTTCATGCGTTGAATCCGACATTAAATGCTTGAAACTCTTCCTTCAATCAACCACAATAACTCTTAACCATTACTGACCTTGGTTCTCTCTCTCTCTCTTCTTAACTCTCTTTCACCAACTAAACAAAAGAAATCTAGGTTATTAAAACCCTTATAACTTCTCTCAAGCTTTGGTGTTAAGCGCATACACCAGAGATAGGTGTATGTGGCCCTAAATTAACACCATACACTACACTTAGGTCACATTTATATTACATTAGTTCATTACTTTGGGAGTCCACTTTTCACCATCACTTGGTCAAACCTACAACCAGTCGGGCACGGATCTTGAGGTCACTGTTTAACGTTCAAATTTTTGAGATATTACAACTTTCATCTTCTTTGTGAAGCGAGGGGTAATAAATGAGTGGGTAGACTCGGGGTCTATCAACACTCGAGCTTCATATGTCACATCGCTTCCTTTCTCATAGATTTGCAACATACCTAGTCACACATACACATATATATAATGTATACTATCATACCAAAAATTATTACATGCAAGTTCTTTTCTATTTTCTATATGGATGCACCTTCTCTATATAAAATTTTTTAAGAATTGAAATTCTTTATTTAAAAGAAATCTCACCTTGGATCACATCGTTTATATTTTGAGCCTCTTGAGCTGTGACTGCATAGGCTCTCCCTTGGACGATTGACTTCCTTGCTTGTATCGGTCGTGGCACAGAAGCTGAAGCCGTCTTCCCTTTGTTTGCCTCAGGGTAATCATTGATCAAGTGGCCCACCTTGCCACATCTGAAACAGTCTCGAGTTCTCTGCCTACAGTCGGTTGTCCTGTGAGACTTGCCACACTTGGCGCAAGTCTCCCGAGGTGTGGAAGAAGCAGCTCGCGAGAAACCCTGTGTAACTGTAGCTCTGGTAGTGATAGCAAGGCTCTCATATTATATCGGTCTCCTCGACGTAAGCAATGAAAATCTCTGCTGGTTGGTCTGCTGCGCTGGTCTCCCATAACCTTCTTGGAATGGTGGTCTCTAATTGTTTGCTACGAATCTCGACTTTTTATTCATCGGCTCGTAGTTCCCTGTTCTACTCTAGTCCACACTCCACCTTCCTTGTTGTTCCCTCTGGCAGTATTTATTATTAATTTCTTCCTCTACTACGAGTACCTTACTCATGACCATAGGTCCTCATCTGGAATGGTGCCACTCCTCCCCTCACGTCCGGTCTCAACCCTTGCTGAAACCTCTTCGCTCTCATCATCTCTGTGATGACATAGTCAGGAGCGAAGGGAGCGAGTCGCATGAACTCCACTCCATACTCTCTAACAGTCATCTTCCCTTGCACGAGTTGTAAAAACTGGATCTCCATCTAATTCCTCACAACTTCTGGGAAGTACTTTTTATTAAACTCTTCAACAAATTTATCCCACGTCCAGGGCAAATCCAAAGTATCCTGAGCCCTAGTCCTAGAAACGAACTTCCACGAAGGCCCAGCCTCCCCATCTACCATGTAGGCTGCCCAACGGACGCTCTAGTCCTCTGTGCATGTGAGCACACTAAATACTTTTTCTATCTAACTCAGCCAGTTCTCAGCTACCATGGGCTCTGCTTGCCCCAAAAAGCTAGGAGGTCTCATCTTCCTAAACTCGATGGCGAGAAGACACTAGCGGTGTAGACCCTTTGGAGGTGTCGGTGGTGATCTTTGCTCATGTATGAGTCGCCAAGGATGCGACTGTTACCATGGCAGCCACCATGGTTTCCATAGTGTACATCATCCTTTGACGCTGTTGTTTAATTCTAAGTGTGCTTGATTTATTTGTGTTTTGAAAACAGGTTTGCAACTGCTAAGTTATAATGAATCTAGAACCTTAAAAAGAGTAAAGAAATATCAGCACAGAGAGAAGTGAATTAGCCTGCAAGATCAGGGCCAATTGTAGCAAGTTTTAAATGTAAGTGAGTAAAAGATCGTCCACAGAGAATTTGTTTAAAATGCAAGATAAACCTCTAGATCTGAGCTACCAGATCTGGCCTCGTATCCTATCTAGAAAGCACATAAGATGGGAGGTTGAATTTGTCACATTAACTAAATGATAAAAGTAAAAGTTAAACTAAATGATCCATATCTGAGTTGGGGGAGTTTTGATGTAAACTTATAAAAATGGAGATATAATATCTAACTTTGATTTGGTCCTTGAAATGTAATGAGAATGACTGCAAATCAAATGAGAGATGATCCAATCTTCATCTAGCTACAAGCACAGATGTAAGAGAAATAAATCTAAGTTAAGGATTAGGTTTAGGCTTATGGCTATGGTCTGTCCACTTCAATGGCCACAGACCATCCAATAGTCTTAAATCCAAAGCCTTAATTTAGAACAGGAAGCATCACTACAAATGCCATGAGAGATTAGGTTACAAACACTAATTCTCACAGGATTAATGAATCAAGGGAAATTGCATGAAAAATAGTAAATCTAAAGGAGTCTATTGCAATAAGGAGATCAGAGGGAACCCTTAACATGAGTCCAATTGAGACTGTATGGTTTATAGCAACCTTTTCAAATTCACCATTACAATTACAGAGCTCAGCTTAAACAGCTCTCAGATTTGTAGTCTTGAATACAACTCTCTTTTGAATTACAGAAGTATCTCACAGCTCTCAATTGCAAGTAAAAGTGAGGCTATTACAGGGATTTCAGACAAACTATCTGGTTTGGAAATGGGGGAATAGGAATGAAACTCAAAATCTGGATGCCCAAATTGGGCAAATGGTTCGTCTATTTATAGTTTTCCCTAAGTCCAACTCAGATGTGTATCAACCAATCAGAAGTGCTCCGATCTGTATCGACCAATGGTAGTCGAGCACAAGGATCCAGATCTGTTCTGGCCAATCAGAATTGCTCGATCTGGTTCAGCCAATCAGGCGATAAAAGCATCAATTCTGTTATGCATTTTGAAAGTTTGTTAGAGTTTCTAGAAGTTCCCGCCAAGTTATTTCATCTCTGGGTGCTCACATGGGGCGGAATATGCCTTCGCTTCATGCTTAGAATCTTTTGAAATGTCCCTAGGTTTTTAAATGCATTGGGACGCATGAAAAAGATTACTGAATTGCCCTTGCAAAAGCTGGGAATCTCCAGAATACCTTTTCGCATAGTTTAGGGGACTTTTCGCAAGGTGTTGTAACTCCTGAAGCTCTTTTCGCATAGCGTTCGTTCTGTTGAATGGAGTTCTCTTCTTTGAAAAAGTCAATCATCTCTTGAAGAGTTCGGTGCTCTTCGAAAGCTAAGCATGGAGTTTTAGTTCTTTTCGCAGAGTTCAGGTTCTTTTCGAACAGTTCAGGTTCTTTGCAAAAAGTACTCTGTAGTGCATTTTTCTGTTCGAATTGCTCCATACTTCTTTTCTGGGTTGAGACCAGGTCTTTGCCTCTTCAGTTCAGACCTTTTAACAGCTAGTGAGGTTGTCCCTTCTCTTTCTTCCTTTGGATCGACATGGATTATCATCTTTTTGGCACTTTTAAGCTGCTTTTATGGTTAAGCCTGTCTTTATTGTTAGCTGAAACACAAGCACTTAGAACACTTATTTAGTTCTCTCAAAGGTCTATCAAGACTCAGGTTGAGGGGTGAAAAATAGTATTTTCCAATTCTCAACAGACGCTCCTCTCTATCTTTGTTTCTTTCTCTGACTCTCTCTTGTTCTCTTTGATCTCGATCCTGATGATCGCGATCCTAAGTCTTTGCCTGATCTTGGCTCCCTTGGCCACCACTGCCTGAAGCCCCTCTATCTCCTACAGGCACTCTATTAGTATCCGAGATAAAATCATCTCGACTACGCAAACCTCTACTATGACCGCCCCTGGGTCGGCCCCTTCCTCTAGAAGACATAGCGGTCTGCATGTGAAAACAAGGTCTTCTTTAGTAGAAGTCCCTATGCTCTGACAAAATAATGAGTGTAAGAATTTCTAAAAGAAACTGGCTTTGATACCAACTGTGATAGCCCGAATTTCAGCACCTTGAAACCCATGCCATCAGCACGATCCTCTAGACCGTGCCCCATGGCTATGTACGGAACATTGGCATAACAAGTAATATTAAGATAAAATAGAATAATAACTACACGATGCAGAAGCAAAATTTCTATTCTAAGCATAAACTTTAAAAGACAATTCTACTTTCATGCCACTGCATGAACAGAGAACCGATCTGAACCATCGGTGATAAACAGATCACCCCAGATGGTTCGCCAAAAAGAATATATCAATTAATTACATTATTTATTAAAATAAAGGCTTGACATACAAAGCCGTACCAATGAGCTCTCAAAACTACTCTCTCAAAGTACTCAGCAGAGTCTCGTAGAAGAAGTCCTCAGGAGGAGGCTCCAACTCTTCCTCAGGCACGTAATCCAAATCACCCGAATCCACGTCTCCCGAAGCCTCGGCCGCTGCTAGCACTGGACCTGCGACGTATAGTCTAAAGGGTGAGCTACATCCTAGCTCAATAGAAAATAACATAATGAACATATAAGTCAAAATCTCACATATATTCCATGATATTCTAAGCATGATGTATCTATGCACTTGCTGGAAAAATAGTTTAAAATATGACAATTTGTATTTAAATTTACTAGTAGTTGCATGTTTCCCTTTATTATTAATTGTTCATGAATGACACTGAATAGGCCTAAGGCAAAACTTAAATTTTCAACTTAAGTAGTCCCCGAGCAATATAGCATCGAGCCTCGATGGAATACCCTCCATCGTCATCTAAATAGATAGTTGTTATATGTATTCCCTGGGAATACTACCCAAGCCCCTTTCTCATAGGCGACGGGGGTTAAATCTCATCTCAGCATCCCTAGGATGTGCTTACTGTGTACGGATAAACCTCCGTACCGGTGTATGGATTGGACGCCATACCGGTCACGGATATCCTGTCGAGTCAGTCATGGGTATCCCGCCACATCGGTGGGGTATTTTATTCAAACCTTAAATAACCAAAATATCATGTGCTTTATATATAGTTATTTACCGTGTAAAAGTACTACTTTATATCAGTTAGGCCTTATCAGTCGTTATCCAATCTTACCAGCATCCCTGGGATGTCCAAATTACTCGCATCACACTGATGCCTTTATCACTTTGTCATCCCCTGGGGATGCCTCATTTTCATTAGCTTACTTGGTCGCATCACACTAATGCCTTTATCACTTTCTCATCCCCTGGGGATGTCTCATTCTCATTTACTTTCGTGATGTCACACACACACACCCTTTTTACAAAGATTTATACAGTTAAAATATTTTCAATTTAATTTCTATATCACTACATACATGCTCTTGTAATTAAAGTACATGTTCAAGGTGTTCCCTACATCAAGTCTCTGAAGGTCCAAGCATCAAGGTCCCACACGGCTCTTTATACTTGCTCTCACACGTACCACCTATGGTACACCATAACACATGCAACATATCACTAAAGTTGCAATAGAGAAGGTCCTAGACCCTCCATGAACCTCAAAGTCCAATTTAAAAGTCAAGTCAATCTGCCAAAATCGATTAATCGATCTCCAAAATCGATTAATCGAAACCCTAAATCGATTAATCGATTCCCAAAATTGATTAATCGAAATCCAAAATCGATTAATCAATCCCAAATTGATTAATCAAAATCCTCAAAAGGGTTAAATGGATTCTCAAATCGAGCAGTAAAAAATCTAAAATCGATTAATCGATCCCAAATCGATTAATCAAAATCCAAAATCGATTAATCGATTCCCCAAATCGATTAGTCGATTTCCCTAAGTCTCATCTCTCCAGCCACTGGAGGTACTCAGTCAATTAGTCAATTTCTAAATCGATTAATTGACTTTCAAAATTGATTAATCGATTTCCAGATAGATTAATCGAACTCGGGCATTCTTACTTTTTCAACTTTTGGACCAAAATCGATTAATCGATTCTCAAAATCGATTAATCGATTTGGCCAGAACTCAGCCCCTTTTCGGGTTGTTCTTCCAAATCTTTTTCTCCTTATTTTTCTTTCTTTTCTATTATTTTTATTTGATCATTTCACCCATCTTTCCTATAGCTAATGCACAATAAAGTACTCATTTAAATCTAACAAAACTCACCTCAAATCGATCTCTAAGTTGATTGAACGGTTGATTTGAATGGTTAGGGTTCCGGCTCTTGCTTCAACGATTCTCCACGCGTTGAATCCGACATTAAATGCTTGAAACTCTTCCTTCAATCAACCACAATAATTTCTAACCATTACTCACCTTGGTTCTCTCTCTCTCTCTCTCTTCTTAACTCTCTTTCACAAACTAAACAAAAGAAATCTAGGTTATTAAAACCCTTATAACTTCTCTCAAGCTTCGGTGTTAAGCACATACACCAGGATAGGTGTATGTGGCCCTAAACTAACACCAAACACTATACTTAGGTCATATTTATATTATATTAGTTCATCACTTTATGAGTCCACTATTTGACCATTACTTGGTCAAACCTACGACCAGTCGGGCACGGATCTCGAGGTCACTGTTTAACGCTCAAAATTTTGGGATATTATAAAATTTTTTTTTTCTTTCTTTGCTATTTTTGACTAATTTACTAACAAGTACTACTAACATCTAATATTTTTTTTAAAGAATCGATAGTTTTTTTCTCCTAAGTTTGGGGGAAATTTTTTTTCTTTTTACAGATTATAAACCCGATAACTAACTCAGTAGTAAAGTAAGGTAATATTTTTCCTGTATGTCCCCTGTTTTACACAATGATGACATTGTCCTAATTAAGTTTTAGGGGGATACATATCAACTTTGAAAAATATAATATATTAGTATAGCTTTCTTTAAAGCCTTTTTTAGTTAAACACTGTATCAAGTGAATGTTTGAAACTATACGATTGATCTGAACTTTATATATTTTATATTATAATTTCAAAATCACATAACCAGTGAGCTATAGAGTCTATTTTCTCTTTTATTCTGAGAAAGAGAGACTATTTTTATTCATGCTAAATTTTTCTTGAACTTATCTACTATTACTGTCTAAATGAAATCTCATATTGTTGAACTTAGAATCAAGATATTCTATAAATATGATGATTTATTTGTTTAGAACTGTCTATTAAACGTATCAAAGCAATAAGACATCCATATTAGTAAATCATGAAAATGACCAAAGGCCATTTTTTGTTAAACCAGAGTCAAAAAGTTAAAAATCTTAAAATATTTTACCTTTGAACCCATATTGGAAGCCTAAAAAGTAAATTTTTTTATACCAAAATTTTATAAACCTTTAACCAGATGTACTACCCAAAACTTTCTATCCTTGACCCTTACAAATTTTGAGAGTTTAGAATGTAAAAGAAGGGTAGAAGAGGGAGTGAACGGAGTATATGCGTAACAAATAAATGATCTGCTGAAAAGGGTACAAGTAAAAAGAAATACAATCGTATGGAAATATGAGAAAAGAAAAAGAAATCATAAAAAGACGATTCTATGAAAAAGAGAAGTAAAAAGTTTTCAACTAGGAAAGAAAAATGGGATTCATACTAGAAAAGAAATGGGAAGAAGTTATGCAAAACGAAGATACTTACTGAAGCTAAAAAAAATAGAAGAGAAGGAAGAGCTAAATTCTCATAAATAATTTTGAATCCTCTTTACCTTTTTCTTTGAAACCTTCTTAACACCCAAAGCCCCATTACAAGCCAAAGGAAAGATCTTTGTGATTTACGATTTGCAAGAATATGAGTCTAGTAGAGATATATAAAATAGATACTATCAACAAATGGAGAAGTTATATGAACAAAATTGATTATCCTCTCCATGAGATTTATCTTCTTAGCTAATTATCCGATGAAATTTTCTTATATATCTACAATATTATGAGAACCCAATAGTTCAATTATTTTTTAGAGTATGCCAATAAGTGAGAGTTTGAATGAAAATATTTTCTAAAAATTATAGTTTAAAAAAAATCTATGATGAATAAACTTTTTACTGATATACATACACTCCACGCTATACAGAATTGAAATTATTGAGTTCTGATAGAGGATAATTATGATGATGGAAAGCTAATGATAAAAGATTTGAAATTTTTTTAAAAATAATGAACATATAATGATTGACTGAGTAATTAGTATATAAAATCTATATTTTGAATTTTTAGTTTTGAATAATATTTTAAAAAATCTAAAAATATTGAAAGTTTGTAGGTAACTTCACTGAAAACCTTCAGGAGACTACAACTCCTACACTAGGGATCACCTAGGCGTTTAAAGGCTTGTTGCATCTGCTAAATGCAATCGTGCTCCCTATGAAAATGGCATTTTAATTTTTAGTTTTAGGATAGTTTAATTTTCCTTGCTTGCTAGGGACTAGCAAAACTTAAGTTTGGGGTGTGATCAGTCACATAATTTACCATTTTATCACCCTTAACTTAGTGATGCTAGGACTTAGTTTGCTACTAACAAATTAACGATATGCAGATATTAAGGAAAAATAGTAAAAGAGAGCCTAAGTGTTAATATTCATCAAAATGAACTCAAAAGCAGTAAGAAAGATGGTTGAGCAAAAAAGATGATTTCCGCCTACTAAAAGCCAGAAAATCATAATTTATAATTCTACAAAAAGAGACAAAAAGGAGAAAATGCAAATAATTGTAATCCAGAGAATCGTCTGAATAGAAAGCTATGAAAGACAGAAAATCGTGATTTATGATTTTCTACCAAAGAAGAGAGACAGAAGAGAAAATCGTGATTAACGATTTTCTAGAAAAGAAGCTTTCCTACTATTGATGTTGCTGATCACGTAAGAACTATCACTGCCATAAACAGAAATAAAAGACTCCTAGAATTAGAAGTTCAGCTGATCACGGATCTGAGAAGATTGATGAAGATTTACTCCGAAGGACTCTGTCGCTGAAAATTAAAGAACAATCTAGAAGCATATCAACTAAAGAAAGCAAGGAAAAGATAAAAATAGGAATTAGAGTTATATTCGAAATCTTTTATTTTTAGTAGTCTCTTTTATTAGAATTAGAAGTCTTTATAAACAGACTCCTTATGATCTATAAATAAGAGAGCTTGGTGTAGAAATAATCATCGAAGAATTTCAGCATCAATTGAAAACTGAGGTTGGATTTTCTTCCGATCAGTAGTATGAAATAGTTAGAGTAGATTAGATATCAGAGGTTTTCTCAAGAGCAATTGACGACTGCAATTGGGTGCTGAAGATTAGTTTAGATATCCTAGTTTCTCAGGAGCAATTGACAACTACGGCTAAGGAGCGAAAGATATATTTCTTTTCTTTCTAGTTTAGATTTTATTTTGCTTTATTTTCATACTTTGTAAACATCTCCAAGTTTTAATTTGAATTGACGACTCGGGTTAGAATTTACAGATTAGTGTAATGGTTTTTACTTTTTCATCTTCAGTTTTCTAAGGTTTGATTGACACTCAGATTTTAGAAAGTTGTTGATTAGATTAAATATGTATTAATAGGATCTTAGACTTGATTGACGACCAATGCTAAGAAACTAGAGATATAGTGTAACGGTACTGTTTAAATTAATAAATAATCGATAGCCGAAGATTGGGATTGACGACCTCAATCTGAAGGAGGATCTAGATTTATTTTATACTTTAGATTAAAAAACCATTCTTTTATTCATATTTCTCTAGTAGATTAGATCTTAAAGATAAATAGAAAATTTTTAAATAAGGATTTAAATAGAAGATATAAATAAGAAGTAATTAGATAAATAAACTTCCTCGTAGGAACAATCCTATGCTAGTACCATGATTTCCATTTTGCGCTTGTAATAGGTTAAGACTTGAGTTTAACATAATTTTAATATACATAATAAGCACGACTAGTCCTCTGGCTCTCAATCTGCATCGCATATACGACAATGCATTAAGGATTGATTCGAATTACCAATGACTTCGACGGACTTAAGTATTTTCTCAAAACCGAGGCGGAAAGGACACGTTCGTGCTAATCTTGGATCATGTAGAACTTGTCCCAACTTCCTCCTCAATTTTGACCTTTAAAAAATTTGATTTGTGAAATTATTCATTCACACAAGTTATAGAGCTCGTTGTCCTCTTTCCAACGTTGAGAGAATCACGTTAATCCGAGTTCGGAGTAAAAAAGTTATGGCCAAAATACCAAAGTTGTGTTAGCAACTCAGTCAAAGTCGCGTGCGCGATTTTCAAAGTCGCACGAGCGACTTTTCCTATAACATTTTGGCCTCTTTTTCTGAAGGAAAATCGCTCGAGCAAATTCCAACACGAGCGCGAGATTTTGTGCGATTCTGTGCATTTTCCCCCTTTCTAAAACCCATTTTCTTCAAATCTAATCCTATATTCCTATACACACAACCTAAACAACCTAATTTAAGTTCCATATATGAATAAACTAAGGTATTTATCTCTTAGATAGGGCGCACAACGTCCCCGATGATCGCACTAAAAAATCAACTCTTCATGCTTTCACGTTTGTCCGATGGTTTGAAACTGAAACCCCTTTCTTCCTCGTGCTTGGATGAAGTCTTAAATCTAATCCTTGTGATGTAAACGACAACCCAAAGCATTCTTGAGTGAAGAAGAAGAGCTATGATTGAGATCGATGGAAGTTATGGGATTCAAGGAAAAACAAAAGAGGGTTTGAGAGAAATAAGTTTTCTCACGCTTGATCAGTCTATAATTCTCCATTTTATCGCCTTCAACTTAGTGATGCTAGGCCATAGTTTGTTACTAACAAATTGATGATGTGCAGATATTAGAGATAACCAGTAAAATGGAGTAAAAGTATTAATATTCATCAAAATAAACTCAAAATGTAATAAGAAAGACGATTGAACGAAAAAGACGTTTTCCGCCTACTGAAAGCTAGAGAATCGTAATTTATAATTCTGTAAAAAGAGATAAAAAGAAGAAATGCAAAAAATTATAATTCAGAGAATCGTCAACTAAGGAAGCTATGAAAGATAGAAAATTATGATTAACGATTTTCTAAGAAAAATAAGAAAATGATAAATGGTGATTTGCGATTTCCCAGAAAAGAAGCTTTCCTACTGTTGTTGTTGTTGTTGCTGTTGATCACGTACATATTACACCCCCATGAACAGAATTAGAAGATATATGACACTAGAAGTCTGATGAATCACAGATTTGAGAAGAATGATAAAAATAAGCTTTAGGAAATCTCGATTTCTGAAATAAAGGAGAACAATCCAGAAGCACATCTACCGTCTAAGCAAGGAAGGATAAAATTAGGAATTAGAGTTTTATTAGGAATATTTTATTTTTAGTAGTTTCTTTTATTAGAATTAGAAGTCTTTGTAAATTGACTCCTTATGATCTATAAATAAGAGAGCTTGGTATAGGAATAAACATCAAAGAATTTCAGCATCAATTGAGGCCTGAGGTTAGATTTTCTTCCGATCAAAGTAGTATATAATAGTTAGAGTAGATTAGATATCAGAAGTTTCTCAAGAGCAATTGACGACTGCAATTGAGTGCTAAAGATTAGTGTAGATATCCTAGTTTCATAGAAGCAATTGACGACTGCGACTGAGGGATGAAAGATATATTTATTTACTTTCTAGTTTAGATTTTATTTTCTTTTATTTACAGCTTTATAAACATCTCCAAGTTTTAATTTGAATTGAGGACTCAGGTTAGAATTTACAGATTAGTGTAACGGTTTTTACTTTTTTATCTTCAGTTTTCGAAGGTTTGATTGATGCCTAGATTTTAGGAAGTTGTTGATTAGATTAAATTTGTATTGATAAGATCTTAGACTTGATTGACGATCAATGCTAAGAAACTAGAGATATGGTGTAATGATACTATTTATTTTCATAAATATTCGATAGCTGAAGTTTGGGATTGCTGACCTTAGTCTGAAGAAGGAAGATTTAGGATTTATTTTATGCACTTTAGATTAGAAACCATTCTTTTATTTATATTTCTCCAGTAGATTAGATCTTAAAGATAAATAGAAGTGTTTAAGATAAGAATTTAAATAGAAGATATAGATAAGAAGTGATCACAAGATAAATAAACTTCCTCGTGGGAACGATCCTATGCTAGTACTATGATTCCATTATATGCTTTCAATAGGTTAAGACTTGAGTTTAAACATAATTTTAATATACATAACAAGATCGACCAAGTTTTTGGCGCCGTTGTCGGGGAAGCGGAATTTATCTTTATTTCTATTTTTATCTAATATTTTTATTATTTTAAAAACTAATATTTATCTTTCTCTTTTTATATTTCTTTATATTTTTAGTTTCTTTTGATCACTTCTTAAGCTTTTGTAGGTATACTCAGAGTGACGGATTAGAACTTCAACACTTCTGCTAGCCACAGAGACTAGAGGCTTAGATTTGTTTCTCTCCCTGCTCTCTAAAATAAAAATCATACAAAGCTAAAATCATAAAAATAAGTTGTTATGGTCAAGTTCATCTCAACACCTTTCATGTATACAAACGCTACTAAACAAACACTCTGCTACCGTATATTATCCATCATATGAACTCTTCGATATCATCACACATAATAAATAGAACAACGTTTTATACTTATTTCAGCCGACATTCGATTTATGGCCAACTAACTTTCTATAGAATCATTATGGAAATTAAGTTCGAAAGGATGAAAAAATTTAAAACGACGATATGTACTCCACCATCTAAGCACTTCAAATACGAGAGCAGTTCATCATTCCTTCTCATCCCCACCAGTCCATTCTTACCCATGATAGACGATAAAATCAACTACAACCCAATAAAGTTCTTCCTAATATGGGAGGACCCACTACCACCACTAGAGCCAGATCCTCTGCAGTTCCTGTGAGACGAGTACGAGGAAGTTCAGAAGATTTTGGCGAAGGAAGAAAAGAAAAATAACATAAAGAAAAAGAAGAAATATAGGAAGAGGGAACCACTTGCCTCTCCTGACACACCTCCCATCTTCACCTCCTCTTTCACTCAGCCACAGCCCCCTGTTTCTCCCTAATCTCCGCTATCCCCCTTACTGGCTTGCAGTTCCTCTACCAAGGGCAACAAGGTGAGGACATCCTGGAGCCAGGAAGGCAACCCATTTTTTACGGGATAATTTTTGAAGAAGCTGGAGGATCGATCTTCATTGAAGAATTCTCTTGGATGTTGCTGCCAGTGTCTTAATTTAATGTGCATCTATTTTTTTCTTAGGATTTCTTTAATGTAATTTGTGACAACCAGGATTTTGCCACCCCAAAACCCGTGCCATCGGCATAATCCGCTAGGCCATACCCCAGGGATATGTACATAATATTGGTATAACAAGCAACAACTACACAAAATAAGACGATTAACTAAACAATGTGAAATCATATATACTAATCTAAAGCATAAGCTCAAAAGACAGTTCTTCTTCTATGCCAACGCATGAACAGAAGAACCGACCCGAACCATCAATGATAAACATATCACCTCAGATGGTTCGCCAAAAGGAATATATCATTTAATTACATTGTTTCAAAATATAGGCCTGACATACCAAGCCGTACAGAAAAGCTCTCAAAAATAACCCTCAAGTACACAGGGGGTCCTCTAGAAGAAGTCCTCAAGAGGAGGCTTCAACTCTTCCCCGAGCACGTAATCCGAATCCCCCAGATCTACGTCTCTCGAAGCCTCGACGGTCGCTAGCAATAGACCTGCGACGTTGTAGACACCCAAATTTGGCCCAAGGCCCGATCGAAACACCTTTTGAGGGAAGTGCAATTTTGAGCTTTTGATGGCATGAATGGAACCCTTAGGAATCACCCCAAACCCTTAGGAATCCCCCTAGATCCCTTAGGAACCAATCCCGACCCTTAGAACCCATTTCGAACCATAAACCTTACCAGGCTATGGATAAAGAGTGGTGCACTGGAACTAGCTACGGCCCTCTACTACGATTGAGTCATATATCCTTGAGGGTAGAGATCGTCAACTTTCCAACGGTCCAAGGATCGCCCCAATCGAAGGTATACATCAAAAGATATGGCAAACTGAACCCGGAGGGCATGAATGTAAAGTCATGTGGGCCCCTTAGGGACTTGGCGCAACTAATAGTTTTGCCAGTAATAAACTTTACCTGGCGCAACTAATAGTTGCTCCAGGTCAATTTTCCCTCACTTTAAGCCTGGCGCAACTAATAGTTGTGCCAGATTCAAAAGTGGGCCCCATCCTCGCGAGCTGACTTCCAGGCACTGTTCTGCACTATTTTACTGTATATTTGCCTAACACAATTATTAGTTATGCCAGGCATATGAATAGTAACTATTGGTTTTTGCCTCAAAATTTGTGATTGGGGTTTGACTTGTTGACCACCTCGACCTTTGGGGTTTGTTTAGCTAGTTCTGTTGCACCCTTTTGAAGCCTGTTTGCACCCTTCAAGTGACTTAAGGCCTCACCCCATCATCCACCATTGGAAGACCTTCCCACACATGTCAAGGCTCTAAAACCTTAGATTGCCCATTACCTAATTACTAATCCAATTAGGACTTTAACCTCTCACTAATCCTCCCTTCCTCTACAAATAGAGAGCCACCCCTCTTGCTTAAGGGTTGAGAATTTTGCTTAAGAGAGAAAGAGCTCCAAGTGAGAATTTCTTCCTCCCTTTGGTGCACTATTTTCATCTAAAATCTAGAATTCAAAAACCCTTCCCAAGCTTGCTCTTACACCCAAAACCCTTAGCCTAGGTGTGTGTGATCCCCTAGCCTCTCTTCTCCATCTCCTAGCTAGTAGGCCCTAGTGGTTAGAACCCTTTTTCCCACCATTCAAGCCTCCAAAAGCTCATCAAAAGCAAGCCAAGCAAGGCTCCTCTACGGTGCTACAAGGGCCCGAGGGCTCCGGCTCTCCCCTTTCTTCTCCCATCTCTTTCTAGCTCCCTCCATCCTCTCATTTGTGCCGTTACGCCGCCGACTTTTCGGTAGGAACGGGGGGGCACAAATAGGATTCTAAGCCTTTTTAGGTAAGAAGAGGCTATTTTCTTTTCTTCTACTTCATTTTATTTTTGCCATTAGTAGAGACTGCGTTAAGCTGGCTGATCGGGTGCCTAACACTTTTCCGATCGATAACTGAAGCCCCTACCCAAGAGCCTTTGGTGTGGACCAGATTTAGAGTCATATTTTTAGCACTTAGGTGCTCATAAAAATGAACTAGGTATCCCAGGACACTGAAAGCTCCGGGTGGTGACTCTATATTTTTTTTCGTTAGAGAACGCATCATCGCGACGGGATCGTCCCGATTCCCACGGTTGCACAGATGGCGACTCTGCTGGAGACTAGCTTGTAGAGCTTCCCCTTGAACCTAGCCTTGTTATTTGTTATTTTTACTAACATGTTATTGCTATTTTTTTAGTTTATTTTTGCTGTTTTTTTACTCATCCCTCCAATTAAGTCGTTTTGCTTACCCCTACTTTTCTGTCATTTATGAGCCTTAGCCGATTGGCAGCCCTACTTGCGCATTTGTCCTTTATTTTTCTTACTTTCTCGTCATTTTAGTGCCTTAGCTGATTGGCGGGTCTACTTGAACTTTGTCTTTCAATTCCTTTAAATTTCCATCATTTAAAGTGTCTTAGCCGATTGGCGGGCCTACTTGTGCACTCATATTCCATCAGTGGACGCCAGCCAGTAGTGGCAGCACGGGATAATCACCCCCGGTCTTTGAACTAAAGAAACTTCTAAAAAAAAAAAGAGAAAAGCTTTAAAAAAAAAAAAAATTGAACCAAGTTAGGGAGCTTAATTAATCTATTTTTACGGGGTAAATTTTTTAAAAGGGTTGGGTTTAGGCACATATACAAACACTCGGGTTTTAGTATGGAGGCAGCCCCTAGTGGTGATGATCCAGAACAGTCCCATCCCACCTAGTATCTGAGAAGGCGCTCGCGCTGGAGGTATATCGGGTGGGTTCCCATTCCAAAAGCTTAAAACCCTTGGAGAGCGCATTAGCGAGTTATATCGGACTCAAACCCTTTAGGTGCGGTGAGGAGAGATTGATCATCAAGAAAACTGCTCAGTTTCCGAAAGCCTAGCTTCCACAAAAACCCTAAAAAAGATACTCATTTCGGGCATCAGTGGCTACTGTCAACTTTTCTAGAGGACCAGTTTTTGCCTGGCACAAGTATTGGTTACGCCAGTGTAGAAACATTAGAATTTATAACTGGCGTAACTAATAGTTGCGCCAGCTTTAAAAACCAAAATTTTACCTTGGCGCAACTAATAGTTGTGCCAGTGTAAAATCGGTCCCCTGCAACCTGGGCGCATGCATTAGTTGCATCAGGTTTGTTGTGCACCACACCAGCCCGAATCTATGGCCTTCTTCACATCCCGAGTTTCCCGATTAGTGTGATAGCTCGACATTTCTCGTCTTCAAAATCGGGAAAGGTCGCGCCATCAGATCACCTGACATAATCCTTTCATCAAGGGATTACTTCTTTAATTCAAAGTGATGCAAATGCGGAAGCAATGTATTTTAACTCTGACAGATGGATAATATGGCAAAATAACTGATAGATAGTCTATAAACACTATAAACAAAATAACGGTCAGATCTGATGTATAGCTTTTCACCGATGACGGTCACCCGTCATCTAAATAGTGAAAAGAAAACCTATACATTCAAGCATATCTCTAAAACCATCATATATCATTTATACATGCCATAAAATTTATCTCTCATTCCTCTCTTTCTCAAGCCCATATCCCCTCAGATCCCAAGCTACAAACCTATTTCGGGAAGAACTCTTCCGTGAAATTGTCTTCCTCGTCGTCGTCGTCTTCTTCTTCTCCCTCTTCCTCGTCAGGCACATAAGTAGGATCGGCTACGTGCTCCGGGTCAGGGTCTGCAGCTAAGACATTTAAGTTGTGGTAGGAGCTATCATCAAAGCTCAGTAGAGAATATTGTATTGTTATTCTAATATTGACAGTTTATCACTTTTTCATAGAGAAGCATAAAATAACATATGAATAACATGCTGACATGTTATATTTATGCATGATGTATCAAGTGTGAGAAACAAACTGAAACCGAAAATACATGCTGGCGAAAATAGGGAATCATCAAGGTCAACCTCCTGAGTTAGCGGGATCACTTGTCAAGCTCCCGAGTTAGCTGGATCACTTGGACTAGAATACCTCAAGCTCCCGAGTTAGCGGGATCACTTGTCAAGCTCTCGAGTTAGCGGGATCACTTGATTCAAGAATCTCAAGCTCTCGAGTTAGCGGGATCACTTGATTTACATTGGAGCAATACCGTTTCAAGAATATTGAATTTAACAGAGTCTGAGTACTAAATCACGTAGAATGACCAAGAAATGCATTTGCATGTTTGGTTTTATGATGCACTAAACTGTTATAGTTAGATAATAGCATTAATTTGCTTAAACTAATTTACTAGATGCTCCTGATGCTATATATTATCTCTTTTGTCATCAGATTACTGGCAATTCAAGTCTATTTATTTCATAGCTAAAACAGGTTCATCAGTGCAAATAACCAATATCAGATTTTTACCTCTACTATGCTGATCAGTGTGTATATATGTATACTCATCAAAGCTTCTATGAAAAATTCAGTGACAATGCTTATACAAATATAAAATAGCAACGTAGATTCCCTACCTGTGTACGTTGAATTTTACTAATATTGTCGTCGATGCACGCTCAGGCATCCGGGGACCTTATGCAACTCTTATTTCTCCAAAAATGGTTTAAGTGCTCCATGTGGCACCAATCTAGTAAACATAGATTGATTTTTAATAACACTCGTATTTTATAGATGAGCCCGTAATTTATAGATGGTTAATAGTGCGCCAAGACCCAATTAGATAAACACATGGACCCCTCTTGGATCCAAGGTCCGAATGCACAAATACAACTCAAAATTCTGTGCTGGGAAAGGTTGCCTCGGCAACACTCAAGTGGTTGTTGTGGCAAGCCCTTCAGCTGGCCTTGTTGCTGTGGCAACCCTATAAGTGTTGTCGCGGCAAGCCTTTCAGCTGTCTTTGTTGCCACGACAACCCTATAAGGTTGCCGCGGCAAGCCTGTGTAGTTTTAGTTTGCCAGGGTTGTCTTCTTGGCCTTTCTATGGTGGTCTGCGTCTTGCAGTGCCTTTGTGCACCTTGGTGTTGTACCCTTTTTGCTTGTGTAACTATATTTTATATATATATCTTCATACATATATATATATATATGTATAATCTGTAGCATATTTCTATATATATATATATATATATATATATATTTCCATTTACAGACTGTCAATGAAGAGTCAGAGTGTAGCAGTTTGCACTGAAATGCATACTCCAGCTAATTTCTGAGCTGCAAGTTCTTAGGATCAATCAAATCTTCTGTATAAGAACAAATAAATCACTAACCTTGTTGGTGTTATTACGGTCGCATCGGTGCGGTGCCGATCATCTAGTGACGCTGCGCTTGCCGAGCCAGCGAACTACAAAGATTGATTTTATGATAGCCCGATTTTCGGTGCTCCAAAAACTGTGCCATCAGCACGACCCTCGAGGCCGTGCCCAAGAAACCTTTACAATACATTTGGTATATACAAGTTAAAATTTTACTCTAAACGAATTCTCATGCCTAAAATAGTTTAGGGCCCACAAAAGGCAGTCCTTGTCCCATGCTAATTCATGGGCATAAGAACCTACCCAAGCCGTTAGATAAATGTTCACTCCAAATGTTTTATCAAAAGCATATCATATTTAATTACATTCCATAAAGAAGCTTGATACACCAAGCCGTGCCTAAAATTCTCAACTCACTCTCAAAGTGCGCAATGGGTCTCCTAGAAGAAATCTTCGGGAGGAGGCTCTGACTCCTCAGTGGGTACGTAGTCTGAATCTCCTGGATCAACGTCTCTGGAAGTCCTTGTTGCCACACGAACTGCGATGTATAGTCTAAGGGGTGAGCTACATCCTAGCTCAATAGGGAAACAAAGTGAACATATAGATTAAATCTTACATATATGCTAGCAGTTTTGAAAGCACAATTTACTAGATATCACTTTTAAACAGAACAATTGATATAACTAGAATAACTAAAATGGATACAGTTGATTTCCTTTCCTGGTGTTGTTTGTTCTCATCTTATTGGTTTAGTTATGAATACGGCCTAATCACTTAAACCTTTAACTTAAATAATCCCCGAGCAATATAGCATCGAGCCCCGATGGAATACCCACCATCGTCGTCTACTAGACAGTTGTTGTATGTATTCCCTAGGAATACCGCCCAGGCCCCTTTCTCATAGGTGGCAGGGTCTATTCTCAAATCTACATCCCTGGGATGTGCTCTAAGTATACAGATTGGCCGCCGTATCGGTCACGGATATCTTGCCACGTCTGTTGTAGGTATCCCGCCACGTCGGTGGGGTATTCTAATCAACTTTAAATAACAAAAATATCGATTTGCTTTACATATAGTTATTCACCGTGATTTGTGCTAATTTTTAGTACATTAGGCCTTATCATCATGCTTTAGTTTCACGGTTTGTTTTCATCTGTATCCCTGGGATACTACTGATTTAATACATCTTTTAGATGCCCACATTATAATATTCCATCCCCTGGGGACTTCATGGTTTCACCTTGAAGCTTACGCACACACCCCTATTTGAAAGATCATACAATACTCAACCTTTTGATAGAATTACACTGCATATATGAGTTGACGAAATAAAATACATGTTTCAAGAATATTCCCTACCTCAACGAATTTCAAAGCATGCTTTCTCGTAGAGGTTTACACTATGTCAAACCTATATTTCATGTATTTAGAATATGCTTAGAAAGGTTACAAGAATAATTGGAGCGCATAGCCTCCATGTTTCAGCACCAATAATTTCAAGACCTGAGTGGTGCCTCGCGCGAGCGAGAACCAATCCTCGCTCGAGCGGTCACTTGACCTCGCTCGAGCGGTTAAATCGAGGTCGCTTGAGCGGTTAAATCGAGCTGCTGAAACTTTTCTGGAGACCTCGCTCGAGCGAGCTTCCCTTTCATTTTGGGGACCGCTTGAGTGAGCCCAGAGCTATATTTTTATACTTTCTCCTAGCGCGAGTGAGCCCTTTTTGGCCGCTCGAGCGAGGAGCGATATACTTTAACACCTCGATCTACTCGAGAAAGCTATTTCTCCCCCCATTCAACCCTTAATATAAAAAAACAAACATTCAACCAACATTCTACCTATTATTTAAAACATGCTCAAGCATTTATCATGCCTTTAATCATACCTCCAGCGATAAGTCTTGCGCAAGTTCGATCCACGCTTCAAAATTCTTCTAGACTAAAAGATCTCTAAGATTCCTCCTCCAGCCTGTGCTCCTGATCTTCCACCGATTTAAGCCCCAACCAAAACCCTAGTTCTTTACTAGGCTCTTCTTTTCTTTCTCTATTTCTCCTTCTCTCTATTTAGGTTAGAATTGAGTTACGTAAGGGGCTCTTCTCTCCTCTCTCTTCACTTATATACTTATAAGTTAGGGAATACTAGTGTGTTTCCCACATACACACATAGTGTCTATGGGTTCATTTTGGTTTCCTTGTGAATCACATATACATGTGTATGGTGCATGACGTGCATGTTTCCCAAAAATCTGGGGTTGTGACAGTTTTATACTTAACTGAGGTCGTAAACAAATTGGCTTTCTCTTACAAAATTGGCTTTGAAGAATTCAACCAGAGATTCAGCTGAAGAAGATGGAGAAAATTTTACTGGAGTTTATAGCGATTGCTGCACTTTGCGTGCATGAAGATGGGGAATGACTCACTTGAGTCGTGTAGTGCAGTTATCATGCAAGTAAGCAGCAAGTAGCTTACAAGCTACTTAAGATAAATGTTTTGTGCTAAGCCATTGTACTTTAGGTAAAGGTATTACAAATAAAACAAAACAAGAAAAGCTTCTTGTATATATTTTAAACTAATAGTCCCCCTCTGTCTTCTTGGTTATTTTACAGGTAAGACAAAATAGGGAAAGCCACAAAAAGGTTATCTAATAGTCCCCCTCTTTCTTCTTGGTTATTTTAAGACGAATTAAAACTTGGGCTAGAATTTCATGCAACACTCACACGGTTTTGGGTCTGTATAAGCAGATAAAAACCAAATGATTTTGGCTTCAATGTAAAATATATATAACACTGATTGGATATGAGAAACTGATTACTGATAATGTAGTTTAATTTTTTAATTTAATATGGTTGTGTCTAGCTTGAAGTCCAAATTTTTAAGATTTTCAGGCCTAACCTAGTGAGGTCCTTAGACTTACACATGACTTGACCGGATTCTTATCACTTCAGTGCTACATCCGGGGGGAATCGTTACATTCTCTCCTATTTTAGGAATTTTTGTCCTCGAAAATAAATCGGGACTATCTGGGTAGTAAATGAATGCTGCAATCAAAACTATAGTAAGGCCTACCCAACATGTGGTGTTTACTCACAACATTTTACAACAAGATAAGATTGAAATTAACTAGATGAACTGAAATCAAGATCTAACTCTCATAGATAGAACTGAAATTGTGGAAATAAGAACACTCAACAATGGTTTTATTCCTACATGTGGCACATGACTAGGATTAGATATCATGAACAATTTTCAATTCAACAAACATGTAGGACCTCAAACAATGAACCACCACAATCATTTATCATCAATCAAGACGAAATTTAAATGAATCAATAGAACTGCACTTTAAACTTTCCATACACCAAGAAGAACTACTATAACAGGAACTACTACATTCCTTACTCATCAATTATTGACATAATATATCAATTTTTTTTTTGATGTATCAGATTTTCAATCTGTCATAAATGAACAAGTTAGATAAAAATAAATGCAATTTAAACAACGAGCTTGTGAGGTTAGAAGTTACCAAGCTGGGGGCTTGGCTGTTGTTGGCCTGCAGAGGAAGGTCCAGCTTCTTGTTGTTGGAAGTCTTGCTGGAACTCCGGGACCAATAACGCTGCGTTTCGAGTGTATTGGGAGACGTAGTTGCGCGCCCGCCCAATGTAAGGGTTTGCAGCAGTTTGGAATGCATGCTCCATCATGATATTAGTTGCTTCTTCAATATAATCGATACGTTGATGGAGCATGTAATGGTTTCGATATAAATTATCGAATTGCAGGAGGGTTTGCTCATGGTTTTCACGCATGAGTTGGACAAGATCCGCATTTATAAAAGTCCCTTGTGTCGAAGGGATCGACCCGGTATGGGTTTGTGGTTGAGGAGGAATGGAGGTGTCTTGGGTTGGGACGGAAGGGATTTCTTGTTGGGATTGGGGAGGATGACGAATTTGTTTAGCTTGGCGGTTACTCACCGTCTTGGAAGGATCGTTGGTACACATTCCGCCAAATAGCAGGGCTAAAGACCCGCATATTATCAGTGCCGACCTCTTCACCCATTGGGATTTGATATGGGACTAGGTTGACACTATCCGAGTGTCCTTCTAGCATCCGAGAAATCAATCGTGGGTAGGGGCTGGATGGCATAGAACTTGAAACGTTGCTTTATAAGTGTTTATTGGCGTACTTAATGCCGTCTCAGACCACCACAGGGGCATTTACCCATCGGCCTTCATGGACGGCATAGAGAGCTTGTAAGAGAGCATCTCGGCGCTCTCTTTCATGCTGCATGGGATATAGATTACACCGAAATACAAAGTTCAAGAACCATATTTTCTGTGGTAATTGGCTGTGACAAATTGCAAGGCTGCGATCGGAAGCGATTTGTCCATCAGTCATCTTAATGATGATATGATGGAATTTCAAATCCTGCTGCCTGAGCATTTGTAGTTCTGTGGTCACGTCAAAATCAGGACTACAGTCCATAGCTTGAGCTATGTGTCGTATATTGAAGTAAAATTTTCTATCATCAATTTTGGTCTCTAATTGACCAACAATTGGGGAGACTATCAAGTTTTGGTAAAACAAATGGACTAAACGAGGATAAAATTGATTGTGAAATGGCTGATACAAGGCGCCTAACTGCGCCTGTTTCATGTATCGAATAGACCATGCGGTCTGGTCATTTGGGGTCAAGAGTCGATCATCAATGATCCACTCGGGTTCTATGGCTTTCGCAGCCCACCATGGGATTGGCTGTTCATGCTCAAAGGATGGATCGATTGGTTCGTGGGAAGGAGCAGGGCCTTTGCCCTTAGCTTGAGCTGAGGCCTTTGAAGGTTTAGAGGCTCCAACCTTTTTAGGAGGCATTTTACAATAAAAAAGACAAGGAAGAACAATGGAGTTAGAGTTTTGGTTGCTACCTCACAAAGGATCAAAAATCTGCCTGAGATTTGAACGAAATCAGAAAATAGAGGGTTTCCTAGAGTAGATCAGTGACATGCACCTGCTATAAACTTGATTTAGAGGAGTGCATGCATGGATACCAGCTTGGAAAGTTGAAGAAAACCGAAATGTGCACCTTTTCTAACAGATAAAACAAATGAAAATTAACAGAGTTGCCACGACAACACTTAAGGCTTGCCGCGCAACTGACTTGCCGCTGCCAGCACTAGTCCTTGCCGCGGCAAGGTGGTCCAGATAGTGTTTGGCCCGGATTTTGGGGCCCCTGATATGTGGTGTAAAATTTTTGTCCCTGGGTGTTCTTATCTGATACATGGTCCATTGAAAAATATTTGTTGGCCTATTTGATGTATTTTTCTATGTTAAAATTTTTTATTTTGATGGAATTTGATCCATTTTGTAATATTACTTATAAAAATATTCTAAAAATATTATATTAGCCCATCAATGGCCCTTGGATTGCTCACTTGGGATAGGTGTTGATAAACTAATATATATACTTACTTAGGTGTCACTACTTCACCTTTTTGCAATATTATTATTATTGAATATTCAAATTATCTTGAGGTATAAAATTTTATACTAGTAGTATATTTTAATGCTAAATATCAGTATGTTATTTCAAGATATGTCGATCAAGGTCTATAAGACTTCATTAATTTATTCAATTTGCCATAATTTCTTGTCTACTGGTGCAAGATACATTTATAAAATATTTAAAATAACATTCTAATCTAAGCAATTGAAATTTATCTAAGTGTAACTATAGTGTACGTCGATTTTAAGTACGTACCTTATGTAAATAATCGAGGGTACTGATCACGAATATCAGCTTCGCGCTCCAAGGTAACTTCATGCGACCCATGATTCTTCCATTGGATTAGAACGAGTGGAATTCGCTTTGTTCTCAGAATTTGGTCTATGCGGTCCAAAATCTGACCTGGTTCTTCAGTCACCGTTAAATCTTCTTGAATGTCTAACGATTGATAATCTAACACATGCGTCGGATCACTGACGTACTTTCTCAGCATTGATACATGAAATACGTCATGAATGCTTGCTAGATGCGAAGGTAATGCGAGTCGATACGCTACTTCTCCTACTCTACCTAATATAGGAAATGGTCCAACGTAACGAGGACTCAACTTGCCTCGTTTCCCAAACCGCATCATGCCTTTTGTCGAAGAGATTTTGATAAAGACGTGTTTGCCAATCTGAAAATCATTTCATTAGACTGATAATGAACTTTTAGTCAATTTATAGAAGACTTATCAATGTCAATTATTACCTGAAAATCAACACTGGTTCTTTTGAGATCAGCGTAACTCTTTTGTCGACTCTGAGCACTCTTCAATCGTTCCCGAATAACGTGAACAATTGCATTGGTGCTTTCTATCAGATCAGGGCCTAAAATCAATCGCTCTGCAACTTCTTCCCAGTTAATCGGAGATTTACATTAGCGTCCATACAGTGCTTCGAACGGTGCCATACTGATGCTTGACTGGAAACTGTTATTGTATGAAAATTTGATCAGGGGTAAGTGTTTATCCCATGATCCTTGAAAATCGAGCATACAGGCCCTTAACATATCTTCAATCACTTGGTTCACCCTTTCTGTCTGCCCGTCAGTCTGAGGATGAAATGTTGTATTGAAGTCTAACTTGGAATCCATACCGTCTTGAAAACTTATGCCAAAATCATGAAGTATATAAAGGATTGCGATCTAACACGATGCTTACGGGTATCCCATGTAATCGTACAATCTCCCTCAGATAAACTTCATCTAATTTGGATGTTGTATATCGCGTACTATAGGGTAAGAAATGCGCCGATTTGGTGAGACGATCGACAATAACCCAAATGGCATTGTAACCCTTCTGAGTACGGGGCAAATCGAGAATAAAATCCATGGAAATATTTTCCCATTTCCATTATGGAATAGGCAATGGCTGTAGCAGACCAGCAGGATGTTTGTGCTCGACCTTGACTTGCTGATAGGTCAAACACTTTGCAACATATTCTGCTACATCACGTTTTAGACCGCTCCACCAGAATATCTGTTTAAGATCCTGGTACATCTACGTACTACCAAGGTGAATAATAACATATGCTGACTTATGAGCTTCTTCGAGGATTTCTTGACGTAAGGCATGATCATCAAGTACACATACTCGTCCTCGAAATAATAACGACCCATCGTCCTTTATTATGAATTCTGGCTGTAGCCCACTTAGTACCCCCTATCGGATGGAAATAAGCTCTGCATCTAACATCTAGAGCTTTCTGATCCTATCAAATAGTGGAGCTCGAATCATTACTGTAGCAAGTAAACCTCCAGTTGACGTTGCTCGCAGAGTAGCACTCGATGATACAATGTCATTGAGTAGTTTCCATCTTTGTAGTCCTGTCACAAGATGAGATAACTGAGCGGAGGATTTGCGGCTAAGCGCATCAGCTACAACATTGGCTTTACCGAGATGGTACTGAATAGAACAGTCGTAGTCTTTCAAAAATTCCATCCACCTTCTCTGTCTTAAATTTAACTCTTTCTGAGTGAAGAGATATTTAAGACTCTTGTGATCGGTGAAGATCTCGAAGGTTTCGCCGTACAGATAGTGTCTCCAGATTTTCAAGGCGAAAATAACTGCTGCTAGTTCCAGGTCATGAGTGGGATAGTTCTTCTCGTGGTCTTTCAGCTGACGAGAACCATATGCAATTACCCGCTCCCATTGGTTCAATACACACCCTAGCCCACTGTATGAGGCATCACTGAAGACGACAAAACCACCACTACCAGATGGTAATGCTAGAACAGGTGCGGAAGTGAGTCTCCTTTTTAATTCTTGGAAACCCTATTCACATGCCTCAGTCCACTGGAATTTAACATTCTTTTGAGTGAGCTGCGTGAGTGGTCCAGCAAGTCATGAAAATCCTTCCACAAAACATCTATAATAACCTACAAGACCTAGAAAACTTCGAATATCAGTTACTGTCTGTGGCTGCTTCCACTGTACTACAACTTCAATCTTTGCAGAATCGACCGTGATACCTGCTTCAGAAATAATATGACCTAGAAAACTGACTTGGTTCAACCAGAAGTCGCATTTACTGAATTTAGCATATAACTATGAATCTCTCAGTGTTTGTAATGCCAGACGTAGATGATCTTCATGCTCTATCGTTGTCTTGGAATAAATGAGTATATCGTCGATGAATACTACGATACACTGATCAAGGTAAGGTTTGAAGACTCTATTCATCAAGTCCATAAAAGCAGCAGGTGCGTTGGTCACCCCAAAGGGCATGACGAGAAACTCGTAATGACCGTAGCGTGTTCGGAAAGCTGTCTTCGAAATATCTTCAGCTTTCACCTTCATCTGGTGATAACCCGATCGTAGGTCAATTTTTGAAAAGAACCGTGCTCCTTGTAACTGATCAAAGAGATCGTCGATTGGAGGACGCGGATATCTATTCTTGATCGTCAGTTTATTGAGTTGACGATAATCAATGCAGAGACGCATTGAGCCGTCCTTTTTCACAAATAACACCGGTGCGCCCCATGGAGACACACTTGGTCTGATAAAGCCTTTGTCAAGAAGCTCTTGTAATTGCTCCTTAAGCTCTTTCAACTCTGCGGACGCCATCCTGTATGGTACTTTTGATACTAGATCGGTACCTGGAGCTAATTCAATAGAAAATTCTACTTCCCTATCAAGTGGTAGTCCTGGCAGCTCATCAGGAAACACATATGAAAAGTCAGAAACGATTGGTACTTCGGAAAGTGACATTTTATTCACTTTCTGTTCATCACTTTGTATGAAAGCAATATACCCTTGAGCACCTTCATCAAGTAATTGCCATGCTCGAATTGCGGATATCATCGAAAGATTAGTTGACGGTATGCCATAAAATTTACCTAGTCTCTTCTTTTGGGGACGAAAAGAGACAATCTTCTTGCGACAGTCAACGTTCGCATGGTGAGTGAACAACTAATCCATGCCAAGGATCACATCGTATCCTTGCATTGGTAACAAGATCAAATCAGCTATTGCTTCATATCCCCAGTAATCCTTAATTGAACCCATAATCGACCGGTATACTTTATCAGTTGTGAGGGATTGTCCAGTCGGAAGTGTAACGTCAAGAATAAAGTCGAGAGGTTCTAGAGTACCTCCTAACTTCTTTAATTTTTCAGCAAACTGGGGTGTGACAAACGAATGTGTAGATCCGGGATCTATCAAGACTCATGCGTCATAACACAAATAAGCATATTTTGGATATAATTGTAGGATACCTAAAGCATGTAGACTAATGTTAGCTATATTACCTATTTGTATCAAATATTTAAAATAATAATATGCCAATCTCGAAATTTAAGATGTAATGTTCATAGTTAACTATATGCACTTTCTCTATCTAAAATGATAATTAATTGTAAACTTTAATGTAAAAATTAATGGACAACCATACCTTGAATGATGTCATGGCTAGTCCTCGCATCTGTTGCAGTGACAGCATAAGCTCAGCCTTGAATCGTAGGCCGTGCTGATCGTAACACTGGTCCTGCCTTTGTCGCTATTCCGACCGTTTCTAGACATTCTCGGATCCGATGTCCCATTTTGCCACATCGAAAATATGCACCAGAAGCTTTACGACACTCATCGATCTTGTGTGCCTTCCCACATTTCCCGTAAATTTCTTTGGAGGCAACTGATGATGCTGTATAAGATCCTGTGCGAGAACCTATCAGCCGTACTTGAGAAAACCCAGATGTACTTCGAGCCGCTGGTGAATAAGACTGATTCGGTACCTGTGGAATCCTTGATGGTGCTGAGAATACCAATGGATTGTAAGGCCGTGCATATGCTCCTGCAGCCGGTTGAAATGCTATCTGTCCTTGGAATCGTGGTCGCTTATTAATTTGACCCGCACTATAGGACTGTGGAGCTAATCTGGTCTTCTGTTTTTCTTCCCTTCTTTTGAACATGGTGTCCACATTGATTTCCGCAATTAGGGCTAATCTCATCACGTTGGCATAAGTCGTTGCCTGAAACAACAAAATGCATTCTTTGATCAGGGGTTTCAAACCCCATTCAAACTTTTGGGTTTTCATCAGCTCGATGGCTACCAACAAAGGTGCAAAACGAGAGAGACGTGTGAATTCTGCCTCATATTCTCTCACCGTCATCTGACCTTGTACTAAGGTTGCAAATTGTACCTCGAGCTTATATCTCTCGGGCGCTGGGAAATATTTTTCATTAAATGCCTCGGTGAACTCTGCCCATATCCATGGTACTCCGGGCATCCTTGTTCTTTCGACAGACTGCCACCATGGCTCTGCCTCACTCTCCAGTTTGTACGCCATCCGAACTTACTTTTTTCTCCTCGGTGCACGTGACTCTTTGCAGTACTTTTTTCAATCTGCATTAACCACTTCTCAGCTTCCATCGGGTCATGCTGACCATGGAAACTCGGTCGTCGAAGTCGAACAAATTCTATAAATCCCTCTGGACGTCGAACGGCAAGCATGGCCATAGTATTGACCATAGTCTCCAAAAATTGAGGATTGTGTCCTGCACTCTGTTCAACACCAGGAACACTTCCCATTGGTGGAGTATTTACAACTGGCGGAGTTTGCTCTGGAGGAGGATGCTCTGTAACATTCTCCACTGTCATTCGACTTTCAACCAGATGGGCATTCTCACCACTCCCCGAAGCAATGTCATGCTCGTACCCGGCTACTGGAATCGTATTGGGCCCAGTACGATGGGGCAACGGTGGTCTACCTCTACCCCTTCCACGACGCGGAGGCATCTGAACCTAATCAGATAGAAACTTGATCAAACATACAACTCAATCTAATTCCTACCTCTATTCTATTAGCAGATAATTTATCATATTTGTATATATCAGAGTTTAGTCTCTAATGGCTTAACGCCGAAGCTTTGATACCACCTGTGACAGCCCGACGTTTCCCGTCATCAAAATCCGGAAAGGTCGCGCCATCAGATCACCTGACATGATCCTTTCATCAAGGGATTACTTCTTTAATTCAAAGTGATGCAAATGCGAGAGCAATGTATTTTAACTCTGACAGATGGATAATATGGCAAAATAACTGATAGATAGTCTATAAACACTATAAACAAAATAACGGTCAGATTTGATGTATAGCTTTTCACCGATGACGGCCACCCGTCATCTAAACAGTGAAAAGAAAACCTATACATCCAAGCATATGTCTAAAACCATCATATATCATTTATACATGCCATAAAATTTATCTCTCTCATTCCTCTCTTTCTCAAACCCATATCCCCTCAGATCCCAAGCTACAAATCTATTTCGGGAAGAACTCTTCCGCGAAATCGTCTTCCTTGTCGTCGTCATCTTCTTCTTCTCCCTCTTCCTCATCAGGCACGTAAGTAGGATCGGCTACGTGCTCCAGGTCAGGGTCTTCAGCTAAGACATTTAAGTCGTGGTATGAGCTATCATCAAAGCTCAGTAGAGAATATTGCATTGTTATTCTATATTGATAGTTTATCACTTTTTCATAGAGAAGCATAAAATAACATATGAATAACATGCTGACATGTTGTATTTATGCATGATGTATCAAGTGTGAGAAACAAACTGAAATCGAAAATACATGCTGGCGAAAATAGGGAATCATCAAGGTAAAGCTCCCGAGTTAGCAGGATCACTTGTCAACCTCCCGAGTTAGCTGGATCACTTGGACTAGAATACTTCAAGCTCCCGAGTTAGCGGGATCACTTGAACTAGAATACTTCAAGCTCCCGAGTTAGCGGGATCACTTGATTCAAGAATCTCAAGCTCCCGAGTTAGTGAGATCACTTGATTTACATTGGAGCAATAGCGTATCAAGAATATTTAATTTAATAGAGTCTGAGTACTGAATCACGTAGAATGACCAAGAAATGCATTTGCATGTATGGTTTTATGATGCAATGTACTAAACTGTTATAGTTAGATAATAGCATTAATTTGCTTAAACTAATTTACTAGATGCTCCTGATGCTATATATTCTCTTTTGTCATCAGATTATTGGCATCAGATTACTGGCAATTCAAGTCTATTTATTTCATAGCTAAAACAGGTTCATCAGTGCAAATAACCAATAACAGATTTTTACTTCTATTATGCTGATCAGTGTGTATATGTATACTCATCAAAGCTTCTATGAAAAATTCAGTGACAATGCTTATACAAATATAAAATAGCAACGTAGCTTCCCTACTTGTGTACGTTGAGTTTTACTAATATTGTCGTTGATGCACGCTCAGGCATCCGGGGACCTTATGCAACTCTTATTTCTCCAAAAATGGTTTAAATGCTCCATGTGGCGCCAATCTAGTAAACATAGATTGATTTTTAATAACACTCGTATTTTATAGATGAGCCCGTAATTTATAGATGATTAATAGTGCGCCAAGACCCAATTAGATAAACACATGGACCCCTCTTGGATCCAAGGTCCGAATGCACAAACACAACTCAAAATTTTGTGCTGGGGAAGGTTGCCTCGGCAACACTCAAGTGGTTGTCGCGGCAAACCCTTTAGCTGGCCTTGTTGCCGCGGTAACCCTCTAAGTGTTGCCGCGGCAAGCCTTTCAGCTGGCTTTGTTGCCGCGGCAACCCTATAAGGTTGCCGCGGCAAGCCTGTATAGTTTTAGCTTGCCGGGGTTCTCTTCTTGGCCTTTCTATGGTGGTCTACGTCTTGCAGTGCCTTTGTGCACCTTGGTGTTATACCCTTTTTGCGTGTGTAACTATATTTTATATATATATATATATCTTCATATATATATATATATATATTTATATATAATCTGTAGCATATTTCTATATATATATATATATTTTTCCATTTACAAATTTTCAATGAAGAGTCAGAGTGCAGCAGTCTGCACTCAAATGCATACTCAGGCTAATTTCTGAGCTGCAAGTTCTTAGGATCAAATCTTCTGTATAAGAACAAATAAATCACTAACCTTTTTGGTGTTATTACGGTCGCATCGGTGCGATGCCGATCATCTAGTGACGCTGCGCTTGCCGAGCCAGCGAACTACAAAGATTGTTTTATACTTAACAGAGGTCGCAAACAAATTGGCTTTCTCTTACAAAATTGGCTTTGAAGAATTCAACCAGAAATTCAGCTGACGAAGATGGAGAAAATTTTACTGGAGTTTATAGCGATTGCTGCACTTTGCGTGCATGAAGATGGGGAATGACTCACTTGAGTTGTGTAGTGCAGTTATCATGCAAGTAAGTAGCAAGTAGCTTACAAGCTACTTAAGATAAATGTTTTGTGCTAAGCCATTGTACTTTAGGTAAAGGTATTACATATAAAACAAAACAAGAAAAGCTTCTTGTATATATTTTAAACTAATAGTCCCCCTCTCTCTTCTTGGTTATTTTACAGGTAAGACAAAATAAGGAAAGCCACAAAAAGGTTATCTAATAGTCCCCCTCTTTCTTCTTGGTTATTTTAAGGCGAATTAAAACTTGGGCTAGAATTTCATGCAACACTCACACGGTTTTGGGTCTGTATAAGCAGATAAAAACCAAATGATTTTGGCTTCAATGTAAAATATATATAACACTGATTGGATATGAGAAACTGATTACTGATAATATAGTTTAATATTTTAATTTAATATGGTTGTGCCTAGCTTGAAGTCCAAATTTTTAAGATTTTCAGGCCTAACCTACTGAGGTCCTTAGACTTACACATGACCTGACCGGATTCTTATCACTTTAATGCTACATCTGGGGGGAATCGTTACAATTAGTGTGCTTAGTGCCTTGTTTGGGCCCCGGCATCTCCGACACCCAATACACCCCCGCCGATCCAAAGAGGGCAACTTCTTTTTGGCTCATTCTGGGGGATCGAGTAATTTGCCTCGATTTCTGTGCCTTCAATAGATCGAAGGTTCTCCTTCGATTCTTCTGAAGTGCATCGAAATCGTCGTCGTGGGTCTTGAATTAAAGTACGAGAGCCACCCGAGAAGGGAGTTCCGAGGTCTCGGAACCTTTGTTTTTCAAAACTTTTTCAAAAAAAATTTAAAAAATATATATAATCAAAAACCAAAAAATATAGTTTGTGGTGCCAGCACAACGACATCACCTTGCCCTCCGCAGTCCCGTAGGGGAAGAAGGAGGAGGATTTTTTGGGCCTTATCCAAGGCACCCTTACTCGACCCGCTCCCGAAGGATGTCGTGGGTAGTGGACTCGGCTTATGCCGATCCCGACTCATTCCCGCCACATTCTCCAACCCACTCCCATTCAGGAAAAGTTTTTTCCACCATCCCCCTCACCCAACCCCCCTTTACCGTCACCGACCCATTCGGCGCCCCCATATTACCAACCATTACCCCCCATAGTCCTACCCTCATTCTTCATCTTTTGCCCAAACCATGCCCATGCCAAACCCATTTTCCTAATCCAAATCCATGCCCCAATTCCCATCATCCCCCTATAGACCCGATCCACCCACATTCACATACACCACTTCCACCCTATCCGCTCCCCCGCAAAATCCCCCATCCATCCAGGTCATGCCCATTTTTACCGGGGCCATGCCCAACTTTCCTCATCCCTCCTCATCATGCCCCCCATCATCCCAAAACATACCCAATACATCTCCTCATCCATCCCATACCCCCCCACCTACCGTGGCCATTCCCGATTGTACCGGGGCCATGCCCAATTTTTCTGTCACCTCCATCCCATCTATACCCAATCATCCCTTAAACCCACCATCTACATCCGATCCTCCTTCCATGACTATGATGGAGGAGATGTTTCAAGCCTACTCCTTATGGAAGGCTTCCCAAAACACCTCCCATCATCCACACCCCACATCCATGAACCCATCCCATACCTTAGCCAACCTCCATGCTTCACTCCCCCATGACCCCCGTCAACCCCCCATAATCCACACCATCCAAACCCCCATTACCCACTTACCCCAAGGCCCATTGGCCCAAACCCCCTTTTCTCACATATCCCAGGGGCCCATGGCCCAATACCCCACCACCCAAACCTACCTAGGGCCCATGACCCTGACCCACCAAGGGCCCATGGCCTAGACCCATCAAAGCCCATTGGTTCAGACCCACCAGGGCCCATGGCTTAGACCCATCAACGCCCATTGGGCCAGACCCACAAAGGGACCATGGCCCAGATCCATCAATGCCCATTGGGCCAGACCTACCAAGGGCCCATGGCCCAGACCCATCAAGGCCCATTGGGCCAGATCCACTAAAAGCCCATGGCCCAAACCCATCAAGGCCCATTGGTTCAAACCCATAAAGGGCCCATGGCCTAGACCCATTGGGCCAAACCCCTCAAGGGCCATTGGCCCATACCTACCCAGGCCCACTGACCCACACCCACCAAGGGCCCCTGACCCAAGCCTACCAAGGGTCCATGGCCCAAACCTATCAATGGCCTGTGGCCCAAAATGGCCAAGGGTTCATGGCCCAAACCCAAACCCCACACTCATACCTTCCACAATACCCCCAACATTTAACCCAACCTTCACAGTCGGGTCAAACCCATGCCATACCTCAAACCCATTTCTCCCATGGCCCCACACCCAAAGGCCATCTCCAAACCTTCCCCCATACCTAATGGCCCCATTAGGCCCTACCTCAAAACCAAATTCCCACCACCCAACAAATCTTTCCTCACCCCCAATGGGCTCACCCAACCCCCACTCATGTCATTCCCATGCAACCATGCAACAACAACAGAAGAATCCCGCCCTCGCTACACACTATGCCGACCAGCAGTATGAAGAGGATGAGATTAGGAATAGGGAGGCCTACGTTGGGGCATTGACCAGCCTTCACCCTCCTCCCATAATTGCCCACACTATAAAAAATGTGTTTATTGGAGACGGCTTTTGGTCGTCTCCAAAGGTGCCTAAGTCGTCTCCAATACTATTGGAGACGACTTTCATGTAGTCTCAAATAGTCCCGTCTCCGTCGGCTTTGGAGACCAAATGGGGGCCGTCCCTAATAGTCAAGGTTATTGGAGACTGCATATGGCCGTCTCCAAAGATATGTTAGAGACGTTGGAGACGGCTTTAAGTCGTCTCCAATAAGTGACCTCTTGTTATTGGAGACGGCTTTTAGCCGTCTCCAACATTTTTTTTTTCTTTAAATATATATATATATTTGGCAGTGATTTTTTTATGCAAATTTTTTGGCAGTGAATATTTTATGAAATTTTAAAAAAAAAAAAATTTACGTCGACAATTTTTATGCAAATTTTCTTTTGTAAATGCTATTTTTTTTTAATGATTTTTTTTAATGCAATTTTTTTTAATGCGTTTTTTTAATACTTTTTTTAAGGCAATTTTTCTATTGCTTTTTTTTTTGTGCAATTTTTTTATTGTTTTTTTTAAAGCAATTTTCTTGATGACCTCAAGAGGGGTGCCTTTGCCATTAGGAAGCAGAATTGCACCAACTCCATTGCCCCTTGGAAACCTGAAGCAGCTCGATCTGAAATTGCTTTTAGTATCAAGCATACATATCGGAAAACCAAGATTTTAACCATGGTCATAACCACTACCACTTAAAAGGCAAAACACTTTCAAGTTTCAAGGAATTTATAAAGTCTTTTGTCACAAAAGAGAGCACTCTTAAGAATTACAATGTGAAAACTATAAAGCATACATCTAAAACACATAATATATACAATATATTTAAGAGACCATCATTTCCTTCATTGTTGTAGAACTCCCCCATCTCAATTTTCATCCACTCATCACTTCTTTAGATTGTTGTTGACTGGGCTTCACCTCCATTATCTCCTCCTATTAACTGGCCTTCCCCTCCATTATTGCCACCTCTCCACGACCTCAACCTGTGCCACGGTGACTGACGCCAAATTCGGAAGTTCCTCAACGGTACCATTTCGTGATGTTGCTGCCTACGGCTAACTTCAGGCTGCAGATTAGCAAATCGTGTGGTCACTTGGCATCCAACTCTGACTGATAGCTCTGCAGGTGGGGCATCAAGACCATATGCTCTTTGGTGGAACTTTACGACGAGATAAGCCATATAAACTATTTTTGGGCACAGCACGGAGGTGTCAATCTTGCCGCAGATCTTTAACCAACAGACATTCATGAGCTCGGCCACCTCGGGGAACCTGTAGATGAAGAAGATGAATCTAAGCCACAGGCACTTTGTCTAGAGGCACTCTATAATATACTTTTGAACCAGACCAATTTGTAAAGGTTTGGCAAATAGATGCACAGACTTAATTTTTTTACTAAAGAAACATGCACCTGAGAGAATATTTTCTCAATTTAGAACCAGCAATTATTGAAAAAAGCTAGAAGATTTGGAGTGCTGACATGGAAAACACAAAAGTAAAAAATTGTGGATGGTCCTCACTCACTCAAGAAGCACCTTTTCACCACTGAACCACGTGAACATATTATAAATTTTAGGGACATTGAAATCTATAAAAGTTATCTTTTGATGTGATACTGGGGCGGAGCCAGGAATTTCTTCTTAAAGGGGCAAGTTATGGTGTGGTCAGCTGCAAGAACTTTATAATGAAGGGAGGGTAACGAATCTGGAATCCTATAAAAATCCATGTATGTTTTTAATAATCTACAAGTTACACTTGAATATACAAATAAATATAGAATTTTTGGCTCAATGTCATCTAAAATGATACCTCAGGTCATTTTCACAAGCCAAAAGAGAGATGACAGCCAATTCACACCCGTTTACCTGTAAGTTCATCAAGATAAACCAGAAAGCTGTTAAAAACTCTCAAATGTTTGACAAGGGACATAAAGATGTTACCAGTGAATAATTTTTTTTAATAAAACTAATTTTTGAACATTAGGATTGTTGTCTTAATGCCATTTTTTTTGGCTTTGGTCCATGTAAGATGTGGGACTTTCATTTAATATTATAGATTCAATGGGCACATATTCCACATGATAATTGGATGAGAGTCATATACCTTATATATTGAACACTTGTGTCTGATCCATTTCCAACATGCTTAAATTCTTGCAGCTCTTTGAAATTCCTCCATGGTTTGACCTATACCTTTGCCTCATATAGCTTCATTTTTCCCACACATTCACCATCGACATCATGCAAAACTATAGAAATTACAAAAAAAGTAAATAAATTATCAAAAGAATAGCAACAAATACTAAATCTTTTTTGTTGAAGAAGGTTGATCAATATGTCGGATCTGGTCCTTTACCCTATGACACACTTGTTTTTGAGTCATCCCCAATAGGCTTAAAATTTTGCAGCTCAATTCGTCCTTTCTCTTTTTCTATATCATCACCATCAACACCATGCTGAGCTATCTAAAATAACAAATATATTAAGAAAATTATAAAAACAACCTCAACAATGATAATAACCATCCTCCAATTAGCTCCACATAGTTTTTTTGACCAACCAAAATCCAGCACTGCTTAGGATTGTTGTCTCAGTGCCATTTTTTGGCTATGGTTCATGTACTTGATTCAATGGCCACATATTCCACATGAAATTGGATGATAGTCATAGTATACCTTGGTGAACACTTGTGTCCGAGCCATCTGTATACCTTGGTGAACAATTGTGTCCGAGCCATCTCCAACAGGTTTAAATTCTTGCAGCTCATTGAAATTCATCCTCGGTTTGACCCAAACCTTTGCCTCATACACTTTCTTTTTCCCGCACCATCATCATCGACGCCATGCAAATTTGCTGGAAATAGAAAAAAACCAAATAAATTAACTACAATTATAAGCAGTGGCCTTAATCTCGCCGTCCGTAAACCTGTTGGAATTTACCAAAAAAAAAAAACTCAGTAAAGGGTATCATTATTTACAAGCCAAGATTTTTTCTTTTCAACTCAGGTTTCACATGCTAAAACAGTTGAGTGCTTTAGGTATCATTTTTTATCTCAATCATTCACAAAATAGATCTTGAGATCATAGGCCTATCATCAGATGTTGATAGTATGATTAATTATAGGCCAATAATCTCAAGATCTATTGTATGAAAGTTTGGAACGAAAAATAATCTTCCGCCAATGATTTTAGCAAGTGAAACCAAGTTTGAATAGAAAGAATCTCGGATTATAAATAAATAAAATAAACTTATGTTAATAAATTTTACTTATTAACAATCATTTGATTTAGATGGTATACGACACCGCCGCAGTTTTCTCCTTCGTCCGAAGTTGTTCCTGCTTCTTGTTATTTGTTCTTTGCCGTTCTTTGATTCTTTGAATTGTTGTTGCTTCCTCAACGCAGGCGGATTGTAGAACCGATCTCCACCACGACTCCGGGACATGGTTTCTTCGCCTGGTGATCCGATCACCAGCGAGTCGCCAATCAGTTTCATTAATAGTTAGCTCAAATTAAATCACTAATAAATGCAAGAAATAGAGATCACAAAAATAACCCAATATAACATCAGCTGTAAAATTGAATGCATTTTTACCAGGGACGGTAACAACAACATCCTTGATTTTCTTTCCAAGGAATGCTTCTGCTGTCTCTTTCATCTTAGTTAGAATCATAGCACTGATCTCCTCAGGACTAAACACCTTGTTCTAAGATGGGGCAAGGGGATGATGATGACAATGATCTAAGATGCTCTTGTGATCCCAACAACTCCAGGCATCTTTTACAAAGAAAAATACCTATCTCCACCATGACTCTGGGACAAATTTGATAGATCAATATCTCATAACTGCAACACATATATAACAGTTTCAAAACCTAAAAACTAAAATCAGATGGCAGGTCTTATACATACAAGATAATTGGTTGAAAGATGCTTTTGGAAAACTAAAATCTTATACATACAAGATAGCGAGGTTCTGATGATCCACCTCGACCACAGCGATGCTTCCATATCCATATACAACAGCCACTGGTAATCATTTCGATGGAAGGCCGTCCACTTACCATTGAATCAGCCCATGGCTAAAACAAGTCTAAGGGCCCCAAAACTACAGCAGAAAGTAGAGAGCAAAGTTAATAAAGTGGTCATGTGAGGTCGTTAATAAAGTTGAGAGCAAAGTTAAATAAATAAAACTACAGCAGAAAGGAGAAATCGAAAATGACTATTTAGATTTTTATTTAACATATAACTGGTGCAATTTTTTATTTAACACCCATTCAAGAGCGAAAAATATTATTGGACAATTCGGATTAATTGGCAGATGTGCCAAGCAAAAGGTCACCCTAATTTCTAATCTAACTATAATAGGTATAAATACAGCTATCCTTATAAAAATTTAAGGGAAGATTGTAAAAATCCTTGTGTTTTAAAAAAAGACCAACTCTGCTGACCGAAATTGCATAGATAGGGACACATGCCAAATTTGTTTCATAGATAGAGGTTATGACATCCTTTGGCCAACTAGCATGAGTATTAAACGAAGTAAACTAGCTTCCAGTATAACAGATTCTAGCACAAAATTTGTATGGTATTGCCGCATAATCTAAACCCAAAATTTGAAAATAAGCAATTAAACAAGAAAATACCACCACATCATATAGCAATAAACCATTTAAAACTTTTAATTTTTCACAGAATTGTCGGAAGAATTGTATGACCTACGAAAGAAAAGAAGTCAAATAGGATGTAAAGAACCGACACCTAATAAGCGAATGGTGGAGCTAATGTGTGTGTTACTAATGCAGCAATTCAATCTACAAATGCCAGAGAATCCAAAAAAAGGTTTGTTCAAGAGCAGCTCAGCAAAAGAAAAGGTTCAGATAAATAATCATTTGAAGTAATGCCCCAATTTTAATGAAGTTGATTTTTTGCAATATTTCATTTTCAGATTTACCACTCTAAAGGATGAACTTGGAGGACATGAGAAATTTCTCGATGATAAATTAAGTTGTACTGGGGTCATAAAATCCAAGTCAGTAATTATGATTGGCTATGAAATCGGGTCCACAAAGCAAGTTATGGTCCCAGTACTATGATTAAGCCGTTGTTCTTATGGTGCGAAGAGCTACTTCCCTATGAAGGGCCAGGCTAAAGGAAAGGTATAAGTTTTCTTTATTAAATCCCATGGCACAAAGGCATTTAAAGCTGAAAAGTGAGTTTTTACTCATGAATGATTATTGGATATTTCTGTTCTAAACTTAATTATAAAAAAAGGGGTTGAAATCCTTGTTCTAAACTTAATCATGAGTGCACCATCTTACGGCTGAGATGTTAATTAGACATGATACACTGTTCCAAGTGATTCTCAAGATATGTGCCAACATGGCCCATGATCTGAGATACGTACAAAAGATTACGACGAATAAGATTAATAAGTAAAGACCATTTGATCCTACATCTAAAATTTAGGAGCTAGTTACATGTACAACTGAGAATCATACAACGGAGATGCACTTTAACGATCTGCATAAATAAAGACCATTTCATCCTACCATATACTTTAGCATTAGATCAAGCTCTATGGAAGACCTCCCCTTGCATGCACGCACCAAGTTTACTCATTGAATGAGATTTCATTCGAAATCACATTTTCTTGCAAGGTATGTTGGCGATGAAAGAAATTTAATACTAGATTTTTAAACATATGAACTTGACCAGAAGGGTACCTGTTACAAACACTTAGAACACCTTTTTATTCTTTGGTAGATTTTCTACTTTTGATCTTGACATAGTGAGGCTGAATTTCAGGTGGAGAGAGAGATCAGTACAATGAAGCTTCTTCACCACCCTAACATTGTCAGAATATATGAGGTTGGTCCACATTTCTCGGACCTGGAGATGAAGGGGAATTTGGGCTCATGTCTTAGTCAGAATAGCTTATCGGTCTTTGGGAATATGAAAAATAAATCACACTGTTTCATGTGTCTAGATATTGAACATATACAGGCTCAGTATATTTATATCTAATATCTACTTTTTATTTATTTTTATTTCTCATATTTTTTATCTATTCCTAAAAAAAGACATTGAATCATCCATCACATATTCTTTACACTTGGATATCAGAGATGCATATCAGGTTTTTAGGAGGCATATGGGTAATCATTACCGAAATCTCAATCCATAGATTTGGGGTCTTTGCTTTTTTATGATCCACCTACCAATTTTCTAAGAAGGTTATTGCGACGAAGACCAAAATTTTTCTTGTAATGGAATATATTCCAGGAGGAAGACTCTCAGACAAGTTGGTGAGCTGTCTATTTTCTGCCTTCTTAAGTCTCCTTTTTTCTGGCATTTTGATTGTTTTCTGTTGGATTTATGTCAATATTCTGTTCATCCAGTGTTACATCAAGAGGTTAAGTGAAGGGGAGGCCAGAAAATATTTCCAGCAGTTGATTGATGTTGTGGACTACTGCCATGGCAAAGGTGTTTATCACAGAGACCTTAAGGCTAGTGTCCTACTTGTCAAATTATTTTTAATTATTTTTTCTGTCAGCTGCTATGGACATCAAGTTAACTTGGGCTATAAATGATGTTTCCATTCCACTGAAATAAACAGCCCGAAAACCTGCTACTAGACGGAAAAGGGAATCTAAAGCTCCCCGATTTTAGATTCAGTGCATTGCAAAAGGTAAGATCAAGTTAAAACTTTCACAAATCTAGGCAAGTTCAAACCTGACTTTGTATCTACTTCAATGTTTGGTAGTTGGTATTTGCTTTCTTTGTTGTCTGAGGGATAAATTTAAGTAGTGAGATTTGACCAAATAATGGTGATTCAGCAGTCGGGAGATTTACTATCTAGTACTTGTGGGTCTCTAAGCTACGTCTCTCCTGGGGTACACAAAAATATTTCAAAATTATTAGATGTACCTATTGCTTCTAGATGACGAAAACTAGAATAACAAGAGTAAATGAAATTCTCATAGGTTATGAATAAAATATAAAGCAGAAATCAAAATATTCCTACATGTTCAATGCTTAGACTAATTTGAAGACAAGATCATTCTTTAATTACTTTTTCGTGAATAATAGATGATTGCATATAAGAACTACGGAGGAGCAGCTGCAGATGTTTGGTCTTGCGGGGTGATTCTCTTTTAACTACTAGCAAGTTATCTCCCATTTGACGATCAGAACCTACTCAGCTTGTATAGAAAGGTAAGTTCTTATATAAGTTGAAGATTTGAAAAAATCAAATATGAAAAAACCCTAAACCTTATAAGAAATAGTCAATGCCCTCTTATAAGTTGAAGATTTGGCTTTGATTTTTGTAACATTTGAAAAAAGAAACATGCAATCAAAAACAAAATTCAATTATTAACAAAACAAAGAACATTAATCAAGAGCAAATTAAATTAAATGTACTGAATATTTTACCTTAAAAGCATGTTGTGCTATGCAAACCATGAGTTGGAAAGTGCTCTACAACACCAGCCATGTGTACCTAAAAGACATGATTGACATAAAGGGGCGATGATTTAGACCCATCCAATGTGGAACTAAAACTGCATCTGTTTTGGAGAATAATCACGAAGACAAAGTACGATATTAAGACATTAAAGGAAAAAACCCTAATAAACTCACTCGAATGATGCACAAAATTAGGATAAATGAAGAAGAAACATTAATTTGATCTCAGGAACTGATAAAATTGATTGATCTGAAGTAGAAAACAAGGAAATTACAAACCCTAACTTTGGCAGATTCAATCCTCCAATGATCATTAATTTAAAAGCTACAAAATCAAGGAGATAAGGAAAAACGAAGAAGAAACTGAAAAACTCACTTGAATATCAGCTTCCTTCCATCACGAAAAGCGCTTTGTCCATGTCCCACCGCCATTATCTCTAAACTGATCGCCGTGCATGTAGAAAGCACCAGCCGTCGTTCTCCGTCTCGCAATCTGCTATATGGAGTGGATCGTCTTGTTCTTCTGTGCAGCAATGAGGAACTAGGGTTTGGTAATAGAGAGAACGAGGAAGATAGATGGGGGAATGAGTTTAGAATTAATTTCTACTTGTTTTTAGCACATTTTAGTATTTATAGGGTATATTTGTTAAAAGGGCAAAGTTTGCCCTTGTAACAATTATAAAATTACCCGCCTATCCTTTTCTTAAAAAACCATGGTTGTAAGGTGTTAAACGGTGATTTCATGATCGATATATTTCTATTTGCATAAGACGGTGGTTCTTTTCTTATTATTGTTGTTTTTTCTCATTTTCATGTAGTCTTGCTCCACCTTACAACTAGAGCGGGTACGTGATGGGGAGCTTTGCCAAATAGACCCATAAATACTACAAAACTCTGACTGCTAAAACTAGCATGCGATACACCAGTCAGAGGAAGTTGAATTTACATAAGGTGAATGGGTTGTGAACAGGTCATCAAATTCTGTACATAGGACAACTATTTCATCATGATGTATAGGTGGCAGGCTCTCATGTAGACAGGGGAGTCGGCCAATTCATGTTCGTCAGAGATTTGTAACCATCTAATCAAACCACTCTTTGGTATTGTAGTCAATGGAGGCACGAAGCACACCCAGCAAGAAGGATTGGAAAAGCAACAAGCACACAATAAGAAGAGAAAGACCACACAATAAGAAGAGAAAGACCAGAGAAGACCCAGAGAGAAGCGGTGAGAAAAAGATATAAAGGTTTGGGAAACTACATAGAGGTTGTTAGCCTTGATCAAATGGAGAAAAAAGGGCTTGCAAAGCCAACCCCAAATAGATGAGATAAGACTGCAATGATGATGATGATGATATCAAGCCATTCATTTGAAAGCTCTTTTAGGCTTTTGATAAGAAGGTAGAAATCGCAAAATCCTCGGGCTAAATCTAATGAAAATTATGCTCATGTGTTCTATATGTTACATAATCAATGAAAATGTGTTACAATTGTACAGAATTATGACCTGTGTACCTATTACCAAACCTAAGAAACTGTAAAAATTGGGATTTACAGTTTCTCAGGCTGGCTGAACTTTGTCTACCAAATCCGATTCAAATTGTTGGCCTGAGATCCCTACCAAATCAGACAAACGATCTAATTAGATTGACCAAAACTTAAGCCAAAGTAAAAGGGAAATTACCTAGAAAGTAAAATAAATATTGAATTCGACCTTCCATGCTGTGGATTTTTGGATCTCTATTTCGATCCAAATGCCAACCCTATCCAAACGATTTCGATCTACCAACCTTAGATCTCGATTTCGATCTAAACACCAACCCTATCCAAACGATTTCGATTTCGATCTGCCAACCTTAGATCTCGATTTCGATCCAAACGCCAACCCTATCCAAACGATTTCGATTTCGATTTGCCAACCTTAGATCTCGATTTCAATCTGCCAACCTTTCGATCCAAACGCCAACTTTAGATCTCGATTTCGATCTGCCAACCCTATCTAAACGCCAAACTTGGATCTCCAAACCTCTGATTCCTCTCAAACCGTAGTTCTCTGCGTCAAACCATTGAAGGTCAGATAAAAATCAAACAGATTTCGGAGAGCTTGTTTCGATTATATAGATAATTTGGAAGAGATTGGTCCAAATTTAGATCTACAAACCTCGATTCGTCTCAAACCCTAGCTCTCTGCTGCAAACTATTAAGAGATCTCTACGTCGGAGCTCAAACCCTGGGAGAAATGGAAACGAAGGGTCCAAGGTATCGACAGTAGAAATGGAATAGAGAATGTCTGGAATAGAGAATGTCGTGGTTTTATAGGGGAAGAGAAGTTATTAAGTGCTTACTAAGGATTAGTAAGGTTTGTACATATTATTCAATGCTAACAAATAGAGACAGCTTAAGTCGTCTCTGTTCATGTTAACGTAACTTTTAGAGATGGCTTTTAATTTAGTCTCTAAAGTTTTCACCAACCTATCCCTTAAATCAATCATATCAAGATGGTTATAAGTGTCTCTATATATTATTTTATATAGGGAGACGGTTTTAGCCGTCTCTAATAAAAGCATCCGAGACGGCTTTTGAATGGCTGTCTTCAATAAATAGTTATTGGAAATGGCTTCGAAAAGTCGTCTCCAATAACCGTCTCCAAAAGTCCCTTTTTTTGTAGTGTGTAAATAATAGGCACAATACCACTTTCTTTTCATTGTGAAACTGCTTCTGCTAGGACTTTCGTGTCTTCTAAATTTAAGAAATGAATTGAGTTAATTCTAGAACAGGTAAGCTGGTGCAAATATGAAGTTACTATTGATTCTCCTAAGGATGTGAAGTCTTTAACCTCGTCAAAGACTGCATTTGAAATTCCTCCCATAGTTGTTTCAGCAGTAATTTGAAAATGAAAAAGATGACTAATGAGATAGTCTCTGCTTCTATTGTCTGCTGCCACAAGACAAAGGTAGTGTATGCCTCTTTGATAGTGGTAATTCTATTATGTAATGTCTTTCCGTATCTTCTAAAGAGAGAGATAATTTATTACATTGATTCATGGTGAACGAGAATTTGGATATTTCCTGGTCGATCTATTTGTAAATATATTGTCGACATTCACATTCTTAAATTTTCTCATAAGGCCAATCATACCAATTAACAAAGTTACTTTCCTGATTACACAATTATAGATTGATACTCCTATGGAATGATGAAATCGTGGAACTATTCAGCCAGCCTGAGACAAAGAAATCAACAAGACCTCTAGTCCATTTCATATAATATAAGAAAGAAAAGAAACTCACAGCAGACAACTCTTTATTAGACCCGCATCCGCCAATGCGTTCCAACGAAAGCAAGTACTGCGCCCACAAGGTTCCAATCCAGGGACAGTTACTGGTGGCCATGGAATAAACACCCTTAGTTATAAGGACACATGTCAAGTGGTTGTAACAAGAGATATCTCCAAGCTAAGAGATATCAACCATGCAATACTATAACAATTAGAAGATATCCAAGCCAGTTATAAAAGAGTTTAGCGACTAATCACAAGAGTAGAAAGTCGATTCATCCAATATTACTACTTTTTCAGTTTTCCCTATATTTGCACTTAAATTAATCCCATAGTATTCATGAATCCAGTTGGAGCAACATAGCTCACATCCTCAGACATATGTTAGATCATCCAAGTTGCACAACATATGAAGTGTCAGTTAAGTAAAAGACAGGAAGCTCACCAAAAGTGTGGCATTACTTTTATTAATCCGAGTTTTTCAAATGGCTAAACTTCTTATCACCTCTATCCAACCCAAAAATTATTCCATATTTTCTATCGAGAATTTACTTTTCTAGGATGGGGTACCCGAGCATATTTGCACGTTGACTATGTACACGTGGCACCATGTTGGGGTACCCAGGCATAAGCAGTGTACATGGCAATGGCATCCACAACATCTTAAGTAACATGGATTAAGTGTATACACCCTTCTCAAAGGTCCTATGACCTGGTCACACAGGCATCTCAACAACATAGATCCACAGCTGTTCACAGAACCAGTTCCACACAAGAGCTTCACAGCCCTTTCAAATTCCATCCAAATTTCATCGTAACAGAGGTCTCTAGTCTCGGGAGGCACCATTAATTCAGATTTGCAGAATTTTAGTATAAAAAAAAACTATCATGGATTAAGAACATTACGACTACATATGCTGGAATATTTTCAATTTTCGTAACTTGGAAAATTACTTTATTAAGAATTCCATAAGATCAGCCAAATATCGAATCTCTAAGAACTGTTTAGCTCTGTCCTTTGCACAGTGATCTAATTACTTACCAAATAAATATAATGGAGAATAATACAATCAAATATTGATGCAAAACAAAGTACATTTGATTTTATACGCTATTATGCTGAAATAAAGACTCATTACTTGATCTTGCTCACTATCAGTTAAATTTACTCTAGCTTATTTTAGTCCAACTTCCATTAGCTGGCATTGCTCTTTATTTTTATTTCAAGCACATTGTCTCAAGATGAAAATTTTGCCTCATTCTTAGCCCCATGGAACACTCAAAAAACTTGCCCAACTATGCTGAGTCAGCTTACTTGCCCAACAGATGGTAAAAATGTTGGAAAGAAATAATGAGCATGCAAGCCTTGAAGGGGAAGAGAGTTTATATTGCAGTAAGAGGACCATAAAAGAGGAGAATATTGGAATGTTTGAGGATGATCTCCAAGGTGAGTGTTGTTATTCTAAGTGTGCATGATTTATTTGTATTTTGAAAACAGATTTACAAATGATGAATTATACTGAATCTGGAAAACTAAAAAGAATAAAGGAATATCAGCACAGAGAGAAGTTAATTAGCCTGCAAGATCAGGGCCAATTGTAGCAAGTTTTAAATGTAAGTGAGTAAAAGATCGTCCACAGAGAATTGATTTAAAATATATGATAAACCTCCAGATCCAAGCTACCAGATCTGGCCTCTGATTCTATCTACAAAGCAAATAAGATGAGAGGTTGAATTTGTATTTGTCACATTAACTAAATTATCTAAAAGTAAAATGTAAACTAAGTGATCCAGATCCGAGTTGGGGGAATTGGATGTAAAATTAATAAGAATGGAGAAATAATAACTAACTTAAACTTAGTAATTGATTACAGAGTGAGAAATAGTGTAACACAGTTGAGAAAGTATCAAATCTTCATTTGGCTACCAGCTTCGATGTAAGAGAAAATAGTCCAATTCAAGGATTAGAATTGAGTTGAACTTATGGCTATGATCTGTCCACTGTCATGGACACAAATCATCCAATAGTTTTTAATCCAAAGTCTTGATTCAGAACATAAGCACCACTACAAATGCTGTAAGAACCAGGTTACAAACACAGATTCTCACAGGGATAATGAATTAATGGAAATTGCTTTAAAAACAGCAAATCTAAAGGAATCTAATGAATGAGGAGATCACAATGAACCCTCAACATGAATCCGATTAAGAACGTACTGATGAAAGCAACCTTTTCAAATCCACCATTACAATTACAGAGCACAGCTTAAAACAGCTCTCGGATTTGTAGTTTTGAGTACAATTCTCACTTGAATTACATAAGTATCTCACAATTCTCAGTTACAGACAAAAGCTAGGCTATTACAGAGGATTCAGACAAGTTATCTTGATCTGAATTGGAAATGGGGCAGCAGGAATGAAACTCAAATTCTGGATGCCCAAATTGGGCAAATAGTTCGTCTATTTATAGTTTTCCCCAAGTCCATCTCAGATGTGCATCAACCAATCAGAATTGGTTAGATCCATATCATAATAGAGTCGAGCACAAGGATCCGGATCTATTCGGCCAATCAAAAGCTGCTTGATCTCGGTTACCAATCAAGAGACAGAGGCATCAATTCTGTTAGGAAATTCAAAAATCTGTTTGAACTTCTAGAAGTTCCCGCCAAGTAATTTCATCTTTGGGTGTTCACATGGGGTGGAATATGCCTCTGGTTCGTGCTCCGAATCTTCCAGAATGCCCCTAGGTTTTTAAATGCATTGGGGCACGTGCAGAGATTACTAAATTTCCCTTGCAGATGCTAGGAATCTTCAGAGTACCATTTCACAAAGTTTGGGGATCTTTTCGAAATGTACTAAAACTTCTGAAACTCTATTCGCACAGATTGGAGATCTTTTCGAAGGGAAAAATGACTTCTGGAGCTCTATTCGCATAGATCTGGTGCAGTTATCATCAGCAAGTTTGGTTCCTTTCGAATAGATCAGGTGCTCTTCGAAAATCAAGTCTAGAGCTTTAGTTTTATTCGCAATGTTCAAGTTCTTTTCGAATAGATCAGGAATCTTCTCGAATAGTATTTTGTAGTGCATTCTTCTTCTCGAATAGCTCCAAACTTATTTCCAAGCTGAAACCAAATCTCTGTCTTCTTTGGTTTAGGCATTTTTGAGGTTGTCCTTCTCCTTCTTCTTCCAGATAAAGATGGGTCATCATCTTTTTGGTATTTTTAAGCTACTTACATAGTTAAGCCTGCCTTTATTGTCAGCTGTAAAACAAACACTTAAAACACTTATTTAGTTCTCTCAGGGGTCTATCAAGGCCCAGATTAAGGGGTGGAAAATGGTATTTTCCAGTTCTCAACACACCCCCAAACCTAAGCTTTGCTAGTCCTTGAGCAAAGACAAAATTAAAAATAGAATGAAAAGCCACTTTTGTAGGGACCACAGTTGCATTTAGCATATGCAACAAGCCTTTTAAACCCCTAGGTGATCCCTAGTGGAGGAGTGAAGTCTCCTGAGGGTTTTCAGTGAAGGTACCCACAAACTTCTCCAATAAATCCGCTTAATATCGAGCTCATAAAATGACTTTCATCCAATCAGATTATTCACACCTGCATCAGTCAAGCTATAAGAGGATCCTCAAGAAAACATCAGTTCAAAACTAAAATCCTGCTGTAATTATTTTACCATTCACTCAGTTTGTGTCAAAAAGTTTTTACAAGAAAAATTAATGAAAAGCTTGCTTCTATTTGAGAACCCTGCTTTGATGATACCCCAAAAAAGTTGATTTCAAACCCAACTCTCACCAGAGTTTTCGCTCATTACGTAAGTAGGAGGGTTGTACTATTTCACACAGCTCAAGAGCAATTACAGCCCTCAAATAGGACTGTAAGCAGGAGCAGAGGCATTGCTTTTTAGTTCTGAATTTACTGCTCTTTTCACCATAGATTACACAAATCCTTATCTCCATGTGACAGCTCAATCCATCTTTGATCAGTAAGGACTTTAACTTGGGTTGTAATGTGGCTTATGGGTGAAATTTATCAAGAATAAAGGGGTGGAATGGAGTTCGAATTTGAGAAGTCCGTCAAGGTATTGAGGTGATAGACACACCTTCAATTCAGCATAATTTCATCTTCTTCTTTGAATTTTCAGAGCCAAAGTGGGCATCTATTTCTCTTTCTTTTTCAAACTTCCAATGAAATGACTTTTCCTTTTCCCCTTTATTTTTTTTTAACAATATTGACTGGAATGCCACCTTTCTTCTGCTGATACATCATTGCCTTTAATTTTTTTTTCTTTTTCTTTTACCAAACTGTCTCCTTTCTTCAGCTTTCTTTCCTTTACCTTCTGAATTCTCAGAGTGAGGGTTACGCTAAATGAGGTTGATGAGGTTTCAAAGAAATCTTGGATTTATATGTGTATCAAGGGCACTTTCAAAAAGTTGGGCATTTTGAAGTCCAAACTGTCCAAAAGGAGGCCTTACATTATGTCTTTAATATCATGATTGCTGTCAAGCTATTTTAATTTAGATATGTGTAACTTCTAGTGATAGCAGGCATATTCAAACAGTCTCTAGAGCAGAAAAAATTGCCACTTCATGTCTCAAAAAAAAAAAATTCATTTTAGGCCCAAATCTCACTGGATGTGGTTTTCTATCAAATTTCTGAGGTATATCATTACTGTTTTCTCTCTTTTTAGGTTTTCTGAAACATCACTTTTCTTTTGGAAATTTTTTGACATTCACTTTATGACAGCATTAGAATTACATTAGAAATTAATTTTAAAAAGTTTTAACTTCGTCATTTTTTAAAAACAAATAGGTGTGAAATCACTTCAATTTCAAAAATTCTGCTGATCATAGGCTCCATTGATGTTAACTCAACTATTGGCAATTCTACCACACCTCCAAACCTATGAGGATCAGTGTCCTCACTGGTCCAGAAATGGATAAGCAAAAAGAAAATAACAAAAAAAACAAAAAGCACAATGACAAAGAAAAAATAAATGCACAGTACTTGCAAATGAATAAAAGTCAACAGTAAAAATTAATTATACACTCCACAAACAACAAAACAAAAAATTTACAAGGTAGTCTAATAACTAGGGTCAAAATCTGTATCATAAGTTGGTTCAATGGGATTAGAACTGGAATCAGTGTTGGAATCTGAACTTGAGTCAGTATTGGAATCTAAGCTTGATTTATCTTTTTCTTGTATTGTGGCTTGAAGTTCGGTGTACTCCTCAGACTTGATCTTTTTGGTGAGGCCAATATATTTTTGAGGCCTATCCGCCCTCAATTTTTCTTGTTCAAGCTTCTCTTGTAACATTGCAACTTTGTGCTGTTCACCCCTAACCATCTGAAATGATTGGCTCAACAGGTCCTGCATCTTATCTCTCTCAAATTTCATAAACAGCTCCAGTTTCCGAATCTGGTCTTCATAAGGGGTCCTAATGTAAGCTTGAAGATCTGCAAACCCCTTAAGGACATCACGAAAGATGTAAGGGTTCTCTTCCATAGCCCTTTTAAGAGTGGCAAATCGTGGAATGGGAATGGAGTGGTAGGGGGCCATATGTATCCCAGCAGTGGGGGTGGGAGAAGATGAATCGAGAAGCACTACCTCAGGGTCAGTTTGAGTAGCTTGATCAGAGACAGTGAGGAAGGGTGGAGGGGAATCCAAAAGTACTACCTCAGGTTCTGTTTGAGTAGCATGGTCAGAAACATTGAGGATGGGTGGATCTAAAAACACTACCTCAGGTTCTGTTTGGGTAGCATGGTCAGAAGTGGGAGGTAGTGGGACTGAGGTGTTTAGTTGGGATGTAGAAGCCAAGGTTTGGAGAATGGAATTTTTCACAGACTGGTTGTCTGTGTTGATTTGTAGTTGAGCTTGGATAGATTGGAGAAAGGTGAAGATTTGGCTACTTGTGTCAGGTGTGGGTGTGGTAGGCAGAGTAGGGACTGGTATGATTGATGTAGATGGTTGGGGGGCAATGGGTGGGATGACTGTAAAGAGGGAAGTAGCCAAATGAGTGAATTGAGGGGGATCAGGCATGAGGATAGAGTCATGCCCAATATTCTCTAAGATAGATCCCATCAAGGATGAATAGGCCTCAGTGGTGAATATCTCAGGTTCAGGAGTATGGGTAATTTCAGGTGTATGAGCTGAATGAGCTGGTGAACCTGAGAAGCTTTGGAGGAGAGGAGTTCTAAGAGAGTGGACAACAAAATTTGTGGCAATATCTTGGAAATTGTTAGGTGAAATTGGTGGTGTAAGTATGGCTGGAGTGGTTGGTGTAGGGGGAGAATCTGTAATTGGGATTATGGTGGTGATGAGTGATGGGACTGCTGGGATAGGTGATGGGATAGGTGCTGTGATAGGTGAGGTGGGCAAGATGATGGTCTCCTCAACAATAGGTACAGCTAAAGAGCTAGTTACCTCAGCAATAGTAGGAGGTTCAATGGCAGCTACAGGTGCAATAGGTGCAGCTAAAGAGCTGGTCACCTCAAGTTCAGGTATAGCAGCCTCCTAGACTGGCTCAGCTTCTTCCCTCATTTTATTGAACATGGTTTGGCTTGTAGTCCAAGCCCTCTTCCCAAAGGCATGAGGGGAGATAATCTCAAATGGCTCTTGCTCATCAATGTCAAATTTGGCACTTAGTAGGGCTATGATCAACCTTCCAAATGGTATTCCAGCTATTTTCTATTCCTTCTTCATCTTGGCACTGATGTCAGCCATGGCTTCAAAAATTAGCATAGGAGCATTGAAGAATTGCCCTTTAGAAAAATGAAAGAGGGCCTCCAAAATGGGTGTCCTTCTTTCCTGACTGTGCCCAGTGACATAAAAACACCCTCTCAAAATGGAATCCATCAGCAAACATTGGGGTGCTAAGTCTCTTCTCATGATGGACTGCCCAGTTCCAACTATGCCTTTGGTTAGATGGGCAGCCATATCTCTAAAAGTAGCTGTCTCTGGTGCAGCCAAAGGACCAGCAGGATCATATTGGAATGGTATCCCCAAGGCATTTCCAATGTCTTCATAAGTGACTGTTAAATCACAATCATCAATGAAAATTACAAGAGTTGGGACACCAGCATCCTTCTCAGTCACTTTCACCATATTTTGGTACCATAATCTCACCATCCTTGGATAAATTTTCTCTGAAAGAGGGGTTAGAATGTTGCTCAGTGAAGCATCCTTGATGTAGTTCAAGGATAGCTTACATTCAGGTTTGTTCGAGAAAAATTTTTCATCAACAATAAGCTCTGGAATAAGCTTCTGAGCTTCAATGAAAGGGTTTGGCAGTACCAAATGCATAGGAAGAGGAGGAAGCTCAGGCTCAGGACTGGGGTCAACTGTTGGGATGGGTTCCTCAATTCTAACCTTCTTTCCTTTCTCAATCTTATCAGCCTTATCCATCGACAGTTTCCTTTTGGCTGAGGTTTTAGCTTTTCCTTTGGTGGAGGGTTTACTAACTTTCTTAGCAGAAGACCTAGGGAACATCTCAGCCAGCGATTTTTCAGCTTTCCCCATTTTAATAATTTCTAAAAACTTCTTCAAATACTTCCTCCTTCTAACAGCAATGACCAGACAACTCTCTTGAATCCCAGACAATGTATGCTTACACAGAAATCAAATTTGTAAAGCACAAGGAGAGAAAAATACCAAAATTTAGGGTTTGCTTGAAATCTCTGATCGCTTGATCAAATCCACCAGGATCAGAGGCAAAAGATTCTTCTCTTCAAGCTTAATCAATGGAAAAAAAATGAAGGAAAATGGATCTGAGCTCTAAAAGAACGCAAAGATAAAAAAAAATGGGTTTTCTACGAAACAGGACAAGCTGGGAATGCTTTCGAATATGAAACCCTCGCTGCGAATGGGTTTAAATATGCTTAAGTCAATTTCACAAAGCATTATTGAAGTCTTCGAAAAGTTCAAAAAAAAGTCCTTTTCAAAAAAAAAATGGTATCAGTACCATTCGAAAAGAAAAAGGCTTCAGAAACATCTATTCGAAAAGCAAATGGCTTCAGAACAAACTATTCGAAAAGTTCTGCATCTATTCATAAAGTTTATCATTCTTTTCGAGCAGTTGTGGTTATAGGTTCAGATCCTTTTCGAAAAGGAGATGATACTTTTCGAAATAAATTTTTCTTTGCGAATTGAATTTTTCACATTGATCGTAAACTTCTCGAATTGAGTGTAAAACTTTTCGAAGTGATTGTAAAACTTTTCGAAAAGTATAAATTTACTTTTGAACAAATGTTCAGAAGTACAAAACAGAAAAAAAAAATTTTTTTTTTTTTTTTTTTACAAAATCTCCAAATTAAAATCATTGGAGTTTATTATTTCAAACATTTAACTAAAACATGACTAAAACAGAGAGGCACAATACTATGCAAAAATTACAAAACAGACACAGTTAAAATACATATGATACAGTTGTGTGACATCAGGTTTGTGGAGGCTCTTGATGATAGATGGTCAACACAGGCTCCAGGATATTTTCAATGCATAGTTTGAGCCTTTGACCATTTACTTTCAAGGTTCTCCCATCACTTGGGTCCATAATTTCAACAGCTCCAGAAGGAGACGCTTGAATGACAGTATATGGCCCTTCCCATCTGCATCTTAACTTTCCAGAAAAAAACTTGAGTTTTGAGTTGAATAACCATACCTTAGAGCCAGCTGTGAACTCTTTTCTCAGCAGATTTTTATCATAGAAAGCCTTAACTTTTTCTTTGTAAGATCTTGCATTGGTGTATGCATCCATCCTCAGCTCTTCCAACTCAAAGAGCTGGAGTTTCCTGTGATTACCAGCAGTAGTAAGATCCATGTTCAAAGTTTTAATGGCTCAAAAGGCCTTATATTCTAACTACACTGGTAAATGGCATGCTTTACCATAGACCAATCTGAATGGGGACATGCCAATTGAGGTTTTATAGGCTGTCCTATATGCCCACAATGCATCATTCAGCTTAAGGGACCAATCCTCTCTATCCTTCCTCACAGTTTTTTTCAGTATATGTTTGATTTCTCTGTTGGAAATCTCCACTTGTCTACTGATCTGTGGATGATATGGAGTAGTTACTCTGTGAGTCACAGAGTACTTTTTCAATAGAGCTTCAAAATACTTATTACAAAAATGGCTTCCCCCATCACTGATAATGGCCGGGGAACTAAATCTGAAAAGATAAGTATCTCTTTAAGAATTTAAGGACAACTCTGTGGTCATTGGTTTTAGTGGCTGTGGCTTCAACCCATTTGGATACATAATCCACAGCTACTAAAATGAAATTAAAATCATCTGAAAGAGGAAAAGGTCCCATAAAATCTATCCTCCAAATATCAAACAATTCAACTACCAAAATGGGCTGTAAAGGTATTGAATTTCTCTTGGAAATGTTGCCCAATATCAGGCAATTCTGACAAGACTTACAGTGCTGCAGTGCATCTTTGAAGAGTGTGGGCCAATAAAATCCACACTGTAAAACCTTTGCAGCAGTTTTGTTTCCACTAAAATGACCTCCACAGGCCTGTTCATGACACATGGAAAGTATGCTGTGGAAGTCTTCTTCATGGACACATCTTCGAATGATTTGGTCTGCACAAATCTTGAACAGGTAAGGATCCTCCCAAATAAAGTGTTTAACCTTTGAAAAGAAGAGATCTTTATCCATTTTATTCCAGTGTTGGGGGGTCCTTCTAGTAGCCAAAAAGTTGACTATATTTGCAAACCAAGGGGTATGCACACTGATAGCAAAAAGTTGCTCATCAGGAAAAGAGTCATTGATAGGCAACCTATCAATCTCAGCAGTTATAATTCTAGACAGGTGATTAGCCACCACATTTTCCACACCCTTTTTGTTTTTAATCTGCAAATCAAACTCCTGCAATAGGAGGATCCACTTGATTAATCTTGGTTTGGTATCCTTCTTAGACAGCAGGTATTTTAGAGCTGAGTGGTCGGTGAACACCACAATTTGTGAACCCAAAACATATGACCTGAATTTCTCCAAAGCAAAAACAACTGCCAACAGCTCTTTCTTAGTTGTTGTGTAATTAAGTTGTGCATCAATCATTGATCTACTGGCATAAGCTATGACATGAGGCAGCTTATCCTTTCTCTGCCCAAGAACAGCTCCCAAAGCATAATCTGATGCATCACACATCAACTCAAAGGGCGATGAATAATCTGGAGACTGTAGTATTGGAGCTGAAATCAAACAGTTTTTTAGGAATTCAAATGCCCTAAGGCATTCATCAGTCTCACCTGATGTTTGAAGTTCATTCTAAATACAGTGGACCCATCAGTAATGCCTTGGGCCTCTTCGGATGTCTCTTTTCTTTGGCATACGATCATTAGTGATCAGATACCAAAGAGGGGCATCTGTAGACACCCAAATTTGGCCCAAGGCCCGATCGAAATACCTTTCGAGGGAAGTGCAATTTTAAGCTTTTGATGGCATGAATGGAACCCTTAGGAATCCCCCTAGATCCCTTAGGAACCAATCCCAACCCTTAGAACCCATTTCGAACCCTAAACCTAGCCTTACCAGGCTATGGATAAAGAGTGGTGTACCGAAACTAGCTATGGCCCTCTACTACGATCGAGTCTTATACCATTGAGGAGTAGAGATTGTCAGCTTTCCAACGATCCAAGGATCGCCCCAATAGGAGGTATACATCAAAAGATATGGCAAACCGAGCCCGAAGAGCATGGATGTAAAGTCATGTAGGCTCCTTAGGAACTTGGCGCAACTAATAGTTGCGCTAGTAATAAACTTTGTCTAGCGCAACTAATAGTTACGCCAGGCCAATATTTTTATAACCCCAGATTTTTGGGAACCGTGCATGTCACGTACCATGCACGTGTATTTGTGTTTCATAAGGAAACCAAAATTTACATATATACACTATGTGTGTATATGTGAAACATACTAACTTTCACTATATAAGTGAAAGTGGGGAGAAGAGTCTCTCCTACATAACCTAAATTAGTCTAGATAGAGAGAAGGTAAAATAGAGAGAAAGAGGAGAGGGTTTTGTAAAAGAGGAGGAGAGGTTCGTTGGTTTTAAGCAGTAGAGAATCAAAATAAAAAAGGAGTTGGATGAGGAACTTTGAAAATTTCTGCATTTAGTCGGAGCTTGGATCAAATTATATGAGATCTATTGATTGAGGTATGGTTTTAGATGCTTATGTGTGTTTTAAGTAGAGTATAAATTACAAGACGAATGACTTTTGACATTAATAAAACCTCCCATGAAGAAGGAAATAGTTCTCAAACAGATCGAGCACTAATTTTTAACGTGGCTCGCTCGAGCGGTCTAAATGGCTCGCTCGAGCGAGGGCAGAACATATAATCTGAGCATAAACTGCGTTTTGGGCTCGCTCGAGCGAGACCCATAGTGAAGGAGAAGCTCACTTGAGTGAGGCATCGCGTAAAGCTCCAAGTGCCTCGTTTTAACCGCTCGAGCAATGAACAGTGGGCGCTCGAGCGATGAATAGTGATCGCTCGCGCGAGAGTTGGGAAATTCGTTGAACCGCCCAAGCGATGAATAGTGGATACTTGAGCGAAGGTATTAGTGCCTCGCTTATATCGCTCGAGCAAGGATAAGTGATCGCTCGAGTGAGGATAAGTGATCGCTCGAGCGAGGCTAAGTGACTGCTCGAGTGAGGAATAGTTCTCGCTCGCGCGAGGAATTACCCGGATTCTCATTTCTTTTAGTGTAATTTATGAGAGCTGTGTTCTCAAGGGTTCTAGAGACCATTCTAAGTAAATTCGTAACACATGCAATGTAGGTTTGACGTGAGTTGTTACGCGTAAACCTCTACGAGAAAGGAGCGCGCTGGATTTTGCTTTGAGGTAGGGAATATCTTGAAACATGTACTTTAATTCATCAAAACCATGTATGTAGAGTATTTTAAATATGTAGAGCATTTCAAGAGAATAGTCATGTATTAAATGTGTTTCCAAAACGTGTGCGTGTGTGTGAATTAAAATGGAACCATGAAGTCCCCAGGGGGCATAGAAATGTAACAATGGGCATCTGAATGATGCATTAAACTAGTAGTTTCCCATGGATGTAGATGAAACCAAATGGTGAAACAAAAGAAGAGCGATAAGGCCTAATGAAATAAAATTAGCACAATCACGGTGAATAACTATATGTAGAGCACATCCGATATTTTTGTTATTTAAGGTTTGAGTAGAATACCCCACCGACGTGGCGGGATACCCACGACTGACTCGGCAGGATATCCGTGACTGGTACGACGGCCAAACCGTACACCTGTAGCACATCCCAGAGATGTTGAATTGAGAATAGACCCCGCCGCCTGAGAGAAAGGGGCCTGGGTGGTATTAAATTTTAACATATAAGAAGTGTCTATTTAGACGACGATGGTGGGTATTCCATCGGGGCTCGATGCTATATTGCTCAGGGGCTACTTAAGTTAAGATTTAAGTGATTAGGCCGAATCCGTTACTATACTAGTAAGATGAGAATAAACAGTCATGCAAAGTAATAGTTGTTTCTATCATTTCATTTCCGATTATTTCAATTATCTTTCCAGCAATTCTATCAGATAAATTGTGCTTTTAAACTGTTTTAACATATATGTGGGAGCTTAATTTATATGTTCACTGTGTTTTCCCTATTGAGGTAGGATGTAGCTCACCCCCTTAGACTATACGTCGTAGGTCCAGTACTAGCGGCAGCGGAGATTTTTAGAGACGTTGATCCGGGGGATTCAGATTACGTGCCCACAGAAGAGTCGGAGCCTCCTCCTGAGGAATTCTTCTAGGAGACCCATTGCGTACTTTGAGAGTGAGTTGAGAGTATTAGATTCATCTTGGTATGTCAAGCCTCTTTTTTGAATGTAATTAAATACCTTGATTCTTTTTGCGAGCCATCTGGGGTGAACAGTTACCACCGATGGTTCGGGTCAGTTCTTATGTCCATGAATTGGCATGGGACTGGAACTGTCTTTAAAGTTCTTTTTATTTTAAATGCATGAAAACTTGATTAGAGTAGATGCTTGTGCTTTACTTGTAGTTCATGGCTCGTATATACCAATGCTCCGTATAGAATCACAGGGCACGGCCTTGAAAGTCGTGCTAATGGCACGGGTTTTGAGGTGTCGAAATCCGGGCTATCATAGTTGGTATCAAAGCCGTTTCTTTTAAATTTCTGACAATCATTCATTTTGTCAGAGCATAGGGACTTCTGCTAACGAACTGGTGGTTTCTCATGCAGACCGTTATGTTTCCTAGGGGAAGAGGACGACCCAGGGGCGGTCATGATAGGAATTTGCACAGTAGAGATGAGTTCATCTCGCCTATGAACAGAGTGCCATCTGGAAATAGGGAGGTTCCCGAGGGTAGTGGCCAAGAGAACTAAAATCAAGTAGAAAATCAGGATCGAGGCCGTCAAGATCGAGATCAGAGAGAACAAGATAGAGTGAGAGAAAGAAATGAAGAGAGAGAGGAGCGTCAGATGATGATGCATACTATAGAAACCATGGCAACTGCCATGGCACAATAGGCAACATCCTTGGCAGCTCATGCCGTCCCAGAGCAACATCAGACACCTACGCCTCCATTAGGGCCTACACTACCAGTAGCTTCAGCATTTATCGAATTTAAGAGGATGAGACCTCCTACCTTTTTAGGGCAGGCAGACACCATGGCAACCGAGAATTGGCTGAGTGAAACGGAGAAAGTATTTAGCGTACTGACATGCACAGAGGACGAGAGCGTCCGTTGGGCAGCTTACATGTTGGATGGGGAGGCTGGGCCTTGGTGGAATTCTGTTTCACGGACTAGGGCTCAGGAAACTCCATATATGCCCTAGACATGGGATGAATTCGTTGAAGAGTTCAACAAACAGTACTTTTCAAAAGTTGTGAGGAATCAAATGGAGACCCAATTTTTATAACTCATACAAGGAAAGATGACCGTAAGAGAGTACGGAGTAGAATTTATGAGACTTGCTCGTTTCGCTCCAGACTACGTGATTTCTGATGTGATGAAAGCGAAGAGGTTCCAACAGGGCCTAAGGCCGAACATCCGAGGAGGAGTTGCACCATTTCAGCTAAAGACCTATGGAGAGGTCATGAGTAAGGCATTAGTGGTTGAAGAAGAAAACAATCACCGATACCGTAAAAGGGAACAACAGGGAAGAGGAAGCGTAGATCAAGGCAGGGCTGGGAGTTATGAACCGATGAATAAGAAGCCGAGGTTCGTAGCACTGAATCAGAGACAACCATTCCAAATAGGGTATGGGAGAGCCACACAACAGACCACTCATCAAAGATTCCCATTGCTGGCATCAGGGAGACCGATAAGGTATGAGAGTCCTGCTATTTCTACTGGAGCCACAATTACACAAGGTTTTTCATGAGCTGCTTCTTCAACACCAAGAGAGACTTGTGCTAAATGTGGCAAGTCCCACAAAACGACGGATTGCAGGTAAGGAATGCGAGGTTGTTTTAAATGTGGCAAGATGGGCCACGTGATTAGAGATTGCCCTGAGGCAATTAAGGAGAAGACGGCCTCAGCTTCCATGCCACAACCTATTCAATCACGGAAACCAGTTGTTCAAGGGAGAGCCTATGCAGTCACCGCCCAAGAAGCAGGGAGCGTACATGACGTCATTCAAGGTGAGATTCCTTTTAAATAAAGAATTTCAATTTAATACAATTTTAGATAGAGAAGGTGCATTTGTTAAAACAGCGTGTAGACTCATTTTTATACGTTAGAAATTCTAAATAGAGTATGTACTATATATGTATATGTATGTGATATAGGTACTTTACAAGTCTATGAAAAGGATGCTATGTAGCACGTGACACACGAGTGTTGATAGACCCAGGGTCTACCCACTCCTTTATCACTCCTAGATTTACAAAGAAAATGAAGATTGTTCTGGAGACACTGAACTTTGTTTTATCAGTGTCTATCCCAACGGGAGAATTAGTAGACACAGAGTTAGTCTGCAAATTAGTAGTAGTGGGCGTTCGGGATGGCAACGTCTATGAATTAGACGCACAACTAATATTATTGGACATGCAAGGATTTGATGAAATCCTTGGCATGGATTGGTTGTCTCATCATTGTGCGACAGTGGATTGCAAGAACAAGGTTGTCATTTTCCGACCTAACACAAGGAGATCGTTTCGATTTCGAGGAGAGAGATCGACACAGGTGTCACTCATCTCTGCAGTCAGAGCTGAACGTTTGATCAAAAAAAGGTGTAGCGGTTATTTGGCATTCCTAAAGGGAGACAAAGAAGAAAAGAATGTTATTTTCGAGATAGCGGTAGTACGAGAATTCGAAGACGTATTTCCAGAGAAATTGCCGAGATTACCTCCAGAGAGAGAACTGGAATTTGCTATCGACTTAGCACCAGGAACGGAGCTTGTTTCGAAAGCACCATACAGGATGGCTCTGGCTGAGTTAAAGGAATTGAAGGAACAGTTGCAAGAGCTCATGGATAAGGGGTTTGTGAGACCGAGCGTGTCTCCATGGGGAGCACCAATCTTGTTTGTTAAGAAGAAGGATGGGTCAATGCGACTATCCATTGACTATCGGCAATTGAACAAACTCACTGTAAGGAATCGATACCCTTTGCCAAGAATAGATGACTTGTTCGATCAGTTGCAAGGGGAAAAGTACTTTTCTAAGATCGATCTGAGATCGGGATACCATCAGTTGAGAGTCAAGGCCGAGGACATTTAGAAGGCTGCCTTCAGAACACGGTATGGACACTATGAATTTTTAGTGATGTCGTTTGGGTTGACGAACACACCGGCGTCATTTATGGATTTAATGAATCGGGTGTTTAAACCACACCTGGACTCTTGCGTCGTCGTGTTCGTTGACGACATTCTGATATCCTCTAAATCGAAGACGGAGCATGAAGAACACTTGCGAGTCACTCTACATTACGTGAACACCAATTGTACGCCAAACTTAGAAAATGTGAGTTTTGGTTAGAAGAGGTTAGCTTTTTGGGACATGTCGTCTCAAAGCATTATGTCACAGTAGATCCGGCTAAGATCGAGGTAGTAGTAAATTGGGAGCAACCAAAGACTCTGACCGATGTCCGAAGTTTCCTTGAACTAGCAGGTTATTATCGATGTTTCGTTGAGGGGTTTCAAAGATATTGGGACCTCTTACGAGACTTACAAGAAAGGATTCAAGATTTGAGTGGAGTGAAGCGTGCGAGAAGATTTTTCAAGAACTCAAGACGAGACTCACTTCAGCTCTAGTTTTAGCAATTCCTTCAGGCAGTGGAGGATTCGCGGTCTATAGTGATGCTTCGTATAACGGTTTGGATTGCGTACTCAACCAATACAAAAAGTTGATAGCTTACAAGTCAAGATAGTTGAAAGAGCATGAGAAGAACTATCTGACGCATGATCTGGAACTAGCAACGGTCATATTTGCGTTAAAAATTTGGCGACATTATTTATACAGGGAGACTTTTGAAATCTTCACCGACCATAAGAGCCTCAGATACCTATTTACACAGAAAGAACTCAACATGAGGTAGCGTAAATGGATGGAGTTCCTCAAGGACTATGACTGTTCCATACAGTACCATCTAGGCAAGGCTAATGTGGTAGCCGATGCCTTGAGTCAGAAGAATTCAGCGCAGTTGGCTAGTTTGATTTTGGGTATGCACCGATGGAAGTTATTTGAAGATCTGGCACTATATGGTGCAAACATCGAGTCGCAAGCTACAGGAGCCTTTTTGGCTAACATATCAATGAGACCGGTGATATTTGAACACATACGCGAACTACAGATGAAAGATTTGGTACTATCCAAGATCCGTCAAGATGTAACGGAAGGCATCAGATCAAATTTCTCAATCAAGGAGGACGGTTCCTTATTGTTCAAGGGTTGACTTTGTATTCAGGACAATGTCGATCTGCAATGAACCATTCTCGATGAGACTCACAAATCAAATTACGCTATCCACCCCGACAGCACAAAAATGTACCAAGATTTGAAAAGGAATTACTGGTGGAGAGGTCTGAAGTAAGACGTGGCAGAGTACGTCTCACGGTGCTTGACATGTCAGCAAGTGAAGATCGATCATAGACACCCTACGGGGTTAATGCAACCTCTGCCAATACCGGAGTGGAAATGGAAATCAATATCTATGGACTTCATCATTGGATTACCACATACTGCCAAGAGATATAATGCCATTTGGGTAATCGTGGGCCGATTGACCAAGTCAGCACACTTCCTACCTTACAACACGATGTACACGGCAGGAAAACTCATAGAATTATATATGAAGGAGATAGTACGCCTATACGGAATTCCAAGCAGTATCATTTCTGATCGTGATCCACTATACACGTCAAATTTTTGGAAGAAATTTCAAGAAGGAATGGGAACGCGATTGGACTTCAGTTCAGCTTTCCATCCGCAAACAGATGGACAAACAGAGCGAGTAAATCAGGTAATAGAAGACATGCTCAGAGCGTGTATGTTAGAGCTACAAGGATCGTGGGATCAGCACCTATCGTTGATCGAGTTTGTGTACAATAACAGTTTTCAGATGAGCATTGGAATGGCACCGTATGAAGCCTTGTACGGAAGGCGATATAGATCGCCCATCAATTAGGAAGAAACTGGCGAGAAATTTGTTTTGGGGCCCAAGTTGCTTGAAGATAACGCCGTCGTTGTCCGTATGATCAGAGAAAGACTAAAGACAGCTCAAAGCAGGCAGAAAAGCTACCCCGATATCAAGCGGACTAGTGTGAACTATAAGGTGGGTGAACACGTGTTTGTAAAGGTGTCGCCTATGAAAGGCGTGATGAGATTTGGGAAGAGAGGGAAACTAAGTCCTTGTTATCTCGGACCCTTCGAGATTTTGGGTCGGGTGGGCGAAGTCGCATATCGCATTGGATTTCCACCAGTTTTCGTTCGAGTACATAACGTTTTCCATATTTCTATGCTCAGAAAGTATGCGGGTGACCCTTCCCACATTTTGGAAGGTCAACCATTGGAGATGCACGAGGATATGAGCATGATAGAAGAACCAACGGATATATTGGATAGAAAGGAACAAGTGCTACGCACCAAAGTTATTCCCTTAGTGCTTGTTCGATGGAAGAATCATCCGGCTGAGGAAGCAACGTGGGAACGTGAGGCAGACGTCAGAGAACAATATCCCAACTTGTTCGAGAATGCTAACTAATTAGTTTTATTCAAAATGACAATGTGTAATAGTTTGGCAGTATAAAGATTTCTATTTTGAAATGAATGAATGAATTTGATTGAAAATTTTAGCATATTAACTTCAATTTTTATTAGAACCAACATTTCGTGTGAAAAATTCCAAAGGTACGACATAGGAAACTAGGTGTGAGAGATGTCCTAAATGTTAAAGCAGGCTAGTGACAAATACGAGCTTAAGAGCACCAGAAAAACATTTCTGGGTTCGCTCGAGCTACAACTTATGGTCGCTCGAGCGAGCAACATAAAATTATTCACAGAAGGCGTTCTGAGCTCGCTCGAACGAGGACTATTGATCGCTCGAGTGAGGACTATTGGTCGCTCGAGCGAGGATTAACGACCGCTCGAGCGAGGTTAGAGTATATAAAGTGGACGGATTACTGTTCATTTATTTCTTCTTCACGCAAAGGGAGTTAGCCGAGCGAGGGTTTAGGGTTTTTCTTTCAATTTTCAAGCTCTTCCGTCCGATTCGAGCCGGATTCGGACTGTCCGATCCGTCAAGAATGTTTCAAAAGGTAAAATCTACCCTATTTCTACTTTATTTCATTAAAAAAAATTCTTTGGATATCAAATGGCTTCTCCAAGCCCTAGCCCCCAACCTAGAAAATGAGTGGCGATTCGATCGCCATCATCGCGCAACCAAATGCCGCAAGCACCACAACCACCCCCAACCCCACCTCCTACCCTAATCCAACTAAATGATTGGTGGGGAGCGAAAAATTTTGAGACCGAATGGGAAATCCATCCCTCTTTTTTTGGGGATCCGACGTCCACCCAATGGACTTCGGATTTTCTCATGAACAATCACCTACGACCATTGTTGACACCTTTTGGAGCTCGGTACTATCCGAGACTCGTAAAACTATTTTACCAAAACCTTAAAACGAATGTAAATGAGGACACTATCCTCGTCACGATTGACGGGAAAGAACTGGTTTTCGGTAGTGCAGATGTTTCCACTGTCATGCAGTGCCCAAATACATACACCCCAAGCCCACTTTATCTACCACCTTTTTCTGGGAACGTAGGTTTCCCGACCATCATTGCCGATATTACTGGCGGCGCCACCGCATCAGGCCAATCAATCACCCGATCCCAACTACCGCCACACATGTGGTTTTTAGACATTGTCTCTAAGAAAAATTTACACCCGACCGGCCATGACCAAGAGCGCCGCGAGACAATTTTGCAGGCTCTTCACTCCGCCTTCCACAACAAGTGGTTTAACGCTCCAATGGTAGTCATCAAAGGCATGGCGCATGCCCATAAAAGAAACCTAAGGGGTGCTATTCCTCCACCCATCAACCGACTACCTTATGCTCGTTTGATTTCCCGACTCCTATATTCACGAAATGGAAAGGAAGGATTTCAAATCAAGGTGGATGACCTCGTGCTCACCGATAATGTCGTTCCGTTCCTTGCCCAAGACTTGAGCCGAAATCTGAAGAGCCTCCAAAATAATTTAAACAGGAAGTGGGATCACCATATTTCCCGGCAAGCGGCACATCCACCATCTACGGGATGGCTGCTCCCTCCACTTCGTCTCCCCAGCCCTTCCCTGCCACTGACAGCAATATGATGCAGGAGATCCTCCTACAAGGGCGGGAGATCAGGTTACATCAGCGGTGTAGACACCCAAATTTGGCCCAAGGCCCGATCAAAATACCTTTCGAGATAGGTGCAATTTTGAGATTTTGATGGCATGTATGGAACCCTTAGGAATCACCCCAAACCCTTAAGAATCACCCTAGATCCTTTAGGAACCTACCCCGAACCTTTAGAAACCAATCCCGACCTTTAGAACCCATTCCGAACCCTAAACCTAACCTTCCAAGGCAATGGATGAGGAGTGGTGCACTAGGAATAGCTTAAATATTTTACTAATATAAAATCATATACCATTGGAAAGCGGACTTCTCCAGCTTTCCAATGAGCCAAGAATCGCCTCAATCGGAGTTATATATCAAAAGTTATGATAATTTGAAAATCGAGCTTTTTTTAGAGGGATTTTTGCCTGGTGCAACTAATAGTTGCGCCAGGTCTTTTTCCCCCAGAAATGGCTTGACGCAACTAATAGTTGCGCCAGGCATAAATGGGTCCCCCCACCCCTCGCGAGGTCAACTTCCAGGCTACTGTTCAACACTGTTTTACTGTGCTTTAGTTGCGCCAAGCATATGAACAGTAACATTGGGTTTTTACCCCGAATTTTGTGTTTGGGGTTTGACTTATTGACCACCTCAACCTTTGGGGTGTGTTTTGATAGTTCTGTTGCACCCATTCCTTACCTATTTGCGACCCTCCAAGTGGCTTAAAGCCTCACCCCATCATCCACCATTAGAACCACCTTCACACCTTTCCAAGCTCTCAAAATCCTAGGAAACCTTAGATTTGAGATTACCTAATTGCTAAACCCAATTAGCATCTAAGTAGCCTCCTAATCCATCCTTTTCCTATGAATAGAGCCCCCCTTCCCTTGGTTTAAGGGTTGAGAAATTTGCTTAAGAGAGAAAGAGCTCAAAGTGAGAAGTTCTTCCTCCCTTTTGTGCACTATTTTCACCCAAATTCCATAACCTCCCAACCTCATTTCAATCTTGTTCTTGCATCCAAAACCCTTAGCCTAGGTGTGCATGATCCCCTAGCCTCCATCCCCTACCTCTTAGCTTTAAGTCCTAGGAGTTAGAACCCCATTTTCCATCATACAAGGCCTTCAAGAGCTCATCAAAGAAAGCGACGCAAGGCTCCTCTACGGTGCTACAAGGGCCCAAGGGCTCCGGCTCTCCCCTTTCTTCTCCTATCTCTTTCTAGCTCCCTCCATCCTCTCATTTGTGCCGTTACGCCACCGATTTTTCGGTAGGAACGGAGGGGCACAAATAGGATTCTAAGCCCTTTTGGGCAAGAGGAAGCTATTTTCCTTGCTTCTACTTTATTTTATTGTTGGCCATTAGTAGAGACCACGTTAAGCTGGTTGATCGGGTGCCTAGCACCTTCCCGATCGATAACCGAAGCCCCTACCCAAGAGCCTTTGGTGTGGACCGGATTCAGAGTCATATTTTTAGCACTTCGGTGCTCATAAAAATGAACTAGGTATCCCGGGACACCGAAAGCTCCGGGTGGCAACTCTATATTTTTTATCGTTAGAGAGCGCATCGTCGCGACGGGATTGTCTCGATTCCCACGATTGCATAGATGGCGACTCTGCTGGGGATTTGCTTGTAGAGCTTCCCCTTGAACTTGGCCTTATTTTTTTTTATTTTTACTAACATGTTATTGCTATTTTTTTAGTGTATTTTTTCTTTTTTACTCACCCCTCTGATTAAGTCGTTTTACTTACCCCTACTTTTCCATCATTTACGAGCCTTAGCCGATTGGCGGGCCTACATGCGCATTGTCTTTTAAAATTCCTTACTTTTCCGTCATTTTAGTGCCTTAGTCGATTGGCAGGCCTACTTGTGTATTGTCTTTCAATTTCTTTAATTTTCCGTCATTTAAAGTGCCTTAGCCGATTGGCTGGCCTACTTGTGCACTCATATACCGCCAGTGGACGCCGGCCCGTAGTGGCAACACAGGATAATCACCCCCAGTCTTTGAACTAAAGAAAACTTCCAAAAAAAAAAAGAAAAGCTTTGAAAAAATTAAAATTGAACCAAGTTAGGGAGCTTAATTAATTTATTTTTGCGGGTTAGATTTTCAAAGGGGTTGGATTAGGCAAACACATAAACAGTCTTAGTATGGCGGTAGCCCTTAGTGGTGATGATCTAGAAAAGTCTCAGCCCACCTAGCATCTGAGAAGGCGCTTGCGCCGGAGGTATATCGGGTGGGTTCCCATTCCGAAGCTTAAAACCCTTGGGGAGCGCGCTAGCGAGTTATACCGGACTCAATCCTTTAGGTGCGGTGAGGAGAGAATCGATCATTAAAAAATAGCTCAGTTCTCGGAAGCCTAGCTTCCACAAAAACCAAAAAAAGAGACTCATTTTGGGCTGCTGTTGCTGCTGTTATACATCCTGGAACCCCATTTTTGTCTGGCGCAAGTATTAGTTGCGCCAGTACAAAAATTGGGAATTTATAACTGGCGCAACTAATAGTTGCGCCAGCTTTAAATCCCCAACTTTTACCTTGGCGCAACTAATAGTTGCGCCAGTGTAAAAAGGGTCCCCTGCAACCTGGGCGCGGGTATTAGTTACGCCAGGTGTGTTCATCAGCCCACCAGCCCGAATCTATGGCCCTTTCACCTCCCAAGTTCCCCGATTAGTGTGCTCAGTGCCTTGTTTGGGCCCCGCCACCTCCGACACCCAATACGCCCCCGCCGGTCAAAAGAGGGCAACTTCTTTTTGGCTCATTCCAGGGGATCGAGTTGTTTGCCTCGATTTTCATGCCTTCAATAGATCGGAGGTTCTCCTTCGATTCTTCGGAAGTGCATCGGAATCGTCGCCGCGGGTCTTGAACCAAGGTACGAAGGCCACCCGAAAAGGAAATTCCGAGGCCTCGGAACCTTTGCTTTTCAAAACTTTCTCAAGAAAATTTTAAAAAAAAAATATATATATATATATATATATATATATAAATCAAAAACCTAAAAAGATATAGTTTGTGGTGCCAGCACAACAGCATCATCTTGCCCTCCGCCGTCCCGTAGGGGAAGAAGGAGGAAGATCTTTGGGCCTTACCCAAGGCACCCATACCCGACCCGATACCGAGACATGTCTTGGGTAGTGGACCCGGCGTACACCGATCCCGACTCATCCCTGCCACATTCTCCAGCCCACTCCCATTTGGGAGAAATTTTTTCCACCATCTCCCTCACCCAACCCCCTTTCACCGTTACCGGCCCATTTGGCGCCCCCATTTTTCCAACCGATACCCCCCAAAATATCCAAAATCCAACCCCCCATTCTCCATCTTTTGCCCAAACCATGCCCATGCAAAACCCTAACCCATTTTCCCAATCCACATCCATGCCCCAATTCCCATCATCCCCCTATAGGCCCGATCCACCCACGTTCACATACACCACCTCCACCTTATCCAACCCCCCACAAATCCCCCCATCTACCCGGGTCATGCCCATTTTTATCAGGGCCATGCCCGATTTTTTCTAAACATCCACACCCCACCAACCATCACCCTTAAACATCCCTAATCCTTCCTCATCATTTACCCCACCTCAACTCTCCAATCCACCCCATTCCTTTAATCCATCATCTACCATGGTCATACCCAATTTTCCCTCTACATCCACCCCATCTATACCCAATCATCCATTAAACCCACCATCCACATTCGATCCCCCTTCCATGCCCATAATGGAGGAAATGTTCCAAGCCTACTCCTCATGGAAGGCTTCCCAAGTCGCCTCTCCTCCGCACCCCACATCCATGAACCCCTCCCATACTCTAGCCAATCTCCATGCCTCACTCCCCCATGACCCCCATCAACCTCCCATAATCCACACCATCCAATACCCCACCACCCATGATCTCCAAGACCCAATGACCCCAATACCCCATCACCCACACTCATCAAGGCCCATTGGCCCAAAACCCCATTACCCAGGGCCCATTGGGCCAAACCCATCAAATCCAAACCCACCAAGGGCCCATGGCCTAAACCCACCAATGGCCCATGGCCCATACCCCTCAAAACCCAATAGGCCAGACCCACCAAGGGCCCATGCCCTAGACTCATCAAGGCCCATTGGGCCAGATCCACAAAGGGCCCATGGCCCAAACCCATCAAGGCCCATTGGGCCAGACTCACCAAGGCCCATAGCCCAAACCCATCAAGGTCCATTGGGCCAGACCCACCAAGGACCCATGACCCAAACCCATCAAGGCCCATTGGGCCAGATCCACCAAGGGCCCATGGCCCAAACCCATCAAGGTCCATTAGGCCAGACCCATCAAGGGCCCACGACCCATACCCCCTCAAGGCCCATTGGGCCAGACCCATCAAGGGCCCATGGCCCAGTGGCCCAAACCTACCCAGGGCTCCTAGCCCAAACCTACCAAGGGTTCATGGCCCAAACCCCACACCCATACCCTCCACAATACCCCAAAAATTTCACCCACCCCCAATCTTCACAACCGGATCAAACCCATGGCCCCACACCCCAAGGCAGGCTCCAGACCTTCCCTCATGTCCAATGGCCCCATCAGGCCCCACCCCTAAACCAAACTACTACTCATCCCATCACCCCACAACACTTCGCTTACATCCAAGGGGCTCACCCAACCCACATCCAATCCAATCCCATCCAGTCCATGCAACAATAGGTTGAGAATCTCGTCCTCACTGCACCCTACATAGATCAGCAGTATGAGGAGGACGAGATTAACAATGATGCCTCTGGCAGGCGTTGACCCACTTATAGTTACCCCACCCTTGATAGCGCAGAGTGAGTCTCGGCCGACTGTTGAAAAAGTGGCCCCCATGTCCAAAGAATCGTAATGCTTAAGGGAGCAATAGACAAGATCCAAAAATTCTTTGAAGATGGGTGGTGCTGAAATCCATGCCATGACTTCACAGACTTATGCACATTCACGAGGTCCCCCCAAATTTAAAATGTCGATTCATTAAGCAAGTACAATGGCACGAGCAACCGGATTGCACACCTCAAGTCCTATTGTGGGGATATGTGCCAATACGGGGGGGATGAGAGACTGCTAATAAAAGTCTTTCAGAAAAGTTTGACTGGACCGGCCCTGAGGTGGTTCACATCTCTTAAACCATCCATGACAAAGACATGGAAAGATTTGACGCATTTGTTCCAGGAAAAGTATGTCTATAATACTGATATTGAACCGTGCAAGTCTGATTTGACTCATTTGAAACAGAATTCCAACGAGACCTTTGGCGACTATTTGGGGCGTTGGAGAGCACTGGCAACTCAAGTTAGAAATAGAATACCGGACGATGAGCAGATAGAGATGATTTCAAAGAACACTCTACCAGTGATTTCTGATTTTCTTGTATATCAACAGCAATCCAGTTTTGCTGATTTGGTGAGGAATACCAACCATTGTGAGGATGCTATCAGGGAAGGGCGGTTGAGTAAGAATGCTTCAGGGGGCCCTAGCGAGATTAGGAGGTTTGCTGAGCAGAAGAACGACAGAAGGACAGGGGCAGAGGTGCAAAATGTTGTGAACACTCGGCCCAATAATAATAATGTAGCCCCGTTCCAATTCCAAGCAGCACAACTAGCTCCCGTCAGGACTGGGCCAGTACAAAGAGCAGGGAATGGGCAGGGAATGCAAATGACCCCAGAGAGGAGAGCCCGTTATGATCGAGTCTTTACGCCTTTAGGGCAATCCCTTAGTGTACTTTTTCCATTATTAATTGAAAAGGGTTTAATAACTGTTCTCCAGCCACGACCTCCTCCCAATTCGATTCCATATAATTTTGACCCTAATACTCATTGCAATTTTCATCAGGGTCCGAGTCACCCGACTGATTGCTGCTTCCCATTGAAGCACGTGATCCAGGACTTAATCGATGTTGGAAGATCATTCCCCCTGCACCCACCCAAGCAAGCCAGCATGCGAATATCCATCAGGTGTCTTTACCACCACACCCTACCGGAATAGCAGGTCCCAGACCCACCATAGGGATGGTAGAGGAATTTGAAGAAGAATTGGAGTTTGATCAGTCAGACTTCATTTGTAATCCAGAAATGTTTGTGGCACAAAGGCAGAGAAATCTCGGAGAAGGAACTGTTGGGGTGATTGAACCCCTGAATCTAGCAGATTATTTTCCTACTCCTACACCAACAGTTGAACCCCTAGATCTTAGGGCCTATTTCCCACCATCCACTCCCATTAACTACGTACAAATGAATGCGTATCAACCATATTCCACCACCCCCATCCATTACCCAATTAACCAACAGACCCCCAATCCCCCACCACCAATAAATTACCAATGGCCTGCTCCTACCCCATTATCGTCAACTCAATCACATGCAAACTCTACCACCCCTATCAATTCCCTCATGGCCCATCAAACCCCCAACCCTCCGCCTGCACCCATCAATTATCAATGGCCTACACCCACACCATTACGCTCGGTGCAACCACCATTAAACCTCACCACCCCTACTTGGCCAAATTTTGCTACCCCCCCATCCATCACGGAGGAAAGCCATGTCTTACCTACCCTCCCAGAGCCATCAGTGCATGCACTCCAGACACCGGTAACCATACCATTCTAGCTCTCAGGACCAACCTATGATCCACATCAGGTCCCGCTGAGCTACGAGCAAACCAATGCTAACGTCGGCAGCAGCAGCAGAGAGGGAGCCGTGGACTTTATTACCAGGACGGGGAAGATCTCGAGATAGCCTGAGACAGCGGCAGCAGCAGCACAAGCCCAACCCGCGGGGAAGAAAGAGAGCACTGTGAATCCATTTGAGAAGATGAGTCGAGAACATATACTGGAGACTCAGCTGAAAAGAATGTCGGCCCATATTACTGTATGGGATTTATTGATGACATCCCCACTCCATTTCCAAGCACTAATGGGGGCGTTGAAAAATGCTCATGTATCACTCCAAGTTAGCCCAGATGAAGTCGGGCAGATAATTGGTCAAGTGATGGCTCCAATTGCCATTTCATTTTCTGATGCCGATTTACCTGAGGAAGGAGGTAGCCACTCAAAATCTTTGAATATAACCTTTGAATTCAGAAATATGATTACCCTCTTGGTACTAATTGATAATGGGTCTGCATTGAATATATGCCCATTGAGAACCGCTACAAAGATCGGGGTTGATCCATGCATGTTAAGGCCCACCAGAACCAACGCTAGAGGGTTTGACAATACCAGGAGAGAAATAATGGGAGAAGTTGATCTTGAGCTGTTGATAGGGCCAATGACCTTTTCCATCTTGTTTCAAGTCATGGATATCAAATCCTCAATTAATCTGTTGTTGGGGCGCCCATGGCTACTTGAAGTCGGAGCCATACCTTCCACATTGCACCAGAAACTCAAATTTGTATCTGGGTATAAGATTATCATGATCATTGGAGAAGGGCACAGTGAGAAAGAGAAAGCCATCAACAGTGTGGAGAAACCCAACATGCTGGATATACCACACACAGCTGAGGACATCGACCTCCACAATTTCGAATACGAGGTGTCGGCAATACTCCTAGAACCCATCGAGGGCATCATGTCTAAAACGGGAGGCGGTATGGAAGCAGCAATGGCAATGCTCCAAAAGTGGGGCTATCAGAAAGGGAGGGGTCTAGGACCCAAATTATAAGGTAGAAGAGAGCCAGATGTGGCTAGGGGACAAAAAGTAAGATTCGGGCTAAGATATAAGCCCACAGAGCAAGAGGTCCGAGAGGCCAAAGAGAAAGCCAAGGTCGCCGCGGCTGCAAGAGCTCGAGGAATCAACATAGAGGAGAAACCTCACCCAAGGCCGCACATCAGGGATTCTTTGTCAACGCAGGGGTTGTTAAGATCGATCAAAATGGGGCAACCCATTTGACCCCACACAAACCCAAAGCCCCAGTCCATCCCACCAACCCCCAGGTCTCCCTTCTCAGCTTGGAGATTGATTTGGCCGCGTTATCCCTCTTCGAGGAGTGACGGTCGGTACCTGAACAAACTCCCCTTGTGGTAAATCACCACAAAACTGAGCTATCATTTGAGGACATTATCTTAGACGAAATGGGGATCAATATGATGGAGGCTAACTCCAATGAGTCATATCAGTCAGCACCCTCCATCCCAACAAGTAAAGGAGCGGCCCCTCAGGTACGCAACGGGGCATCTTTGCCCCAAACTCTGGAAGCAGGAAGTGGCCTAAAGTTTGGCGCCTATTTCCTAAAAAAAATAAATAACCTATAAAAAGTGAGATAAGCCCTTGGCAAGCAATACCCTGTGTATATAGCAACCCGCCTTGCCAAGGGCCCGTCTCCGAAGAAAACGAAAATCTCAAAAACATAGAAGAAAATAAAAATCTCAAAAACATGGAAAAAACACAAAATCCCAAAAACATTGAAAAAATCCAAAGTTTAAAAATATTGTCATTTAAAATTCCAGAAAATATCCCACAAAAGGATGCCTTAATCAAAATGCCCGTCCCACGTGAAATCGACCCCTTCCCTGTAGAAATACAAGAAGAGGTAGGGATCACGAGTCTGGACGAGGATATCCCCCTCGAGGAGCTCCCCAATGAGCTCCTTGACTGATTTGCCGACTTTGAGCATGGCCCACCCCCATTGTCGAAGAGATTGAAGACGTCAATCTAGGAACTGAGGAGGTTCCCAGGATAACCAAGATCGAAATATCGCTGTCTCCTGAGGAAAGAAAGAGCATGATCGACTTCCTTCGGTCATACCAAGACATTTTTTCCTGGTTGTACGAGGACATGCCTGGTCTGGATACTGATTTGGTCGAGCATGAGTTGCCCCTCTACCCTGATATGAAGCCAGTCAAGCAGAAGCTGAGACGTCTCTAACCCGAATGGATGCTGAAAGTCAAAGACGAGGTCATCAAGCAATACAATGCGGGGTTTCTCATGGTATCCAAGTACCCGTAGTGGCTAGCCAATATTGTACCTGTGCCAAAAAAGGATGGAAAGGTCCGCATGTGTATCGATTTCCGCAATTTGAACATAGCGAGCCCAAAGGACGATTTCCCACTACCACACATCGACATCTTGGTTGATAACACAGCTAAGCACGGGATGCACTCTTTCACGGATGGATTTTCAAGATATAATCAGATAAAGATGGCACAGGTTGATCACGAGAAGACAGTGTTCATTACCCCCTCGGGAACCTTTTGCTATCTAATCATGCCATTCAGGCTGAAGAATGCCGGCGCAACATACCAAAGAGCTATGACTACAGTATTTCATAGCCAAATCACCAGAGCGAAGCAACCATCTGGTAAACCTTCAGAAGCTGTTTGAAAGGCTGAGGAAGTATCGACTATGACTGAATCCACAAAAATGCGCATTTAGCGCCATGTCAGGGAAATTGTTAGGACTCATCGTCAGTAGGAGAGGGATCGAGGTCGACCCAATCAAAGTCAAAGCCATCACTGAAATGCCACCACCGTCTACTGAGAAGGAGGTTAGCGAGTTTCTGGGCAGAATACAATATATCAATCGGTTCATTGCACAGCTAACTCCAATCTGCACGCCGATCTTCAAGCTGCTAAGGAAGAATTCTCCTGTTGAATGGAATGATGATTGTCAGGCAGCGTTCAATAAAATCAAAAGCTACCTCCTGAATCCACATGTTTTCGTACCACCTGAGCTGGGAAGACCACTCTTAATGTATCTCTCCATGACTGAAGTTTCGATGGGATGTGTCTTAGGTCAGCATGACGAGACGGGAAGAAGAGAGCAGGCCATCTACTATCTAAGCAAGAAATTCACTGATTATGAGACACGCTATTCTCATATGGAGAAAGCATGCCTAGCCCTTGTATGGGCTACCTAGAGGCTCTACCACTACTTGCTATCTCAAGCCGTTCTACTTTTAGCCCGAATGGATCCGTTAAAATACTTGTTTGAAAAACTGGCTCTCACTGGACAAACTGCACGATGGGAACTTTTATTATCTGAATTCGACATCACGTACGTCACTCAGAAATCGATCAAGGGGCAGGCGCTTGCTGATCATCTTGCTGATAATCCTTTACCTGACTATGGGCCGTTGAGAACTGAATTCCCAGATGAGGATATCTTGTTCATGACGGAAGACAATACAAAAGAAGCAGAAGAATCATGGGTAATGCACTTTGACGGGGTAGCAAATGTCGAGGGCCAAGGAGTTGGCGCCATCCTAATTTCACCAAAAGGATCCCATGTACCGGTCTCTATCAAGCTCAACTTCCCTTGCACTAACAACATGGTTGAATATGAAGCTTGCGTCGCTGGTCTACAGGCAGCTCTCGATCTGAATATAACTCACCTTCGGATCCCACGTCAGCGGTCACATGCTCGCCAAGAAAATTCTGCGGCAAGGATACTTCTGGACCACTATGGAATCGGATTGTTGTAAACATGTTCAAAAATGTTACAAGTGTCAAGAACACTCCAGTCTGATACACGCTCCGACCATTGATCTTCACTGCACGACCACTCCTAGGCCATTTACGACCTGGGGCCTTGACGTTGTCGGAATGATTAATCCAAAAGCATCAAATGGGCATCGGTTCATCCTCATCACCATTGAATACTTCACCAAGTGGGTAGAAGCGGCGTCATATGCCAGCATCACGGCCAGTCATGTTGAGAAGTTTCTCAAGAACAATATTGTGTGCCGATTTGGAGTACCCAAAGATATCATCACAGACAACGACACAAACTTTGTGAATAAGCGCTTCCGAGACTTCTGCGAGCAATACAAGATTAAGCACCATCGCTCATCCCCTTATCGGCCTCAAACTAATGGAGCCGTGGAAGCCGCGAATAAGACAGTCATCCGTATCCTTGAGAAAATGGTCGTCACTTATCGAGATTGGAGCGAAATGCTGCCATTTGCTTTGTGGGCCTATCGAACGTCGATCTGTACCGCTACAAGGGCAACACCATTCTCCCTTGTGTATGGAACCGAGGCCATCCTCCTAGTGGAGGTTGAAGTACCCTCACTCTGAATCCTTATTGAATCAGCCTTACCCGAGGCAGAAGGAGAAAGATCACGCTTTGATCAGCTGAACTTATTAGACGAGAAGAGACTCCTAGCCTTGTGTCACACTCAAGTTTACCAGGGCCGAATCACACGCGCTTACAATAAACGTATCTGCGGTCGAGATCTGAAGGTAGGAGACACTGTGTTGAAGAGGATCTTCCCATCGCTCCACGCCGATCCGAGGGGAAAATTCAAGCCAAACTGGGAAGGACCTTACGTCATCCGAGAAGTGCTGTCGGGATACGCCATCCGCCTCGCCACCATGGATGGAGATCATCTTCCTGAGCTCATCAACGCTGGATACATCTGACGGTTCTACTCTTAGTCCATCATGACAAGGTAAGTGTTGGTGAAACAGATATGTGACTGCTTAAGAACCACCCGAAAGAGGCCATAATTCCAAGCGCAGTAGCCCAAAAACATCCCTAAAAATGATGATATCCTTTGCTACCCCATTTGAGCTTGGGCCTTTCTTTCAATAAACCCATTCCCCAAAAAAAATAATAAAAAAATAAATAATAAATATATGTGTACATATACCAAAAAAAAAAAAAAAGGAGAGAGAGAAAAGATGAAGTAGAGTTACTATCAAAATCCAAAAAAATTGAAAAAGTAAAACCTCAAAAAGAGATTGCCTGAAATGGAGCAAAAAGAATAACGAAAAATGTGTATAGAAGAATCATGGGGCATGTACAGTAAAACCCCCAAGGAAGAAAGTATGTCGAGAAAACTGAAGCCGTATCAAGGAAATCCTTTTAACCCAGCATACCTTCAAATCCTAACCTAACCCATGGCCAAGCTACACCCTGAAGGAAGCCCTCTTTGTAGGTTCGCAAGCAGTCATAATATCTGTTAAGTCAATATGAGCCAAGTCGTGAGACGACACCAGAACCCCATCCAGCTGGCTATGACAGAATCGACGTCTATGTCGTGGCTTTTGAAAATGAATGAAAAAAAAAAATGAAGATACAAGCTCAAAGCAAGATGAACGTAGTGAAAATCCGAAAGGGCGCTATGGGTAAAAATAGCGGGCTTGTGTGGACCAGGTGAAAACCCGAAAGGGCGCTTGGGGTAAGAGGGCTAAACCATGGACGTGGTGAAAACCCGAAAGGGCGCCACAGGTAAAAAAAGGGGAAAAGAAAAAAGAGAAGAAGAAAAAAAATTGAAAAAGAAAGGTTTGGACTGATTGAGAAGATTGATGTTTGAAGAACCCTTTTGTTACTCTTCCTATACCCTCTTGTCCGACTGGGCCGCTCATGCTAGTTCGAATCGGGTCCCGACCATAATTGCCTTTGTGAAACCCACACCGTCAAATGTATGACCCAAGGCAAGGAGAATGGTTTAACTCAATCCAAAGGGATCAACGTTCTGGCCTTGGTAAAATCAGGAAACTCACTCAGGTCTGACTGCATGAAAGAGTTCGGCTATGCTCAAAATGGGACCCGTTACTCTGTCTCACTATCAAGGCATCAAAAACAAAAAAGGAAGAAAAGCCAAAAAAACTAAAAAACAAGAAAAATCCAAACACCAAAAAATGTGTATATATTTCTGCTCATTTTCATGTGCATATTTCCAGCATCATATTTCAATCTCAAAAATGAAGAAAAATAACAAAAAATCTCTAAAAATGAAAATCTAAAAAAACATCTTGAAAATAAAAAAGGTGTAGGTAGAAATCTACTTTTTCTTCTGTTGTTCAGGATGCATTTTCTTTATATGTATAAACAAAAAAGGGACTGACGTTTCCTCGAGAATGTGCAGGAACATCACACGGTCCAAAGCCTCGAAGCGGACAACGTCTCAGCGATGGATAAATCAGATAAAGCATCTCACCACCGACGTCAGGTCTAATAAAAAAAAATGATGAAAATCATTTTGAAAAGAAAAAGAAATCTGTGTTTTCATGCTATGCATAGCTATGCACTCGCATATTTTCGATGCGGTAAGATGTCAATATGTTACCGGCAACACAGCTGTGCAAAATTAATGTCTTAGGTATAAGGTTCGCCTTGGATCCATGGATCCTACTTCAAAATAGGAGCGACAGTATCGGTCCCGGTCAAATAGTCAATGTTTCGATCGAGTCGACTCCATCGCTAAATCTTCACCCTGATCGCTCCATATTTTGGTTTCAAGTGAACTTGAGTGCCTTGTACTTCAAATTCGTCACATGATATTTTCGGAGGTGTAGACTCTTGGTCCTCGCTGTCTGGGCGTGCACCCTATGGGGTTTGAGGTCTGAATAACTCCATCCTCGAAAAGATCCATTGTTGGATTGATTCCAACCTGTCGGATATGAAACTACGTCAGACAACTATGTGCAAACATGCATTAAGAAGGGTTCATTTCTCTTTTATTTGCTACAGGCTTAAAACCTGTATGGGCAGCGGTATCCCTATAAAGTGTACGCCATGTGTCTGGGTATCCGTATGATGGTTGTTTGTCCTCGTAAATTGTACCCGGGCGGGTCCGGGTCGGGGCTTCCATCTCCATTGCTGCTTATCGCCCCTAATGGGTGCATGTTTATGCATAGTTGTTCATTTGTAACTTCACTGATGACGGAGTCCAAGATTGAGCATCCTTCGGTGGACACCCAATTCTGACTCGGTCTTTTTGATATCACATGAACTTGAGTACGTTGGCTTCAGTTTTGTCGCAAACTATTGTGAAGGCATGGGCTCTTGGAATGCGTTGTCTGGGCGTGCGCCTCCTGGGGTTCGAGGTCCAGATAATGCTTGTTTTAAAAAAAAAAAATGATAAAAAAGGCAATCTTTAAAAAAAAAGAAAAAAGAGAAAAAGAATAAATCTATGGTTCCCCACAAAGCTACACACATGCGTGTTTCGATGCGGTAAAATATCAATATTATCGATAACGCAGTTGTGCAAAATTAATGTCATTGGTCAAAGCTTCGCCTTGGGTCCATGGATCCTACTTCAAAGTAGGAGCAATGGTGTTAGTCCCGGTCAAACAATCAATGTTTCGATTGGGTCAACTCCACTGCTAAATCTTTTGAGCAATGAGCGCTCTGTTTTGGATTTGTGTGAACTTGAGTTGTCTTAAGCTTCAGATTCTCCGTTGAAAAAGGTCAATTGTTGGTTGAGACCAACCTATTGAGAATGAGATTATATGTCAATCAAACTATGTGCAACCATGCATTCAGAAGGGTTCATTTCCCTTTTATTTTCTGCAGGCTTAAAACTTGTATGGGCAGCGGTATCCCTATAAAGTGTACGCCATGCGTCTGGGTATCTGTATGATGGTCGTTTGTCCCCGTAAATTGTACCGGGCGGGTTCGGGTAGGGGCTTCCATCGCCTTTGTTGTTGCTTATTGCCCCTGATGGGTGAATGATTATGCATAGTTAAATGATGATTGATTATTGTTAACAGAGGCCAGGATTGGATGCCCCCTTTTGGGAGGTACCCAAAGTCGAAACTGGATACTCTGGGTCATGTGGATCTGGGGCACGTTTTGAAAAATGGCACGCACTCCTAAAAAATATTGTGACATCTATTCACTTCGCTCAAGTGGTCATGCTAAATAAACTTTGGGATCGATGGGTTCGCCCAAAGATCTCGAACCCTGCTTTCTGCAAGGGCACCGCGAATAATCCAATGAGGTCATCAAATGCCTTGTAGGATTGGACGTAAACTGTGGAGCCTTGCGTATGTTTGCTTCGTGCCTATCTTTGAACGTGGGTCGATCACCCCTCTTACTCATGAGGCTGTTGCATTCAAAATGAATTTTAAACATCAATCACCTCCAAAATCATCCCGAGAAGTGAATGTCTTTCCCGACTATAGGGAGTTCGCAACTCATTCCACCTCAGTTATGCCCAGTAATGTTGCTAAGCACTTGGGAACCGATTACCTCGAGAAACGAATGATTAGCTTGGCACTCCAGGGCTTTCTTTTTCTCACCATGTTACTCACCTGATGTTTGAAGTTCGTTCTAAATGTAGCGGACCCGTTAGTAATCCCTTGGGCCTCTTTGGATGTCTCTTTTCTTTGGCATACCATTATTAGTGATCGGATACCAAAGAGGGGCATTTGTAGACACCCAAATTTGGCCCAAGGCCCGATCGAAACACCTTTCGAGAGAGGTGCAATTCTGAGCTTTTGATGGCATGTATGGAATCCTTAGGAATCACCCCAAACCCTTAAGAATCACCCTAGATCCCTTAGGAACCTACCCCGAACCTTTAGAAACCAATCCCGACCCTTAGAACCCATTCCGAACCCTAAAACTAACCTTCCTGGGCAATGGATGAGGAGTGGTGCACCAAGAATAGCTGATTTCTTTTACTAATACCAAATCATATACCATTGGAAAGAGGACTTCTCCAGCTTTCTAACGAGCTAAGAATTGCCTCACTCGGAGTTAGATATCAAAAGTTATGACCATTTGAAAAATCGGACTTTTTTTAGAGGGATTTTTGCCTGGCGCAACTATTACCAGGCCATTTTCCCCCTGGATTTGCCTAGCGCAACTAAACGTTGCGCCAGGTCTTTTTCCCCAGAAATGGCCTGGCACAACTAATAGTTGCGCCAAGCATAAATGGGTCCCCCCACCCCTCGCGAGGCCAACTTTCAGGCTACTGTTCAACACTATTTTACTGTGCTTTTGCCTGGCGCAACTATTAGTTGCGCCTGGCATATGAACAGTAACATTGGGTTTTTGCCCCGAATTTCATATTTGGGATTTGACTTATTGACCACCTCAACCTTTGGGGTATGTTTTGATAGTTCTGTTGCACCCATTCCTTACCTATTTGCAACTCTCCAAGTGGCTTAAAGCCTCATCCCGTCATCCACCATTAGAACCACCTTCACACCTTTCCAAGCTCTCAAAATCCTAGGAAACCTTAGATTTGAGATTGCCTAATTGCTAAACCCAATTAGCATCTAAGTAGCCTCCTAATCCATCCTTTTCCTATAAATAGAGCCCCCCTCCCCTTGGTTTAAGGGTTGAGAAATTTGCTTAAGAGAGAAAGAGCTCAAAGTGAGAAGTTCTTCCTCCCTTTTGTGCACTATTTTCACCCAAATTCTAGAACCTCCCAACCTCATTTCAAGCTTGTTCTTGCATCCAAAACCCTTAGCCTAGGTGTGTGTGATCCCCTAGCCTCCATCCCCTACCTCTTAGCTTTAAGTCCTAGGAGTTAGAACCTCATTTTCCACCATACAAGGCCTTCAAGAGCTCATCAAAGCAAGCCACGCAAGGCTCCTCTACGGTGCTACAAGGGCCCGAGGGCTCCGGCTCTCTCCTTTCTTCTCCTATCTCTTTCTAGCTCCCTCCATCCTCTCATTTGTGTCGTTACACCGCCGATTTTTCGATAGGAACAGAGGGGTACAAATAGGATTCTAAGCCCTTTTGGGCAAGAGGAAACTATTTTCCTTGCTTCTACTTTATTTTATTGTTGGCCATTAGTAGAGACCGCATTAAGCGGGTTGATCGGGTGCCTAACACCTTTCCGATCGATAACCGAAGCTCCTACCCAAGAGCCTTTGGTGTGGACCGGATTCAGAGTCATATTTTTAGCATTTCGGTGCTCATAAAAATGAACTAGGTATCTTGGGACACCGAAAGCTCCAGGTGGCGGCTCTATATTTTTTATCGTTAGAGAGCACATCATCGCGACGGGATCGTCTCGATTCCCACGATTGCACAAGCGATTCCAGGAGCCGCTCCTCATAGACCTCATGGGCCATGCGTATCCGCAGACGTACAAGGAGTGCATCGGTGCTATGCGAGGTGCTATTTTTGGAGCGTCTAGTTCGGGTCCTGCTACCAGGACCACTACAGCTGGTGCCACTGCTGCCAAGGAGGACGACGACGATGATGATGATGATGGGGACGAGGACGACGACGCTGATGATGATGATGAGGAGTATGAGAAGGGTGATGATTAAGTCGTCATCTATCAATTGAAATTATTTTTTTGAAAATTAAAATGAAATATTTGCTTTTGTGATGTAATATTTTGGCACTTTTTGGTTTGGAAACTATCGTGACATGAGTGTCACAAAATTTTGGTGGTTAACATTATGATAGCATCTGTATATATTTTATCATTGATTTTTTAACTATTTAGGTTGACTACAAGGAGTGTATGGTTAGGTCGTACTATAAAGTGTGGATTATAATTGCTTAATGCAGGTTTGACTTCGGGTCATTGGACCATATGTTAATTACCTGACTATGTAAGAGTTAGCCCATTCGATGGCCTTTTTCTAGTTGTACACGACTTCTTAGGGTGTCGTCAATTTTTGAGGACGAAAATCTTATAAGGTAGGGTGAATGTCATAATCCCAGATTTTTGGGAACCGTGCACGTCACGTACCATGCACGTGTATTTGTGGTTCACAAGGAAACCAAAATTTACATATATACACTATGTGTGTATATGTGAAACATACTAACTTTCACTATATAAGTGAAAGTGGGGAGAAGAGTCTCTCCTACATAACCTAAATTAGTCTAGATAGAGAGAAGGTAAAATAGAGAGAAAGAGGAGAGGGTTTTGTAAAAGAGGAGGAGAGGTTCGTTGGTTTTAAGCAGTAGAGAATCAAAATAAAAAAGGAGTTGGATGAGGAACTTTGAAAATTTCTACATTTAGTCGGAGCTTGGATCAAATTATATGAGATCTATCGATTGAGGTATGGTTTTAGATTGATTGAGGTATGGTTTTAGACGCTTATGTGTGTTTTAAGTAGAGTATAAATTACTAGATGAATGACTTTTGACATTAATAAAACCTCACATGAAGAAGGAAATAGTTCTTGAATAGATCGAGCACTTATTTTTAACGTGGCTCACTCGAGCGGTCTAAATGGCTCGCTCGAGCGACGACAGAACATATAATCTGAGCATAAACTACGTTCTGGGCTCGCTCGAGCGAGACCCATAGTGAAGGAGAAGCTCACTCGAGCGAGGCGTCGCATAAAGGTCCAAGTTCCTCATTTTAATCGCTCGAGCGATGAACAGCGGTCACTCGAGCAATGAATAATGATCGCTCGTGCGAGAGTTGGGAAATTCGTTGAACCGCCCAAGCAATGAATAGTGGACGCTCGAGCGAAGGGATTAGTGCCTCTCTTGTATCGCTCGAGCGAGGATAAGTGATCACTCGAGCGAGGCTAAGTGACCGCTCGAGCGAGGAATAGTTCCCGCTCGCGCAAGGAATTACCCGGATTCTCATTTCTTTTAGTGTAATTTATGAGAGCTGTATTCCCAAGGGGTTCTAGAGACCATTCTAAGTAAATTCATAACACATGCAATGTAGGTTTGACGTGAGTTGTTACGCGTAAACCTCTATGAGAAAGGAGCGCGTTGGATTTTGCTTTGAGGTAGGGAATATCTTGAAACATGTACTTTAATTCGTCAAAACTATGTATGTAGAGTATTTCAAGAGAATAGTCATGTATTAAATGTGTTTTCAAAACATGTGCATGTGTGTGAATTCAAATGGAACCATGAAGTCCCCAGGGAGCGTAGAAATGTAATAATGGGCATCTGAATGATGCGTTAAACCAGTATCATCCCAGGGATACAGATGAAACCAAATGGTGAAACAAAAGAAGAGCAATAAGGCCTAATGAAATAAAATTAGCACAATCATGGTGAATAACTATATGTAGAGCACATCCGATATTTTTGTTATTTAAGGTTTGAGTAGAATACCCCACCGACGTGGCGGGATACCCACGACTGACTCGACAGGATATCCGTGACCGGTACAGGGGCCAAACCGTACACCTATAGCACATCCCAGGGATGTTGAATTGAGAATAGACCACCCCGCCTGAGAGAAAGGGGCCTGGGTGGTATTGAATTTTAACATATAACAAGTGTCTATTTAGATGACGATGGTGGGTATTCCATCGGGGCTCGATGCTATATTGCTCAGGGACTACTTAAGTTAAGATTTAAGTGATTAGGCCGAATCCATTACTATACTAGTAAGATGAGAATAAACAAAGTCATGTAAAATAATAGTTATTTCTATCATTTCATTTTCGATTATTTCAATTGTCTTTCCAGCAGTTCTTTCAGATAAATTGTGCTTTTAAACTGTTTTAACATATCTGTGAGAGCTTAATTATATGTTCACTGTGTTTTCCCCATTGAGCTAGGATGTAGCTCACCCCCTTAGACTATACGTCGTAGGTCTAGTACTAGCGGCAGCAGAGATTTCTGGAGACATTGATCTGAGGGATTCGGATTACGTGCCCACAGAAGAGTCAGAGCCTCCTCCTGAGGAATTCTTCTAGGAGACCCATTGGGTACTTTGAGAGTGAGTTGAGAGTATTAGGTACGGCTTGGTATGTCAAGCCTCTTTTTGGAATGTAATTAAATACCTTGATTCTTTTCGTGAACCCTCTGGGGTGAACAGTTACCACCGATGGTTCGGGTCAGTTCTTATGTCCATGAATTGGCATGGGACTAGAACTGTCTTTTGAGTTCTTTTTATTTTAAATGCATGAAAACTTGATTAGAGTAGATGCTTGTGCTTTACTTATAGTTCATGGCTCGTATATACCAATGCTCCGTACAGAATCATAAGGCACGACCTTGAAAGTCATGCTGATGGCACGAGTTTCAGGGTGCCGAAATCCGAGCTGTCACAAAATTTCCCTCATTTTAAGCCTGGCGCAACTAATAGTTACTCCAGATTCAAAAGTGGGCCCCATCCTCACGAGCTGACTTCTAGACACTATTCTTCACTGTTTTACTATACATTTGCCTGGCGCACCTATTAGTTGCGCCAGGCATATGAACAGTAACTATTAGTTTTTACCCTGAAATTCGTGACTGAGGTTTAACTTGTTGACCACCTCGACCTTTGGGGTGTGTTTAGCTAGTTTTGTTGCACCCCTTTGAAGCCTATTTGCACCCCTTCAAGTGACTTAAGGCATCATCCCATCATCCACCATTGGAGGACCTTCCCACACATGTCAAGGCTTCAAAAACCCTAGGAAACCTTAGATTGCCCATTACCTAATTGCTAATCCAATTAGAACTTTAACCACTCACTAATCCTCCCTTCCTCTATAAATAGAGAGCCACCACTCTTGCTTAAGGGTTGAGAATTTTGCTTAAGAGAGAAAGAGCTCCAAGTGAGAAGTTCTTTCTCCCTTTGGTACACTATTTTCACTTAAAATCTAGAATTCAAAAATCCTTCCCAAGCTTGCTCTTACACCCAAAACCCTTAGCCTAGGTGTGTGTGTTCCCCTAGCCTCTCTTCTCCATCTCCTAGCTAGTAGTCCCTAGTGGTTAGAACCCTTTTTCCCACCATTCAAGCCTCCAAAAGCTCATCAAAAGCAAGCCAAGTAAGGCTCCTCTACGGTGCTACAAGGGCCCGACGACTCCGGCTCTCCCCTTTCTTCTCCTATCTCTTTCTAGCTCCCTCCATCCTCCCATTTGTGCCGTTACACCGTTGACTTTTTGGTAGGAACAGAGGGGCACAAATAGGATTCTAAGCCCTTTTGAGCAAGAGGAGGCTATTTTCTTTTCTTCTACTTCATTTTATTTTTGGCCATTAGTAGAGACCGCGTTAAGCAAGTTGATGGGGTGCCTAACACCTTCCCAATCGATAACCGAAGCCCCTACCCAAGAGCCTTTGGTGTGGACCGGATTCAAAGTCATATTTTTAGCACTTAGTGTAGACACCCAAATTCGGCCCAAGGCCCGATCAGTCTGTACTCCGGGAGAGATGCACCCCTGTGCTTCCGATGGCACCCCTAAACCCTTGGGAATCTATCCAGACCTTTAGGAATCATCTAAAACCCATTAGAACCATTCCCCCAACCCTTAGAGATCACCCTTAAACCCTAGGATCCCTTCCCAGACTCAACTTAAACCCTTCTGAGCATTTGATGGGAGGAGAGCTACAAATTTTTATACAGACTAGTGCTAAGGATGGGCTACATACCATTGGAAAGAGAACTTCTCTAGCTTTCCAACGAGTCAAAGATCACCCAATTTGGAGTTGTGGTTCAAAAGTTATGGCCGAATGAAGGTTCACATAAAATCATGATTTTTTGCTCAGGCATATGTATTACATACGCCCAAAGAATTTGGTTTGTGGCGTATATATTATATACTGGCATTTTTAATAAATTTGGCGATATAATACATACGCCCAGCATAGGTGGCCACCAACGTGGGCACCCATCTTCTCAAATTCCCCCTAGTTTTCATGAAAATTATTGTGCAGCTGGGCATATGTAATATATACGCCCAGCTTAGCTATAGTATCTGTCATTAAATGCTCGAATTTCCTCCATCTGGTTTGACCCTTTAACCATCCCCTTGGTTGAGGTGGGTGTATTAAGGTTGGTTGCACTCCCTTTGAGCTTATTGGCAACCCTTAAGTCACTCATGGTCTCACTCCATCATCTACCATTGAAATCAATTTCCCAAACCTCTAGGACCGTAAAAACCTAGAAAACCTTATATAGAAGATTACCTAATTGCTAAACATTATTAGCTCTTAAGTGACCCTCTAACCCACCTCTTCTCTATAAATAGAGAGGCTCCCCTCTTCCCAAAAGGGTTAAAAAATTAAGGTTGAGAGTTAAGCTTAAGAGAGAGAGCCCTAGTGAGAGAAAAATATGTGTTATTTTGCATTCTTCAACCAGAATTCCAGCATGCTTAGTTCATCCTTTTCAACCCTTTTCAACCATTAGATCACCTCCTTTAGTTAAAGCTTAGTCCCTAGCTTCATCCTACACTTCCTATCTACCGAATCCAAGCATTAGAGCCTATTCCTCTACCGTTTAAGCCACCTAAAACCATCAGAAGCACGCCGGAGCGAAGGTCTTCTACAGTGCAACAAGGGCCCGTGAGCTCCGGCTCACCCCTCTCTTCCTCTACCTTCTTGGTGTTTCCTCCGTCCAAGGATTCAAGCCGTTACACCACCGAAATTTTGGTTTGGCTCAAAGCTTGATAGGACCGTATTGCCTTCAGGCAAGGGGAAGCTCCACCCATTTGTTTTTATTTTTTAGCCATAGATAGAGACCACTACGTGCGGGTTGATCGAGTGCCTAAACCCTTCCCGATCGATAACCGAAGCCCCTACCCTAGAGCCTTTGGCAAAGACCGATAAATCAAAGTCATATTTAGCACTTCGGTGCTCAAAATATTGATTTAAAGGTTTCTCGGGTCACCAAAAGCTCCGAGTGGCGACTCTACATTTTTATTCCATCGCGAGTGCATTGCCGCGACGGGTTCGAGAGGATCCATGCTCGCACACTTAGGTGCTCATAAAAATGAACTAGGTATCCCGGGACACCGAAAGCTCCAGGTGGCGACTCTATATTTTTTTTCGTTAGAGAACGCATCGTCACGACGGGATCGTCCCGATTCCCATGATTGCACAGACGTATAGTCTAAAGGGGTGAGCTACATTCTAGCTCAATAGGGAAACAACAAGTGAACATATAAGTTAAACTCTGACATATATTCTAAAATAGTTTAAAAGCATAGTTTATCTGATGGAATTGCTAAGAAAATATTTTAAACAACTGAAATGATGTACTAGATGCAACTGTTACTTTACATGGTTTTATTCATTCTCAACTTACTGGTGTTAGTTACTGATTCGGCCTAATCACTTAAATATTAACTTAAATAATTCCCGAGCAATATAGCATCGAGCCCCGATAGAATACCCACCATCATCGTCTAAATAGACACTTGTCATATTTGTTTCTTACTTGAATACTACCCAGGTCCCTTTATCATAGGCAACGGAGTTTCTGATCTCATACTCACATCCCTGGGATGTCAAACTGGTGTACAGATTGGCCGCCGTACCGGTCACGGATATCCTGCTGAGTCAGTCGTGGGTATCCAGCCACGTCGGTGGGGTATTCTATTTAAACCTTAAATAATAAAAATGTCATGTGTGCTATATATAGTTATTCACCATATGATCGTGCTAATTCTAGTATATTAGGCCATATCAACTTTTCTTTTACTTCATCGATATATTTTGTGACAGCCCAGATTTTGGCACCCTGAAACCCATGCCATCGGCACGATCCTCAAGACCATGCCCCGTTCATCTGTATGGAACATTGGTACGGCAAGCAATAACTAGACATGATAAAACAATTAACTGAATAATGCGAAAACAAATATGCCAATTTAGGTGTAACCTCAAAAGACAGTTCTGCTTTCATGCCAACGCATGAACAGAGAACCGATCTGAACCATCGGTGATGAACAGATCACCTCAGATGGTTCACCAAAAGAATTATATTAATTTAATTACATTCCCAAAAATTAAGGCTTGACATACCAAGCCGCACAATAAGCTCTCAAAACTCACTCTATTAAAGTGCTCAACAGAGTCTCCTAGAAGAAGTCCTCGGGAGGAGGCTCCAACTCTTCCTCGGGCGCATAATTCGAATCACTCGGATCCACGTCTCCTGAAGCCTCGGCCGTCGCTAGCACTGGACCTGCGACGTATGGTCTAAAAGGGTGAGCAACATCTTAGCTCAATAGGGAACAACACAATAAACTTATAAGTTAAATCCTCACATATATTCTATGATATTCTTAGCATGATGTATCTATGCACTTGTTGGAAAATAGTTTAAACAATTATAATATGCCTTGAAGTTTACTAGTGGTTTACATGTTTCACTTTATTATCAACTGTCCATGAATTACACTGAATAGGCCTAAAGAAAACTTAAATCTTCAACATAAATAGTTCCCGAGGAATATAGCATCGAGCCCCGATGGAATACCCTCCATCGTCGTCTAAATAGACAGTTGTTATGAATATATCATTTTGAATACTACCAGGTCCCTTTCTCATAGGCGACGGGATTTAATCTCATCTCAACATCCCTGGGATGTGCTACTACATACGGATAGATCGCCGTACCGGTCACGGATATCTTGTCGAGTCAGTCGTGGGTATCCCGCCACGTCGGTGGGATATTCTGTTTAAATCTTAAATAACAAAAATATCATGTACTTTGCATATAGTTATTCACCGTATAAATGTGCTACTTTATATCAATTAGGCCTTATCAGTCTTTGCTCAATCTTACTTTATAATTTTACTTACATCCCTAGGATGCCTAATTTACTCGCATCACACCGATGCCTTTATCACTTTCTCATCCCTTGGGGATGTCTCATTCTCATTTACTTTCTTGGTGTCACACACACACCCTTTTTACAAAGATTCTCATGATTTAAAGCATTATCAATTTATTTCTATATCACTACATATATGCTCTTGTAATTAAAGTACATGCTCAAAGTGTTTCTTACCTCAACTCTCTAAAGGTCCAAGCATCAAGGTCCACACGGCTCCTTATACTTGTGTTCACATGTACCACCTATGGTGCACCATAACATATGTAACACATCAATAAAGATGCTATAGAGAAGGTCCAAGACCCTCCATGAACCCCAAGGTCCAATTAAGAAGTCAAGTCAAACTGCTAAAATCGATTAATCGATCTCCAAAATCGATTAATCAAAACCCTAAATCGATTAATCGATTCCCAAATCGATTAATCGAAAATCCAAAATCGATTAATCGATCCCAAATCGATTAATCGAAAATCCCAAAGATAGCTAATCGATCTTAGATCGAGTAGTCGAAAATCCAAAATCGATTAATCGATCCCAAATCGATTAATCAAAATCCAAAATCGATTAATCAATTTCCCAATTCGATTAGTCAATTTCCCAAACCTTATTTCTCCAGCCACTGGAGGTACTCAGTCGATTAGTCGATTTCTAAATCGATTAATCGACTTTCAAAATTGATTAATCGATTTCAAGATCAATTAATCGAACTCGGGCATTGATGCTTTTTCAACTTCTAAACTAAAATCGATTAATCGATTTGGCCAAAACTCAGCCCATTTTCGGGTTGTTCTTCCAAATCTTTTTCTCTCTATTTTTCTTCCTTTTCTATCAATTTAATTCTATGATTTTAACCCATCTTTCCTAGAGCTAATGCACAACACAAAACTCAATTAATTTAAGAAAACTCACCTCAAGTCAACCCTTGGCTGATTTAGTGGTTTGGCTTGAAGGTTAGGGCTCCTAGCTTCGGCTCCAACGATTCCAATCACGTTGAATCCGGCATTTATTGCTCGATCTCCTCTTGATTTGCATTAACTCCTAGCTCTCACTCTCTCCTTGGTCTCTCTCTCTCTCTTCTTAACTCTCTTTACCAACCAAACAAGAGAACTTTTAGGTTATTAAAACCCTTATAACTCTTGTGTGTTGAGCACATACACCAGAGATAGGTGTATGTGACCTCTTAACTAACACCATACACTATACTTAGGTCATACTACATCACATCAATACATTCTTTCACTAGTTTCACTGTTTGACCCCCACTTGGTCAAACCTACGACCAATCGGGCATGCATCCCGAGGTCACTGTTCATCGCTAAATTTTTTGGGATATTACAAATTTCATCTGCATCCCTGGGATGCCACTGGCTCAACGCATCACTTAGATGCACATTATCACATTTTCACGTCCCCTAGGGACCTTACGAGTTTATTTAGCATTCACACACACACACACACTCTTAGAAATCACATTTTTTGATGTATAAATATTCATCTGAATCACTCTACATACATGTTTTTAAAAATTAAAGTACATATTCAAGATGTTCCCTACCTCACGTGTTCAATCGATAAGCATCAAGGTCCAATGTGGTTCAACATGCTCATGTTTACTCGTACCACCTATGGTACATCATAACACAAGCAAAGCATCAATAAAGATGCATAAAAGAATGTCCAAGACTCTCCATGAACCTCAAAGTCCAAATAAAAAGTCAACTAAAACTGTCAAAATCGATTAATCGATCTCCCAAATTCGATTAATTGAAATCCAAAATCGATTAATCGATTAATCGAAATCCAAAATCGATTAATCGATCCCAAATCGGTTAATCGAAAAACTAAAATCGATTAATCGATTTCTCAAATCCTGATTTTCCTGCCACTGGAGGTGCTCAGTCGATTAATCGATTTCTAAATCGATTAATCGAATTCAAAAATCGATTACTCGAATTTAAAGTCAATTAATCAATTTCGAGCCTTCTTGCCCATTCAACTTCCAGACCGAAATCGATTAATCGATTTTCCAAATCGATTAATCGATTTGGTCAGAAACTCAGCCCCTTTAAGGGTTTTTCTTCCAAATTCTTTCCTTATCATTTCTCTTCATTTTCTATGTCTTTAATTCACCATTTAACATTAATTGACTGTATTTAATCATCACAACTTATACATTTAAATCTAACAAAACTCATCTCAAATCAATCTCTTAAATGATTGAATGGTTCATTTAATGGCTAGGGCTCCAAGCTTTGGTTTCAACGGATCCCAATACGTCGAATCCGATATTAATTGCTTGAATCCTCCTTAAATCTAGAACCCACATTAACTTCTCATGAAATTTCTCCACTTCTTACTCTCTCCCTCTCTCCTCTTAACTTCTCTCACAAACCAAACAAGAGAAATCACTTCTCTTTAGGTTATTAAGTTCTTATAACTCTTCTTGTTTTTGTGTTAAGCACATACATCAAAGATAGGTATACGTGATCCTTAACTAACCTCTAACTCCATACTTAGGTCACATTTACATCACATTAATACATTCCTTCTTAAGTCTACTGTCAGACCATCACTTGGTCAAACCTACGATCAATCGGGCACGGATCCCGAGGTCACTGTACATTATCCAAATTTCGGGGATATTACATAATTAATTTTCTTTCCATATTTTTGTAATTAGTTCATATATATATATATATATAAAGTTTTTTTTCTCTGATGTTTTTAACTAATTTGCTAAAAGTGTTACTAACATCTAACATTTTTTATTCGAACCGATAGTATTTTTCTCCTAAGTTTGGGGGGAAGATTTTTTATTCTTTTTATAGATTATAAACCCGGTGCCTAACCCAGTAATAGGTAATATTTTTTATATGTCCCTTATTTTACACAATGAGGACATTGTCCTATTTAAGTTTGGGGGGATATACATATCATTTTTGAGAATATAATATAATTTTTTTTTATTTTTTTTTGAGTTTTTAGTTAATCATTATATGAGATTTATAACAAAAATATGACAATTCGAAATTTTTAGCAATCCATCATAGTAGTAGTTTAAAATCAAAATAGAAATAGTTACAATTCATAGTGAAGCATCTCTAGAACACTGTATCTGGAGAATGTTTGGAACTATACGATTGATCTGAACTGCATATATTTTAAATTATAGTTCAAAATCAGATAATCAGTGAGCTATGGAGCCTATTTCCTCTTCTGAGAAAGAGTGACTATTTTTATTTATGGTAAATTTCCTTGAACTTCTCTACTATTAATCTCATATTGTTGAACTTAGAATTAAGATATTCTATAAATATGATGATTTATTTGTTTAAAATTATCTAATAAATAAATTAAAATTATGAAACATCCATATTAGTAAATCGTGAAAATGATCAAAGGCCATCTTTTGTTAAACCAGAGCCAAAAAGGCCAAAAATCTCAGAACATTTCATCCTTTGAACCCATATTAGACGTTTGAAACTGAATTTCTTTGTTCCAAAATTTTATAAACCTTTAACCATATGTACTACCCAAAGTTGTCTATCCTTTGACCCTTACAATTTTTGAGAGTTTAGAACGTAAAAAAAAGGAAAGAAGAGGGAGTGAAAGGAGTATATGCGTAACGGATAAAGAATCTGCTGAAAAAGGATACAATTAAAAAGAAATATAATTGTATGAAAATATGAGAAAAGAAAAAGAAATCGAAAAATAAGATTGTATGAAAAAAAAAAGAAAAAAAAAAGAAAAAAAAAAGAGAAGTAAAAAGCTTCCAGTTAGAAAATGGGATTTATAATAGAAAAAAAATGGGAAGAAATCATCCAAAATAAGGATACTTACTAAAGCTGAACAATATAGAAAAAGAAGAGAAAGAAGAGTTAAATTCTCAATAATAATTTTGAATCCTCTACCTTTTTCTTTAAGACCTTCTGAAAACCTAAAGCCCCATTACAAGCTGAAGGAAAGGCCTTTGTGATTTAAGATTTACAAAAATATGAGTCTAGTAGAGATATATAAAATAGATCTATAAATAAATGAAAAAATTATATGAACAGAATTGATTATCCTTTCCTTGAGATTTCTCTTCTTAGTTAATTGTCCGATAAAATTTTCATATATATCTACAATATTATGAGAACCCAAGATTTTAATTATTTTTGAGAGTATGCCAATAAGTGAGAGTTTGGATGAAAATATTTTCTAAAACTGCAGTTTAGAAAAATCTATGATGAATAAACTTTTCACTGATATGCACACACTCCACGCTATATAGAATTGAAATTATTGAGTTCTGATAGAGGACGATTACAATGATGGAAAGTTAAGGGTAAAAGATTGGAAGATTTTTAGAAAAATAATGAACTTATAATGATTATTAGTATATAAAATCTGTATTTTAGTTTTGAAAAGAAATTGGTATTTTGAAACACTTTACTACCGTATCATTATCCATCATATGAACTCTTCGATATCATCACACATAATAACTAGAACGACGTTTTATATTTATTTCAGCCGACGTACGATTTATGGCCAACTAAATTTCTGTAGAATCATTATGGCAATTAAGTTCGGAAGGATGAGAAAATTTAAAATGATGATTCGTACTTCACCATCCAAGCACTTCAAATACGGGAGCAGTTCATCATTCCTTCTCATCCCCACCGGTCCATTCTTACCCATGATAGACGATAAAACTAACTATAACCCAATAAAATTCTTCCCGGTATGAGAGGACCCACCACTACCACCAAAGCCAGATCCTCTGCAGTTCCTGTGGGATGAGTACGAGGAAGTATAGAAGATTTTGGTGAAGGAAGAAAAGAAAAATAACATAAAGAAGAAGAAGAAAAATAGGAAGAGGGAACCACTTGCCTCTCCTGACACACATCCCATCTTCACCTCCTCTTCCGCTCAGCCACCGCCCCCTATTTCTCCCTAATCTCCGCTATCCCCCTTACTAGCTTGCAGTTCCTCTACCAAGGCTAGCAAGGTGAGGACATCCCGGAGCCAGGAAGGCAACCCATTATTGACGGGATAATTTTTGAAGAAGCCGGAGGACCAATCTTCATTGAATATTTCTCTTGGACGTTGCTGCCAGTGTCTTAGTTTAATGTGTGTCTAGATTTTTTCTAGGATTTCTTTGATGTAATTAATTTTCTTTCCATATTGTTGTAATTAGTTCATATATATATATATATATATAAAGTTTTTTTCTCTGTTGTTTTTGACTAATTTGCTAACAGTGTTACTAACATCGAACATTTTCTATTTGAACCAATAGTATTTTTCTCCTAAGTTTGGGGGGAAGATTTTTTATACTTTTTACAGATTATAAACTCGGTGCCTAACCCAGTAATAGGTAATATTTTTTATATGTCCCTTGTTTTGCACAATGAGGACATTGTCCTATTTAAGTTTGAGGGGATATACATATCATTTTTGAAAATATAATATAGTTTTTTTTTTTTTTGAGTTTTTAGTTAATCATTATATGAGATTTATAAAGAAAATATGACAAGCCGAAATTCTTAGCAATTCATCATAGTAGTAGTTCAAAATTAAAATAGAAATAGTTACAATTCAAAGTGAAGCATCTCTAAAACACTGTATCAGGAGAATGTTTGAAATTATACGATTGATCTGAACTGCATATATTTTAGATTATAGTTTCAAAATCATATAATCAGTGAACTATAGAGCCTAGTTCCTCTTCTGAGAAAGAGAGACTGTTTTTATTTATGTTAAATTTCCTTCAACTTCTCTATTATTAATCTCATATTTGTTGAACATAGAATTAAGATATTCTATAAATATGATGATTTATTTGTTTAGAATTGTCTAATAAATATATCAAAGCAATAAGACATCCATATTAGTAAATCGTGAAAATGATCAAAGGCCATCTTTTGTTAAATCAGAGCCAAAAAAGTCAAATATCTCAGAACATTTCATCCTTTGAACCCATATTAGAAGCCTAAAATCGAATTTCTTTGTACCAAAATTTTATAAACCTTTAACCATATACACTACCCAAGGCTTTCTATCCTTTGACGCTTACAATTTTTGAGAGTTTAGAACATAAAAAGAAGGGAAGAAGAGGGAGTAAAAAGAGTATATGCGTAACAGAAAAAGGATCTGTTAAAAAAATGTACAATTAAAAAGAAATACAATTATATGAAAATATGGGAAAAGAAAAAGAAATCGTAAAAGGTGATTCTATGAAAAAAAAAAAGAGAAGCAAAAAGCTTCCAGCTAGAAAATATGATTTATACTAGAAAAGAAATGGGAAGAAGTCATCCAAAATAAGGATACTTACTGAAGCTGAACAATATAGAAGAAGAAGAGAAAGAAGAAGTAAATTCTCATAAATAATTTTGAATCCTCTGTACCTTTTTCTTTAAAACCTTTTGAAAACCCAAAGCCCCATTACAAGCTGAAGGATAGACCTTTGTATTGGTGCGTGCTTTTTCTAGGTTCCTCTCGGTCCCAGTTGAATCAGTGGCTCCAATTCTGTCCAAGTGGACTCTAGCGATGTTGCGTTTAAAATGTTAAAAATAAAGGGATTTTCTAGGGAGGTTCCTAGTTTGTGTGATCGCTAGCTGCAGATATTTATCGACGCTGTAATACGTCAATGATCACGCTTGAGAGCAGGTGTGGGTTACTTCTATATTGAATCGTCTGCCTGCGAATGTCAGCAGCAGTGCCTTTTCCTTGTATTTTAGATAGTTTAATTTCTCTTTTATTTCCCGTTATTATTATAGTTCTGGTCAGTTTAGATTTCCCTAATTCTATTGTAAGTTTAGCCGTGAATTTATTAAAGTGAGTAGATCTATTCTAATATTATAATTCTATTACGAGTCTAATTAACTTAGTTTCCTAATCTGATTAGAATTCTAATTAATTTAGTATCCTAATGCTACTAGAAGACCAATTAATTTTACTCTCCTAATTTCATCAGAAGTCTAATTATAATCAGGTTTCCTAATTGTACTAGGAGTGCACATGTAAGAGTTCTGGTGAAACTAATTAAATCAAGCATGCTAAATGTACTAGAATTCAAATTAATCAAGTATGCTAGTTGTATTGGAATTCTAATTAAATCAAGTGTACTAATTGTATCGAAATTCTAATTAAAGCAATTATAACAGTCTTATTAGAATTCTAATTGAAATAGAAAACTAAGTTTACTAAAACTCTAATTTAAGCAAAGGAATTAATTTTACTAAAATCTAATTAAATAAATAAATTAATTTTTATCAAAATCTAATTAAAATAAATAAACTAATTTTATTAAAATTCTAATTAAAGCAATGAATTAACTATACTAAATTCTAATTAAAACAATGAAATTAATCATACTAAATCTGATTTAAAGCAAGGAAATTAATCAATTAAAATATGATTTAAAGAAATTAATCAATCATACTAGAATCTAATGCACTTAATTAATTAAATATGCTGAAATAAAATAAATCTACTGATTAAGTATACTAAAAAATATCAAAAAGCAATTAATTAATTTTTAAATCCTAAGGAAAAAGGGGTTTTGGGCCCGCTATGCTAAGGAGGATTGGCCTCATTCCCGAGTACCCTCCGTAAGCTCCCTTGAGCAAATCAGGTAACTGAAATTAAAGATAAATTGAATTTCAAACCGTAAAATAGTATTTTAGATTTTTTTGAGTCGATTTCAGAGTGATAATTATGAATTAAATTGAGAAGTAGAATTATAGAAACTAAAAGTAATATTTAGGATTTTTAGAGATATTAAAATAGAGAATTAAAATAAAATCTAAAATTTAGGACTGAATTCGGGTCTGAAATCAGAAAATCAGACCGTATGATTAAGGACTGGTTCTGAATTCAGAGAATTAGAACCAGAAATTAATGATAGGACTGTAGATTAAGATTTTAGAACGGAATTAAGGCCTATGGTCAATAAATTAGACCGTCGGATTAAGGACTGATTCTGAATTCAGAGAATTAGAATCAGATATAAAATATTTGCAGTCTGAAAAGGGTGCTACGGTCTCGGACTGAAAATTAAAAACTATAGTTAAAACTAAGAGAAAAAAATTCCTAGGTCTAAAACTAAGGTTTTTACCTAGAACCGGGGCTGTGGAGAGAAATCTCAAAGATTCAAAGTTTGTATCTCGAAATCATGACCGGGGCTGTGGAGAGAAATCTCAAAGATTCAAAGTTTGTATCTCGAAATCATGACTAGATTGCTCAATGGGTTTGTCCTCGGAGTTTTCTAATTTCAGAATCCTAAAAAAATATCTTCTCTCTCAAAAATTGCCAACCCCCCCTCGAGGCGAAAATAAAAAAACTTTTATAGGTTTTCCTTCAATTGTGTGCCTTGTTTTAGGCATTTAACTGAATTACGCGCCAGTTTTCTAGCGTTTAATCGCTTTGAGTCGGTCACCGACTCAGTGAGCGACCGACTGACTTGCTCAGCGAGTTTCCTAGTCCTAATAGCATTAGAATTAAATGCGCGCCACTCTCAAAGTGTTTAATCGAAGAAACTTAATGGTCAAGGACAGTGAGGCTAGGCCGGGCATAGGCCAATTGCGTGCTAGTTGTAGGACGTGCAATCCGATCGCGCGTCTGATTTCAGGAGCGTGATCAAGTTTCGAGATGGTCTGGGAAAAGAAGTTTGGTCTGAAAGGGGGACTGATTGCGCATTTGTGGTTTGGCGTGCAATCAAATTATGCGCTGGGTTTCAGGCACTTAATTCGGGGTTGTCCGGGTCTGGTCTCTAGTCTGAAATGTAAGACTATTGTTTCAGTCTACATTCTGACTATATATTATTATTTCAGTATATAGTTTCCCTATGTTGGGATTCGAGTCACAGAGCAATTATTTCAGTCTGTGCTCAGCCATGTACTATTATTTCAGTGCATGATCCCATATCAGGATTATGAGGTCAAAGGTTGATTGTAATATCCTGAAATTTTGAGCGTTAAGAAATGACCTCAGGATCCATGCCCGACTGGTCATAGGGTTGACCAACTGATGCTCAAACAGTGGACTCATGAAGGGATGAAGTGATGTGATGTAAATTTGACCTAAGTGTAGTGTATAGTGTGAGTTAGTGGTCATGTACACCTATCTCTGCTGTATGTGTTTAACACACAAGCTGGAAAGAGGATAAAAGGGTTTTAATAAACCTAGTTTGCTTTATTTTGGTTGGTGAGAGAGTTAAGAAGAGAGAGAGAGAAAGAGAGAGAGAGAGAGAGAGAAACCAAGAGGAATTATTGAGCTAGGATTTAATGCAAATTAAGAGGAAATAGAGCATTGAATGTTGGATTCAATGCAAGAGGTGCCGTTGAAGCGAAAAGCTGGAACCCTAGCCATCAAGCCCAACAAATCAATCCTTTAAGGGATTTATTGAGGTAAGTTTTATTAGATTTCAATACATAAAGATTTGATGAGTTTAATTCAGTCAAGCATAGTTAGAATGATAGTTTAAAGACTTAGAAAAAGGAAGAAAATAGAAAAGAAATGGATTTAGGAAGAACAGTCGAAAGGGGGCTGAATCTGGCCAAATCGATTAATCGAAATCGAGGTTCGATTAATCGATTTTGGTCTAGAAGTTGAAAAGTTAGGGATGCCCGATTTCGATTAATCGATTTGGAAATCGATTAATCGATGTTGAAGGTCCATTAATCGATTTAGAAATCGACTAATCGACTGGGTACCTCCAGTGGCTGGAGAAACAAGACCTGGGGAAATCGACTAACCGAGTTGGGAAATCGATTAATCGATTTTGGATTTTGATTAATCGATTTGGGATCGACTAATCGATTTTGGACTTCGACCACTCGATTTGAGAATCAACTTTACTATGTTAAGGATTTCGATTAATCGATTTGGGATCGATTAATTGATTTTGGATCTCGATTAATCGATTTTGGGAATCGATTAATCGATTTGGGTTTCGATTAATCGATTTTGGCAGTTTCATTTGACTTTCTAATTTTACCTTGAGGTTCATGGAGGGTCTAGGACCTTCTTTATTACATCTTTAGTAATGTGTTGCATATGTTGTGATGTATCATAGGTGGTACATGTGAAAGTAAGCACAAGGAGCCGCGTGGGACCTTGAGGCTTGGACCTTCGAAGACCTGAGGTAGGGAACACCTTGAACATGTACTTTAATTGCAAGAGCATGTATATAGTGATATAGAACTCAAACTGACAATGTTTTATCTATGTAAATCTTTGTAAAAAGGGTGCGTGTGTGACACCAAGAATGTCATAAAGGCATTAGTGTGATACAAGTAAATTAGACATCCCAGGGATGTAAATAAGATTGAATAACTACTATTGAGGCCTAACTGATATAAGATAGCACTTTACACGGTGAACAATTATATGTAAATCACATGTTATTTTTGTTATTTGAGGTTTGATTAGAATACCCCACCGACGTGGCGGGATACCCACGACTTACGCGGCAGGATATCCGTGACTGGTACGGCGGCCAATCCGTACACCAATGCGGAGGTCTATTTGTACACAGTAAGCACATCCCAGGGATGTTGAGATGAGATTTAACCCCGCCACCTATTGAGAAAGGGGCTTGGGTAGTATTCCTAGGGAATACATATAACAACTGTCTATTTAGGCGACGATGGTGGGTATTCCATCGGGGATCGTTGCTATATTGCTCGGGGATTACTTAAGTTGAAGATTTAAGTTTTACTTTAGGCCTGTTCAGTGTCATTCAGGATAAATCAACAGTAAAGTAAGACATACAAATTGCTAGTAACTTGAATGCAAATCATCATCTTTTAAACTATTTTCTAGTAAATGCATAGACACATCATGCTTAGAATATCATGGAATATATATGAGATTTTGATTTATATGTTCATTGTGTTGTTCCCTATTGAGCTAGGATGTAGCTCACCCTTTAGACTATATGTCGCAGGTCCAGTGTTAGCAACGGCTGAGGCTTCGGGAGACGTAAATCCGGGTGATTCGGATTACATGCCTGAGGACGAGTTGGAGCCTCCTCCCGAGGACTTCTTCTAGGAGACTCTGTTGTGTCCTTTGACAGAGAGTAGTTTTGAGAGCAGATTGTACGGCTTGGTATGTCAAGCCTTTATTTTTTATGAACAATGTAATTAAATTGATTTATTTCTTTTGGCGAACCATCTGGGGTGATCTGTTTATCACCGATGGTTTGGATCGGTTCTCGGTTCATGCAGTGGCATGAAAGTAGAACTGTCTTTCGTAAGTGCCAGTTGGGCATATTAACTTTTTCTGCCTTATGCAATTATTTGCTTTATTTCTTTATTATTGCTTGTTATACTAATGTTCCGTACATATCCATGGGGAACGGTCTGGAGGATCGTGCTAATGGCACGGGTTTCGGGGTGCCAAAATCTGAGCTATCATAGTTGGTATCAAAGCATTTTCTTTTAGAAATTCTGACAATCATTCTTTTGTTAGAGCATACGAACTTCTGCTATTGAAAAATTTGTTTTCACGTGCAGACCGTTATGCTTCCTAGAGGAAGAGGTCGACCCAGGGGCGGTCATCATAGGAATTTGCGTAGTCGAGATGATCTCATCTCGGATACCAATAGGGTACCTTTGGGACACGGAGGCGCTTCAGGTAGTGGCAGTCAAGAGGGTCATGATCAACGAGAGAACCAGGATCGAGATCGTCAGGATCGAGATCGTCAGGATCAAGATCAAAGAGAACAGGAGAGAGTTAGAGAAAGAAATGAGGATAGAGAGGAGCGTCAGAGGATGATGCATACCATGGAGACCATGGCGGCTGCTTTGGCCCAACAGGCAACATCCTTGGCAGCTCATACTGCCCACGAGCAGCATCAGCCACTGACACCTCTAGTGGCTCCAACACCGCCAGTGTCTTCTGCTTTTATTGAGTTTAGGAGGATGAGACCTCCTAGCTTTTCGGGGCAGGCAGAGCCCATGGCAGCCGAGAATTGGCTGAGTGAGATGGAGAAGGTGTTTAGTGTGCTCACTTGTACAAAGGATGAGAGCGTCCGTTGGGCAGCCTATATGTTGGATGGAGAGGTTGGGCCTTAGTGGAAGTCCGTTTCACAGACTAGGGCTCAGGAGACTCCAGAATTGCCATGGACTTGGGATGAGTTTGTGGAGGAATTTTATAAATAGTACTTCCCGAAAGTGGTGAAGAACTAAATGGAGATTCAATTTCTACAGCTTGTTCAAGGGAAGATGACTGTTAGAGAGTATGGAGTGGAGTTCTTGCGACTCGCTTGCTTCGCGTCTGACTACGTCATCACAGAGATGATGAAAGCAAAGAGGTTTCAGCAGGGGTTGAGACCGAACGTGAGGGGAGGAGTAGCACCATTCCAGCTGAGGACCTATGGAGAGGTCATGAGCAAGGCCTTGGGGGTAGAGGAAGAAAATAATAACAAGTACCGCTAGAGGGAGCAGCAAGGAAGGTGGAATGTGGACCAAACTAGGACAGGGAACTACGAGCCGATGAACAAAAAGTCGAGATTCATACCGAACAATCATAAAACCACCATTTCAAGGAGGTTATGGGAGACCGGCGCAGCAGACAAACCAGCAGAAATTTCCATTGCTTGCGTCGGGAAGGCCGATGAGAGCTATCACTATATGAGAGCTACAGCTCTGATTATTGTGGTTTCTCGCGAGCAACTTCTTCCACACCTCGTGAGACTTGTGCCAAGTGTGGCAAGTCTCATAGAATGGCTGACTGTAGGCAGGGTACTCGAGGTTGTTTTCAATGTGGTAAGGTGGGCCACCTGATCAAAGATTTCCCCGAGGTGAACAAAGGGAAGACGGCTTCAGCTCCTATGCCACAACCGATACAAGCACGGAAGCCGATCGTCCAAGGGAGAGCCTACGCTGTCACAGTTCAAGAGGTTCAAAATACAAATGATGTGATCCAAGGTGAGTTTTCTTTTAAATAAATAATTTCAATTCTTGAAAATTTTAAATAGAGAAGGTGCATCTATATAGAAAATATAAGAGAACTTGCATGTAATAAATTCTAGTATGATGATAGACATTATATAAATGTGTATGTATGATTAAGGTACATTACAAATCTATAAGAAGGGAAGGGACATGACATACGAGGCTCGAGTGTTGATAACCCGGGGTCTACACACGCATTTGTTACCCCTCGCTTCACAAAGAGGATGAAAGTCAACCAAGAGGAGTTAGACTTCGTTTTAACCGTGATTGTTCCTATTGGGAAATCGGTTGATACCGAAAAGGGTTGCAACTCCGTGATCGTGAGAGTCATGGATGGAGACGTCTTTAAAGTACCGGTGAACCTAATCCTATTAGACATGCAAGGATTCAACGTGATCCTTGGCATGGATTGGCTGTCGACTCACTATGCGACGGTAGATTGCAAGAATAAGGTTGTCATCTTCAGACCCAATACGAGGAGATCATTTCGATTTCGAGGAGAGAGGTCGACGCATATTCCACTGATCTCGGCAGTCAGGGCCGAGTGCTTGATCAGAAAAGGGTGTAGTGGATACTTGGGGTTCTTGAAGGAAGATAAGAAGGAGAAGAATGTTATCTCTGAGATAGCAGTTGTGCGAGACTTCGCTGATGTATTTTCGAAGGAATTGCCTAGATTACCTCCAGAGAGAGATAGAATTCGCCATTGACTTAGCACCAGGAACAGAGCCTGTTTCTAAAGCACGATACACAATGGCTCCTGCTGAGTTGAAGGAATTGAAAGAGCAGTTGCAAGAGTTAATGGACAAGGGGTTTGTTAGGCCGAGCATGTCTCCATGGGGAGCACCGGTCTTGTTTGTAAAGAAGAAGGATGGGTCAATGCATCTGTGCATTGACTATCGATAATTGAACAAACTTACCATTAAGAATCGATACCCTTTCCCTAGGATAGATGACCTGTTTGATCAACTACAAGGAGCAAGGTATTTCTCCAAGATCGATCTGAGATCTGGATACCATCAGTTGAGAGTCAAGGCAGAGGATATTCAGAAGACTGCATTCAGGACTCGGTACGGGCACTATGAATTCCTAGTGATGTCATTTGGATTGACAAATGCCCCGGCGTCATTCATGGATCTGATGAATAGGGTGTTTAAACCACACCTAGACTCTTGTGTCATAGTATTTGTTGATGACATCCTGATCTATTCAAAATCAGAAGAAGAGCATGAGAAGCATTTGAGAATAGCCCTACAGACTTTACGTAAACACCAACTATATGCCAAGCTCAGCAAGTGCGAGTTTTGGTTAGAAGAAGTTAGCTTTTTGGGACATGTTGTCTCAAAGCATGGTGTCACTGTAGATCCAGTAAAGATCAAAGCAGTGGTGAATTGGGAGCAACCAAAGACCGTGACTGACATCTGTAGTTTCCTTGGATTAGCGGGTTACTATCGACATTTCGTTGAGGGGTTTTCAAAGATATCAGGACCACTCACGAGACTTACACGGAAAGATGAAAGGTTCGAATGGAGTGAGGCATGCGAGAAGAGTTTTCAAGAACTCAAGAAGAGACTCACTTCAGCTCCAGTATTTGCGATTCCTTCGGGCAATGGAGGGTTCACAGTATATAGCAATGCTTCGTATAATGGTTTGGGCTGCGTGCTTAATCAACACCGAAAGGTGATAGCGTATGGATCGAGACGAAAGAGCATGAGAAGAATTACCCGACACATGACCTGAAATTAGCAGCGGTCATTTTCGCGCTCAAGATTTGGAGACAATACTTGTACGATGAGACTTTTGAGATTTTCACCGACCACAAGAGCCTCAGATATCTATTTACACAGAAGGAACTAAACATGAGGCAGCGCAAATGGATGGAGTTCCTCAAAGACTATGACCGTTCCATACAGTACCATCCAAGAAAGGCTAATGTAGTAGCCGACGCCTTGAGTCGGAAGGGTTTAGCTCAATTGGCTAGTTTAATATTGGGTATGCACCGATGGAAGCTATGTGAAGATCTGACATTATATGATGCGAACACCGAGTCGCAAGCTACAGGAGCCTTTTTAGCTAATATATCAATGAGACCGGTGATATTTGGGCATATCCATGAGCTACAGATGAAAGACTGGCGCTAACCAAGATTCGTCAAGATGTAACTGAAGGCATCAGATCTAAGTTCTCAGTCAAGGAAGATGGTTCCTTATTGTTCAAAGGCCGTCTTCACATTCCGGACAATACCGATCTGCGGTGAACTATCCTTTATGAGGCTCACAAGTCAAGCTATGCTATCCACCCGGGTAGCACAAAGATATACCAAGACTTGAAAAAGAATTACTGGTGGAGAGGATTGAAGCAAGATGTGGCAGAGTACGTATCGCGGTGTTTGACGTGCCAACAAGTGAAGATCGATCATAGACACCCCGTGGGATTATTGCAGCCTCTACCTATACCGGAATGGAAGTGAGAATCGATCTCTATGGACTTCATCGTTGGGCTACTACGTACTGTAAAGAGGTATGATGCCATTTGGGTAGTAGTCGATTGGTTGATCAAGTCAGCGTACTTCTTGCCATACAACACGATGCACACGGCGGGAAGACTGGCAGAGCTGTATATGAAAGAGAATGTCCGTTTGCATGGAATTCCAAGTAGCATTGTTTCAGACCGTGACCCATTATATATATCAAAGTTTTGGAAGAAATTTCAAGAAGGAATGGGAACACGACTAGATTTCAATTCAGCATTTCATCCACAAACTGATGGACAGACAGAGAGGGTCAATCAGATCATCGAGGACATGCTTAGGGCGTGTATGTTAGAACTGCAAGGATCATGACATCAGCACCTACCATTGATTGAGTTTGCATATAACAGCAGTTTGGGATGGCACCATATGAAGCTCTTTATGGGCGGAGATGTAGATCGCCCATCAATTGGGAGGAAACTGGTGAGAAATTCATTTTGGGACCCAAAATACTTGAAGATAATGCCACCTAAGTTCGAATGATAAGGGCCAAACTCAAAGCAGCTCAGAACAGGCAGAAAAGCTACGCTGATATCAAGCGGACGAGTATAGACTTTAAGGTGGGTGAACACGTGTTCGTGAAAGTGTCACCTATGAAGGGGGTGATGAGGTTTGGAAAGAGAGGGAAGCTAAGTCCCCGCTATCTTGGACCATTTGAGGTTCTGGGTCGAGTAGGGGAAGTTGCTTACCGCATTAGATTGCCACCATTATTTGATCGGGTACATAATGTGTTCCACGTATCTGTGACAGCCCAGATTTCCGTGCTCAAAAATCCGTGCCATCAGGATCATACTCTGGATGATCCCCAGGATGAATCATGAAGTGTCTGCTCGTATAGCGGAAATCGAGCAGACACGGTCCAGCAGTGGTAGGTCGAGTCATCACATAAGACATTTAAAATAAATGAATAGAATAATAAAACATGTATCTCTATATATGCCAAAAGAATACACATTCTCAAAAAGGAACCAAGAAGAAGCATTGGTGATGGACATCCATCACCCAAACAATGGTTCCTGATAGTGGTTCCGAGTAGAATGTATAAATAATACAATAAGTAAAGTCTACTAAAAATATATACAAAAGTGGCCACCAGGCACACAATAATCCAAATGTCAAAATGCAAAACATCATACTTAAATACCCAGGCTACGGGTAGAACTCGTTTGCCTGGATGTCTGTCTCTCCTCGTCTCGGCCTCAAATTTCTCGAGTCGATCCGTAATCGTGGTCGCTCTCAAAGGCTCGGGCCAAATTTCGTAACCTATAAAGTTAATGGAAAGCAGGGTGAGCTACATCTTAGCTCAGTAGAAGAATATCAATTAAAGTCGCATCTTAATTGTAAAACATGGTTGCAGAATATATGAACGTAACTGAACAGGTGCAGACAGTTGTATCAAATATGCGAAATTTATCAAAGCAGGCAGAATTCATCAAAATTGACCAAAACGTGATGCATACGGTGTATAATGACTTAGAATAATAACTTAAGTAACTCCCGTGAATATAGCACGTGGTAGCCAGATTTGGTCTGATGGGTAATCCCAACCATCGTCGTTCACATGAACAATTTCGGAAATGCAACAATGCCTCACTATGGAGTGCAATTGTGCCGAGGATTTCCAAGCAGATGCACGAATGTGCCAGAAACGGATATACCACCGAGTCGGTGGGATTCGTTAGAGTATTAAACCATAAATCACATGCAGATATATCTTATTGAACGAGAATCAGATGACAGATATCAGAGTTATCAGAGTTACAACAGAGTTAACACACATATGCTAGACATGACTGGACGGTAAAATCAGACTATGCAGTCAAATACAAAAGCTTGGAACCCTGAGATAAAAAATAAATGCAATTTCAAATGGATTCCCCTACCTCAGGTCAAACCACTTTCTAAGCAAATCCAAAGCCTTTCAGAAAGTCATGGTCTGATCCTAAGCCCTAAACATATTATTCTAAGTGTCAGAGATGTCGGAACATAAACTGGCATAATGTCCAGTGAGGTTTTATTCACAATACTAATATATGCATAAAACAGGGGTGATTGATCGATCACCACTCTTATTGATCGATCAATACCTCTTGTTCATCGATCAATGGCCTCATTGATCGATCAATCCTCTCCCAACTCTTAACTAGCAACAGAGTTAATTGATCGATCAATAGCCTCTATTGATCAATCACCACTCATCATTGATCGATCAACACCTTCATTGATCGATCAATAGCCCTTTCTCACCTCACTTTAACACAGCCAAAATTGATCGATCACCAGCTTGGTTGATCGATCAATGCCTCCTGTTTATCGATCAATAGCCTAAATTCAAAATTTCCCACCTTCTGTTCACATTTAATATTTATACAGATTGATCGATCAATGCCTTCATTGATCGATCAATACACTCCAGTGATCGATAAATGCCTTCATTGATCGATCACCACCAATCATTGATCGATCACTCTCTTGTTGATCGATCAATACACAGGATTGATCGATCAATCCACAAATTGATCGATCAATACCCTTCGTGCACTGAACTTCCAGAATTTCAGGGCTTCTGTTCCCTTCTCTGTCTTATACAGATTGATCGATCAATGGTCTTCATTAATCGATCACCACCAGTCATTGATCAATCAATCTTGTCATTGATCGATCAATAATGACAGAAGCTCTGTCATTAATGGAGGTCTTCATCTTTGTCTATTTTGTCCCCGTATCATTAATGGTTTCTTGCAACCATTAATACACACACATACTCACATATAAGGCCTCCCATTTGCACCTATTTAAAAGCATAGGCTCACCTTTGCTTGGGCCCTTTAGGGGTTTCGGCAAATCGATCCGAACGAGGGTTTCAGATCCGAAACTTAGAGTTTATTGCCGCTTCAACTCGGATAAGCAGAAGCTCAGCTCCACTTCCAACACACAATCTCAGCACCCATTCCCAAACTCAACATGAGGCTTTGCACCCCTCCCCACTCTACACCAGACAAATGTATGATTTAGGTTATTCCCCTACCTCATTTTCTCAAAGAACCCACTCAAACCTATAACCCAGTTGCAGATCTTTCAGGGAAGAGAGAAGGAGAAGATGTAGAGTAACCCTTCCAACCCTCTTCCTTCCCTTATAAGCTAAGAAACAAATATTTCTGTTTTCCTTAAACTTAAATTCCGGTGTGGAGCACCTACGTAGTTTCCACGGCGTATCACGCCGCATCGACGTTTTCAAGACTTGAATTAAATTGAGAATTCACCTAACTATGGCTTAACATTATTTCTAATAATATTATTTCAAAATTTTAGATCTGTCTCGATTCCCGTGCTAGGTATGCATATCGAAACAGTCAGGTTCTTGTTCAAAATTTTTGGGCTATCACAGTATCGATGCTCAGGAAATATCTTAATGGACCGAATCATGTGTTGAGTGGCCAATCATTTGAGATGCATGAGGATATGACCATGATCGAAGAGCCGGTGGAGATTTTGGATCGAAAGGAACAAGTGTTACAGACAAAAGTGATTTCGTTAGTGCTTGTTCGATGGAAGAATCATCCGACCGAGGAAGCTACGTGGGAACGAGAGGCCGACGTGAAAGAACTGTATCCGGACTTGTTTGCGACAGTCTAAGAGTCAAAATTGTATCACCGCAATCATGTTTGCGGATTCAAACCATCTGTGTAATCCAATGTCAACCGTTTGATCATTTTATTCAAGAGAAACAGTTTCAATCCGCATAGTATTCCTAATGCAATGTCGAATGCATAGTTAGAATTCATCATAGCCATGACATGGCCGTGAGGACGTGTTTCGCAAAACCGGTGACCAACTGGTCTTGTGTGAAAGAAAAATCAAAGAGACATGAAAAAAGGATAAAAATTTAAAAAGCTTATCAGAACCGATTAATCGATTTTGGGATTTTGATTAATCAATTTTGACCGATTAGTCGACTGGCATACGCTAGTGAGTGGAGATTGAATGAGGATTCAGGAAATTGACAAAATGAAAATTCGATTAATCGATTTGGGTTTCGATAAATCGATTTTTTATTTCGATAAGTCGATACTGGAAACTCGATTAATCGAGTTACTTGAGAATTTTAGAAAAATTTACAGGATGTTACGATTTTGATTAATCGAAGTGAAATTTGATTAATCAATTTTGGGATTTCGATTAATCGAATCTCTAAGTTGATTAATCGACTGGCATGCGCCAGTGAGCTCGAAAAGTTGAAATCTTAAGTGACCACAAATTCGATTAATCGAAATGGATTCGATTAATCGATTTTGAGTTTCGATTAATAGATTTTGGAAATCGATTAATCGATTTCGCGCGGCTGAACTTAGTTTTGAAACTCGATTAATCAATTTTAGAAATTGATTAATCGAATCGGGGCCTATATATATAAATCGGAGAGGGATTCCTCCCCATTCGAAATCATTTTGATTTTTCTCTTGCGCGCCTTTCCTTCTTCCTCTTTGAGCGACTGTACACCTAGGGTTCTTGGTGTTGCGAATCGATTTCGGATCGAAATCACATACGTTCGGATTGATCACCTAAGGTAAAACCCTAGCTTTTTACTTTCTTTCCATTTCAAGCCATAAAACCCTATTTTTGTGTTATTTTCACCAAAATGCTGCCTAAAACCCGGTTGTCTTCGAAGAAGGCGACATCCAAGCTTCCGATCCGGCGTAAGAATGCCGCACCGCCACCACCTACCCCATCACCTGTGAGGACCCCATCCTCGCCGTCATCGGATACCGCATCCGGTTCGACGAGCGCGTCTCCGCGCGAGTCTTCACCAATTCCACCACCACCCGAAAATGCCCCCAAACCAAATGAATGGTGTGCGGCTAAGACCTTCGAAGATGAATTTATCTTCGATGTAGAATGGTTTACCAACCTCGATGTCGAGGGTGAGACCCAATGGGCTCGAACTTACTTGGTGAAGGCGGGCCTCGGCAATCTCTTAAAGCCACTCCACGGGTCTTTCTACCCTAGATTAGTCCTCCTGTTTTACCAAGGCTTGGTGGAGGGTCCTACCGACGACATTGTTACGACTACGATTAATGGTCGTGACTATACTTTCACCCGTCGCCACATCCACGAAGCTCTAGAATGTTATTTAGACTTTGTGCCCGAGACCACCCTCTTCCCACCCTTTGCAGAAGAGGTGAGATTTGAAGAAATTATGACCCGAATGACCAATGGGAAGAAAGGGTCGGGATCGTCCATTAGGAAGGTCGATCTCCCCCATTACATGTGGGTGCTTGATTCCATAATCAAGTGCAACCTCTACCCGACGCGTCACGACACCGAGCGGGTGGAGTTAGTTCAACAAGCCTTGTACACAGCCTTTTGTGGTCGTTGGTTTGACACCACCAAGATCATCCTGGAGGGGATGGTCTATATAAAGGGGAACTTGATGAAGGGCAATTTGAGGCCCAAAGAGAAGATGCCATATACTCGCCTCATTTCGAGCATGCTGGAGTGTTACTCAGACGCTCCAGGATACGCCGTCTGCATCATGAGGAGCGAGCTATAGACCACCTGAAGCATTACTCGATCGCTTCATGGGGTCATAGTTATCGATTGCTAAAGTGGACCCTACCAGCTCAGGGCCCAGCACCGGCACCCGCAGCAGCACCACCACCAGTAGCACCACCCCCACCACCACATCAGGACCCACCTGTGGGGGGAGCACACCCCATCGATCCACCAGCTGAGGGGGCACACTCGCATACCATCGCATCGCCTACACCGTCGTCGCAATCAGCGATAGCCACACCCACTTCTTCATACCGTCGGTGAGCGGCTCGCTCGGCACCTACCATAGAGGACGTGTTGGCTCGGATGGAGGTCAACAATGAGAGGATGAACCGGCGGGTGGACTTCTTAATCTACCACAACATTCGGTACATCTATCCGTTGGACTACTGGCAGCGCCTCGCACAGGAGGAGGCATGGACTGTGGGCCGGACAGCTTTTCATATGGGTGCCGCTTTTCACGCGAGTACCATTGCTACCGATGCATCTAGCTCGGCGCCCCAGCAGCCTGCTGAGATGAGCCAGCCACCACCAGTGCAGCCAACCCAGTCAGAGCAGCCCGCCCCAATACCATATCAACCGAGAGAGAGGACAGCGTGAGCGCCTGACGATGGTGTTATTTTGTGATCACTTTTTGGATATTTTTGTACTGTTATATTTAAATTCTCAATTGTAATTATCGAGAACAGTAAAGGAAACTTATAAATTTTGGAAATTTGATAATGAAATCTAAATCAGCTTTTTGGGAATGTACTTGCATTACGTTCTGTTTCTCGCACTGTGTGATGTGTAATTCATCTTTCGTGTGTGGGTATGTGACACCGCAGTTTGTGGGGTACCACACTGATGCACCTATGGATTATTTTCGAGGACGAAAATTTCCATGGTGGGGAGAATGTAATATCCTAAAATTTTGAGCGTTAAGCAGTGACCTCGGGATCTATGCCCGACTGGTCATAGGGTTGACCAAGTGATGGTCAAATAGTGGACTCATGAAGGGATGAACTCATGTGATGTAAATTTGACCTAAGTGTAGTGTATGGTGTGAGTTAGTGGTCATGTACACCTATCTCTGCTATATGTGTTTAACACACAAGCTGGAAAGAGGATAAAAGGGTTTTAATAAATCTAGTTTGCTTTATTTTGGTTGGTGAGAGAGAGTTAAGAAGAGAGAGAGAGAGAGAGAGAAACCAAGAGGAGTTATTAAGCCAGGATTTAATGCAAATCAAGAGGAAATAGAGCATTGAATGTTGGATTCAACGCAAGAGGTGCCGTTGAAGCGAAAAGCTGGAACCCTAGCCATCAAACCCAACAAATCAATCCTTTAAGGGATTTATTAAGGTAAATTTTATTAGATTTCAATACATAAAGATTTGATGAGTTTAATTCAGTCAAGCATAGTTAGAATGATAGTTTAAAGACTTAGAAGAAGGAAGAAAATAGAAAAGAAACGGATTTGGGAAGAACAGCCGAAAGGGGGCTGAATCTGGCCAAATCAATTAATTGAAATAGAGGTTCGATTAATCAATTTTGGTCTAGAAGTTGAAAAGTCAGGGATGCCCGATTTCGATTAATCGATTTGGAAATCGATTAATCGATGTTGAAGGTCCATTAATCGATTTAGAAATTGACTAATCGACTGGGTACCTCCAGTGGCTGGAGAAATAAGACCTGAGGAAATCGACTAATCGAGTTGGAAAATTGATTAATCGATTTTGGATTTCGATTAATCGATTTGGGATCGACTAATCGATTTTGGACTTCGACCATTCGATTTGAGAATCAACTTTACTATGTTAAGGATTTCGATTAATCGATTTGGGATCGATTAATCGAATTTGGATCTCGAATAATCAATTTTGGGAATCGATTAATCGATTTGGGTTTCGATTAATCGATTTTGGCAGTTTCATTTGACTTTCTAATTTGACCTTGAGGTTCATGGAGGATCTAGGACCTTCTTTATTACATCTTTAGTAATGTGTTGCATATGTTGTGATGTATCATAGGTGGTACATGTGAAAGTAAGTACAAGGAGCCGTGTGGGACCTTGAGGCTTGGACCTTCGGAGACCTAAGGTAGGGAACACCTTGAACATGTACTTTAATTGCAAGAGCATGTATGTAGTGATATAGAACTCAAACTGAAAATGTTTTATCTATGTAAATCTTTGTAAAAAGGGTGCGTGTGTGACACCAAGAATGTGATAAAGGCATTAGTGTGATGCAAGTAAATTAGACATCCCAGGGATGTAAATAAGATCGAATAACTAGTATTGAGGCCTAACTGATATAAGATAGCACTTTACACGGTGAACAATTATATGTAAATCACATGTTATTTTTGTTATTTGAGGTTTGATTAGAATACCCCACCGACGTGGCGGGATGCCCACGACTGACGCGGCAGGATATCCGTGACCGATACGGCGGACAATCCGTACACTAGTGCAAAGGTCTATTTGTACACAGTAAGCACATCCCAGGGATGTTGAGATGAGATTTAACCCCACCGCCTATTGAGAAAGGGACTTGGGTAGTATTCCTAGGGAATACATATAACAACTGTCTATTTAGGCGACGATGGTGGGTATTCAGCGGGGCTCGATGCTATATTGCTCAGGGATTACTTAATTTGAAGATTTAAGTTTTGCTTTAGGCATGTTCAGTGTCATTCATGATAAATCAATAGTAAAGTAAGACATACAAATTGCTAGTAACTTGAATGCAAATCATCATCTTTTAAACTATTTTCTAGTAAATGCATAGACACATCATGCTTAGAATATCATGGAATATATATGAGATTTTGATTTATATGTTCATTGTGTTGTTCCCTATTGAGCTAGGATGTAGCTCACTTAGCAACGGCCGAGGCTTCGGAGACGAGATCCGGTGATTCGATTACGTCGAGGACGAGTTGGAGCCTCCTCCCGAGGACTTCTTCTAGGAGACTCTGCTGTGTCCTTTGACAGAGAGTAGTTTTGAAAGCAGATTGTACGGCTTGGTATGTCAAGCCTTTATTTTTTATGAACAATGTAATTAAATTGATTTATTTCTTTTGACGAACCATCTGGGGTGATCTGTTTATCACCGATGGTTTGGATCGGTTCTCTGTTCATGCAGTGGCATGAAAGTAGAACTGTCTTTCGTAAGTGCCAGTTGGGCATATTAGCTTTTTCTGCCTTATGCAATTATTTGCTTTATTTCTTTATTGTTGCTTGTTATACCAATGTTCCGTACATATCCATGGGGAACGGTCTGGAGGATCGTGCTAATGGAACGGGTTTTGGGGTGCCAAAATTCGGGCTATCACAGTTGGTATCAAAGCATTTTCTTTTTAAAATTCTGACAATCATTCTTTTGTCAGAGCATAGGGACTTCTGCTATTGAAAATTTTATTTTTACGTGCAGACCGTTATGTTTCCTAGAGGAAGAGGTCGACCCAGGGGCGGTCATCATAGGAATTTGCATAGTCGAGATAATCTTATCTCGGATACCAATAGGGTACCTTTGGGACACGGAGGCGCTTCTAGTAGTGGCAGTCAAGAGGGCCACGATCAATGAGAGAACCAGGATCTAGATCATCAGGATCAAGATCAAAGAGAACAGGAGAGAGTTAGAGAAAGAAATGAGGATAGGGAGGAGCATCAGAGGATGATGCACACCATGGAGACCATGGCAGCTGCTTTGGCCCAACAGGTAGCATCCTTGGCAGCTCATATCGCCTGAGCAAGATCACCATCGACACCTCTAGTGGCTCTGACATCAAGGTTGTCTTCTGCTTTTACTGAGTGTAGGAGGATGAGACCTCCTAGCTTTTCGAGGCAGGCAGAGCCCATGGCAGCCGAGAATTGGCTGAGTGAGATGGAGAAGGTGTTTAGTGTGCTCACTTGTACAGAGGATGAGAGCGTCCGTTGGGCAGCCTATATGTTGGATGGAGAGGTTGGGCCTTAGTGGAAGTCCGTTTCACGGACTAGGACTCAGGAGACTCCAGAATTGCCATGGACTTGGGATGAGTTCGTGGAGGAATTTTATAAACAGTACTTCCCGAAAGTGGTGAAGAACTAAATGGAGATTTTATTTCTACAGCTTGCTCAAGGGAAGATGACTGTTAGAGAGTATGGAGTGGAGTTCATGCGACTCGCTTGCTTCGCGTCTGACTACGTCATCACAGAGATGATGAAAGCAAAGAGGTTTCAGCAAGGGTTGAGACCAGATGTTAGGGGAGGAGTAGCACTATTCTAGCTGAGGACCTATGGAGAGGTCATGAGCAAGGCCTTGGTGGTAGAGGAAGAAAATAATAACAAGTACCGCCAGAGGGAGCAGCAAGGAAGGTGGAATGTGGACCAAAGTAGGACAGGGAACTACAAGTCGATGAACAAAAAGCCGAGATTCATACCAAACAATCATAAACAACCATTCCAAGGAGGTTATGCGAGACCGGCGCAGCAGACCAACCAGCAAAAATTTCCATTGCTTGCGTCGGGAAGGCCGATGAGATATTATAGCCCTGCTATCACTACCGGAGCTACAGTTACACAGGGTTTCTCACGACCAACTTCTTCCACACCTCGTGAGACTTGTGCCAAGTGTGGCAAGTCTCATAGAACGGCTGACTGTAGGCAGGGTACTCGGGGTTGTTTTCAATGTGGTAAGGTGGGCCACCTGATCAAAGATTACCCCGAGGTGAACAAAGGGAAGACGGCTTCAGCTCCTATGCCACGACCGATACAAGCAAGGAAGCCGATCGTCCAAGGGAGAGCCTACGCAGTCACAGTTCAAGAGGCTCAAAATGCAAATGATGTGATCCAAGGTGAGTTTTCTTTTAAATAAGGAATTTCAATTCTTGAAAATTTTAAATAGAGAATGTGCATCCGTATAGAAAATATAAGAGAACTTGCATGTAATGAATTCTAGTATGATGATAGACATTATATGAATGTGTATGTATGATTAAGGTACATTATAAATCTATAAGAAGGGAAGTGACGTGACATACGAGGCTTGAGTGTTGATAACCCGGGGTCTACACACGCATTTGTTATCCCTCGCTTCACAAAGAGGATGAAAGTCAACCCAGAGGAGTTAGACTTCATTTTAACCGTGACTGTTCCTACTAGGAAATCGGTTGATACCGAAAAGGGTTGGAACTCCGTGATCGTGAGAGTCATGAATGGAGACGTCTTTGAACTACCGGCGAACCAATATGAGGAGATCATTTCGATTTTAAGGAAAGAGGTCGACGCATATGCCACTGATCTCGGCAGTCAGGGCCGAGCGCTTGATCAGAAAAGGGTGCAGTGGATACTTGGCATTCTTGAAGGAAGATAAGGAGGAGAAGAATGTTGTCTCTGAGTAGCAGTTGTGCGAGACTTCGCTGATGTATTTTTGGAGGAATTGCCCAGATTACCTCTAGAGAGAGATAGAATTCGCCTGCGACTTAGCACCAGGAACAGAGCCTGTTTCTAAAGCACCATACACAATGGCTCCTGCTGACTTGAAGGAATTGAAAGAGCAGTTGCAAGAGTTAATAGACAAGGGGTTTGTTAGGCCGAGCGTGTCTCCATGGGGAGCACCGGTCTTGTTTGTAAAGAAGAAGGATGGGCCAATGCATCTGTGCATTGACTATCGATAATTGAACAAACTTACCATTAAGAATTGATACCCTTTGCCTAGGATAGATTACCTGTTTGATCAACTGCAAGGAACAAGGTATTTCTCCAAGATCAATCTGAGATCTAGATACCATCAATTGAGAGTCAAGGCAGAGGAGATTCAGAAGACTGCATTCAGGACTCGGTACGGACACTATGAATTCCTAGTGATGTCGTTTGGGTTGACAAATGCCCCGACGTCATTCATGGATCTGATGAATAGGGTGTTTAAACCACACCTAGACTCTTGTGTCATAGTATTTGTTGATGACATCCTGATCTATTCAAAATCAAAAGAAGAGCATGAGAAGCATTTGAGAATAGCCCTACAGACTCTACCTGAACACCAACTGTATGCCAAGCTCAGCAAGAGCGAGTTTTGGTTAGAAGAAGTTAGCTTTTTGAGACATGTTGTCTCAAAGCATGGTGTCACTATAGATCCAGCAAAGATCAAAGCAGTAGTGAATTGGGAGCAACCACAGACCGTGACTGACATCTGCAGTTTCCTTGGATTAGCGGGTTATCTCTCAAAGTCATGAAGTATCTCGTCCGATATGCTCACTAGTTTGTTGTTTAAACGGGATGCTTTATGTCCTCATGCTGGGAATGGGATAGAAGCCTTAGGGGAAAAGTCTCCTTGTTGGCCATAAATTTAGTTCGAGATAAAGAGTTCCCTTTCTTTTATAGGGTTTTCTAATTTTTTTGGATTTTATATATTCTAATTTTTAAGGTTTTCTATTTTTTCTATTTTCTTGATTTTTGATAATAAATATGGTACAAGGTCGGTCACCTCAAGGGGCGTCGGGAGAATTACTTCCTCTAATTGAGGGAGCGAGATGGCTGCTGGAGCCGTTCGGGCGATTCTTCTTGAAATGTGGACTTGTTTTGAATTTACCATTTTTTTTGGAGTCCTCATTTGATGAGATCTTTTGAATGAGTGACGTTGGTGACAGCAGCACTAACGTTTGGATTTCTTCTGCCACATTGATCACCTCTTTTTCGAAGAAGCTCTGAAAATCATAGTCAATTGAGGTATCATCCTCTGGGTCATAATAATATTATTCTTCCCACCGAGGGGGATCTCCTAAAGGATCCTCAGGGGTAGCAAGTTCCTTTTCTTGATCTTCATAATATGTTAGGATGAGCGCGTATGCTCGGCAGCGAGGTTGATAATGGTAGAGAATGCAGGGGGATTCCCAAGGATATTCCTATCCTTTTAGGTTAGAGTCGAAGATGGTATCGAATTCATCTTCTTGATCTGATAGTGCTTGAAGTTCTAGGTTAGCTTGCTTCGCTACCTCGAGTGTTGGGAGGTCTATCCAGTAGTCCTCATCATCACTTGGGGGAGGTTGCCACTCTTCCTCTAGAGATTTCTAAAATATTTGGAGTTATGGTGAATCTGGAGATATAGAAGTGTCTAGTTCAAGCTCCTCTTCAAAGTATGAGGGTGACATGAGTGTTTCCCTCTAGGTCCATCAAATGACTATTGGGATTTTCTACTTCTTATACCAGTAGCTGAGTCGATGGGTCATTACTTGTGTAGATGATCACGAGGTTGGAATGATTCGATTCTCCTATCGTAGAGTGTCAGATCCAACTAGCAAAGTGTGCTAATATGCTGGTGTAGGCCCCACGGCAGGGTTGGTATAGGTAAGCAATGCAAGGAGACTCCCACGAGCATTCCCATTCCCCAAGGCCCAGGCTGAGGCTGATGCTATGCGAGTTAAGATTTTCTTGTGGAGTATCATCTTCCTCCCATGTTGAGTGTAAGTAATCTTCACTATCTTGCAAGGTTGCTATATGAAAATCTTCGTCGTCAGTGGGCTGCCAATCTTTTGCTTGTGGGTCGAGTTCTGGAGGTTCTTCTCTCCTTTCTTCTGTAAAATCCTTAGCATCAAACATGGGCTTGACTCCTTCGAGCGATTTATTGGTATCATCATTTAAATTGGTTAAATCGTTGAATGCTTCAATCATTCACTCAATTTTCACTTCTTGGGATCTGGTGAAGGACACACTTTCTTATGCTTTGGCACATCCGCTTTCTCAATGGTCCCATAGGCGAAGTGGTCATATAGAGACCATCTTGGTGAGGTAGGGGACAAGTGGGCTTGCGAGCTGTCAGATTAATAACCTAACCCTATGTGTTTACGTATTTACGTTGGGATAACGGGCCCTACACGACTTTGCTTATTTTTATCGAGCCCGTTGTGGGGAACATATCCAAGTTGGTACATGAGGTCTCAACCTTTTGTCACAGTAGGGTTAATGGCATAGAGTTTGGTGAGGTCTGAGCCAACCTCTCTTCTCATTAATTTATGTTGACGCGTTGGGGGAAAACTAGGACGGGTAGGGGGACGAACTTCTGCGACGATTGTCTCATCAGGGATTCGAGTCTTTTGAATATGACCCGTGTTCAACATATAGTCGTGAGTGGTTGGTATGCTCGCCGCGTAATCAGTATCCATCTCCTGGAGGGGTGCATCAGTATATATACGGACGATGGAGTCTTCGTATGGGAATTTGATGCATTAATGGTACGTAGATGCGACGACCTTTATTGACTCCAGCCATTTTCTTCCTAAAATGAGGTTGTACGTGCTATCAGAATCAGAAACATGGAAGGTAACATCTTTCATTACCGGTCCGAGGCGAACTTGTAGCTTGATAGTTCCTTTGACAAAGCAACGTGACCCATCATAAGCTATGAGTGACAGTGCGGAGGGCCTGACATCCTGCTCCGTGTATTCGAGCATCTTCAATGTGATGAGAGGGTAGATGTTGAGTCCTGCTCCTGTGTCAATGAGTGTGTGTGGTACGGAGAATCCTCTAATTATAATTGTAAGATATACGGGAGTCGCACTCTCGCGGAGTGACTCTTTAGGCATGTCTGCGTCTGTAAAAGTGAGCACTGGAGGTTGCGCCATGACCGAAGTGATTTGATAATGCTCATCTAAGATCGTATCCTCATCCACTTGCATGTCTTCAAGTGCCCTTATCAATAACTGATGATGGTCAAGCGATTTTTTGATCAGTTCTAGTATAGATATTTGGGCCGGGATCTTCTAGAGGTGCCGTAGAAGATTGTATTCTTGCCTTGGCTTGAGCACAGTTTCTTTGCCTAGCTTATGGGCCTTAGGTGCGGGCGGTTGAAATGGTTGAGGTGTAGGAATTGATGGAGGGATGATATGAGGTAGGGGAGGCAAGTTAACTCCTCTTTTTCTTACATTCTCCTCGGTGGTTATTTCGTTATCTTGAGTTAGAGTTTTTCGAGTGACACTTTCTACCCATGCAGTGATTTGGGCCGCGGTTTGGAGGATGTGATCTCCATATTCTGGTTCAGAATCAGACAAAGGGAGTGGTAACGGCATTGGTCCAGGATTTAGAGGGGTTGGAGGTTCTGGTGAGTGACTACGGAGGAATGGTCTCCTAGCCCTAAAAGAATAGACTCGTATCTGAGTAAATTTTGGATAAGGAGATGGACTCGGTGGGACGATTCGGGGTTGAAGGAGATCTCGCCGGTGTGGCAGAAGTGGCAGAGGGTTGAATGTGAGTGATTAAGGTGGAAGGTTGGAAGGAGATCGACCGAGGAGGTCTACGGTGGTGACTTGTGTCGGTGTCGTTTGGGGTTGGCCATGGGGTTATTAATGATCCCTAAATTTTGTTGGGGTTGGCTATTATTAGGGTTAGGATTCCTAAGCTCTTTCCAATCAATCTGACTTTAGTCATTCATGTCATAAATTACGTCCATGAGGACCCAACAATCTTCTAGGTTGTGTCCTACGTATTGATGGAAGGCACAGTACTTACTATAGTCTAGGTTTGTCAGCCAAGGGCGGGGTTTCTCCTGCAAGAATCAAAAGAGATTCTAAGTGTTAAGGAGACGAAAGATGTTGGGAATTGTACCCGGTAAAGGGGGGTAGTATTCTCGCCTCGATTGGTAGGGGCCTCTAGCTAGGTTAAAGTTCTGCGGTGGGGGTACGTTATTATAATTCAGCGCATGGGCCTATTGATTCTGTGTCGCGTTTTGGTTCTGATAGGTGTTAGGGTATTGGTTTCTATTTTGGTATTGACCTTGATTCTGATTCTGGCCTTGGCTTTGGTTTGCATGTCTTTGTTGATTAGCACCTTAGTTTTGGTTGGTATACCGTTGTTGATTTTAATTTTGTCCGAAGTTTCGCGGTTGGAAGTTCTCATTATTAGAGTTTTGTCCTTGATTGATAATGGTGTTAACTTGTTCGGATCCTAAGGCTTTCCTATTATTTTTCAGTTTTGATTCATTGGAAGAGCCGACTTTCGAGGTGACTATGGATAGAGCAAGGTCTCCACCTTTAATGTGTCGCTCTAGTCGGGATGCCCGGGAGTGGAGTGCAGTGAAGTCAGGACAATCACTTATGGCAAGTATGCTCTTTAACGGTTCTCTAGTGTTATCGATGATGATATCTACCGAATCCCTTTCTTTCATTGAGGTGTCGGTCCTAGCAGCGAGTTTTCTCCATCTGGCGATGAAGTCGGTAAATTTTTCATCAGGTCCTTGCATGGCTACCATAAGATTACTGAGACTGGTTGTCTCTTGGATCAAGTGTTTGTATTGGCCTAGGAATTGACCGACTAACTCATTGTAGACACCTAAATCTGGCCCAAGGCCTGATAGAAACACATTTCGAGAAAGGTGCACTTCCAAGCTTTTGATGGCATGTATGGAACCTTTAGGAACCACCCTAGAACCCCTAAGAACCCTTCCAAACCCTTAGGAATCACCCTGGATCTCTTAGGAACCTGCCCTGAACCTTTAAAAATCAATCCCAACCCTTAGAACCCGTTTTGAACCTAAACCTAACCTTCCAAAACCTTGGAAGAGGGTGTGTGCATCAGGGCCAGCTACGGTCTTCTACTACGATCGAATCTCGCACCACTGAAAAGTAGAGGATGTTAGCTTTCCAACGGTCTAAAAAATGCCCCAATCAGAGTTCTACATCAAAAGATATGGCAGTCCGAACCCGGAGGGCAAAAGAGTAAAACCTTGTGGACCCCTCCTAGGGATTTGGTGCAACTAATAGTTGCGCCAGTTATACTTTAGCCTAGCACAACTATTAGTTGCGCTTTTAAATGTGGACCCCACCCTCACGAGCCAACCTCTAGCACTGTTTTACTGTACATTTTCCTGGCGCAACTATTAGTTGCGCCAGGCATATGAATAGTAATCATGTCTTTTTACCCCAAAATTTGTGATTGGGGTCTGACTTGACTTGTTGACCACCTCAACCTTTGGGGTGTGTTTTGATAGTTCTGTTGCACCCATTTACTACCTATTTGCAACCACTTAAGTGGCTTAAGCCCTCACCCCATCATCCACCATTGGAGAACCTTCTCATATATTTCAAGGCTCCAAAAACCCTAGGAAACCTTAGATGCTAGATTACCTAATTTCTAACCTTGATTAGCATTTAAACACTCTCCTAACCCACCCATTTCCTATAAATAGGGACCCCCACCCCTTAATTTAAAGGTTGAGAACTTTTACCTAAGAGAAAAACAGCTTAAAGTGAGAAGATCTTTCTCCCTTTCGTGCACCATTGCTCATACAAATTCCAGAATTCCAAAATCCCCTTTGAGTGATATTTTTTACCTTAGATCTCCTAGTTTAAGTGTATGCTACCAATTTACCTTTCCTCTCTACCCCTTAGCTAGCAAGCCTTAGAGCTTAGAACTCCTATTTTCACCATATAATCCTTCGAAAGTTCATCAAAGTAAGTCAACGCAAGGCTCTCCTACGGTACTACAAGGGCCCGAGGGCTCCGGCTCTCCCCTTTCTTCTCCTATCTCTTCTTTAGCTCTTCCTATCCTCCCATTTGTGCCGGTACGCCGCTGAATTTTTGGTAGGAATGGAGGGACACAAATAGGATTTAAGGCCCATTTGGGCAAGAGGAAGCCATTTTCTTTTCTTTTACTTTATTTTTATATTGGCTATTAGTAGAGACCGCATTAAGCGGGTTGGTCAAGTGCCTGATACCTTCCCAATCGATAACCGAAGCCCTTATCCAAGAGTCTTTGGTGTGGACCGGATTCAGAGTCATATTTGTGGCACTTCGGTGCTTATAAAAATGATATAAGTATCTCGGGACATCAAAAGCTCCGGGTGACGACTGTATATATTTTTGCAAGCGAGCGCATCACCGTGATGGGATCGTCACAAATCCCATTGTTGCACAGATGGCGACTCTGTTGGGGATAGCTTGTAGAGCTTCTCCTTAAAGTTTGGCCCTTTATTTTTTATTTTATTAACCATTTTTACTGTTTTTTATTTTATTTTTCTCACCCCTACTTTTTCATCATTTAAGAGACTTAGCCGATTGGCAGGCCTACATGTGCATCATCTTTTAAATTTCCTTACTTTTCCGTCATTTTAGTGCCTTAGCCGATTGGCGGGCCTACTTGAGCATTGTCTTTCAATTTCTTTAATTTTCCATCATTTAAAGTGCCTTAGCCGATTGGCAGGCCTACTTGTGCACTCATATCCTAAAAATAGACGTCGGACCATAGTGGCGGCACGGGATCATCACCCCCGGTCTTTGAACTAAAGAAAACTTCCAAAAAAAGAAGAAAAGCTTTGAAAAAAATTAAAATTGAACCAAGTTAGGGACCTTAATTAATTTGCTTTTACGGGATAGATTTTAAAAGGGTTGGGATTAGGCAAACACACAACCACCCGAGTCTTAGTATGACGGCAGCCCCTAGTGGTGATGATCCAGAAAAGTCCTAGCCCACCTAGTATCTGAGAAGGCGCTCTCGCCAGAGGTATATCGGGTGGGTTCCCATTCTAAAGCTTAAAACCCTTGGGGAGCGCGCTAGCGAGTTATACCGGACTCAAGCCCTTTAGGTGCGATGAGGAGAAAATCAATCACAAAAAAAGCAGCTCAGTTCCCGGAAGCCTAGCTTCCACAAAAACTAAAAAAGAGACTCATTTCGGGTGTTGGTCCCTGCTGTCATCAGTTCTGGAGTATCAGTTTTTGCATGGCGCAAGTATTAGTTGCACCAGTGCATAAAGCTGAAATTTATAACTGGCACAACTAATAGTTGCGCCAGCTTTAAATCCCCACATTTTACCTTGGCGCAACTAATAGTTGCGCCAGTATAAAAAGGGGGCCCTGCAACTTGGTCGCGTGTATTAGTTGCGCTAGGTCTGTGGCCTTTTTCACCTCCCGAGTCCCTCGATTAATGCGCTTAGTGCCTTGTTTGGGCCCCGCCATCTTCGACACCCAATATGCTCCCGTCAATCAAAAGAGGGAAACTTCTTTTTGGCTCATTTCAAGGGATCGAGTTATTTGCCTCGATTTTTGTGCCTTCAATAGATCGAAGGTTCTCCTTCGATTCTTCTGAAATGCGTCGAAGTCGTCGCCGCGGGTCTTGAATTAGGGTACAAGAGCAACCCGAAAAGGGAACTTCAAGGCCTTGAAACTTTTTTTTTTTTAACTTTTTCCAAAAATCAAAAAAATAAAAAAGCAAATCAAAACCCAAAAAAAATAGTTTGTGGTGCCGGCACAACGACATCATCTTGCCCTCCGCCGTCCCGTAGGGGAGGAATGAGGAGGATTTTTGGGCCTTATCCAAGGCACCCTTACCCAACCCGTTCCAGTAGGATATCGTGGTAGTGGACCCGACTTACGCCGATCTCAACTTATCCCCGCCACATTCTCCAACCCACTCTCATTCGGGAGAAGTTTTTTCCACTATCCCCCTCACCCAACCCCCCTTTACCGTTACCAGCCCATTTGATACCCCCATCTTCCCAACCACTACCCTCCAAAATATCCAAAGTCCAACCCCCCATTCTCCATCTTTTGCCCAAATCATACCCATGCCAAATCCAACTCATTTCCCCTCCACATCCACACAAAACCCATTCTCCCAATCCACATCCATGCCCCATTTCCCATCTTCCGCCTATAGGCTCGATCCACCCACATTCACATACACCACTTCCTCCCTATCCAACCCACCACAAATCCCCCCATCTACCCGGGTCATGCCCATTTTTATTGGGGCCATGCCCGATTTTTCCCAAACACCTACACCTAACCTTTCATCATCCCCATACATCCACCATACCTTCCCCCTTCCCAATGACCCATCTCGTCCACCCCATATCCCACTACTCACCATGGCTATGCCCGATCATACCGAAGCCACGCCCAATTTTTCCTCCACATCCCCTTCATCTACATCTCATCACCCCTTAAATCCACCATCCACATCCGATCTCCCCTCCATGACCATGATGGAGGAGATGTTCCAAGCCTACTCCTCATGGAAGGCTTCTCAAAATACCTCTCCTCCACACCCCATGCCATGAACCCATCCCATACCCTAGCCAAGCTCCAGGCCTCACTCCCCCATGACCCCAACCTCCCACTACCCATACACCCCAAGGCCCAATGACCCAATCTCCAATCTCCAAACTCCCACATTCCCCAAGGCCCATTGGCCCAAACCCCCTTTTCCCACATATCCTAGGGCGCCATGTCCCAGTACCCCACCACCCAAACCTACCCAGGGCCCATGGCCCAAACCTATCAAGGGCCCATGACCCAGACCCGTCAAGGGCCCATGGCCCAGACCCACCAAGGGCCCATGGCCCAAACCCATCAAAGTCCACTAGGCCAGACCCACCAAGGCCCACTGGGCCAAACCTATCAAGGGCCCATGGCCCAAACCCATTAGTAGCCCATGGCCCAAAATTACCAAGGCTTCATTGGCCTAAACCCAAACCCCACACTCATACCCTCCACAATACCCCCAACATTTCACCCAGCCTCCACACCCTGGTCAAACCCTACTCCAAACCCAATTTTCCCATGGCCCCACACCCCTAGGCCATCTCCAAACCTTCCCCCATACCCAATGGCCCCATCAGGCCCCACCTCAAAACCAAAATCCCATCACCCAACAAACCCTTCCTCCCCCCCAATGGGCTCACCCAACCCCCACTCACGTCATTCCCATCCAACCCGTGCAACAACAACAAGAGAATCCCGCCCTCACTACATATTATGCCGACCAGCAGTATGAGGAAGACGAGATTAGGAATAGTGGGGCCTACGCTAGGGCATTGACCAGCCTTAACCCTCCTCCCATAATTGCCCACCCCTTGGCGAAGTTCAACTAATGGCCGAGAAAGCGGCCCCTGTATCGAAAGAGTCAGAGTAGCTGAAAGAACAGTTGGACAAAATACAAAAGCAGCTGATGAAATCCATGCCATGGACTTCACAGATTTATGTTTCTTCACTGAGGTCCCTTACCCCCCAAATTTAAAATGTCGGCCTTCGACAAATATAATGGCACTGGCAATCCTATTGTGCACTTGAAGTCCTACTGTGGGGACATGTGCCAATACGGAGGGGACGAAAGACTACTAATAAAAGTCTTTCAGAAGAGTATGACCGGTATGGCTTTGAGATGGTTCACATCTTTAGAACCATCCATGATGAAAACGTGGAGGGACTTAGCGCACCTCTTTCAAGAATAATATGTCTACAATATAGACATTGAGCCGCGAAAGCCAGACTTGGCCCGTTTAAGATAGAACCAAAACGAGACCTTCAGCGACTACTTAGGACATTGGAGAGCACTGGCAGCTCAGGTCAAAAACAGGATACCTGACGATGAGCAGATCGAAATGATTTCAAAGAATACTCTGCCAGTGATCTTAAACTTTTTGGTGTACCAGCAGCAGTCTAGCTTTACTGATCTGGTGAGAAATGCTGACCGATGTGAGGATGCCATCAGGGAGGGCCTTCTAAATAAGAACATGTCGAGCGGACCCAGTGGGGTTAGAAGATTTTCAAAAGAAAGGAACAAGAAGAGAATAGGGGCCGATGTTCAGAACTTTGCCAATACCAGGCTCAATAACAATACTACCTCATTTCAATTTCAGGCAGCCCCGCTAGCACTAGTTAGAACTGAGCAGATGCAGAGAGTAGGGAATGGACAAGGAATACAAATGACTCTAAAACAAAGAAGAGCCCACTACGATTGAGTGTTCGCACCTCTGGGGTAATCTTTGAGTGTACTTTTATCTTTATTAGTGGAAAAAGGGTTACTCACTATTCGTCAACTGCAGCCTCCTCATCATCCAATCCCAAGGAACTATGACCCAAATACCCACTGCAATTTTCATCAGGGTCTGGGTCACCTGACTGATCGCTGCTTCCCCTTGAAGCACGCAATCCAAGATTTGATTTACGCTGAGAAATAATTCCACCAGCACCTTCTCAAGCAAACCAACACGCAAACATCCATCAAGTGCCATTACCCCCACATCCTACCGGAGGAGCAAGTCCCAGACCCACCATCGGAATGATAGAAAGTGAAGAGGAGTTTGAGTTTGACCCATCTGATTACATCAGTGATCGGGAGAGTCACGTAGCGTCGTTGTCAAGGAATATTGAAGAAAGGGACATCGGGGTAATTGAACCCCTAAATATGTCAGATAATTTGCCCAACCCGACTCCACAAATTGAACCCTTGGATCTCAGGGCATATTTTCCACCACCCACCCCCGTCAATTATGGGCACATAAATGCATATCAGCCATACACCACCACCCCCGTCAATTATCCAATAAGCCATCAGGCCCCCAATCCTACACCCGCACTCGTCAGTTATCCATGGCCTGGGCCCACCCCATTACCCCCAATTCAACCACCTGTAAACTCCACCACCCTCGTCAATCACCTGATGGCCAACCAAACCCCCAATCCTCCACCGCCCATCAGCTACCAATGGCCTACTTTCACCCCTTTTCCTCCCGTGCCACCACCCTCAAGCTTCACCACCCCCATTTAGCCCAATTTTCCACCCAACCCGCTACCACCGAAATAAATCGGGTGTTGCCCACACCTCCTGAGCCCACAGTACAAGTGCCTCAAGTACTGGCAGCCATACCTTTCCGACTCTCAGGACAAACCTATGACCCTCACTAGGTCTCGCTAAGCTACGAGCAAACAGATGTCAATGTCAGCGGCAGTAGCAGAGAAGGGGCATTGGACTTTGTCACGCGATCTGAGAGGATATTGAAGCAACCAGAAGTGCCAGCAATAGCACAAGCCCAACCAAAGGGGAAGAAAGATAGCACTGTGAACCCCTTCAAAAAAATGAGTCAGGAACATATACTAGAGACTCAGCTGAGAAGAATGCCCACCCATATAACCGTCTGAGATCTATTGATGACATCCCCACTCCATTTTCAAGCATTAATGGGGGCGTTAAAAAATGCTCATATATCACTTCAAGTCAGCCCAGATGAAGTCGGGCAGATAATTGGGCAGGTGATGGCTCTAAATGTTATCTCGTTCTCTGATGCTGATATACCTGAGGAAGGATGTAGCCATTCAAAATCCTTAAACATAACCGTTGAGTCTGGAAATATGGTCATTCCCCTGGTTTTGATTGATAATGGGTCACCGTTGAATATATTCCCACTAAGAACAGCCACCAAGATTGGGGTGGACCCATGCATGTTGAGACCCACGAGAATCAGCGCCCGAGGTTTTGACAACACCAGAAGGGAGATAATGGGAGAAGTTAATCTTGAGATATTGATTAGGCCAACGACCTTCTCCATTTTGTTTCAAGTAATGGACATCAAATCCTCATTTAATCTGTTATTGGGGCTCCCGTCGTTGCATGAGGTTGGAGCAATCCCCTCCACACTACACCAAAAACTTAAATTTGTATCTGGGCACAAGATCATCACGATCATCGGTGAGGGGCACAGTGAGAAAGAAAAGGTCGCCAATAGCATCGAAAAACCTAATATGTTGGATGTGCGGCACACCGCTGAGGACATCGACCTCCAAAGTTTTGAATATGAGGTATCAGCGATACCCCCAGAGCCCATCAAGGGCATCATGCCTAAAATGGGAGGCGGTATGGTAGCAGCGATGGCTATGCTTCAAAAGTGGGGCTATCAGAAAGGTCGAGGGCTCGAGCTCAGACTGCAAGGTAGAAGAGAGCCAGTCGTTGCCAAGGGACAGAAAGTAAGATTTAGGCTAGGTTACAAGCCCATGGAGGAAGAGGTCAGAGAGGCCAAAGAAAAAGCTAGGGTCGCCGCAGCTGCAAGAGCTCGAGGAATCAACATAGAAGAGAAACCTTGCCCTAGGCCGCACATCAGGGAATCCTTTGTCAGCGCTGGGGTCGTAAAAATCGATCGAAATGGGGTAACCCATTTAACCCCACATAAACCCACAGCCCCAATCCATCCCACCAATCCTCACATTATCCTTCCCAACCTGGAAATAGATTTGGCCGCATTGTCCCTCTTCGAGGAATGACGGCCTGTACCTGAACAAACACCCCTTGTGGTAAATCATTGTAAAACGGTATTAACGTTTGAGGACATCATCTCAGACGAATTGGGGATCAATATGATGGTGGCTGACTCCAATAAGTCATATTAGTCAGCACCCTCCATCCCAACAGGTAAAGGAGCGGCCCCCTAAGGTAGGCAACTAGGCATCTTTGCCCCAAACCCTGGAAGCGGAGAGTGGCTTAAAATTTGGCACCCGTTTCTAAAAAAAATATATCCTATAAAAAGTGAGATAAGCCCTTAGCAGGCAATACCTTGTATATATAGCAACCCGCCTTGCCAAGGGTCCGTCTCCGAAGAAAACAAAAATCTCAAAAACATGGAAAAAATACAAAATCCCAAAAACATTGAAAAAATCTAAAGTCCAAAAATATCATCATTTAAAATTCCAGAAAAGTCTCACAAAAGGATGCCTTAATCGAAATACTCGTCCCACGTAAAATCGACCTTCCTTGTAGAAATACAAGAAGAGGTAGGTGTTATGAGTCTGGATGAGGATAGTCCTTTGGAGGAGCTCCCCAATGAGCTCTTTGACCGGTTCGCTGACTTTGAGCATGGCCCTACCCCCATTGTCAAGGAAACTAAAGACGTGAATTTAGGGACTGAGGAGATTCTTGGAATAACCAAAATCGAAACTTCGCTGTCTCCTGAAGAAAGGAAATGCATGATCAACTTCCTTTGGTCATAACAAGACATTTTTGCCTAGTCGTACAAGGACATACCTGGTCTGGACACCGATTTGGTCGAGCATGAGTTGCCTCTCTACACCGATATGAAGCCGGTTAAGCAGCAGCCAAGACGTCTCCGACCCAAGTAGATGTTAAAAGTCAAAGATGAAGTCATCAAGCAGTATGATGCAGGGTTTCACATGGTATCTAAATACCCACAGTGGCTAGCCAATATTGTGCCTATGCCGAAGAAGGACGGAAAGGTACGCATGCATATCGATTTTCAAAATTTGAATAAAGCGAGCCCAAAGGATGATTTCCCATTGCTGCACATTGACATCTTGGTCGATAATACTGTGAAGCACGAGATGCTTTCTTTTATGGACGGATTCTCTGGATACAATCAGATAAAGATGGTAGAGGCCGATAGAGAAAAGACTGCATTTATCACTCCTTGGGGAACCTTTTGCTACAAAGTCATACCATTTAGGCTGAAGAATGCCAGTGCAATGTACCAGAGAGCTATGACTGCATTGTTTCATGAAATGATGCACCGAGAAATTGAAGTGTATGTCGATGATATGATAGCCAAGTCACCGGAGCGAAGCGATCACTTGGTAAACCTTCAGAAGCTGTTTGAAAGACTGAGGAAGTATAGATTACGCCTGAATCCACAGAAGTGCGCTTTTGGTGCTATGTTCTGAAAATTGTTAAGATTCATCGTCAACAGGAGATGGATCGAGGTCGACCCAATCAAGGTTAAAGCCATCACTGAAATGCTGCCACCGTCTACTAAGAACGAAGTTAGAGGGTTCTTTGGTAGAATATAATATATCAGTCGGTTCATTGCGCAACTAACTCCAATCTGCACACCAATCTTTAAGCTACTTCGAAAGAACTCGCTCGTTGAATGAAATGACGACTACCAAGCAGCATTCGATAAAATCAAAAGCTACCTCCTCAATCCACCTATTTTGGTACCGCCCGAGCCGGGGAGACCACTCTTAATGTACCTCTCTACGACGAAAGTTTTGATGGGATGTGTCTTAGGATAACATGACGAGACGGGAAGAAGAGAGCAGGTCATTTACTATCTGAGCAAGAAGTTTATTGATTACAAAACACGCTATTCTCATCTAGAGAAAGTATGCCTGGCTCTTGTATGGGCTACTCAGAGGCTCCGCCACTACTTGCTATCTGAAGTCATTCTACTTTTGGCTCGAATGGACCCGCTGAAATACTTGTTCGAAAAGCTGGCTCTCACTGGGTGGACTGCACGATGGCAACTTTTATTGTCTGAATTTGACATCACATACGTCACTCAGAAGTTAATTAAGGGGCAAGCGCTTGCTGATTATTTTGTCGACAATCCTTTTCTAGATTATGAGCTTTTGAGAACTGAGTTCCCCGATGAGGACATCCTTTTCATGATAGAAGACGATACTGAAGAAGCAGAAGAATCATAGGTAATGCACTTTAATAGGGCAACTAATGTTGAAGGTCAGGGAGTTGGCACCATTCTGATTTCATCGAAAGGATCCCACGTACCCGTCTATATCAAGCTCAGCTTCCCTTGCACTAACAACATGGCTGAATATGAAGCTTGTGTCACTGGTCTGTAGGCGGCTTTCGATCTGAATGTAACTCACCTCCGGGTGTTCGGTGATTCACAGTTAATTATATGTCAGACGAATGGTGACTGAAAGACGAAAGATGAGAAATTGATCCCTTACCATGAGCACCTTGAGGATATGATAGTTTGCTTCCAAGATATGACATTCTCATATGTCCCCCGGATAAGGAATCGCTTTGCCGATGCACTAGCTACTTTGGCGTCAATGATAGAAATCCTGTACAGTGCTGAGATGAAGTCGATCATGATCGAGTAGAGGAATGAGCCGGCCTTCTGCCTCCAGATTGAGGAACCTAAAAGCCTGATGATGAGCCATCTTGGTTTTTAGATATCAAGAATTTCCTCGAGACACTAACCTTCCCTAAGGGTACATCCAAGACGGATCGACAAACCATCCAACGTCTAGCAGCAGGCTATGCCATTTATGGGGAATGCCTTTACAAGCGATCGTACAACAACATCTTACTCAGGTGCCTTATAGAGAATGAAGCGACCAACATCATGAGAGAGATCCACGAAGGGGTATGCGGAGCCCACGTCAGCGGTCACATGATTGTTAAGAAAATTCTGCGACAGGGATACTTTTGGACCACTATGGAATCAGATTGCTGTAAACATTTTCAAAAATGCTACAAGTGTCAGGAACACTCCAGTCTGATACACGCTCCTGCCATTGATCTTCACTACATGACCACCCCTTGGCCATTTGCTACCTGGGGCCTTGACGTCGTCGAAATGATTAATCCAAAAGCATCAAATGGACATCATTCATGCTTGTCGCCTTTGAATACTTTACCAAGTGGGTAGAAGTGGCATCACATGCCAATATAACGGCCAGTCACATTGAGAAGTTCCTCAAGAGTAATATTGTATGCTGATTTAGAGTACCCGAAGATATCATCACAGACAGCGACACAAACTTTACAAATAAGCACATTCGAGCCTTCTACGAGCAATACAAAATCAAGCACCATCGCTCGTCACCTTATTGGCCTCAAACTAATGGAGCCGTGGAAGCTGCGAACAAGACAATCGTCCGCATCTTTGAGAAGATGGTCATCACTTACTGAGATTAGAGTGAAATGTTGTTGTTTGCTTTGTGGGCCTACAGAACATCAATCCGTACCGCTACAGGGGCAACACCGTTCTCCCTTGTATATGGAACCGAGGTCGTCCTACCAGTTGAGGTTGAAGTACCCTCGCTTCAAATTCTCATGGAATCAGGCTTACCCGAAGCAGAGAGAGAGATCCCGCTTTGAACAATTGAACTTTTTAGACAAAAAGAGACTCCTAGCCTTATATCACACTCAAGTTTACCAGGGGTGAATCGCACACGCTTACAATAAACATGTCCGCGGTCGAGATCTAAAGGTATGAGACACTGTGCTGAAGAAGATCTTCCCATCCCTCCACGCTGATCCGAGAGGGAAGTTCAAGCCGAACTGGGAAGGATCTTACATCGTTTGAGAAGTGCTACCGAGATACGCCATCCGCCTCACCACCATGGACGGAGATCATCTTCCTGAGTCCATCAATGCTGGATACGTCCGACGGTTCTACTCTTAGTCTATTGCGATAAGGTAAGTATTGGTAAAATAGATACGTGACTGCTTAAGAACCACCCAAAAGAGGCCATCATTCCAAACACAGTAGCCAAAAAGCACCCCTAAAAATGATGATATTCTTTGCTACCCCATTTCAGCTTGGGCCTTTCTTTCAATAACCCCCTTTCCCAAAAAATGTGTGTATACATATGCAAAAAAGGGGAAAGTAAAGTTACTATCGAAATTCAAAAAAATTGAAAAAGCAAAACCTCAAAAAGGGATTGTCTGAAATAGAGCAAAAAGAATAAAAATATATAAAAGAATCACGGGGCATGTACAGTAAAACCCCCAAGGAAGGAAGTATGTTGAGAAAATTGAAGTCGTATCAAGGAAACCCTTTTAGCCCAACATACCTTCAACTCCTACCCTAACCCATGGCCAAGCTACACCCTAAAGAAAGCCCTCTTTGAGGTTCACAAGCAGTTATAATATCTGTTAAGTCAACATAAGCCGAATTATGAGACGACACCAAAGCCCCATCCGGCCGACTATGACGGAATCGACGTCTATGTCGTGGCTTTTGAAAATTAAATAAAAAGAAAAAGTATATAAAAAAATAAATAAATAAATAAAAATACAAGCTCAAAGCAAGATGGACATGGTAAAAATCCGAAAGGGCATTACGGGTAAAGACAACGAGCTTGTGCGGACCAGGTGAAAACCCAAAAGGGTGCTTGGGGTAAGAGAGCTAAACCTATAGACGTGGTGAAAATCCGAAAGGGTACCATGGGTAAAAAAGGAGATAAATAATTTTAAAAAAAAAAAAAAGGTTTGCACTAATTGAGAAGATTGATGCTTGAGGAGCCCTCTTGGTTACTCTCTTTAATACCCTTTTTTCGGTTGGGCCGCTCATGTTAGTTCAAGACGAGTCCCGACCAGCATTGTCTTTGTGAAACTACGTCGTCAAACATATGACTCAAGGTAAGGAGAAAGGTTTGACTCAATCCAAAGGGATTGACATTCCGGCCTTGGTAAAATTATTGAAACTCTCTCAAAATCAACTATTCAAAGAGGGGTTCGACCATGCTCAAAAGAGGACCCAAGATTTCACAAGGTTTCACCCAGTGATTAAGGCGCCATACCAAAAAAATGCACCAAAACAAAAGACAGAAAAGTCTATGATGTATATAATAAACTGCCTTTCTTTTACAAAATGCACCGCTTGCACCACATCCCAAGAAATAGCCGGTGTGATGACTAGCTTTCTTTCTTTTCCCATTTTTATAAAAAAGAGAACAAAAACATACAGAAAATATGTATACCAAAAAATATGTGTGTATCTGTAGAGGGGTTCTTTACGCCCCTTTTCTGTATTTGATCTGTGCAAAAAGTTGTGTGTAGGAAGGAGTTAGCGGCCCAGCTCACGCTTCAATGCACTAATCTCGACACGAAAGTCATCTTCTCGGACATTCCGCTCGGTCAACCAGCGACCATGCAAGCTTTTGTACCTCTTCCGAGAAGAATCAGCAGCACCAAGGGTAACACTCAATGACCCCTTCAGATGAAGGACCTCGCTCTCCGATATCTCTACTCTGACTTTTTCTTGTGACAAAAGTTCTTGCAGGACCCTCTTCTCGTCCACCAGTAGCTCGATGCGGGCTCGGAGTACCATCTCTTTCTTTGGCCAGGGGCCTCCAGTGTCAATGATCTCTGCTGAATTCGGACCATCAGCAATAGGCTGCTCGGTCAATAACCATGCCTTGTACTCGGGAGAAGACTGAACCAAATCTCCCTGCTCCATATCACACATCAGCTCCGACTGACGTGTCTCCCAAAGAGCAGCGATCGGATCTATGTCTCCAAAGGACCCCTTAGAAAAGATCAAGTCACATAAAGGGGGTTTTGCCTCACAAGGCACCTGCTGAGAGTAGCCAAACTACGCAACACCCAGAAGGGAAAGCAGAAGGTGCTGTCGGTCAATCCTAGGAGCGTGATGCCCTCGTGGTCTCTAGAGCGAACTACTGGGAAGGTCCGGTCCAACCAAGGAAGCCTTCATATCAGCTCAGCTTTGGTCAACCAAATCCTTAGGAGGCACCTACCCAAAAAGCACTGAGCCGCCTCACCTTGGGAATATAAAAGTGGGGCACAGGCCCCAAGATAGCGAGGTACTCACCCAACCAAACTTGAAGCAGCAAGGGACACCCCCGGAGGCCCTCCACCTTGCCTAAAGTAAATGCATCAAGGCATCGATATAACTAAGCAAGCACCAAATGCATCATAGATCAGCCCGCCTCCAACTCGGTCAGAATATTACAAATTGCCAAGGAGAAGCTCTCCCCCCTAGTAAAGAAGAGGATTTCTAAAATGAGACCAAAAGCTAAAGCTTTCGTGTTGAAAATATTCCTAACCGGCAATTTTCGGAGACTTTCATCACCGAAAAGTTCTTTGAGGAAGTTTAGCGAACACCTTGTGGGCCCCCCAATGAGACTTTTCTCGTACTCGAGTTTCTTCAAACAGAGAGTAAGGTGAATGGATTTGGAGTAGCCTGATCGGGGCATGACTTTTGCAAGGCCCCTATGAAGCTTCAGGCTGGACAGGTTGGATAACTCCTCAAGGGTTAGGGTTAGCTTCCACTTCCTAAAACGGAATACATGGAAATTTACATCCCAAAATGAAGCGGCAGCATAAAGAAGTTCCCACCGTGGAGGAACCTCAACGAAGGAAGGAAGGCGGGATATCCCAAGGTGCTCCAAGTCGGCATGCTCACTCTCATTCAAGCTCCCAACCCAAGTCGTTAGAAATTTGGGCCCCAAGCTCAAGGAAGGGGGTAAATTGGCTCCGGGCCCTCCACGTAAGGGAGGGTTGGAAAGCACTCCATGAACGTACAAAGACCTTTTGAGAAGATAAAAATTGACATACGGTGATAGACCCGCCTTAGAAAAGTAAAAGCAAAAAGAATCGGTCAAAGGGACCAAGTCAAACAGAAAAGGGAGGATTTTTTGGCTGACTCGAGATTGATCCTACATCAAAGCATGCGACCCAAAAAGTCACTTTCTGAGAGCATTTGGCAAACACAGCCTGCAGAAAAATAAATATGATACAAGAAATCCGTGACATACAATGAAGACAAAAGCACTAAAAATATTTTCAAAAAAATCCAAAGTGTCACATCATCCATCCCAAACTGTCAAAAAAAAAATCAAAATTCAATCCCAAGGGTACTGAGTTTTAAAGCAAAAATTAAGCCTATTCCTTGCTCAAGCCTTTGGACTTCTTCCGATGACGAGAGGAGCTCTAGAAAGTCCGCATATCCCTCACCCGGGATCATACCTGCGAAATCCTACTAAGCAAGGAGCGTGACTCCTTGGCATGTGCACGCTGCAAGGCACAGTCAAAATCAGAAATCAGGACCAATTGAGGGACAAATGATAAATAAAACAAGTGGGGGAAGCAGAGCCGCAAGGTACTCACCGTCTCCACCTCCCTGAGCTCTGCAATGCTGCGATGATACGCAGCATACTCCATGGCCGAGTTAAAGTCCTACGTTCAGAAAGATGTGACATCAGCTATCAGGGCAATCATGAAACATGTGTAAAAGGAGAGCGAAATAAGAAAGAGATAGGTCGTTAGAGGACTTACCCCTGGGATCACCTCAGGAGGAGGGGCACGGGCCGCTTCAATAGAGAGTCACGCTTGCTTATCCACATTAGCGCAAAGGCCCTAAAGGAAGCTATCATCCAAGCGTCGAAAGGTCCCGTAGACCACGGTCGGATCACCCCCCGGAGCACCAGCCTAGGAGGTACCCGACGATCCAACACTTGAAGAACCCTCGCCCGAGGGGCCCGCACCAAAGGGGTCGACACCAGAAGGATCTCCCCCTAACGTGTGAGCTGCACCTATCCCATCTTCGCCGTTTGAGTCATCTCTCTGGGCAAACTGTGAACAAAGTAGGGATCCGCTTAGAATGAAACAAACAAACGGAAGCTGAATTAAAATATAAGGGGAACTAATCCAAGCTGAGAAGAGTTACCTGACCGAGTGGGCCACCAAATGTAAGAAAATTAGCGCTAGGTACAAAGCGTGGCAAGATAAACCGATATGGCAGGCACTCGTACCAAACATGATAGTCCCTGGGCACATGGAGAGCATTGATAGGGAGCCCATTATTGAGAAAGGCCGCCGTGAGCTCCTCGATGCTGCCAATAGGATTTCAAACGTCCGTCAGAGGGTCCACAAGTATGGCATAGTAGCCCTGGTGCTGGTGCATGACCCGCTCTCCTAAATAGTAAAACTTGGCCCATGCCCCATAAAAGAAAATGACGCGGCGGTTGTTAAATAGGTGAGAGAGGCCCACGGCTGCCCGATCCTAGAAGGGGGACACAAGGTACGGGTCATGGAGGATCTGTCCAAGAAGGCGTCCAAACAGGTAGCATGTTAATAAAAGAGTATTTCTGATCTCAAAACAAACAAGGTAGAAAAAAGGGGCTTTACCTGCTCCGAAACCATCAGGTCGAGTTGAGACCTCAGGCCCATCACCAAGTGCTTCAGGCCTACGTCACGGTGTCGGGCCTGATTCCAGTTGCTAAGAAGATGATAGGTGAGCGCATCTAAATGGAGAAGCGGGTGCCTGGGGTGGAAATGATGGTACGCCATACCTGAGAAGAGCATTATACAACAAAAAGGAGCAGCAGGTCAGTAGCATGAGAGACCATCCTAGTAAAACTAGCAGGAACAGGAAGAGCTAGGGATTACCTCCAAGGCTGCCCAAAAGCCGACGGCAAACTTAGAATCCCCGATTGTGACCCGAACCACATTATACATCAGCCATGCGTACCCGGCTCCACCCCCAATCATACCTATGGACATCACCCCAGTTGTCCATCACGCTCGACAAGGCTAGGATAACTAGGGCCCTGCTTGCATTGGTAAAAAGGGTTTTGCCCAGCAAAAGCAGGAGAGTGATGCGAGCCAGGATAATCGCTCGCTCAGACGTGATATAGAGCACCCTATCTGGCTGACCCAGATCCACTAACTCATCAGGCGTATAAAGGGCGGTCAGCCAGGTCATCTTGAACTCAGTAATGCATCTACCCGCGAGGGGGATAGGTGTTATTCACTGAAAAGTATAGCAGTAAGTGTAGTATAGCAAAATGTCAAGAAATAGTCCTTGCAAAGTTGAGGAGCCTCCTCGCGAAGCTAAAGATGCAGTGGAAGAAGCTCTCACGCAGATAGGCCGCACAGTCAAGAGGAGAGCTATAAAGACATCGCGAAGATCTTGTGGTATAAAACCTTTAGAATTTGTGGTCGCGAAGCTCTCGTGGAGATCAAACCTCAAAGCAACCATGCAAAGGACCCAGCGAGTCCATATGCATAGAGAATAAAAAGTCACCTCGCCGAGTTCTCGCGTGGCCCTGGAAGAGAGAGACGCCAAGAATTCCCCTCACACAGATATCACGCACTCTAGAGCCTTACAAGTTACTACACGAGTGCACCAGCCCACTTGCGTGAGTACTTAGGGAGAGCAAGCTCCTGAAGCTCTACTGCGCAAAACACCCTGGCTATTCAGATTATCTCTGTGACAGCACTGCGAAGCAATTGCGCGATTTATTAAAGGTTTACTACGCGAATGAGCCATTCCCATCAGCCAAAGGCAACTTCGCGAAAGCAAAGAAACTGTGTGAGTAAACTAAAACAGCTGCCAGCCCCGCAAAGCGTGGGCTCTCCACTTCTCAGTTTAACTCAGGGACCTTTTGGGAATTTCCCAAGGCTAGGGCACACTTCCTGAGGTATAGATTTTGAAGCGCACATCTCGAGGCATTCAAGGGTTGTAACAGTGCCACGTATGCTAGAAAAATTAGGGTTAATCTCTTTAGAGCCAAGGCCATTTTGACAGAGTATATAAGCTATACTTAGAGTTTATTATTTTTATCTTTCCTTCATCCTCTGCCGGTTGAGAGCTTTAGCAGGCTAGGGTTAGAGTTTGATCACCTCTTTTTCCTATTTCTCTTTTCTCTTAGCTCAGCACTTGCTGGCTAATCCCCTTATAAGCAGCTAGGTTTAGTTTTGTTTCAGTCTTGTAATAGATTTTGTATACATTAGGATTATTATGGATGAGCAATTGTGTATGGGCTGCAGCCAGGAGACAGTTCATTGTAAGTTTTACTGTTATTAATGAACTACTGTTTTAATGCTTAATCAAATCTATAGATCTTATGGTTTCTTTAGATGCCTATAGGATCCATGTATTTGGGACTAGCCCATTTAGTTTCTAGTAGGTCTATTATTTACCATCGGATTTCCCTTAGTTTCATAGACACATGGAAAGCAATGTTGGATCTGTAGTGAGATCCAGAGAGCTCGGAGGCCTACAGACCATGGTGGTTGCAGTAGTTTTCATGTTCTTTCTCAAGCCTCTGTGGGATGGACAGACCAATGGGATACCCTGTGACCATTCAAGTGGACAGAGTATAGCCCTAAGGTTGTGTCTATCCACATGTTTGAGAATGATTCTTCTCCCCTGCACATGAGCTTCTAAAGCCTTGTGAGGAGGTTTGTACAATAACTAGCTCCCCTCTGTTTTATCTAATCGATATCAAATGTTAGATCTGATCTCTTGTAGTAATTATAGCTTGAGGCTGAGTCATTGCAGGCTGTTTGTAGCAATGACCAGCTGAGCTAAAGGCCTTATTCAACCTGTTGCATGATCCTTTTTGCGGGCACTAGTGAGCAGTAATTCGTAGCAAAGCACTTAGGATCTTATGGGTTGGAATACTTATGAATGTCAGCCAGGTCTGTGTGCAGATCTGGGGAGCTTGTAGCAGTGGCATTACATAGTGCTACAATAGTATTCATGGCTAGAGCCGGTCCAGTGGTTGTGGAAATGATCAGTCCACTCTTCTAGATTAAACTAGTGAATTTTTTGTTTAACTAATGGGATTTGACATACTCTATCGGATACCCTGTGATCATTATAGTGGATAGAGTATAGCCCTAAGAACGCCCCAAATGGCATGGGTTAAACTAGGAGCTTTTACCTTGTTGAGGCTATTAATAATGTCTCAGCAAGGAGCACTGCAAAGACAGACTAAATCTGAATTACATTACTGTATCATTAACTCTAGCTCAACCTGCTTACTTCTCATATTTTTTATATTTTATTTTGGGATACATTACCACCATCTTCTTCTTAACCCTTTCTTTAGGATAGAGCTATATTTTATTTCTCTATTTTTAGGATTAATTTAGTATAGTCCTAACACCAAACTCTCTTTCTTTAGGATTGTCAGATCTTGAGGCCTACTATTATAGCTCATTTTGGGATCTAGATCAATTTCTCTGTGGAACAAACTCTTACTTATCAAAACTTGCTACAATGGACCCTGTATCTTGTAGGACCGTGTTTATTTCAGACTTGCTATGCTGACCCATCTCCAATTCCCCACTCTTGATTTATTCTCTCCACTGTTCTTAATAAAACATGCAGCATGAGTCTCGAAAAAACGACAAGGTTTTGGCACCACTGTCGGGGATATTGATCTTTTTAGTAGACCTGAGTTATACTATAACTTAGACTAATAAAATTCTTTGTAGTTGTGTTTAATCTAGAATTAAAGTACTACTGATTCTTTGTGGAATTTTACAGAAATGGACAACAGAAGAAGGGAAAAGCTAGAGTTGCAAAAGAAGTGTAGCTAGCTCCGTTTGCACTTTCTTTCCCCTAAATATCATGCCATTTATGTTGAATCCCCTGTTATTTTGTTTAGTGTAAATCTGTGTAGTTGTTTCTTTTTTTTCTTTTTTTTTTTAAATTCTTTCTGTGTGCTTGTAAGCATTTTCATTACTATTGGTGAGTGTATGCTCGGTAGAAGGTCCTTAAACCCTGACTTGAACCCCCAAATTCGGAGGTGAAAAGGATCCTTAGACCTAGACACACCACCCAGGGCCCTGCTATTGAGACTAAACCAGCTACCATGGCTAAGAGGCAGAGGACATTGAAAGAATACAATCCACCTGGGGAGTACACCTCTCCCTTCTGTATTCAGTTTCCCTCTGTTGAGGGGAACTATGAAATTAAATCCTTCACCATCAGTATGTTGCCTTTATTTCATGGGCTGAGTAAAGAAGATCCCTACAAGCATATTGACCAATTTTTAGCACTTTGCACTACCTTCAACATTGTTGGCTTGGGGCCTGAGGCCACTAAATTGAGGCTTTTTCTTTTTTCATTAAAGGACAAAGCCAGCACATGGCTATCAAAGCTCGCAGTCAATAGCATACAGTCATGGAGTGACCTTCAGACTAAGTTCCTGGCAAAGTTTTTCCCTATGAACAAAACAAGCTAGATGAGGACAAAAATTCTGTCATTCACTCAGTCCTCAACTGAGAATTTTAATGAAGTTTGGGAAAGATTTCATGAGATGTTAAAATAATGCCCTCACCACCAAATCCCAATGTGGCAGCTTGTCCAAGTGTTTTATCAAGGAATTAATGTCAAGAGCAGGGATATGGTTGATGCTTCTTGTGGTGGTAGCTACCACCACAAGACAATTGAGGAAGCTTGGGAGTTGTTTGATATAATAGGAGAGAATTCCATGCAGTAAGAGTCCCTGTCACGCAATGACAGTCAGATTCTAGCTAAGATGGTGAAAGAGGCCACCCCTAGAGGTGGAATATATGAAGTAAAGGTGCAAGGTGATCTGGAGAGGAAGGTGGACAACCTGAGCTTGAAGTTTGAAAAATTGATGAATGTGATACAGCCTCGGATGGTTGCACAGGTGGAGGAGGCATGTCTGATATGCCACTACCCCACACATTCTATTCATGATTGTCCATCTGCCAACCAATTTTCGAATTTTGTTATGGAGCATGCCAATGTAGCTCAAACCTTTGGGCAACAGCCTGCTAGGTATTCTTGGAGGAACCACCCAAATCTGAGGTGGAGATAAGACTCATATCCGCAACCCCAGCAGCAGCAGATGGTAGCTCCTTACAGACCCCAGCATCAGGTTAATCAAGGTTACCCACCAAGGTAAAATTTCTTGTTACCTGCCCCACAGTCTAACCAATTGGAGCTACCCCCTCAACAACCCAGATCCTCTTCATTTGAAGAGCAGATGCTGGCTTCAATGCAGAACTTGGGGAACTTGGCGCAGACTATCAATTCTCATGGATAGAACATCAAAAAGATTGAGGACCAGCATGGTCAGATCTGTAATGCTCTGAACAGGAGGGAGGAAGGAAAATTGCCTAGTCAGCCCCTGACAAACCCGAGAGGTCAGTTTATGATTGGTGATGCATCCTCTACTCAGGAGGAAGCTAGTGCCCAGTGAGCCAAATATTGGTAATAATTGTATCATATGAATGAAAAATTTTGTGTTGAATTGTGTTATTTAAAATTCTGTCATTTATATTTTGTGTGTTATGTTGGTTTGATTATTTTGCTTTGTCTGTGTTTTAATTGTTTGTGAATGAAAACATGTGCCTTTGTATCATCTGAATCGGCTGTGTGTTTGTTGATGAATGGCTGAGATACCCTGATCATGATTTGTATGAAATCGAGCTGAAAAACTACTTTTACAATTCTGCAATGTTGATGAACAACTGATTAAAAATGGAGATAAGTTTTTCATGAGCGAAATGAAGCACCTGTCTGAGGCTTAGTGCTCATGCACAATGGTTGGGTGCACAACAGCATGAGGCACCAACCAATGTGCTGCACTGAGATTACAAGAGTGAAGGTTGTGCAAGAAATACTATCGCGCTAAGTTGGAAGGCTTAAATTTGCTGCACAAGCCATCTTTTAGCTTCCTCGCACGCTAGAACAGCTAAGCCCTGACTGTGAAAGTGTCTCACAGAGTTGCCTTCTACTCCGCGAGCTTAATTTGTGTGAAAAGGATGCCTTCTGGGTGTTCTACGTGAGTACTGCGCGAGGAAATTTCCTGAAGCATATCAAGGTCTCGGGCACTACAGCCAAGGCCTCAGCTCGGTGAAAGGCACTGTGAGGCAGTTTGTTCTGCTGTGTGATAGAACCTTTCGCGAACTCAAAAGCCATCTGCACATGTTTTGAGTTAGGAGTAGTGTCTTGTAAATACATTTTCTAATATAATGAACTTTCTTTTTGTTATTTCTGTGTACCTATTACTCTGTTTAATCTTTGTTTGTCTGTTTGTCTGTTTGTTAATGTGTTGTATGTCCATTTCTTGATTTTCTCTGCTTTAGTGTAGTGTTTTATGTATCTCTGTTTATTAACTACTGCACACCCATATTCCTTTGAATCAGTGAGGATACTGCTCCTCATAGGTTTGGGGGTGTGGCAGGTTCTGCCAATGAAATAGTTAACCTAAGTACAGCAGATTCAAGTGACTAAGACAGAGATAGAACCATGTTCACCTAAGGATCATTAGAAAAATGAGAAATTTAAAATTTTGCAGACCTTTAGGCACTACAAGCTTTTAAATTTTAACTTTTCCATGATATGGACACCAAGTAAACTCACCTGTATCAATACTGAGTGAATCATTAAAGAGACAAAAAGGTAAGGACATACTTAAAAATTCAATGGAAGACCATAACCAGTGAGAGTTAGGCCTACAAAAAAATAATTTTCCTTCCTTTGAGGAGTGACTGAGGCAATTCTTCTAGCTTTAAGGACTGGCTGTGGCAATGCCCTCACTAGAAGTTAGGCACCTCTAAGTTGAAACAACTAACAGCACTCATGAAACCTAAGAAAGGATCAAGGCCTTCTCTTGGACAATTTGAGCTTAAACAGACCAAATCCTAATCAACTACCGTTGTGCACACACCTATTGAGCCTTAATTTCCAATTTTTTTCAAAATACACCTGAGTACTTGCACCTAAACTTATGGACCTGACTCCAACCTACCCTCACTCTGAGAATTCAGAAGGTAAAGGAGAAGGAGCTGAGATGGACAAGATAGGGTCAACATTGGGTGAATGGAGAAGAGATACCTAAAGTTGAGCAGTGTAACAGTTGAGGAAAGAGGTGGCAAGTCACAAACACAAAAAAAAAAAAACAAAAACAAAAAAAAAATACAAGAAAATAAAGAAAAACAATAATGAAAATGAGTGAGAGAGGAGTCAAGAGAAACAGTTCATTGGAAAAATCATAATGAAGAGGAGAAGCTAGCCACTTCAAGCCTGAAAAATTTGAAAGAAAATGAAAGGGATTGAACTACAAAGAGGTGAAGTTATGAATCACCTCCTTCACTTACTAATTTCTCAACTTTGAATCCCTTTTCAACCTTACATTCTTTATAACCCAATTCATAAGCCACATTACAACCTAGCTAAAGGACCTTGTAATCCAAAGTTAAATGAGTTGTCATGAAGAAACAAGGAGTTGTCCAATCTATGCTAAGGACTTGCCAATGATGCCAGGACTTAGATGCTTTGCCTATGCTTATGCTTACAGACCCATTTGGGGGCTGGAACTGCTCTTGAGATTGAGAGAAAATGAAAGCCTCAAGGTCCGTCGTGAGAGTATGCCCTAGTGAGCATTGGGTCTGAAGTTGAATGTTTTAGGCATGGCCTATAACCTGATTTTTGAATTCATGATGAGCTCAGTGCTGATATACATGCGTTGTCCCCCTTGTTGTGAGCTAATTGGAACTATTGTGCATTCATGTAGAGTTTGTGATGATTAAATGTCTGTGCTTTTCATGTCCAAATTGCTCACATTTTTATTGAATCAAAGGTGAACTAATGCTCTGTTCCTTGACAGCTGACTTGAGAATGTTGCACCTTTGTTAACTGTTTCATTGAGAAGTTTGTGAGTATCTTCACTGAAAACCCTCAAGAGACTTCACTCCTCCACTAGGGATCACCTAGGAGTTTAAAAGGCATGGTACATATGCTAAATGTATCCGCGCTCCCTACGAAAGTAGCTTTTCAATTCTTAGAGTAGTTGTTTTAAATTTTTCCTTTGCTCAGGGACTAGCAAAGATTAGGTTTGGGGGTGTGTTATTCACTGAAAAGTACCTCTTTTGACCTCTTAACCTAGCCTTTGCTGGACCTTGAAGCCCACTAATAATCATTTGTTAAGTATGTTTTACAGTTAGTAATAAAATGTGCAGCTTAATACAAAACCCTGGCTTTTTGGCCCAAAGAGAGAGAGACTACAAGCAAAGATGACAGTTGAGCCAAAGCCTAATTGAATACCTTGGTAGTGCTCACCATGGTTACTCACTATTGCTGATCATCATTAACCTAAAGTCTAGTAGATGACTGAAGTCAGCTGAAAAGGAAGGATGCTACAATAGCAGTAAGTGTAGTGTAGCAGAGTGTCAAGAAACAGACCTCGCAGAGTTGAGGAGCCTCCTCGCGAAGCTAAAGATACAGTGGAAGAAGCTCTCGCGCAGATAGGCCGCGTAGTCAAGAGGAGAGCTGTAAAGACAGCGCAAAGATCTCGCGGTGTAAACCCTTCAGAATTTGTGGTCGCAAAGCTCTCGCAGAGATCAAGCCTCAAAGCAACCACGCGAAGAATCCAGCGAATCCATATGCATAGAGAATAAAAAGTCACCTCGCAGAGTTCTCGTGTGGCCCTGGAAGAGAGAGACACCCAGAATTCCCCTCGTGTAGATCTCGCATACTCTAGAGCCTTACAAGTTATTATGCGAGCGCACCAGCCCACCTGCGCGAGTACTTAGCGAGAGAGAGCTCCTGAAGCTCTATTGCGCGAAACACCTTGGCTCTCCATATTATCTTTGTGACAGCACTGCGACGCGAAGCAACTGTGCGATTCACTAAAGGTTTACTGCGCGAATGAGCCTTTCCCATCAGCCAAAGGCAACTCTACGAAAGCAATGCAACTGCGCGAGTAAATTAAAATAGCTATCAGCCCTGCAAAGCGCAGGCTCTTCACTTCTCAGTTTAAATCAAGGACCTTTTGGGAATTTCTCAAGGCTAGGGCACACTTCTCAAGGAACGAATTTTGAAGTGCACATCTCGAGACATTCAAGGGTTGTAATAATGTCACGTCTGCTAAAATAATTAGGGTTAATCTCTTTAGAGCCAAGGCCATTTTGACAGAGTATATAAGCTATACTTAGCGTTTATTATTTTCTTCTTTCCTTCATCCTCTGTCGGCTGAGAGCTCTAGCAGGCTAGGGCTAGGGTTTGATTACCTCTTTTTCCTATTTCTCTTCTCTCTTAGCTCAGCACTTGCTGGCTAATCCTCCTGTAAGCAGCTAAGTTTAGTTTTATTTCAGTCTTGTAATAAATTTTGTATACATTGGGATTGTGGATGAGCAGTTGTGTATGGGCTGCAGCCAGGAGACAGTTCATTGTAAGTTTTGCTGTTATCAATGAACTGTTGTTTTAATGCTTAATCAAATCTATAGATCTTATGATTTCTTTAGATGTCTATAGGATCCATGTATTTGGGACTAGCCCATTCAGTGTCTAGTAGGTCCATTGTTTACCATTTGATTTCCCTTGGTTTAATAGACACATAGAAAGTAATGCTGGATCTATAGTGAGATTCAGGGAGCTCGAAGGCCTGTAGACCATGGTGGTTGCAGCAGTTTTTATGTTCTTTCTCAGGCCTCTGTGGGATGGACAGACCAATGGGATACCCTGTGACCATTCAAGTGGACAGAGTATAGCTCTAAGGTTGTGTCCATCCATATGTTTGAGAAGGATTCTTCTCCCCTACACATGAGCTTCTAGAGCCTTGTGAGGAGGTTTAACAGTAACTGGCTCCCCTTTATTCTACCTAATCGATACCAGATGTTAGATCTGATCTCTTGTAGTAATTGTAGCTTGAGGTTGAGTCATTGCAAGCTGTTTGTAGCAATGACCAGCTGAGCTAAAGGCCTTATTCAACCTATTGTATGGTCCTTTTTGTGGGCACTAGTGAGCAGTAAGCCTTATCAAAGCACTTAGGATCTTGTGGGTTGGAATACCTATGGATGTCAGCCAGGTTTGTGCACAGATTTGGGGAGCTTGTAGCACTGGCATTACATAGTGCTGCAATAGTATTCATGACTAGAGCTAGTCCAGTGGTTGTGGAAATGATCAGTCCACTCTTTTGGATTAGACTAGCGAATTTCTGATTTAACTAATGGGATTTGACAGACTCTATCGGAGACCCTGTGACCATTATAGTGGATAGAGTATAGCCCTAAGAGCACCCCATATGGCACGGGTTAAACTGGGAGATTTTACCTTGTTGAGGCTATTAATAGCGTCTCAGCAAGGAGCACTGCAGAGACAAACTAAATCTGAGTTGCATTACTGTATCATTAATTCTAGCTCAACCTGCTTACTTCCCATATTTTTTGTATTTTATTTTGGCACACATTACCACCATCTTCTTCTTAACCCTTTCTTGAGGATAAGGCTACATTTTATTTCTCTATTTTTAAGATTAATTTAGTGTAGTCATGACACCCAACTCCCTTTCTTTAGGATTGTTAGATCTGTAGCCAGATCTGGAGGCCTACTATTATAGCCCATTTTGGGTTCTAGATCAATTTCTCTGTGGGACAAACTTTTATCAAAACTTGCTACAATGGACCCATTATCTTGCAGGACTGTGTTTATTTCAGACTTACTGTGCTGACCCATCTCTAATTTCCCACTCTTGATTTATTCTCTCCACTGTTCTTAATAAAACATGCAGCAAGAGTCTCGAAAAAATGACAACAATAGGCCCCAATCAGTCGGATAATGTCCTCCCTACTCGGCACCGCGAGGTTAGCTATCAGTATCCCTCCCATCTTGATGCCCATAATCATTGCCCAATCAACGGGTGTCAAGGCCATCTCAGCATACGGCATATGGAAGGTCATCGTCTCAGGGCGAAATCGTTCGATCAAGGCCTTCACATAGGCAGCATTGGCCCTCATAGCGGGGCAGAACAGAAACTCCCCAAAGCCCACCTGCGCTAACAGGAGCTTCACTACAGGAGGGACATAGAGGTAGAAGTCTTGAAAATTGCGCCACCCCCCACGGAATATAATGTTGGGCAGGTCCTGCACCTAAAGAAATATGCATCAGATTGCGGAAGTAAAGCAAAGTTGCACAAAGAAAAAATTGAACCTCTCTTTTACCTTGCCCGCTATTCTGAAATTCGAAATATGGGTATGCTGTTGGTATAGGAGGTCGACTCGGGCGGCCTCGCCCTGCATTTCGAGCCATGGGCCCGCTCTCCACTCTACCCAACTGAGTTGCTCCCCCCGCGGACCGTATACTATCTCGGGTCCCTCCTCGTGGCCCTCCTCAGGAATATGCTTATCATCGCCCGACATGATAGGGCAAAAAAGGCAATCACATCAAAGCAGATCAGTGATAAAGAGCGATTTTTACGCTACACATCAAGGGAAGGTAAGTGTGCTCACCCTCTCTTTGTTTATTGTCAGAAAATAAAGATACACACATGCACAAGCACAAAAAAAATTCCTTTTTTTTTTAGATTGAAATTGCAAAAAAAAAAATCCCTTCCTTTCTATCTTCAAAGGTAAAGTAAAAAAAAAAAAAAGATAATATAAAAGAAATTCCCCTTTTCTTCTATGTTTAAAAATAAAAACCAGTTGAAAAAAAAAAAATCATCATCAAGACCAAAGAGTCCTTCCTTTATGATAGAAAAAGCGGTTTTAGAAAAAAAACAAACAAAAAAAAAAGGTGAAGTCTTATTGTCTACTAAAACCAAAAAAAGAAGTCCTTCCGCTTGGGAAAACAAAAAATCCATCATCTTATGTTCCTAAAATCATAAAAACAAAAAAGAATCCTTTCTTTATGCCTCAAAAATAAAAAAAAGAAACAAAAAAAATCCTTTTTTTTCATGTTTAGAAAAAAACAAAAGTTAAAAACAAAAAATCCTTTTCTTCATGGTTCCTAAAATCAAAAAAAAAAAAAAAAAAAACTTCTTTAAAAAAAATCCCTCCTTTTGTGTCCATAAAATCGAAAAAAAATCCTTCTTTTATAAAAAACTAAAACCAATATATATATATATATATATATATATATATATATAAGTCAATGCTTTAGTTTTCAAACAATAAAAAAATCAAAGGCAAAATCCTTTTCCTTAATTAATTGTAAGAAAAAAATTTAAAAAAAAAGCATTCCCCTTAATTAGTTTTCAATATATATAGGAACCAAAAATCATTTTTTTTAATTAACCTTTCAAAAAAAAAACTAACTAAAAATCCCCTTTTCCTAACTAATCTTCAAAATGATATCCTTGCTTGGTATTCAAGATAAAAACAAAAATTATAATAACACCCCTTTTTCTAATAAAAACAAAAAAATTTATATATATATATATATATATATATATATATATATATATATATATATATTATGCATTAATAAAACCCATAAAACCACAAAAATAAGGCATTATTCATGGGAAACCATTAACACATCATCAATCAACATGCTTACAACGGAAATAAACCATTTTTTCATCTAGGAATGCAAGATCATGATCATATTTGTAAGAAAAAGTAAGAAAAATCAAAGAAAATAGGTGTTAAATGGTTACCTTTTGAAAGAAAAGGGGTCTTTGATCTACCGTAAGCCGGCAATCAGTCCACACAAGCAAAGCAACGGCAATGGGGCATGCGTAGAGGCAATGTAAAGGTACCCTAAGAGGGGGCGGTATTCGGTTTCAAGAGGAGAGGGGGGAAAATTTCAAAATAATGCCCCACAGCCCAAACTCAGGCTGTTTAAATTCCTCCCTAGCCAAACCTAGCGCAACTATTAGTTGCGCCAGACTTTTTTTGTGCCCCTTTTACCTTGGCGCAACTAATAGTTGCGCCAGGCAAAGTCAAGGTCCCTATTCGCCTAGCGCAACTAATAGTTGCGCCAGGCACTTGGACCGGGTCTTGGGCCTGGTACGGGTCAGATAGGAAAGTCAGTCCCCCCCCCCCACTCTTTTTATTTGTTTTATCGCTCCCGGCAGATGCACACGCTCTCGAGACGGCATCTCGATCAATCTTCGACTTGCCAAGGAAGCCGTGTTAGAATAAAAGCAGGACAGATCAATAAGCACTCCGGTCCTACACAGGAAAACATAAAGAAAAATCTAACAAAAAAATAAATGATAATTAAAAAAATCCCCACAGAGAAGCCGGAAGTATTCACAAAAACTAATCACATAAAATAAAAACTTAAAAAAATCCAAAATCAAATAATCACTTAAAGTAAAAACTTGAAAATTCCAAAAAGATCACGTAAAATAATAGTTCCAAAATCAAAAAAATCACATAAAATAATAGTTTCAAAATCCAAAAAATCACATAAAATAATAGTTTCTAAATCTAAAAAAAATCACTTAAAATAACAGTTGAGAAATCTAAAAAATCACATAAAAAGATAGAAAAATCAAAAATAGATTTGTATTCCCCCGCAGCGACGCAAACCATAAGGCGGTAAAATATCAATATTTTATCAGTAATGCAGCTGTGCCATATTAAAGTCCCGAGTCTAAGGTTCGCCTCAGACCTTTGGATCCTGCTTTAAGGTAGGAGAACGGTGTCGGTCCCTATAGAACAGTCAATGTTTCGATCGAGTCGACTCCACTGCTAAATCTTTGCGATGAGCGCTCTGTTTTGGATTCATGTGAACTCTAGTGTCTTTAGCTTCAGGTTCATTAGAAAAGGTTAATTGTTGGTTGAGACCAACCTGCTGAGAATGAGATTACGCATCAGTCAAACTATGTGCAACCATGCATTCAGAAGGATCCATTTCCCTTTTATTTTCTGCAGGCTTAAAACCTGCATTGGCAACGGTATCCCTGTAAAGTGTATGCCATGCGTTTGGGTATGAGTATGATGGTCGTTTGTCCCCGTAAATTATACCCGGGTCGGGGCTTTCATCGCCTTTGTTGCTTATCGCCCCTAATGGGTGCATGATTATGCATAGTTGAATGATATTTATGATCATTGTTGACAGAAACCAGGATTGGATGTCCCTTTAGGGGGACACCCCAATGTTTGGTTAGATCTGTTCGAGGTAGTTGAAGCTAGGCTCTAGGTCATGTTGATTTGGGGCATGCTTTCAAAAATGGCACGAACTCCCAAAAAGCATTATGACATCTATTCACTTCTCTCGGGCAATCATGCTAAATAAACTTTGGGATCGATGGGTTCGCCCAAAGACCTCAAACCCTGCTTTTAGTAGGGCCACCTGCGAACAGTCAGATGGGGCCATCAACTGCCTCGTAGGATTGAACACAAACTGTGGAACCTTACGTATTTTTGCTTTGCGCCTATCTTTGAATATGGGTCGATCACCCCTCTTACTTGCGAAGCTGTTGTATTCAGAATGAATCTCGAACATCAATCGCCTTCAAATCATCTCGAGAAGCGAATATTTTTCTTGACTAACGGGCTTTCACAACTCGAGAAGTGAACGTTTTTCTCATCTATTAGGCTTTCGCAACTCATTTCACCTCGGTTATGCCCAGTAATGTAGCTAAGTGCTTGGGGACTGATTACCTTGAGAACGAATGTTTAGCCTGGCATCTAGGGTTTTTGTTTCTCACCATGATTACTCATCTAATGTTTGAAGTTTATTCTGAATACAGCGGCCCCGTCAGTAATGCCTTGGGCCTCTTTGGATGTCTCTTTCTTTGGCATTCGATCATTAGTGATCGGATACCAAAGAGGGGCATCTATAGACACCCAAATCTGGCCCAAGGCCCGGTCGAAACACATTTCGAAAAAGGTGCACTTCTGAGCTTTTAATGGCATGTATGGAACCTTTAGGAACCACCCTAGAACCCTTAAGAACCCTTTCAAACCCTTAGGAATCACCCTGGATCCCTTAGGAACCTGCCTCGAACCTTTAAAAATCAATCCCAACCCTTGGAACCCATTCTAAACCTAAACCTAACCTTCCAAAACCTTAGAAAAGGGTGTGTGCACTAGGGCCAGCTATGGCCTTCTAATATGATCGAATCTCACACCATTGAAAAGTAGAGGAAGTCAGCTTTCCAACGGTCCAAGAAATGCCCTAATCAGAGTTGTACATCAAAAGATATGGCAGTCCAAACTCGGAGGGCAAAAGAGTAAAACCTTGTGGGCCCCTCCTAGGGATTTGGCGCAACTAATAGTTGCGCCAGTTATAACTTTGTCTAGCGTAACTATTAGTTGCGCCAGTTTTAAATGTGGACCCCACCCTCGCGAGCCAACCATGGCATTATTCAGCACTGTTTTACTGTACATTTGCCTGGTGTAACTATTAGTTGCACCAGGTATATGAACAGTAACCATGTCTTTTTACCTCAAAATTTGTGATTAGGGTTTGACTTATTGACCACCTCGACCTTTGGGATGTATTTTAATAGTTCTGTTGCACCCATTCACTACCTATTTACAACCTCTTAAGTATCTTAAGGCCTCACCCCTTCATCCACCATTGGAGGACCTTCTCACATATTTTAAGGCTCTAAAAACCTTAGGAAATCTTAGATGTTAGATTACCTAATTTCTAAACTTGATTAGCATCTAAACACTTTCCTAACCCACCAATTTCCTATAGATAGAGACCCCCACCCCTTGGTTTAAAGGTTGAGATATTTTACCTAAGAGAGAAAGAGCTTAAAGTGAGAAGATCTTTCTCCCTTTAGTGCACCATTGCTCATACAAATTCTAAAATTTCAAAACCCCCTTTGAGTGATATTTTCTACCTTAGGTCTCCTAGTGTATGTGTATGCTACCCATTTACCTTCCCTCTCTACCCCTTAGCTAGCAAGCCTTAGAGCTTAGAACTCCTATTTCCATCATGCAAGACTTCGAAAGTTTATCAAAGCAAGCCAACGCAAGGCTCTCCTATGGTGCTACAAGGGCCCAAGGGCTCCGGTTCTCTCCTTTCTTCTCCTATCTCTTCTTTAGCTCTCCCCATCCTCCTATTTGTGCCGTTACGCCGCCTAATTTTCAATATTTATGTCATTTTCTTTTTTTTTTTACTTTATTTTTGTATTGGCCATCAGTAGAGACCGCGCTAAGCGGGTTGGTCGGGTGCCTAAGACCTTCCCGATCGATAATCGAAGCCCCTACCCAATATTTTTTTGTGTTGACCAAATTCAGAGTCATATTTGTGGCACTTCGGCACTTATAAAAATGATATAGGTATCCCGGGACACCAAAAGCTCCGGGTGGCGACTCTATATATTTTTGCAAGCGAGCGCATCGCCGCGATGGGATCGTCACAAATCCTACGGTTGCACACTCATCAAAGGTTTCTATCTTATAAAGCGGGAGTCCTGCCAACCAATCTAAAGCTTCTCCTTCTAATGAGCGTTGGAAATAGTGAATGAGAAGTCCTTGATTAACACGTATGGGTCGACAATTATTACAAAAGAGGGTCAAGTGATGATTTGAATTTCCCGTGCCATTATATTTGATAAATTTTTGTGGCTTAAATCCTATTGGTAAATTAAACTCTACGTCCAGGCAAAATTTGTCGAATCCAAATGAGTGACCGGGGTGCTCTCTTTTGACCATGTACTCATCAAGTATTTTAGGGAGATCTTCGATTTTGATGGTGTTGTCTTTCGGAGAGACCTATGAGCAAACCTTGTCTAAAGTGTCATCATTGAAGAATGTATAGGTAGGTTGTCTCAATGGTGTGGCACAAGTTGACACCGTGCTCGATGTAGGAGGCGACCTTTCTTGTTGCTCTTGTTCTTCTAAAAATTATCCTAATCTAATGATATCATATGTGGCAGCCAACCCTCAAAGCAATTCCTCTAAGTCATTATCTCCTCTTTGTATTCTTTGAATGCTGAGTTCTACGATCTGTTGAGCGGTAAGGTTTTGTCCGATGTTACCATCTCTCCCATTATGATTATTACTAGTGTGCGGGGTAGAGAAGGGAATTTCTTGTTCTCCAGCCATGTTAATCTCAGGTTGTCGTGGGTTGAAATTGTGAAATGGTTCTTCTTCGTACATGGGGTTGTCATGATATCCCCCACAATGGTGGGTCTCCTTAACTCACTCTTCGTATACCGGACATCTCGAGTCTTTGACACAGACTCATATATATAAAAGGGGATCTAAATGATACGATGGAAAGAAAAAAAAGGAGGTAATAGGAAAACTAACTATCTAGAAAAAGAGTTTGCGAAAGTATCCCATCGAGATCGCCAGTCTGTTGGTGCTCGCTTTTTCTAAGTTCCTCTCGATCCCCGTTGAATCAGTAGCTCCAATTTTATCTAAGTGGACTCTAGCGATGCGGCGTTTGGAATATTAAAAATAAAGGGGTTTTCTAGGAAGGTTCCTAGTTTGTGCGATCGCCAGCTACAGATATTTATCGACGCTGTAACATGTCAATGATCACACTTGAGAGTGGGTGTGGGTTACTTCTATACCGAATCGTCCGCCGACGAACGTCAGTAGCAGTGTCTTTTTCTTGTATTTTAGATAGTTTAATTTCCCTTTTATTTTTTGTTATTATTATAGTTCTGGTCAGTTTAGATTTCCCTAATTCTATTGTAAGTTTAGCCGTGAATTTATTAAAGTGAGTAGATCTATTCTAATATTATAAATCTATTAGGAGTCTAATTAACTTAGTTTTCTAATCTTATTAGAATTCTAATTAATTTAATGTCCTAATGCTACTAGAAGACCAATTAATTTTAGTCTCCTAATTCCATCAGAAATCTAATTATAATCAGGTTTCCTAATTGTACTAGGAGTGCATATGTAATAGTTCTGGTGAAACTCTAATTAAATCAAGCATGCTAATTGTACTAGAATTCAAATTAAGCAAGTATGCTAGTTGCATTGGAATTCTAATTAAATCAAGTGTACTAATTGTATCGAAATTCTAACTAAAGCAATTATAACAGTCTTATCAGAATTCTAATTAAAATAGAAAACTAATTTTACTAAAACTCTAATTAAAGCAAAGGAATTAATTTTACTAAAATCTAATTAAATAAATGAGCTGATTTTTATCAAAATCTAAGTAAATAAATAAACTAACTTTATTAAAATTCTAATTAAAGTAATGAATTAACTATACTAAATTCTAATTAAAACAATGAAATTTTTCATACTAAATCTGATTTAAAGCAAGAAAATTAATCAATTAAAATCTGATTTAAAAAAATTAATCAATCATACTAAAATCTAATGCACTTAATTAATTAAATATGCTGAAATAAAATAAATCTACTGATTATTTATACTAAAAAATAAAAAAAGTAATTAATTAATTCTAAAATCCTAAGGAAAAGGGGGTTTTGGGCCCGTTATGCTAAGGAGGATTGGCCTCGTTCCCGAGTACCCTCCGTAAGCTCCCTTGGACAAATCGGATGGCTGAGATTGAAGATAAATTAAATTTCGGACAGTAAAATAGTATTTTAGATTTTTCAAAGTGGATTTCAGAGTGATAATTATGAATTAAATTGAGAAGTAGAATTATAGAAACTAAAAGTAATATTTAGGATTTTTGGAGATATTAAAATAGAGAATTAAAATAAAATCTAAAATTTAAGACTAAATTCGAGTCCGAAATCAGAAAATCAAATCGTATGATTAAGGATTGGTTCTGAATTCAGAAAATTAGAACCAGAAATTAATGATAGGATTATAGATTAAGATTTTAGAATGAAATTAAGGCCTATGGTCGATAAATTAGACCGTCGGATTAAGGACTGGTTCTGAATTCAGAGAATTAGAATCAGATATAAAATATTTGCGGTCTGAAAAGGGTGCTATGGTCTCGGACTGAAAATTAAAAACTATAATTAAAACTAAGAGAAAAAAAAATCCTAGATCTAAAACTAAGGTTTTTACCTAGGACCGGGACTGTGGAGAGAAATCTCGAAGATTCGAAGTTTGTATCTCGAAATCATGACTAGATTGCTCTATGGGTTTATCCTCGGAGTTCTCTGGTTTTGGAATCCCAAAAAATATCCGTTTTCTCTCAAAAATTGCCAACCCCCCCTTGGGGTGAAAATAAAAAAACTTTTATAGGTTTTCCTTCAATGCGCGCCTTGTTTCAGGCGTTTAACAGAATTACGCACCAGTTTCCTGATGCTTAATCGCTTTGAGTTGGTCACCGACTTAGTAAGTGACCGACTGATTTGCTCAGCGAGTTTCCTAGTTCTAATCGCGTTAGAACTAATTGTGCGCCCATTTTGGGGTGCGTAATCTAATTAAGCACCACTCTCAAAGTGTTTAATCGAGGAAACTTAATGGTCAAGGACAGTGAGGCTAGGCCAGGCATAGGCAAATTGCGTGCTAGTTGTAGGGCGTGCAATCTGATCGCGCGTCTGGTTCAGACACGTGATTGAGTCTCGAGATGGTTTGGGAAAGAAAATTTGGTCTAAAAGGGGGACTAATTGCGCCCTTGTGGTATGGCGCGTAATCAAATTATGCGCTGGGTTTCAGGCGCTTAATTCGGGGTTATCCGGGCCTAGTCTCTAGTCTGAAATGCAAGACTATTGTTTAAGTCTGTATTTCGATTATATACTATTGCTTCAGTATATAGTCTCCCTATATTGAGATTCGAGCCACAGAGTTATTGTTTCAGCCTGTGTTCAGCCATATACTATTGTTTCAGTGCATGGTTCCATATCAGGGTTATGAGGTCAAAGGTTGATCGAACAAAATTGTATATTTCGAGAGGGCAAAATGGAGGTGTCTATACTTTGTGATTTATGATTTGCAAAAATATGAGTCTAGTAAAGATATATTAAATAGATACTATGAATAAATGAAGAAATTATATGAACATAATTGATTATCCTTTCCATGAGATTCATCTTCTTAGTTAATTATTCGATAAAATTTTCATATATATCTATAATATTATGAGAACCCAATATTTCGATTAGTTTTGAGAGTATGCCAATAAGTGAGAGTTTGGATGAAAATATTTTCTAAAAACTGCAGTTTAGAAAAATCTATGATGAATAAACTTTTCACTGATATGCACACACTCCACGCTATACCGAATTGAAATTATTGAGTTCTGATAGAGGATAATTACAATGATGGAAAGTCAAGGGTAAAAGATTGGAAGATTTTTGGAAAAATAATGAACATATAATGATTATTAGTATATAAAATTTATATTTTGGTTTTGAAAATTTCAAAATATTTGAAAGTTTGTACGTAACTTTACTGAAAACCTTCAAGAGCCTACAACTCCCCCACTAGGGATCACCTAGGGGTTTAAATGATTGTTACATTCACTAAATGCAATTGTGTTCCCTACGAAAGTGGCAGTTAAATTCATAGTTTAGATATTTTATGTTTCCTTGTTTGTTAGGGACAAGCAAAACTTAAGTTTGAGGATGTGATTAGTCACATAATTTACCAATTTATCACCCTTAACTTAGTGAATCTACGTAATAGTTTGTTACTAACAAGTTGATGATGTGCAGATATTAGAGATAACCAACAAAATGGAGTAAAAGTATTAATATTCATCAAAATGAACTCAAAAAGCAATAAGTAAGACGATTGAACGAAAAAGACGTTTTCCGCCTACTGAAAGCCTGAGAATCATAATTTATAATTTTGCAAAAAGAGATAAAAAGAAGAAAAGCGAAAAATCATAATTCAGAGAATCGTCAACTAAGGAAGCTATGAAAGATAAAAAATTATGATTAACGATTTTCTAAGAAAAAGAAGAAAATGAGAAATTGTGATTTGCGATTTCCCAAAAAAGAAGCTTTCCACTGTTGTTGCTGTTATTGATCACGTGCATATTACACCGCCATGAACAGAAATAGAAGATATATGAGATTAGAAGTCTGGTGAATCACGGATCTGAGAAGATTGATGAAAATAAGCTTTAGAAAATCTCGGTTGCTGAAATAAAGGAGAACAATCCAGAAGCACATCTACCGTCTAAGCAAGGAAAGATAAAATTAGGAATTAGAGTTTTATTAGGAATCTTTTGTTTTTAATAGTTTCTTTTATTAGAATTAGGAGTCTATGTAAACCGACTCCTTATGATCTATAAATAATAGAGCTTCGTATAGGAATAAGCATCAAAGAATTTCAACATCAATTGACGCCTGACGTTGGATTTTCTTTCGATCAAAGTAGTGCATAATAGTTAGAGTAGATTAAATATCAGAAGTTTCTCAAGAGCAATTGACGATTGCAATTGAGTGTTGAAGATTAGTGTAGATATCCTAGTTTCTCAGAAGCAATTGACGACTGCGGCTGAGGGGTGAAAGATATATTTATTTGCTTTATACTTTAGATTTTATTTTCTTTTATTTATAACTTTATAAACATCTCCAAGTTTTAATTTGAATTGAGGACTCGGGTTATAATTTGCAGATTAGTATAACGGTTTTTACTTTTCCATTTTCAGTTTTTTAAGGTTTGATTGACGCCCAGATTTTAGGAAGTTGTTTATTAGATTAAATCTGTATTAATAGCATCTTAGACTTAATTGATGACCAATGCTAAGAAACTAGAGATATGGTGTAATGGTACTATTTATTTTCATAAATATCCGATAGCTGAAGATTAGGATTAACGACCTCAATCTGAAGAAGAAAGATTTAGGATTTATTTTATGCACTTTAGATTAGAAACCGTTCTTTTATTCATATTTCTCCAATATATTAGATCTTAAATGTAAATAGAAGTTTTTCAGATAAGAATTTAAATAAAATATATAGATAAGAAGTAATTAGATAAATAAACTTCCTTGTAGGAACGATCCTAAACTAGTACTATGATTTCCATGTGCGCTTGCAATAGGTTAAGACTTGAGTCTAAACATAATTTTAATATACATAACAAGATCGACCAACGCTCTTAGATCACGACCGTGTCAAAGACCCAAGTTTTCTTGCGATCTATCAAATAAGACAAGGAATTTGTAAGGGAGATCGACGACGATCGTCATACAAGCAAAAGGGGTGGGATTTTATTTTATTTTTCTTCCTCTCTCCCTAAGCTCTTTCTCTTTTCTTCTAATTTCTCTCTTTCAAACGAATGAAACTTCCAAGGGAAGCTTAACTTATAAGCAAATGGGTTTTTGGCTCGGTGTGAAGCAAGCACACCATGATTCGGTGTACGGGCCTCCTACCAAAGGTCACAATGTAGTCCATCTTCACTTATAACTAAATCGTTCATCGTTGATGCGTATACGGAGCTTGTATAACTAATTACCCAATTAAATATACAATTCCATAGCACCAACTGTACACTTCTAAAATAAAATAAAATATTCTAAAAGCTTACAACGTGTGTCATATGCCTTGCCAAATACGTATAATTGGTTGGGTGCCACGTGATAAGTTGGATTATTAGGCTTGAGTCTACTCTTGGTTCAAGTTGAAATTCGGGTTTAGGCCCAATGTGACTGCCCGGATTTCGGCACCCCGAAACCCATGCCATAGGCACGACCCTTGAGGCCGTGCCCCAATTACATACGCGAAACTCTTGTAAAGCATGTACAAGAGAGCAAGTACGGAACTAAATCTCCAGTTCTATAATTTAAAGTCAAAACATATAACCCAAAAGATAGTTCTAATCCTATGCCACTGCATGGGCAAAAGAACCAACCTGAACCATCAGTGGCGTATCAATGGTCACCTCAGATGGTTCGACAAAAGAATATCTCCATAATTACATTATCCCTAGAAAACAGGCTAGACATACCAAGCCGTAATTATTTCTCTCAAAATAACTATCAAAGTGCACAGAGGGTCTTCTAAAAGAACCTCTCAAGAGGGGGCTCAGACTCCTCCCCTGGAATATAATTCGAGTCCTCGAGATCGACGTCACCAGAAGCAGCTCCTATCTCAGAACTTGTGGCATATAGTCAAAACGGGTGAGCTACATCCTAGCTAAATAAGGAAGATATCTGAATATGTAAATACATTTTACTCACATACATTTCATGACATAATTGAAGCATGATTTAATCAATATAAAATAATTTGAAAATAGTTTGAGATACTAAAAGAATGAACAAAATGAAATTGCTACACTACACATGTCATCTCATGCTCAACTGGTTCTCATTTTTCAACTATGCTGGTCTCATGACTTAAATCAATTAACTTAAATAATCCTTGAGTGTTATTCACTAAAAAGTACCACTTTTCACCTCTTAACCTAGCCCTTGATAAACTTTGAAGCAAACTAATAACTCTTGCTTAGCCTATTTTATAGATTATAATAACTTGTGCAGCTTAACACAAAGTCCATGCCTTTGGTGCCAAGAATAGAGATAATTCAAGTAAAAGATGACAGCTGAACCAGAGAGTGATGAAACACTATGGTAGTACACACCATGGTGACTATTTTTCATGTCATAATGGACCAAGAAAGTCCAGTAGATGAATGAAGTATAGATAAGGGTGGAGGAAGCTATAATAAAAGGATGTGTAAAGCAGCAGAGGAACAAATGACCTATCTCGCATAGTTTAGATGTTGCCTCGTGTGGCTAAAGCTGCAGCAAAAGTTATCTCGCACAACTAAAAGGTGCAACACAAGAGAGCTCGCGATGCAGTCGTGCACTAACCCTTCAAAATACCAGCTCACGAAGTTCTCGTGAGGATCAAGGCTTATATTAATTGCGCACATAATCTCGCGAGGCCAATATGCACAAAGAACGACAGGAACCTCGCAAAGTCCTCGCATGGTTAAGGAGGAGAGAGACGCCTAAAAATTCCCTCGCGCAGCTCTCACGCACTTCCAAGCTACTCCCTCTACCTAGCGAGTTGTGGTATTCATCTGACAAATAGCCGAGCGAGAATGAAGATCTACTGCGTGAGTACCTCACGAAAGAAAACTTCTGAAGCCCTACTGCACGAGCAAACCAAGCAGTGCAACTCATCCTCGTGATAGCATTGCACTGCAAACTTTTTTGAGCGAGTGCATTCAAAGCTAGAGCAACTGCGCGATGAGGCAAAGTCCACCTGCGCGAGTGCACAAACCTTTCAAGCTAATTCCTACCTCGCGAGGACTCTACAACTTGTGCGAAGTAACTAAAGAGCACAAATCATCTGCGTGACAGAAGTGATATGTAGAAGGCAGCCTCACGAAGCTCGGGCCCCCACTTCTAAATCTTAACTCTAAAGACCTTTTGGGGATTTCCCCAGGTCTAGGGCATGCATCCCGAGGCCCAGATCTCGAGGCACATATCCCAAGACATCCAAGCATTATAACAGTGCCACATCTGCTAGAAAAATTAGGATTTACTCTTCTCTGAGATACAGCATTAAGACTGAGTACATAAGTTGTGCTTATAACTTAGAACTTATCAATCTCTCCTTCAACCTCCGTCGGCTAAGAGATCAAGTAGATTAGGGTTAGAGTTAGGGTTTGATCACCTCTTTTTTCATTTTTTTCTTCTCTCTTAGCCCAGCACTTGCTGGCTAAATCTTTGGCAAGCAATTAGGTATAGTTTCATTTAGTTTTGTAATGGGTCATTTTTAAACATTGAGATTTTGTGAAGAGTTGTTGTGCACAAGGCTGCTGCCTTGAGAAATTGCATTGTATGTAATTTAGATCAATAGAATTTGTGCTTTAAATGTTTATTCAATTTATTGTTTTCCTATTTACCCATAGTTTTGTTCAAGCTATAGCATGCATTTAGGATTTGAGCTTATTGAAAGGCCCATGAAAGCTTGAGCTTGTAGCCTGGGACCATGGTGGCAGCAATAGTTTACATGTTCCATCTTAGTCATTTGTGGATAAGGCAGCCTCTATGGATAGCCTTGACCGTTTGACTGGACAAACTATAGCCCTAGGGCAAGTCTTGGTCTCAGATCTGAGAAGGATTCTTCTCCTCTGCACTTAAGTTTGTAACCTGGTGAGAGGTTATTACAGGAACAGGCTCCCCTTTGTTATACTTGACCACTATCAGATGTTAGATTGGCTTCTCTGTAGTGATTGCAAACTTGTGAGCTGAGTCATTGTAGGCCTTTTATAGTAATGACCAGCTGAGTCAAAATCTTCTTTTAGCCTGAGATACCTTGTGGTTCCCACTAGGTTTTCAAGGTCTGTTTGCTCCTATGAATGTCTGCCATATCTGTTACAGATCTGGGGTGCTTGTAACTTGGCAAACATAGTATCTACAATGATATTCATGACCTGATTTAGTTCTTTGATTGGAGGAAATTTATTGGATAATCTGTGACCATTTAAGTGGACAGATTATAGCCTTAAGATCAGTCCACTCCTTTGGATTAGGTTAGTTTTATGATTTGATCAATGGGATTTGACAAACTCTATTGGATAGTCTGTGACCATTTAAGTGGACAGGTTATAGCCTTAAGAGCAATCTAAATGGCATGGGTTAAGTTGGATTCTTCTTCCTTACTGAGGTTTTTTATAGCACTTTAGTAAATATTTGCAGCAAAGACAGCCTTAAATCTAAGTTACATAACTGAATGAACCTTTGCTGAATCTGCTTACTTCCCATCCTTTTATCTTTATTTTAACACACACCATCACCACCTTCTTCATAACCCTTTCTTAGGACAGAACTTCACTTTATTTCTTTTCTTTTAATAGTTAATTTAGTGTAGTTGTGACACCCAACTCCCTTGCTTTAGGATTGTCAAATCTGTAGCCAGATTTGGAGGCCTACTATTATAGCCCATCTCGATATCTAGATCAATTTCTCTGTGGGACAAACTCTTACTTATTAAAACTTGCTACAATAGCTCTGTATCTTGCAGGTCTAGGACTATTTTAGTTGTGTTGTTTCCATCTTTTATTTTACTTTGATTTTAATTTATTCTCACCACATAATAAATCAGCACACTAGAATAAATCAACAACACTGAGTAATATAGCATCGAGCCCCGATGGAATACCTTCCATCATCGTCCAATCAGATTATTTTTCATGTAACATAGCCCAAGTCCCTTTTCTCATAGGCGATAGACACTAACTCATATACATCCCTGGGATGTCTTACTGGTGTACGGATTGGCCTCCATACCAGTCACGGATATCCTGTCGAGTCAGTCACGGGTATACCGCCGTGTCGATGGGGTATTCTCTAAACCTTAAATCAATTGTGAAACTACATATAGTTATTCAACGTGTAATTATGCTAATTTTTAATAGTTCAGAGCCCATTCACATTATCTTTACATCCCTGGGATGTCTCACATTCAAATGCATCACTTAGATGCCCTATTCACAAATACATCCCTGAGATGTCATAATTCTTATACTCATTGATTTTCTCATGTTCCTTGTACGCATGCACGCCTTACTTTCACATACTTATCTTAGCATTTTAAAACACAAGCCATTAACTATGCTTTAACAATTTTGCATACTTAAAACATCACTACATACATGCTTTTGTAATCAAGTGTACAAGTTCAAAATATTCACTACCTCACGTGCTTCAACTCCAAGCATCAAGGTCCAAGGTATCTCCCCATGCTTAAATCCAAGTACTCAACCTACAGTACGTCACGTCATACGCAAAACATCAATAATGATGCACAGAAGAAGGCACAAGACCCTCCCAGAACTCCAAGGTACAAAACAGAATCCTCACAAAACTGTCAAAATCGATTAATCGATCCCAATATCGATTAATCGAATTTCCAAAATCGATTAATCGATCCCCAAATCGATTAATCAAAATTCTAAAATTGATAAATCGATCCTAAAATCAATTAATCGGTTTTCCCAGACTCCTCATTTTCTAGCCACTGGGAGTACCCAGTCGAGTAATCGATTAATCGAAACCAAAAATTGATTAATCAAAATTTAATTCGATTAATCAGTTTTGTACTTCAGTGCTCAGATTTGCTTTTTATCAAAATTGATTAATCGATTTTAAAAATCGATTAATCAATTTTTGACATAACTCAGCCCTCTTCGAGCAATTCCTCCAGCTTTGCTCTCTCTCAAATTTTTCCCTTTTTCTATCTCTTTAATTTCTCAATAACTAACAACATAATCACAATATCACCCCCATCATAATTTATAAAAATCTTACCTCAATTCTAAATATGGGTGATTCAAGGGCTTGACTCCATAAGCTATGGTTCTTAGCTTTGATTTCCCGAATTCTCACACGTTACCGTAGTGATTAATAGCTCAAGTATGGCCTCAATCCGCAATTCCACACAAAATCTCTAGCATTTACTCCCTCCTCCTTACTCTCTCTCTCTCTCTCTCTCTCTCTCTTCATAAATCCCTAACCACCCACCAAACCAAAGAGAAATAACTTCTCTTATCTTTTAACTCTTTTAACCCAATTCAACCCTTCGGTACAAAGCATACACACCAATAATAGGTGTATGTGACCTCGTAACAAGATCTAACACCATGCACACAAGCACATTCACATCAAACCTAATTTAACCTAAATCATCAAGTCGACTTTCACTCGATCCTTCTTATGACCAATCGGGCATGTATTCTGAGGACACTTAAAAAAGAAACAATGGTAATCATGCCAGAAGATTCTATACATCGAGTACACTCACCCATTCCCTAACCGTTTACCTTTTGCAAAATGTTTCTAAAACGCAAAAAATAACCAAAATAAATGGCATCCATGCCATATAGTTCAGTAAATCAATTTTCAAATAATTATAACCCAAAAAGAATTACAACTCAAAAAGAAAACATCAAAAGCTAGCAATCATGTTGTCCCATCCCCTGCTGATCCTCCTCATCCTGCCCATGGGTACCCATACCCGATGCATCAGGAGTCCATGTCCGCGCCGTTGCTATGCGCTAATGGTAATCACTGGGATACATAAACTGCATGGTCTGGTACAACAACGCCGCATGAAAATTCAGTCGATGGTCCATCCGGGTGTTGCTCTCCTCCATACACATATGGTGCTCTAGCATCTAGCGGTTGTTCTCCACCATGAGGGCAAGAACGTCATCTATAGTACCAGGTGGTGGTACTATAGATGAACGTCATCTATAGTATGTTATTTATCCTCCATACTCCTATGCCCATCTCCTGTGAGACCGCATAGGAGTAGTAGGAGCAGACTCCGTAGGAGCAAGAGGTGGTACAAGAGGTTGCTCTGCAGTCAGACAGATCGTGAAGGCTCTCCCCGCCTTTGGTCCTGCCTGGTGGGGCATCACCCGACTTGGGTAGAGTCTTTGGGTCCTCCGTGGTAGCACCTTCTTCAAAAGATTGTAGTTTCTGCTCCACAAAGTGATGGAATAAGTTTTGACATGATTTGTCGCCCACAGCTTGGTCGGAGAAATAACATACTCTGTGGCGGCAGAGTAGCACTCAAGCATGCTAAAAACAAGCCGAGCATAAGGCATACGCTCCTTCAGTCTCAAGGGTCCCTTCATCATCTTACCCTTGATATAGATCATGCCTTCCAACACTAATTTAGTAGCGTCAAACCAACGGCTCAGGTATGCCGCGTACAACGCCTGTTGCACCCCCTCTACCCTTTCAGTGTTATGGCGCATAGGGTAGAGGTTACACTTGATAATGGTGTCGACCATCCACATATGAGGGGGTAAGTCAACCCTCCTAATGGATTTTCCAGACCCCCCTTGATCAACTCGGTTCTAATTTCTTCATAATTTACGGGTTGTGCGAAAGGGGGTAAAAGGTTGGTCTCGAGTACGTAGACCGAAAAACATTCCAAAGACTCGTGAATGTGATGAAGGGTAAAAAGGTACTTACGACCATCGATCTGGGTCGTAACGGCGCCAGATTCCCTACCCACTTTTAAATTTTGATAAAATAACCTAACGAGTCTAGGGTAGTAATAATCATGCAAGGGTTTCAAAAGATTGTCGAGGCCCACATCCATGAGGTATTTTCGGGCCCATTTTGTCTCGCCCTCAACCTCCGGATCCTCAAAGAGAGCTTGGTCTATGACGTATTCATACTCAAAGTCTTTTGCAGCCCACCATTCATTTGGTTGGGGTAATTGGTCGGGCTGAGGTGGTGGTGGTGACAATTCGCGTGATGACGCGTCTGTCGAATATGATGATGATGATGATGATGAAAGTGAAGGTGAAGGTGATGGTGGTCGTGGCGCGGCATTCTTACGCTGTACGGGTAACTTAGAAGCCGCTTGCTTCGAAGCTTGCCAAGTTTTAGGCGGCATTCTAGGGTATTAAACTAAAAAATTTCACCTAGGGCTGTAGATTACTCAAAAAGGAAAGGAATTTGCAAAACTAGGGCTTACCATTCGCGTTCGATCCGGATTGCTATGACTGTGGTTCAAATTTGATCCCCAAAGTCCTCAAACCCTCTCAGGATGTCACCAGTCAAGGGAAGGGGAAGGCACCCAAAAATCAAAAAAGAACAGCTGAAATTTCGAATGGGGGAAATTTCCCCAAAACTACAACTTATAGGGACAAATCGATTAATCGATTTTTAAAATCGATTAAAAGGTTTGTACTAGTCAAGCCCAGTCGCCCGAAATCGATTAATCAATTTTGTAAATCGATTAATTGATTTTCAAAATCAATTAATCGAATTTAATTCGATTAATCAAATTTAATTCGATTAGTCGAAATATACCTCCAAGATTTTTCCAGGTCCCTCAGCCCACTAGTGTGTGCCAGTCGTTTAATCGAACAATCTTCGATTAATCGAAAATAAAAATCAATTAATCGATTTTCAAATCAATTAATCGGTTTTTACAGAACCTATAAAAGTCAGTATTTTTTATTCTTCTTTATTTTCTTCTTCCCTTTTGTCAATGTCCCTATGGCTTTTAAGTTAATCCCTTGCTGACACTTGTTTTACTTCTTACTACGTATTACTACCCAAGAGACTAACTTACAAACAATATGTTCCTCTTCATTCCCTTGGTAAGGTTAAGGTACACATGCGGATTTTCACTTACATAGACATATTAAGTTCACAAAAATACATGCAATGCTAATCATATGCTCTCAACTCTCCTCAAACAATTTCGGATATTGTTCCTTCACATCCGCCTCACACTCCCATGTCGCTTCTTCGGCCGGATGATTCCCCCACTTGACAGGCATTAAAGGAATCACCTTCGTGTGTAAAACTTGTTCTTTCCTATCCAAAATTTGAGTTGCTTCTTTGATCATAGTTATGTCTTCATGCATCTCAATCGGTTGATTTCCCAAGATATGGACAGGGTCCTTCACATACTTTCGAAGCATAGAGACATGGAACACGTTGTGTACGCGATCAAACAACGGAGGTAATCCAATATGATAAGCTACCTCACCAAAACTTCAAAGGCTCCAAGGTAATGGAGACTTAACTTTCCCCTCTTCCCAAACCTCATCACACCTTTCATGGGTGATACTTTCACAAACACATGATCGCCAACGGCAAAGTCCATGCTCGTCCTTTTGATGTCGGCATAGCTCTTCTGTCTGCTTTGAGCCGATTTGAGCCTCTCTCTTATCATACGAATGACTATGGTGTTATCTTCAAGTAACTCCAAACCCAGTATAAACTTTTTACCGATTTCTTCCCAATTAATGGTTGATCTACACTGCCTTCCATAAAGAGCTTCATACGGTGTCATTCTAATGCTTGCCTGAAAACTATTATTGTATGCAAATTCGATCAAGGGTAGATGTTGATTCTATGATCCTTGTAATTCAAGCATTCACGCCCTAAGCATATCGTCTATTACTTGATTCACCCGCTCTGTTTGCCTATCAGTTTGTGAATGGAACGCTAAACTAAAGTCCAATCGAGTACCCATACCTTCTTAAAATTTCTGCTAAAATTTTAAAGTATATAACGAGTCACGATCAGAAACGATGCTGCTAGGAATCCCGTGCAAACATACAATCTCTTTCATATACAATTCTACGAGTCTTCCTACTGTGTACATCGTGTTGTAGGGTAAGAAGTGAGCTGACTTGGTCAGTCGATTAACGACTACCCAAATAGTGTTGTATCTCTTTGCTGTACGCGGTAACCCTACAATAAAATCTATGAAGATTGACTCCCACTCCCACTTCCACTCCGGTATACATAGAGGTTGCAATAATCCAGTAGGGTGTCTATGGTCTACCTTCACCTACTGACATGTCAAATACTTTAACATGTACTCAGCTACATCTCGTTTCAAACCTCTCCACTAGTATTTCTTCCTCAAGTCCTGATACATTTTGGTGCTATCGGGGTGGATCACATATCTCGATTTGTGAGCCTCATCTAGAATAGTTTATCACCGATCGACATCAACTGGAATACAAAGGCGTCCTCGAAATAGTAAGGAACCATCCTCCTTCACTGAAAACTCTGGTTTAGTGCCCTCAATCACACCTTGTTGAATTTTGACCAACTCCGAGTCTTTCATCTGTAGCTCGTGAATATGCTCAAAGATCGTCGATTCTGGGCTTAGGTCCCCGCCCCAGTTTTATTTCTGGCATGGGCTTAAGTCCCCACCCAAAATGTATCATACAATGAAAGATCTTCAAACAACTTTCATATGTGCATTCCCATGATAAGATTAGCTAACTGAGACAAACCCTTACGACTCAACGCATCTACTACAACATTAGCTTTGCCTGGATGGTATTGTATGGTGCAATCATAGTCCTTGAGAAACTTCATCCACCTTCGCTACCTCATATTCAATTCCTTCTGTGTGAATAGGTACCTGAGGCTCTTATGGTCAGTGAAGATCTCAAAGGTCTCCCCATATAAATAGTATCTCCAAATCTTTAATGCAAATATAATCGTTGCTAGTTTCAGGCCGTGTGTCGGATAATTCTTCTCATGATCTTTCAGCTACCTCGACCCATGAGCAATCACTTTCTTGTGTCGGTTGAGCACGCAACCCAAACCGTTATAAGAAGCATCACTACATACCACAAACCCTCAATTGCCTGAAGGAATTGCTAATACTGAAGCTTAAGTGAGTCTCTTCTTGAGTTCTTGAAAACTCTTTTCACACGCTTCAGTCCACTCAAATCTCACATCCTTCCGTGTTAGCCTCGTTAGCGGTCCTGATATTTTTGAAAATTCCTCCACAAAAAGTCGATAGTACCCAACTAGGCCAAGGAAACTATCGATATTTATCACCGTCTTTAGTTGTTCCACTGCACCACTGCTCAATCTTAGCTGGATCTACTATGACACCCTCCTTTGAGATGACGTGTCCTAAAAAGCTAACTTTCTCTAACTAGAACTTGCACTTACTGAGTTTGCCGTACAGTTAGTGTTCACGTAGAGTTTGTAGAGCAACTCTCAAATGTTCTTCATGTTCCTTCTTTGACTTGAAATATATCAGGATATCGTCAACGAATACCACAACGTAAGTGTACAGGTATGGTTTAAACACCCGATTCATCAAATCCATAAACGATGTCGGCGCATTCGTCAAACCAAACGGCATTACCAAGAACTCGTAGTGTCCGCACCGCGTCCTGAATACTGTCTTCTGGATGTCATCTACTTTGACTCTCAGCTAATGGTATTCAAATCTCAAATCGATCTTAGAAAAATATCTCGCTCTTTATACTGATCAAATAAATAATCAATCCTAGGCTAAGGATATTGATTCTTGATGGTTAGTTTGTTTAATTGGCGATAGTCGATGCACAGTCGCATCGACCCATCTTTCTTCTTTGCAAACAAGACCGGTGCTCTCCAAGGAGACACACTCGGTCTTATAAACCCCCTTATCCAAGAGCTCTTAAAATTGCTCTTTCAATTCCTTCAACTCAGCAGGAGTCATTCGGTATGGTGCTTTGAAAACAGGCTCCGTTCCAGGTGCTAAGTCGATAGCGAACTCCACCTCTCTATCAGGAGGTAATCCTGGCAACTCTTTCGGAAAGACATCTTCAAACTCACGTACTATTGAAATTTCATAAATGATATTCTTCTCTTCCTTGCCTTCCTTCATAAATGCCAAGTAACCCCTGCATCTATTTCTGATTAAACGCTCGGCTTTGATGGCGGACACAAGAGGTAGAAACTTAGTTCACACCCTTACGAATCAGAATGACCTCCTTGTATTCGGTCTAAAGATAACCACCTTGTTTTTACAATCGATCGTTGCACAATGCTGTGACAACCAGTCCATGCCAAGGATCACGTCGAATCCTTACATATCCAACAGAACAAAATTTGTTGCTAGTTCAAAGACGTCCCCATCTCTAATGGTTACTATCGCCGACCTGCAGACCAAGTCCGTGTCAACCAATTTTCTAGTCGGAATAGACACTGTCAAGACAAAATCCAATGTCTCTGGGCTGACCCTTATTTTCTTTACAGATCGAGGAGTAACAAATGAATGAGTAGACCCTCGGTCTATCAACGCTCTAGCCACATATGCTATGTCACTCCCCCTTCCATACACTTATAAAGTACCTATAGAGCACATATATTTTAGCAACCTACTCATACATTATATCAATTTGATCAGACAATTCTACATAGATAACTTATATAAAATATACCTTCTCTATCTAAAATTTTAGAACTCAATATGATTGATGTAATGTATCAATAATCTCAATTAAAATTTCACCTTATATGATATCGTTGGCATTTTGAGCATCCTAAGTCGTAACTGCATAGGCTCTTCCTTGCACGACTGGCTTCTTTGCTTGTATCGGTCTCAGTATGGAAGCAGAAGTCGTTCTCCCCTTATTCATTTCCAGACAATCTCGAATCATGTGGCCTATCTTTCCACACTTGTAGCATCCCCGCAGTCCCCGTCTACAATCAGCTGTCTTATGAGACTTGCCACACTTGGCACACGTCTCATTTGGTGTAGAAGAGGCTGCCCGTGAGAAGCCTTGAGTAGCTGATACTCCAGTGGTAGTAGTAGGGCTCTCGTATTGGATAGGTCTCGCCAATGTAGATATAGGTGGCCTAGAATAACTCGTATAAGCAATCTGTCTAGGAACTAGAGCTGGTACTACAAATCTTGGCTTTTTATTCCCCGAGTCATACTCACCCACTCTCCCCTGAACTGTTCTACCTCTATCCTGCCGATCCCTCCGTTTGTATATGTTATTAACATCCCTTTCAACCACTATCGCCTTTCCTATCACGTCCGCGTAGTATTCAAGTTCAAATATAGAAACTCTATCTCGGATGTTCTGCCTCAGACCTTCCTCAAACTTATTGGCCTTCATTGATTCAGTGGCCACTAACTCAGGTGCGAATTGTGATAATCGTGTAAACTCTACACCATACTCTCACACTGTCATGCTTCCCTGTTCTAGGTTAGAAAAGTCCCTTTTCATCTGCACTCTCACCTACTTGGGGAAATACTCTCTGTTGAACTCCCTAACGAATTCCGCCCATGTCCATAGACGGAGAGGGTTCTCAACCTCTCTTTTTCTCAATACTGATTTCCACCAGGGATCGACATCTCCCTCAAGCTGGAAGGAAGCCCAGCCTACCTTCTCATCCTCTGTACTTTGAAGTCTATCCGGAAGTTTTTTCATCTGATTCAACCACTTCTCTGCCTCTAACGGATCTGTCTACCCGTAGAAGCTAAGAGGTCTCAATTTCCTAAAATCGACGAATGACGAAGGCAACAATGCTGGAGGAGGTGATGGTGGTGGCTGCTGATGATTGTTATTGGCTGCTAATAGTGCAGTCTGCTCAGCCAATAACGTTGTGTGTTGCGTTTGTTGGGCCAGTGCAGCGGCCACAGCTTCCATGGCCAACGCCATCCTATCTGTAGCATCACCTCTCCTATCTCCCCCATTAGAAGGATTACTTTGGTCTCTACTAGACCTCGCATTGAATTCATCCTCACTTCTCAGATTCCTACTTTGGCTACGTCTAGGTTGACTCCTTCCTCTAGAAGACATCACGCTCTGCACATGAAATCAAAGTTCCATTAGCAGAAGATCCCTACACTGACAAATCTAAGACTTATAAGAAATTCTAAAGAAATTGCTTTGATACCAACTATGACAGTCCGGATTTTGGCACCTCGAAACCCATGATATCGGTATGACCCTTGAGGCCATGCCCTAATTACATATGCGGAACACTTGGTATATCCACACAACCATAAATAACGTATGTACAAGAGAGCAAGTACAGAATTAAATCTCCAATTCTATAATTTAAAGATAAAACATATAACCCAAAAGATAGTTCTAATCCCATGCCACTGCATGGGCAAAAGAACCAACCCAAACCATTAGTGACGTATCAATGGTCACCTCAGATGGTTCGATAAAAGAGTATCTCCATAATTACATTATCCCTACAAAATAGGTTGAACATACCAAGCCATAATTATCTCTTAAAATAACTATCAAAGTGCACAGAGGGTCTTTTAAAAGAACTTCTCAGGAGAGGGCTCAGACTCCTCCCCTGGAACGTAATCCGAGTCCTCGAGATCGACGTCACCAGAAGCAGCTCCTATCTCGAAACCTGTGACGTATAGTCAAAATGGGTGAGCTACATCCTAGCTCAATAAGGAAGATATCTGAACATGTAAATCTATTTTACTCACATACATTTCATGACATAATTGAAGCATAATTTCATCAATATAAAATAATTTGAAAATAGTTTGAGATACTAAAGGAATGAACGAAATGAAATTGCTACACTACACATGTCATCTCATGCTCAACTGGTTCTCATTTTTCAATTGTGCTGGTCTTATGACTTAAATCAATTAACTTAAATAATCCCCAAGCAATATAGCATCGAGCCCCGATGGAATACCCTCCATCATCGTCCAATCAAACTATTTTTTATGAAACATAGCTCAAGTCCCTTTTCTCATAGGCGACATGCACTAACTCATATATATTCATGGGATGTCTTATTGGTGTACAGATTGGCCACCTACTGGTCACGGATATCCTGTCGAGTCAGTCACAAGTACCCCCAATTATAATGTGCTTGGCACGTACCCCCAATTATAATAAGTGGGGTTTGAGGCTACATTACCTAGGCCAAATGTTTGACTCGGGTCAATTCAGTCAAAAGGATGCATTCTCGTCAAAGGTTAACGATGCAACATTTACGAAAATTTTGGGTTGTTACATTCTTCCGCCTTTAAAGAATTTTTGTCCTCGAAAATTTTCGTGCATTATTCAATCAGGTACGGACACTTAAGAGGTTCGAACAACAGTGTCACATTCTCTTCAAGGGTCAATGATTCAATATCAATGAAGATCGGGATTATTACATTCTCCCCTCCTTAAGGAATTTTCATCCTCGAAAATCCATGACGTGACAATCGGATTGAAAGATATTGAACCAATTATAAAGGCGACACCTATTCGAAAACAGATTCTTATACAACACAAAGCGTGGCTACAGTTAGTGGTAGCGATACGAAGGCAAGATAACACATAGAAGACATAATGAGATCGAAATTCTCTATAGGAAAAGGACCTAATCTATTAATTGAAGATCTAGACCATGCAGTTAAAAGAAATCTATCTGCCGAGCTTATACCAAAGATGTCCAATTCCCATCAATTGGTGTTCATGCACGATTTTGATGATCAAACATATATCGACAATCATTTACAACATGTTTTCCATTAATCTGGGATTCCGTCAATCATCCAACCATGCATTTATATAAAAAATACATCCACTATAGTTAGAATATATCGACGACTAATTTGAATTCAAGTAACCATTCAAAGCATGGCATACATCAACAATTACAAGAACATGACAACACGAATTTAAAGAGAAACATATCCACAACTATGTATTACAATATATCCACAACTAATCAACAATCACACCTGTAATCAATCATAAGGGAAACCATAACGATCAAATAACAAAACTAACAATCGATGAAAGTATGTCATCTGTACATGGAAAAGTGTAATCATCAAGTCAGTCAAGATTTGTCACTTCAAAGTATTTTCAATCCCTCAAGATGTCGTTTCTTTCTTCAACTCCGGGCAGTCCCTTATCCGATGTCCCATCCCGCCACAATTGAAGCTTGCACCCGTGGTCCACCTACACTTCCCCTTCTGATGTTGTCCCCAGCATCTTGGGCATGACTCAACCGATGCAGATGAATAGGGGTGTGAAGTCTATGGTGCTCTCGATGCCCCAGTTGTCATAGGATCCGTAGGGCGAAAGGGCACTGTATATGTGGACATAGGTGGTCCTGAATAAGAAATCTTAACTGGCTGATGGGATGCTGACATCAAGAGCCTCGATATCTTGTTTGCCTACTCATGACCATATGACTGCATTGACTCGCTCTATCCTGATTTTGATGATCACTTCTTTTGTGCATCTTCTTAATATCTTGCTTTGCAATAAGGGCCTTGGTCATTACCTCTGCATACTTTCCTAGCTCAAACAGTGAGACAATCTCCTGGATGTTAGGCTTTAGGCCACGTTGAAACTTTTTGGCCTTCATCAACTTCATGGCCACATGTTGAGGTGCAAACCTTGAAAGCCTCGTAAACTCGGTTCCGTACTCACGTACCGACATCTGACCTTGCTCTAGTAAAATAAATTGGACTTCCCACTGATGTCTCACTGCGTTGGAGAAGTACTCTTCATTGAACGCCTCAACAAACTCAACCCAAGTCTAAGGAGTACTAGGAATCTCATGTTCTCTAGTTCTTGATACGGACTTCCACCATGGATCCGCCTCTCCATCTAACTTGAAGGCTTCCCATCTAACCTTCTCATCTTTAGTACAAGGAAGCACACTAAAGATGTTCTCATCTCATTCAGCCACTTCTCGACTTTCAGTGGATCAGCTTGACCTGAAAAGTTCAAAGGATACATCCTCCTAAACTCTGCAATCCAGAAGGCTGATTCCTAGATGCTAATATCTCTATTTGTTGTGTCATTATTGCTCCCTATTGCGCCATCGTGTGGGTCATAGTTTTCAACACTTGGGCGACTCTTCCACTTTCACTTTCTCCTCTTGACGGAATGGTGTTCGCTCCTGTGGCGATTCGCTCACCACTAGATGTACCTCTGGTGCGAATGGTTTTTGGTCTACCTCTTGGAGGGATATTGACCTGTCACGTTCAACAAAAAGGTTCAATCAGAAGTGATAATGAAGATCCAAAGCCTTAATTAGAAGTCGCAAGAAAGAAAACAATGCAAAGGTCTCTATGTATGTCCTCGGATCTGAATCTACATCACATATACGATGATGTAATAAGGATTGATCCTAATGACTAATGATTTCGACTCACTTAAGTGTTTTCTCAAAACCGAGGCGGAAAGGACAAGTTCATACTAATCTTGGATCATGTAGAACTTGTCCCAACTTTTCTTTCAATTTTGACCTTTAAAATATTTGATTCATGAACTTGTTAATTCATACAAGTTATAGAGCTCGTTGTCCTCTTTCCAACGCCGTGAGAATCATGTGAATCTCAGTTTGGAGTAAAAAAATTATACCCAAAATACCAAGACAGTGTCGGCACCTCGGTCAAAGTCATGCGAGCGATTTCCAAAGCCGTGCGAGCGACTATTTCCATTACTTTTTGGCATATGTTTTTGAAGGAAAATTGCCCGAGCGAATTCCAACTCGCGCGCACGATTTTGCGCGATTTTGTGCATTTTCCCACTTTCTAAAACCCATCTTATTCAAATCTAATCCTCTATTCCTTTACACACAACCTAAAAAACCTAATTTAAGTTCCATGCATTAATAAACAAAGGTATTTACCTCTTAGATCGGGCGCACGGCGTCCTCGACGATTGCGTGTTCATCCGATGGTTTGAAATCGAAACCCCTTTCTTCCTCACAATCGGACGGAGTCATAAATCGAATCCTTGCGATGTACACAACAACCTAAAGCTCTCTTGAGTGAAGAAGAAGAGTTTTGACTGAGATCGATGGAGGTTTTGGGTTTCAAGGAAAAACAAAAGAGAGTTTGAGAGAAATAGGTTTTCTCACGCTCCTAAATCGCAATCGCGTCAAAGACCCAAGCTTTCTTGCGATCAATCAAATAAGATGAGGAATTTGTGAGGGAGATCGACGACGATAATCAGATGAGCAAAAGGGGCCGGGGTTATTTAAAAAAAAAATTTCTTCTTTTCTCGCTAAGCTCTTTTTCACTTCTCTTCTAATTTCTCTCTTTCAAACAAATGAAACTTCCAAGGGAAGTTTTACTTATAAGTAAATGGGCATTTAGCTCGGTGTGAAGCTAGCACACCGTGAGTCGGTGTACGGGCCTCCAACCAAAGGTTACAATGTGGTCCATCTTTATTTATAACTAAATCATTCGCTGTTGATGCTCATATGACGCTCGTAACTAATTACCCAATTAAATATATAATCCATAGTACCAATTGTACATTTCTAAAATAAACTAAAATATTTTAAAAGCTCACAACGTGTGTCGTATGCCATGCCAAATACGTATACTTTGTTGGGTGCCACGTGACAGGTTGGGTTATTGGGCTCGAGTTTACTCTCAGTTCAAGTTACAATTTGGACTAGGCCCAAGTTCCAGCATTGGGCTTGGGTTCGTGTGCAACATGCACAAACATGCATACGCTCTACATTGGGTATGAGTTGGGATTTAATGTGCTTGGTGCGTACCCCCAATTATAAAAAGTGGGGTTTGAGGCCACGTTACCTAGGCCAAATGTTTGACTCGGGTGAAATCAGTCAAAAGGTTGCATTCTCGTCACATCAAAGGTTAACGATGCAACATTTACGAAAATTTCGAGTTGTTACATTCTTCCCCCCTTAAAAAAATTTCGTCATTGAAAATTTACGTGCCTTATTCGATGAGGTACAGACACTTGAGAGGTCCAAACAAGAGTAGTCACATTCTCTTCAAGGGTCAATGATTCGGCATCAATGACGATCAGGGTCATTACATTCTCCCCTCCTTAAGGAATTTTCGTCCTCAAAAATTCATGACGTGATAATCAGATTGGAAGATATTGAACCAATTATTAAGGTGATACCTATTCGAAAACAGATTCTTATACAACACAAAGCGTAGCTACAGTTAGTGGTAGCGATACGAAGGTAAGAGAACACATAGAACACATAATGAGATCGAAATTCTCTATAGGAAAAGGACTTAATCTATTAATTGAAGATCTAGATCATGCAGTTAAAAAAAATCTATCTGCCGAGCTTATACTAAAGATGTCCAATTCGCATCAACTGGTGTTCATACATGATTTTGACGATCAAACAATGTTCACCACTAATCGGGGATTTCGTCAATCATCCAACTATGCATTTATATAAAAAATACATCCACCATAGTTAGAATGTATCATTGACTAAATTGAATTCAAGTAACCATTCAAGGAATGACATACATCGACAATTACAAGAACATGGCAACATGAATTTAAAGAGAAATACATCCACAACTATGTATTACAAAATATCCACAACTAATCAGCAATCACACCCGTAAACAATCATAAGGGAAACCATTACGATCAAATAACAAAACTAACCATTAATGAAAGTATGTCATCTTTACAGGAAAAGTGTAATCATCAAGTCAGTCAGGATTTGACACTTCGAAGTATTTTCAATATCTCAAGATGTCGCTTCTTTCTTCGACTTCGGGCAGTCCCTTATCCGATGTCCCATCTGGCCACAATTGAAGCATGCACCCATGGTCCACCTACACTTCCCCTTCTCACGTCGTCTTCCGCATCTTGGGCATGACTCAACTGATGCGGATGAATAGGGGTGTGAAGTCTGTTGTGCTCTCGATGCCCCAGTTGTCGTAGGATCCACAGGGTGAAAGGGCACCGTAGGTATGGACAAAGGTAGTCCTGAATAAGAAATCGGAACAGGCTGATGGGATGCTGACAACGAGAGCTTCGGTATCATGTTTGCCTGCTCGTGACCATATGACTGCATTTGACTCGCTTTATCTTGATTTTGTTGATCTCTTCTTTTGTGCATCTTCTCAATATCTTGCTTTGCGATAAGGACCTCGGTCATTACCTTCGCATACTTTCCTAACTCAAATAGTGAGACCCTCTCCTGGATGTTAGGCCTTAGGCCACGTTGAAACTTTTTGGCCATCATCAGCTCTGTGGCCACATGTTGAGGTGCAAACCTCGAAAGCCTCGTAAACTCGGTCCCATACTCACATACCAACATCTGACCTTATTCTAGTGACATAAATTGGACTTCCCACTGATGTCTCACTTCATTGGGGAAGTACTCTTCGTTGAACGCCTCAACAAACTCGGCCCAAGCCCAAGGTGTACTAGAAATCTTTTGTTCTCTGGTTCTTGATACTGACTTCTACCACGGATCCGCCTCTCCATCTAACTTGAAGGCTGCCCATCTAACCTTCTCATATTCGGTGCATGGAAGCACACTGAAGATCTTCTCTATCTCATTCAGCCACTTCTCGACTTCAAGTGGATCAGCGTGACCCGAAAAGCTCAGAGGCCACATCCTCCTAAACTCTAAAAATTCGGAAGGCTGATTCCTAGTTGCTAGTATCTTTGTTTGTTGTACCATTGTTACTCCATGTTGCGCCATCGTGTGGGTCATAGTTTTCAACACTTGGGCGACTCTTCCACTTTCATTTTCTCCTCCTGACGGAATCGTGTTCGCCCCTGTGGTGATTTGCTCACCACCAGACGTACCTCTGGTGCGAGTGGTTCTTAGTCTACCTTTTGGAGGCATATTGACCTGTCACGTTCAATAAAAAGGTTTAATCAGAAGTGATTGTGAAGATCTAAAGCCTTAATAAGAAGTCGCATGAAAGAAAATAATGCAAAGGTCTCTATTTACATCCTCCGGCTCTCAATTTGCATCAAATATACGATAATGCATTAAGGATTTATCCTAATTACTAATGACTTCAACGCACTTAAGTGTTTTCTCAAAATCGAGGCGGAAAGGACGAGTTTGTGCTCATCTTAGATCATGTAGAACTTGTCCCAACGTTTCCCTCAATTTTTTCCTTTAAAACATTTGATTCATGAAATTATTAATTCACACAAGTTATAGAGCTCGATGTCTTTTTTCTAACACCGCCAGAATCACGTTAAGCCGAGTTTAGAGTAACGAGTTATGACCAAAATGCCGAGGTTGTTTTGGTACCTCTGTCAAAGTCGCGAGTCACACGAGCGATTTCCAAAGTCGCACAAGTGACTTTTCCCAGTACTTTTTAGCCTATTTTTCTTAAGGAAAATTGCCCGCAAGAATTCCAATTCGTGCGCGTGAATTTGTGCGTTTCCCCCCTTTTTAAAACCCATTTTCTTCAAATCTAATCCTCTATTCCTTTGCACGCAACCTAAGCAACCTAATTTAAGTTTTTTACACGAATTAACTAAGTATTTACCTCTTAGATCGAGCACACAATGTCCCCGATGATCGCACTCGAAAATCGACGCTTCACACTTTCGCGTTCGTTAGATAGTTTGAAACCGAAACCCCCTTTCTTCCTCGCAATCGGACGGAGTCGTAAATCGAATCCTTGCGATGTACACGACAACCCAAAGTTCTCTTTAGTGAAGAAGAAGAGCTTTGATTGAGATTGATGGAGGTTTTGGGCTTCAAGGAAAAACAAAAGCGGGTTTGAGAGAAATAGGTTTTCTCACGCTCCTAGATCGCAACCGTGTCAAAGACCCAAGCTTTCTTGCGATCAATTAAATAAGACGAGGAATTTGTGAGGGAGATCGACGATGTTCATCAGATAAGCGAAAGGGGCGTGGTTTTTTTTTTTCCTTCTTCTCTCTCTAAGCTCTTTCTCTCTTCTCTTCTAATTTCTCTCTTTCAAACGAATGAAACTTTCAAGGGAAGTTTTACTTATAAGCTAATGGGCTTTTGGCTCGGTGTGAAGCTAGCACATCGTAAGTCTGTGTACGGGCCTCCTACCAAAGATCAAAATGTGGTCCATCTTCACTTGTAACTAAATCGTTCGCCATTGATACTCATACGGAGCTTGTATAACTAATTACCCAATTAAATATATAATTCCATAGCACCAATTGTATACTTTTTAAATAAAATAAAATATTCTAAAAGCTTACAGCGTGTGTCGTATGTTTTGCCAAATACGTATACTTGGTTGGGTGCCACATGACAGGTTCGGTTATTGGGCTTGAGTTTACTCTTTGTTCGAGTTGAAATTCGGGTTGAGACCCGAGTTCAAGTATTGGGCTCGGGTTCGTGTGTAATATACACAAACAAGCATACGCTCTAGATAGGGTACGAGTTAGGATTTAATGTACTAGACGCGTGATCTCAATTATGATAAGTGGGGTTTAAAGCCACTTTACCTAGGTCAAATGTTTGACTCAAATCAAATCAGTCAAAAGGTCGCATTCTCGTCAAAGATTAACAATGTAACATTTACGAAAATTTCGGATTGTTACATTTCCCTATTTTAGTTGGTGTTAGGGAAAAAAAATGGTTGGTGAGTAAGACTACTCTTAAATATTTATATTAATATTAATTTTTATATAATAAATAAATGTTTTATAGCTTTTTGATTCAATCTCATTAAAAAATTAGTGCTCAAGTTGAAATCATTCAAGCAACATTTTATATTTAAAAACAATTAATGGAAAAAGGGTGATTCGAGATGGAACCACCGAACCAGACGGCAAATTTGTTAGCTAAATCAGCCAATATATGCAAAAATTAGTTTAATGAGAAAGATGTATGTGTAGGTGGGTCCATGCTGTTAGAAAAGCTAACACCAAATTCATTTGTCAGTTGACCAACACTGAATATTAATTTGGAAATTTTGCAAGGATAAGTTTAATAAGAGACAGACCCCACAATGAGTCAGACACTGATACATGCAAACATGGATCAGTTTCTCTCTCTAGTATATTGTCTGCTGCACTCTTTAGCCACGTATGTCCTTTTTCACTATCATACTTCACAAACCACACACTATCTTACTCCAATCTTTCAAGACTCCTCTCAATGATCCGTGGAGAATTCCATAACTTCTTCATTAATCGTCAGGTCCTTATAGTACCATAAATCCTTTTTTATTTCTTCCTATTAACTAGCGTATCCTGTATCAAATCTTCAGCTTTTTTAGTTAATTTTTTGGATTATGGGCTTGAAAGATATTTGCGTTTTTTTTTGCTGGGTCTTGTAGAGGAAGTGATTTTGGAGGTGGGGTTTTTTTTTTTTTTGAACTTGTGGGTTCTTTATTTGTTTGTTAATATGAATAGTTGGTGTTAGAATTATTACATATATATATATATATATATATATATATATATATATATATATATATATATATGTTGAATGTTACTATGTTAGATAAATTTGTTGTTTCCGTGGTGTAGAACTGTAGAAGATTGGGTGTTTTATCTACTAATCAAAAAAAAAAATTAACTTATCTGGGTTTTGTGGTAAGTGAGGATTTTTCTTTAAGAGAAAAATTGGGTTCTTGGGTTGGTGCTGAATTTGAATTCTAGCAGTTGAGCTGCTATTATAAATATTTTTCTGGTTTTATTTTTAGTTTTTAATTTTTGTTGTTGTTTTAATTTGATAACTTGCATTTTATATGGTTTTTTATGTTTATTTAATTTCTTGGAATTGATTTTGAATTTAAGTTAGGAAAGTTTTTTTTTTTGGCGGATGATTTTAAAGTTTATTTTAATTATAAAGGATTAAGCTGTTTTTGTGATATGCATTGAGCAATTAAATATGATTTTTGTTTCCATCTCAGTAGATTTTAGTTCTATCTAAATGATAGGTATTGGTAGAAATATCTGTGGTACTAATTTCAGTTAAATGCCTTAAATCTATAGTTTCCTTTCATGTTGTAATTTTTGACCTGGGTTGAATTAGAAGATGGCGTGAAACTTAATTTTTAATATATCAAATCTATAGTGTCTTTTCATGTTGTAAATTTTGATCCGGCTTTAAATTAGAAGGTGGCTTGAAATTTAATTTTAATTATAGGTGTTTAGCTCTTCTTGTGAAATCTCATCTAGGCTTGAAGTATAAATGATAAAATGTTTATAATTTTGCGTTATGATTGAGCTGCTAGTGTAAAATTTTTTAATGGGTTTATCTTTTTTTTATTTTTTATATTGTTGTTTTGGGCATTTTTCTGTCTATTTAATTTGATGCTGAATTTAAATAATAGGGATTTTTTTGGAGGTTGGTCTGAAATTTAGGTTTAGTTATAGGGTTTAAGCTGTTCTTGTGATATGATTGAACATTTTTTTTTGGTTTATTCTTTTTTTTTTCTGATTGAACAGTTTTATATGAGAGCTTCTTTTCATGTCATGAGATTTTATTTCAATTCAAAGATCTAAATGATGGTTTTTATGCTTGAATTAATTTCAGTTGAATGCTTGGATCTATAGTTTCTTTCATGTTGTAAAATTTTCTTCGGGTTTGAAGTATAAATGCCAAAATTTTGATAAATTTTTCTTCACTTGGCTTTAATTTCGATACTGAAAATTGTATATGGAAAGATCTTTATAGATTATAGTAGAGTTCTGTTCAATTAAGAAGAAAATTCAAGAGTGGTTTGAAATTTAATTTTAGTTCCAGAGGTCAAGTGGTTTTCGTGAAATTTGATCTATGCTTGAAGTATAAATGACCACTTGTTGATATAATTTCGCCACTTGGCTTTAATTTCAGCTACAAAGAATTGTGTAAGGAGGTTTCTGGTCAATTGAGAGGAAGATTGGATATTTAAATTTAATTATTGGGGGTAAGCTGTTTTTTGTGAAAGTGATCTAGCCTTGAAGTATAAATGCGAAGTTGATGACATATTGATAAAATTTTCACCACTTGGCTTTAATTTCAGCTATGAAGATTCTGTAAGGAAGATCTTTATAGATAGATTATAGTCTAACTCTGGTCAAATGAGAGGAAAGGGTATTAGGGGGGATACAGCAACAATGAATGCACCTAAGGTCAAGCGCCTCGTGGGTAAGTACGAGGTGGGAAGAACTCTTGGGGAGGGAACATTTGCGAAGGTCAAGTTTGCACGGAATTCAGAGACAGGGGAACCTGCGGCTCTCAAGATCCTTGACAAAGAGAAGGTTCTTAAACACAAGATGATCGAACAGGTCTTTTTCTAATCTCTTTGGTCCATTGAACCTGTCATTTCTCTTTGCTCTGCTCTTGATTTTATTATTCATAATTACTATATAAAATTTTGATATGATAAATATTTGGTAATGTCCGTCATATATGAAACTGTTTCTCTTTTACTGATTGGTAAAAAGCAAGCTATATGAAAATAATAAGTAGGTACATCAGTGCTAAGCAACATGCTTAGCAGCTGTAGACACGAGAAACATATGGTCGACAAGTGTCTCACCCACAGACACGAAACCACAGGCACAAATGCAACCCACAATCATATAAATTCGCCCATAGGTGAATCGGTGCCATCACTCAACCATAGCATCCGCAAGTCCTCAACAGAAGTTCCAAAAGCCAAATTCTACGATCTCCCACAACCCAATCTAATACTCATGCTTTTCACAGATTTCACTGTTGGGTCCCTGTAGGCCTGTACAACCCTTGTGGGCTCGAGGGGCAGCCACGCTCGAAACGCTCTCCAAACACGTTTAAACATTGAGTTGTGCCTCTTCCATCACCAATTGATTTTGTTTGGAATGGTAGTTCAATGTGGTATAAGATCCAACAAGTGGTATCAAAGACAGGTCAGAGGTTCGAGTCGTGCTTGGGTGGTACTAGTGAGCATAGACATAGTTACCAAGTCGGAAATTGGGAAAAAATCGGCAAGGGAAAAAAGCGAAAAAAAGGGGGAAAAAATTGTTTAAGTCGAAAAAAAAGGGAAAAGAACAATGAAAAAAAATAAAATATTGAGGGATTCAACTCGACCTGTTTACTAACCTGATCCTTATTATTGAATTTATCGGGAAAAACTCGCGAAAAAACATGTTCAAAATGCCAAAATCGCATTCTTTTGCGTTTTACTCGTGAAAGGGACAGTTTTTCAAAAAATCGTGATTAAAACGCGATTTTTTTTTAAAAAAATCGGCGAATTTGGTAACTATGCTAGTGAGGGGAGATTGTTGGGTCTCTAAACAGCCCTCGTGGGCTCGAGGGGTGGGGCTACGCTCGAAACGCTCTCCCAACACCTTTAAACATTGAGTTGTACCTCTTCCATCACCAATTGGGTTTGGTTCGGAATGGTAGCTCAATGGGGTATAAGATCCAATAAGTGGTATCAAAGACTGGTTAGAGGTTCGAGTCCTGCTCGGGTGGTACTAGTGAGGGGGGATTGTTGGGTCCTTATGCAATGCTCGTGGGCTCGAGGGGTGGGGCCACGCTCGGAATGCTCTCCCAACACCTTAAAATTTGAGTTGTGTCTCTTCCTTCACCAATTAGTTTTGGTCATAATGGTAGCTCAGTGGGGTATATGATCCAACGTTCACAATCATCGAAGGAGGGCATCTATTTTCGCAAAAATCCTTCATTATGTTCCCCACCATATGATCCACGTAATAGCCATACAAGACATTTTTGAAAATACCTCAAAATCAATCCTTCCTTTGATTCAGAGAACTCCAATGCATAAACTAATTTTTTTAAGGTAAACCCCCTCCTCTCCCATGCATATATGGCATCCTTACAATGAAATAAGGAGTTGATCGAGAGTTGTCTCACTTTGGGTGCACAGGGTGCACTTGTTTCTTATCTACATACCCCTTCTCAATAATTGATCAATTGTGAAAATTCCTTCCCAGTCAACGTCCAAGAGACGAACAAAATTCTAGGTGGAGCACTCCATCATATATGAAACTGTTGCACATGGCTCCAAAGAAGTGGTGACTGCAGTTAATAATTATTTAGAAAACGATAAAAAAAAATCAATCCACACCCGAGACAAAAGATTTACTTGGTTCGGCAAGATTGCTTTCATCCACAACTCCACGGGGCGTCAATGAACAATTTTATTGATGAACTCACGAGAATACAATATAATCTTAGGGTTTTTCCCAAAGAGAAAAGTATTTAGCTCCTAGGGCTTCCAATCCTTATTTCGTTCCATAATCCGTTTGTGGAAAATGATCTTTCACACTTTCTTATTTCAAGATTTAAATTATAAATATGTATTTTTATTTCAAAAATATTCTTTAATGTCTGGTAAGGAAATGACACTTTAAATGTAATTGATTGCAGATCTACCTATCTATTGAAGGTTATTTGAGAGTATAATATAAAGAACCCGACTCTCCTGACCGTCATTTTGACACCAAATGGTATTTAAATGATCTTACACCATTTAATGGCTTATGATGTGGGACATACATACCGTCAAAGTGATATATCATACATTGAGGGCTATGGGCCCAAAATACACTTCTTGGGATATTCCAACCATCCGATTTGTGCACTCTAATACCAACGGTTGTCCTTAATTTTAATGGCTGATATTAAAGTTCACCTATCGGATGGTTTACATCCACTTATAAGCATGATCCTTTGGCTGGGACATGTTTCAATGATGGATTGCCACATGGGTAATTTAAATTCATAACAGATATGCGTAATGTGGCAGAATAATAAATCACAATTTAATGGTATAAGATCAAAAGTCTAAGTTAAATGGTGTAAGATCATTTAAACATCATTTTGGTGTTTAAATGTCGGTTAGGACTTGGGAGTCATTATCCCTAATATAAAACATTTCAAGTAGTGGATATTTCAATTCTTAACTTTTCTCTTGGGTTATATCATAGTTTTTTTTTGAGTTGTTTTTATGATTTCTTTGCTTCTTGGGCAGCTTCTTTTTCTCCCTGCTCTTTAAGGAACAACTCTCTTATTGAGTTTTCTAAATAAGCTTTGATATACTTCTGCAGATAAAGCGGGAAATTGCGACAATGAAGTTGATAAAGCATCCAAATGTTGTACGGCTTCATGAGGTAGTGCACTAGTGCTCTTTCAAAATTAGATTTTCTTGATAATTGTAATTTGATGTCATGTTCATATTACAATACCCGAGTTTCTATTAAAGAACAGGATATGGGTGACTTTCTATTTGTTTAGTTCCAAAAGATAACAGAGAATCCCTGTATTTGCAGTAAATAGATTGAAAAGTCTTTGAATTTATAAGGTCTCAAGTATAAATTGCAAGATAGTGATTTTTTCTCAATTTCATCATTGGAAGCCCATTCTTGCTTTAACTTTCCAAGGGATAAGAGAAACGAAAGTTGGAAATGCAGCTCTCAACAATTATTTGGTGAAAAGGGGTGAATTTGTATCATATTGTCAATGATATCTCCATAGAGCTGTAAGCAAATTGATGAATCTAGGCTTGATTCAATCGATCAAGAAGTATATAAATATAATGCAAATCATACATACCTCTTGAAGTTTTAAACCATTAAAGCAGTAATCTTGTTTTGATCTTGAGCAATCGTCGCCGTTGATGATCTTCGCTACAGAATCTGCATCCACGTTACCTCTCATCTTCTCTAGGTTTGCCTCTAGATGAGAATAGGCTAGGAGGCTAGGAGGCTAGGTTGAGAGGTGGAGCGGTCAATGGTTTCCTTTAAATAGCCACCTCTCTTTCCTAACCTATCAAGGAAAGAGTGAGGAGACGTATCACTTCTAGTAGGAAACTACTTGTCTCCTGTCGCCTCGAGATACGTGTGGTCAAAGGGTCCAACCCAGTTTTTAATAGAACAATTAGATTAGTTAATATGTTGAACAAATATATCTAGCGAGAGTATCTTTGGGATTTTGAGGATCCATTGAAAAAAGAAAGTGGGCTTTCTTTCATTTCACTCACGCTTTCGACGAATTAGTAATATGCTTCCGGTGGCAGGAAACTTTGATGGCCGACATGTTTCTCTCATCTGTAGGAGTTCAATAAATGGTTTGATCCATTGGAGATATTGGCTTTCCGATCATAATTGCCAAAGTTTTGGTAACGCGACTCAATCAGGCATGATTTGTGTAGCAAGAACACATTATCCTTTTCTATGTTCAAAAGGCACAGATATGGACCTGGCTGCATTTATAACTAAATCTCCTTTCTGCTTTGTTCTCTAACTGTGGTAAATTAGGGTTGTCCACTGACCCCGCTCATGGGTCAAAATCCTGGTTTTCCGGTACGTATCGTTCAGCTCCAAAACCGATATGTATTGTGTCGGATGATATATTTCTATGTACATACGTTACGTACCGGTATCGTCCAAGATTTTGACCTATGACCATGCTACACCCAGTTTTTAACTTGGTTCAGTCGTATAGCCTTATTCCATCAGGTCGACTTGGATTTTGGGCTGACCCAACCCTATATATACATATATTTGAACTGGCCTGCCCAATATGGTTTTTGCATGGGCTCAGGAATAATCTTGGCTCGTCAGGTTGGGTCAACGGGACGAAGAATTGGACCAACTTGGATTTTGGCCCAATCAGGCCAGGCCCGACCCATCGACAGCCCTACTATAAATACTGTTGCTGTTGTTTCAAGGGCATTGCTGCTGTGATGATTGATTGTGGTTGAGTGTGATTGAGATCTTTTCCTCATCGCTTGGTTTTCCTGTTTAGGTTTCGTATCTGCCTCCATTTTCCTCATTGTCATATTGGTAATTTCTTCATTTTTTTAATAAATAATATATATTTCGACATGTGATACTTGCTATTCGTTTTTGTTACGTAGGGCTGGGATTGAACCTGTGACCTTAAGGTTTCATTATCGTGCACCTTCCATTGAGCTACAGGCCGAATACCAATGTTATACTTGCTATTCCGGATATGGAGTTCATAAGTTTTTGGCATTTCTGTTAGGTTTCATTTTAATCAATCAGAATAATTTATAAGTTTTCGACCTTGTAATAGGCTCTTTTTTAGCTTGACATTATCCTTAATTTTAATATGTTTCTTAAAATTTGAATTATATATATAACCACACAAAAAGTTAGTCCTAGTTGTGCACCTTAAAGAGTTGGAGCATTTAAGTAAACAAACCCTGCCCATATTCAACACCTACTTGCCCAAGTAATGGGTGTGGCTGCGAGGTACAAAAAATGTACCCAAAATCTATTGTCATGGGTGATCAAAAGATTTAACTAGTACCTAAAATCTTATGATGTGCATATTATGTATAAGTACACGGCCTAATACGAAGGTGTGACATTTTGTTATTATACATAGCATGATACTTATACAGGTCCAAACTCGTATCTAGTTAACATATATATTTTTTTCATTTTGAGAAACTGTCATTGTTGGAACTTCTAATAAATAACTTGTGAACTAATCCTTGAATAATACCTAATTATGATCCCTAATTCTGCCGACGAGTTCATTATCTTGTTGTTGATTTGTGGGGACTGATCCAAATTTGACTTAATACTGGTGACCCAGAATAACTTATTTTCATGCCATCTCTATGCTTATGATCATTGTTCAAGTCAATATGATTTCTGATGAAAGATCATGCTTTATGTTCAGGTCATGGGGAGCAAGACAAAGATCTTTATTGTCTTGGAATTTGTTACTGGGGGAGAGCTCTTTGACAAAATTGTAAGTTATAGTGAGCCAAGGAGTTTACGAAACAAGCGAGCCGGAAACAATTTTCTGATCACCCTGTTGGAAACTCTGTTTACATTTAGGGTGGAAAAAATTACCGTAAAACATAAAACTGACGAAAACGAACCGAAAAATACCGACCCTAATCCAAACTGAAACCGACCCAAAACCAAAAACCGAAACTGGTTTTGGATCAGTTTGGTTTCGGTTTTGGGTGCTGAAAAGCGAAAACGGTTGAGTAGGGAGAGAAAAACGTCCCTAAAACAGAAAAGACCAAAAAAAAACCTAAAAACTGAAAGAAATAAAAAATTTCTCTTTCAGAAAATAAAAAAAAAATCAGAAAAACTTAACCAAACCGACTGAAACTGACATCGGTTCCGTTCAGTTTTGGTTCAGGGGGGTGGGAGTTCGGTTAACCAAAACATTTCAGTTTAGGTTTGGTTTTAGGCAAACTGCAACCAAAACTGAAATTTTGGTTTTGGTTTCGGTTCGGTTAACCGAACTTCCACCCCTGTTTACATTGAAGCAATACTAGTTTCTCAAGTGGGTTGAAACCTGTGTCCTAGACCTTATGACATGCTAATCAAATTTGATGTCATCACTTCATTTCCAGCCTACCCACAAGAAAAAAGAAAGAGTTAATACTAATATTGCTTTGAGGTATAGGTATTTGGAGTACACATTTCCCACCTCAAAAAACTGATTTCATTTCACTAAAGGACTTGAATTATGGTGTGAATTTATTTTCTTAAATTCATCGAAGTTACGAAAACTAAGTAAATTACATGAAATGGACATATTGGTAAATCCTACCTTATCTCATTAGCATGGTATCAAAACTCAGCAATTCATATCGGTTTCGTTGAGAACCGATACCGATATTGACCAGTATCGGCCGATGTTGACCGATACAAATCTTTCTTCTATTTTTTCAACTTTTTTTTCGAAAAAAGAAAATAATTGGCTGATATGGTATCGGCGATACCATATCCTTATCGGCTGATACGTATCGGTCCAAGATGATATTAGGATATCACCGCTGTGTATCCTTCGTTTGGGGTCAGCTTTTTTAGTCTTATCTCACCACTCAATTCCGTTCAGAACTAAAAGCTCTGTTATACCCCAATCCTCCTTCATGTCATTTCTCTGTACTTGTTTTTGAATATTTATTGGTCTTTCTCTTCTCCTTCCAAGTGCATTTATTGTTTCAATCCTTTGAGGGCTGTTTCAGTTCTTCATTGGACATGCCTAAATCATCAGCAGCGACATTCTTTAATTTCTCGTTTATTGAGGCCACTCCTAAATTTCCTCTTATGCATAGTCACAGAAGTCTCCGACTTTTTCAAAAAAGTGGAAAAAGTCGGTTACTTTCAGTCATCCTGACTTTATTACCAATTTATCGGCCAAGTCGCGACTCGGGCACTTAATTGGTGATGTTTGTGATGTGGTCCAATTTTTTTCCCTTTTTTTTCACTTATAAAGGGGAAAAAACCTTTAGGTTTTGTACTAATTTTGTTCAGTTTGTTCATAAAAAACCTTTAGGTTTTGCCTATTTGGTTCATTAAAATCATTAATTTTAACTTGAAATATATTATGATACACTTTTTATATTTTTTTGAATTTTTTTATTTTTTATTTTTCCCGTTTTTTTTACTTTGACCAACTTTGACCAAATTTTCCTGACTTAGACCCTTGCCAATTTGTTGCTGACTCCCAACTTTGTGACTATCCTCTTATGTACTCATCCCTAATTCTATCTTATAGGATGTATACTATGAAAATGACATATAGAGCGACACTTGGTGTTTTTTTTGTCACCCGTCCGAATATCTGACACATTATATCTACTGATAGCTAATATAAATTATGCCCAAGTGTTAATTAATTTGCTAAAATTTTGATCATGAAGGTCAATAATGGTCGCATGAGGGAGGAGGAAGCACGGAGATATTTCCAGCAACTTATTAATGCTGTTGATTATTGCCATAGCAGGGGTGTGTACCACAGAGACTTAAAGGTAAACTGCTTCACTGGTCATATGCTGCAGAATCCAGACCATTCATCTGATCAAGGATCAAGTACTCTTTAGATTTTTTGGCATAAACGAAGATTGATTTTTTCCGTTTTCATCTTATGCAGCCAGAAAACTTACTACTCGATGCATATGGGAACCTCAAAGTTTCTGATTTTGGATTAAGTGCATTATCACGACAAGTCCGGGTAATTATAATTTATCTTTACATGTAGCTTCATTTGGGCTTTGTTGCATTGCCTATAATATAGCTGTTCATTGACTTGTTCAGATTTATTACAGGATGTTATAATTGATTTATGGATTTTATAGAATAACTTGAAAAATGTATAAGGGATAATGGCTCCTCATGGACATTTAAACACCAAAGTGGTGTTTAAAAGATCTTTCACCATTAAATTAGAGCTTTTCATGTTACACCATTGAAGTGTGCGTTTTTGTTATACCATGTGGCGCACCTGTGATCAATCTAAATTGTCCAACTGGCAATCCATTGTTGGAACATATCTCAGCCCAAAAATACATGCTTATAAGTGGATGTGAACCATGAGATTAATGAACTTTAATATCAGCCACTAAAACTAAAAACAATGGTTGATGTTATAGTCCACAGATCGGATCGTTAAAATCTCCCTAAAACACCATTTTTGGGCGTCTCTTGCACTTCAATCTATGATCTATCACTTTTATGGTCCGGATCACTCATATCTTAAGCCATTGATGATGTAAGATCATTTAAACACCATTTTAGTGTTCAAATGATGGTCAGAAGAGTCGGGTCCGTATATAATTCATGTGACAAAAATATGATCATATGATGATAACAACTAGCTTTAACGGGAGACACATGGCAATGCATTTTTCATTGGGATATGATTGAAGAACTCTTCAGCCTCAGGTTTCTATTGGAATAAAATTTTAAAAGCTTAACCTCAAGACTTCCACTGTCACTGTATCTACAGAAAAATTACAAAACAACGTAACCTGTAAACTAGTTATTATTATTATTATAAAAATTATTGTAAGTACTATAGAATGTTTTTCTTTGCAGCCAGAAAAGGCTCGCTTTTAAAAGATAAATTTGGAATTTCTTACTTGCATAAGATAATTACATCCATTTGAAGAGCTAGTATACGGCGACGGACCACCTGCTCACCAACCTTGGTAAGTGGACATAGACTTTGTACATGTGTCACCATTTTGGCGTGACATGGTGCATGGGATGATCGTATTCAACCTAAGATTGCATTGACAAATATCTGCGCCATGTGATTAACAGCCTTAAAATGCCAAAAAGTGAAATGCTACCAACGAAAGGAACTGTTACTATGTGAATGCTCAAATCTGTTTTAGCATGTCATTTTCTGGAATTATAGCCTTGTAATACATGGTAGAGATAGATTGTTGTACAATCTTAGAGAAGAGGATTAAGATTTGCGAGATGCTATTAGATGTTAGTTTAGGGTTAAGGTGTTGTGGAAGAGAGAGACGAGAGAGAAAAAGAAGTGAGGAGAAGGCTTCGTGAGTCTATTTCATCTCACTAGCAATTATATTAAGTTGTATAGAAAAGATACATGCACACCTATTTTATTCAACACAAACCACACATAATTCTAATATCAATATTCCTAACACTCCCCCTCAAGCTGAAGCATGCATATTGACCATGCCTAGCTTGACAATAGCATCACTAAGTGTGTTAGGCCCAACGGCCTTAGTCAAAATATCCGCAAGTTGCTGAGGGGATGTAACATCAATCAGAACAAGAGTCTTGTCCCATACTTTCTCACGAACAAAATGAATGTCTATCTCAATGTGTTTGGTCCTCTCATGAAGAACAAAATCAGAAGCAAACTTCTCTGCTGCCTCATTGTCATAGTGGAGGGAAACAGAGTTTAAAATAGGATAACCAAGCTTAGATAAAAGGGAGCGCAACCACAAGACTTCACAGGTACCATGTGCTATGGCCCGGTATCGGTTCTGCACTGGATTTAGACACCGCTGTCTGCTTCTTACTCTTCTAGGCAACCAGGTTGCCTCCAAGGAAAACACAATAACCAGAAGTAGATTGACGATTAGTAACAGATCCAGCCCAATCGGCATCAGTGTAAGTTGAAATACTCATAGGACCACAAGCACGATATACCAATCCAAACTCCGGGTTTGACTTTATATACCTAAGAATACGATGGTAGACAGTGCGAGGAGCATGCATAAACTGGCTCATAAGACTGACATCAAACGTCAGGTCTAGTGAGAGTGAGATAAATCAATCTGCCCACCAATATCTGGTACTCATGCAGATTCGAAAGTAAATCTCCATCCTTCTCATGTATTGAAAGCTTCTGATCCATAGGTGAGGTTGCTAGTTTACAAACAAGCATACCAACATCACGCAACAAGTCTATGGTATACTTTCTCTGAGAGACAAATATCCCTTTTTGCAATCTAGCAATTTCCAACCCAAGAAAATATTTCAGGTATCCTAAGTCTTTGACTTCAAATATTCTACCCAATTCACTCTTTGCCCAAATGATAAAGGCATGATCATCACCAGTAAGAATAATGTCGTCCACATAAACCAGAAGAATAGCACTACCAGAAAGACTAGAGTCAATGAAACTGTATGATTTGAGTAACATCTGTGGAGCCCTAAATCAATAACACTACTAAAGCAATGAAACCATGCCCTAGGTGACCGCTTCAACCCATAAATTGATTTCCGAAGTCGACAGACATTCACAGTCTCCCCTTGAAGCAGGAAACCGGGAGGGGGATCCATATGACCCTGATGCGAATTTTAAATCCACCTGTTTGAATCGTCATCGGATAAAGAGGAGATGTCAAAATAGAAAGTGGACCCATAAATGAGTTTTTAAAGAAAGGCTCGTTAAAGACCCGTTTGATCAAAAAGAAGAAAATCCAAAATTTATTAGGGTCTTTAACTTTTAATCCCGTCACTTTTATGTTTGGCCTATTTTTAAGTGTCAAACGAAGTCCGATTGATACGAAATATATTTGAAAGCTTATAGAAGTAGCTTTCCAACGAGCCAAAATTTGAGCAATTCCGACAAGTATTGAAGAAGTTATGGTCAGTTTTCGGAGGCTGCACATAAAGTGACGAATTTCAAGAATCCTAATTGAATTAGGATTAGTTTCTTTTATTATTTTATTTTAGAAAGTAAGAGTTGTTTCTTTTATTAGAAATATGATTAGTTTCCTTATTGTTTAAGACTTTATTGTTTTAGAAGAATTAGGATCTTTCTTTTATTTGAATTAGGAATTAGAGTTATACTAGGATTTCTAATTTTATGCATTGGTTAGCCTATTTAAAGGCTTGTAAACACTTTTATTATTACTTTTTGGTTAATGAAAATTGCTTATGCAAAAAATTGAGAGTTCTAAACTTTCGTGAGGGTGTGATTCTCTCAAAACCGAGAGCGATTCTTCGATTCCGGCCTGCGGTTTGGTACGAGGCCAACTCTTCTTCCATCTCTATCTTCTTTAGATCTATGGTTTACGTAAGTAGCGTAATCCTAATTATTATATTGATCTCATAAAAGCCCTAAATCAATATTTTGTTCATTATTAATTTTATTAGCCTTTTTATTTTCGTTTGGTATCGAGAGAACCCATTTGCGAGTTCGTTCGACGCTCTAAAACTATCGGAGATCTAGCCGTTTATAAGAACCCTAGTCTTCTAGATCCGCGATAGGGAACGTACACTAAAGTAACACTATTTTTGGCCGAAATTAAATCACTTAATTGAGTTTCTAGAATTTTCGTGATAATTTGTTATGAGAAATTATTATTTTAATTGATTAAATTAATTTTAATCCTCATCTCAGCCCTACATTGCATTTAGTAAGTTCCCGCATCAAATTGGTATCAGAGCATCAGTTTAGTTTTAGGGTTTAATGCTCATATAAGTTTTAGCATTTATTTATTTTTTATTTTATTTTTTGGTTTAAAAAAAATAAAAAAATAAAAAAAAATCACAAAACGTCTAGCTTTTGTTTGAAAATTTTCGTCTAGCTTTTCTTTGAAAATTTTTGTCTAAATTTTTGTCTAGCTTTTGTCTGAAATTCTTCGTCTAGCTTTTTGTTTGTATTTAAAAAAGAAAAAAAAAAATATATATATATATATATATATATATTTTAAAGCTTTTGTCTAAGTTTTTTTTTTTGTCTAACTTTTGTCTTACATCATTTAGTTTCATAATTGCATGTCATTTCAATCTTATTGCATATTTCATTAGTGTGCACGTCTAGTGTTTGATAAAAGTCCTCATCCATTGTTGGTTCAGTGTGTCTTTTTTAGTATTGTGTCTGAGTTGTGTTTGTGTTAAGCATCATGTATAAGCCACTTACATGTCAACGTGACTTCCTTACCTATCATGAAAGGGTACTAGCCAAACAAGAAAATCGCTACACTCCAAATTCTTAGCAAAGTCTTAAAAATCGTGATGAAACCAGAGTTAGGGGATACCCTCATCATCGTGAACTCGAGTATGACCCAGCCGAGAAGTTTCTCAAATCTATTCGAGATGAGGTTCCAAAATTTGAAGGATGGATGAATCCCAAAACCTTCGTAGAGTGGTTGTCTAAGTACGGCGTACCAAAAGAGTACAAAATTAGGCTAGCAAAAATAAAGTTTGAGGGTAATGCCAAAATTTTTTGGACTCGCGTAGAACGTCGTACTGAATATCTTCGAAATAAACACATCTCTACATGGGAGGACATGAAGGTGAGACTTATTGAAAAGTATGTTCCTTTAACACACCATCGCCTTCTTCGGGGTTTGAAAACTAAGACTGATAAGTGTCCTGATTGCCTTAAGTGTCAAGGGTTTGGACATTTTGCATACCAATGCCCCACGAAATTTCTCACTCCGAATTTATTGACTAAAAGAGAGAGTCCTAAGGAGCCGGAAAATAAGGAAGTGAAAGAAGTGTACGACCCTAGTACCATGCTGAGTGAAGAGGAGATAGAAGAAGCTGATGAGAGTCTAGTTCGTGTTAAAGAGACTTTTATTTCCCTTGTGAGTAGTGATGTTGAGTCACCCACACGTGAACCCATCGAGCTACTTGCTTATGAGTCATTCGTATTCGTAGAGTTGGGTACACACGACTTGTTGGTGCCCCTTGAATCGAGTACATGTGAGCTCAACGAACTGGGTACACAAGAACCATTAGGGTCTATTGAATCGAGTATCCCAGAGTCTTTGGTTTTGGTTGAAGCGAGTACACACGAGTTAATCGAGTTGAGTGTAGATGCACGTACACCTTTTTTAGGCCCAACAACAAATCCTTTAGACCCATTCCTAGATGCCCATCCACCTGAGCCCAATCCTATCTACTCATTGATTTCCAAATACCCGCCTGAACAATATGTGAAGAGGTTAGATGGAAAATTTTTGGGAGATTCATATTTTGTTACTAAGGTAAAGACACACCAAGCATATCGAGGGCATCTTCTTAAGTGGAAAGGTAAACCGAAAATTGACAGCACTTGGACTATAAGGAGAACACAATTTGAGAAACATCAGGCATTCCTCATCCAGTGAAAGGGTAAGTCGAATACTAGAACACATATAGATTTTCTCCCAATGTCCATTCATCAAAGGTCATCAGAGCCTGCATCCACTTTTGCATATCGCATTCATGAGTTGCATGCTGAGATTAAGAAAAGAATTAATTTAAAGAATGAAATATACAAGTTCTCTGCAGATTCTCATAGACGGTTCAAAAAATTTCAAGAGGGTGATTTTGTGATGGTTCGAAATAGACCCAAGCGATTCCTGCAAGGAGTTGCAAAGAAGTTACGAGCTCATAGTGCTGGACCCTATCAGATCTTGAAGAGTGCCGGTTCTAATGCTTACATCTTAGATCTTCCGCCGGAATTGGGGATTAGCACGACTTTTAATGTGGAGGACCTTGTTCCATTCCATGGCCCTTCAACCATCTCTGCCAACCCCTTTGAGCATTCTACATCCGATGATCTAATTATTTCCTTTCCTATACCGTTACCCTCACCTACTCGGCAAATCCGTGAGATTATCGAAGATGTGTTGGAAGATCAGATTGTGTCCACCAACCATGGGGGACTTTCTGAAGTACTTGGTCAAGTGGAAGAACAAGGCCGACAAAGAAAATACTTGGATTACACGTGAGGAATTTCAACAGCTTGATCCGGATCTTTTTGACCGTTATCACAACTAGCATTCATCGGGGATGAATCCGTCTAACCCGGGAAGAGTTGATGGGGATGCCTGAATTCAAGCTGTTTCCGATCGAGGTTCCCTATATATTGTCTGTGATCGCGACCGTGAAAATCCATGCCAACCAAAGTTCGAGGTCGAACTTTTTCAAAGTAGAGGGGATTGATGCGAATTTTAGATCCACCTGTTTGAATCGTCGTCGGATAAAGAGGAGATGTCAAAATAGAAAGTGGACCTATGAATGGTTTTTAAAGAAAGGCCCGTTAAAGACCCGTTTGATTAAAAAGAAGAAAATCCAAAATTTATTAGGGTCTTTAACTTTTAATCCCGTCACTTTTATGTTTGGCCTATTTTGAAGTGTCAAACGAAGTCGGATTGATACGAAATTGATCATATTTGAAAGCTTATAGAAGTAGCTTTCCAACGAGCCAAAATTTGAGCAATTCCGACAAGTATTGAAGAAGTTGTCGGAGGCTGCACATAAAGTGACGAATTTCAAGAATCCTAATTGAATTAGGATTAGTTTCTTTTATTATTTTATTTTAGAAAGTAAGAGTTGTTTCTTTTATTAGAAATATGATTAATTTCCTTATTGTTTAGGACTTTATTGTTTTAGAAGAATTATGATATTTTTTTTATTTGAATTAGGAATTAGAGTTATACTAGGATTTCTAATTTTATGCATTGGTTAGCCTATTTAAAGGCTTGTAAACATTTTTATTATTACTTTTTGGTTAATAAAAACTGCTTATGCAAAAAATTGAGAATTCTAAACTTTCATGAGGGTGTGATTCTCTCAAAACCGAGAGCGATTCTTCGATTCCCGCTTGCGGTTTGGTTCGAGGCCAACTCTTCTTCCATCTCTAGGTCTATGGTTTGCATAAGTAGCGTAATCATAATTATTTTATTGATCTCATAAAAGCCCTAAATCAATATTTTGTTCATCATTAATTTTATTAGCCTTTTATTTTCGTTTGGTATCGAGTGAACCCGTTTGCGAGTTCGTTCAACTCCCTAAAACTATCGGAGATCTAGCCGTTCATAAGAACCCTAGTCTTCTAGATCCGCGATAGGGAACGTACACGAAAGTAACACTATTTTGAGCCGAAATTAAATCACCTAATTAAATTTCTAGAATTTTCGTGATAATTTGTTATGAGAAATTGTTATTTTAATTGATTAAATTAATTTTAATCCTCATCTCAGCCCTAACATTGCATTTAGTAAGTTCCCGCATCAGAACCTCCTCAAGGAAATCACCATGAAGAAACGCAATTTTAATATCGATTTGATGAAGAGGTCATCCCTGCATGGCGAAAAAGCTAGGAGAACACTAACAGAAGTCAACTTGGCTACAGGAGCAAAGGTAGCCTCATAATCAATCCCATGGGTTTGGGTAATCCCTTTTGCAACGAGTCGAGCCTTATATCGAGAAATTGTGCCATCCGGATTGTGCTTCACAACGAAGACTCATTTACAGTTAACAGTTTTCTTCTCAGGTGGAAGAGGAATCATGTCCCATGTATGATTAGCCTATAAGGCATCCATCCCCTCGACTACGGGAGACTGCTAAGAGGGATGGTCAAGGGCAGCACGAACAGTTTGAGGGATTGTCTCAGAGTCAATGGTAGAGAGAAAGGCCTGATAAGTGGGAGAGAAATTTTGATTCCTGAGAGCTCTAAGAAGGTCCATATCATTAGTAAAAGATGGGGAAGGTATAGAAGTTGGACCAAGGATACTTACAGGAGTTGGAGTCACCACTGGAGAGAATGAAGGAGGAGGCACTGCTAAAGTTGGACCACGCCACTTGCGTCGGACATAAATAAGCACCCCCTTTGTTGCAAAGGAATAGTAAGATCCTGAAGTGCAGACATAGGGAGAGGGGGGGCAGGGATGGGAATATGATGATTCTCAGTAAAATAGGAACAACCTAAAAAAATGTGACATCCATAGAAGTGTAAAACCAATGAGTATGAAGATCGTAGCAATGATACCCTTTAGAAATAATAGAGCAGCCAATAAAAAGACATTTGATAGCTTTGTCATCTAATTTTTGTCGAGTGGGACGAAGTCCTGGATAAAACAAGTACATCTAAACACACGAGGCTCAACATAAAAAAGATGATCTGTAGGTCTAAGAGTATGGTATGGAGTATGACCTGCCAACGCCCTAGATGGGGTGCGGTTCATAAAGAAGCAACCAGTAAGTAGTGTCAAAGACCAATAAGGTTTTGGCACGTGCATACCACGAAGTAAGCAACGAGTCAATCTCAAAAGATGTTTGTTCTTACGCTCAACAACACCATTTTATTGCGGAGTATAAGGACAGAAAAATCTTTCAAGTAATTAGCAAAGGATTGAGACGTATACCCCCCCCATTGTCAGACTTAGAATTCTCGTTGTAGCACCATATTGAGTTTTAACTAAGGCATGAAATTCCTGAAACTTAGAAAAGCCTTCACTCTTTTGTTTCAACAAATACAACCATGTACACCTACTACAGTCATCAATAAAAGTAACATAATACTGAGAACCATCAACAAAAGCAATTGGGGAGGGACCCCACACATCAGAGTGAACAATATGAAATGGAACATCAGATTTATGCATATGTGATAAATAAGAATGCTTAACATGCTTCGAGAGCTTATGAACATCACACTTAAACTTTGTTGAAGTGTAAAAAGATTTAAAATTGGGAAGTAAAGTGCATAAGGACTGAAACCCGACATGCCCAAGTTTAGCATGCCACAAAGATAGTGTCTAGGCTAACGCTAACAGAAAAAGGAAAAACAAAGGAGGAATCAGCAGGTCTATCAGCAACAGCAACAGTAGGTGTACTAAAGTCAGTCTGCAGGAAGTACAGTCCACCCCTCTCAATGCCTCTACCAACAATCCTCTTCGTAGTAAGCTCTTGAAATACACAATAAGTGGGATAAAAAAAACGCAATAATTTAGTTTCCTAGCAATGCTACTAACAGAAAAAAGATTAGTAGAGAACTGGAAAACATGTAGAACACGAGAAAGAGACAAAGAGGAGGATATGGGAATAGTCCCAACTCCTAAATGAGAGTGTAGGAATCATCAGCTATGCGAACTTGAGCAGGAGAAGAAGAGGGAGAATAGAGAGAGTACTCCTGAGATTCACTAGTCATATGGTTAGTGGCCCTTGAGTCAATGACCCAACTAGGAGCAATAGCAGTAGTGGTTGTAGCAAAAGCATATGAATCAGGTGTACCTGATGGCTCATAAGTAGAAGCAGAAGTCTCTGGGTGATCTGTAGAAGGTGGCTGTGAGGCACGAAGCTCATATGACCTAAATAACTCTGCTACCTAGGATCGAAGGGAGCTCAAATCACCAACAGAAGTCTCAGGTGTATCAGTAGCAGCTGTATGAGTAGATGTAGAAGACCTCTTGATATCCATGAAGACGATAGCAGTGATCTCGGTCATGTCCTGTAAGACGACAGTGAGAACATATGAGAGATGAGAGACGTCCGCAACCACGACATCCGCCTCGACCACGTTTGCCTCCTCGGTCGCTCCCCCTACCCCTGCTAGCAGGAGGCGAGTATCATGGATCAAAATTTCGTCCGATACCGATACGTATCGGACAATACGTATCGGTATCAGAGCTGAACGATACGGTATATTCAATGTACCGTATCGTTCAGTTGTATGGCAGATATCGAACGATACCGATACGTATCGTTTTGGAGCTCGGACGATACGTATCGGCAACCCGAGCTTTTGACCCATGGCAAGTATCAGATGTAAAGGTTGTATGCTCCTGCAGCATAAAAGTGATAAGAGTACTGATAGACATAACATGACGACGCTGCTCCTCAGTAAAGAGTATCCCATAGGTAGTGCTCAACATAGGAAGAGATCTAATAGTAAGAATTTGTTTGTGTGTCTGCTCATATTTAGAATGAAAGCCCCCAAGAAAAGTATAAATCTGATCGCGTTCATATCGCTTAGCTAATTTGGTGGCAACCTCTTCACCAAACTTAGAAAGAGGCTCATAGTGATTGAGCTCTTCGCACATACTCTGAAGTGAACTGTAATACTTCCTCATAATAGAATCTCCCTGCTTACATTCTGAAATCATCGGTTTTAGTTGGTAGATCCGTGTGTCATGATCAGAAGGTGCAAACGTGTCTGCTAGCTTACTCTAGAGCTTGACAACTGACTCATAAAACATAAAGGTTTTATAGATGGATGAATCCATAGAGTTCAGGAGCCATCCAAGAATAATTGCATTGTCTGCATCCCAAGAAGAGGATTAGGGTTTGTGAGATGTTATTAGGTGTTGGTTTAGGGTTAAGGTGTTGTGGAAGAGAGACGAGAGAGAAAGAGAAGCGAGGAGAAGGCTTCGTGAGTCTATTTCAACTCACTAGCAATTATATTAAGCTATGTAGAAAAGATACATGCACACTTATTTTACCCAACACACCATACATATAATTTTAATATCAATATTCCTAACACTTACGGCTGCATCCGATCTATACGATGCCCTGTGAACACGTGGCATTACATGGCACTAAAAATGGGAACATGATATAGAATTGATGATCTGCTCACCAGTTTGGTGAGTGGATTGATCGCCCTAGTCTAGCTCTTCGAGGAAACTCTTAGAAGGCAAAATCATTTAATTTAGCATGATAATAATGTGCAATGGGTAATGGTAGCTTGGTACCATGCATCGGGTAACTTACCTGGTCCCGTATTAATTTGCAACCATTGGCACCCAATCACATGATCGGATGTCATGGATAGGAGCGGCTCGATGATCACAATTTTTTGGCGAAAAAAAATAATTAAAAAATATAAAATCATGCAACCAAAAGATTCCATTGCACATAAATGAATGGTAAAATACCTTTGGTGTAGTGTTCATTTCTCACCACGATTGACGCCATTGACTATGCAGTTTTAAATTTTTGCATTTTAATCATTTTTTTACAAAGCAGTTATGATCATCAAGCTGCTCCTATCCTTGACACCCGATCATGCGAGAGGGTTCCACATGGCTGTAAATTAGTGTGGGACCAGGTAAGTTACCCAATCCATGGTACCAAAGGCGTAGCCCGGATTTTCTTCTAGTGCTATGCAGTTTTATATTTTTGCATTGTAATCATTTTTTTACAAAGCAGTTATGATCATCAAGCTGTTCCTATCCTTGACACCCGATCATGCGAGAGGGTTCCACATGGCTGTAAATTAGTGTGGGATCAGGTAAGTTACCCAATCCATGGTACCAAAGGCGTAGCCCAGATTTTCTTCTAGTGGAGACTAGTGATAGTCGATAAACGATAGTTATTTTACCCTAAATTTGGGGGATATACACTACAGATTTGAGGGCTTGTACATAAAACAAAGCTGTATAAGAATCATATTCTATACATCTTTAAATCTTAAATGGGGGCTCCAGCCCCCACTCTGCTATATGTGGCTATGCTCCTGCATGATACCAATGTGCAATAATAGGAAAATATTGTCAGTATTTATTACTACATTTCTTGTAAAATATCAAGTTCAGATCATCTAAGTGCTGGAGGCAAATTTCGTATTAATAAAACTTTCGCTCTAGAATTATTAATTCAGTCAGTGTTATTATCTGAAATATGAAATTCTGCCTGTTAATGGTTGAGCAATTTCTTATTTCGTCGTGTTTACGTACTCTTGAATTCTGACTTCCAAACTTGTTTCTTGTAGGATGATGGCCTGCTTCACACCACTTGTGGAACTCCAAACTACGTTGCTCCAGAGGTGCAGATGGCTTTTAAATGATTTTCAACTTTTCTTCTAAATTCATTTATATTGTACGATGATCTAAGAACCATTCGATGTCTCTCTTCCCTGATTAGGTACTTAATGATAGAGGCTACGATGGGACGACTGCAGATTTGTGGTCATGCGGGGTCATCCTATATGTATTGCTTGCAGGTTACTTGCCTTTCGATGATTCTAATCTTATGAATCTATATAAAAAAGTGAGCATTTTTCCAACTCTGGACTGCTCTTTTCTTATTACACACCTGCTCTTGTTTATTACTTACTCCTTTGTTTAGATTTCCGATGCTGAATTTACCTTCCCATCTTGGCTTTCTCCTGGCGCAACCGGATTGATTACAAGAATATTGGATCCAAACCCTATGATGGTAAGTAGATCTCCTTAGCCGGTGTCGGATGTAATTACTGTCAGAATAGTTCCACATATCAGAGCAGGTATTTCCCCACTCCACGTCACCCAATTCAATTGTCCACGTGATTTGGCTTGGCTTAATTTCGCCAACACGTGCGAGGGGGTGTTAGAATAGTCCCACATTGCTTGTGGGCTTAGAGGTCGTGGGCTATCTATAATTTGGGTACTCCTCACCTTACAAGCCGATTTTGTGAGGTTGAGTTAGGCCCATAGAATTTTACAATTACAACCGACTTATTATATAGGCAAGGCTTATGTATGATGTAGTTGACAAGCATGGTATCAAAACTCGGCCGATACCGCTGCGTATCAGCAATACATATCTGTTTCGTTGAGAGCCGATAACGATACCACCACGATACAGGGATCGGGTGGTATTGATATCTATATCAGCATCGGACCGTTACTGGTCAATATCGGTCGATACTGTCTCCGTCTTTAGCCGATACTGACCGATACAACCAGTTTATATATATATATATATATATATATATATATATATATATATATATATATATATATATATATATATATACTCTTTTTTCTTCAAAAAAATAAAATATAATAGACCGATACAGTATCGATGATACCATATCCGTATCGGTCCAAGATGGACCGATACCAGATACCGATACTGATATTGATACCTTGCGCACAAGGTCATCATATGTTGTGTAATACTTGTATGTTAATTGTATGTTAAGGGTAGCTTAGGCACTTTTATCATTTTTCATTTATTTGTATATATGCCTTGGGCATCAGGAGGTAGATTGGGATAGAGACTAGTTCTAATTTTTCTTTTATAGCATAGTAACTTTGATATATTTCTTCTTCTTGTTTAAAGCTTATAGTTTCATTTGTTGTATTAAGCTTTCACTTTTCTTAAAGTCGCCCGGGGCGGGGGCCCGATTTAGGCTGGGGTGTTCCTTGAGCGGACAGAATTTGCCCCCCCCACCCCCTAAGGAGCCCTGGCGGCCGCCACGTACCTGCCCCAATCCCCATTTTTTTTTTAATTTTTTTTTTCTTTTTTTTTTTCCCCGGGAGCCATTACTTGGCTGATATTAGAAACGCCTTTGCACTCGGAAAGTTGGCCCTTGTACCGACTTTAAAAAGAGACTTGATATTTAAGGGACATGTGACATGTGAAGACCATTGATGGCGTCAAATCAGATGATAGAGGTTGTGTTTAACCCCATTATTCCACACAATAGATCTTCAGATCGTTGTACATAGATCAGACGGTGATGGCGTCAAATCAGATGAAGGAGGTCATGTTTCACCCCGCTATTCCACGCAGTATATCTTCAGATCATGGTACATCTATCAGACGATCAGTTTTTTATCCCATGTGTCACAGATCCCCAGAAAATGCCTTAAATTTACGTAATCACATTTGAGCGTCATGTGTGTCATATGATTCAAGGGCCATTTTTTGGGGATCTTTGACACATGAAATCAAGTACTAATCGTATGATTTGTGTGCCGTGATCTCAAGATCTAGTGTGTGGGAGATTGGGCTGAAACAAGATCATCATCTGATTCAAAGCAATCAATGGTTTTCAAGGTGTCTCTAATGTGGGCGCAAAAAGAGGTACCCAAGAAAAATGTGGGTGTTCTTGGGTGCATATATATATATAAGAGCTGGTTAGGTCCTCCAAGATCCATATGGAGCACAGGTGGACAGTTTAGATCAATATTAAAAAAAAAAAATTGAAAAATAAATTTTAAACCCACAAGTCAAAGTTTGATGGTTTTCATTTGTCCACATTTCACGGTTCAAAATATAGACGGTGGAGATGAGTTTTTAATTTTTTTTTTTTCAAAGATGATCTAAGCAATGCACCCAAGGTCCACGTGGCACCCAAAAAGTGTTTTAGGTGCCACGTGGAGCTCCACGTGGAAGGTTGGAGGATGGTGACCGTCCTCCCATGGAGGACGGAGGCGTTTTCCTATATATATATATACACTTCGGGACCGCTCGGGTCTTGGGGCGCCCACCTAGGCGCCGCCCGGCCCGTTCTGCCTGAAAATCCACCCTACCACCCGAACCTGCCCACCGACTTTAGGAACATTGGTTGAGTTGCAAATTTTCCAAATACTTGGCCCATCCATTTAGTAAGAGTGCAAGTACTTTTACTGCTCTTTTGGTCTTGTCCATTTTCATGTTTGGGTACATCCCCCTCTATTATTTATGAGGTTATGAGGGTCATATTTTTTTACAATTATTTATGATATACATTGATATACTTGATGCAGCATTGATCTAAGCTACTACACATTGATTCTAATTTTGTTGTCTTGATAGAAACTCATTTTTCTATCAAAGTTAAACATATCTCTCTGATACTGGAGAAGAATATGTTTCTTCTATTCTGTCTTTTCTTGCTTCTGTTGAGTTTAGTCCCACATTGGACAATTATAAGATCCTGGGCCTCTCCACCTATTGCCAGTTGGTTTTGAGTTGGATGTCCAAATTTATCAGCTTCTCATGGCCATGCTCCTTAATTATCTTATCTCGACACTCCCTAACTAGAATGATGTTGCTGAGAGGAAGCATTGTCATATCATATTAATTATCTTAACTAGTTGCACTCTTTGTTGTTGGCTTCTATTCTCAGTTTCGGGTGAGGTGATGCTCACGATGTAGTGACGAAGTCGGGGTTCGGGACTAAATCGTCTTGGAAAAAATTAGAAAAAATTCGTCAAATTCGGGGAAAATGTGGTCAAAATTTGGAAGAAATAAAATAAATTATAAATATATTAATTAAAATTTAAAAAATTTAAAAAAATAATTAAAGTTTCTGACCAAAATTAGAAAAAATCCTGAAAAAGTCATAAAATTCGCATATAATTCGCTAAATTCACAAATTATTCAAAAAATTCAGATTTTGTTCGAAAATTCACGAATAATTTGAATTTGATTTATTTTTAAAAATTCATGCATTATTCGCGACTTTTTCAAAAATTCAGCAAATTTGGTCACTATGGTGCTCACTTCCATGTATATGATCAATTGAATTCCATCATCTACTCCTAGCCTTTCTCCATTTGAGCTTCATGTTTTTTTATTGCATATATCTTACGCTTTTCCACATTAACGTACCAACTTGTCAGCTTGCTCTGTCATGTGTGTTTTTTTGGGTATGAGATTGAATAGATACTATACATCCTCTCATCATTAGTGCATCTCCCGACATGAGAGAGTTCCATTTTACTGCCTTCAGTGCTCTCCCTCTTATCTAGGCCCTACCGCTATAAAGATTAGAGATTATGTCCTTTATTTGATAGTACTTCTAGAGCTGCTAGTTACTCTATTTCCGAATGGGTAGCATTATTTACACCCCATTGAAATGTGATCTCACCCCTTATCTTCCAGCCGGCATTCATTGACTGCCTTTGAATAAAGACGATGGAGATTGTCTTTCTTCTCAATCTTCAACACAACTGATCTTGGGAACATGGGCTTTCCATCATTCGGTTAGTTTCCTATTCCACGTGGCACACATCCCAAAAGTGACCCTAAAATCATGTGACACACATCACGCTCAAACATGATTTTAGGGTCACTTTTTGAGATGTGTGCCACATGTAATAAAAAACCGACTGTCTGATGGTATGCCCATGATCTAAAGATCTGTAGTGTAGAACATTGGGACGAAAAATGATCTCCATCATCTAATTCAGAGGCGTTCAATGCATACCGGCTGGAGGAGATGGGGTGAGATGACAGTTCCACTGGGTGTAAATAATGGTGTCCTTTCTGAAATGCTCATCCCTTTATTGTAGTCTCTCCTTTGTCTGATAATCATTATTTTGTTCCTTCATCGATTGATCGTCCTCATTCCTCTTTCACCTAGGTTTACCCGAGGTGGACTACTTATATGGTGGTTGATGTTGTGACTCCTATGCGTGATTCTTCCTCTCTAGATGTTGGTCCTTCTACTCAATGCTCATCTTCTCTTTTCATTCTTATCATGAGCCTCACATTCTTCATTATCTAAGTGGCTCTCAGCAAATCAGAATAATCATATTTAGGCAGGTATAAAATTGATGAGCTCGAGGAGCTGCCATTGGATCTACAAAGTCAGCAGCTGAACTCAAGGAACTGAATTTTAACTTAGTGGATCCTTTCTTAAGAAATAATTGCGTTACACATAAGTTCTTGTATCCTTCAGTTATTTGGTCAGCTCATCTATTGGGAAATTCTTTTAATGAAATAACTCTCATCCTTAGCCATATATTAGAACAATTTCTAGATATTACCGTACAATTTAACTCACATAAGCACTTTACATTAGTGTCCATGGTATCAAAATTTGGCTGATACCGATACGTATCGGCAATGCGTATTGAGTTCAGAGAAATGATACCCTGCGAAACGAGTCATCAGATGTACAATTCGAGAACAGGACATTTCCTTTGACTAGATTTTTTCATATATCTAATGACTAGATCTAATCGTACATGGGATCTCTATTCAATCGTACTACCCCCACCTATTGTACCACCCCGATTCATGTATCGGGGTCGTATTGGTATCAGTATTAGTATCAGTATCAGAGAGATACGGGTCACTATTGGCCGGTACTCTCTCAGTATCGGCCAATACTGAATGATACAATCGTTTTTTGTCCAAAAAAACAGGGTTTCATTGTCAGCGATACCATATCGGTATCGGCCGTTACGTATCACTCCAAGATTGGACTGATACCCGATACCAATACCAATTTTTGTATCTGGGTATTACCCTCACCAATAAAATGTTCCTCATATGCAAACACCAACAATTGTTACAAGAGCATGTATGAGACACATTTTGGCTCAATAAATATTCATGTAATTATATATACTGGGGAAATGGAAAACTTGATTTCCTTCATCATATTAAGCACATGCAGGAAGTTACTACATTGCTTGATCTACCATTCGGTAGTTAATTTTATTTATTGTGGCTGATTGCAGCGTATTACTATCCCTGAAATTTTGGTGGATGAATGGTTCAAGAAAGGTTATAAGACACCCATATTTGAGGAGAAAAATGATACAAATTTGGACGACATATATGCAGTTTTTAAGGATTCAGAGGTGAGTCGATGATGAGCTTCACCGATCATTCTAGTAACATTTCTTTTTGTAATTTTCGAGATTTCTCCATGATGGGTATCAAATATTAGCGATTTCAACTAAATAATTTGGCTTTTGATCAGGAACATCTTGTTACAGAGAAGAAAGAAGAACAGCCGGCTGCAATGAATGCATTTGAATTGATTTCCATGTCAAAGGGGCTCAATCTTGGAAATCTGTTTGATGTAGAGCAGGTTCACCTATTTCCATGCTTTCGTTCATTTGTTAGGTAGTATATCCATAGTGACCAAATTCACCGATTTTTTGAAAAAGTCACAAATAATTCACTAATTTTTGAAAAAAATCTGAATTATTCGCAAATTTATGAATAAAATCCAAATTTTGGTAATAAATCGCGCATTTCCCTAGTTATATGCAAATTTTCTGAATTGTTACCAGATTTTTCCCGAATTTGGTTAAAAACCTTTATTTTTAAAAATTTAATTAATATATTTAATAATTTTTCTTTTTCCTTTTCCGAATTATGACCAGTTTTCCCGAATTTGACAAAATTTTTCCAAGCCAATTTATTTCTGAACCCCAACTCTGTCACTATGAATCATGGATCAAAATCTCAGCCGAGATTTAAATTTCTTGGCCGAGATAACTCGGTGTCGGGCCCCTACCGAAACAAAAATTACCCAAATTTCGGATTGGGGCTGGAAAATTGAAATTATCAGCCAATAATTTGAATTTATCTGTCGAGATTTTGGAATGTCACTTTTATTTATTTTTTTATTTTTTAAGGGAATTTTTTTTGTTCCCATACATTTACCTGAGTTTCATTCTTTTACACTTAGTTTATTTTATTTTTTCTCCTCTTCTCCTTCTTCCATAGTTTGACGAAATTTCACCGAATATTGTTGGATCTAGACGAAATCTCGTCGTATCGTGCCGTAACTTATTGAAACTCGTCGGATTTCGCTAAAAGTTGTCGGATTTTGACGGTTTCTCGCCAGACTTTGATGGATTTTCTCCCAAAGTTAGCATACTTACCGAATATCGTCGAGTTTCGCCGTATCTAATCATATCTTGCCGAATCTTTCCAAATTTAGCCGGACATTGTCGAATCTTGTCTGATTTCATCAAATATTGTTGATATCTTATCGGATTTAATCAAATATTACCGATATCTTACTGGATTTAGTCTCAGTAGTTCAAATACGTCTTCTAATAATGTGAAAGTGTTAAAAAAATAAAGTTACACAAAGCTCAGAGGAAATTTCCGAAAATTACCAAAAATTTGACCAATTTACGGTTCGGGTGGTGAACAAAACCGAAACCGAGATTTTGATCCATGCTATGAGTATATCAATGTGCCTGGAAGTGATGGGATGTGCCCCTATGCATTTCTTAGGACATGGACGGTTGAGCTCATACATGATCATTAAATATTAATTTATCGTAGCTTTAAATGAACAATAAATGAGGCATGACAACTCCATTAAAGATTAGGGCAAGACCGCCCCAATTATAGCCAAGGGCTTATCTTTTTAGCAACCCAAGTCATCAAAGTGGTAGCTCGATTTGGAAGCGACTATAGGCCCAAAGATGGCACTCATTGAAGGATTTGAACCGTCTGATCTATGCACTCTAATATTGACAGTTGGACATATTTTTTCAATGGGTAATATTAAAGGGCGCCGATCGGACGGTTCCAATGCTCTTTTAGGCTTTTGATTCTTTGGCAGACACCTGCCGATGACAGACTTCTAGTTGAAGATTGACAAAGGTATGCCACATGGCATAAATGTGGGTTTCTATTGCCCTTATCGGTGTACATGCGGTCAGCAGAGTCGGGTTCTTAAATAAATATTTGTGAAGATTTTAGTTTACGAGCACCTTAACTGATTTTCATGTGTGTTCTGTGGCAGGAATTCAAGAGAGAAACGAGGTTTACTTCAAAATCTCCAGCTGATGAAATCATCAGTAAGATTGAACAAGCTGCTATACCTCTTGGCTTTGGTGTTCAAAAGAAAAATTACAAGGTGTGACTCGTATGAAATTACGGAATGCATTCTTTTTATTGAAATTATCAGTCACTATTCTTCTATCTGAAATTACAAATCACCATCAATACTAGCTATACTTTTTGGGCTACGCTAGGCCCAAAAATACACTGATTGGAAAATTTGAACCATCTGATCTATGCACTCTAATATGGACAGTTGTGCTAATGGTCGATGTTGAAGAGCACCAATCGGATGGTTGTACTCCTCTGATGGCCATACTTTTTTTTTGGTGAGATGTATCAATTATGAGCTGCCAGATGGACTGCTTGGATTGATCAGAGATATGCGCCATGTGGCGTATGAGTGGTTGGTCATGGCCCTATCTGTTTAAACACTGTCAGCAGAGTCGGTCTCACATCTTAAAGAATAAATATATTCTGGTGCACGTGCTCAACATATTTTCCAATTGATGGGCCACCACTTTGGGTGAATCACGACTCAAAAATTAGATAATTCTAACCCGTTAGATGAAAGCCACTTTGAGATCTGTCTGAAGTTAAAAGGCAACTTTCCAATATTCATATTCCATTGATCAGATGGTTTAAAAACTTCCAGGTGGTATGTGTTTTTGAGCTATGGTCCATTGAGTTTACAGTTTCAATTGATACATGTATGCACTGGTTTGTGAGTAGAGATGTGATCAATAAGCACAAATAATAGTTGCTTAATGTAAGAATGAGAGAGAATGTGACGAACAATAAGCAACAGAAAAACATGAATCTTACCTTTTTTTCCATTTTCTTACGATATGACTGCCACTTGTTTTCTCTCAGATGAAGCTGGAAATGTTGGAAGCCGGGAGAAAGGGAAACCTTGGCGTTGCTACAGAGGTTATTACCTAGAAACGAATATTCGTGTAATAGATTTGAGCTAGTATAGTGTGGCTGACCTTGTCGCCATGAGTAATGAGTGGGTCATTGTTTCTGTACGCATGACACTATTTTGGGTCCATGTGCTTCACAATGTCATCATATAGATTGGATTCATCCTAAGATTGCATCAAAAGTTACCTGCATCATATTATTAAGAGCTTAGTAGTACCAAAAATTGAATGGCTATACATATTTGGACAAATTCACAGTACTATTTTATTTTTTTGGCACATATGCTCTTAACCATATGGTGTAAATAGTCTTTCATGCAATCTTAGGATGAATCTGATCTATATGATGGTGCCGTGAACTACGTGGCACCAAAATGGTGCCATGTGTACAGAATCGACGTTCCTGTCACCAACCTTGGTCATTTGGTCGGTCACTCTATACCACCTCAATGGATTTCATGTAGTTCATATTTTTCTTCTCTTACATTCTCCTTTGTTTAATCAGGTGTTTCAAGTAGCGCCATCTCTTCATATGGTCGAGGTACGGAAAGCGAAAGGAGACACCCTTGAGTTTCACAAGGTAATTTTCCACTTTGGCGACCACTATTGATATGAATATAATTTAAGAGAATTTAGTAATCCGTTTTTTTAGAAGAGATCGACTCTCGTAGCCTACATCAATAGATAACACTTCCACTGGCATACTTTTCGGCCACATGGTGCCACCTTGCACATATTTTTGACCAATCCACTATCCAAGTTGAAGGATATCGTGTGAAGATCTTGTGTTAACAATGAACAACGTTCTATATTAAAGTTCTTGGATCAAATGGTTTGAATCGTGTAATGGGATCCCTTTTAGGCTGACATATCTTCACATGTCGTTTTGTTATTTGGGAAAGTATGATTGGTCCAAGATTTGTCACGGGGCATAAAATGTGTACTTTTTGAGTGGGTATATCTACTGACGCAGGTCACCATCAACTCCTTATATAAATTTAAAATGGAAAATGGGAAAATACATACAAATGCATGGCATGAACCGTGCATTCGAATGCTTGATCATGTGTCATGTGGCATGTGATCATGAGTTATACCACATCTCTATGGGTTCATCCGACCCCCTAGGTTTTTAGGAGAAAAAAATGAACCTTTTTCGCCTTGAAAGTTGAAATCACAGGTCAAAGTTTTCATGGTCCATTGAAATTTTGTACCTTTGACCCGAAAGAGTAAATTACCTTTTTAATTTCTTTTCCAAATGGTACCTGATCCACCTTGGGCATGTTGTCGTGGCACCAAGATTCATATAAAATTAAAAATTATCAGGCATCGTGACATTTTTGTCATTCGAATTTGTTGCGAATGAAGTTATAATAAATCTCCTCTCCTATTGATTGCTGTGAATTTTCTTTTCAGTTCTATAAAAACCTTTCAACCTGCCTCAAGGATGTTGTTTGGAAAAGCGAAGAGGATATGCAAGACAAGGAACAATAGTGATTCAGTTTCAAGTGCAAGATTTGTTCATTTTTTTTTTTCTTTTTTCAAGGTAAATCTGGACTTCCGGGTTTATCATGGAGCGATTTGTTTGTAGATGAGCTTTTGCGGTGTGTTCTTCCTCATTTAAAAAACAAAAAAAAATTTAAACCTTTAATTTTATGTTGTAAAAGTTGTATCGTATGTAGTTTCATCATTGGTTTCCACTTATTTGTTGTTGGGACTTGGGAAGCATCACATTTGTAACAACTATTTGTTCATTCCGGTTGACCGCAATTATATGTTGTATATGCTTAGCTGAACCCGACTTCATCATTGTTTTCCATGTAATTGTTGTCGGATAGCGTGTCGGACTCGTATTGGATATTTGTTAGGATATATGTATAATAATTGGCATCTCTTTTAGGGGATGCATTTTAAGTTTTCTGATCTATTCATACACTTTGCAGGTATGGTCCGTAGGATCAACACCACTGGAAGGTGGTCGGCCTGCCGCTGGTAGAACAGTCATGTTTGACTGTCTCAAGAAATTGGTAGGTTGCAATCAACAGAAGTGTGATGTTGGCATGCGAAGCAGCTTCATTTGAGATGCGACTGTGACAGTTGCCACTAAGGGCAACAGATTTCATGGATATGGATTTCATATTGAACCAGATACCCAAGTGAAGTCCATCTTGATATGGGGTTCAACTGGCTTTGGATAAAAGGAATCTTGACTATGACAGCTTCCATTTTCGTAGGGTTGCTCATATTAGAATATTTTATACACGAACAAGAGAAAGTGTTGCATTCTTAGTGAACGAAGCATTTCTTACTGTTACAAATCGCCAAGTAAATAGTGTAATGTTGACTTCTTGCTTCAAATGAAGTATGCTTGTATTTTCCACTTTAAAGACCCAAGTCTAATTTTAAAAATTGGATCAGATTGGCTGTTGGACCGTGGTCCAATCTGATGGAACAATTGAACCGTCTGATATAGTCACGAACTTGTTCCGTGAAAAAGATGACTATGATTGTTGGTATATCCAAACGAAGGCGTTGTTTGGTTCGCAAGACTTGCTAGAAATTGTCACCGATGGTTATGTAGAACAACCCACTTCCGCGCAAGAGTCCGCCTACATAGCGGAGCAAATGAGCACTCTTAAGGAGCTACGGAAGGACGAGAAAGTTTTGTTCCTACTCTATCAAGGGGTTGATGATACAACCTTTGAAAAAATAGCCGAAGCAAAATCAAGCAAAGAAGCATGAGATATTCTTAGTACCATCTTTGAGGGTGTTGATCGTGTAAAAATGGTACGTCTACAAACTCTTCGGGCTGAGTTTGAAGTCATTCACATGAAGGAAGGTGAGGCTATTTGTGAATATTTCTCTCGCATACTCGTAATAGTCAATCAATTAAAAAGAAATGGAGAAAAGATTGAGGAAGTTCGGGCTATAAAAAAAGTGTTGTGATCGCTCTCAAATAAATTTGAGCATGTGATTGTGGCAATCGAAGAGTCAAAAGATTTAGAAACTCTCACAATTGAAGAACTCATGAGATCTCTCCAAGTGCATGAACAACGCAAGAAAAAGAAGTCTAGTTCTGTAGTAATTAAGCAAGCACTAGAGTCAAAATTGACTCTAAATGAGCATTCATAACATGGTCGTGAAAATTCACAACGTGGTGGTCACACCAGTGGGAAGAAGTCGCAGGAGGAAAATTTCAAAACAATAATGAAAATCATAGAGGTCTTGGAAGATGCATCGGAAGAGAAAATGTTGCTCGTGGACGCGGAAATAAGAAGAATATCCAATGTCACAATTGCAACAAGTTTGGGCATTATGCTTCAGAATGTTGGCATAATGAATCTAACAATAAAAAGAATGTTCAATGTTTCAATTGTAACAAACATGCTCACTTTGCCTCAGAGTGTTGGCACAAAGATTCTACAAACCAAAGTATACAATCAAATTTTGTAGATGCATAAAATCAAGAGAAAGAGATGACCTCTTCTTTGCACAAGAAGAAACTCAAGACAAACAAGATGCGTGTCACCTAAATTTGGGTGCTAGCAGCCACATGTACGGAAAGAAGGAACTCTTTGAAGAGCTCATTGAAAATGTTCAAGGGAACGTCAGCTTGGGAGATTCATCAAAGTTGTCGGTAAGAGGTAAAAGAAAATTTTAAATTTATCAAAAGAATGGTGTACCTCAATATGTCTCTAATGTGTATTATGTATCCAATATGAAAAGCAATATACTTAGCATTGGTCATCTTTTAGAAAAGGGGCATATAATACACATGGAGAATTTTTTCTTCTCTTTAAAAGATTATCAAGGAAGGCACGTTGCAAAAGTTCAAATGACACTAAACCGCATGTTTCTCATCTCTCTTAGCACAAAGTTTGAAGAGTGCTACCATGGACTTGTAAACAATGAGTCATGGATGTGGCATCTCAGCATGGGGCATCTTAACTTTAGTGGGCTAAAACTCTTGGCCATCTCAAACATGGTACGTGGATTGCTAAATATTGAAAAGCCGGAATTTGTATGTGAAGCATGCACTCTTAGTAAGCAATCAAGAAATTCTTTTTCAAGTGGAAGTTCATGGAGAGCTTCTGAACCATTAGAGTTGATTGACATGGATATATGTGGACCAATTGAACCAGTTTCTCATGGTGGTAATAGATACTTCATTACCTTTATAGATGATTTCAGCAGAAAATTATGGGTTTATTTTTTGAAAGAAAAATCAGCTGCTTTTACTAATTTTAAAATTTTTAAAGCATATGTTGAATTGAAAAGTTGTTATAAACTCAAAATAATGAGATCTGACAGAGCTGGTGAGTACACCTCAAATGAATTTAAGGATTTTTACATAAATCAGGGCATTAGACATCAATTTACTATAGCATATACGCCACAATAAAATGGCATCACAGAAAGAAAGAACCGTACCATTCTTGACATGGCAAGAACCATGTTAAAAGAAAAAAGGTATACCAAAGAACTTTTAGGCCGAAGCAATAACATACACGTTCTATCTTCTCAACTAGTGCCCAACAAAAAGTGTCAAGTATATGACACTATAAGAGGCATGGAGTGGCTACAAACCAAGTATAGCACACCTAAGAATCTTTGGGTGTATTGCATATGCTCAAGTTTCAGAAGCTAAAAGAAAGAAGCTTGATGACCATGGAGAAAAGTGGATCTTCATTGGTTATAGTGAAAAATCTAAGGCTTACAAGCTCTATAATCCACTAGAGATGTTGTTTTCAATGAATAAGAGGCGTGGAAATGGAATGAAAATGGCAAAAAGCAAAGAAAACCAGATTGAGATAGAAGAGGTTACAAATGAAGAAAATTTAGAAAAAGTTTTCTCCACACCTTTGCAAGCAGCATCTTCAAGTCAAAGGACTCCTATTGGCACTATTCAAAATGTTACCTCATCAGCCCAAAACTCAAGAAGATCATCGGTATCACCAATCAAAATGAAAAGTTTAATTGATATATATGATCAAACTGAAAAGATGAATCTTTTTTGTCTTTATACTAATCATAAGCCTCAAACTTTCAAAGAGGCTACAAGTGAAGAAGGTTGGAAGAATGCCATGAAAGATGAGATTCATGCCATTGAAAAGAATAACACATGGGAGCTGACCTCACTTCCTCAAGGTCAAAAATCCATAGGTGTGAAGTGGATAGACAAATCAAGCATACCATAGAAGGAAAGGTTGAACGTTATAAAGCAATGCTTGTGGCTAAAGGTTAAAAACAAGAGTTTGGCATAGACTATGATGAAGTCTTTGCACCAGTTGCCTGACTTGACACAATAAAAATATTGATATCTATTGCAGCCCATCAAAGTTGGAAAATATACCAATTAGATGCCAAATCAGCATTCTTGAATGGTATTATCGATAAAGAAGTTTATGTTGAGCAACCCGAAGGCTTCATAGTCAAAGGAAAAGAACACAAGGTGCATCGTCTCAAGAAGGCACTATATGGGGTTGAAACAATCTCTGCGTGCTTGGAACTCTCGACTTGATGGCTATATTCAACAAAGTGAATTCATCAAGTGTCCATATGAGCATGCTTTCTATATAAAAAGAAATTCACAAGGAAAACATTTGTTTGTATTTATTTTGATGATTTGCTATTCACAGGAAACTGCCAGGAGATGTTTAAAGAGTTCAAGCAACCTATGTTCAAGGAGTTCGAAATGACTGACTTTGGACTCATGTCTTTCTCTCTTGGCATTGAGGTTCGTCAGAAAGATGGTGGTATCAAAATTTCTCAAGAAAATTATGCTAAAGTATTGGTTCAAAGATTTTATATGAGCAATTGTAATGCCACCAATACACCTATTTCAGTGGGCTTGAAAATAATAAAAGAAGGAAAAGGAAAGAGTGTTGATCTAACTCTTTACAAAAGTTTGATTGGAAGCCGACGGTGCCTTACAATCACAAGGCTATATATTATCTATTGTATTGGACTTCTAAGCATATACATAGAGACACCACTAAAAGAATCTCATTGGCTTGCAGCAAAAAGAATCCTAAGGTACATAAAAGGTACTTTGGATTTTGATCTTTTCTATTCGTATAATTATGATGCTACATTATATGTGTATTCGAATAGTAATTGAGGAGGTGATCAAGATGAAAGAAAAAACATCACAAGTTATGTATTATTTCTTTGATCAACAGCTTTTACATGGGCATCTAAGAAAAAAAGTATTGATTCACTATCATCATGTGAAGTGGTGTATGTGACAGCATCTGCCATGGTTTGTAAAGAAATTTGGTTGAAAAAATTACTCCAAGAACTCTATCACCGTCAAGTTGAAGCCACTTCTATCTATGTTGATAATAAGTTTGCTACTGAACTTGCTAAAAGTCCAGTGCAACACGAAAGAAGCAAGCACATTGAAATCAGGTATCATTACTTAAGGGATCATGTGAATGAGAGAACTATTAAGCTCGAGTATTATAATACCGTTGATCAAGTTGTCTATATCTTCACCAAAACTTTACCAATTGAAACATTCAAAAGATTAAGATTGATGCTAGGAATGGCTAGAAAAGAAAAAGATTTTTGATTTGAAAGGGGGAGTTGGAAATTGTGCATTTAATGCAAACCAAAAAGTGTTTAATTTTTCTATGTTCTTGAATTTATAAAGAAGGCTCTTGGAAATTATTTTTTGGGTAAAGACCAAGGAGGCATTAAGTGTTTCATGAAAAATGAAAAGTCACTTAGAAAGTAGCATTTATTGATGTAATTATTTCTAGTTATGTTGTGATGCCTATTTAAGAAGGTTTTTATTTATCCCATCCGAAAGAAGAAAAAGTAAAATGAAAAATTAAGAAGTTTTATAAAAAAACAAGTTTTATTTTAATAATAAAAAGTTGTACTTGTTTTAGTGAAAAGTTGCAATCTTTTCTACTCTTTTATTTATTTATTTATCTTGGGAAAGGCTTAGCAAAGCCAACAGAACTCTCGGAAGATCCTTTTGCTTGGGGTGTTCGTCAAGAGGTGGTGAAGGACAAAGTTCAACTTGCTTTCCCTTTTGTTTTCTGAAAATATTTGTAAAGTTATATTTGTTAAACTTCATGCCAAAGCATGTGTGCAACTCTAAAGTGTGTGTCAAAAATCAAAGTAGTGTGCAACACTGAACCTTTATGCATGAGGGGCACAAGATGTACTCCTTGATCCGGTCGATTGTCAGAGCATTGTTTCGAAACTTTGAATCTTACTTGAGGCAAGGTCGTTTGTAAGTTGGATGTCGGTTGACCATCAAGGTAGTCATGGACGACCGTGAACTGCATAAGTTTCAAATTCTATTTTTGGTATAAATATTCTTTACAGAACTTTTAGGGTTGCTAGTTGACTATTTGAAAAAAAAAATTGAGCGAAGAACTATTCTAAAACTTGAAAGCCCTAACCCCTTGATATCCATTTTGATAATCTAAACCTAGGACTTTCTAAGTGACTTTTCATTTTTCCATGAAACACTTAATGCCTCCTTGGTCTTTACCCCTTGATATCCATTTCTTCAATGTTTTTGTTGATTGCTAGTGGAGTCGAGCGAATTGTTGATACGTCTTCAACGACTATAAGGCGGTGAATTGGTACACTGTGAAGGTCGAATCTAGAAGATTCGTTATTGTTGGCTTGAAGGTTTGAGGGGACTACTATTACTAGGTTGTCAGCGTATAGGATTGCATGCATCATGCGGTACTTTTGTAAGCCATTTATTTTTTCACAGTAGGTTCATTTAGATTGAATTTAGGTCTCTGGAGGTTTCCCTGAAAAGAGTTTTATCACGTTAAAATAGTGTGTTCTTGTGGTTGTAGATTTGTGCCTTTCTTTTTAAATTTGTTTATTCTAGGATATTTGATTTCATCATCTGTAGTTAATATCATCCACATTAGGTTAATCAAAATTTAAATGAGAATTTCAATTAGTATTAATGCAGGCCACTCGTTTCTTGTTCTCACGAACTGAGTGACAGAGCTCATAAAGGAATCAAGGGGGGGGGCGTGTCACGAGAAAAATAGGCATGGTTTACCCATAAACCAATCATGTGACCACCGACTCCCAAAGTTGCGTCAAGTAGGATCCTGTTACAAAGGACAAAATCTCTAAGTCTCATTGTCAACCAAGTTTTAAATAAGGAAATAAAAGGTAAAGTTAATGTGTGGGTCACAAATACCCAACAATCTCTCACTTGAACCAACATAACTTCAATGGTCATTTTATATAAAAAAAAAAAAATGATTGACTCAGTTTAAAAAATCGGATGGCCATCCTTTAAAATTTTATAAAACCCTTGATTTTCAAGATTATGATGTAACATTCATTCTCCCAAATTTAAAAACAAAATTAATGGTGGATCATGAACGCCTATTTTGTATCATTTCCTCAAATCACACTATGATAGTTTCATGGTAAAGACACTGATATCATTAATGAACTTGAGAGTCACTATGGTTTTTGTTACACCAGAAAATATACACTTTAATACAATTCCTTGTGTATATTTCTTCATTGGTCCTGCTTCATACCCTAAGGTATGTCATTCTGATATATTACATCATGTGTCATGTGAAAACCATCATCCATCTATCAAGACAAAAGTAACATAAACCACGGGGCAGAGTCTTATTTGAGCACTTATGCTCTCAGGTAATAACATTGCATATGCATAAATAATAATAATGGTGTCAAAAAAGAGATGCATCAAATAAATAAATAAAGTATAATATTGACAATAAAAGTATCATAAAAAGAATAAAGCATTGTGGAAAAAAACTTCTACTCAAATATTGTGCTCTAGTGTCTCTAACACTCTTATCCAGATCACATGCGCCTTAAAAACGTTTGGCGGAAGCCCTCCTGTAATGTCCCTAAAATTTCATGCTTAAGTAGTGCGCCTTGGGAAGTGGACCCGACTAGTCGCTTGTTTGACCGGGTTAACATTGACTTGGTTGACTTAGGTTGGTTAGTTTAAGTTCCATAGATCATGTGTGAGAGGTGGAGTTGTGTAAAATAGAAATTGCTTAGTTGGGTTATTTATATACATACATTTAGTTAGTTATATATGCTTTACACCCAAGTCAAATTGTAGATCATAAGAAAGGGGGAAGAATTTATGTTCTCTTTGATTGAGTTGTTGAGAAAATTAAGAGAGTAAATGAGAGTGTGAGTTGGGTTGTGAAATTGAGAACGATGTATTAAATATGAATGATTGATCTAGGATCAAAACGCTGACAGATTTGAGCTTGGTATCGAAGGGAGATTTGAGATTTCAGGTTTATGAAACCCTTGTGTGGCTAGAGCTTTGGATCAAAGGATTCAACCGTTGGAAATGGTAAGCTTGACTATTTTAAACTAGTTTTAGCTGCTAGGTTATAAATCTAAGTGATTAAGTGTGAGAAATAGATGAAGAATGGTGTGGATGGTGATGAGATGAGTTCTAGATGATAGAACTCGATCTGCACTGGAAATGGGCAAAATTGATCGAATAAAATTAGTACTCGTTCAATCGATTTTGACCAATGAAGAATGAGGTGAAATATGGATTCTGGAGAAATCGTTCGAACGATTTATAAATCGTTCGATCGATTTATGGAACTATGCGAACGAAATTAAAATCGTTCGATCGGTTTGCTAGGGGACAAAAATTAGGTGTTATGAATTTATGAGGAAATCGATTGGACGAATAAAATCGTTCGATTGATTCTCCAAACCGTTCAATCAATTTAAAATCATTCGATCGATTTGGACAATTTCAAGCAATTTGTGAGTTTTTGCATATGGATTGTTCATAGTTGAGGTTGGGCTTCTAAACCCAACGTGTTTACACCAATATTGATATGCTACACGTGTTTTAGGCCAGGCCTAGGTTGAGCCGGACCAAAGGATGGTTAAGTACTAGCTCGGATTGAAGGATCCGTAGATTTAAATTGCAAGTGAGGTAAGAAATATCTAAACTTGTACACTTGATTACAAGAGCATGTATGTAGTGATATTATATGGATGTATGTTCATTTAAAGCTGAGTTGAATTTAAAATGCTAAGAATAGTATATGAAAGTAAGGTGTGTGTGCGTACACAGATAAATGAGGAAATCAATAAGTGCAAGAATTAAGATATCCCAAGGATGTATATGTGCATTGGGCATCTAAGTGATGCATTTGAATGTGTGACATCCCAAGGATGTATGGTGGATGTAAAGATCTACGTTAGGTGAAGGTCCATGAATGGGATTTGAACAGGCTGTGAATTATTAAGTATTTAGCACAATTATACGGTGAATATATGTAGTGCACAATTGATGTAAGGTTTATGGAATACCCCACCGACGCGATGATATACTCGTGACTGACTCAGCAGGATATCCGTGACCGGTACGGCGGCCAACACGTGCACCAGTAGACATCCCAGGGCTGTATAGGAGTTATGTGCCCATCGCTTATGAGAAAGGGACTTGGGTCATGTTATATAAAAAATAGTCTGATTAGACGACGATGGAGGGTATTCTATCGGGACTCGATGTTATATTGCTCGGGAATTATTTAAGTTAATTGATTTAAGTCATGAGAGCAGCCTTGTTGCAAATATGAGAACCAATGAATAATAGATGCCATGAGTAGTGTAACAAAAATATTATGTTTATCCTTTTAGCATTTCAAACTATTTTCTAATTGTTTTATATTGATGAAATCATACTTTGATTATATCATGAAATGTATGTGAGTAAGATAGATGTACTTGTCCAGATATTTTCCCTATTGAGCTAGGATGTAGCTCACCCTTTGACTATACGTCATAGGTTTGAAGTTAAGAGCTGCTTCTGGTGACGTCGATCTCGAGGACTCATATTACATTCCAGGGGAGGAGTTTGAGTCCCCTCCTGAGAGGTTCTTTTAGAAGACCCTCTGTGTACTTTGATAGTTATTTGAGAGAGATAACACGGCTTAGTACGTGTAACCATATTTTGAAAGATGATGTATCAATATGTAATATTTTTTTGTTGAACCATCTGGGGTGACCATAGTTATGGAACTGATGGTTCGGGCTGGTTCTCTTGCCTATGTAGAGGCATGTGATTAGAACGATCTTTTGGGTTACATATCTTTAGTGTTAAATAGTAGAACTGGAGATTTAGTTATGTGTTAGTTCTTTTGTCTATGTCTTATGGTTGTGTGGACATACCAAGTGTTTCGCTTATTATATGGGGCACGGCCTCAAGGGTTGTGCCGATGGCACGGGTTTCGGAGTGTCAAAATTCGGGCTATCATAATTGGTATCAAAGCATTTTCTTTAGAATTTTTGACAAGTTTTGGATTTTGTCAGAGTGTAGGGATCTTCTGCTAATGAAACTTTGGTTTCATGTGCAGAGTGTGATATCTTCTAGAGGAAGAGGTTGACCTAAACATAGCCAAAGTATGAATCTGAGAGGTGAAGATGAGTTTCATGCAGGGTCTAGTAGAGACCAAAGGAATCCTCATGATGGGGAAGATAGGAGGGGTGATGCAACTAATCGTATGACATTGGCCATAGAAGTTGTGGCCGCTGTGATGGCTCAACAAACGCAGCAGACCGCGTTACTGGCCGAGCAGACCGCACTATTGGCGGCTAATAATGCCAATAGTCATCAGCCACCACCACCACTTCCTCAAGTATTGTTGCCCTCGTCATTCATTGATTTTAGGAGATTGAGACCTCCTAGTTTCTATGGGCAGACAGATCCATTGGAAGCTGAAAAGTGGTTAAATCAGATGAAAAAGCTTCTGGATAGGCTGCAGAGTACGGAGGATAAAAAGGTAGGCTGGGCCTCCTTCTAGCTTGAGGGATATGCCGATCCCTGGTGGAAATTGGTATTGATAAAAAGGGAAATTGAGGACCCTCACTGTCTATGGACTTGGGCGGACTTTGTTAGGGAGTTCGACAGGGAGTACTTTCCCAAGCAGGTGAGAGTTTAGATGAGAAGAGACTTTGCAAATCTGCAGTAAGGAAGCATGATTGTGCGAGAGTATGGCGTGGAGTTTACATGCTTATCACAATTCGCACCTGAGTTAGTATCCACAGAAGTAATGAAGGCTGACAAATTTGAGGAAGGTTTGAGGCCGAATGTTCGTGAGAGAGTTTTGATATTTGAACTTGAAAACTATGTGGACGTGATGGGAAAAGTGATCTTGTCTTAAAGGGATATTAATAACATGTACAAACGGAGGGAGCAACAAGATAAAGGTAGAACAATTCAAGGGAGAGTGGGTGAGTATGACTCGGGGAATAAAAAGCTGAGGTTTACAGCACCAGCTCCAATCCCTAGACAAATTGCATATACGAGTTATTCCAGGCCACTTGTATCCACATTGGCGAGACCGATTTGATATGAGAGCCCTATTGCCACCACCGGAGTGTCCGCTACTCAAGGCTTCTCACGAGCAACCTCTTCTACACCAAATGAGACTTGTGCAAAGTGTGGCAAGTCTCACAAAATAGTTGACTATAGACGAGGAATGCGGGAATGCTACAAATGTGGAAAGAAAGGCCACATAATTCGAGATTGTTCGAAGCCCTTCTGCTTCTGCACCAAGACCGATACAAGCAAAGAAGCCGGTCGTACAAGGAAGGGCTTATGCAGTTACGGCTCAGGACGCTCAGAACACTAATGATATCATAAAAGGTGAGACTTTATTTAGATTAATTTATACATTGTATCAAATGTATTAATTTTTTTTTTTTTTAGATCGAGAAGGTGTATCTATATAGATTATATATGTAAGATTAGTTGATCTAATTGACGTCATGTTTTAATATGCAGCATGAGTGGAATGCTGAAATGTGTATGCTTTATAGGTACTTTAAAAGTGTATGAGAAGGGGAGTTATGTAGCGTACGTAGCTAGAGTGTTGATAGACCCATGGTCTACTCATTTATTTGTCACTCCTCGATTTGCAAGGAAGATGAAAGTTAAGCCAAAGACTTTAGATTTTGTCTTGGCAGTATCTATTCCAACTAAAAAATTGGTTGATACGGACTTTGTCTGCAGGTCAATGATAGTAACCATTAGAGATGGGGACGCCTTTGAGCTACCAGCAAGTTTGATTCTATTAGACATACAAGAATTCGACGTGATCCTTGGCATGGATTGGTTCACAACATTGTGCAACGGTCGATTGTAAGAACAAAGTTGTCATCTTTAGACCGAATACAAGGAGATCATTCTGATTCGTAGGGGTGAGAACAAAGTTTCTGCCACTTGTGTCCGCCATCAAAGCCGAATGTTTGATCAGAAATGGATGCAGTGGTTACTTGGAATTTTTGAAAGATGACAGAAGGAAAGAATGTTATTTCTGACATCACAGTTGCATGTGAGTTCGACAACGTCTTTCCAGAAGAATTACCAAGACTACCTTCGGATAGAGAGGTGGAGTTCGCTATCGACTTGGCACCTGGAACGGAGCCGGTTTTTAAGGCATCATATAGAATGGCTCCTGCTGAGTTAAAAGAATTAAAAGAGCAGTTAAAAGAGCTCTTAGACAAAGGTTTTGTAAGACCGAGTGTGTCTCCTTGGGGTGCGCCGGTCTTGTTTGTCAAGAAGAAGGATGGGTCGATGAGGCTATGCATTCACTATCAATAGTTAAACAAACTATCAAGAATCGATATCCATTGCCTAGGATTGACGATTTGTTCGATCAGCTGCAAGGAGCAAGGTATTTCTCCAAGATCGATCTGAGATCTGAATACCATCAGCTGAGAGTTAAGGCAGAGGACATCTAGAAGACAGCGTTTAGGACGCGCTACGGATACTACGAGTTCTTAGTGATGCCGTTTGGTTTGACGAATGCACCAGCATCGTTTATGGATTTGATGAATCGGGTGTTTAAACCACACTTGGACTCCTGCGTTGCAGTATTCGTCGACGATATTCTGATATACTCCAAGTCAAAAAAGGAATATGAAGAACACTTGAGAACCGCTCTACAAACTCTGCTTGAACACCAACTATATGCCAAGCTCAGTAAGTGGGAGTTTTAGTTAGAGAAAGTTAGCTTTTTGGGACATGTCGTCTCAAAGGAGGGTACCACGGCGGATTCAACTAAGATCAAGGTCGTGGTGCAATGGGAACAACCAAAGATGGTGACAAATATTTGTAGTTTTCTTTGTCTAGCTGGGTACTATCGACATTTTGTGGAGGGATTTTTGAAAATATCAAGACCGCTGACGAGGCTCACATGGAAGGATGTGAGATTCGAGTAGACTGATACATGCGAAAAGAGCTTCTAAGAACTCAAGAAGAGGCTCACTTCAGCTCCAGTACTAGCAATTCCTTCAGGCAGTGGAGGTTTTGTGGTTTATAGCGATGCTTCTCATAACGGTTTAGGTTGTGTGCTCAACCAACACAAGAAGGTAATTGCTTATGAGTCGAGGTAGCTGAAAATTACGAGAAGAATTACCCGACACATGACCTCGAGCTGGTAGCGATCATATTAGCATTGAAAATTTGGAGATACTATTTATTTGGGGAGACCTTTGAGATCTTCACTAACCATAAGAGCCTCAGATACCTATTCACACAGAAGGAACTAAATATGAGGCAGCGAAGGTGGATGGAGTTTCTCAAAGCTTACGATTGCTCCATTTAATATCATCCAGGCAAGGCTAATATCGTAGCAGATTCCTTGAGTCGTAAGGGTTCGGCTCAGTTAGCTAGCCTTGTGATGGGAATACACAGGTGGAAATTGTTCGAAGACCTGTCATTGTATGAGGTGAAAATCGAGGTGCAAGCTTCAGGGGCTCTTTTAGCCAACATTACGGTGAAACCGACGATTTTCGAACACATTCACGAGCTACAGATGAAGGACTCAGAGTTAGTCAATATTCGATAAGAGGTGATTGAAGGCACCAAACTGGATTTCTCTATAAGGGAGGATGGTTCCTTGTTATTCAGGAGACTCCTCTATATCCCAGTTGATGTCAATTTGTGGCAAACTATTTTAGATGAGGCTCACAAGTCTAAATATGTGATCCATCCTGGTAGCTCCAAGATGTATCAAGATATGAGGAAGAGCTATTGGTGGAGAGGTCTGAAATGTGATGTAGTGGAGTACGTGTCATGATGTTTGACATGTCAGTAGGTGAAGGTAGATCATAGACACCTTGCTAGATTATTGCAACCTGTACCCATACCTGAATGGAAATAGGAGTCAATCTCCATAGACGACGGAGGGTATTCCATTAGGCGCCAGACTCTATAGTAAGTTGGGGAATATTTAAGTTACAAATTTAAGTCTTTAGACCGAATCAGTGGAAAGTTGAGAACAATAAGAACATGTGTAATAACAGTAACACTCAGTGCATTTATTTTTCAGTCATTTAAATTGCTATTTTTTCTCAGTAAATTCATTAATACATCATGTTATTTAATGTCAAAGAATATATATGAGAGTTTGACTTATATGTTTATTGTGTTGTTTCCCTATTGAGTTAGGATGTAGCTCACCCTTTAGACTATACGTCACAGGTCCTGTGCTTGTAGCTGCTGAGGCTTCGGGAGACGTAGATCTGGGGAATTCGGATTACGTGCCCGAGGAAGAGTTGGAGCCACCTCCTAAGGACTGCTTTTAGAGGACCCGTGCGTACTTTGAGAGTGATTTTGAGAGCTTTCTGTACGGCTTGGTATGTCAAGCCCTATTTTTGGGAAAAATATAATTAAATAACATATTCTTTTGGAGTACCATCTGGGGTGATCCTGCTTGCCACCGATGGTTCGGGTCGGTTCTTCTGTTCATGCGTTGGCATGGAAGTAGAACTATCTTTTGAGCTTTTATTTTAGGATAGCATACCTTTATTACATGCTTGTTTTAGTTCACATGTTTTACTTTGATTAGTTGTTGCTTGGTTATACCAATGTTCTGTGCAAATTGATGGGGCACGGCCTCGAGGGTCGTGTTGATGGCACCAGTTTCGGGTTGCCAAAATCTGAGCTGTAACAGGGACTTAGACTCAGTTGGTCATTGCTACAAAAGGCCTACACTGACCTAACTCACAAGTCGGCAATCTCTACAGAACATCAGATCAAAAATCTAAAAATAGCATTACAACACAAAGGGGAGTTTGAATCTGCAACTATCTCTCACTTGGCTACAAGCTCAAGTGCAGAGAAGAAGAATCTATCTCAGATCTATGATTTAGACCAGCCTTAGGGCTATAGTCTGTCCACTTAAATGGTCATAGACCATCCCAAAGGTTATCTTCCTCCCAGATGATGAAATATAACAAGATAACTGCTGCTGCCACCATATTTGCAAGGCTACAAGCTCAAGCAGCAATGGGTGCATCAAATCCATAGAAATTCATGTGTAAAACATAGAAAATATACAAATTCAATTAAGCTATAAGAATAGCATTGCATTGATAAAAAGAAAAGTTACAATGTCTGCCCTCAAGGCAACAACCAGTGCAGAAGCTAAAATCAACCCCCAAATTCATACAAAACCCATTGCAAACTAAAATAAACTATCTACTAACAAAAGATCTTAGCCAACAAATGCTGAGCTAAGGAAGAAGAAAAGAAAAATGGATGGTCTAACCCTAACCCTAATGACCTAAGCACTCTCGAGCTCACAACCAATTTTGGTTGAAGAATAGATATTTATTTTAGCTATAAGCACAGCTTATATACAAAGTCTCTTATTGCCTTGACCAACAAGAAAATAGAAGGGAAAAACCCTAATTGTTGCTTGAAGACGTGGCCCAATTGTGACTCTTGGATCCTCGAGAAGTGAGAAATAGGTTAGAACCTCGGGATGCGTGCCCTAAAAGTTAGGAAATTCCCAAAGTGTCCCTGTATATGGACTGAGAAGTGGGGATCCCGAGCTTCGCACAGATGAGTGTTGTAATTTGGCCTCTCGCAAAGTTTATCTTTTTATTTTTTTTCTTTATGAAATACCACACTATCCCAACAGATACAATGTTGTCCACATGTTACTTTTCTTCTTCATTCACCAAATGTTGAACCCAGCTTATCTACCTTCATCTCCTTCTCCTTTACCTTCTGAATTCTCAGAGTGAGGGTAAGGTTAATTAGGACTACAGGTTTAGGTAAAAATACTCTGGTGTATCTTAAAGATAAATTGGAATTTAAGGCTTAAAGGGAATATGCAAAAGGGCAGTTTCAATGGGTTGGTACTTTAGGCTCAAACTGACCAAATGAAGGCCTTGATCCTTTCCTTAATGTTATGAATGTTGTCAAGAGTTTCAACTTGGGGTGCCTAACTTCTAGTGCAAAGACGTTGAATCTGTCAATCCTTAGAGCAGAAAAGGTTGTCATAGACACTCTAAAAAAAATTTCAAGCTCAAAGATCACTGGGTATGATCTTCAATTAAACTCATGGGTATGTTCTCACCTTTTTCTTTCATTACTGGTTCACTAAGAACTGATTGTGAAAGGTTTCTCTTGATGCTCGCCACATGGAAGTAATTGATTTTTCAGTGAGTTTCAATGTTACATAGTTTGCATCAGTTTTATATTTCCTCATCAACATTACTTAGGTAGATTCACTCTATTTATTACACAATTAATCAAAACTGCTACACTTAGGTTAACTACATCATTGGCTTACCCTGTCATACCCCTAAACCTATGAGGAACAATGTCCTCACTATTTCAAAGAATAAGACAGCAAGGGTAGCAGGGTACAATCTAAAATTGTTAACACAAAATAGAAAACTAACTTGCACAGAAATTATAAATGAGACAACAAAGCAAGTAAGGCAACAAGAAAAAGGAATTTTCATTAATAAGAACTAAAGACAACAGTTACAAACAGACTACATAGTGACTGCACGGCAATGAATTTATAAAAATCTACCTAGACAAAAAATCATTACAGCCCCTAAGTACAACTGACAACACTACAGCCTAAACTACTTTGTATCTGAACTTGAACTCAAAACAAAATCAGGTTGCCAATTATATTTTTCAAAATACTTGTTCTTCTCTTTCTTCCTAGTTTCAGCACTGGCAGCACCAGCCTTGGTTCTTTTGGCAGCTAACTTGTTGGGCTTGGTGATGCCCTATTGTTGAGAAGGCTCCTTGATTTTTACCCCTATTATTGAGGTTGGCTTCATGATTGAGATTAATGCTTGGAGGGTGTCTGCAAGCTTTGCCAACTATTTTGCCTTCTCCTTGTATAATTGGTATAATTTCAGTGCTTGCCTCACAGTTTGCTCTGGCTCCCTCTTTTCAACTCTATGATCCAGCTATAGCTGGGAAATCTAATCTAGGAATGGCTACTTGATTGCAGTATTTATCTCAGTCATCCCTCTTATGACATCCCTCCTGCTGTAAGGGTTTTCAGCCATTGCTCTTTTGAGGGTGGAAAATATGGGCATTAGATTTGAGGAAGCAAGAATAATGGCCCTTTCAGTAGGGCCCTCAAATCTAAGGGAAGGAGTGGCTAAGGATGATGGAAAGGATGATGGAGGTGGAAGGGTGGGTGTCAATTCCTCCTCACTGGGCTTAGTTTGGGTGTGGGTATAGGTGATTGTTGGTGGGGTAGGAACCATTTCCTCAGGCTCAGGGTCTATTTGGGTAAAGGTAGATATAAATGTGGGTAGGCTGAATGGTTCCTCTTCTACAGTTTGTATAAAGCCAGAGGTAAAGGTAGGGAGAAGGAGAAGTAGTTCCTCTACCTTAGGATCAGCCTGGGTGGAGGTAGAGGTCAGGGAGGGTTGAATATGGAGGGGCTCCACAAGTTCAAGTTGAGTGGCAACAACTGCAGTGACCACTATAGGGGAATGCTCGGATCAGATTGGTGGAGTAGGATTAGGTTGGGGTGAAGATGAAGGTGACTAGATTGAGGGTAAAGGATTGTAGGCTAGTTTGGAGGGTGGGCTGTTGTTGGGTATTGGCTAACAGTTGGGTTTGAAGTGAGGTTAGGAGGAAAAGTATCAGGGGTAAGGGGTCTGGAATGGCTGGAATTATAGGTGGGGTGGTTAGGATGGGCTGGAAAAGTGAGGTTGGGGCATGGTGGAATTTGGTTGGTGGTGGGAAAGTTGGAGAAGGGGTGAAATGGGTAGGCTGTGGGGAGTCAGGGAGAGGTGTGAACTCATACCTGATGTCCCTAATGATGGAGTTCATCATGGCTGAGTATCCCTTAGCGGTGTATGGGTCTAGGTCATGGGAAGGAGAAAAGTGAACGGAATGGTCAAAGGGGTCAAGGGTATCAGGTTCAATGGGTGTAGAGGTATTGGCGTCGCTGTCGGAGATGCTCTTTGATCTAATTAGTAGACCTGAATATTTTTTTTTTTGTACTATACTCATTTGTAGCAGTGCCTATTTTTGAATAAAAGTACTACTAATTTTATAGTGGCTTTTGCAAATCTGGACAGCAGAAAAAGGGAAAAGCTAGAACTGCAATTGGAGCTTTGATACCTTTAGTTTGCATTTCTTTCCCCCTAATTCTCAGTTTTATTTTTGTTGTATTGATTTTCAGTAGCTCAGTAGTACTTGTTAGTAGTTTCTTTATTGTTAGAAATTCTTTAAGTGTGTTGTCTGTGTTGTTCTATACTTGCTGCTATGTGTGTGCATACTGGGTAGGAGGTCCCTTAACCCTGACTTAGAACCTCCAAATCTTGAGATAGAGAGGGCCCTTAAACATAGGAACACCACACAAGCCCCTGCTGTGGATACTGAGCCAGTAGTAGAGATGGGTGAGCAACGGAGAACATGGAAGGAATTTAATGCACTAGGGGCATATAACTCCCCTTTCTGCATTCATTTACCTACTATTCAAGAAAATTATGAGATTAAATCATCCATCATTCAAATGCTACCATCATTTCATGGGCTAAGTAAAGAAGACCCATATAAGCACATTGATGAGTTCTTAGCTTTGTGCACCACATTCAATATTACTGGCTTGGGAGAGGAAGCCACCAAACTATGGCTCTTTCCTTTTTCACTAAAGGATAAAGCCAGAACTTGGCTTTCCATGCTCCCAGCAAACAACATACAATCATAGAATGATCTCCAATGCCAATTTTTAACTAAATTTTTCCCAATGTCTAAAACTAGCCAGTTAAGGAAGAGCATAATTTCCTTTGCTCAATTTTCGACTGAGGATTTCCATCAAGCTTGGGAAAGATTTAAGGAGCTTTTGAAACAATGTCCCCACCACCAAATTCCTGAGTGGCAGCTTGTCCAGAGCTTCTATCAAGGAATTGATTCCAAGAGCAGAGACATGGTGGATGCCTCATGTGGGGGTACTTACCTCCACAAGACTGCTGATGAGGCTTGAAAGTTTTTTGATGTTATAAGTGAAAATTTCATGCAGCAGGAGACTCTGTCTAGAAATGACATTGAGACTCTTGCTATGATGGGGAAAGAAGTCATCTCTAAGGAAGGATGTATGAAGTCAGTGTGCCCAGTGATTTAGACAGGAAGTGGGACAGCGTGAGCCTAAAATTTGATAAATTGATGAATGTGATGCTGCCTAGACAGCCTGATATGCCAATCTCCCTCACATTCACTTGAGAAATGTCCATCGGCTTGCCAATATCCTGAATTGGTCTTAGAACATGTCAATGTTGCCCAGTCATATGGGCAGCAACCTACTGGGTATCAATGAAGAAACCACCCCAATTTAAGATGGAGAAAAGACATATATCAGCAACCCCAGTAGTAGCTGTTGACATTACCTTATAGACCACAGTCACAGTATTAGCAGGGTTATGCATCAAGACAAGCCTTCCAGCAATCAGCCCCACAACCTAACCAATTGACACTACCACCATCTCAGCCTAGAGCCCCCTCCTTTGAAGATCAGATTTTATCATCACTGCAAAACCTAGGTTCTCTATCACAAACTATGAACTCTCACAGTCAAAGCATAAAAAAAATAAAGGACCAACTTGGCCAAATTTTAAATGTACTAGCCAGAAGAGAGGAGGGCAGGTTGTCCAGTCAACCCCTAGCCAACACTAAGGGTCAATTTATGATTAGTGAGGGCTCCTCAACTCATGAGGAGGCTAAGAAAGTACTACTCTAAGGAGTGATAGGGTGGTTGATAATTAGGTGAGCAGGAAGGCAAAGGAGAAAATTGAGAGTGACAAAGAGAAGAATGTGAGTGTAGAAGAGGAGAAGAACTCATCTCTTGTTGCTGGGCAGCAGGAGGATAATAAGGGGGTTGTTGTTGAGCCCCAACAAGAAGAAATAAATGAAGAAAAAAGAAAAAAATAAAAATTTGATAATAAAATAGCTAGGCATGCAACTGAGGTACCAGCAGTACCACAGCTGCCATTTCGTCATGCATTAAAAGGGTCTTCCCCTTTTGACAAGAGACATACTAAAATGGTGGAAATGATAGAGACCTTCAAGCAAGTTAAAATCAATTTACCTCTGCTTAATGTCATCAACCAGGTCCCAGCCTATGCTAAGTTTCTCAAAGACCTTTGTACCCAACATAGGAAGTCTAGGGTTCATCTATCCAAAAAGGTTTTTACAATTGAGAATGCCCAGTATGTGTTGTCCATCTCCACACCAGTAAAGTTGCAGGACCCAGGGGTACCTACTATCCCCTGCATCAGTAGTGAACATACCATAGGTAGAGCCCTTCTAAACTTGAGAGCTAGTATCAACCTGCTGCCATGCTCAGTATATGAACAGCTAGGTTTGGGGGAACTAAAACCAACATCTGTTGTGCTTCAGTTGGCTGATAGGTCTAAGAGAAAGCCTATGGGAATAGTAGAAGATGTGCTCGTTGGAGTAGATAAATTCTTTTATCTTGCTGATTTTCATATTTTGGATATGGAACCTTTAAAAAGTAGCACCTCCATTCATGTCATTTTGGGTAGGCCATTTTTTACCACAGCCAATGCCTGTATACAATGCAAATCATGGATAATAAAGGTAACTTTTGGGAACATGAAGGTCAAATTAAATGTGTACAGTGCTGCCAAGCAACCTCAACTGGATAATGAGGACTGCTTTCCAATAGATGTACTAGATGACCTAGTGGAGAGATTGCTAGCCCATTAAACTCTTCAGGGGGCCTAGTGCAGCATTCTTCATGTAAATCCAAATTGATGCCCCTGCCTCAACCATCAAAGTTATCCTTGTTGCCTTCTCTTTTTAGTCCACCAGATTTGGAACTAAAATAGCTCCCCAACACTCTAAAATATGCATTCTTGGGGCCAGATAAAAAATTGCCTGTGATTATTTCATCTTCCCTCACTGAGGAGCAGGAAGAGAAACTAATTGGTGTGCTCAAGATTACATAAAAAGGCAATTGGATGGACTATTGCTGATCTGGAGGGAATTAACCCAGCTGTGTGTATGCACAAAATTTATCTGAAAGAGGGTTCCAAACCCTCTAGGGAGATACAGAGGAAGTTAAATCCTCATATGCAAGAGGTAGTGATGAAGGAAGTGGTAAAACTACTTGATGCTGGAGTAATATACCCAATTTCTAACTCTAAATGGGTGTCACCTACACAGGTGGTGCCTAAGAAGTCTGGCATCACTGTAGTGCCCAATGAGTCTGGAGAATTAATGCCAACTAGGGAGACCACTGGTTAGAGGGTCTGTATTGACTACAGAAAACTAAACTCCAAGACTAGGAAGGACCACTTTTCACTGCCCTACATTAACCAGATTCTGGATAAGTTAGCAAGTAAAGCTTACTATTGCTTTCTTGATGGATACTCTAGTTACAACCAGATCCCTGTGTATCCACAAGATCAGGAGAAAATAACTTTTACTTGTCCCTATGGCACCTTTGCTTACCGAAGGATGCCTTTTGGACTGTGCAATGTTTCTGCTACTTTTCAAAGATGCATGTTTGCAATTTTTTCTGACATGTTAGACAAGTGTTCGAAGATTTTTATGGATGATTTTTCTGTGTATGGTGATGATTTTGATCAGTGTTTACATCATCTATCCCTTGTGCTTCAGAGATGTGAGGAAAGCAACTTAGTGTTGAGCTGGGAAAACAGCAATTTCATGGTTACCCATGGAATTGCTCTTGGTCAAGTGGTTTTTAACAAAGGAATTGAGGTGGATATGGCAAAAATTGACCTGATCTCACATTTGCCTCCTCCAAATGTGAGATCAGGTCAATTGGGCATGTTGGTTTCTACAGAAGGTTCATCAAGGATTTTTCAAAATTTTCTAAACCTCTATGCCACCTGCTATGTCAGGATGTGCCTTTTGTATTCACTGTTGGGCGCTTGACTGCCTTTGAGGTTCTAAAAAATTGTTTGACTTCTGCCCCATCATCCAAGCCCCAGATTACTGCCTTCCCTTTGAGCTTATGTGTGATGTTTCAGATTTTGCAATTTGTGTTGTTTTAGGGCAGAGGAAAGATAAATTACGCAGTGTAATTTATTATGCCAGCAAGACATTAATTGATGCTCAGTTGAACTATACCACCACAGAGAAAGAGCTATTGGCAGTTGTCATTGCCTTGGAAAAATTTAGACCTTATGTTTTAGGGTCTAAAATTATTGTTTTCACTGATCACTCAGCCCTGAAGTACCTGTTGTGTAAAATAGAAGCCAAGCCTAGGTTGATCATATGGATCCACCTGTTACAGGAGTTTGATCTAGAGATTAAGAATAAAAAGGGTGTGGAAATTGTGGTTACAGACCACTTTTCTAAAATTTTAATTGCTGACTGTGTAAACATACCTGTGAATGATTCTTTCCCGGATGAGAAACTTTTTGCCATTACTGTGAGTGTTCTCTGGTTTGCAAGCATTGTAAACTATCTTGCTGCGGGAAGGATTCCCCCACATTGGTCCAAGATGGACAAAGACCTGTTTGTCTCTCTGTTCAAATATTTTCTTTGGCAGGATCCTTATTTTTACAAGTGTTGTGCATATCAAATTGTTAGGAGGTGTGTTCCTGAAAATAAATTTCACAACATTCTTTCAATGTGCCATGAGAAGGCCTGTGGAGGTCATTTTGGGGGAAGAAAAACTACTGCCAACGTGCTCCAAAGTGGATTCTATTGGCCATCCTTATTTAAGGATGCAATGGAGCACTGCAAGGCCTGTTAAATATGTTAACATATGGGGGGCATATTATAGGAGAATTTCAGTGTGTTGATTATTGTGTAATAATAAAATCAAAGTAAAACAGAGGATGGATTCAGCACATCTAAAATATCCTAGACCTGCAAGATACAGGGTCCTTTGTAGCAAGTTTTAATAAGTAAGAGTTTGTCCCACAAGGAGTAGTGATCTAAATCTAGAAGGTGTATAGTAAACCTCCAGATCTGGCTACAAATCTGATAATTCTAAGGGGAAAGAGAGCTTTTCGGGTGTCACTAGATCTAATTCTACAAAACTGAAATAAAACTAAACTAAATGATGGAGGAAGATGGATGATAAAATAAAATATAAAATGGGGGGAAATAGGCAGCTAGGGCCTAATTTTCTTTTGCAAAACAGATCAAGGTATGTGAATCTGCAACTGTCCTTCACTTGGCTACAAGCTCAAGTGCAAGGTAAAAGAATCCACTCTAAACCAAAGGCTTGAACTGATCTTAAGGGTATGATCTGTCCACTTGAATAGTCACAGATCATCCTATAGACTTCATCCAATCCAAAGGATTAAGGTAAAAGAATCCAATTTAGACCAAAGGTTTGAACTGATCTTAAGGCTATGATCTGTCCACTTTAATGGTCACAGATCATCCTAGGAATTTCCTTCAAATCAAAGGTTTTAATTAGAGCATTAAAATCACTACAGATGCTGTGGATGCAAGGCTACAAGCTCCGACATCCACATGGATATTAAATCAAGGGAGATCAAATGGTATTCAAGAGATGTACTAGTTAAGTGGGTGGGCTAGTCCCATCTACTCAAATCTGATCGAGAACCAAGTGAAACTAGATGATCTATAGATTTAATTAGACATTAAAATCAATAATTTATTGAATCAAACAACTTACAATAACCTTGTTCTCAGATCTGTAGTCTGTGCATCAATTCGCAAGACCTTCATGCCAAATTACAATCAAAAACCAGATCTGAACTACTATCTAGATCTAATCCAACAGGCTAGATTAGAGAGAGAAGGGGGAAGAGAAAAGTAAAAAATAAAACTAAAATTAAACCTAAAGGAGCTAAGGAGAACTCAGGCTATTCCTTTGTTCCTACTTTCCTTGCTAAAGAAAAATAGCAAAATAGATGGGTATTTATAGGTATGCATCGATCCATGTGCCTTGAGTTGCAGCCAATCAGAGAGCAGAGGGCTCAATTATGTTATGCACAGCTGAGGTGTCTTTATTTCTGCCAAGGAAAATTGCATGTGGACTATTGTCCCATGTGTAGAGTTTTGTGCCCAGCTGATGTGTCTTTGCAGCTCTCAAAAATGCCCCTGTCGGCCACTGATATTTGCTAATAGAACCCAAGATAAATCTCTAAGATGTGTGGGACATTGGGATGTGTTCCCTAGAAGCATTAGAATCTCCAAAATGTCCCTAAAGTGTGAAATAGATGGCTGGAACCCGTGCCTCGATAGGTTGGAGCTTCAAAACTTTACTCTCGACAGGTTCAGGCAACTGTTTGATAGGTTGGAGCTTCAGAACTTCAATCTTGACAGGTTCAGGATACTGTTCGATAGGTTCTTTTAACCATTCGACAGGATGCTCGATAGGTTCATTTTCAGCATCAGAACCTCTCGACAGGTTCTCAACAAGTTCAAACAACCATTCGATAGGTTGTGACAGGTTCAATTTTTGCCTTTTTTCAGCACTGTAGCTTGATTTCAGCACATACCAGCTCGTGGGGTTCAACAGACCACTCGAGAGGTTAGATTTTATCATTTTAAACCACTCGTGGGGTTGGTTTTAAACATGAACCACTCATGGGGTTCACTAAATCATGCATTTAAACCACTCGAGTCGTTGCACCAGCCCTCTAAACTGCTCGAATTCTTCAAGTTTGTAGTTGTGCTGCTCATGGGCTTCCATCATCAGCTCGAGTAGATGAACTTCAACACTTAAAGTACTCGAGTGCATTAATGTTGTAGCTATAATATGCCACTTGAATTGCTCTATAGTTGTTCGCATAAAATGCCTTGAGGAGCTAATTTGTTGTTGTCTTCCATCCAAGGTGTTGCCTTGCTACAAACACAAAATGTTGTATTACTGTATAGCACCTCATTAACCTTTGGGCTTCACCACTCTCTCTCTCTCAACAGGTCTTCAAGGCCCCCAAAGCATGCTAAAAAGCCCCAATGGTGTGAACCACCATGGTGCCTTTTCAATAAATCCATCAGCTCTACTATTAAACACAAAATTCCTTCTTCTTGGCTTTAAAAGTATGGATTGCAGCATTAAGCTCTTATTTTATTGTTATCTGTAAAAACACACTTAAAAGATATTATTAACATGCTCAAAGTTCCATCATAGGTCAAGTTAAGGGGTAGAAAGTGGTATATTTCAGTTCTCAACACATATCCAAAAGAGATTCAATGCCATTACACCCCATCCTTGTGGTAGAACTGCTTGACGTATGGGGAATAGACTTCATGGGTGTATTTCCTCCTTCCTGTGGGTTTAATTTCATTCTTGTGGCTATGGACTGTGTCCAAATGGGTAGAATTCATTTCCATAGGAACCAATGACCACACAGTTGTCCTTAGATTTTTGAAGGACAATATCTTTTCCAGATTTGACACCCCTAAAGCCATCATTAGTGATGGGGGAAGTCATTTCTGTAACAGGTACTTTGAGAGATTTCTCAAGAAGTACTCTGTTACACGTAGAGTGGTTACTCCATACCACCCACAGACCAATGGGCAAGTGAAGATCTCTAACAGAGAAATCAAGCACATTTTGGATAAAACTATGAGGACTGATAGGAAAGACTGGTCCCTAAAACTGTAGGATGCCCTGTGGGCTTATAGGACTGCCTGTATGACCCCTACTGGAATGTCCCCTTTTAGACTGGTTTATGGCAAGGATTGTCATCTACCAGTGGAGTTAGAATATAGGGCCTACTGAGCTATTAAAACTCTGAATTTTGATCTAACTATTGCTAGTTCACTCAAGAAATTGCAGTTGGCTGAGCTAGAGGAGCTGAGATTGGAGGTCTATGCAAATTCAAGAATTTACAAAGAGAAAGCCAAGACTTTCTTTGACAAAAGCCTGCTAAGAAAAGACTTTGAGGTTGGTGCCAAGGTATGGCTGTTCAACTCCAAACTGAAATTCTTCCCAGAAAAGTTAAGATCCAGATGGGATGGCCCTTTTGTTGTAACCCATGCATCCCCATCTGGGGCTGTAGAGATAATGGACCCCACTTCTGGGAAAATCATGAAGGCGAATGGTCAGAGACTCAAGTTATGTGCGGAAATTTCATGGAGTCCTCTACAACCATGTATCTTTAAGACCCTCCCACTCATGAGTGATCAACAGCCATGTACACTTTGTAAAATAACTGTTTTGTGTGTGTGAAAATTCTGTCATTTGCTATTTTTAGTTTGTTCTTGTATGTTGTCACATTTTTTGTTAATGCTTAAGTGTTTAGATTATCTAATATGAATTTATGAGTCTTCATCTACCATGGATTGGGCTATCTACATGTGTGATTTGAGTGTGTAGAGTAGACTGTGCAACCAGGAGTTTAAATTGATTGACTGCTATGATCTGTGTTGTGAACATATGTGTGCATGAATTATGCAATGGGCAAGAGTCTCACAGCTGTGAAATAGTTGAAATGTGATAGAAATATGGTGCTAGTACACCATGGCAGGGTGCATGATAGTTTAAATGCACATGTTAGTGGGCTGGCACTGAGAAGCAGTGGATTTGGCCTTGTCGCGAAGCTCATTTTCAACTACGTGAATAGTGAATTCCCTACTCATTTCAGCTCATGAGGCTCCTTCAGAACTGTGCGAGCTATGATTTATGCTACACATAGCCATGCAATAGTGCATCCAGTGCTTATTCCAGCTCATGAGGCTCACTTCTTCTAATCTCATCCTCGCGATAACCTGGCGAGAGCCTCGCGAAGCGCGGGTTTCATTGATTTAAACCCCATGATTGCTTCTGCTTCATTTCATCTCTCTGCCCTAGCTTCCAGCGCACACCACAGAGCTATCATTTCCATTCTTTCTACTTTACTGCCTATTTTTCCTCTGCTCTTACACCCAACTCCTGTCACTTTGCTCCACGTCATCTCCCAACCATTTTGTACCTGACAAAGAGCAGAACGGTTCACTATGCAAAGTTCTGAGCTAAAACCCTAGCTTTCAGCGGGTACGTTCTCTATTTTCTCACCTGAGAGTTTAATTTGCATTTCCTCTGGTCTGCTGTTTGATTTTGTGGGAGGAATTTGTGTGGTAAAACCTCAGTGGAGTTGTAGCTACCTAGGGTTTGTGTTTCCAGACCTTGAGGAGCAATTGAACCCCCCACCAACTGACCTCCCCACAGTAATAAGAAAATCAGTGAGGATTGCTGAGGCATCCACTATGGAGGGCACTAATGCCCCTGTACCCCCATCTAAGAAGAAGACTGCCCCAAAGAGGAGGGCAAGGACTGCCATTTTGAGTCCTAAAAAGTCTAAAAACTAGAAGAAGGGCAAGGAGGTTGTCCCTGAAGTTAATCCCCTGATATCTCCTAGTGAGGTTATGGCTGCCATTAAATTGGAGCCTGAGACTGCCTTTGATAAGGTATTTTTTGAGAAGGAGCCCTTGACTGCCCCGTCTATAGAATTTTTTACCAACGCCTCCTTGGTATCTCTGCTCAGGCCCCCATTAGAGTTAGCCTTTCCTAGGTTAGTCCAGCTATTCTATCTAAACATCTGGGTAAGGAAAGATAAGGATGGGAACCCTTTGTTGTATATCTTAGTGGATGATTTTGAAATGTTAGTGGATTCGTCTGTGATAGCCCAAGTCCTATGGATACCAGTTTCCTACAACCCTGAGTGTACCTTGGGAGCACCTTTGACTGCCCCTATGGTTGTGATTGCAGAGAAGATAACATAAGAGAAGAAGGCTTCAGGAGACTCCATCAGGAGGAGAGACTTAGAGCTCAGGTTGCTTTTCATGGATCATGTTCTGAGAAAGAACATCCATGTGACTTGGCACCAACAAGAGAGAAGGGCACCCATAGCTAATGCCCTCTTTAGCTTCTCTAAGGGGCATTCCTTTGATGCTGCCCAGCTGGTCTTTGATGGAATGATGGACATCCATCCCAAGGTACAAAAGAAGCAGAAACCTCATGCACTGCCATACAGCAAGCTCATCACATCACTACTAAAAAGAGGGGGTTCCAGTTACAGATGGCAGAGGAGACAGAGACACTACCACCTATTCAATTTGGAAAGAAGCTTTGGGGGATTAGTCTAGCAATGGTGAAGAAGAAGAAAGATCAGAAGGCCCACCATCCAAGAAGCACAAGCTACAATTGCTGCTGCTACACCTGATGCTCCTGCTGCTGCTGCCAGCTTTGCCATACCTGATGCTCCTGCTGTCAGCTCAACCATCCCACACACCACTACTCAACCTTCCATCATCACGAGTAGCCCAATGCAAGTTCCTCCTCCACCCCCATTCCATCCCCTACATCTTCCACAATCCCAATCCCCATCCCCACCATTCCTTCCTTAGTTCCTTCCACCATCCCTATCCCTATCCCTGTGTCTGACCCCAGCTCAACCTTTTCATAGAGTTGAAAAGAGGCAGCTAGAGTAAACTATGATGCAAGCACTGAAATTATACCAACTGTATAAGGAGAAGGCAGAACAGTTGGCAAAGCTTGTAGACACCCTCCAAGCATCAATCTCGGTTATGAAGCCAACCTCAGCAGAAGGAGTGAAAATCAAGGAGCCTTCTCAACAACAGGGCAGCACCAAGCCCAAGAAGCCAACTGCCATAAGAACCAAGGCTGGTGCTACCAGTACTGAAACTGTGAAGAAAGAGAAGAACAAGTATTCTAAAAAATATAACCGGCAACCTGATTTTGTTTTGAGTTCAGATTCAGGTACAAAGTAGTTTAGGTTGTAGTGTTGTCAGTTGTACTTAGGGGCTGTAATTATTTTCTATCTAGGTAGATTTTATAAATTCATCATTGTGTAGACACTATGTAGTCTATTTGTAACTGTTGTCTTTAGTTTTTGTTAATGGAAATTCCTTTTTCTTATGTGCCTTACTTGCTTTGCTGTCTCATTTATAATTTTTGTGTAAGTTAGTTTCTGTTTTGTGCTAATAATTTTAGATTGTACCCTACTGCCCTTGTTGTCTTATTCTTTGAAACAGTGAGGACACTGTTCTTCATAGGTTTGGAGGTATGGCAGGGTAAGTCAATGATGTAGTTAACCTAAGTGCAGTAGTTTTGATTAAGTGTGTAATAAATAGAGTGAATCGACTTATATAATTTTGAAGAGGAAATGTAAAACTGATGCAAGATGTGTAACTTTGAAACTCACTGAAAAATCAATTGCTTCCATGAGGTAAGCATCAAGAGAAACCTTTCACAATCAGTGCTTAGTGAACCAGTAATGAAAGAAAAAGGTGATAACATACCCATGAGTTTAATTGAAGACCATACATACCCAGTGAGCTTTGAGCCTGAAATTTTTTTTTAGAGTGTCTATGGCAACCTTTTCTGCTCTAAGGACTAACAGATTCAACTTCTTTGCACTAGAAGTTAGGCACTCCAAGTTGAAACTCTTGACAGCATTCATAACACTAAGGAAAGGATCAAGGCCTTCATTTGATCAATTTGAGCTTAAAGTATCAACCCATTGAAACTGCCTTTTTGCATATACCCTTTGAGTCTTAAATTCTAATTTTTATTCAAGATATACCAGAGTACTTGTTCCTAAACTTGTAGACCTAATTAACCTTACCCTCACTCTAAGAATTTAGAAGGTAAAAGAGAAGGAGATGAAGGTAGATAAGCTAGGTTCAACATTTGATGAATGAAGAAGAAAAGCAACATGTGGACAGCAATGTATTTATTGGGATAGTGTGGTATTTCATAAAAATCAAAATAAAAATTCAAAACAATCAAAAAATAAAAAATAAAAATAAAAATAAATAAAAGGGAAAAAGAGAAGTCAAGAGGATAACTTCATCTGAAATTTGAAAGGAAGAAGAGAGGCTGGCCACTTTGAATCTGAAAATTTTCAATGAAGATGAATATGCTGAATTTAAGAAGGTGAAGTCATGAATCACCTCCTACACCTGCTGATTTCTCAGTTTTGAATCCCCTTTATCTCTTCCATTCTTTTCAAACCTCACCCATAAACCACATTACAACCTTTGTAAAAGGCCTTATTGATCCTAAGTTAAATGAGCTGTCATGTGGAGACAAGGGAATGTCTGATCTATGGTGAGAAATGCTTGATGATGTCAAAAATTAGCAGCAATTGCCTATGCTCATACTTGCAGACCCATTTGGGATCTGTAACTACTCTTGAGCTTGTGTGAACTAAAACACCCTTTTAATTCATTTATGAGAGGAAACCCTGGTGAGCATTGAGTCTGAGATTGAACTTATTGGGCATTGTTTGAACCTAATTTTTGAATCATTCATAAGGTTAGTACTGGTTTGCACACTGTGTTTCTTCTTGTCAGTTGATTGTTTTGGTAAGTATACGTGCATGATTTAGGTGTTAACTTATTCAATGTCTTGAAACTCCTCAAATTTGAAAGATCAAAAGTGGACTGATACTCTATTTGTGAAAACTGATTTGATCATGCTTGCACTTGTGTTAACTGTTGTTCATTGAGAAGTTTGTGGGTATCTTTACTGAAAACCCTCAGGAGACTTCACTCTTCCACTAGGAATCACCTAGGGGTTTAAAAGGGTTGATGCATAAGCTAAATGCATTTGTGCTCCCTACGAAAGTGGCATTTAAATTTTTAGAGTAGTTATTTAAATTTTGCTTTGTTCGAGGACTAGCAAAGATTAGGTTTGGGGGTGTGTTAAGCACTAAAAAATACTATTTTTTACCTCTTGACGTAGCCTTTACTACTCCTTAGAGCTATTTAATAATCCTCTTTTGAGTTTATTTTGTAGTTAAGAATAAATTTGCAGCTTAGTACAACAATCATATTTTGGAAGCCCCGAAGAGAGAGATTTAAAGCTAAGGTGTGACAGCCCGGATTTTCGCACTCAAAAATCCGTGCCATCAAGATTATGCTCTGGATGATCCCCGGGACAAATCACAAAGTGTCTACTCGTCTAGCGAAAATCAGAGTAGACACTGTCCAGCAGTGGTAGATTGAGTCATCATATAAGGCTTTTAAATGGAAAAAAATAAATAAAAAGTACATCTATATATATATATATATCAAAAGAATATAATCCTCAAAAAGGAACCAAGAAGAACCACTGGTGATGGACATTCATCACCCAAACAATGGTTCCTGATAGTGGTTTCTATAGAATGTATAATAATACAAGTAAAAACCTCTACAGAAAGTGGCCACCAGGCACACAATAATCCAGAGTATCATACAAAAATCCCTAAAATAAACGACAACTAGTACCCAAACTAACGATAAAAATCGTCTACTTGGACGTCAGTATCCTCCTCCTCGGCCTCAGCCTCTGGATCAGGCTAGTAGTCAGGGTCGCTCTCGGTGCTAGGAGCTCTAGCCTCGGTACCTATAATTATTATAGAAATAGGGTGAGCTAACCATCTAAGCTCAGTAGAAGAATTTCAGTTAAAATTATATCTTAATTGTAAAACATGGTTACATAAGATATTGACAAAATTAAATAGATGCATGCAGATGTTTCAGATATACAAAATTTATCAAAGCAGGCAGAACTTGTTAGAGTTTACAAAATGTGATGCATACAGTATTTAATGACTTAGAATAGTAAACTTAAGTAACTCCCGTGAGTATAGCACGTGGTAGCCAGATTTGGTCCGAGGGATAATCCCGACCATCGTCGTTCACATGAATAATTTCAGGAATGCAACAATGCCTCAACTATGGAGTGCAATTGTGTCGAGGATTTCCAAGCAGATGCACGATTGTGCTAAACACGAATATACCACCGAGTCGGTGAGATTCGTCAAATTAATAAACCTCAAATCACATGCAGACATATTATACTTAACAGAAATCAGATGACAGGTGTCAGATATAACAGAGTTGTCACACATATGCTAAACATGACTGAAAGTAAAATCAGACTATGTAGTTGAATGCAGAAAATTTGGAATCCATGAGATCAAGAATAAGTGCAATTTCAGTTGAATTCCCCTACCTCAGATCAGACCTCTTTCTAAGCAAATCCAAAGCTTTTCAGAGCGTCATGGTCTGATTCTATACCATAAATATAGTACACTACGTGTCAGGTATGTTAAAATATGAACTGGTGCGGTGTCCAGTAGTGTTCAATTCATAAAAACAAAATAGGCAGAAAACAGGGGTGATTGATCGATCAACACCTTGATTGATTGATCAATCCTCCTCCTTGATCGATCAATGACCTCATTGATCGATCAATCCCCTCCAAACACTCCTAGGTAACAGGATTAATTGATTGATCAATAGCCTCTATTGATCGATCACCTCCTCTCATCGATCAATCAATGCTTCAATTGATCGATCAATAGATCCTCACTCTGCATACTTGTCAGAGGAAAAATTGATCGATCACTACTTTAGTTGATCAATCAATCTGTCTCATTGATCAATCAATGACCTCATTGATTGATCACTAACTTATATTTTCAAATTTCCCTCTTCCTGTTCTCATTCATACTTTATACAGATTGATTGATTAATGCCCTTATTTATCGATCAATTCATGCCAGTGATCGATCAATACCCTTATTGATCGATCAATCTTTGCCATTGATCGATCATTTTCTCTGTGATCGATCAATGCCTCTCAAGCACTGAACTTTCAGAAAATCAACTCTACTGTTCTCTCTTTATTTTTATACAAATTGATCGATCAATGCCTCTTATTGATCGATCAATCGAGCATTGATCGATCAATCTTCAGGATTGATCGATCAATAATGACAGTTCCTCTGTCATTAATGGAGACTCCTTTGACCCATTTTCAAACCCTTTTTCATTAATGGTTTCTAACCATCTCTACACACACATAAACATAGTATAAGGGGCCTTAATCTTGCCCTATTTGGGCCCCTTTCGGGGTCTCGGCAAACACAAATCCGGGAAGGTTTCGGATCCTGGGATTTGGGATTTGTCACCCCCTTGACTCGGAAATGGCACTCAGTGCACCGCCTCTTCACATTGTAATAGCACACCTCTGCCGAGAAGATTCGACGTATCAACGTCGATTGCACACTCCCAAATCAATTAATTGCTAATCTAAGTTCTCTCACACACGTTTCTTTGAAAAACCAACTAAACCTTCTTCTCCTTGCTTAGGGTTTATCAGATATAGAAATAAGAAGAAGGAGGAGGTGGAAGATGAACATCCCAGATCCCCTTCGTTCTCTTATAAGCTAAAGACCTGAAATATCTCTGATATTTCTGGTTTCTCTTAGCCTTAAGCTCTGGTATGGAGCACCTACACAGTTCTACGGCGTATCACGCCACACCAATGTCCTATAAGTCTCAGATTTATGCGAGAGTTAATATACAACCTCATCTATTCTCGGGCTATTATTATTTATAATAATATTAATTTTAAATTTTTAAATTTGTCTCGATTTCTGTGTTGGGCACACGTACATCGATGCAGTCAGGTTCTAGTTCAAAATTTTTGGGCTATTACATAAGGGCTGCAGCTGATGGAAAAATAAAGGATACACTAGGGTGGTGCACACCATGGTGGCTATTTTGGCTGCTAAGGTGGGCCCTAGAAGTCATATGGACGAAAGAAAGATGGGCCAAGCAAAGAACACTGTTGCAGCAGCATGTGCACTGCAGCAGAGAAGAGAAATATCAAACTCGCGTAGCCCGCGTAGTTCAATTTAGCCTGAAAAACCCTATCGTACAGCTCTTGCTAAGCTCAAGCCTATAGCAGTGAAAGAGCTCATGCAGATCTCGCGCAATGCACTGCAGCAGTAAAAGAGCTCGCACACAACTCGCGCAACTCAAGAGGAAAGAGAGTCCTAAAAGATTTTCTCGTGAAAATCTCGTGAAGACCCCGCGCGCTTCAACGACAGAGCTAGCCACGTGAGATGTGTATCCCCCCAAACTTGAATAAGATAATGTCCTCATTGTGCAAAACAGGGGACATAAAGAAAATGTTACCGTAAATTATTTTACTGCTATGTTAGTAACCGCGTGTATAATCTGCAAAAAAAAATCAAAAATTCTTCCCCCCAAACTTGGGAGAAAAATACTTCCAATTTTATAAAGTTAAATGTTAGATGTTAGTAGTACTATTAGTCAATTTGTCAAAAATATTAAAGAAAGAAAAATTATTTTTATTTTTATTTTTTATTTTTTTTATATATGAACTAACTAGAGAAATATGAAAAGAAAACTAATTACATCAAAGAAATCCTAGGAACAATCTAGACACACACTAAACTAAGACACTGGCAGCAACGTCCGAAAAGAACTTTTCCGGCTTTTAGCTACTTCCAATCACAGTCTCTCATTCCTTCTTACCAAAGGCATATCCACGCCTTTGCAGGGTCACCTCCCTAAAAGCTATAGAACACTTCCCTCTGTGCCCTTGTTTATCTTACATCTCCAAAAAGGAGCATCTCACATCCCTTCTGATTCATCAACTGCACCCTTAGTATAGTTGAGTGAAGACTTTTGAGGAGATGGAAGTTGACACCTTTTCATCCCTCCATAATAGGATAGGGTACCTATCATTCCTTCCTCGAAAGAAATGCAATCCCACTGTAGAATTCCTTTGAAGAGTGGGAAGGAAGCACATCTCTGATTCATCTTTTGCCTATACAGCACCCTTACGAAAACTATGTGAAGGGAATGTAGTGCAAGCAAAGGGAGGAGATAAGCAATGGAGAAGGGAGGTGAGGGACGGCTCAACCCACCATTATCATATGAGAGTTTGCATTCGGGGTGGGTTGTGATGGTGTAAAGGTTAAGAAGTGAGGGAAAATGGGTTGCTGGTATATGGTTTCAGATTTGGGTTAGGTTTAGGGTCAAGGGTAGTTTAAGTGGACGATTCGGCATCTCGAGTGAGTCGCTGGTACCTCAGATCTTCTACTTTTGTTGTGCAGCCAGTAGCTCAGCCTTGTGTAACTCGAGGATTCTATCAAGTTGCTTACTAAAATCCCTCTGGCTATGTTCTTTGGCCATGGGGTTTTAGGTATGAAAGGTGGAAGACGGAAGAGATGAGTTGGTTTATGAATGGGTATGGATTTATAGGGAAAGGTATTGAATTGCCACTTCAAGTAGATGTCTTTGTGTAGGTTCCTAGGCTAGGGTGGTTGGGAAGTGGCAAAATTGAATGTAAAATTTGTTTGTTTCCCTTATGAGTTTAATGGGTTCGAACTCCAACGTAACTGATAAGATCGGTCACTGGAGTTGCCTATTCCCTAGAATTGTCATTTGCAATTCTATAGAATGAAAGTGAGACCTATTGACATTTCAAATCGTACTCACTATGATTTAACTCTACATATCACCATAAATCGTAAATTCGAATACTTTAGGTGATTATGCCCTAAAAGATACTTTTATGATGGACTGGTTTTTTACATGTCGTAGATCATAGAATACTCATCTTCTAATATTATATACATATGTTACTGATGTTTTGCTATGGGTGAGTCTATAGCTCGACGGGTTCAAGAGGGAATTAATTAGAAATAGAGGGAGTTGGTGTGCCTCCTACAGATATACATCCTTTAGACGTACCAACTGCCTGTGAAGGTGGTACGTTACTCTCTCCTCCCATAAGGTTTCGCCGCTAAATTTGAGTTTCCAACCTCAAGATAGATTGTCACAGGTGATTGAGTAACTTTGTCTGGATGCGGCTATGTTGCACCTGTTGAGCACTGAAATATACCACTTTCTACCCCTTAACCTGACCTATGATGGACCTTTGAGCATGTTAATAATGTCTTTTAAGTATGTTTTTACAGATAACATCAAAATAAGAGCTTAATGCTGCAATCCATACTTTCGAAGCCAAGAAGAAGGAATTTTGTGTTTAGCAGTAGAGCTGATGGATTTATTGAAAAGGCACCATGGTGATTCACACCATTGGGGATTTTTAGCATGCTTTGGGGGCCTTGAAGACCTGTTGAGAGAGAGAGTGGTGAAGCCCAAAGGTTAATGAGGTATTATGTAATAATACAACATTTTGTGTTTGTAGCAAGGCAGCACCTTGGATGGAAGACAACAGCAAATCAGCACCTCAAGGCATTTTATGAGAACAACTATAGAGCAATTCAAGTGGCATATTACAGCTACAACATTAATGCACTCGAGTACTTTAAGTGTTGAAGTTCATCTACTCGAGTTGATGATGGAAGCCCATGAGCAGCACAACTACAAACTTGAAGAATTCGAGCAGTTTAGAGGGCTGGTGCAACCACTCGAGTGGTTTAAATGCATGATTTAGTGAACCCCATGAGTGGTTCATGTTGAAAACCAACCCCTCGAGTGGTTTAAAATGATAAGATCCAACCTCTCGAGTGGTCGGTTGAACCCCACGAGCTGTTATGTGCTGAAATCAAGCTACCGTGCTGAAAAAAGGCTAAAATTGAACCTATCGCAACCTATCGAATGGTTGTTTGAAACTATCGCAACCTATCGAATGGTTGTTTGAACCTGTTGAGAACCTGTCGAGAGGTTCTGATGCTGAAAATGAACCTGTCGAGCATCCTGTCGAATGGTTGTTTGAACCTGTCGAGCATCCTGTCGAATGGTTAAAAGAACCTATCGAACAGTTTCCTGAACCTGTCGAGATTGAAGTTCTGAAGCTCTAACCTATCAAATAGTTGTTTGAACCTGTCGAGAGTAAAGTTCTGAAGCTCCAACCTATCGAGGCACGGGTTTCAGCCATCTATTTCACACTTTAGGGACATTTTAGGGATTCCAATGCTTCTAGGGCACACATCCCAATGTCCCACACATCTCAGAGATTTATCTCAGGTTTCATTAGCAAATATCAGTGGCCGATAGGGGCATTTTTGAGAGCTTCAAAGACACATCAGCTGGGCACAAAACTCTGCACATGGGACAACAGTCCACATGCAATTTTCCTTAGCCGAAATGAAGATACCTCAGCTGTGTATAACAGAATTGAGTCCTCTACTCTTTGATTGACTGCAACTCAAGGCACATGGATCGATGCATACCTATAAATACCCATCTATTTTGCTATTTTTCTTCAGCAAGGAAAGTTGGAACAAAGGAATAGCCTGAGCTCTCCTTAGCTCATTTAGGTTTAGTTTTAGGTTTTCTTTTTCCCTTTTCTCTTCCCCCTTTTCTCTCTAATCCAGCCTATTGGATTAGATCTAGGTAGCAGCTCAGATCTGTTTTATAATTGTAATTTTGGCATGAAGAAATGTGGATCAATGCACAAACTACAGATCTGGGAAAAATGTTATAGTAAGTTATTTTTTATTAAAGTAATAAATTGTTGATTTTAAAGCTTAATTAAATCTAAAGATATTATGGTCCCATTAGATTCTCGATCGGATTTGTGTAGGTGGGACTAGCCCACCCACTTAACTGGTAGATCTCTTGATGACCATCTGATTTCCCTGGGTTTGATATGCCTGTGGGTGCCTGTGTCTGTAGCCTTGCATCAACAGCATCTGTAGTGATTATCTTGTTCTGATTGAAGCCATTGGAATGGAGGACATCTATTGGATGATCTGTGACCATTTAAGTGGAAAAATCATAGCCTTAAGATCAATCCAAACGATCGGAATGGAGGAAATCTATTGGATGATCTGTGACCATTTAAGTGGACAGATCATAGCCTTAAGATCAATCCAAACCACCGGTCTAAATCAGATTCTTACACCTTGCATTTGTGCTTGTAGCCAAATGAAGGATGGCTGCATATCCTCAGATCTTGATCTATTTTGCATTGAAAACCAGGCCCTAGCTTCCTACTTATCACCATTTTATCTTTATTTTACCATCCATCTTCCTCCACCTTTTAGACTTAGCTCTAGATTTCTGTTTTATAGATTAATTAGATCTAGTGACACCCGAAAAGCTCTCTTTCTCCTTAGAATTACCAGATTTGGAGGTCTACTATACACCCTCTAGGTCTAAGATATTTTAGATGTGTTGAATCCATCCTCTATTTTACTTTCATTTTATTTTACCTTTATCATTGCACAATAAATCAGCACACTGAAATCTCCCAACAAGTTTTTGGCAAAAACTTGTTGGGAATCTGCCTTATGTTCAAAAAGGAGTTTAAATCAGACAATTAAAGAGTCTATGGATAGCACACACCAAGGCAGGCTCACACACAGTCCTGCAAGTATTCAGGGCCTGTTATAGCAAGTTTTAATGAAAAGTAAGGAAGGGAATGTCCACAGGGAAATGTGGGTTAAAATCAGGTAAATCTCTAGATCTGGGGTAGATCTGGCACCCTTCCTAATGCTAAAACAGTAAAAGAAAGAGGAGAGGTTCAAGGGGTTGTCACTTCTAAATTAAACTAAAAACAAGTAAGATTGCAGAGATGGATGGTAAGTTTAGATCCAGAGTACAGATCTTGTAGTGAGAGGGAATTAAACACAAAAAATGGGGAGAAGTAGCTTGGAGTTTGGTCTTGCTACAATTAGGTTGAGCTGCTGGAGTTACAGAGAGTTTAGAGTACACCAATCCCTCATCTGGCCATAGGCACAGCTGCAGGGTAGAAGAATCTACTCTACACTAAAGGCTTGAACTGATCTTAAGGGTATGATCTGTCCACTTTAATGGTCACAGATCATCCTATAGACTTCCTCCAAATCAAAGGATTAAGGTAGAAGAATCTAATTTAGACCAGAGGTTTGAATTGATCTTAAGGCTATGATCTGTCCACTTCAATGGTCATAGATCATCCTAGGGATTTCCTTCAAACCACAGGGTTCAATTAGAGCATTAAAATCACTACGAATGCTGCAATTACCAGGCCACAGACACAGGCAATTGCAGGAACATCAGATCTAGGGAGATCAAATGGCATCCAAGAGGTCTACCAGTTAAGTGGGTGAGCTATTCTCCTCTACACAAAGCCAATCGAGCAGCAAATGAAACCAAAGGAATTATAGATTTAATTACAACAATTAAACCAATATTACATTAAATTAAACTGACCATACAATGAAATGTCCTCAGATTTGCAGTTTGTGCATCATCTAACCCGCAACAACACTCTCAGCTCTCCCTAATTACAGATTCAACCTCTCTCTTTGCTGCTATCAAGAAATTAGCCAACCATAGTTGGACTAAAGGAAAGAATTAAAGAATTTTGCTGCAGGCTCTGGTTTTCAGAATCGACCCCCCTTTTCTAATGGCTTCCTTCCTTCTTATAGCTTCCTCCTTTAGCCTCAGATCTATTTTTCCCACCAATTGCAGCCTCTAGAATGATTCTGTTATTCCCTCTTTTATTCCCCTTCTAGAAGGCTCTTTCAGTTCATTAGAGCCAGGGGAGAGCACGTGAGTCAGTTAGGGTTTCCTAGGGCACTTCTAGAATCCTTGTGTCAGTCACCAAGGTGCCTCGGTTTGCATGCAGCAGGTCACCAACTCGCGGCGTGTGCATAGCAGCTTTTCTAGGAAGTGTTTAGATTAATTTCGATAGGTTGAAATCCAGTACTTTAGTCCTTTCGCTAGGATTCAGGATCCTATCGAAAGGTTTCGATAGGTTGAATCCTGCAATTAGAGCTTCAACATCTGCAGCCTTCATTCGTTATTTTCGATAGGTTGAGCGATCCTTTCGATAGGTTGAGCTCTTACATAATTGCTTTCGATAGGTTCTCCCACTGATCTATAGCAACCATTCGATAGGTGGCATTTTCGCGATAGGTTCCAAGATCATGTCGACAGGATCACTTTAAGTTTCCTTTCGATAGGATGCTTCCTGTTTGCTTTCAACTGCCCGATAGGTTCCAAATCCTATCGAAATACTCTGATCTCCACGACTTCTTCCTTTTTAGCCTTCAAATCCTATCGATAGGTTAAAGTAACCTATCGACAGGTTGTTCTCAGCCTATTTTTCCTTCTTCACCGCTGCTTTGCTGTTGTTGCATGCCCCAAGTGGTCATTGGTGTGGAGCCCTTTTGTGTGCCATAGCTGGGTCAGAGTTGTGGTGAGAGATGGACCTTCTTCTTGTAGAGCACTTTAGGGTGGATTTCTGTACTATGACTGCTTATTACTGCTACCTACAAAACATGCTTAACAATCACTTATTAGTCAACTCATAGGTCTATCAAAGCTCATGTTAAGGGGTGGAAGGTGGTACTTTTCACTGATTAACACACCCTCAAACCTAAGCTTTGCTAGTCCCTGAGCAAAGGAAAGAGAAAGAAAATTAAATACCACTTTCGTAGGGAACACGGGTGCATGTGGCATATGCACCAAGCCTTTTAAACCCCTAGATTATCCCTAGTGGAGGAGTGGAGTTTCCTGAGGGTTTTCAGTGAAGGTACCCCCAAACTTCTCCAATAAAATCAGCTAATACTCATGCAACATGCTAAAACAGAGTTTAAGTGAAATAAAATAAATTCCACACCATTCCATTCAAATTTTAGAGGATTCTCAATAGAAAAATTATCAATTTAAAACCTAAAATTCTGCTGTAATTCTTTCATCATCAATCAGTTCATGTCAAGGCATTGTACCTGAAAATTAATGCAGAGCTCACCTTTAATTTAAAATTTCTGTTATTATAATGCCCCAAACAAATTAGATTTCAGACCCAAGTATTACCAGGGTTGTTCACTCACAACAAAAATAGAATGGTGCATCATTTCTCACACAGCTTAAGAACAGTTACAGCCCTTAAATAGGACTGCAAGCATGAGCATAGGCAGTGCTCTAATTTCTGAAATTTTCTAATTTTCTTCACCATAGATCAAACAAATCCTTATCTCCATATGACAGCTCAATCTATTTCAGATCAGTAGGGTCTTTTTATTAGGTTGTAATGTAGTATATGGGTGAAGTTATACAAAGAATAAAAGGGTATGAAAAGGATTCAAATTGAGAAATCAATAAGGTAAGGAGATGATTCATGACTTCACCTTCTTCATTTCAGCACAATTCCATCTACTTCTTGAATTTTTATATTTGAAGTGACCAATTTCTAATCCTCTTTTCAATTTTTCAATGAAATGACTTCTCTTTCTCATTCTTTTTGTTTTGCTTTTCTATTTTTCTTTTTATGGATTGGGATGCCACAACTATACATCACATTAGCCTTCAAATATACTTTCTTCTTCTTTTAACCAAACATCGAACCTTACACCTCTAACCTCACTTCTCTTATTTTTTGATTTCTCAGATTGAGGGTGAACTGAAATAGGTCAAAAGGTTTTGGGTTTAAATTTTCTGATTTTCATCAAAGAAAAACTAGGGTTTTTAGGGCTCAAAAGGTGCATATCAATGGCAGTTCAATGGTGGGAAATTTTTGGGTCAAAATGTCCAAGGGATGGCCTTACTTTAAACCTACAGTTTGCATTCCAAGTGCTTGATTAAATGTCTGCTGTAATTTTTGTATAGAAAACCTATTTTACTACAGCAGAATTTCTAATTTCTCTGAGTTTTTTTTTTACCTTCTAGCTATTTGAATAAATGCAGCTGTCACCCTTTGCAATTTTTGTCAAATTGGGGCAGTAGCCTAAGTTTTTCTTTTTATTTTTTGTCAATATACTTGAATAAGGTACTGCTGCAGTTTTATGTATTTTTGCAGATCTAGAGCAGCTACCAAACAAGGAGCAGATGGATTGCCGCAGGAGCAGATCTGCTTGAGTTTGCATCCCTTTCTCCTTTGCATTTATTTTTTTAAATTCTTGGGAACCAGCTGTTTTGTTGTGTTTGATGATTGTTTTGATTATAATTTCTGTTGTCTTTCAGGCATGCTGATTTTTTTATAAAACCAAATACAAAAATAAAAGAAAATGAAAACACAAATAGAAAATTTCTGAGTTGTTTCTTATTATTTTTCAGCAGTAGTAAATAAGGGCTCTTGTGGCGCCCAAGCATATCTAAGACCACAAGCTTCACCTTGTCCAGATATTGGGTGCAATTTTATACCACCAGAGATTGAATTTCTCTCTTCCAAAGCTTCAGCTTCGGAAGACCTTTCGTCATTGACTTTAATTATATAATCCTCCTTGCATATGGGGTATATTCCTAGAAGTCTCTGAATCAATCTCATCCAGTGCATGGTGTTGCACCGTTTCCTTGCTAAGGATCTCAAAGAGTTCCCAAGCATCCACTGCTGTTAGGTGATGAAACATACCACTAGAGGCAACATTAATCATATGCCTAGTTTGGTCATTTAATCATTGATAGAAAGTGAGGACTATTTGCTATTTTGCGACCTCATGATGAGGGCACATATAGAGAAGATCCTGGAGGCGACTCTAACTCTCTTGAAGAGGTTCACCCGAAAATTGATGAAACGTTAAAATAAGATGTCGAATTTTGTTCGTATTGCACATTGGGAAGTACTTCACAAGGAATTCGCATTTCAATCCCTCCCAATCAGCAATCGAATCTCGGGGTAAAGAGTGTAACCACTGCTTTGCCTCGTCTCTAAGAGAATATGAGAATAGCCTTAAACGAACAGATGCTTCCATCAGTTCTTTGATTCGAATAATGTTGCACATTTCATTAAATTTATTTAAATGCCATTGGGGGTCTTCCTCAATCAGCCCACGAAAAGTAGGATGTATTTGAAGCGCATTAGGCGTGATTTTGAAAGCCTCATAATTGGCAATAAGGGTGTGAATACATGGAGCAGTGTAAGAGGTGTCGATGTATAGTATTCCCCCATTGTTTTAGCTGTACTCTAATTTACTCCTGTCGGATTCATATTGATTCAGAATTGAGGCAAGTTGGCTAGAATGCAATATGTCTAGTTTTAGTTCAGATTTATATGATTTTTATTTTAGAAAGTAGGGAAAGAAACAAATCTAAGTTTCAAAATTCCATGGCCGACAGAAGTTAGAAACTTTTGATTCAGATAAATATTAGATAAACTCCGAATAAATCTGCAAAAGGTTAAGAAGTGATCAAAGAAAAATAAAAATATAAAGAAATATAAAAAGAGAAAGATAAATATTAGTTTCTAAAAGGATAAAAATATCAGATAAAAATTTGAAAGAATTAGATAAACTTCGCTTCCCCGGCAGCTGCGCCAAAAATTGCTTATTATGTATTATGATTATATTAAATTCAAGTCTTAACCTATTGCAAGTGCACAATGAAAATTATAGAGCTAGTATAAGATTGATCTCATGAGGAAGTTTATTATCTAATTAATTCTTAGTTTATATCTTTTATCTAAATCCCTATCTTAAAAAATTTTATTTATCCTTAAGTTCTAATCTACTAGAGAAATATGAATAAAAGACTAGGTTATTAAGCTAAAGTGTATAAAAATAAATCTTAATCCTCCTTCAGATTAAGGTCGTCAATCTTTATCTTCAACTTTCGGATATTTATGAAAATAAACAGTACCGTTACATTATATTTCTAGTCTCTTAGTATTGGTCGTCAATCAAGTCTAATATCCTATCAATATAGATTTACTCTAATCAACCATCAACCAAAAATTTGAGCGTCAATCAAACTCTAGAAAACTGAAGATGAAAAAGTAAAAACCGTTACACTAATTTACAAATTCTAACCTGAGTCATCAATTCAAATTGAAACTTGGAGATGTTTACAAAGCAAATAAAATCTATACTAGAAAGCAAAGTAAAATATATCCTTCACCCCTCAGCTACAGTCGTCAATTACTCCTGAGAAATTACAGATATCTACACTAATCTTCAGTAGTCAATTACTCTTGAGAAACCTCTGATATCTAATCTACTCTAACTTGTATACACTATTGATCAGAAGAAAATTCAACCTCAGGCGTCAATTGATGCTTAATTTCTTTGATGCTTATTCCTATGTCGAGCCCTCTTATTTTTAGATTATAAGGGGTCGGTTTACAAAGATCTAGTTCTAATAAAAGAAACTACTAAAAATAAAAGATTCCTAATATAAGTCTAATTTCTAATTTTATCTTTCCTTGCTTTCTTTAGTTGATACACTTTTAGATTATTCTTTATTGAGCAGCAGTAGAGTCCTTCGGATTAGATCTTTATCAATCTTCTTAGATTCGTTGTTTACCAGACTTATAATTGCAGGAGTCTTCTAATTCTGGATATGGCGGTGCTAAACTCTCACGTGAACCGCAGCAGCAGTGTGTAGTAGAAAGCTTCTATTTTTATAAAATTGTTAATCATGACTTTCTGTCTTTCATAGCTTCTTTTGGCAAATCATTAATCACGATTTTCAATTTCTCAAAGCTTCCTCATAGTTAACGATTTCTCTGAATTATGCTTTATCGCATTTCTCCTTTTGTCTCTTTTCTAAAGAATCTTCTTTTGAAGAATTACGATTTTTCAGCCTTCCTATTGTTGGCGAATCATCCTTAATGCTTAATCATCTTTTTACTGCTTTTTGAGTTTATTTTGACAAAGATTAACACTTAGGCTCTCTATTACTGATTATCTCTAATATTTGTACATCAGTATCTCATTAGTAGCAAACTAAGTCCTAACATCACTAAGTTAAGAGTGATAAAATGATAAATTATGTGATTGATCAATACACAGGGACACTTTGGAGATTTTCCAACTCTAGGGCATGCATCCTGAGGTTCTAACCTATTTCCCACTTCCCGAGGCATCCAACGGTCACAATTGGGTCACATCTTCAAGCAACAATTAGGGTTTTTTCCTTTTATTTTCTTATTGGCCCAGGCAGTAAGAGACTTTGTATATAAGCTATGCTCATAGCTGAAATAAACATCTAATCTTCAACCAAAATTGGCTGTGAGCTCGAGAGTGCTTAGGTCATTAGGGTTAGGGTTAGATCATCCATTTTTCTTTTATTCTTCCTTAGCTCAGCATTTGCTGGCTAAGATCTTTTGTAAGTAGATAGTTTATTTTAGTTTACAATGGGTTTTGTATGAACTTGGGGGTTGATTTGAGCTTCTGCACTGGCTGTTGCCTAAAGGGCAGACATTGTAAGTTTCTTTTTTATCAATGCAATGTCATTCTTATAGCTTAATTGAATCTGTATATTTTCTATATTTTGCACATGAATTTCTGTGGATTTGATGCACCCATGGCTGCTTGAGCTTGTAGCCTTGCAAACATGGTGGCAGCAACAATTATCCTGTTCTATTTCATCATCATATGTGAGGAAGATAACCTCTGGGATAGCCTGTGACCATTTAAGTGGATAGACTATAGCCCTAAGGCTGGTCTAAATCACAGATCTGAGATAGATTCTTCTTCTCTATACTTGAGCTTGTAGCCAAGTGAGAGATAGTTGCAGATCCAAACTCCCCTTTGTATTGCAATGTCATTTTTAGATTTTAGATATAATATTCTGTAGAGATTACAGACTTGTGAGCTAGGTCATTGCAGGCCTTTTGTAGCAATGACCAATTGAGTCTAAGCCCCTATTCAACCTCTGATTATTTATGGTTTTCACTAAATTTTCAAGGGTTGTTTGCTCCTATAAATGCATGAGCTTGTAGCCTTGCAAACATAGTGTCTGCAATGGTATTCATGTTCTGATTTAATTCATTGGTTGGAGGAAATCCCTAGGATAGTTTGTGACCATTTAAGTGGACAGATTATAGCCTTAAGATCAACCCATTCTCTTGGATTAGGTTAGTTTTCTTAGTTTAATCCATGTGAGTTGATCATCTCCCTAGGATAGTCTGTGACCATTTAAGTGGACAGATTATAGCCTTAAGAGATCAGTCTAATTCACAGGAGTTGATTTGGATTCCTCTACCTTACAAATGTGCTTGTAGCCATCTGAAAGATCACTGCAGATTCACCAATAGATCTGAGTTGCACAACTAACTTAATCTTAGTTGTATACTTCTCGTCATTTTACCTTTATTTTATCACACCATCAACACCTTCTTTATAACCCTTTCTATAGTATAGACTACATTTTATTTCCTAATTTTAGTTTTACTTGTGACAACCCCAAAACACTCCCTTTCTTTAAGATTGTCAGATCTGTAGTCAGATCTAGAGGCCTACTAAATAACCCTTGTGGTTCTAGATCATTCATCCCTGTGGGACAAACTCTTACTTTCAAAACTTGCTACAACAGGCCCTGGATTCTTGCAGGACTATGCTTGCTTTGTATTTTGCTCCATCTCACTCACCTTGATTTCCTGTCAGATTTTTAACCACCCATTTTTTAATAAAGATTTTGTCAACACACAATTCAAACCAACAAGCTTTTGATCCCTAGAAGCCAAAATAGTCATCATGGTGTGTACCACCCTAGTGTATCCTTTGTTCTTCCATCAGCTGCAACCCTTGGCTTTAAATCTTTCTCTTCTTGGCCTCCAAAACATGACTATTGTACTAAGCTACAAATTTATTCTTAACTACAAAATAAATTCAAAAGAGGATTATTAAATGACTCTAAAGAGTAGTAAAGGCTAGGTTAAGAGGTAAAAAATGGTATTTTTCAGTGCTTAACACACCCCCAAACCTTTTGTTAGTCCTCGAGCAAAGTAAAATTTAAACAACTACTCTAAAAATTTAAGTGCCACTTTCGTAGGAAGCATGGATGCATTTAGCTTATGCATCAAGCCTTTTACTCCCCTAGGTGATCCCTAGTGGAGGAGTGATGTCTCCTGAGGGTTTTCAGTGAAGATACCCACAAACTTCACAATAAAACAGTTAACACAAGTGCAAGCATGATCAAATCAGTTTTCAACAAATAGAGTATCAATCCACTTTTGATCTTTCAAATTTGAGGAGTTTCAAGACATTGAATGCCAACAGTTAACACCTAAATCATGCATGTATACTTATCAAATCAATCAGCTAACAACAAGAAATACAGTGTGCAAACCAGTACTAAGCGTACCAATGATTCAAAAATTAGGTTCAAATAATGGCCAATAAGTTCAATCTCAGACCCAATGTTCACCAGGGTTTCCTCTCACAAATGAATTTAAAGGGTGTTTCCATTCACACAAGCTCAAGAGCAGTTACAGACCCCAAATGGGTCTACAAGCATGAGCATAGGCAGTTGCTGCTAATTTCTGACATAATTAAGCACTTCTCACCATAGATTACACATTCCCTTGTCTCCACATGACAACTCATTTCACTTAGGATCAACAAGGTCTTTTACATAGGTTGTAATGTGATTTATGGGTGAGGTTTGAAAAGAATGGAAGGGATAAAGGGGATTCAAAATTGAGAAATCAATAGGTGTAGGAGGTGATTCATGACTTCACCTTCTTGAATTCAACATACTTCATCTTCATTGACATTTTTCAGATTCAAAGTGGCCAACCTCTCTTCTTCCTTTCAATTTTCAGATGAAGTTATCCTCTTGACTTCTCTTTTTCCCTTTTATTTTTATTTTTTTTTGTGAAATACCACACTATCCCAACAGATACACTGTTGTCCACATGTTGCTTTTCTTCTTCATTCACCAAATATTGAACCCAGCTTATCTACTTTCATCTCCTCCTCTTTTATCTTCTGAATTCTCAAAGTTAGGGTAAGGTTAATTAGGTCTACAGGTTTAGGTATATGTACTATAATGTATCTTGAAGAAAAATTAGAATTTAAGGCTCAAAGGGTGTATGCAAAAGAGCAGTTTCAATGGGTTGGTACTTTAGGCTCAAACTGACCAAATGAAGGCCTTAACCTTTTCCTTAGTGTTATCAATGTTGTCAAGAGTTTCAACTTGGGGTGCCTAACTTCTAGTGCAAAGAGGTTGAATCTGTCAGTCCTTCGAGCAGAAAAGGTTGCCATAGACACTCTAAAAACAAATTTAGGCTCAAAGCTCACTGGGTATGGTCTTCAATTAAACTTATGAGTATGTTCTCACCTTTTTCTTTCATTACTGGTTCACTAAGCACTGATTGTGAAAGGTTTCTCTTGATGCTTACCTCATGGAAGTAATTAATTTTTCAGTGAGTTTCAAAGTTACACTGTTTGCATCAGTTTTATATTTCCTCTTCAAAATTACTTAGGTGGATTCACTCTATTTATTACACACTTAATCAAAACTGCTGCACTTAGGTTAACTACATCATTGGCTTACCTTGCCATACCCCCAAACCTATAAGGAACAGTGTCCTCATTGTTTCAAAGAATAAGACAGTAGGGGCAGCAGGGTACAATCTAAAATTATTAGCGCAAAACAGGAAACTAACTTGCACAAAAATTATAAATGAGATAGCAAAGCTTGTAAGGCACACAAGAAAAGGGAATTTCCATTAACAAAAACTAAGGACAATAGTTACAAACAGACTACATAGTGACTACACAGCAATGAATTTATAAAAGTCTACCTAGACAGAAAATATTTACAGCCCCTAAGTACAACTGACAACACTACAACCTAAACTACTCTGTATATGAATCTGAACTTAAAACAAAATCAAGTTGCCAGTTATATTTTTCAGAATACTTGTTCTTCTCTTTCTTCAGAGTTTCAGCACTGGCAGCACCAGCCTTGGTTCTTTTGGCGGTTGGCTTCTTGGGCTTGGTGTTGCCCTGTTGTTGAGAAGGCTCCTTAATTTTCACTCCTTCTGTTGAGGCTGGCTTCATGACCGCGATTGATGCTTGGAGGGTGTCTGCAAGCTTTGCCAACTGTTTTGCCTTCTCCTTATACAGTTGGTATAATTTATGTGCTTATATCATAGTTTGCTCTAGTTGCCTCTTTTCAACTCTATGACCCAGCTGCAGCTGGGCAATCTCAGCTATGAATGGCTGCTTTACAATATTTATCTCAGTCATCCCTCTTATGACATCCCTCCTGATGTAAGGGTTTTCAGCCATTACTCTTTTAAGGATAGAAAATGGAGGCATTGGATTGGAGGAAGCACGAATATTGGCCCTTTCAGTAGGGTCCTCAAATCTAAGGGAAGGAGTGGCTGAGGATGATGGGAAGGATGATGGAGGTGGGAGGGTGGGTATCAGTTCCTCCTCACTGGGCTCAGTCTAGGTGTGGGTAGAGGTGAAGGTTGGTGGGGTAGGAACCATCTCCTCAGGCTCAGGGTTTGTATGGGTAAAGGTAGATGTAAATGTGGGTAGGCTGGATGGTTCCTCTTCTGTAGTTTGTGTAAAGGCAGAGGTAAAGTTAGGGAGAAGGAAGGGTAGTTCCTCTACCTCAGGATCAATCTGGGTGGAGATAGAGGCCAGGGAGGGTTGAATACGGAGGGGCTCCACAGGTTCAGGTTGAGTGGCAGCAGCTGCAGTGACCACTATAGGCGAAAGCTCGAGTAAGATTGGTGGAGTAGGATCAGGTCGGGGTGAAGATAAAGGTGGCTGAGTTGAGGGCGTAAAGGATTGTAGGGTTGAATGGATGGATTGTAGGCTCGTTTGGAGGGTGAACTGTTGTTGGTATTGGCTAACAATTGGATTTGAAGTGAGGTTAGGAGGGAAAGTATCAGGGGTAAGGGGTCTGGAATGGTTGGAATTGTGGGTGAGGTGGTTAGGATGGGCTGAAAAGGTGAGGTTGGGCCATGGTAGAATTGGGTTGGTAGTGGGGAAGTTGGGGAAGGGGTGAAATGGGTAGGCTGTGGGGAGTCAGGGAGAGGTGTGAACTCATACGTGATGTCCCCAATGATGGAGTCCATCATGGCTGAGTATCCCTCAGTGGTGTATGGGTCTAGGCCATAGGAAGGGGAAAAGTGAATGGAATGGTCAAAGGGGTCAAGGGTGTCAGGTTCAATGGGTGAAGAGGTATAGGGTTGGTCAATGTCATTGGCCAAAGGTTCACTGTCATCATAAGGAAAAGGTGTAGGTAGGTCTGGAATAGAGGTGGTTATTGAGGTTGGAAGAGGGCCTAGTATAGGCTGGGGTACTCGAATGGGGTATGGGCTTGGAATAGTTGTGGTGTGAGGTCTGGTATATAGGTGATTGGGGATAAGGTGATGGGTATAGAACTAGGGATAGGCCTAGGCATGGTAGTGGGTTGGGATGGTGGTTGCTTTGGATGGTTGAGAGGGTTTCTTTTTATATGTTCTGGTAATAGTGGGAGTGGGTAAAGTGAAAGGGAATGTGGGTTGACTGGGGTCGGGCACAGGGATAGGGATAGGGATGGTGGAAGGGACTAAGGAAGGAATGGTGGGGGTGGGGATGGGGATTGGGATTGTGAAAGATGTAGGGGGTGGAATGGTGGGTTGACTGGGGGTGGAGGAGGAACTGGCATTGGGATGGTGGTGATGATGGAAGGTTGAGTGGTGGTGTGTGGGATGGTTGAGCTGACAATAGGAGCATCAAGAGCATCAGATATGGCATAGCTGGCAGCAGCAGTAGGAGCATCAAGTGTAACAGCTGCAGCTTGGCCTTCTTGGATGGTGGGGGCTGCGTCAGCCTTCTAATCTTTCACCTTCTTCACCATTGTCAGACTAATCCCCCAAAGCTTCTTTCCAAACTGAATAGGTGGCAGTGTCTCTGTCTCCTCCCCCATCTGCAACTGGTTACCCCCTCTTTTTAGCAGTGATATGATAAGTCTGCTATATGGCAGTGCATGAGGCTTTTGCTTCTTTTGTACCTTGAGATGGATGTTCATCATTCCATCAAAGACCAGCTGAGTAGCATCAAAGCAATGCCCCTAAGAGAAGCTAAAGATGGTATCAACTATGGGTGCCCTTCTCTCCTATTGGTGCCCAGTCACATAGATGTTCTTTCTCAACACATGATCCATGAAAAGCAGCGTGGACTCTAAGTCTCTCCTCCTGATGGAGTCTCCTAAAGCCTTCTTCCCTTGTGTTATCTTCTCAGCAATCACAGTCATGGGGGAAATCAGAGGTGCTCCCAAGGTAAACTCAGGGCAATAGGCAATTGGTATCCCTAGGACTTGGGCTATCACAGATGGATCCACTAACATTTCAAAATCATCCACTAGGATCAACAACACAGGGTTTCAATTCTTATCTTTCCTGACCCTGATGTTCTGATAGAACAGCTGGACTAACCTAGAAAAGGCTAAGTCCAATGGGGGCCTGAGCAGAGATACCAAAGAGGCCTTGGTCAGAAATTTTATAGATGAGGCAGTTAAGGGCTCCTTCTCAAAAAATGCCTTATCAAAGGCAGTCTCAGCCTCCAATTTAATGGCAACCATAAACTCACTAGGAGATGTCAGGGGATTAACTTCAGGGATAACCTCCTTGCCCTTCTTCTATTTCTTGGACTTTTTAGGGCTAAGAATGGCAGTCCTTGCCCTCTTCTTTGGGGCAGCCTTCTTCTTAGATGGGGGTACAAGGGCATCAATGCCCTCCACAGTGGATGTCTCAGCAATCCTCACTGATTTTCTTATTACTGTAGGGAGGTCAGTAGGTGGGAGGTTCAACAAGTCCTCAAGGCCTTCCACAAAAGGAGTTTTGTCAGCCATTTCACAAAATACCAAGTTCTAGGTCTGGAAATACAAACCCTAGATAGCTACAGCTCCACTGAGGTTTCACCACACAAATTCCTCCCACAAAATCAAACAGCAGACTAGAGGAAATACAAATTAAACTCTCAGCTAAGAAAATAGAGTACTTACCCTCTGAAATCTAGTTTAGCTCAAAATTTTGTACAGTGAACCGATCTGCTCTTTGTCAGGTACAAAATGCTTAGGAGCTAACGTGGAGCAAAGTGGCAGGAGTAGGTGTTGATTCTATACCTAGGTGTTTGCTGAGGTTTATTAAAATGATGATGAGTAAAAATCAGAATACAAAGGTGGAGTGAAATGGCTATGAAAATAGCAACCTAAAGTACACAGCCTACAAGATACAGAGCTATTGTTGCAAGTTTTAAGTAAGAGTTTGCCCCACAGAGAAATTGATCTAGAACCCAAAATGGGCTATAATAGTAGGCCTCCAGATCTAGCTACAGATTTGACAATCCTAAAGAAAGGGAGTTGGGTGTCACAATTACACTAAATTATCACTAAAAGAAGGGAAATAAATTATAGTCCTATCCTAAAGAAAGGGTTATAAAAAAGGTGGTGATGGTGTATGTTAAAATAAAGATAAAATAATGGAAAGTAGGCAATTAAGCTAAAGTTATTTCAGTTATGTAACTCAGATTTAGGGTTGTCTCTGCAGAAATCCCTAAGATGGCTGCAAGCACATCTGCAAGGAGGAAGTATCCAACACAACCCTTATGGTTGGACCTGATCTCTTAAGGCTATAACCTATCCACTTCAATGGCCACAGACTATCCAATAGAGAGGATCAAACCACATGGACTAAGTCAGAAAACCAATCTAATCTAAAGGAGTAGACTTAAGGCTATAACCTGCCCACTTAAATGGTCATAGACTATCCAATAGATGTCCTCCACCCAATGGCCCAAATCAGATCATTAACATCTGATATTGGTCAAGGCTATAACCTTTGCCAGGCTACAAGCTCAAGCATCCATGGGAGTAAATAGTCCTTGAGAAACTAGTGAAGACCACAGTTGTTCAAGGGCTATTTGGGGACTTAAAAGCAGTTGATCATTGCTATAAAAGGCCTGCAATGACTCAGCTCACAAGTCTGCAATCACTACAAAGATATCAGATCTAACATCTGATATTGGTCAAGTAAGACAGATGGGAGCCTGTTCCTGCAACAACCTCTCACAAGGCTACAAGCTCAAGTCCAGAGGAGAAGAATCCTTCTCAGATCTGTGGCTTGGAATCACCCTAGGGCTTTAGTCTGTCCACTTAAATGATCACAGGCTATCCACAAAGGTTATCCACACCATAGGGGTCTAAGAAGGAACATGTAAATTGCTGCTGCCACCATGGTCCCAAGGCTACAAGCTCAAGCTTCCAAGGGCCTTTCAAATCAGCTCAAATCCTAAATGCATGCTTAGCCTGAATACAACTATGGGCAAATAGGAAGATAACTAATTTAATAAACCTTTAAAACACAAATTTCATTGTTCAACACAATACTTACAATGAGATTTCTCAAGGCAGCAGCCTTGTGTACAACAGCTCCTCACAAAATCCCAAAGATTACAAGACCCATTACAAAAACTAAATAAAACTAGACCTAATTACTTATAGTGGGTATAGCCAGCAAGTGCTAGTCTAGGAGAGAAGAAAAATGTGAAAAAGAAATGATCAAACCCTAACCCTAGTCTGCTTAAGCTCACCACAGACAGAGGTTGAAGGAGAGATAAAGATTCTAAGTTACAGCTGTAGCTTATATACTCAGTCCCCTAATGCCTTGGCTCAGATAAGGTTAACCCTAATTTCCTAGCATATGTGGCACTATTACAATCCTTGGATGCCTTGGGATTTTTTCCCCATATCAGGGCCTCGAGATGTGTGCCTTGGACTTGGGAAAATTCCCAAAAGGTCCCTAAGTTAAGACTGAGAAGTGGAGAGCCCGAGCTTCGTGGGGCTGCCTTCTGTAAATTAATTCATTCGCGCAGCTGCTACATGCCTCGCGAGGTAAGAATTTGGCTTGGAAGGCCTCTTGTTCACGGAGTTGATCTTCAAATGGTCGCGCAGCTACTTTGCACTGCAATGCTATCATGAGGATGAGTTACACTGCTTAGCTTGCTCGTGCAGCAGTGCTTCAGAATTTCTTCTCACGAAGCTTCTTTTCACATGATCAATTCAGCTCGCTAGGCAGAGGGTATGGCCTTTAAGGGCGCGAGAGTTGCAGGAGATATTTTCTAGGCGTCTCTCTCCTCCAGAGTCACGCGAGAACTTTGTGAGGTTGCTGATGTTGTTTGTACAAATTGGTCTCGCGAGGTAGTGCGCGCGACTGCTTTAAAGCTTGATCCTCGCGAGAGCTTCGCGAGCTGCATTTCTGAAGGCTTAGTGCGGGACTACTTGGCGAGTTCCTTAGGCATTGATTTCATCTAAAGTGCACGACGGATGCGTGAGTTCCCTTATGCTACATATTTTAGCTGCGTGAGGAAGCTTTTCTAGTGAATTGAACAGTGCGAGGCAGCACCTCAATTGTGTGAGATAAGTCATTTGTTTGTATGTTGTAATGCACATGCTATTGTTGCAGCTTCCTCCACTCTCATCTATACTTTTCACATCTGCTGAACCTCTTGGGTCCATTTTGACATGCCAACTAGTCACCATGGTGTGCACCACCATGGTGTTCCATCAGTCTTTGGCTCAGCTGTCATCCTTGGCTTGAATTCTCCCTCTTCTTAGCACCAAAGGCATGGACTTTGTGTTAAGCTACACAAGTTATTACTAATCTATAAAATAAGCTAAACAAGTGTTATTAGTCAGCTTCAAGGTCCAGCAAAGGTTAGGTTAAGAGGTGAAAAGTGGTACTTTTTAGTGAATAATAGTAGGGTGTAAGAGCAGAGAGAAAATGGCCAGCGAAGGTGAAAGAATGGAAATGATAGCTCTGTAGTGTGCACTGAAAGCTAGGGCAGAGAGATGAAATGAAGAAGAAGCAATTGCGGGGTTTAAATCAGCAAAACTCGTGCTTCACAAGGCTCTCGCCAGGTTATCGCGAGGATGAGATTAGAAGAAGTGAGCCTCGCAAGCTGGAATAAGCATTGGATGCACTGTCGTGCAGTTCTGTGCAGGATAAATCACAGCTCGCGCAGTTCAGAAGGAGCCTCGCGAGATGAAATGAGTATGGAATCCACTACTTCTGTAGTTGAAAATGAGCTTCGCGACAGGGCCAAATTCACTGCTTCTCAGTGCCAGCCCACTGGCATGTGCATTTAAATTGTCATGCACCCTGCCATGATGCACCAGCACCATATTTCTGTCACATTTCAACTATTTCACAGCTGTGAGACTCTTGCCTATTGCATAATTCATGCACACATATGTTCACAACACAGATCTTAGCAGTCAATCAATTTAAACCCCTGGTTACATAGTCTACTCTACACACTCAAATCACACATACATATGGCCCAATCCATGGTAGATGAAGACGCATAAATTCAGATCCAAATAATCTAAACACTTAAGCATTAACACAAAATATTACAGCATACAAGAACAAACTAAAAACAACAAATGGCAGAATTTTAACTCACACAAAACAGTTATTTTACAAAGTGTACATGACTGTGGATCACTCATGAGTGGGAGGGTCTTGAAGATACATGATTGTAGAGGACTCCATGGAATTTTCCACACATAACTTGAGTCTCTGACCATTCACCTTCATGATCTTCCTAGAAGTGGGATCCATTATCTCCACAGCCCCAGATGGGGATGCATGAGCTATAACAAAAGAGTCATCCCATCTGGATCTTATCTTTCCTGGGAAGAATTTTAGTTTGGAGTTTAACAGCCATACCTTGGCACCAGCCTCAAAGTACTTTCTCAGCAGGCTTTTGTCAAAGAAAGCCTTGGCTTTCTCTTTATAAATTCTTGAATTTGTATAGGCCTCCAATCTTAGCTCCTCTAACTCAGCCAACTGTAATTTCCTGTGTGAACCAGTAGCAGTTAGATCAAAATTTAGAGTTTTAATAGCCCAGTAGGCCCTATGTTCTAACTCCACTGGTAGATGACAAGCCTTGCCATAAACCAGTCTAAAATGGGACATTCCAATAGGGGTCTTATAGGCAGTCCTATAAGCCCACAGGGCATCCTGCAGTTTCAAGGACAAATCCTTCTTATCAGTCCTCACAGTTTTCTCCAAAATGTGTTTGATTTCTCTGTTAGAGATCTTCACTTGTCCTCTGGTTTGAGGGTGGTATGGAGCATGGGTCACAAAATCGTCCGATACAGATACGTACCGATATGTATCAATTTTGGACCAGGGCGGTATAATACATTGCCTATGTATTGTACCCCCTAAAAAATAGGGTAATTATCATCCGATACGAAAAATGTATCGCCCATATCGGACGATACGGATGATACTTTTAAATTATCGGGCGATAATTTTAAATTATCGTCTGATAATTTGATATTTAATTTTTTAAATATATATATATATATCAAAACGATCGCTAACATAACGCTAACTTAAGATAGTGATCTGCAAAAAATATAAGAATAGAAGACATAAATAATAAATAAATAAAAATTTAAAAACCCCGCTAACATACCGTTATCTTAAGATAGCGATCATTAATATACCGCAGCGGCCGCTAACTTACAAAAAAAAAAAAAATTAAGATAGCGGTATGTTAGCGGCCGCTAACTTTAAAATAAAATAAAATAAAATAAATTTTAAGATAGTGGTATGTTAGCGGCCGCTATCTTAAGATAGCGGCCGCTAACATACCACAGCAGCCGCTAACTTTAAAATAAAAATAAAAATAAAAAATAAAAAATAAAATTTTTTTTTTTTAAGATAGTGGTATGTTAGTGGCTGTTATCTTAAGATAGCATTATGTTAGCAGCCGCTATCTTAAGATAGCGGCCGATATCCTAAGATAGCGCCCGCTACCTTATGATGTCGGCCGCTATCTTACCTAGCCTGGTCTACCAACTATATATTAAAAAAGAGGGGAAATCAATGAAGGATTGAAACTATAGGGCCGTTTCTGCAAATACGCAAACTTATAGGGCCGAAAGTGCAAAGTTCTTAAAAAAAAGTATTGAATCGATACATTCAATGTATCGCCGATACATTGAATGTATCGGACGATATGCGATACGTATCGTCCTGAACTTCTGGACGATACATATCGAAAATCCGATATTTTAACCCTTGGTATGGAGTAGCCACTCTATGGGTAACAAAGTACTTCTTGAACAATATCTCAAAGTACCTATTACATAAATGACTCCCCCCATCACAAATGATGGCTCTGGGGGTGTCAAATTTGGAGAATATATTGTCCTTCAAAAATCTAAGGATAATTGTATGGTCATTAGTTCTTATGGCAATGGCTTCTACCCATTTGGACACGTAGTCCACAGCCACAAGAATGAAATTAAACCCATAGGAAAGAGGAAATGGACCCATAAAGTCTATTCTTCATACATAAAATAATTCTACCACAAGGATGGGGTGCAATGGCATTGAATCTCTTTTGGATATGCCCCCCATCTGTTGACATCTTTGACAGGCCTTGCAGTGCTCCATTGCATCCTTAAACAAGGATGGCCAATAGAATCCACTTTGGAGCACCTTGGCAGCAATTTTTCTTCCCCCAAAATGGCCTCCACTGGCCTTCTCATGACACATTGAAAGAATGTTGTGGAATTCATTTTCAGGAACACACCTAACAATTTGATCTCCACAACACTTGCAAAGATAAGGATCCTCCCAAAGAAAATATTTGACCTGAGAGAAAAATACGTCTTTGTCCATCTTGGACCAATGTGGTAGAATCCTTCCTGAAGTAAGATAGTTTACAATGTTTGCAAACTAAGGAACACTCACAGTGATGGCAAAAAGTTTCTCATCCGGGAAAGAATCATTCACAGGTATGTTTGCACAGTCAGCAATTAAAATTCCAGGCAAGTAGTCTGCAACCATATTTTCCACTCTTTTTATCCTTGATCTCTAGATCAAACTCCTGTAACAGGAGGATCCATCTGATCAACCTAGGTTTGGCTTCTTTTTTACACAATAGGTACTTCAGGGCTCAGTGATTAGTGAAAACAATAATTTTAGACCCTAAAACATAAGGTCTAAATTTTTTCAAGGCAAAGACAACTGCCAGCAGCTCTTTCTCAGTGGTGGTATAGTTCAACTGAACATCAATCAATATATTGCTGACATAATAAATTACACTGAGTAATTTATCTTTCCTCTGCCCCAAGACTGCACCTATTGCAAAATCTGAAGCATCACACATAAGCTCAAAGGAAAGGGAGTAATCTAGGGCTTGGATGATAGGGGCAGAAGTCAAGCAATTTTTTAGAACCTCAAAGGCAGTCAAGTACTCAGCAGTGAATACAAAAGGCACATCCTGACACAACAAGTGGCACAGAGGTTTAGAAATTTTTGAAAAATCCTTGATGAACCTTCTGTAGAAACCAGCATGCCCAAGGAAAGATCACACTTGCTTGACAGTTTTTGGAGGAGGCAAATATGAGATCAGGTCAATTTTTGCCATATCCACCTCAATTACTTTGTTAGAAATCACATGACCAAGAACAATTCTATGGGTAACCATGAAATAGCTCTTTTCCCAACTCAACACTAGGTTGGTTTTCTCACATCTCTTAAGCACAAGGGATAGATGATGCAAACACTGATCAAAATCATCACCATACACAAAAAAATCATCCATAAAAATATCTAAACACTTGTCTAATATGTCAGAAAAAATTGTAAACATGTATCTCTGGAAAGTAGCAGGAGCATTACACAGTCCAAAAGGCATCCTTTGGTAAGCAAAGGTGCCAAAGGGACAAGTAAAAGTTATTTTCTCCTGATCTTGTAGATACACAGGGATCTAATTGTAACCAGATTATACATCAAGAAAGCAATAGTAAGCTTTTCCTGCTAACTTATCTAGAATCTGATCAATGAAGGGCAGTGGGAAATGCTCCTTCCTAGTCTTGGAGTTCAGTTTTCTGTAGTCAATACAGACCCTCCAACCAGTGGTCTCCCTGGTTGGCATTAATTCTCCAGACTTATTAGGCACTACAGTGATACCAGACTTCTTAGGCACCACCTGTGTAGGTGACACCCATTCAGAGTCAGAAATTGGGTATTTTACTTCAGCATCAAGTAGTTTTACCACTTCCTTCATCACCACCTCATGCATATGAGGATTTAACTTCCTTTGCATCTCCCTCGAGGGTTTGGAACCCTCTTCTTGATGAATTTTGTGCATACACATAGCTGGGTTAATTCCCCCCAGATCAACAATAGTCCATCCAATTGCCTTTTTATGCATCTTGAGCACACCAATCAGTTTCTCTTCCTGCTCCTCAGTGAGGGAAGATGAAATAATCACAAGAAATTTTTTATCTTGTCCCACGAATGCATATTTTAGAGTGTTGGGGAGCTATTTCAGCTTCAAATATGGTGGACTGTCAAGAGAAGGCAGCAAGGGTAACATTGATGGCTGAGGCAGGGGCAGCAATTTGGATTTATGTATGGAATGCTGCACTAGGCCCCCTAAAGACTTTGATGTCTTACTATCTTCAACCAGGTAAATTGGGGCTTCCTCCTCATAATCCTTAGTCCAAATATGTTCATACTTGTCACCAATTATATCCCAATCCAGCAAATTGGACACATTTTCCTCTACTAGGTCATCTAGTACATCTATTTCAAAGCAGTCTTCATTGTCCAGTTGAGGTTGTTTGGCAGTATTGTACACATTAATTTGACCTTTATGTTTCCAAAGGTCACCTCCATTATCCCTGATCTGCATTTTATACAAGCATTGGCTGTGACCAAAAATGGCCTGCCCAAAATGACAAGAATGGAGGTGCTACATTTTGAAGGTTCCATATCCAAAACAAGAGAAGCAGCATGATAAAATAATTTGTCTACTCCAACCAACACATCTTCTACCATTCCCATAGGCCTTCTCTCAGACCTGTCAGACAACTGAAGCACAGCAGATATTGGTTTCAGTTCTCCCAAACCTAGCTATTCATACACTGAGTATGGCAGCAGGTTAAGACTGGCTCCCAAGTCTAGAAGGGCTCTGCCTATGGTATGTTCACCAATGATGCAGGGGATAGTAGGTACCCTTGGGTCCTGCAATTTTGTTAGTGTGGAGATGGACAATACAAACTGGGCATTCTCAACTGTAAAAACCTTTTTGGATAGATGAACCCTAGACTTCCTGTGTTGGGTACAAAGGTCTTTGAGAAACTTAGCATAGGCTGGGACCTGGTTAATGGCATCAATCAGAGATAAATTGATCTTAACTTGCTTGAAGGTTTTCATCATTTCCTCCATTTTAGCATGACCCTTATCAAAAGGGGAAGACCCTTTTAATGCATGAGGAAATAGCAGCTGTGATACTGTTGGTACCTCAGCTGCATGCCTAGCTATTCTATGATCAAATTTTATTTTTTTATTTTTTCTTCATTTATTTCTTCTTGTTGGGGCTCAACAACAGCCTCCCTATTATCCTCCTGCTGCCCAACAGCAGGAGATGAGTTCTCCTCTTCTACACTCACATTCCTCTCTTTGTCACTCTTATTTTTCTCCTTTTCCTTCTGCCCACCTGATTATCAACCACCCTACCACTCCTTAGGATAGTGACTACCTTAGCCTCCTCATGAGTTGAGGAGCCCTCACCAATCATAAATTGACCCTTAGGGTTGGCTAGGGATTGACTGGGCAGCCTGTCCTCCTCTCTTCTGGCCAATGCATTTAAAATTTGGCTAAGCTGGTCCTCTAACTTTTTTATGCTTTGACTGTGACAGTTCATAATCTGTGATAGAGAACCCAGGTTTTATAGTGATGATAAAACCTGATCTTCAAAAGAGGGGGCTCTAGGCTGAGATGGTGGCATTGTCAATTGGTTAGGCTGTGGGGTGGATTGCTGAAAGGCTTGTCTTAGTGCATAGCCTTGCTAATATTGTGGTTGTGGTCTATAAGGTAATGCCAACTGCTGTTGTTGGGGTTGCTGATATGGGTCTTGTCTCCACCTCAAATTGGGATGATTTCTCCATTGATACCTAGCAGGTTGTTGCCCATATGACTGGGTAGTATTGGCATGTTCCAAGACCAATTCAGGATATTGGCTGGCTGATGGACATTCCTCAAGTGAAAGTGTGGGAGACTGGCATATCAGACATGCCTCTTCCACTTGTGCAGTTAATATAGGCTGCATCACATTCATCAATTTATTAAATTTTAGGCTCAGGCTGTCCACCTTCCTTTCTGAATCACTGGGCACACTAACTTCATACATCCTTTCTTTAGAGATGACTTATTTCCCCATCTTAGCAGGAGTCTTAATGTCATTTTTGGACAGAGTCTCCTGCTGCATGGAATTTTCACTTATAACATCAAAAAGCTCCTAAGCCTCACCAGCAGTCTTATGGAGGTAAGTACCCCCACATGAGGCATCCACCATATCCCTGCTCTTGGAATCAATTTCTTAGTAGAAGCTCTGGACAAGCTACCACTCAGGAATTTCGTGGTGGGGACATTGATTCAAATGCTCCTTAAACCTTTCCCAAGATTGATGGAAATCCTCAATTGGGAATTGAGCAAAGGAAATTATGCTCTTCCTCAACTGGCTAGTTTTAGACATTGAGAAAATTTTAGTCAAAAATTAGCATTGTAGATCATTTCATGATTATATGTTGTTTGCTGTGAGCATAGAAAGCCAAGTTCTGGCTCTATCCTTTAGTGAAAAAGGAAAGAGCCTCAGTTTGGTGGCTTCCTCTCCCAAGCCAGCAATATTGAATGTGGTGCACAAAGCCAAGAACTCATCAATGTGCTAATATGGGTCTTCTTTACTTAGCCCATGAAATGATGGTAGCATTTGAATGATGGATGATTTAATCTCATAGTTTCCTTAAACAGTAGAAAATTGAATGCAGAAAGGGGAGTTATATACCCCTGGTGCATTGAATTTCATCAATGTTCTTTGTTGCTCACCCATCTCTACTATTGGCTCAGTATCCACAACAGTGGCTTATGTGGTGTTCCTAGATTTAAGGGCCCTCTCTATCTCAGGATTTAGAGGTTCTAAGTCAAGGTTAAGGGACCTTCTATCCAGCATGCACACACACAGCAGCAAGTAAAGAGCAACACAGACCGCACACTTAAAGAATTTATAACCAAAAAGAAACTACTAACAAGTACTACTGAGCTACTGAAAATCAATACAATAAAAATGGAACTAAGAATTAAGGGGAGAGAAATGCAAACTAAAGGTAGCAAAGCTCCAGCTGCAGTTCTAGCTTTTCCCTTATGCTGCTGTCCAGATCTGCAAAAGCCAATACGAAATCAGTAGTACTTTTATTCAAAAATAGGCATTGCTACAAATGAATATAGTACACACACAAAAATACACTCAGGTCTACTAATTAGATCGAAGAGCATCCCCGACAGCGGCGCCAAAAACTTGTTGGTTTGAATTGTGTTTGCAGAATCTTTATTATAAAATGGGTGGTTGATAATCTGACAGAAAATAAAGGTGAATGAGATGAGGCAAAACACAAAGCAAACACAGTCCTGCAAGAATCCAGGGCCTGTTGTAGCAAGTTTTAAGAAGTAAGAGTTTGTCCCACAGGGAGGTATGATCTAGAACCCAAAGAGGGTTATGTTAGTAGGCCTCCAGATCTGACTACAGATCTGACAATCCTAAAGAAAGGGAGTATTTTGGGGTTGTCATAACTAAAATTAAAACTAAGAAATAAAATGCAGTCCTATACTATAGAAAGGGTTTTAAAGAAGGTGTTGATGGTGTGGTCAAATAAAGATAAAATGATGAGAAGTATGCAGCTAAGATTAAGTCAGCTGTGCAACTCAGATCTAGAGGTGACTCTAAAGTGATCCTTCAGATGGCTATAAGCACATTTGCAAGGTAGAGGAATCCAAATCAACCCCTGTGAATTAGACTGCTCTCTTAAGGCTATAATTTATCCACTTAAATGGTCACAGACTATCCTAGGGAGATGATAATCTCACATGGATTAAACTCAGAAAACTAACCTAATCCAAGGGAATGGATTGATCTTAAGGCTATAATCTATCCACTTAAATAGTCACAGACTATCCTAGGGATTTTCTCCAATCAATGAATTAAATCAGAACGTGAATACCATTGCAGACACTATATTTGTAAGGCTACAAGCTCATGCATTCATAGGAGCAAATAACCCTTGAAAATCTAGTGGAAACCACAGATAATTAGAGGTTGAATGGGGACTTAGACTCAGCTGGTCATTATTATAAAAGGCCTGCAATGACCTACCTCACAAGTCTGCAATCTCTACTGAACATCAGATCTAAAATCTAAAAATGGCATTGTAACACAAAGAAGAGTTTGGATCTGCAACTATCTCTCACTTGGCTACAAGCTTAAGTGCAAAGAAGAAGAATCTATCTTAAATCTATGATTTAGACCAGCCTTAGAGCTATAGTCTGTCCACTTAAATGGTCACAGGCTATCCCAGAGGTTATCTTCCTCATAAAGGATGAAATAGAACAGGATAACTATTGCTACCACCATGTTTATAAAGCTACAAGCTCAAGCAGCCATGGATGCATCAAATTCATAGAAATTCATGTGCAAAATATAGAAAATATACAGATTCAATTAAGCTATAAGAATGGCATTGCATTGATAAAAAGGAAACTTACAATGTCTGCCCTCAAGACAACAACCAGTGCAGAAGCTCAAATCGCCCCCCAAGTTCATACAAAACCCATTGCAAACTAAAATAGCTTATCTACTTACAAAAGATCTTAGCCAGCAAATACTGAGCTAAGGAAGAAGAAAAGAAAAATGGATGATCTAACCCTAACCCTAATGGCCTAAACACTCTCGAGCTCACAACCAATTTTGGTTGAAGATTAGATGTTTATTTCAGCTATGAGCACAACTTATATACAAAGTCTCTTACTGCCTTGGCCAATAAGAAAATAGAAGGGAAAAACCCTAATTGTTGCTTGAAGATGTGGCCCAATTGTGACCCTTGGATGCCTCGAGAAGTGGAAAATAGGTTAGAACCTCGGGATGCATGCCCTAGAAGTTGAGAAATCTCCAAAGTATCCCAGTGTATGGACTGAGAAGTGGGGATCCCCAGCTTTGCACAGATGAGTGTCATAATTTGGCCTCTCGCGAAGCTGTCGTGTGGTTGATCTTGCAGTTGAATGAGCCTCGCGAGGTCCCTTTTACATTGAGTAGCATAGCTAGCGCAGATGGTTCTCTAGGTGGCTCAATTTGAGAGGATCTCGTTGGGATGACTTGCGTCTCGCCAGGCTGTCGTGAGGATGAGCATTGAGCTACGCGGGGTTTATTGCCAGGATGGGATGCACATCTCGCATGACTGGCTCTATCGTTAAAGCGTGTGGGGTCTTCGCGTGATCTTCGCGAGATAATCTTCTGGGACTCTCTCTCCTCTTGAGCTGCGCAAGTTGTGTAAAGCTCTTTTACTGCTATAGTACATTACGCGAGATCTGCGAGAGCTCTTTCACTGCTGCGGGCTTGAGCTTAGCGAGAGCTGCGCGAGGGAGCTTTTCAAGCCAAATTAGACTATGCAAGCTTGACATTTCTCTTCTCTGCTGTAGTGCACATGCTACTGCAGCAGTGTTCTCTGCTTGGCCCACCTTTCTTTCATCCATTTGACTTCTAGGGCCCACCTTAGGAGCCAAAATAGTCACCATGGTGTGTATCACCCTGGTGTATCCTTTGTTCTTCCATCAGCTGCAGCCCTTGGCTTTAAATCTCTCTTCTTGGCATCCAAAACATGACTGTTGTACTAAGCTATAAATTTATTCTTAACTACAAAACAAACTCAAAAGAGGATTATTAAATGGCTCCAAGGAGTAGTAAAGGATAGGTTAAGAGGTAAAAAATTATATTTTTCAGTGCTTAATAGGAGTAACTAATCTTTTCTCTTTTTTTCTTCTCTCTTTTTAACATTTTTTACTCAGCGCCCAAGGTGGATTTTCGCCATGCCCGTTGTTTCCTCAATAAATTCAGAGTGAGAAATTTCATGGGGCATTGGTATGCAAAATGTCCAAACCCTTGACACTTAAGGCAATCAGGACACTTATCCGTCTTAGTTTTCAAACCTTGAAGAAGGTGATGGTGTGTTAAAGGAACATATTTTTCAATAAGTCTCACCTTCATGTCCTCCCATGTGGAGATGTGTTTATTTTGAAGAGATTCAGTACGATGTTCTACGTGAGTCTAAAAAATTTTGGCATTACCCTCCAAATATTCCGAAACACTAGACAATCACTCCACAAAAGTTTTAGGATTCATCCATCCCTCAAAATTTGGAACCTCATCTCGAATAGATTTGAGAAACTTCTCAGCTTGGTCATATTCGGGTTCACAATGATGAGGGTATCCCCTAACTCTAGTCTCATCACTATTTTTGAGACTTTACCAGGAATTTGGAGTGTAGCGATTTTCTTGTTTGGCTAGCACCCTTTCATGACGGGTAAGAAAGTCACGTTGACTTGTAAGTGACCCATACATGATATTTGATACAAACACAACTCAAACACAATACTAAAAAAGACACTATGAACTAACAATGGATGAGGACTTTTGTCAAACACTAGACGTGCACACTAATAAAATAAAATGCAATAAGATTGAAATGACATGCAATTATGAAACTAAGTGATGTAAGACAAATGTTAGACAAATGCTAAACGAAAGCTAGACAAAAAAAACTTAGACAAAAGCTTAAAAAAAAATATTTAAAAATATAAATAAAATGCAAACAAAAAGTTAGATGAACAATTTCAGACAAAAAATTTTAGATAAAAGACAGACAAAAATTACAGATAAAAACTAGACAAACTTTTCAGACAAAAGCTAGACAAAAAATTTTCAGACAAAAGCAAGACGAAAATTACAGACAAAAAGCTAAACGAAAATTTTCAGACAAAAGCCAGATAAAAACTTTCAGACAAAAGCTAGACAGATCTGAAATAATGATTTTTTTTTTCAATAAACCCTAAAACTAAATTGATGCCCTGATACCAATTTGATGTGGGAACTTACTAAATGCAATGCTAGGGCTGAGATTAGGATTAAAATTAATTTAATCAATTAAAATTAATAATTTCTCATAACAAATTACCACAGAAAATTCTAAAAATTCAATTAGGTGATTTAATTTCAGCCCAAAATAGCGTTACTTTCGTGTGCGTTCCCTATTATGGATCTAGAAGACTAGGGTTCTTATGAACAACTAGATCTACGATAATTTTAAGGTGTCAAATGAACTCACAAGCGGCTTCTCTCGATACCAAACGAAAATAAAAGGCTAATAAAATTAATGATAAATAAAATATTGATTTAGGGCTTTTATGAGATTAATAAAATAATTAGGATTACGCTACTTACATAAACCGTAGAGCTAAAGAAGATGGAGATGGAAGAAGAGTTGGCCTCGCACCAAACTGCAAGTGAAAATTGAAGAATCACTCTCCGTTTTGAGAGAATCACACCCTCACGAAAGTTATCAAACTCTCGAGCATCTATCTTGACCGGTTGGAACATAGACGGGTCAACCCCAATCTTGGTCGTGGTTCTCAGAAGGCATACGTTCAATGTCAAACCATTGTCTATTAATACAAGTGGTATTACCATGCTCCCAGTTTCGACCGTTATATTGAAGGGCCTGGAGTGGTTTCCTCCTGCTGGGAGATCGACGTCCGAAAATGAGATAGAGTTGGGAGTCAACACCTACCCTATCATCTATCCCACTTCATCTGGGGAAACTTTATTTGATACATGAGCATCCTTTCGTGCTCCCATCAGAGCTTGGAAGTGAAGTGGATACATCATGAGTATGCTCCATTTGGTGATGTGAGTCGGCGTTCTTTTGAGCTGTATTTCTAACGCGTGCTTCTGCTCATCTTTTCCAAAGGGTACACTGTTGTAGGTTCTCTTCTTTCTTCTAACTGGGCGGGCACCAGTGCCTCAGGCTGCTTTGAGATCCTTCCTAAATGGGTACTAAACTCGACTGCCTTTGTGTTGTTGCTGCCAGCATTGACATCTATTTGACTGTAGTCGAGCGAGACCTAATGAGGATTATATGTTGGTCTGGGGATCTAGAAAGGAACAGATGGAGATGTCGGGTATGATTAGACCGGCGGGGCTGGTGTGGTGATGCCGGGCCAAATGTAGTTTGACTGGTGAGGGTGTGGAGAAACTGGGTCCGTTGTAATGGACCAGTGAAGAGGTAGATTAATTGGGGGTGGAGAAAATTTGGGCCAACTGTATTGGGTTGGTGTTGAAGGTGAATATACTGGTGGGGGTGTGACAAAGTTGGGCCAATTGTAAGAGGTTGGAGCTGATTCCGAAGGTGGGGTAAAATTGGACACCATGTAATTTACGGGGGTTGGTGCCGGATATGATTGTACTGTGGAGGTGGGGGTAAAATTAGGCTGCACATGGTAAACGGGCGTGGGAGTGGGAAAATACAACCTCAAATCTAGAGGTGTTGCTTAAGGTGTTGGGCTTGGAAAATAATCTGCTAAGTTCAAAGGCTCAACTACCCCGATGGTTTCGCCTCCTTGATTCCACTGCCCTAGTATTTCATAGCTTTACCCTGTGCCGATATATTTTAAGGGGTTGACCTCTTCCCTTTCTTCCTCCGGCATGTAGATGGTGGCTCTTGGGCCCATTCCTCCCTGCGAGTGTGGTGGTAGCGACGCATAGTGGATGTTGGTATGCTGATTGGCCTGGGGGGTGCTAGGGGTATGAGTTTCTCCGCCTCTATTAAATCCTCTATTGCGTGTTTCAAAGGAAAGCACCGATTAGTTGGACGTCCCGGCTCTTGATGGAAATTACATTGTGCGCTGGGATAATAGTTCTTTGGGATTGGATTCGGTGGAGGTTTTCTATCAACAACGACAAAAGGACATTTAAGGATTGTCCTAGGGGAGTGAATGCTCTATTGTAACGGGCCCTTTCTCTGCTCAGGGTTCATCTGTGCCCATAAATTATTGCCCTATCACTGTGTTGGAGCTGCCTGTGTCGAGGCGTATGCTAGGGCTTGTTGTGTTTCCCCAAATTGAAATGGTACTATGCTAGTACTGGGCTGGGTGTTTATTATTGTTTGGACATCTGCCCTAGTTCTTCTTTGCTCGGTAAATTTTCGTAACCCACTGGCCCCACTAGCTGGATTTTTGTTCAGCCTCCCTTCTCTCAACGTGTCTTCACAACGGTTGGCATTTCTTATCAAGTCAGCGAAACTGGCTTGCAGCTGCTAGACCAAAAAGTTGGAGATAACAGGTAGGGTTGTTTTCGAGATCATCTCGATCTGTTCATCATCCGGGATGCAATTCTTTACTTAGACTGCTAGCTCCCTCCATCTTCCCAGGTACTCGTTAAAGGTCTCATCGAATTTTTGTTTCTATCGTGCCAGATTTGATTTGCGCGGTTCGATGTCTATGTTGTAGACATATTACTCTTGAAATAACTGGGTGAGGTATTTCCATGTTTTGAGCATAGATGGTTCAATCAACGTGAACCATCTCAAAGCTGGATCGATGAGACTTTTTTGGGACACTTTGATGAGGAGTGGTTCATCACTGCCATATTGGCAATGGGACTTCAGATAGGCGATAGGGTTGCCGGTGTCATTATATTTGTCGAATGTAGGCACTTTGAATTTAGGTGGAAAAGGCACAGATCTGAGAAATTTGTGGCATGGATTTCGGTTCCCCCTAGCTTCAACAGCTGTTTTTGGATTTTATCCATTTGTTCCTTTAACAGCTTTGTCTTCTTTGACTGCAGAACTGGGGCTACTCCCCCACTAGGCTATCTTACTTCATTTCGGGATGCCTAGAGATTGGTGAATGTGGGTGGTGGGGGATTAAAGCTGGTGAATGCCCCCAGATAAGCCTCGCTATTTTGGGCTTCATCCTCCCCGTATTGGTTACCCCCATCAATATAGGGTGGGGGAGGGGCGAGGTTGATTGGGTTTTGGAGGGATTGAGCGGGTGCCTGATGGGACCATTGTATGTGGGGCATGCTTTGATGAGTGGCTTGTGGAATAAGGGGATGGGTGTATTGGGGATTTTGAGCGGGTGCTGAATGAGGTCCTGGTGTATGGAGTGTATTTTGAGGATCGGGTTGGGGAGTGAAGGGATGTGTGATTTGGGGATGGTTGATGGTATGGTTGATGGATTGGGTGTGAGGAATGCGGATAAATGGGGCTCATGCCAGGTTGAGGGGTCGGATGAGATGGGTTTATTATTTGAGGGGAAATGGAAGGTGCTTGTTAGGTGTAAGTAAAGGTGATGAATTGGGGGAATTGTGGTGGGTTTGGAAATGTGACCCTTGAGTTTGAATGGGCATGGGCTTGGGATTGGGTATTGGGCCTTGGAGGCCCACTTGGATGGTCCCATAGTTGATGGGAGGAGCCTTGGGTGGTGTGGATTATGGGAGGCTGATTAGGATTGGCATTTTGTAGGAAGGAAGTGTGGAGATTTTAGAGGGTTTGTTGTAAATTGGGTATTTGGGGTGGATGAGGAAGACCTTGGGAGGTCTTTAGGCTATGTATGCCCTAATCATGTCATCCATCATGGTCATAAGATCGGCTATGGGGATGAATGTGGAATGTCCTTCCGATGAGGGGGATGGATGGGAAAAATGGGGCATGACCTGGATGGATGAGGGAAATGAGGGGCATTTGAAGAGGATGTGGGAAACTTGGGCATGACCTGAGTAGATGGGTGAGAAAAATTAGGCATGACTTGGATAGATGGGTGGAAATGTGGTGGATTTGGATTGGATGTGGAGGAAAAGTGGGGTGTATGTTGGGAGGAGATATGTGAAAAATGGGATGGATTTGAAGTGAAGGTAGGTGGAAAGTGGGCATGCCTTGGGTGGATGTAGGTAGATTCAGGTTGGAAAAATGTGATGAATTGGGTGTATTGAAGTGGAGGGAAAATTGAGTAGATTTTGGGTGAATGAGGGGAAGTGTGGTGGATTTGGATTGGATGTGGATGGTGGAAAGTTGGGCATGGTTTGAAAAAATGAGGGAGAATGGGGTGTATTTTGGGTAAATGTGGAGAATTGGGTCGAATTTTGGGTAGATGTGAGGATGTTGGATGTGGAAGGGGGATGGGGTAAATTTTGGGTTGATGCGAAAGAATTGGGTATGTTGGATGTGAAAGGGAAATGGGATAAATTTTGGGTGGTGGTGGAGGAAAAATGAGGTGGAAAATGGGTTGAATTTTGAGTGGTGGTGGAGAATTGGGTTGGATTTTGGGTAGATGTGGATGGAAAGTGAGCTAGAATTTGAGAAGGGGAAGAGGGTGTATTTGAAATGGAGGTATATGGAGAATTGGATATAGCTTGGGTGAATGGGGAAAAATGTGGTGAATTTTGAGTGGTGGTGGATGGAAAGATGGGCTCACCGTATGGTCCAGGAACGGAAAATGGGGATTGGGTGAGCGGAATGGAGATGGGTATCTTTTCTATATGGGAATGTGATGAGGAAGGTGGTGGGGGTGAATCGGGATCGGCAAGCCGGATCAACCACCCACGTCATAATTTGTTGATAGGTCGGGTATGGTTTCTGCGGGTAAGGCCCGAAGACTTTTCTCCTTCTTCCCCTCTGGGAGGATGGCGGGTTTGGCGATGCCGTTGTTCCGGCACCACAAGTTCTCTTTTTGAATTTTTAGATTTATAATTTTTTTTTCTTCTCCTTTTTTTTCTCTTTGAATTTTGTGAAAACAATGAAATATCAAATCTCTTTTCGTGCTCTTTGGGGCCTTGGAAACTCCCTTTTCGGGTGGCGTTCACACCCCCAATGCCTCCCACGGCGGGATCCTGATGTACTTGGAAGAATAAAAAGAAACCCTTTGATCTATGTGAAGGTACGGAAATCAATACGACGACCCGATCCCTCGGAAGAGTCGATAAGAGGGTGACCTCTCTTAACCGGCGAGGGCGTTTTGGGTGTCAAACGTGTGGGAGTTATCGGGAGTATTAAAACCACTAAGTCGGGGGTTCGGGAATTGTGAAGAAAAGGCCTAAATTCTGGCTGCTTAGCCAAAATAGGCTAGCGTATATATTATATATGCTAGGCTAAAATTCTAGAGATTTGGCCTAGCGTGTATATTATATAAGCAAGGCAAAAAACTCTAGAATTTTGGCTTAGCGTGTATATTATACACGCAAGATTAAATCTGGGGGTTTTGGCTTAGCATATATATTATACACGCTAGGCTAATATATATATATATATTGGATACCAGCAGCAAACCCGAGTTGGTATATTTTTTTTTGGTTTTCTGGAAGTAGTGCTTCCGAGTACTATTTTTCCTTGTTATTTCGAGCCCCTCCTCTCTATACCTAGGGATACAAGGCCGGTTCGATTCAACTAACGCACTCTCCCATGGGTTTTAAGGCTTTTTCTTAAGTTTGGTCACCCACCCGATATACATCCAGCACGAATGCCTTCTCAAATACTGAATAGGGTGGTTCCTTTCGAGATCATCACCACTAGGGTTGTCGCTCTACCAAGAACCAGGACAGGTGTATCGCTACCTATTTTTACCTCCTTTATAAAATCTACCCATGCAAAACAAATTGAATTAAGTCCCTTGTTAGTTCAATTTTAAGTTCAGGTTTAAGGGAATTTTCTTAAGTTCAAAAACGGGCAGTGAGAATTTCGTGCCGCCTCTATAGGCTGACGTCCACTGATGGTATATGAAGCTAAACTAGAAAGTAACTAGCCAAATGGCTAAGGTGCGTAAAAATGCTCAAGTAGGCCCGCCAATCGGCTAAGGCGCGTAAGTGATAAAAATGTAAATGCTCAAGTAAGCCTGCCAAACGGCTAAGGCGTGTAAATGACGGAAATGCAGGGGTAAGTAGAAAAATGACATAATCGTAGGGATAAGTATGCAAAAGAGAGACAAAAAGGTTAGTAAAATAAAATAAAAATACATGCAAACAAAAAAGGCCAAAACTTCAAGGGGAAGTTCTACAAGCTATCCCCAGCAGAGTCACCATTTGTGCAACCATGGGCTCTCGCGAGTCCGTCGCAATGATGCGCTCGTAAGAAAATTAGAATTGCCACCCGGAGCTTTTGGTGTCCCGGGATACCTAAATCGATATTATAAGCACTGAAGTATAAAAAATATGACTCTGATCCGGTCTACGCCAAAGGCTCTTAGGTAGGGGCTTCAGTTATCAATCGAGAAGGTGTTAAGCACCCGATTGACCCACTAGTAAGCGGTCTCTACTATGGTCAAATAAAAAATAAAATGAGCAGCACTTCCACTTGCCCGAAGACATTCCGATCCTATTTGAGCGCCCAGTAATCACCGAAATTTTGACGGCATAACGGCTCAAATTCTAGGGTAGAAGAAAAGCAAATAAGATAGAGGAATAGAAGAAAGAGCTGGAGCTCTCGGACCCTTGTAGCACCACTGTGGACCTTCGTGTTGATGTCAATTTCGATGAGCTTCTAATAGCAAAAGGGTTAAGGCAAGGTTCTAACAAAGCTAAGGCTTGGAAGAGGGATGATGAGAGAGGTGAGCTAGGGCCTTTCTCTCGCTAAAGCTAAGGGATTGGTGATAAAAATGGAGTTTAAAAAAGGAAACTCAGTTCTGAAATTTTATGAATTATAGCATGAAAGTGGTTGGAGAAATCTCTAAAGGATTCTCTCTTTTAGAATTTTTTTCAAGCCTTAAACAAGGGGGGGGGGGAGGGAGGTGGCTCTCTATTTATAGAGTAGGGTAGACTAGGGGGATACTTAGGAGCTAATGAGATTAAAATTTAGGTAATAGAAAATCTAAGGATTTTCAGTTTTGAGAGTTTGGATAAGTGGGAACTTGGGTTTAATGGTAGATGATAGGGTAGGATTCTAAATGGCAAAAGGGTTAAAAAGAGGGCTAGTGGCGGTGCAACAGTCTTAACAAAACTCACCTCAAACTTTATGGCGGTCAACAAGTCAAACCCTAAATTCGAAATCTGGGCATTTTCTCAAAAATCATTGTTCCTAAGCTTAGCATGTATATTATACACGCTAGGCTTGGGAACAGTGTTCCCTAAGAAAATAGAGAAGTCCGGGGCCCGTGCTTGAAGCCTGAAGCAGAAGTATGCCTAGCGTGTATATACACGCTAGGCCAAATTCCCGCTTTTTCCACATTTTTCAAGTTGCCATAACTTTCAATATACAACTCGGAATCAGGCGCTTCTTGCAGGTGTCCATGTAAACCTTGGCACTCCTCTTTCCATCCATTGCTCAGGTTGGTTCGAAACTGGTCCGGGAAAGGTTCTAAAGGTTAGGGTTGACTCCTAAGGGTCTGAGAAGGGTTCCTAAGGGTTCGGGAAGTGTTTTCAGAAGCTCAGGGGTCTTTCTCAAAGTATGTGTTGATCGAGCCTTGGGCCAAATTTGGGTATCTACACATATTAAGATTACGCCCCTTTTTGAGATATAATCATCTTGCTCTCATTTCTGACAATTACTAGCATTGACAAGAGATTCTCCATCAAATCCTTCAGGCTCCGTAGGTTTTAGAGTGGTCATGACATAAGCAACTCCCAAAGTCATTAATAGGAAATGTAGCTTTTATTGTCCTCTTCTAAAATTATTGTCGTCAAATCGCTCAAACTTGACAAAGTCGTGACTCATTGCTTCTGATTTGATGTCATGATAATGAATAATATCGTTTTAAACTTGTAAGAAAAATTATGATCATAAATTTGAAAGTGATGAAATTGGTCAAGAAAAATTGGACTCCAGGCACTTAGTCGCTATCTTTAAAACGTTATTCGCTCCCTACTCGAGTGAGTCCTTAAGTTTGCAAAAGGATTCCAATGAGACGTTTTCAGAAAACAACGAGCTCAATCTCTTGGATGTGATTCATTACTTTGCAACAATAGAGGATCGCCCTAGAAAACCTGATCTGATGAAGTATAAAAATAAAAATGACAGCAAGAGAATTCTCAAATCTGTATGCAAAAGAATTTGATGAATTTCATAGTGTTCTAATCTGTGTCCAGAGATCTCCTTATCTCAAGTATCTTTTCAAACAAACAATATGACTGTTGGACTAACAGTCATTTTTTGAACGGCTTAGATCTTCCAGAGATCCCAGCTGCTCCATCCAATGGTTAGATAGAAAATTGCACCTTTTCAAATTTTAAATTTGAAAGGTTGCACATTTTTATAGGCGGTTATGAAATGTTTAATCCTAACGGTCCCACAAATGGTCAGTATTTGACCAATTCATTTGACCCAATAGATTCGAATTAAATTACTAATTAATGACCCATTAGACCCGATCTGGCCTATTAATAATCTGACTTTGCGATCACCTCAGTCAAAAAGTCAAACTTATAGTGGGCTCCCAAGGGCTCCTCGCTACGACGTGCACGTGCGAAGTGTTAAGTGAGTGCACCTAAAGCGTCAATGCACCTAAACGCCAATCACGCACACGTCGTGCGTGTGCACGAATGCGATAGCTCTACGCTAGGCATACTCTTCTTTTTTCTATTCTTTTTTTTAGATGAAACTTTTATCCTTTTCATTAGAAATAGAGAACCGTTACACACTAAAAAACCAGTAACCCCAAATGGACGGTTACAAAGTAGAGAGCCACAATCCAAAGAGTGGTAGTTACAATAACTAACGTTAAAATACATTGAATGGCATCCAAGACCCATTTAACAACGACACGAAATTTAGGGACCTTCAAAGTAAGGTAAAAATTTGATAATCCACCACCATCCTGAACATCCGTCGGTAACCGACATCGAAGATCCATCCGAAGAGACGCCACCCCATCGGTAAACTCATGATCCACAAAAACTTCCACCATGTTCGAAACAGGGGCAACAACTGACCAAATGCTTCACACATCTCTTCAACTGAAGCTTTTAAATAATGTCTCATGGCGTAGATATAATGCATGTGTTCGCGCAACAACGAAGCCATCAATACGTCAGTAAAATCAGTGACTAAAACCGTTTCATAAACAAGTATGAATTACAAAAAAACATTCATAGAGGCGATCTCTTCGGAAAAGAAGACTCTCAGGCCTCGTTCGGGTGTTTCCTGGTTTTTCCCAGAAAAGCTCAGATTTTGGACACTCAGATTCCTGACAGATTCTTAGCAAACTCAGATTCCTGGTTTTCACCATATGCGTTCTTTAACCACTCAGATTCCTGACAGATTCTTACAAAACTCAAAATCCTTTGTTCTTAAACCACTCAGATTCCTCTCAGAAAATCCTCAGAATAGCTTCAATCAGTGGTTATACTACGACCGTAGAAACGTGATCTTAATCATCGGTTTATGTGCCGTACTCGAATTTCTCTAAAAATTTACGGGCAACCAATCGAGATGAAATTTGAACATATTTGGAGTCTTTTTCAATTTGATTTAATTACTATTATTTTTAAAATGGGTCCCTAACACTACCATTGCACGATGTATGCGGCAAGATCGTCACCATAAGGAGTCGGAGTTTAGTATGACAACCTATGACGGTGACCCTCACCTCGAGAAGAGTCATTTGGGATCGATACACAACCCATATGATTTGCTTACGAGAAATAATAAAATATGAAAAGAGTCAAGCTTCATATTGAGAATTATAAAGAAATCACAGTGGCTACCATACATAAATACCCAAAGAGGATAGGGGAACAATAAACATAAAAAAGCCAAACACTCATTTAAGAAAGCGAGATCTATGTCACGATTTGAAGACTACAATATAAAATCGATAATTCTAAAGATAGATATGAGAAAAGGAGATATCGACTGCATACGATGCAGATCATTTTAAGAGTCGCCATCGATTCTCGCATAAAGTCGTATTGGCTCTATACAAGTCGCCATCGATTATATTAAAAAAAAAATTATGTAATCGATAACGATTCTGCATCTAGTCGATGCCGATTACATAAAAAAAAAATTAATTAATTTTATTTTTTTATGTAATCGATAACGATTCTGCATCGAGTCGATCCCGATTCATCCGCATCGATTACATAAAAAAAAATTAATTAATTAATTTTTTTTTTTTATATTCGATAACTGTCTATCTGCATCGATTATCGATTACATAAAATAATAATAATAATAATTTAAAAATAATAATAATAATAATTTTTTTTTATATAATGACGATTACATCGAGTCGCCATCGAGGCCATGTGAATGCACTGCAAAGGGAATCGGAGCAGAGATGGAGGCAGGTGTTTTTGAATCGAGGCTGGCCCCTACCTATCGCCATGGATGGTTGGGGAAGACGATGCAGTAGCTTCAAAGAAGCTACTGCGTAGCTGGGGAGGACACATAGTTTTGATCAGCTGCATAGATGGATGAGGAGTATACTTCACCAACCCAGATTCTGAGCTCAGAATCTGAGCTAATCCGAGAGGTTTGGTCGGACGACCAAACGTCGTTTTCACTCAGAAAACACTCAGATTCCCGCTTCCCAAAATTGGCTCTCGAACGTGGGCTTTGCTCAGATCTTGCAAAAAAACTCAGAATCTGCCTAGATTCTGAGTATTTTGGGTTACCGAACGAGGCCTCACCAAAAAAAAGGATAAAACTCCCATATTCTAATCCTAAAATAAGAAAAAATAAGGAGAGAACAATGGAGAGTCGAAGCCTCGAAGCAAAAGACGACCCCCAAAGGATCGATTTATTGAAAGCATAAAAAGTATATGGAAAGGGATTAAATCTCCCCTTCCCACCCCCTCCCAAACCGACTCTCAAAATCGCCTAGAGAGAGAGAGAGAGCACCAAGTTTTACCTATTACATTGTGGTCTTTTCTTGGGTTTTTTTTTTCTTCTTTTCTTATTGTTAAACAATAATAAAAGAATGAAAAGTTTTATGGCCTAAAAATCAACCCAAGAAACAAAGAAATAAAAAGAATTTTTTTTCGTTAAAAAAAAGTATTTGTTATTTTATAAAATAATATGTAAATATAACAGTTTTGACCTTCCTTTGGATTCTAACGATACCTTAATAGATTATGTTACTGCCTTTATACTTTCTTTAGGAATGATGTCTAATGCAACCCCGAGATTCAAATAATGGCCTTCGTTTTTACCTTCGTACTCACTGTTTGGTGAGATAATGTTACCTTGACAAATTGGAGAGGAGACCTTCTTAACAGAAAGCTTAACGAAAAGCTCATTTAGGGCGTGGTGTTTTTACTACAAAGGAGGGACCGCTCCCTCATCTTCATTTGAAAGATCGATCTTCCCGCCAACGAATTTTTTCTACAATTTCCTCACCAGCCTGTGGAAAATCTTCAAAGGGGTGTTGAATACCCAATTTCAGGGGTTAGGGATGGGGTTTCTAGCATGTTCAAGTGGGGTGGTGGGGCTCTGAAAAAATGGATAGCAACTAGAAAGCCTAAAGCCCTGTTTGGTAACCCTTTTTCTAAAAAGCATTTTTCACTCAAGGACTAATGACCTTTAACTGAAAATGGTGTAGTGTTGAGAAGTTGTCCCACTCTTCTCATACATCACCATTTTTAACAGGTGGGACATTTTTAGAAGCAGCAAAATGTGATACACTGCTTTATAACATTTGAAAAGTGCTTTTTGAAAAAGAGATCAAACATGGCCTAAATGTCATCCAAACGACAAAAAGAATAATTCACAATTTTTTTTTCAGAATTAAAAGTCACTCGATCTAACCCGTAACATTTCGGCTGAAATGTTTCGATCTCGGTGCCCACCGAAATCGAAAGGATAACTCAAATTTTTGGTCCCTAATGTACTGTGTTGAAGATTTCAGCCAAAGTTTGATTTTGGTGCTCACCAAAACTGAAATGAAGTCCAATTTTTTGAACCTTGGTTGGAAGCTATAATTTTTATAAAACTCAAGTTTTGACCATGTTGGCAGTGGACAATTTACCTCTACAAACAGTGCAACTAGCCTTGGCACCGGCGTCACTGTCCAATCAAGCATCTTGGTGTCTAGGATCCACCAGGTGGTTATAACCATTGCATTTAAAAAAATATTAAAAGTTTGTGAGGCATAAGGTCAAGGGTTCTACACTCCCCTCCCCGTTTGCTCCTCGCCGTATGGTATCATCAAAAAATAAAAATAGGGAGCCATTATTTGCATACGCTTTTCAAGTGATTATACCGGATTGCACCGAATTTAAAAGAATGACTTCGTAATTTTAGCAATCTCTACTATGTTAAAATATCATCTAAGTCGTTTGATTTGAAAGCCATAATTTAAAGATAATAATTGCAAAAGATTAGAATAAAATATAATTTTCATCATTTAATTAAATGAAGTCAAAGGCTATTATATAATTTAATAGTTGACTATAATAGATCATATGACTAATATCATGTTTTGCTCTAATTTTATGTACCAGAGATCTATTGATCATGAACTTTAAATCAGAAGGCCTATATTACATTTTTACACATCACATATCCCTAAAATACCAAGACTTTTTATTAAATTCAATGCAATCACTTGAAAAACGTGTGCAAATAATGTCTCCCATAAAAAAAAAAAGTTGCTTAATATTTTATTCCAGCTTATTTAGGAAGCTACATCTAGTGCGCATACGACGGTTACATGGTTGCATTAATACAGCCCCATCGCCGTTTGGCTAAAACGGCAAGCCATTGATCTTTGTTTCATTGTTTTGGTGGCTTCTTTCATTTTCTAAAGAGAGCCAACCACGAGATTAATGGGACTGAATCCTCACCCAATCTCACAACAATATCAAATTTATTAAGGGTACCCCTATTCTGCCCATTTATTCTGCCCCTTTTTTGGGTAGGGGCCACACACTTACGAAAATCATTGATGGATTTGAGTCAGACGGAGATTGTTTTTTATTTCAATCTGCCCCATAACAAATCTTAAATTCATGGTTTAATTTTATATGGCACACATCCCTAAAAGTGAATGTCAACTCCTTTTACTATAATTTAGATCACTTTTGGGGATGTGTACTATGTGGAATCAACATTTGACAGTCTAATAAACGCGCCATGATCTTAAGATCTGTCATGGGAAAGATTGGAACAAAAAACAATCTCTATTGTCTGATTCAAATCCGTTAATAGTTTTCGTCTATTGAAAAGTTTGTGGCCCTTACTTGAAAAATGGGCGAGAATTGTCGTACCTATTTATCAATGAATTAGTCTACAATGTGTATTCACCTATTATTAGTAGACACGGCAGTTGACTCATTTATATAACTGTATGATATGCACGAACTTTCAAAGCTTGAAATTTTATACACGTCATGCAATCACACAAAAGTTTCGTCATGCAGTCACACAAAAGTTTGGACTCCTTTAATGCATATGATCGGTGGTCACCCATTGGAGACTAGCTCTTTATTAATTGAGCGCTTTTAGTCATTACTCATAACAAGCAATCAAAAGTTGGCTTTCATGAACTTTTAGTCATTACACATAACAAGCAATCAAAAGGGGAAATTTACCTGACCGGCCCTGTCAGATACAGCTTTTACCTCAGAGGTCCTGTAGTTTCACCTTTACCCAAACCAACCAGCTCCAAGCCCAGCCGACCCTAAGGATAGCAAAAAGTCCAAATTACCCCTTTTCTTTAACGCACAAAAACATCATCTTCTTCCTCATTTTAATCTGGTACAGTTTTTAAAAGTCAGAGGTGGCGAAGGTGACTGCGTCTTCTCCTCAATCCAAACTATTCCGATCTGCTATTTGGATCGACCCAGATACACCTTTTTCGTCAGAGACTGTAGCAGATTAGAATGAGGAAGAAGAGGATACACCTATATAATTTAAAATTTTAAATATTTACATTTTCTATATTCTGTGATGTGAAACGAGATCTATGTCGTCAGATTTGAAGGCTACAATATAAAATCGATAATTCTAAAGATAGATATGAGAAAAAGGCGATATCGACTCTGTACATAGTCGGTACCGATCATTTTAAGAGTCGTCATCGACTCTGTACAAAGTCGTCATTGACTCTATACAGAGTCGCCATCAATTATATTAAAAAAAAAAATTATGTAATCGATGACGATTCTGTACCGAGTCGATGACGACTCAGTACAGAGTCGTCATCGATTACATAATTTTTATTTATTATTATTATTTTATTATTTTTTATATAATCGATGGCGACTCAGTATAAGTCGATGATTTGACTCTTAAAATGATGCACTATATGCAGTTGATATTGAATGTCTGAGTCGATATCGCCTTTTCTCATATCTATCTTTGGAACTATCGATTTTATATTGTAACTTTCAAATCGACGATATATTTCGATTCAAATAGCGATTTCAATAGTTTGAATCGGAATAAATCTGCGTTTCACATCGTAAACATAGAAATGTAAATGTAAAATTTAAATATAAATTATCATCTTCTTCCTTATTCTAATCATGCTTCCTAAAATACTTCAAAAAGTCTTTCATGAATTTTTGAAATATGGATATACATGAACATCAATTATGATTGAATAGTTGGGATAAAAATGTGCTTTGTGTTTTTTGATTCAGTCATTGGGTCGAGATAACCTCGAGAATCAAGGAGGAAGCATGCATTCAACATGCTAATTGTGGAGCAGTATGAGGAAGCATTAACTATTGTGGTAACAGTTAACTAATAGAACCCAACCCACACCTTATAAAGGCAAGGATGAAAAACAGCGTGGAAGACGAGAATCAAACCCACATCAACATGCTTATAAGTTATAACCAAGGATTTTTTGTTTTTTTGGGTTAATGAGAAAAAGAAAATGAGAGCTCATGGATAGGGATGTCAACGGGTCAAGTTGGCCTAAAATTTTAGGTGCCCATTGGAAAAATGGCATATGCCCGACCGGACCTGACCCGGTAAATACATGATATTTTCCATGATTTTTATGTATAAAATATTGGGTCCAGTCGATCAACCCGACTTAACCCCATTTGACCTCTTAGTCGACTCAACTCGACCCAACGGGTCAGCTTTATACGCCTGACCCGATAAAAAAATTCAGGTCATGTCTCGTGTCGATCGAAGCCATTGCGAACCCTACTTAGGGGTGTATTCTGTTTGGTTTGGTCAGTTTTGGACCAAAACCACAAACCAAACCTGTTCTAATCGATTTCTAGATGTTCAAATCAAACCAAACCGTCCAACAGATGAACCAAACCAACCCAATTCGATTCGGTTTCGGTTTCTTATAAATTCTACTTGCACATCAAAAGTTTTTCAATTTCTTAACCTGTTTTACACTTTTACTATTTTCCTTTTTTCCGAAGTTGTTTTACTTTTGCTCAAATACACTTTTATTAACTAAACATTTAGAAATTAGAACTCTAAGTCTCTACTCCCTAATTCAGCGTCTTATGATATTCGAGCCTTAAGTAAGGTTGTGAAACGCTAAACTTAGACCCAAATTTTAGACCCGAAAATTCGAGGCTCAATCGTTTGCTTGACTCAAGTTGATTATATATATATTAAAAAAATTTACTTATAATCAATTCGGTTCCGTCGATTTCGGCTTGAGAAGGCTCGAAATTGAAACTAAACCGAACTTTTCAATTTTTCTTTTTGTCAAATCAAATATAAACCAGTACCCGTCCAAACTAAACTAAAATCGGCGAATCGGTCCGATTTGGTCGGTTCAGCCCAAAAAATGCAGAGTCCTAACCTTACTCATGGTTCTATGATGGAGTTTTATTACCACTCACTACTGTAGTGTTTAAGAGACTAAATATCGTACTAAGTCCAACAAAAAGATTTGCCCATCAAAATCTAGGCATCTAAAATTCTTTGGGTCACTTGCCTACACGATTTTTGAAGGCGCTTATGTCTGAAACCATTGAAATCATTGACTGCTTGGAATTAGATAATGGAAACTATTTTTCACCCCACAAAATAGATCTTGAGACCATGAGTTTACCATGAAATGATTAATTTTTTATTTCGCATGGCACAAATCTCAAAGCGATGGCCTTAAAAATATGTTTGAATGTTATGCGTGTCATGTGATTTTAGGGCAACTTTTTTTTTTAATTTGTGCCACGTGGAGCCAAAAACTGACCATCTTATGATACGCTTATGGTCTCAAGATCCATTGTGAGGAAGATGGGGGCGAAAAACGATCACCATTGTCTGATTCCCAAGTAGTCAATTGGATTTCAGACATAAGCACCCTCAATAATCCTGAAGGCGCGATCAGAGGTACCCAAATGCTTTTTATAGGGTTCATAGGGGGAGCTATCACTTGCCCTGAAATTTGTATTGTTGAATATAAGTTAAAAAGAAAGACTTGCTAATTTTGGGGTATGTGCCACATGAAACAACATCTAAGATGTCCGATTTGAAAGTCATGATATAATGATCATTTGTGCCAAAAGTTGGCATCACTACAAAAAATAAGACTATTAATTAAAAAAAAACTGCTGCTATTAGTCTTGTCGCTACAAAAAATTGCCGCTATTATTTTTGTAACGGCAGTTTTTTGTAGCGACATGACTAATAATAAAAAACTGCCGCTAATAGTCTTATTTTTTGTAGTGCATGCAACACGATCTTTATCATCTGATTCAACACAATCAAAGCCCATCATCTTATTCAATGCTTGACTATGTTGATTCGTATGAGAGAGATTATATTTCATGCCAATCTTTGGCAATAAAGAATTTTACATTATGGCCTTCAAATCATACGGCTTAGATAGTGTTTCACGTGGCATTGGTCCAAAAAATACCAATCCTTCTTTTTTGTTTTCTTTTTCTACCATGCCTTTCTTTTCGAGGATTTTTGCATTTAACCCCATAGATATGTCTTATTTGCACACCTGCCCCATGTTTTACCTATTACTGTGCAACCTTTTCTTTTATGTTTCCTTTACATAATCCCTTGCAATGATGATTTTCCGACACAATAACCTTTGACTGCTTTGAATAAGTTGATGGAGATTATTTTTTACCCCAATCTTTTATCTAATCGATCTTGAGATCATTGACCTATAATCAGACGGTCGGATTTTGATTTCAAATGGCACACATCTTGAAAAGTGATCCAAGAACCACAGTTGATGTACACCAATGATAACTATGCGGAATCAAAATATATCCACCTAATAGCACAATTTTGATCTCAAGATTCATTGGGTGGAAGATTGTGGGGAAAAACGAACTTTCTAATTTAGAGCGGTCAAAGATTAGTTTTGTAGTTGATCTCTCACTATAAGGAGTAATTAGTAAAAGAAACACAAAAGCAACAACCGCAATGTAAACAGGTGAAACACGGGGGCGGGCGGAGTGCAAATATGACATAGAGTACCTTTAAATCCACCTACCAAATCTTTGAGTTCACTCACGCTGAAACACATTGATTATATTGAATCGGATGATGGAGATTGTTTATCGTCCCAATCTTTCACACGATGTATCTTAAGAACATGATCGTACCATTAGACGGTCGAAATTTTATTTCATATGGTACTACCCAAAAAAAGTGACCTTAAAATTAATTTTGAGCGTGCACCGGATGTTAAGGTCATTAAGGTTATTTTTTTGAGATGTGTGTCACAAGAAATAAAACATTAATTGTCTGATGGTAGGCTCATGATCTCAAGATCCATTGTGTGAAAGATTGGGAGGATAAATGATCTCCATCATCTAATTCTACTAAGTCAATGTGTTTCAGCGTGGGTGAACTCAAAGATTTGGTGGGTAGACTTAAAGGTACTCTATGACATATCTTAGGGTATAAATGCAAAAGAGTTAAGTTGAGTGTCCACCCTTTATGTGCATTAAAATAATCCACACATTTTAGTGACTGCCTTACTTTCACGGACTTTCATGCATTGGATGTGCGTGTATGTTCTACAGTCACACAGACGGATGTGGACTACTATGATGTGAGAGTAGCCTAACTCAATAAAAAAACCCTTCTTTTTAACCTATGTTGTAATGCTACAAATCTCGTGTATGTAGCTCCTATGGATAGCTAAAAGGTTTTGATTCGATGGTTTAGATCATTTTGCAGAAAAGATGATTAATGGTCAAAATCACTTGTTTTATTTGGGAGAAAATTTACCTTGTCAGATCAGACGGTTACGATCATAAGAAAAGATACTCTTTTATGCTTATGGCCAATCGAACAAGGTTGCACATGGATTGGACGGTTCAGATAGATAGGATATGCATCACCACAGTTATATGTGGTATAGAGAATCACACCACAATTCCTATCGTTCAAATTCGAATCTCTGAAAACTCAAACGTCTACTCTGAGATCGCAACTCGACCGTGTGCCAGTTGGCACTGCTAACGGCTACCCACCAACGGTCACCTAGCGTCGGCAAACCCATCTCCTTAACTATGGTTGAGTTAACATATATATGGACCCCATAGTCCAACAGTCAGCGGACGTCAACGATACCCAATAAACTTTATTTCATAAAGGATCTTAGCGTCCGAATATGCTAAAATGACGATATTGTCCCTGTTTATAACTTAAATACCCAATATTAACAAAACACAGAAGGCGTCTCGTCAAGTCGTCAACATAAAAGTCAACGAATTCCTTGACACTTTATTTTTCCTAAATTACCCCTATATTTATATAAGTCGAACCTAAATAATTCATGTTCTTCATCATGTAAAAGCTCTTAGTGCATCTATGGCCATCCAATCACACTTGACTCATGCAACAAATTATACAACATGGTTGGTCGGTTTAGGACTTTCCACAGATATATGAGAGAACTCTCTATACTTGGCTTAGAGCGGAGTCCATGGACAGACGACTTTGCAGGATAGCTACCGAAGAATGGTAATACCCTCTTGACAATCACAGAAACCACTTACATACATTCAGCAAGGAATCACCGAGAAGTCACAGGAAGCAGTGCCAATTAACTCGAAAAAATTTGTGCCTCCTGATGTTGGGCTATATCTTCCCTAGGAAAATAGTAGAGCATCCAACCATTTGAATTTAGTTTTGCTTTCATGAGAATTGAACAGAAAAGAAAAAGGCATACAAGAGATTTATAGCCGTCTATGGTAGTTTATGTAGCTTCCTTGTTTAGGGTTGAATAGAGATGAGGAAGAAGAGAAGTTAGTGCCACAAGATGTCGGTTTCTGTAGTCTCATAGTTTAGGGATGAATGAATAAGAAGAGGACGAAATCTCAAAGGGTTAGGTGAGCTGGCTAGGTACTTTCTTTCATAAGTAGGAGACCTGAATTCTAATCTCCTCCCTCCCTTGAGGCTATTTTAGGGATTTATATTCCGTCTTGACCCGACATGTACTAAATTTAGGGTGCGCATGTGCCCCTGGAATTAGGCGGGTGCTCTAAGAGGCCTAAATACCCAGGTTATCGAAAAAAAAAAAAAAAAAAAAGAGGACGAGATGTTATTGGTTGCCGATTTCTATATCTTGTAATTTAGAGTTGAACGGAGAATAGGAAGACAAGGCGTTAATGGGATGTAGGATTTAACACATGCCTACAAAGAAAAAGTAATTAAGAGTATGAACTTCAAAAAAGTTGGGATGGTATTAGTAAGGAAACTAAAACTTGCAACACCGATTTGAATCATGGCACATGATTAATAAGAAAGACTTTATTAATTTTTGGGATTTGTACCCCCATCAAACACCATCTAAGCTATATGATTTGAAGACCATGATATAAAGATTTTTAAGGCCAAAAATTGGCATGAGTGCAATCCCTATAATCTGATTTAATAGCAAAGGCTATCACCTAACTCAATTGACTCTTACAAATAGATGATAGAGATTGCATTTTATGCCAATTTTTGGCCATGAATATTTTTATATTATGGTCTTTAAATTAGGCGGCTTAGATGGTGTTCATATGACACATATCTCAAAAGTACTAAAGTCCTTCTTCTGAACCATAGGCTAAAATACAAATTTTGTGTGCAAGTTTTAGCTTCCTTTAGTAATTGGTGTACATGCAATTTGGGGGATAACACTACCCATTTGTAGTAAAACATGCATGGGTAACTCTAAATGCGTCAACACATTTTTTGAAAGCACCCACGGTCTTAGACTCCTTGAAAATCATTGATTCCTTCGAATCAAATGATGGAGATCGTTTTCCACTCTGACTTTCAATACAATAGATCTTGAGATCCTGGTTCACCTATTAGACGGTCAGATTTTTGATTCCCTGTGTGACAAATCCCCCAAAAAATGACTCTAGAATCATATGGCACACATCACGCCTAAACGTGATTTTAGGATCAATTTTTTTAGACATCTGTGACATGGGGAAACACAAATTGACCGTTTGATAGGTAAGCCATAATTTCAAGATCTATTGTGTGGAAGATCTAGATAAAAAACGATCTCCATCATACGATTCGAAGGACTTAATGATTTTCAAGATGTTTAGGATGTGGGCGCTTTCAGAGAAACTGTGGGCGCATTTAGAGGTAGCCAACATGTGATATTCCTGATTTTGGAATCCACGTGACAGGGTTGGCCGTAAATGGAACTTGAGAAAGTGTACGCAAAAATTCAAAACCTACAAATATGGGGCTTATCATGGCAGGTCTATTATGTGAACATGAGAAATAGGTGGGCTCATGGAAGATGAGAAATAGTGGTAGTTTAGTTATATATATATATATATATGAAAATGTGCTGGGTGGGGAGATATCTTTGTGCCTTTTGATATGGGTGAGACACATAACGCCTTTTTTGTGAAATGATGGGTGGCATGGAACCCACTTTATTAACTAGGGTTAAACTTTTAAAATATTTTAAAAGTTATATTCCCTTTCAGCCATCATTCTTGACTTTTTTAGAAGTCTCTTTCTCTTCTCTCTATATTTTCAAAAAAGTGTCAGCTTAACTTTTTCATGTATATTTTACTCAAAAAATGTGGGCGCCCGGTAGCGAAGAACCGACACCTCGGTAGAGAGGCGTCGTGTGACGTGGTGCATAGAGATGCATATTTGTTAAACTAGCAAGAAGGTGGGAGGACCTTGTAGCTAGGTTGAGCCAAAAGAGAACTTGAAAAACAGAGTTGTGAAGACATGACCGAGGTACTGAGGTGTTTTGAAGGTAAAATTTGATGGGCGAACTCTTGGGTGAAGATATTTTGAGCTAAGGTACTAAAGCGAGCTGTGGTCACAAATGCTTGGTACATGGCATGGTGATGGATAGCGCTAGTGTGGAGCAGCGTGAAAAATCAGTGTGTTTCTTGTTCATATGCCGAGTGGAATGCAGACGAGACCAATTTGAACTAGCTGGGAAAGTGCCAAACCTTGCGGCTAGGTATTTGTGGGGACTTTGCATGAGGTGAAGACTAAGGTCGAAAAACAGATGCGGGTTTTTGTGTTAGCATAAGTGTTAATATTACCAGATTGAAGGAGGTGGCGTGGTCATTCCCTCGAGTAGGGCGTCAATGAAGACATTGACCTTATGAAGTGGGGGAGGATGTGACAGTGTCTTTACTCTGGGTACCAATAGGAAGGCATGGTGGCCTTGGAGTTGGTTGATTGGCTAGCAGGAACGTGGGTGGGCCTTAGAGCTAACTGTGTGACGAGCGAGCGCGAAGGCATGAGGCCTTGCGTCGCGTACGTTCTCCCTATATGTATGACGAAGATGGCTACTCGAGCTAGTGTTGCGACTAGACGTGTATGGGCGTGGATTGTTGACTTGGAGGTGTTTATGTTGAATGGGATTTGTGTGCCATGGCTAGTATGTCAAAGCAATACATTTGAGGTTCTCTTGCTATTTGGCTTGAGGTGGTGTTTAACCCATATATGAGGGAGTTGTGCACTAGAGGGTGCACAGTGGTTTCTTAGGTCTGAGAGGGTAGACCTAGGACGTTGCTTCAACAATTTCGTGTGTCACTTAAGGTGAGGTTGTCATGTGCCCGAGCTATACGGCGCAGTGCACATGGGTCAACTATGAGGGAAGCACTCGTGAGCTACGTGAGACACTATGGTACACATTAGCTGAGGGTCGAATGTTGATGTGTGTTGATCTCGAGAGCTACACATGATGGTGGGCTTGGTTCAGTATGACAGCAAGATATGTTGGAATGGGATGATGTGAGAAGTTGCATGCTACTATCACATGCGAGGTACTAGTGTTGGGAACTAGTAAACCTTAACACGAAAGTGCTAGCATGCGTGTCGTGAAGGGACACGATGCCTTGGTATGGTAGGCATTGGTAAGAAGGTAACCATGAATGAGAGTTCCCGTCCTCTAGGTTGGTGGTATCAAAGTTGATGAGGGTTAGGTTGGCCTCATTGTAGCGGCAGTGAGGCACCGCACGAGTGTGATAGACGGTGTCAGGCTGTGACCCTATGACAGTCGGCACCACGCTGTTGAGCACTGAAATATACCACTTTCTTCCCCTTAACCTGACCTATGATGGACCTTTGAGTATGTTAATAATGTATTTTAAGTGTGTTTTTACAGATAACATCAAAATAAGAGCTTAATACTGCAATCCATGCTTTTGAAGCAAAAAGAAGGAATTTGTGTTTAGCAGTGGAGCTGATGGATTTATTGAAAAGGTACCATGGTGGTTCACACCATTGAGAATTTTTAGCATGCTCTGGGGGCCTTGAAGACCTGCTGAGAGAGAGAGTGGCGCAGCCCAAAGGTTAATGAGGGGCTATGCAGTGATACAACATTTTGTGTTTGTAGCAAGGCAGCACCTTGGATGGAAGACAACAGCAAATCAACACATCAAGGCATTTTATGCGAACAGCTGTAGAGCAATTCAAGTGGCATATTACAGCTACAACATTAATGCACTCGAGTACTTTAAGTGTTGAAGTTTATCTACTCGAGTTGATGATGGAAGCCCATGAGCAACACAACTGCAAACTTGAAGAATTCGAGCAGTTTAGAGGGCTAGTGCAACCACTCGAGTGGTTTAAATGCATGATTTAGTGAACCCCACGAGTGGTTCATGTTGAAAACCAACCCCTCGAGTGGTTTAAAATGATAAGATCCAACTTCTTGAGTGGTCGGTTGAACCCCACGAGCTGGTATGTGCTGAAATCAAGCTACAATGCTGAAAAAAGGCTAAAATTGAACCTGTCGCAACCTATCAAATGAATGTTTGAACCTGTCGCAACCTATCGAATGGTTGTTTGAACCTGTCGAAAACCTGTCGAGAGGTTCTGATGCTGAAAATGAACTTATCGAGCATCCTATCGAATGGTTGAATGAACCTGTCGCAACCTATCGAATGGTTGTTTGAACCTGTCGAGAGGTTCTGATGCTGAAAATGAACCTATCGAGCATCCTGTCGAATGGTTGAATGAACCTGTCGAGATCCTGTCGAATGCACACCTGAAGCCCATTCAACCTATCGAACAGCTGTCTGAACCTATTGAGATTGAAGTTCTGAAGCTCCAACCTATCGGGACACGGGTTCCAGCCATCTATTTCACACTCTAGGGACATTTTGGGGATTCCAATGCTTCTAGGGCACACATCCCAATGTCCCACACATCTCAGGGATTTATCTCGGGTTTCATTAGCAAAATATCAATGGCCAGCAGGGGCATTTTTGAGAGCTACAAAGACACATCAGCTGGGCACAAAACTCTGCACATGGGATAACAGTCCACATGTAATTTTCCTTGGCCGAAATAAAGACACCTCAGCTATGCATAACAGAATTGAGTCCTCTGCTCTCTGATTGGCTGCAACTCAAGGCACATGGATCGATGCATATGTATAAATACCCATCTATTCTGCTGTTTTTCTTGAGCAAGGAAAGTAAGAACAAAAGAATAGCCTAAGTTCTCCTTAGCTCATTTAGGTTTAATTTAAGCTTTTATTTTCCTTTTTCTCTACCCCCTTCTCTCTCTAATCCAGCCTGTTGGATTAGATCTAGATAGCAGCTCAGATCTGGTTTGTAATTGTAATTTTGGCATGAAGAAATGTTGATCGATGCACAGACTATAGATCTGAGAACAAGTTTATTGTAAGTTTTGTTTGAAGCAATAAATTGTTGATTTTAAAGCTTAGTTAAGTCTAAAGATCTTGTGGTCCCATTAGATTCTCAATCAAATTTGTGTAGAGGAGTTTGTTAATCAACTCACCCACTTAACTGATAGATCTCTTGATGACCATTTGATTCCCCTGGGTTTGATATGCCTGTGGGTGTCTGTGCTTGTGGCCTTGCATCCACAACATCTGTAGTGATTATCTTATTCCGATCTATGAATGGAGGAAATCTATTGGAATAGAGGAAATCTATTGGATGATCTGTGACCATTTAAGTGGATAGATCATAGCCATAAGATCAATCCAAACTAGGGATGGAGGAAATCTATTGGATGATCTGTGACCATTGAAGTGGACAGATCATAGCCTTAAGATGAATCCAAACCACCGGTCGAGATCAGATTCTTATACCTTGCATTTGTTCTTATAGCCAAATGAAGGATGGCTGCATATCCTCAGATCTTGATCTGTTTTACAATGAACATCAAGCCCTAGCTGTCTATTTCCCACCATTTTATATTTTATTTCACCATCCATCTTCCTCCATCTTTTAGACTTAGTTTAGTTTTATTTCACCATCTATCTTCCTCCATCTTTCTTCTTAGAATTATCAAATCTGTAGTCAGATCTGGAGGTCTACTATACACCTCTTAGGTTTAGATCACTATTCCCTGTGAGACAAACTCTTACTTATCAAAACTTGCTACAAAAGGACCCTGTATCTTGCAGGTCTAGGATATTTTAGATGTGCTGAATCCATCCTTTATTTTACTTTGATTTTATTTCCTTTCTTTTCATTACACAATAATCAGCACACTGAAATCCCCCAACACCCGCTAGCGAGGCACTAGCACTTTGCTAAAAAAAAGGGTGTCGGCACCTCGTTTTAAGGGTGCCGACGCCTTTATTTTGAGGTGTCAGCCCTTCGCTAAAAAAAAAAAATTGGGGTGTCAGCGCCTCTATATCGACGTGTCAGCGCTCTCTGCTTGACTTAGATGTGTTAAACATATCGCTAATGGAAGAATGTTGAAAAGCAAAATTAGTCCTCTTAAGAGGGTGAAATGACCAAACTATGTGTCTTTTTCGAGTTCAAACATCCCACCGATCTCAATGCATCATGTCTTTCTCATCAAGTGGGGAGGGAGTCACGGGTGGAGAGCGATCGCATGGGTGGCTTGGATAATACACTCGATACCCTTGCTTGTTCCTTCTCTTATAGTGGCTTTTGCGGATTATTAAGTAATATTAAGTATTGACGCCATTACTTAGTAATACTTAGTATTACCTTGCTTGTTCGCTCTGTATTAATGACTAAAGAGAGTTTCTGAGTTAACTCCTAAACTTTTTTATAAGGGTGTCTTGATATTTTTTTGTTGTTCTAATTAAGTCTTAACCTATTGCAAGCGCACAATGGAAACTGTAATGCTAGTATAGGATCATTCCCATGAGGAAGTGATTTATCTATGTATTTTGCTTTTCTGAAAACTTATATTTATCTTTTAAGATCCTAAACTACTGGAAAAATATAAATAAAAGAATAGTTTTAAAACTAATTACAAGAAAATAAATCCTAATCTTCAAACTTCTGGATTCTGGTCGTCAATCAGTTTCCTTCTGTTATCAGATATTTATAAAATTAAAAGTACCGTTACACTATATATTAAGTTTTCTAGCATTGGTCATCAATCAAAACTAGAATCTTATCAATACAGATTTAATTTAATCTACAATCTCCTAAAACTTGGGCGTCAATCAAATTCTAGAAAACTAAAGATGAAAAATAAAATATTGTTACACTAATATGCAAATCTTAACCTGAGTCGTCAGTTCAAATCAAAACTTGAAGATGTTTACAAAGCAGGAAATATGTAATAAAAATAAATCTAAACTAGAAAGCAAAGTAAAATATATCTTTCACCCCTCAGCCGCAAGCATCAATTGCTTTTGAAAAATTATGAATATCCACACTAATCTTCCAGCTATCAATCCTGGTCGTTAATTGTGATCGAGGAACCTTGGATATCTAAACTAAACTAAACTAAATTTTTATCAGAAGAAAACCCAACCTCAATTGATGCTGAGAAATTCTTCGATAATCTTATTCCTATGCCGAACTCTCTTATTTATAGATCATAAAAAGTCCGTTTACAATATTCTAATCCTAATAAAAGAAACTACTAAAAACAAAAAATTTCTAATATAACTATAATTCCTAATTTTATTTTCCTTGCTTTCACTGGTTGATGGCTTGTGGACTTTCTCCTTAATTTCAGCAACTGAGATCTTTAGGAGTTTATCTTCATTAATCTTCTTAGATCCGTGATTCGCCAAACTTCTAATTCAAGAGATCTTCTAATTTTTGTACATAGCGGTGTAAATCTTCACTTGATCAGTAGCAATGAGAAGCTTCAATTTATACAATCGTAAATTACGATTTTTCTTTTTCACATAGCTTTTTCGCCTTCTGCTGAAACGTCTTTTCTGAAGAATCATAAATTACGATTTTATATTTTATCTATAGCGCTCCATAGTCTTTTACAATTTTAAACTTTATTCATGTGTCTGATCGTCTCTTTCATTCAATCATCTTTCTTACTGTTTTTTTAGTTCATTTTGACGAAGATTAACACTTTGGTTCTCTTTTATTGATTTTCCTTAATATCTGCACATCATTAACTTGTTAGTAGCAAACTAGGGTTTAACATCACTAAGTTAAGGGTGTTAAAATGGTATATTTTTTACTTATCAAAGGGCATTGAAGGTTAGAGTTCCATACTTAATAAATGTCCTCGCTCATCTCAAAACTCTTCCGCAACATATGAATCGAGATCTTGTTCGTCGACTCAGCTTGTCCGTAGGCTCTAGGTTAATACTTGACCTGTTAGCCCATAAGTCAGTACTGTGATGAAGCGATTGTTGCTCACTCGACACGATCGTACGAGGTCACAATTCACCCAACATGATCATCCAGGGTGAACAAGAATTGGGGATCGAATGCAGGTGAAATTCCCGCCAACAAATTCTATCATGGCTTCTTTTCGATCGTAGGGGTCAGAGGGACCAAGAGGTGAAAGAGTTATGGCAAAGGTTCGAGCAAGAGTGGGACAAAAGCCGGCTTCTCTCAGTCGATACCTACCACAACTTGTAGGAAATATTGGAAATGAGGCTCGTTGTAGATCAACTAGAAGGGAAAGTGTTTGACTCCTTTCTTTGTCTATGTTGCTCACCCCCAGTTTGGTCCTACTTCTGGTTTATTTTGTGACTAAAAACTTGGTCGATTGGTTCGAAATTATCCATCCATATTGAATTGCAGATACATCAATGATAGAATTATTCGACTTTAGATGCTTCCTCGGCCGTGCAGTACGTACTTCTGTTTGGAGATTATGTTCCTTACTTAGCTTCGACCCTTATTTCGTTCTTCATAAGGCAAACGATTCATGCGAAATGGATTGAGGGACTAGGGACTTGGCCTTTACCTTTACCAACAGCAGTTCCTGCTAAAGCAATAGTGGCAACTTCGGCCGGGAAAAAATGAGACTGTCTAAGTCAAGTCAAGTGAGACTTCCCAGGAAGGCGAACGATCTCTTTTCTATTTCATCTATTGAAAACGAAAAACGATTAGGATGATCTACCATGTAAGCTGCTCAATTCAAGAAAGGGAATTTCTTTAGGTAGGGCTCAATGCCGAGCTCTTAAATAGCAGACTCTTCAATCAAGCAAGACCGGAGCTGCCAATTGCGAAAGAGCGAATCTTTCCACAAGAAAGCGAGTTGTTTGTTTTCCTATAGGGGTTTGAAATGCACCCGTAAAGGAATAGTAAGGCATGGGGAATATGGTATTCACCTCAACGTATCCACAAATTGTGCCAGGTGATAAAAGAACATAATGTAATTATCCCTTCGACGATTGAGCCGGGGCTTGCCCCTTTCATTTCACATAGAATTGATCGGTTTGCGGGGACTCCTTCGATTTAAAAATCTCTGCTTGCAACTTCGGTTTATGCCTATTTCGACAGTTCAAGGTTTAGCTTTCCCCGCCCGGGCCTTCCATGCGGATTCCTTCAAAGAGAAAGAGAGAGTGTGTATTTCCGACATCAATGCACGAACCATAGGGAATTCGCCTATAGAGGAACCATTTTTTGCGAGGGAGCATTCGACCTATGTTTTGTTTTCATATCTTCTCAGTGTTTGCTCGGTAGGTCTACAATCAGAGAGCGCTCATATGTTTTATTGCTGTTGTGCGGAGTTGCTTTCGACGTAGTTTGCTTTGCTCATCTATCTTTTGTTCGTGTTCGATAAATAAAAAAAAAGTGAAGCGCCGGCACCTCGATATAGATGTGCCGATGCCTCTATATCGAGGTGTCGGCGCTTCGCTTTTTATTTATTTTTATTTTTTAATCGAAGCGCCGATACTTCGATATAGAGGTGTCGGCGCCCTTAAAATAAGGCGTTGGCATCTCGGTGCCAGGGTGTCAGTGCCTTGCTATCAGGGTGTCGACGCCTCTCTACCGAGGTGCCGACACTTCTCTACTGAGGTGTTAGCGCTTTGCTTCCAGGCGCCCATATTTTTTGAGTAAAATATACCTAAAAAAGTAAGTCTGCCACTTTTTTGAAAAGGGAGATAAGTGAGAAAAAAAAAAATTTAAGTCAAGAATGACGGCTGGAAGGGTATATAACTTTTAAAATATTTTAAAAGTTTAACCCTTGTTAGTAAAGTGGGCCCTATGCCACCCATCACTTCACAAAAAGATGCTACGTGTTACACCCATATCAATAGGCGCAAAGATATCTCTATGCTTGAGCGCATTTCTCCGGCCCTCTCTCTCTCTCTCTCTCTATATATATATATATATATATATATATATATATATATATATATATATAACTCGAGTCATGGGACATAAGCTAACGACTCGAGCTCAAATTGGTTGCATGTCATAAGAGTCACACTACAAAAAATATGACTATTAGCGACAGTTTTTTACAGCCAAAAAGTGCCGCTATCAACAAAAAAACTATTAAGACTATTAGCGGCAATTTATGGTTGTCACTAATAGTCATTTTTTTTGTAGTTTCATAAAAATAAGTTTATATATATATATATATATATATATATATATATATATATATATATATATATATATATATATATGATTTTCCGTTGGGCTGTTGGGTTTAATAGACAAATCACCCTATTGGAAACAATGGGCTGCGTACTTGTTACACGCATTGTACGGACCTTTAAGATGTGCTGAGACTTTGAAGTGCATCAAATTATGTACACAAAAGACTTTGAAGTGCATCATGGCATCATGCACCATTGCACACGTCCTCTAGTCGTTAGCGGATGATCTGCCCATTTTATACTATTAACTCTTTCCTTTGAGTTACTAGAGTGCATGGGTGCAAGTGTGCAACACTTAATTCATTCACATAGTAGACTAGCATTTTAGATGAGATAACTCAAAATAATGCTTGCTAAAAGTTTCTAATCAACTATTTAAAACACTTTTCCATCCCACTTAATCTCACTATAGAAATCATTCAATAATATAATCTTCGAGGTCTACAAACTCGCACGCAAAGAGGATTCGATTGTAGGAGAGCACACAAAAAGGATTCTTTTTTGTGCACCTGCACAAAGGTGAGGAGGAGGCATGGGATTAATTAAAAGCCATGACTTGTTACTTCCGAAAGGGAAGAAGAGGATATAAGATGAGCTATCACTCAATCGGTTAATCTTTGAGTTGAACTCAATATGAATGTAAAAAGCAGTCCACATATATAGGAGCACTATATTAATAATGTGCCACAAGATTGGCTACAAAAAGGTAGCTCTATTAGCACCTATGCTGAAAATCATTGATTATTTTGAATCAGATCATGAAGATCATTGTTCATCCCAATCTTCTATACAAAGGATCTTGAGACCATGAGCGTACCATCAGACGGTAACTTTTATTTCATGTGACACATCAAAAAAATTGACCTTAAATCATGTTTGGGCAGGATATGTGTCACGTGATTTTTACGTCACTTTTTAAGATATGTGCCATCTGAAATGAAAATTGGACGTCCGATAGTACGCCCTTGGGCTCAATATCCTTTGTATATGGAAGATTGAGAGGAATAACTATCTCCAATAGAAATTGGTGATGCTGAACTAAGGCTCCATTTGAGCACCCTACATTTAAAAAAAAAAATTGCAATCAATTCTCTATTACTTTAATATTTTCTAATAATAGTTTAGGAACTTTTACAATATATGCCAAAATTGTTTTTAATCCATTTCATTTTAATTTTATTTTTTTTGTGCTTGTATATCCAAGTTAGAGGAGGTTAGTGTCTCTAATTTTTTCCAATCTCAAAATCTTGATCAAACCAATATCCTTTTCAATTTTGTTAGATAAACCTATCTCACCTTAACACGAGGGTATATTTATCATTTACCATTTACGAGATTAAGGCAATGATCAGGCTCAACTAGGTTGAATCTGATTTCAAGTTCAAATATACTTCCAGCCTTAGAAAATAGGAGAATCTTAACCTCACTTCATCCTATAAAACGTAAAAATCATGAAAGTTAAAAATTCTCCCATATACAAGGGCCGCAGATGTGGTTGAACTCCAAATCCAATTTACCTGATTGGACCTCCCTAAGGCCTTGTTTTGGTATTTCCCCAGTTATATCTCAGAAAAGCTCAAATTCCTGACAACTCAGTTTCTTGCAGATTCTTGGCCAACTCTGATTCCTGCCTTTCCCCAGGTGTGTTCTTTTAGGCATAAAAAAAGCTCTTATTCCTAGCATTTCACAGAAACGAAGGATTTCTTGTGTTCTTTAATTATTCCAGAAAATTACATAATCGGTCTACTTTAGGAACATCGTATGACCGTAGGATTGACTGTAGAGCATCCGATACCGTGTCGTATATATTTGAAGGTCATTTTTGGCCAATGCACGATCCATGAGATGTTGAACACTTTCGTCGGTGCAGTTGTGCAAAAAAAATTCGTATAACTATACTACCCGTTCGCCTATCAGACTAACTCTATAATAGTCACTTGTACCATTTAGGAAAGTATATAGTATATTAGGTCATTACATTTAAAAGCGGATTACTTGGTGATCCAATTACAAAATTAAGACAAATACAGGTGCGCAAGAAAAGCAACATATAACTCCAACTATGACTACAAGGTTGCGTCGTTGTCACCCCCTGGTCGGAAGAGTATGAGATAGTGACCGTATGAATGTGAGAGCTACTCCCATCGTCCGAGCTATCATCGCAATGATGTTGCATTGGAGGTATCCAATCGGAGTCCTCCTCCTCATCCTTCGACTCCATCGAATGCTCCACAGTATCGCCCTCTGAGTCAGATATTAGAAGCACTGGGTTATTTGTAATGCCTGGTGTTCGAATAATCAGAGGCATGGGCGGCATATGTGGTGCCCGATAAGGCAATTAGACTAGTTGGGCGGCATGCAGGTTGGATGGGTTTTGAAAAGGGTGTCGAATTTCTGGTGTCATTACTCGATGACGATGTCCAGAAGGTGCAAGTGAAAATGGATGATGTTGTGGTTGTAGATGCATCTGTGCCCCTCGATATGAAGGATCTAGGTCTATTAATTTGATCCTTGCCTGACTGGAGGCACAGATTGTGATGATAAAGACCCTATGTGTGAGTGCGATGAGCCCGAAATTCCAGACATGACTGCCAAAAATTTAGAACATTGCTATTATATTATTTAAACTCTTCAGCTGTAGTAATCGATAAAAAAAATTTAAATCATGTGCAAGCATTTCATTTAATATGCAATTGGTAGATTCATTACATCCTTTGAAATACATAAACAATCAAAAGAGTCATTAGTGAAATGACATTATTGAACATTATTCTATGAAATGAACTCAATTAGATTGTGCGTCCCACATTCTATTTGCTATATCATTGCGAAAACCGTTCATCCACTCACGATTCGTAGGAGTTTGAGTGCTATGAACGTCCAGATCTTCTACTTCCACAGACGTATCACTCAGTGACACTATTTGATCTTTAGGCCATTCATAAAAGACTAGATTCTCGTGATCGTAAGTTTTTATGTAATTGTGTAAAATACAATATGCAACAACTATCTTATTTTGCGTTTATATAGAAAACTTCGTTTGCACTTGGAGAATTGGAAAGCGTTGTTTAAGTATCTCAAATGTTTGTTCTATGACATTTCCTAATAGCACATGTCGCTTATTGAATAATTCTTAGGGAGTTGTTGGGGGGTTTGAGGTGTTAAATTATTTAAGATGGTATCATACGCCACGATAAGGACTCAAAAGGCCCGCATATTCGAATATCCCCTATCGACAAGATAGTACTTTCCCCTTGGCACATGAAGCCTGCTTTCTCTTCTTGATAGGGCACTTGCAAGGACTTTAGAGTCTGGAGAGGATCTGTCCCATCCTGACAGTACATACTGGAATAGCATGCCAAAACTTACTACACACAGTCTGTTCTGTGATGTATCTTAGTGGTGATTGTGATATCTTTATGAGTCTACCTTTGGAACAGTTACAGATACATGTGTACCATTAAGGGCACCTACCGCATGCTAAAACCATGGATACACCCATTGCTTGTTCAATATTTTAGGGGGTGTGATACTAGTTAATTGCTTAACCAACTCAGGATATAACTTCAAGATTGCCTCGAGCACTGCATTGAAAGAGATGCTTATGATTGATCCAGAACGTTGAAATCTATCTTGTACCACCCGATTATTTTGATTTTGGGTGACGGTATACAAAAATTTTGCAACTTGTTCCTCAATCATCATTCTTTGTGAATCATGTAATAATCTTCTAACTCTGAGGGCATTGCACAAGCTTCAGAATGCAACTGTGCGTATGCGGAAAAGCTCATAGGCAATGTCTGGAGGCTCGTTAAGGGTTTTTTTGACATACAAGGGACCTGTGAGGATAGAGGTATGACGTCTCCGCCTCTCGAGTTTACGTACCCTCCAGTAATAAACTGTAATAAACTGTTGCCGCTAGAAGCGCACCAATTTCAAGCATTCCTATGATTGCATCATTGGATTAGGGGGGGCATTCCTATAAAAAAAGTGATAATGTCTATTGGACTAAGATTCATTACTATTAATATATGAGTAACTTAAAAAGCATCCACTAAGAAGTGACTACAATTAAGAAAATGAGTAATTAACATTTATGATTACAAGATTATTGGTACGGAGGCCAGTGCCTTCCAGTCAACTTGAACAAATACCCTTGGCGGTGTTCAGGGCACACGCCAATAGTGACTCCGCCACACAAGATGAATTGTCAGCAACTCTAACGGTAACATCATAAAAGATATCATCATCTATTAAGTTCATTGCCTTCATCTCCTCCAAGACCTTCATGAATGTGTCAATTAGGTTTGTTTTGATTGCACGTTGACTTATAAGACCGTCAATAGAAGAATGAAACCCTCTTAGCTCATCCAAAAGGCCATCTTCACTTTCGGGTGCCTTCATTTCGAGCCTGATCCAGTAGAACCTTCCCGACTAGGCCGTGGTCATAGGGTCAAGCCCGGACTACTTTTAGTAATAAAGGGAGAGTTAGCATTGTGGGGCATCTCTCCTTGAGGGCCCGATTCATCCTTGAATTGGGGATGGTATCAGCCATCATCATTTGAGTCTCCCAAATCAACGATGGGCTCTTCATGATGGGGTTCTTGCAGGTGAAATTTTCATGCACCAGTGTAGATCATATTATCATAAAGGAGGCACAGGAGTTCGTAGTCTTGCACCTTCCTATTTCTGTACTGAGAATCCCAATTGGTTCCTTGAGAGTAGATAATTACTCAAATAATTAGGTACGAGCCAATATTTTTCGTCATCGGTAAATCTCTAAAGTACGTAAAAATAGTGGCATTTAGACATGGCTCACTGATCGATTGCAAAAATTGGTTCATATATCGTCATCGGCCACCACCATCTTATCACATTGATGCCAGCCAAAGCCACTAGTATTCATGAGCGTGTTCATTTGTGTGTATCGGGTCTTCACTGTTCTTAGGTGATTGTAACACTTTTCCTTCATTAGCTCATCTAGTTTATCCTCAAAGCACTTATAAGTCCTCAATTTCAAGGCCATTTTCAGCCACACATTTTTACACCAAGTACCATTAGCTATTTTACGACCCATATTGAATTGGTCGACAAGCTCATTTATGTAAGCTTTGTCAATTTTATCATCCCATATGAAATTTTTTCCCTTCTCTTGGGAAACATCTACCTTCTTACCCTTCGTCTTGCGACTAGTCATTATTGTTGGAAAATATGTACAACTTGTCATTAGTGACATGAAACCAATTGCATCGACACTAGCAGGGTGCTCAAAGAGAAAATGTAGCATTATTTGTAATATTTTTAAACTGCGAAAAGGGGATTCAATGGAGCGGCTCATCATGAAATGCATGGACTGTTATGCGCATCAGTCCACGAATTTTCATGGAACCTCTCCACTTGAGTGATTTCCAATTTGCGCCCTCTGCTTATTCATGATCTTCAGTGTTCATGATCTCCCAACAATCCACACTAAAGTACAATAGATATTGGTAGTATAACAAGAAAAAATATTAAACAAACTCGAATATTACAACACATCCCGCAGTCAGGTCCATCAAACCTGCTTGTTAAGGTGTAGAAACTTTCACAGATCGAATATCAGTCTTTCGTAATCTACATAAGCGATAATCAGACATTGTATTAATCCGCATGTAATGATTTACAAATTAGTAAACAGTTAAGGGTTTGGAGTTACAATTCCATTTTTAATCATTGACCACCGTTAGATCAACATTATGATTGGAATGCAAATGGGTGTATTAATGGACAGAATTCTATTAGTATGACCCAAGCAGTAATTCACTACTTGGGTAGTTTTCAAACAATTACAACCGGATAATACCATATAACCAAGGAATATTATCCCCAACTTCATCAAATATTTACCATTGTATGAGATAAAGAAACAAGAGATTTAATTCATACACATTAACATTAAATTGATTATGTGTTAGATGCTAAACACATAATAATTACAAGTTAATCATAAAGACAAAATGCTCTCCTTTACAAGTTTTGAGGATCAAGCCAATCTCAATCAAAGAAGTGGCAGTAGCCCAAACGTCTGGGCTAACCTTAGAGACGGCAAACACAAGTATATAGCCAAGAGCCCACCACCCAAAAAACCTATTAAGAATCATACCTCTCCTAGGCAAGACTAAAAGAGCCCAAAACAAGCCACCCATCAAGAACACTGGTGTTTGATAAAATATGGATCACTAGGGATCATGAGAGAAGAAGGGTACTAAGACCAACATGGGTGGCTAAGAGACAAGCCTAAGCCCATCAATGTGATGAATATGGGCCCTGCAAAACAACTAGAGATAGCAATTTGGGCACCATCTGGTCCACCATTCATGGTCATTGCTAGATTCGCAATGAAGGCCTCTAGAGAATTGCCCCAAGCAAGGACAGTTAAAGCTAGAATTGAAGCGCTTATTCCGAATATATTGATCCTTTCGATGATTAAAGTTGCAAGCAAAGGTGCAAGGGCTACAATGAAAAAGCAAACGTCCCTTATGAAATAGAATGCTAGCTAATGCAAATATTTATACTCTCGACGACTACACTCGAACCAAAGAAACCGCCGCCAAGGACGGTATTAAGAAAAAAATTTCAATAATTAAGAACACAAATCATATAATTAATTCAAGCAAATATTTTAGATACTATCAGGAAAGCAGATTTTTCAAATAATGCACGAATATCGCAACAAATAATTATGATTTTGAATCAGAATCACTAAAATTCATAGGAATACATTGAACCAAGCCAACTAAAATCAACACAAACCCCAATTCAATTCAAAATTTTGATTTTAATTTTTCAAAAATAAATACAAAAAAGGATAAGTAAGCATTTATAACTCCAATATTGCAATAAAAATCCAAAAATAACAGTAATTGTATAAAATTAATATCATCACCTCAAATTTAATTTACAAATAAATCAACCACACAAATTTAATTCGCCACCTTGCCCATAATCCAGCCAAACGCAGTCGATTTCACAAAAATAATCCACCACATATTCACAAAAATAATCCACCCAAAACAAGGAGAGAGAGAGAGAGTTGGAGCGTTTAAATTAGTGGAGAAGAGGAGATAAGATGGGTGTGTTCTAACGTTCACATGGTTGGCCCTTTTATAGAAGTTGAACTCAATCGGTCAAACCTCCAATAATGGCTTTCTTCAATTTAGGAACAGTAGCTCCTGCAACAAAATAGCAAAAAACAGAGCTTCAAAACTTGATCCGATGGATGCATTCAACAGATCCACTGTTTGCCATGTGAACCTCAATTAGTGGCTTGCTTCGGGAAGATCACCGTTCACAGCTACACCACGTAGCTGGTATGTGTTGTCGCATCGTGGCGAAGATGGGAGAGATCTGCCCCTTTTAATGGCAGACTTCAAAGCACTTTCGGTCGTCTGCTCTGTTGAGGAGAAGAGAGAAGGCAGACTCCAATTTTACCTTTAATAGCCGTTGGAGGAGATAAAGTCTAAAGTTTTTATATTGTGCATATATAAAGAGGAGCATACTTCACTGGCACTCGATTTCCGAGCTTTCTTGGGCAGTTTGCTAGGAAATGCACAACGGGACAAAACTCAGAAATGGTAGCTTTTCCGCTGTGTCCCACATGTTTTGCCGAACACAAGAAAAGCACCGAAACAACTGCTTTTGCCTAGAATCTGAGTAATGTTCACAGTTTCGTACTTTTATTGGGTAGTCGAACGAGGTCTAAGAGATTACTTACTCTCTACCTTCAGAACTTTTCAGTATTTGAGATCATAGACAACAACAAATTAATGCCAAATTATAAATTCACCTTTTGATAAGGGCATTTTTGTCATTTAAAAGTGTCCATACCTAAACATTATGAACATTTATGCCACTTTGAATTAACTTCTCAAATCTTGTCCCTCCCCAAAATTTCTTCAATTTATAGATGGATGGTATTTACAATTGAAGATTCTTCGGGTCCAACTAATGGTTCCAATCGATATTGACTGCCTTGAATTGAGATTTTTTTCGCTCAATCTTCCTTAAAATAGAGCTTGACATCATGGATCAAACGGTCATATGTTGATTCCCTCCGCAAGGCATAAATATCCGAAAGTGACAATATAATCCATGTCATGGATCAAAATTTCGGCCGTCGAAACACATCGATTTCGGTGCCACCCGAAACGAAATCCCCAAATTTTCAAGCTAACAAATTATTGATCAATAATTTGCTAGCCCAATTTTAATTTTTTATTTTTTCGGTTTCAAAAAAAAAAATTGGGCACCGAAATTTCAATCATATTTTCGGTTTTGGTCATGCTCGAAACTGAAAATAAAATTGATATTTTGATCCTTGATCCATGTATCATGAGAATGATATCATTGGGTCACTTATGGGAATGTGTTTCATGTGGAATCAACATTGATCTCAAGGTTTCAAAATCGGAATCGGTATTGGGTACTGGTCCATGGAGGACTGATACGTATCGGCCGATACAGATACAACTCGGTACAACCCGATAACTGGTTACTTGGTTAGTATTGTATCCACTAGTCACTGTAGGTCAGGTTAGTAAATGCAAATGCCATAAATGATAAGTGACTAGCCGGTAGTACTGTACAACTTTAGTAAATGCCATAATTGCAGCTGACAAGTGACAACTGATAAAGCAGCGTCACCTATTGACCGAAAGCAACGCATATTGACTGAAAGCGTCTTATCTACTAGGGGTAACTTTGTTTGCACCCCCTTATCTACTTAAAGAGCCAAAAGCTGTGCTCGGTGATGCAGTATACGTATTGGTATCAGCAGATATTTGATTCGTTGTTTGATCGTCTAATAGGTGATCCATGATCCCAAGATCTACTTCGTAGAAAAATGAGACGAAAAAAGATCTCCATCATCTGATTCAAGGCAGTTAATGTCTTTAACAGTAGAAACCATTAGTTGTGCAAAAGAGAATCGTGGATTGTAAATATCTCTATCCTTTATATAAAAAGACATAAGTGCCATCCTAGGTCAATTTGTCATTGGATTAAGTGCAAGGTACCGAGTATCGGCCAATACCGATCCATATCAGCAGTACGTATCGGGTTTTCGACGAACTGATTCTGATACCAATATCGGGGCGGTAGCAGTATCATGTATTGGTTTCGGCCAATACGGGTCAGTATCAGCCGCTGAGACCAATACATGTGGACCGATACCCAGTTTGATACCTTGATTAAAAGTATAGGGATATTATTGTCATTTCCCATCTTATACTAGCAAAACGCAATTTGTCATTGTATTTTTTCGCGGGGCATTTTCGTCCCTTAGCTATCTATAATTAAACATTGTGGATATTTATGTCATTTCAAATCAGACACTCAAATCTTGCTCCGCTCGAAAATTTTAATCAGTTTGAACAAGTGTCGTTTCAGGTCAAATTGGCATTGTAATAAACTAGAAGGAGATTATAGTCATTTCTCATCTTACTCATTAATTAATAATCCTTAGCAATATAAATCCCCATTATATCTGAACAAAGAAACGTCTTTTCTCATTATAAAAAAAAAAAGAAACGTCTTTTCTCACGTTTATTCATCTCTCTCTCTCTCTGCCTTTTCTCCCCAATCATGCGATTTCGCTTTCTGGATTGAAACCAGAGAGATTTGGAATCGATCTCTCTTTGGTTCTTCATCGGATCTTGCAGGTAGAAAATCTACTTTAATCTCTGATTTTGTTTTTTCTCTACTTTTGAGGGAAGAAATCTGATCTCTTCCTATAAAGTTTGTGCTAGATGCCCTAATTTGATGCACTTCTTGCATTCATCTGATCTTGCATTCATCTGATTTTGCATGCAATCCAATCTAGTATTGATCTCTGTTATCTGAATTATTGGTGGAAGCTTGTGGTTAGCTGAAAAAATCTGATCTTTTTGTATTGATCTTGCTAGGTTTTCCCCTGATTTGACGTGTTTCTTGAATTTTTTTCTTGTTTGAGATAAATTTTTTTTTGTGTTTTCATGTAATTTGTGGGGTTCATTGCCTGTTTTGATGCGATATTTTACCTTTTTCTTATTTGATTGATCAGAAAGAAACTAGGGTTTTTGTTTACGTGGATGAGTTTTTGATTTAATTAGATGCCTTTTGCTTCGTGTTTCGTAATGTTTTGAAAGATTGGTTCTTTTCCTTTTCTTTTCCCCCTTTTTGATGAGGTAAGCCATTCAATTTTTATCACCTTTTTTAATGATAACAAATTTACTGTTTTCTGTGTAAAGCAATCTGATTTTTGTGTTTATTTTGGACGTTACGATCTGATCTGATATGTTTCCTATAATATTTTCCCCTTTTAGCTGTTTACTGAGATGAGAAACGAGGGCTTTGCTTTCCACAGATAAATTTTTATAGAATTAAATATTTTATTTAATTTTTGAAGCATTCACCTATTTTGACCTATTTTGATGGATGGTTGTGTGGTTAGTGTTACTATTATTGTTGATGAAAATTGAGGTTTCTAGTTCTGAACTTCTCATGATGATTGATGAAATGTTTTTATCGTGTTATATCAATTGATATGGATTTTAATTTTCTTTGTCCCTTGGTGCAAGAGAAATAAAATAACAGTATAAGTTCAGTATATGTTAAAGTAGACGGTTGGTGGAGATAGGTAGTACGAGAATAGATACGCCCACGCTTTCACACTCACACATGTATTAAACACAACTTAGAATCAAGAACACTAAATCCTTAGATAAAATGACTACTAGGCAATTGGTGCTCAATATCAAACTGTAAATCTATTTGTTAACTGGCAATATGAAATATAGTTTTTTTTTTTTTTTTAAAATTTTAAATTGACAATATATATTCAGTTTGAGCATATATTTGATGTAGATCTCATATACTATAGATAGATATGCATGATTGCTGTCGCCACAAATTCGAAGGAAATCATGAAACAAGAAGACCATTTGATGCTAGACTGTCTAGTGACTTCTGTCACATGGTCCCCTTTTTATTTACATCTTAACTTGTTGGACAGTCTGACTACAAATAGCTGTTTCTAAATCTGGATGATATTTTCATTAATCTGGAGGGTATTTTCCATCCTCTAGATTTAGAAGCAACTATATATTGATGAACAAGCTATTAAAGTATCAAATTAATCAAAGCAACTAAGAGTCAAAGGCTCACAAATATTTTGACAACTCATAACTTGTCACTGGGATTTAACGGTTTTTTTTAAGATTTGGTTGTGAACCTAACACTAACCTTCCTTTATCGTCCAGGCTTATATTGGTGAACACGCTAAATTTATTATTAAAGTATCAAATTAATCAAAGCAGCTAAGAGTCCAAGGCTCGCACATTTTTTTGACAACTCACAACTTGTCATAGGGATTTAACGGTTTTTTTTGAAGAGTTGGTTGTGAGCCTAACACTAACCTTCCTTTATCATCCGTGCTTGGGACTGTCAATGACGTAGTTTGAACCCAAATAGATGGGATAAGACTGATGACGATGATGATGGTAGCTTACAGGTTCACAATCACAAGTCCAACAAAAAAGATATAATGTTAATTGTTCAATAGAAAATCCTGAAGGCCACAATCCAACAATAAGTTATGATTAAATCATCACAAAGTTTTTCCCTTTTTTTGTATTTTTCTGTATTTTGCCCCTTCTTAACTGATTTTTTCGCTCGCCATTTTAAATATGTACCCATACTTTGTCACGGTGATATGCATTATAAATTGGTTACAAATTTCTTTCATTTCATCCGCAAACGATGAAATCTAGCAATTAGTGGCATGCAAAATTAATGGCATGTTTGTGTGCTTCCCAACAATTCCCAGAAATGCGAATCTTAGGGATTACTAGCAGTTGTAGGATAGGTTAGATTCTGATGCGAACTTTAGATCCGCTTGTTTGAATCATGGTCGGGTAAAGAGGAGACGTCAAAAGAGAAAGTGGACCTACGAATAGGTTTAGTTTCCTTTCTTATTAGGATTCTTTTAATAAGTGACTTGTTTTAGGACTAGTTTCCTTATTTGAATTATTTAGGGGTCAAGCACATATATATGATATGTGACTGTTAATCCCGTCACTTTCTGCACAACAATCGAAAAAATGGTCATAAGTCTACCAATATGTGTCGGAATTGTGTGATTCTTGTCTTGTTGGAAAGCTACTTCAATAAGCTTTCAAACAAGACCAATTTCACGTCAATCGGACATCGTTTGACCCTTCAAAAGTGATCGCGTAATAAAAAAATAGGATTAATAGTGAAAATAATTGTGACCGTTAGATTAGAAAATTTTAATGATTGATTAGGAGTTTTATTTTAGGTAATGTTCCTAGGTATTTTTTTCCCTTATAAATTCACATTGTAATATCTTATGAGAATTAGTGTTGATGATGAATGAAAATTATGAGTTTTGCTTTGTGCAAATTTTAGAGAACTTGATATGAGTTTTCGATAGAATAGTGATTCTTCTTCTGCTTGCAGTTTGGTGTGAAACCAACTTTCTTCCCTGGAACGATTCCTTGGATCTTCTTCTACCCTTATTTTTCTTTTTATTTTTTTGTTTTAATTGAAGAGCGAGAACTCTAACCCCTATCTTGTGGGATTTACGCTATTTTAGGGTTAGCGTGTGATTTTTCCCGCATCAAATTGGTTTCAGAGCCCAAGTTCAACACTCGGCACGTGAAGTCCATCATGAGTAATTCATGATGGCTAGAATGGGATCGTTCGTGGATCGGCGAAAGCTCTTTGATTTGTATAAGACAATTGGTAAGATTAGACAAGCATTGGAGGCAGTGAAAACTAGATCGCAGAGTCTGAGGTATTTGAATCCAGCACCTCGATATTGGCCAGCTCTATATGATCGAGCGTTTACTCTTGAGATTAGACGTGAGTTAACAAATATACGTCAGATAGCAGAGGCATTAAACAAGGGTCTCGTTCAAGAATTTCTTGAGGATTTTCTTCTCAAACTACAAGAGGAAATCATATCGGTGAGATATAAAGCTTTCAAATCCCGTGTCCGTTAATCCAACCACATCACCAACCGTCCGTTCTAATCCCATAACAATTTCTCATCCCATAACTATTGTGAAACCTACACCCGTTACGGAATCCATTAACGGTGTAAACTCTATACCGGTTGTAGCTCCCGTAACAACTTACAACCCAAAGCCCATTCAAGAAATCAAGCCCGTCACCGTTGTTACCCTAGCCGACCTCATCTCACCTAAAATTGTTATCGATCTTCTTCTTGAACCTGTGATAGCCCTAAAATCAGTCGAAGAGTCGGTACTGGTTGATGAGAACCCTCTTCCGGTCAATATCTGTACTAATCCCAACATCGTTGAGGAGCCCGAGACCATTGATGAGCAAGTTGTCGCAATCAGTCCTCTTGAGCCTGATATCGTCGAAGCACAATTATTTGAAATGAAGATTATCGCACCCACGACCCACAGGTCCCAAGATAGTGTTGGTTGCATGTTGACGTCAATTCCCGTTGGTGAATCGAAGATCAAACAGATCGAGCCCGAGTGGAATCCTGTTTACTTGTTCAAACCGCTTCCGATCGAGGTTCCCTATATATTGTCTGTGATCGCAACCGTGAAGATCCATGCCAACCAAAGTTCGAGGTCAAACTTTTTCAAAGTAGAGGGGATTGATGCGAACTTTAGATCCGCTTGTTTGAATCATGGTCGGATAACGAGGAGACGTCAAAAGAGAAAGTGGACCTACAAATGAGTTTTTAAAAAAGGCCCGTTAAAGACCCGTGCGCACATTAATTTAGGCAATATTTTATCTAGGTTTAGTTTCCTTTCTTATTAGGATTCTTTTAATAAGTGACTTATTTTAGGACTAGTTTCCTTACTTGAATTATTTAAGGGTCAAGCACATATATGTGATATGTGACTGTTAATCTCGTCACTTTCTGCGCAACAATCGGAAAAATGGTCATAAGTCTACCAATACGTGTCGAAATTGTGTGATTCTTGTCCTGTTGGAAAGCTACTTCAATAAGCTTTTAAACAAGACCAATTTCATGTCAATCGGACATCGTTTGACCCTTCAAAAGTGATCGCGTAATAAAAAAACAGGATTAATGGTGAAAGTAATTGTGACCGTTAGATTAGAAAGTTTTAATGATTGATTAGGAGTTTTATTTTAAGTAATATTCTTAGGTTTTTTTTTCCTTATAAATACACATTGTAATCTCTTATGAGAATTAGTATTGATGGTAAATGAAAATTATGAGTTTTGCTTTGTGCGAATTCTAGAGAACTTGAGATGAGTTTTCGATAGAAGAGTGATTCTTCTCCCGCTTGCGGTTTGGTATGAGGCAACTTTCTTCCTTGGAGCGATTCCTTGGATCTTCTTCTTCTACCCTTATTTTTCCTTTTATTTTTTTGTTTTAATTGAAGAGCGAGAACCCTAACCCCTATCTTGTGGGATTTACGCTATTTTAGGGTTAGCGTGCAATTTTTCCTGCATCAGATTCCTAAAATTGTTTGGCTCAGAGCTAGGAATTTGACTTCCTTGGAACCCAACACCTAGAAATCTGATATATTATTGGAAAAGGCTTGAGAGAAGCAATGGCCCACATTGATGAAAGCAACTCAAATTCTGATGCCTTCTGAGTTTTTACTCGGAAAGCTGATTTTGCCATTTCAGCCTTAATTGGAATGCGCCAGAAACTGTAGTGGGTCATCGCACACTGTTTGCCAAAAAGCGGAATCTGTCAAAGCAATTTGACTGGTTTTTACAGAAACCACTCAGAATGTGAGTCTTTCCGAGCAAAAACATGGCATTAGTCTCTAGTGCTGATCTCTAGTGTTGTTTTTATTATAGCTAACAGCCTAACATTTGTTTCTTGGAAAATTTTTGGTGGATTTATAGGAACAAATTTTAGTTAATATTTGTTACTTTTAGAGGGTTTTAGTTGTAGTTGACTTGTTTAGTGGTGCATACTTATGAAATGATTTTTATCGATTTAGGAATAATTGTTTGGTTTAAATTTCATTCATGCAAGTCACATTAGTTTGAAGGTTACAGAGTGCTTAGACATTTTCATGTATCGCTCAAGAAATAAGTTGTTTTTGTGGTAACTCATTCAGTCATCCACTTCTTCCAAGATGGGAGCATCTCTTATTATGGTGTAATCACCCCGATAAATTTCAAAATCATTAACCCAGATATTTATAAATAATGCCTCTTGATTATAAGCAATATGCAATATATATGAATTTTAAGAACCTTGGGAGGAAATAATTTGTTTACCTTATAGTTACTGCAAAGGTTTTTATGTGGTGCCTTCTTCTTGGGATTGCAGTTTGATTATTTTTCCCCCCAAATTATGGAATTAAGTTAACATAGTTAGTTCAAAAGTCAAGAGTTTGGCTTTGGCTTCTAGGGGTGTCTTTGGTAATTTTTATGCATGGTGCTTCAATATTTGGGTTTTATACTTGAAGCTACCCTTAATATTTTCTAGAATATTTTATATATGGGTTGTGGGGATTAGATAAATATTTCCTTATACATTAGGAAACAAACTAATTTTGTGCAATTTTAGGTATAATTGACAATATATGCAATTTTAGGTATAAGTGACAACATTGTTTGTTTTCAATTTTTTATGACAAACTGCTAGTGTCGATGTTGGAAACTGCTGATTTAATATTGCATGAGGTTTCTCTGAATAGTATAAAGGATCCTAGAAAGGCAAAAAATTCACCTCTCATGGAAAACATCATACCTTTTAAATCTGCTAATTTGTGGTGTGCTTAGTAGTGGAAAGGTGATTCAACAAAATATTTTTGTTTGGTTAAATTTTTTTTCCCGAACAAACTGGAATTCTACCTATAGTCACATTCGAAGGGAAGCTAATCATGTTGCTAACTTGCCCATAAAGAATTTGATAGTCTCTCTGCGTTGGAGAGAATTACTGGGAATTTGTATGTGATGTATCTTGAATAAAGATCATTCCGAGCAGTTTTTGCTTTTAATGTTGAAATTACCCAGTTTTTTAATAAAATTGTCGTTTATTCAGAAAAAATTGCTTGAGCTTTTTTCATAAAGGGAAATTTGGTGGTCATAAGTTAACAGTAACATCTACCTTGCATTCTTGAGAACCCAAATGGAAAGGTGATTCAACAAAATATTTTTGTTTGGTTAAATTTTTTTTCCCGAACAAACTGGATTCTAAGGGAAGCTAATCATGTTGCTAACTTGCCCATAAAGAAAAAGGATTTGAGAGTCTCTCTGCGTTGGAGAGAATTACTGGGAATTTGTATGTGATGTATCTTGAATAAAGATCATTCCGAGAAGTTTTTGCTTTTAATGTTGAATTTTACCCAGTTTTTTAATAAAATTGTCGTTTATTCAAAAAAAATTGCTTGAGCTTTTTTCATAAAGGGAAATTTGGTGGTCATAAGTTAACATTAACATCTACTTTGTATTCTTGAGAACCCAAATTATCATTCATTGTAGTGATCTACGATTAGTTGTGTTTAGACAAAAAATAAATGAATGCTTATATTATTGTGGAATTTGGTTTTTGAATTTTCATGTGGTAATCAGATCAATTGTCGCCAAATATAGAGCCCACAATTTAAGCAAATTCTTGTAGCTGAATATTAGATCATTTTTGTAGCTGGATATTCGATCATTAGCTGGATATTAGATCATTAGCTGGATATTGCAAAGGTTTTTTATGTGGTTTACTTACTTTTGTTATTTTTATAAATTATAAATTACATACTTATTCGTCTATTGTCAAGAAAAACGAGTTGCTTTTAGAGGAATTTTCCATTTTCTCTGATTTCGTATCAACGAAGGAAGTAGATACTACAAAAAATTGTGGTACACTTGTTTTTGCTACTAGAAATTTAAAGTAATTTAGTTGTTTATGTTTTTTTTTTATAAATTATGAGCAAAAGCAAGTGTAATACCACCCTTTTTTATGTATTTTTCTGTTGTCTCTTCAAAATTAAGAGTTTTGAATCTTGAGAAATTTTAATATGGTTGGGTTTAATACTTGGAACCACCCTTTACCCATATTGTTGCTAATGTTTTCTCAAATATTTTACTTACTCTCATTAATAATTTCCTAGAAATGAGGAGAGAAACTAAGTTTGTGCAATTTCAGAAATACCGACAATAGTGTTGTCAACTTGTCATATGTGATTGTATAAGTGCGCAGGCTGCATTGGGATATGGGATCACATAAGTCACAGGTTTTTTAATAGCCAAGATAGCCAGTCAATCATCATCATGATCCACGATTAATTGTGTTTAGATATAAAATTAAGTGTAAGTGAATGCTTATTATAGTTTATGCAGGTCACTGGAAGTGAAGCTTGGTTTGTGATCTTTCATGTGGTAAATTGACATAGGAGACCGCCAGTTGCTATTTTAAGAAGTACTGTTTGCGCAATTTGAGAAATAAGCTAAGACTTTTCGAAATACTGTTTTGACTTTTTGATGACAACAGTGACCTAGTTGCTGGCAATGATATGATGTCAACAATTGGTGATTTAAGCTTTAGCTTTTTCCATTTGATGGGACTAACATGTATTTTGTATTCTCGAGAACCAAAATAGCCAGTTGCTATTTTAAGTGTAAGTGAATGCTTATTATAGCTTATGCAGGTCACTAGAAGTGAAGCTTGGTTTGTGATCTTTCATGTGGTAAATTGACATAGGAGACAGCCAGTTGCTATTTTAGAAGTACTGTTTGCACAATTTGAGAAATAGGCTAAGACTTTTTGAAATACTGTTTTGACTTTTTGATGACAACAGTGACTAATTGCTGGCAATGATGCCAACAACTGGTGATTTAAACTTTAACTTTTTCCATTTGATGGGACTGACTTGTATTTTGTATTCTCGAGAACTGAAATAGCCAGTTGCTATTTTAAGTGTAAGTGGCTTATTATAGTTTTATGTAGGTCACTAGAAGTGAAGCTTGGTTTGTGATCTTTCATGCGGTAAGTTGACATAAGAGACAGCCTGTTGCTATTTTAGAAGTACTATTTGCGCAATTTGAGAAATAAGCTAAGACTTTTGATGACAACAGTGACCTAGTTGCTGGCAATGATGTCAACAACTGGTGTTTTAAGCTTTAACTTTTTCCATTTAATGGGACTGACATGAATTTTGTATTCTCGTGAACCAAAATAGCCAGCCATTCATCATGAATTCTTAAATTCATAATTTACAACTATATTTTTTTTCTGTAGTATTGGTTACTTTCATCTCAAAATATCTATGAATAGTTTTATGTAGGCATAACAATTCAGCATGCCTATTGGAGCTCTGTTTTGAATGGCAATAATGACCTAGTTGCTGGCAATGATATTCAAAATTGAGCTTCTCCACATATACCTTTGTAGTCACTAGTCGTTAACATCTACTTTACATTTTTTTAAATTAGCTTTTGTTGAGACATTATTGAAGTGAGTTTTTTTTTTTTCATAGATTATGCAGGTATTTATAAACTAGAAGTGGAGCTTGGTTTGTGATCTTTCATGTTGTAAATCGATCTGTTTTCGCCAAATATTAAGCACAAAATTGGTGCAGACGGAAGATTAAGGACCGACTACTCATTCTTTTGTGGCTATGGTAAATTCTCCGAAACTCCTCTTTGTATCAGCAATCTGTTGTTTAATCTGTTGTAAAGCTCTACTAAAAGGTTGCTGTTAGAGTTTTTACAAATGGCTTTGTGGGCAATTCTTTCCTTTCCTCTCTCTCTCTCTCTCTCTCTCTCTCTCTCTCTATATATATATATATATATATAAATAAAATCGTCAAAATGTAAAAGAAAAATTGTGTATGGCAGGCTACCAATGAAAACCTTCCACCTAATGTCATAAAACAACTAGCGAAGGAATTGAAGAACCTTGATGAAACACCACCGGAAGGCATCAAAGTAAATGTTAACGATGATGATTTTTCCACAATATTTGCTGATATTGAAGGTCCAGGTAGGTGATTTTCTTGTGGTTCTGTTGTTTGTAAATTTTCGTACAGCTATTGCTGAATGGCCTACTACATCTTGCAGCTGGAACTCCTTATGAAAATGGAATTTTCCGCATGAAATTGATATTATCACATGATTTCCCACAATCGCCTCCTAGAGGTGTGTAAATATATACCCCCCGGTTATATTCAGTTAATTACCAATTTATGAGGTGTCACACTTGGCTTATTCTTCCATCCCCTGTAGGTTATTTTCTGACAAAAATCTTTCATCCAAATATTGCAACTAACGGTGAGATTTGTGTAAACACGCTGAAAAAGGACTGGAATCCAAGTCTTGGATTGCGACATGTTCTACTTGTAAGTTTTTCTTTTATGTTAGTATTATTATTAATTTGTTATATAGATTCATGCTGACTGTTTCTTTGATTTCATGCTGAAATTTGGTGGGTTTTTTAAATCTCCCAATCCAAACATCATGTAATTTTTAACCATTGGTTTTGGGCAACATTGTCAATTTTCATCTTTCCTACGTTATCTTAATTGGCCATTTAAGGTAGATATCCTTTGCACGGTATCAAAACTCGGCCGATATTGATACGTATCTGTTTCATTGAGAACCGTTACCGATGCCGGTATCGGACCGATACTGACTATTACAACCAGTTCTTTATATATATATTCAAAAATAAAATAAAAATATAGATCGATACAGTATCGGCAGCTACATATCGGTCCAGGATGGACCGATACCCGATACCGATACTGACACCTTGATCCTTTGTTTGACCCATACTGTCACGACCCAAAATCCATGCACCTGGATCTCGAGTCGCGACCCAGATAGATCAGACGAAACCAAGAAAAACCTGAAATAAAATTTTCAAACAAGGGATATAATTCATCAAACTAGATTTCAGAAAAACAGCAGGAACTTTTCCTTTCATTCTCAAGAACTGGTCAAAACAATTCACTATATACAAAAAGTTTGACACTACATGCCACACACTATGAACATACCCTATATACAGATAATCTTTCAAAAGACAGAAGTCTTCACCAGCTAACACTGCCGAGAACTTCGTCTATAGTTCCTCCTTTCTCTTTCCTTTACCTGCAAGGTGGTTAAAACCACCGTAAGAGTTAATCCACATACTCCGTAAGTATCTAATTCTAATAATTAATGACTAAACTACTAACATGCTGATAGTGTCAAATTATCAAATGCCAGTCTTAACATGTCTGTTAATTTTTCAAGCTAATTAAATAATTCATTTGAAATCAGGACTGTATGTGGTTGAAAACAAATCTCTGACACAAATAAATAACATACATATATGACTCTAGTATTTGAAATACCTGAACAGATATATAACTGTGAGGTTACTTACAGTTAACAACACGACTAAGTGCTTTTCTCAATTCCTTATTTAGTCGAGAATAGAGAACGTATAACAGAGTCAGATCAAATCAGATATTAAAATCACCACTGGCCAGGGTGTTAATTTTGCTCCCATAAAAGCTCAAAGCATTAATTCCATGCTCCTCGGATGTAGGGTCTTCGAGTCAGATGGATAAATTTCAAAATATTAGGAAATAATAGTGACGTCAAATTTTCGGAAACCAAACATGTTAATTCAGGTTTTTATTCATACAAGCTGATAGAGGGAAAATTTGATCAAATATGCAGATTTCAGATTTGTTGCAAACGTTTAAATCAGCAAAACAAAACCCAATAGATATGCATTTTCTTGAGTTTTATGCAACTTTCCATGTATCAATTTGAAAGATTTCATGAATAGGGCTAAAAAAACAGATTCTAAAACAAATAAAGCAAACAAAATATTAAATCCCAAATTCACAGGTAAACTGAATTCAGAATAATTGTCAGAGTCCTGCATATGTAAACCAATTTTCGACAGAGAAATGCAATTTGAGTTGCACATTAATCGAATATGCAAAGTAATAACACCATAAACCAATTAGGTTTTATCAAATAAACTCAATTAGAGTTCTTCTATCCTCAAATTCCTCTTCTCTTTCTCAGAGACGTCTCTCTCTCACTCTTTTTTTTTTGTCTTTGTTTTGTCTCTAGGCTTAAGCCAAATCCACGCCCCAAGGCATCGCCCCTTCTAGACCCTCCAGGCTTAAGCCAAAAAATACTTATCTCTCTCTCTCTCTCTCTCGGGCTATTCTCTCTCTTTTTTTTTGGTCTTTGTTTTGTCTCTAGGCTTAAGCCAAATCCACGCCCCAAGGCATCGCCCCTTCTAGACCCTCCAGGACTCTTTCCACAAGTATATCTCTTAGTTAGTACAGTGTATACCTCTTATACATCTCTTGGTTAGTATATATATCTCTTATATATTATATTATATTCTACCACTTAGCCGCAAATGATATATATATATATATATATATATATATATATATATATATTATATTATATTCTTTTAGTTCCCAGATTTCTAACCCACCAAAGAACATGAAGAGGCGGTGGATGCCAAACTTGCTAAAGATAAAGTAAAAGGTAAAACAAGCTTCCTATCCAATGTAAAGCAAGTATACACTAGTTATATATGTAGCATGTATTAGTTTCCTATGTGAAGCCGTCACAACTTAACAAGGTGTAAAAGTTTCTCCTTTCAGCGACATATAGTCTATTAGCCAAAACTAAATAGGTAAATTCCTTATATGCCCTTTTTGTGTAATTATTGAATTACCATATGTCCCCTTTTTAACCACTGAAATGTCCCAAACACCCATCTATAAAAACAAATGCAAAGCCCTAAAGGCATTAAATAATTAACTAAAATGAACTATCTGACCTAGGTTCAAATCGGATCCTTACATCCTCCCTTATGAAATTTCGTCCTCGAAATTTACAAGATCATCAAACAATTGAGGATATTTCTTCTCACTCCCACGTTGCTTCTCTGTCAGAATGATTTTGCCATCGAATCTTGATCAATAAAATCTTCTTATTGCGAAGCACTTGTTCTTTCCTGTCTACAATTTTGGATAGGTTGTTTAATATAACATAAGTCATCGCGAATTGGTATCGGTTCGTACTCCAATATATGAGCAGGATCTCGAACATATTTTCGTAAGATAGAAACATGGAATACATTGTGGATGACTGACATATGTGGAGGCAAAGTTAATCTATAAGTCACTTCACCAATTCGATTCAGAATCTTGACCAATGAAATATTCTTATTGCGAAGCACTTGTTCTTTCCTGTTTACAATTTGGATAGGTTGTTCAATATAAGATAAGTCCTCGTGAATTAGTATTAGTTCGTACTCCAATATGAGCATGATATCGAACATATTTTCGTAAGATAGAAACATGGAATACATTGTGAATGGCTGACATATGCGGAGGCAAAGCTAAATCTATAAGCCACTTCACTAATTCGATTCAAAATCTCAAAAGGACCAATAAACCTTGGATTCAGTTTAATTTTCTTTTCAAATCGCATCACACCTTTAGTTGGAGATACCTTCAAAAATACATGATCACCATTCTCAAATTCCAAATCTCTCCTGACATTTGAGTAATTTTTTTGTATGCTCTGAGTTGTCTGAAGTCGATTTATAATGAGTTTAATCTTTTATGTCGTTTCTTGCATTAATTTCGAGCCTAATAGCTTTCTTTCACCATCCTCGTCCCAACAAAGAGGTGAACGACAAGGTCGACCATAGAGCTTCATATAGTGCCATTTGAAGGTAGCTATTAATATATGTAAATTCAATTAAAGGCAAGAATTGATCCCACGTTCCTTTAACTTCCATCACACAGGCTCGTAACATATCTTCTAAGATCTGTATTACTCTTTTCGACTGTCCATCCGTTTCTGGGTGATAAGCTGTACTAAACTTTAAGATCGATCCCAAAGCCTTCATCAAACTATTCTAGTATTGTGACGTGAAACGCGAGTCTCTATCAGATATAATTGATTTTGGGGTCCCATGTAACCTGACAATCTCATTGACAAACAACTAGGCCAATTTGGTCAATGGGTCATTCTTCCTAATGGCTAAGAAATGAGCTGACTTCATTAATCGATCAACGACAACCCAGATAGTATCATGGTTATTCTTGGTTCGCAGAAGTCTCATAATAAAATCTATAGTAATATCATTCCACTTTCATTCCGGAATATCTAGGGGCTGTAATTTACCGGCAGGTTTTTGGTGCTCTGTCTTAATCTGCTGACAGATCAAACATTTAGAAATATATTAAACGATTTCTCTTCTCATATTGTGCCACCAGAAATTTCTCTTCAAATTTGGATATATTTTCGTTATACTCGGATGATCTGTGTACTTAGACCGATGGGCTTCGTCCAAGATTTGCTTCTTCACTTCAGGTGCACATAATCTACCATTGATTTTCAGACTACCATCCTCATGGATTTTAAAATTCGGCTTAAGTCCTGCAATCACATCTTCCGTTATAGCTTTCAGTCGAGGATCTTTCTGTTGAGCCTCTTTAATTTTGTGAAGAATGGTAGGACGAATAGTATCAGATTTGCAAAAAGAGTTGTAGATTTATATCCATTTGAATTCTAGCGTCCCAATCTGTCAATTTCTTTAACATTCGCCATTCAGAAATCATTAGTTGAGCAATCAATCGGGAAGATTTTCGACTTAAAGCATCTGCTACAACATTGGCTTTCCCAGAATGATGATTGATTGAAAAATCATAATCTTTCAGAAATTCAATCCATCTCCGTTGTCACATATTTAACTCTTTCTGATCAAACAGATATTTCAGGCTTTGATGATCAGTATGAACTTCAAACTGAACCCCATATAAATAATGCCTCCAAATTTTTAAGGCAAACACTATCACAACCAGTTTTAGATCATGCGTTGGATAATTTTGCTCATGAACTTTGAGTTGTCTGGAAGCATAAGCGACAACATTACGAAACTGCATCAACACACATCTTAACCCAATTCGAGATGCATCACTACAGATAATATATCCCTCGCTCCCTGAAATAATGGTTAACACTGGAGCGAAAGTCAATCTATTCTTCAACCCTTAAAAACTTGCTTCACATCGATCGCTCCAAGCAAATTTCATATTTTTTCGAGTCAATTGAGTTCAAGGAGTTGCAATATTAGAAAACCCTTAACAAATCTTCTATAATATCCTGATCTCTGTTACTGAACTTGGTTTGTCCCAATTCCTGACAGCGTTGACTTTAATGGGAATAATATCCTGATCTCTGTTACTGAACTTGGTCTGTCCCAATTCCTGACAGCGTTGACTTTAGAGGGATCAAGAGCTACACCACACCCTCTTTTGATATTATATGGCCTAAGAAAGTAATATTTTCAAGCCAGAACTCACATTTACTCAATTTACCAAATAATTTATTTTCCCGCAACACTTGTAAAGCTAATCTCAGATGTTTTTCATCTCTTTTGATATCATATGGCCTAAGAAAGTAATATTTTCAAGCCAGAACTCACATTTACTCAATTTACCAAATAATTTATTTTCCCGCAACACTTGTAAAGCTAATCTCAGATGTTTTTCATGATTCTACATCACCTTTTTTGTCTTTAAACATTTAAATACATGTAGTGCATCTGACAACATCAAATCCCTGAAATGGATTGGTGTAGATTCAAGACTTGATTGCTCCAGTGGTTGTTTATTTAGCAGACCAGCATCGTCCTTTTTTTCATGAACTTGTGCTGAAGTTTGGGCTGATTACAGGTGGTTAGGTGTTTACTGATAGAACCATTCCCAGAATCTGCTTTGAATGAACAGGCTGGCAAGATGTTGCTTGAAAATTATGAGGAGTATGCAAGGCATGCAAGGTGAGCACTTCCATTCCATCTTTTCAACTCTCTATTTTTCATGGGTATCAAATCAAAACCATCAATCAGAACATCAATGCTCGCCATGTATTCTATATATGCTCATTTAATGCGTTAAAAAACCATCAATTCTATTCTTAAGTGTATGGAAACTGCACCGTATCTTACACCATCAACAACCATTTGAAATGTTGACGAATGGTGTAGTACGAATGGTGTAGCAATCCGTTGTATATAGCATTTTTTTGACTTACATCGAAAAAGCTCGTAACCAGTGCCAGTGCACTAGGCTCCTCCGCCTCAGCGGGGTCTAGGAGTGGTAGATGGTAGGCAGCCTTAAGTAACCCCATTGTGGAGAGGTTGAGTCCTTTAAAATCTATTGGCTTATGTATAGAAATGCCCCTGATTTTTTATTTCTAATTCATTAGAAAAAATAGTTGGTATAGGGTAACTGACCAGTGCACTAGGCTCCTCCGCCCCAGCGGGGTCTAGGAGTGGGTAGATGGTAGGCAGCCTTAAGTAACGCCATTGTAGAGAGGTTGAGTTCTTTAAAATCTATTGGCTTATGTATAGAAATGCTCCTGATTTTTTATTTCTAATTCATTAGAAAAAATAGTTGGTATAGGGTAACTGACCTGTTCACTGGCGAGTGAAACGCACGACCTTGGATCCACATGGTACATGTGGCAGAGCCATGAGACAATCTTCTAGATCGGATTCATCCTAAAAAATGCATTGAAAAACTGTTTGCGCCATGTGAACAAGAACCCTTAGTGCCACAAAATGAACGCGTTACCAGGCCATTGTGAAAACCTGTTTTGCTGTGTAACGCCTTAAGTAACGCCATTGTAGAGAGGTTGAGTTCTTTAAAATCTATTGGCTTATGTATAGAAATGCTCCTGATTTTTTATTTCTAATTCATTAGAAAAAATAGTTGGTATAGGGTAACTGACCTGTTCACTGGCGAGTGAAACGCACGACCTTGGATCCACATGGTAACATGTGGCAGAGCCATGAGACAATCTTCTAGATCGGATTCATCCTAAAAAATGCATTGAAAAACTGTTTGCGCCATGTGAACAAGAACCCTTAGTGCCACAAAATGAACGCGTTACCAGGCCATTGTGAAAACCTGTTTTACTGTGCATTTCTATCTCGTGTAACCTCTTAATCACACAGAAGAGTTTGCGCCATGTGAACAAGAGTCCTTAGTGCCACAAAATGAATGGTTACCAGGCAATTGCCAAAATCTGTTTTTCTGTTCATTTTCTATCGTGTGTAACCTCTTAATCACATAGAAGAGGGTTTTTGTGCAATCTTAGAGCTGAATCTGATCTCTATCGTGTGTAACCTCATAAACCACATGGCACCAAAATAGTGGCCCTGTTCAGATAAAGCTGAATCCACGATTTTGTTTTGTGCAGGCTCTACACTGGAATCCATGCCACTAAACCCAAAAACAAGTTCAAGACTGGAGCGATCACCGAATCTACCACTGCTTTGAACGTGGACCAAACAAACACAGTATCCACGGCAACGGTGACATTGCCACTGCCACCTTTATCTGCTTCAACTGCAACCAAAGGATTAGGAATCAACAGCCAAGATCAACCAGCCATCTCAGCGACCCTTCCATCTGAGACAGCAGCAGCAGTGGTTGTGGGCGTATCAGCAGTTCAAAAGAAGGAAGGGGCAGCGGCTGCCGCTGCCAAAGTTCAGATAGATAAGAAGAAGATGGATGCTAGAAAGAAAAGCTTGAAGAGATTATAGGGAGAGAGAAACAAGAGGGGCTCATCTCCTATATGCATGAATGAATTTTAAAAGGCATGGTGGTGGGGGTGGGGGTGGGGGTGGGGTGGGGTGGTGTGGGGTTAGGTAAGGGAGACTAACATAATTTACTTGGAAATAACATGAAAAATCTTTGTGCCATCATCAATCTAAGTAGATTCATTCACCTGGAGGCCCGGCACATGATTTGTTAAGAACCGAAGCTTCGCTTTTATCAGATCTTCCAGTTGGGTTGTGCACCCTCCTCAATCCTGTGCCCATTGCAATTAGAGATGCAACTGGGTAGGGCTGTTTTCAAGGGGCAATGGTCAGGTCCAAACAGGTTGAACCTGATTATGAGTCCAATAACATCTGCAGCCCTTTGGATATAGGAGAATCTTGATTTTCATGGTTTGCACTTTTATAGGATGACGAGCACTCAAGATTATCCTATTTCCAAGGCCTTGAACTCAAAATCCGGCCCAAAATTTTGGCTGCTCAATGAAAAATTGGCACATTCCTGATCATTACTTGGAGAATCTTGACTTTTATGGTTTGCACTTTTATAGGATGACGAGCACTCAAGATTATCCTATTTCCAAGGCTCAAAATCCGGCCCAAAATTTTGGCTGCTCAATGAAAAATTGGCACATTCCTGATCATTACTTGGCCTGATGTTGCACCTGACCTGCCCTGATCTAGGGTATATACCCGACTCGTTGCTAACCTGGGGAAATCTCCTTATTTTTCATGATTTTATATATAAAAGATTGGGTCGACCCGACTTGATCCGATTTGTGTATGGCTATTCTCATCCTATCACAGTTTGTTCACATACAAAGACCGTTGACTTATTTGAATTAGATGATGGAGATAGTTTTATTTTTCTTCCAATCTTTGTCACAATAGATTGGATGGTTAGATGTTGATTTAAACATGGCACACGAGATGATCTAGGTTTGATTGGTGTGCCATGATCTTAAGATCTATCGTGGGGAAGATTGAAACAAAAAACAATCTCCATCTTTTGATTCAAATTAGTCAATGGTTTTCATCCGTGAAAAAATTGTGGTACAAACTATAAACTATCAAGTCGACCCAATTTTTGTTATCCGAAGGTCGGCTCATAGGCCGCGTGCTTGACTTGACTTGAAGTATAAAAGTAGAGCCATTTGGGTCGGATTTGGGGTAGATCTGGATGAATCTCATTTATTTAATTGGTTTTACGATCTGGTCTTGTAATAATCTGAATTTTATTATTTTATTTTAATGGTATTTGATGTGTTTTGCACCGTACACGGTGCTAGTGCTCCACACCGGAACTCATATTTTTTTTTTAAAATTATGATTTTTCTTATATTAAAATTAGACTCATTGTAAAGTGTTCGTCGATACGATTTCAATAATATATAATTTGTCGATTTTCGATGAGCATAAAAAAAGTTATACCTATTTTAAGTGAAGTAGCAAGTCAAAGGGTATAACTATAATTTCAGGAGAGAAAATGCTAATTGTTTCGGTGTTTATACAAAGCGCTGGAATGAAACCTTTTCTCAAGCTATTTAAGTCACGTATAAATTCTTCGTTCGTATAAAAACTCTTATCTTATTAAATCGTCTACGAAAAATGTTAATTAGAGTTGACCTAAAACTTGATATTATTATAAATAAAACTTTAAAAACTTTGTACTCTCTATAATAAAAAATTATATTCTCTCAAGACTTAGATGAACCGACACCTTGGGTATCGACCTTTTCAACCCGAATTGTCGGTATTTATTAATCCATCTTGTTTTTCTTAGATCCCGTCGTGTAGGATGCGTTCGATCGCGTATTGACGATTTTAAAAATCTTATTTAAATCCAAATATCTCATAAATTAATAGATATATATATATATATTTAATATTATGCTTTTCACTTGAAAGTTGTATATTTTATAAGTCGGGTTTATATGTTGTTTCTCTTTTCTTTTCAAGAATCCTTTTGTTTGAGCTATTAATATTTTACCTTCTATTAGGTCTGTATATGTAATATGTCTACTTCTTCTTAAATCTATATATTAATTAAATATGAATATATTTAAGTATGATAAATTTACATATTTGATATTTTATTTTCTACTAAAGTTGCATGATTTGTAAGTCAAGTTTATATACTATTTTTTTTTTATTTTTTTTAAAATAATCATTTTATTTGGCTATTTAATATTATACTTTTATATTAGGTCTTTATATTTAATATTTTATCCTCTTTTAAATCTGTAAAATTAATTATACTCTAATATCTGTAAATCTGATAGATTGATATTATTTATTTCTAAATTTATATAGTTAAAAATTTACCCTTCTACTAAAACTATAATAATATATCTTATTGTTGTAAGTCTACATTATTATTTATTTAAAATTAATTAAGTCTTAAAATTAAACTATGCTCTTATTTTATTTAAAAGAATAATAGATTGCACAATCTTAAAATTTCAGATTCGAACTCGCGACTACAACTCGAGCTCGCGACTATCGATATACTGGTATCGATATTTTGGTCATAACTTTTTACTCTGACATCAGATTAATGTGATTCTTGCGGCATTGGAAAGAAGACAACGAACTCTATAATTTTGTGTGAAACTCATTTCACGAATCTGAACAACAAGTCGGTTTCAATCTTGAATGACTCAAGGCTACTCGAATTTAGTATTATTTTTTAATTTTCATGACCAAAGTTTCTGTGCATATTATATTTTAAGGTCTTTCGATCGATGGTCATGATAAATTATAACTTAATAATTATAAATATTATTTAATTTAATTATCCAATTATTACATATATATATATATATATATATATATATATATATATATATATATATATATATATCAATTTATCGCTTCAACGCGACCTCTTCGATAACCTAAAATGTTAGAAACTCGATACCTCGTGAAAATCAAACTCTGATCTTCATATTTTCTATCTTATTCTATATTTGTATTGATGTGAATGTAAATAAATATATGTATAAATATAACTAAGTCTAAATATAAATTTATATTGTGTATGATAATTTTGTGCTTCTATCTTGATCATATTATATGAGTTATGGACATGTTAGGTTATATGTACATATGTACGTGAGTATATCAGATAATTTCTATGCTTGGGTGTGGTGATTCATCGAGATGATATCAAAGCAAGAAATATATCGTATTCATATATCTTACAACTTATGGTGGTATGAGATATTATGACGAGTCGGATGAGTGTGAATTCAGTGTAACTTTATATACGGTGGCATATGCGGTGACTCTATCACCCCGAGTTTTAATATAAGAGGATAAGATATGAGTTATGATATGAGATTCGGGCTTTGGGTCTTAGCTTTGGTGATATTTTTCTAGTATAGCTCATCTTAGAATTAAGCTGTAAGAGTATGATACGAGTATGAGTATGAAATAAGATATGTTATAAGATAATAAGACATCGCTGTATAGGCTAGTAAAAGAATAAGAACTTAAGTTTCTGTACGTGTCATTCCTTGCATAGTCACTGTAAGGGCAATAACTTTTTACAACCAAGACGGGTCTCTGGGAGACAGTATGAGTATAATCGAGAGTATGAGTAGATTGTGAGTATGTGTGACCATTTATGTCTCCCCATTGGGCTAGATGGAGGAGTATGAGTATGATACATGAACATTATGATATGGTGGTATGATACTATGGTGACCCTCACATGGTAGCACGAGCAACGACTCTGACACAAGTCGTTTAGGATTTATGAGTATGTTAGTTACATATATGCGATGTACAGACGTATGTACGAGAATAATAAAATACAATATGATATGAGGTATGGTAAGGTACGTTAGGATATGAGTGTCTAAATTATGATCCTGTATTTATGATTATGATATGAGTTTACGATATATACACTTGATTTGTCATATTTTTTCTGATTTTATTATTATACTATGTTTATTACTTACTTAATACACCCACAATGCACCTGAGTAGAATGAGGTGAATTGCTGGTGTATCCACTGAGTTTATGTGACGGAGTAAATTCATCCGAAGAAAATCTAAACAGCTGTAGGTGATTACGTTGGTGGAATGGACGTCGGCTATTCAGATCTCATTGATGTTAACTTTGTTGATCCCGCAGGTGTTGAGTACCAGGACCTCGGAGTGTGACGCAGTTGAGTACCAGGACCTCGGTGTTGACTTTGATCTGAGCACTGGTTATTGATAGCTTTAGACTCGGTATCACGTTTCATTTGATACTTTGGTATTGACTCTATGTTTTCTTTTATCGAATTTGTCTTCGACTTGCATTATTATTTTATTGGTAGTTTATTTGGATTTTATCGCATTTATTCAGTATTTATAATTGCTTTATATTCCACTTTATATGTTGACTTTTATGAATTTTGTGGAATCAGATTTGTACAATAACTCTGATTAAGTGTATGTCTGCTTAGCATATTCAGGATATGTGTGTGGGTCATAACTCAAAATTCTAGGCCCTCGGGATGGGGTAGAATTTCGGGTTGTGACATGTCTAGAACGGGATCGAGGTTGCATCTCATTATCTAACAGAAATTTTTTTTTCATGCTTTTCGAAGAGTAATATGAGCTCTTTAATTTTGAAGATGGCACAAGACTTTGAACACTAACTAAAATGTATTTTGAATGCGGATAGATTTATATAGATTTATATATGGTAATGCCAAAATGCTACTTTTGAGTGTGTTTGATGACTTTGATCACATTTAAATATAGAAATGTGGCACATGATTGCGAGTTATATCGCATTCTATAAAGCCTCCTCGGGCTCTTTCTTAGCTTTTCCGAAAAAGCTCAGAATCTTAGGCATGATTGATTCCTGCATATATTTGGCAGAAGTCAAAATCTTGGCTTTCTCAGTGTTCCTGAGTTGCTTGGATTCTTGACTTTTCTTAATTCGTTTTCTTACGTTTTTATTAGTTCCACTCAGAATCCACTCTAGGATGCTATAATTGACGTCCATACATTTATGGAAGATCAACGATCATACATCCATAATTTTTTTAAGATGAGCAATCGATGCGAACTTGTATATATTTGACGCTACAATTTTAAAATTGTATTTTAAAGAGCCCTAGGATTATAAAATTGTATTATAAAAAAAAAAAAAAAAAAAAAAATATATATATATATATATATATATATATATATATATATATATATATATATATATATATATATATATATAATGAAAAGAGGGGAATGGTCAGGTTGTACCATGAGAAAAATTAGGGGTGACGTGTAAAAAGGAGAGGTTTTAGGAAAACCAAGAAAATAGAGAGAAAAGTAAGTTGGCCTCTCTCTCTCTCTCTCTCTCCATGTGGTTAAACGGTTAAACCCCTTGCTCTCTCGAACGCTTAATGCTATCAACTGATTGAGTTTTGCCAAAATTTTGGCTGCCCAATGGCTTATCCCTGACCCGACCCAACCCAAAAGGACCCAACAAGATGGTGCACTTGACCTGATCCGATCAGAAATCCCGACCTGACCCAATAAAAACCCTCTAATTTTATATTATATATATATATAAAATATCGAAAAAATCGGGTTAGGCCATAACTGTCCTCTTAATCAACCTAACCTGACACAACCCAAAGATCAAGTCAGGTGTCATACCCGACCCAACCCAGCAGGTCAAGTTTATGTTCCTACTCGGTAAAATATCAAGTTGGGCTGGGACCTACTCAATGGGTCAGGTCGGGTATGTACGATTTTTTTACTGGATCCGGTCGGGTTAGCCCTAATCAGATGGGTTCTTCCTTTGGTCACTCCTACCAATTGCATGGGTTCCTCCGTTGATCACTCTTGTGTGATCGGAATTTTTTTTTTTTTTTTCATCGCACGGATTTTCGACTAGTTGAAATAAGGATTATCAATATGCTTACAAGGAGCAGGACAAGTCCTTTATAGGTTACATTTATTCCACATGAAAATATCAAAAAAGGAAAATTTACAGGAGCGACCCTGTCAGGTTATGCTTTTCTGCCAGAAACCCTATCGTTTTACCCTTTTAATAATCACCCAGCTTGAAGCCAAGACAAGTTCTAGCTAACGTAAAAAGTCTGAAATGCCCCTTTTACCTTTTTACTGTTCCACATTGTTTAAAAATAATGTATCTACTAACTGCGATAGAGATTGGTTATCAGAGCGGTGGAGATTGGTTATAAGTAGGGCTCTCAATGGGCCGGATTAGGGCCTGGTTGGGGTTCAATCCGGCCCTAACCTACTCAGGCCGGGTTCCCAATTTTTTAGTTGACTAATTCAAGCCCGGTCCCTGGTGAGGCGGGTGTTTTTTCGGACTTTTTTCCGATTATTTTTTTTTTAATAAAATTTAGTTGGGCTATTTTTTTGGGGCTGCTTTCTCTAATAAAATTAGGTTGGGCTGTTTTTTTCTAATAAAAGTTTGAAGAAGGTTAAAATTTAATTAAATAATTATATTACCTTTATAGAGGCTCAGGTATATGCTTTTATTCAATTATTTTATTTTAATTTGTTGCATAATGGTTATAACGAAAAACGGTTGCTTGAAAATCTATTAACAAGTCATCTAAGTTGTGTAGCTAAAAAACTATGCAATGGTTGCTTAAAAATGAATTTAGTTATCCAATTTGTCCAACCAAAAAATATGTGCACAAGCATTCACCATCATTGCTCAAATCACTAAAAAGGAAAATAATAAGTGGAGTGAAAATATAATTTTCAAAATATAACTAATTAACAACATTTTTCCCTTTATCATCCTCAATCTCATATTCTTGGAAATCAACCGTAGGCATGATATCGATGTGATAATAAAGATTACAACGGATCCAATCTTGTGTACAAATCAAACATTCTACCGTCTCTGGCTTCAAACAACTCATAATTTTACTAACTACTCTTCCTTCAACACTAAATGAAGACTCTGAAGCAATAGTCGTTACCGGAACCGCTAAAATATCACGAGCCATTTGTCTTAAAATTGAAAACCTATGACTACTTAAATTGACTTTCCACCAATTTAAAATATCGAAGTCTTGAGGGGTTGGTTGAGTTACTTTTTTCTCTAATGGCTCTTTTAAATATTTTTCTAATTCCGTGATCTCTATAATCGTAGGGGCTATGGTTCATTGTTTCATCAATTGGGCAAACATGTCTATTTCTTCTGCTATACTAACACTAGTTGTACCACTTGTTTGAAGTAGGGGCTATGGTTCATTGTTCCATCAATTAGGCAAACACGTCTATTTCTTCCGCTATACTAACACTAGTTGTACCACTTGTTTGATGATTTAATTTAGTCATATTTATTACATTGGTTGTACACCATTTACTTTTATATTAATTATAAAGCTTAGAAGAGAATGTTCTTGATACTCACTATACGTAAGGATGCTTGATCCCAATATAAGGCCTCAATAGCTATTCGTAATCCAACTAGTTTATATCTAGGGTAAAAAATTATAGCTAATTCTAATACTAAAGTAAAAGTAGTAGTCGTCTCCTTCCAATATTCATCAAAATTTTCTTACATTGGCTATTTTTCATTTTATTCAAATTAAATTTTATTTTAGCCACTTCAATTAAAAATTTATTGCTAGTTGGAGTCTTACTTGCACAAAAAGTATTTGTTATGTGATAAAATATTCTAAAAAAGTCACATAAAATTAAAGCATCTTCCCATTCTTTATCTGAAGGCATAAATTTATAGTTTGTATCTTTATATCATAACAAATTAAATGCTTCTTTGTAAGGTAGTGCAGAATCTAGCATAAGAAATGTTGAGTTCCAACGTGTTGGGACATCTAAGCATAATCCTTTTGCTTGTATAAAAATATCTCTAACAATTTCATTAAATATTTGCAAGCGAGATGGTGTTGATTTTATAAATTTCACGCTCTCCCTAACTTTATGAATGATTTCTCCTAAATTCTCAAAACCCTTTTTAACTATTAGGTTTAAAACATGTGATGCATAATGTACATGAAATAAATTGCCTCCTAGTGGGAGTATATCTTTTCGAATAAAATAAGATTTTAGAATTCCTTCCACCACATCATTTGCGACGGCATTAACTAAGGTAATTGATCCCACTTTTTTTATCAAGTTTCCATATCAATATAGATGTCTTAATTCCTTCGGTAATATTATTCCCGGCATGGGGTGAGGGGAGGTTATTAAAAGTTATTATACGTTTTTGTAACTTCCAATCAGAATCAGTAAAATGAGCAGTAACAGCCATATATCCTAAAGTTTGGATAGATGTCCAAATATTGGATGTAAAACTTACTCTACCACTATTATTTTCAAATTTGCTAACTAAATTATTTTTCTCTTTCTTATATACATTAAAACATTCTTTGCTAATAGTATTTTGTGACGACATCTTAAATTTAGGTTCTAAACTACTACAAATCCTCCTAAATCCAATGTGTTCTACGATTTTAAACGGATATTTATGAAGGATAATAGCCCTTTCTATTTCCTCCCGAACTGTCGCTTTGCTAAATACGAAGTTTTTAAGGGGAGGTAAATCGGACAATATTTGTTGTTTTTTATCCACTCTTGATTTTTTTTTACATGATTCCTTAAGATGCCTTTCTAGGGTAGTAGTTCCAGTCTTACAACTACAAGCATCTTCCTTTTTGCAGTGAGTACATTGGGCCTTTTGCTTGCCATTTTTTGTCACAAACACCATCTCATCCCAAATAGAAGATCTCTTACGCTTTTTAGATGGGGAATGTGGTTGTGAAAGAGGGGCATCAGGGGCAACACATACGGTAGAGCTAGGATTAGGAGTCGGTAAATTTCCTTGAATGCTACTAAGATTAGGATTAACATCCACACTATCACCAGTGTTGCTACTACTTGATTGAATGTCAAACATCTTAACAATTAAAAAAAGTGACAAACACTCCACAATTATATAAATAATGAGAAAACATGCAACAATGATGTATATAATAAAAATATAGTGATGAACACTCAACAATACTATAAATAAGGATAAAAAGTTAGCAATAATACAATAATTTAAAACAGTGATCAACGCACAACAATGCTATTAAAAAATAGTGATAAGTAATAAAAAAAAGGATAAAAATTAGCAATGATGTAAAAAATAGTGATGAATAATGAAAAAAAAAAGAACGAACACACCTAATCACTTAGATGTGGGCCGGTGGCCAACGATGGCACTGCAGTGAGAGAAGAAGAGGGAGAAGTGGTGGTGTCGTCAATCGTGGTGCGAGTGATGAGCGAGAGACAAAGATGTCGTCGGCCCCACCATCAATCGTCGACCTATGGTGGGATTGCCGTCAATTACAATAGGCTTGATAATTTGAGTTTCTAAAACTTTGAGAGAGATGACGAAATGAGAGAGGGGCGTAGCCTAGATTGAAGAGAGATGAGGATATGAGAGAGAGGGGCAGAGGTTGTAGCCTAGAGAGTTAGAAAGAGAGTTTTGTGTTTTTTGATGGAAGAAAGAGATAGACTTAAGAGTTTTATGGAAGTAAGAGATAGAGTTTTGTGTCTTTTGATGGAAGAAAGAGATAGACTTCAAGAGTTAATTGCAAGCTTGTGTCTTTTGATGGAAGAAAGAGAGACTTCAAGAGTTATTTTTTTTTTAATAGGTAATTGCAGGCTGCACAATTAACATCCACTTTTTGATGGAAGAAAGAGAGTAATTGTAGGCTGTGCAGCAGTGAGTCGGTGACTCCTTGAGACTTGAGAGAGTTATAAAGTACTAATTAATAAAGACTAGGTTTGTGAGCTTTTGACTTAAATGCCCCCAAGATTAAAACCGTTCAATGGTTTAATATCAGGGCATTTAAGTAAATCATAGTTTACTGTATAAAAAAAAATTAATTTTAAAAAGATAAGTGTAATATATATATATATATAAAATATCCGGGCCAAGTGCGGGCCGGATGTTGCAACACTCAACCCAAGTCCGACCTGGATTTATCCGGGTTGCAACATGCTTAGCCCGGTCCAGATACCGGGCCGGGTTTGCTTAATAAAAAATACCACTTTTCTCGGTCGGATGCAGGCCAAAATTCGGGCTGGCTGGTCATTGAGAGCCCTAGTTATAAAAGTGATGGAGATTTGTTATTTGATTTGTGACGATTCATTAGTTGTGTATCATCAAATTTGATAGTTAATTGTGAAAAATTAGATGATAGAGGGCATGTTTCGTGCAGATCTTTGACACATTTGATATTTACATTGTCACCTCCAAATCAGACATGATAGATGGTGTTTTACGCCATAAAAGGGGTTTCAGATTGTGGCCTTCAAATCAGACATTAAAAAATCAAATGATAGAGAGCATGTTTCGGGCCGTTCTTTCGCACCGTTGACCTTTACATTGTAGCCTTCAAATTAGATGACATTCAAATCAGACGGCATAGATGATGCTTCATGTCACGTAAATATCAAAATTAACAGATATTTTATTTTTAACAAATTATGTGAAAGGGTAAAAGGGATAAGAAAAGGGTATTTCAGGCTCTTTATGTTAGCTGGAATATAATTGGCTTGGCTTCAAGCTGGTCGATTATGAAAAAGGTGAAACTATAGCTTCTTTGGTGGAAAAGGGTAACTTGACAGGGTCAATACTATAAATTTCCCATAAAAAAACTTATGTGGCATCCTTATATGCAAGGTACTAATTATGAAAGCAATTTATGAAATAGCCATAAAATCCAATGTTGTATACATTGAAAAAAAGTACACATCCGATTAAGCCAGTGCATATAATTTGGCATGATTTTTATCAAAAGAAATATAAATATATATACAAAAATTAAAAAAATATAAAACGTCCCCATGGCGACTACAAGCAAGCATCGTCCTTGTCCTCATTTGAGTACGAGAATTGAGGAAGTCATTGTATGCGTGGGAGACCCAATGTAACAACCTAGATTTTTCTTATATTCTTTTAATGGTGTTAGATGTGTTTTTATACTATACACAATGTTAGAGCTCTATATCGGAACCTACCCTATTTTAGAAAACTCTATTTAAGTTACGTAACCCTATTCTTCTTTTCTTATTCTAATCTTTTGAGAAATCATAGCCCTCACAACTTCTTCTCAACTTATCTCTTTCTAAAACTCCCTAATCTCTTCCCTAAAAACTCTCGTGTGTTCTTTCACAAGAACCACCGTGATCTATTTCCACCATCAAGATCAAGGAGGAAGAAGGAGAATCTTGGACGAGCTATCGCATTAGACGTCGATCTCCTCAACCCTAATCGTCGTAGATCTATCGTTCATGCTTCAAAAGGTGGGTACCCATCAATCCATCTTGTTCTCAGATCCTGTCATGTAGGGTATTGATCAGTCACATAATTTATCATTTTATCACCCTTAATTTAGTGGTGCTAGACCTTAGTTTACTACTAATGAATTATTGATGTGCAAATATTAGAGATAAGCAGTAAATTAGAGCCTAAATATTAATTTTTATCAAAATGAACTCAAAAAGCAATAAGAAAAATGATTGAGCGAAAAAGATGATTTGCCGCTACTGAAAGTTAGAAAATCATAATTTACGATTCTTTAAATGAGACAAAAAGAGAGAAGCGATAAAGCGTAATCCAGAGAATCGTCAATTATGAGGAAGCTTATTGAAAATAGAAAATTGTGATTAACGATTTTTCAGAAGCTATGAAAGAAGAAATCGCTATTTACGATTTTCCAAAAATAAAAGCTTTCCTACTATTATTGCTATTGCTGTCCACATGAGAACTATCACTGCCATATTCAGAATTAGAAGACTCCTGTAATTAGAAGTCTGATAAACCATGTATCTGAGAAGATTGATACAGATCTAATCCGAAGGACTTTGCTGCTGCCCGATAAAGAACACTCTAGAAGCGTATAAACTAAAAGAAGCAAGGAAAGATGAAATTAAGAATTAGAGTTATATTATGATACTTTTATTTTTAGTAGTTTCTTTTATTAGAACTAGATCTCTGTAAACTGACCCCTTATGATCTATAAATAAGAGGGCTCGACATAGGAATGATCATCGAAGAATTTCAGCATCAATTGACGCCTGAGGTTGGATTTTCTTTCGATCAGTAGTGTATACTAGTTAGAGTAGATTAGATATCAGAGGTTTTTCAAGAGCAATTGATGACTACAATTGAGTGCTGAAGATTAGTGTAGATAATTGTAATTTCTCAGGAGCAATTGACGACTGCGGCTGAGGGGTGAAAGATATATTTTACTTTACTTTCTAGATTAGATTTTCTTTGCTTTGTAAACATCTCTAAGTTTTAATTTAAATTGACGACTCAGGTTAGAATTTGCAGATTAGTGTAACGATTTTTACTTTTCTATCTTCAGTTTGCTAGAGTTTGATTGATGCCCAAATTTTTGATTAATTATTGATTAGATTAAATTTGTATTGATAGGATCTTAGACTTGATTGACGACCAATGCTAGGAGATTATAAATATGGTATAACGGTACTGTTTATTTTTATAAATATTCGAAAGCTGAAGATTGAGATTGACGACCTTAATCTGAAGGAGGATTAGGATTTATTTTTATGCACCTTAGTTTAGAAAATCATTCTTTTATTCATATTTCTCTAGTAGATTAGAAAATCTTAAAGATAAATAGAAGTTTTTAAGATAAGGATTTAGATAGAAGATAGATATGAATTAATAAGATAATGAACATCCTCGTAGGAACGATCCTATGCTATGCTATAATTTCTATTGTGCGCTTGCAATAGGTTAAGACTTGAATTTGATATAATTATAATACATAATAACAGACAAGTCAGGTACGTTCGATCGCGCATCAACGAGCTAATAAAATGAACTCATAGATTTATTTATTTTTATATAAAATTGCTTAGGAAAGAATGAGATGATTAATCCCTAGCCATATTTTCATTTAGTTTTATTTAAAATAATTTTCTTTCTTTTTATCTTATTTTTGTTTTGTTTCAAATATCTTAGGACTGATCGATCGATTGAGTTCTTCAATCCGATCAATCGATTATGGATCGAGACCCATCTGTTAAGGTTATCTTTATATCGATTGATCGATTCTACACTGCGATCGATTGATTCTAGACAGAGACCGTTTTATATGTATATACTTGCTCTTGCTTTTCATTTTAAATTGATTAATTCCTAAATCGATTGATTTGAACCCGAATTGAAGACCTCACTACAATTAAGGCCTAAGGGTCGAACCTCATATCATAGCTCATATTTTATCTTATCATATTAAAACTTAGAGGGATAGGATCACCGTATATGTCACTATATATAAGATTATACTGAATTCATACTCACCCTACTTGTCATGATGTCTCGTACCATAATGAGTTATAAGACATGTGAATACGATATATTCCTCGTTTTGATACCATCTCAGTGAATCACCATATCCAAACATAGGCATTATCTCATACACTCATGTGCATATGACCTAACATGTCCATAACTCGTATAACATATAAGATGAAAGCATATAACTCTCTTACTTAATAAAAATATTTACATTCGAGATTTTGATAGGTTTATACATATATATTCACATATCACTCCAATACAAATATAGAATATGGTAGTCATTAGTGTGTATTTTCGAGAACGTGAAGGTCAGAGTTTAATTTTTATGAGGACATCAAATTTTTAACTCTTCGTATTATTGAAGAGGTCGTGTTGAAGTGATAAAATTAGTATATATAGATTACTATAATTAAATATTCAAATTAAAAGATATTACAATTTAAAGTTAGGTATATCACGACCATCGATTAAAACATCCAAGTGATTAATATGCATTAAGTTTTGGTCGTGCTAAAGTGAAATTATATAGGTAAATAATATCGTCTATTCAGACAAGAATCGATCGATCGATTTTAAAATCGATATATTGGAATTATAATTTACAGTCACGTGAAACTTGGAATATAGACATCCATATACGGATGTAACTCCTCTATAGTAGTATGGGCCATCACACGAAATACATTCAAATTACTACGAAACCTTTTTCTTGAGAAACGTGATTTAGTAAAGTTACCCTACTATAACTCATCCTAGAATTAAGAGTATGTTATGATATGAGTATGTAAGATAAAATAAATTATGAGTATGATAAATAAAATACTACTGTACAGGCCAGCATAAGATTAAGAATTTAAGTTTTTACGTGCTGTTTCTTGCGTAGCCATTATAAGGGCAACAATTTCTTATAGCTAAGACGGGTCTCTAAGAGACAGTATGAATATGTTGTGAGTTACGATTGACCATATCTCCCTATTAGGCTGAATGAGGTGTATGAGTATGTTATGGAGGTCGTTATATTATGGTGGTTAGCTACTTTGGTGACCCTCACATATTAGGCTCGAGCAGCGACTCTGACACAGGTCGTATAGGATTTATGAGTATGTTAGGTACGCCCATGCGATATATAAACGTATGTACGAGAATAATAATATATGTTATGATGTGAGATATGGTGATAAACTTTAGGATATGAGCGTCTAGATCATGATTTTGAATTTATGTTGTGATACAAAACTCTACGATATGTAAGACTTATTTATTTTCTTCTTTCAGTTGCATTGATATACTATTATTATCACTCACGTGATGCACTCACAATGCACCTGAGTAGAATGTGATGGATTGCTGGTGTATCCACTGAGTTGCATGTTGTTTAGCAACTTAGTCCTCGTGACATTTATTTATTTTAGGTGATTATATCAACGGAGTGGACGGTGGCTATTCTGATCATATTGGCGTTGATTTAGTTGACCCCATGGACGCTGAGTACTAGGAGCCTAGAGAGGGTGATGCCGCTAGTTACCTAAGGTGCTAACTAAGATCTTAGTGTTGACTATTGACAGTTGTAGTTTCGGTATTGACATTCGTTCCGTACGATTATTTTTTATTTATAGACTCGTATGACGGATTTGTTTTCGATTTTTGCTTCTTTTTAATTGTGAGATGCTTCTTTGATTTTTATCACATTTATTCATATTTATGACTGCCATTATATCTCATCTTTATTTGTTGGGTTCACTGATTTTGTGAAGTCACATTTGCACGAGAATTTTGATTATGTGTATGTCCGCTCAGCTTATCTAGAATGTGTGCGGGTCATAACTCTGAATTCTAGGCCCTCAAGATGGGGTAGAATTTGGGGTCCTGACACCCAGTTACCACGGAGAGGCCATCAAACTTCTCCTCCTCCCGGACTAACTCCTCATCAAAGTCCTCTTCCTCATCATCGTCGGAGCTGAGGAGGATCGGGTATAAGTGGAAACCCAATGGTGGAGGGGTGGGAAGCCTGTGCACCATAGGTTGCATTGGTCATGCCCAATATCCCAGGCGTGCTAGAGGTACAAAGAGAACAAACCGTGGTGGTGGGAGGTGGAGGAGTGGCTGCGGTGCCGAGCCCATAGTATTGGTGGAGTTATCTGAGGACCTAACCGTGGTTACTCAATCTAATGGGAATGGGTGTGGCTTCTCTATTTTGGGGTTGTTGTTGCAGCTGCGGCTCCTTTTGATTGAGGTCGATAACATCAATGTTGCGCCTTGCACGAGGCGCTGGTGATGATGAGGAAGATGGACCCGTCAATGAATGTGTTCAGCCATGTGTTTCAGACATATTTGCACATTGATTGTGCTATGTTTTCTCGAAAGGTATCTAGGTATTCTTCTTTGACAGACTCATTATTTGGTGGTACGATGCGCTCCTCAGGTTAGTCAGTAAAGAATGGATCTTCGTGATCATACGTCCTTATATAATTGTGTAGAATACAATATGTAGTGATTATCTTCAATTGCGTCCTAAGGGGGAACTTGGTTTGAACTAGGAGAATGGGGAACCAATGTTAAGTACACCAAAAGCTAGTTTGATGACAGTACGCAACGTAGCATGTCACTTGTTAAAATGTTCTTTAGAATTCGGAGGGGATTAGAAGAGTTGAATTCTTGAAGATGATATTTGACCCAGTGGTTGGCAGTTAGAAACCTCCGCATGTTGGAACACCTCCCATCAGTACAAAAAATAAGACTGAGCGGCAGCCAAAAATTGCCGCTACGAACAAAAAAACTGCCACTAACACCCTTGCCGCTAATAGTCTTAATAGCCTTTAATAGTTTTTTTTTATTAATAACAACAACTTTTTACAGCCAAAAATTGCCGCTAATAGCCTTATTTTTTGTAGTGCATCCACAACGTAATACTTTAACAGTTTGTAAATGAGAGGCTGGATCCCTCCCATCTCGAAAGTACGTATTGAAAGAGCATATCAAGGAGATTGCACAAAAAACATTATGTAATATTGATTGGTGGATAATCATATAGTGTGTACCATCAATGACTCCTACAATATTCTTCAAGACAATTTAATGTGCAAGGTAAGTAGGATCTTCAATGTGTTTGAGCAGTTTGCAAATGAGAAAGGAGTGTGGTAGAACTAACCTTAAATAATGGATGTATCCATGGTTTGTTCAAGATCTCTGAGGAATTGCACTAGTGGCTTGCTTCATTAGCTCGAGTACAGGTTCAAAATATCGTTAAGTACTGCATTTAAATAAAGTCTAATTTTTTTTATCCCAAATGTTGGTATCTATTTTACTCTGGCCGATGATTTTGGGGTACTATATAACCCGTGACCATAACTCTTTATGAATCTCGTACGAGACCTCTCACACGCATTGCACAAGCTTCTAAATGTGGGTGTGTGCATGCAAAAAAATTCATATGCAATGTCTGAATGACCATCTAGGGTTTCTTGGACATACATGGCACAGGTGAGAAAAGAGATGTGACGTCGCCGCCTTTCCGGTCATATGGGGCAATAGTAGCATGTCGCAGTGAATATCACGCACATATTTAGCAGGGCTATTATTTCCCCTAATCAGAAATGTCAGCTCATTCTTGTTATATGTAACATTTGTTCATGGTGGTATCTATCTTAAGAATTAAAGATTAATCAGCTTTTAAACGTATCTTTAATTTTGGACCTAAGTATTTAACGACGAATGTCATGAACTGAACATTAATAAGTTTTTAAATATATTTCACAAATTGAGAAACTACTCTGACGACCGTTACCTTCCAGTCATACTGAAGAATGTTACAAAAGATAAGACTATTAGCGGCAGCCAAAACTGTCGCTATTAACAAAAAAACTGACGCTAAAAAAATATTACTATCTATTAACTGGTTGTAATTCATCTCTTCCAACATCATCATAACCAGTCTCATGGAATGGTGAAACTCGTGCTCCGGTGTAGATGCTCTTGTCATAAAGGAAGCATAAGAGCTCATATCTCATAACTTCTTATTATGATAGTTTCTAGCTCAAGTGTACCCTTGCGCATTTTTTATGGAATATAATTCTTATAGCAAATATGGAGATAATTCTTAAAATAATTTACGCACTTCAATTCTAACTTTCAGTTAAGTTCTTATCGGTCGATTAGGGAAATTAGACCCAAATATCCCTCACTGCATTCACCATCCTGTCTCCTTGAAGACATCCAGAATCTCTCGTGGTTAAGAGCGTCTTAATTTGAGAGTAGCAACTTCTCACCATATTTTAGGTGGTTGTAACACTTCTCTTTAGTTAGCTCTTCTACCTTGCCCTCGAAACATTCTTAAGACCTTAAGTTGAGGGCGATCTCTGGCAAGATGATTTTACACCACAGTCTATTTGTAATATTCTGGCCATGTTGAAATTGTACTACCAGATCCTTTATGTAGGCGGCCTCCATTTTCTCATCCCGTACGAAATCTTCCCCTTATCTTGGGTAGAGGCTCGGGCTTGACCTTTTGTCTAACTATCAAACTATGAGTCCAATCTCATTGACCATCTATTTTGCTTGAACCATGACTCCAAGAAATTGGGGATCACACGTGAAACCAATACAGTTCATGCTCTCTTGATCATGTGACTAATGATCAGTAGAGCTATTGGAATATGTAAGTGATAAAAGTTATTTCAAGTGATCAGCTGGTCATTTCAAGATGTACCCAATTGAGAAGTAGATCAAACAATGAAACCGTCGTTTGAGTGTGACGCGTGCACTTTACCTTTTGCTCTACGACATGCCACGTTTACATATGGGAGACATTACTTGCACACACTTTTTAAGTGATTGTACCGAGGTTAAAGAAAGACTTGGTATTTTAGGGACATGTGACATGTGAAAACGCAATCTAGGTCGTCTGATGTAAAGATCTTTAGTGGATAAGATTGGAGCAAAACACGATATTTATCATATGATCTATTGTTGCCAACCATTGAATCAAATAATAGACTTTGACTATATTTAATCACATGACGAAGATTATATTTCATGCTAATCTTATTTACTAAGGATCTATAGATCATGAACTTTAAATCAAACAGCCTAAATTACGTTTTCACATGTCACAAGTCTCTAAAATACAAAGTCGCTTTTTCACTTCGGTGCAATCACTTAAAAAGCAAGTGCAAGTAATGGCTCCCTTTACATATAGTGACACGATGTGTTCGGTTCATTAATTGTAACAAAGCATTGCAAGTCCTAGTTAATAGTACAAACTATTCTATGATGTACTCCATGTCCTAGTAAGTACAAGAACATTCAGTCTCCAACTCTTCATTTAGTTATTATAAACCCTATGTCATTTTAAGTGATCATCTTATCAAGTGATATCCCTAAAGCGGTATAGTCCAACTGATTTATAAGGCCAATAAAATATTATAGACATAAATAAATGATCTTCAATGAAGAACTACCTAGTTCTTGGTATGCATTTTTCGAGAACCTTTTCAAATTCGAGAAAATGGCTCAATGTGGTCACATGGGACTCTGTTTGCAAAGGGGGCAAAATTTTTTTAGCAATAAAGGTATCTATATACACCTGCAGAGAGATATTGTAGTTGCAATTGAAATGAATACCGTGCCTGATTCGTGATCGCCATCTACAGATGTTTATCAATGTTGTAGAACGTCATTGATCGCGATGATAGAGTGATGGGTTATGGGCTGGACTCCTATACTAAATACTAGCAGAGAGATGGCTTTAGCAGCTAGGGTTGCCTAAGGTTTTAACTAATTTGGGAATTTTCTAATCCTAGTAAGTGATCTGACTAAAGGAGTGTGTTGGCCTATTATACGCAGGAGGATCGAACCCATTCCCGAGTACCCTTTGTTTGGCTCCCTTGGGCAAATTGGTTTGATGGTTATGATTGGTTTGAAAATATGATGAACGGTATGGAATTTAATTGGATCTAAGTTGAGAATTTCGGCAGGGGTTTCCTAAGGATTGGATCTAGGGCTAGCCTTACCTCTCTTTGGACCGCTCGAGGGTCGAAGTAAAAGGACCACCCCCAACTAGAACGACTATTTAGCGAGATTCCTAGAAGAAAGTCGAAGTTCTAAGCCCAAACATTTAGAGTTCGACTTAGTTCTAGATCGGAACCTCAGAGCCAACCTCGAGAGTTCCAAAGAGAAGAAGCAAGTGAATGATGTGCGTAGAGAATGAGTGGGGTAAGTGGGTATTTATAGGTTTGGCCAATTAGTCCAGCGTATAATTCAAAATTATACGTTGGAAGTCCAACATATATTCCTGATTATATATATGCTGGGAGTCTAGCGTATAATGAATTATACGATGTGACAACAACATATAATCCAGGCAGCTTTGGGGAAATCGGCCGAGGTGACCGGTAGGGCTTGGACTCAGAGTCCGGGTGGGACTCTAATGAATTATTCGTTGTAGGTACAACATATAATCAAGAGTTCGGATAAGACACAGCTCGTTGAGCCGATTTAAGAGCTATCAGGTCCTATTGAGTCTCCTAGTTCGTGAGGACTAATTATACACAGGGAGTCTAGCGTATAATCAATTATACGCTGTGACTCCAGCGTATAGTTGGGGAACAAATCAGAACTGGGTCGGGTTTAATTATACGCTGAGTTCTCAGCGTATAATTTCCAGAAAATAGGATTTTGAGATTTTTGAAAAAGGTTGGCTTTTTCAGAAATAGGGCAAAGTCAGTGGTTGACCAAACACTTTTGTATACTCTGAGAGGTCGAAAACGGGGTGTCTACAGATGCCCATCCTTGATACATTCTGGTGGAGAAAGGATACGTCGAAGAAAGTGGACACCCTTGGTAGGTGTTCTCTCGTTTGTTAAAGAAATCACAAGTGTGAACTGAAATGAGCTGATATGAATTGCCTGGAATTTCTTATCTGTCCGCACAAGCTAAGTAAAGGTGATGATTCAGAGGCCTGTTGTAGCAATCGAGAGGTTTTTTGCTGCCGTGGGTGCATGTCACGACCAGAAGGGGAGATTTTATGCAATCAAAGTACATGTAGCACAAATGAATGTCAATGTAAAAGGGAAAGATATAATAAGATGACGAAGGTCGTGTAGATCATGTCAAACCAAGTATGTCGTTACTCACACTAGTGATGCGCAAGGGGTCTCTTTCGGTAAACATTTATGATTTCCTAAAGTTGAGTATACTTGATGTTCAGTTCTATAGGGGAAAGAAAAGAATAAGATAGAGGGAGATAGATAAGAGAGAGATGCTTGCAAAGTTTTGAAATATTGGGTTTAACTTAAATCAATTCGATAAAACTTGAAAAGCGTGACTCTCGAGACATCCCTGAGTAGATTTATCATAACGAGATTTGGGGACTCGATCTTTGTTTAGATTGTCAAGATGTCGTCAATATGCCAAATACTCATTTTGACCATTTACGTATACTGATGATTATCACTTATGAGAGGGCGTACAGTTCATGAATTTAGGAATGTCACAACCTCAGATTTTTGAGATAAGTGCACGTCATGCATTACACATAGATATATGTGTTTCACAAGGAGACCAAAACGAACCAAAGACACTAAGTGTACGTGGGAAACACACTAGTATATCCCTAACTTATAGATATAAAAGTGAAAGAGAGAGAGAGGAACCCTTACGTAACTCTATTCTAACCTAAATAAAGAGAAAGAGAATATAGAGAGAAAGAAGAGAAGAGCCTAGTAGAGAACTAGGGTTCGTTGGGACTTATGTCGGCAAAGGAGATTAGAGGAAAAGACTGGAGGAAGAACCTTGGAGGCCTGTTAGCCTAGTAGAATTTCGAATCATAAATCGAACTGGTGCGTGACTCATCGTCAGAGGTACGTTAAAGACATGATAGATGCCTAGGAATGTTTTAAATAGTAGGAAGAATGTTGGCTGAATGTTTCTTTTTATGAGATTAAGGTTAAATGATGGGAGGAAGCATGTTCTCGATCTGATCGAGGAGCAAAATCATCGTTCCTCGCTCGAGCGGTCTAAAAGGCTCGCTCGAGCGAGGATGAACAGAAAATATAACTACGGGCTCGCTGAGCGGTCCCAAAACTAAAGGGAAGCTCGCTCGGCGAGGTCCTCGAATACCGATGGCTCGATTTAACCGCTCGAGCGAGGTCTAGTGACCGCTCGAGCGAGGTCAAGTGACCGCTCGAGCGAGGTCTGGTGACCACTCAGATCTTGGTTTTTCGAATACAAGAAACTTGGGGGTCATACATCCCAATGATTCTAGTGATTGTTCTAAACCTATTTTTGAAATGTAGGTTTGATGCATTATAACCCTCTACGAGCAGGCGTGCCTTGAGATTCGTCGAGGTAGGGAATATTCTTGAAACATGTGCATTATCCCGTGAACTCATATGCGTAGTATAATCTATTTAAATAGTCACATCTTGCATGAATCCTCATGATAAGGGTGTGTGAGTGAGTTGCAACGTGAAAGTCTTGAGGTCCCCAGGGGACGAAAAATCATATAGTTCAAACAAAGAAGGGTGCGACAGAAATATGGGGCATCCCAGGGATGCAGATGAAAACTAACAGAGAAACGGAAGTAATGTGATAAGGCCTGATATAATATAATTAACACAATCACGGTGAATAACTATATGTAAAATACATTGATATTTTTATTATTTAAGGTTGATTAGAATACCCCACCGACGTGGCGGGATACCCACGACTGACTCGACAGGATATCCATGACCGGTACGGCGGCCAATCCGTACATTCATAGTACATCCCAGGGATGTAGATCTAAAAATAGACCCGCCACCTATGAGAAAGGGGCTTGGGCAGTATCCCCAGGGGATACGTATAATAACTGTCTAGTTAGACGACGATGGTGGGTATTCCATCGGGGCTCGATGCTATATTGCTCGGGGACTACTTAAGTTAAGATTTAAGTGATTAGGCCAAATTCACAACTAAAAAAATAAAGAGATTTAACAAAACCATGCTAAGTAACGATCAAAATCATGGGTTTAATTCCAGTTACTCAAGTTGTTGTCCATAAGTGATTACTCAATAATTCTATGCTTGTTAAATTGCTGACATATGTGTGAAGGTCAATCTATATGTTCTTTTTGTTTCCCTATGGAGCTAGGATGTAGCTCACCCCCTTAGACTATACGTCGCAGGTCCAGGACTAGCGGCAGCAAAGACTTCTGGAGAAGCTGATCCAAGGGTTTCGGTTTTCGTGCCACGAGAGTCGAAACCCTCCGGAGGAATTCTTCTAGGAAACCCGCTGCATACTTTGAAAGTGAGTTGAGAGTATTATGTATGGCTTGGTATATCAAGCCTCTTTATTTCGAATTGTTAAATACCGTTTCTTGAAAAAACGTATAGGATGAGCTGTCATCACTAAACTTTTGGGTAAGTTCTTATGCCCATGAATTGGCATGGGACAAGGACTGCCTTGTGATACCTTGATGGTGTTGAGGTTTTATTTAGAGTAGCTACGCATGTCTCAATTAAAGTTTTGGTTTGTATATATATCAATATTTTGTAAGGAACCTGGGGCATGACCTCGAAGGTCGTGCTGATGGCACGGATTTCAGGGTTCCAAAATTCGGGCTGTCACAGTTGGTATCAAAGCATTTTCTTTCCAGGTTTTGACTATCATATCGTCAGAATATAGGAACTTCTGCTAACGAGACTATGGATTCTCATGCAGACCGTTATGTTTCCTAGAGGGAGAGGCCGACCCAGGGGTGGTCATGATAGGAATTTACGCAGTAGAGATGGGTTCGTCTCACCTACAAACAGAGTGCCATTGGGAAACAGGGAGATTCCCGAAGCGGTGGCAGGAGAAACCAAAATTAAGCAGAGGAGCAAGATCTAGATAGACAGGATCGAAATCAGAGGGAACAAGATAGGGTGAGAGAGAGAAATGAAGAAAGAGATGAGCGTCAGAGAATGATGCACACAATGGAGACCATAGCAACTGCCATGGCACAGCAAGCAGCGTCCTTGCGGCGCCTCTGACACTGAGAACCACAATGAACACCTACCCCTCGATGGGACTTACACCTCGGTGGCCCGGCATTCAAGAGTTCAGAAGGATGAGACCTCCAAACTTTTCAGACAAAGGCATACAATGGCCGTCGAAACTGTTGGGGAAATGGAGAAGGTGTTTAAGCGTCTTGACATGCACGGAGGATGAGAGCGTCGATTAAAGATATATGATAGATGGAGAAGTTGGACCTTGGTGGAAATCTGTTTCGCGAACAAGAGCTCAAGAAATTCCAGATTTGCCGTGGACTTGGGACGAATTAGAAGAATTCAATAAACAATATTTTCAAGTTGTGAGGAATCGATGGAGACCCAATTTTTACAACTAGCTAGGAAGGATGACCGTGAGAGAGTATGGAGTGGAATTCATGAGACTGGCTCGCCACTGCATCACGTAATTTGAGGACATGATGAAAGCGAAGAGGTTCAACAGGGCTTAAGGTTGGACATCAGGAGGGTTGCGCCTTCTTTGAAAACCTATGGAGAACTAATGAGTAAGGCATTGGTAGTCGGAGAAGAAAACAATAACTGATACCGTCAGAGGGAACAACAAAGTAGAGAAACCATTGATCCAAGCAGGACGGGGAGCTATGAATCGGTATATAAGAAACCGATGTTTCTAGCAATCAATCGTAGACAATCGTTCATGGGTATGGGAGAGCTGCACAACAAGCTACTCATCAAAGTTATCCGTTGCTGGCATCAGGGAGACTGATGAGGTATCAAGGTCCTGCTTTTCATAGGCTACAACTACACAAGGTTTTTTGAGAGCTGCTACTTCATCACCAAGGGAAACTTGTGCTAAGTGTGGCAAGTCCCACAAAACAACGGATTATAGGCAGGGAATGCGAGGCTGTTTCAAGTGTGGCAAGATAGGCCACATGATTAGAGATTGCCCTGAGACAGTTAAAGAAAAGACGGCCCCAACTTCCATGCCACAACCTATTCAATCTCGAAAGCCTGTTATTCGAGAGAGAGCCTACGCAGTTACCGCCCAGGAAGCAGGGAGTGTACACGACATTATCCAAGGTGAGATCTCCTTTAAAATAGAGAATTTCGGTTGCAATACAACTCTAGATAGAGAATGGGCTTCCATTAGGATAAATATATATATACCCGTTATTAAACTTTAAAACGAAAAAAAAAAAAAAAAAAGAGTGAAATTTTTTTTTAGTATATGTTATGTACGTATATGTATGCATTATAGGTACGTTACAGATCTATGAGAAAGGGTGCTACGTAGCACATGACGCACGAGTGCTGATAGACCCAGGGTCTACCCACTCCTTCATCACCCCTAGATTTGCAAAGAAGATGAAGATTGTTCGGGAGGCACTGGACTTTGTGTTATCAGTGTCCATCCCAATAGGAGAATTAGTGGACACGGAGTTAGTCTGCAAATCGGTAGTAGTAAGCATTCGGGATCACGTTGTCCACGAATTAGACGCAAATTTAATATGGTTGGACATGCAAGGATTCGATGTAATCCTTGGCATGGATTGGCTGTCCCATCACTGCGCAACAGTGGATTGCAAGGATAAAGTTGTTGTTTTCCGTCCTAACACGAGGAGATCGTTTCGATTTCAAGGGGAGAGATCGACTCAGGTACCACTCATATCTGCAGTCAGAGCAGAACGTTTAATCAGAAAGGGGTGTAGCGGTTATTTGGCATTCTTGAAAGAAGATAAAGAAGAAAAGAATATTATCTCCGAGATAGCAGTGGTGCGAGAATTCCCAGATGTATTTCCAGAAGAATTGCCAGGATTACCTCCAGAAAGAGAAGTAGAATTTGCGATCGACTTAGCACCAGGAACGGAACCTGTTTCAAAGGCACCTTATAGGATGGCCCCTGCAGAGTTGAAAGAGTTGAAAGAACAATTGCAAGAGCTCATGGACAAGGGATTCATACGACCAAGCGTGTCTCCATGGGGAGCACCAGTGTTATTCGTGAAAAAGAAAGATGGGTCGATGCGGTTGTGCATCGACTACCGCCAATTGAACAAAGTCACGGTGAAGAATCGATATCCGTTGCCAAGAATTGATGACTTATTTGACCAGTTGCAGGGAGCAAAACATTTTTCCAAGATCGACCTAAGATCTGGTTACCATCAGTTAAGAGTCAGGGCCGAGGACATTCAGAAAACGGCTTTTAGAACACGGTATGGACACTATGAATTTTTAGTGATGCCATTCGGACTGACGAATGCACCGGCGTCGTTTATGGACTTGATGAATCGAGTGTTTAAACCACACCTAGACTCCTGCGTTGTAGTGTTTGTTGATGACATCCTAATCTACTCAAAATCGAAAACGGAGCATGAAGAACACTTACGAGTCGCTCTACGAACCTTGCGTGAACACCAACTGTACGCCAAACTCAGCAAATGTGAGTTTTGGCTAGAAGAGGTTAGCTTTTTGGGACATGTTGTCTCCAAGCATGGTGTCACTGTAGATCCCGCTAAGATCGAGGCAGTAGTGAACAGGGAACAACCAAAAACTGTGAACAGACATTCGAAGTTTCCTTGGACTGGCAGGTTATTATCAACGTTTCGTAGAGGGGTTTTCAAAAATATCAGGACCTCTTACGAGGCTTACAAGAAAGGACTCAAGATTTGAGTGGAGTGAGGCGTGTGAGAAGAGTTTTCAAGAACTCAAGAAGAGACTCACCTCAGCTCCAGTGTTAGCCATTCCATCAGGCAGTGGAGGATTCGCAGTTTATAGTGATGCTTGGTATAACGGGTTGGGTTGTGTACTAAATCAATATAAAAAGGTAATAGCTTACGGCTCCAGACAGTTGAAAGAGCACGAAAAGAACTACCCAACACACGATCTGGAACTAGCAGCAGTCATATTCGCATTAATGATATGGCGACATTATTTATACGGAGAAACATTTGAAATTTTCACTGACCATAAGAGCCTCAGATACTGTTTACGTATGAACCGAATATGAGGCAGCGAGGTGGATGGAATTCTCAAAGATTACGATCTCCATACAAGCACCATCCGTGCAAAGCTAACGTAGTGGCGCCTTGAGTCGAAAAAAGTTCGCCCGGTGGCTAGTCTAATTTCGGGTATACATCGATGGAAGTTGTTGGAGGATCTAGCGTTATGTGGCGCAGTATACATACAACCACAAGCCATGTGAGCCTTCTTAGCCAACATATCGGTGAAACGGATATTCGAACATACGAGAACTACGGATGAAAGACCCGATTCTAACAAAGATACATCAAAATGTATGGCGAAGGTATTACATCGAGTTTTCAATCAAGGAAGACGGTTCCTTAATATTCAAGGCGACTTTGCATTAGGACAATGCCGAATTATGCGGCGCGATTCTTGATGAATCTCACAAGTCAAGCTATGCTATCCACCCGGGAAGCACGAAGATGTATCAGGATCTGAAAAAGAATTACTGGTGGAGAGGTTTGAAACAAGATGTGGCAGAGTACGTGCCACGATGTTTGACGTGCCAACAAGTGAAAATCGATCATAGAAGTGGGAATCTATTACAGCCTTTACCCATACCGGAATGGAAGTGGGAATCTATCTCAATGGATTTCATAGTCGGTCTACCGCGAACTGCAAGGAGGCATAACGCCATTTGGGTGGTAGTCGATCGATTGACTAAGTCGGCACACTTCTTGCCGTACAATACGATGTACACGGCGGGAAGATTAGCAGAACTCTATATGAAAGAGATCGTCCGTTTACATGGGATTCCAAGTAGCATTGTTTCAGACCGGGACCCATTATATACATCAAAGTTTTGGAGGAAATTCCAAGAAGGAATGGGAACTAGGTTAGATTTTAGTACGGCATTTCACCCACAAACCGACGGACAGACTGAGAGGGTCAACCAAGTCATTGAAGACATGCTTAGGGCATGTATGTTAGAATTGCAAGGATCATGGGATCAACATCTACCATTGATTGAGTTCGCTTATAATAATAGTTTTCAGACGAGCATCGGAATGGCACCGTATGAAGCCTTATGCGGAAGCGATGATGTAAGTCACCAATCAATTGGGAGGAAATTGGCGAGAAATTTGTTTTGGGACCCGAGCTACTTGAAGATAACGCGGCTATTGTCCGCATGATCAGGGAAAGACTAAAGGCGGCTCAAAGCAGACAGAAAAGCTATGCTGACATCAAGCGGACTAGTGTAGACTTTAAAGTGGGTGAACATGTGTTCGTGAAAGTATCACCGATGAAGGGAGTGATGAGATTTGGGAAGAGAGGGAAACTAAGTCCCCACTATCTTGGACCGTTTGAAGTTTTGGGTCGAGTGGGAGAAGTAGCCTACCGCATTGGTTTGCCACCATTGTTTGATCAGGTACACAATGTATTCCATGTGTCGATGCTCAGGAAATATCTCAATGACCCTGATCACGTCGAGGCCAATCATTCGAAATGCATGAAGATATGACCATGATTGAAGAGCCGGTAGAAATTTTAGATCGAAAGGAACAGGTGTTGCGAACAAAAGTTATTCCCTTAGTGCTTGTCCGATGGAAGAACCATTCGGTCGAAGAGGCAACATGGGAACGTGAGGCGGATGTTAGAGAACAATATCCCAAATTGTTCGAAATTGCCAACTGAATGGTTTTATTCTTTTGAGAATATGTGATTTGCGGGTACTATGAAGGCTATATATATAGATATATATATTTAAGATATATTGACTCCAAACAATGATTGAACCACTTTTCGTTGAACTCTTATTTAATGAAACTAGTGATGAGAATTGAAATCGAAAACGAGCAAAAAGGTACCAGAGAAATATTTCTGGTCTCGCTCGAGCGACCACTTATGTTCGCTCGAGCGAACTACATAAAATCACAACTTCCTCTCGCTCGAGCGATAACTATTCCTCGCTCGAGCGAGGCATTTCGACCGCTCAAGCGAGGCATTATAACCGCTCGAGCGAGGCTATATTATATAATAAAAATCTTCCTGTTCTCGCTCGAGCGAGAACTAATGACCGCTCGAGCGAGGAGGAACTATATATATATGGCGGAGGGCAAGACGCCTGTTCATCTTCAAGCGAAAGGGAGAGGAGACGAGCGAGGGGTTAGGGCAAGCGATTTCCAATATTTTCCGTCCGATTCCAGCCGGATTTGGACAATCCGATCCGTTAAGACTACTCTCCTAGGTAAAATCTACCTATCCCTGAAATCTTTCTTTTCCTTCTAAACCCTTTATATACTAAATGGCTTCGAGCCCAAACCCCCAACCTAAGAAACGGATGGCGATTCGGTCGCCACCGGCGCGCAACAAAGTGCCACAAACCTCACAACCATCGTCAAACCCGCCCTCCACTCCAATCACACTGGATGATTGGTGGGGAGCCAAGACTTTTGAAGCCGAATGGGATATACATCCCTCATGTTTCGGGGATCCGACGTCCACCCAGTGGACATCGGACTTTCTCACTAACAACCATCTCAAGACCCTGCTTACGCCGTTCGGGGATCGGTATTACCCGAGGCTAGTGAAGTTATTTTACCAAACCCTAAACTTGAACGTCGACGAGGACGTTATACTCATCAAAATCGATGGTAATGAGCTAATCTTCAGATGTGCCGACATTTCCTCGATCATGAAATGTCCCCACATCTACACCCCTAGCCCACTCATCCTACCACCTTTTTCTGGGAACGTAGATTTCCCAACGATCATCTCCGACATCACTGGCGGCATGTCCGCCTCGGGACAATCTATTATCCCATCACAACTACCGCCGCGTATGTGGCTTTTAGATATCATCTTTAAAAAGAATCTACACCCAACCGGCCATGATCAAGAACGCCGAGATGCGTTTCTGCGTGCCCTACACACCGCATTTCATAATAGGTGGATCAACGCACCTATGGTCATCATAAAAGGCATGGCGCATGCCTACAAAAGAAATGTAAGGGGTGTTGTTCCTCCACCCATCAATCGACATCAGATGCTCGGTTGATTTCGACTCTTAGACTCACGGAATGGGAAGAGAGGATTTAAGATCCGGAGGACGAGTTGTTCATCGATAACGCCGTCCCCTACCTCGCCCAAGACCGAGCCGAAACCTTAAGAGCCCGCAAACCAGGCCAACAAGAAGAGCCACCCATCAAGTTAATCGGTAGAGGGACCGGCAGATCACCACTTCCTCTACTCGCTCCATAGAATTTCCATACCCACTACCGACACCTCTGGGCATGATGCGGAGATCCTTCAGAAGGGCGGGAGATCGTGGATTGCATCGTGAGGTTCCAGGAGGCACTACTTATTGACCTCATGGGCCAGGCATACCCGCAGTCTTACATGCAGCGCGTCGGTGCCATGAGGGATGCTATTTTTGGAGCGTCAAGCTCTGGCCCGGCTACGAGGAGTGCCACAGTGGGTACCACAGCCATCACGGTGGACGATGAGGATGGGGATGGCGAGGACTACGACGACGACGACGACTATGAGGAGGATGAGGACTAGATAGTAACGTAAATTTTGAACACATTATATGTAATATTTTGAGACATTTTGTAAGGAGGTGGGTTCTTGGTCAAATTTTTTTTTTTCAAACTATCGTGACATGAATGTCACAAAGTTTTTGTGAATGATAAATATATATGGAATGAGTATAGCGATAATGATCCCTTTCATTTATGTGAAAAAATTTGTTGGCATGGCCAATGCTTGTTGCTGCGAAATGCGGCAAACCGGTTAATCACTGTTTTGGATATGCGAGTCAGATAACAGAAGTGATACCTATTTAAGAGAATAACATCGATTTTCGAGGACGAAAATCTTATAAGTTGGGGTGATTGTCACAACCTCAGATTTTTGAGATAAGTGCACGTCATGCATTACACATAGATATATGTGTTTCACAAGGAGACCAAAACGAACCAAAGACATTAAGTGTGTACGTGGGAAACACACTAGTATATCCCTAACTTATAGATATAAAAGTGAAAGAGAGAGAGAGGAACCCTTACGTAACTCTATTCTAACCTAAATAAAGAGAAAGAGAATATAGAGAGAAAGAAGAGAAGAGCCTAGCAGAGAACTAGGGTTCGTTGGGACTTATGTCGGCAAAGGAGATTAGAGGAAAAGACTGGAGGAAGAACCTTGGAGGCCTGTTAGCCTAGTAGAATTTCGAATCGTAAATCGAACTCAGCGTGACTCATCGTCAGAGGTACGTTAAAGACATGATAGATGCCTAGGAATGTTTTAAATAGTAGGAAGAATGTTGGCTGAATGTTTCTTTTTATGAGATTAAGGTTAAATGATGGGAGGAAGCATGTTCTCGATCTGATCGAGGAGCAAAATCATCGTTCCTCGCTCGAGCGGTCTAAAAGGCTCGCTCGAGCGAGGATGAACAGGAAAAAATATAACTCTGGGCCCGCCCGAGCGGCCCCCAAAACTAAAGGGAAGCTCGCTCGAGCGAGGGTCCCCAGTAATACTTCGATGGCTCGATTTAACCGCTCGAGCGACCTCGATTTAACCGCTCAAGCGAGGTCAAGTGACCGCTCGAGCGAGGTCAAGTGACCGCTCGAGCGAGGTCTGGTGACCACTCAGATCTTGGTTTTTCGAATACAAGAAACTTGGGGGTCATACACCCCAATGATTCTAGTGATTGTTCTAAACCTATTTTTGAAATGTAGGTTTGATGCATTATAACCCTCTACGAGCAGGCGTGCCTTGAGATTCGTCGAGATAGGGAATATTCTTGAAACATGTGCATTATCCTGTGAACTCATATGCGTAGTATAATCTATTTAAATAGTCACATCTTGCATGAATCCTCATGATAAGGGTGTGTGAGTGAGTTACAACGTGAAAGTCTTGAGGTCCCCAGGGGACGAAAAATCATATAGTTCAAACAAAGAAGGGTGCGACAGAAATATGGGGCATCCCAGGGATGCAGATGAAAACTAACAGAGAAACGGAAGTAATGTGATAAGGCCTGATGTAATATAATTAACACAATCACGGTGAATAACTATATGTAAAACACATTGATATTTTTATTATTTAAGGTTGATTAGAATACCCCACCGACGTGGCGGGATACCCACGACTGACTCGGCAGGATATCCGTGACCGGTACGGCGGCCAATCCGTACATTCATAGTACATCCTGTGGATGTAGATCTAAAATAGACCCGCCACCTATGAGAAAGGGTTGGGCAAGATCCTGGGGATACGTATAATAACTGTCTAGTTAGACGACGATGGTGGGTATTCCATCGGGGCTCGATGCTATATTGTTCGGGGACTACTTAAGTTAAGATTTAAGTGATTAGGCCAAATTCACAACTAAACAAATAAAGAGATTTAACGAAACCATGCTAAGTAACGATCAAAATCATGGGTTTAATTCCAGTTACTCAAGTTGTTGTCCATAAGTGATTACTCAATAATTCCATGCTTGTTAAATTGCTGACATATGTGTGAAGGTCAATCTATATGTTCTTTTTATTTCCCTACGGAGCTAGGATGTAGCTCACCCCCTTAGACTATACGTCGCAGGTCCAGGACTAGCGGCAGCAAAGACTTCTGGAGAAGCTGATCCAAGGGTTTCGGTTTTCGTGCCCACAGAAGAGTCAGAACCTCCTCCGGAGGAATTCTTCTAGGAAACCCGCTGCATACTTTGAGAGTGAGTTGAGAGTATTATGTATGGCTTGGTATATCAAGCCTCTTTATTTCGAATGTTTAAATATCGTTTCTTGACAAAACGTATAGGATGAGCTGTCATCACTAAACTTTTGGGTAAGTTCTTATGCCCATGAATTGGCATGGGACAAGGACTGCCTTGTGATACCTTGATGGTGTTGAGGTTTTATTTAGAGTAGCTACACATGTCTCAATTAAAGTTTTGGTTTGTATATATATCAATATTTTGTAAGGAACCTGGGGCACGACCTCGAAGGTCGTGCTGATGGCACGGATTTCAGGGTTCCGAAATTCGGGCTGTCACAAGGAAAGTATGGTTTTGATACTTAATGTTAGTTTAATTATATATTTATCGGATTATCGGGTGAAGTGATAATACTTACCTGACTGAGTGCAGAGGCTGGCGTGCAGAGGCAAACTTTTTGCTTGGGAATGACGAATATTCTTCAATGAGGGGTTGATATCAACTTTTGTCTTCCTTGTCATGAAACATAAAATAAAAAATATTTGTCTGTAGACCGATTGTGACGATCGAGGGGCTTTTACCACTGCAGAAGAGCAATTGCAACCATTCGAGGGGATTATGCCACAGTTGAAGCACAGGTGGTGCAATCAGAGTGATAATAAGACAATGTTAAGATAAACACGGTGTAAGGAGATGTTAAGCGATATCAATAACGAGTGCATCGTGGTGTAGCTTGAAAAAAGAGTGTTCTTTGAGGAATATTTGATTGTTCTCTTGAGAAAAGATTCTTATGTTATGCTTAGGCGTGATTCCGTGACATATTGTATGGTGTGATAAGGAGAGTAAGATAAGGAGATGAAAATGAGAAGTGAAAAATAGTAAAGAGATTGAAGAGTACTTATGTATTTAATTTTATTGTTTTTGTTTTGTTTGAGAATAAATTATGTGAGAATAAAAGGAATTTTTGAAAGTTTTTCTTTGTTGTGTTGCATGGTGGGACTTTGGGGAAAGAAAATAGGAGATAATAAAATAAAATAATAATAATAAAGTTTTAGGATATTATTCTTATGACTTGACTGTCGCTACTAAGGTGTTAGTCCTGAAAAATAATGCCCCAGTGTCCGGTCACAGTGGTATTTGCCTCAGATATCCTAGAACGGCCTAGAAATTTTGAATGAATGAAGGATATGCACTTATAATGATTGATTTAATTATTTCAGCCATATACTAGGCTTGATTCTGTGATGATAATGATCATCATGTACAACAGTTTTTAACAAGAATGAGATGAGTGATAGGTAATGATTGATTGCATCACTTGTCATTCAAAAGTTTTCGATTTTATTTTAAAAAAGATTTTGAAAATCCATTTGACTCATCTCCCGAAAAGAAAATAAAGGGGGAAGAAGAGGTAAGGTTTATTGAGTTAGGCCTGCTTCTTATTCAACTAATTTTGGAAATAGTAGTCAACTACTTTTTTCTCGTATGTGTAGTGCGGTGCCATAATTGAGCTCTTCGTCATGTTTCAGCTCCATCAAATTATCAAATTCTGTGATTAACATGAGTTTTATCCTCCTCTCACCACTATACGACGACATCTAGAAGTGTGAAGATACTACGGATGTCTTCAAAATTTTGCTTATGCTTCCCTAGATTCATTGACTTGTTCATTTGTCACATGCTCTCGCTCGATTGTGCTTCTATTTTTTTTTTTCTAAAGCATGTATGTCTATTTTTTGAAACAACCTGCTAACATAAGAATTGTGATATTTGATGGGATCTTTCATTTTTATTTTTTTGTGCTATAATATCAACTCCAATGGCGGAAAGGAGTGTGTGAGAATCCAAAATTTTTTACATTTAAAAAATAATGACCTATAATTGAAAAATGCTTTGCGATGATTACGGGGATGATAAATATATGAATATGCTTGTTTTGGCAATGAGACATGATGATCATTGAGTTATGGATAGCATTCCAAGGGTTAAGAAGTTCCTCCCCTGTAGCTATTTCTTGGGCATGCAGCCAAAATAACATAAGGTTCTTCCCAAATGGGTTTTGATTCCCTTCCAGGTGAGGTGGTTGTGTAGACATTATTTTCTTAGCACTAGCTCCCAACTTCGAGTTTTCACTCAAATATAATTATATATTGAGCTCTGTTTTTATCCTTGGAAAATTTTGGACATGGTATATGGGTGCTTGGATTATGATTTCATTTAAGGTCAGAGACTCCCATGCCACTGGGCAAAGGAAAAGATTTATTTATTTATTTAAATATTATATATATATATATAATTGTCATTTTTAATAGGATACAATGCCAACTCCCTAGGAAGAGACTGACTCAGAAGGTCCAACTAGTGAGACCTATCGAACGGTCGGAGTGACCACTGATTCGTGATTTGATGATTTATTTTGGGGCCCTCATCATCCTCAATTTGATGGATTAGGGATGAGGGAGAGATTATTTTTAAGTTTGTGATTTGAGTAACATAAGATTCATTAAATAAGGTATTTAGTCTTTTGATTTCTTCTTTTGATGAATCATTTATGATTGGAGCCTCTTTATCAGGAGGGACCTTTTTTAGTTTTTCAGTGAAGTGAAATATTCTGTAAAGTTGGAACATGAGACATGGTCCTTCTCATGAGGTTTTGTATGTTATCATTTCATTTAGTTTTAGTTGAAAATTATTAGAAGATATTTTAGGATTGTGTTGTTTTGATTTTATAAAAGGAGTCAACTGAAAGGTAGGATGATGTAGACTTCGCAGAGGTAGTAACAAGGTGGGATAAAAGCAAAACAAGAACATAAGGTAAGAAAGTGTAGACCGTGATGGACCCTTCGTTGGCATAGAGAGGTTTAATTCTTTTTTGTTTTTCTTGTCTTGATTGACATAAGTATTAGGTTTATTATGAGGTCGTTTCGAAGTTATATTTTTAATTTTTCGAGTGGGTCTAGTGTTAGAGGTTTGATGTTGTGGTATTGTTGCCAGTTGGGTTTCGTAAGAATTTTGATTGTGAGATTTATAGAAATTTGGACTTGGGAGTCAGGAGTAATCTTAGTTATAATGTCAGTTTTACGCTTGTCTCATGGTGAGATTTGGGGATCCGACGATATGTTGATTTGGATGTTGATCAAGGTCTCAGGATTTGAATTCAAGCTTGGTTTTATTTCGAGAGTGAGAAGAGTTTTATGTTTATGGATTGGTTTATCAATAGACCCAGTGATTAGTTCAGGGGTGAGTGAAGTGGGTGGTTTAGAGATAGGTTTGATAATAGGTTCAATTTCAAGGATTAGTTTTGAAGTTGGAGAGGTACAAGTTCAATAGTGGGTTCAGGTTCTGAAGTGGGTGTGGAGATTGGTTCAAGAGTTGGTTCGGGAGCGAGAAGATTGATGGTTTTATAGATTGACTTGATTATGGGTTTAGCTTCAATGTTTACTTTTAGTGGGACGATTGGTTTGGGTATAGATTGTGTTGTAGTATGTTAATGTGTTTGTTCAAGAATTATTTTTGGAACCGGTGGGTGAATCTTTTCAGGGGTTGGTTGCAAAGTCGGTTTAGGTGTTGGTTCAGGGACTGAGGAAACTAGTTCACTGGTCGGTTGGTTATTGAATTTAAAGGTAGACTGGGTTGGTTCAGAGATAAATTATTGATCTTGGTGATGGGTTGAGCTGGTTCAAGAGTAAATTTGGTGATAGGTTGGGCTTAAAGGGTGATTTCAGGTTTGATGGTGTGGGTGACATGGTTTGTTGGCTACGAGTGGACAACATGGGTCTGATTTGGGGGAAGTTTAATTTTACGGATTAGGCTAGCTGGGTGGACCGGGGTAAGAGTGAATGAGTGTATGACATTGAATGTGAGTTGAGGGCTTGATTGAGTATGGTCAAGTGAAGAGTCGTAGAAGGTGGTGTTGGTTTCCGTGGTATTTCCATTGATTGATTGGACATCACTCCAATAGATTTGGTTACGGTTGTTCATCTCGTAGATGATGTCCTGTAGAGGATAGCATTCTTCGAGAGTCTGCCCGACATATCTATAGAATTTAAAAAATTTTGTATAATCTAAGTGTTGAGACCATGGTCTAGGTTTCTCGAGTGGAAATCTAAGGAAATTTTGACTAGTTAGGATATCGAATATATTGGTGATGGTGTTTGGTAATGCCCCTTAGGTTGGTATCCCATGTTGATTATGGGGTGTTGGTTTTGATCTTGGTTAGGGTCTGGATGTTGTTTTCAGCTAGGGTGTTGGTTTATGTATTGGTTTTGTTTTTGGTCATTCTGATTATATGGGCGAGAATTTCTCTAGTTCTTTTCTTGGTTTGTGTTCATTTGTTTAGGGCCTAGAGTTTTCTTTTTCGAGTAATTAGAGGAGGTTCCCACAGATGTTAGTATGGAGAAATTAAAGTCCCCATCTTTTATGCGACGATGTATGCGCGAAGCACGTAAATAAATGCTAGAGAAGTTAGGGTTGTCGCTTAGTATAAGAGCACGCTGAAGGGGCTCCCAGGTATTATTGATTACGGTGTCTATGGCGTCTTTTTCTTTCATTTGATACCCTGCTTGAGCGGCAAGCCTTCTCTAATGACTAACAAAGGTTACAAAGTCTTCCTCGTCTCCTTGTTTGGGGGTCATCAAGTTGCTGAGACTGATCTCCTCATGTGTCAGGTATTTGTATTGGTTTAGAAATCTAATGACTAGGTCATCGAATGTCTCAATTTTGTTGAGAGATAATGCCGCAAACCAATTGAGGGCTTCTTCTTTTAAAGACCTTTGAAAGTAATGGATTAGAAGTCTGTGATTGTACCGTATCGTTCGGCAGTCATTACAAAAGAACGCCAAGTGATGATTCGGGTTTCCTGTGCCAATATAACTATTACATTTCGGAGGTTTAAAACCAGCGGGTACGATAAATTCGATGTCTTGTCAAAACTTGTCGAATCCGAAAGAGTTATCGGGACGCTCTCTTTTAGCCATGTAGCTATCCAGGATCTGACTAAGGTCGCCCATGTTTATGGTGGTATTCTTTTTAAATGAATCAGAGAGAAGTGGACCTCGGTGATTATTACTGAACAATGTGTGGGAAGCGTGCTTATTAGGTGATACCGGGGGTGTCAGGGCATGTGGAGTTGACACCCTTTCTTGGCGTCCATCTTCTGATTTTACGCTTTCACCGATGACACGCTCTTGATCATCCACTACCCGTTGGCCAAGAATGCATTGATACAAACCAGCCAAGGCTTGAAGTAGAACTTAGATTTTTTTCCTCCTTTTGACAGTGTATGGGCATTTGAGGTTTACAATTTGCTCGATGGTATAGTTCTTTCCAATGCCGCTTTTCATTCTATTGCTGTGATTGGTATTTGGTGGAGTAAAAGGGGATTCTCCACCTTCACTGGCCATATTTACCTGACTATGATCTTGGGCTATCTGTTGAGACAACCCAACACTATACTCGAGATTATTATGGAAGCCCCATAAGGATGAGTTGTTATTATTGAAATTCAATATCTGAATGCCTGACATTTTTGAAAAAAAAATCCATAGTACAAGTTCTCAATCTCAAAGATTTTAGTACTAGGGTAAAAGGGTGTTCCTGTTCTACCCCGGGTGCCTAATTTTTTTCTTACCCAATATGAGGGTGTCTCCGGGTCAATGGGTGGTGGGTACAATCCTTGCCTGGTTAGGTCTTATGAGAAGGTTTGATGTGTAGGAAGTTCCCCAGATTGAATCTCTATCCAAAGAGGGGGGTAATAAGAGAATGGCTGCTAAAAAATGCCTAACATGAGTGTGTGCTAAAAGGGATAAAAGAAAAAAAAACTCAAATGAATTAAAACTGGGCAACCCTAGCAAAAGGAGTCCTACCGTGATCGCCAGTCTATTGGTACACATTTTTTGGGAACCCTTTCAGATTCGAGAAAATGGCCTAATTTGGTCACATGAGACTCTGTTTGAAAAGGGGGAGAAGAGAATCTGCAATAAAGGTAATTATATACATCTGCAGAGAGATATTGTTAGTTGAAACTAAATTGAATAACGTGCTTGATTTGCCATCTACAAATGTTTATCGACATTGTAGAACATCATTGATCCTGAGGGTAGAGCGCCCGGGGGGGGGGGGGGGGGGGGGGGTTATGGGTTGGACTCCTATACTCAATGCCGGCCTGCCGGCTTTAGCAGCTAGGGTTGCCTAAGGTTTTAACTAATTTGTGGTTTTTCTAATCCTAGTAAGCGATAAGACTAAAGGGGTGTGTTGGCCCGTTATGTGTGGGCCCGTTCCCAAGTACCCTCCGTTTGGCTCCTTTGGGCAAATTGGTTTGATGGCTATGATTATTTTAAAAATATGATGAACGGTGTGGGATTTAATAGGATCTAAGTTCAGAATTTCGGCAGAGGTTTCCTAAGGATTGGATCTAGGGTTAGCCTTACCTTTGTTTGGACTGCTCAAGAGTTGAAGTAGAAGGGCCACCCCCAACTAGCACGACTACTTAGCGAGATTCCTAGAAGAAAATCGACGTTCTAAGCCCAAACACTTAGAGTTCGACTTAGTTCTAGTTCGGAATCTCAGAGCCAACCTCGAGAGTTCCAAAGAGAAGAAGCAAGTGAATGATGTGTGTAGAGAAATAGTGGGGTAGGGGGGGGGGAGGTATTTATTGGTTTGCCAATTATACGCTTGGAGTCCAGCGTATAATTCAGAATTAGACACTGGAAGTCTGACATATATTCATGATTATATGCTGAGAGTCCAACGTATAATGAATTATATGCTGTGACTACAACGTATAATTCAGGCGGCTTCGGGGAAATCAGTCGAGGTGATCGATAGGGCTTGGACTCAGAGTTTGTGTGGGACTCTAATGAATTATACGCTGTAGGTATAGCATATAATCAAGAGTTCGAATAAGACACGACTCATTGAGCCGACTTAAGAGCTATCGGGTCCTATCGGGTCTCCTAGTCCTTGAGGACTAATTATACGCTGAGAGTCTAACGAATAATAAATTATACACTGTGACTCCAATGTATAATTGAGGAACAAACCGGGATAGGGTTGGGTCCAATTATACTCTGGGAGTCTAGCGTACAATCAATTATACACTGAGTTTTCAACGTATAATTTCCATAAAATAGGACTGTCGAATTTTGAAAAAGGTTGGCCTTTCCAGAAATCAGGGTAGGGTCAATAGTTGACCGAACACTTTTGTATATTCCGAGAGGTCGAAAACGGGGTGTATACACTAGTGATAGATAAAGGGTCGAAATAAACCATATGCAAATTTTATCTAAACGTATCAACAAAACTGAAAGAAGATATAAGGGGGTTGAAAAAAAACCTAGATGGAGCTAAAACCAAAGATAAATCTCACTTTATCTATAGAGGGCTCTTTACCTTCAGATTCTTGCAGAGGAGATTGAATCAAATCTTCATCTTGCCTTAGTCAAAATGGCTCTACCCATGGATCAACATGGCTACTATTTGTAAGCAAGAGCTACTAGCATCAAGTCTCTTTAAGCTACAAAGCTCAGAAGAGATAACAACTGTAAAAGATAATGTTGATTGGCTTTTGGGTTGCTTTCAATGCTTTAATGGATTTTTGAATGACAAATAGGAGGGCGGTTAGGGAGAAGAAAGTATTTTTATAGCCGTTGGCAAATAACCATTGCGTGGCACACTCCAACTGTAATCTAGTGTGTACATCTTTGGAAGTTTATACTGCCTCTAGCTTAGAATCCAAGCGTTTGTAAGTAAAAATTTATCGCTATCACTCAGAAATGGGTGGAAAACACGGATTTAAAAAACACTCTTGAATGCAAGAATCACTTGGAAAGTAGTAAAAATTGTTTAAGTGAAAAATTTGGAATCCAAGCGGTTCTTTGCTCTCGAATGAGGCCTACGAACTTTACAAGTCCTCCAGGTTTTTAGGAAAAATAAATAAATTTAGACCTATTTACCCTTAAAGCACAAGTCAAATGTTTTGATTCGTTTCTCAAATATAGTGCATTAAAATTCTTCAACTTTTGACGTAATGTGAGCTTTGTTTTTTCAAAACGATCATTGATCGACCTTGGAAAAGTTGGCGTGGCACCTGATTTTTGGGTTGGAGTCCTTCATTGATGGTAACTTGGGTATGATCCACCCTGTTCTAGACTTGATAACCTAAGCGTTCTCGGATTATCAATTCTCCACTAACCTCTTCTTATTCACACCAGACTAGGAGGACATTCTATTCACCCCTCTTATTATCCCATGTGTTAAAGGATATGACCAATTCATATCCTACTAGTAGAAAGTAGTATCTAGATCGAATGTAGGCACCATCCTAATAATTGTGGGATCTAGTTGGTATGGGGCTAAGGAACATGGAAGACTGCGACCCAACATAATCACGTAACCTTAAGTTGATAGACCTAGCTCTAGCTCCTTGGATTTAAGAAAATGACCTGGTAGGTGCCTCTATCGACAGATCCAACTCAAAAGCTTTAAGTTGATAGACCTAGAAATTACAAAATGAACAAAGTTAGGCTAGGCATATATATGTTCTCCAATGATCATTCGCGACACAAGGGGCCCTCTTCTACATCATAAGCGTGAGGAAACTGCAACTCCATATCCCCCTCAGTACTAGGTATATAAGAGTAGTGGGAAGTGATAACCCACGAGAGAAGTCTCGCGTGACACGTGATCTAGCATCCCAGAGGCAATCGAATGTTGTGTCAAAACTGTTATGCCTCAGCTCCTGATATCGTACGCCTGTATATCTCTCGTGTCCAGGTCTCCTGATTACTACTGGGCACACTTGGCACACACAGTTTCAATTTCTTTAAGTTGCGGAGAAAATAAGTAATGTCTTTTTCAGGGACAATCTTATAGAAAAATTCTTCGTTTTTTTTGTTTTTCATTTTTTTTTTTACATATAGGGGGAGTCTTTCACAGAATCTTGACCTGATTCAAAACTCCATTCTTCAAGGGAAAAATCACCATTTTTAATCTCATAGCATAGGCCGAAACATCCTTATGATTTATCAAGATTATTTCTAAATTTTTGGATTTCTAGGATCATGTGAAATTCCGTCAATCTACGAAATTTATTAGGCGATTTGATTAATTCTAATTAATCTAGAGAATACACAATAACCCAGCAATAACCACAACACAAGATATATGTGGAAACCCAATCTCTAGGAAAATCATGAGAACGAAGTTCATGAACCAAATCCACTATGAAGAAGATGATTACAAAGAGTTTCGAAAGAGATATTGACACATGCACATGCCCTATCAAACCTCCCGTCATAGGTTGCCTCTATAGCTTTCCGATTTGGATGCTTTTCTTTACCATTGATGAACTCATAACGATTCACCTTGATCTCCACAAGGCTACCAATTACACACCCTAATCTCTAGGGATAATCACACTCAACTCACTAGAGCTAAATAAGATTCTAAAAGGATGAAGAAGAAAGAAAACCTTTGAGTTAAAATCCTTTTTACAAACACAACAATAGTTTCAAAGGTTGAAGAAGATGAAGTTCTAGGGTTTTGGCTCAAGGAGGAAGAAGCTCTTTTGCATGCTTAATCTCTCCTATTTTGAAAAACCTTTTATCAAAAACCTTAAAACCCTAAGATAGGAAAAGTCTAAAAAACCTTTTTTTTACACAAAAGAAACCACAAGTTCGCAGTTGGTGTCCCGTGGTTCAATAGCACGCTGTTAAAGATATGACGGCACGCAGTTACAGCGCGCAGTTACAACTATGATAGTGCGTTGTCAACATTATCACAGACAAGCCAATAGCCATGATTGAACTAAGTACCATCGACAAAGAAGGTAACAAATATCCGCAGTGAATAGAGTACCAATATAAACATAACCAATAGCCACAAGTAAAAGTACAATATCCAACACACATCTAACGAATAAAACAACCATTCCCACTGATAGAGTGTTACAAAAACTTTGGAAATTTAGAAAAAACGGGCATAATGCATTGTCAAGAACCCCACAGCGCGTTGTCAGGCTGGCAACAACATACCGCCTCGAAAAGTGTAACTGATTAGCAGTTACCAAAAACATCCACAACACGTTGTTTTTATGCCATGACGTGCTGTAGCAGGAAAGCACATAGCAGCCACAATGAGCTGCCATATGACCGCAGCCCGCTATTGCCCTCACGAGCATGAGAGACAGAATTTACACAACGCGTTGTCATATTTCTTACAGTGAGCTGTGAGTAAAATTACCAAGCCAAATTGTAGCCACAATGAGCTACCCATAGAGAGCAGCTCGCTGCCACCGCCACAAACAGGAGCCTTAAAAACACCCACAATGCGCCGTTGAAAGGTAGTGGCGCGTTGTCACCAGATAAGGGGTGCAACCCTCAAGCCACAACGACCTGTCAAATTTTCACAGCTCACTGTTGTCCTCACAATCAGGGAGACAAAAACATATGCAACCCTTAGAACTCCATCCAAAACACACTGTGGAGAGAAGAACATCGCGTTGTCAAACACAATGAGAACAGCCACACCCGTTGTGAAGAGAATGACAGCATGCTGTGGCCTCTACTGACAGGAAACCAACAAAAGTCTACTAGAAGGGCCAAAAACCACAACGCGTTGTAGATGCTACTACAGCTCATTGTCAAGGAAATGACAGCGCACTGTCAGATCTGGCAGCAAGTTGCCAACAAAAACACCGTAGAACAAATCTCAACAAAAACAGATCCTTAGCCACAGCGCGCTGTTTGAAACCAACAACACGCTGTGTTTATTAAAAAATATAGATTCCAAACGAAACAGGGAGCATGAAAATACAAAAAAAATTCTCCAGCGATAGCGCGATGTGGGAGATTCAACAAGCTGTCACACATTTTTTTTTTCAAGAAGATTATGTGATCATAGGTGATATGCGTTTCTCATCAAATCTCATCAAATCAGCTGAATATCTAGCTCACTTATTTCACATTTGATCAGGTTTATCATGTCTAATCAAAATCAGGTTTACATGTTACTCCTAATGCTTATCAATGAATTCTAACTCCACGAAATTCATCACGATAATTCTTTATCCAATCATACATGAGAATTAAATTGGCACTCTATATGAGAAGGAAAAAAAACAATTATATAGTAGCAACATATGTTCCCTACCTTTTCATATACTCTTACGTGAATCGGAGTGTATGTGTGCTCATGCATCCGAGAACACCATTCGGGGATAATTTCTCCAAATTGTTCTTGTGCACCATGTTGCACCTATTGTGTATATATTTTGATATATATTAGATGAGCTCATGGGTTACCTAAGACCCAAGATACATGTATTGACAGGTTTCATATAGGAGAAGGTTACCTCATATGGGCCATTAATGGACCCAAGGTCTGTTACGCAAAGATAACAGCCAAAAACAGCAGCCAATATAGGTTGTCGCGGCAAGCCATAGGGGTTGCTGCGGCAAGCAGACCTGCTGAAGCTCTTGTCGTGGAAACCTTGTGAGGTTGCCGGGGCAAGCCTTGCTTGCCGTGGTGTCTTCTTGGTGTTCTCCCTCTGGTTCACTTGCTTCCATATATATATATATATATTATTTTCTCTTCCATTAAGCTAGAAATTCAGCATGGTATTTCTTAATTTGTTATGCACCATGAGGTTTGGAGATTCAGAGTGAATTGATATTCATGACTCTGAAATCAGTGCACCAATCTGCACTCAGACTTCATGTATTCAAGTTGAGAGCTAAATTTGAGTTAAATCTACGTATAAACTTTTTAATGTAATTGAATGAACGGCATACCTTTTTGGTGAATGCGAGATGACGATGATACCAAATTGGTATCAATGGTGTTGAGCTCGAAGAATGAGAACCGAAGTGGCGGTTTACTTTATGATCTTATGTTCTCAAATGGTGGTTAAGGTTATACTAGCACTAGGATTAGTCATTGCTTTTCACTATACTCATTAACTGGCTTTGGTCTCTCTGGCTGTCATAGGTGCAGAGTTGGCTTGTGAGGAATTGAAACTAGCCCGATGTAAGGCTTTCTCTTGCTTCTTATAACCAGGTAGCTGCACTTTGCATGCATGCTTCACCTGATGACTCACCCCCTCGTGTACTCAAGCTGCAACGCAAGCAGCTTATACACTTCTAAGGGTTTTTATTCTATGTAGCTAGCACTGGCTTTGTGCATGTATTCTTTGAATAAGCCAAAACAAGACTTTATTTTAGTGCAAAGCTGTTATACCAAAACAACTCTGTTACACTAAAGTGACCAAATAGCTGGAATAAAACATCTAGTGGGAGGCATTTTTATGTATACCTAGATATTTAACAGAGAGGGATAAGAGTCTTCTTATATTTCAGCTATTATTTTCAAGTGTAACTCCCTTACAGGATAGGACCCGTGAATATGGTTTCACACTTAGGGCATCCGTTACATTGTACGTACTCCCATAATTATCCCAATGAGAAGCGAAAACTTGTTCGGTTTTCATCATGGATGGATAGTAAGGGCTAACTGGGTATTCTACCGGGGCATAGGTTGGTTGGTAAATTGGCCAAGATAAATTATCGTGGCCTTGGATGACAAAAATATATTATATATATATATATATATATATATATATAAATTTTTAGAAGGTAGGGAGAGAAACAAATCTAAGCCCTCTAGTCTATGTGGCCAACATGAATGTTGAAGTTCTTATCCGTTGCTCCGAATAAACCTGCGAAAGCTTAAGAAGTGATCAAAGAAAGTTAAAAATATAAAGAAATATAAACAGAGAAAGATAAATATTTACTTTTAAAATGAAAATATAAAAATAAAGATAAAGACTTCCCCGACAGCGACGGCAAAAACTTGATCGCTACTGATGTGTGTATCTAATTAAGTCGTAACCTATTGCACGCGCACAATAGAAATTATAGAGTTAGTATAGGATCGTTCCCACGAAGAAGTTTTATCTTATATATATATTTCTATTTTAAAGTTATATTTATCTTTTAAGGTTCTAAACTACTGGAAAAATATGAATAAAAGAATGGTTTCTTAATCTAAAGTACAGAAAATAAATCCTAATCCTCCTTCAGATTGAGGTCGTCAATCCTAATTTTCAGCTATCGGATATTTATAAAAATAAACAGTACCGTTATACCGTATTACAATCTTCTAGAATTTGGGCGTCAATTAGAAACTAAAATTTCTTAACATAGATTTAATCTAATCAATAATATCCTAAAATCTAGGCGTCAATCAAACTCTAAAAAATTGAAGATGGAAGAGTAAAAACCGTTACACTAATATGAAATTCTAACCTGAGTCATCAATTTAAATTAAAACTTGAAGATGTTTACAAAGCATGTAAATAAAGCAAATAAAATCTAAACTAGAAAGCAAATAAATATATCTTTCACCCCTCAGTCGCAGTCGTTAATTACTTCTGAGAAATAATGATATCTACACTAATCTTCAGCACCCAATAGCAGTCATCAATTACTCTTGAGAAATCTCTGATATCTAATCTACTTTAACTATTTTACACTACTAATCGAAAAAAAATCCAATCTCAGTTGTCACTTGATGCTGAAATTCTTCGATCTTTATTCTTATATCAGACTCTCTTATTTATAGATCATAAGGAGTCGGTTTACAAAGACTTCTAATTCTAATAAAAAAGACTACTAAAATAAAATATTCATAATATAACTCTAATTTCTAATTTCAATGGTAGTTGTGCTTCTGGATTGTTCTCCTTTATTTCAGCAACCGAGATTTCTTAAGAGCTTATCTTCATCAATCTTCTCAGATCCGTGATTCACCAAACTTCTAATTTCAGATATCTTCTAATTCTATTTATGATGGTGATAATCTTCATTCACATGATCAGTAGCAACAGCGACAGTAGAAAATTTTCTTTTCTAAATAATCGTAAATCAAAATTTATTTTGTTCTTCTCTTTCGTAGAAAATCGTCAATCACGATTTTCTGTCTTTCATAGCTTTCTCATAGTTGACGATTCTTTAGATTACAATTCTTCGCTTTTCTTCTTTTTCTCTCTTTTGCAGAATTATAAATTACAATTTTCTGACTTTTAGTAAGCGAAAAACATCTTTTTCGCTCAATTGTCTTTCTTACTGCTTTTTGAGTTCATTTTGACAAATATTAACACTTTGACTCTCTTTTACTGTTTATCTTTAATACCTGCATATCATTAACTTGTTAGTAGCAAACTAAGTTCTAACATAACTAAATTAAGGGTGATAAAATGATAAATTCTGTGACTGATCATAGGCATAGTGCGTACATGGGTAAGACGCCCGACAAGGCCGTCCAAGTGCCTTGCAGTGGGTAGCTCTCAATGTGACAATCAAACGCTCATTGACTTTACCCCACTTTATGTCTTTTCCACACGACTTTCTTTTTTCAAAATTTAAAAAATTTTAAACATAGAAGAATGACACACACTATGGGTAGATTATATGAAACACAAGACACAACTCTCTATATTTTTTAAATCGGCAAAACTAATGGAAGTTATCTCATATATCCTACAGAAGTATACGGCAACTTACACTAATTAGGTGCGTATTATGACCACGACGTAGTAAGGAGAGCTTCACATAACCACATGAGATACTATGGGATCAAGTAGCCACTCTTAGTACACATCCAAAGATGAACTGAATAAAGCTAGAAGATGAGATATCAAAATTTCATGTGACAAATTTAAAACAGAGCTGAAAATCATCAACAACAAAAAAATCAATCACATCAATAGCTAATGACTGACAATAAAATAACAACCTTAGTTCATGATAAGCAACTCAATAGAAGCATCAAACCAAACACTAATCTCACCAGAAAAATTTAAACATTAAGAGCATCTTGCTGGAGCAAAAGTAAACACAAAGAAACAAGAAAATAAAACCAAGAGAGGGATCTACAAAAGTAAAGAAAACAAAAAACACAAAGACCCTACTCAACGATGCACATGACCAACAGTATTTTTTCTAACCCATGTCCACTCCATTAAGTTACCAAGATCCCTCAATCGATAGATAACTATCTTGTCGTGCTTTTGGCTAAACATGTCCACTTTCCTAACATGACATATGAGATTTATGTGTCCTTTTCTACCACAGTAGAAGCAACTGGGGGCCTTTTTTCCACTAGCCAATGGAGGATGTGAGGGGTTAGGCAAGAGAGGAGGTAGAACAGATGAAGTTCCACTGGTCCTATTACCATGGAGTTTGGGAACATATTTCATTTTTTTCTTTTCCTTTGTTCCCAGAAGGAGAGTGCATAATCTCCTTAAAACCCAACCCAGTTCTATCATTACAGCCTTTGCAGGCATCCCAAGCTCTTTGGGTGTCCACCCTAGCCTTTTGTAATTTTTCTAGGGTGACTTTTTCATTTGAAAGCTTCTTTTTGAGCCTTTCATACTCAGTGCAAAGACTGCTGTATTTGGAGCAATACTCAGCTCTTTCAAATTCCAAAAATTTGACTTTATCTCTTAAATTTTTTACATCATGTAACGTCTCGGAAATTTCGTATTTAAATAGTTCACCTCGGGATGCGGACCAACTGGTCACGTGTTTGATCGGGTCAACTTTAACTTGATTTAACTTAAGATTAGTAAATTTGAGTTCAATAATTTATGTTAATGGAGGGTTGTTGAAAATAAGTGAATGTATATGCACACACGTACACTAGATGGTTATAGACGCTTAACACCCAATCTAAGGATAAGGCTATAAGAAAGAAAGAAAAGGGAAATAAATTGTTTGAATGGAGTAGTTGAGAGGAGAGTTAAGAGAAAGAGAGAGCGAGTGAGAGAGTAAATGTGAGCAATCATAAGAAGGCATTGAATACAGTTCTTTGATCTTGGCTCGCAAAGTCTAACGGATCGAGCTCGGGATCGAGGAGAGGTTTTAGTTGTGGGTTTGAGAAACCCTAGTAAGATCAGACTTGGGATCAAAGGATCCAACCGTTTGAAGGTGAGCTAAATTTTCTTAAGAGATTCTTTAAAATTAGTTTGATTTAGCAATATGTATATATATATAAATATAGATGTAAAGACATGAGATTGGTAAAGGTTTGAAGGGGTTGGGATGGGTTCAAGAAGTGATGAACTCGATCCAAAGCTGAGAATAGGCAAATTCGATCAAACGATTTCCAAACCGTTTGAACGAATTTGGCCTGAGGAGAAGAGTTAAGAAGATAGAAGGGTTTCTGAGTAAATCGATTGAACGATTTGAAATTCGTTCGTTCGATTTTGGAAACCGTTTGATCGAAATAAAAATCGATCGAACGGTTTGCTCAGAAGAAGAAAAAGGTAAAAGAAAAATTCTTTAGAATGAAATAAAAATCGTTCGAACGATATGAAATTCGTTCGAACGATTTAGAAACCGTTCGAACGATTTTGTGAATCGTTCGATCGATTTGGTTAAAGTTAGGCTTTGATGCCTAGATTAGTTTGTAAATGAATTGTAAGTGAACCTAAGCTTCTTGAACCACTGTTTAGACATTTTAGTAATATTTGTCATGCATTGATCATGCCTAGGTTAAGCCGAACCGTTGAGTTACTCGTAGTAGGATTGGGTTAGAGGATTCGAAGGTTCAAGACGTATGTAAGGTAGGGGAATATCTAACTAGTATACTATATTACGAACCCATATGTAGTGATAGTGTAAGATGCATATTCCTTTAAATTTTGTTTTAAAGTTAATGTAAAGAGTAGAGTAAATGGCAATAGTGCATGTGTTTACACAAACAAAAGAGGAAATATGTTAAGTAAGAGAAAGATCATCCCAGGGATATAAGAATACACAGGCATCGCAGAGATGCAATAGACAATGTGACATCCCAGGGATGTATGTGGATGTAAAGATCCATGTTAAAGAGATAAACATTAAACATGAATGCACGGGCTGAGTGTTACTATCTATTAGCACAAATTCACGGTGAATAACTATATTTATTGCACAATTCGATTTAAGGTTCAGAGAATGCCCAACCGACGCGGCAGGATAATCGTGGATCGACGAGATATCTCTGTGACTGCAGGCTAATCCAGACACTCCAGACATCCTGAGGATGTATAGTAGTAATATGCTCGTCGCCTAAGAGACAGGGACGAGGACAATTCCAAGAAAAATAGTCTGATTAGACGATGATGGAGGGTATTCTATCGGGGCTCGATGATATATTGCTCGGAGATTATTTAAGTTAAAATTTAAGTCATGATCTCAGCTTGGTTGCAATTAAGGGAACTAGTAGTCATTAAAAGAAATACATGAATAAGAGTAATAAATGCAGTCAAATGTTAAAGTTATTCTTTTCAAGAAACGACATATCTATGAGTGCATGCTTTATTTTCGTCATGAAATATATGTTTGTAAGATGATTATATTTGCTGTGATATTGCCCTATTGAGCTAGGATGTAGCTCACCCTTTGACTATATGTCACAGGTGACGATTTAGAAATTGATGATAATGCAGGAGCTGCTACCGGCGAGGGTGATCCCGACGATTCTGAGTACTTTCCTAGGGAGAAGTCTGAGCCTCCTCCGGAGAGATTCTTCTAGAAGATTTTTGCTGCGTATTTTGATAGTATTTTGTAAAGAAAAAGAGAATTACGGCTTGGTACGTCCAACCTTATTTTTTTGAGGGTAAACGTATATATAATATTCTTTTGCCGAACCATTGAGAGTGACCGTAGCTACGGCACTGATGGTTCGGGTTGGTTCCTTTGTTCATGCGAAGTCATGAAATCAAAACTATCTTTTGGGCATGTGTTTTTGGATAAACATACTGTAGAAATGGAGATTTATTTTGCATTATTTTCTTTTTTTTAATATTATGAATGAGATGTACCAAGTGTTCCGCACTTACATTATGGGGCACGGCCTCGAGGGCTGTGCCGGTGGCAAGGGTTTCGGGGTGCCGAAATCCAGGCTGTCACACATCATTTTTCAAAGAGAACATTTTCAATCAATAAATTATACTCAACATTTTTAAGAACACATGAGGAAGAGAGAGATAACACATCTTTGATCAACTTCATCTTTTCTTTGTTCAATTGGATGCTTACAGGATAAAGTTCATCATAGACTTCAAATATGTCTACATCATCCTCCTCTTTATCTGAAACAACATGACTAGCAAAAGGAAAAACTTGTGTCTCCTCATGAGTGGAAGCTACAAAAGCTTGAAACCCATGTTGAGACACATGAGGCTCATCAGAGGAACTCTCCTCACTAGTGTCATCTTCTTTTGCCACGGCCATGATTTTAGGTTTCCCAACAATTTTCTTCTTGTTGGGACATTCAGAAGCAAAGTGCCCATAGCCGTGACACTTGACGCATTAGATTTTCTCCAATGGTTCCTTATAGGGTTTCATAGTGAGGACATTTGATTCCTCAGAGGACTTGCCGACACTCTTTTTATTTTTGAAATTTTTCTTAAATTTTTTGGCAAACAAGACTAAGTCCTCATCATCAACACATTCACAATCCTCATCATAATCATTTTTTTTAGAGAACCAAAAAGTAATACTTTTCTGCTTTTGATTACCCTGAATCTCAGATTCATAGGTTTGAAGAGACCCAATAAGCTCATTAATATTGATCCTATCAATGTCTTTACTCTCAGAGATTGCTGTCACTTTAGGTTTTAACCTTTTAGGCAAAGATCGAAGGATCTTCCTGACAATTTTGTGTGGCGGGATCTCTTCTCCCAAGTAAAACGAGCCATTGACAATATCATTGATCTTGGTATAGAAGTTCGAAAACTTCTCATTATCATCCATTTGAAGATTTTCAAATTATGCTGTTAGCATTTGCAATTTGTTGATCTTAACTTGTGGAGTCCCTTCAAAGGTGGTCTTTAAGATTTTTCAGGCTTCTCTAGCCACCTCACAATTACAAATCCTCTTAAACTCAGAAGCCATTACAGCTCCAAAAAGGGCATACAATGCTCTAGAGTTATCTTTGGTAGCCTATTTTTCTTCACGATTGTAACGATTAGAGGGTTTAATAGTGATATTCTCAAATCCATCTAAATAGATCATTTCTTGAGGTGGTGGGCAACCAGTCTCAACCATAGACCAAACCATGATATTCATAGATCTAAGAAAGAACCTCATCCTAGTCTTCTAATAAGGATAATTGTGACCATCAAATAGAGGAGGTCGTGTTGTAGAAATGCCATCTCTAGGTAAATCAGTAATACCCGAATAAGCCATAGACGGTCGATTAAAAAAGAATCAAAACAAGCAAACCCACTTTGATATCAATTGAAATTCCGTGAATCTTACGGAATTGATAAGCTATTTGGTTAATTTTAATTACTCTAGTGATTACAATAACGCTAACAATCACCCACAACACGAGATATACGTGGAAACCTAATTATTGGGAAAAACTACAGGACCAAAGTCCACACACCAAATCCACTATGAAATAAAGGATTACAAAGAGTTTCGAATGATATACCGACACATGCACATGCCCTATCATACCCCATGCAAACCAACTTCCCATCACGGGTCGCCTCCATAGCTTTCCAATATGAATGTTCTTATTTACCGTTGATGAACACACAACGATCCACCTTGAGATCCACAAGGCTATCAATCACACCCTAATCTCTAGGGATAAATCCACTCAACTCTCTTGAGCAAACCACTCAACTCACTTGAGCTAATAGGTATAAAACGTTGATGAAGAATGAACCCTTTTGAATAAACTAGTTTTTGCAAAAATCAAAAGATTCAAAAGGAAGAAGAAGGTGATGGTAAGGTTTTCTCCCAAGGAGGAAGAAGCTCTCTTGGCTTGCTTACCTTTCCTCCTCCCTTCAAAACCTTTTAAACAAAACCCTAAAAACCCTCAAAAGATCAAAAATCGAAAAATCCAAAACACCCCTTTTCCACAAAAGAAATCAGAAGTGAGGTTGGCTGTCTCGAGAAACCACAACGAGCTATGATTCAAGTGACAGTGCGTTGACATAGCTCGCTGTGGGCACTCAGACAGCCCACAACATAGCTCGCTGTGGATACAACCACAGCTCACAGTGAACCTTACTTCTGGTTATTTAAAATGGGTATGAGACTGATAACCTTGATTAATCAACGTAGAACCCATCCATCTTGGCACACACATTTCCTAAGGGAGGCGATTTTCGGAGTAGAATGTGACAAACATGATCCATTTAAATGCTACTCGAGACTAACTTTGAGTAGAGGGATGTTAAATTGGTAGCCTAATTCCATTTAAATGCTAAATTTCCCAATGTCTTAATTATTGTCTTAAAAAAATCGGCGCGATACCGACGCCACCATGCTTCGATTTTGATTGCTAATGTTGTGCAGACAACAGCAAGACACTCTTCACCCATTTAGTCAATCAAAACATGGATCAATATGACCTTGTTAGTCCATCTTGGACCCAAACCTCCAATGACATTTCAAAACCCTTCTGAATTTGGGCTGCTCATTCCAACCAAGCCTATCCATAAAGGCAATGGCCAGTGTAAGAGGTACGGTTTCGATAGTGGTATCATCTTTTCACGCTATCAATTTAATTTCAGTCTCTAGGATTTATGTTGACACAGACGGGTTGAGAAAATTAAAGTTTAGTCATATTATTCAATATTCAGTTCCCCTTTTAGATATTTATCAATAACTCTAAGGTTTTGTTCATTATGGGTATCCTGGTCAACTTCTCGACACAGTTGACTTCCATTCAATTTCAATAATTCCATTCGGTTTGGTTCAATATCAATTCAATCAGTTCAATTCGATTTTCATTCAAATCAATTAATTCCTTGGTTCAATTTCAAATATCATTTCAATTAGATCATTTTAATTTCCCTTTATATTTGATTACTTCATTCAGCTCAACTTTTCAATAACCTGTAAGTCAGTTTACTTCAATTACTTCTTCAATTTAGTTATAACTTTCAACACAATTATCAATAACACAGTCACACTCAATGACAAGTGACCTGAGTGAAGCTCCCTGACATATCTCATTTATCTACTTTGTTTGGATTTCTAATTCTCGAGGTGTGTCACCTGAATCTAATTTGGCCTATTACAGGCTTTCTTTTATAAACTTTCAGGCTTACTCATTGGAGTTGGCACATTTCTTTTTACCTTTACTTTGATTCTAGTACTCAGGGCTTCATTATTATCAGGTTAAGTCCCTGAATTTATTGCTATTTATCCTTACGGGCCCCATACACTCAGTTATTTGAGGCAATTGGGTGCCACAATAGTTTCGACGTTTCAGTAGTCAAAGTTTAAATATGATTTTTAAATGATGACGACACTAATTTTGATCTTGTGAGGTCAATGGGGTGGTTTATTCAATGCTATTTCTTTATCACAGAAATCCTTGGTGCACTCCTAGTGACTCATTGGGGTGTGAGTAGTAATATATACTACTGCAAGGGGTTCAGTCTAAGGGGGAGGTTCTTGCACCACTTAGTTCTTTACTAAGTATCATTTCCCTCATTGAGTCCGATTCAATACAAAGCCTTAGGTTTGAAAGCCCAAGTTCACTGTAATTGTCTTACATACTAGCTAGTTTGATTCATTTGGCCAATTACACGAGTCAAACTATTGACTGTGCTCAGGTGTGTAAATCTAACACCTTAATTCACTGGGTTTTAACCTAATTCGGCCAGATTATCACTAATTAGATCACTGGTCAAGGGTGCGGGTCAAATTTTGACTTACAGAGCCAATTTATACTCAATTTCTAGCTCCGACCATAGTCGACTTAATCTACCATAAGTTCTTCCATACGTTGATTTTTTGGACGATCACAGTTCTCAGTGAAAGGTAACTCCGACATCACATTTTGACGCTAGAATTACCCCAAAAGTCAATCTAGCTAGAGTGATCAGGGCACTCTGTGCAATGTGAGACACTTTTTCGGGAACCTGCTCACTGATTAGATCAGTCCCAAAGACCGGACTGTATCTTTTAATTTTATGATCGGAATTTCTCAAATAAGAACTACTTGGAAAAATAATGAAGTTTTCTACATTTTTGTCTCGTAAAGCATCTCCTAAAAACCTACGCTTTGTTCAGCATCAACAGATTAGGTGTTTCCTGAAATCTGATGACAATGTACTGTGCACCAGTTTTGTACTAGTTCACTCTGGATTTAGTTTAGATCAAATCACTAGTAATCTGTCATCCAATTTTAGTATTGGAGTTCTCCATTGCCATACTTATATCCAAGAATTTTTTTAGAATTTTTGGGAATATTTTTCCACATGAAATGAGGAGTCCAAAATGTGTTGAAAATCAGATTCTATATTTTTATAAAACTATAAGCTTATATATTGTTCCACAAGTCCATTCTACACCATTAAAAGGGTGAGATCGCCACACATCACAGGGTCTGTGATCATATATATATATATATCACAGGGTCTGTGATCATATATATATATATATATATATATATATATATATATATATATATATATAATGTGCGGTGTATCCATTGAGAGTTCAGTTTTCTTATAAAAGAAAACTGGTGTGTCCCTAATCAAATGGGGTGTTCTTAGTAAATCTCGGAGTACGTGTGGTAAGTTGGAATCTTACGGGTTTGAGCTCAATACCTACCATGTTCGTTTAAGTGTCTTTTACAACCAATAGGTCTTATTCGATTCAAGGCCTTGGGCCCGAAAGCCTAAGTTCAATGTAATTGGCTTATGTAGTCAATTAAATTGTTGTACCGGCCAAACCTTAGCCCAGCCCACGTGTGTTAGTTTAAATACTTAATTTATTATATTTTACTCATAATTAGCATCACAAGTGTGCCTCATTGGTCCAAATTTTGACCTAGCGAGTGACTTACTTCTCTTGGACAGATTTCTAAATTTGACCAAGGTCCACTAAATCGGTCATAACTTTTTCTCTCGTTTGACTTTTTAAATGATTCCAGTTCTGAGTGAAAGGTGACTTTCCAAACTCCACATTTCTGAACTGAAATCATTCAAAATTACAATCTGATGTGATCAGGACCGTCCAAACACGTGACCCTAAATTTTTAACAATGTCCTCACTGTCCTCATCAAATTAGTCTCAAAGATCAGAGTGAATCTTTTAGTCCGTCTATCAAAAATTTTACTAATAAGGACTCTTTGGAACACTGAAGAAGCCCTCTAAATAGTTTTTTGGGGAAATTAGAAGAACGACCCTGAAATCCAAACGTTTTAGAGAATCGGCCATTTGGTATTTTCAGGGTTTCTGATATTCGTGAGATCGCTAAAAGTGGGACACGTGGGACGAATTATGTCCTTGCAATTTTACTAAAATACCCTTCTATAAAGGGCATTTCAGAGGCTTACGATTTAGGGTTCTTTGGCAAATTGCTTTCCTGCGCTCTATCGCCCACCTCCTCTGTCGCCTGTTTTCCTACGCAGCTCCCTCTCCTCTATCACCCGTTTTTCTATCGCCCTCCCTCCTCTATCGCTTGTTTTCACTTGTTCATCACAGCCTGGGGCGAGCAAAGCATCGATTAGCATAGCCTTTGGCGAGGGCGAGGTGAGCAGAACATCGATTAGGGCTTGGAAGGAGATTTGAAGCAAGGCATCTCTTCATTTCTTAAGATAATTTTTACCCCTTTTTTGAAAGAAAAATAGTTTTTACTCTTATTACTATTGATATTTGGCTGCAAAAGCCCAGATTTGTCTGTGTTTTGCTGCATGTAAGTGTTTTCCAGATTCTCCACGCTTTTGTATAGTTCACCTATACATCCCACCATTGATTTCTGGGTAAGAAGTTTAACTATGGATCCGACTGGCAAAGTTAGCAGGCTAAACAGAAAATCGACGAAATCTTTTCCTGCTTCAGCAAACACTACTTTTTGGGTGTTCTTGTTTATAAGAAGCTTCAGGCTAAGCTTCTTTGTTGCCATGATGTCGTATGTGGGTTGGGTTAATAATTAACCATGTATAATGGTATCTATTTATAGATTGAGACTAAGTTGGAGTATCTTTTTAACCAAAAAAAAAATCTTTTCATCTCCTTGACAATCTGGATGCACGCTCGATCTGTTAGACTGTTACCGATGAAAAATTATGGGTTGCGTTACTTTTTAGGATTATTTATTTATTTATTGGATTATATTGTTATTATTTCTGAGATGAATATCTTGTGTGTGTAGAGTTTTGGGGATTATTTGAAAGCGTTTTAGAAATTATACTCGGGAGTTCTGATTTGTAGAATTGTTACTATTTACCAAACACAAACCCAAACAAATGGGGAGTAATATTTTATGTTTTGGTATTTGAGAATTTTAAGTTTTCCTATCAAGTATTCTTGATCTGGGATTGTGTAAACAATTTGATGTTGAAATTTTATAAAATTTTGGTGACATTGGTGAGGAATTTGTAGGACTGTGTTAGGAATTTATAACCACATTCTTGTATTTAATTATCAAAATTCGGCTAGTCGGGCTGTGATACGAAGTGGGTGCATGCCAATTTTTCTTAGTAAAACATCTTCAACTTATCTTTTTTGTATATAAGTTTAAGAATGTTAAAGGTGAGTTATTGATTTTAGAATTGGAGTCTCTCATCTTACCGTGCCCCCTCACTCTTGTGGTGAGAATTCATGTTTTACTGCTAGGATGCTGATTTCTACTTTTTTCACTACCCTTCACCTTCAGGCTTTCCCTAGCAGAATTCATATTTATTTATTTTATTTGAGTTTGTTCTTTTGTGAGCTCCCGAAAACCATGAAGGTCTCCAAAGTTGACTGTAATCATCAATAGTTTGTAGCAACCCCCTTTTGTTGGTTTTAGGAGCCGAAATCAGCCGTTAAAGAAGCGGCATCTCCGTCGCATTACCACATGGCACTAATAAAATTCAAGTTAAGACCCAAAAAATTCAAGTTGGTAAGTGCTGCGAATAAAAGGCAGCACTTACCAACTCGACCAAGGCTTGGTATCTATGTCCACAATTTTTATTATCCTGTTTCAATATCCTTGAAGTGCAAAACTCATGGAGGCAGGATTTAGCTTTTTTGAGATGTGGTTTTATGGAGATATCTAGCTCTTCAAGATAGAGTTTCATTCTTCATTTTTCTCATTGGATTGAAGGGTTATCCTTAAATGTCATTCAATGGCGGAAACTTGTCCCTCCTCGCCCAGACATTCCGTGAGAAGGCCAGAATGGTGAGCTTTGATGACACATTATTTTAATTCCCATTTTCTTATCCCAGATCTAGTTTTACTATTTGTTCTTTACTTCTTTATAGGGAAAATTAGAGGAACGACCCTGAAAACTAAAGGTTTTAGCTCTATATACGGGCTTCAACAGTTTTAGAGAATTGGGCATTTGGTATTTTCCGAACCTCTGATATCCGTGAGATCGCTCAAATGGTATCACGTGGGACATATTACATCCTTAGTAGTTTACTGAAATGCCCTTCTATAAAGGGCATTTTAGAAGCTTCTGGCTTCCATTTTCCTTCGCAGCTCCCTCTCCGCTCTCCCCCGTTTCTCTATCGCCTTCTCTCCTCTGTCGCCTGTTTTCTTGCGCAGCTCCCTCTCCTCTCTCCCCCGTTTCTCTATCGCCCTCCCTCCTTTGTCACCTATTTTCCTACGCAACTCCCTCTCCTCTATCGATCGTTTCTCTATCGCCCTCCTTCCTCTGTCGCCTGTTTTCACTTGTTTATCGCAACCTGGGGCGAGCAGAGCATCGATTAGCATAGCCTTTGGCGAGGGCGAGGCGAGCAGAACATCAATTAGGGCTCAGAAGGAGATTTGAAGCAAGACATCTCTTCATTTCTTGAAGTAATTTTTACCCCTTTTTTGCAAGAAAAATAGTTTTTACTCTTATTACTAATATTTACCCCTTTTTTTAAAGTATTTTATTTAGTACTTTGTACTCTACAATTTGAGCTGTTTTGATCAATTAGTTTCTCGTTGAAAAAGAAATAGGTCTTTTCTGTTTATGATTCTTCAGGTTTTTTTTTATTATGCTCAAGTTTCTTGCTTTTTTTTGTAATTGATTCAACTGCTCTCTGCCTCTGTGTGTTGAAAAAGATTTAGATCCTCTAGGGTTTACTAAATTTGAAGGATGCTTTAATGTAGCTTCTTTGTAGTATTTTGAGAACCATTGTGTTGAAACTAAGCTCATAAAGGTTTTTTTTTTTTCCAATAAGTAACATTGCTATTGATCTCTTATTAACACAGTCACCGAGTCAAGGTATGGCAATAATTCGGCGAGGTTAAAATTCGAAAAAAATCTGGCAAGTTCGGGGAAGTAATTGGAGAGAAAAAATATAAAAAATAAGACTTAAAAGTAGAATTTTTTTTCTAAAATACTAAAAATCACAATTTTTGTTTTGGAAAAATTCGGGAATTATTCGCGAATTTTTAAAATCACACGATTGCTAAAAAAATTTCATGAATAATTTGGGATTAATTCGCAGAACCTTAAATTTGCAATTTTTAAAAAATTTGGCAAATTTGTGACTATGCTTATTAACACAATAATATAGCAAAATAAGCAAAAATTAAGAGTAAGAAAAATTATGAATTAGTTACTAATGTGGGAAACCTTGGTTTCAAAGGCACTCAAATGTGTGCCAATTATGAGCAAGTATAACACCAAATGCTAAATGTATTTTACATTTGATCCATACTCTGTGTTACAGCTGATCCATACTTGTGGGCTTGTTAAGGTCCTAATCAATACTCCCAAAAAGCATAGGCATTAGTGGAGCGAAAAGTTAATTGATTCAACTTCTCTCACTCTATCTTTGTTGAAAAAGATGAAGATGTTCTAGGGCTTAGTGAAGATCAAGTATAAAAGAAAATGCTAAATGTGTGTACATCTGATCCATACTTCTATTGCCGCAATGTTATTTTGTTTAGATTAAGCTTCTAGTCCTTCATGTTTTTCCAATGATACTTGTGGGCTTCTCCTAGGAAGGTTTTTTTATTTTTTATTTATCGATTGCTAAAGTTACTGCTAGAAATGCTTTATTTTTAGGTATTCTAGTGGTTGAAAGGTTAATCTATTGAAACTAAGTCACACTTTGGCATTATCTGAAATTGCTGGAAGGTTACCTTTGTCTTCAAGTTTCAACCCAAGATTCTTCCTTTTCAACCTGGATCTCACGTGCTTAAACAGTTGACTGCTTTGAATCAAACGATGGAGACCGTTTTTGTCCCAATCTTCAACATAATAGATCTTGAGATTGCAGGCCTCTACTTTCAGATGATCAGTTTTTGAGCTGACTATATTAGAGTGTTTTGATCCTAAAGAGAAGGTGAATATTGACAAAAATATTTTTTTCATTTTAAAATTATTTTTGTGCTTTTAGCGGAAGTATAGATTAGTGTAGAAGGTCAAGTGATGTTATGATTTTATCCACAGCATGAGAATTGACTTGTCACATGTGATCTCTCTGATTATAGGCACTTGTATGCCTCTTGTAAAAGCTGTTTGTATTCCAAATTCATCCTTTGATGGATTTGTCTCGTTACACTTCCCTCTTTCGATCAATTAATTAAAATCATAAGGCTCAATAGATCATAAAACTCATATATAACGTGATAATCAAACTACTACATCAGCATGATTTGCCAACCAAGGAGTGCTCCATCTCAGAATGGATGGTTGCAGACTTACGTGGAAACTTGAAACTATCGTATAGGCTTTTAGTATTTAGGAACATGAGAGGGAGAGTGGTGTGAGTCTATTCTAAAGTTATAGTCCTATTGGAACTTTTAGTTGATATTTCAACTAAGAGTTGTAAGCAATTAGCATATAAGGTGTAGTTTAAAGGTAGATTGGGCTATTATATAAGGGTATATTGACCATAAAGAGAAGATTAATATATATATATATATATATATATATATATATATATATATATATATATATATATATATATATATCGATTGTCTCAAATTGATACAACAAATGCCTGCCAAATATCCTCTGATTTAGAAAAAGACATTAAGAAACTCCGTAGTTTTTCAAACACTTGACAGATAATTTCCCCTATTGTGATATTGTCTAACAAAAGTTAGACAAATACAGAATGCCTGATGGTAGATTGAAAAGTCATACAATTCCTCAACCATATGTGCGGGTTTTGCACGTACCCGGGGGCCGGATACCCCGTTATCAAAAAATAATTCCTCAGTCATATAGATTAAGCAAGGCTACTTGACAGATTAGTACATCAAAGAGCAAGACTGAACTAAAATTTCAGAAAAGTAAAGCCGAAAAACAAACGAACCAAAATACAACAAGGAACACTAAGTTATCTTCAACGGCTTGTAATGCGAATATGAAGTGCCCTGGCTCTCAAATTTTCTCTAGCATAAGACATATAACTTATCTGCTCATTGCCTCCCCTAAAAGCTTCCATGAACTCTTCCCTCTGCATCCGAAGAGCCAATGTCGCATCCTCTGCTTGACTCAGGGTTCCTCTTCTTCTCATGCTCATATTGTTGGTTATCGATATGGATCCTGAATTTGCATTTACTACATTATTGCCACCACATTTTGGATTTTGGCGCTTGGCTTCACGACTACTTGTAGTAGCTGCAACCTTCCTTGCTTCCACCTCTTCCGGAAACAGAAGCTGTATAGTGCTCCACAGCACTGTGTTCACAGTGCAAGACCTCCCATTGCTGCAAATCAACAATTTTTCACATAAAAAAATTATAATAATAGTCCTCATCACAGTAGTAACAAAGTTCGGATTCGAAAATCTTTCGGTGGGTTTGTTAGTTCGGTTTAACTTGGATGAAGTCGGGGGAAAATTCGGGAATTATAAATATATAAACTTATTTCAGGTTAGAAATGACATCTTTAATTATAAACTAAGCCTTTGGTAAATTGTTAGTGCATTCGGGGGAAAATTTAGAAAAAAAAATGTTAGAATTATAAATATATGAACTTATTTCAGGTCAGAAATGACATCTTTAAATTATAAACTAAGTGTTTATATAATCTGCATGTACTAACTGTTGAGCCTTAGGAGTGTTCAATTGATCAATTCAAAGGAGAAATTATATTAAAATAAATCCATCAAAGGATGAAGTTGGATGGGTGGGGTTGTAAATGTGTCCCTATATTCCCACTCTGTTCGTCAAAGCTACCAAACTATTTCATACGGCTACTTTCAATAGTGTATTTTATTTATATTAGATCACTTCTCAACATGTATTTTGTGCTGGATCTGAATTGGGTTTAGCAAACTATGTTAATTAGCTCAGAATCCACATGGAGACTTGTGATTTCTAAAAGTTTGCCAAGAAGGGTTCTCGGAGCCAACCAAAATGAGTTGACTTGGCATGATAAGGACCACTTTGGTTATGGTTGATTTTTTATTTGTTGGCATGGCATTGTACACTTTTTTAATTTACAGTGGTGTTAAAGCTTACCACTGAATCGAGTTGTGAATTTTGGGTTTGTCAATTGCATGAAAAATCAACAATACTAAAACTACTGAAAGATCCCTTCTAAGAGATCATAATTCACATTCAGTTGGAAAAAGTAACCCTTGCAAATCAATAACTGTAATTTCAAACTAGCAAAATGAGAATGACCTGCCTTCCCTTTACTTAAGCGAACTGATCCAATGTTCAAAAACTTGTTGATCTAATCAAAACTTGTCCAAGTCTTTGGTGTGACCGGGCTCAAAGCACTAAGTCCATACTCAAATCAATTTACTTTTCTATGGATATCAGACTTTATATATAATAAAAAAAATCATAATTATTAAAGAGAAGAGAACATTTCTAAGGGATAAGTCTTTATGTAAAGGGAAGGCAGGTCACAGCAAACACTTGATTCGAGAAGGAACAAATACCCATTTTCGATTTAATTGATTTTTCGAAATTATACTTATTTGTATGTTTTTATTTTTTTTCTTCATGTTCTATAGTTCACAATATAAGTTATATTTTTGTATTTTTTATTATATTTGTTGATAATTTTAAATTATACATAATGAAGACATATGAAACATAGTAATAAGTGTGTATGTTTTTTTGTCTATATTAAATTATAAAATATAGTTACGAACACTTGAAATACTATATATATTTTTTTATTCAAATCACCCGAATGATGCCTAAAAACCAAGTTTAATCATTTATAGGTCCTAATATACACGTGCATTTGCACGTGCCTTTTTACTAGTCTATGCTAAGTAGGTATATGTTGTTTTCAATATCAGTCATGTACCCTCATTCTCTCTTTAACAATTCTGTTTGCGTAACTCGTATGACCTCTTAGATTTTCTTATGTGCTTCGATTTTGCAAGTTACAGTTGTTGTAGGCTACATCATATTATCACCAATTATCATCCTGCACCTTTTTGAATTTGGAGATGGAGAAAATGGTATGGCCTTCGTCAATAATGTTTGAATTAAATCTTTGGTGTAATAATGTAAAAATATGGCATTGTACGTTAATAATTTTTCACCGCTTTTCAGGATCTCCTGAGATGCAATATGAAGAAGATGAGTTACTTCCTCGGTGACTTATCCACCCAAGAGAGGGAAGGCATCAAATGCACAACATTCTCACCTCTCCTTACATTGTTTAGAGTACCTATTTATCCCAATTTAATTTTTTGGATTATTGAAAACATTGAAATTGAGAGCGGGGTCTTAGTAGTCGGGGATAGGAGAATAAGATTTGAAGAATTTGAGATTGAATTAGTTATAAGACTAAAACTTGAGGGTTGGAGCGGTGGTGATCAACCAAATTCAAATACCCGAGATAAAGACGTTCATTATTAGACACTTTGCGAACGCATCCGATATTGGTAGAGACGAAATCCTGGTGGCACTTTCTAAGTTAGATTCGACAACAGAGTTAAAAGATTTTATACGATTTTTGCTTCCCAACCATGACAAGAAAGTTGATATTATTTATGTTGAAATGGTTTGGGACATTCAGAAATTCAATAAATTTGCATGGGGAAAGTTAGTGTATGACTTCTTAATAGAGTCTTTGAATAAATGTGCTTTGAACTATAAGTCGACGAAGACTCACACTGTTGTCGAAGGGTGCGCATTTGTGCTCCAGGTAGCTTCCTCGTGAGTAGCTTTTCATCCAATTCAAATGATTTAAATTCAATATTGTAAAAAAAGCATAATATTGTTCGTGACCTCATCGCAGATATGGGCTTATGAGCATTTCCCAAACTTAGCTTTGCCGCAAGCTACAATGGTTGTCCCAAGATACTTGAGGTATCTAAAGATTCAAAGGAAAAATTGCCCTTTTTACGAGGCCGCTTTTATAAATCCCAAGGTATGAGGCGTAGTTCTCGACATGTTACATGTATTGTTTACATGATGCGCTAAAAGCTGATGATAATATTCGTAGATCATTTTCAATATCTCTTCCACGTCACACGGGAAAGAAGATTACAATATGCGATCGAGTGTGGGCCAAAAGTCCAGTAGTAAATGTAATTCTTGTGAGGCTCTAAGAGAACGCGTTAAAGTGATAGAACTTGAAGTTGCAAACCTTAAAGTAAGAGCATTGATTTTTATAGTCTAACGAGTTTCAATATATTTTATCTAAGAATAAATCTTCAGCTTCTCTAATTTTATTTTATCAATTTGTACTCAATAAGGACAAGAAAGAGGGGCATCACATGCCTAAGAATATGCCACCGAAGTGCACATCAATGAAAGTGAGAGAAGAAAGAGTGCATTCCCCTAAGGAGTCTTGTTACAAAAGTCATAACTGTACAGCGAAAAACGAAGGAATGAAAGCTCATGAAGAGGGAAAACATTCGATTATGTATTTAGATGAGCTTTTAAGAGAGAAGGTTTTAGAAGAAGCTGTCAAAATAGAGTCAAAGGTGACAATATTGAAATCTAATTAATAAGTGAATCTCCATCCTGCTTTCTGACAATTTTATTTTATTTTATATAGGTGACAAATATTATTGGTAAGCCACAAAGAAAGAAATATTCTTCGACGTCCTTGAGGTCGCCGTACACGAGTGATATTAGGGTAAAGCGAAAAACTAAAAACGAGATCGAGCCATGCGAAGGGAAGAATATGACTGATAAGGTAATTTGTAACATTATTTTAACGTATTATATGAGAATAATAAAATATCACCAATTTCTTATTTGTTTAACGGTTTAAGTAGGTGCATGTAGAGGAGAGTAATTCGGCGGATGATGACGAGGTATTATTCATCATCCCAAAAATTACATGTTAAAATGCGTCTGATTTGGTAATATTCACAATTATGAATTTTCTGTTTAGGATCCTAGGGAAAAGATTTTTGGTAAAAATCTTGATAAACTAACGACTTACTTGAAGCGTCCTTACCCTTTGTCAAAGAAACATCAAAAGTATAGTATTGGAAAACCCGTTGACCTGGTAAAAGCAAACCCTTCACCCATTCATAGTTATTCTTGCTTAAGGACTACATATGAGGTAGGAATACAGAGTTGGTTTAGGCTTAATGCCTTTGTCTATTGATTAGGCTTGCTATCAAGTTAATCACTCACTCTCAGAGAAAGACAACAAATTGGTGGACTCACATTGGGAAGATCCAGATAATAGGTATGCGAATTCTTTTATCCACTTCACATTTAAATTTATCGCATATATTTTTGTAACTTAAATACCCTTATTTTGTCGGGATATATATCGAAGGAAAAAGATAAATGTAGATGGAGTACATAATTTCTTCCTGGATCAGTTGCAGTCGCTTAAACCGCCAAACTGGGTAGATGGAGTGGTAATGTGCTCTAAAATTCAATTCGTCGCCTTAAATATTTATGACTCGGTTAAATAATTTTGATGCCATCTTAATCTATGTGGGCACAGGCGATGACAGCATATTTTCATTTGTTAATGAAACGAGAGGACCGGAATGCAAATGTGTTTCCTAGATGTCATTTCTTCCCTGCACATTATCTGGCAAGTCTAAAATCGAGTTCCATTATTTGTACTTGGTAATACGAGTCATGATTCACATATGTTTCTTATATATTTTATTATTGATACATGGTAGGAATTGTTGACTCAATTATCGAACGCCTACAGTAAGTGGAGAGAAAATAGAAAATACAAAAAATACGGCGTTCCTGATGGTCCCCTACCTAAGCATTTTAATATTCCTAATGGTGATCTGAAAACATGGCTCGACCCTGTACAACCTCAAAAAAATCTCAGTAGCTGTCAGAAGGTACATTTGCTTCAAATTCTTATGTAGAGGTGCTACGAATGGTCCGTTATGGATAATTGTCTAAGCTCCCCAATCCTATAATTATTTAATATGAGTTTGCAACAGGTTTTTTTACCAATATTCAAAGGGGGCCATTGGGCTTTGTTTATCTTATATATTCAAGAGAAGAGAGTGGAGATTTTGGACTCGCTCTATAACGATCTCATGGCGAGGTACCACAATGAGATTTTGTTACTGGTATGTTCCCAAAGCCCTCAAATTTATGAATCACAAATTTTGTTACTGATATGTTTTCAAAGCCATCAAATTTTTGAGGTAGTAGATGTTTACCAATTCATTTGTTCCTTATATCACTCATATTTGAACTATAACTTTCTTTCCTTTACAGAAGAATTTTCTCCCTCGACTACTCGCGCGATTAGGGGTCGACTTTTATGCGGTCGCTAATTGCCCAATACAAGAATGTGGAGATATTTCAAAACAAGTCAATGGTTTCGATTGTGGTGTATTTGTGATGAAATATGTTGATCATTCCTCTTGCGGTTTGCCATATAACTTCACTAAGGTACTTCCTATGGAAAAATAGATTTGCACTTTTTTGGTACACACTTCCGCAATAGTGTTAATCGTTCCATGTGTGTTTAGGATGACATGGATTCATTTAGGATGACAATAGCGACGGAAATCCTACGTAAGAAGGCCTTACCAAAGGTACTTTAAGATCAATAATTTTTATTACTTACTAGTTACTTTTGTTGGTGGGGCATTGACACCATTTTTCCATTCAATTGTTTTTTCCTTCAGTTAGGGGTCCTGCACTTTTGTTCACTTTTATCTTCTGTGCTTGCATGTTGTCGTTCCTTGAATCCATTTTTGCTGCAAATATCCTGAAATTTAGCTCGTTAAAACTAAGTTTCCCTTTAGAAACAAGTTTTGACTTTAATGATGAGTTCAAGGGCTGGTGGCCAATTTCTGTTTTGGATTTCTTTCTTATTTGTAATTTCTCTCTCTTTCTCTCTCTCTCTATCTCTCTCTCTCTCTCTCTCTCTCTCTCTCTCTGTAGGTATAAAATTTGATTTTATGTAAAGGTTCCCATTATGTATATATATAGAAGAACATCAAAGTTATGAAATATCTATGTTGGCATAGGCAACATATTACAAATTGTGCAAAGAAATTTTTTTATTCCTATTAAACTCCGCCATTCTTGGAATTCCTACAGATATCTATGTTTGAATTATTTACAGGAACTCACTAAAAAACTTATTAGCAAAATTTATGATTTCTTTACTAATTAACGTCAGACTCTTGCGTTTAAGAAACTAGTCGTATATATCTCTCACTGCATCTTGCTTGCAGGAATTGGATTCAAGAGCGTGTTCCTTGTCATTGAAGGTTAAGATATAAGTAAGGCAATTGCCTAATGACTCAATTGCTTTCCCAGCATGCATGTACCCCAGCGAAATCATCAATCAGAGGACATTACACACAAGGTATGTCATCAAGTCTTAGCTTTAGGGCTCTCAATGGGCCAGGTTACGGTTAAGCCTTAACCCGGTCCTTCATGGACCGGGTTAAAGTTTTATTCTACCCGGGCCTAGAAGTACTTAGCCCAAACAACGGCCCTAGCGAGCCGGGTTACGGTTTTTTTTTTTTTAGCTATTTTAATTTTTTTTAAATCAAAATTTGTAAGATAATTTAAAAAAGATAAAATCAAATATGCATTTTTTTTATCATAGCCCTATTAGCTTTAGTGGCATTTTATAGTAGGCTTTGTAGCTTTGGTGAAAAAACGAGGGTTTTTTTTATAGTAGGCATAGTATCTTTGGTGGCATTTTAGTAAAATACCCTTTAATTAAAACCTATTATAAATAATTTATTATGTATAATTTACTACTATATATTTATATATATGAAAACTGGACTGGGCCTGGGCCAGGTGTTGGGGTACATAGCCCAAGTCGGGCTCGGTTTCACCCAAGCCAGATCATGCTCGCTCGGGTTGGGTCCTGGGCAGGGCTTACCCACCCAAAAAGCCTGCTATTTCCAGCTGAAATCTAGGCCAGCCTGATCCATTGAGAGCCCTGCTTATCTTTATGATAAAATGGTGAGCTCGTAAAGAGTCTCCTACTAGATGGATCTCACTACACAACGAATGGGACTGGAATAGTCCCATTACTTGTCTCTATAGTGCTTTGAATCATGTGTGGTCTAAGACACGCTCTTCACAAAAAGAAAAGAAAAAAAAAATGAAGAAGGATTTTTGTTGGTCATCACACATCACGCAGTTTACCATATCTTCAAATCCACTGACGTGGTATCCAATTCTCAAATAGAATGTCATAAGTAGGGCTGGTTTGTAGGGCTGCACTTGGAACGCGTTCCAGAATTTCAACAGTCATCACAACGTGTTCAACTTCTTATAGTAGCATGTCAATTTTAACTTCTTGTATATCCAAGGAATAGCATTTAAAACTATGTATATTAGAAATTATGCAACGAATTATATTAATTTATTTAGTTTGAGTTGGATATCCAATTCTGAAATTTCTATCATAAGTACATATGATGATATTTTCCTCAATAAAACAGGAACCGATATAGCAGGCGAGGTGGTGGAGATTGGTTTGGGAGTAAAAAAATTTGAAGCAGGTGAAAAAGTAGTGTCTAGGCTTTACACTTCGGTGAGAGGATTTGATTCCCCTCCTAGAGTTTGGCTTTGCATTGGGATTTGATAAGAGAAAATGAGAGGTTGAGATGTTGAAACCCTGATTTTCACTCAAACTTGTGAGAGGCTATTTTCACTCAAACCCTGCTTCTTCAAACTTACAAACAAATGCAATCTATTATTGGTCGATGGTATTAGATGACCTGTATGGCTGTATAAGTGGGTGAGTTGTTAACCGATGCAAGAAAATATACTATTTTTCTTAATTTGCAGCAAAGATATATGCAGAGTGACACCTTGTTAAAAGCTATTATTGATGACTATTCAGTAGACAACAGAGATTCTTGTTTGGGCACAATCCATTTATTTTTATGTACTGTGTGTGTATGTGTGAGAGAGAGAGAGATGTAATTTCTAATTTTCTAATTTCCATGCATGACTAAAGAATTCAACAGTGAAAACAATATTTTATTAGGCCACAGGTTTTTCCAAGAAATGAGAACTCAGTAGAAATATTGGAAGCATTTATGCTCTGCCAAGCATCACCATTATGCACTTCAACAACTGCCAAGAGACTACTGGGTTCACCCTTTATTTATTCATTTAAATGACCTGCTCAACATGCAGGCATTTGCCTATTTGTTCTTCTTTAATTGGTTCAGAGCTACAAGTCAATTGATAAATGCGAGATGAGGCATTTTGTCTTCTTTAATTGGTTCAGAGCTACTTATCAGGAAATTAAAATGACCTACCTCTTGGTCATATAAATGTCAATTGACCAAGCATATAGCCTGGTTGAGCTGCAGGCATTTGTCATTTTTTTATTAACAGTACAGTAGCTTTGTTCATATCTATTATTCTATATTAATATATTAATTACAGTAGCTGCAGGCATCTGCTTAAGCTCTACTTACAGATTGCAGTTCTGAATTTCTGATTCGAACTTTCTGTTAACTCATATTTGGTAGATCGAAATAGAAGCGTTTTTACATGACTGAATCCTACATTATGGACTAAAGAGAATAATGTGTAAACATTTCTTTCATCTCATTCAGTGCAGTAGTTGTTCAATTGTCCTCTTCTTGTAATGATGTTCTATGAAGACATCTTTAGTATTCACATGTTTATAATCATTTTCCAAAATACTAATGGCATGTTTTGTCTTTTTTATGCATACCATGTCTTGAAGCTTTGCCAAAAAGAGAGGTGCGCTCCTTAATTTATTATAAAATATACTAGATGAAATTCTTTTAAACTTTCTTTCCATATTATGAGTATGGTCTTATAATGAAAAAAACTTGCGACATGAATGCCCATTTTTTCTCGAATATTTGGATCCATTTTGCAGGCATCAATGTTATGGCAGAAATAGACGTCCATGGTCATGCAGAATCTTGGTAAGCTTTGTGTTTTCTTTTTCTCTTTTTTCTTTGTGTGCTGATTTTAGTTTCGTACACATTCTGTATAAAACTTCAACCGTTCTCTTTATTTAGTTCAATTCTTGGATCATTAGCTTTTATAAAGGGAGATTGTTGTTCTCTGATTTCGAGGTTTTTATGGCTGGGAGTAATGCAAGGACCAACAAAAATCTCATAGGGCACCCAAGCAGAGACCCGAGCTTGAGAAGTCTTATTCGACTAGGAGGGCTGTTTCTGCTTATAGATTTGGGGACTTGAGGTCAACTTCATCACAGAGGTCTTCGTCTTTGAAAGCCACGTTCATGAGCAAAGCCTAGCCTGGCCTAGGCCAGTTGGATAGATTGGGAAAGTAAAAAGGAGTGTTTTGCTTCTCTTTGAAATCTCTTTTTTCAAAGATCTTGCAACACTTACTACTATTTTGTACTTAAAAGAACTCTGTCATAAGTTGCAAGCTTGTTCGGCATTTGCCACGTTCAATGTTGTCTTAGGGGTTGTTTGATGCAGGAGTCAAATGCGTGTAATCCAAGCTATGAATGATTAGTTTTTTTACAGAATTTATTCCAGTTGCATTTTGGTGCAAATACAAATTAATTGACTTGTATTTTCAGGGTTCTCCAAACTAGGCAATTGGCACCAATGTGGGAGGTGTTAGAGCGCGTTTAGCTCACCAATTTGAAATAATCTCGGCATCAAAATCATCCCTACAATATCGATGATTAGTATTTTTAATCCCAGGTAGGAATCTCTAATTAAAATAGTTAATTAGTATTTTTAATCCCAGGTAGGAGTCTCTGATTAATTAGTATTTTTTGACTGATGATGATGGCAATCAGAAAAATCTGATAAATAAAAATATTTGATTAACTCCTTTAAAAATAATTTTTTATACCTTTAAAAATAATTTTTTACAAAATGCAAATATATGGTAATAAGAGGCCCGGGGATATGAGTTTAAATGGGTCTATGGATTGTTTCGATCAATATCTGGTCATTTATGAAAGATACATACACGCCCTTTGATTTTTGAATTTGTGACACGTTAATAACTCTTTTCGTTGAAAAATCTTTCTTCATATTGTAAAATAAGTAACTTCTATCTATGTAGGGGGCAATCTAGAGCAGCAAACAGAAATTCAGGGCATCCTGTTAATTTTGTGATCCCTTTTTTCAAATTTGTAGGATGGCACACTTTAATGCATGTGATAATTATACCCTATGATATTATCCATTAATAGTAGTTAAAATTGCATGGAGAAGCTTGTAATGAAATGGTGGCCCAAAGTTAGTTAAGTTGAAATTGAAAGGGCAAAAATGCCATATATGTACATTTTTTTACTGAAATATGGGTTATTTAATATTGGACGGTTGGGCCTAACTTGGGCTCATCAAACCCAAGCCATCAAACAAGCTCACAACACATCTCATTTTTGCCCAGTCCAATGTTAAATAACTTAAGCTGATCCATTTATATTCAAAACTAATAAAACTAACCCCAATCTGAAGCATTTTGAAATAAGTCTTAAAACTCAGCCTACATTTGAACAATCATACTGAATTACACCCAACCCATTAGTAACCAGACCGGTCTAAACGTGCACAAACCCTATGTGACTTCCCTCACTCCCTTCCCCCTGCATACACTGCCTCTCCCATCTCAAGATCACGAGAATGGGGAAAGGTTCTTTCCACTCGGACCCGCTCCCCGGCATCAACTGGATAGCCACTGAAAAAATCCATCAATAATGAGTTCCGAAAACTTCAATAATAATTCTAAAATCCAAATTTTCTACCCAAAATTTACGAAAAATTCTATTCTGTTTCTATGATAAATGTAAAGCATCATTTATAATTATCGAAAATAAATCAATATTTAAATTCTATGCATATACAACCCTATATAAATTCATGATATTACAAATGGACAAATTTTTTTCTAATTTTCTCTGCATTCACGTCCAAAGAGTCCAATGAAATTCTTGCAATACCATTTAGCTGTAACAAATTAAGGTGAATCAACTGAAGCAATTGATGGCAACATGAGTGCAAATATGAGGAATCTTTAACGGGAGGTTCAAAAGAGTAGCCATCACTTTCAGCGGAAAATCCAATCCTTCAATAAACTCTTTTAGGCTCTACTTTGTCGCTGCTTTTCCTCTAGTCAAAACCTTTAGCTTCTCTTATGGTTCTGGAAAAGGATTATGTACGCACCACGTAAAAGAAATAACACAACAAACCCATGAGTCCTAGCGTTAGGCTACCCATGAAAGAAACTGATTCATATTTCGAAAAGATGAGAAGCCGACAAAATCTAGTGCTTGTGGGTATGTGATATACTTTTACCTTAATTTATCTTGGTTCACTGTTTTTTGACAACCCCAGCTGGGATTGAACCTACGACCTTCTCAACCTTGTGTCCCTTGAGCAGCATTTATCAGCTTATTCGGATGAAGTTGGGCGTGGACTGTGCCACTTATGATTAACAGTGTCCCACTTACTATCACTGTCCAATCATCATTAGTCCTTCACAAGGTGATGGATGCTTAAAAACATATCAACATGTCAAAACATATCTGGGATAAGCAATTGATGCCCCAGTGGCTTAAAAATCCAAACATAAACATAGTTGGGATATAAGTAAAAGGTCAAAAGAAACCAAGCTTATTTCTGATTAAAAAGTAGAAAAAGATTAACATGTGGGCTCAAAACCAAAAGAATATACAAATTTTTTATGGTATAAAATTCACCCTAGATGTAAGATGAGACAAACTGAAAATAAATATTTTACTTCACATCAAGATTGTATTTTATTTCAGTCACAAGATCTGCAAGCCCCATTGTTGAGTCCTCTTCTCTGTGACCCTCTTTTCCATGTTCCTGAAATTTTTGGTTTTCTTTTATATGGGTAAATCTGTTTGCAAATCGAAAATAGGCAGAGAACAAGTACAACCCATAGACATTTCCATTAAAAAAAATTCAGGATGCCCAAGGGGATGGGCCTTTAAAATCATTTTAGAAAGTAAAATATAGAAACCGGGCCTTTAAAATCATGAACTTTTGTTTAATCTTCAACTTTAATGCTTAATCTTCAACTTTTAATAAAAAAGGCCTGAAATTTATCAAAACAGAAGGAAGAAAGGAAGGCAATCAGACCTTCATCTTTGTACTACTCGTATAGTTGGCAAAGCTCCGTGTAATGCGAGATTGAAGACCAGCAACCGCAGCATAGAGAGAGTGACAAAGAGAGAGAGAAAGGGGGGGGAGGGAGAGAGAGAGAGAGAGAGAGAGTGAAATAATCTCAGCAATCTGTCAATGAGGCATGAGGCGTTGGTATCTGGTAGGAGGGAGAGAGAGAGAGAGGGGGGAGGAGTCTTGGTTCTGCTAGCAATCTGTCTATGAGATTGTGATGGGGGGGGGCGGGGGGGCGCAGGGGAGGGTAAGATTCTTGGTTGGTGTAGGAGTAAGAGTAGGAGTAGGGACTAGGCCGTACTGGTTTACAGCTTGTTTGGTGTAGGAGTAGGGGGAGTAGGGAGTACTGGTTGATTATAGGAGAGAGAGAGAGAGAGAGAGAGAGAGAGAGAGAGAGAGGTTTATAGGTTGTAGCCAACCGAAGAGACCCATGGGATTTTGCATTCAAATTTCAAACCATGTTTCTGTTATTGGTTGGGCGGGAATCCAAATAGAGGCCTCACTTTTGAGACGGTAAAAATCAGTGAAGCAAAGAATTAAAAAATAAATAAATAATGGGAGCCATTACTTGTACACGTTTTTGAAGTGATTGCACCGAATATAAAGAAAGACTTGTAGTTTTAGGGACGTGTGATATGTAAAAATGGAATGCATAGCAATATGGGCCGTCTAATGTGTGCCATGCAATAATTGCATAGCAGATATGGGCCGTCTGATGTGTGCCATCGCACATCAGATATGGGCCGTCCAATGTGTGTCCCACCCAACCAATAAAACCAAATGTCTTTCTTTAAATTAGATGCAATCACTTGAAAAACGGCTCATATTGCATGATGTGTGCCATCCGATCTGAAGCAATAAATGGTTTTACGTTTAGGTACCCTAAACAAAATCTATTTCACCTGATCTCTATCATCCGATTTGAAGCAATCAATGGTTTTAGGTGTAGGTACCCTGAATACTATCTATATCAACTAATCTGAAGCAATGGAGACCGGTTACACATAAAAACTTCGTCCTTAATGGACCTCTCGTGACCGTAAAATCACATGGAACACATCATGCTCATTTGGGTGAATACAGTGAATGGCACACACCATGCTCATTTGGTTCAAGAGAGTTATCTTTAAAATGTAATAAATTCTAACACACATTTGAAGGTATTAATGCAAATGACACTCACATTAAAGAGAAAGGCATCCAGTTCCACAAGATATAGAAAGTGACGGCCATTACAATAGTCTCATGCCCGATCAACGAGAATAAAGTATCCCCCTTCGCTACCGAATGCGACTGCAAAGTTTGTACTAAAGATGTCATGATCCTCGCCTGACACCCTGTGCAGCATCAATTCGCACCCTGATGGAACTTTATTTTCATCTCCTGCACGAAGAGAAGACAATTTGACAAAAATTTACTATTGTAATCACGTGCAATAATGGACAAGAAGATGTTCATATAGCGAACTGATCATTATGGGTTGTCTGATTACCGTCCAGAGTCTTTGGTTTAATCGCATGAACTCGGCTGTGCGAACCACTGGGGCATCTTTTATCCCGAAGGCATTGACGGCGTCCACATGATTTGTTGCATACTAGCCATATAAGACTACGAGAGACGAAAGCAATTTTATTTTTTCCTGTGAATAAATGAACTAAATGGGTTATAAAGATACATACAAATAGTAAATTCTTTTCCCTCTGCTTCGTGGATTACAACTTTTCCTTTGGAAAATAAATAGTAAAAAGCATGCATGTTCTCAACTGTTTGATTGTAGGAGATACGGTTCAAAATCAAACTCTCATAAGTAGCTGATCCCTCGTCCGCTAAGATATCTAACATTATTTACATGTTTGCCCTGGTAGCGTCCACCATCTGAATATTGAAAAAGGTTTCGGAGGCGTTCTATTGTCAACAGAGTTGTAGGGAGAAAGTGAACAACGAATGAAGAAGTATGCCTCACTTGAATTTCTACCCACTTCTCTTTAAATAGGCGCCTCACTTGAATTTCTACCTTGATTATATTGAATCGGACGATGGAGCTTGTTTATTGTCCCAATCTTTAATACAATGGATGTTGAGTACATGATCGTACAATTATTCGGTTACTTTTTTATTTCATGCGGTACACAACCAAAAAAATTACCTTAAAATCAATTTTGAGGATGTTTTTTTTGGCAGGTCATTTTTCTTGGATGTGTAGCACTACAAATGAAACATCGACCGTCTGATGGTAGGCCCATGATCTCAAGATCCATCGTGTGAAAGGTTGTGATGATAAACGATCTCCATCATCAAATTTAATGGAGTCAATGTGTTTTCTCACCCCACCTCGGTGTGAATTGACCGACTTTAAGAAGATGGTAGAGATCGTTTTTCATCCCCATATTTCAGACAATTGATCTATAGATCATGCTCGTGTCATCGTAGGGTCATCTTTCAAGTATACATAGGACACATTCCTCGAAAGCGATCGTAAATCATGTGACTGCTAGTGACCTAATGGGCTTAACATTATGATGTGAAACTCAAAATTAATTTTAAGGTCACATTCTTGGATGTGTAGCACTAGAAATGAAACATCGACCGTCTGATGGTAAGCCCATGATCTCAATATCCATCGTCGGAAAGGTTGTGGTGATAAACGATCTCCATCATCAAATTAAATGGAGTCAATGTGTTTTCTCACCCCACCACGGTGTGAATTGACCTGCTTTAAGAAGATGGTAGAGATCATTTTTCGTCCCCATATTTCTGACAATTGATCTATAGATCATGCTCGTGTCATCGTAGGGTCATCTTTCTAGTATATATAGGACACATCCCCCGAAAGAGATCGTAAATCATGTGACTGCTAATGACCTTAACGGCTAAACATTATGATGTGAAACTCAAAATTGATTTTAAGGTCACTTTCTTAGATGTGTAGCACTAGAAATGAAATATCGACCGTCTGATGGTAGGCCCATGATCTCAAGATCCATCATGTGAAAGGTAGTTATGATAAACGATCTCCATCATCAAATTTAATGGAGTCAATGTGTTTACTCACCCCACCTCGGTGTGAATTGACCGACTTTAAGAAGATGGTAGAGATCGTTTTTCGTCCCTATATCTCAGACAATTGATCTATAGATCATGCTCGTGTCATCTTTCAAGTATACATAGGACACATTCCTCGAAAGCGATCGTAAAACATGTGACTGCTAGTGACCTAAAGGGCTTAACATTATGATGCGAAACTCAAAATTAATTTTAAGGTCACATTCTTGGATGTGTAGCACTAGAAATGAAACATCGACCGTCTGATGGTAAGCCCATGATCTCAATATCCATCGTCGGAAAGGTTGTGGTGATAAACGATCTCCATCTTCAAATTTAATGGAGTCAATGTGTTTTCTCACCCCACCACGGTGTGAATTGACCGGCTTTAAGAAGATGATAGAGATCATTTTTCGTCCCCATATTTCTGACAATTGATCTATAGATCATGCTCGTGTCATCGTAGGGTCATCTTTCTAGTATATATAGGACACATCCCCCGAAAGAGATCGTAAATCATGTGACTGCTAGTGACCTTAACGGCTTAACATTATGATGTGAAACTCAAAATTGATTTTAAGGTCACTTTCTTGGATGTGTAGCACTAGAAATGAAATATCGACCGTCTGATGGTAGGCCCATGATCTCAAGATCCATCATGTGAAAGGTTGTTATGATAAACGATCTCCATCATCAAATTTAATGGAGTCAATGTGTTTTCTCACCCCACCTCGGTGTGAATTGACCGACTTTAAGAAGATGGTAGAGATCGTTTTTCATCCCAATATTTCTGACAATTGATCTATAGATCATGCTCGTGTCATTTTTCTAGTATACATAGGACACATCCCCCGAAAGCGATCGTAAATCATGTGACATGGCTTAACATTATGATGTGAAATTCAAAATTGATTTTAAGGTCACTTTCTTGGATGTGTAGCACTATAAATGAAACATCGACCGTCTGATGGTAGGCCCATGATCTCAAGATCCATCGTGTGAAAGGTTGTGATGATAAACGATCTTCATCATCAAATTTAATGGAGTCAATGTGTTTTCTCACCCCACCTCGGTGTGAATTGACCGACTTTAAGAAGATGGTAGAGATCATTTTTCGTCCCCATATTTCTGACAATTGATCAATAGATCATGTTCGTGTCATCTTAGGTTCATCTTTCTAGTATACATAGAACACATCCCCCGAAAGCGATCGTAAATCATGCGACTGCTAGTGACCTAAAGGGCTTAACATTATGATGTGAAACTCAAAATTAATTTTAAGGTCACTTTCTTGGATTGTAGCACTAGAAATGAAACATCGACCGTCTGATGGTAGGCCCATGATCTCAAGATCCATCGTGTTAAAGGTTGTGGTGATAAACGATCTCCATCATCAAATTTAATGGAGTCAATGTGTTTTCTCACCCCACCTCAGTGTGAATTGACCGACTTTAAGAAGATAGTAGAGTTCGTTTTTCGTCCCCATATTTCTGACAATTGATTTATAGATCATGCTCGTGTCATCGTAGGGTCAGCTTTCTAGTATACATAGGACACATTCCCCGAAAGAGATCGTAAATCATGTGACTACTAGTGACCTAAATGGCTTAACATTATGATGTGAAATTCAAAATTGATTTTAAGGTCACTTTCTTGGATGTGTAGCACTAGAAATAAAACATTGACCGTCTGATGGTAGGCCCATGATCTCAAGATCCATCATGTGAAAGGTTGTGATGATAAACGATCTCCATCATCAAATTTAATGGAGTCAATGTGTTTTCTCACCCCACCTCGGTGTGAATTGACCGACTTTAAGAAGATGGTAGAGATCGTTTTTCGTCCCCATATTTCTAACAATTGATCTATAGATCATGCTCGTATCATGGTAGGGTCATCTTTCTAGTATACATAGGACGCATCCCCCGAAAGCGATCGTAAATCATGTGACTGCTAGTGACCTAAGGGCTTAACATTATGATGTGAAACTCAAAATTGATTTTAATGTCACTTTCTTGGATGTCTAGCACTAGAAATGAATCATCGACCGTCTGATGGTAGGCCCATGATCTCAAGATCCATCGTGTGAATGGTTGTGATGATAAACGATCTCCATCATCAAATTTAATGGAGTCAATGTGTTTTCTCACCCCACCTCGGTGTGAATTGACCGACTTTAACAAGATGGTAGAGATCGTTTTTCGTCCTCATATTTATGACAATTGATCTATAGATCATGCTCGTGTCATTGTAGGGTCATCTTTCTAGTATACATAGGACACATCCCCCGAAAGCGATCGTTAATCATGTGACTGTTAGTGACCTAAACGGCTTAACATTATGATGTGAAATTCAAAATTAATTTTAAGGTCACTTTCTTGGATGTGTAGCACTAGAAATGAAACATCGACCGTCTGATGGTAGGCCCATGATCTCAAGATCTATCGTGTAAAAGGTTGTGATGCTAAACGATATCTATCATCAAATTTAATGGAGTCAATGTGTTTTCTCACCCAACCTCGGTGTGAATTGACCGACTTTCAGAAGATGGTAGAGATCATTTTCGTCCCCATATTTCTGAGAATTGATCTATAGATCATGCTCGTGTCATCGTAGGGTCATCTTTCTAGTATACATAGGACTCATCCCTCGAAAGCGATCGTAAATCATGTGACTGCTAGTGACCTAAACGGCTTAACATTATGATGTGAAACTCAAAATTGATTTTATGGTCACTTTCTTAGATGTGTAGCACTTGAAATGAAACATCGACTGTCTGATGGTAGGCCCATGATCTCAAGATCCATCGTGTGAAGGGTTGTGATGATAAACGATCTCCATCATCAAATTTAATGGAGTCAATGTGTTTTCTCACCCCACCTCGGTGTGAATTGACCGACTTTAAGAAGATGGTAGAGACCATTTTTCGTCCTCATATTTCTGACAATTGATCTATAGATCATGCTCGTGTTATCGTAGGGTCATCTTTCTAGTATACATAGGACACATCCCCCGAAAGCGAACGTAAATCATGTGACTGCTAGTGACCTAAATGGGTTAACATTATGATGTGAAACTCAAAATTGATTTTAAGGTCACTTTCTTGGATGTGTAGCGCTAGAAATGAAACATCGACCGTCTGATGGTAGGCCCATGATCTCAAGATCATCGTGTGAAAGGTTGTTGTGATAAACAATCTCCGTCATCAAATTTAATGGAGTCAATGTGTTTTCTCACACCACCCCGGTGTGAATTGATCGACTTTAAGAAGATGGTAGAAATCATTTTTCGTCCCTATATTTCTGACAATTGATTTATAGATCATGCTCGTGTCATCGTAGGGTCATCTTTCTAGTATAAATAGGACACATCCCCCGAAAGAGATCGTAAATCATGTGACTGCTAGTGACCTAAACGGCTTAACATTATGATGTAAAACTCAAAATTGATTTTAAGGTCACTTTCTTGGATGTGTAGCACTAGAAATGGAACATCGACCGTTCCCATGATCTCAAGATCTATCGTGTGAAAGGTTGTGATGATAAACGATCTCCATCATCAAATTTAATGGAGTCAATGTGTTTTCTCACCCCACGTTGGTGTGAATTGACCGACTTTAAGAAGATGGTTGAGATCATTTTTCGTCCCCATATTTCTGAAAATTGATCTGTAGATCATGCTCGTGTTATCGTAGGGTCATCTTTCTAGTATACATAGGACACATATCCTGAAAGCGATCGTAAATCATGTGATTGCTAGTGACCTAAACGGCTTAACATTATGATGTGAAACTCAAAATTGATTTTAGGGTCACTTTCTTGAATTTGTAGCACTAAAAATGAAACATCGACCGTCTGATGGTAGGCCCATGATCTCAAGATCCATCGTGTGAAAGGTTGTGATAATAAACGATCTCTATCATCAAATTTAATGAAGTCAATGTGTTTTCTCACCCACCTTCGGTGTGAATTGACCGACTTTAAGAAGATGGTAGAGATCGTTTTTCATCCCCATATTTCGGTGTGAATTGATCTAGATCATGCTCGTGTCATCGTAGGGTCATCTTTCTAGTATACGTAGGATACATCCCCTGAAAGCGATTGTAACTCATGTGACTGCTAGTGACCTAAGGGCTTAACATTATGATGTGGAAAGGTCACTTTCTTGGATGTGTAGCATTATAAATGAAACATCGACCGTCTGATGGTAGGCCCATGATCTCATGATCCATCGTGTGAAAGGTTGTGGTGATAAACGATCTCCATCATCAAATTTAATGGAGTCAATGTGTTTTCTCACCCCACCTCGGTGTGAATTGACCGACTTTAAGAAGATGGTAGAGATCGTTTTTCGTCCCCATATTTCTAACAATTGATCTATAGATCATGCTCGTGTCATCGTAGGGTCATCTTTCTAGTATACATAGATTTATTAGTGACCTAAACGGCTTAACATTATGATGTGAAACTCAAAAATGATTTTAAGGTAACTTTCTTGGATGTGTTGCACTAGAAATGAAACATCGACCGTCTGATGGTAGGCCCATGATCTCAAGATCTATCGTGTGAAAGGTTGTGATGATAAACGATTTCTATCATCAAATTTAATGGAGTCAATGTGTTTTCTCACCCCACCTCGGTGTGAATTGACCGACTTTAAGAAGATGGTAGAGATCATTTTTCATCCCCATATTTCTGATAATTGATCTATAGATCATGTTCGTGTCATTGTAGGGTCATCTTTCTAGCATACATAGGACACATCCCCCGAAAGCAATCGTAAATCATGTGACTGCTAGTGACCTAAACGGCTTAACATTATGATGTGAAACTCAAAATTGATTTTATGGTCACTTTCTTGAATTTGTAGCACTAGAAATGAAACATCGACCGTCTGATGGTAGGCCCATGATCTCAAGATCCATCGTGTGAAAGGTTGTGATGATAAACGATCTCCATCATCAAATTTAATGAAATCAATGTGTTTTCTCACCCACCTTCGGTGTGAATTGACCGACTTTAAGAAGATGGTAGAGATCGTTTTTCATCCCCATATTTCTGACAATTGATCTATAGATCATGCTCGTGTCATCGTAGGGTCATCTTTCTAGTATACATAAGACACATCCCCCGAATGCAATCGTAAATTTTGTGACTGCTAGTGACCCTTTAAGGGCTTAACATTATGATGTGAAAAGGTCACTTTCTTGGATGTGTAGCACTAGAAATGAATCTTCGACCGTCTGATGGTAGGCCCATGATCTCATGATCCATCGTGTGAAAGGTTGTGGTGATAAACGATCTCCATCATCAAATTTAATGGAGTCAATGTGTTTTCTCACCCCACCTCGGTGTGAATTGACCGACTTTAAGAAGATGGTAGAGATCATTTTTCGTCCCAATATTTCTGACAATTGATCTATAGATCATGCTCGTGTCATCGTAGGGTCATCTTTCTAGTATACATAGGACACATCCCCCGAAAGCGATCGTAAATCATGTGACTGTTAGTGACCTAAACGGCTTAACATTATGATGTGAAACTCAAAATTGATTTTAAGGTAACTTTCTTGGATGTGTAGCACTAGAAATGAAACATCGACCGTCTGATGGTAGGCCCATGATCTCAAGATCTATCGTGTGAAAGGTTGTGATGATAAACGATTTCCATCATCAAATTTAATGGAGTCAATGTGCTTTCTCACCCCACCTCGGTGTGAATTGACCGACTTTAAGAAGATGGTAGAGATCATTTTTCGTCCCCATATTTCTGACAATTGATCTATAGATCATGTTCGTGTCATTGTAGGTTCATCTTTCTAGCATACATAGGACACATCCCCCGAAAGCAATCGTAAATCATGTGACTGCTAGTGACCAAAACGGCTTAACATTATGATGTGAAACTCAAAATTGATTTTAAGGTCACTTTCTTGGATGTGTAGCACTAGAAATGAAACATCGACCGTCTGATGGTAGGCCCATGATCTCAAGATCCATCGTGTGAAAGGTTGTGAAGATAAACGATCTGCATCATCAAATTTAATGGAGTCAATGTGTTTTCTCACCCCACCTCGGTGTGAATTGACCGACTTTAAGAAGATGATAGAGATCGTTTTTCGTCCCAATATTTCTGACAATTGATCTATAGATCATGCTCGTGTCATCGTAGGGTCATCTTTCTAGTATACATAGGACTCATCCCTCGAAAGTGATCATAAATTATGTGACTGCTAGTGACCTAAGCGGCTTAACATTATGATGTGAAACTCAAAATTGATTTTAAGGTCACTTTCTTGGATGTGTAGCACTAGAAATAAAACATTGACTGTCTGATGGTAGGCCCATGATCTCAAGATCCATCATGTGAAAGGTTGTGATGATAAACGATCTCCATCATCAAATTTAATGGAGTCAATGTATTTTCTCACCCCACCTCGGTGTGAATTGACCGATTTTAAGAAGATGGTAGAGATCGTTTTTCGTCCCCATATTTCTGACAATTGATCTATTGATCATGCTCGTGTCATCGTAGGGTCATATTTCTAGTATACATAGGACACATCCCCCCATGATCTCAAGATCCATCGCGTGAAAGGTTGTGATGATAAACGATCTCTATCATCAAATTTAATGTAGTCAACTTAACAAAATTTTGGTGATAAACGATCTCCATCATCGAAATTTTGGTAGAAGTTCAAGGCGAAACATGATCACCATCATATGATCTTAAGCAGTCCAAGTGTTCTAGAGGTTTGAGATGTTGGTGCTTTGCAAACGAGTTGATGCCTTTTAGCAAATGGTGCCTTTCAACAAACAAGGTTTGAAATGTTGGTGCTTTGCAAACGAGCTGGTGCACCTCAATTCCTATAGATATTTGATTGGTTTCTAGGGGTAATAATAGGTGTTAGCAGACGTACTACTAGGTAGGAGGTGTTAGTAATAGGTTGTACTAGTAAGAACCACTAGACTTGCATTCATAAAACAATTTTTATATTTTACCTGAGTAAGGATTTCAACCATTGTAGGCCCGTGATCAAAGAGAGGGCAACAGTGGCATTAATAGCATGTGAGGTTTTGGGGACGTTATGCAAATTGCAGCCTAAGGACCGATTAGTCTGATGTGTCCCATCGCATAACAGATATGGGTTGTCTTAAATTTTGATTAAGCAAACCCGTAAGTCTCATATAAGACCGATTAGTCTAATATGACCTCGCTTAGATAAAAATGGAATATGGGCCGTCTGATGTGTGCCATCGCATTGCAGATATGGGGCTGTCTGATGTGTGCCATGCAATATGGTCCGTTTTTCATGTGATTGTGTCTAATGTAAAGAAAGACTTGGTGTTTTAGGGACATGTGATATGTAAAAATGGAATATGGGCCGTTTGATGTGTGCCATCGCATAGCAATATGGGCCGTTTGATGTGTGCCATGCAATAATCACATAGCAGATATGGACCGTCTGATGTGTGCCATCGCTAGATATGGACCGTCTGATGTGTGCCATCGCATAGCAGATATGGCCCCGTTTATAGTATATTTTGAGGCCCAAGCTCGGCCAATTGTCACCCCTACTTAAATGGATACCTCTATTAGCGCGCACGAAATCTCTGAAAGCACTTTCATTAGAAACCCCTTCAAAACAATTGACTGCCTTGGATCAGATGGTGGAGATCGTGTTTTTCTCCGATCTTTCATAGAATGGATCATAAGATCATGCCGCACCTATCATATGGTTGGTTTTTCATTCCGACGGTTAATTATTATTATATGTGCTAAATATCCCTAAAAAATACCCCTCCAGTCATATGGCACGTTTCACTCTCAAATGTGAGTTTATGACCTTCATTTTGAAATTCGTGACATGTGTAATCATAAATTGACCATCCGATAGATGTGCCATGATCTGAAGATCTATTTTTTCGAAAATATCTGGATGAAACACTACCCCGATCTATTGATCAGATGTAATCAATTGTTTTAATAGGTATGATATGTGGGTGTTACAATAGTACATCACTCTTATTTACATGTTAGATCAAACCATAAATTGGGCAATGTTGTGCTTCAATAGTACATCACTCTTATTTATAGAGGGCTTTGCAACAAAAGAAAATCAGGCAAAGTTGTGTGTTTTGTTGTTAAGCCCAGTTTTTGCAATAAATTTATAACCGTAATTTAGTTGCAAATCCTTCAATTTTTTCGTAATCGATCGGATGGCTAGTGTTGATCCACACAATGAGGCACGCATGACTATCATGGTAAACATTTTGAGGGAGAGGAGAGCCGTAAGATTTGAGGTCTTAGTTCTTAATCGGCTTTCTTTTGGGTAGACGGTCGAAAATGTTCACTCGCTTTCGTGCCTAGTTTATCAGGGTCGAGCCGCGTTGACGGTGAATGCGAGGAACGTCATGACTGTTAGTCCGGTGGAACCTCCGACCGCTGAGGATTATCGTATCGGCGAAGCCGTGAACTCATCATTCGTGTTGCGATTCGATTATAGTGATTGGATTGTAAGCACATAAATAATCATTTTTTATTAGGTTTTACATATATTTATTTGTAGATGCAACTCCTAATCGTATTATTAATAGTTGCAGGCAATGAGCGGTATGGTTGCCCTTGGCAGAGAACTTATGCCACACAGGGCAAATGATGAGCACATTAACGACAATAACGGAGACACCGAGGAAAACGATGATGAAGAGAATGACGCTGGTAGCGATGACGGCGACGACTAAGGATACGCCCAGATCTTAATCCGTTTTCCCTTATGTTTTTCTTCTAATGCAACGTGTATTTTCGATTGACTATACAAAACAATGAAGATGCACCTTTGGAATATTGGTAGCAACAACATGAAATCCTCATAAAATACCAATTTTGAAAACATAACGACTCTTTTCATTGAAAGCATAGGAAGAAGGATTAATGGGGTGGGTGCCCCACAGGCATATGAAGCTTCAGAGGCTTTTAATTTTACACCCATCAATACTGTCAGAAACTGACTTCGAATGATATCAGGGTCCTTGAAATCTGTAAAAACAGCTTTTGACATGATTCGATGGTTAGAAGGCTATACGCTTAACGATCTTATGATGTCGATGAGAGAGTGAAACCCAACAAAAACAACACTGTTGGTAGTTATATATTATAGGGGGGTCCCCAACAGACAAACACATAAGCGACTTGAAAACTACACAAATAAAGAAAATTTCTGCGTCGTTATAATGGGTTTTAAGATGATTTTTGTATTATAATATAACCAAAAAAGCAGAAAAAACCAAACTTGTAAAACAAAAAAGTCAATTTAATCTTACAAAAGGACAATATTTAATGTTCAATGGTCACAGGTGCTGGATCAAGGCATTTCTTGGACGAAAAGGGGCCCAATCAATTAATTATTTTCCCCCCTAGGAGGGCTAGTAGGAAGGCTGTGCCCATGAATATATATATATATATATATATATATATATATATATATATATATATATATATATATATATATATATATATATATATATATATATATGCTCTCCAACCAAAATATTCAGATGTTATGATGAGTTTGATATTTTGACTGAAATTTCAGATGGGCAAATGGCTAATATCCACATGAAGGGCCATCAAAACATTAGAAAAAGAAGAATCTCGTGTCACTAACTCACAATCCCGAAAACAAATAGAGAACTAAAGCGATCTAATCCATTAGTATTTAGCAGTTCAGCAAAAACCTAAAGGAAGGAAATGTGATCCCTCTACCATTGTTGGACTTCAAGTCTTCTTCTCCTAGAGTCTATCCAAAGCAATGTCCGCATCTCCATGGAGCAAAGAAAGGGCATTATAAGTGAACACATTAACAACCACCTTTCGACAAGGTGCTGGAAGACCCCAAGTTTGAAGGTAGTTTTAGTGAGTGAAACCCCTATTGCGCCCTAAAATCAATGTACATAATTCCAACACAACTGCAGATCATATTTGCACTGAAAGAAAGATTTGGCATCCATTGGCGAACCTCGGAAAATGTACAAATTATTTTTTATTTTAGCGTCAAATTAAATAATTGAAATGTACAAAATCTACCACCAAGAATTTGCGGGGCAATGCTAAAGTCCAACTGGTTCAACCAGTTTTGTAGCCATCGGATAGGAGAAAATCTTGACTTCCACAATTTTTATTTTTAATATTGGCAGTTTAGTGTACTGATCTTGGCATATGGCTGGATGTGTCTTTTTTATTTCTGCTTTTCCTATGCTAAGCTTCTCGCTTAGCATTTTCATCCTGATGTGAGTTTTGGAATTTCTAATGAATTGCATTAAAAAAAATTGAAGCATTGTCTTCCTGCAAAGAATTGAGTACCTTAGGGTTGAATCACTTGCGTTATCACAGCCCTCAATCTATTCATTCACAATAGAAGGGCGGGTCTGTTAGACCAAAGGTTGGACAAACATCAAAGATAAGTTTTATAATTCTTATGGTAGTGTATACAGAGATGAATGCTAAAATTTCACACAAAAGAATACCACCAATTCAGAAAATAAAGGTTAGTGGCAATTCCAAGGTCCACAGAAACCACGCCAAACAGGGTCATAGACTTCTCAGGGGTAATAATAGGATAGTCTCTCCTTATTTAATGCACATAGAGAAACTTCGTACCGTAGTTACACCCTGTGAATCTGTGACCTCACCCTCACCTCCTTCACTCAGCATGCATTGACTGCTTTTAAATCAGATGATGGAGATCATTTTCCATCCCAATATTTCACACAAACGACCTTGAGATTGTGGGCGTGCCATCAGACAATCAATTTTTTTATTCCACAAGGCACATATATCAAAACCTTGGTCAAAATTTTTGTCATCCGTCGACCAAAACTTTATGCATTGAATTCTTAACCAGAACATGCCACTAATGCTAACTGTCAAACAACTGTAACAAAGAAAATCAATTTAATACAAATGGTGCAACTCAATTTATAGATTTCCATGAGCCTTCTTGGCCAATTCGGAGTAGTCCCACACCTCCACAGGTGTGGGTGTGGGTGCTACTGTTCTATTCATTGGTGGCTAGAGGCAAAATCTCACCATTAATATTCTTTAAAGGCAGGGGATTTTCATGGCTAATAGACTGTTGCTTTTCAAAGATCTAGAGTGCCTCCTGCATCTTTTCAAAGCTTTTGCGGGAAATCTTGTGCACCGACTGCTTTCAAAGATTGGTACCTATCCCCATATGTTGGGGAATTTGGTTGGACAGAAATGAGAGTATCTTTAATGGTAAGGGGTGATCAATTAACTCTTGATAAATCACATCAAAGATAAAGTAATCCAATGGACCTTAACTTGTTGGAAGTTGAAAGGGATTGATAGGAAAAAGCTATATGGAAATTGGATAGAGATGGTCACATGTAAGTTGAAAGGGAGTAGGCCAATTGCGCACTGGTGATGGGGCGCTCAATCCGATCGCGCCTCTCATGATAGACACGTGATCGAGTCTCGAGTTGGTCTGGGAAAAGGAAGTCTGGTCTGAGAAGGGACTGATGTGCTTGTGATTTGGTGTACAATCGAATTGAGTTTGGTTTTAGGCGCTTAATTCGAGGCTGTCCGGGTGGGGCTTGAAATGTCAGGCTATTGTTTCATCCTGCATTTCGACTATGTGCTATTATTTCAGTATATAGTCTCCCTATGTTGGGACTTGAGCCACAGAGCTATTATTTTAGCCTATGTTCAGCCATGTACTATTGTTTCAGTGCATGGTTCCCATGTTGGGGTATGGGCTTGTGCCATAAAAATATTTTTTCAGCCTGTGTCCAGCCATATATTATTGTTTTAGTATATGGTCCCACATTAGGGTTAGGGGTCTGAAATGCGAGACTATTATTTCAGTCTGCATTTCGACTATACACTATTATTTCAGTATATTGTCTCTTTATGTCAAGATCTGAGCCATAGAGCTATTATTTTAGCCTGTGTTTAGTCATGTACTATTATTTCAGTACATGATTCCCACGTCGGAAGTATGGGGCCTGAGCCACAGAACTATTGTTTCAGCCTGTGTTTAACCATATGCTATTGTTTTAGCATATGGTCCCATATCCGGGTTATGAGGTCAAAGGTTGATTGAATAAATTTATATATTCTGAAAGAGAAAAATGGGGATGTCTATAGATGCCCTCTTCGGCACGCTCTTATGAAGTAAGAATGTGTCGAAGAAGTAGACACCCCTCATTCGAGGTGTCTTCTCGTTTCTCTTGAGATATTACAAATGTGAACTGGGGATGCTGACATGACATGCTTAACTTTCTTATCTAGTAGTGCAAGCTAAAATAGAGTATTTGAAGGATAAATGGTAGCTGTCGAAGGGCACATTCTGGGTCTGTGGGTGTATGGCACATCCCGTCGCATGACGCGAGTAACAGGGGAATTTTACGCAATCAAGGTACCGGGGCGTCAATCAAATGTCCAAATAAGGTCCAGGGACTGATAATAATAAAATAACGTATCATGTAATATCGAAGGCTTTTAAAAGTCATGTCAGATCGAGCGCGTCATTGCTCACACCAATGCACGCTAGGCGTTCCTTTTCCAATAAGCATTTATAAGTTCTTAGATTAAATATACTCAATATTCAGTTTCCCAGGAGAATGGCTGGTTTGGGCTGGTAATTGAGGTGAGGGTCTTCTGAGGTGTGCTCAATTGAATTCTGTGCAGTAGCATGTGCGCTTGATTCATTTGGAGTCGGCCTCTAAGTTGGAAATTCTAGTGCTAATGTGTCTGAACAAATGATTTTGCACAGTGGAGTGTGTGCTTGATCTAATTCTGTGTAGTGGGATATGCGCTTGATTGCAAGTTCAGGGGTCTTAGGAGTTAAAGGTCAGGTTTAAGTGTAATTTATCGTGCGTGGGTGATGGGGCACTTAATCAATTTTTTTTTTGTATTTAAAGAAAGGTGAGTTGAGTCTATTTATCTTGTTACTTTGTTCTTCTCTTCTTCTCTCTTTTTTTTTAGTAAGGGGATTTTGAAAATTTTGGGGTTTTTAAATTTTAGAGATTTTAACTTAAGATCAATTAAATGGTAAAACGGCTGAAAACGTGGCTTCTGAGACGTTGCTGAGCAGATCTACCAGTAGGGATTTATAGATCCGACCGTTATTGTAGTTGTCAAGATGACACTTGGTATGTCGGATACTCCATCTAACCTTCTCGGCGAGTACTGATGATTGTCTCTTATGAGAGGACTATAGTGATTCACGAGTCGAGAGAGACGGGTTTTGAAAACATTTGACTTAATCATAGCTTTTCCTTTGATTTGGCCTTTTATTTTTTACTTTACTAACCTTTTTTGTTGTTTTTTTTTGTTTTCACTCACCCTTACGATTACATCATTTTACTCACCCCTACTTTTACGTCATTTACGTGCCTTAGCCGATTGGCAGGCCTACATGTGCATAATCCTTACTTTTCTTTACATTTCTGTCATAAGGTACTTTCCGTCATTTTTTGCTTAGAGCATGTATTAGTTGCGCCAGGTATAATAGTGGGGTCAAATGTATTTTGACAGCAGAACAGCAACCTGAAATGAGTCTCTTTTTTTATTTTCTGGAAGCTATGCTTCCGGGGACTGACAGCTTAATTATATCGGGTCTCTCCTCAACGAACCTGAGGGATACAAGGCCGGTGCGGGCCTGCTAACGCTCACTTCCCACGAGTTTTAGGCTAAGTAATGAGAGGGTTACCTGCTCGATTTAATTTCTTAGGCTACTTGCGTCTTGTCATTTAATTTCTTTATATTTCTATCATTTAAAGCGCTTTAACCGATTGATGGGCCTATGTGCGCATTTAATTTCCGCAAACATATACTATCAAAGTGGGCCGACGCCACCGTAGAGGCGGCACGAGACCATCACCCCCGGTCTTTGAACTTTAAGAAAACTCCCCTAAAATTGAAATTTTAAATTGAACCAATAAGGGGGACATAATTGAATTTTGCAGGATAGATTTTTACAAGTTGGGATTCCTAGGCTAACATACAATCTGCCGGTTCTTAGTACGGTGGCCGCCCCTAATGGTGATGATTCGAAAAATTCCAGCTCGCTTAGTACCTAAGAAAGCGCTTGCGCTGGAGGTATATCGAGCGAGTAACTTTCTCGTTACTTAGCCTAAAACTCGTGGGAAGTGAGCATTAGCGGACCCGCACCGGCCTTGTATCCCTCAGGTTCAGTGAGGAGAGACCCGATATAATTAAGCTGTCAGTCCCCGAAAGCATAGCTTCCAGAAAATAAAAAAAGAGACTCATTTCAGGTTGCTGTTCTACTGTCAAAATACATTTGACCCCATCATATACTGGCGAACTAATATATGCTCTAAGACAAAAATACCCAGATTTTGCCTGGCGCATGTAATACTTGCACCAAGCTTAAAATCTGACCAGTTTGGCCTGGCGCATCTAATACTTGCGCCAAGTCTATTTTGGGAAATGCAGCCCGAATCTGTGGCCTATTTCACCTTCCCGAAGTACCTGATTAGTGATTTTAATGGCTCTGTTTAGGCCCTGTAATTTCTGACACCCAATACACCCTCGTCGGCCAAGAGAAGGTGACTTCTTTTTGACCTATTTCGGGGGTTCGGGTTTTTTGCATCGATTTTTGTGTCTTCAATAGATCAAAGGATTTCCCTTTGATTCTTTCAAAGCGCTTCGGAGTCTTTGCTGCGGGACCTATTTAGGGTATGAAAGCCACCCGAGATGGGAATTTAAAGTCCTCGGAATCCTTAAATCATTTCCATTTGACAAAATTTTCAAAACAAATTAAATAAGTCAAAAACCCCCAAAAAATAGAGATTTGTGGTGCCGGCACAACGACATTATCTTGTCCTCCGACATCCCATAGTGAAAGAAGAAGGAAACTTTACGGGCCCCACCCGAGGCACTCGTACCCTACCCAATACCGAGCCATGTCGTGGGCAGTGGATCCGACATACGCCGATCCTGACTCATTCCCGCTACATTCTCCAACCCATTCTCATGTGGAAGAAGTTTTCACATCTATCCCCCTTACCCAATCTCCCTTCACCGTTACCAGCCCATTTGGTGCCCCCATTTTCCCATCTACTACCTCCCAAAATTCCCAAAATCCAACCCCCAATTCCACATCATTTTCCCAAGCCATGCCCATTCCCCCGTTCATGGCCATTCCCAATCCATCTCACCTTCCGTCCACACCCATTCAAAACTCGGCTCAATCCTCCGCCTTCACCAATATGCCCTATTTCTCATCCGCCCGACACACCCAATCCACCCGCATCTACCCATGCCACGTCCAATTTTTCAAATCGCCAATACTTCCCTCCCTCTACCCAGGTCATGCCTATTTTTATCGGGGCCATGACCAGTTTCTCTCACACATCTCCCACATCCTACCCAATTCTTTATTATTCCATTTCTTATCCAATCCACCCACATTCACCAATGCCCCACCTAATTTCTCTAACCCACCCCATACCTCACCACTTACCCAAGTCATGCCCAATTTTACTGAGACCATGCCCAATTTTTCCATCACATCCACCCCATCTATACCCATCATCCCTTAAATACACCATCTCCATTCGATCTCTCTCCAATGGCTATAATGGAGGAGATGGTCCAAGCCTACACTAGATGGAAAGCCTCTCAAGACATCTCCTCTCACCCACATCCCACATCCCAAAATCTATCTCATGCCCTACCAAGCCTCCACGCCTCATTCCCCCATGACCCTCAACAACCCCCGATCATCCATACCCACCAAGCCCTATGGCCCAAACCCCCATCACCCAGACCCATCAGGGGCCCATAACCCATATATCTCAAGGCCCACTGGGCCAGATCCACTAAGGCCCAATGGGCCAGACCCAACATGCCCAAACCTATCAAAGCTCTTTCCCTACCCCCAAGCCCAGCAAAGCCCAAACCTTGAAGCCTCACACCCATACCCTCATACCTAGCTCAAACCTTCACAAGTCTTCCAAAATTTCAATTACCCATAACCCTCATACCTAGCTCAAACCCATGCCCTGTATCAACCCCAATTTACCCATGTCCCTACACCTCAAAGCCATCTCCAAGCTTTTCCCCATACCCATTGGCCCCATCAGACCCAAAATTTAACTTCCACTCACCCCATCACCCAGCAAAATTTTTTTTTTTGCTCGGCAAAAGGGGGTTGTGAGGGTCCCCCACCTTTCTATTAATAAAAAATAATAATTACAATGTTGCCTTCATGAGTAAGGGAACAAAATGGGGATAACCAAATACATTAGGGCAATACCTCTACCATCAAGTAGGGCAATAGGACATAATGGTTCTAAGCAGACTTTTTTTGTGTGTAGGCAAGTTGGTGGCTGGTATGTTGAAGACGCGATTGTTCATTTCCTTCCAAATAGTGTATACCGCAGCCGCTAACAGGTGCTTTAGGTGATCGATGATGCAATTCGTAAGATTGGAATTGAGAATGTGACTGATCTCATCAGTGATGCTATTCATGGGAGCTCGTCTAATACCATAGAGACTTAGGATAGATCTCCAAATCCAGGTAGTATACCCGCAGCCAAAGAATAAGTGCTCATGAGTTTCCCTGTCAACATTGCATAATTTGCATCCTTGGTTGACGGCAATACCGCACCCAATTAATAGGTCAATGGTGGAAAACTTCCCAAGAGCAGCTCGCCAAAGGACAAAGGCATGTCGTTGAATTCTTCCTTTGTACCACACAAAGGTCCTCCAAGGGAGGGTAGGGGTACGCGCTCGGATAGCATCCCAAGCAGAATGAGTACAGAACTTACCTTTTGGAGAGGGAAGCCAGACCATAGTATCCTTTGTATTGGCTGCGATTGGGACTTCAAGAATTGTGTTCCAGGCAGCGATGAGGTCAGCAAAAGTTGAGTTTGGGAGTGCCCAGTGCCCATCAATGATGAAGTCGCAAACAAGGAGTCTTGAGCCAAGCCCAAGATCAAATATAGCTCTCTCACCAAAGGGGTCGACAAGCAAACCTAAGGGTGCCCAAGGATCTCTCCAGAAGTCAGTGGTATGCTGTTGGAGTGTTTGCCTTCCCTCAAATGAGGGTCTAAAATCATCAATAACTAGGCAGAATACACTCACACAGACCTGCAAGTAATCAGAGTCTGTTGTAGCAAGTTTTACAAAGATGGAGAGTAAGGGAATGTCCACAGGGAGGTTGGTTTAAAAATATGATAAATCTCCAAATCTGTATTAGATCTGGCACCTTAACTAATGCTACGTTAGCTAAAAGACAGAGGAGAAGTATAAAATGGATTGCCACTTAAACTAAGCTAAAATTAAACATAAGCTAACTTGGATCGAGTTTAGGATCTTAGATCTTGCAGGGAAAAATGGGTAAAAAGCAGAAAATGGAGAAGAGTAGCTTGGAGATTGGTTTTCACTGAAATCAGATTAAATTAATCATGCTACAGAGGTTCAGAGCACACAATTCCCTCATCTGGCTATTAGCACAGCTGCAGAGTATAAATTCCACTCCAAATCATAGGATCCACCTGGTCTTAAGGCTATGATCTGTCCACTTTAATGGTCACAGACCATCTTATAGATTTTATTGAATCCATGGATTGCAGTAGACGAATCCAATTGGAGCCTGAGCTTGGACTCATCTTAAGGTTATGATCTGTCCACTTTAATGGTCACAGACCATCCTAGGGATCTCCTCCAAAGCTAAAGCATCAATTAGAACAATTAAAACTACTACAGATGCTGCAATTCCCAGGTCATAGACTCAAGGAATCACACGAGTATTAGATCCAGGGAGATCGGGTGGTATCCAAGAGGTCTACCAGTTAAGTGGGTCAGCTGATATACAGACTCCTCTACACAGATCCAATCGATCACCAAATGGAATCAAAGGAACTTTAGATCTAATTAAAGCATTAAAAACAACATTAATATTACAATTAAAATCACTTTATAATGGAAATACTCTCAGATCTGTAGTCTGTGCAGCTAGGAACCTACAATAACACTCTTAACCTTACCCAATTACAGATCTAACCTCTCTCCTCGCTACTCTAAGGGAATTAGCCAACCATGGTTGGGCTAAAGGAGGAAAAATAGAATTTCTCTGCAAGCTCTAATCTCCAGAATTTGGCTCAAATCTCGATCCCCCCCAATGGCAATTGGGGTTCTCTATATATAGCTTTCTCCTCTATTTTTCCCACCAAAAATCCCTTCTAGAAGGTCCACAGAGTTTGTTAGAGTTCTGTTAGAGCACATGGGTCGATTAGGGTTTCCTAGGGCATCTTCTGGAATCGTCGTGCCAGTCACCAAGTGCCTCGGGTTGCGTGCAGTAGGTCACCAAATCACAACGTGTGTACAGCTGAATTTCTGAGAAGTTCTGCACACGATTTCGTTAGGTTCAGGAAGCTTTCGACAGGTTCAAATAGAGCTATTTGGTCCTTCCGCTAGGTTCTCATATCTTTTTGATAGGTTCCGATAGGATGAACCTTCACTTAGAGTTTCAGCATTCTCAGCCCTTGGCCTGGAGTATTCGACAGGTTGGAGGGGCTCTTCGACAGGTTGGAGAACCATTTCGACAGGTTCTGCTCTGCATACCATCCTTTCGATAGGGTTGCTCTCACTCCTATCAAAAGGCGCAAGTACCCTTCGATAGGTTCTGTTCCAGCATCTTTATCTCGATAGGTTTAAGAAATCATTAGATATGTTCCCTTGACGCCTCAGGCAGGCTTTCGATAGGATAGTTTCTTCCTTCCTTTCAGCTGCTCGATAGGTTCCTGGATCCTATCGAACTCAATCCACACAAATCCATCCTTCTTCTGTCATAAGATCCTATCGAAAACCTCTTCAACTACACGAATTCTTCCTTTCTTTGCTTTCAGCTCCTATTGAAGTCTTCAGGTGACCAATCGATAAGATGTTTTTGGGCCTGCTTTTACTTCCTTTGCCTTGCCCTGCTGTAGCCACGCGCTCCAAGGGTTCAGTGATGTGCTACCCTCTGGTGTGCTGTTGTTGGGTTTATCCTGTGCTGAGAGATGGCCTCTTTTTGGGCATTCTTGAGTGGTTTTCTGCATTAATGTCCTCTTTTATTACTGTCTACAAATGTACTTGACAGAGACTTATTAGTGTGCTCTATCAATGGTCAGGTTAAAGGGTGAAAAGTGGCATTTTTTATCACTTAACACATCCCTAAACCTAAGCTTTGCTAATCCCTGAGCAAAGGAGAATAAAAAAGAATTAAAATGCCACTTTCGTAGGGAGCACGAATGCATTCAGCATATGCATCAAGCCTTTTAAACCCCTAGGTGATCCCCTAGGTGATCCCTAGTGGAGGAGTGAAGTCTCCAAAGAGTTTTCAGTGAAGGTACCCACAAACTTCTCCAATAAGGTTAGTTAATAATAGTGCATCTTGCTAAACAGAGTTCAGTAAACTAGAATAAATTCTCTTCCTGTCTTTTCAGTTCTAGAGGGTTTTCAGCAGAAAAAATCACCAACTTAAAACATGAAATTTTGCAATAATTCCTTCATCATCAGTCAGTTCATGTCAAGGCATTGTGTCTGAAGATTGATGCATGACTCACCTTACACTTGAGGATTCTGTTTTGGTACTACCCCCATCAAATTGGATTTCAGGTTCAAGTCTCACCAGGGCTGTTAACTCACAACAAAAATGAAGGGTGTAGAATTTCACATAGCTCAAGAGCAGTTACAGTCCTCAAATAGGGCTGTAAGCATGAGCATAGGAATTGCTCTAATTTCTGATATTTTCTAACTCTTTTCACCATAGATTACACAATTCTTTATCTCCACATGACAGCTCAATTCATTTCAGATCAATAAGGTCTTTTTATTGGGTTGTAATGTGGCTTAGGGACGAGGTTTGTAAAAGAATGAAAGGGTAAAAGGGATTCAAATTGAGAAATCAGTAAAAGTAAGGAGGTGGTCTGCAGCGCAACCTTCTTCATTTCAGTACCTCTTCATTTTCATTTTGAATTTTCAGACTTGAAGTGATTGGCTTCTTATCTTCTTGTAACTTTTCAAATGAAGTGACTTCTTTTTCTCATCCTTTTGCTCTCTTTTCTTCTTTTTTTTTTAAAAAAAAAAAAAATCGGAATGCCACAACTGTACATCACACTAGCTTTCAAATATATTTTTTTCTTCTTTTGCCAGACATTGAACCTTGCATCTCTAACCTCACTTCTCCTTATTTCTGATTTCTCAGGTTGAGGGTGAACTGAAACAGGTCAAAAAGGTTTTGGGTTCAAAATTTCTAGTTTTTATCAAAGAAAAATTGTGATTTTAAAGTCTCAACTGGTGTGTATCAAGGGCAGTTCAAAGGTGGGGCATTTTAGGTTCAAACTGTCCAAGGGATAGCCTTACTTCATGTCTTCAATGTCATGAATGCTGTTGCCTAACTTCTAGTGATTAGAATTAGATCCCATCAGTCCTTAGAGCAGAAAAAATTGCGAAGACACTTTTTAAAGAAACTTTTTCAGGCCCAAATCTCACTGGGTATGGCCTTCCATCTAATTTTCAGGGGTGTGTCTTCACAATTTCCTCTCATTTTAGGTTTACTACACATAAAAATTAATTTTCACAACTTGTTGACATTTGCCTCATGAAGTTAGTTGGACTACAGCTTATTTTAGTTTTAAACAGTTCTTTTTAATTTCCTCTTTTTATTCCAATGAGAATTTACTCTAATTAATTCCAAACACTCCTTTTTAGCCTAGCTGTTCTAAATTAACTAATTTATTGGCATATATACATGCCATACCCCCAAACCTAAACTAAATAGTGTCCTCACTGTTTGACATTGATGAAATGAGGAGAGAGGCATGGGGGAAAGAGTGATACAGAAGAAGAAAAAACAAAACTACAAGAAGACAAAATTGTATTAAAATGCTAAAACAACACACTGCCATAACTATTTACAGGCATCATCTGGCCAATTATAGAGGTTAGCCAGGTTTTTCAACTCATCCTTGGATAAAGGAACTTTTCTTTTAGATTTAGCCTCTGGTTGCGGCTTCTTTGCGACCTCCTCAGACTGGGCAGCGGGTTGTTTTCCTTTGGGATCAACAGCAGCAACAGAATCAAAATCTAAATCAGAAGGAAAAATGGAAGTGGGATCCAAGCCGAGAGCCGCAGCAGCCTTCCTCCTTTCCTCCTTTGACAGTAAGGTGAAAGAGGCATCAGGTTGGGTTGGGGGCTGGGTGGGAGGAGCGTCTTTAGACCGGGCAGCAGGCTTCTTTCCTTTCTTGATAGAAGCAGCCGAAGGAGCTGATCTTTTTGCAGTAACTTTCTTTTTGGGGGGAGGGTTTTGGAGGGGCAGGTTGAGTAGGGGGGTCTCTTGGGCTGGAGGAGGGTGTACATCCACAGGGGGGGTGGGAGGAGGTTGAGTTGTAGGGAGGGAACAGGAGAGTGGCAGGAGGTGTGGTGGCGAGAGAGGTAGGTTGAAATGACTGAGAGGTAAGAGAAGCAACCTTTTTCTCTAATGTCAATTTGTTTGGCGGCATAGAGTAAGTTGGCATCAGAGAGTTCCTTGGTGGCCTTGAGTATCTCCTGAGCATTGGCTAATTTTTTCTTGAGAAGCTCACAATTCTTCTTCTCGTATTTGGCAATGAGACTCTCAGCAGCTGCCACTTGCTTTGCGGACTCATAACGAGTCAGGATTTCAGACCACCCTTGAGAGATATCTCGGAGTTGAATTTTGTGCTCCAATTTGATGTTTGCAATTCTCTCCTCATAAGGAGACGCAATGGAAGCGCGGAGTGCAGCCATACCTCTCAGGACATCCCGTTGGATGTAAGGGTTGTCCCTCATGGCATACAGTAAGGTGAGGTAAGGGGGGATGTACATGATTTGTCTAAGGACAATGGGCAAGGACGGAGGTGTAGTGGATGAAGAGGAGGGAATAGAGAGAACCAGACCCTCCCATGGATCAGTTTGGGTAGAGGCATCCTGGAAAATAGGTGGGGAGGTGGTGAAGGAGAGAGGGGGTTCAGCCATTGCGGAGGCTAGTAAATCGGGTGATGAGGGTAACATGGCCGGTGGGGAGGAAAGTATGGGGAGAGCTGGTGCAACTACTTCCTCAGGCTGGGCAGCCGCAGGGTGTGGGGTAGGTATGGGTGAAGCAGGAGGGGATATGTGAGGGGGTTGAGGAGCGGAAAAGGGTGGGGTCAGGGTGGATTGAATTGATTGGAGGCATGAGCTCATGAGGGTTTGGTTGTCGGTGTTGATGTTTAATTGGGATTGAATGGAATGGAGGAGGGATAGAATTTGAGTGAGGGTATCAGGCATGGTGGGGGTAGAAGGGGCAGGTGTTTGGACATGATAGAAGGGGGAAGAGGGTGCATGGTTAAAATGATGAGGAGGGGCGAGGGAGTCGGTGGAGTGTACTCATGAGCCACATCTTCCACAATTGAGGTCATGAGGGCGGTGAACCCAGTAGTGGTGAACAGGTCCACACCCTGTGGATGCAGAGGGGTTTGTGATGGGGGGAAATTAGAAATGGGTTGGGTAATGGATGGGGAAGAAATGGTAAGGGTAAGCTCGGAGAATGTGGGAGGTTCAAGGATGTCAGGTTGGAAAACCTGGGAGGTGGGTGAAGGTAAAACAGGTTCAGATGAGGGTGGAGGGAGGCTAGTTGGAAGAGGGACTGATACAAATAGAAAAAGCAAAGTGGGTGAAGGTGTGGGTAATGGGACAGGTATGGTAGGAGGGGCGGATGAGGGCATCTCTGCAGGAGTCTGCTGCCATGATAGTGGGTTCCTTCTCAGCCTCATCCCTTCCAACTGGCTGACTCTTCTTAATCAAGGTGAGGCTGGTTGACCATTCCCGTTTTCCATACAATTTGATGGTCAGCTTTTCCATTGGCTTATTTCGCTTGATCGCATACTTTTTAGTCTTGAGCAGACATGTGATGAGTTTGCAGAAAGGTAGACCTCCTCCTTTAACAAAATCTTGCCTCTTCAGCACCTTTTCATTGATGTCTACCATTGTTTTAAAAAACAGCTTAGGTGCATTCACAAATTGCCCCCTTTGAACAAAAAGTATAGTGCATCCACTAAAGGGGTCCTTCTCTCTGCAAATGGCCGAGATGTAGACATTTTTCCTCAATGGTATCAATGAGTGAGGGTAGGATGGAGGTCTCTTCTCATCAAGGATTCACCGAGCCCACTATTCCGTTAGTAAGTTGTTTAGCCATTTCAAATGTAGCCCTCAGAGGTGCTCCTCTCTGGTAGAGTCAAATTGATATGGGACTCCCAAAGCCATCCCAATATCTTCGCAATCGATGTCACCGCCAAATCATCAATAAAATTTCTAGTATATCCCGAGGCCTGTACATCCTTCTTGGTCAGGTTCTGGTACCACAATTTCACCAATCTGGGGTAGACATTTTCCTTCAAGGGTGAAAGCAAGGAAAACAGACCTTCTTTCTTTAAATATTCTAATGTCCCTTGGCACTCTTCAATATTGGCAAAATAAGCCAGATCGAAATCTGTCTCAGGGACAAGACTCAATTTTTCCACAAACTCATTGGGGGTAGTTAACCCAGCAAGTAGCTCTACTGTAGGAGTAGTTCTCGCTAAGGGTTCTTCCATCACTGGCTCCTGAATCTCAACAGCTTTGACTTTCTTAGCTTTAGGAGTCTTTTTGGGTGTCATCTCAGTGAGCTTTCTCTTGACAGGTGGTTTGTCAGCTAGCTACAATTTCTTGGAGGATTTGGGGGTGGAAGCAGTTGTTCTGCGGCGTATATTTGCTAGAGTTTCTTCCGGCTCATCCATTTTACTCTCAGAGATTAGTTACTCACCAATTTGGAGTGGAGCTTGAAGGTAAAAAAAAAAATTAGAGAAATGACAGAATGATGGAGGGAAGGCAACTGACCTCGAAATACCTAGGGTTTAACAGAAATTGCAATACACAGCATCAGTTTTTTCAAAGTCAGGGGCAAAATGCTCCTTTGTGCAAGTTGAATGTTCTAACAAAATGGCAGGCAGAACAGTTGAAGGGTCTGCGAGGATTTAGTGGAGAAAGAGGGAGGCGAAAGAGAGAGGATGAAGAGCTAGGGTTTTGCAAAAGGTATGGAATGAGGCACAAATGACCTATTGACAAGTATATAAAGAGTGAAATACGATTCTGATAGGATGAACTGGATGGTTTCGATAGGTTCATGCCCGTCAAAACGAGCAGATAAAACTTTAAAGGGGGATGATTCGATAGGATCTCGATAGGTGGAACTATCCTTCCGATAAGTTCAAACGGAGAATGAGTCATCATTTCGATAGGTTTCCGATAGGTATTCAGAACCTATCGACATCTCCATTTTGCCCTTTTTTAACCTATCGAGAAGTTAGTTTCGCCTGTCGAGAAGTTCAGTGCCTATCGAAACCATCGAACATCCTGCCGAAATCACCATATGACCTATCGAAAGGTGAACTTGACCTATCGAAAACTCCTACAAACCAAATAAGGCTGCATTTTGGGGTACTTTCGCCAAAGACTCAAGAGGGCTCATCTCGGTCTTGCTCTACAGTTTATTTTCCCTGTGGCCAAGCTCCCATTCTCTCGGGATAACTGGTAATACTGAAATGACGGCCTAGTATTAAGCATGGCAGTTTTGTTTCTCTCCCTATTTTTTTTTCTTTTCTTATTGCAGGAAATAAAAAAAAAAATCAATTAACAATAAAGTCAACACCTAAAACAAAAGCAAAGTATGGTACATATGATACATATTGACTATAGGGGCTAATCTGGAGGGTCTGGAAGGTCCATAGTCTCATCAGTCTCATCAAACTTGGCACCTTTCATGGATCTTTTCCTCAGCTAATGTCCATTCCCTAGGTGCAGTTTTCCATCTGTGAACCAAGCATTGTCCTGCACCAGCCAATGTGAATTATCATGCATCACTTTTTTTTGGGCATTAATGGAAAAGCAAGCCTCTTCAGGAGAGGGTTAATAGCTAGTGCTATATACATTCAGCTTAACCTTCATGTTCCCAAATGACACTTCCAAAAAGGGTCATCCAAATCAAGAATGTGTATGCAAAAAGCACATTTGCTTGATTCCATGTCCAATACCAAAAAGTCAGCAGGATAGAAGAATTTGTCAACTCCAACCAAAACATCCTCAATTATCTCTGTCTGATCCACTGGAGGACCACATGCGTGGGCTTTAATTTACCTAAGCCCAGCTTCTCATATAGTGAATATGGAAGCAAATTTACACTGGCTCCCAGATCTAATAAGGCTTTGTCAATGATGTGATCCCCAATGATACAGGGGATTGTGGGGGTTCCAGGGTCTTGAAATTTGGTTGGGGTTGCAATCGACAAAATTTGTTTCACTTTCTCTGCTGAAAAGACTTTCTTGGATAGGTGTATCTTGGGTTGTCTTTTATGGGTGCATAGTTCTTTTAAAAACTTGGCATAGGCTGAGACTTGTTTAATGGCATCAAGTAAAGGTAGATCTTTACTTGCTTGAAAGTCTTCATCATTTCCTCAATTTTGCCTTACCCTTTATCAAAAGGGGAAGGTGCTTGAAGTGCCTTAGGAAATGGCAAATATGGGATTGCTCCCTCACTTACAGCCTTAGCCAATGGAGCCTCTTTCTTTTTGAATATTTTCTTTTCTTGAGGATCCTCATTATCCTCTTTATTCCAATTACAGATCTAACCTCTCTCCTCGCTACTCCAAGGGAATTAGCCAACCATGGTTGGGTTAAAGGAGGAAAAATAGAATTTCTCTATAAGCTCTAATCTCCAGAATTTGGCTCAAATCTCGATCCCCCCCCAATGGCAATTGGGGTTCTCTATATGTAGCTTTCTCCTATATTTTTCCTACCAAAAATCTCTTCTAGAAGGCCCTTAGAGTTTGTTAGAGTTCTGTTAGAGCACGTGGGTCGGTTAGGGTTTCCTAAGGCATCTTCTGGAATCGTCGTGCCGGTCACCAAGTGCCTCAGGTTGTGTGCAGCCCACCAAATCACATTGTGTGCACAACTGAATTTCTGAGAAGTTCTGCACACGATTTTGTCAGGTTCAGGAAGCTTTCGACAGGTTTAAATAGAGCTATTTAGTCCTTCCTCTATGTTCTCAGATCTTTTTGATATGATGAACCTTCGCTTAGAGTTTCAACATTCTCAGCCCTTGGCCTGGAGTATTCGACAGGTTGGAGGGGCTCTTCGACAGGTTGGAGAACCATTTCGACAGGTTCCGCTCTGCATGCCATCCTTTCGATAGGGTTGCTCTCACTCCTATCAAAAGGCTCAAGTACCCTTCGATAGGTTCTGTTCCAGCGTCTTCATCTCGATAGGTTTAAGAAACCATTTGATAGGTTCCCTTAATGCCTTAGGCAGGCTTTTGATAGGATGGTTTCTTCCTTCCTTTCAGTTGCTCGATAGGTTCCTGGATCCTATCGAACTTCTCAATCCACACGAATCCATCCTTCTTCTGCCATAAGATCCTATCAAAAACCTCTTCAACTGTACGAATTCTTCCTTTCTTTACTTTCAGCTCCTATCGAAGTCTTCAGGTGACCAATCGATAAGATATTTTTTAGCCTGCTTTTACCTCCTTTGCCTTGTCCTGCTTTAGCCACGTGCTCCAAGGGTTCAGTGATGTGCTACCCTCTGGTGTGCTGTTGCTGGGTTTATCCTGTGCTGAGAGATGGCCTCTTTTTGGGCATTCTTGAGTAGTTTTCTGTATTAATGTCCTCTTTTATTACTGTCTACAAAATGCACTTGACAGAGACTTATTAGTGTGCACACAGGTCTATCAATGGTCAAGTTAAAGGGTGAAAAGTGGCATTTTGTACCACTTAACATATGCCATTCACCGATAATAATTTTGATGTGTTGTTGACAAAGAGAACGAGCTTGAAAAAGGCCCCTAACAATAGCACCAAATGGAACCAAAGGAACTTTAGATCTAATCGATCAAGTTAAGTTGGTCAGCTGATATACAGACTCTCTACACAGATCCGATCGATCACCAAATGGAACCAAAGGAACTTTAGATCTAATTAAAGTATTAAAACAGCATTAACATTACAATCAAAGTCATTCTATAATGGAAATACTCTCATATCTGTAGTCTGTGTAGCTAGGAACCTACAATAGCACTCTTAACCTTATCTAATTACAGATCTAACCTCTCTCCTCGCTACTCCAAGGGAATTAGCCAACCATGGTTGGGTTAAAGGAGGAAAAATAGAATTTCTCTATAAGCTCTAATCTCCAGAATTTGGCTCAGATCTCGATCCCCCCCCAATGGCAATTGGGGTTCTCTATATATAGCTTTCTCCTATGTTTTTCCCGCCAAAAATCTCTTCTAGAAGGCCCTTAGAGTTTGTTAGAGTTCTGTTAGAGCACGTGGGTTGGTTAGGGTTTCCTAAGGCATCTTCGGGAATCGTCGTGCCGGTCACCAAGTGCCTCAGGTTGCGTGCAGCCCACCAAATCACATTGTGTGCACAGCTGAATTTCTAAGAAGTTCTGCACACGATTTTTTCAGGTTCAGGAAGCTTTCGACAGATTCAAATAGAGCTATTTGGTCCTTCCGCTATGTTCTCAGATCTTTTCAATATGATGAACCTTCGCTTAGAGTTTCAACATTCTCAGTCCTTGGCCTGGAGTATTCGACAGGTTGGAGAACCATTTCGACAAGTTCCGCTCTGCATGCCATCCTTTCAATAGGTTTGCTCTCACTCCTATCGAAAGGCTCAAGTACCCTTCAATAGGTTCTGTTCCAGCGTCTTCATCTCGATAGGTTTAAGAAACCATTCGATAGGTTCCCTTAACGCCTTAGGCAGGCTTTTGATAGGATGGTTTCTTCCTTCCTTTCAGCTACTCGATAGGTTCCTGGATCCTATCAAACTTCTCAATCCACACGAATCCATCCTTCTTCTGCCATAAGATCCTATCGAAAACTTCTTCAACTGTATGAATTCTTCCTTTCTTTGCTTTCAGCTCCTATCGAAGTCTTCAGGTGACCAATCGATAAGATATTTTTTAGCTTGCTTTTACCTCCTTTGCCTTGCCCTGCTTTAGCCACGTGCTCCAAGGGTTCAGTGATGTGCTACCCTCTGGTGTGCTGTTGCTGGGTTTATCCTATGCTGAGAGATGGCCTCTTTTTGGGCATTCTTGAGTAGTTTTCTGTATTAATGTCCTCATTTATTACTGTCTATAAAATGCACTTGACAGAGACTTATTAGTGTGCTCACAGGTCTATCAATGGTCAAGTTAAAGGGTGAAAAGTGGCATTTTTTACCACTTAACATATGCCATTCACTGATAATAATTTTGATGTGTTGTTGACAAAGAGAACGAGCTTGAAAAAGGCCCCTAACACCCCATGGACAAATGTGAGGAATAGGAACATCCCAAAAGGATCCATACGCAAGATACTTGTTACGTACCCAATTGACCCATAAGGACTAGTGAGATGTGAGAAATCTCCAGCATAATTTCATCAATAGAATGGATTTCCAATCCTTAAGGGGCCTTAGGCCCAATCCCTCCTCAGCTTTTGGCCTGCATATACTGTTCCAAGAGATGGTAACCAGTTTTGAGGGCTTGTCGTTGCCCCCTCAAAGAAAGCAGTTGAGGAGCTGCTCCATGGTCCGCATGGTGTATTGAGGAAGAGGAAAGGTTGATGACCAAAATATGTGGAAGCTGGATAGGGTGGACTTAATCAGCTCCAATCTACCAGCATGGGATAAAAATCTTGAATTCCAAGAGTTTATTTTTTTTCGAAGCCTATCCACAAACGGGTTGCAATCAGCTGACGAGAGGCGGGAGCTAATAAGAGGAAGACTCAAATATTTTATTGGGAGGCAGCCCTTTTCCATGCCCAAAGATCTAGCCAAGGAGTTTCTTCTACGAACCATTCTCCCAAAAATTACCTTAGATTTCAGTCTGTTATAGATCAGGCCCGAGACCTCTCCAAACTGGTGTAGAAGCATCCAGATGTCCTGAGCATTGTGTGTGTTTGCCTCAGCAAAGATCATCAGGTCATCAGTGAAAATAAGGTGGTGAATTTGGTCAGGGGCAGTTAACCAATGGGTGATGTTAAGAGCGCTGCAATTTTGGAGTAACAGTCAAGAGAACTCCATTGCAATGGAAAATAGCATTAAAGAGATAGAATCTCCCTGCCTAAGGCCAGAAGACCTGTGAAAATGTCCTTTTGGGCTGCCATTGACAAGGAGCGAGAACGTCGGAGTTGCAATGCACTCAATGATCCATTCGATGAAGGTATCCGGGAATCCCAACTGACATAGGCAGTGTATGAGAAAGTCCCATCGAACAGAGTCCAAGGCTTTCTTGAAGTCAATTTTGATCGCCATCCGAGCCTTCCCTTTCGGTCTATGGAAGTTGTGCAAAAGGGTCTGACACAAAAGGATATTATCATGAATTCTGGTGGATAAAAGCCGACTATGCTGCATTGATGATTTTAGGCATAAGCAGCTGAATTCTGGTGGATAAAATCTTCGAGATGATTTTGTAGAGAAAGTTGCACAATGAAATGGATCTGAATTCATCAAAATTGGCAGCATTTGCACTCTTAGGAACCAGGGCGATGAAAGTATTGTTGATGCTTCTAAGCATGTGCTTAGTTCGGAAGAAGTGGCCAACGGCTTTCACGACAACTCCCCCAATAATATCCCAACATTTTTGATAGAAGGCACCCATGAACCCATCCGGCCCAGGAGCTTTATTAGGGTGTAGAGCAAACACCTCTCGTTTAACCTCAGCAGTAGTGACCATCTTGGAAAGAACTTCTTGATCCATGTAGGAGAGACGGTTAGTGAAGGGGATTCCATTTCCGGTGGGACCCACATGATTCGCAGGTCTGTTAAGGAGGTTCTTGAAGTAGTTCACAGCTTCAAATGCAGTTATTTGCTGCTCAGAACTATTGGTGCCGTCCAGGAGTGTAATGCTGCTGATGGTATTAAAGTGCTGCCTAGAAGACATTTTCGAGTAGAAGTACTTGGTTTTGGAGTCACCAAGTTTTTTCCATAAGGCTCTGGATTTGTCCCGGGCAAGAGATTCTTCATCATAAAGGATGTACGGAGCTTGCTAACTGCTTCATTTTCAGCAATAATTAGGTTGTTATCGAAAGGCGTAGCTTGTAAGTCCTTTTGGATTTGATGGAGGCCCCTCGGCAATTTTCCTGGCTTCATGAATTGACCCAAACACATCACGGTTCTAGGTTTTAAGGGTATTCTTCATGTGTCTTAGCTTCCCAGCGAGCTAATAGAGAGGGTTCCCTTTGATGGTGATACTCCATGCGTCTAGTACTAAAGCTCTGAATGTGGGGTGAGAGGTCTACATAGCAAAGAACTTAAACGGCTTGGGGCCCAGGTCAACTGGGTTGGCTAGATGAGTAATGATTGGGTTGTGATCAAAGAGGCCTGCCGGTTGGAATGTAGCATTGGAGGAGTTAAATTGCTGCACCCACAGATTATTTATGAGTGCATGGTCAAGCTTAGCAGCTATCCTTCTATGATTACTAGCGCTTTTATTGTTCCAAGTGAGGGTGTGCCCACTTGATCGGATGTCGGTAAGGCTACAGGAGTCGATGAAATTATTGAATTCATTTAGAAGATTGCAAGGTACCAGATTTCTCCCAATTTTTTCGCTAGAGAATCTAACCATGTTCCAGTCTTCAGATAGGATCCAAGGAGGGCTAACGCTACTGCCAATGATTGATAGTTGGTGCCAAAGAGTATTTCTTCTGCTAGCAATGTTCTCCCCATAGATGGCAGTGAACAAAAACTGGTGACCAAGAGTAGGAATCTGAACTAAGCACTGCACAAATTGTGTATCATAGGATAAAATATTGATCAGTAATATCCTCATTCCGAAACAAGAATTCTGCTCTTGGTATTGGGACTATCATTTTCGAACACGCCCCAGTTTGGACAGATATTTCTCTTCAATCGTGGAAGAGAATCAGACTTTAGCTAAGTTTCAACTAGAGCAACAAGGGACAACTTATTTGAAGTGATCCAATTTTTGACTTCGCGCTGACGGGCCATGTTGTTAAAGCCCCGGACATTCCATGATGCATAGATCATGGTAAGGTTTTCTGGTTTTTAATGACCTCGACGAAGGAGGCGTCACTGTGATCCGAATCAGAATCCTCTTTGGGTTGGCGGCGAGGATATGGGGAGCCAGGCTGGCTTGTGGAGGGTTTATAGCTATTTGAGCTTTAGGATCCAAAGCATCATTTATGTCTGGGCTTCGGTGGCTGCTATTGGCCTCTTTGCAACGACTTTCACTGATGCTTTCTTCACAGTCTGCGGAGTTATCGGCATTGCTGATGGGTTCAATTAGATTTAGATCCACCTTGTTTTGATAAAAAGTATCGCAGTCCGAAAGGAGCTGGAATGGGTTCATTGTGGGCCTCTTTAGCTTCCCTTTAGAGGCTTTCAAATTTTGTTTTGCTTGCTTGGCTGTAGCTGGAGTAGATTTCAATTTCTGTGTATCAACTTGATTTATGGTTTTGGGTGTGCTACCTGATTTCGTGTCGGCCATGGCTGCAGGATGTGGGGTGTGGTTTTCCAAGGTTTTGGCCTGCGGTGTGGCAGCAGAGATAGGGGTGGAGGGGGGCTGTGTTTCGTTATGTGGAAGTTGAGGCCTAGGGGCAGGACCCGATTCATGCTTTTGTGTAGAAGAGATCGTGGCAGCAGTTTCAGATTGATGGAGTTGTGTGCTGGATTCTGGGTCAAGCTTGGTCGGAGAGGTTGGTAGTGATATAGCTGCAGAAACCTGTGATGTGGGAGGTTTTGAATCTTTAGGTAGGTGCCCGAAGGAGTGGCAGTGGGGCTTATACCGGGGCATCTGCAGAAACGAGCGGTGTTTGCTCTACACCCAGCAAAATTTCCCTCACATATAATGGTCACACCCAACCCCTATTCAGTCCATACAGCACCAACAAGAGAATCCCGTCCTCACTGTACCATATGTAGACCAGCAGTATGAAGAGGATGATATTAGGAACAGTGGGGCTTATACCGGGGCGTTGGCCAACATTAATCCTCCACCCATGATCACCAACCGCTTAATAGTACAGAGTGAAGCAAGACCTACTGCTGAGAAGATGGCCCCCATGTCTAAGGAATCAGAGCAGTTGAAAGAGCAGCTAAGTAAAATTCCGAAGTAGCTACTGAAAATGGGTGGAGCTGAAATCCATGCCACTGATTTTTCAGACTTGTGTTTATTCGCTGAGGTCCCCCTCCCCTCAAAATTGTAAATGCCAGTTTTTGATAAGTACAACGGCACTAGCAATCCCATTGCACACCTCAAGTCTTATTGTGGGGACAATTGCCCGTATGGGGGGATAAAAGACTACTGATAAAGGTCTTAGAAGAGTTTAACTAGTCCGACTTTGAGATAGTTCACATCCCTAGAATCATCTATGATAAAGATGTGGAAAGATCTGACTCACTTGTTCCAAGAGTAATATGCTTACAATATAGACATTGAACCTCCCAAGTCTAACTTGGCCCAATTGAAGTAGAACCCTAATAAAACTTTCAGCGATTACTTAGGGCGTTGGAGAGCACTAGCAGCTCAGGTGAGAAACTGGATACTTGATGACGAACAAATTGAGATGATTTCAAAGAATACCCTGCCAGTGATCTCAGACTTTCTCATTTACTAATAGCAGTCCAGCTTTACTGATTTGGTAAGAAACGTCAATCATTGCAAGGATGCTATCAAGAAAGGTCATCTAAGCAGGAATGTGCCTGGTAGAGCCAACGGGGTCATAAGGTTTTCTGAGCAGAGAAATAAGAAATGAGCAGGAGCCGATGTTCATAATATTGCCAACACCCAGCCCAATACTAATATAATCCTATTCCAATTCAAAGTTGCCCAGTCAGCTCCAGTCAGAAGCGAGCCGATGCAAAGAATCGGGAATGGGCAGAGAGCGCAAATGACTCTAGAGCAAAGAAGGGCTCGCAATGACCGAGTTTTTACACCTTTAGGGCAATCATTGAATGTACTCTGCCTTTATTAATAGAAAAGGGATTAGTCACGGCCCTCCAACCATGACCTCCTCCAAATTCCATCCCCAGGAACTATGATCCCAATACTCACTATAATTTTCATCAGGGTTCGGGTCACCCAATCGATCGCGGCTTCCCATTAAAGCATGTGATACAAGATTTAATTGAGGTTGAGAAAATCATTCCACCTACACCTTCCCAAGTGAACCAGCACACGAACATACATCAAGCACAGTTGCCACCACACCCTCCCGGTGGGACAGGTCCAAGACCCATTATCGATATGATTGAAGAGGATGATGAGGAGTTTGAATTTGACCCATCAGATTATAACAGTGATTGAGAAAGCTTTGTAGCACCAAGGCAAAAAGATCAAGAAGAAAGAGGTATTGGGGTGATTGAACCCTTGAATTTGTCAAATTATTTCCCCAACCCTGCACCCCAAATTGAACCCTTAGATCGTAGCTTACTTCCCATTACCCCCTCTTGTGAATTACATAAAAATTAATATCTATCAGCCGTAGGATCGAGATTGATGAGCATGCTCAAAGAATCCCGATCATACATATAAAAATCTAAAAAATCACATAAATTGATATATCGAAAATCTAAAAAAATCACATAAAATGATAACATAAAAAGTAAAAAATTTTCACATAAAATAACAAAAAATATGTGTTTTGAAAAGGCAGCATGTACTCTCAAAAAGCATCGTGACATCTATTCGCTCCGCTCAGGTAGTCGTGCTAAATAAACTTCGGGATCAATAGGTTTGCCTAAAGACCTCGAACCCTGCTTCAAGTAGGAGCACTCAAGACCAATCAAATGGGGCAATCAATGCCTCACATGATTGGATGCAAAATGTGGAACCTTGCATATTTTCGATTTGTGCCTATCTTTAAGTGTGGGTCGATCACCCCCCTTACTTGCAAAGCTGTTGTATTCAGAATAATTCTCGAATATCAATTACCTTTAAATCATCTCAAGCGAATGTTTTTCTTGACTAACGGGCTTTCGCAATTTGAGAAGCGAACATTTTTTCCAATAATTGGGCTTTCGCAACTCATTCCACCTCGATTATGTCCAGTAATATCGCTAAGCGCTTGGGGACCGATTACCTTGAGAAACAGACATTTTGCTTTTGTTTTCTCACCATATTACTCATCTGATGTTGAAAGTTTATTCTAAATACAACAGACCCATCAATAAATGCCTTGAGCCTCTTCGAATGTCTCTTTTATTTGACATTCAATCATTAGTAATTGGAAACTAAAGAGGGGCATTTATAGATATCAAAATTTAGCCTAAGGCCCGATTGAAACACATTTCGAGAGAGGCGCACTCTCGAGCTTTTGATGACATATATGGAACCCATAAGAACCTTTCCAAAACCTTAGGAGCCATCCCAAACCCTTAGGAATTACCCCAAATCCCTTAGGAACCTTCTCGAAGCCTTAAAAATCCTTTCCAAACCCTTAGAAACTATTCCGAACCTAAACCTAGCTTTCCCAAGTGATAGATGAAGAGTGGTATAGTGGGACTAGCTGGAATCTTCTACTGTAATCAAATCTTATACCATTAAATAGTAGAAGTCCTCAGCTTTCCAATAAGGTAAGAATCACCCCAATCAGAGTTGTATATCAAAAGATATGACATTCTGAAGTTAGGGAGCAAAATAGGGTTTGAGGAGGATCCCCTAGGGATTTGGCATATCTATTAGATGCGCCAAGCCAGTTCCCCCGAAAATGGCTTGGCACAACCAATAGTTACGCCAGCCTATAGGTGGGTCCCACCTCGGGCAGCCAACTTTCCAAATACTGTGTGGCACTATTTTACTGTATATTTGCCTGGCGCATCTATTAGTTGCGCCAGGCTTATGAACAGTGACCCTAGATTTTTGTCTCAAACTTCGATATTAGGATTTGACTTATTAACCATCTTGATCTTTGGGATATATTTTTCTTATTCTGTTGCACCCATTCTCTATCTATTTGCAATCCATTAAGTGGTTTAAAGCCTCAACCTATCATCCACCATTGGAGCATCTTTTCACATATGTCAAGGCTCTAAAAATCCTAGAAAATCTTAGATGGCTAGATTATCTAATTCCTAACCTAATTTAGCCTCTAAACACCCTCCTAACCTCTCTTTTTCCTATAAATAGAGAGGCACCCCTACCTTTACAAAGGCTTGAAATTTTTTCAAAAACAAGCGATTAAGGAACCCCTCTCTCTCTCTCTCCAATTTCATAACTCCCTTTGAAACCTAACCTTTCATCTAAAAGCTCTAGGTTAGGTGTGTGCTACTCCTAGCTTTCTCTCTCTACCTCTTAGCTATCAAGCCCTAGGAGCTATAACCCCATTTCTCACCACACAAATCATTAAAGCTCACTGAAGCAAGCCTACGCAAGGTTCCACAGTAGTACAACAAGGGCCTGAGAGCTCCGGCTCTCCCCTCTATTCCTCTATCTTCTCGGTTCTTCCTCCATCCTCTCATTTGTGCCGTTATGCCATTAAATTTTTGATAGGAATGGAGGGGTACAAATAGGATATTCATGCCTCTTGAGTATGAGGAAGACCTTTTTGACTTTTTTATTTTATTTATATTTTAGCCATAAGTAGAGACCGTATTAAGCAGGTTGATTGGGTGCCTAATACCTTCCTAATCAATAACCGAAGCCCCTACCTAAGAGGCTTTCGCATACCGAATTCTGAGTCAATTTTTTGTACTTCGGTGTTCTTTAAATTTAATTTGAGTTTCTCAAGACACTAAAAGCTCCGGGTGGCGACTATTTGATTTTACGAGTGTGCGTCATTGAGACAGGATCGTATTGATTCCCGCAGTTGCACAACTTGATCGTGAATGCTTGATAGATAGTGGCACTCTTGAACGTGAAAGCTTGAACTTGAATGCTGGAGCCTGAATGCTTGAACGTGAATTCTTGAACATGAAGGCTTAATAAATAATAACACGCTTGAACGTGAATGCTGGAACATGAATACAGGAATGCTTGAACATCAATGGTTGAACATGAAATGCTTGAACGTGAAAGCTTGAACATGAATGCTTGAACCTAAATGCTTGAAAGTGAATGCATGAACATGAATGCTTGAACGTAAATGCTTGAATGTTCTTGCTTGAACTTGAATGCTTGAATGTGAATGATAGATAGATAGTGACTCGTTTGAACATGAATGCTTGAACGTCAAAGCATGATAATTAATGCTTGATAGATAGTGAAAAGCTTGAACATGAATGCCTGAAGGTTAATGCTTGAACGGGAATGCATGAACTTGAATGCTTCAACATGAATGCTTGAACCTGAATGCTTGATCTTGGATTCTTGAGCCTGAATGCTTGAACATAAATGCTAAAAAATGAATGGTTGAACATGAAGGTTTGATCGATAGTGACACGTTTGAATGTGAATGCTGGAACGTAAATGCTTGAACATGAGATGCTTGAACGTGAATGCTTGAAAATGAATGCTTGAACCTAAATGCTTGAACGTGAATGCATGAACATGAATGCTTGAACGTGAATGCTTGAACGTCATTGCTTGAACTTGAATGCTTCAACATGAATGATTGAACGTGAATGCTAGATAGATAGTAACACATTTGAACGTGAATGCTTGACAGATAGCGACACACTTGAACGTGAATACTTAAACGTGAATGCATTAATATGAATGCTAGAACGTGAATGCTTGAACGTGAATGCTTGAACCAAAATGCTTAAACGGGAATGCATGAACGAGAATGTTTAAACATTAATTCTTGAACCTGAATGCTTGATCATGAATTCTTGAACCTAAATGCTTGAACGTGAATGCTTGAACGTGAGTGCTGGAACATGAATGCTTGAAAACGAATGCTTGATAAATAATGACACGCTAGAACGTGAATGCTTGAACGTGTATGCCAGAACGTGAATGCTTGAACATGAATGCTTGAACATGAAATGCTTGAACATTAATGCTTGAATGTGCATGCATCAAAATGAATGCTTGAACGTGAACGTTAGAATGTCCTTGCTATAAAAAGAATGCTTGAACAAGAATGCTAGATAGATAGTGACACTTGAACATGAATACTTGAACGTGAATGTTAGAGCCTGAATGATTGAAATGAATGCTTGAACATAAATGCTTGAATGTGAATGCTTGAGCCTGAATTCTTGAACGTGAATGCTTGAACGTGAATGAATGAACATGAATGCTTCAACGTGAATGCTTGAACATGAATGCTTAAACGTGAATGCTTGAACTCGAATGCTTGAACATGAATGCTTGAAAGCGAATGCTTTAATGTGAATGCATGAACTTGAATACTTCAACGAGATTGCTTGAACATGAATGCTTAAACATGAATGGTTTAATGTGAATGATTGAACGTGAATGCTTGATTGATAGTGACACTCTTGAACGTGAATGTTGGAACGTTAATGCTTGAACTCGAATGTTGGAATGATTGAACGTGAATGGTAAAAAATGAATGCTTCAACATGAATGCTAGAGAACATGAAGGCTTGAAAAATAGTGACACGCCAAAAAATGAATGCTTTAACATCAATACTGGAACATGAAATGCTTGAACGTGAATGGTTGAACATGAATGCTTGAACCTAAATGCTGGAACTTGATTACTTGAACGTGAATGCATGAACATGAATGCTTGAACGCCAATTCTTGAGCGTCATTGCTTAAACTTGAATGCTGGAACATGAATGCTTGAATGTGAATGCTAGATAGATAGTGACATGTAAGAACATGAATGCTTGATCGTCAAAGCTTGAACATTAATGCTTGATAGATAGAGAAAAGCTTGAACATGAATGCCTGAAGGTTAATGCTTGAACGTGAAAGCTTGATCAGGAATGCATGAACTTAAATGCTTCAACATGAATGCTTGAACCAGAATGCTTGATAGATAGTGACACTCTTGAATGTGAATGCTTGAACGTGAATGTTGGAACCAGAATGCTTGAACATGAAATGCTTGAACGTGAATGGTTGAATATGAATGCTTGAACCTAAATGCTTGAACGTGAATGCATTAACAAGAATGCTATAACGTGAATGCTTGAATGTGAATACATGAATATGAATGCAAGAACATTAATACTTGAACGTGAATGCTAGAACTAGAATGCTTGAACATGAATGCATTAACGCGAATGTTTGAACATTAATGCTTGAACATGAATACTTGATTGTGAATGCTTGAACATGAATGCTTGATCGTGAATTCTTGAACCTGAATGCTTGAACATGAATGCATGAACTTGAATGCTTGATTGGTAGTAACATGCTTGAGCATGAATACTTGAATGTGAACGCTTGAACAAGAAGGCTTGAACGTGAATACTTGAATGTGAGTACATGAATGTACAGAATTCTTGAGCTACTTGAATGTGAGTACATAAATTCTTGAGCTAGAACATTAATGCTTGAACATGAATGCTTTAACGCGAATGCTTGAATATCAATGCTTGATAGATAGTTACACGCTTCAACGTGAATGCTTGAGCATGTATGCTAGCTAAAAAATTAATAAATTCATTGAATCATGTAGCCTCAATGACATCAGATCCACAGGTCATTCTTTTACTTGGAGCAACAAGAGCACCAATAACAATTTTTTTTTTGCTCGGCAAAAAGGGGTTCTAAGGGAGCCCCACCATATCTATTAAAAAGAACCATTAATTACATTCCAGCCTCCAGAGGGGAGGAGAGAAAAACTAATAAATCTATGCACAAAAGACTTGCAGCGCCACCATCAATAGGGCTGAAAGACAAAATGTTGCAGGGATGGTCGCTGCACAGTTTAAAATCCTGTTGTTCCTTTCCCTCCAAATTATGTAAAATCGCACCTGCAAGCAAGTGTTGCAGATGAGTAATGGTGTGATCCGCTAGGTTGGAGTTTAGGAGTTGGTGTATCTCTCCGGTGATGCGCACATGGAACCTCGACGAATGCCATATCGGCTGAGGATAGATCACCATATCCATGAAGTGTGCCCGCAGTTAAAGAAAAGGTGGTCATGGGTTTCAATGTTAGCGTTACAAAGGTGGCATGTTTGATCAACCACAATGCCATGAGCCATAAGAAGGTCTTTGGCGGTCAGCTTCCCAAGGGCAGCCCTCCAAAGGATGAAGGCATGACGCTGAAGTCTGCCTTTGAACCACACCAAGGAAGTCCATGGAAGGAAGGATTGCGAACGCGAATGGTTTCCCCTGCAAAATGAAGGCAGAATTTGCCGTTTGGAGATGGCGACCAGATGAGAGTATCCTCATTATCAGCTGCAATAGGGACCTCCCGGATGAGATTCCAAGCATCCATAAGGGCTGCAGAGGTGGGACTAGGAAGGGACCATTGGCCACTGCTAATGAATTCTGAAACAGAAATTCTTGGGCCACACCTAAGGTCATAGGCAACTTCACCATAAAGATCAATAAGTCTGCCAGCAGAAATCCATGGGTCGCTCCAGAAATCAATGTTACTGCCGTCCCCAATTAGAATTTTAATATTTGGCAATAAGAGAGCAATCTCGAAAGAGACCCCTGATGCCCCAGGAACAAATGCGAAGTGTACGAAGGTCCCAGAATGATTTGAGAGCTTGATACTTGTAGCAGACCCAATTGATCCATAAGGACTATGGGGAAGTGACCCAATATCTCCATCAAAGCTTCATCATAAGAAGGTTTTTCCAATCGTTTAGAGGTCGCAACCCCAGCCCCCCCTCATCTTTAGGCTTGCATAAGCTGCTCCAAGAAATGGTGGTCAATTTTCTAGGCTTATCATTGCCTCCCCAAAGAAACCGGCAGAGGAGCTGCTCCATTGTTTTGATGATGGACTGTAGAAGGTGGAATGCTGTGGACCAGTATATGTGGAGGCTTGCAAGGGTTGATTTAATCAATTCCAATTGATCAGCTTGGGACAGATTCCTTGTCTTCCAAGAAGTAATTTTGTTATGATGTTTTTCCACCACGAGGCTATAATCGGAGGAGGTGAGGCGGGTGCTGATAAGAGGGAGGCCCAAGTACTTCATCGGGAGAGTGCCTTTCTCCATTCCAAGAAATCTTGTCAAGAGATTTAATCTACGAGCCATACCCCCAAAAATTAACTTAGATTTAAGGTGCTGTAGATCAAACCCAAAATTCTACCAAACTAATCAAGGAGCCTACGAATTTCCTTAGCATTATGAATATTGGCTTTGGCGAAGATCACGAATAAAAGATGGTGGATGTTGAGTGGGGCAGTGAGCCAATGAGTGATGTTGTGTGAGTTGCATTCCTGGAGTAATAAGCACGAGAACCCTTCAAGAGCTATCGAGAACAGGAGAGGAGAGATAGGATCAGCCTGCCTTAGACCGGAGGAGCTACTGAAGTGACCTTTAGGGCTGCCATTAATGAGAATCGAAAAGGTGGAAGTAGCAATGCACTCAATAATCCCTTCGATGTATGTAGTCGGGAACCCAATCTGATATAAACAATGAATACGAAAATTCCATCTCACCGAGTTAAATGCTTTCTTGAAGTTAATTTTGATTGTCATCCTAGGTTTCCCGTTTGCTTGATGGAAGCCATGCATAAGGGCCTAAGAAAGAAGAATATTGTCATGGATGTTTCTGCCCTTGATAAAAGCTTATTGGGCTGGATTGATGGTTTTTGGCATGAGGGGCTGCATTCTGGTGGAGAGGACTTTGGAGATGATTTTATACACAAAGTTACAAAGGGAAATAGGCCTAGTTTCATCGAGCTTTGCTGCATTCTCACTCTTTGGGATCAGGGCAATAAAGGTATTATTGATGCCTCTTAGCATGTGTTTGCTTCGAAAGAAGTGGGTGATAGCTTTCACCATGTCTCCACCTATGATATCCCAACATTTTTGGAAGAAAGTGCCTGTAAAGTCGTTCGACCCCGGAGCTTTATGAGGATGTAAGGCAAAAATAGTTTTTTTAATCTAAGTAGGATTAACCATCTTGGAGAGGGATTTCCTGATTAGTATTGGTTAGGCGATTGGTGAAGGGAATATCGTTACTGGTGGTATCCGAATGACCCGGAGATTTGTTTAGCAAATTTTGAAGTACCTCACAGCTTCAATCTCGATAACTTGCTGGTTTGAGCTAGTGGAGCTGTCCGGGAGGGTAATGCTGCTGATAGTATTGATGTGCTGCATTGAAGACATTTTAGAGTAGAAATATTTGGTGTTGAAATCCCCTAAATTTTCCCACAAGCCTCTCAATTATCACGAGCAAAAGACTCTTCAGCTGAAAGGATGCAACGTATTTTTTTTTGCTCGGCAAAAAAGGGGTTAATAGGGTCCCCTACCCTTCCATTAAAAGGAACAAAAAAAAATTACAGTGCCACTTCCAAGATGGAGGCAAAACAAACACAACTATACAGATGTACAGCAGCCGATACAACAAATACTATCCCAAGGAATGAAGGGGCAAATGATAACATTTGAATGAAGTTGAACCGAACAGGGATGCTTGGGCGCCAGGTTGCGCATTGGAAGATGCGTGGATTCCATTCCATCCAAGGGAAGTAGGGCGCAGCAATAAGCCAAGGTGAAAGAGATATTATATTGAGCTGAAGGAAAGGATGTTGCACAATAATACACACTTGTGGGTGGTAATGTTACCCGCAGCCACAGTGAAAATCCTGCTATTTATTTCTTTCCTGCCAGATAAGTAAACAGTTGTAGCTAGAGAATGTTGCAAGCGGAGTATAGTACACTCCTCCAAGTTAGCGATGGTTATGGAGTGAATCTCCTCTTTGATATTGGTCATGCGGGAGCGATGAATGCTGCCACTGTGAGAGAGAACCGATCTCCATATCCAAGAAGAGTAACCACAATACAAAAAAGGTGTTAATGGGATTCAATAGAGGCATTGCAAAGAGTACAAGACTGGTCATTATTATTTAGCAAGAAGTAGTTTGTCTTTAGTGGTTATCTTACAGTTTTCCAAAGAACAAAGATGATGTGATATCTTCCTTTGAACCAAACAAAGTTCAAAGGAAGATATCAGCGTCATGCATTTGTTCTTTGTAGGGCTGCCCTTGGTAAGTTGGCCACTAATGACAAACTACTTGCTCGTGGCATAATGGATAGCTAGAAAGGATGCAACGTAACTTGGTTGTTGCCTCCTTTTCATCATTGATAAGATTGTTATCGAATGGGCGAGATTGGAGTTCCATTTGGATCTGCTTGAGATTGGTTTCTGCAGTATTTCTGGCTTCAAGGATAGATCTAAAAACATCTCGGTTCCAAGTCTTGAGAGCCTTTTTAGTGTTCTTCAATTTTTCAGCAAGCTAGAACATGGGTTCCTTTAACACTAATATTCCAGCTATCCATGATTAAAGCTTTGAAGGACTGAAGTGCATCAATAACAACCGTAGGATTGCCGCTAAGTTGGATCACGAGTAAATCACCTTTGGGCCCAACACTTCTCCTCCAATGCTATATTCCAGCTGCCTAATCTCTCTGATCACAACCCTATCATTATCTATCTGACTAGCCCCCTAGATCCTGGCCCCAAACCATTCAAGTTCTTTGTAATGTGGACTTCTCATCCCACCTTTAGAGCCTTAGTCCTGGATAGCTAAAAAATCACTATCAAAGGGAACCCCATATACCAGCTCGCTGAAAATTTAAGAAACACAAAAATAGCCCTCAAGATCTAGAATCGAGATGTATCTGGATCTATTCATGATGCCAGATATACTATTGAAGCCGACCTTCAACAGATCCAAAGGAACTCCAATCACGCCCTTTCGATAACAACCTGATCAATGATGAAAAGGAGACAACCAGCAAGCTCCACAACATTCTTTTAGCTGAAGAATCTTTTGCCCGAGACAAATCTAGAGCCTTGGGGAAAAAACTTAGCGACTCTAACACCAAATACTTCTACTATGAAATGTCTTCTAGGCAGCATATTAATACCATCAGTCGTATTACTCTCTCGGACAGCTCCACTAGTTCAAACCAGCAAGTTATTGAGTTTGAAGCTGTGAGGTACTTCAAAAATTTGCTAAACAGATCAGCAGCTCATTCGGATCCCATCAGAAGCAAAATCCCCTTCATCACTCGCCTATCCTACACAGATCAGGAAATCCCGTCCAAGATGGTCACTCCTACTGCGATTAAAAGGGCTGTTTTTGCTTTGCACCCTCATAAAGCTCTGGGCTCGGATGGTTTCACGGGCATGTTCTTCCAAAAATGTTGGGACATCATAGGTGGAGACGTGGTGAAAGCTATCACCCATTTCTTCCGAACCAAACACATGTTAAGAAGTATCAACAATACCTTTATTGCCCTGGTTCCAAAGAGTGAGAATGCAGCCAAATTCGATGAATTCAGACCCATTTCCTTATGTAACTTCATGTACAAAGTCAATTCCAAAGTTCTATCAACCATAATTCTGCCTCTCATGCCAAGAATCATCAATCCTGCCCAATCGACTTTTATCAAGGGTAGGAACATCCATGACAATATCCTTTTGTGCTAGGCCCTTATGCATACCTTGCATAGGATGAAAGGGAAGCTTAGGATGATAATCAAAATTGACTTCAAGAAAGATTTTGACTCATTGCGATGGGACATTCTTTTACAGTGTTTATTTCAGTTGGGATTCCCGGATTCATTCATCGAATGGATTATTGAGTGCATTGCAACTCCCACCTTTTCGGTCCTAGTTAAAGGTAATTTTAGTAGCTCCTCTAGGTTAAGGTAGGGAGATCCTATTTCTCCTCTCCTGTTCTCCATAGCCCTGGATGGGTTCTTGTGCTTATTACTCCAGGAGTGCAACTCACATAACATCACCCATTGGCTCGTACTCCACTCAACATTCACCATCTCATCTTCACCAACGACCTGATGGTCTTTGCAGCAGCCAATACGCATAATGCTATGGATTTTCAAAAGCTCCTAGATCAGTTGGTACAGTCTCGGGTCTGATCTACAACAATCTAAAATCTAAGGCAATTTTTTGGGGAATGGTGCATAGGAAATTCCTGGCAAGAGCTTTGGGTATGGAGAAAGGCACTCTTCCAATGAAATACTTACGCCTTCCTCTAATCAGCTCCCGACTCACGTCATCAGATTGCATCCCCTTGGTGGATAAGCTATGTAAGAAAATTAACTCTTGGAAGACCAAATTTCTTTCCCAAGCCGGAAGATTGGAATTGATTAAATCCACCCTCTCCAGCTTTCACATTTTTTGGTCATTGGCATTTCGTCTCCCACAGTACACTATCAAGACCATGGAGCAGTTTCTCAGTCATTTCCTCTGGGGCGGCAATGACAAGCCTTCAAGAATGATCACCATATCATAGAGCAATATTTGCAGGCCTAAAGTCGAGGGGAGTTTTGGGCTGCGGCCTCTAAATGATTAGAAAACCATTCCGATGATGAAACTTTATTAGAGATATCTCACATCCCATCAGTCTTTATGGGTCAATTGGGTCCATTACATGTACCAAACTCTCAGGTCCTTCTGGGATCTTCCAATCCCTCGCATCTGCTCCTGGGGTGTCAGGGGACTATTTCAAGCTCGTTCTCTATGCTTGCAAAATATCAAAATCATCATTTGGGATGGGTGTAACATGGATTTCTTGAGGGACCCCTGGACTCCCACTAGTAGGCTTGTTGATCTTTATGGTGACAGAGTTGTTTATGACCTCGGGCTTGGCCCAAGAATTTTAGTTTCTGAGTTCGTCAGTGACGGTCAATGGATCCTCCCTAACCCCACTTCGGCTGACCTCATGGCTGCTTGGAATATCATCCTTGAAGTCCCTACTGCCCATTCCCGATTCTTTGCATCGTCTCGCTTCTGACTGGAGCTGCTCATTTCTCTGCTCAGAAAACCTTATGACCCCGTTGGCTCTACCAGGCACGTTCCTGCTTAGATGACCTTTCCTGATAGCATCCTTGCAACGATTGGCATTTCTTACCAAATCCATAAAGCTGGACTGCTATTAGTAAATGAGAAAGTCTGAGATCATTGGTAGGGTATTCTTTGAAATCATCTCAATTTGTTCGTCATCAGGTATCCAGTTTCTCACCTGAGCTGCTAGTGCTCTCGAACGCCCTAAGTAATCGCTGAAAGTTTTATTAGGGTTCTGCTTCAATTGGGCTAAGTCTGACATGCGAGGTTCAATGTTTATATTGTAGGCATATTACTCTTAGAACAAGTGAGTCAGATATTTCCATGTCTTTATCATAGATGATTCTAGGGATGTGAACTATCTCAAAGTCGGACTAGTTAAACTCTTCTGAAAGACCTTTATCAGTAGTCTTTTATCCCCCCATACTGGCAATTATCCCCACAATAAGACTTAAGGTGTGCAATGGGATTGCCAGTGCCATTGTACTTATCAAAAATCGGCATTTTATATTTTGAGGGGAGGGGGACCTCAGCGAATAAACACAAGTCTGAAAAATTAGTGGCATGGATTTCAGCTCCACCCATTTTCAATAGCTGCTTACAATGGACACCGGTCCGTAGACGCGACACGGATCATCACCGCCGGTCTTTGAACTCTAAGTAAACTCCCTTTAAAGTAAAAACTAAAATTGAACCAACAAAGGAGACTTAATCAATTTTTGCGGGATAGATTTTTACAGGTTGGGTTGTTCTAGGTACACATACAATCTCCCGAGTCTTAGTACGGTGGCAGCCTCTAGTGGTTATGATCCAGAAAAGTCTCAGCCCACTTAGTACCTAAGAAAGTGCTTGCACTTTAGGTATATGGGTGGGTAACTTTCTTGTTACCAAGCTTAAAACCCGAGGAAAAGTGAGCGTTAGCGGACCCGCACTAGCCTTGTAACCCTTAGGATCAGTGAGGAGAGACCCGGTTTATTAAAGACGGCAATCCTCGGAAGCACAACTTTTAGAAAAATTAGGTTAGAAGACTCATTTTGCGCTGAGAACCTTGCTGTCATAAACTGTCTAGCCCCATTTTTCCCTGGCGCCACTAGCACTTGCACCAAGGCAAAAATACCCAGAAGTGCACTAGCCCATGTATTAGTTACGCTAGCATTAAATCTGGGTATTTTTGAATTGGCGCATCTAATAGTTGTGCTAGCACTGTGTTAGACAGTTGCAGCTAGAATCTGTGGCCTATTTCACCTCCCGAAGTCCCCGATTATTGATTTTAGTGCCTCTGTCTAGGCCCCGCAATTTTTGACACCCAATACGCCCTCTCCGGCCAAGAAAAGGTGACTTCCCTTTAACTCGTTCTGGGGGATCGGGTTATTTGCATTAGTTTTTGTGCCTTCAATAGATCAAGGGAAACCCCTTTGATTCTTTTGAAGTGCTTCAGAGCTTTTGCCGCGGGACCTATTTAGTCACGTTCAAGCATGTCACTATTTGTCAAGCCTTCATGTTCAAGCATTCATTTTTTAGCATTCACGTTCAAGCATTCAGGCTCAAGCATCCAAGTTCAAGCATTCAGGTTCAAGCATTCACGTTGAAGCATTCAAGTTCATGCATTCCTTTTCAAGCATTCACGTTCAATCATTAATCTTCAGGCATTAATGTTCAAGCTTATCACTCTCTATCAAGCATTGATGTTCAAGCTTTGACGTTCAAGCATTCATGTTCAAACGAGCCACTATCTTTCTATCATTCACGTTTAAGCATTCATGTTCAAGCATTCAAGTTCAAGCAATGACGTTCAAGCATTCATGTTCATGCATTCACGTTCAAGCATTCCTGTTCCAGCTTTCACGTTCAAGCATTGATGTTCAAGCTTTCCTGTATTCACGTTCAAGCGTGTCACTATTTATCAAGCCTTCATGTTCAAGCTTTCATTTTTTGCATTCACGTTCAAGCACTCAGGCTCCAACATTGAAGTTCAAGCTTTCACATTCAAGCATTCACGTTTAAGAGTGTCACTATCTATCAAGCATTCACGATCAAGCATTCAGGTTTATGTATTCATGTTCAAGCATTGACGATCAAGCATTCACGTTCAAGAATTCACGTATGAGCATTAAAGTTCAAGCATTCATATTCAAGCATTCAAGTTCATGCATTCACGTTAAAGCATTCGTGTTCAAGCATGCACGTTCAAACATTCATGTTCAAGCATTCACGTTGAAGCATTCATGTTCATGCATTCACGTTCAAGAATTCAAGTTCAAGCATTCACGTTCAAGCATTCAAGTTCTAGCATTCACATTCAAGCATTCAGGTTCAAGTGTGTCACTATCTATCTAGCATTCTCGTTAAAGCATTCATGTTCAAGTATTCTAGTTATAGCAATGACATTCAAGCGTTCACGTTCAAGTATTCATGTTCATGCATTCCTGTTCAAGCATTCAAGTTCAAGCATTCGCATTCAAGCGTGTCACTATCTATCAAGCATTCACGTTCAAGCATTAAAGTTCAAACATTCACGTGGAAGCATTTACGTTCAAGCATTCACGTTCAAGCATTCATGCTCAAACATTCACATTCAAGCATTCACGTTCAAGCATTCACGTTCATGCATTCATGTTCATGCTTTCACATTCAAGCATGTTTCAATCTATCAAGCATTCACTTTCCAGCATTCATGTTCCCTCATTCACGTTCAAGCATTTAGGTTCAACCATTGATGTTCAGCTATTCACGTTCAAGCATTTCATGTTCAGGCATTCATGTTCAACCATTCACATTCAAGCATTCATGTTCAACCATTCACATTCTAGCATTCACGTTCAAGCATTCATGTTCAATCATTCATGTTCTTTTTTTTTTTGCTCGACAAAAAGGGGTTGTGAGGGGCCCCCACCCTTCCAATTAGTAAGAATTATCAATTACAATGCAGCCTCCAAATAGGAGGGAAAAAAGAGAGAATTAAACTATGAACAGTAAGTCAAAAAGTGCCACCATCAATTGGGGTAATAGGACAAAATGCTGCGAAGCAGACTTTTTTTGTGTACAGCTGGGCTGGTAGCTGAAATGTTGAAAATACGATTATTCCTTTCCCTCCAAATAATGTATACCACGGCTGCTAACAGGTGTTGCAGGTGAGAAATGATGCGGTCCCCTAGATTAGCATTTAAGATATGGTATTCCTCTCCTGTGATGCTACTCATGGGGGCTCGCCGAATGTCATATCGGCTGAGGATCGATCGCCATATCCAGGATGTGTAACCACAGCTGAAGAATAGGTGCTCATGGGTTTCAATATTAGCATTGCAGAGCTTGCATCCTTGATTAACAGAAATGCCTCACCCAATTAAGAGGTCTTTAGTGGTTAGCATTCCTAGAGCAGCCCTCCAGAGGACAAAAGCGTGCTGCTGAATTCTGCCTTTGAACCACACAAAGGTAGTCCAGGGCAAGGGAGGGTTGGGTACACGAGTAATTTCTCAAGCAGATTGAAGGCAAAATTTTCCTTTTGGAGAAGGCAACTAGATTATAGTGCCCTCACTACCTTTATTAATAGAAAAAGGATTAGTCACAACCCTCCAACCATGACCTCCTCCAAATCCCATCCTGAGGAACTATGACCCCATTACTCACTGTAGTTTTCACCAGGGTTCGGGTCACCCAGCCGATCGCTGCTTCCCATTAAAGCACGTGATACAAGATTTAATTGAGATCGAGAAAATCATTCCACCTATACCTTCCCAAGTGAACCAGCACACGAACATACATCAAGCACCGCTGCCACCACCACACCATCCTGGTGGGGCTGGTTCAAGACCCATTATCGGTATGATTGAAGAGGATGATGAGGAGTTTCAGTTTGACCAATCAGATTATATCAGTGACTGAGAAAGCTTTGTAGCACCAAGGCAAAAAGATCAAGAAGAAAGAGGTATTGGGGTGATTAAACCCTTGAATTTATCAAATTATTTCCCCAACCCTGCACCCCAAATTGAACCCTTAGATCGTAGGGCTTACTTCCCATTACCCACTCTTGTGAATTACATAAAAATTAATATCTATTAGCCGTACGCTGCCACCCCCACCAATTACCCAATAGCCCATCATGTCCCCTAGACCCCACCACCACCTATTAATTATCAGTGGTCCACCCCTACCCCATTACCTCCGGTGAGACCACCCATAAACATCATCACCACCGAGATAAACCAGGTCTTACCAACCCTTCTTGAAACATCAGTATAAGTGCATCAGATACCGACAACCACTCCATTTCAGATTTTAGGACCAACTTACAATCCTCATCAGGTCCTGCTCAGTTATGAACAGACAAATGTCAACACCGACAGTAGCAGAGAAAAGGTAGTAGACTTTATTACCAGATCTGGGAAGATCTCTAAGCAACCAGAGACACCAGCAGCAGCACAAGCCCAATCAGAGGAGAAGAAAGATAATGTCATGAACCCGTTCGAGAAAATGATCAGAGAGCATATACTGGAGACTTAATTAAGAAGAATACCAACTCATATCACTGTCTGGGACTTATTAATGAAGTTCTCAGTTCATTTTCAAGCCTTAATGGGGGGCGTTAAAGAACACGCACGTATCTCTTCAGGTGAGCCCAGATGAAGTCGAGTAGATAATTGGACAGGTGATGACTCCTAATGACATTTTGTTTTCTTATGCTGATTTGCCGGAATAGGAAAATGGCCACTCAAAATCCCTCAACATCACTGTGGAATTTGAAAACATGATAATCCCCTTAGTATTAATTGATAACGGGTCTGCTCTGAATGTTTTTCCCCTGAGAACAGCTACAAAGATTGGAGTAGATCTGTGCATGTTGAGACCTACAAGAACGAGTGCTAGAGGTTTTGATAACATGAGAAGGGAGATAATGGGAGAAGTTGACATTGAGCTGGTGATTGGGCCAATGACCATCTCCATACTATTTCAAGTAATGGATATCAAGTCCTCTTTTAATTTCTTACTAGGGCGCCCATGGTTATACGAAGTTAGAGCTATACCATCGATGCTCCATCTGAAGCTCAAGTTCGTATCCTAGCAGAAAGTTATCACCATCATAGGTGAAGGATATGATAAGAAGGAAAAGGCCACCCATAGCATTGAGAACCTAAAAGTGTTGGATGTGCCACACACAGTTAAAGATACTGACCTCCATAGTTTTGAATATGAGGTATCGACTGTAGTCTCAGATCTCCCGGAGAGCATCACTTCAAGATTCGAAGGTGGAATGGTGGCAGTAGTGGCCATGCTCTAGAAATGGGGCTATCAAAAGGGTAAAGGACTAGGGCCCAGACTGCAAGGCAAGAGAAAACCAGTCACTGCCAAAGGTGGACAGAAGGTCAGATTTGGGCTAGGTTACAAGCCCACAGAAGAAGAGGTCCGAGAGGCCAAAGAGAAAGCCCGAGCCACAGTAGCTGCTAGAGCCCAGGGAATAAACCTAGAGGAGAAGCCCTATCCCAGGCCTCACATCAGAGCTTCATTTGTGAGTGTCGGGTGTAGACACCCAAATTTGGCCCAAGGCCCGATCGAAACATATTTCGAAAGAGGCGGACTTTTGAGCAACTGATGGCAGGTATCAAACCCTTAGGAACCTACCCAAAAACCTTAGGAGTCATCCCAAACCCTTAGGAATTGCCCTTGATCCTTTAAAAACCTCTTCAAACCTTTAGAAACCAATCCCGATCTTTAGAACCCATTCCGAACTTAAACTTAACCTTCCTGAGTAATGGATGAAGAGTGGTGCATCGGGACTAGCTGAGATCTACTACTATAATTCAGTCATACACCATTAAAAATTAAAAGTCTCCAGCTTTCCAACAAGCCAAGAATCACCTCAATCGGAGTTGTACATCAAGAGTTACGGTAATTCAAATTTCAGACTTAAAAGTTAGCATCAAATGAACCTCGCGAGGTATGCATTGAACCTCGCGAGAGCTTCAAGAGCCCCCAGGCATTAGATGTGCGTGGTCCCCCCCCCCCCCTGGCAGTCAACTTCCCAAACCCTTCTTTGGCACTATTTTACTGTGCCTAAGCTTGGCATAACTATTAGTTGCGCCAGGCTTAGCTACAGTAACCCTAGTTTTTTTACTTGAATTTTGATATTAGGGTTTGACTTATTGACCATCTTGATCCCTTGGGTATGTTTTGCTTGTTCGGTTGCACCCATTCCTATTCTATTTACAACCCTTTGAGTGAGAACCCTTCATTCCACCATCTAAGCTATCGGAAGAATACTTGAATGTGAATACATAAATGTATAAAATGTTAACGCATGAACGTGAATGTTTGAACTTGAATGTTCGAATGTGAATGCCGGAACATGGATGCTTGAACATGATTGCTTGAACTTGAATGCTTGAACGTGATTGCTTGAACGTGAATACCTGAACGTGAATACTTGAACCTGATTACTTGTATGTGAATGCTTAAACATGAATGGTTGATAGATAGTCACACGATTGAGCGTTAGCATGAACATGAATTCTTGACCGTGAATGCTAGAACATTAATGCTTGAACGTGAATGCTTAAACCTAAATGCTTATACGTGAATCCTTGAATGTGAATGCAAGAACATGAATGCTTGAAACTGAATGCTTGAATGTGAATGCTTTATAGATAGTAACACGCTTGATCGTGAATGCTTGAACATGAATGCATGAACATTAATACTTGAACGTGAATGCTTGAACGTGAAAGTTTGAACATGAATGCTTGAGTGTCAATGCTTGAACATGAATGCTTGAAGGTAAATGCTTGTACATGACTGCTTCAACGTGAATGCTAGGACTCGAATGCTTGAACATGAATGCTTGAACAGGAATGAACATGAATTGTTAAACATGAATAGATGAATGTGAATGGTTGTACATGATTGCTTGAACATGAATGTTTGAACCTGAATGCTTGAACGTGAATGCTTGAACACGAATGCTTGAACATGAAATCTTTATGATGAATGGTTGAATGTGAAAGATTGATAGATAGTGACACACTTGAACATGGATGCTTCAGCCTGAATACTTGAATGCTTGTACGTAAATGCCTGAACTTCAATGCTTGAATGTTAATGCTTGAACGTGAACACTTAAACGTGAATGCTTGAACATGAAGGCTTGAACGAGAAAGCTTGAACGAGAATGCTTAAATATGAATGCTTGAATGTGAATGCTTGAACATGAATGCTTGAACATGGAATGCTTGAACGTGAATGCTTGAACATGATGTTGAACACCTAAATGCTTGAACATTTTTTATTTTTTTTTACTCTGCAAAAAGGGGTTGTCATGGTCCCCCACCCTTTCAATTAAAAGAAAGAATTATTTCTTTTATTTTCAATAAAAGAAATAATTACAATGTAGCCTTCATATTGAAGGAAAAGAAAGAATAAAGCTATTAACAGTATACCCAAACCGCCACCATCAATTGGGGCAATATGACAATGGTTCGGAGTAGACTTTTTTTGTGTGTGTAGATGTGCTGGTGGCTGGAATGTTGAAGGCACAGCTATTCCTTTCCCTCCAAATAGTGTAAACCGCAATTGCTAACAAGTGCTGCAAGTGAGCAATGGTGCGTTCCTCAACATTGGAATTTAAGATGTGAATGCTTGAACATGAATGCTAGAACTCGAATGCTTGAATGATAATGCTTGAACGTAAATTTTTGAACGTGAATACTTGCACATAATGCTTCAACGTGAATGTTTGAACCTGAATGGTTGAACTTGAATGATTGATAGATAGTGACACGCTTGAATGTGAATGCTTGAACATGAATTCTTGAACATGAATGCTTAACGGTTGAACAGGAACGGTCGAACATGAATGCTTGAACGCGAATGCCTAAACGTGAATGCATGAACTTGAATGCTTTAACGTGAATGCTTGAACATGAATGTTTGAACGTGAATGGTTTAACCTGAACTGTTGAACATGAATGCTTCAACATGAATGCTTGAACTTGGATGCCAGAGCCTGAATGCCTGAATGTGAATGCTAAAATATGAATGCTTGAACATGAAGACTTGATAAATAGTGAGACACTTGAACGTGAATGCTTGAATGTGAATGTTGGAACATGAATACATGAATGCTTAAACATGAATGCTTGAACGAGAATGTTTGAACATGAATGCTTGAACGTGAATGCTTGAACATAAATACTTGAACATAAATGCTTGTACATGAATGCTTCAACGTGAATGCTAGGACTCGAATACTGGAACGTGAATACTTGAACATGAATTTTCGAACGGGTATGCTTGAACATGAATGCATGGACGTGAATGGATGAACGTCAATGCTTGTACATGAATGCTTGAACATGAATGTTTTGACATGAATGCTTGAAAGATAGTGACACAGTTGAACGTGAATGCTTGAATGCGAATTTTTGAACATGAATAGTTGAATGTGAGTGGTTGATAGATAGTGACTCACTTGAACATGAATGCTTCAACCTGAATCCTTGAACGTGAATTGATCATGAATGCTTCAACCTGAATGCTTGAACGTGAATTGTTAAACGTGAAAAGATGATCGTGAATTGTACATGAAGGCTTGAAAATGAATGTTTGAACCTGAATGCTTGAACCTAAATGCTTGATAAATATTGACACGGTTGAACGTGAATGTTTGAATGTGAATGCTTTAACATGAATGCTTTAACGTGAATGGTTGAATGTGAATGGTTGATAGATAGTGACTCACTTGAACATGAATGCTTCAACCTGAATCCTTGAACGTGAATTGATCATGAATGCTTGTACGTAAAAGCACGAACTTCAATGCTTGAACGCTAATGCTTGAATGTGAACGCTTGAACGTGAATGCTTGAACATGAAGGCTTGAACATGAAAGCTTGAACGTGAATGCTTGAACATGAATGCTTGAACGTGAATGCTTGAACATGAAATTCTTGGACATGAAATGCTTGAACGTGAATGCTTGAACCTAAATGCTTAAAAGTGAATTGTTGAACGTGAATGCATGAAAATGAATTCTTGAACGAGAATGCTTGAATGTCATGCTTGAACGTGAATGCTTGAACATATGTTTGAACGTGAATGCTTGAATATGAATGCTTGAACGTGAATGCTAGAACTCGAATGCTTGAACGTGAATGCTTGAACGATTTTGTTTGAACATGAATGCTTGTATGTGATTTTTCGAACATGAATGCATGAATGTGAATGCTTGTACATGAATGCTTCAACGTGAATGTTTGAACCTGAATGCTTGAACGTGAAAGCTTGATAGATAGTGGCACGCTTGAACATGAATGCCTGAACATGAATTCTTCAACAAGAATGCTTAAACGTTAACTGTTGAACATGACTAGTTGAATGTGAATGGTTGATAGATAGTGATACACTTGAATCCGAATGCTTGAAAATAAATGCTTGAAAATGAATGATTGATAGATAGTGGCACACTTGAACGTGAATGACTGAATGCGTGCATGAATGTGACTACTTGAACATGAATGCCTAAACATGAAGGCTTGAACGTCAATGCTTGAACCTAAATATGCTTGAAATGAATGCTTGAACGTATATGCTTGTTCGTGAATCCTTGAACTTGAATTCTTGAACATGAATGCTTGAACGTGAATGCATTAACATGAATGCTTCTACGTGAATGCTTGAACGTGAATGCATGAACTTCCATGCTTGACAATGAATGCTTCAATGTGAATGCTTGAACTTCAACACCCGAACATTAATGCTTGAACGTGAATGCTGGAACGAGAATGCTTGAACATGAATGCTTTATAGATAGTGACACGCTTGAACATGAATGCTTGAACGTGAGTGCTAAAAAATGAATGCTTGAACATGAATGCTTTATGAAAGCTTTTGATTTGGTGAGATGGGATTATCTCATCCATTGCTTATATCAGATCGAATTTCTGATCATTTTTATTGAATGGGTTATTGAGTGCATTGCTACTCGCACCTTCTCGATTCTAGTCAATGGCAGCCCTAAAGGACATTTCAGCAGCTCCTCGGGACTTAGGCAGGGGGCCCCGATCTCTCCTCTCCTCTTTTCCATTGCTCTTGAAGGATTTTTAGCTTTATTAATGTAGGAATGTAGCTCAGGCAATATTATCCACTGGCTCATTGCCCCACTCCGCATCCACCATTTAATTTTTGGGGATGATCTGATGATATTTGCTGAAGCCAATATGCATAATGCTAAAGAAATTTGAAAGCTACTCACCCAGTTTGGTAAAAGATTGGGATTGATTTATAATAATTTGAAATCCAAGGTAATCTTTGGTGGTGCGACTCGTCGAATAAACCTTTTGGCTAGATCTCTTGGTATGGAGAAGGTTCTCTTCCAATGAAGAACTTGCCTCACCGCCTTGATTGTAGCCCTGTAGACAAAATCCGATACGTAATCAACTCTTGGAAAACGAGGAATCTTTCTCGTGGAAGGTTGGAATTGATTAAGTCCACCCTTTTCAGACATTACATCTATTGGACCACAACGTCGCACCGCAATCCATCATCAAATCTGAGCAACTTCTATGCGAGTGTTCCTCCGGAAGGCAAAGATATACCTATCAAAATGGCTACCATTGCTTGGAGCAGCCTTTGTAAACCAAAGGATGAAGGGGGGCTGGGGCTGCATTCTTTGAAGGATTGGAGAGATATTCTCGTGATGAAACTTTGTTGGAGGTACCTCTCTTCCCATCAGTCTCTATGCGTTATTTGGGTCCCTCACTAATATCAAACATCCGCTTCTTTTGGGATCTCCTACACCTCGCTTGTTTCTTGGGTAGTGAGGGGCTATTCCATGTGCTTCTTCTGCTGCCTAATCTTAAATTCTCATAGGGAATGGCGAAGTAATCGACTTTTGGTAAGATCCATGGACTAATGTGGCAATCTTTTAACCTCTATGGCGAGAGAGCTATCTACGACCTTGGACTTGGGCCAAGAATTCAAGTCGCAAGATTCATCAGGAATGGTCAATGGAATCTCCCTTTCCCCACTTTGGCTGCACTTATGGATGATTGGAACCTCATTCGTGAGGTTCCTATTGTAGCTGACAAAGATGATACTCTATTTTGGTCAGCCTCTCCTAATGGCAGATTTTGTCTTCACTTCGCTTGGGATGCTATCCGTGTTCGTGGGCCTACCTTTTATCGTGGACCAATTTTGTGTGGTTTAAAGTCAGATTTTAGTGTCACACATTTGTATCTTGAAGGTGGCCACTAAAGACAACCTTTTAGCCCGTGGCATTGCGGTTGATCAATCCTGCATCCTATGTAACTCTAGTACCGAGTCCCATGATCATCTCTTCAATTGTAGGTACACCTCATGGATATGGAGGTCTATCCTCACTCGATGTGATATTCGTCGGTCCCCCAGGAATAACATCATTGGGGAGATTCAATGCCTCTCTAATGCCAACCTTGAGAAGCAAACCCTAACTCAAATGTAACACTTGCTTGCTGCCACGATTTATTTAATTTGGAGAGAAAGAAATATTAGAATTTTTTCACCTGCAGCGAATGTCTCTAAAACTCACAAACAAGCCTTATTGCACAATATCTGGTCATTCAGTCATAATTGAAGTTGTTTCTTATTACTGTTTATAGCTTTAATTTTTTTTTTCTTTTCTCTTCCTGATGGAAGCTCCATTGTAATTACTTCTTCTTTTTAATAGATAGGGTGGGGGACCCTCTCAACCCCTTTTTGTCGAGCAAAAAAAAAAAAAAAAGAATGCTTGATAAATAGTGATACGCTTGAACCTAAATGCTTGAATGTGAATGCTTGAACATCATGCTTGAACGTGAATGCTTGATAGATAGTAACATGCATGATCGTGAATACTTAAATGTGAATGCTTGAACATGAATGCATGAACGTGAGTACTAGAACGTGAATACTTGAATGAGAATGCTTGAACGTGAATGTTTGAACATGAATGCTTGAACGTCAATGCTTGAACATGAATGCTTAAACATAAATGCTTGTACATGAATGCTTCAACGTGAATGCTAGGACTCGAATGCTTGAACATGAATGCTTGAACGGGAAGGCTTGAACATGAATGCTTGAACGTTAATACATGAATGTGAATACATGAACATACAGACCTTAATGCATGAACATGAATGCCTGAACTTGATTGTTCGAACGTGAATGCTTGAATGTGATTAGTTGAACCTGAATGCTTGAGTATGAATGATTGAACGTGAATGCTTGAACGTGAATTCCTGAACGTAAATGCTTGAACATGAATGCTTGAACCTGATTACTTGAATGTAATGCTTAAACATGAATTCTTGAACTGAATGCACGAATGTGAACGGTTGATAAATAGTCACACGCTTGAACATTAATGCTTGAACATGTGCATGAACATTAATTCGTGACCGTGGATGCTACTAGAACATTAATGGTTGAATGTGAATGCTTGAACATAAATGCTTGAAAATGAAATGCTTGAACGTTAATGCCTGAACGTGAATTCCTGAACCTAAATGCTTGAACGTGATCCTTGAATGTGAATGCAGGAACATGAATGCTTGAATGTGAAAGCTTGAAACTGAATGCATGAGCATGAATACTTGAACGTGATTGCATGAACGTGAATGCTTGAACGTGAATGTTTGAACATGAATGCTTGAATGTGAATGCTCGAACATGAATGCTTGAATGTGAAAGCTTGAACATGAATGCATGAACGTGAATGTTTGAACATGGATGCTTGAACATGAATGTTTGAACATGAATGCTTGAACATAAATGCATGAACGTAAATGCTTGAACAAGAATGCATGAATGCGAATACTTGAACATGATTGCATGAACATGAATGCTTGAATATGAATGTTTGAACATGAATGCTTGAACGTCAATGCTTGAACACGAAAGCTTGAAAGTAAATGCTTGTACATTAATGCTCAACGTGAATGCTAATACTCAAATGCTTGAATGTGAATGCTTGAACATGAATGCTTGAACGGGAATACTTGAACTTGAATGCTTGAACGTGAATTTTTCAACATGAATGGATGAACGTGAATGCTTGAACTTGAATGTTTGAACGTGAATGCTTGAACGCGAATGCTTGAACATGAATGCTTGAACATGAATGCCTGAACATGAATGCTTTAACATGAATAATTGAATGTGAATGGTTGATAGATAGTGACACATTGAACATGAATTCTTCAACTTGAATGCTTCAATGTGAATGCTTGAAAATGAATGCTTGTACGTAAATGCTTCAACTTGAATGTTTGAACGTTAATGCTTGAGCGTGAACACTGGAACGTGAAAGCTTTAATGTGAATGCTTGAACATGAATGCTTGAGCCTAAATGCTAGAACGTGAATGGTTGAACATGAATGCTTGAACCTAAATGCTTGGGCATGAATTCTTGAATGGGTATGTTTGAACATCATGCTTGAACGTGAATGCTTGAATATATGTTTTAACGTGAATGTTTGAGCATGAATGCTTGAACGTGAATGCTTGAACGTGAATTATTGAACGTGAATGCTTGTACATAATGCTTCAACGTGAATGTTTGAACCTTAATGGTTGAACATGAATGATTGATAGATAGTGACACGCTTCAATGTGAACGCTTGAACATGAATTCTTCAACATGAATGCTTGAATGTTAACGCTTGAACATGAATGGCTGAACGTGAAAGCTTGAACACGAATGCTTGACTGTGAATGCATGAACTTGAATGCTTGAACGTGAATGCTTCAGCATGAATACTTGAACGTGAATGGTTTAACGTGAATGCTTGAACTTGGATGCTGGAGCCTGAATGCCATAATGGGAATGCTAAAAAATGAATGCTTGAACATGAAAACTTAAAAAATAGTGACACTCTTGAACGCGAATGCTTGAACTTGGATGCTGGAGCTTGAATGCCATAACGTGAATGCTAAAAAATGAATGCTTGAACAGAAAGACTTGAAAAAGAGTGACACGCTTGAACGTGAATGCTTGAATGTGAATACTTGAATTCTTGAACATCAATGCTTGAACATGAAATACTTGTACTTGAACGCATGAACAAACATGCTTGAACGTGAATGTTTAAACATGAATGCATGAACATAAATGCTTGAACATGAATGCTTGAACGTAAATGCTAGTACATGAATGGTTGAACGTGAATGCTTGAACATGAATGCTTGAACGGGAATGCTTGAACGTGAATTGTTGAACATGAATGGATGAACGTGAATGCTTGTACATGAATGCTTGAATGTGAATTCTTGAACCTGAATTCTTGAGCGTGAATGCTTGAACTCGAATGCTTGAATGTGAACGCTTTAACGTGAATGCATGAACTTGAATGCTTGAACATGAATGCTAGAACATGAATGCTTAAATGTGAATGGTTTAACGTGAATGCTTGATCGTCAATGCTTTAACATGAAATGATTGAACGTGAATGCTTGAACGTGATTGTTTGATAGAGAGTGACACACTTGAACGTGAATGCTAAAAAATGAATGCTTGAACATGAAGGCTTGATAAATAGTGACATGCTTGAACGTGAATGCTGGAACGTGAATACATGAATGCTTGAACATCAATACTTGAACGTGAATGCCTGAGCATGAATGCTTGAATCTAAATGCTTGAACGTGAATGCTTGTACGTGAACACACGAACATGAATGCTTGAACATCATTGCTGGAACTTGAATGCTTGAACATGAATGCTTGAATGTAAATGTTAGATAGATAGTGACACGTTTGAACGTGAATGCTTGAATGTCAAAGCTTGAACATTAATGCTTGATAGATAGTGAATAGCTTGAACATGAATGCTTGAAGGTTAATACTTGAACGTAAACCGTTGAACAGGAATGCATGAACTTGAATCCTTCACCATGAATGCTTGAACCTAAATGCTTGATAGATAGTGACACTCTTGAACGTGAATGCTTGAACCAAAATGCCTGAATGTGAATACTTGAACTTGGATGCTTGAGCCTGAATGCTTGAATGTGAATGCTAGAAAATGACTGGGTGAAAATGAATGCTTGAACATGAAGGCTTGAACATGAGTGCTTGAGCTTGAATGTTGGAATGTAAATGCTGATACATGAATGCTAGAACATCAATGCTTGAACATTAAATTCTTGAACGTGAATGCTTGAACATGAATGCTTGAACCTAAACGCTTGAACATGAATACCTTAACGTGAATGCATGATATGAATGCGTGAACATTGAATGCTCGCTTGAACGCTAATGCTTAACGAATGCTTGAACATGAATGCTTAAACATGAATAGTTGAACGTTACAAATGGAACATGAATGCTTTAACCTAAATGTTTGAATGTGAATTCTTGAACATGAATTCATCAACGTAAATGCTTGATCATGAATGCTTGAACGTTAATGCTTAAATGTGAATGCTTCATTAATGATCGAATGGACCCTTCTTAGGAATGATCTGGTTGGAATATCATCCTGATATTGTTGATAGCAAATTCATTGATGACTTGGACCTAGATTCTTCATTCATTAATGGCTTGAAATCATGGACCCTTCCTACCCCATATGATCTCAACGGAATATACTTGGATCCGCTTCCATCTCCAATATAAATTCAATGCACTTGACTGAATCTATGTTGATGTAGAGATTCAAAGCATGCATTTGTCCTTTGAGGGCAGCTCTAGGAAGCTAACCACAATCTAACCTTTTAATTGGGTAATTGGGTGAGGATTACGTTAATCAAGGATGTAAATTATGCAATAATATGGAAACCCATGACCGCCTATTCTTTTCGATGTGGCTATAGCTCATGGATTTGACAATAATACATTTGCTATGGCATTGGCCCCCCATTAGAAAGATCGATGAGATTTAACATATCATGAACGCCAACCTTGAGGACTTCACTTGCTCACTTGCAACACTTGTTACCAGCAGGTAGGATAAAGGGAAAACTAAAAAGGTAGAGGAGTAGGGGGAGAGCTTGGAGCCCTTGGCCACCGTGGACCTTGCGTAGGTGTGCTGTGGTGAGCTTTTGATGGTTTTATATGGTTGGATAGGTTATATGAATAGGGCTTGAAAGCTAGAGGATAGTTCTCACCTAAACTTAGAGTTTTTTTAGGAAAGGTGAGGTCTAAAGGCGATATGGGAATTCTGGAATTTATATGGGGATGGTGCACCAAAGGGAGAAAGGGAGCTCTCTTTTAAATTTTCAAGCCTTTTTTTCTCTCTATTTATAGGAAAAAGAGAGGTTAGGGTGCTGGTGCAACTTGAATTAACAATAATTCAGCCATCTAAGGCTTCCTAAAATTTTTGAAGCCTCGAAAAAGTGTGAAACTTAGCTCCAATAGTGGATGATAGGTTGAGTTTAACCACTCAAAGGATTGCAAATAGAATAGAGAAGGGTGGTGCAACAAGCAAAACACACCCGAGAGGATCAAGATCACAACAAGTCAAACCCCAATCTTGAAATTGAGTAAAACTTTTGGGTTACTATAGCTAAGCATGCGCTAATAGATCGCTAAGCAAAATAAGAATGTCAACATAGGAAAGTTGATGGAAGTGGTGGACCCACTAGTTCTTGGCGTAACTATTAGTGATGCCAAATCATTTTGGGGAGAAATGGCTTGGCACAAGTAATACTTGCACTAAGTATAGTTAGAGTTCAAATGAAATGAACTCAAATGAAGTTTAAAATTGCCCATTTGTGCCCAACCATCGAATTATCGAACTTTTGATGTACAACTTTGATCGATAGCGATTCTTAGCTTGTTGGAAAGTTAGAGACTTTAATTTTCAATGGTATATGATTTAATCATAGTAAAAGATCTTAGCTAGTCCTAGTGCACCACTCTTGATCATTGCCCTTTGAAAGCATGGGTTTGAAAGGGGTTTAAAGGTTTTTAAAGGTTTCTAAGGGATCGGGGTGATTCTAAGGTTTGGAAGGTTCTTAAGGGTTTGATACATCGAAGCTTCGAAAGTGTGCCTCTCTCAAGTATGTTTCGATCGAGCCTGAGCCAAATTTGGGTGTCTACAATGCTCCTCTAATGTATTCAACTAATGATCGAATACTAAAGGCAAGAGACATCGAAGGCCCAAGACATTACTAACGGGTCTACTATATTCTGAACCAACCTCAAACATCAGATGAGTAATATGGTGAGAAAATAAAAGCCCTGTATATCGAGAAAAACGTCCGTTTCTCAAGATCATCGGTCCCTAAGCGCTTAGAGACATTACTGGGCATAATCGAGATAGGGCGAGTTGCGAAAGCCCAATATGTTGAGAAAAATATCTACTTTTCGAGATGATTGAAGATGTTTGATGCTCAAGTTTTATTTTGAATCCAATGACTCTATAAGTAAGAGGGTGATCGACCCATCTTACTTAAAGATAGGCACAAAGAAAATGTGCAAGGTCCACAGCTTGTCCAACCCTATGGCATTGATTGCCCTATTTGCCACATGATGCCTCTGCATGAAGCATAGTTTGAGGTCAAGAGCCCAAACAATTGATATAGCATAACTACCGAACGAGCAATAGATATCGCAACTCTTTTTAAGAGTACATTATACTTTTCGATATTATTTTATATATAATTTTATTTTAAGTGATTTTATATAAATTTTTATATGAAATTTTTTTATGATTTTATGTGGATTTTTATATGGCACAGCATCTCGGGCAAGTCAAATGAGAGTTGATATGCTATTTGGGGGTGTGTGCGCTTACAAAATATCAAAATAAAAGAAAAGAGCTCAAGTCGGGTGTGTATAAACCACACCTAGTCAGAATAGCTAAAGTAGCTTGCGCAACTATTAGTTGTGCCAAATGGGGAAATACAAAATACACACATTAATACATGCGCCAAGCAAAACCAGGAAATTTTAAAATGCCCGAGTCGAGCAAAAATACTATAGGAAAATCGCCAAAAAAATAACTTTAAAACCATTGTAATCATAAGCTTGAGCCAGCCATTAAGGGTCATTATCTATAGAGCAATGGTTTTCATAAATAATGGCCCCAAAATCATTGTTTATTTATCGGATAAACCACGGTCCGTTATAAAATAACAATGTTTTTAAGCCATTGTTTTAAAAAAGGGTTGTGTTATTCTTCGTAAACCGCAGCTAAATCAGTGATATATGTAAACAACGCCAACGAGTTATTGTTAATTTCCTCCAAGAAATAACGGTTATGGACCGTTTTTTATGACTGTTGTAAAATAATAACAATGTTGAGCCGTTGGTCATAATGGGAAAAGGCTTGTTATTTTTATTTCGAAACCACGACCTAAATTAGTGGTATATGAAAACAACTATTATGGACTGTTCTTTTTTTTTTTTTTAAATGTAGAGCTTCTAGTTTTTAAATGTACACAGGGCTTTTGTTTTCTCACCATGTTACTCATTTGATGTTAGAAGTTCATTCTAAATACAGTAGACTCATCAGTAAATGCCTTGAGCCTTTTCGGATGTCTCTTTTATTTGACATTCAATCATTAGTAATTGGAAACCAAAGAGGGGCATTTGTAGACATCTAAATTTGGCCTAAGGCCCGATCGAAACACATTTTGAGAGAGGCGCACTCCCGAGCTTTTAATGGCATGTGTGGAACCCATAAGAACCTTCCTAAAATCTTAGGAGTCATTCCAAACCCTTAGGAATTACCCCAAATCCCTTAAGAACCTTTCTGAAGCCTTAGAAACCCTTTCCAAACCCTTAGAAATCATTCCGAACCTAAACCTAGCTTTCCCAAGTAATAGATGAAGAGTGGTGTAGTAGGAGTAGCAAGAATCTTCTACTATGACCAAATCTTATACCATTAAAAAATAGAAGTCCTCAGCTTTCCAACAAGGTAAGAATCACCCCAATCGGAGCTGTACATTAAAAGATATGGCATTCTGAAGTATAGGGGTAAAATAGGGTTTTAAGGAGGATCCTAGATTTGTGATCTATTAGATGCGCCAAGCCATTTCTCCCTGGAAATGGCTTGGCGCAACTAATAGTTACGCCAGCCTATAGGTGGGTCCCACCTCGGGCAGCCAACTTCCCAAATACTTTGTGGCACTATTTTACTGTACATTTGCCTGGTGCATCTATTAGTTGCGCCAGGCTTATGAACAGTGACCCTAGATTTTTATCTCAAAATTCGATATTAGGGTTTGACTTATTGACCATCTTGATCTTTGGGGTATATTTTTCGTGTTCTGTTGCACTCATTCTCTATTTATTTGTAACCTTTTAAGTAGTTTAAAGCCTCAACCTATCATCCACCATTGGAGCATCTTTTCACATATGTCAAGGCTCTAAAAACCCTAAGAAATCTTAGATGGCTAGATTATCTAATTCCTAACCTAGTTTAGCCTCTAAACACCCTCCTAACCTCTCTTTTTCCTATAAATAGAGAGGCACCCCTACCTTTACCAAGGCTTGAAAATTTTTCAAAAATAAGTGATTAAGGAACCCCTCTCTCTCTCTCTCCTCTAGTGCACCTTTTGCATATAAATTTCAGAATTCTCAAACTCCCTTTGAAACCAAACCTTTCATCTAAAAGCTCTAGGTTAGGTGTGTGCTACTCCTAGCCTTCTCTCTCTACCTCTTAGCTATCAAGCCCTAGGAGCTATAATCCCATTTCTCACCACACAAACCATTAAAGCTCACCAAAGTAAGCCTATGCAAGGTTCCACAGTGGTACAACAGGGGCCTGAGAGCTCCGGCTCTCCCCTCTATTCCTCGATCTTCTCAATTCTTCCTCCATCCTATCATTTGTGCCATTATGCCGTTAAATTTTCGGTAGGAATGGAAGGGCACAAATAGGATTTTCATGCCTCTTGGGCATGAGGAAGACCTTTTTGCCTTTTTTATTTCATTTGTATTTTGGTCATAAGTAGAGACCGTATTAAGCAGGTTGATTGGGTACCTAACACCTTCCTAATCGATAACTGAAGCCCCTACCCAAGAGCCTTTGGCGTAGTCCGGATTTTGAGTCAATTCTTGATACTTCGGTGTTCTTTAAATTTGATTTAAGTTTCTCGAGACAGTAAAAGCTCCGGGTGGCGACTATTTGATTTTACGAAAAGCGCCATCGAGACGGATCGTGATTAATTCGCAAGTAGCTTGCACAACTTGATTGTGAATGCTTGATAGATAGTGGCACTCTTGAACGTGAAAGCTTAAACTTGAATGCTGGAGCCTGAATGCTTGAACATGAATTCTTGAACATGAAGGCTTGATAAATAGTAACATGCTTGAACGTGAATGTTGGAACATGAATACAGGAATGCTTCAACATCAATGCTTGATTAATAGTGACACTCTTGAACGTGAATGTTGGAACGTTAATGCTTGAACTCGAATGTTGGAATGATTGAACGTGAATGGTAAAAAATGAATGCTTCAACATGAATGGTTGAACATGAAGGCTTGGAGAAATAGTGACACGCCAAATCGTGAATGTTGGAATGTGAATACATGAATGCTTTAACGTCAATACTTGAACATGAAATGCTTGAACGTGAATGCTTGAACCTAAATGCTGGAACTTGATTGCTTGAACGTGACTGCATGAACATGAATGCTTGAACGTCAATTCTTGAGGGTCATTGCTTGAACTTGAATGCTGGAACATGAATGCTTGAACGTGAATGCTAGATAGATAGTGACACGTAAGAACATGAATGCTTGATCATCAAAGCTTGAACATTAATGCTTGATAGATAGAGAAAAGCTCGAACATGAATGCCTGAAGGTTAATGCTTGAACGTGAAAGCTTGACCGGGAATGCATGAACTTGAATGCTTCAACGTGAATGCTTGAACCAGAATGCTTGATAGATAGTGACACTCTTGAATGCGAATGCTTGAACGTGAATGTTGGTACCAGAATGCTTGAACGTTAATGGTTGAATATGAATGCTTGAACCAAAATGCTTAAACGTGAATGCATTAACAAGAATGCTATAACGTGAATGCTTGAATGTGAATAGATGAATATGAATGCAAGAACATGAATACTTGAACGTGAATGCTAGAACCAGAATGCTTGAACATGAATGCATTAACGCGAATGTTTGAACATTAATGCTTGAACATGAATGCTTGATCGTGAATTCTTGAACCTGAATGCTTGAACGTGAATGCATGAACTTGAATGCTGGATTGGTAGTAACACGCTTGAGTATGAATACTTGAACGTGAATGCTTGAACAAGAAGGCTTGAACGTGAATACTTGAATGTGAGTACATGAAGGTACAGAATTCTTTAGCTACTTGAATGTGAGTACATGAATTCTTGAGCTGGAACATTAATGCTTGAACATGAATGCTTTAACGTGAATGCTTGAATATCAATGCTCGATAGATAGTTACACGCTTCAATATCAATTCTTGAATATCAATGCTCGATAGATAGTTCACGTGAATGCTTGAGCATGTATGCTAGCTAAAAATTAATAAATTCATTGAATCATGTAGCCTCAATGACATCAGATCCACAGGTCATTCTTTTACTTGGATCAACAGGAGCACCAATAACAATTTTTTTTTTTGCTCGGCAAAAAGGGGTTGTAAGGGGCCCCCCACCCTATCTATTAAAAAGAGCCATTAATTACATTGCAGCCTCTAGAGGGGAGAGAAAAACTAATAAATCTATGCAAAAAGATGCAATACCCACCATCAATTGAAATTTGAAAGACAAAATGTCTTTGGGATGGTCACTGCATAGTTTAAAATCCTGTTGTTCCTTTCCCTCCAAATTACTTAAACCGCACCTGCAAGCAAGTGTTGCAGATGAGTAATGGTGTGATCCGCTAGGTTAGAGTTTAGGAGTTGGTGTATCTCTCCAGTGACGCTGCTCATGGAACCTTGACGAATGCCATATCGGCTGAGGATAGATCGCCATATCCATGAAGTGTGCCTGCAGTTAAAGAAAAGGTGGTCACGCTGCTACAAAGGTGGCATGTTTGATCAACCGCAATGCCACGAGCCATAAGGTCTTTGTGTCATCTTCCCAAGGCAGCCCTCCAAAGGAAAGGCATGAAGTCCTTTGAACCACACAAAGGAAGTCCAAGGAAAGGAAGGATTAACGTAATGGTTTCATGCAGAATGAAGGCGAATTTGCCCTTTGGAGATGGCGACGGATGAGAGTATCCTCATTATCACGATAGAGAGACCTCCCGGATGAGATTCCAAGCATCCACAAGGGCCGCAGAGGTGGGACTAGGAAGGACCATTGGTCACTGCTAATGAATTTCAAACCAAAATGCTTGAGCCACGCCTAAGGTCATAGTCTTTCACCATAAAGATCAATATAACTGCCAAAAGAAATCCATGGGTCACACCAGAAATCAAGAGTCTGTCCCCAATTTGAATTTTAATATTTGGCAATAAGAGAGAGCGAGCTTGAAAGAGACCCCGATGCCCTGTGAACAAATGCGAGGTGTAGGAGGTCCTGAATGATTTGAGAGCTTGATACTTGTAGGACCTAATTGACCCATAAGACCGCTGAAGTGAGATATTCCAAAAAAGCTTCATCATAAGAAGGTTTTCCCAATCGTTTAGAGGTCAACCCCAGCCCCCTCATCTTTAGGCTTGCATAAGCTGCTCCAAGAAATGGTGGTCAATTTTGTAGGCTTATCATTCCCTCCCCAAAGAAACCGACGGAGGAGCTGCTCCATTGTTTTGATGATGGATTGTAGAAGGTGGAATGCTATGGACCAGTATATGTGGAGGCTTGCGAGGGTTGATTTAATCAATTCCAATCGACCGGCTTGGGACAGATTCCTTGTCTGCCAAGAAGTAATTTCGTTACGATGTTTTTCCACCACGAAGCTACAATCGGAAGCTCCTAGATCAGTTGGTAGAGTCTCAGGTTTGATCTATAACAATCTAAAATCTAAGGCAATTTTTTGGGGAATGGTGCATAGGAAATTCCTGGCAAGATCTTTGGGTATGGAGAAAGGCACTCTTCCAATGAAATACTTACGCCTTCCTCTAATCAGCTCCCGACTCACGTCATAAGGTTGCACCCCCTTGGTGGATAAGCTACGTAACAAAATTAACTCTTGGAAGACCAGATTTCTGTCTCAAGCTGGAAGATTGGAATTGATTAAATCCACCCTCTCCAGCTTTCACATTTTCTGGTCATCGGCATTTTGTCTCCCACAGTACACTATCAAGCCCATGGAGCAGCTTCTCAGTTATTTTCTCTGGGGCGGCAATGACAAGCTTTCAAGAATGATCACCATATCTTAGAGCAATATTTACAGGCCTAAAGTCGAGGGGAGATTTGGGCTGCGGCCTCTAAATGATTAGAAAACCATTTCGATGATGAAACTTTGTTGGAGATATCTCACATCCCATCAGCCCTTATGGGTCAATTGGGTCCGTTACAAGTACTAGACTCTCAGGTCCTTCTGGGATCTTCCAATCCGTCGCATCTGCTCCTGGGGTGTCAGGGGACTATTTCAAGCTCGTTCTCTATGCTTGTAAAATATCAAAATCATCATTGGGGATGGGCGTAAAACAAATTTCTTGAGGGACCCTTGGACTCCCACTGGGTAGGCTTGTTGATCTTTATGGTGATAGAGTTGTTTATGACCTCGGGCTTGGCCCAAGAATTTCAGTTTTTGAGTTCGTCAGTGGCGGTCAATGGATCCTCCCTAACTCCACTTTGGCTAACCTCATGGCTGCTTGGAATATCATCCTTGAAGTCCCTATAGTAGCAAATAGTGAGGACACTATGATCTGGTTGCCTTCTCCGAAAGGAAAACTTTGCCTTCAATCTTCTTGAGAAATTACTCGTGCACACAACCCCCCCTTGCCCTGGACTACCTTTGTGTGGTTCAAAGGTAGAATTCAGCGGCACGCTTTTGTCCTCTGGAGGGCTGCTCTAAAGACCTCTTAATTGGGTGAGGCATTTATGTTAATCAAGGATGCAAGCTCTGCAATGCTAATATTGAAACCCATGAGCACCTATTCTTCAGCTGTGGTTACACATCTTTGATATGGCGATCGATCCTCAGCCGATATGACATTCGGCGAGCCCCCATGAGTAGCATCACAGGAGAGGAATACCATATCTTAAATGCTAATCTAGAGGACCGCACCATTGCTCACCTGCAACACTCGTTAGCTGCTGCGGTATATATTATTTGGAGGGAAAGGAATAATTGTATTTTCAACATTTCAGCTACCAGCCCAGCTATACACAAAAAAAGTCTGCTTCGCAGCATTTTGTCCTATTACCCCAATTGATGGTGGCACTTTTTGACTTACTGTTCATAGTTTAATTCTCTCTTTTTTCCCTCTTATTTAGAGGCTACATTGTTGTAGACACCCAAATTCAGCCCAAGGCTCGATCAATCTGTACTTCAAGAGAGATGTACCCCTGTGCTTCCGATGGCACCCCTGAACCCTTAGGAATCACCCTGAACCCTTAGGGATCTACCCAGACCTTTAGGAATCACCCTAAACCTGTTAGAATCATTCCCCAACCCTTAGAGATCACCTCTAAACCCTAGAATCCTTTCCCAAACCCAACTTGAATCCTTCTGAGCAATTGATGGGATGAGAGCCACAAAATTTTATATAGACCACTAACAAGGCTGGCCCATATACCATTGGAAAGAGGACTTCTCCAGCTTTCCAACAAGCCAAAGATCACCCAATTTGGAGCTACGGTTCGGAAGTTATGGCCGATTGAAGTTTCACATAAAATCATAAAAATTTTGCTCTGACGTGGATATTACATACGCCCAGCCAATTTAGCCCCAGATTAGTCAGGCGTATATATTATATACGCCTGCCTATTTTGGGGGAAATTTGGCCGGGCGTATATAATATATACGCCCAGTATAGGTGGGACCCACCACGGGCTTCATCTTTCCAAGGCTCCCCTGTTTTTGATGAAGTTTACTGTTTCTAAACTGGGCGTATATAATATATACGCTAACTGTCATCAGTAACTCAAATTTCCTCCATCTAGTTTGACCCTTTGACCATCCTCTTGGTTGAGATGGGTGTCTTAAGGTTGGTTGCACCCCCTTTGAGCTTATTGGCAACCCTTAAGTCACCCATGGTCTCACCCCATCATTCGCCATTGAAACCAGTATTCCAAAACCCTAGGACCTTGAAAACCCAAAAACCCTTAGATGGGGGATTACCTAATTGCTAAACCAGTTAGCCCTTAAATAATCCCCTAACCCATCCCTTCTCTATAAATAGAGAGGTCCCCTTCTTCCCAAGGGGTTGAAGTTTTGGTTGAAAATTTGGTTGATTAGAGAGCTTAAGAGAGAAAAAGTTCTAGTGAGAGAAAATGCCATTTATTTTCTAAAATTCCAGCAAGCTTAGATCACCTATTCCACTCCATTTCAACCATGAGATCACCTTCTTTTAGCCAAAATCTATTCCCTAGCTTCACTCTACGCCCCCTACCTATCAAATCTTTGTATTAGAGTCCATTTCCATACCATTCAAGCCATCGGAAGCACACCAAAGCGAAGATCTTCCATGGTGCAACAAGGGCCCGTGAGCTCCGGCTCACCCCTCTCTTCCTCTACCTTCTTGGTGTCTCCTCCATCCAAGGATTCAAGCCGTTATGCCGCCGAAATTTCGGTTTGGCTCAAAGCTTGATAGGACCGTATTGCCTTCGGGCAAGGGGAAACTCCGCCCTTTTTATTTTTATTTTGGCCATAGATAGAGACCGCTACGTGCGGGTTTATCGGGTGCCTAAACCCTTCCCGATCGATAACCGAAGCCCCTACCCTAGAGCCTTTGGCAAGGACCGGTAAATTAGAGTCATATTTAGCACTTCGGTGCTCAAAATATCGATTTGAAGGTTTCCCGGGTCACCAAAAGCTCCGGGTGGTGACTCTACATTTTCGTTGAAAGCGAGCGCATCGTCGCGACGGGTTCGAGAAGATCCACGGTCGCACAGATGGCGACTCTGCTGGGGAAATCACCCTAGCGCTTCCCCTCTTGTTGGCCTTTCTTTTTGTTACTAACCATTGCTATTTTTTTCTTCTTATTTTCTGCCGTTTTTTCTATATTTTTGGTATTTTTTTACTAACGTACTCACCCCTACGATTCAGTCCTTTAAGTGCCTTAGCCGATTGGCGGGCCTACGTGCGCCTCTAAATTCCCGTTTTTACAATTCTTGTCATTTAAGCCGCCTTAGCTGCTTTGGCCCGCTCGCATTTTTTTTTCACGTCTATTTAAATTTCAGTCATTTACGAGCCTTAGCCGCTTTGGCCTATTTATGAACTTTACTTCGGTCATCATATTTCACCGTTGAGGCGGCACGGGCTTGTCATCCCCGACCCGATCTTGGACATTAATTTCACTCCCCTATAAAAGTTTGTAATTAAAAAGGAACCAATAGTGTGGGGACATAATTGAATTTATTTTTACATTTTTGGGTAGTTTTCGGGGGGTTTAGGCACAGATACAATTTATCCGGTTCCCAGTAAGGCGGCAGCCCTAGTGGTGATGATCCTGAAAAGAACCACCCCTTCCAGTACCTGAAAATGCGCTTGCGCCGGAAGTATATCGGTTGGGTTGCCAACTCTGATCAAGCCGTAAAACCCGCATTGGTGAGAGCGTAGAAAACCCAAAATTCAGCCGTGTATCCCTAGGAAACGGAAAGGAGGGCCCGATAACATACACAGCAGTCCCCGGGAGCATTTCTCCCAAGAAACCAGTTCAAAGACCCACATTCAGGCTTGCTGTCCACTGTCAAAATATAATTGACAGAACCTTTTGCCCGGCGTATATAATATATATGCCCAGCAAAAAAGCCCCAAATTTACACAGGCGTATATAATATATACGCCCAGCCAAATCTGTATTTTTTTGGTCGGGCGTGCATAATATATACGCCCAGTATATACTGGGCTGCAACAACCTGACCTGAGGCCCAATCCAGCACCCCAATTCTCCGATTAGCGGTATTAGTCTCCACGGTAGCCTCCCACATTCTCTAACAGCCAATATGCCCCCGCCCAGTCAAAAGAAGGCGACTTCTTATTGATTTGCTCCAGGGGATCGGGTCATTCACGTGGATTCCCTCGCCTTCAATAGAACGAAAGGGTTCCCTTTCGCTTCTTCCGAAGTGTGTCGGATCCCGTCGTGGGACCTATTAAAGGCACATATATCGCTCGAAATGGGAGTTGACCCTGGGCACCAGGTCATCATTCATCTAAGTAGAGGGGAGTTAATTGCTATTTCAAAAAAAAGAGAAAGAAAATCCTCATCTTCAAAAAAATCCACCTTCAAAAAAAAAAATCAATCAAAGTCAAAAATCAAAAATAACAACAAAAAAATCATTTTCAAAAACAAAAAAATCAAATTATCATCATTTTCCAAAACCCAAAAAAAAAACACACAAAGAAAAACAATAAAAAATATACCTTGGTGTGACCGTCACTACGGCGACCTCAAACCCGACCCGTAGGAGAAGAACCAGGAAGTATTTGGCCCTTACCCGCGACATCGATACAACACTCGTCAGCGGATCATGTCAAGAGTCGATACATCCCCACCGTCATCCCCTTCCCATTCTCATATAAGAGAAGACCCGATCTCCGACGCCTTCACCCAAACCAGGTTCGATATCACGGGCCCATTCGAGGCGCCCGTGTTCCCGTCCACCTCATCCCCTTCCCTCACATTCTCCCAACATACCCCTTTTTCATCCCCTACTGAAACCCCTCATTTCCGAACCGATCCTTACATCTCCATCTCCCATCCAAACACCCTTACCGCATCCCCATACTTCCAAAGACCCCCTAGGGAGTCCCATCCCCCGCCTACTTTCCACGTTCCATCCCTCTCATCACCCATGCCCCCAACATCCTACATCCCATCCACCCCATCTCACATACCATTCCCACCACATGGCCCATCCACATCCCAACACACCCCCCCATTTACCCGGGTCACGCCCAATTTCTCCCAACCACCTCCATCCTTAAATGACCCATCACCCCCCAATCTCACACCTGAATCCATGCCCTCGATGGAGGACATGAGAACGATGTACGCTCTGTGGGCTGCTTCTCGCAACCCTACCTCTCAAACCCCGCATCCAAATGTCCAAAACCTCCATACCCCATTCCCTCCTAACCATGCCCAACCACCCATCGTCCATACCTCCCAAAATCCCCCTCCTCAATTCCAGACCCAAACCCACACAAATCCATGGGCCCCGGCCCAAAATCCTACAAACCCATGAGCCCAAGCCCAAACCCATCAGACCCAGGCCCAGATCCCTCAGAACCCATGGGCCCAAGTCCAAGCCCATCAGGTCTAGGCCCAAAACCCTCAAAACCCATGGGCCCAAGCCCAGAATCCTCAAGGCCCATGAACCCAAACCCATCAGGCTCAAGCCCAGGCCCAAAACCCATGGGCCCAAGCCCACCAGACCCAGGCCCAAGTCCAAGCCCCGAGGGCCCATGGACCTAAACCTAGCCCCCTCATGGCCCTGTAGCCCAAACTCAACAAAGCCCATTGGCCCAAGGTCATATTAATCCCCACACCCAGGCCCAGGGCCTGTCAATTCAAGCCTTCCAAAACCATCAAACCCAAATCCCTCAAACCCAAGGCCCATCCGCCCACGCTCATCAAGGCCCATTCACTAACCCCATACCCCCCCCACCAATACCCTTCATTCACCTATACCCCTTACACCCCCATCCCACCTCCAATGGGAAATCCAATCCATCCCATTCCTCAAACCCACAACATCCCTCCAACTCAATCACACCCCCATCACCCCAGAATGTGCAACCAACTCAGCACATCACTTACCCATAAAACGCTCACCCATTTATCCCTTCTCATCCCCTACAAACCATATGGCCCCACCAGGTCATCCAACCCCTCACCCCCCAAGTCCAAATAGCAGAACTCGCCCCTCACCAATACCATGACCAACAGTACGAGGAGGATGAGATTCGCAATAGTGGAGGAGCTGCCAGTTTTAACCCTCCCAGGCCCACCATCATCACACCTAGGGTCGAACCAAATCAGGGGGAAGCGGTCCCCGCCGCAACCTCAAAGGAACCAGAGCAGCTGAAAGAACAGATAGACAGAATACAGAAGCAGCTGATGAAGATGGGAGGAATGAAACTACACTCAACGGACTTTTCAGACTTATGTCTGTTCTCTGATGTCCCCCTGCTACAGAAATTCAAGATGCCATCATTTGATAAGTATAATGGCACTGGCAACCCCATCGCCCACCTAAAATCTTACTGTGGGGATATGTGTCAGTATGGCGGAGATGAACGACTCCTCATCAAAGTGTTCCAGAAGAGTTTAACGGGCCCAGTACTGAGGTGGTTCACATCCCTGGATCCGTCCATGATAAAAAATTGGAAAGACCTGACACGATTATTTCAAGAACAATATGTCTATAACATGGACATAGAACCAAGGAAGTCAGATTTAGCCCGATTAAAGCAAAGACATGATGAAACATTCAGTGCTTACTTGGGGAGGTGGAGGGCCTTAGCCGCTCAGGTAACTCATCGGATTCCCGATGATGAGCAGATTGAATTGATAACCAAGGGAGCCCTCCCAGTCATCGCAGATTTTTTAGTATATCAGCAGCAGTCAAGTTTTGCTGATCTGGTCCAAAATGCCAATCATTGCGAAGATGCTATTAGAGAGGGCAGATTAGGAAGGAATGTGGCCAATGGGGCCACCGGAGTTCGAAAAGCAGCCGAACCAAGAATCGAAAGAAGACCAGGGACAGAGGTACAGAATATTGTTTACCCCCAGGCCAATACCAACGCCCCTCCGATACAACTCCAGGTTACACAATCACCCCTGACCCATTTCGAGCAAGTACCAAGGTCAAGCAACGGACCAAGAGCCCCATTTACCTTGAAACAGATGAAAGCATATTTTGAACGAGTATTCACCCCGTTGGGGCAATCCTTGAATGTCTTACTGTCGGTATTATTACAGAAAGGCCTGATCAATTTACTCCAACCTCGCCCGCCACCCCACCCAATACTAAGGAATTATGATCCGAATTTGCATTGCAATTTCCACCAGGGACCGGGTCACCCTACGGACCGGTGCTTCCCGTTAAAGCACGCGGTCCAAGATCTGATAGAGGCGGGAAAGATCATACCCCTGCCACTTCCCCAAGGGCAGAACCAGAATATCCATCAAGCCCCTCTATCACCGCACCCAGGAGGCCCCAGGCCTAACATACATTGGATAGAGAAGAAGAAGAGTTTGACCCTTCAGATTATATTAGCAATCAGGAGGAATTTTCACTCCCCAGGTCCAACGAAGATGAACTATTTGTTGGGGTGATCGAGCCATTGTATCTTGCCGATTATTTTCCCACACCGGCTTGCCAAGAGGAGCCCTTAGATTTAGGGCAGTATTTTTCCACCCCCGCTCCCGCCTATCAAATCCAAATCACGACGCCGCCAATCATACGCGTATCCACCCCATGCCCAATTTACCCCATACACCCCTCCGTCACACTCAAATCATCCCGTTCCCTACGCAATTCCGCCATCCCCGTATTATCCTACCCCATACACACCCTCAAGTCCCTCCACCCAATACATTACTCCGCCATTCCCAAGTTATCCCATTCCATACACACCTTCAAATCCCACCACCCAATTTACCCCATACACCCCCCCATCGCCCCCCAATTACCCCCCTCCCTGCACAACTCCATCATCCCCCATCTTTCCCCTTTCATCTTCCCACCCCTCATCATCCCACCACCCCACCAACCCCTTTATACCCCCCATTCCACCCACTACCCCCGCCATATCCAAACCATCCCGCTCAATGCACAACTCTATCGTCCTCAATTTACCCCACTTCACCCACAAACCCATCACCATCCCATCATACCACCCCATATACAAACCCTTCATATCCCTATCACCCCGCGCCCACCACACCTCATACGTCTCCCCATGCCTCCAGCCCAATCACACTCCCGCCATCCCTTCGCTTATTTTGGCCCCTAACCCAACTCCACCGCCACCCTGGACAAGCAACCCTCACCCAATCCCCTCATCACCCAATCACCACCGGTCCTACCATGCCAAGGTAACACCAAGATAAGCCCCTCCGTGCCCATAACTCCAATTCTGTCAATTCCCCCCACTACCATTCCACCCCCCATTGGAGTTAACCTGGTTGGACCCGAGAAACTAGTATATCCGGCCCAATCCTCCCCGGAACCCTCATGCACTCATTTTCTCATCCCGAAACCTGCTTATGACCCGCATCAAGTACCATTGAGCTATGAACAGACGAACATGAATGCTGGGCGCAACCAAGAAGAGGTTGTTGAATTCGTTACCCGATCGAGCCGGATTTCTGCTCAGCCAGAAGCATCAGGGGCAGCTAGAGGAGAAGAAAAGAAGAAAGAACAGGCCACAGGAAATCCCTTTGAAAAAATGGCCAAGGAGCACATACATCGAGACATACCAAGAGAACACCACATATATTATCGTAGGGATTTATTAATCACGTCTCCACTCCACTTTCAAGCCCTAATGGGAGCGCTCAAGGACGCGCATGTCTCCACCCATGTAACTCCAGATGAAGTAGGGGAAATAATACGGCAAGTGTTGGCCCCAAATGCCATCTCTTTCACCGATGCAGACCTACCAATCGAGGGAAATGACCATTCTAAACCCCTGAATATAACAGTGGAAGTAGGGAACTTGGTGGTACCGTTGGTCCTGATCGACAACGGGTCGGCGTTGAACATATGCCCTCTAAGGACGGCAATCAAAATTGGGGCGAACCCCGACACCTTTCGACCATCCATATCAAGCGCACGGGGATTCGACAACACTAGAAGGGAAATCATAGGAGAAGTAGACCTCAACCTGATCCTCGGACTGCAACCTTCACCACCCCCTTTCAAGTGATGGACATCAAGTCTACCTTCAATCTGCTATTGGGCCGGCCATGGATACATAAGCTCGGAGCAATACCATCTACTCTACACCAAAAGCTCTGATTTATCTCAGAAGGAAAAATTGTCACCATCATAGGTGAGAGCAGAGAGGACATGGGGAAGAGCGCTCTGCACATTGAGAATCCGAAAGTACTGAACATGCCACACACAGCCAAGGACGTCGATCTCCACCGATTTGAGTATGACTTCTCAAATGTTACCCTCGAACCAACTGAAAAGACCCCAGATAAAACTGGAGGAGGAATGGACGCAGCTGTGTTCATGCTCCACAGATGGGGCCATAAAAAAGGGAAAGGACTGGGCCCACGCCTCCAAGGAAGAACAGACCTCGTCAAGGCCAAGGGGCAACAAACTAAATTCGGCTTAGGCTACAGGCCCAGAGAAGAGGAAGTCAGAGAGGCTAAGGAAAAGATGAGAGCCGCAGCAGTCGCCAAGGCCAGAGGAATCATCTTGGAAGAAGAACCCCACGCTCGCCCCCACATCCGTGAAACCTTTGTGAGCGCCGGGATAGTAAAAATTGATCTGAATGGGGAGACGAGGGTAACCCCACATAAGCCACCCCACCAATCCCTACATCATCCCCCCAGACTTCGAAATGGACTTAGCCGCCCTTTCCTTGTTTGAGGAAGAAATTCCCCGATCCACCCCTCACTCCAGCACCAACCACTCTGGGCCCCTCCTAACCGTAGAGGACAAGGTCCCGGAGGATCCCTCTGTAAATATGTTGAGGGAAGAAATGCAAGAGCCTACCGATGTCGCTACCGACCGAAGAGGAAAAGGCCACGTCTCGCAGGTGAGTAGCTGGGCGTCCTTGTCCCAACTCTTGAGAGCTGCCAAATACCGTGAAAACGGCACCGACTCTCTAAAAAAAAATAAACTGTAAAAAGTGAGGTTAGCCTCTGAACCACTCTACCTTGTATATATAGAGATCTACCTCGCCAGGGGCTGACCTCCGAAAAAATGCAAAAGATCATAAAAATAGAAAAAATACCAATTCTAAAAATATTGTCCTTTAAAATTCCCAATAAAATTAAAATTAATGTCGTGATACCCGTCCCACGTGAAGCCAACCCCTTCCCTGTAGAAATACAAGAAGAGGTAGGAGTCACGAGTCTGGATGAGGAAGGTCAAACCGACGAGCTCCCCAATGAGCTCCTCAAACAATTTGCTGATTTTGAGCATGGCCCTACCCCGATTGTCGAAGAGACGGAGGATGTCAATTTGGGCACCACAGAGGCCCCCAAAATCACAAAAATTGGAACGTCGCTGTCCCCTATGGAGAGGAAAGGTATGATAGACTTCCTTCGGTCATACCAAGACGTCTTCGCATGGTCGTATGAGGACATGCCTGGTTTGGATACCGATCTGGTTGAGCATGAGTTGCAACTCTACCCCGATGTTAAGCCGGTTAAACAGAAGCTGAGACGCCTCCGACCCGAATGGATGTTGAAGGTGAAAGACGAGGTCATTAAGCAGTATGACGCAGGTTTCCTCATGGTATCCAAGTACCCGCAGTGGCTAGCCAATATCATCCCCGTACCAAAGAAGGATGGAAAGGTTCGAATGTGCATTGATTTAAGAAACCTCAACAGGGCGAGCCCTAAGGACGACTTTCCATTACCTCACATCCACATCTTGGTCGATAACACCGTAAAGCATGGGATGCTCTCCTTTATGGATGGATTCTCAGGATACAATCAGATAAAGATGGCAGAGGTTGATCGCGAGAAGACGGTGTTCATTACCCCCTGGGGAACCTTCTGCTACAAGGTAATGCCATTCGGGCTGAAGAATGCTGGGGCAACCTATCAAAGAGCAATGATGGCCCTGTTCCATGACATGATGCACCGAGAGATCGAAGTATACATCGACGACATGATTGCCAAATCACCAGAAAGGGAGGACCACTTGATAAACCTTCAGAAGCCATTCGAGAGGTTGAGAAAATACAGATTGCGGTTGAATCCCCAAAAGTGCGCCTTCGACGCTATGTCCGGAAAGTTGTTGGGCTTTATTGTCAGTAGAAGAGGGATCGAGGTCGATCCGACCACGATCAAGGCTATCACTAAGATGCCGCCACCATCTACAGAGAAGGAAGTCAGAGGCTTTTTAGGTAGGATCCAGTACATCAGCCGATTCATCACACAGTTAACTCTGATATGCGCACCAATCTTCAAATTACTGAGAAAGGATTCACCGGTTGAATGGAATGACGACTGCCAGGCTGCATTCGACAAGATTAAAGGTTATCTCCTGAAACCTCCGGTATTAGTACCGCCCGTACCCGATAGACCCCTGATAATGTACCTATCCACGATAGAGTTTTCCATGGGCTGTGTGTTAGGACAGCATGATGAGACGGGAAGAAGAGAGCAAGTCATCTATTGCCTAAGCAAGAGATTCACTGATTACGAGACGCGCTATTCTCATCTGGAGAAAGCATGCCTGGTGCTCATTTGGGCTACTCAGAGACTTTGACACTACTTGTTATCCCAGGCCGTTCTACTTCTAGCACGGATGGATCCATTGAAGTACCTATTCTAGAAACCTACTTTCACTGGCCGAACTCCACGATGGCAACTACTCCTATCCGAATTTAACATTACTTATGTCACCCAGAAGTCGATTAAGGGGCAAGCACTCGCTGATCATCTTGCCGAGAACCCTCTACCGGACTATGAGCCTCTAAGGACCGAATTCCCCGATGAAGACATTTTGTTCATGACTGACGAAGATACGGAAGAAACGGAGGAGCCCTGGGTAATGCACTTCGATGGGGCATCGCATGTTGAGGGCCAAGGAGTTGGCGCCATTCTTATCTCGCCAAAAGGATCCCATATACCCATCTCAAGCAAATTGAACTTCCCATGCACCAACAATATGGCCGAGTATGAGGCCTGTAGAGCTGGTTTACAGGCGGCTCTTGATCTAAATATAACTCACCTTAGGGTCTTTAGAGATTCACAGTTAATTATATGCCAGACCAACGGAGATTGGAAGACCAAGGATGAGAAACTGATCCCATACCATGAACATCTGGAGGATCTGATAACCTGCTTTGAGGAGGTCACCTTCTCCTATGTGCCGTGAGCAAGAAATCGGTTTGCTGACGCCCTAGCTACCCTGGCCTCTATGGTTGAGATTCCATATGGAATGGTGATGAGGCCGATCATGATAGAGTAGAGGAACGAACCGGCTTTCTGTCACCTGATCGAAGAACCTACGGAGATAGATGATGAACCACCCTGGTTCTCAGACATTAAGAATTTCCTCGAGACTCGAACTGTCCCGAAAGGAATATCAAAGGAAGACAAACGCACCATCCAGCGATTGGCAACAAACTACGTCATCTGCGGCGATCTCCTGTATAGACGGTCTCACGACAATATTCTGCTCCGATGCCTAACCTAGAAAGAAGCGATTGAGATCATGAAGGAGATTCATGAAGGGGTCTGTGGGGCACACGTCAGTGGACACTTGCTTGCTAAGAAAATTCTAAGGCAAAGATACTTTTGGACTACTTTGGAGACCGATTGCTGCAAGCACGTACAGAAGTGCTACAAATGCCAAGAGCACTCCAGCTTAATACACGCTCCGGCCATTGACTTGCACAGCATGGCCACTCCTTGGCCGTTCACCACCTGGGGTCTTGACGTCATCGGCAAGATCAATCCTAAGGCTTCCAATGGACATCAATTCATCCTCGTCGCTGTGAAATACTTCACAAAATGGGTAGAGGCGGCCTCCTATACGGGCATTAAGGCTAGTCATGTTGAGAAGTTCATCAAGAACAACATCATTTGCAGATTCGGCATACCCAAAGACATCATCACTGATAATGGCACTAATTTCGCTAATAGGCACATCCGGGCCTTGTGTGAGCAGTTCCAGATCAAGCACCATCGATCATCCCCATATAGGCCTCAGACGAATGGAGCAGTAGAGGCAGCTAACAAAACTCTGATCCGCATCCTGGAGAAGATGGTAGTTACTTACAGAGATTGGAGTGAGCAGTTACCCTTCGCACTGTGGGCCTATAGAGCGTCTATCCGTACTGCTATGGGGGCAACACCATTCTCCCTTGTGTATGGGACCGAGGTCGTGCTACCCGTTGAGGTCGAGGTACCGTCGCTCCGTATCCTTTTAGAATCTCATCTACCTGAAGCTGAGAGGGAAAGAGCCCGTTTTGAACAGCTAGACCTAATTGACGAGAAATGACTCCTAGCCTTGTGCCACACTCAGGTCTATCAGAGGAGAATTGCACGTGCTTACAATAAGCGCGTCCGCAGGCGAGACCTGAAGGTAGGAGACACTGTGCTGAAGAAAATTTTTCCGTCTCTCCACGCCGATCTGAGAGGGAAGTTTAGGCCAAATTGGGAAGGACCCTACGTCGTCCGAGAGGTTCTGCGAGGATATGCCGTTCACCTCGCCACCATGGACGGAGACCACTTTCCTGAGCCCATCAACGCTGGATACCTCCGTAAGTTCTACTCATAGGTCTTGGGATAAGGTAAGTTTAGATAAAAGTAGATGCGTGACCGCTTAAGGGCTCCATAAAAGAGGCCATCATTTCAAAGTCAAGTAGCCCAAAAGAATATTCCCTAAAAACCTTCACCCTTTTTGCTACACACTTCGGGCCAACAACCATTTCTTTCATATACCCAACCCAAAATTCCAAGAAAAAAAAAGAAGAAAAAGGGAGGAAAAATCCAAACCAAAAGAAGAAGAAGAAGGCGCCCCCCAAAAACAAAGAAAAAGAGGGGTACCAAAAAACAAAAAAAATGACTGGGGCATAAAAAGCCTTTGGAAAGAAAAAGGAATCCCCGAATCTAGAAATCACCCAAAACTTAGATCCAAATCCCCAGAAAAACCCAACCTGTTTGAACCCCAACCACATTACAACTCGGAAGAAAGCCCTCTTTAAGGTCCACAAGCGGTCATAATATCTACTGCATCAAAACAAGTCGAGTTAACAAACCACACAGAACTTCATTCAGCCGGCTATGACGGAATCGACGCCCATGTCGTGGCTTTCTGGTTAGTGAAAAAAAAAAAAAAAAAAAAAGAAAAAGAAAAAAAGAAAAGAACAGAAAATTAATTTGAGTTCAAAGCAAGATGGACGTGGTGAAAACCCGAAAGGGCGCCACGAGTAAAAACAATGAACTCATGCGGACCAAGTGAAAACCTGAAAGGGCACCTGGGGTAAGAGAGCGAACCTATGGACGTGGTGAAAACCCGAAAGGCAGAGCTACAAGTAAAAACAGGGATGACAGGCATGGCGAAAACTCGTCTTGGGCGCTATGAGCGAAAATGTCAAGAAAAGAGAGATTAGGAGAAGATCTGTCCTAGCCTGCCTACTTTTGTTTGGTTCCCTTGAGCCTCTTCTCCTCTTTGCTGGGCCACCCATATGAAAATTGGATCAGATCCCGATCAAGTATGTCGTCTCTACCACGGCGTCTGACGCATGACCAAAGGAAAAGAGAGAAGGCCAGACCAATCCCTGGGAAGCTGACCTTCCCACGTTTAAAGAAAAAACCTGCATCTCACGAACAGGGTTCAGCCATGCTCAAAAAAGAGACCCGCTGGTTTGGCCTTGTGGTTACCGGCATCATAAAAGAAAAGAAAATTTCAAAAAAAGATAATAGATTTCCCTTTCCCATAAAAAGCCTCACACTGTGGAGGAGAAAATTCCAAAAAAGATAATAGATTTCCCTTTCCCATAAAAAGCCTCACACTGTGGAGGAGAAAATTCCAAAAAAGATAATAGATTTCCCTTTCCCATAAAAAGCCTCACACTGTGGAGGAGAAAAATTCCAAAAAAGATAATAAATTTTCCTTTCCCATAAAAAGCCTCACACTGTGGAGGAGAAAAATTCTAAAAAAGATAATAGATTTTCCTTTCCCATAAAAAGGCCTCACACTGTGGAGGAGAAAATTCCAAACAAAAAAAAGAAAATAGATTTCCCTTTCCCATAAAAAAACCCCACCTTGTGAAAGATCCCCATAAAAAGTCTTACATTGCAGAACTACAAAAAGAAAAATAAAAAGCGCATGTATAGATTTCATTCTATTTCTTTATAAGTGTTGCCTGCAGAGTGTCACGTCCCAAAAAGATAACAACATGACACACTTTCTATTTTGCTGCTTCCTTTACAAACAAAAACAAAAAAAAAAAAAAAAAAAAAAAAAAAAAAAACCAAAATGTATATAGCTGTGTATATATGAAAAAAAAAAAAAAGAGAAAAAGATAACCCAAAAAGAGATCTCTGTTAAGGGGCTTTCCCCCCGTGTATATGATCTATGATATGTGCAGGAACAGGTCAAGGGCGGGGAGCACGCTTCAAAGCGCTAATCTCTGCAAGAAGGGAGTCCTCGCGGGCATCTTGATCAGACATCCACCTACCATGAAGACTTCAATACACCATGGACTCAATCAAAAGACCACCAATCAAAGAACCTCGCCTCGGTCAGAAAGCTCTCACCTCCGCAAAATCAGCTCTGACCCTTTCTTTCTCTAAAGCCTCGATCAAAGCCAGCCTCTCTATGGAAAGAGACTCGATCCGGGTCCGAAGCATCGCTTCCTTACATGGCTGTGGCCCCGCCTATCACATCTCAAATCGGCTAGGAGTAGGTAATTCCACAAATACCAGCCAACCCTCGTAATCCGGAGAGACGATGCCCCCCTGAACCAAGATACACATATGCGCCGATTGGCGGGTTTCCTAAAGGGCAGCTATGCGATCAAGATCACTAAGAGAACCTCGAGAGAATATCAGAGAGCACAAGGGTGGCCTCGCGGTACACGGCACATGCTGAGTATACCCGAATTGACGAAGCACCTGAGATGGGAAGTAGTATGTGCTGCCAGTCAACCCTAAAAGTGTGATGCCCTCACAATCCCGAGAGCAGACAATCGGAAAGGTGTCGTCCATCCAGGGAAGTTGCCAGGTCAGCTCTGCATCAGATAGAACAGGCTCAGTTCCTCGACGCTCCCACGGGGCAGTCTTGAACTCCGGGCCAAAAAACCTCGAGCCACATCCCCTCTAATCAAGCAAAATCTTAGCACAGGCCCCATGATAGCCAAATGCTCTCCTAACCAGATCTGAACAAGGAGCGGGCTCCAGCTGAGAATCCCAACCCGGCCTGAGGCCGCAGCATCCAAACCTCGATACATCTCCGCCAGGACCAGGTGTACCAATGAGCGATCTCCCTCCAATTCGGTCAAAACATCACATAGTCCAAGGGAAAAGCTCTCACCCCCAGTGAAGAAGAGAACTTCTGACAGAAAATAAAGGGCAAAGGCCTTCACATTGAAGGGATCTCGAATAGGCAACTTTCGAAGGCTCGAGTCACCGAAAAGTTCTCTCAGGAATTTCACCGAACACCTGGTGGGCCCTCCGACGAAACATTTCTCATATCCACCCTTTTCAAAGCCAAGGATTGCGTGGACCGCCTTTGCATACCACGGTTTGGGCACTACTTTGGCAAGGTCTCGATGCATCTTCAGGCCAGTGATGGAGGCTAGCTCTTCCAAAGTTGGGGTCAGCTCCCTAGACCCAAATTTAAAGACATGGGCCCTATGGTCCCATGATGCCAAAGCCGCCTGTAGTAGGATGGGCAACAGAGGAACAACGAGGAGAGAGGAAGGGCGGGACAACCCGAGGCCATTCAGAATAGCAAGCTCGCTCTCAGCCAAACTATCATGCCATTTTTGCAAAAAGTTGGGCCTCGGGTCCAAACAGGGAAGTATACCGGCCCCCGTATAAAAGCTGGGGCCCCCTTTCGAAGGCAGGTCCATTGACATACGAAGATGTTCTTTATGAAATCGGTCAATGTATGACCATGGACCCGCTAGAAAAAGAGGGGAAAGAAAGAAAATAAAAGGAGGGGCCAAACAGCCAAATCAAGGTAGAAGAGGAGACAAGGGGGGACCAGGCTCGGGTTATAAGGAGTCCGCTGAGCCCAATCTATAGCAGGTGTATATATTATATACGCCAAGGAAAATTTTGAAGATAAACGGTCTCCCAGTTCACCATCAGGCTGAGCAGGGACAACGAGACTCGCCCTCCACTGGTGTTGGAAAGGAGAGTCTTGCCCAGGAGGAACAATAAGGAGATGCGGGCTAGCGTAAGTGCGCGCGCAGGCTCGATGTAAATGTCCATGTCAGGCTGCCCCTGGTCCACTAACTCATTAGGCCCAAACTGATCAACCAGCCAGGATAGCTTGACCTCAGAGCCCCGAACATTCCCAGAGGTCGGGTAAGCTCCTATCAGTCGAATCACCTCCTCCCTACCCGGGGTGCGGATAGGTACCACAGGCACCCCTCCGATACGGACCCCACTGATCATAGACCAGTCCGCCGGTGTGAAGGCCATCTCTGCCACGGCCATGTGGAATGTCATCGTCTCAGGGCAAAAATGCTCTATCAGTGCCTTTAAATAGGCCGTATCAGCCCTCACAGCGGGGCACGAAATGAAGTCCCCAAAATCGGCAGCAGTGAGTAGATCCCTCACCACTGGGGGAAGGTAAAGCACGAGACGCTGGAGATCAAACCAACCGCCTCGAAATATAATGTGCAGCAGGGGCTGCAATCAGAAGGCATCAATCAGATAGGGGCAAGGTGATATAATGAAGGCATCAAAGGAAAACAAAAGCGGAAAAGAGGAGGGGGCCCATCTGTTTACCTGACCAACAATCCCGAAGTTGGATATATGGGTGTGCTAGCAGTAGAGGAGTCCGGTATGGGCGGCCTCGCCTTGCATCTCATACCAAGGCTGGGAGGAGCGCTGAGACACAATGAACCGTTCCCCACGGGGGCCATAGGCCATCTCCGGCCCTTCTCGCTGACTATGCCCTTCGTCACCAGACATCCTGAAAATATGAGACGCATCGACATATGAGAGGGTTGCCAACAAAAAAGGTATATATATGCACTAAACAAAAAAAAAAACCATGTGTATATATTGATCCAAACAAAAAAAAAGAGGTATATGTGTGTTATAAACAAAAAAAATCATGTGTATATACTGATCCAAACAAAAAAAAAAGAGGTATATGTGTGTGTTAAAAACAAAAAAAAACATGTGTATATACTGACCCGAACAAAAAAAAAGAGGTGTATGTGTGTGTTAAAAACAAAAAAACCATATGTATATACTGATCCAAACAAAAAAAAAGAGGTATATGTGTGTTAAAAACAAAAAAAAAACATGTGTATATACTGACCCAAACAAAAAAAAAGAGGTGTATGTGTGTGTTATTAACAAAAAAAACTATGTGTATATACTGATCCAAACAAAAAAAAGAGGTATATGTGTGTTAAAAACAAAAAAACCATGTATATACTGATCAAAATAAAAAAGAGGTGTATATGTGTGTTAAAAACAAAAAAAAAACATGTGTATATACTGATCCAAACAAAAAAAAGAGGTGTATGTGTGTGTTAAAAACAAAAAAAAACCATGTGTATATACTGATCCAAACAAAAAAAAAGAGGTGTATGTGTGTTAAAAACAAAAAAAAAACCATGTGTATATACTGATCCAAACAAAAAAAAAGAGGTGTATGTGTGTGTTATTAACAAAAAAAACTATGTGTATATACTGATCCAAACAAAAAAAAGAGGTGTGTGCGTGTACTAAAAACCAAGAAATCATGTGTATATACTGATCCAAAACAAAAAAGAGGTGTGTGTACTAAAAAACAAAAAAAAACATGTGTATATACCAATCCAAAAAAGAGATGCGTGTGTGTACTAAAAACAAAAGAAAAAAACCATGTGTGTGTAGGTGCTAATCCGAAAAAGAGAGGTGTGTACTAAAATAAAAAAAACAAAAAAAAAACCATGTGTGTAGAGGTACTAACCCAAAGAAAAATGTATATATAATAATACATGTGTATTAACCTAAAAAAAAAAAAAAAGAGAGACAACTAAAACAAAAAAGGAGAAAAAAGAGGTATAGGTATCACAAAGCATTTTTATCAAAGAAAAAAAAAAAGGGAGAAAAAAAAAGAGAGACAATATCATCAAAAATTCGAAAGGAAAAAGGTAATGGTTACCTTCAAGGGGAGAGGAAAATGAACGAAGGCGAAGAACAAGCACCTTTTGGCCCACACCTGCGACCGCCGGTAGTAGAACTCAAGCCAAATCAAATGAAAAATCCCTAAGGGGTTGTCCCGGACTCAAGAAGAAAGGAGGGAGGAGGAAAGAATTTGAAAAGAGGGCCCCCTTTTGTGCTCGGGCTCGAGCAGTTTCGTAACCGCCAAATTTTAGACGGGCGTATATAATATGTACGCCCGACCATTTTTCGCCAGATTTTGGTTAGGCGTATATATTATATACACCCGACCAAAAATGGTAGTTTTTTTAACTGCCCGACCTCCTGTCTTGATTTTGAGGCCCAACGGCCCCCTTGTATGCTATGGACCCCGATCCGGCCCCCCCCTTGGAAGCCCATATATCATCAGCCATGGTGCACTCGTCCCCAAATGACCCTTCGAGTTTCCTTCGATTGGCCCAAAGGGACCATGCTACAATAAACGGATCCAGATCCGTAGGCGCCCACCTAATGCGCCCACAAAAACAAAAAAAAAGAGAAAGAAAAACAAAAAATACAACGCTGGTTCTCAAAAGAGCGTCGCAACGCCTGTTTGTCCCACTCCGAGAGCCGTGTTAAATCAAGTCGGAACGATCGGGTTCACCTGAAAGCTCTCGAACCTCGTTTCTACAGGGACACCACGCCTGATCCGGCAAGCAAAATATTGGTCATGCTTATCCCCAGTCATTAGGAACCCACTTTCCTAAGGTGCTTGGGTCTAATTTGTTTAAAGACCAAGACCACGTCCCCCAGGAGTCGAGACCTGATCCAACAGGCACATAAACTCATCCATCACCGGTCACTCCCGGGAACATACACCTAGCCCAGGTTTTCCCCAGCAGGAGTCGGTGCCTGATCCGGCAGGCAAACCAAGGACCCATCACCAGAATGCACATGTCCCTAAAGTAGATCAACATGGCAGGATGATTCGCCTAAGGATACGTGCAGAAATAAAGGCAGTTTGAGCATCCCCAGAGTCTCAACCTGACATGAAAAAAAAACAACAACAAAAAAGATGGGGAGAAGAGATAACAACCTGTTGCTGCTTAGTAAAAATCCTGAGTAGGTTGACCCCGCCTTCCAAGCATTCACTCTGGTCATCCACCTTCGGATCTCTGTTGACCAGGAGTGCCCCCGACTTCAGACCATTCGAAAAGTCTATTGTCAGTTGAAACTGACCCGTCAAAAATGAAATTACAACCAACCAAACTATGTGCAAACATACAGACCAAAGGGCTCATTCCCTTTTATTTCCTTTTACACAGACTTAAAACCTGTATAGGCACGGTGTCCCTGTTGAATGTACGCACTTGCGTCTGGGTATCCACAGGATGGTCGTTTGTCCTCGTAAATTGTACCTTAGGGTCGAGGCTTCCATTCGCGCCTATTTGCTGCTTATCGCCCCTGATGGGTGTCTGTCTGTGCATAGTTAGTAAGATGTGATTTCATTAGGGATGGAGGCTAGAATTAACCATCTCTTTCGATGGATGTTTGGTTCTATCCCAATCTTTTTTTAGTTTTGTCTTAAGTTAGGGCATTCCGGTTCATATGAATCAGGAGCACCTCGCCACCAGAACGGGCACATCCCTAAGGTGCACCTATCCCTAGCAGAGTGCACGCATTCTTAAAAGTGTATCAATTGACATTTGATCCACTTAAAGAAGCTGTGCAAAAATAAAATTGCCGGAGGTCCTTGAGCTTTGCTTAGAGGCCTCAAAGTAAAAGAAAATCCAGAAAATGACACAAAATTTTTACTCGGAAAATGGGCATGCATTCCCAAGAGGTGTTGCGACATCAGTATTCGCTCCACTCGGGTAAATCATGCTAAAGCAACCTCGAGGTTGATGGGTTCACCCAGAAACTTTGAGCCTTACCTAGGTAAGGGCACCCGTGGCCAATCCAATGGAGCTGTCAATATTTCATTGGATTGGACACAGTTTGAAGGCCTTCGCTTTGTGTGCTTCGCATCAATTCCGAAGCATAAATCGATCATCCCGTTTTATGGAGTTGTCTGGTTCAGATTAACACTCAACATCACAAATCTATAATTTCCCTTAGAAAGTGGACGATATCCTGGCTAGCGGGCTTACACTTTCTATGATCATTGCAGTTATGCCTAGTAATGTAGCAATGCGCTTAGGGACTGTTAGCTTTGAGGTACGGACGATATCCCGAAATGAGAGGGCTTACGTACACTCACCATCACCATGGATGTTTAAGAATTGAGTTGAACCAGGCGGACCCATCAAACGTGCCTTGGACCTCTTCGGATGTCCCTTGTCTTTGGCATCCGATCATTAGTGATTGAATACCAAAGAGGGGCATCTACAGACACCCAAATTCGGCCCAAGGCTCGATCAATCTGTACTTCGAGAGAGATGTACCCCTGTGCTTCCGATGGCACCCCTGAACCCTTAGGGAGCTACCCAGACCTTTAGGAATCACCCTAAACCTGTTAGAACCATTCCCCAACCCTTAGAGATCACCTCTAAACCCTAGAATCCCTTCCCAGACCCAACTTGAACCCTTCTGAGCAGTTGATGGCACCCCCAGTCTTTGAACTTTAAGAAAACTCCCCTAAAATTAAAAAATAAAATTGAACCAATAAGCGGGACATAATTGAATTTTGCAGGCTAGATTTTTTTACAAGTTGGGATTCCTAGGCTAACATACAATCTCCTGGTTCTTAGTACGGTGGCCGCCCCTAGTGGTGATCATCCGAAAAAGTTCCAGCTCGCTTAGTACCTGAGAAAGTGCTTGTGCTGGAGGTATATCGAGAGAGTAACTTTCTCATTACTTAGCCTAAAACTCGTGGGAAGTGAGCGTTAGCGGACCCGCACCGGCCTTGTATCCCTCAGGTTCAGTGAGGAGAGAACCGATATAATGTCAGTCCCCGGAAGAATAGCTTCTAGAAAATGAAAAAAGAGACTCATTTCAGGTTGCTGTTCTGCTATCAAAATACATTTAACCCCATTGTTATACCTGCCGCAACTAATATATGCTCTAAGACAAAAATACCCAGATTTTGCTTGGCACATGTAATACTTGCGCCAAGCTTAAAATCTGACCAGTTTGGCTTGGCGCATCTAATACTTGCGCCAAGTCTGTTTTGGGCAATGCAGCCCGAATCTGTGGCCTATTTCACCTTCCCGAAGTCCTTGATTAGTGATTTTAGTGGCTCTGTTTAGGCCCCGTAATTTTTTACACCCAATACACCCTCATCGGCCAAGAGAATGTGACTTCTTTTTGACCTATTTCGAGGGTTCGAGTTTTTTGCATCGATTTTTGTGTCTTCAATAGATCATTGGATTTTCCTATGATTCTTTCAAAGCGCTTCGAGACCTATTTAGGGTATGAAAGCCACCCGAAATAGGAATTTAAAGGCCTCGGAATCCTTAAATCATTTCCATTTTACAAAATTTTCAAAACAAATTAAATAAGTCAAAAACCCAAAAAAAATAGAGATTTGTGGTGCCGACACAACGATATCATCTTGTCCTCCGACATCCCATAGGGAAAGAAGAAGGAAACTTTACGGGCCCCACCCGAGGCACCCATACCCTATTCGATACTGAGCCATATCGTGGGCAGTGGATCCGGCATACATCGATCCCGACTCATCCCCGCTACATTCCCCAACCCATTCTCATGTGGAAGAAGTTTTCACATCCATCCCCCTTACTCAATCTCCCTTCACCGTTACCAGCCCATTTGGCGCCCCCATTTTCCCATCTACTACCTCCCAAAATGCCCAAAATCTAACCCCCCCATTCCACATCATTTTCCCAAGCCATGCCCATTCCCTCGTTCATGGCCATTCCCAATCCATCTCACCTTTCGTCCACTCCCACTCAAAACTCGGCTCAATCCTCCACCTTCACCAATATGCCCTATTTCTCATCCGCCCGACACATACCCAATCCACTTGCATCTACCCATGCTACATTCAAATTTTCAAATCGCCCATACTTCCCTCCATCTACCCAGGTGATTCCCATTTTTATCGGGACCATGACCAGTTAGTCTCACACATCTCCCACATCCCTACCCAATTCTTCATTATCCTATTTCTTACCCAATCCACCCACATTCACCAATGCCCCACCTAATTTCTCTAACCCACCCCACACCTCACCACTTACCCAAGTCATGCCCAATTTTACCGAGGCCATGCCTAATTTTTCCATCACATCCACCCCATCTATACCCACCATCCCTTAAATACACCATCTCCATTTGATCTCTCTCCAATGGCTATAATGGAGGAGATGGTCCAAGCCAACACTAGATGGAAAGCCTCTCAAGACATCTCCTCTCACCCACACCCCACATCCCTAAATCTATCCCATGCCCTACCAAGCCTCCACGCCTCATTCCCCCATGACCCTCAACAACCCCCCATCATCCATACCCACCAGGGCCCCATGGCCCAAACCCCCATCACCCAGACCCATCAGGGGCCCATGACCCATATTCTCAAGGCCCAATGGGCCGGACCCAACATGCCCAAAGCCAAATGGCCCAACCCTCCCAAAGCTTTATGGCCCAACCTTTCCAAGACCTCATGGCCCAAACCCATCAAAGCTCTTTTCCCTACCCGTAAGCCCAGTAAGGCCCAAACCTTGAAGCCTCACACCCATACCATTCATAAATCTTCCAAAATTTTAATTACCCACAACCCTCATACCTTGCTTCAAACCCATGCCCTGCATCAGCCCCAATTTACCCATGTCCCTATACCTCAAAGCCATCTCTAAGCTTTTCCCCATACCCATTGGCCCCATCAGACCCAAAATTTAACTTCCACTCACCCCATCACCCAGCAAATTTTTTTTTTTTGCTTGACAAAAGGGGGTTGTGAGGGTCCCCCACCTTTCTATTAATAAAAAATAATAATTATAATGTTGCCTTCATGAGTAAGGGAACAAAATGGGGATAACCAAATACATTAGGGCAATACCTTTACCATCAAGTAGGGCAATAGGACATAATGGTTCTAAGCAGACTTTTTTTGTGTGTAGGCAAGTTGGTGGCTGGTTTGTTGAAGACGTGATTGTTCCTTTCCTTCCAAATAGTGTATACCGCAGCTGCTAACAGGTGCTTTAGGTGATCGATGATGCAATCCGCAAGATTGGAATTGAGAATGTGACTGATCTCATCAGTGATGCTATTCATGGGAGCTCGTCTAATGCCAGAGAGACTTAGGATAGATCTCCAAATCCAGGTAGTGAACCCGCAGCCAAAGAATAAGTGCTCATGAGTTTCCCTGTCAACATTGCATAATTTGCATCCTTGGTTGACGGCAATACTACACCCAATTAATAGGTCAATGGCGGAAATCTTCCCAAGAGCAGCTCGCCAAAGGACAAAGGCATGTTGTTGAATTCTTCCTTTGTACCACACAAAGGTCGTCCAAGGGAGGGTAGGGGTACGCGCTCGGATAGCATCCCAAGCAGAATAAGTATAGAACTTACCTTTTGGAGAGGGAAGCCAGACCATAGTATCCTTTGTATTGGCTGTGATTGGGACTTCAAGAATTGGGTGCCAGGCAGCGATGAGGTCAGCAGAAGTTGGGTTTGGGAGTGCCCAGTGCCCATCAATGATAAAGTCGCAAACAAGGAGTCTTGAGCCAAACCCAAGATCATATATAGCTCTCTCACCAAAGAGGTCGACAAGCCATCCTAAGGGTGTCCAAGGATCTCTCTAGAAGTCAGTGGTATGCTCATCACTGATAATAATTTTGATGTGTTGTTGACAAAGAGAATGAGCTTGGAAAAGGCCCCTAACACCCCATGGACAAATGTGAGGAATAGGAACATCCCAAAAGGATCCATGCGCAAGATACTTGTTACGTACCCAATTGACCCATAAGGACTGGTGAGATGTGAGAAATCTCCAACATAATTTCATCAATAGAATGGATTTCCAATCCTTAAGGGGCCTTAGGCCCAATCCTCCCTCAGCTTTTGGCAGCATATCGCTCCAAGAGATGGTAACCAGTTTTGAGGGCTTGTCGTTGCCCCCCCAAAGAAAGCGGCTGAGGAGCTGCTCCATGGTCCGTATGGTGTATTGAGGAAGAGGAAAGGCTGATGACCAAAATATGTGGAAGCTAGATAGGGTAGACTTAATCAGCTCCAATCTACCAGCATGGGATAGAAATCTTGAATTCCAAGAGTTTATTTTTTTTTTAAGCCTATCCATAAGTGGGTTGCAATCAGCTGACGAGAGGTGGGAGCTAATCAGAGGAAGACTCAAATATTTCATTGGGAGGCAGCCCTTTTCCATGCCCAAAGATATAGCCAAGGAGTTTCTTCTACGAACATGAATGCATGAACTAGAAGTTTGAACATGAATGCTTGAACATGAATGTTTGAACATGAATGCATGAACGAGAATGCTTGAACAAGATTGCATGAACGTGAATACTTGAATATGATTGCATGAACGTGAATGCTTGAATGTGAACGTTTGAACATGAATGCTTGAACGTCAATGCTTGAACATGAAGCTTGAAAGTAAATGCTTGTACATTACTGCTCAACGTGAATGCTAATACTCAAATGCTTGAATGTGAATGCTTGAACATGAATGCTTGAATGGGAATACTTGAACTTGAATGCTTGAACGTGAATTGTTAAACATGAATGGATGAACGTGAATGCTTGAACTTGAATGTTTGAATGTGAATGCTTGAACGCGAATGCTTGAACATGAATGCCTGAACATGAATGCTTTAATATGAATGATTGAATGTGAATGGTTGATAGATAGTGACACATTGAATATGAATGCTTCAATGTGAATGCTTGAAAATGAATGCTTGTACGTAAACGCTTGAACTTGAATGCTTGAACGTTAATGCTTGAGTGTGAACGCTTGAACGTGAATGCTTGACATGAAGGTTTGAACGTGAATGCTTGAATGAATGCTTCAACGTGAATGCTGGAACCTAAATGCTAGAACGTGAATGCTTGAACATGAATGCTTGAACCTGAATGCTTGGGCATGAATTCTTGAACGGGAATGCTTGAACGTCATGCTTGAACATATGTTTTAACGTGAATGTTTGAACATGAATGCTTGAACGTGAATGCTAGAACATGAATGCTTGAATGTGAATTATTGAACGTGAATGCATGAGCATGAATGCTTGATAGATAGTGACATGGTTCAATGTGAATGCTTGAACATGAATTCTTCAACATGAATGCTTGAAAATTAACGCTTGAACATGAATGGTTGAACTTGAATGCTTGAATGCAAATGCTTGAAAGTGAATGCATGAACTTGAATGCTTGAACGTGAATGCTTCAACATGAATACTTGAACGTGAATGGTTTAACGTGAATGCTTGAACTTGGATGCTGGAGCCTGAATGCCATAATGTGAATGCTAAAAAATGAATGCTTGAACATGAAGACTTGAAAAATAGTGACACTCTTGAACGCGAATGCTTGAACTTGGATGCTGGAGCCTGAATGCCATAACGTGAATGCTAAAAAATGAATGCTTGAACATGAAGACTTGAAAAATAGTGACACGCTTGAACGTGAATGCTTGAATGTGAATACTTGAATTCTTGAACATCAATGCTTCAACATGAAATTCTTGTATGTGAACGCATGAACAAGCATGCTTGAACGTGAATGTTTGAACATGAATGCATGTACGTAAATGCTTGAACATGAATGCTTGAACGTAAATGCTAGTACATGAATGGTTGAACGTGAATGCTTGAACGTGAATGCTTGAACATGAATGCTTGAACATGAATACTTGAACGTGAATTGTTGAAGATGAATGGATGAACTTGAATGTATATGAATGCTTGAATGTGAATGCTTGAACCTGAATTCTTGAACGTGAATGCTTGAACATGAATGCTTGAACTCGAATGCTTGAATGCGAACGCTTTAACGTGAATGCATGAACTTGAATGCTTGAACGTGAATGCTAGAACATGAATGCTTAAATGTGAATGGTTTAACGTAAATGCTTGATCGTCAATGCTTTAACATGAAATGATTGAACATGAATGCTTGATCGTGAATGCATGAATAGAGAGTGACACTCTTGAACGTGAATGCTTGAACATGAAGGCTTGATAAATAGTGACATGCTTGAACGTGAATGCTTGAATGTGAATGCTGGAACGTGAATACATGAATGCTTGAACATCAATGCTTGAACGTGAATGCTTGAACATGAATGCTTGAATCTAAATGCTTGAACGTGAATGCTTGTACGTGAACGCACAAACATGAATGCTAGAACATCATTGCTGGAAATTGAATGCTTGAACGTGAATGCTAGATAGATAGTGACACGTTTGGACGTTAATGCTTGAATGTCAAAGCTTGAACATTAATGCTTGATAGATAGTGAATAGCTTGAACATGAATGCTTGAAGGTTAATACTTGAACGTGAACCGTTGAACAGGAATGCATGAACTTCAATGCTTCACCATGAATGCTTGAACCTGAATGCTTGATAGATAGTGACACTCTTGAACATGAATGCTTAAACCAAAATGTCTGAATGTGAATGCTTGAACTTAGATGCTTGAGCCTGAATGCTTGAACGTGAATGCTAAAAAATGACTGGTTGAAAATGAATGCTTGAACATGAAGGCTTGAACATGAGTGCTTGAGCCTGAATGTTGGAATGTAAATGCCGATACATGAATGCAAGAACATCAATGCTTGAACATGAAATTTTTGAACGTGAATGCTTGAACATGAATGCTTGAACCTAAACGCTTGAACGTGAATACCTTAACGTGAATGCATGAACATGAATGCTTGAAAGTCATTGTTTGAACATGAATGCGTGAACATTGAATGCTTGATAGATAGTGACACGCTTGAACGTTAATGCTTAAATGCGAATGCTTGAACATGAATGCTTGAACAAGAATGCTTAAACATGAATGCTTAAACATGAATAGTTGAACGTTAATGGTTGATAGATATTGACACACTGGAACATGAATGCTTTAACCTGAATGCTTGAACGTGAATTCTTGAACATGAATTCTTTAGCGTAAATGCTTGATCATGAATGCTTGAACGTTAATGCTTAAATGTGAATGCTTGATAGATAGTGACACGCTTGAGCGTGAATGCTTGAACATGAATGCTTGAGCTTAAATGCTTGAACCTGAATGCTTGAACATTAATGCTTGAACGTGAAGGCTTTTGAAGATGAATGCTTGAAGGGGGATTGGGTCTTCAGCTCAAAACTGGTCACTATTTCTTGGAGCCCTCAAAACTGGTCACTATTTCTTAGAGCAACGTTTGTAGGCCTAAAGATGAAGGGGGATTGGGTCTTCGGCTCCTCAATGATTGAAAATTTGCGCTTATGATGAAGTTATACTGGAGATACCTCACATCCAATCACTCCTTATGGGCCAGTTGGATCCATAACAAATACCAAACCCATGGGTCATTCTGGGACCTCCCTGTTCCTCGCATTTGGGTATCAGGGGACTCTTTCAAGCTCGCTCCTTCTGCTTACAAAATATTAAAATAATAATTGGGAATGGTCGAAACACTGATTTTTGGAGGGATCCATGGACTCCTCTAGGTAGGCTTGTTGATCTGTATGGTGAGAGAGCTATCTATGACCTCGGGCTTGGCCCTAGATTCTTGGTGTGTGAATTCATCAATGACGGGCAATGGACCCTTCCTACCCCCACTTCGGCTGATCTCATGGCTGGTTGGAATATCATCCGGGATGTTCCCATTGTAGCAAATACTAAGGATACTATGATCTGGCTTCCGTCTCCAAAAGATAAATTTTTCCTGCATTCTGCCTGGGAACCTACTCGTGTTCACAGCCCTACATTGCCTTGGATGACCTTTGTGTGGTTCAAAGGTAGAATTCAGCGGCATGCATTTGTCCTTTGGAGGGCAGCTCTAGGGAAGCTAACCACAATCGACCTTGTAATTGCCCGAGGGATTGCGGTTAATCAAGGATGTAAATTCTGAAATACTAATATGGAAACCCATGACCACCTATTCTTTCGATGTGGCTATACCTCCTGGATTTGGCGATAATACTCAGCTGCTATGGCATTTGGCATGCCCCCATGAGCAGCATAATTGATGAGATTCAACATATCATGAATGCCAACCTTGAGGACTTCACCGTTGCTCACTTGCAACACTTGTTACCAGCTGCAGTGTAGGATAAAGGGAAAACTAAAAAGGTAGAAGAGTAGAGGGGAGAGCCGAAGCTCTCGGGCCCTTGTTGCACCACTGCGGACCTTTGCATAGGTGTATTTCGGTGAGCTTTCGATGTCTTGTATGGTTGGATCAAGGGTTCTAGCTCCTAGGGCTTGAAGGGAAGCTAGAGGATAGTTCTCACCTAAACTTGGAGTTTTTTAAGGACAGGTGAGGTTTAAAGGGAATATTGGAATTCTGGAATTTATATGGGGATGGTGCACCAAAGGGGGAAAGGGAGCCCTTTCTCTTTTTTTCTCTCGAAAAATTTTCAAGCCTTTTCTAAGGGGGGGTCTCTCTATTTATAGGAAAAAGAGAAGTTAGGAGGGTGCTTAGAGGCTAACTTGAATTAACAATTAGGTAATCTCGCCATCTAAGGTTTCCTAGGATTTTTGAAGCCTGAAAAAGTATGAAAGTTAGCTCCAATGGTGGATGATAGGTTAGAGTTTTAAACCACTCAAAGGATTGCAAATAGAATAGAGAAGGGTATAACAGAACAAGCAAAACACACCCAGGGGATCAAGATGGTCAACAAGTCAAACCCCAATCTTAAAATTCGAGTAAAAAACATAGGATTACTACAGCTAAGCCTGGTGCAACTAATAGATGCTCCAAGCTTAGTTACAGTAAAACAGTGTCAACATAGGGATTTGGGAAGTTGACTGCCCGAGGTGAGACCCACTAGTGCTTGGCGTAACTATTAGTTGTGCCAGGCCATTTCTGGGGAGAAATGGCTTGACACAAGTATTACTTGTGCCAAGTACACAGTACCTCTCGCGAGGTTCCAAATGAACCTCTTGACAAGTTTAAAATTGCCCATTTGTGCCTAACCATCGAATTATCGTAACTTTTGATGTACAACTCCAATCATAGCCATTCTTAGCTTGTTGGAAAGCTGGAGGCTTTTAATTTTCAATGATATATGATTTAATTATAGTAGAAGATCTTAGCTAGTCCCAGTGCACCATTCTTGATCATTGCCCGGGAAAGTCTAGGCATGGGTTTGAAAGGGGCTCTAAAGGTTGGAATTTGGTTTCTAAAGGTTTGGGAAGGTTTCTAAGGGATCAGGAGTGATTCTTATGTTTTTGGGAAGGTTCTTAAGGATTTGATACATGCCATCAGAAGCTCGGAAGTGTGCCTCTCTTGAAGTATGCTTCGATCGAGCCTTGGGCCAAATTTGGGTGTCTACAAATACCCCTCTTTGGTATTTGATCACTAATGATCGAATGCTAAAGGGAAGAGACATCTGAAAAGGCCCAAGACATTACTAACGGGTCTACTATATTCAAAACAAACCTCAAACATCAGATGAGTAACATAGTGAGAAAATAAAAGTCCTGTATATCGAGAAAAACGTCAATTTCTCAAGGTCATCGGTCCCTAAGCGCTTAGAAATATTACTGGGCATAATTGAGATGGAGCGAGTTGCGAAAGCCCAATATGCTGAGAAAAATATCCGCTTCTCGAGATGATTAAAGATGTTTGATGCTCATGTTTTATTCTGAATCTAACAGCTCTGTAAGTAAGAGGGTGATTGACCCATACTTAAAGATAGGTGCAAATAAAATGTGCAAAGGTCCACAGTTTGTATCCAACCCTATGAGGCATTGACCACCCCATTTGATTGGCCACGGATGCCCTTACATGAAGCAGAGTTTGAGGTCTTTGGGCGAGCCCAACAATCCCAAAGTTGATATAGCACAACTATCTGAACGAAGCGAATAGATGTCGCAATACTTTTTAGGAGTACGTGCCACTTTTTGTTATTATTTTATATAGAATTTTTTGTTATTTTATGTGGAGATTTTTATTATTTTATATAAATTTTTATATGAGATTTTTTTGTGATTTTATGTGAATTTTTATATGGATTTTTATGTTATGATTTTATGTGAATTTTTTTAGATTTTTATGTTATGATTTTATGTGAAAATTTTATAACTTTTTGATATGATTTTAGGTGAATTTTTTTAACTTTTTGCTATGATTTTATGTATGATCGGGATGCTTTGAGCATGCTCAACGATCTCGATCCATTTATTCTAGCACAGCTTCTCGGGCAAGTCAAATGAGAGTTGATATGCTATTTGGGGGTGTGTGCACCTAAAAAATATCAAAATGAAAGAAAAGAGGTCAGGTCGGGTGTGTATAAACCACACCTAGTCAGAACCTAGCCCAGAAGTAGCTTGGCGCAACTATTAGTTGTGCCAGGCCAAATGGGGGCCAAAATACACTTGGCACATTAATACATACACCAAGCAAAACCTAGGGGCATTTTAAAATGCCAGAGCTCGAGCTAAAAATACTACAGGAAAATCGCCAAAAAATAACGGCCCAAAACCGTTGTAAATGTTATAAGCAACGATTTTGAGCCGTTGTAAGGGTCATTGTCTATAGAGCAGCGATTTTCATAAATAATGGCCCAAAATCTTTGTTTATTTACCAAATAATTCATGGTCCATGTCCGTTGTAAAATAACAATGTTTTTAAGCCATTGTTTTAATGAAAAAAAGGGTTGTTATTTTTCTTTAGAAACTACGGTCTAAATCAGTGGTATATGTAAACAACGCCGGCGAGTTATTGTTAATTTCCTCCAAGAAATAACGGTTATGCACCGTTGTTTATGACTGTTGTAAAATAATAACAATGTTGAGCCGTTGGTCATAATGGGAAAAGGCTTGTTATTTTTATTTCGAAACCACGACCTAAATCAGTGTGGTATATGAAAACAACTATTATGGACTGTTGTTTTTTTCTTATTATTTTTTTTATTTTATTAAATGTACAGTTTCCATTTTTTTTTACTGTAATTAGAGCCATTTTACCTGTTATAAATATTGTATCAACCATATATCACTCTATGAAGGAAAAATTTCATAGTCCATTCAACTAAATGGAAAAATAATAAGTCAAAAATAAAATTATTCTACAACACCATCTCATTAAAATATTCAAAGATATTATATTAATATATTTAATACCCTATAAACACATTCTACAGTGCCCTATTCGAGCATGACTCAGGTTGCCAATAAACCCAATGACAGAATTTTAATGTCTCATTGCTTGACACCTTTGATTGAGCATCTTTCAACTCGTTGTCGAGATGACTTTTCTTTTATGATTTGTCATCCCACTTTTGATATGGGTCTTGTATGTTTTAAGCTTGGACCCATCTCCCATACAACAAGTTTTCCTGTCATAAAAACAAACTCAATCACATCAACAAATTTCATAATAAAATATTACTCAGTTTGCATATGTATTTAAGAAACAAAAAAGTGTGCATAAGGGCAACTTGCATAAGAATTTTTATATAATTACATTAGGAGCTTAAAATTGGAAAAAGAATATATAAAAAATGATCCACAGAACTTCGTAGCCTTATACCATCTTGTAGCAACATAGTCTTGCAAAAAAAAATATGCTTCCCTAACTGCCTCATCAGCCAATCTACAAGCTATGTCTATCTTCCCATCAACCAGCTTGAAGTCCTAAAATCTTAGTAGTTTTAGGTTTAGTGGCAGGGAATGAGAGTTTTCATAGTTAGAAGGAAAGTTATAAGTGAAGGACATATTTGATGCAGAGAAAGTGTAGGTGACTGACGCAGCGTGACATGACTGGTTGCACCGACCTATATTAATTGAGCCCCACTACCCACAATTGCATCGTGGCACATCAGCCACCTGCAATTTATCTGCATAAAATTTGTCCTCCCTCTAATACTATCCTAGTTAGAAAAATAAAAGAAGCAACTTCCATGTCAGGATGAGAACAAAATAAATGTTTGTTACGTAAATTGGTACTTGTAAAACCAATTATATATTAATATAGATGAAATATAAAGTAAAACTTAAAAAGTAAAAACTTATGTAAAAATTTAATGTTCAAATATTGGAGAGGAGTAGGTTATTAGAAACCTTGCTTAATTAAAAATACTACTGAATCACACAAGCGCATCCTAAGAAGAGTAGGTTATTAGAAACCTTCCCTTCGGGCCCCATGAGATTGAAAAAGAGAGTATCCTAAGACCTGGAGGATCAATTCAGAAGATCCAAGTTTCGCGGTTAGGAAATTCGGGCCCATCAAGCTTATATGCCAGACCGGAACCTGCCTGACCAGACCTGATGGGTGAAGGTATATGCCGAGTCTGGTCGGGTCAGCCCAACCCGATTCAAAATCCCCTAAATCCTTTATATTAAATATAAAACATTGGATTGGGTCAGGTACGACAGTTTTATCCGGCTCAACCCAACTTTGGAATTAACCAGACCTAAAGGTCAAGTCGGTTACTTCATCTCGACCCACCCCAACAAGATTACCAACAAATATGTAAAAAATTTCAGTTTTAAGTACTAACAAAACCAGTATTTTGAAAAGATCACCAAGGTACTCTCGGCTAGGGTTAACTTCCCTCATTACTCAATGAAGATAGCAAATTTTCAACAGGAACAACATTGATCACATAGATAGAGTGTCGACTTGGCAACCACATGTGTCATAATGTGGTTTGTTGAAGGACCTGCTACGGAAAATTGAGATATGCCATGAATTCATTTCAATGGTTCTCTCTGGCATCATTCTTTTCATTAATCATATGATACGATCATTTGAGACAAGTGAGCCATATTGACCGTGTCTCCCAATAAGAGATGAGCGACTTACCTCCAGTTTTCTACCTTCTAAAAGAAGCACTCGATCTGCCATTAGAACTGTTTCCAAGTGGTGCGCAGTCACAGGTATCTACACATCCTTTTTTCATCTCAGCCATTCATGAACAAATAATTTGATCACAAAACTATGGAGTTAAATTTATTACCAAAAAACTTATCAAGAAAACAAATAAAAGCAAGTTAAGAAACAACATGAACAGAAAAGAAAGAAGAAAAGCCACATGAATAAATCAACATACATAAAAAATAGGTTGGTTTTTTTAAAAGTTTCAAGTAAAGAAACTTTAAAAAATTATAAACAAATAAAATAAAAAATAACAATTTTAATTTTTGAGCTATGGCCCATCGAAGCGCGATTTGATAACATGTGTGCTAATCCAGTCCTACAATCTTCGTTTCACCATTTAAATTCAACAAGCATTTCACACTAACACATTTCGATAAAACCCAGAATGAGAAACCCACCTCACCACATTTCTCCAGAGCCTGCTAAATCTGATAATTACCTGAAAACACGAAGCAATGATGAGGGCCCCCTATATTCCTCTCATTGTTTGTAGAAATTTCTGATAAATCCGCCAAAAATAATAAAAGATCACAGAGCTATCAGAATCCCAAATCACCAAATTGCGAAGGAACAATAAAGAACAATGGGTCAAGTAGGAGAACCTGATGAAGGTCGGTGACATTATTATATTGTTAGTGAGAATTATTGAGATTGTAGGAACGATAAAGGTATTTGAACCTCCCATAACTGTCGGAAGCCACGAACTGAAGAATGATTGGAAGTATGTGTTCAATCCAGCAACAAAGAGTAAGGTTTCAATGGCTTGGGCCTTCTCTTTCTAAAGTTCCAAAGAAACATAGAGTGATATAGATAATCATCCAATTTAAATCCCAAAAACAGTGAATAAATACACATATGTACAAAACATGCATTAAAAATTAAAACAAATTACATTGTCGCCGCCCATTTGAGGGACAAGGATAGTAGGGATAAGAACGGTGGTGCTATAATTGCTCTACCTTAAACTTTTATTTCTAGGCTCCTTATGCCTATGTATATTATATTCTATAATTTGTAAAATTTATATGATACATGTTCAAGAAAAGATGGCCTATGAAACATTACAATAAATTAAAATTTCATTCAATTTTATTAATCTTATATAACTATTATAAAATATCTGCTAGAGAACGATGGTCACCCTGATGTTTTTCATGAACTATAAATGATTAGTAAATATTAAGATTATGAATTACTAAAACACTATCTTGTACCTACAGAATGAAAGCAATTCCCTCATCACCACATCATTGTATCTGTAAGGAGCTACCAATTACCTTATCACCTTGGATTCTTCCTCAGGATCCAAGGCTCTAGGGTTTCTTTATTGTTCACCAGCGGCTACTTTTCATTGGCTACTGTTCATCGGGGGTCTTTGTTGTTCATCCTCTTCCTCTGGTTCCAAGACCAAAACCCTGATCCAGCTTCTGCTCAAGATATTAGGAGGAAATCCACTGCTGCTTTTTTACTATTCTTCTTTTATTTTTACTACTCTTCTTTTATTTTACTGTTCATCATCTTATTCCTCTAGACTCAAGACACTTGGGCTCCTCTTTCAGTTTTCCTGCTGCTATTTTACTTAGAGGTCTTCTTTTATTCCTATTCTTCTGCTACTGAACCGGACTTCTTTTGATCCTTGTTCCTAGCTACAAGGCTTGGTAGTTAGGAACCCCCCCTTGCCTGACAATAACTTGTTGTCCATCCCTACTTATTCTGAGTGCTGCTTGGTGTTATTTGTGTTCCTATAACCCAGTGGTTTCTCTGCTTTTGTTTTTTCTAGGTGCTAATATCTACTATACTTCATCTCCTTGCTGTTGTGGAGTTCTGGGATGATTAGCTCGGCTACTCTGGTCCTCTAATCAGCTTCTTTTGCTAGACCTGTTCATCCTCTCTCATGGGTAAACACAAACCTTCACCAACCAGAGATCCTCCTTCCCCTAGATCTCTTGAAATCCATAGGCTGAGAGCCCAGCTAGCCACTTACAACAGATCCCTGCCTTTGGGAAAGGCATCTAGATTCCTACTGCAGATTCAAGCACGTCACACTTTGGGATTGCTGACGAAGAAGATGAAACTTCCACCATCCACATAAAACCTGATGTGGGGCGCTCAACACCTAATCCAGACCCTCTGTTACCAGAACCTACTAGCCACTCACTGATCGACAGCCAACATGCAAGTACAACCACTTTGGCTGATTCAAAATTTGCAGCCTCCCCCCCTTTTCCCGCCTAATTGAGTCCACTTACTTTACTGGGCCCACTTACTCTACCCACACATTCAGCAAGTCCAACTCTACAGCCCCTCCCACCACGTCCACACATCCTTCAAGCAAGCCTGCCCATCCTATCTTCAAGCCCAGCCCACCTGGAACAACCATATCTGGCTCCAGCACAAACATTGACTTTGGACCTATTGTAGCTCAGCCCATCACATCCATACATCCTTCAAGCAAGCCCGTTCACCCTACCTTCAAGCCCAGTCCACTTGAAACCTCCATATCTGGCTCCATCCCAAATACTGATTCTAGACCTATTATAGCTCAGCCCACACTGCCCATACACTCTGGCCCTGGCCCTCTTAATTCAAAAACACCCATTGCCCCTTCCTGGAGTAGCCTGTTTCAGCACAAATCCATAAAAAATTATGGCAAAGAGCTGCACTATATAGCTCCCACCATGAAAGATGAGCCAATTGCTATCTGCCCGAAGACTGAACTTGAAGAAGAGGCCGCTACCTGGTCTAATTCCTCGATTGGCTACATCATTGGATTGAAACCAAGCACCTATGGGCTAAAAGTTGCTGTTTTTTTTTTTTTTTGCTCGACAAAAAAGGGGTTGCCTGGGTCCCTCACCCATTCTATTATAAAATTTTTATAAGTGCAATGACCTCATAAAAGGGAAAATGTATATACAGAATAGCTTGTAGGAAAGACAAGCGAAAAAGAAGTGGAACACATCACTGCCAACAATATTCCAGCACTTTTGAAAGAAAGCACCAATGAACCCATCCGGCCCAGGGGCTTTATTAGGATGGAGAGCAAAGACAGCCTTTTTAATCTCAACAGGAGTAACCATAGAAGATAAAATACCCCGATCAACATCAGATAACCGGGCATCAATAGTGATATTGGTCGAGCTGCCCCCTAGTTTGTTTAGGAGATCTTTAAAATAGCGCACAGCTTTAGCATCAATGACCTGCTGATTTTGGCTAGTGGAGCCATTCGAAAGATTTATACTACTGATGGTATTGAAATGTCTCTGGGAAGACATTTCTGCATAGAAATATTTTGTGTTGGAATCACCCAATTTTTTCCACAGTGCTCTAGATTTATCACGGGCAAATGCTTCTTCAGCGGAAAGGATACAGCGAAGATTAGAGGTAGCCTATTTTTCAGCATCGATGAGATAGGTATCGTATGGCCGGCTTTGCAGCTCCGTTTGGATGAGATTGAGATTGTGTTGTTCAGTATTTTTGGACTCATGAATGGAGTCAAAAACATCTCGATTTCAAATTTTTAGGGCCCTCTTAGTGTGCCGAAGCTTTTCAACAAGTTGAAAAAGCAGGTTCCCTTTGACTCGAATAGCCCAGCAATCGGAAATTAGGCTTTGGAAGGAGTGATGACTGATCCACATAGAGAAGAATTTAAAGGGCTTTGGGCCATGGTCAATGGGCCTGGGAAGGAGAATGACAATGGGGCTGTGGTCGGAAAGACTGGCCGGCAAGATCATGGCATTAGAGGAAGGGAATTTCTGAATCTATTGTTGGTTGACCAAAGTGCGATCCAGCTTAGCAGCAATCTGGCGATCACCAGAGGAGCTCTTGTTGTTCCAAGTGAGATGATGCCCGACAGATCTGATATCACTGAGGCTGCACGTGTCTATGAATGAATTATATTCATCAAGGAGTCTTGGGGGAACCGGCCTTCCCTCAATCTTTTCAGAAGAATACCTGACTATGTTCCAATCACCAGAAAGGATCCAAGGGAGGTTGCTGATGCTATTAATGTGTGAGAGCTGGTCCCAAAGATGAGTTCTTCGGCTAGCCACATTTTCTCTGTAGACTAAACAGGAACTCATGACCCAGAGAAGGATACTGAACAAGGCAATGGACAAATTGGGCATCATGTGACAGAATTTGGATCGAAACATCAGCTTCATTCCAGCAAAGAATGATCCTGCATTTGAGATTAGGAGTGTCGTTGCCAAACAAGGTCCAAGAAGGGCAGATGTGTCTCTTGATCCTCGGGAGGCTAGAGACATCAAGTTTGGTTTCAATTAGTGCAACCATTGGGAGCTTATTGGATTTAATCCAAGCTTTGAGTTCTCGCTGCCTTGCAAGGCTACAGAGGCCCCGCACGTTCCATGTGGCCCAAATCATAAGGAATGGTTAGGGGGATTAGTGACCTCCACTTGAGGGGTCTCCTGATTGGCTATGTCATTACTTTGAGTGACTTGGCATTGGGATTTTGGTTTGATGTTTGCAGCACTGCCTTCTTGCACATCAACAATGGCATCCAATGGCTGCACTTTGTTTTGACAGTTCCCAGCATTAGTGGTTGACAGATCAGCAGTACTCTGACTCACAATCTTATTTTGTAGATAGGGTTCACAATCTGTGAGGAGGTGAAAAGGATTTGGATTTCTGCCCTTTTTTGTATGCTTAGTTTTAAGGGTTGAAATCTTGGTGGTTGTTCTGCAGGCTGAGGTTGCAAGCGGGACGCCTACTGGAGCACTAAGGGGTAGAGGCTTGGCTGAAATGGGAAAATTAGTTTTGCTTGGTTGTTGGGTTGGTAGAGGAGGGAGCTGCTGAATGGCAGAATCAGCAGGCAAGGGTTCAGATTCCATTGAAGCGTTGCAAGGTTTTGAGGAGGGAATTTGTGAGGGGATTTCTAGGGATCTGGTTGTTGAAGCAGCAGTATGGTCCTTGGTAGCTATGGTGCAGCTGGCTGCCGGGTTAGTTTGTAGCAGAGGCTGCTGCTTCGTACTGACATCCCGCAAGGCACATTCCTTGGGAGAGTGCCCGAATGAGTGACAATAAGGGCAGGCTTCAGGTTTACACTCGTACTCCACCTCTTGTTTGAAAGAAATGCCATTTTCAACTTGTACCAAAACCAAATCAGGAAATGTGCAGTCAAGGTTTATCTCCACACAAATTCGAGCATAGTCCATTCTGGATCTTGAGAGTGTACTACCATCTATAGAGATCGATTTCCCAATGATACTTGCTAGACAACTAAGAGTTTTGGAGGACCAAAAATGCAGGTGAAGGTTAGGAAATCGGATCCAAATCGAGATAGTTGAGAGCAGATCCTTCTGAGGGTGCAGGTCCACAGTCCATTTCCACAAAATTAAAGGCCGCCCAGCGATTGACCAAGGTCCACCTTCTAGAATTCTATTCCGATCATCGGCGTTAGAGAACTTGAAGAGGAAGAACCCATTACTGATTGGGAGAAGCTCAACCCCCCCTTGACAGCGCCATTTCCTATCCACAACAATTTTGAGGCCATATGTGGTCGGCTTTAAGCCAATGACATATCCGATAAGGGAATTTGCCCATGTGGCCGCTTCATCTTCAAGCTCTGCCTTTGTGCATAGAGCAACAGATTCATCCTTCATAGTAGGGGCAATATCTTGTAGATTTCGACCCAATTTTTTTGCAGCATTATGATGAAAGAGACTGCTCCAAGAGGAAGGTTGGTTAGCCGCCGGGGTAACCGGTAAAGAGTGGATTATGGCCGGATTGCAGCTAGAGATGCTATTCAGTAGTGGTGGTCGGGTCTCTGGGCTATGGACTGGGCTGGAAACCAATGAGTCAGCAGATGGTGCACTAGACATGTCAGCAGCAGGTCCGTGGGTTGGGCCCCCAAAGGAATTATTGGGCGGGTCTGTGGCTATCAGATTGTTGAAGGTTAGTGGAACAGCTAGAGACCCAACAGAATTTTTTGAAAGAGGCCCGAATGAGGAAGGGCGGGAATTTGTTTAGGCTTCAATTTTTGAAGGCAGGTGTAGGACATTTCCAAGGGTTTGGCTGTCGGATGCTGATTGGTTGTTGAGTGTTGGGTGCAGGGGTAAGGTATATGGTGTTAAGCGGGTATCAAAAGCTTCGGGATGGAGGGTGACAGATTCATCACCTACCTCAAGAGCACCACCCGACGAGCATTGGCCAGGAGCATCTAAGCTGGAAGGTTTTCCTTCTGTAGATATTATTGGAAACCGTTGTGCCACTCCCAATGGCTGAGATCGATTGAAGGTGGCAAGTTAGGTCTTTAGTCTTTGTATTTCCAATGCCCTAGGGGAAGATGGGCCGGCTGTTGCAGAGTTTCGAGGGCTTCTATTTTTTCCCATGGGGGATAAGTAGGATCCAGCTACCAAGTGGTAGCTAGTCTTGAAAGGATACTAAGCAAAGCAGCGGCTGAAGAAATGCAAGAGGCTAGTCCTCCACCTCCAAGCAAGCTGCAGCAGTGTACGAAGAAGATGAAGTGCAGCAATCTGCACACAGCTAGCAGAAGCAAGAATCGGGTAGGGGATCTGACAACAAGTTGTTGTCTAGAGAAGGGTTCCCAGCTACCAGCTATGGCAGCTAGGAACAAGGGAGGAAGATCAGGGCACCAGCCTAAAAGTTGCTGTTGATAAAAAATGGAGATGCAAAGGAGGGCTGGAAGTCTTGGCAATCAGCAATGGCTTCTTTCTCTTCAAACTGTCAAATGCAGAAGACTGGAATAGAATCATTGAAGGTGGTCCTTGGTCTGTTGCCAGTCGTCCATTAATCCTCTGGAAATGGTCCGCAGAGCTCCAACCTCAAAAGGAGCTTCTCTCCACCATTCCAATTTGGATCCGATTCCCGAGCCTGCATATGCAATTCTGGTCTTCAAAAACTCTAACTAGTCTTGCGAGTGTAATTGGGAAGCCAATCTCAATCGATGGCAGAATATTCTCCTGAACTAGCATGGATTATGTGAGGGTTTGTGTTGAGGTAAATCTGGACTGCTCGTTTCCCAACTCAATCCTTGTCGAAGTTGAAAATGGCATTTCCTTTAGACAAGACGTGGAATATGAATGAAAGCCTGAGGCTTGCACCCACTGCCACTCCTTCGGGCATTTGCCCAAAGAATGTACTCACCGGAAATCTGCTCCCAAAGACCTAAAAGCTAACACATTAGCTTTGCCTGTTCCAGCCTCTTCGACTAAACCAGTCCCCATACCCATATCTCAGCCCTCTAAACCTGATTCAGCAGACATGTACATACCTTGCAAAACCTAAATTCTGGCTCTCTCCCTAGCTCCCAACTCCAACATCCCGAAACACAATCCCCTACCATACTAAAACCTACAGTCACTCTGCAATTCCCAACTATGAAAAACCACAACACTGCCGAAAAGCAGCCCCCAACCAATTCACATCCTGTAGCCATATTGCAAGTCTCAACCACGACAAGCCGTGCCGCATCTGAAATCAGCAGCCAGGTAGTCATACATCAGATGAAACCTTCTTCGATTACTGTCAAGCATTCTAAACAGAATTCAAAAGCACCTAAAAGAATGCTCAAGAGGTCCACAACGAACCCATTCCAGCTGCTCTTGGATTGCGAAACTTTCCTCCAAAACAAAGTGGCTACTGATACAATTGACTTCAGCACCAAGGTTGATAATTTTGCGGGCTGCGAGCAAACCACCAGCACCATGGTTGATAACTTCGTTGACTATGAAGATACCAATAGCAGCCAACGATCCGCAGACATAACCGATACTATCAAAGTGAAAGTTCGGACTGCTAAACCTTTCCCAAGCTGGCCTGGGTCCCCCTATCCTTGCTGCCAGCCCAAAGAGGATTCAGATATAGACCAAAATGAGGCCTCATCTGATGACGCTACTAAAAACCAGCAAAATTATCCATGATCTGTGCATCATGGAATGTGCAAGGCCTTGGAAGCCTTGCCCGTCAACGTGAAGTCAAATCCTGGATCAAAACAAATAAGCTATCCCTCGTTGCCCTTGTTGAAACAAAGTTGAATTCTGTAAATCTTTCCTAGCTCAAGAGAAACATCTACCCGAACTGGGGTATGTTTGGAAATGGTAGCCCCACACCGAGAACAGAATTATTGTTTGCTGGAATGAAGATATTGCTGCAGTCAACATATTATCCTTTGACACTCAATTAGTGCACTGCCTAGTTCAAATCCATCCTCTAGGCCATTAGTTTTTGTTCACTGCCATCTATGGGGAGAATATTGCTAACAGAAGAAGTACCCTTTGGGGCCAACTATCTACATTGGCAGCAGTGTAAGTCTCCCTTGAATTCTTTCTAGGGATTGGAACATGATCAGATCCTCTGGCAAAAAAATTGGAGGAAACCCAGTGGCTTGCAACCTCCTCAATGAATTCAATAACTTTATTGATTCATGCAGCCTCAATGATATCAGATCCACTGGTCACACCCTCACTTGGAGCAACAAGATCATCAATGATAAGCAAAGGATAGCTGCTAAGCTGGATCGGGCTCTTGTAAACCACCTTTGGGCACAACAATTCATCTCCTCCAACGCTACATTCTAGCCGCCTAGCCTCTGATCACAGCCCTATCATCATCCATCTAGCCAGCTCATTAGATCCTGGCCCCAAACCTTTTAAGTTCTTTGCAATGTGGACTTCTCACCCCACCTTCAAAGCCTTAGTCTAAGATACTTGGAGTATCCCCATCAGAGGGAATCCCATCGATCAGCTTGCTGAAAAATTAAGAAACATGAAAAAGGCCCTAAAATGCATTCACAAGAATGCTATAACGTGAATGCTTGAATGTGAATACATGAATATGGATGCAAGAACATGAATACTTGAACAAGAATACTTGAACGTGAATGCTAGAACCAGAATGCTTGAACATGAATGCATTAACGTGAATGTTTGAACATTAATGCTTGGACATGAATGCTTGAATGTGAATGCTTGAACATGAATGCTTGATCGTGAATTCTTGAACCTGAATGCTTGAACATGAATGCATGAACTTGAATGCTTGATTGGTAGTAACACGCTTGAGCATGAATACTTGAACGTGAATGCTTGAACAAGAAGGCTTGAATGTGAATACTTGAATGTGAGTATATGAATGTACAGAATTCTTGAGCTAATTGAATGTGAGTACATGAATTCTTGAGCTAGAACATTAATGCTTGAACATGAATGCTTGAATATCAATGCTTGATAGATAGTTACACGCTTCAACGTGAATGCTTGAGCGTGTATGCTAGCTAAAAAATTAATAAATTCATTCAATCATGTAGCCTCAATGACATCAGATCCACAAGTCATTCTTTTACTTGGAGCAACAAGAGCACCAATATCTAGTATCTCGTTCAAGCATTCAAGTTCAAGCAATGACATTCAAACATTCACGTTCAACCATTCATGTTCATGCATTCATGTTCAAGCACTCACGTTCAAGCATTTAGGTTCAAGCATTCATATTCAACCATTCACGTTCAAGCATTCATATATAAACTTTTACGTTTCAGCATTCACGTTCAAGCGTGTCACTATTTATCAAGACTTAATGTTCAACCATTCATTTTGTAGCATTCACGTTCAAGCATTCAGGCTCAAGCATCCAAGTTCAACCATTTTGGTTCAAGCATTCATTTTCAAGAGTGTCTCTATCTATCAAGCATTTAGGTTCAAACATTCAAGTTCATGCATCGGGGTTCAAGTGTTCACGTTCAAGCATTAACCTTCAGGCATTCATGTTCAAGCTTTTCACTATCTGTCAAGCATTAATGTTAAAGCTTTGACATACAAGCATTCACGTTCAAATGTGTTGCTATATATCTAGCATTCACGTTCAAGCATTCATGTTCAAGCATTCAAGTTCAAGCAATGACGTTCAAGCATTCATGTTCACGCATTCACGTTCATGCAATCATGTTCAAGCATTTAGGTTCAAGCATTCACGTTCAAGCAATTCATGTTCAAGCATTCATGTATTCACGTTCCAACATTCACGTTTAGGCGTGTCACTATTTGTCAAGTCTTCATGTTCAAGCATTCAGGCTCCAACATTCAAGTTCAAGCATTCACGTTCCAGCATTTACGTTCAAGAGTATCACTATCTATCAAGCATTCACGTTAAATCATTCACGTTAAACCATTCACATTTAAGCATTCATGTTCAAGCATTCACATAGAAGCATTCAAGTTCATGCATTCACATTATAGCATTCGCATTTAAGCATTCACGTTCAAGCATTCGAGTTGAACCACTCACGTTCAATCATTCATGTCCAAGCTTTCACGTTGAAGCATTCTTGTTCAGGCAGTCATGCTCAAGTATTCATGTTCAAGAATTCAGGTTCAAGCATTCACGTTCAAGCATTTACATTCAAGCATTCATTTCAAGCATTCAGGTTCTACCATTCATGTTCAAGCATTCAAGTTCAAGTATCACTATCTATCTAGCATTCATGTTCAAGCATTATTGTTATAGCAATGACGTTCCAACATTCATGTTCAAGCATTTAGGTTCTGGCATTCATGTTCAAGCATTTCACGCTCAAGCATTAAGCATTCATGTACAAGCATTCACGTTCCAGCATTCATGTTCAAGCGTGTCACTATTTATCAAGCATTCATGTTCAAGTATTAATTTTTTAACATTCACGTTTAACTTAAATTTGATTTGAGTTTCTCGAGACACTATAAGCTCCGGGTGGCGACTATTTGATTTTACGAGTGCGCGTCATCGAGATGGGATCGTATCGATTCCTGCAGCTGCACAACTTGATCGTGAATGCTTGATAGATAGTGGCACTCTTGAACGTGAAAGCTTGAACTTGAATGCTGGAGCCTGAATGCTTGAACGTGAATTCTTGAACATGAAGGCTTGATAAATAGTAACACGCTTGAACGTGAATGCTGGAACATGAATACAGATATGCTTGAACATCAATGCTTGAACATGCAATGCTTGAACGTGAAAGCTTGAACATGAATGCTTGAACCTAAATGCTTGAATGTCAATGCATGAACATGAATGCTTGAACGTCAATGCTTGAATGTCCTTGCTTGAACTTGAATGCTTGAATGTGAATGATAGATAGATAGTGACTCGTTTGAACGTGAATGCTTGAACATCAAATGAACATTAATGCTTGATAGATAGTGAAAAGCTTGAACATGAATGCCTGAAGGTTAATGCTTGAACGGGAATGCATGAACTTGAATGCTTCAATGTGAATGCTTGAACGAGAATGCATGAACTTGAATGCTTCAATGTGAATGCTTGAACCTGAATGCTTGAACTTGGATTCTTGAGCCTGAATGCTTGAACATGAATGCTAAAAAATGAATGGACATGAATTCTTGAACATGAAGGCTTGATCAATAGTGACACGCTTGAATGTGAATGCTTGAACGTGAATGTTGGAACGTAAATGCTTATACATGAATGCTTAAACACGAGATGCTTGAACATGAATGCTTGAAAATAAATGCTTGAACGTGAGTGCATGAACATGAATGCTTGAACGCCATTGCTTGAACTTGAATGCTTCAACATGAATGGTTGAATGTCAATGCTAGATAGATAGTAACACAACTGAACGTGAATGCTTGACAGATAGTGATAAACTTGAACGTGAATGCTTGATCATGAATGCTTGAACGTGTGCATGAACAAGAATGCTATAACGTGAATACTTAAACGTGAATGCTAGAACGTGAATGCTTGAACCAAAATGCTTGAACGTGAATGTTTGAACATTAATTCTTGAACATGAATGCTTGAACCTAAATGCTTAAACCTGAATGCTTGCACGTGAATTCTTGAACCTGAATTCTTGAACGTGAATGCTTGAACCTAAATCCTTGAACGTGAGTGCTGGAACATGAATGCTTGAAAACGAATGCTTAATAAATAATGACACGCTAGAACGTGAATACTTGAACGTGTATGCTAGAACATGAATGCTTGAACATGAATGCTTGAACGTGAATGCTTGAACATGAATGCTTGAACATGAAATGCTTGAGCGTGAATGCTTGAACATTAATGCTTGAATGTGCATGCATCAAAATGAATGCTTGAACGTGAACGCTAGAATGTCCTTGCTATAACAAGAATGCTAGATAGATAGTGACACTTGAACATGAATACTTGAACGTGAATGCTAGAACCTGAATGGTTGAAATGAATGCTTGAACGTAAATGCTTGAATGTGAATGCTTGAGCCTGAATTCTTGAACGTGAATGCTTGAACGTGAATGAATGAACATGAATGCATTCATGCTCAAGCATTCATGTTCAAGTATTCATGTTCCAGCATTCATGTTCAAGTATTTAGGTTCAAACATTCATGTTTAAGCATTCATGCTCAAGCATTTCATGTTCAAGCATTCATGTTCAAGCATTCATGTATAAGCATTCACGTTCCAGCATTCATGTTAAAGTTCAAGTATGTGTTATGTAATCACAGCATAAAGCACAGGTGAACTGGCTAAGGGGTCCAGCAGAGACTAAAAACTCCCCCTCAAAACCCCACATTTGCTATTAAAGAGGCCAGATTGGTCTAGCACAACTATTACTTGCGCAAAGCCAATTCTGGGGGAAAAGTGACTTGGCGCATCTAATAGATGCGCCAGGCCAAACCTGGGGGCAGTGGGGCCTTTATAGCCCGAGACTGCACCATTTTCCTTCTCTTTTCATTTGAGTTGACTTTTTTTACTGCTTTTTTCTCTCCTTATTTTCCCAAGGGTGGGTCCATCATCCTACATCGAATTTTTACATCTTTAAAAATTCTCTGTATGTCAATGGACCCACTTTCCAACCCTCTCTTACATGGAGGGCCCGAAACCAATTTACTCCCCTCTTTCGACCTAGGGCCCAGTTTTCTCAAAAGTTGGCTTGGGAGCTTGAATGGGAGTGAGCTCATTGATTTAGATTGGCTCGGATTGTCGCGCCTCTCATCCTTCCTTGAGGTTTCTCCACGGTGGGACCTACTCCATGCGACGACCTCCTTTTGGGATGTGAATGCCCATGTGTTCTATTTTGGGAAGCGGGAACTATCTCCTACACTTGAAGAGCTCTCTAATCTGACGGCTTGAAGCTCTACAGAGGCCTTGCAAGAGTTGTGCCGAAGCCGGGCTATGCTAAAGCCGTCCACCTCACTCTGGGTTTGAAGAAATCAGAATATGAGAAAAGTCTCATTTGAGGGCCTACCAGGTGTTCAATAAAATTCGTAAGAGAACTTTTAAGTGATGAAACCCTTCAAAAATTACTGGCTCAGAATGTGTTCAATGTAAAGGCCTTTGCTCTAGGTCTCATCTTTGAAATCCTTTTCTTCACTGGGGGAGAGAGCTTCTTTCTTGCTCTCTGTGACGTTTTGACAGAATTAGAGGGGGGCCGATCAGTGATGCATCTAGTCGTAGTCGAACTCTACCGTTTCCTTGATGCTTTTGCTCTAGGCAAGGTGGGGTGCCTCGGGGATGTCCGCTTTTGCTCCAGGTCTGGCTAGGAGAGCATCTTGCCATTTTAGGACCAGTGCCTCGCTTTTATATCGTTCATGGTGAGGTGGTCTGATGCTTTTTGGGCAGGTGCCACATGCTTCCATAGGGAGATATATCAGAGTTGAAGCTTTGGCTGACCGATGAAAAGCTGGTATGAAGACTTCCTTGGTTGGATCAGACTTTCCCAGTGGTTCACTCTAGAGACCATGAGGGCATCACCCTTCTTGGATTGACTGACAGTAGCTTCTACTTCCCATTTCGGGTGATGTGTCAGTTCGGCTGCTCTCAACATGTGCCCTAAGGGACGAAACCCCCTTTACGTGATTTGATCTGTTCTCGAGGGTCCCCTGGGAACATGGATCAGATTGTTGTTCTCTGAGAGATGCGTCAGTCGATGCTTATGTGCGGCTTGAAGCAAGGGAGTTTAGTTCTGTCCTCCCCAGAGTACGAGGCTTGGCTGTTATCTGAGTAGCCTACTACTGATCATCTGAATTAGGTAGAGAGTGACGATATGGGAGGGCCTTGGCTGAAGAAAGAGTCGGCGCTTTGAGCCCGCATTGATCTGCTAGTGGACGAGAAATGCATTCTACATGAACATTCAGAAAAATAAAAAGTTAGAGCAAAGACGACAGAGACCAGAGCTGATGTAGCCGAGTGCGAGGTCCTCGGTCTGGGAGGAGCTTTGAATGATGCTCTTGGTGCTACCAATGCATCCTGGAAGCAGTATAGGAGCCTTCACGGTCGCTGGATGACTGAGCGGGAAGTACGGGAGGATGCCCTACGTGCAGAGATTTGCGCCTTGGAGCGCGAGCTGGGTCGTTGATCCATCCTGCACATATCTTTTTGCACAAATTAGACTCAGAGAAAGGGGCATAAGAAACCCATATTCAGATAGATATTTTTTGGTATACATATTTTCTTTATATTTTTTATTATTTTTCTGCACTTTCGTAAAATGGAAAGAAAGAAGCTAGATAGAAGTTAAACATCACACATATTATCTTTTGGGATGTGGTGTTGGCCTAGTACAGACTTGTAATCAAAAAAAGGAAATCTATCTTTTTATAAGGAATTTATCTTCTCTATTTTATTTTTGCCAAATGATAAACTGGGGGTTTGTGCACACAGTGTAGGTGTAAATATGGGAAAGGAAAATAGCCTAGCCAACCACAGGACAATCCACGAAGGCAGTTTGTAGTGGGTGAAGTTTCCTCCACCTATGAGGAAGCCAAATCTATTAAAACTTTGAGAAGTGGTAAGCTAGTGGACAACCAAGTGGGCCGTGAGCCTGTGAGGAACTTGGAGGAAGAAAATGAAGTGATTTCTACAGGAACACAACAAGGACCATCGGAGCAATCAGCTATGAATAAAGAGGATAATGAGGATCCTCAAGAAAAGAAAAAATTCAAAAAGAAAGAGACTCCATTGGCTAAGGCTGCAAGTGAGGGAGCAATCCCACATTTACCATTTCCTAAGGCACTTCAAGCACCTTCCCCTTTTGATAAAGGGCAAGGCAAAATTGAGGAAATGATAGAGACTTTTAAGCAAGTAAAGATCAATTTACCTTTACTTGATACTATTAAACAAGTCCCAGCCTATGCCAAGTTTTTAAAAGACCTGTGCACCCATAAAAGACAGTTTAGGATACACCAATCCAAGAAAGTCTTTTCAGCAAAAAAAGTTAAGCAAGTCCTGTCTGTTGCAACTCCCCCCAAACTTCAAGACCCTGGCCTCTCCACCATCCCCTGCATCATTGGAATACCATTGACAAAGCCCTATTAGATTTGGGAGCCAGTGTAAATTTGCTTTCATATTTAGTATATGAGAAGCTGGGCATAGGCAAATTAAAGCCCACACATGTGGTCCTTCAGCTGGCTGACAGATCTGAAAGGAAACCTGTGGGGATAATCGAGGATGTTTTGGTTGAAGTTAATAAATTCTTCTATCTTGCTGACTTTTTGGTGCTAGATATGGAACCAGGTAGGAGTTCCACTTCCATACCTGTGATTCTAGGCAAACCCTTTTTGGCCACAGCTAATGCTTGTATTCAATGCAGGTCTGGAATCATGGAAGTGTCATTTAGAAATATGAAGGTCAAATTGAATGTGTACAACACAGTAAATCAACCTCATCCTGATGAGGACTATTTTTCTCTTGATGTGATAGATGAGGTTGTCTAGGAAAATATGAATATGTTGCTATATGGTAAGGAATGGTTTAATGAGCTAGCCGAAGTATGGAAGGAAACAGAGGTAGAGAAGGGTCCCACCTCTGAGATTGAGCATGTGAAACTTGTTTCTTCTGAAGCTCCACCAGCACAACACCATCCATGGAGGCCTACTTTGTTAGCTCTACATCCCCCCTCTAAGGCACCCCTATTGCCTTCCCTTATCAGTCCTCTAGAGGTAGAGTTAAAGCAACTCCCAAAATATTTGAAATATGCCTTTTTAGGAGATAACACCAAATTGCCTGTGATAATCTCTTCTTCCCTCACTCTTGAGCAGGAAAAAGAACTACTTTGTGTACTAAAAGGCCATAAGAAGGCAATAGCATGAACCATCACAGACCTTGGGGGAATCAATCCTGCTGTGTGCATGCATAAAATTCATCTCGAGGAAGGTTCCAAACTGTCCAGAGAGATGCAGAGAAAACTTAACCCACACATGCAGGAGGTTGTGATGAAGGAGGTAGTCAAACTCCTAGATGCTGGGATAATTTCTCATCTCGGATTCACAATGGGTAGCACCTACCTAGGTAGTACCCAAGAAATCTGGCATTACAGTTGTTGAAGCGGATTCAGGTGAGCTGATCTCAACCAGACAGACCACTGGTTGGAGGGTTTGCATAGATTACCGAAAACTCAATGAAAAAACTAACAAGGATCACTTTCCACTGCCCTTTATAGACCAAATTCTGGACAAGCTGGCAGGCAAGGCCTATTATTATTTTCTTGATGGATATTCAGGGTACAATCAGATCCCTGTATACCCCCAGGACCAAGAAAAAACTATATTCACTTGCCCCTTTGGAACCTTTGCATACAGAAGAATGTCATTTGGGTTGTGTAATGCACCTACCACGTTCCAAAGATGCATGTATGCTATCTTCTCTGACATGATTGATAAGTTTTTGGAGATCTTTATGGATGATTTCTCTATTTATGGAGATGATTTTAGCCAATGCCTACACCACCTCAGCTCCGTACTGCAAAGGTGTGAGACCAACCTAGTTTTGAGTTGGGAGAAAAGTCACTTCATGGTGACTCAAGGCACTGTTCTAGGACATGTTGTCTCTCACAAAGGAATCGAGGTTGATCAAGCTAAGATCGACTTGATTGCTCATTTGCCCCCTCCGAAAACTGTTAAACAAGTTAGGTCATTTCTGGGTCATGTTAGCTTCTACAGGAGGTTCATCAAGGACTTCAGCAAAATCTCCAAACCCCTCTGTCACCTGTTGTGCCAGGATATTCCTTTTGACTTTAATGATGAATGCCGAGTTGCTTTTGAACTGTTAAAAACATGTTTGACCACAGCTCCCATCTTGCAATCCCCTAATTTTTCTCTGCCATTTGAGCTGATGTGTGATGCATCAGATTTTGCCATTAGAGTAATATTGGGGTAAAAAAAAGATAAGGCACCTTCTGTGGTAGCATATACCAGTAAATCAATGGTTGATGCTTAATTGAATTACACTACAACTGAGAAAGAGCTATTAGCTATTGTCTTTGCCTTTGAAAAATTCAGATTTTATGTGCTGGGATAAAAAATTATTGTGTCATTGACCACTCAGCTTTGAAATACCTCTTGTCCAAAAAGGAAGCTAAAGCACGACTAATCAGATGAATTCTTCTTCTACAGAAATTCAATTTAGAGATTAAGGACAAGAAGGGAGTTGAGAACGTGGTGGCTGATCATCTGTCAAGGATCCCAACAACTGACATAGAAAGCTTGCCCATCAATGACTCCTTCCCAGATGAGCAGCTTCTGACTGTCCAGATAAGTATGCCCTAGTTTGCCAATATTGTTAATTACCTTGCTGTGGGTAGGATCCCTCCATAATCGACATTACATGTGGGAGGATCCTTACCTGTTTAAGCATTGTGCAGATCAGGTGATTAGACATTGTGTACCTGAAACTGAGTTTCAAAACATCCTAACCATGTTCCATGAACAGGCTTGCAGGGGCCACTTCAGTGGTAACAAGACTGTGGCCAAGGTTCTTCAAAGTGGGTTCTACTGGCCTACCCTATTCAAGGATGCCCGACAACATTGTAAAGCTTGTCATCGATGCTAGCAAATGGGCAGTAATACAAGGAGAAACTCTATGCCCCTGCAACCTATACTCGTTGTTAAACTGTTTGATATTTGAGGAATCGACTTCATGGGACCTTTTCCCCCTTCTGTTAGATACAATCTCATCCTTGTCGCTGTGGATTACATATCCAAATGGGTAGAAGCCATAGCTACAAGGACAAATGATCACAAAGTCGTCATTTAATTCCTGAAAGACAACATCTTCTCAAGATTTGGCTTTCCTAAAGTTATTATTAGTGATGGGGGAAGCCACTTCTGTAATAAACCTTTTGACAAACTGATAGAAAGATACTCTGTTACCCACAGAGTAGCCACTCCCTACCACTCACAAACCAGTGGGGAGGTAGAGATTTCCAACAGGGAAATCAAACATATTCTCGAGAAGACTGTGAGAACCGACAGAAGAGATTGGTCCAGCAAGTTGACTGATGCCTTATGGGCTTATAGAACAGCCTATAAAACCCCCATAGGCATGTCCCCATTCAGACTAGTATATGGCAAGGCATGTTACTTGCCTGTTGAATTGCAACACAAAGCGTATTGGGCCATTAAAGTAGTCAACTTTGACTTACACTTAGCTTGTATTCACAGGAAACTCCAGTTATCTGAGCTGGATGAACTGCGACTGGAAGCTTATGCAAATGCTCAGAATTACAAGGAGAGGACCAAAGCCTTCCATGACAAACATTTGCTTCACAAAGAGTTCAAGCCCAATGACAAGGTATGGTTGTTCAACTCCAGAATGAAATTCTTTTCAAGAAAGCTGCAGTCCAGATGGGATGGACCGTTCACAGTGGTACACGTTTCATGCACCCTACAGATGGAAGAACCCTAAAGGTCAATGGTCAGAGGCTGAAACTGTGCGTTGACACCATGTGTGAGCCTGAAGAGTCCATTGATCTTCAGAATCCTCTAGGTTAATACCTGACTTCGATTTGTATCATATATAGTATAATTGATTTATATCTCGATTCTTTCCCACAATTTTTTTTATTTTTTTTGTTTGTAATAAAATGGCCATGTCAAGTTCAAGTTTCATTTCAATATCGCCCACAGTTTAGGAATCAAAGGCACAAGGTCAAAGGCCAATTTGCTTACTGGTAGCGCAGCAGATTCATGTTCAAGCAATGATGTTCAAGCATTAACGTTCAAGCATTAATGGTCATGCATTCATGTTCAAGCATTCACGTTCAAGCATTTATGTTTAAGCATTCCTGTTCTAGCATACATGTTCAAACGTGTCACTATCTATCAAGCTTTCACGTTGAAGCATTTATGTTCCAGCATTCACATTCAAACATTCATGTTTGAGTATTCCCATTCAAGCATTCAGGTTCAAGCATTCACGTTCAAGCATTCAGGTTCCAGAATTCACGATCAGGCATTAAGGTTCAAGCATTTATGTTCAAACATTCACGTTCATGCATTCACGTTCAAGCATTCTGGTTCAAGCATTCACATTCAAGTATTCACGTTCTAGCATTCATATTCATGCATGCATTCATGTTTTAGTATTCACGCTATAACTTTCTTGTTAATGCACACGTTCAAGACTTCACGGTCAAGCATTCACGTTCAACTGTGCCACTATCTATGAAGCATTAATGTTCAAGCTCGTTCAAGCATTCTATGCAACTGTGGGATTCGTGACGATCCTGTCGGAATGATGCGCACTCGTATTAAAATTTAGAGTCGCCACTTGAAACTTTTGGTATCTCGGGAAACTCAAATCAATTTTTATAAGTACTGAAGTGCCACAAATATGACTCTGAATCACCAGACTATGCCAAAGGTTCTTGGGTAGGGGCTTCGGTTATCGATTGGGAAGGTATTAGGCACTCAATCAATCTGCTCAATGCGGTCTCTATTTATGGTCAAAACAAGAATAAAAATAAAGAAGCAAAAAGCTCTTTCTCTTACCTTTAAGGCACTACGATCCTATTTCTGCCCTTATATTCCTACCAAAATTTCGGTGGTGTAACGGCACAAACGTGAGGATAGAGAAAGAATTGAGAAGGTAGAGGAATAGAGGAGAGAGCCAGAACTCTCGGGCCCTTATTGCACCACTGTGGAACCTTGCGTTGGCTCAGATCTACAATCTGTGTAACATACAATCCATCTATACAGCCTCTAAAACTCTCGATTTATAGCTCTCAACCTCACCCTAGCTACTAAAGAGGTTTAGCCAACCATAATTGGCAAAGGAGGAAACAGGGAAGAAGAGACAGAGAGGGAACTTTTGGAGGGAAATGGAAATCGGATTTGGCTCTGGTTCTCTCAAATTTTTGGATACTAGCTCTGTAAATTCTTCAAGCTTTTTATACTCTTCTCCTTCCTTCTTCGATCTGTTTTGGCCAATCAGAGCTCAAGAGAATAATTATGCTATTTTGAGCTGCTGATGTGGCTAAGTTGTAAATTCTTCAGGCTAAGTTGTAATTCGGCTATTTTGAGCTCTGTAAATTCTTCAAGCTTTTATACTATTCTCCTGTCGACTGCTTGTGAGGATGAGTTGCACTAGTTAATAGGATTGGAGCCCGTTTTCACCTTCTATTCAGTCTCATTACATCCTCTTGACAGGTTATAGAAAATCCTATCGACATCTTTGTAAAGCTCTCGTTGAGCTTTCGACAGGTAAGAAATAGAACTCGACAGGTTGCTTGAACCTCACGAGGAGGAGCATTACATTGCTGGACAGGTTAAGTTGAACCTCTTGACTTCTCCTGCACCTTCAGGTAAGGTGTCGACAGGATCCTTCACTGCACTTCTAACCTCTCGACAGGATCTGTCATCCTCTCGGACTCTTCACTCTCTTACCTCTGAACCTCTCGACAGCTTAACTTCTTTACCTTCTAACCCCTCGACAGGTTGGAGCACACTCTTTAATCCTCTCGATAGGTTTATACAACCTCTCGACAGCTTAACTTCTTTACCTTCTAACCCCTCGACAGGTTGGAGCACACTCTTTAATCGTCTCGATAGGTTTATAGAACCTCTCGATAGCTTAACTTTTATCTCCAGAACCTCTCGACGGGTACTGGGAACCTCTTGACAGCTTAGAGTGTCCTCTTGAGATGTTCTGCCTTGAGTTTCCACACCTGGCACACATCTTTGCTATGTTGTTCTTCATTTGTTCACCACTTAGTAGCCTCTTGGTGGGTTCAGTCTTTTTTTCTTGTACCTGCACTTGGTACCAAGCATACCCAGTTAGGCCCATGACATTCTCATGAACTTCTAAGGCTCTGTGGATTCTTTGATTGGCTGGCCTTAGGGTTGTTTGAGCACATGTTGAGTAGTAGACTGCTTCTTTGGCCTTTTTAGATGGATGTCTATACTAAGACTGTAATTTATTGCTTATCTATAAAACACACTTAAAAAACCTTATTAGTAAGCTCAAGGGTCCCTCAAAGGTCAAGTTAGGAGGTGAAAAATGATATTTTTCACTGCTTAACACACCCCCAAACCTAAGCTTTGCTAGTCCCTGAGCAAAAGAGAAAGTAAAAATAATTATTGAAAATGAAAAATGTCACTCTTGTAGAGAGCATAGATGCATTTAGCATATGCATCAAGCCTTTTAAACCACTAGGTGATCCCCTAGTGGAGGAGTGAAGTCTCCTGAGGGTTTTCAGTGAAGGTACCCACAAACTTCTCCAATGACTCAGTTAGTACCAATGCAGCATGTTAAAACAAAATTCAAGTAAAATTAAATTTATTCCACACCTTGTTCAATCAATTTTAGAGGATTATCAGCAGAAAATCAGCAGTTTAAAACTGAGACTTTGCTGTAATTCCTTCACAATCAATCAACTCATGTCAAGACATTTTGTATGAAAATTAATGTAGAGCTTACCATCAAATTGAGAATTTTGTTTTGATAGTGCCCCCAACAAACCTAATTTCATACCCAAATCTTACCAGGGCTGTCACTCACGACAAAAATAGAAGGGTGCATCATTTCACACAACTTAAGAACAGTGACAGCCCTCAAATAGGACTGCACGCATGAGCATAGGTATTACTCTAATTTTTAAAATTTTTTAACTCTTTTCATCATAGATTAAACAAATCCTCATCTCCATATAACAGCTCAATCCATTTTAGATCAGTAAGGTCTTTTTATTGGCTGTTAATGTGGCTTATGGGTGAGATTTATGAAGGATAAAGGATAAGGAAAAGTTCAAAATTGAAAAATCAGTAAGGTAAGGAGGTGACATGTACACCATCTTTAATTCAGCACAAGCTTCATCTTCTTTGAATTTTCAAATTTGAAGTAATTAATTTCCAATCCTCATTTCAATGTATCCAATGAAGTGACTTCTCTCTCATTTTTGTTTTGCTTTTCTATTTTTTTTTTTTTTTTTTTCTTTTTGTTTTTGTATTTTTTCAATATTTTTGTATTTTCTTATGGGCTGGAATGCCACAACTGTGTTTCCTTCTCTTCCAACCAAATACCAAACCTTGCTCCTCTAACTTCACTTCTCCTATTTCCTGAATTCTCATATTGAGGGTGAACTGAACCAGGTAAGGGGTTTTGGGTTCAAATTTTCTGGTTTTTATCAAAGAAAAATTAGGATTTTTAAGGCTCAAATGGTGTGTATCAAGGGCAGTTCAAATGTGAGAATTTTTAGGCTCAAACTGTCCAAAGGATGGCCCTACTTCATGTCATCAATGTCATGAATGCTATCAAGCTGTTTCAACTTAAATTTGCCTAACTTCTAGTGAGCAAAGTAGATTCAATCAGTCCTTAGAGCAGAAAAATTGCCTAAACACTCTTCAAAGAAAAATTATTCAAGCCCAAATCTCACCGGGTATGATCTTTCATCAAATTTCTGGGGGATATCCTCACAATTTTCTCTCTTCAAGTTCACTAAGCATCAAATTTTTTTTGAAAATTCATGACATTTGTTTCATGACAACATTAGAGCTATAGCAATGTTCAGTTTTAAAAAGTTTTTTTTTTTTTTTTTTTTAATTTCCTCCTTTTCAAAAAATCAGGTGGGACTTCACTTTATTTACACAAATTTCATTCAATCATAGTTGTATTAAAATTAACTATCCATTGGCATACCCTGCCACACCCCCAAACCTAAGAGGAGCAGTGTCCTCACTGATTTCAAGAGAAAGTGCATGTGCAGTAGGGTAGAATCAGGCACAAAACAAAGCAAAGAAGCAGCATCAAACAAGGTACAAACAAACATAAAGACATAAAGTAAAGCACATAAAATATACTAAAGAGAAATTTCATTCATAACACCAAAAATTTGTGCAATGCAAGGGAAAATAACTACAAAAAGAATATACACAAACACACTAACTAATTACATGTGCAAATCTAGTCTTGGACTCCTTTTCCTTTTTCTTTCTCCAAAGCAACAGCAGGTGAAGTGGTTGGAGGGGTAGTCTCAGCTGCTTGTGCAGGCTCTCTAGCAGCCATTTCAGTAACTCTCTTTTCTTGTATTTTTGCCTTCTTTTTAGTAAGTTGAACTCTAGCTTCATATAGTTCTCTGGTGTCCTTTGTGACCTCTTTAAAGGCAGCTAACCTCTTCTCGAGTCCATCAGCTATAAATTTCTCTGTTGCTGTTGTATTCTTCTGAGCTTCAAATTGAATCTAAATTTCTTGCAAGTCCTTTGATATTCTCTGCCTCTCCATTTTGTGATCCAGTTGCATTTGATGTATCTGCGCGTCACAGGGCATCCGGATTGAGGTTGTGAGGTCAGCCATGCCTTTAATGACATCCCTTTTAAGATATGGGTTTTTTTGCATGGCATGGAGGAGGGTAAAGTATGGAGGCATGGAAAAGGAAAAGGCAGGTAGTATGGGCTGCTCAGCACTGAAGAAAGGGATGGATGATGGATTGGGTGGGGTGGAGATTGAGAGTAAAGGGTGATGGACTTCAAGTTCATGCTCGGGATCAATTTGGATTGAAATGGAGGAGGTGGGGATTAGGTTGTCCACATCTGTGGCAGCATTGGTAAAGGTAGGAGGAGGGATATATGGAATAGGTTTAGTGGGTGAAGTGGCAGGTGTGGTGACAGCTAGTGTTAAAGGTAGGGGAGAAGGGGTTAGGGGGGGGGGGGGGGGGGAGGGGGGAGAATATGAATGGGTGTAGGGGTAGGGATTGGTTGTTCTACCTCAGTAGTGGAAACGACTGCTAAAGGAGATGGAGGTGGAGTGGGTAAAGGAGTAGGTGTAGGAGTAAGGACAGGAAGAGGTTGGTTGGTTGAGGTGGAAGGGATGAGGGTGGACTGAATGGCCTGAAGGCAAGTGGCCATAGCAGCTTGGTAGGCTATGTTTGTTTGAAGTTGGGCATGGGTGGTGGTAAGAAGGGAAAGGATTTAGGTAGACACCTCAGGTAGGACTTGGGCTTGGGTAACAGGTGAAATGGGGTTAATGGGTTGGAAGGGAGATGCGAGGGCATGCTGAAATGGTGGCGTGGGTGTAGACTAGAAATGGATAGGTTGTGGGGAGTCAGGTAGTGGGGTATATTCATACCCATTGTCTCCCACAATGGAGTCAATTAGGAATGAATATCTCTCAGTGATTAGGTGGTCTTGGGTATGTGGAGGTGAGATGGGAAAGGTGAGATCAAAGTCAAAGGGAATGGATGGTGGAGAAGTGGTAAGAGGGGGTGATGGAAGGTGCAGGGCTGAAAGGTTTAGCAGCTGATATGGATGGGCTAGCTGGAGGTAAGGTAGGGATGGGTCTATGGTAAGAAAAGTAACTGATAGAGGTGTGGATGTGGTGATGGTTGATAGGGTGGCTGAGCTACTAGAAGGGGGGGGGGGAAAGGTATGGCAAGGAGGGGGATAGTGAGGGTGGCATCGATGGAGCTAATCACTGCACAAGGACAGTGGAGGGAATGAATAAGGGGAGACAGGTCACAGGTGTAGAAGGGATGAGTAAGGGTGCAAAGGGTACAAATAGATGTACTGAGCTGGGACCAACAGATGTGAGTAGAGGCTGAGAGGTGATTAATGTAGAGATCTCAGGAGGAGAGTCTTGGGCCAAGATCTTGGCTATAGGAGAGGTTGAACTAGTCAAGTAGAGGTGCCAAGTGAGTGAAATGTGGCTGCTTGTGGAGATTCTAACTGTGGTCCTCTCGACTTGCTCTTGCTCTTCTCAATCGTGGTCTTCTTGGCGACAGTGCCCTCTTCCCAAATACTTTGGGCTTCACCCTCTCCACGGGCTCATCCTCTTTAAATACAAATTTTCCTCTCTTAGGCAAAGCAGTGATGAGCCTGCTGTAAGATAACCCAGGCAAAGCTTGCACTTTCCTAATCTTCACATTCGCATCCACCATTGCATCGAACACCAGCTTGGAGGCATTCATAAATTGTCCCTTGGAGAAAAAGTATAAGGCATCCACTATGGGGGTTCTCTCTTGCTGGTGGCCACTGACATATATATTTTTCCTCAAGATTGAATCAATAAACAACATACTAGAGTGTAGATCACTCCTCATCAATGACTCCCCAGAGCCCGCAATGCCTTGAGTCAGGTGTCTAGCCATAGCTCTAAAGGACACACTTTCAGGTTCTACTAGACCATAAATTGTATCAAAAACTGTTGGGACCCCTAAAGCCAACCCTATATCACTGTAATTTACAACAATCTCTTGGTTATCAATTAAAATCTTCAGACAAGGATCAATTGACCAAGGCTTGATTTTCTTCCTGATGTTCTGATACCATAACTTGACCAGCCTAGGGTAGGACTTTTCATTCAATGGGGTCAGCATGGGTGTGGGGCTTGCCTTCACCAAATAATTCAAAGTATCCTTATAAAAAAAAATAGGGGATGCCAACAATTGTCTCTGAAATTAGGCTTAATGCATCCACAAATTCATTTGGAGTGGATAGTTTTACAGGGACTTCAGGCTCCTCCTCAGGGATAGGCTTAGGCTCAGGAATTTCAGGCACAGGGTCAGCCTCGGGTATAGGGTTAGGTTCTGTCTCAGGGACCTCCTCAATAATTTCTTTACTGATTTGGGCCTTCTTAGCTTTCTTTGCTTTCCTAGGTTTCTTAGATTTGTGCATGTTGAGCTTCCTCTTGGCAGGTGGGGTTTCCTTAGGCTGTGTAGCTAGCCTACCAGATTTCCTAGTGGTTTTGGTGGTGGATTTGGAAGGGGCTTTGAAAAGCTTGGCAAGGATATCCTCTTGGTCAGCCATTATATACTCAATCCACACAAATTATATCTCAACAATTCACAAAAATCCTCTTTTTCCCAAATGAATTACCACACAAACTAACAATGAAAGTATTGAGCTTGGAAATCACAGAGTGAAGATGAAGGAAAACTTACCCACAGAAAGCCTAGGGTTTTTAGATCTTGATATGCATGGCACCAAATTCGCAGAGAGTAGGTGCAAAATGTAGCCCTTGAGGAATTAAAGCAATTGGAACAATGGCCGAGTGATTGGAGTAGACATGAGTGAGGTAGAGGAAGCAGAAAGAAAATGGAAATTGACAAAGAGAAAATAAAGCTCAGAGACAAGTTGTCGAATGGCTGAATTGAGTCGTCGATAGGTTTAAAACGATGAAAATCGAGTTTCGACAGGATTGGGGGAAAGGTGTCGACGGGTTGATACAACCTGTCGAAGAGTGAAAAGCAGCTGAATGTCTCGAGAGGTTCAATCAATCCTATCGACGGGTTCAAGGCTTCAGAAAAATTCACTTCGAGAGGTTCGTAGAACCTCTCGACAGGTACTCTGAACTTGTCGACAATGCACCCAAAAACCTTTAGAACCTGTCGACAAGTTTATAGATCCTATCGACAATCATATTTACACCTTCAAAACCTGTCGAAGAGTTGACTCAAACCTCTCGACGGGTCCCAAATCTTGTTGAAATGCATACTGGGACCTTCAGAACTTGTCCAAATGTTCTCCACTCCTCTCGATAGGTTGTATTTTCATTTAAAAAGATTTTTTTATCAGTTCCCAGTCCATTCTCCATACAGTTTTATCACTTCTACTCGGTTCCCATTAGATTTCTCATGCCTTGGGGCCATGTCTACTATACAGATTTGATTTATTACCTTACATGAGGAGCTTAACACACGTGGCAACATATATATACAATGCCAAACAGTAATAAAATAAAATAAAAAATAGAAACAACAACAAAATAGCCCAAAACAATAGCTATGATATAGAGTAGACAGTGTTGAAAATCGTACATATTTTAGAGGTTCTTGAAAGTAGATGGTCACCACAGGCTCCACCACATTTTCAACAAAAAGTTTGAGTCTTTGATCATTCACTTTCATGATCCTACCATCTTTTAGATCCTTGATTTCAATAGCTCCAGATGGGGATACAGGCTCTACCATGTAAGGTCCCTCCCATCTAGATCTCAACTTTTCTGAGAAAAATTTAAATTTAGAATTGAATAATCATACCTTATTGCCAGTTGTGAACCCCTTCCTTAGCAGATGCTTGTCATAGAAGGCCTGAAGGGAGTTTTCTCCTTATAGATCCTTGCATTGGAGTAGGCCTCCAATCTCAGCTCTTCCCGCTCTGACAGCTGGAGTTTCCTGTGCATGCCAACAGAAGTTAGGTCAATGTTCAATGCTTTAACAGCCCAATAAGCCTTGTGCTCAAGCTCTACTGGTAAATGGCATGCCTTGCCATACACCAGCCCGAAGGGAGGCATCCCTATTAGGGTCTTATAGGCAGTCCTATAAGCCCAAAGAGCATCTGGCAGCTTTAGGAACCAGTCCTTCCTATCAACTCTCACAGTTTTCTCCAAAATATGTTTGATCTCTTTATTAGAAATTTTTACCTACCCACTGGTTTGTGGGTGGTATGGGGTGACAACTTTGTGTGTCACAGAGTTCTTTCTAAGCAAGTTCTCAAACTTTCTATTGCAGAAATGGCTCCCCCCCATCACTAATAATAGCTCTGGGGGTGCCAAACCTGGAGAAAATGTTGTCCTTCAAGAAGTTAAAGACAACCTTGTAATCATTGGTTCTTGTGGCTATGACCTCAACCCATTTGGACACATAGTCCACAACCACAAGAATATAATTGTATCCATAGGAAGGAGGGAAAATACCCATAAAGTCAATCCCCCAAATGTCAAAGAGTTTAATAACAAGTATAGGCTGCAAAGGCATGGAGTTTCTTTTAGAGATACTTTCCATCTTTTGGCATCTTTCACAAGCTTTACAATGCTGCCATGCATCTTTGAAGAGAGTGGGCTAATAAAATCCACTTTGGAGCACCTTGGCAGCAGTGTTGTTCCCACTTAAATGGCCTCCACAAGCTTGTTCATGACACATAATTAGTATGTTGTAGAATTCATCATCAGGGACACATCTCACCACTTGGTCTGTACAATGCTTAAACAGGTATGGATCCTCCCACATGTAATGTCTGATCTGTGAAAAGAACAGCTCCTTGTCCATTTTGTTTCAATGTGGGGGAATCTTACCCACTGCCAAGTAGTTCACAATGTTCGCAAACTAAGGTGTAGAGGTACTGATAGTAAACAGTTGTTCATCAGCGAAAAAATCATTAATAGGCAGCCTATCAAACTCCTCAGCTAGGATCCTGGATAAGTGGTCTGCAACCACATTTTTAACCCATTTTTTATCCTTAATCTCAAGATCGAACTCCTATAATAGGAGGATTCATCTGATTAATCCTAGCTTTGCATCCTTTTTTGACAAAAGGTACTTCAGGGCTGCGTGGTCTGTGAACACCACTATCCTAGATCCCAATACATAAGACCTGAATTTTTCTAAGGCATAGACAATTGCCAATAATTTTTTTTCAGTTGTGTCATAATTTAACTAAGCATCAATCATGATTTTGCTTGCATAAGCAATCACACAAGGGGCCTTATCCTTCCTTTGTCTCAAAACTATACCAATAGCAAGGTCTGATGCATCACACATCAATTTTTTTTTTCTTTTTGCTCAGCAAACGGGGTTGTGAGGGTCCCCCACCCTATCAATTAATAAAAGAAATAATTACAGTGCAACCTCCAAATGGAGGAAAAAGGGTAAAACAAAATTCGAAAACCAGAAAACCAAAAACGCCACCATCGAATGGGGCAATATGACAATTTTTCGAACCAAGCTTTTTTTGTACATGGGTATGCTTGTGGCTAGGGTGTTAAAGATATGATAATTTTGTTCCCTCCAAATATTGTACACTGCGGCTGGTAACAAGTGTTGCAAGTGAGCAACGGTGAAGTTTTTAAGGTTGGCATCCATGATATGTTCTCATGGGGGCACGCCGAATGCCATAGCGACTGAGAATTGATTGCCAAATCCAGGAGGTATAGCCACATCGAAAGAATAGGTGGTCATGGGTTTCCATATTAGTATTGCAGAATTTATATCCTTGATTAACCGCAATCCCACACCCAATTAAAAAGTCGATTGTGGTTAGCTTCCTGAGTGCTGCCCTCCAAAGGACAAATGCATGCCGCTGAATTCTGCCTTTGAACCACACAAAGGTCGTCCAAGGTAATGTAGGGTTGTGAACACGAGTAGCTTTCCAAGCAGAATGTAGACAAAATTTTCCTTTGGGAGACGAAAGCCAGATCATAGTATCCTCAATATTTGCTGCAATGGGAACATCTCGGATGATATTCCAAGCAGCCATGAGATTAGCCGAAGTGGGGGTAGGAAGGGTCCATTGCCCATCCTTGATGAATTCGCACACCGAGAATCTAGGGCCAAGCCCGAGGTCATAGATAGCTCTCTCACCATATAGATCAACAAACCTACCTAGAGGAGTTCACGGATCCCTCCAAAATCAGTATTCCGACCATTCCCAATTCTGATTTAATATTTTGTAAGTAGGAGCGAGCTTGAAAGAGTCCCCTGATACCCCATGGACATCACACATCAGTTCAAATGGCAAAGAAAAATCAGGTTCTTGAAGGATAGGGGCAGATGTCAAACTGCCTTTCAAAAGCTCAAAGGCATGCATACATTCATCATTAAATTCAAAGGGAACCTCTTAGTACAAAAGGTGATAAAGATGTTTTGTGATCTTGCTAAAATCCTTGATGAATCTCCTATAGAACCCAACATGCCCCAAGAAAGATCTGACTTGTTTCACAGTTTTTGGTAGGGGCAAATGTGCAATCAAATCAATTTTAGCCTTGTCTACCTCAATGCCTCTATTGGAAACCACATGGCCAAGGACAATGTCTTGATTGACCATAAAATGACTCTTTTCCCAACTCAACACTAAGTTGGTTTTCTCACATCTCCGCAACATAAGGTTGAGATGGTGTAGACATTGGCTAAAGCTGTCCCAAAAGATAGAGAAATCATTTATGAATATCTCTAAAAACTGATCAATTATGTTAGAAAATATAGCATACATGCAGCTTTGAAAAGTTACAGGGGCATTACACAATCCAAATGGCATCCTTCTATAGGCAAAGGTGCCAAATGAGCATGTGAAAGTTATCTTTTCTTGATCTTGTAGATAAATAGAGATTTGGTTATACCCTGAATATCCATCATGAAAATAATAGAAAGCCTTTCCTACCAACTTATCCAAAATTTGGTCAATGAAGGGCAAAGGGAAATGGTCTTTTTTGGTTCTCAAATTGAGCTTCTGATAGTCTATACACACCCTCCAACTTGTAGTTTTCCTACTTGGAACAAGCTCACCATATTCAATTTTAATCACAGTAATTCCAGATTTCTTAGGGACCATCTGAATAGGTGCCACCCAAATAATCTGAAATTGGGTAGATGACTCAAAGATCTAATAATTTTGACCACGCTTTACCACTTCTTGCATGTGGGGATTTAATTTTCTCGACATTTCTCTAGAGGGCTTGGAACCCTCTTCCAAGTGGATTTTATGCATACACACAGCACGGCTGATGCCCCTAAGGTCAGCAATGGTCCAACCTATTGCTCTCTTATGCTTCTTGTAAATACCAAACAACTCTTCCTCTTGCTCATCAGTGAGAGAGGAAGAAATGATCACTGAAAACTTCTGATTTGCCCCCAAAAAAGTATACTTTAAGGTCTTAGGCAACTGTTTTAACTCCACATCAGGTAGACATATAAGTAAAGGCAACAAAGGTGCCTTCCATGATAGGGGGAGAGGCAACACAGGTTTCCATGGTGGATACCTTGTTGCTGGCCCCATATCAGAAATTAAGGCCTTCACCTCTTGAACCACGGATGTGGGGGCCTTTTCTTCCACAATCTCTCTCCACACATTCTCAAAAACATCACAGAAATCATCATCATGCAGTAGCTTGGGCAAAGTCTCCTCTACAAGCTCATCAAAAATATCAATTAAAAAGCAATCCTCATTATCCAAGTGAGGCTGATTTGCTGCACTGTAAATATTTAATTTTACTTTTATATTGCTAAATGGCACCTCCATTACTCCTGATCTACACTGAATATAAACATTGGCAGTGGCCAAGAAGGGCCTGTCCAAAATCACAGGAATAGAGGTGGTGCACTTGCTTGGCTCAATGTCAAGCACCAAAAAATCTGTTGGATATAAAAACTTATCAACCCCAACTAATATATCCTCTTTCATTCCCACAGGTCTCCTCTTAGATCTATCAGTTAGTTGTAGCATCACATGTGTGGGCTTTAATTATCCCAAGCCTAACTTGTTATAAACTGAATATGGAAGTAGGTTTACACAGGCTCCCAGATCTAACAAGACCTTTTCAATGGTATGATCCCTAATGATGCAGGGGATTGTCATGGGGGGAAATTAGAAATGGGTTGGGTAATGGATGGGGAAGAAAAATGGTAAGGGTAAGCTCGGAGAATGTGGGAGGTTCAAGGATGTCAGGTTGGAAAACCTGGGAGGTGGGTGAAGGTAAAACAGGTTCAGATGAGGGTGGAGGTAGGCTAGTTGGAGGAGGGACTGATACAAATAGAAAAAGCAAAGTGGGTGGAGGTGTGGGTAATGGGACAGGTATGGTAGGAGGGGCGGATGAGGGTATCTCTGCAGGAGTCTGCTGCCATGATAGTGGGTTCCTTCTCAGCCTCATCCCTTCCAACTGGCTAACTCTTCTTAATCAAGGTGAGGCTGGTTGACCATTCCCATTTTCCATACAATTTAATGGTCAGCTTTTCCATTGGCTTATTTCACTTGATCGTATACTTTTTAGTCTTGAACAGACATGTGATGAGTTTGCAGAAAGGTAGACCTCCTCCTTTAACAAAATCTTGCCTCTTCAGCACCTTTTCATTGATGTCCACCATTGTTTTAAAAAACAGCTTAGGTGCATTCACAAATTGCCCCTTTGAATAGAAGTATAGGGCACCTACTAATGGGGCCCTTCTCTCTTACAAATGGCTAGAGACAGACATTTTTCCTCAGAATGGTATCAATGAGTCTGAGGGTAGGATGGAAGTCTCTTCTCATCAAGGATTCACCAGAGCCCACTATTCAGTTAGTAAGTTGTTTAGCCATTTCCCGAAATGTAGCCCCTGTAGGTGCTCCTCACCGTAGAGTCAAATTGATATGGGACTCCCAAAGCCATCCCAATATCTCTGCAATCGACAGTCAGCTGCCAGTCATCAATAAAAATTTCTAGTATATCTTGAGGCCCAGGTACATCCTTCTTGGTCAGGTTCTGGTACCACAATTTCACCAACCTGGGGTAGACATTTTCCTTCAAGGGTGAAAGCAAGGAAAACAGACCTTCTTTCTTCAAATATTCTAATGTCCCTTGGCACTCTTCAATATTGGCAAAATAAGCCAGATCGAAATCTGTCTCAGGGACAAGACTCAATTTTTCCACAAACTCATTGGGGGTAGTTAACCCAGCAAGTAGCTCTACCGTAGGAGTAGTTCTAACTAAGGGTTCTTCCATCACTGGCTCCTGAATCTCAACAGCTTTGACTTTCTTAGCTTTAGGAGTCTTTTTGGGTGTCATCTCAGTGATCTTTCTCTTGACAGGTGGTTTGTCACCTAGCTACAATTTCTTGGAGGATTTGGGGGTGGAAGCAGTTGTTCTGCGGCGTATATTTGCTAGAGTTTCTTTCGGCTCATCCATTTTACTCTCAGAGATTAGTTACTCACCAATTTGGAGTGGAGCTTGAAGGTAAAAAAAAAAATTAGAGAAATGGCAGAATGATGGTGGGAAGGCAACTGACCTCGAAATACCTAGGGTTTAACAGAAATTGCAATACACAACATCAATTTTTTCAAAGTCAGGGGCAAAATTCTCCTTTGTGCAAGTTGAATGTACTAACAAAATGGCAGGCAGAACAGCTGAAGGGTCTGCGAGGATTTAGTGGAGAAAGAGGGAGGCGAAAGAGAGAGGATGAAGAGCTAGGGTTTTGCAAAAGGTATGGAATGAGGCACAAATGACCTATTGACAAGTATATAAAGAGTAAATACGATTCTGATAGGATGAACTGGATGGTTTCGATAGGTTCATGCGTCCTGTCAAAAACGTAGCAGATAAAACTTTAAAAGGGGATGATTCGATAGGATCTCGATAGGTGGAACTATCCTTCCGATAAGTTCAAACGGTGAATGAGTCATCATTTCGATAGGTTTCCGATAGGTATTCAGAACCTATCGACATCTCCATTTTGCCCTTTTTTAACCTATCGAGAAGTTAGTTTCGCCTGTCGAGAAGTTCAGTGCCTATCGAAACCATCGAACATCCTGTCGAAATCACCATATGACCTATCGAAAGGTGAACTTGACCTATCGAAAACTCCTACAAACCAAATAAGGCTGCATTTTGGGGTGCTCGTCTGCAATGCTGCTCTACAGTTTATTTTCCCTGTGGCCAAGCTCCCATTCCCTCAGGATAACTGGTAATACTGAAATGACGGCCTAGTATTAAGCATGGCAGTTTTGTTTCTCTCCCTATTTTTTTTTCTTTTCTTATTGCAGGAAACAATAAAAAAAATCAATTAACAATAAAGTAAACACCTAAAACAAAAGCAAAGTATGGTACATATGATACATATTGACTGCAGGGGCTAATCTGGAGGGTCTGGAAGGTCCATAGTCTCATCAGGCTCATCAAACTTGGCACCTTTCATGGATCTTTTCCTCAGCCAGTGTCCATTCCCTGGGTGCAGTTTTCCATCTGTGAACCAAGCATTGTCCTGCACCAGCCAATGTGAATTATCATGCATCACTTTTTTTTGGGCATTAATGGAAAAGCAAGCCTCTTCAGGAGAGGGTTGATAGCCAGTGCTATATACATTCAGCTTAACCTTCATGTTCCCAAATGACACTTCCATGATTCCATACCTGCATTGTATGTGAGCATTGGCAGTGGCCAAAAAGGGTCAGCCTCGAATCACAGGTATGCAAAAAGCACATTTGCTTGATTCCATGTCCAATACCAAAAACTCAGCAGGATAGAAGAATTTGTCAACTCCAACCAAAACATCCTCAATTATCCCCATAGGTTTCCTTTCAGATCTGTCAGTCAGCTGGAGGACCACATGTGTGGGCTTTAATTTGCCTAAGCCCAGCTTCTCATATAGTGAATATGGAAGCAAATTTATACTGGCTCCCAGATCTAATAAGGCTTTGTCAATGATGTGATCCCCAATGATGCAGGAGATTATGGGGGTTCCAGGGTCTTGAAATTTGGTTGGGGTTGCAATCGACAAAATTTGTTTCACTTTCTCTGCTGAAAAGACTTTCTTGGATAGGTGTATCTTGGATTGTCTTTTATGGGTGCATAGTTCTTTTAAAAACTTGGCATAGGCTGAGACTTGTTTAATGGCATCAAGTAAAGGTAGATCTTTACTTACTTGAAAGTCTTCATCATTTCCTCAATTTTGCCTTACCCTTTATCAAAAGGGGAAGGTGCTTGAAGTGCCTTAGGAAATGGCAAATATAGGATTGCTCCCTCACTTGCAGCCTTAGCCAATGGAGCCTCTTTCTTTTTGAATATTTTCTTTTCTTGAGGATCCTCATTATCCTCTTTATTCACAGCTGATTGCTCCGGTGGTCCTTGTTGTGTTCCTGCAGAAATCACTTCATTTTCTTCCTCCAAGTTCCTCACAGGCTCATGGCCACTTGGTTGTCCACTAGCTTACCACTTCTCAAATTTGTATATGATTTGGCTTCTTCATAGGGGGAGGAAACTTCACCCACTATAAACTGCCTTCGTGGATTATCCTATGGTTGGCTAGGCAACCTTCCTCCCACTCTCCTAGTTAGAGCATCGCATTGGCCAAGTTGGTCCTCTATCTTTTTGATGCTCTGGTTGTGAGAGTGCACAGTTTGGGTTAAGGTATTCAAGCTCTGCAGTGAAGATAGAACTTGTTCCTCAAAGGATGGTGCCTCACAGTTGGAGGACGTGCAGCTTGCTGCACAGGAGGAGCTATAGGTTGGGCCATGGGTTGCTGATACTGAGGCCTTGAGACATAACTTTCTCGATACGGCTGAGCATTTCTGTAGGGCATGGGCTGCTGCTGCTGGCTAGGGTATGCATCTTGTCTCTACCTCAGATTGGGGTGGTTTCTCCACTGATACCCAGCAGCAGGCTGTTGCCCATAAGACTAAGCTGCAGCCACATGCTCTGTTATAAAATTAGGAAACTGGTCAGCAGATGGGCATTCTTTAAGGGGATGAGCAGGGAATTGGTATATGGCACATGCCTCCTCCACCCTAGCAGCCACAGGTGACTACATTGCTCCCATCAGCCTGTTAAATTTCAAGGCTAGGCTGTCCACTTTCCTTTCCAACTCACTTGACACACTCACTTCATATATCTTCTCTCTTGTAGTATTCTCCTTCAACAACCTAGGAGACTCTTGATCTCTTGCTAAGATTTCCCTTTGCAGAGTTCTCACTAATAATATCAAAAAGCTCCCATGCCTCCTCGGCTTTTATGGAGATAGGTGCCACCACAGGAAGCATTTATCATATCTCTACTTTTAGTATCAATTCCCTGATAAAAGCTTTGAACCAATTGCCATTCAGGGATTTGATGGTGGGGGCATTTCTTTAGGAGTTCCTTAAATCTCTCCCAGGATTGATAAAAATCTTCAGTTGGATCTTGGATAAAAGAGATGATATCCTTCCTCAACTGGCTGGTCTTTGACATAGGGAAGAACTTGGCCAGAAATTGACATTGGAGATCACTCCAGGACTGAATGCTGTTGGGTGAAAGCAAGGACAACCAGGTCCTGGCTATTAAAGGAAAGAGTCTCATCCTAGTGGCCTCCTCCCCCAAACCTATGATATTAAATGTGGTGCACAGTCCTAAGAACTCATCTATGTATTTGCATGAGTCTTCTTTGGTCAGACCATGAAATGAGGGCAGCATTTAAATTATGGATGATTTTATCTCATAGTTTCCCAGAGTAGTTAGGAATTGAATGCAGAAGGGGGAATTATAGACCCCTGGTACATTAAACTCCTTAAGGGTTCTCGGCTGCTGTTGCTCACCCATTTCTACATAATCAAATGCAACAGAAGTGGGTGTAGTTGGTTTGGATCTGAGAAGTCTTTCAACTTCTGGATTTAGTGGAATAATCTGAGGTTGGAGAGTTCTCCTACCAAACATACAACACTCAAATTCTGAAAGTAGAATAGATCCTCAACACAACAAGTAGAATCAATCAAAAATTTCTAATTACTCTAAGAAAAATATCAATAGATCTGAAAAATAATAGGAGAGTAGAGGGATGCAAACTACAGAGCAGTCTCCAGCACGATTCTCCTCTCACTGGTAGCCTTAGATCTGATAAAATGCACATAAAATACTAAAAAATAACAAAACTTATAAATGCAGTTAGTAAATTCAAACAAAACTACAGATCTATGATCACAACTTAGATCTATCATTTTCTAAACACACCTCCCCGGCAGCGGCGCCAAAAACTTGTTGGAGTGTTTGCCTTCCCTCAAATGAGGGTCTAAAGTCATTAATAACTAGGCAAAACATACTCACATAGACCTGCAAGTAATCAGGGTCTGTTATAGCAAGTTTTACAAAGATGGTGAGTAAGGGAATGTCCACAGGGAGGCTGGTTTAAAAATATGATAAATCTCCAAATCTGTATTAGACTGGCACCCTAACTAATGCTACATTAGCTAAAAGATAGGGGAGAGGTTTAAAATGGATTGTCACTTAAACTAAGCTAAAATTAAACATAAGCTAACTTGGATCGAGTTTAGGATCTTAGATCTTGCAGGGGAAAAGGGGTAAAAAGTAAAAAATGGAGAAGAGTAGCTTGGAGATTGGTTTTCACTAAAATCAGATTTAATTAATCATGCTATAGAGGTTCAGAGCACACAATTCCCTCATCTGGCTATAAGCACAGCTGCAGGGTATAAACTCCACTCCAAATCACAGGATCCACCTGGTCTTAAGGCTATGATCTGCCCACTTTAATGATCACAGACCATCCTATAGACTTTATCGAATCCATAGATTGCAGCAGACGAATCCAATTGGAGCCTGATCTTGGACTCATCTTAAGGTTATGATCTGTCCACTTTAATGGTCACAGACCATCCTAGGGATCTCCTCCAAAGATAAAGCATCAATTAGAATAATTAAAACCATTACAGATGCTGTAATTCCTAGGTCACAGACTCAAGGAATCACAGGAGTATCAGATCCAGGGAGATCGGGTGGTATCCAAAAGGTCTACCAGTTAAGTGGGTCAGCTGATATACAGACTCCTCTACACAGATCCGATCGATCACCAAATGGAACCAAAGGAACTTTAGATCTAATTAAAGTATTAAAACAGCATTAACATTACAATCAAAGTCACTCTATGATGGAAATACTCTCATATCTATAGTCTGTGCAGCTAGGAACCTACAATAGCACTCTTAACCTTATCCAATTACAGATCTAACCTCTCTCCTCGCTACTCCAAGGGAATTAGCCAACCATGGTTGGGCTAAAGGAGGAAAAATAGAATTTCTCTGTAAGCTCTAATCTCTAGAATTTGGCTCAGATCTCGATCCCCCCCCAATGGCAATTGGGGTTCTCTATATATAGCTTTCTCCTATATTTTTCCCGCCAAAAATCTCTTTTAGAAGGCTCTTAGAGTTTGTTAGAGTTCTGTTAGAGCACGTGGGTCGGTTAGGGTTTCCTAAGGCATCTTCTGGAATCGTCGTGCCGGTCACCAAGTGCCTCAAGTTGCGTGCAGCAGGTCACCAAATCACATTGTGTGCACAGCTAAATTTCTGAGAAGTTCTGCACACGATTTTGTCAGGTTCAGGAAGCTTTCGACAGGTTCAAATAGAGCTATTTTGTCCTTCTGCGATGTTCTCAGATCATTTTGATATGATGAACCTTCGCTTAGAGTTTCAACATTCTCAGCCCTTGGCCTGGAGTATTCGACAAGTTGGAGGGGCTCTTCAACAAGTTGGAGAAGCATTGCGACAGGTTTCGCTCTGCATGCCATCCTTTTGATAGGGTTGCTCTCACTCCAATCGAAAGGCTCAAGTACCCTTCGATAGGTTCTGTTCCAGCGTCTTCATCTCGATAGGTTTAAGAAACCATTCGATAGGTTCCCTTAACGCCTCAGGCAGGCTTTTGATAGGATGGTTTCTTCCTTCCTTTCAGCTGCTCGATAGGTTCTTAGATCCTATCGAACTTCTCAATTCACACGAATCTATTCTTCTTCTGCCATAAGATCCTATCAAAAACCTCTTCAACTATACGAATTCTTCATTTCTTTGCTTTCAGCTCCTATCGAAGTCTTCAGGTGACCAATCGATAGGACATTTTTCATGCTTTACCTCCTTTGCCTTGCCCTCGCTTTAGCCACGTGCTCCAAGGGTTCGATGATGTGCTACCGTGTGCTATTCGGTTTATCCACGAGATGGCCTCTTTTGGGCATTCTTGAGTAGTTTCTGTAGACATGTCTACAAAATGCACTTGATAGAGACTTATTAGTGTGCTCACAGGTCTATCAATGGTCAAGTGAAAGGGTGGTGAAAAGTGGTATTTTTTACCACTTAACATATGCCATTCACCGATAATAATTTTGATGTGTTGTTGACAAAGTGAGCGAGCTTGAAAAAGACCCCTAACACCCCATGGACAAATGTGAGGAATAGGAACATCCCAAAAGGATCCATACGCAAGATACTTGTTACGCATCTAATTGACCCATAAGGACTAGTGAGATGAGAAAGCTCCAGCATAATTTCATCAATAGAATGGATTTCCAATCCTTAAGGGGCCTTAGGCCCAATCCCCCCTCAGCTTTTGGCCTGCATATACTGTTCCAAGAGATGGTAACCAGTTTTGAGGGCTTGTCATTGCCCCTCAAAGAAAGTTGAGGAGCTGCTCCATGGTCCGCATGGTGTATTGAGGAAGAGGAAAGGTTGATGACCAAAATATGTGGAAGCTGGATAGGGTGGACTTAATCAGCTCCAATCTACCAGCATGGGATAAAAATCTTGAATTCCAAGAGTTTATTTTTTCTCGAAGCCTATCCACAAACGGGTTGCAATCAGCTGACGAGAGGCGGGAGCTAATAAGAGGAAGACTCAAATATTTTATTGGGAGGCAGCCCTTTTCCATGCCTAATGATCTAGCCAAGGAGTTTCTTCTACGAACCATTCTCCCAAAAATTACCTTAGATTTCAATCTGTTATAGATCAGGCCCGAGACCTCTCCAAACTGGTGTAGAAGCATCCGGATATCTTGAGCATTGTGCGTGTTTGCCTCAGCAAAGATCATCAGGTCATCAGCGAAAATAAGGTGGTGAATTTGGTCAGGGGCAGTTAACCAATGGGTGATGTTAAGAGCGCTGCAATTTTGGAGTAACAAGCAAGAGAACTCCATTGCAATGGAAAATAGCATTAAAGAGATAGAATCTCCCTGCCTAAGGCCAGACGACTTGTGAAAATGTCCTTTTGGGCTGCCATTGACAAGGACCGAAAATGTCGGAGTTGCAATGCACTCAATGATCCATTCGATGAAGGTATCCGGGAATCCCAACTGACATAGGCAGTGTATGAGAAAGTCCCATCAAACAGAGTCGAAGGCTTTCTTGAAGTCTATTTTGATCGCCATCCGAGCCTTCCCTTTCGGTCTATGGAAGTTGTGCAAAAGGGTCTGGCACAAAAGGATATTATCATGAATTCTGGTGGATAAAAGCCGACTGTGCTGCATTGATGATTTTAGGCATAAGCGGCTGAATTCTGGTGGATAAAATCTTCGAGATGATTTTGTAGAGAAAGTTGCACAATGAAATGGATCTGAATTCATCAAAATTGGCAGCATTTGCACTCTTAGGAACCAGGGCGATGAAAGTATTGTTGATGCTTCTAAGCATGTGCTTAGTTCGGAAGAAGTGGCCAACGGCTTTCACGACAACTCCCCCAATAATATCCCAACATTTTTTATAGAAGGCACCCATGAACCCATCCGGCCCAGGAGCTTTATTAGGGTGTAGAGCAAACACCTCTCGTTTAACCTCAGCAGTAGTGACCATCTTGGAAAGAACTTGATCCATGTAGGAGAGACGGTTAATGAAGGGGATTCCATTTCCGGTGGGACCCACATGATTTGCAGGTCTGTTAAGGAGGTTCTTGAAGTAGTTCACAGCTTCAAATGCAGTTATTTGCTGCTCAGAACTATTGGTGCATCCAGGAGTGTAATGCTGCTGATGGTATTAAAGTGCTGCCTAGAAGACATTTTGAGTAGAAGTACTTGGTTTTGGAGTCACCATGTTTTTTTCCATAAGGCTCGGATTTGTCCCTGCAAGAGATTCTTCATCATAAAGGATGTTACGGAGACTTGCTAATCGCTTCATTTTCAGCAATAATTAGGTTGTTGTCGAAAGGCGAGCTTGTAGGTCCTTTTGGATCTGATGGAGGCCCCTCGGCAATTTTCCTAGCTTCATGAATTGACCCAAACACATCACGGTTCTAGGTTTTAAGGGTATTCTTCATGTGTCTTAGCTTCCCAGCGAGCTAATAGAGAGGGTTCCCTTTGATGGTGATACTCCATGCGTCTAGTACTAAAGCTCTGAATGTGGGGTGAGAGGTCTACATAGCAAAGAACTTAAACGGCTTGGGGCCCAGGTCAACTGGGTTGGCTAGATGAGTAATGATTGGGTTGTGATCAAAGAGGCCTGCCGGTTGGAATGTAGCATTGGAGGAGTTAAATTGCTGCACCCACAGATTATTTATGAGTGCATGGTCAAGCTTAGCAGCTATCCTTCTATGATTACTGGCACTTTTATTGTTCCAAGTGAGGGTGTGCCCACTTGATCGGATGTCGGTAAGGCTACAGGAGTCGATGAAATTATTGAATTCATTTAGAAGATTGCAAGGTATCGGATTTCTCCCAATTTTTTCGCTAGAGAATCTAACCATGTTCCAGTCTTCAGATAGGATCCAAGGAAGGCTAACGCTACTGCCAATGATTGATAGCTGGTGCCAAAGAGTATTTCTTCTGCTAGCAATGTTCTCCCCATAGATGGCAGTGAACAAAAATTGGTGACCAAGAGTAGGAATCTGAACTAAGCACTGCACAAATTGTGTATCATAGGATAAAATATTGACTGTAGCAATATCCTCATTCCAGCAAACAAGAATTCTGCTCTTGGTATTGGGACTATCATTTTCGAACATGCCCCAGTTTGGACAGATATTTCTCTTCAATCGTGGAAGAGAATCAGACTTTAGCTAAGTTTCAACTAGAGCAACAAGGGACAACTTATTTGAAGTGATCCAATTTTTGACTTCGCGTTGACGGGCCATGTTGTTAAAGCCCCGGACATTCCATGATGCATAGATCATGGTAAGGTTTTCTGGTTTTTAATGACCTCGACGAAGGAGGCGTCACTGTGATCCGAATCAGAATCCTCTTTGGGTTGGCGGCGAGGATATGGGGAGCCAGGCTGGCTTGTGGAGGGTTTATAGCTATTTGAGCTTTAGGTTCCGAAGCATCATTTATGTCTGGGCTTCGGTGGCTGCTATTGGCCTCTTTGCAACGACTTTCATTGATGCTTTCTTCAGTCTGCGGAGTTATCGGCATTGCTGATGGGTTCAATTAGATTTAGATCCACCTTGTTTTGATAAAAAGTATCGCAGTCCGAAAGGAGCTGGAAGGGGTTCATTGTGGGCCTCTTTAGCTTCCCTTTAGAGGCTTTCAAATTTTGTTTGGCTTGCTTGGTCAGTGTGGAGTAGATTTCAATTTCTGTGTATCAACTTGATTTATGGTTTTGGGTGTGCTACCTGATTTCGTGTCAGCCATGGCTGCAGGATGTGGGGTGTGGTTTTCCAAGGTTTTGGCCTGTGGTGTGGCAGCAGAGGTAGGGGTGGAGGGGGGCTGTGTTTCGTTATGTGGAAGTTGAGGCCTAGGACCCGATTCATGCTTTTGTGTAGAAGAGATCGTGGCAGTTTGATTGATGGAGTTGTGTGCTGGATTCTGGGTCAGGCTGGGTCGGAGAGGTTGGTAGTGATATAGCTGCAGAAACCTATGATGTGGGAGGTTTTGAATCTTTAGGTAGGTGCCCGAAGGAGTGGCAGTGGGGCTTATAGGGCATCTCGCAGAACGAGCGGTGTTTGCTCTACACCAAAGAAAATTTCCCTCACGTATAATGGTCACACCCAACCCCCATTCAGTCCATACAGCACCAACAAGAGAATCCCGTCCTCACTGTACCATATGTAGACCAGCAGTATGAAGAGGATGATATTAGGAACAGTGGGGCTTATACCGGAGCATTGGCCAACATTAATCCTCCACCCATGATCACCAACCGCTTAATAGTATAGAGTGAAGCAAGACTTACTACTGAGAAGATGGTCCCCATGTCTAAGGAATCAGAGCAGTTGAAAGAGCAGCTAAGTAAAATTCCGAAGCAGCTACTGAAAATGGGTGGAGCTGAAATCCATGCCACTGATTTTTCAGACTAGTGTTTATTCGCTGAGGTCCCCCTCCCCTCAAAATTTAAAATCCCGGTTTTTGATAAGTACAACGGCACTAGCAATCCCATTGCACTCCTCAAGTCTTATTGTGGGGACAATTGCCCGTATGGGGGGATAAAAGACTACTGATAAAGGTCTTTTTGAAGAGTTTAACTAGTCAGACTTTGAGATAGTTCACATCCCTAGAATCATCTATGATATAGACGTGGAAAGATCTGACTCACTTGTTCTAAGAGTAATATGACTACAATATAGACATTGAACCTAAAGTCTAACTTGGCCCAATTGAAGTAGAACCCTAATGAACCTTTCAGCGATTACTTAGGGCGTTGGAGAGCACTAGCAGCTCAGGTGAGAAACTGGATACTTGATGACGAACAAATTAAGATGATTTCAAAGAATACCTTGCCAGTGATCTCAGACTTTCTCATTTACTAATAGCAGTCCAGCTTTACTGATTTGGTAAGAAACGCCAATCATTGCAAGGATGCTATCAGGAAAGGTCTTCTAAGCAGGAATGCGCCTGGTAGAGCCAACGGGGTCATAAGGTTTTCTGAGCAGAGAAATAAGAAAAGAGCAGGAGCCGATGTTCATAATATTGCCAACACCCGGCCCAACAATAATATAATCAATCCTGTTCCAATTCAAAGCCGCCCAGTCAGCTCCAGTTAGAAGCGAGCCGATGCAAAGAATCGGGAATGGGCAGAGAGCGCAAATGACTCTAGAGCAAAGAAGGGCTCGCTATGACCGAGTTTTTACACCTTTAGGGCATTCATTGAATGTACTCTGCCTTTATTAATAGAAAAGGGATTAGTCATGGCCCTCCAACCATGACCTCCTCCAAATTCCATCCCGAGGAACTATGATCCCAATACTCACTATAATTTTCATCAGGGTTCGGGTCACCCAATCGATCGCGGCTTCCCATTAAAGCATGTGATACAAGATTTAATTGAGGTTGAGAAAATCATTCCACCTACACCTTCCCAAGTGAACCAGCACACGAACATACATCAAGCACAGTTGCCACCACACCCTCCCTGTGGGACAGGTCTAAGAACCATTATGGGTATGATTGAAGAGGATGATGAGGAGTTTGAATTTGATCCATCAGATTATATCAGTGATTGAGAAAGCTTTGTAGCACCAAGGCAAAAAGATCAAGAAGAAAGAGGTATTGGGGTGATTGAACCCTTGAATTTGTCAAATTATTTCCCCAACCCTGCACCCCAAATTGAACCTTTAGATCGTAGGGCTTACTTCCCATTACCCCCTCTTGTGAATTACATAAAATTTAATATCTATCAGTCGTACACTGCCCCTCCACCAATTACCCAATAGCCCATCATGTCCCCTAGACCCCACCAACACCTATTAATTATCAGTGGTCCACCCCTACCCCGTTCACGTTAATGCTTGAACATGAACGCTTGAACGTGAAAGCTTGAACGTGAATGCTTGAACATGAATGCTTGAATGTGAATGCTTGAACATGAAATTCTTGAACATGAAATGCTTGAACGTGAATGCTTGAACCTAAATGCTTGAAAGTGAATTGTTGAACGTGAATGCATGAAAATGAAATCTTGAACGGGAATGCTTGAATGTCATCCTTGAATGTGAATGCATGAACGTGAATGCTTGAACATATGTTTGAACGTGAATGCTTGAATTTGAATGCTTGAACGTGAATGCTAGAACTCGAATGCTTGAACGTGAATGCTTGAACATGAATGCTTGAACGATAATGCTTGAACATGAATGCTTGAACGTGAATTTTTGAACATGAATGCATGAATGTGAATGCTTGTACATGAATGCTTCAACATTAATGGTTGAACCTGAATGCTTGAACATGAAAGCTTGATAGATAGTGGCATGCTTGAGCAGGGGAATGCTTGAACACAAATGCCTGAACATGAATTCTTTAACAAGAATGCTTAAATGATAACTATTGAACAGGAATAGTTGAATGTGAATGGTTGATAGATAGTGACACACTTGAATCCGAATGCTTGAACGTAAATGCTTGAACATGAATGATTGATAGATAGTGGCACGGTTGAACGTGAATGCTTGAATGCGTGCATGAATGTGACTGCTTGAACGTATTCGCCTGAACATGAAGGCTTGAACGTCAATGCTTGAACCTAAATGCTTGAAATGAACGCTTGAACGTATATGCTTGTTCGTGAATCCTTGAACTTGAATTCTTGAACATGAATGCTTGAACGTGAATGCATGAACTTCAATGCTTGACAATGAATGCTTCAATGTGAATGGTTTAACGTTAATGGTTGAACATGAATGCTTGAAATTCAATGCCTTAACGTTAATGCTTGAACGGGAATTCTTAAACGTGAATGCTTGAACGTGAATGCTTTATAGATAGTGACACGCTTGAACGTGAATTCTTGAACGTGAATGCTTAAACGTGAATGCTTGAACCTAAATGCTTGAACGTGAATGCTAAAAAATGAATGCTTGAACATGAATGCTTGAACAAGAATGCTTTATGAAAGCTTTTGATTTGGTGAGATGGGATTATCTCATCCATTGCTTATATCAGATCAGATTTCCGATCATTTTTATTGAATGGATTATTGAGTGCATTGCTACTCCCACCTTCTCGGTTCTAGTCAATGGCAGCCCTAAAGGGCATTTCAGCAGCTCCTCGGGACTTAGGCAGGGAGACCCGATCTCTCCTCTCCTCTTTGCCATTGCTCTTGAAGGATTTTCAACTTTATTAATGCAGGAATGTAGCTCAGGCAATATTACCCACTGGCTCACTGCCCCACTCCGCATCCACCATTTAATTTTTGCGGATGATCTGATGATATTTGCTGAAGCCAATATGCATAATGTTAAAGAAATTTGAAAGCTGCTCACCCAGTTTGGTAAAAGATTGGGATTGATTTATAATAATTTAAAATCCAAGGTAATCTTTGGCGGTGCGACTCGTCGAATAAACCTTTTGGCTAGATCTCTTGGTATGGAGAAAGGTTCTCTTCCAATGAAGTACTTAGGACTTCCCCTTACTAGCTCCCGTCTCACTGCCTCTGATTGTAGCCCTCTGGTAGAAAAAATCCGATACAGAATCAACTCTTGGAACACGAGGAATCTTTCTCAAGCTGGAAGGTTGGAATTGATTAAGTCCACCCTTTTCAGCTTACACATCTATTGGACCACAACGTTTCGCCTACCGCAATCCATCATCAAATCAGCGGAGCAACTTCTATGCAGGCTCTTCTAGGAAGGCAAAGATATGCCTAACAAAATGGCTATCATTGCTTGGAGCAGCCTTTGTAAACCAAAGGATGAAAAGGGGCTGGGGCTGCATTCTTTGAAGGATTGGAGAGATATTCTTATGATGAAACTTTGTTGGAGGTACCTCACTTGCCATCAGTCTCTATGGGTTAATTGGGTCCATCACAAATATCAAACATCCGCTTCCTTTTGGGATCTCCATACAACTCGCTTGTGCTCTTGGGGAGTGAGGGGGCTATTCCATGTGCATTCTCTTCTGCTGCCTAATCTTAAAATTCTCGTAGGGAATGGCGAGAGCACTGACTTTTGGTACGATCCATGGACTAATGTTGGCAGTCTTTTTAACCTCTATGGTGAGAGAGCTATCTATGACCTTGGACTTGGACCAAGAATTCAAGTCGCAAGATTCATCAGGAATGGTCAATTTAATCTCCCAAACCCACTTCGGCTGCACTTATGGATGCTTGGAACCTCATTCGTGAGGTTCCTATTGTAGCTGACAATGATGATACTCTATTTTGGTCAGCCTCTCCTAATGGCAGATTTTGTCTTCACTTTGCTTGGGATGCTATTTGTGTTCGTGGGCCTACCTTATCATGGACCAATTTTGTGTGGTTTAAAGGCAGATTTAGTGTCACACATTTGTAATTTGGAAAGCTGCTCTTGGTAAGCTGGCCACTAAAGACAACCTTTTAGCCTATGGCATTGCAGTTGATCAATCCTGCATCCTGTGCAACTATAGTACCGAGTCCCATGATCATCTCTTTTTCAATTGTGGGTACACCTCATGGATATGGAGGTCTATCCTCACTCGATGTGATATTCGTCGGTCCCCCATGAATAACATCATTGGGGAGATTCAATGCCTCTCTAATGCCAACCTTGAGGAGCAAACCCTAACTCAAATGCAACACTTGCTTGCTGCCGCGATTTATTTAATTTGGAGAGAAAGAATTATTAGAATTTTTTCACCTACAGTGAACATCTCTAAAACTCACAAACAAGCCTTATTGTACAATATCTGGTCATTCAGTCATAATTGAAGTTGTTTCTTATTACTGTTTATAACTTTAATTTTTTTTTCTTTTCTCTTCCTGATGGAAGCTCCATTGTAAGTACTTCTCTAATGCCAACCTCTTTTTGCCAAGCAAAAAAAAAAAAAAGAATGCTTAATAAATAGTGATATGCTTGAACCTAAATGCTTGAATGTGAATGCTTGAACATCATGCTTGAATGTGAATGCTTGATAGATAGTAACACGCATGATCGTGAATGCTTAAATGTGAATGCTTGAACATGAATGCATGAACGTGAATACTAGAACGTGAATATTTGAACGTTAATGCTTGAACGTGAATGTTTGAACATGAATGCTTCAACATCAATGCTTGAACATGAATGCTTGAACATAAATGCTTGTACATGAATGCTTCAACGTGAATGCTTGAACATGAATGCTTGAACAGGAAGGCTTGAACATGAATGCTTGAATGTTAATACATGAATGTGAATACATGAACATACAGACCTTAATGCATGAACGTGAATGCTTGAACTTGATTGTTCGAACGTTAATGCTTGAACGTGATTGCTTGAACGAGAATGCTTGAGCATGAATGATTGACTGTGAATGCTTGAACGTGAATACCTGAACATAAATGCTTGAACATGATTGCTTGAACCTAATTGCTTGAATGTAATGCTTAAACGTGAATGGTTGAACTGAATGCATGAATGTGAATAATTAATAAATAGTCACACGATTGAACATTAATGCTTAAACGTGTGCATGAACATTAATTCGTGACCGTGAATGCCACTAGAACATTAATGGTTGAACGTGAATGCTTGAAAATGAAATGCTTGAACGTTAATGCCTGAACGTGAATTCTTGAATCTAAATGTTTTGAATGTGAATGCAGGAACATGAATGCTTGAAACTGAATGCATGAACATGAATACTTGAACGTGATTGCATGAACGTGAATGCTTGAACGTGAATGTTTGAACATGAATGCTTGAACGTGAATGTTCGAACATGAATACTTGAATGTGAAAGCTTGAACATGAATGTTTGAACATGAATGCTTGAACATGAATGTTTAAGCATGAATGCTTGAATGTGAATGGTTGAACATGAATGCATGAACGTGAATGCTTGAACAAAGAATGCATGAACGTGAATACTTGAACATGATTGCATGAACGTGAATGCTTGAATGTGAAAGTTCGAACATGAATGCTTGAACGTCAATGCTTGAACATGAAAGCTTGAAAGTAAATGCTTGTACATTAATGCTCAACGTGAATGCTAATACTCAAATGCTTGAATGTGAATGCTTGAACATGAATGCTTGATCCGGAATACTTGAACTTGAATGCTTGAACCTGAATTGTTAAACATGAATGGATGAACGTGAATGCTTGAACTTGAATGTTTGAACGTGAATGCTTGAACGCAAATGCTTGAACATGAATGCCTGAACATGAATGCTTTAACATGAATGATTGAATGTGAATGGTTGATAGATAGTGACACACTTGAACATGAATGCTTCAACCTGAATGCCTCAACGTGAATGCTTGAACATGAATACTTGTACGTAAATGCTTGAACTTGAATGCTTGAACGTTAATGCTTGAGCTTGAACGTGAAAGCTTTAATGTGAATGCTTGACCCTGAATGCTTGGGCATGAATTCTTGAACGGGAATGCTTGGACGTCATGCTTGAACGTGAATGCTTGAACATATGTTTTAACGTGAATGTTTGAACATGAATGCTTGAACGTGAATGTTTGAACATGAATGCTTGAACGTGAATGCTAGAACTTGAATGCTTGAACATGAATGCTTGAACATGAATGCTTGAATGTGAATTATTGAACGTGAATGCATGAATGTGAATGCTTGTACATAATGCTTCAACGTGAATGTTTGAACCTTAATGGTTGAACATAAATGATTGATAGATAGTGACACGCTTCAATGTGAATGCTTGAACATGAATTCTTCAACATGAATGCTTGAACGTTAACACTTTAACATGAATGGTTGAACGTGAATGGTTGAACGCGAATGCTTGAACGTGAATGCATGAACTTGAATGCTTGAACTTGAATGCTTCAACATGAATACTTGAACGTGAATGGTTTAACATGAATGCTTGAACTTAGATGCTGGAGCCTAAATGCCATAATGTGAATGCTAAAAAATGAATGCTTGAACATGAAGACTTGAAAAATAGTGACACGCTTGAACATGAATGCTTGAATGTGAATACTGGAATGTGAATACTTGAATTCTTGAACATCAATGCTTGAACATGAAATGCTTGTACGTGAACGCATGAACAAGCATGCTTGAGCGTTAATGTTTGAACATGAATGCATGAACATAAATGCTGGAACATGAATGCTTGAACGTAAATGATAGTACATGAATGGTTGAACGTGAATGCTTGAACATGAATGCTTGAACGGGAATGCTTGAACATGAATGCTTGAACGTGAATTGTTGAACATGAATGGATGAACGTGAATGCTTGTACATGAATGCTTGAATGTGAATACTTGAACCTGAATTCTAGAATGTGAATGCTTGAACATGAATGCATGAACGTGAATGCTTGAACTCGAATGCTTGAATGTGAATGCTTGAATGCGAATGCTTTAACGTGAATGCATAAACTTGAATGCTAGAACGTGAATGCTTAAACGTGAATGGTTTAACGTGAATGCTTGATCGTCAATGCTTTAACATGAAATGATTGAACGTGAGTGTTTGATAGAGAGTGACACTCTTGAACGTGAATGCTAAAAAATGAATGCTTGAACATGAAAGCTTGATAAATAGTTACATGCTTGAACGTGAATACATGAATGCTTGAACATCAATGCTTGAATCTAAATGCTTGAACGTGAATGCTGTACGTGAATGCAAGAACATGAATGCTTGAACGTCATTGCTGGAACTTGAATGCTTGAACATGAATGCTTGAACGTGAATGTTAGATAGATAGTGGCACATTTGAGCGTGAATGCTTGAATGTCAAAGCTTGAACATTAATGCTTGACAGATAGTGAATAGCTTGAACATGAATGCTTGAAGGTTAATACTTGAACGTGAACCATTGAACATGAATGCATGAACTTGAATGCTTCACCGTGAATGCTTGAACCTGAATGCTTGATAGATAGTGACACTCTTGAACGTGAATGCTTGAACCAAAATGCCTGAATGTAAATGCTTGAACTTGGATGCTTGAGCCTGAATGCTTGAACGTGAATGCTAAAAAATGACTGGTTGAAAATGAATGCTTGAACATGATGGCTTGAACATGAGTACTTGAGCCTGAATGTTGGAATGTAAATGCTGATACATGAATGCTAGAACATCAATGCTTGAACATGAAATTTTTGAACGTGAATGCTTGAACATGAATGATTGAACCTAAACGCTTGAACGTGAATACCTTAACGTGAATGCATGAACATGAATGCTTGAAAGTCATTGCTTGAACATGAATGTGTGAACATTGAATGCTTGAAAGATAGTGACACGTTTGAACGTTAATGCTTAAATGTGAATGCTTGAACAAGAATGCGTGATCGTGAATGCTTAAACATGAATAATTGAACGTTAATGGTTGATAGATATTGACACACTGGGACATGAATGCTTTAACCTGAATGCTTGAACGTGAATTCTTGAACATGAATTCTTCAACATAATTGCTTGATCATGAATGCTTGAACGTTAATGCTTAAATGTGAATGATTGATAGATAGTGACACGCTTGAGCGTGAATGCTTGAACATGAATGCTTGAGCATGAATGCTTGAACCTGAATGCTTGAACATTAATGCTTGAACGTGAAGGCTTTTGAACATGAATGCTTGATGGGGAATTGGGTCTTCAGCTCAAAACTGGTCACTATTTCTTAGAGCAACGTTTGTAGGCCTAAAGCTGAAGGGGGATTGGGTCTTCGGCTCCTCAATGATTGGAAAATTGTGCTTATGATGAAGCTATGCTGGAGATACCTCACATCCAATCACTCCTTATGGGCCAGTTGGATCTGTAACAAATACCAGACCCATGGGTCATTCTGGGACCTCCCTATTCCTCGCATTTGCCCATGGGGTATCAGGGGACTCTTTCAAGCTCGCTCCTTCTGCTTACAAAATATTAAAATTAGAATTGGGAATGGTCGAAACACTAATTTTTGGAGGGATCCATGGAGTCCTCTAGGTAGGCTTGTTGATCTATATGGTGAGAGAGCTATCTATGACCTTGGGCTTGGCCCTAGATTCTTGGTGTGCGAATTCATCAATGATGGGCAATGGACCCTTCCTACCCCCACTTCGGCTGATCTCATGGCTGGTTGGAATATCATCCAGGATGTTCCCATTGTAGCAAATACTGAGGATACTATGATCTAGCTTCCGTCTCCAAAAGGTAAATTTTTCCTGCATTCTGCCTGGGAAGCTACTCGTGTTCACAGCCCTACATTGCCTTGGATGACCTTTGTGTGGTTCAAAGGTAGAATTCAGCGGCATGCATTTGTCCTTTGGAGGGCAGCTCTAGGGAAGCTAACCACAATCGACCTTTTAATTGGGCGAGGGATTGCGGTTAATCAAGGATGTAAATTCTGCAATACTAATATGGAAACCCATGACCACCTATTCTTTCGATGTGGCTATACCTCCTGGATTAGCTCTAATGGTGGATGATAGGTTAGAGTTTTAAACCACTCAAAGGATTGCAAATAGAATAGAGAAGGGTGCAACAGAACAAGCAAAACACACCAGGGGATCAAGATGGTCAACAAGTCAAACCCAAATCTTGAAATTCAAGTAAAAAACTTAGGTTTACTATAGCTAAGCCTGGTGCAACTAATAAATGCGTCAAGCTTAGTTATAGTAAAATAGTGCCAACATAGGGTTTTGGAAAGTTGACTGCCCAAGGTGGGACCCACTAGTGCTTGGCGTAACTATTAGTTGTACTAGGCCATTTCTAGGGAGAAATGTCTTGGCACAAGTATTACTTGCGCCAAGTACACAGTACCTCTTGCGAGATTCCAAATGAACCTCTCGACACGTTTAAAATTGCCCATTTGTGCCCAACCATCAAATTTTCGTAACTTTTGATGTACAACTCCGATCATAGCAATTCTTAGCTTGTTGGAAAGCTAAAGACTTTTAATTTTCAATGGTATATGATTTAATCATAGTAGAAGATCTTAGTTAGTCCTAGTGCACCACTCTTGATCATTGCCCGGGAAAGTCTAGACATGGGTTTGAAAGGGGCTCTAAAGGTTGGGATTTGATTTCTAAAGGTTTGGGAAGGTTTCTAAGGGATCAAGGGTGATTCCTAAGGTTTTGAAAAGGTTCTTAAGGGTTTGATACATGCCATCAGAAGCTCGGAAGTGTGCCTCTCTCGAAGTATGTTTCATCGAGCCTTGGGCCAAATTTGGGTGTCTACAAATACCCCTCTTTGGTATTCGATCACTAATGATCGAACGCTAAAGGTAAGAGACATCTGGAGAGGCCCAAGACATTACTAACAGGTCTGTTATATTCAAAACGAACCTCAAACATTAGATGAGTAACATGGTGAGAAAACAAAAGTCCAATATACTGAGAAAAATGTCTGCTTCTCGAGATGATTGAAGATGTTTGATGCTCAAGTTTTATTCTGAATCCAACAGCTCTGTAAGTAAGAGGGTGATCGACCCATACTTAAAGATAGGCGCAAAGAAAACGCGCAAAGGTCCATAGTTTGTGTCCAACCCTATGAGGCATTGACCGCCCCATTGGACTGGCCACGGATACCCTTGCATGAAGCAGGGTTTGAGGCCTTTGGGCGAGCCCAACAATCCCGAAGTTGATATAGCACAACTACCTGAACAGAGCGAATAGATCTTGCAACCCTTTTTAGGAGTACGTGCCACTATTTGTTATTATTTTATATAAAAAATTCTATTATTTTATGTGGAGATTTTTATGATTTTATATAAATTTTTATATGAGATTTTTTTGTGATTTTATGTGGATTTTTATGTTATGATTTTAGATGAATTTTTTTAGATTTTTATGTTATGATTTTATGTAAATTTTTTTGAACTTTTTGCTATGATTTTATGTGAATTTTTTGGACTTTTTGCTATGATTTTATGTATGATCAGGATGCTTTGAGCATGCTCAACGATCTCGATCAGTTTATTCTAGCACAGCTTCTCGGGCAAGTCAAATGAGAGTTGATATGCCATTTGGGGGTGTGTGTGTGCACCTACAAAATATCAAAATAAAAGAAAAGAGGTCAGGTCGGGTGTGTATAAACCACACCTAGTCAAAACCAAGCCCAGAAGTAGCTTGGCGCAACTATTAGTTGTGCCAGGTCAAATGGGGGCCAAAATACACTTGGCGCATTAATACATGCGCGAAGCAAAACCTGGGGGCATTTTAAAATGCCTGAGCTCGAGCCAAAAATACTACAAGAAAATCGCCAAAAAATAACGGCCCAAAATCGTTGTAAATGTTATAAGCAACAGCTTTGAGCCGTTGTAAGGGTCATTGTCTATAGAGCAGTGGTTTTCATAAATAATGGTCAGAAATCGTTATTTATTTACCAGATAAATCATGGTCCATGTTCGTTATAAAATAACAATGTTTTTAAGCCGTTGTTTTAATAGAAAAAAGGGTTGTTATTTTTCTTCAGAAACTATGGTCTAAATCAGTGATATTAACTTGGTACCCCTTCTCTTTGTTTGTTGTCCCCGACAGGTGCACATGCTCCCAAGCGACATATCGATTGCCATTCGATTTGTCCGGGAAGTCGTGCCAGAATAAAGGGATCGAGATCGATGAGCATGCTCAAAGAATCCCTATCATACATATAAAAATCTAAAAAATCACATAAATTGATACATTGAAAATCTAAAAAAATCACATAAAATGATAACATAAAAAGTAAAAAATTTTCATATAAAATAACAAAAAATATGTGTTTTGAAAAGGTAGCATGTACTCTCAAAAAGCATCGTGACATCTATTCGCTCCGCTCAGGTAGTCGTGCTAAATAAACATCGGGATCAATAGGTTTGCCTAAAGACCTCGAACCCTGCTTCAAGTAGGAGCACTCAAGACCAATCAAATGGGGCAATCAATGCCTCGCATGATTGGATGCAAACTGTGGAACCTTGCATATTTTCGATTTGTGCCTATCTTTAAGTGTGGGTTGATCACCCCCCTTACTTGCAAAGCTGTTGTATTCAGAGTAATTCTCGAATATCAATTACCTTCAAATCATCTCAAAAAGCGAATGTTTTTCTTGACTAACTGGCTTTCACAATTTGAGAAGCGAATATTTTTTCCAATAATTGGGCTTTCGCAACTCATTCCACCTCGATTATGTCCAGTAATATTGCTAAGCGCTTGGGAACCGATTACCTTGAGAAACAGACATTTTGCTTTTGTTTTCTCACCATATTACTCATCTGATGTTGAAAGTTTATTCTAAATACAACAGACCCATCAATAAATGCCTTGAGCCTCTTCGAATGTCTCTTTTATTTGACATTCAATCATTAGTAATTGGAAACCAAAGAGGAGCATTTATAGATATCAAAATTTAGCCTAAGGCCCGATCAAAATGCATTTCAAGAGGGTCGCACTCCCGAGCTTTTGATGACATGTATGGAACCCATAAGAACCTTTCCAAAACCTTAGGAGCCATCCCAAACCCTTAGGAATTACCCCAAATCCCTTAGGAACCTTCCCGAAGCCTTAGAAATCCTTCCCAAACCCTTAGAAACTATTCCGAACCTAAACCTAGCTTTCCCAAGTGATAGATGAAGAGTGGTATAGTGGGACTAGCTGGAATCTTCTACTGTGATCAAATCTTATACCATTAAATAGTAGAAGTCCTCAGCTTTCCAATAAGATAAGAATCACCCCAATCAGAGTTGTATATCAAATGATATGGCATTCTGAAGTTAGGGAGCAAAATAGGGTTTTGAGGAGGATCCCCTAGGGATTTGGCATATCTATTAGATGCGCCAAGCCAGTTCTCCCCGAAAATGGCTTGGCGCAACTAATAGTTACGCCAGCCTATAGGTGGGTCCCACCTCGGGCAGCCAACTTTCCAAATACTGTGGCACTATTTTACTGTACATTTGCCTGGCGCATCTATTAGTTGCGCCAGGCTTATGAACAGTGACCCTAGATTTTTGTCTCAAACTTCGATATTAGGATTTGACTTATTGACCATCTTGATCTTTGGGGTATATTTTTCTTATTCTGTTGCACCCATTCTCTATCTATTTACAATCCTTTAAGTGGTTTAAAGCCTCAACCTATCATCCACCATTGGAGCATCTTTTCACATATGTCAAGGCTCTAAAAATCCTAGGAAATCTTAGATGGCTAGATTATCTAATTCCTAACCTAATTTAGCCTCTAAACACCCTCCTAACCTCTCTTTTTCCTATAAATAGAGAGGCACCCGTACCTTTACAAAGGCTTGAAATTTTTTCAAAAACAAGCGATTAAGGAACCCCTCTCTCTCTCTCTCTCTCCAATTTCAGAATTCTCAAACTCCCTTTGAAACCTATCCTTTCATCTAAAAGCTCTAGGTTAGGTGTGTGCTACTCCTAGCTTTCTCTCTCTACCTCTTAGCTATCAAGCCCTAGGAGCTACCCCATTTCTCACCACACAAATCATTAAAGCTCACTGAAGCAAGCCTACGCAAGGTTCCACAGTGGTACAACAAGGGCCTGAGAGCTCCGGCTCTCCCCTCTATTCCTCTATCTTCTCGGTTCTTCCTCCATCCTCTCATTTGTGCCATTATGCCATTAAATTTTTGGTAGGAATGGAGGGGTACAAATAGGATATTCATGCCTCGAGTATGAGGAGGACCTTTTTGACTTTTTAATTTTATTTATATTTTAGCCATAAGTAGAGACTGTATTAAGCAGGTTGATTGGGTGCCTAACACCTTCCTAATCAATAACTGAAGCCCCTACCCAAGAGCCTTTGGCGTACCGAATTCTTAGTCAATTTTTGGTACTTCAGTGTTCTTTAAATTTAATTTGAGTTTCTCAAGACACTAAAAGCTCCAGGTGGCGACTATTTGATTTTACGAGTGTGCGTCATTGAGACAGGATCGTATTGATTCCCGCAGTTGCACAACTTGATCGTGAATGCTTGATAGATAGTGGCACTCTTGAACGTGAAAGCTTGAACTTGAATGCTAGAGCCTGAATGCTTGAACGTGAATTCTTGAACATGAAGGCTTGATAAATAATAACACGCTTGAACGTGAATGCTGGAACATGAATACAGGAATGCTTGAACATCAATGGCCACATGAAATGCTTGAACGTGAAAGCTTGAACATGAATGCTTGAACCTAAATGCTTGAAAGTGAATGCATGAACATGAATGCTTGAACGTCAATGCTTGAATGTTCTTGCTTGAACTTGAATGCTTGAATGTGAATGATAGATAGATAGTGACTCGTTTGAACATGAATGCTTGAACGTCAAAGCATGAACATTAATGCTTGATAGATAGTGAAAAGCTTAAACATGAATGTCTGAAGGTTAATGCTTGAAAGGGAATGCATGAACTTGAATGCTTCAACGTGAATGCTTGAACCTGAATGCTTGATCTTGGATTCTTGAGCCTGAATGCTTGAACATAAATGCTAAAAAATGAATGGTTGAACATGAAGGTTTGATCGATAGTGACACGTTTGAATGTGAATGCTGGAACGTAAATGCTTGAACATGAGATGCTTGAACGTGAATGCTTGAAAATGAATGCTTGAACCTAAATGCTTGAACATGAATGCATGAACATGAATGCTTGAATGTGAATGCTTGAACGTCATTGCTTGAACTTGAATGCTTCAACATGAATGATTGAACGTGAATGCTAGATAGATAGTAACACATTTGAACGTGAATGCTTGACAGATAGTGACACACTTGAACGTGAATACTTAAACGTGAATGCATTAATATGAATGCTAGAACGTGAATGCTTGAACCAAAATGCTTAAATGTGAATGCATGAACGAGAATGTTTAAACATTAATTCTTGAACCTGAATGCTTGATCGTGAATTCTTGAACCTGAAAGCTTGATCGTGAATTCTTGAACCTAAATGCTTGAACCTGAATGCTAGAACGTGAGTGCTGGAACATGAATGCTTGAAAACGAATGCTTGATAAATAATGACACGCTAGAACGTGAATGCTTGAACGCGTATGCCAGAACGTGAATGCTTGAACATGAATGCTTGAACATGAAATGCTTGAATGTGCATGCATCAAAATGAATGCTTGAACGTGAACGTTAGAATGTCCTTGCTATAAAAAGAATGCTAGATAGATAGTGACACTTGAACATGAATACTTGAACGTGAATGCTAGAGCCTGAATGATTGAAATGAATGCTTGAACGTAAATGCTTGAATGTGAATGCTTGAGCCTGAATTCTTAAACGTGAATGAATGAACATGAATGCTTCAACGTGAATGCTTGAACATGAATGCTTAAACGTGAATGCTTGAACTCGAATGGTTGAACATGAATGCTTGAAAGCGAATGCTTTAACGTGAATGCATGAACTTGAATACTTCAACGAGATTGCTTGAACATGAATGCTTAAACATGAATGGTTTAATGTGAATGATTGAACGTGAATGCTTGATTGATAGTGACACTCTTGAACGTGAATGTTGGAACGTTAATGCTTGAACTCGAATGTTGGAATGATTGAACGTGAATGGTAAAAAATGAATGCTTCAACATGAATGCTAGAGAACATGAATGGTTGAACATGAAGGCTTGAAAAATAGTGACACGCCAAAAAATGAATGCTTTAACATCAATACTGGAACATGAAATGCTTGAACGTGAATGGTTGAACATGAATGCTTGAACCTAAATGCTGGAACTTGATTACTTGAACGTGAATGCATGAACATGAATGCTTGAACGCCAATTCTTGAGCGTCATTGCTTAAACTTGAATGCTGGAACATGAATGCTTGAATGTGAATGCTAGATAGATAGTGACATGTAAGAACATGAATGCTTGATCGTCAAAGCTTGAA